>JAQQPM010000001.1:7428081-10068226 GCA_029339225.1 Phyllachora maydis | reverse complement strand
CCAATATGTTAATCTATTAGTATATAGTCTACAAGAATCCTTTCTATAACAACTTCCTGCTAGAGCTAGTAATTCTTGATATCGACATGCCAGAGCTTTGTTTTTAGCGTTTTGTCCCTGGTTACCAGTCTTACGGTTTAAGCGTTATTATAGAACACTTATACGCCGTACTCCCTTTCAAGACTGATTCCGAGATTATAGATTAGCCGGCAGAGATATAGCGCTTTTTGTACTACTTCCGTTATAGATACCAATTCCGCTTCTATAGTGGAAGTTGTTATATAGGTCTGCTTGCTTGCCCTCTAAGCAACTAGCCTACCGAAAAGCTTGATTACGTATCCCTAAGAGCTTTTTCAATCAGCTATATTATTAGTAAAGGAAGCATTATACTAAACCTTATATATATCTCTACCCCTAAGCTAAAGGCACTAATTCCTAGAATAGTATAGGTAGTTAAGGCAACGATCTGCCGCTTTATAATACTCTAAACCTAGGTTTGTAAGAAATCTCGATAATCTTAACACAGTGAAGGCTATATCGACCCTTGTAATTACTACTATATATATTATTAAGCTGACTTTTCTCTAGTACGACTTTATCTTAGTGTTTGTTACCTGCCCTAGGTTGCTCTTTAATTCTTCTAGTACTATAGGGGAGGTATATCTCTATGCTATTAGCTTTGTTACCTTGCTCCTAATTACTAGGTTGTCTACTAATCTGAAAATTTTCTTATAGTATACTGCCTATAAGAGATAGATCTTACGGTGCTCCTAATCCTAAATTACTTATAGCCTAAGAAACCAGTTCAGCTTGCTACTGCTGGTTATCTTATACTTTGACTAGAGCAAGCTTGTTAGGTCTTTAGTAAGGGCTTTGTACCTCTTATAGTACGCTATTGTTATATTGTCTATATAGAAGAGAATAAAGACTCCTTCCTTCTAGAAGATATACGGTTTATAGGGCATTACGTTAAGCCTAAGATCCTAAAGAGTACTGCTAAACTCTTTATACTATAGGCAAGGCGATTCCCGAAATCCGTATAGTACTTTCTTTAGCTTATAGACTATACCCTACTTCCTTCGACCTGCCGGGAGCCTTATATATATATCCTAGTTAAGGCAAGCGTTATAGAAGGCATTTAAAACGTCAAACTGGATCAGCTCTATATCGAACCTTGCTACTACTACTATTAAGATCCGGAAAGACTTTCCAGCTAATATTACTATTAGAATGGGTAATCCTATATAAGGATCTGTAACCACTATAGCCTACTAGTAGTAGTCGTATAGGGTACGTAGGGGCAGCAACAGCGTTGATATGGCCTAAATAGCACTTCCTAGGTATGTGCTAATATAGTAAAGTAGGGCCCTTTACTGTATTCCCTCTATAAAAGTCCTTATATAACGGTATAGTTATAGGCTATAGCGCTATATTATAGGGGCTTTAAGCTTATATATCACGGCTTTCAGTGGGTCTTATAGGCCTATAAGGCTTATAGTTGTAGGTAACGTAGTAACTTGATTTCTAGTCCAAGTAGGTAAGGCTTCGCAATTTCCTTCCCTACATATACCCTCCGGCACCGTTCCTGCCCTCTACACGGCAGGAGCGCCTTAGTAGGTGCATGGCCACTTCCCGAAAAACCAAATAAGCTGGCGATTTTAAATAATCGACTTACGGCTACCTAAGCTGCAGGGTAAGCCGCACGACTTTTCCTGTAAGTTCTGTTTTCGCTCCTGCGGTACAGGGTAGGTATAGGGTAGGTAGGTAACCTAGTAGAAGAGCCTTTTAAGGCTATTTCTAGCGCTTATACAGCCTAAGGAGGCTGTCTCCACAAAAGTGGGGCATAAATCTAAAAATAGAAAAGCCTTTTAAAGCTATTTCTAGGCTATATAGTGGAGTATATAGCTTAGTCAGCGGTATCCACAAAAGTGGGTCCACCCTCAGAATATAGCTATATATCTAGTAGTTCGAGAACTGAAATCCGTTTTGCCTAAGCTATAACCGTTAGAGCGCTATAGCTTATTTTGTACGTTTAACACCCCCTTTATTCTTCTATTCCTTTATAAGCCTTAGAAAGCTATATATAGGTAAAGAATAGAAGAATCCTAAGAAATAAGAACGTAAGAGCAAAACTATTCCGTTAGACAAAGGGGTTAGGCCCTTATATATATATAGGATAAACCCCTATTATATATAGAAAGAAGTAAGAATATATATGATGTTGAAATCAAACCTATAACCTATAAAGGTATAGGTACTATAGCTTTAAAGCTTATAGTAATATATAATATCTAAATATTCTTTACCCTAGCGACTAATAGACGCACTAGAGTATAGAAGGAGTAAAGGGCTTATAAACGCCTTTATCCTCTTATAGAGAAAACAATTTTTAGCACGGTTTTAAATTTTATGCCCTTTTTTACTCCGTTCTTTCAGCCAGTTCTAGTAAGGAAATAACAGGTAGTCACATAGAGAATCCCCCTCTAAAGGAAAGTATACTACTAGTAATAGCCGGAGCCTATATTTTCCAAATATAGCTATACTATATACTAGAGTACTTCTAGACGTAGCTAGAGTAATATAGGCCTCCCTAACGCCGCAGGGAGCTAATGCCAGCACAAGGGCGCCTATAGAACTGTACTACAGTGGCTAGGACCTTATAAGCCTTTTAAGGCTATATAGAGGAATTAGGTGATTCCAGAGGGCTGTAAAGTAGCCGGTACTATTGACTGGTCTTATAAGCTAATCAGGCTAAGCCAGGCCTTCTATATATATAGTATAGAATATATATATATAGGGGTAGAGGGTAGCTTAGTAAAAAGCTCCCTTAGGTTGTAGGCCTAAAAGCCTGATAAAAGACTGAAAGCCACTAACTAGTAGGGCTTTAGTAAGTCCGTTAGCCGGCATACACTTAGTATTAAGATATATAATAGTAACTATTTTAGCCTTAACCTGCTCTCTAACGTACCGGAATTTCAGCAGGGTATGCTTAGTTCTAGCGTGTAGCGCTGGGTTATTAGCCACCGTTATAGAGCCCTGATTATCTCCATAGAGAGTAATAGGGTAGTCTATAGGTCTGTAAAGTTCAGAAAATAGCCCTATAATCCACTGTACTTCGCGTATAGCCTCTGTAAGTCCATCAGTTTCAGCTTCCAGGGTAGAGAGAGCAATAGTAGTAGCTCTTTTCGTTTTCCAGCTAATAGGCCTACCGGCTAACTTATATAGATAGCCGTAGGTGGATTTACTAGTAGCCTTATCCCCTGCAAAATCAGAATCACTAAAGCCTATAGGGACTAGACTACTATTAATTATAGAAGTCCGGCTATTACCTTTACTATTTCTAGAATCTACTATAGTAGTAGAGGTAGTAGTTAGGGGCCTAGGCCCTTCCTTAGAGTGAAAGTCTCTACTAAGCTTAGTAGTTGTATTACTACTATTACTAAGCTTAGGCCCTAGATCAGCTACTGTATTTCCGTTATAGCTAAAACAGATGCTATAGTCTTTGGTACTGTTAAGATACTTAAAAAGATTTTTAGCAGCGTTTAAGTGTGATTTTGTAGGTCTATTTAAAGACCTAGAGAGCCACTGTACGGTAAAGCTAATATCTACCCTAGTAAGGAGCATTATATATATAGCTGTTCCTACTAGGCTTTGATAGAGCTTAATTTCCGTAGAATTACAGAGGTAGCTAGCAATATCTTCCTCTAGTTAAAGTTGACTTACTAGCCCCGGCTGTAAGGGAATAGATATAGGCTTAGAATCGGCTAAGTTAAAGCGGCTAACCGCCTCTTCTATATACTGTGACTGGTTAAGCCATAGGCGCCTATTAGGTCTATCCCTTATAATCTGTATGCCTAGGAAATAGGCGGCAGGCCCTAAGTCTTCTATAGCGTAGACCTTATTAAGCCGTTTCTTTAAATCAGTTATATAGCCTATATCAGGCCCTATAAATAGACAGTTATCTATATAGGTAACGATAAAGTGACAGGTTTTAGCATTATAGAAGACCCCTGGATCTGAAATAAGAGGGAGATAGCCTAGGCTCTTAAGTAAGATTTTAAGCTTATCTTGCCACTCTCTAGGGCTTTGTTTCAGACTGTATAACGCTTTAGATAGTTTAATAATATTAGGAGTAGAAGGATTATAGCTGTATTTCAGTAAAAGCTTATAAATAGCCTTATTAGAAGCCGCTAGGTCTAATAGTCCTTCAGGGATTTCCATATATATTTCTTCTCTAAGAGCGCTATTAAGAAATGCCCCTATAAAGTCAGCTTGTTCTATTTCCCAGTCTAGAACAGCACCTATAGCTAGAAGTATACGCCAAGTAGGTGGTATACTAGTAGAGGCGTAGGTTATAGTGTAATCTAGGCCTTCTACCTGTATAAAGCCCCTAGCTATTAACTGAGATTTATACTTAATAGGCCTGTTTTTAGCGTCCTTTTTAACCTTAAGAACGTTTCGATAGGTAATAAGCTTACGGTTAGAAGGTAATAGACTCCTAGGTAGGAATTTAAAAACCCCTAGCTCTAATAATTGGATAAATTCCTTAGTAATAGCCTCTAACCACTTACTACGCTTATCTCTAGGTAGTTTTAAGACTTGCTTATAAGTAGTAGGCGTACTATCCTTAGATATTACCCTTTTTCGAGCCTTATAGACAAAAGACAGTATATAGCTACTAGTCTTAGCTAAAAGCTTATAGTAATCGAGCTGCATTTTATCCCCCTCTGAAATAAGATTACTATTATTAAGAGGTTCGTTTGTTATAGGCTGATTAGGCGCTATAACTTCTATAGGCTTAGGTGCAAAAATAGGCTCTATAGTTTGGGGAAACACCTCTGGTAATTCAGGCTTTTTAATAGATATAGTAGGCCTAGTAGACTCTACTATAACCGGATTTATAGGCTTATCCGGGGAGGGTTTATCTAATTCACTATCGGAAGAAGATTTATAGGGTTCTAGCTTACTAGGTCCTATTTCTATACTAATAGGCTTTTCAGTATTGAGATTAGAAGGGTCTGGGCTGACAGCCCCCTCTAAATCTAGGTCTAGGTCTACTAATTCCCCCTCTAAAGCCGTATTATTAGTAGGCTAACTTAGTACTATATTATCCTCTATAAATTTAACAGTAGAGGTTTTAAGTACTGCTCTTCTAGACGGTATATATACTAGGTAGGTCTTAGAACCTAATACCGCTAGTAATTTACACTCTTCCGTTCTAGAGGTAAATTTCAACGATTTAGACTGTTTTTCTAGAGGTATAATCGCCTCTCCTCTAGCGCCTATAGCCCTATAGCGCTCTAGGTTAGGTATATGTGGAATACCAGGCTCTAGCTCGTTAAATAGCGCCTGGAAAGGAGTGGTTTCCTTATTAGTTATAGCTGTACTATTAACTAATTCCACTACAGCCTCCAGTATAAAGCACTACAAATACTGGGGTAAAGCGCTACTAAGAATAGTATACCTTATACGGTCTAGTATAACTCTAACTGATCGTTCTACTAAGCCGTTCTGCTCGTGGATATAGGGGGCAGAAGTGCTAAATTTAATACCCCTTTTAGCTAACCAAGTAGTTAATAAATCAGTTATTTCAGTGCCTCCGTCAAAGTGGAATTTAGTAGGATATCTACCAAATCCATTCCTTAGGCCCCTAAAAAAGCCCTTAATAGCGTTAGCTACTATAGGGCCTGATTTATTAGGTAGGTTAAAAACCCACCTATACCTACTTTTACGGTCAACTAGAAGTAAGACTATAGGGTTTCTATTATAAGGCCTAGGCCTAATTTTAACAGTATCTCCCTCTATTGAGTCTAAGACCCTAGGTGGGTTAGGTATTAGAGCCTTACTAACCCTTCTCACTGCTTTACCTCGATCACAGCTAGAGCAGTGAAAATCAGCTTCCTTTATTTTATCAAAATTAGGCAGCCCTTTAGTAATACTAGAGGTCTTTTTCAAAAGACGTAGGCCTATATGGCCTAGCCTCACGTGCCACAATTTAGCTAAATTAAGTAGATTATAGTAATCTCGCTGACCTATATTAGGCTCCTTTAAAGTAGGGCTAGATATAGCCTTTTCTACTACTTTATTCCCCTCTATAACTGGCTCTCTTAGCATACGAGGCAGGTCTCCAGTGCCAGTTAAGGGCTCAGGCTCCTTAGTCTTACAGGGACTTTGATAGGGGGCCTAGGCAGTGGCTAAGGGCTCTACAGGCCTACGGGGCCTTTTCCCCTTTAAAGAAGGTCCTACACCTTCTAAAGTAGTACCCTTAGCCGGAGAATTCCTTAGCTTATAGCGCTTATTAGGCTCTATAGCTTCGGATACTATAGCATCCTCTATAATAGGTCTATAGTCTTCCTTTCTAATAGAATTAGAAGGAATTTCTACTACTATCTTATTACGCTGCGGCTCTATACTTTTAGTAGTATTATAACTAGTAAGGCCTAAAGGAAAAGCAAAATTTGCATGTAATATAGGCTTAGAGCTGCCTTTAACGTTAAGAAAAAATCCTGATTTTTTAAAGTCTAGTACAGCTATACAGCGTCTATCACCCCTGTAAAGGGTTTCCTTTATAAGGCAACCTCCCGAATTATAGTGCCTTACCCTGCTAACAATATTTATATCAATATTAGGTAGGTATAAAACGTTATCTAATACTAATTTAGTATAGGTAGGGGGGGCCTTTCTAGATAATACTTCTAGTGTAATAGAGCCTATACCAGCCGGGCTTACAGGGCTATTTCCAGTGTTAATAGGGCGTAACTGGCCTGTGTTAGGCGTAAAGGTAGTAAACCGCTCTTTACTATTACTGATATGGTCTGTGGATCCCGTATTATATAGCCAACTATTATAAAGAGCGGGGTCTCTAGGGCGTCTTCTAGGCTTATTATCTTTATATTTTGCCTTGTTATTAGAAGAGGTTTTTAGGCCTTTTCCTTTAAAGTCCTTACGCTTCTTATACCCTTTTAACGCTAATAGCTGTGCTAATTGGGTATTAGAATCGCTAGAAGAATTAGAATTAGAACTAGAGTCGGATTCCTCTTCTTCTTCTTCTATAGCTAGGTTATAGGACCCTAGTATAAAGGAGGCTTGTTCAGCACTTTTAGCACTATAATTCTGCCCTTTAACATTATAACTAGCCTTCTTCTTACCCTTTTTCTTATTTTTACCCTTCTTACTAGGGTTAGAATTTGAATTAGGGGTTGAATTAGAGCTATTAGCTACGTGAGCTGCTCTATACGCCTTTATAGCCGGGTTCCTAGATTCTTCTAGAATATTAGCCATTAGATATTCTATATTAAGGCTAGAGGCTGTAAGGCCTAGCATTCTAGCCTGTCTTATAGAGCTCTTTTGGCGTGATACCCAGCTAGGAAACTTAGATTCTAGAGCCTTAAAATACTGATTTAGTATTAAAGAGGGATCTATATCTATTTTAGCTATGGTAAGCTTAGCAAGATAGCCGTTAAATTCAGCGTTAAAAGCTGATAAGCCTTGTTTATAGGTACTAAAGGTAAGGGCGTGGAATTCGTTATAGACGTCCTCCTTTTTAGACTCTATAGGTCGGCTATACTGCCTAATAAGCAGCTTAAAGGCCTTAGAAGGTATATGAATCTACGATATAGCAGCCCTAGGGCTACTAGATAAGCTATTACGTAGAAGCATTAAAAGAACAGCTTAATCAGAGTCGCTATAAGTGTTAGATATATCAGGGTTTTCTAAAAAATTAGATATCCCTAACGCTCTTAGCACTATACTTAAAGCCTGAATCTACTGTTCAAAATTGCTTTCCCCGCTAAGCTTACTATCGTCCGGTATAGTATAGGCCTTTTTAGAAAGCTCCTTTACTATACTACTAGTAATAGTATCCTTAAAGCCTTCCTTAGACCCTATATCTATAGGGGGGTCTAAATTACTAGTAGCTGAATTAACAGCCGGCCCTAGATGGGGCTCTTTCCTAGGGGGACGTAGAGGAGAATCTAAATCTATAGTACAGCTAAAAGGATCAAATCTAGGACTATAGCTAGTCTTTCTAGTAGCAGCAGTATTGCTACTATTAGTTAGAGAAGCTAAAGTAGAAGATATATTCTTTATAGCGCTAATGCTATCCTCGACAGAGGCTTTTAGGGTATTTAGACTTAAAAGTAGTGTTTTTATATTACTAGATTGGCTAGCTATAACTCGGTTATGAGATTTTATATTCTGTTTTAGGAATTCTATAACCTCGCTATAGTCTTCGCTATCTTCCTTATCTTCTAATAGGGTTTGTATAGGTAGTGGAGGCCTAGAAGATTGCCCTGGATCAGCTGGGTTACTAGCCCTTTTAGGGGCTATACCCTTCCCTTTAGCTTGATCCGCCATTGTAAATAGGCTACTATTTACTTATAGTACTAGTTAAAGCACTTAATTAGCTTCCAGTTTACTAAAGCTAATTAGCTAGCTTACTAATTATAGTAGTGATTTTCTAGGCTAGTCTTAGCGCTTAGTAGGTTTATAGCGCTGCCTACTTGCTACTTAGTAGGGCTTTCTAGTAGAAATTCTAAACTAGGCTCTAAGATAGGGACTAGAGACTTCGACGTAGGGACTTAACTACCGCCTATAGATATATCTATAGAAAGGGCTCTATAGTAGGGAAATATAGGTCTTTAGCGCTAGAAATTCTAAAACGCTAGCCTTTCTACTTCCAGCTATAAGTAGAAAGGTCTTTTAGTATAGGTAAGTATACTAGCCTAAGCGTATAAGAGCCCTAAATGCTCGTCAATACTATAGGACTTAGATTTCTTAGCGATTTATCCTTCTAGATTTTTAGGCTTTTTAGTCCTTAAATAGCCTTCAATAAGATGTAATATATAGCTTTTTAGGGCTAATATAGTACTATATTTTCAGCTATAAGAGGCTTAAATAGCCCTATATATATAGGCAGAGGTAGCGCTTTGAAATTGGACTCCAACGATAACTATCCTACAGGCTATCCGGGCTTATAACCTATTAGAATGGGTAATCCTATATAAGGATCTGTAACCACTATAGCCTACTAGTAGTAGTCGTATAGGGTACGTAGGGGCAGCAACAGCGTTGATATGGCCTAAATAGCACTTCCTAGGTATATGCTAATATAGTAAAGTAGGGCCCTTTACTGTATTCCCTCTATAAAAGTCCTTATATAACGGTATAGTTATAGGCTATAGCGCTATATTATAGGGGCTTTAAGCTTATATATCACGGCTTTCAGTGGGTCTTATAGGCCTATAAGGCTTATAGTTGTAGGTAACGTAGTAACTTGATTTCTAGTCCAAGTAGGTAAGGCTTTGCAATTTCCTTCCCTACATATACCCTCCGGCACCGTTCCTGCCCTCCATACGGCAGGAGCGCCTTAGTAGGTGCATGGCCACTTCCCGAAAAACCAAATAAGCTGGCGATTTTAAATAATCGACTCACGGCTACCTAAGCTGCAGGGTAAGCCGCACGACTTTTCCTGTAAGTTCTGTTTTCGCTCCTGCGGTGCAGGGTAGGTACAGGGTAGGTAGGTGACCTAGGAAAAGAGCCTTTTAAGGCTATTTCTAGCGCTTATACAGCCTAAGGAGGCTGTCTCTATAAAAGTGGGGTATAAATCTAAAAATAGAAAAGCCTTTTAAAGCTATTTCTAGGCTATATAGTGGAGTATATAGCTTAGTCAGCGGTATCCATAAAAGTGGGTCCACCCTCAGAATATAGCTATATATCTAGTAGTTCGAGAACTGAAATCCGTTTTGCCTAAGCTATAACCGTTAGAGCGCTATAGCTTATTTTGTACGTTTAACAATTACTATATATATATCCTCTCTTAGGGTCTCTTATTATTAATCGCCTTAGACTACTAATCTGGCCTTAAACTTCTCTAGGTAATTGTACTTATTGATTTTATATATATATACCTATATATTGTCCAAGACCTACTTACCCTATACCTTAGTAATTAGTACTTTCTCCTATGTTTCTAGGTATATAAGAAGGTGCTGCCTTTCGGCTTCCTTAAAGTGTTCCTCCTATAGGTGATTTTCGAGGTTCTTATGTAGCTTAGGCGCTAGAGGCAGCTAAGAGGAATAAATAGTACTAGGCTTAAAGTCCTTAATGCTTAGGATCTTGGATATTAGTATACTCTCTTTCGTCTTAGGGTCCCTATTTATAAGCCTTCTAGCAGTAAAGGAGGCCCTTTAGGTAAGGAAATCTCCTTTTATAGTAGTATTAAGGAACTGCTAACTGAGAATTCGATCCTTAAAACATACTGTAAGGCATGCTCCTAGCGTACCCTATACTACTAGTAGAGGCGTAGCTTCTAGAGTTAGATATAGGAGCAAATAAGCCTCTATATACTAAGGTTCTTATATTGCTTCTACTAAATTGTCCAGTTCTGCGTTATCTATAAGGTTAGGTATATTAATATCCTCTTCCTCTTCTTCTTCTAATCTATTACCTAGGTCTATTACCCCTACTTTATAGGGTACGTCCTGGGTAGGGATATTGGCTATTATGGTATTTAGATTTTCGGATTCTACCCTTTTCTCGATCTTAGTAAGCTACTCTTTCAGCCCTTTTAAGCTTAGATCTTTTAGCCTAACTATAAGGTGCTCCTTAGACCTATTAAATACTACTTTCTTGTTGAAAATCACGTCCTAGGTTACTATAATCTTGTTAGTTCGAGGGTTCTAGATTTGATAAATATTCATTAAGTTATATCCAATTAGGTATCTAAGGAAAGCTCTTAGAGCAAACCTCTTTAGCTTATTCTTTTTAAGCTATATGTCTGCTTCTAATATAAAGGCTTAATATAGGAAAACCCAGAGATGCCCTTGCTATGGCTTGATAGGTATCGTCTCTTTAGTACCTGCTGATTCTACAAACGAATAGAACATCTTATATAGTGTTTTCTATTTCAGCTGATACCTTAGGGTGCGATTTAAGAGATATACTGCTATTCTGAATACCTTAGCTACCTTGTCTAAAGGTAAGTTAGTCCTTACTACTATTACTTTTACCTGCCTTTTTAGAATACTAGTAGCTCTTTCTACGCCTCTATTCTAATCTTAGGTCTAAGGAGCAGAGAGATTTGTTCTAATATACTTCCCTTATAGCTAGGCTTAGATTGCTCCCTTCTTTCCGGCAATCTTGTTATTAGCTTTAATATCTAGAACCCGAATTCTATACCTTTGATTAAGATCTATAAGGCGATCGTCTAAGGCTATAATAATACTCTTAACTAACCGATTATAAAGATAATAGTCCTATATCAGGCCTAACTTACAATCTAACAAGAGTATAATAGATATAAAGCCTTCCTTAGACCTTTTGATATTATAGAAATTAAGGGCTAGGATATCGCTAGGGTACCTTGGGTCTAGTCGGGCTACCCTTAAGACCTGGCGATTAGGGCCTTTTCCTATACTATACTATAGGTAGTCTACCGTTCTAATTACCTTGTGATTTCCAGTAACCTTAACTTCCTTACTACTCTAAATAAGGTGATAGAGTACTTCTAGGTTTGGATAACCTAACTGCTAGTACTATACTTGGATTATCCCGGGCTTGGTCTTCTTCTTCTAAGACCTGCCCTGCTCCCTTTGTATTACGAAAGCTGATACTAAGATATTAGTTGTAATATACTCTAGTAGGAACTAGATATAGGCTTCCTAGATTTTATAGATCTTATTATAGTCTAACATCTTTCTAAGGTAGGAAAGGGTACCCTACTTCTAGTAATCCTACTATATTCCCTTTTTATAAAGGTACCTTATAGAAACTAGATTAGTAGCTACCTTAGGGCAGTATACTATACGATTAAGCCGAAGGAGCACCCGTTTGTACTAACCTAGGTATAGATATAGGAAAACTATCCTATATCCTTCGATCGGCAACTTGCTATTAGCTACTATAAGGTGGTCCTCTTCCCCTGCTTTCTTAAGGCTTTTAAATCTCTCCTAATTGTTAAAAATATAGATAGAGGTACTGGAATCTAGGCAGGCTAAGTGCTTAAAAGGGTATTCGCTAACGCTGCTTGCTTATAGTACGCTCTTTAGCACTATAAACTTAATAGGGACCTAATTCTCGTTCTTCTTCTTAGGCATAGGGATAACTTCTACTATTAGTTTCGAAGCCTTTACTTTCTCCTTATACCCTACGTATCTTTAGGCCTTCTACTTGTCTTTTAGCTCTTTTTAATAAGCTGATATCTTTGATCAAAGTTGCGAATCCTCCTTAATAGCTTGTTTCACACGCTTTTCTATATCTAGCCTTAGTTCCTAACCTTTATATATAAGAGATGGAAATAGATACTAATATGCCTTCTAGTTATACTAGATTGTTCTATAGATATACTTCTTATAACAAAAACCGGGTTTTCTTATAGGATAATCAGGTCCTAAGGCTTAGGGTACTTCTAAGGCTCCCTAGAGATTTCAGTTACTATAGGTATTGGCTCTCCCTTACTTAAAAGCCTTGTCTTATACATCCCCTCCTCTTTTGCCTTTCTTGCTAGCCCTGTTAGAAAGAGGCTATTTGTTATTTAAGGTGATATATACGCCTTCTCTTCCTATTAGGTTCTTAGGCTTTGGCTTAGAAGGCTTATTAAACTTAAGATCTTATAGGAAATCCCTTACTACTTTGTAGTAATCAAGGTTCTCCTACTTAGCCTACCTCTTAAAATCCCTATATAAGGCTAATATCTAGCCCTGGAATCTTTAGGTTACTTCTAAGAAGATCAATAAGTTATTAAACTATAGTTTAGGATTAGCTATCCCTTCGATTTTATAATACTCTACTAGGTATAGTAGCTTCTGCTACTTCTCTATCTAGGTCCTCTAGTTGCTAACTGCTTTCGCCTTACTAGCATTAAGGTACTCCTTATAGTCCTTATATATCGTCCTTATTTGCTTATAATCCTTTAAATACATCGACTTAGTAAGGTTCTAATACTACTAGCAAAGGCTTTGCTTAGGTAGGTAGTATAGATTTAGCGTATAAGTCTTAACGTACTCTCTAATCTACTTCTTAACCTCTTTAACGTTATCCTGGTTATCTTTTTAGTTTGCTATAGCAGTGTTGTATATTATTAATATGCTCTAGAAGGTAGCCCTTCTATTAGCAGTTAAATTGGTATATATAATACGCTTACTAGGAAGAGGAGGAGGCCTATTAGTATTTACCTGCTCGATATACTCTTCCGTAAGCTATACTCCCTAAGTAAGGCTATAATACTGGCGAATGCAGGTCTAATAAGCAGTCTTGATATAGGCGGTTGATAAACCGAGAATAGATATATCGTCAAGGGTTAGAGGGACCAGACATCTACCTAATTCCTTAGTATTGTTCGGGTCTATAAACTCTATTACCTTGCTTGTAACATACTAAAGCTGCTGCTTAAAGTCGATCTACTACTCTGGCTTAGAGAGAAGAATAGAGCCCTCCTTAGCGACCTTCTTATTGTTCTTATTGCTCGATATAATCGCAGCTACTAAGGTACGTTCTTAGATATCGTAATAATAATATATATACTAATACTAGGCTTGTCTACGCTAGGCTAACGACTTCTAACTGTTAATTGTTGGAATCTATAGGCTCTGATTAATCGATTCTGTATACTGATCTATGTTCTATCTTAACCTGTACTCTAGCTGCCTAGAGTAGAGATTTTCTCTATCCCCCCTGCAACGTTTATAGGCCCTAAAGTAGGCTTAATCTGCTCGATATAGGGAATCGTGGCTATATCTACCTTAATTGACCAGGGCCTCCCTATGCCCTGCTCCCGAGTTTGACAGGCAACCCTGTGCCCTGCTCCTGACAGGGATACCGAGGTTCTACCAAAGCGACACGAGCGCCACGTTGTCCAACAGCTTTTACTGAAATACAGCTATAATCCTTCTACTCCTAATATTATTAAACTATCTAAAGTGTTATACAGTCTGAAACAAAGCCCTAGAGAGTGGCAAGATAAGCTTAAAATCTTACTTAAGAGCCTAGGCTATCTCCCTCTTATTTCAGATCTAGGGGTCTTCTATAATGCTAAAACCTGCCACTTTATCGTTATCTATGTAGATGACTGTCTATTTATAGGGCCTAATATAGGCTATATAACTGATTTAAAGAAACGGCTTAATAAGGTCTACGCTATAAAAGACTTAGGGCCTGCCGCCTATTTCCTAGGCGTGCAAATTATAAGGGATAGACCTAATAGGCGCCTATAGCTTAACCAGTTATAGTATATAGAAGAGGCGGTTAGCCGCCTTAACTTAGCCGATTCTAAGCCTATATCTATTCCCTTATAGCCGGGGCTAGTAAGTCAACTTTAACTAGAGGAAGATATTACTAGCTACCTCTGTAATTCTATGGAAATTAAGCTCTATCAAAGCCTAGTAGGAACAGCTATGTATATAATGCTCCTTACTAGGGTAGATATTAGCTTTACCGTACAGTGGCTCTCTAGGTCTTTAAATAGACCTATAAAATCACACTTAAACGCTGCTAAAAATCTTTTTAAGTATCTTAATAGTACTAAAGACTATAGCATCTGTTTTAGCTATAACGGAAATACAGTAGCTGATCTAGGGCCTAAGCTTAGTAATAGTAGTAATACAACTACTAAGCTTAGTAGAGACTTTTACTCTAAGGAAGGGCCTAGGCCCCTAACTACTACCTCTACTACTATAGTAGATTCTAGAAATAGTAAAGGTAGTAGCCGGACTTCTATAATTAATAGTAGTCTAGTCCCTATAGGCTTTAGTGATTCTGATTTTGCAGGGGATAAGGCTACTAGTAAATCCACCTACGGCTATCTATATAAGTTAGCTGGTAGGCCTATTAGCTAGAAAACGAAAAGAGCTACTACTATTGCTCTCTCTACCCTGGAAGCTGAAACTGATGGACTTACAGAGGCTATACGCGAAGTACAGTAGATTATAGGGCTATTTTCTAAACTTTACAGACCTATAGACTACCCTATTACTCTTTATGGAGATAATCAGGGCTCTATAACGGTAGCTAATGACCTAGCGCTATACGCTAGAACTAAGCATACCCTACTGAAATTCCGGTACGTTAGAGAGCAGGTTAAGGCTAAAATAGTTACTATTATATATCTTAATACTAAGTGTATGCCGGCTGACGGACTTACTAAAGCCCTACCAGTTAGTGGCTTTCAGTCTTTTATTAGGCTTTTAGGCCTTTAACCTAAGGGAGCTTTCTACTAAGCTACCCTTTACCCCTATATATATACTCTATACTATATATATAGAAGGCCTGGCTTAGCCTGATTAGCTTATAAGACTAGTCAATAGTACCGGCTACTTTACAGCCCTCTGGAATCACCTAATTCCTCTATATAGCCTTAAAAGGCTTATAAGGTCCTAGCTACTGTAGTATAGTTCTATAGGCGCCCTTGTGCTGGCATCAGCTCCCTGCGGCGTTAGGGAGGCCTATATTACTCTAGCGACGTCTAGAAGTACTCTAGTATATAGTATAGCTATATTTGGAAAATATAGGCTCTAGCTATTACTAGTAGTATACTTTCCTTTAGAGGGGGTTTCTCTATGTGACTACCTGTTATTTCCTTACTAGAACTTGCTGAAAGAACGGAGTAAAAAAGGGTATAAAATTTAAAACCGTGCTAAAAATCGTTTTCTCTATAAGAGGATAAAGGCGTTTATAAGCCCTTTACTCCTTCTATACTCTAGTACGTCTATCAGTCGCTAGGGTATAGAATATTTAGATATTATATATTACTATAAGCTTTAAAGCTATAGTACCTTTATCTTTAAATAGGTTATAGGTTTGATTTCAACATCATATATATTCTTACTTCTTTCTATATATAATAGGGGTTTATCCTATATATATATAAGGGCATAACCCCTTTGTCTAACGGAATAGTTTTGCTCTTACGTTCTTATTTCTTAGGATTCTTCTATTCTTTACCTATATTAGCCTTCTAAGGCTTATAAAGGAACAGAAGAATAGAGGGGGTGTTAAACGTATAAAATAAGCTATAGCGCTCTAACGGTTATAGCTTAGGCAAAACGGATTTCAGTTCTTGAACTACTAGATATATAGCTATATGCTGAGGGTGGACCTACTTTTGTGGATACCGCTGACTTAGCTATATATTCCACTATATAGCCTAGAAATAGCTTTAAAAGGCTTTTCTATTTTTAGATTTATGCCCTACTTTTGTAGAGACAGCCTCCTTAGGCTGTATAAGCGCTAGAAATAGCCTTGAAAGGCTCTTCTACTAGGTTACCCACCTACCCTGTACCTACCCTGTACCGTAGGAGCGAAAATAGAACTTACAGGAAAAGTCGTACGGCGTACCCTGCAGCTTAGGTAGCCGTAAGTCGATTATTTAAAATCGCTAGCTTATTTGGTTTTTCGGGAAGGCGCTATGCACCTACTAAGGGGCTCCTGCCATGTAGAAGGCAGGAATGGTCCCGGAGGGTATATATAGGGAAGGAAATTACGAAGCCTTACCTACTGGACTAGAAATCAAATTATACGTTACCTACAACTATAAGCCTTATAGGCCTATAAGACCCACTGAAAGCCGTGATATATAAGCTTAAAGCCCCTATAATATAGCGCTATAGCCTATAACTATACCGTTATATAAGGACTTTTATAGAGGGAATACAGTAAAGGGCCCTACTTTACTATATTAGCACATACCTAGGAAGTGCTATTTAGGCCATATCAACGCTGTTGCTGCCCCTACGTACCCTATACGACTACTACTAGTAGGCTATAGTGGTTACAGATCCTTATATAGGATTATCCATTCCAATAGCTATAGCGCTATATTATAGGGGCTTTAAGCTTATATATCACGGCTTTTAGTGGGTCTTATAGGCCTATAAGGCTTATAGTTATAGGTAACGTATAATTTGATTTCTAGTCTAGTAGGTAAGGCTTCGCGATTTCCTTCCCTATATATACCCTCTAGGACCGTTCCTGCCTTCTACACGGCAGGAGCGCCTTAGTAGGTGCATAGCTACTTCCCGAAAAACCAAATAAGCTGGCGATTTTAAATAATCGACTCACGGCCACCTAAGCTGCAGGGTAAGCCGCACGACTTTTCCTATAAGTTCTGTTTTCGCTCCTGTAGTGCAGGGTAGGTACAGGGTAGGTAGGTGACCTAGTAGAAGAGCCTTTTAAGGCTATTTCTAGCGCTTATACAGCCTAAGGAGGCTGTCTCCACAAAAGTAGATAGATAGATAGATTCTATTACGCTATCTGATCCCTATAGGGGATATCTAGGTGGGCTAGTCTAGTGCTATAGGAAAACCGTATAACGGGTGAAAAACCTATAACTGTGTGTGGAAGAGGAGGGAGGGTGTGGGTAGGGTTGGGCCGTTCTTCACCGTAATAGATACCGCCCCCTTAGGAGTATGAAAACACACTTCCTAAAGGGGTATAGGCTAGACCGCTCCTAGCCTCTAAGCAACCGAGTATTCTGGCAGTCTAGTAGCGATATGGCGGATTAGGGGGTGTACAGCGTTGCCGCCTCCCTTTTCAAGCCTATAGAGGAAGCTATATGTATCCCCCCTTTCTTTCTCCTTAAAGGAGGTCAAGGGGTAGGCCGGGCAACCGTCGAATATATGCTGGATGTCCTCTATGGCTAGGTAGCAGCGGCAGAGGGGGCTGTCAGCCCTAGGCACCTTACAGGTATATAGGAATCCCCTTAGGCCTATCTTCCCTATACAGGCCTATATTAGCAGCGAGCTCTCAGCCTTAGAGAGGTTATAGTAGCGCCTCTTAAAGGTCTCTTTAAAGCCCTTAGTTAGATTCTCTCCCTAGAAGGCGTCCTTGGCTGATTTCTCTAAGAGGCTCTCTATATAGGGGTTATAGCCGGAGGCTATAGCTTCTCGGAGGTAGCGGTCTTTCTAGGCGGTATATAGGGGCTCCTTGTTAATGGCCTTCTATAGCTGCTAGTAATGCTACTATGCTACTGCCTCTTTCTTCCTCTCTTGTTTTATACGTCCTCCTAGGGGGAGGCTAGTCCTAGGGGTCCTGTTGCCTAGAGAGTAGCGTAGGGCTTCTTTCTACTTAGTAACTTCTTCCCCTATAGCTCTATTTATCCTAGCTTAGCTAGAAAAGGAGAGGGCGTTAAGGTAGAGGTTAAGGGGGGGGACGTTAGCCTTGTACTAGAGACTCCGGGTTAGCGTTCGTTTATAGGCCCCTATAACCCTTCTTAGGGCCTCGTTCTCTGCTGTAAGTAGGCCTCTTACTATACCTCGTAGCTTATTTAGTACTATAGGCATTGGAGTATGCCAGGCTAAGGCTACATAGGCTAGAACTAGCCTTATAACCGCTGTATAAAGGAGCCTAGTCTTCTCGATTCCAGGTCCCCAGGTCTTCCCTACTAGCCTAGTAATAGCTAGGGACTACGTTTTCAGCTTCTGCCGTAGGGTATTGGCATAGGCCTTCCAGGTAAGCTTAGGGTCTAGCTACACCCCTAGAAAACGGGCCTCTATTGCTGGTTATAGGGGGGGAGAGTCCTCTATAGGTCCTAGGCAAATAGGGGTATTCCAGGGCCTTCTTCCTAGGGGGAAGTGTATAAGCTTGCTTTTTACTGCTGAGAAGGTGACCCTAGCGGTTGTTGCCCAGTCTAAGTACTCTTTCCAGGCCTCTTCTAGTTGCCTAGTTATTGTTATAGTATCTTTTCTAAAGGCTAGTAGGTTAGTGTCGTCCGTGTATCCTATAGTAGAGATAGTAGGGTGTTTTCTTTCTAGCCTTTCGTATAGTAGGCAGAGGTATAGGACTGAGAGAATAGGTAAAAGTGGTGATCCTTGGGGTACCCTAGTAGGTACTAGGATTTGTTAGCTTCTTTGGCCGTTAAATAAGAGGCTAGTAGTCCTAGAGGAGAGGAACTCCCTTAGCTAGGAGAGCAGCTAGGTAGGCAGCCCTAGTTAATCTAGAACAGCTAGGAGCCTTATATAGGGGATGCTATCGAAATACCCTGATAGGTCGAGCTATAGTAGGGAGGCCCCAGCCTTATATTTCCAGGCTTTCTAGACCTGGGCTAGTAGGAGGTATATGGCGGATTCCATAGACTTATAGCGGCAGTAGCCCTGCTATATCGCTGGAATAAGCTTAAAGGCTTCTACAACATCCCTTATTTTTGCCCCTATAACCTTCTCTAGTATCTTACTAATACAGTTAAGTAGGGCTATAGGGCAGTAGCCCCTAGGGGCGTTGTAGGTGTCTAGCTGTTTTCCTGGCTTTAGGAGGACTATAGTGATTACCTCCTTGTATTCCTATAGGTAAAAGCTGTAGAGGAAGGACTTTAATGCTAATATAGCGAGTACCTGGTATAGGGGGTCGCCGCAGGCCTTTAGAAAGCCTATAGGGAGTTCGTCTAGTCCTAGTACTTTCCAGGGCTTTGTTGTTTTAACAGCCTTCTTTATATCGTCTGGCTTAACCATCTAGCTAACTAGTAGCCTAGGGCCTATAAGAGGTTCCCCTAGGTCGTCTTCTTAGAGGGAGGGGGGGAAGAAGCATGCTAAAAGGGCCTTAACCTTCTCCTAGAAGGTACTGGCTTATCTAAGGGTTAGTAGCTTTGGGGGGGGCAGTACGGCAGTGCTCTATAGCCTAGCCCATCTTTCTAGCTGCTATAGTTTTTCAGGCTTCTCCCTAGCCTCCTATAGAAAGGCCCTCTAGTTTTTCCTCTTACTATCCCTTATAGTCTTTATTTATTTCCTTAGGGCTGCCCTATAGGCGTTGGAGTAGGCCTGGCTAGTAGGGGAGCGCTGTAGTTGCCTTTCTGCCCTCTTTCTTTCCTGGACTGCTTAGTAGACTTCGTTGTTCCACTAGGGGGCTCTCCTTTTCCCAGTAGTTGTTAGGGCTCTTCTAGGGGTTATAGCCCTAGTAATACGCTGGAGTTCCTCTAAGAGCCGCTTATAAGCCTCCTAGAGCCCGGCTGGGTTAGCGAGGTATATAAGGTATCCGTAGCCCCCTATATTGTATATAAGGGAGCTGGCCTCCCTTGCTACCTCCTCTTTATTCATCTTCTTCTACTAGAACCTAGGGGGTAGTAGCAGGGCCTCTGTAGCCTCTAGGTCGATATCTAGGGTCTAAGGGTAGTAGTCTAAGCATAAGCGTGTCCTTGAGCTAGTATAGGAGCAGGTAAGGCTACTACTAAGCTAGAAGTGGTTAATAGTAGAGGTCCGGCCTATTTGATCTCCCTATAGTGCCCTAGTTATAGCGCCGTAGGGTGTGCGAAGGGTAAGTCCCTGTTCTGCTACTAGTAGTAGCAGGTCCTCTGATTTAGGACTAAAGCGGTTATACTAGTCCTATAGGGGGTGGTAAAGGTTAAGGTCTCCAGCTAGAAGGTAGAGGCCTAGGTAGGTGTTGATCTTCCTCCTTATTTCTTCTAGAAGAAGGGGCGAGCCTACTTAAGGCTAGAGGTCGTTATATAAAGACCAGACTATAAAAGGGCCGTTCTTCGTTTGTATAGTAGCCCTAGCCCAGTCTAGGCTAGAGCTATAGGCCCAAGCTAATAGGGGGAGTAACTTGTGGATATAGAGGGCCGCCCTTCCGTTTAGGGTAAATATAAGGTAATAGGGGGCTAACCTAGGGTAGTAGGTAGAGTGTTAGGCTTGTCTATTTATCCAGGGCTCTTATATAGCAAGTATTTCCTCTATTACTATAGAGAGTAGTATTTCTTATACCTCTTTAGAGCCTTGTACGTTCTAGAGGCGTACTCTTATATCTCTATATCCTCTGGTTATATAGAGGGTAGCGGTTATATAGTTATAGGTAGTAGGTATATGGTTAGGGTAGTGACTGATCTAATTCCTAGGTCCAGTCTAGGTCCGGTCTCTAGGGTTCCAGGTCCAGTTTCCAGGGTCCTAGGGGTTCCAGGGGCTCTAGTCTCCAGGCTCCTAGGGGCTCCTGCAGTCTCCGGTCCAGTAGGTCCTCTAGCCTCTATTTAGCTAAAGCAGGCTATAATTGTACTTTGGTTAGGGGTTAGCCCTCTTATTAGCCAGCCCTTCCGTCTCTTCCCTAAGACTATATTATAGCCTTCTTCCTCCTCTTCCTATAGGGGAGGGTAGTACTACTGCTGCTACTACTATTATTGTTGTTACTACTATTGTTATAGGGGCGGTTAGTTGCTATTAAAGGACTTAGGTCTAGACTATAGATATCCTTTAGCCTATGCCCAGGCTTCTTTTAGGTAGGGGCAGTCTTCTAAGCAGGCGTGGTAGGCTTTATAGCAGTTTCTACAGCAGGGTGCCCTAGAGTAGGTAGGGGCTTCCGGTATAGTGTGGCTGTTAGCGCTACAGTTATAGCAGATCTCTTCTTTACTCCGGCATACCTTAGCCCTATAGCCCTATTTCCAGTACCATAGGTACTAAATAGGCTTAGCCTTGTCGATCTAGAGCTCTGCTTCTAAGGCCCGGCAGTTCTAGAAAACCCCCTCTTTATAGGCCTTTTAGGCTAAATCAAAGGAGGAGAAGGCTAGCAGTACCTTAACCCTAGTCCTTCTAGGCCCTTAAGGGTGCTAGACCTTTGCCCTAGTTATTATAGGGTACTACTTTTTAGCCTCTTCTAGTAGGCCCTCCTCTGTAACTCGGTTATAAACAGTAAGGCCCTTAACTGCTACTACCTAGATTATAGTATATAGGGAGGCCTTCTCTCTAAAGGCTCTTATAATCTAGGTAGTATTATTCTCTAGGCTCTTCTTTATCTCTATACTTTCTATAATAAGGAGGAGGTTGCTACTAGGAAGGGTCCTAACCCCCTAAACCGCTAGGCCAGACACCTATTTGATAGCCTATACTACCTCTAGGGCGGTCTTAGAGAGTACCTCTTGTTATACTAAGCCTAGGCAGATAAGCATCTAGCGTTCTAGGCCTAGCCTAACTGCCTTACTAGTAGTTAGTTTACAGGCTATATTAGCCTAGGTAGGGGCAGTGGGCTGCGAGTGGCTAGGCTGTTGCTATGGCTGTTACTGGTACTAAGGGTAGCTGGGTTGCTGCTATTATTGTTATTGTTATTGTTGTTGTTGCTGCTTAGGCAGGGCTTCCTTAGGCAGGGCTTCCTTAGGCAGGTCCTAGAGCAGAGCTATAAGGGCTAGTTGTCTAGCCTTAGTAGTTACCTCTACTATCTTACGGAAGTTAGTACTGTCCTTTGCTAGGCCTATAACCTGGTCTAGGAGACTGGAAAGCGTAAGGGCGAGTTTCAGGGGACTAGGGGCGGTTTTAGCGGTTTTAGCGGTCTTTTCGGTTGCTAGGGCAGCCTGGCTGGTCTTTGGGGCATTGTTAACGTTCCCCTTTCCTCTTGTATTTTTCTCCGATTTTTTCTCTATGTTTTTCGTATTTTTCTGGCTAAGGGGGGCATGCTAGCTGTTGTTCAGTCCCCTTAGAAAAGGGGCAAAGATATTTGCAGAAGGGGGGGCGCTAGAGGCCGGGGCGTTAATAGCGGGGAGGGCGCTAGAGCTAGGTACTGTAGGTGCTATAGCTATAGTGCCTATGGCAGTCTTTATAGCGGTCTCTATAGCAGTGGTGGCTACTATGATCTGGCAGTCGTTCATCTCTACGTCGTTTAGGGGCTGTTGGTCCGTGCTTAGGGGTTGGTAGTCCGTACTTAGGGGGGGGCTATTATTATTGTTGTTGGTTACAGGGGCGGGGTTGCTAGGGTACAGAGCCTTATTGTTGGCCCGTGCGCGCGAAAAACGCAGCCCTGCGAGGGAGGCCAGGCTTGCCATTTTCGCGGTTTTCGCACGCCTGCTGCCGTCGTGCAACCGACAGCGCTGCTGCGAAAATTGGCGGGCGTTGTGTCCTCGATCGGACGGTTCGAATGGATGTGGTTGCACGCGATTTGGTGTGGTATTGACCAAAAACTCGTTTTCGTATGTTTGATGTCGGTCCTACTCCTACTATATTCTCCACAAAAGTAGGGCATAAATCTAAAAATAGAAAAGCCTTTCAAAGCTATTTCTAGGCTATATAGTGGAATATATAGCTTAGTCAGCGGTATCCACAAAAGTGGGTCCACCCTCGGAATATAGCTATATATCTAGTAGTTCGAGAACTGAAATCCGTTTTGCCTAAGCTATAACCGTTAGAGCGCTATAGCTTATTTTGTACGTTTAACAATATCTCACTAGACCTTAGAAGGTATACTATTCTAATATACCTTAGAAGAGGTTCTATACCTAGTTACTTTCTTCTCGGCGAAACATATACTAGTAGAATGCAACTATAAGATCTATAATAAGGAGCTCCTAGCTATTATCAAAGCGTTTAAGGAATAGAGAGTAGAACTATAAAGCCTAGACTGCCCTGTCGAAATATTTACAGACTATAAAAACCTTTAGTACTTTTATATAATAAAATTCCTTAACTAAAGGTAGGTTTAATAGTCTGAATTCCTAGGCGATTTCTAATTCCAAATTACCTATAGACCTAGGAGCAACTGCGTTATACTAGACCCCCTCTCCTAACGCCCTAGTAACTCCCTAGTAACTTCTTTAGATTTATTAGACGCCTAGATTGTAAGGAGATCTTAGGTTTTACTTCTAGACTCTAAATAGGGTTATATCCGACTCGCTACTATCCCTCCTCTTCTTCTCCTTATACTTAATATATCTAATCTAATCAACTCTGTTATTTAGGCTACCTATTCCAACTACTAGGATTCTTAGAGGCTCCTAGACTACGTTTAGGACCCTAATTGCTATACATTTCCGCCTAAGCTTAGACCGCTTTTATAGGCCGCTATGGCCAACTATATAGTAATTTATAGCCGACTTTATATTAATAACCGTCTTTTTATCCTACCTAACAACAGGACAAGGCTATAAGTTATTTATAGAAACCATAGTCTATCACTAGTAGGGTACCCAGGCTATAATAAGATACTGGAACTCCTATAACACTCCTATTATTAGCTATATATTAAGCAAGATATTATGCAATTTATCGTAGTATACTATATTTACCGCTATACTAAGAACGCTAAAGGAGCTTTGCTAGGCCTTCTTACACCTTTGCTAGTCCCTTTCTAGCCTTAGACTATAATAAGTATAGATTACATCTTACCCCTTCTAACCTACTACTAATATAGGGTCGACTACTAGTATATTCTAGTTATAGTTAATAGACTAATAAAAATAAGACACTTCGCTGTAGTACCTAACCTTTCTACTACTATACTTACCTCTACCTTTATTACAAACATCTTCTAACTTTATAGTACCTTAGACTATATTATATTAGACAGAGGTACTTAGTTCGTTAGTACCTTTTAGAGAGAACTTGACTACCTTTTAAGAATTACCTTATAATACTCCTCTATAGCTTACCCTAAAACCGATAAATAGATAGAAATTGTAAATACCTACCTAGAATAATACCTATAAGCTTTTATTTCGTTCTACTAAGACGATTAGATAGACTGGTTACCCTTAGTAGAGTTTACAAGTAACAATTATAAGTTAGAGACAACCTATCTTACACTATTCTTTACTAATTACAGATAATACCCTAATATAGGCGTCGAACCTGAGCTACCTATAACTCCCTTATATACTAATATTAAACAAAAAGAGTTCCTAAATGCCTAGTCTATCTATTAGAGACTATAAAGAGTAGTTAACTATACTCAACTATTTATAGAACAAGCTTAAACTTATATAGCTAAGACTGCAAATAAAAAACGCTAGGACTCGATTTAGTATAGAGTTAGGGATAAGGTATAGATTAGTACTGCTAATATTTAACAGGGTCGGCTACTTAAGAAGCTTAGCTATAAGTAGCTTAGCCCTTAAAGGGTATCTAAGGTATATAAACAGGCAGTAGCAGTATATATCCTGCCCCTATATAAGATCTTCCCCATCTTCTATATATCTCTAGTCCGACTTGCCTCTAAGGGGCTACTAGGCTAACATTCTACAAACCTACTATTGTTACCTTATAGAGCTGTCCTATCTAATAAAGGCCCTAAACCGGAGATTAAGTAGTACTTCGACAAAATACTTACCTCTTACCTTAGAAATAGTACCCTTAAATATAAGATCTAATAGCCGAAACCCTACAAACCTACCTAGGAACCGGCAACGAATATTCAAGGCTATATAAGCGATATATAGGATTTCCATACTGAATACCCTACTAAGCCTAGCCTACTAGATTAGTTCTAAGAGTAGGGATTACCTATTTTATAATGCTATAACGACTTAGCACTAACTTAGTACAAAATGTGCTAGAACAGTAGGGCATAAAAAACCCTATATTCTACAAAATAACTACCTACCTAATTCAGTATAGACACTTGTATAGGCCGCTGCCTAAACATCCCTGTTGCAAGGCTTAGTGCTATTACACAGCGTCTTAGCCAGCCTCTTCTTTAAGGCTACTACAACTGTATAGTAACTATTATATATATTAAGGCTAGGCTACGTCTAACAAAACCAAACATTATAATAGTATGTAAAATCTCCTACAGCCTTATTAGCACCCTAGGGGGCAAGCAGCAGCATAATATAGGTATAGTACTAATAACGATTCTATATAAAATTTTCATACGTAACAATCTTCTCCAATATAATACGTTAGTAACTAGCCTCCGACTTACAACCGAACCTCCACCTAGCTGCCACCTTATCAGCCACCTACTATAGAAAAAACTTTCGTCCTATTTATACTATACTTTGCGTAATACACTTTAGTTATAGTATTAAGGTTATATAGCAGCTAGTACGCTGCTATAGCGACCTAGGACTAATCCGGCTAGTCGAAATAATACTATATATTCCTAATAGGTCTATCAGGATCTGTCGTCGATATAGTGCAGAATCTCTTAGCAACGTAGTATATAGATATATACTCCTCTATCTTATACTACAGGACCCCTATAGACTACTATAGGCGTTAGTACCGCATTACCCCTAATTTGCCAATAGCTCCTTAACATACCGCTAAATAATTAGCCTTTTTCTGCTTTATATTGGATCGGCGTAGCTAGTGCACGACTAGCCGCCGCTTGTTTTTCTTCTTCTTCTCCCTCTGTTCAGAGGAGACCCGTGTCCACTTTCTCTTCTGTTATACAGTCGAGTAGGTAGACAAGGCTGGTCTTTCTTTTCCGCCCTTTATCTTATTCTAGGCTGATAATAAGATTGTAAATTGGTAGTATAAGGAGGACAATAGTATAAGAAGCTAGCTTTCCTTCTTATATTTAGAGAGAGACAATTATCAATTATCCCAATTATTACAGTTATATAGTCATATTTCACCTATTTAGATATTCCATCTACTTCTTGCCTTTAGGCTACTTTAGCCTATTTACTTAGTTCTATTGCACCTGTCTACCTTAGTCTCCCCTAATTAGGGAGACTATAGCCTTATTATGTATATACCTCTTATCCTCTTGTCTAGATAGCTATTCGATATACAGCTGCCTACTACCTTTAGACAGCTGCTTCTACTTTCTTATAGGTCTGCTACTCTGTTTTATATAGGGGCTTAGCTAGGAATAAACTAAGTAAGGGCTCTGACACTTATAAGCAGGCCTTACTTATATCAGGGTTATCTTGCTATTAATAAGGACGACCTATAGACTATCGGCTAGACGACTCTATAGTATAGTATTAATAGAACAACTATTTCGAATTTTCTGCTCTAACGACTTAGACTGGTGTTTCTAGGCCTCTAACCTCTAATTAGACAACGATAATCTTACTTAGTATAACAGTTATATTAGTTATAGGTTATATAACAATTTAAGACCTGATATATCAGTTAAGCTTAAGATAAGTATAATCTTAGCTATCCTAGAAACTCAGTTATCTAAGCATTCTAGTAGATATACCTTATATTAAGCAAAAGGGGGTAGGGAAGTACTTAAACCCCCCCTCTCTTGTTCTATTAGGTGTATTAGCTATAAGAGTCTCCTTTAGATATAACTTATATAACTCTTATCTTTGGTTCCTTTCCCTTGTTCGACATTTCTAGTATTAGCAACTATATAAGGATCAGAGCCTAGTAAAGAGATTTCCTATATCCAAGGAAGATTTCGATACTAGGGCTAGATATATAGACCTTACTTATAACTTAGGAATGTAGTCTTATCCTTAACTTCCTCCTCTATCTAGACAAGTGGCTAGCTATTCTAACTTGTTTTAGCATTATAAACCCTTAGTTAAAATAAGAGGAGTTATCTTAGGTTAGGCCGTATTAACGAACGATTAAGCTTAGCTTACTATCTAGTATTACTTCGCCACCTCTATATATACCAGGGTTATAAATATTACAGAGTCCTTTTTGTTCTAGCTTTTTAGGTCGACTAGCTAGTATTAGCTGGTTAGTCTTAATCTGGATAAAGGCATTATCTTAGTACCTACCTAGAAGTGGTACCCCTATATAGCAACGACAATTCGTAAGATTACTATACCTAGGGTATATAATAAGGGGCAGGGGCAATAGGAAAGTTAAGTTAGGATAGCTCTAGTACTAGGCCTTTAGTTATATTTTTAGGACTACCTCCTTTGTCCTTTAGATAGGGGAGGAACATGACTAAGCATATCTAAGGTATCTTAGTAGTATATATTTAAACTGGCGAAACGAGTATCGCTTGCTTTCTATATAGTAGGAGTATACGGTATAAGGCTCGACTAATTAAGTCTATAGTAAGGAGATAGACTAAGCTGCAGATCTATTTAACATAAGCTTTTTAAAGAGTTAGATATATTTGATTTTACAATAGAAAGAGAAGGAGTTTATATTAGGTAGGAACTAGATATAAGTAGTGTTTTATAAAGGCAGGGTAGGTATAATATTGCTATGATTATACTACAGTAGCGGACTATATCCTTCCTCTCTTGCCCTATATCTCTCCTCTATCCTACAATCTAATCCCTTTTAAAAATTCCCCCTAAATAAAGTCTATCGATAAATTAATAGAAGCTACTAGTAGCTCCTTATATTAATAAAACCAAAGCTTGTCTAATTAGGAGAACGATAACTGCACTTTGTATCTATTACCTATCGATATACTCTTTAGTGCTTTCCCAACTTCTCCTAAAGACTTTAAGTCTATAGTATATTTAGCTAGACTAAGTATCGATATTTTACTACCTAGTATAATCATACGTTAACTCTCTACTTAGTTATTTATTAGTAAAAGCCTTATCTAATAGGATTTCCTAGAGTATGTCCTTTTAAGGAGAGAAATCTATCGACTTTATAGACTTATAGGTAACTTTACTCCTTTAGTAGCAGGATTATAAGCCTTGTCTAATTAGACGATAGACTCTACTAAAAACCAGCTTTAAGAAGCTAGACCCTCTTTCTCCTTTTATAACCTCTTTCCCCTAGTTCCTCCTTAAGCAGAATCTTTCCTACTACTACTCTCTAGCAGTATATCGGAAATAGACGCTAGTAACTAGGACTAGTTAGGTACTATAGTTAGAATGTTAACCAACGCTCTTTATCAGTTAAATCCTATATAGAATATTAGCTTCCTATCTGTTTAGTCTAAAGGGCTTAGTAGACAATTCTATAGCGCTAATATTACGGATTACTTACAAGCTTTCAACGATGCTTATAAGGACTATAGTATAGTAACCGACATTAAGAAGTTTACCTAGTAAAAAAGGTAATACAATTCTAACCGACGTTATAAGGTAGCCTCTATAATTAAGGACAAGGGAGTAATAATATAGCAAGAACTTTATAGGATAATGCTTAAGTATTAGAAGGCTTTCGACCTTAAGGCGTTAAAGGACCCTATTAAGCAGCTTAACTGCTTTTATAAGTATACTATCTTGAATGTCTTAGCTATATAGATCAAACAGGCTATAGAAGAATTTAACGCTATAATCACCTAGATATTAGCTGCTAAGTTAGCCCCTATTCGGAAAGATGCCCCTTAACGCTTTTGGGAAAAGTTACCTAAGGATTGCCAACACTTGCTCGTTTAAGGATACCGCCTTAGAGGCACTATGCCTATACAGGACTTATATAAAGCTACCTAGGACGACTTTTAAACCCTAGTATTAGTAGTTTTATTTAAAGGATTTATCTACTAAGGAGCGCTAACTTAGATCGAACTACTAAGCTAAGACGTCTGTTTAGATAAGAGCAATAATAACAGTAGAAAGACTAATCTCCTTTTGGCCAAAGTTAAAAAGCCTTCTTCTATCTCTTCTCGAAACTTCTTACCTAAGTCGACTAAGTCCGCTTAAGTAAGTAAGAACCAGGTCTTATTCTCTAATTAAAAGAGTACTAGCTAGGAATCGGTCAAGATCATCCTAAAGCTGCTAATAGTTAAGGAAATATAGTTTAATTAACTTACTAATACCTAGAAGACAGTAATAAAGCTTTATACTACTGACCTTTTATAGAAGTAAGGCAATAAGGTAACTGAAAGAGCTGTTTAAGACCTATATAATTAGATAGCCTTACTTAGAATCTCGCTAAATAAGATAGACCCTATAGTAAAATCAGTTATACGCCTAAAAGATAAGCTAAACAACTTACTAAGCTTTACAACTAACGTTAATCAGGTAGTATACCTAAGAGAAGAACAAGATATAGCTAAACAGAAAGGGTATTATAAACCCTAATACTACTATCCCTGTCTAGATAAACAAGTCGATCTTCCTCTGCTTATAGCGTATACTTCACTTTAGAATATAGAGCTAGGTAAAGTTAATAGTTATACTAGTAGGCCTTTTCGCTCTAATACTAATCGAAGGTATAAGGCTCTTAAAGGGATCTATTGCCACTAGTATGGTTAATAGTACTATATCAGCTCGTAAAATCTAATAGAGGCTAATAACAAACTTAGGCTTGGGTATATATTTAGGGCAAATGCTTACCTTAGTTAGAAAATCCATAAAGAAGACCTACCTTACGACTTATACCAGATTAACCTAGTCCTAGTAATAAAGGCCTATAAGGAAGGCGCCCTTTTCTACCTTATTCGAGCGCTTTATAAGGTTTATAATACTAAGTTTCGCCCTGCTTATCTCCGATAGAAGCGTAATTACAAGACTAAGTATAATAAGGCTTTTAAACCCTTTTTCGACTCTCTCTCTATACTAAGCTATACTTACGCCTAGCTAGAGGAAGAGTAAGTTAAGATGCGTTTTCTTCTAACAGAAGAAGGGAGGAAAAGCCGGCTTCTCGATATTACTTCTTACAGTGTTAGGCCTATTATATCTTCTTTGTCCTCTCCTACTTATAGCTCTTCTATATAAGGGGAGAACACATTTGCAGCCCTAATAGTACAAATCAGAGTCTATCACTTACTACCCCTAGCACCTAGTATCATGTCTTTCCTATTATAGGTAGTCGACCCTATAGAAGTCTTAGATCTAGATCTAAGTCTTTAAGGTCTATTTAGAAAGGAGGTTAATAATAAGGAAGCTAACTCTATAGCTCGTACAATAGAGGTCCTTAGTTAGGTTTTGGATTTTCTTAATACGGTTTAGCGCTAGAAGCCAGACATTTTCTTTTTAAAGCCCCTAGAAGCTATAGCTCGCTTCTTATAGGATTTACTCTCTACTTAGACAGGCTCCAAGCTTTACAGTAGTCTTTACAGTAATAGTACTATCGATATTTTACTTATACTATAGAATACGATTACGAAAGCAAATAACGTGTTTAGTAACAAGGTAACGCAGCTAGCTATAGCTAAAGCTTTAAGTACGGCTTTTCAAAGTCGGAAGCGGCTGTAACTAGAAAGTAACGACAATAAGCTACCAAGGGCAGGTCCCTCCTATACTCCTTAGTCTGATTAGGCAGAGACCCCTACCGCTGGCGGCCTATCTATATAGGCAAGAGAAGAACCTTCTTATAAAATTAAAGCTACTAACATTTATCAAGGAATACTCTAGAAAATACTTAATAGAAAATATAGTCTTTTAAATAAGGAGGCCCTTAACCTAATAAAAGGCTAGAGCCTACTTTCTAAGATTATACGTAAGTAAGTCTCTAAAGGTATTAGAATCGTTAAGGAAATAGCTATACTAGATAGCTCTAGCTCAGACGACACTCTCTCTGCTTCTGCTTTAGCTCTAGTATCGGGTTAGGCCGGCCTAGCTCTATTTAGATATCTATAAGGTTGCCTATCTAAGTAATAAAAGATAGTAAAGACAAATATCGTTTCTCTAGTTAAGCCTATAGAGGAGTCTTAAATAGCCTAATTCCTAGATATAGGGGACAGCTATCGTACGATTAGGTTACTATAAGACTTTAGCGCCCTAAGTATTAACTCTATTGTTATAGCGAAAAATGCGGTTTCTAGCAGTATTGTTAATAGCAATCTAATAACGTAGACCAACGGAGCTTCCCTTGTTTAAGGAGTAACTAAGTTCCATTCTTTACCCTGGATTTTCCTAATAGCCCTATACAACAATGGCCTACAGCTATACATACTTCTGGACAGTAGATCGGAGTATAGCCTTATCTCCCTTAAGGTTATAAACTACCTTAACCTTATAATCATAAAAACCGAGATACGGTCCTATAGCTTATAGGGCAATTCGTAATCTCTCTAAGGGGAGGTCCCAGTACCTCTCTATATCTAAGGTTATAAGGCCCTAGTCTACTGCTATATCTTTTCCAATAACAGGTCTAACAAGGCTTACAATATCCTATTAGGGATATCTTTCTAGAAGGACTACAAGGTAATTTACAGTCTTAGCAGTCCTGATATAGTACAGATGACTTTCTAAAACCAGGAATTTATTGCTCGCCTTGCCCCTTTGGATATCGCCAGAGCCCTTTACACTATCAAATAGGATTCCTTTATATAGGGGGGGGACGCTGTCGAATCCCCGTCTACTAGCTACTAGAACAGCCTATTTACTTTATAGGGATAGGTAAATAAGGCTAACAAAGTCCCTGACTAGGCACTTACTTTAGAAGACAATAATAAGGTCCTAGGAGATTAGCTTAACAATAAAACTATTAATAATATTTTATATGCTTCCTTTAAGCAGGAGTCTAGCGTTTGGCGTTTAGGTAGAAAGGATTTAGAGCAAGTTGTTGGTATTTAGAGTTTTCCTTATATAGAAATAGTTTCTTTTAATTCTTTCTTTCCTTTAGGGACAGCTTCTAGTCTATTTCCTTCCTCTATTTAGTCCAAAAAACCCTCTATCCTTTAATCTTTTACTATATATAAGCCCGCTAGAAAGAAGGTTTACCCTATCGATAATATCCTATCCGATAAGTCGGTACTAGAAGAAATCGTTAACTAAAAGCCTGCTAAGTTGTTGCTAGCTAAAGAAAAGGCAACTCCTAGGTATAAGTACGATCAATAGGTTTTTCTACGATTTTCGGATTTACCTTACAGTTCTTAACTTATACCTAATTAGTTAAAGGGCTTGAAGGACAATATAGACCTAGCTCTTTAGCTCTCCAAGGACAAATTCGACTTGTTCGCCTATATACTCTTTAACAGGGAACAAGCCTTTATATAGGAATTCAAGGACCTTAGCTATATTGATCCATCGATTATTCTACCTTAGTATATTAAGACTATCCCTTACTCCGCCTAATAAGCTAAACATATACCTATAGGAAAGGCGATAATTCCGGCGTATATAGACATTCTAAAGAAGTAGAAGGCCAAGGGGATCCTAGAAGACGCCTATAGAGCCTACCGAAACAACTAGTTCCTTATTTAGAAGAAGAATAGTAAGTACCGCCTAATCAATAATACTTAGCAATACAATACCGTTACTATTCAGGATACCTTTATCTTACCGAATATAAAGGAATTCTTAGAGGACTTTTCTAGCTATATAATTATATCTATACTTAATCTATTTTCCGGTTATAACAATATTATACTAGACAAGAAGAGTCGGGATCTTATAACGTTTACCAGTCCGATCGGTCTACTACACCTAACTACACTTCTATAAGGCAGTATAAATTCAGTTGCCTAGTTTATACGTATAATATATAGGATCTTCTATAACTTAATACCCTAGATTTACCAAGCTTTCCTGGATAATATTAGTATAAAAGGACTAAAGATATAATACGATAATGCCCTAATTATACCTAGGATTCGACGATTTATAGCAGAACAGGTCTAGAACTATAACTAAGTCTTGCTTAACGCTAAGCTAGTAGGAGCCTATATCGCCGCGGTTAAGTCCTAGTTCCTAGTCTTAGAGGCTATTGTTATTAGCTATAAGTGTATACTAGATAGCCGCTTACCTAACAACGCTAAGATCCAGAAGATTCGTAAATGGTTAACCCTAAAGTCTCTTTCTAAAGTCCGCTCTTTTCTTAGTATTGCTAGTTTCTACTATATTTAGGTCCCCTATTTCGGCTATATTGCCCGCCTGCTCTTTAATCTGGCAAAGAAGAATGCGATATAGGTATAGACGCTAAATCACTAGTATACCTTTACTTATCTCGGTTTCCTAGTTGCCTCTATGCCCTATCTTGTACTACTTACCTATAGAGATAACTACTATAGCAAAATCTATCTTATAGTCGATGCCTCTCTAGATAGATAGGGAGTAGTCTTAGAATAAAAGGGCCTAGATAGTAAACGGTATCCTTGTTAGTTTAAGTCTAGTATCTAGTCTCTAGCTAAACAGCGCTATAATACAACTAAGCGCAAACTCTAGGGTCTTCTTTATAGTTTAAAGCGGTTTCGGCGGTACCTTTATAGTATAAGGTTTATAATTGAGATAGACGCTTAGGTCTTGGTCTACCAGATAAACGGCTTAGCTAGTAATATACCTAGCGCCCTTATAATACGCTAGATAGCCTGGATTTAACTTTTTGATTTTAAGATTCGGCATATTCTAGGATCGAAAAATGCTGCTGCAGATGCCCTAAACAGGCGACCCTCGACTTAAGCCGATATTAAGGAGAAGGTCTATAAGGAAGACATAGATAACTTTATTAACGCTTAGATTTTTATCTTAACTTTTAAGAAGGATATACTTAAGGGCAATTAGCCTAAAAAGTACTAGGAGTATACTACCTATCTAATTATACTTTAAATGCCGGATTACCTAGTTCGCTATAGCGATAGGGTTAACTTTAAGCGTTAAGCCCTTAAGTTTTTAGTCTACGATAGGATGCTGTTTCTACGCCCTATTTGCAAGGGTAACTGCCCTTGCCTTATAATTATAGATAGTAAGAAACAACAGCGTATCTAGTCAACTTGCTACAATAAAATAGGACACTATAGAAGGGACACTTCTTACTACTTAATCGCCCGACTATACTAGTAGCTGATAATCTACTTAGATCTTATTAACTAGTACTATTACTATAAGGTTTGTTAGAAGATTCGCCTATCCTGGTATAAAGAAGAAGCCTAGTTTACTATACCTTCTTTAACCCTGTTTCTCAAGGTCTATTTCGACGTCTAGTTTTTCAAGGGCAAGTATAATACTATAATTAAGGTAAGAGATAACCTTACTAGCTATATAGAGGCTACTATCCTTAGCAAAGTTAAATCGGCTTTAGTTTAGACTTTTATGCTTTAGCATATATTTTTAAGATATGGTTTTCCCCTAATTGTAGTTATTAATAGCAGTTCTAAGTTTAAAGGTATAGTTAAAGCATCTCTAAAAACTATTAGAGTTAAGCGGATTACTAGCTTGTCCTACAACTTAAGAGCTAACAGTATTAATAAGGCAGGTTACCTACTAATTATAATTATACTTGCTATAATTGTAGAGATAACAAGGATAGATTAGAAGAAGTCCCTATACTTTATTCTCTAGGTTAACTATACCTTGATCCGTTTCTCTCTTAGTATCTTGCCTTATTTTATACTTTTTAGTTAAGACCTAGTTACTAAGATTAAGCTCGATATCCCTTCCTAGTGTCTAATCAGATAGGAGTAAGTCCAGGCTAGGGTTTGTTAACCTAGAAAGCTAGCTAATGCAAAGGCTGCTTTAGATCTATTTGTAAAGCGAGTTAAGTCTATTATAGATATAGAGCTTGCCTAGACAGAGCTGCAGGATAAGGTATCTAAGGCCTATAAGAGCGCTACTAAGGCGAGAAATCACGCGTTATCTGGAAAGTTACGCCTAGATTAATTGGAAATCTACCCTAGTAATTTAGTCCTTATTTATAATAAGGTTAGGCAGATCGATATAAGTTACTAGCATAAGCTATCCTTCTGGTAGAAGGGCCCTTTTCAAGTCTTATAGAAGAGTCCTAAGAAGGCTTACCGGCTAGAGACCTTAGATAGGATCAAGCTTAAGCGGACTTTCCTGCTAACTATAGTAAAGAAGTTCTTCCGATTAGACAGTGTGTTTATTTATAATCTAAGTAGACTATAACTAGAGGACGATTCCTAGGTAGAACAGTTTAGTAAGAACGACATTATTAGGCTAGGTATTAAGGATCCTAACAGGCTTAGTAATCTAGTTAAAGGGGGAGGACTGTTAATATAGAGAAGAAAAGCAGGTCTTAAAGGTACTTCCTAGGTAACTTAATTTACACTAAGTTTTCGGCTTGTTTAACTTAAACTAGGTTTTCGTTAAAGGAGAGGTAGTATAAGTTCTTTTATATACTTACCTTTTTCTTACGCCTTTTCCCCTGTTTATAGGAGTAGTTTGTTCTTTTCTTTTTCCCTAGCTCTTTACTATACGAATATGTATGTGCTAGTAAAGGGGGGGGTATATACTATGCTATATAGTGTTCTCTCGATTTAAGTGTTTATATTATCTGCTTTACCTGGTTATAGGTCTAAGATTTTGTTTTATACTATTTCGTTTCGTTTTATTTCAGCTCTTTTCTTCTTAGGAAGTAGAAGCTCTATTTATAGTTTATACGTCTAATTAAGGAGAGGAGTATATTTAGCGTTGACAGATCCTATTACTTAGCTAACCGACTACCTTAATAACCCTTAACACCTACCCTAACCTATTTTCTAGACTACTACCTAGCTTACCCTTCTAATTACTTAGTATAGTATGTATTAACTACTAGTTTAACCGACTTCTGCTTAACCTGCAATTGCTATGCCTTATAAACAGTTTCCTTATTCTATCGGTTAACAATTATATCCTTAGCGCGAAAGTTGCCTAGATCGAACTAGCGTAGAGCTATTGTCTTCTTAGCCTACTTAGACGCCTAAAGCGGCTATTTATCGTAGGAAGAGTTGATATATACCTATAAGCACTTCTTATCCTAGAAAACGCAGTTCCTACAAGCACTATAGTTGACTTTCAAAACTAAGATATAGCAGATAAATAGCCAAGCTATGTTCAGATAAGGACTACTAGTATTACGCTAGTTAGGCGAACTTAACTGAAATTGAGTTTCGTTATATTCCTTATAGTTTACCATATTACTACCTACTATGTTAGCTCTAATTAGACATCTAGATATAAGCTTAAACATACTGATATCCAAACTCTTAGACAAAAAGACCTTAGACCTAGTACAGTCGGTTGCTATAAATTTCTTAGATATATTTACCTAGGAAGTCTAACCTAAAATGCTTGATAGTAATAGGGGATTAAAATCTGATTATAGAGAAAGAGTGGTTGAAACTGACAATAGTAGGATCCTAACTGCTTTGTACTAGCTAAGTTAGAGATAGATAGTCGAGTAGACTAGGTTCTAGACCTAGAGATGTATACTATTAATATGTATTAGCTAGTTCCTCTTTAAAAACCTAGATCTAAAATATACTATATCCGATTATAGCTAGGTTTAGCAGCAGGTACTGTATATAATTAACAAAGTTATAGAACTTTGTATTATTAACTGCCTTCTAGATCACCTACTTTAGGAAGATATAGAATCTTCTAGGATTAGTAGGGAAAGTAGTTACCTAAATTTCAGGTATATAGAATGCCTTAAGACGGATCGGACGTACTACCTAGCTTATAGGAGCTTTCTTAATAAGAGCGTTAGAAGATATCCCTATATAGATAAGATTAAGTTAGAAGGTTAAGTCTTAAAAGAGAATAGAGTTGGTTTGTTAAGGTTAGAAAAGTTTTTATAAGAGAAAGAGAGGAAGAAAGGCAGGTCTTTATACCTAAGAGAGCTACCTATACTAGTCCTCATTCTAATTAAGAGAGGTTAATAAAAACTAAGTAAACCTGATTATACTATGCCGACTTTTAGGGGCTATTTACCAACAAAAAGAATCGGATAGAAGCCCTAAGCGCTAATAAAAGAGTAAATAGCTTGTTTAATAGTAGGAAAGAATTTTTATATGTCTTCCTCCCCTGAAAGGACTTGCCTTATATCAGGACCTACCCTTCCCTACCCTTTAGATTTTTCTCTTTCTAACTTCTCTAGTATAACCTTCTTAGACCTTTACCTTTTTTAAGATCTTTTTCTTAGTACTCTTAGTAGAAAAATTCTAGCCCTAACCCTAACTTCCTCTAAGTAATCTCGCTTATTATTTCTACCTTCTTTCTATAATTACGTAAGATTAAGATACCTCTAAAGAAGGGATCTAGTAAGCAGGCTCTGCCCTAGATAAACTCGGATTTAAAGGAAGTTCTTTAAAAGGAGCAGCGTTGCTATATAGTTAGTAGGCTAGTATATAGTAAGGATAAGGATAAGCTTATGCTAATAAGCGCCCTAATAATTCTCCTATTAACGCTATAAAGACTATAGTCGTTGCCTTATAAGCTTCGCTCTTTGCTATATAAGGTATAGTTCTCTCTATACAAGCTGCAATCGACTCTATACAAACCCTAGTCTTCTCTATAAAAGTTATAAGGCACCCTAAGCAAATTTAAATACTTATCTATAAGAGGTAAGGATAATGTAATTTCAATTTCCTTAGGTAATATCCCTTAAACTAAGCTGCCTATGTCTAATCTAGTCAAGTCCTTAATAAAGCGCTTTAACAGGCCTAGCTATATATACTTCTGTTTGACTTTCAAAGATTTTAAAGTACTTAGAAAGGAGACTAACAAGTACATCACTGCTAAAGATATCAATAATATTACTAACCGCTGTACTCTGCTTAGTAGTAACTATTTTAAGCCGGTAGGTAAGATTGCTTTTTACCTAAAGTAGTATATTATAAGGGATAGCTAGCCGGACTTCTTTAATAAGATAACTATTAATAAGGAGGATTTTAACCGTTACTTCCCTAGGATAGCTGGTCAAGTTGCTATAATTACTAGAAAGAAGGTCCTAGGTCGAGATCTCTAATCAGTTTTAGCCATCCTGTATAATATATATAAGATATAGCTAGAACGAGCCTGGATAACCGATAACCATATTAATAGTATGCTTAGATAGACCCTATATATATTTAAAAGACACGTTTTTATTATACTATACTTAACAGCTCTAACTTTTAATAAAAAGGGTAACTACCTAACAAGCCTAGTCCTTTACCCTACTAAGGGGAACGTCCGCTATAAGGCCCTTAGAAAGCACTTCTAGCTTATGGTTATATATATCTGCGGGAACTATTAGGTTCTTACTATCTATAATTAGCTTAAGCAGATCTATAAGGTTTAGGATTCAGGCCTTCCTAACAAAGCTAATAACATAGATAACGAAATGATAATAATATAGGTAGACATGATTATCCCCTACCTACTTATGTCTAGAGCTAGTATCTTTAACCTGATATATATTCGCTAGTTGAAATTCTACTTTAATATCAAGGACGACTTTTCCTATAGGTATGCTGTTACTAAGGTAGCCCGATCCTTCTTCTACAACTAGGTTATTAAGAATAAGAATGATTTAATGCCTGTTCTATAGTGGAAGATAGAGCCCTAGTTCGGCCAAGACGTAATATATAAGTAGGGATCGATTTCGGCTTACTTACAGTATGCTCAGATATTAGAGATCGCCAAAGTATTCAGAGTAAGGCCAGGATCCAGGGCACTAAATCCATGCCCTATTGGCAGTTAGGTCTCTATTAACAAGCTTCTACCTATAAGTATATTATAGATTATCCAGACTTAGAGCTTTGCCACCCTAGTATTTAGTACCCTAGCTCTAGCAGATGCAATGATAGATAACAACGCCCCTATCTATATTCAAGGAATAAGAAGTGCTTTCTTAGGTTTGCTTAAGTCAATTCCTAGAAATTTAGTAGTATAGACAGCCGAACTGTCTATCTAACAATCTCGTCGAAGCCCTTCTTTACCAAAGGTACTAGCACTACGGCAAACTACTCCTATACTACAGCAGTAGACACCTACGCGCCAAGCTATCCCTAAGTAGATAGCATCTATTTAGAAGACTGTTCTATGTCCCTCTGCTCCTAGTAAGTAAAGGTCTATTAAAAAGGATCTTCCCTACCCTATTACACTAAAGAAGCTAAAGTCTGTTAAGAAGGCTGCTATATAGCCTACTACGCCTAAGTAGCCTAAGTTAACTAAGAAGAGCATTACTACGCTATAATCGCAGCGTATTAGGCGGAATGTTACTCCTTAGCCTACCGCACTTTCGCTTACTAGAAGGGTTACTCGATTAACGCTTATAAGGGATCTTAAGCTAGACAATATACCTGCTCCGCAGTATAGGGAGGACAATAAGACAGATAAGGCTAGTAGGGAGCTTTATATAGGAATAAATGTTACTACGCTGGAATTGCTACTGCTATACCCCTAAGGCTATAAAGGTTAGGCTAAGATAGACTAATCAGCTATAATCAGGTGACAGTAGATAGGTTGGTTGAGTAGGTTTATGGTTTAGTACCTTCTTTTTCTTGCTTTTCTTGCTTAGAGTATTAATAGCTATAGTTGGCTCCCTTAACCTTAATCCTATATAAACCTAGTACGATCTTAGTATAAATTGTTATATATATATAATCTATATTTCCCGAATATTCTTACTCTAGACAGAAGTGCCCTATATTATTAATATTGTCCGGTGTTTGTTTTAGGGGTTTATGTCTCCTACTGCCTTCCGGCTTTTGCAGGAGCTATAGAGAGGTATAGATCGGCGTAGCTAGTATATAACTAGCCGCTACTTGTTTTTCTTCTTCTTCTCCCTCTATTTAGAGGAGACCTATATCCACTTTCTCTTCTATTATACAGTCAAGTAGGTGGATAAGGCTAGTCTTTCTTTTCCGCCCCTTATCTTATTCCAGGCTAACAATAAGATTGCGAATTAGTAGTATAAGAAGGACAATAGTATAAGAAGCTGGCTTTCCTTCCTATATTCAGAGAGAGATAATTATCACTTATCCTAATTATTACAGTTATACAGTTATATTTCACCCATTTAGATATTCCATCTACTTCTTACCTCCGGGCTACTTTGGCCCATTTACTTAGTTCTATTGCACCTGTCCACCTTAGTCTCCCCTAATTAGGGAGACTATAGCCTTGTTATACATATACCTCTTATCCTCTTGTCTAGACAGCTGTTCGATATACAGCTGCCTACCACCTTCAGACAGCTGCTCCTACTTTCTCGTGGGTCTGCTGCTCTGTTTCAATATAGTATTTATACTGCTACCCTCTAGCAGCAGTTACTATATAAGGCTCTATAGAAAAAATATTAATAGGCCTACTACGCTATATAGCCTTTATTGTATAAAAAATAATAGATCTAATATTAGATCGGCGTAGCAAGTGCACGACTAGCCGCCGCTTGTTTTTCTTCTTCTTCTCCCTCTGTTTAGAGGAGACCCGTGTCCACTTTCTCTTCGATTATACAGTAGAGTGGGTAGACAAGGCTGGTCTTTCTTTTCCGCCCCTTATCTTATTCCAGGCTGATAATAAGATTGCGAATTAGCAGTATAAGGAGGACAATAGTATAAGAAGCTGGCTTTCCTTCCTATATTTAGGGAGAAGAAAAAATCATTATCCTAATTATTATAGTTATACAGTTATATTTTACCTATTTAAATATTCTATCTACTTTTTGCCTCTAGGCTACTTTAGCCTATTTACTTAGTTCTATTGTACCTGTCTACCTTAGTCTCCCCTAATTAGAGAGACTATAGCCTTATTATACATATATCTCTTATCCTTTTATCTAGATAGCTGTTCGATATATAGCTGCCTACTACCTTTAAACAGCTGCTCCTATTTTCTTATAGGTCTACTGCTCTGTTTTATATAGGGGCTTAGCCAGGAATAAACTAAATAAGGGCTCTAATACTTATAAGTAGGCCTTACTTATATTAAAGTTATCTTGCTATTAATAAGGACAACCTATAGACTATCGGCTAGACAACTCTATAGTATAGTATTAATAGGTCAACTATTTTGACTTTTCTACTCTAACAACTTAGACTAGTATTTCTAGACCTCTAACCTTTAATTAGATAATAACAATCTTACTTAGTATAACAGTTATATCAGTCATAGGTTATATAATAATTCAAGACCTGATATATCGGTTAAACTTAAAATAAGTATAATTTTAGCTATCCTAGAAACTCGGTTGTCTAAGCATTCTAGTAGATATACCTTATGTTAAATAAAAGAGGTAAGGAAGTACTTAAACCCCCCCTTTTTTATTCTATTAGGTATATTAGCTATAAGAGTCTCCTTTAGATATAACTTATATAACTCTTATCTTTAGTTCCTTTCCCCCTTATTCGACATTTCTAGTATTAGCAACTATATAAGGATTAAAGCCTAGTAAAGAGATTTCCTATATCTAAGGAAGATTTCGATACTAGGGCTAGATATATAGACCTTGCTTATAACTCAGGAACATAGTCTTGTCCTTAATTTCCTCTTTTATCTAAATAAGTGGCTAGCTATCCTAACTCGTTTTAGCATTGCAAACCCTTAGTTGAAATAAAAGGAGTTATCTTAGGTTAGGCTATATTAACGAACAATTAGGCTTGGCTTACTATCTAGTGTTACTTTGCTACCTCTATATATACTAGGGTTATAGATATTACAAAGTCCTTTTTATTCTAGCTTTTTAGGTTAACTAGCTGGTATTAGCTGGTTAGTCTTAATCTGGATAAAGGTATTGTCTTAGTACCTACCTAGAAGTAGTACCCCTATATAATAACGACAATTCGCAAGATTACTATACCTAGGGCATATAACAAGGGGTAGGGGTAATAGGAAAGTTAAGTTAGGATAGCTCTAGTATTAGGCCTTTAGTTATGTTTTTAGGACTACCTTCTTTATCCTTTAGATAGAGGAGGAACGTGACTAAGTATATCTAAGGTATCTTAGTAGTATATATTTAAACTGGCAAAACAAGTATCACTTGCTTTCTATATAGTAGAAGTATACAGTATAGGGCTTAACTAATTAAGTCTATAGTAAGGAGATAGACTAAGCTATAGATCTATTTGATATAAGCTTTTTAAAGAGTTAGATACGTTTGATTTTGCAATAGAGGAAGAAGGAGTTTATACTAGGTAGGAACCAGGTACAAGCGATATTTTATAAAGGTAAGGTAGGTATAATGTTACTGTAATTATACTATAGTAGTGGACTATATCCTTCCTCTTTTACCCTATATCTCTCCTCTATCCTACAATCTAATCTCTTCTAAATTCCCCTCTAGATAAAGTCTATTGATAAATTGATAGAAGCTACTAGTAGCTCCTTATATTAATAAAACTAAGGCTTATCTGATTAGAAGAACAATAACTGTACTTCGTGTTTATTACCTATTAATATACTCCTTAGTACTTTTCTAACTTCTTCTAGAGACTTTAAGTCTATAGTATATTCGGCTAGACCAAGTATCGATATTTTACTACCTAGTATAATTATATGTTAACCCTCTACTTAGTTATTTATTAGTAAAAGCCTTATCTAATAGGATTTCCTAGAGCGTATCCTTTTAAGGAGAAAAATCCGTCGACTTTGCAGACTTGCAGGCAATTCTACTCCTTTAGTAGCAGGATTATAAGACTTGTCTAATTAGATAATAGGCTTTATTAAAAACTAGCTTTAAGAAGCTAGACCCTCTTTTTCCTTTTATAACCTCTTTCCCCTAGTTCCTCCTTAAGTAGAATCTTTCCTACTACTACTTTCTAGTAGTATATTAGAAATAGATGCTAGTAACTAGGACTAGTTAGGTACTATAGTTAGAATGTTGACCAACGCTTTTTATCGGTCAAATCCTATATAGAGTATCAGCTTCCTATCTGTTTAGTCTAAAGGGCTTAGTAGATAATTCTATAGTACTAATATCACGGATTACTTATAAGCTTTCGACAATGTTTATAAGGACTATAGTATAGTAACTAATATTAAGAAGTTTATCTAGTAGAAAAGGTAGTATAATTCTAACTAATATTATAAGATTGCCTTTATAATTAAGGATAAAGGAGTAACAATATGGCAAGAACTCTATAGGATAATGCTTAAGTATTAGAAGGCTTTTAACCCTAAGGCGTTAGAGGACCCTGTTAAGTAGCTTAACCGCTTCTATAAGTATACTATCTTGAACATCTTAGCTATATAGATCAAACAGGCTATAGAAGAACTTAACGCTATAATTACCTGGATACTAGCTGCTAAATTAGCCCTTATTCGGAAAGATGCCCCTTAATACTTTTAGGAAAAGTTACCTAAGGATTACTAATACTTGCTTATTCAAAGATACTGCCTTAGAGGCGCTATACCTATATAGGACTTGTATAAAGCTACCTAGAATAACTTCTAATCCCTAATATTAGTAGTTTTGTTTAAAGGATTTATCTACTAAGGAGTACTAACTTAGATCGAACTACTAAGCTAAGACGTCTATTTAGACAAGAGCGATAATAATAGTAGAAAGGCTAATCTCCTTTTAGCTAAAGTTAAAAAGCCTTTTTCTTCTATCTCTTTTTAAAACTTCTTACCTAAGTCGACTAAGTCCGTTTAAGCAAGTAAGAACTAGGTCTTATTCTCTAATTAAAGGAGTACAAGCTAGGAATCAATTAAGATTATCCTAAAGCTACTAACAGTAAAGGAAATATAGTTTAATCAACTTACTAATACCTAAAAGATAGTAATAAAGCTTTATACTACTAACCTTTTGTAGAAGCAAGGCGATAAGGTAACTAAAAGAGCTATTTAAGACCTATATAATTAGATAGCCTTGCTTAGAATCTTACTAAACAAGATACACCCTATAGTAAAATCGGTTATACATCTAAGAGATGCGCTGAACAACTTACCGAGCTTTATAACTAACGTTAATTAGGTAGTATACCTAAAAGAGGAATAAGACGTAGCTAAACAGAAAGGGTATTATAAACCCTAATACCACTACCCCTATTTAGATAAACAAGTCGATCTTCCTCTGCTTACGGCGTATACTTCGCTTTAGAATATAGAGCTAGGTAAAGTCAATAGTTACGCTAGTAGGCCTTTTCGCTCTAATACCGATCGAAGGTATAAGGCTCTTAAAGGGATCTATTACTACTAGTATAGTTAATAGTACTATATTAGCTCTTATAATCTAATAGAGGCTAATAATGAACTTAGGCTTAGGTATATGTTTAGGGCAAACGCTTACCTTAGTTAGAAAATCTATAGAGAAGACCTACCTTACAACCTATACCGGATCAACCTAGTCCTAGTAATAAAGGCCTATAAGGAAGGCGCCCTTTTCTACCTTGTTCAAGCGCTTTATAAGGTATATAATACTAAGTTCCGCCCTACTTATCTCTGATAGAAGCGTAATTATAAGACTAATATTGGAATGGGTAATCCTATATAAGGATCTGTAACCACTATAGCCTACTAGTAGTAGTCGTAAAGGGTACGTAGGGGCAGCAACAGCGTTGATATGGCCTAAATAGCACTTCCTAGGTATGTGCTAATATAGTAAAGTAGGGCCCTTTACTGTATTCCCTCTATAAAAGTCCTTATATAACGGTATAGTTATAGGCTATAGCGCTATATTATAGGGGCTTTAAGCTTATATATTACGACTTTCAGTGGGTCTTATAGGCCTATAAGGCTTATAGTTGTACGTAACGTAGTAACTTGATTTCTAGTCCAAGTAGGTAAGGCTTCGCAATTTCCTTTCCTATATATACCCTCCGGGAGCGTTCCTGCCTTCTATACGGCAGGAGCGCCTTAGTAGGTGCATGGCCACTTCCCGAAAAACCAAATAAGCTGGCGATTTTAAATAATCGACTTACAGCTACCTAAGCTGCAGGGTAAGCCGCACGACTTTTCCTGTAAGTTCTGTTTTCGCTCCTGCGGTGCAGGGTAGGTACAGGGTAGGTAGGTGGCCTAGTAGAAGAGCCTTTTAAGGCTATTTCTAGCGCTTATACAGCCTAAGGAGGCTGTCTCTACAAAAGTGGGGCATAAATCTAAAAATAGAAAAGCCTTTTAAAGCTATTTCTAGGCTATATAGTGGAATATATGGCTTAGTCAGCGGAATCCATAAAAGTGGGTCCACACTCAGAATATAGCTATATATCTAGTAGTTTGAGAACTGAAATCCGTTTTGTCTAAGCTATAACCGTTAGAGCGCTATAGCTTATTTTGTACGTTTAACACCCCCTCTATTCTTCTATTCCTTTATAAGCCTTAGAAAGCTATATATAGGTAAAGAATAGAAGAATCCTAAGAAAAAGGAACGTAAGAGCAAAACTATTCCGTTAGATAAAGGGGTTATGCCCTTATATATATATATAGGATAAACCCCTATTATATATAGAAAGAAGTAAGAATATATATAATGTTGAAATCAAACCTATAACCTATTTAAAGGTATAGGTACTATAGCTTTAAAGCGTATAGTAATATATAATATCTTAATATTCTATACCCTAGCGACTAATAGACGCACTAGAGTATAGAAGGAGTAAAGGGCTTATAAACGCCTTTATCCTCTTATAGAGAAAACGATTTTTAGCACGGTTTTAAATTTTATGCCCTTTTTTACTCCGTTCTTTCAGCAAGTTCTAGTAAGGAAATAACAGGTAGTTACATGGAGAATCCCCCTCTAAAGGAAAGTATACTACTAGTAATAGCCGGAGCCTATATTTTCCAAATATAGCTATACTATATACTAAAGTACTTCTAGATGTAGCTAGAGTAATATAGGCCTCCCTAACGCCGCAGGGAGCTAATGCCAGCATAGGGGCGCCTATAGAACTGTACTACAGTGGCTAGGACCTTATAAGCCTTTTAAGGCTATATAGAGGAATTAATTGGACATCACACATCCGAAAACGCGTTCTTGGTCAGGACCGCTCCAAATCGACTGCACTCTTTTGCAATCCACTTGTCCAATTGAGGACTTAACACACGCCAGATTTGGCTGCGGCGCAGTCGCTTGTTCGACGGCGCTATGGTCGGATTCTGACCGTACGATGTGGTCGACTATGGCCAGAAATCTGCAGCTATAGCGGGGCAGGCGCACGGGCCTTATAGTTACATGCCTTAGCCCTGACCGTACTAACCCTGCTAACCCGAACCCTACCGACCCGAACCCTGCCGCCCCTAGCCCCCTAGGGGCTGTTAACAAAGCCTCTGAGCGCTCGGGCCATAGCTTCTTGACCCACCTTACCACCGCTACCGCTACTACTACTACTACTACTACCACTTCCGCCGCCAACCCTGCTACTACTATAACCACTACTAGGTCGAGCGATATATCGTTTAATAGCCCTTTTAAAGGGCTTTCCAGCAGTCAACACGCTACTACCGCTACCGCCGCCCCTACCCCCTTTAAAAAGGGGAAAAAAGAAAAAGAAAAAGCCCTACCACCTACAACCCTTACCCTTACCTTCTCTGGTCTTATAGACCAGATAGTTAGTCTTTCAGTTAATAACCTGGCCTTTAAGGAAATTGTCGAATATACTGGGCTAGCTAGAAAGCTAGCCTTAACGTAGATCTTGAAAGAGGAGGAGAAAAAAGCCCTGACATTTCCCTTGTTCGTTGCCTAGGCCCTAAGGCAGAAGAAGCAATAACAATAATAGCAATAACAATAATAATAATAATAACAGCAATAACAGCAGTAGCAGCAATAACCCCCTGCTGTCGAATCAGAGCCAACCTGCTGTACCTAGGCTGCTATAGCAGCGGCTAGGGTAAAGCCTACTAAGCTAGGCTTAGAAAAACAGGTCCTTATACGGCTAGGATCAGCCTCTTCCTCCTTTGGCCAAAAATCAGCCCCGGAAATCGCACAGGTAGTATAGAAGGCTATAGGGCATTCTATTAAGGGGGTAAGGACCCTACTAAGCGGTAACCTTATACTGGTTATAGAGGAAGAGAAGGTAAAGAAGGCCTTAGAGGAAAATATAGCCTAGCTAGCCTCTTTATTACTAGAGGCCTCCCTTTATACTACTACCTAGGCAGTAGCTGTTAAGGGGCTTATAACAGCTAATCGGATAACGGAAGCTAGCCTCTTAGCAGCTATAAAAGAAGTATATCCCTTAGCCCTCTAAGCTAAAGTCTGGCACCTACTCTAAATCAAAAGAATAAGAGTCTTAGCACTTATAGCCTTTTCTAGCCAACAAGAGGCTTATAAGGCCTATCAAGACGGCATCTTCTAGGCTTATAGGGCCCTAAAAGCGGAGCCTTATATCGATAAGGCTAAGGCCTTTTAGTGCTTTAACTGCTGGCGTTAGAGGCATAAGGCTAAATACTGCCACTCCCCTGCCCTTTGCTATAACTACGGCTAAGAAAAGAAGAAGCATACCAACGAAGCAGCCTATACTAGGGCCTAGAACTGCCGGAACTGCCAAGGAGACTACCATGCTAGGGCAGAGGAATGCCCTGAAAGAAAGAAATATAGGGTATAATCAAAGGCCTACCTTTAAAATAGGCCTATCAACTTCGACCTTCCAGGCCCTCTTAAGCCAGCAATATCGATAGAAGACCGGCTAGAAGGAGAAGAGGGCTATACAGTAGTAGCTGGAAAACGCCGCTGTAGACGCCCTTCTATAATACCCGCTACTACCACTACCGCTACTACAGCCCCCCTTTCCCAAAGGACAATAAGGGAGGCTTTTAGCAAAATCCCTACCGCTACCTTTACCGCTACTACCAACCCTATAGCTATAGCTACAGCTATAACTGTACCCTCCTCCCTAGAGCCGGTAAGGGGCTCTATAGAGGAGGAGGATATAGATATGCTCTAAGTCTTTCCTTTCCTTTTATTTCTACTCCTTTTGTTTAAGACAGCCTTCCCCCTCCTTTCCTTAAGACTGCTTTTCTTCTACCCTTCCCTATAGCTAGTATCTTACTACTATACCTAAGGTAAGAGGGAAGGCTATAAGGCTAAGCTTATAAGCTTTTAAGCTTTAAGCCTAGACCTACCTTTACCTCTTTCGCTGATAAGACCCCTTCCTTATTCCCCTACCCTAAGCCCTATATTAATTGAGATATAGGGCGTTCTTACGGGAGATAGGTAGGGGAATAGGCGCGATTTCCCTTAGTAGCCTCCTAGACGGCCTTCCCTTGCGTTGTTTTTCTTTTAGTACTGCTCTTTTCCTCTTGCTAGGTTGCCCGCCTCGTTGAGCTCGTTGGAGGTTTTTCATCCGTTTTCCGGTTTTCCTCTAGCATAAGTGTAAGCTAGCAGCCCCTTATAGCCCCTTAGAGGACTCTATAGGAGTAATAGATATCTATCTATCTATATAGAGGAATTAGGTGATTCTAGAGGGCTGTAAAGTAGCCGGTACTATTGACTAGTCTTATAAGCTAATCAGGCTAAGCTAGGCCTTCTATATATATAGTATAGAATATATATATAGGGGTAGAGGGTAGCTTAGTAAAAAGCTCCCTTAGGTTGTAGGCCTAAGAGCCTGATAAAAGACTGAAAGCCACTAACTGGTAGGGCTTTAGTAAGTCCGTTAGCCGGTATACACTTAGTATTAAGATATATAATAGTGACTATTTTAGCCTTAACCTGCTCTCTAACGTACTGGAATTTCAGCAGGGTATGCTTAGTTCTAGCATGTAGCGCTGGGTTATTAGCCACCGTTATAGAGCCCTGATTATCTCTATAGAGAGTAATAGGGTAGTCTATAGGTGTGTGAAGTTTAGAAAATAGCCCTATAATCTACTGTACTTCACGTATAGCCTCTGTAAGTCCATCAGTTTCAGCTTCCAAGGTAGAGAGAGCAATAGTAGTAGCTCTTTTCGTTTTCCAGCCAATAGGCCTACCGGCTAACTTATATAGATAGCCGTAGGTGGATTTACTAGTAGCCTTATCCCCTGCAAAATCAGAATCACTAAAGCCTATAGGGACTAGACTACTATTAATTATAGAAGTCCGGCTACTACCTTTACTATTTCTAGAATCTACTATAGTAGTAGAGGTAGTAGTTAGGGGCCTAGGCCCTTCCTTAGAGTGAAAGTCTCTACTAAGCTTAGTAGTTGTATTACTACTATTACTAGGCTTAGGCCCTAGATCAGCTACTATATTTCCGTTATAGCTAAAACAGATGCTATAGTCTTTAGTACTATTAAGATACTTAAAAAGATTTTTAGCAGCGTTTAAGTGTGATTTTATAGGTCTATTCAAAGACCTAGAGAGCTACTGTACGGTAAAGCTAATATCTACCCTAGTAAGGAGCATTATATACATAGCTGTTCCTACTAGGCTTTGATAGAGCTTAATTTCCGTAGAATTATAGAGGTGGCTAGTAATATCTTCCTCTAGTTGAAGTTGACTTACTAGCCCCGGCTATAAGGGAATAGATATAGGCTTAGAATCGGCTAAGTTAAAGCGGCTAACCGCCTCTTCTACATACTATGACTGGTTAAGCTATAGGCGCCTATTAGGTCTATCCCTTATAATTTACACGCCTAGGAAATAGGCGGCAGGCCCTAAGTCTTCTATAGCGTAGACCTTATCAAGCCGTTTCTTTAAATCAGTTATATAGCCTATATTAGGCCCTATAAATAGACAGTCATCTATATAGGTAACGATAAAGTGGCAGGTTTTAGTATTATAGAAGACCCCTGGATCTGAAATAAGAGGGAGATAGCCTAGGCTCTTAAGTAAGATTTTAAGCTTATCTTGCCACTCTCTAGGGCTTTGTTTCAGACCGTATAGCGCTTTAGATAGTTTAATAATATTAGGAGTAGAAGGATTATAGCCGTATTTCAGTAAAAGCTTATAAATAGCCTTATTAGAAGCCGCTAGGTCTAATAGTCCTTCAGGGATTTCCATATATATTTCTTCTCTAAGAGCGCTATTAAGAAATGCCCCTATAAAGTCAGCTTGTTCTATTTCCCAGTCTAGAACAGCACCTATAGCTAGAAGTATACGCCAAGTAGGTGGTATACTAGTAGAGGTGTAGGTTACAGTATAATCTGGGCCTTCTACCTGTATAAAGCCCCTAGCTACTAACCGAGATTTATACTGAATAGGCCTGTTTTTAGCGTCCTTTTTAACCTTAAGAACGTTTCGATAGGTAATAAGCTTATAGTTAGAAGGTAATAGACTCCTAGGTAGGAATTTAAAAACCCCTAGCTCTAATAACTGGATAAATTCCTTGGTAATAGCCTCTAACTACTTACTACGCTCATCTCTAGGTAGTTTTAAGACTTACTTATAAGTAGTAGGCGTACTATCCTTAGATATTACCCTTTTTCAAGCCTTATAGATAAAAGACAGTATATAGCTACTAGTCTTAGCTAAAAGCTTATAGTAATCAAGCTGTATTTTATCCCCCTCCAAAATAAGATCACTATTATTAAGAGGTTCGTTCGTTATAGGCTAATTAGGCGCTATAACTTCTATAGGCTTAGGTGCAAGAATAGGCTCTATAGTTTAGGGAAACGCCTCTGGTAATTCAGGCTTTCTAATAGATATAGTAGGCCTAGTAGACTCTACTATAACCGGATTTATAGGCTTATCTAGTAAGGGTTCATCTAATTTACTATTAGAAGAAGATTCGTAGGGTTCTAGCTTACTAGGTCCTATTTCTATACTAATAGGCTTTTTAGTATTAAGATTAGAAGGGTCCGGGCTGACAGCCCTCTCTAAATCTAGGTCTAGGTCTACTAATTCCCCCTCTAAAGCCGTATTATTAGTAGGCTAGCTTAGTACTGTATTATCCTCTATGAACTTAACAGTAGAGGTTTGAAGTACTGCTCTTCTAGACGGTATATATACTAGGTAGGTCTTAGAACCTAATACCGCTAGTAATTTACACTCTTCCGTTCTAGAGGTAAATTTTAACGATTTAGACCGTTTTTCTAGAGGTATAATAGCCTCTCCTCTAGCGCCTATAGCCCTATAGCGCTCTAGGTTAGGTATATGTAGAATACCAGGCTCTAGCTCGTCAAATAGCACCTGGAAAGGAGTGGTTTCCTTATTAGTTATAACTGTACTATTAACTAATTCTACTATAGCCTCTAGTATAAAGCACTATAAATACTAGGGTAAGGCGCTACTAAGAAAAGTACACCTTATACAGTCTAGTATAACTCTAACTGATCGTTCTACTAAGCCGTTCTGCTTATGGATATAGGGGGCAGAAGTGCTAAATTTAATACCCCTTTTAGCTAACCAAGTAGTTAATAAATCAGTTATTTCAGTGCCTCCGTCAAAGTGGAATTTAGTAGGATATCTACCAAATCCATTTCTTAGGCCTCTAAAAAAGCCCTTAATAGCGTTAGCTACTATAGGGCCTGATTTATTAGGTAGGTTAAAAACCCACCTATACCTACTTTTACGGTCAACTAGAAGTAAGACTATAGGGTTTCTATTATAAGGCCTAGGCCTAATTTTAACAGTATCCCCCTCTATTAAGTCTAAGACCCTAGGTGGGTCAGGTATTAAAGCCTTACTAACCCTTCTCACTGCTTTACCTCGATCACAGCTAGAGCAGTGAAAATCAGCTTCCTTTATTTTATCAAAATTAGGCAGCCCTTTAGTAATACTAGAGGTCTTTTTCAAAAGACGCAGGCCTATATGGACTAGCCTAACGTGCCACAATTTAGCTAAATTAAGTAGATTATAGTAATCTCGCTGACTTATATTAGGCTCCTTTAAAGTAGGGCTAGATATAGCCTTTTCTACTTTATTCCCCTCTATAACTGGCTCTCTTAGCATACGGGGCAGGTCTCTAGTGCCAGTTAAGGGCTTAGGCTCCCTAGTCTTATAGGGACTTTGATAGGGGGCCTAGGCAGTAGTTAAGGGCTCTACAGGCCTATAGGGCCTTTTCCCCCTTAAAGAAGGTCCTATACCTTCTAAAGTAGTACCCTTAGCCGGAGAATTCCTTAGCTTATAGCGCTTATTAGGCTCTTTAGCTTCGGATACTATAGCATCCTTTATAATAGGTCTATAGTCTTCCTTTCTAATAGAATTAGAAGGAATTTCCACTACTATCTTATTACGCTACGGCTCTATACTTTTAGTAGTATAACTAGAAAGGCCTAAAGGAAAAGCAAAATTTGCATGTAATATAGGCTTAGAGCTGCCTTTAACGTTAAGAAAAAATCCTGATTTCTTAAAGTCTAGTACAGCTATATAGCGTCTATTACCCCGGTAAAGGGTTTCCTTTATAAGGCAACCTCCTGAATTATAGTGCCTAACCCTACTAACAATATTTATATCAATATTAGGTAGGTATAAAACGTTATCTAATACTAATTTAGTATAGGTAGGGGGGGTCTTTCTAGATAATACTTCTAGTGTAATAGAGCCTATACTAGCCGGGCTTACAGGGCCATTTCTAGTATTAATAGGGCGTAACTAGCCTATGTTAGGCGTAAAGGTAGTAAACCGCTCTTTACTATTACTAATATGGTCCGTAGATCCTGTATTGTATAGCCAACTATTATAAAGAGCGGGGTCTCTAGGGCGTCTTCTAGGCTGATTATCTTTATATTTTGCCTTATTAGAAGAGGTTTTGAGGCCTTTTCCTTTAAAGTCCTTACGCTTCTTATACCCTTTTAACGCTAATAGCTATGCTAATTGGGTATTAGAATTGCTAGAAGAACTAGAATTGGAACTAGAGTCGGATTCCTCTTCTTCTTCTATAGCTAGGTTATAGGACCCTAGTATAAAGGAGGCTTGTTTAGCACTTTGAGCACTATAATTCTGCCCTTTAATATTATAACTAGCCTTCTTCTTACCCTTTTTCTTATTTTTACCCTTCTTACTAGGGTTAGAATTTGAATTAGGGGTTGAATTAGAGCTATTAGCTATATGAGCTGCTCTATACGCCTCTGTAGCCGGGTTCCTAGATTCTTCTAGAATATTAGCCATTGGATATTCTATATTAAGGCTAGATGCTGTAAGACCTAGCATTCTAGCCTGTCTTATAGAGCTCTTTTAGCGTAATACCCAGCTAGAAAACTTAGATTCTAGAGCCTTAAAATACTGATTTAGTATCAAAGAGGGATCTATATCTATTTTAGCCATGGTAAGCTTAGCAAGATAGCCGTTAAATTCAGCGTTAAAAGCTAATAAGCCTTTTTTATAGGTACTAAAAGTAAGGGCGTGGAATTCGTTATAGACGTCCTCCTTTTTAGACTCTATAGGTCGGCTATACTGCCTAACAAGCAGCTTAAAGGCCTTGGAAGGTATATGAATCTATAATATAGCAGCCCTAGGGCTACTAGATAAGCTATCACGTAGAAGCATTAAAAGAACAGCTTGATTAGAGTCGCTATAAGTATTAGATATATCAGGGTTTTCTAAAAAATTAGATATCCCTAACGCTTTTAGCACTATACTTAAAGCCTGAATCTACTGTTTAAAATTGCTTTCCCCGCTAAGCTTACTATCGTCCGGTATAGTATAGGCCTTTTTAGAAAGCTCCTTTACTATACTACTAGTAATAGTATCCTTAAAGCCTTCCTTAGACCCTATATCTATAAGGGGGTCTAAATTACTAGTAGCTGTATTATCTATAGCCGGCCCTAGATGGGGCTCTTTCCTAGGGGGACGTGGAGGAGAATCTAAATCTATAGTACCGCTAAAAGGATCAAATCTAGGACTATAGCTAGTTTTTCCAATAGTAGCAGCCGCAGCGTTACTACTATTAGTTAAAGAAGCTAAAGTAGAAGATATATTTTTATAGCGCTAACGCTATCCTTAATAGAGGCTTTTAGGGTATTTAGACTTAAAAGTAGTGTTTTTATATTACTAGATTGGCTAGCTATAACTCGCTTATAAGATTTTATATACTGTTTTAGGACTTCTATAACCTCGCTATAGTCTTTGCTATCTTCCTTATCTTCTGATAGGGTTTGTATAGGTAGTAGAGGCCTAGAAGATTGCCCTAGATCAGCTGGGTTACTAGCCTTTTTAGGCGCTATACCCTTCCCTTTAGCTTGATCCGCCATTGTAAATAGGCTACTATTTACTTTATAGTGCTAGCTAAAGCACTTAATTAGCTTCCAGTTTACTAAAGCTAATTAGCTAGCTTACTAATTATAGTAGTGATTTTCTAGGCTAGTCTTAGCGCTTAGTAGGTTTATAGCGCTGCCTACTTGCTACTTAGTAGGGCTTTCTAGTAGAAATTCTAAACTAGGCTCTAAGGGCTAGAGACTTCGACGTAGGGACTTAACTACCGCCTATAGATATATCTATAGAAAGGGCTCTATAGTAGGGAAATATAGGTCTTTAGCGCTAGAAATTCTAAAACGCTAGCCTTTCTACTTCTAGCTATAAGTAGAAAGGTCTTTTAGTATAGGTAAGTATACTAGCCTAAGTGTATAAGAGCCCCAAATGCTTGTTAATACTATAGGACTTAGATTTCTTAGCGATTTCTCCTTCTAGATTTTCAGGCTTTTTAGTCCTTAAATAGCCTTCAATAAGGTGTAATATATAGCTTTTTAGGGCTAATATAGTACTATATTTTCAGCTATAAGAGGCTTAAATAGCCCTATATATAGGCAGAGGTAGCGCTTTGAAATTGGACTCCAACGATAACTATCCCACAGGCTATCCGGGCTTATAACCTATTGGAATGGGTAATCCTATATAAGGATCTGTAACTACTATAGCCTACTAGTAGTAGTCGTATAGGGTACGTAAGGGCAGCAACAGCGTTGATATTGCCTAAATAGCACTTCCTAGGTATGTGCTAATATAGTAAAGTAGGGCCCTTTACTGTATTCCCTCTATAAAAGTCCTTATATAACGGTATAGTTATAGGCTATAGCGCTATATTATAGGGGCTTTAAGCTTATATATCACGGCTTTTAGTGGGTCTTATAGGCCTATAAGGCTTATAGTTATAGGTAATGTAGTAACTTGATTTCTAGTCCAAGTAGGTAAGGCTTTGCAATTTCCTTTCCTATATATACCCTCCGGGACCGTTCCTGCCTTCTATATAGCGGGAGCGCCTTAGTAGGTACATAGCCACTTCCCGAAAAACCAAATAAGCTGGCGATTTTAAATAATCGACTCACGGCCACCTAAGCTGCAGGGTAAGCCGCACGACTTTTCCTGTAAGTTCTGTTTTCGCTCCTACGGTACAGGGTAGGTACAGGGTAGGTAGGTGGCCTAGTAGAAGAGCCTTTTAAGGCTATTTCTAGCGCTTATACAGCCTAAGGAGGCTGTCTCTACAAAAGTGGGGCATAAATCTAAAAATAGAAAAGCCTTTTAAAGCTATTTCTAGGCTATATAGTAGAATATATAGCTTAGTCAGCGGTATCCACAAAAGTGGGTCCACCCTCAGAATATAGCTATATATCTAGTAGTTTGAGAACTGAAATCCGTTTTGCCTAAGCTATAACCGTTAGAGCGCTATAGCTTATTTTATACGTTTAACAACTAAGTATAATAAGGCTTTCGAACCCTTTTTCGACTCTCTCTCTATACCGAGCTATACTTACGCCTAGCTAGAGGAAGAGCGAGTTAAGATACGTTTTCTTCTAACGGAAGAAGGGAGGAAAAACTGGCTTCTCGATATTACCTCCTATAGTATTAGGCCTATTACGTCTTTTTCGTCCTCTCCTACTTATAGCTCTTCTATATAGGGGGAGAACATATTTATAGCCCTAATAGTACAAACTAGAGTCTATTACTTACTTCCCCTAGCACCTAGTATCATATCTTTCCTGTTATAGGTAGTTGACCTTATAAAGGTCTTAGATCTAGATCTAAGTCTTTAAAGTCTATTTAAAGGGGAGGTTGATAATAAGGAAGCTAAATCTACAGCTTATATAATCGAGGTCCTTGGTTAGATTTCGGATTTTCTTAATATAGTTTGGCGTTAGGAGCTGGATATTTTCTTTTTAAAGCCCCTAGAGGTTATAGCTCGCTTCTTATAGGATTTGCTCTCTGCTTAGACAGGCTTTAAGCTTTATAGCAGTCTTTATAGTAATAGTACTATCGATATTTTGCTTATACTATAGACTACGATTGTAAAAGCGAACGATATGTTTAGTAACAAGGCAACGCAGCTAGCTATAGCTAAAGCTTTAAGTATGGCTTTTCAAAGTCAGAAGTAGCTACGACTAGAAAGCAATAACGATAAGCTACTAAGGGCAGGTCCCTTTTATACTCCTCTGTCTAATTAGGCAAAGACCCCTACTGTTAGTAGCCTATCTATATAGGTAAGAGAAGAACCTTCTTATAAGATTAAAGCTACTGATATTCGCTAAGGAATACTCTAGAAAATGCTCGATAGAAAATGTAGCTTTTCGAATAAAAAGGCCCTTAACCTAACAGGAGGCTAGAGCCTACTTTCTAAGATTATATATAAGTAGGTCTCTAAAGGTATTAGAATTATTAAGGAAATAGATAGATTCTATTACGCTATCTGATCCCCGTAGGGGATATCTAGGTGGGCTAAACTAGTGCTATAGGAAAACCGTATAATGGGTGAAAAACCTATAACCGTATATAGGAAAAAAGGGGGTGTGATAGGGGGTAGGCTGATCTTCACCAGAGTAGATACCGCCCCCTTAGGAGTATGAAAACATACTGCCTAAAGGGGTATAGGCTAGACCGCTTCTAGCCTCTGAGCAACCGAGTATTCTAGCAGTCTAGTAGCGATATGGCGAACTAGGGGGTGTATAGCGCTGCCGCCCCCTTTTTCGAGCCTGTAGAGAAAGCTGTATATATCCCCTCTTTCCCTTTCTTTAAAGGGGGCTGAAGGGTAGGCCGGGTAACCGTCAAATATATGTTGGATGTCCTCTATAGCTAGGTGGCAGCGGCAGAGGGGGTTATTAACCCTAGGTACCTTATAGGTAAATAGGAATCCCCTTAGGCCTATCTTCCCTATACAGGCCTGTATTAGTAGCGAGCTTTCGGCCTTAGAGAGGTTATAGTGGCGTCTTTGGAAGGCCTTCTTAAAGGCCTTAGCTAGGTTTTCCTTTTAGAAGGTAGCCTTAGCTGATTTCTCTAAGAGGCTCTCTATATAGGGGTTGTAGCTAGAGGCCCTGGCCTCCTATAAATAGCGATCCTTCTAGGCGGTATAAAGGGGTTCCTTGTTAATAGCCTTCCTTAGTTGTTGGTAGTACTACTGGGCTGTTACTTCCCTTTTCCTTTCTTACTTTATACGCCTGTCTAAGGGGAGGCTGGTCCTAGGGGTCCTACTTCTAAGGGCAAGGTATAGGGCTTCCTTCTGCTTAGCTACCTCTTCCCCTATAGCCCTATTTATTCTAGCCTAGCTAGAGAAGGAGAGGGCGTTAAGGTAGAGGTTAAGGGGGGGGACGTTGGCCTTATAGTAGAGGCTTCGGATCGGTGTTCTCTTATAGGCCCCTGTAACTCTCCTTAGGGCCTCGTTTTCGGCTGCTAGTAGGCCTCTAGTTATACCCCGTGGCTTATTCGGTGTTATAGGTGTAGGGGTGTGCCAGGCCGAGGCTGTGTAGGCTAGGACCGGCCTTATTACTACTGTATATAGGAGCCTAGCCTTTTCGATTCCAGGTCCCTAGGTCTTTCTAGCTAGCCTAGTAATAGCGAGGGACTGCGTTTTTAGCTTCTGCTATAGGGTGTTGGCATAGGCCTTCCAGGTAAGCTTAGGGTCTAGCCAAACCCCTAGAAAACGGGCCTCTATAGCTGGTTATAGGGGGGAGTCCTCTGTTAGTTCTAGGTTAATAGGGTTAGTCTAGGGCCTTCTTTTAGGGGGGAAGTGTATAAGCTCGCTCTTTGCTACTGAGAAGGTAACCCCGGCGGTTATTGCCCAGTCTAGGCACTCTCTCTAGGCTTCCTCTAGCTGCCTAACCGTTATTGTAGCTTCTCTACCAAAGGCTAGTAGATTGGTATTGTCTGTATAGCCTATAGTAGAGATAGTAGGGTATTTTCTCTTTAGTCTTTTATATAGGGGGTATAGGTATAGGACTGAGAGGATTGGTAAAAGTGGTAAGCCTTGGGGTACTCCTATTGGTACCGGGATTTGCCGGCTCTTTTAGCCGTTGAATAGGAGGCTGGTAGTCCTAGAGGAGAGGAATTCCTTTAGCCAGGATAGTAGCTAGATAGGTAGCCCTAACCGGTCTAGTATAGCTAGGAGTCTATTGTAAGGGATGCTGTCGAAATACCCTAATAGGTCCAGCTGTAGGAGGGAGACCCCGGCTTTATATTTCCATACCTCCTGGACCTGAGCTATAAGGAGGTATATAGCCGATTCGGTGGACTTATGGCAGTAGTAGCCCTGTTGCGTCGCTGGAATTAGCTTAAAAGCTTTGGCTATATCCCTTATCTTAGTCCCTATAACTTTTTCTAGGACCTTGCTAATACAGTTAAGCAGGGCTATAGGTCGGTAGCCTCTAGGGGTGTTATAGGTATCCAGCTGTTTTCCTGGCTTAGGAAGGACGATAGTAACTACTTCCTTATATTCCTATAGATAGAAGCTATAGAGGAAGGATTTCGAGGCTAGTATAGCAAGGGCCTTGTATAAGGGGTCACCGTAGGCCTTTAGAAAGCCTATAGGGAGTCTGTTAGGTCCTGGTGCTTTCTAGGGTTTTATTGTTTTAATAGCCTCTTTTATATCGTCTAGCCTAACTGTCTAGCTAACTAGTAGCCTAGGGCCTATTAGGGGTTCCTCCGGGCTGTCCTTCTAGGGAGAGGGGGGGAAGAAGCGTGCTAAAAGGGCCTCTATCTTCTCCTAGAAGGTACTGGCTTATCTAAGGGTTAGTAGCTTAGGAGGGGGTAGGGCGGTAGTGCTTTGTAGCCTAGCCTATCTTTCTAGTTGCTAGAGCTTCTCTGGCTTATCTCTAGCCTCTTATAGAAGAGCCCTCTAGGTCTTCCTTTTACTTTCTTTTATAGCCTTTGTTTACTCTCTCTAGGCTGACTTATAGGCGGTAAGGAGGGCCTGGTTACTAGGGGAGCGTTAGAGCCGTCTTTCTGCTCTTTTTCTCTTTTAGACTGCCTAGTAGACTTTGTTGTTCTACTAGGGGGCATTCCTTCTTCTAGTAGTTACTAGGGCTTCTTTAGGGGTTATAGCTCTAGTAATACGCTGGAGTTCCTCTAATAGTCGCCTATAGGCCTCCTAGAGCTTAGCTAGGTTAGAGAGGCGTGATAGATATCTATAGCCCCCTATATCGTATATTAGGGAGCTAGCCTCTCTTACCACCTTCTTTTTATCCATCTTCTTCTATTAGAATCAGGGGGGCAGCGGTAGGGCTTCTGTATTTTCTAGGTTAATATCTAGTATCTAGGGGTAGTAGTCTAAGCATAAGCGTATATCCAAGCTAGTATAGGAGTAGGTAAGGCTGCTACTAAGCTAGAAGTGGTTAATAGTTAAGGCCCTACCTACTTGGCTCCCCTATAGCGCCCTAGTTATAGCGCCGTAGGGGGTGCAGAGGGTAAGTCCCTACTCTGCTATTAATAGCAGTAGGTCTTCTAACCTAGGGCTATAGCGGTTATGTTGGTCTTATAGGGGGTGATGAAGGTTAAAGTCCCTAGCTAGAAGGTGAAGGCCTAGGTAGGCGTTGATCTTCCCCCTTATTTCCTCTATAAGAGGGGTTAGGCTAGTCTGGGGTTAGGGGTTGTTATACAGGGACTAGACTGTAAAAGGGCTGTTCTTAGTCTGTATAGTAGCCCTAGCCTAGTTTAAGCTAGAGCTATAAGTCTATGTTACTAGTAGGAGTAATTTATAGATATAAAGTAAGGCCTGTCCGTTAAGGGTAAAAACCAGGTGGTAGAGGGCTGATCTAGGGCAGTAGGTAGAGTGCTATACCTGCCTGTTAATCTAAGGCTCTTATATAGCAAGTATTTCTTCTTTTACTATAGAAAGTAGTACTTCTTATACTTCCTTTAAGCTCTATACGTTCTAGAGGTGTATCTTTATATCTCCATCTCCTCTAGCTATATAGTAGGCAGTAGTTATTATATAGTAGTAGCGTTAGCTAGTCTAGTATCCAGGTCTAGTCTAGGTCTAGCATTTAGGGGTCCAGGGGCTCTAATAGGCTCTAAGGTTCTAGTAGGTCCTATAGCCCCTCTAGGGCTTATAGCCGGTATAGAGGAAGGGGGGGTTTAGCTGCTTAGGTAGCTAAAGCAGGCGGTAATCGTGCTCTAGTTAGGGGTTAACCCTCTTAAGCCTATTAGTCGGCCCCTCTATCTCTTCCCTAAGACTATAGTATAGCCTTCCTCTCCCTCCTCTTATAATAAGACCTACTAGGGGGGGTATTATTACTATTATTGCTATTGCTGCTATTACTATTACTGTTAGTACTGCTGGTATAGGGGCGGTTAGTCGACATTAAAGGCCTTAGGCCTAGAACGTAGATATCCCTTAGCCTATACCCATACCTCTTTTAGACAGGGGCAGGCCTCTAAGCAGGTATAGTAAGCTTAGCGGCAGTTATAGCAGTAGGGTGCCCTAGAGCAGGTAGGGGCTTCTGGCGTAGTATGGCTATTGGCGCTACAGTTATAGCAGATCTCCTCCTTGCTCCGGCATACCTTAGCCCTATAGCCCTATTTCTAGCACCTTAAACATTAGATAGGCTTAGCTTTATCGATCTAGGGCTCTGCTTCTAAGGCTTAGTAGCTCTAGAAGACCCCCTTCTTATAGGCCTTCTAGGCTGCCTCTAGAAAGGTAAAGGCTATTAGTACCTTAACCCTAGTCCTTTCTAGCCCTTAAGGGTACTAGACTTTTACCCTAACTGCTATAGGGTACTGCTTTTTAGCCTCTTCTAGTAGGCCTTTCTCTATAACCCGGTTATAGACTATAAGGCCTTTAACCACTACTGCCTAGGTTATAGTATATAGGGAGGCCTTCTCTCTAAAGGCCCTTGTAATCCAGGTAGTATTATTCTCTAGGCTCTTCTTTATCTCTGCGTTTTCTATAACTAGTAGGAGGTTACCGCTAGAGAGCGTTTGAACCCTCTAAACATCTAGGCTAGAAGCCTGTTAGATAGCCTATACTACCTCTAGGGCAGATTTAGCTAGTACCTGTTATTAGGCTAAGCCTAGTTGGATAAGCACCTAGCGTTCTAGGCTAGGCCTAGTTACCTTACTAGCTATTAGCTTACTAGCTATATTAGCCTAGGTAGAGGCTATAGGCTAGAAGTAGCTAGGCTATTGCTGTTATTACTACTATTATTGCTAGTAGTAGCTAGGCTACTAAGGGTGTTATTAGTACTATAGTTTAGGTATTCCTAGGGTAGTAGGGCGGTTTTAGGGTACTAGAGCTATTACTATAGCTAGGGCTGCTTTAGGAGGGTCCTAGAGCAGGGCTATAAGGGCGATTTGCCTAGCTTTAGTAGTCGCTTCCACTATATTATAGAAGTTAGTACTATCCTTAGCTAGGTTAATTATCCAGTCTAGGAGGCTAGAGAGCGTTAGGGCAAGCTTAGAGGGGCTAAGGGCAGTCTAGGCGGTTTTCTTAGTTACTAGGGTAATGTGGTCGGCCTTAGCAGTACTATTATTGTTTTCTTCTTTCCCTATATTTTTCTCCGATTTTTTTCCTGGTTTTTTCAAGGTTTTTTAACTAAAGGGGGTTAGGGCTAGGGCGTACCGGCTACCGTTTAGGCCCCTAAGGAAAGGAGTAAAGACGTTGGTTAAGAGAGGGGCGCTAATTATAGGGGTATTAATAGTAGGGGGGGCGCTAGAGCTAGGTACTATAGGTACTATAGTTATAGCACCTATAGCAGTCTCTTTAACAGTAGTAGAGGTAGTAGTTTAGCAGTCTTTTATCTCTATATCGTTATTTAGATAGTCTATGCTTAGGGGTTGGTCTGTACTTAGGGGCTAGCTCAGGGGGTTGTTATTATTATCGTTAGCCGTAGGTAGGGCAGGGTTGCTAGGGCATAGAGCCGTGTTAGTAGCCCATATGCAAGGAAATTACAGTTGCAAGAGGGAAGCTAGACTTGCCATTTTCTGCATTTTCGCACGCCTAGGGCTGTCGCGCAACCGACAGCGCTATAGCGAAAATTAGCAGGCGTTGTATCCTCGATCGGACGGTTTAAATGGATGTAGTTGCACGCGATTTGGTGTGGTTTTGACCAAAAACCCGTTTTCGTATGTTTGATGTCGGTTATTATTAAGGAAATAGCTATACTAGATAGCTCTAGCTTAGACGATACTCTCTTTGCTTCTACTTTAGCTCTAGTATTAGGTTAGGCTGGCCTAGCTTTGTTTAGACGTCTATAAGGTTATCTATCTAAGTAATAGAAGATGGTAAAGACGAATATCGTTTCTCTAGTTAAGCCTATAAGGGAGTCTTAGATGGCCTAGTTCCTAGATATAGGGGATAGCTATCGTATAATCAGGTTACTATAAGACTTTAGCGCCTTAAGTATCAACTCTATCGTTATAGTGAAAAATGCAGTTTTTAGTAGTATTGTTAATAGCAATCTAATAACACAGACTAATAGAGCTTCCCTTATTTAGAGAGTAACTAAGTTCTATTCTTTGCTCTAGATTTTCCTAACAGCCCTTTACAACGGTAGCCTATAGCTATACGTACTTCTAGATAGTGGATCAGAGTATAGCCTTATCTCCCTTAAGGTTATAAACCACCTTAACCTTATAATTATTAAAACCGAGATACAGTTCTATAGCTTATAGGGCGATTTGTAATCTTTCTAAAGAGAGGTCCTAGTACCTCTCTATATCTAAGGTTGTAGGGCCCTAATCTACTGCTATATCTCTTCTAATAATAGGTCTAATAAGGCTTATAATATCCTATTAGGGATGCCTTTCTAGAAGGACTATAAAGTAATTTACAGTCTTAGTAGTCCTAATACAATACAAATGACTTTCTAAGACTAGGAATTTATTACTTGCCTTACCTCTTCGGATATCGCTAGAGCCCTTTATACTGTCGAACAGGATTCCTCTATATAGGGGGGGGACGCTGTCGAATCTCTATCTACTAGCTGCTAGAATAGCCTGTTTACTTTATAGGGATAGATAAATAAGGCTAATAAAGTCCCTAACTAGGCACTTACTTTAGAAGACAATAATAAGATCCTAGAAGATCAGCTTAACGATAAAACTATTGCTAATATTTTATATATTTCTCTTAAGTAGGAGTCTGGCGTTTAGCGTTTAGGTAGAAGGGGTTTAAAGCAGGTTATTAGTATTTAGAGTTTTCCTTATATAAGAATAGTTTCTTCTAATTCTTTCTTTCCTTTAGGGATAGCTTCTAGTCTATCTCCCTCCTTTATTTAGTCCGAAAAACCCTCTATCCTTTAATCTTTTACTATATATAAGCCTACTAGAAAGAAGGTTTACCCTATCAACAATATCCTATCTAATAGGTCAGTACTAGAAGGAATTATCGACTAGATGCCTGCTAAGTTGTTGCTAGCTAAAGAAAAGGCAACTCCTAGGTATAAGTATAATTAATAGGTTTTTCTACGATTTTCAGATTTACCTTGCGGTTCTTAACTTATACCTAATCGGTTAAAGGGCTTAAAGGACAATATAGACCTAGCTCTTTAGCTCTCTAAGGACGAATTCGACTTGTTCGCCTATATACTGTTTAACAGAGAACAAGCCCTTATATAGGAATTCAAGGACCTTGGCTATATCGATCTGTTGATTATTCCGCCTTAGTATTGGATCGGCGTAGCTAGTGCACGACTAGCCGCCGCTTGTTTTTCTTCTTCTTCTCCCTCTGTTTAGAGGAGACCCGTGTCTACTTTCTCTTCTGTTATACAGTAGAGTAGGTGGACAAGGCTGGTCTTTCTTTTCTGCCCTTTATCTTATTCTAGGCTAACAACAAGATTGCAAATTGGCAGTATAAGGAGGACAATAATATAAGAAGCTGGCTTTCCTCCCTATATCCAGAAAGAGAAAAAAACAATTATCCTAATTATTACAGTTATACAGTTACATTTTACCTATTTAATTATTCCATCTACTTTTTACCTCTAGGCTACTTTGGCCTATTTACTTAGTTCTATTATACCTGTCTACCTTAGTCTCCTCTGATTAGAGAGACTATAGCCTTGTTATGCATATACCTCTTATCCTCTTATCTAGATAGCTGTTTAATATATAGCTGCCTACTACCTTTAGACAGCTGCTCCTACTTTCTCGTAGGTCTGCTACTCTGTTTTATATAGGGGCTAAGCTAGGAATGAACTAAGTAAGGGCTCTGACACTTATAAGCAGGCCTTACTTATATTAGGGTTGTCTTACTATTAACAAGAACGACCTATAGACCGTCGGCTAGATAACTCTATAGTATAGTATCAATAGGACAACTATTTCGACTTTTCTACTCTAATGACTTAGACTAGTATTTCTAGGCCTCTAACTTCTGATTAGACAACAATAATCTTACTTAGTATAACAGTTATATCAGTTATAGGTTATATGACAATTCGAGACCCGATATATCGGTTAAGCTTAAGATAAGCATAATCTTAGCTGTCCTAGAAACTTGGTTATCTAAGCATTCTAGTAGATATACCTTATATTGAACGAAAGGGGGTAGGGGAAGTACTTAAACCCCCCTCTCTCTAGTTCTATCAGGTATATCAGCTATAAGAGTCTCCTTTAGATATAACTTATACAATTTTTGTCTTTAGTTCCTTTCTCTTGTTTGACATTTCTAGTATTAGCAACTATATAAGGATTAGAGCTTAGTAAAGAGATTTCCTATATCTAAGGAAGATTTCGATACTAGGGCTAGATATATAGACCTTACTTATAACTTAGGAATATAGCCTTATCCTTAATTTCCTTCTTTATCTAGATAAGTGGCTAGCTATCCTAACTCGTTTTAGTATTATAAACCCTTAGTTAAAACAAGAGGAGTTATCTTAGGTTAGGCTATATTAACGAACAATTGGGCTTAGCTTACTATCTAGTATTGCTTCGCCACCTCTCTATATACTAGGGTTATAGATATTACAGAGTCCTTTTCGTTCTAGCTTTTTAGGTTAACTAGCCGGTATTAGCTGGTTAGTCTTAATCTAGACAAAGGCGTCGTCTTAGTACCTACCTAGAAGTAGCACCCCTATATAGCAACGATAATTCGCAAGATTATTACGTCTAGGGTATATAACAAGAGGCAGGGGCAATAGGAAAGTTAAGTTAGGATAGCTCTAGTACTAGGCCTTTGGTTATATTTTTAGGACTGCCTCTTTTGTCCTTTAGATAGAGGAGGAACATAACTAAGTATATCTGAAGTATCTTAGTAGTATATATTTAAACTAGTAAAACGAGTATCGCTTACTTCCTATATAGTAGGAGTATACGGTATAAGGCTCGACTGATTAAATCTATAGCAAGGAGATAGACTAAGCTGTAGATCTATTTAATATAAGCTTTTTAAAGAGTTAGATACGTTTGATTTTGCAATAAAGGAAGAAGGAGTTTATACTAGGTAGAAACCAGGTATAAGTAATATTTTATAAAGGTAGGGTAGGTATAATATTGCTATAATTATACTATAGTAGCGGACTATATCCTTCCTCTTTTGCCCTATATCTCTCCTCTATCCTACAATCTAATCCCTTCTAAATTCCCCCCTAGACAAAGTCTATCGATAAATTAATAGAAGCTACTAATAGCTCCTTATATTAACAAAACTAAGGCTTGTCTAATTAGAAGAACGATAACTGTACTTTGTATTTATTACCTATTGACATACTCCTTAGTACTTTCCCGACTTCTCTTAGAGACTTTAAGTCTATAGTATATTCGGCTAGACTAAGTATCGATATTTTACTACCTAGTATAATCATATATTAACCCTCCACTTAGTTATTTATTGGTAAAAGCCTTATCTAATAGGATTTCCTAAAGTATATCCTTTTAAAGAGAGAAATCCATCGACTTTACAGACTTATAGGCAACTCTACTCCTTTAGTAGCAGGATTATAAGACTTATCTAATTAGATAATAGACTCTACTAGAAACTAGCTTTAAGAAGCTAGACCCTCTTTTTCTATTTATAACCTCTCTCCCCTAGTTCCTCCTTAAGTAGAATCTTCCTTACTGCTACTCTCTAGCAGTATATCGGAAATAGACGCTAGTAACTAGAACTAGTTAGACGCTATAGTTAGAATATTAACCGACGTTCTTTATCGGTTAAATCCTATATAGAGTATTAGCTTCCTGTCTATTTAGTCTAAAGGGCTTAGTAGACAATTCTATAGCGCTAATATTACAGATTACTTATAAGCTTTTAACAATGCTTATAAGGACTGTAGTATAGCAACCAATATTAAGAAGTTTACCTAGTAGAAGAGGTAGTACAATTCTAACCAACGTTATAAGGTAGCCTCTATAATTAAGGATAAAGGAGTAACAATATAGCAAGAACTCTATAGGATAATACTTAAGTATTAGAAGGCTTTTAACCCTAAGGCGTTAAAGGACCCTATTAAGTAGCTTAACCGCTTCTATAAGTATACTATCTCGAACATCTTAGCTATATAGATTAAACAGGCTATAGAAGAACTCGACGCTATAATTACCTGGATACCAGCTACTAAGTTAGCCCCTATTCAGAAAGATACCCCTTAATGCTTTTAGGAAAAGTTACCTAAGGATTACTAATACCTACTTGTTTAAGGATACTACCTTGGAGGTGCTACGTCTATACAGGACTTATATAAAGCTACCTAGGACGACTTCTAATCTTTAGTATTAGCGGTTTTGTTTAAAGGATTTATCTACTAAAGAGCACTAACTTAGATCGAACTATCAAGCTAAAATATCTATTCAGACAAGAGCGATAATAATAGTAGAGAGACTAATCTCCTTTTAGCCAAAGTTAAAAGGCCTTTTTCTTCTATCTCTTCTTGAAACTTCTTACCTAAGTTAACTAAGTCCACTTAAGTAAGTAAGAACCAGGTCTTATTCTTTAATTAAGGGAGTACTAACTAGGAATCGGTTAAGATCATCCTAAAGCTACTAACAGTTAAGGAAATATAGTTTGATCAACTTACTAATACCTAAAAGACAATAATAAAGCTTTATACTACTAACCTTTTGCAGAAGCAAGGTAATAAGGTAACTAAAAGAGCTGTTTAAGACCTATATAATTAGATAGCCTTACTTAGAATCTCGCTAAACGAGATAGACCCTATAGTAAAAACGGTTATATGTCTAAGAGATAAGCTAAATAACTTACCGAGCTTTACAACTAACGTTAATCAGGTAGTATACCTAAGAGAGAAACAAGATATAGCTAAACGGAAAGGGTATTATAAACCCTAATACTACTACCCCTATTTAGATAAATAAGTCGATCTTCCTCTACTTATAGTATATACTTCGCTTTAGAATATAGAGCCGGGTAAAGTCAATAGTTACACTAACAGGCCTTTTCGCTCTAACACCGATTAAAGGTATAAGGCTCTTAAAGGGATCTATTGCTACTAGTATAGTCAATAGTACTATATTAGCTCCTATAATCTAATAGAGGCTAACAATGAACTTAGGCTTAGGTATATATTCAGGGCAAACGCTTACCTTAGTTAGAAAATCCATAGAGAAGACCTACCTTACAACCTATACCAGATCAACCTAGTCCTGGTAATAAAAGCCTATAAGGAAGGCGCCCTTTTCTACCTTGTTCGAGCACTTTATAAGGTATATAATACTAAGTTCCGCCCTACTTATCTCTAATAGAAGCGTAACTATAAGACTAAGTATAATAAGGCTTTCGAACCCTTTTTCGACTCTCTCTCTATACTAAGCTACACTTATACCTAGCTAGAGAAAGAGCAAGTTAAGATACGTTTTCTTCTAATAGAAGAAGGGAGGAAAAGCCGGCTTTTTAATGTTACTTCTTATAGTATTAGGCCTATTATATCTTCTTCGTCCTCTCCTACTTATAGCTCTTCTATATAAGGGGAGACTATATTTGCAGCCCTAATAGTACAAACCAGAGTCTATCACTTACTGCCCCTAGTACCTAGTATTATATCTTTTCTATTATAGGTAGTTAACCCTATAGAGGTCTTAGATCTAGATCTAAGTCTTTAAGGTCTGTTTAAAGGGGAGGTTAATAATAAGGAAGTTAACTCTATAGCTTATACAATAGAGGTCCCTAGTTAGATTTCGGATTTTCTTAATATAGTATAGTACTAGGAGCCAGACATTTTCTTTTCAAAGCCCCTAGAGGATACAGCTTACTTCTTATAGGATTTACTCTCTGCTTAGATAGGCTCTAAGCTTTATAGTAGTCTTTACAGTAATAGTACTATTAATATTTTACTTATACTATAGAATACAATTACGAAAGCGAACGACATGTTTGGTAATAAGGCAACGTAGCTGGCTACAGCTAAAGCTTTAAATACGGCTTTTCAAAGTCGGAAGTAGCTATGACTGGAAAGCGATAACAATAAGCTACTAAGGGCAGGTCCCTCCTATACTCCTCTGTCTGATTAGGCAGAGACTCCTACTACTAGCAGCCTATCTATATAGGTAAGAGAAGAACCTTCTTATAAGATTAAAGCTACTGATATTCGCTAAGGAATACTCTAGAAAATACTCGACAGAAAATATAGCCTTTTAAACAAGGAGGCCCTTAACCTAATAGAAGGCTAGAGCCTACTTTCTAAGATTATATACAAGCAGGTCTCTAAAGGTATTAAGATTGTTAAGGAAATAGCTATACTAGATCGCTCTAGCTCGAATAACACTCTCTCTACTTCTACTTTAGCTCTAGTATTAGGTTAGATAGGCCTAGCTCTGTTTAAACGTCTATAAGGTTACCTATCTAAGTAACAGAAGATAGTAAAGACAAATATCATTTCTCTAGTTAAGCCTATAGAGGAGTCTTAAATGGCCTAGTTCCTAGATATAGAGGACAGCTATCGTACAATCAGGTTACTATAGGACTTTAGTACCCTAAATATCGACTCTATCGTTATAGCGAAAAATACGGTTTCTAGTAGTATTGTTAATAGCAACCTAATAACGCAGACCAACGGAGCTTCTTTTATTTAGGGAGTAACCAAGTTCTATTCTTTGCCCTGGATTTTTCTAACAGCCCTTTATAACAGTAGCCTATAGCTATATATACTTCTAGACAGTAGATCGGAGTATAGCCTTATCTCCTTTAAGGTTATAAACCATCTTAACCTTATAATTATAAAAACCAAGATATAGTTCTATAGTTTATAGGGCGATTTGCAATCTCTCTAAGGGGAGGTCCTAATACCTCTCTATATTCAAAGTCATAGGGCCCTAGTCTACTACTACATCTCTTCTAACAATAGGTCTAATAAGGCTTATAATATCCTATTAGGGATGCCTTTTTAGAAGGACTATAAGGTAATTTACAGTCTTAGCAGTCCTAATATAGTATAGATGACTTTCTAAGACCGGGAATTTATTACTCGCCTTACCCCTTTGGATATTGCCGGAGCCCTTTATACTATTAAATAGGATTCCTCTATATAGGGGGGGGACGCTGTCGAATCCCTATCTACTAGCTACTAAGACAGCCTGTTTACTTTATAGAGATAGGTAAATAAGACTAACAAAGTCCCTAACTAGGCACTTACTTTAGAAGACGATAATAAGGTCCTAGAAGATTAGCTTAACGATAAAACTATTACTAATATTTTATATACTTCTTTTAAGTAAGAGTCTAGTGTTTGGCGTTTAGGTAGAAGGGGTTTAGAGCAGGTTATTAGTATTTAGAGTTTTCCTTATATAAGAATAGTTTCTTCTAATTCTTTCTTTCCTTTAGGGATAGCTCCTAGTCTATCTCCTTCCTCTATTTAGTCTAGAAATCCCTCTATCCTTTAATCTTTTACTATATATAAGCCTACTAGAAAGAAGGTTTACCCTATTAATAATATCCTATCTAATAGGTTAGTACCGGAAGGAATCGTCGACTAGAAGCCTACTAAGTTATTGCTAGCTAAGGAAAAGGCGACTCCTAGGTATAAGTACAATCGATAGGTTTTTCTACGATTTTCGGATTTACCTTACGGTTTTTAACTTACACCTAATCGGTTAAAGGGCTTAAAGGACAATATAGACCTAGCTCTCTAGCTCTCTAAGGACAAATTCGACTTGTTCGCCTATATGCTCTTTAATAGAGAACAAGCCCTTATATAGGAATTCAAGGACCTTAGCTATATCGATCTGTCGATTATTCTGCCTTAGTATATTAAGACTATCCCTTACTCTGCCTAGCAGGCTAAACATATACCTATAGAGAAGGCGATAATTCCGGCATATATGGACATCCTAAAGAAGCGGAAGGCTAAGAGGATTCTAGAAGACGTCTATAGAGCCTACTAAAATAACTAGTTCTGTTAGTAGGTTTCCGGAGATTGTAGTGATCTAAAACGATAAGAGCAAAGAGAGCAGCAAGGAAATACTAGTTCAAGTTCTGGTTCTGGATTATCTGTCTCCCTCTATCTAGAGGGTAGTTGCGCACCCCTTAAATACCTATGTTTAAGCGGAGCGTTTATTAGTAACCATTATATAGTACGTAGGTGCGCCACTTATAGCTGTCGTATAAGTAGTGTAGTACACGCCCTATTCCCTAGAGCGAAAGGCTTAGTAGCATAGTATATGCCCTATTCCTAGAGCGAGATGCTTATATGCTATGCGGTCATAGGGATTAGCACCTGACCTTCCTTATCGTAATCAATACCGGCAACTCTTCTTTTGTAACTGCGCTAGTGCTTTATCAACTAAAATAGGAAATCCCAGATCATTTTGCTCCCTTTATTGCTAGAATAGGAAATGCTAATCACTTAACTTCTTATTTACTAATCAGAATGTTAAATTCTAGTTGCTAATCCCTAGTATAGAAGGCGCAACTTTAGCACCTTCTAGATATACCTCTTAACGGCGCAATAGTAAGTGCATTACGCTAGCAACCATTGTTGTAAAAGCTTATAGTCCTAAATAGGAATTACAATAGGAAAAATCAGAGCTTTAGGCTGGCTGATTACGAACTCCGAACGCTCTTACCCCAAACCTATAAATAGGTAGGTTTTTCTACTACATACTACCTGTTCTTTTTCTCCCTACGATCTGTACTAGCAGTAGTAGCAGCAGCAGTAACAATAACAGCAGCAGTAGTAGCAGTAACAATAACAGCAGTAGTATCAGCAGTACTAGCAGTAATAAGTAAGTTGCTCACCTTTATATACTAATGCTTAAGCATGTTGGCCTTTATGCTTAAGCGTACTAATCTTGTTGTTTATAGTATTGGATTTTGATAATAAATAGAGTAGGTACTCCTATAAGAGCGCGGGCGACAACGCCCGTATATACGCTAATAATAAGGGCAGCGATGCCCTTAATACGCTTATAACTGACGCTCCTAATAAGTATCTTGCCTAGAAGGGCAATAATAATGCGTTTAAGGATGTGTCCGAGCATGCTATTACTAATAACGGCGACTAGGAGAGCGTAGTAGGTGGCGACAACGGCGATAACAATAATAACGATAGTAACGATCCTGACACTATAGATGCAGCTGCGCTTACTATATAGCCTAAGTCTATAGGCGGCTATACCGATGCCAACTCTGCGCCCCTTAATTCTAAGGGGCTAATTGTATATATATGTATCCTGCTTAAGTAGGCTGCTATGCTCCGGCGTAAGGAGGAGGCAGAGGAGGAGGCAGTATATAAGGCGGAGATTACTATATATAAGGCGCATGTCTCTAAGCCTGCCGAGCATGCTCTGCCTATATTACTGGCCGCACAGAAGGCGGCGTTAGCAGCTATATACGCGCGGCGTAAGGCGCTACATGCTGCTACAAGCGCGCCTATACTGCTAGTAGCAATACCAGCGGCAGCAATAGCAAGTTTATCGTCTAGTAAAAGCTTGGATAACTCTGTCGTCCGCTTTAGCTACTATATATGCTATACGTTAGACTATATAAAGCCTTATAAGAGGTTGTTATACGCTTATATATACAAACTAGAGGGTAAGTATCTTACTCTTATTATCCTTATTATTAATATTACTAATATGTATAAAGTTTGTAGCCTATATAGTACTATATACGCTGTTATTTGCCTTAGCTACCTATACTTGCTTTTAGCGGGCGTTAAGGACTTGTTTGACAAGTCTGGTAATTTCGCGCTATATAAAGCGTACTACAACTATACGTTAGGCTATAGCCTCTAGTATTAGCGGTGCTTGTCTAGGCACTTATATATGCTAATATAAGTTCCCTTTATACATTGTTTCTATTATTTTATTGTTCCTAATGTATATTGTAGCCCTAAGTTAGTCTGCCTATTCTTAGACCGCTTTTTAGAGCTCTGCTCTAACCCGGCTATAAAGGCTAAAGTAAGTTATAATCTTTAGTAGTATCTATTGTTTAATCGGAATACTTATTAGTTATAGGATTGGAAGATATAGTGTAACAGCGCTAAGTGTGCCTTGGTTTTGGTAGATAAGGCGCGTGCTCTCGTTAAGCATAAGGCGCCTATAGCAGGCATAACGCCTATATAGAAAAAGCTTATGGTAATAGCTGTTATAGGTAAGGCTATTGATGTTTTATTATTCTAATTAGGGGGTAGGAGGCGCTAGCGCGTATATTATACTAGCTATAAGAGTATGAACTAAGATCGTTTCGTACTTTGCCTTATATTCCTTATTATACTGTAAATAAGTTGTCCTAGTAGTCTTTGTCTTTTACGCTTGCGATCTTGCCCTAAGTTATATAGACTCTTCCTGTTGCTCGGCCGGGCGTTGAACTTAGCCTTCTACTCTAATCTTAGCCGTATTTATAGTAACAAGCCTTTTAAGCGTCTTGTTTAGCATACACTTAGTTATAGTGTCGGCTAGGTTATCGTTGCTACTAATCCACCTGATTTCTGCGATTTCACGGTTTTTATAGCTCTGTTATAGTACTATTATATCGATTATAAAACGCTTTTCTACTATTGTCCTAAGCTTTACCAGGTACTTATATAAACTAAACAAGTCTATATAAACGACGATTAGTAGTAGCAATTATAGACCTAGGCCTAAGTAGATCTTAGCGAGTATCTAGTATAGTATATACCTAAGATTGAACCTACTTACTATTCTATATATTTCGCTTGCTAAAACGCTTCTTATTACTCGCTTGTACTTAGTTAAAGACTAGTATACGATATTGCTATATAGGTTGAACTTGTTTATACCACTTGTTTCGTTTCTAAATATTATAACGAATCTAATCTGCAATGTTATATCAGTATTATTAGTAAATGATCTGTCTATAAAGACAAAGAGCTTAGCTATCTTAAGTTTAAGTTATAGATAGCATAGCCTGTATATTAAGTTCTTGATCTGCTATTACAATTAAGCGTTAAGCTTAGTAATCTTAGCTATACCTGGCTTAGTTAACTGTGCTGCTACTAACAAGTCGAAAGTCGCCTCTAGCTGGCAAATTGTGGTAATGTAGGTACCTTATATGTATTGTTTAACGTATACTTGTTTCGCTGTTTCGGCATCTAGGCTTATAAGTTTAAGTTATATAGCTTGCCTCTTTTGCTAAATCTCAACAGTATCTACGCTTGTTTTAAGCCTATATCTGTTAAAGTCTATAATCGATTTGTCCGTTAAAAATACTAGCAGCTTATACTTAAAGCCAGCCTTATTCAGCTTAAGCTTCTCCTTATCTATAAAGGCTTGCTTGCTAATATTAAGAGTATTGTTGGTTTATAGACTAACAATTCCAAATCTGCTTTTAATTTGTATCTTGCTGATTATAAGGTATAGGTCGAAGGTACTTAGCTTAAGATCGAGACATTTAGTATGCTAGTTTATATATATTACCTACTAGTATAGTCCGGCTTTGGCTAGTCTATATAATAGGGTTTTAACAAGCAAGATAGTATATAGGGGATAAAGCGTCTTAAGCTCCTTAGGTAATAGAAGAATCACTTTCCTTACTAGCTATAACTTAGCTTATATATAAGCCTAGATAACATTATGCATCTACGCCTTAAAGCTAAAGCACATTTGTAGTGTCGGGAGTAGTAAGAGCATAAGTCGCTGTACGTAGTATTAGATTATTAGCGATTAAGTAAGTAGGTGCTTTTTATCCTTATTGCCGAATCCTTAAGCTATAAAGTGTAATTTCTTATATAGTAAAGTAAGCTTGTCTTTTACTTTTTAGACGATCCTTAACTTAAAGATCTAGTAGTCCGACATGTCTATTAGCATCTAGATTACTTCGATTACCCTTACTGCTAGGAGTAAGTTTAGTTCTATTTTATTAGATTCTTAGAATAGTATACTAGGTATAGTAATCTTGCCTTTAGCTTGTAGTTTAAGCGTAAGGTTATAGTTGCGCTTTTCTTTTTCTAAAACGAAGTTGTTAGTAGGTACTAGGTTCTTTTAGGGTTGTCTATACTAGTAGGGCTACTTAGGCTAGGGATATTGGAATAGCTTTAGCTGCTTAACTCTAGCCTAATTATCTTGCTTATCCTGCGCTAGCTCCTAGTAATATAGTTTAACTACTATATTCCGAAATTCTATAGGTCTATTAACTATATCGACAATTACTATTGTATCTATAGCTAAGATTACCTTATAAGGTCCTATCTATCAGTCGCTTTTCTAGAATATAAGTACTTTAGCACCTACTTCTAGTAAGTATAGTAGTATATCTTCTATACTTAGTCTATTATATTATACAAGAGTATCTTATATAGTCCTTATATTATTTAGGATTTACAATTGTATTATAGCCTTCTGAATTATATCTGCTTAGCGTAGTTAAGATAGAGAAGGTAGTGTGTCTATAGTAAAGCGCAGGTATACGCCGAAAACTAAGAGCATTAGTACTAGCCTGTCTAGGCTAGTAGTGTTATTAACCGTGTTTAGTACTGCTTATAGGTATGCCTCTTTCGAGTAAGATCTAGCAGTCTCTGATTTAATAATGTTATAGGCCCTTCTTAGTAGCCTATAATACCGCTTAATCTTGCCGACTAACTGGTATACCTTAACTGGTACTAAATAGCAGGTTATACCTATAAGCTTAGCCTCTGCCTAGAACTTATATACTTCGAAATTAGTACCTTTATTATAGTGTAAAACATTAGGTAGTCTAAGGTATATATCGATCTAACATTCCTTTAGCCGCTTCTATGTCTTTTTAGCTAAGAGACCGTTTAGAAAGCGGGCTGCCTGGAATAACGTTATAGCGTCGACCATATACAGTACTTTAGAATTATTAATGTCTAGGACGTCTATAACGATCTTAAAATTAAAGTAAATGTCGTTTTATAATGTAAATCTAAATCGTTATAGCGCTGTACCTTTGATCTGGCAGAAGTGGCTGAATTTATTAATTATCTTAATAGTACTGTGTTCTACTTAGTAGTCTACTTATTATAGTAGTTTATATAATCTGTTGACTATAGAGTGTCTATAGTATTAATAAATACATCTTAGCTCGGCCTCTATAAGTTATAGAGGCGTAGGACGCTTATTGTCTATTATAAATGCTATACTTAGGAGTTTGATCCCTTTTATAGAGATCTATAGATATCCCTATTTCTATTCAACGTATATACGCTTTCCTAACTTAGATATAAGCTTATTTATTATGTTATTAAGGTAGATGCTAAGCTTGTCTATATCCTTTAGATATATAAGAAATGGTGTTAGCGTCTCTAATATATAGAAAGTCGTATAACTAATGTTAAGTTCTACTTTAACTGTTCTAAGTAATCGTTTTAAATCCCTAGACCCGAAAAGTATGTTTGCTTCTTTTATATGTAACTTGTTAATTTCGAGCGATCTAATTATCTTCTTTAGTATAAGGAATTGTCGGAGTTTAGCAGTCGAAACGTCAGTAGCCCTAGTATTAGATATAATCCCTTAGAGTTTAGTCTCGGTATACCTATTAAGTACGAACTAAATAGCTTTTGTTTTCTTAATATCCTTTTCGCCATTTTTATATAGTTGTTCGCTCTTAGTAATTAGGTAGAGGAAAGCTTGGTTTATAAAGTAAGTTACTGCCATTTGTTCCTCTTTGAAACTAATTACTAGCACTTTATTTCTAACTTAAGTTTGATCGGTCTTATAGTTGTCTACCTATATTTTAAGCTCAGTATCTTCTTCCCTTGCTTTATATTTGTTGTCTAAACCCTTGTTGGAATGGGTAATCCTATATAAGGATCTATAACCACTATAGCCTACTAGTAGTAGTCGTATAGGGTACGTAGGGGCAGCAACAGCGTTGATATGGCCTAAATAGCACTTCCTAGGTATGTGCTAATATAGTAAAGTAGGGCCCTTTACTGTATTCCCTCTATAAAAGTCCTTATATAACGGTATAGTTATAGGCTATAGCGCTATATTATAGGGGCTTTAAGCTTATATATCACGGCTTTCAGTGGGTCTTATAGGCCTATAAGGCTTATAGTTGTAGGTAACGTAGTAATTTGATTTCTAGTCCAAGTAGGTAAGGCTTCGCAATTTCCTTTCCTACTTATACCCTCCGGCACCGTTCCTGCCCTCCACACGGCAGGAGCGCCCTAGTAGGTGCATGGCCACTTCCCGAAAAACCAAATAAGCTGGCGATTTTAAATAATCGACTCACGGCCACCTAAGCTGCAGGGTAAGCCGCACGACTTTTCCTGTAAGTTCTGTTTTCGCTCCTGCGGTGCAGGGTAGGTACAGGGTAGGTAGGTGACCTAGTAGAAGAGCCTTTTAAGGCTATTTCTAGCGCTTATACAGCCTAAGGAGGCTGTCTCCACAAAAGTGGGGCATAAATCTAAAAATAGAAAAGCCTTTTAAAGCTATTTCTAGGCTATATAGTGGAGTATATAGCTTAGTCAGCGGTATCCACAAAAGTGGGTCCACCCTCAGAATATAGCTATATATCTAGTAGTTCGAGAACTGAAATCCGTTTTGCCTAAGCTATAACCGTTAGAGCGCTATAGCTTATTTTGTACGTTTAACACCCCCTCTATTCTTCTGTTCCTTTATAAGCCTTAGAAAGCTATATATAGGTAAAGAATAGAAGAATCCTAAGAAATAAGAACGTAAGAGCAAAACTATTCCGTTAGACAAAGGGGTTAGGCCCTTATATATATATAGGATAAACTCCTATTATATATAGAAAGAAGTAAGAATATATATGATGTTGAAATCAAACCTATAACCTATTTAAAGGTATAGGTACTATAGCTTTAAAGCGTATAGTAATATATAATATCTAAATATTCTATACCCTAGCGACTGATAGACGCACTAGAGTATAGAAGGAGTAAAGGGCTTATAAACGCCTTTATCCTCTTATAGAGAAAACAATTTTTAGCACGGTTTTAAATTTTATGCCCTTTTTTACTCCGTTCTTTCAGCCAGTTCTAGTAAGGAAATAACAGGTAGTCACATAGAGAATCCCTCTCTAAAGGAAAGTATACTACTAGTAATAGCCGGAGCCTATATTTTCCAAATATAGCTATACTATATACTAGAGTACTTCTAGACGTAGCTAGAGTAATATAGGCCTCCCTAACGCCGCAGGGAGCTGATGCCAGCACAAGGGCGCCTATAGAACTGTACTACAGTGGCTAGGACCTTATAAGCCTTTTAAGGCTATATAGAGGAATTAGGTGATTCCAGAGGGCTGTAAAGTAGCCGGTACTATTGACTGGTCTTATAAGCTAATCAGGCTAAGCCAGGCCTTCTATATATATAGTATAGAATAAATATATATATATAGGGGTAGAGGGTAGCTTAGTAAAAAGCTCCCTTAGGTTGTAGGCCTAAAAGCCTGATAAAAGACTGAAAGCCACTAACTGGTAGGGCTTTAGTAAGTCCGTCAGCCGGCATACACTTAGTATTAAGATATATAATAGTAACTATTTTAGCCTTAACCTGCTCTCTAACGTACCGGAATTTCAGCAGGGTATGCTTAGTTCTAGCGTGTAGCGCTGGGTCATTAGCCACCGTTATAGAGCCCTGATTATCTCCATAGAGAGTAATAGGGTAGTCTATAGGTCTGTGAAGTTCAGAAAATAGCCCTATAATCCACTGTACTTCGCGTATAGCCTCTGTAAGTCCATCAGTTTCAGCTTCCAGAGTAGAGAGAGCAATAGTAGTAGCTCTTTTCGTTTTCCAGCTAATAGGCCCACCGGCTAACTTATATAGATAGCCGTAGGTGGATTTACTAGTAGCCTTATCCCCTGCAAAATCAGAATCACTAAAGCCTATAGGGACTAGACTACTATTAATTATAGAAGTCCGGCTACTACCTTTACTATTTCTAGAATCTACTATAGTAGTAGAGGTAGTAGTTAGGGGCCTAGGCCCTTCCTTAGAGTGAAAGTCTCTACTAAGCTTAGTAGTTGTATTACTACTATTACTAAGCTTAGGCCCTAAATCAGCTACTGTATTTCCGTTACAGCTAAAACAGATGCTATAGTCTTTGGTACTGTTAAGATACTTAAAAAGATTTTTAGCAGCGTTTAAGTGTGATTTTGTAGGTCTATTTAAAGACCTAGAGAGCCACTGTACGGTAAAGCTAATATCTACCCTAGTAAGGAGCATTATATACATAGCTGTTCCTACTAGGCTTTGATAGAGCTTAATTTCCGTAGAACTACAGAGGTGGCTAGCAATATCTTCCTCTAGTTGAAGTTGACTTACTAGCCCCGGCTGTAAGGGAATAGATATAGGCTTAGAATCGGCTAAGTTAAAGCGGCTAACCGCCTCTTCTACATACTGTGACTGGTTAAGCCACAGGCGCCTATTAGGTCTATCCCTTATAATCTGCACGCCTAGGAAATAGGCGGCAGGCCCTAAGTCTTCTATAGCGTAGACCTTATTAAGCCGTTTCTTTAAATCAGTTATATAGCCTATATTAGGCCCTATAAATAGACAGTCATCTACATAGGTAACGATAAAGTGGCAGGTTTTAGCATTATAGAAGACCCCTGGATCTGAAATAAGAGGGAGATAGCCTAGGCTCTTAAGTAAGATTTTAAGCTTATCTTGCCACTCTCTAGGGCTTTGTTTCAGACCGTATAACGCTTTAGATAGTTTAATAATATTAGGAGTAGAAGGATTATAGCCGTATTTCAGTAAAAGCTTATAAATAGCCTTATTAGAAGCCGCTAGGTCTAATAGTCCTTCAGGGATTTCCATATATATTTCTTCTCTAAGAGCGCTATTAAGAAATGCCCCTATAAAGTCAGCTTGTTCTATTTCCCAGTCTAGAACAGCACCTATAGCTAGAAGTATACGCCAAGTAGGTGGTATACTAGTAGAGGCGTAGGTTACAGTATAATCTAGGCCTTCTACCTGCATAAAGCCCCTAGCTACTAACCGAGATTTATACTTAATAGGCCTATTTTTAGCGTCCTTTTTAACCTTAAGAACGTTTCGACAGGTAATAAGCTTACGGTTAGAAGGTAATAGACTCCTAGGTAGGAATTTAAAAACCCCTAGCTCTAATAACTGGATAAATTCCTTGGTAATAGCCTCTAACCACTTACTACGCTCATCTCTAGGTAGTTTTAAGACTTGCTTATAAGTAGTAGGCGTACTATCCTTAGATATTACCCTTTTTCGAGCCTTATAGACAAAAGACAGTATATAGCTACTAGTCTTAGCTAAAAGCTTATAGTAATCGAGCTGCATTTTATCCCCCTCTGAAATAAGATCACTATTATCAAGAGGTTCGTTCGTTATAGGCTGATTAGGCGCTATAACTTCTATAGGCTTAGGTGCAAAAATAGGCTCTATAGTTTGGGGAAACGCCTCTGGTAATTCAGGCTTTCTAATAGATATAGTAGGCCTAGTAGACTCTACTATAACCGGATTTATAGGCTTATCCGGTGAGGGTTCATCTAATTCACTATCGGAAGAAGATTCGTAGGGTTCTAGCTTACTAGGTCCTATTTCTATACTAATAGGCTTTTCAGTATTAAGATTAGAAGGGTCCGGGCTGACAGCCCCCTCTAAATCTAGGTCTAGGTCTACTAATTCCCCCTCTAAAGCCGTATTATCAGTAGGCTGACTTAGTACTGTATTATCCTCTATAAATTTAACAGTAGAGGTTTTAAGTACTGCTCTTCTAGACGGTATATATACTAGGTAGGTCTTAGAACCTAATACCGCTAGTAATTTACACTCTTCCGTTCTAGAGGTAAATTTTAACGATTTAGACCGTTTTTCTAGAGGTATAATCGCCTCTCCTCTAGCGCCTATAGCCCTATAGCGCTCTAGGTTAGGTATATGTGGAATACCAGGCTCTAGCTCGTCAAATAGCGCCTGGAAAGGAGTGGTTTCCTTATTAGTTATAGCTGTACTATTAACTAATTCCACTACAGCCTCCAGTATAAAGCACCACAAATACTGGGGTAAAGCGCTACTAAGAATAGTACACCTTACACGGTCTAGTATAACTCTAACTGATCGTTCTACTAAGCCGTTCTGCTCGTGGATATAGGGGGCAGAAGTGCTAAATTTAATACCCCTTTTAGCTAACCAAGTAGTTAATAAATCAGTTATTTCAGTGCCTCCGTCAAAGTGGAATTTAGTAGGATATCTACCAAATCCATTCCTTAGGCCCCTAAAAAAGCCCTTAATAGCGTTAGCTACTATAGGGCCTGATTTATTAGGTAAGTTAAAAACCCACCTATACCTACTTTTACGGTCAACTAGAAGTAAGACTATAGGGTTTCTATTATAAGGCCTAGGCCTAATTTTAACAGTATCGCCCTCTATTGAGTCTAAGACCCTAGGTGGGTCAGGTATTAAAGCCTTACTAACCCTTCTCACTGCTTTACCTCGATCACAGCTAGAGCAGTGAAAATCAGCTTCCTTTATTTTATCAAAATTAGGCAGCCCTTTAGTAATACTAGAGGTCTTTTTCAAAAGACGTAGGCCTATATGGCCTAGCCTAACGTGCCACAATTTAGCTAAATTAAGTAGATTATAGTAATCTCGCTGACCTATATTAGGCTCCTTTAAAGTAGGGCTAGATATAGCCTTTTCTACTACTTTATTCCCCTCTATAACTGGCTCTCTTAGCACACGGGGCAGGTCTCCAGTGCCAGTTAAGGGCTCAGGCTCCCTAGTCTCACGGGGACTTTGATAGGGGGCCTGGGCAGTGGCTAAGGGCTCTACAGGCCTACAGGGCCTTTTCCCCCTTAAAGAAGGTCCTACACCTTCTAAAGTAGTACCCTTAGCCGGAGAATTCCTTAGCTTATAGCGCTTATTAGGCTCTATAGCTTCGGATACTATAGCATCCTCTATAATAGGTCTATAGTCTTCCTTTCTAATAGAATTAGAAGGAATTTCCACCACTATCTTATTACGCTGCAGCTCTATACTTTTAGTAGTATTATAACTAGTAAGGCCTAAAGGAAAAGCAAAATTTGCATGTAATATAGGCTTAGAGCTGCCTTTAACGTCAAGAAAAAATCCTGATTTTTTAAAGTCTAGTACAGCTATACAGCGTCTATCACTCCCGTAAAGGGTTTCCTTTATAAGGCAACCTCCTGAATCATAGTGCCTAACCCCGCTAACAATATTTATATCAATATTAGGTAGGTATAAAACGTTATCTAATACTAATTTAGTATAGGTAGGGGGGGCCTTTCTAGATAATACTTCTAGTGTAATAGAGCCTATACCAGCCGGGCTTACAGGGCCATTTCCAGTGTTAATAGGGCGTAACTGGCCTGTGTTAGGCGTAAAGGTAGTAAACCGCTCTTTACTATTACTGATATGGTCCGTAGATCCCGTATCGTATAGCCAACTATTATAAAGAGCGGGGTCTCTAGGGCGTCTTCTAGGCTTATTATCTTTATATTTTGCCTTGTTATTAGAAGAGGTTTTTAGGCCTTTTCCTTTAAAGTCCTTACGCTTCTTATACCCTTTTAACGCTAATAGCTGTGCTAATTGGGTATCAGAATCGCTAGAAGAATTAGAATTGGAACTAGAGTCGGATTCCTCTTCTTCTTCTTCTACAGCTAGGTTATAGGACCCTAGCATAAAGGAGGCTTGTTCAGCACTTTTAGCACTATAATTCTGCCCTTCAACATTATAACTAGCCTTCTTCTTACCCTTTTTCTTATTTTTACCCTTCTTACTAGGGTTAGAATTTGAATTAGGGGTTGAATTAGAGCTATTAGCTACGTGAGCTGCTCTATACGCCTCTGTAGCCGGGTTCCTAGATTCTTCTAAAATATCAGCCATTAGATATTCTATATTAAGGCTAGAGGCTGTAAGGCCTAGCATTCTAGCCTGTCTTATAGAGCTCTTTTGGCGTGATACCCAGCTAGGAAACTTAGATTCTAGAGCCTTAAAATACTGATTTAGTATTAAAGAGGGATCTATATCTATTTTAGCCATGGTAAGCTTAGCAAGATAGCCGTTAAATTCAGCGTTAAAAGCTGATAAGCCTTTTTTATAGGTACTAAAGGTAAGGGCGTGGAATTCGTTATAGACGTCCTCCTTTTTAGACTCTATAGGTCGGCTATACTGCCTAACAAGCAGCTTAAAGGCCTCAGAAGGTATATGAATCTACGATATAGCAGCCCTAGGGCCACTAGATAAGCTATCACGTAGAAGCATTAAAAGAACAGCTTGATCAGAGTCGCTATAAGTGTTAGATATATCAGGGTTTTCTAAAAAATTAGATATCCCTAACGCTCTTAGCACTATACTTAAAGCCTGAATCCACTGTTCAAAATTGCTTTCCCCGCTAAGCTTACTATCGTCCGGTATAGTATAGGCCTTTTTAGAAAGCTCCTTTACTATACTACTAGTAATAGTATCCTTAAAGCCTTCCTTAGACCCTGTATCTATAGGGGGGTCTAAATTACTAGTAGCTGTATTATCTATAGCCGGCCCTAGATGGGGCTCTTTCCTAGGGGGACGTGGAGGAGAATCTAAATCCATAGTACCGCTAAAAGGATCAAATCTAGGACTATAGCTAGTCTTTCCAGTAGCAGCAGCATTACTACTATTAGTTAGAGAAGCTAAAGTAGAAGATATATTCTTTATAGCGCTAACGCTATCCTCGACAGAGGCTTTTAGGGTATTTAGACTTAAAAGTAGTGTTTTTATATCACTAGATTGGCTAGCTATAACTCGGTTATGAGATTTTATATTCTGTTTTAGGAATTCTATAACCTCGCTATAGTCTTCGCCATCTTCCTCATCTTCTGATAGGGTTCGTATAGGTGGTGGAGGCCTAGAAGATTGCCCTGGATCAGCTGGGTTACTAGCCCTTTTAGGGGCTATACCCTTCCCTTTAGCTTGATCCGCCATTGTAAATAGGCTACTATTTACTTTATAGTGCTAGCTAAAGCACTTAATTAGCTTCCAGTTCACTAAAGCTAATTAGCTAGCTCACTAATTATAGTAGTGATTTTCTAGGCTAGTCTTAGCGCTTAGTAGGTTTATAGCGCTGCCTACTTGCTACTTAGTAGGGCTTTCTAGTAGAAATTCTAAACTAGGCTCTAAGGGCTAGAGACTTCGACGTAGGGACTTAACTACCGCCTATAGATATATCTATAGAAAGGGCTCTATAGTAGGGAAATATAGGTCTTTAGCGCTAGAAATTCTAAAACGCTAGCCTTTCTACTTCCAGCTATAAGTAGAAAGGTCTTTTAGTATAGGTAAGTATACTAGCCTAAGTGTATAAGAGCCCCAAATGCTCGTCAATACTATAGGACTTAGATTTCTTAGCGATTTCTCCTTCTAGATTTTCAGGCTTTTTAGTCCTTAAATAGCCTTCAATAAGATGTAATATATAGCTTTTTAGGGCTAATATAGTACTATATTTTCAGCTATAAGAGGCTTAAATAGCCCTATATATATAGGCAGAGGTAGCGCTTTGAAATTGGACTCCAACGATAACTATCCCACAGGCTATCCGGGCTCATAACCTGTTGGAATGGGTAATCCTATATAAGGATCTATAACCACTATAGCCTACTAGTAGTAGTCGTATAGGGTACGTAGGGGCAGCAACAGCGTTGATATGGCCTAAATAGCACTTCCTAGGTATGTGCTAATATAGTAAAGTAGGGCCCTTTACTGTATTCCCTCTATAAAAGTCCTTATATAACGGTATAGTTATAGGCTATAGCGCTATATTATAGGGGCTTTAAGCTTATATATCACGGCTTTCAGTGGGTCTTATAGGCCTATAAGGCTTATAGTTGTAGGTAACGTAGTAATTTGATTTCTAGTCCAAGTAGGTAAGGCTTCGCAATTTCCTTTCCTACTTATACCCTCCGGCACCGTTCCTGCCCTCCACACGGCAGGAGCGCCCTAGTAGGTGCATGGCCACTTCCCGAAAAACCAAATAAGCTGGCGATTTTAAATAATCGACTCACGGCCACCTAAGCTGCAGGGTAAGCCGCACGACTTTTCCTGTAAGTTCTGTTTTCGCTCCTGCGGTGCAGGGTAGGTACAGGGTAGGTAGGTGACCTAGTAGAAGAGCCTTTTAAGGCTATTTCTAGCGCTTATACAGCCTAAGGAGGCTGTCTCCACAAAAGTGGGGCATAAATCTAAAAATAGAAAAGCCTTTTAAAGCTATTTCTAGGCTATATAGTGGAGTATATAGCTTAGTCAGCGGTATCCACAAAAGTGGGTCCACCCTCAGAATATAGCTATATATCTAGTAGTTCGAGAACTGAAATCCGTTTTGCCTAAGCTATAACCGTTAGAGCGCTATAGCTTATTTTGTACGTTTAACAACCCTTATAATTAAGGAGGAATATTATATATTGTCTACGATCTTTGTCAATGCCCTTTCGCTTAAGCCATTTACTCTTAGCTATTGCTTATTCCTCTTAGCTATATATAAAGGAACGGTAATCTGGCTTGCTATAAATCTAATAACTAACTTTAGTATAGGCTTTATTATAGTCCCCTTGCTAGAGCTTGTTTCGCTTTCTATACCTAGTAGCACCTCTAGGTTATTATATACATGTTGCCCGGTTTCTCTTAAAGATCGAATCTATAATTAGGTTACTCTAATAGTTTCTTGCTAGCCTAGCCTTCGTTATAGTAAACCTATAGTCTATTAAGAATTGGTAATATATACAATCCGCTTTCTTAATATTAAGTATTTGGCAGAGTATAGCTACTAGTTCTTCAAAGCTTATTAGTAGTTTATATAGGGCAATCTTTAGCTTAGACACTCCTTAGTAGGCTTAGATTATATTTGTAACTAGGAACTCCTTATAGTTATAGAGCAGACCAAGCCTATATTAGCTTTATTAGAGTCTATTTAGCAAGATCTAGAGAATTTCCTTTATAGACTTATTACTATTCTTACTTTTAAGGTATATAGACTGGAAAGTAATAGTGTTCCAGATGTATAAGTAGTTGTTCTACTTAGTACTTGTCTTAAAGTATCCCTTTAAGATACTATATAGTTATATAAAAGAGATGCTAAAAGGGATATAGTATAAGTGATATTCCTTAGCTTGCTCTAAAAGTACATTTGGAAAAACAGTGCCTAGTAGTCTATAATTGATCTGGAAAGTCTAGTATGAGTATAGGAAGAAACGAACTTTGTTATTAAGGATATCGTTATTAGACCTAGAATAGCTGTCCTTTAAGTCCTAGGACTTAATAAAATCGGTTAGGGTTTTTCGATTAATACTTATCTTGTTTATCTAGCCTGTTTTGATTAGTAGGATAGCCATATACTCCGTACTTCTATATATAATATACTTGTGCCGGGTATACTGCTCTTTATTATCTACTTAAGGTTAAGCGTGTTCTAGCCTATATCTAGTATTAATACCAAAGGTTTATACAGGTCGTATAGAGTTCCGTCATCCCTCTTAATTAGTTCTCTAGTTATAGCCTTAGTAGTTACCTTAGCTATAACCTTAGGTATAACCTTGGCTAGCACTTTAGGTAGTTAGTAGGAATCTATAGCCTTTACCGGCGCCCTTATTAGCCAGCGGAAATCCTGCTCCTATTACGCTTCTAAGTCTACAAATCGGAAGTGTTATCTATAAGTCCGGATTTAGCGGGTAAAGGATGTTTCCGAACTAGCCGCAGTTACCGGCATAGAGCGTTCCGCTTTAGGCCGCTGTCTGGCATGTATACAGGTCTTGGCCGCTTACCGGTTAATCGTTGTTTATAATTAAGCCGCTTATAGGCCTATATTACTAGGTAGTATTTATAGCTATATTACCGATATAATCCGTATCCTTACCAATTTATATCTCCCCCTATAGTACCTCCTATAGCCGGGCACTAATTCCAGAGTCTTATATTGTTATTAGTGCAATCTTCTTCCCCTTTTCTGTTTAAGCGGGAAGAGATGTTGTTATATAACGTCTATACTTAGCCTAGATCGACGGTCTATAGATTTAGGGAAGTACGTTAGGCCCTAGATTATTAGATAGGTTGTTAGTAAGTATTACAAGTCCCTTAAAGAGCTTCTATCCTTCTAAGCCGTCTATAAGGACATAGCTGTTGTTAAGCGTTTAGCATAGTTATAAGCGTAGTTTATTGTTCAACTTATTAAAGTGGTTGGCTATCTAGTCCTTGAAATCCAAGTGGAATTTGTAGTACAGATCTTTAGATTATCGCCCTTTATAAGTGCTAAGGTAGGAAAGTATATATAAGTTAAGTACTTTATTACTATTATACTCTATATCGATATACTTTAGCGATCGATAGAAGGTTTAAGCGTTAAATTTATTAATACTTGCAATAGGTAGCTAGATAGGGAATTCTCGTTCGAAATGCTCTTTAAGATCCTGGGCTATACTTGACGAAATATTTAGTATATAATAGAGGTTCGTCTTAGTATTCTCCCTTCCTAAAGTTCTATAAGTAGAAGGATCTTAAGACGCTAAAGTATATTAATTATAGTAAAGTTAGTTAGTAATATATTTTTAGTAGCGTTCTTTTAAGCAATGCTTCTTTAGTCTAGAAGCTTAGGTTAAGCTTCCTTAGCCTAGGAGGATAGGTTTATAATGTTGGTTTTCTTATAAGCGATATTGCTAAGTTAATAGGGTGGTTATCTAGTCGCCTAATCGATAGCCTTTAGTAAGTAAACTATAATCTACTTAGTTAAGGTTGTTAAGCACTTAACTAACTACCTTGCTGCTCTACGTTGCCCCTATATCGCAATATAAAGACAATACTAATTAGTATTAGTAGGTTTCTAGAGATTATAGTAATCTAAAACAATAAAGAGCAAAGTAAGTAGCAAGGAAATACTAGTTTAAGTTCTAGTTCTAGATTATTATATCTCCCTCTATCTAGGGGGTAGTTACGTACCCCTTAAATACCTATGTTTAAGCAGAGCGCTTGTTAGTAACCATTATATAGTATATGGGTACGCTACTTATAGCTATCGTATAAGTAGCGCAGTGCGCGCCCTATTCCCTAGAGCGGGAGGCTCAGTGGTGCAGCACGTACCTTATTCCCAGAGCGAGAGGCTTATGTGCTGCGCGGTCACGGGGATCGGCACCTGATCCCCCTTACCGCAATTAACAATATTAGTATTATTAGCGAATAATCCGTCTATAAAGACAAAGAGCTTAGCTATCTTAAGTTTGAGTTATAGGTAGTATAGCCTATATACTAAGTTCTTAATCTGCTATTACAGTTAAGCGTTAAGCTTGGTAATCTCGGCTATATCGGGCTTAGTTGACTATACTGCTACTAACAAGTCGAAAGTCGCTTCTAACTGGTAAATCATAGTAATATAGGTACTATATACGCGTTGTTCAACGTATACTTATTTCGCTGTTTCGGCATCTAGGCTTATAAGTTCGAGTTATATAGCTTGCCCTTTTTATTAAATCTTAATAGCATTTATGCTTGTTTCAAGCCTATATCCGTTAAAGTCTATGATTAATTTATCTGTTAAAAATACTAGTAGTTTATACTTAAAGCTAGCCTTATCTAGCTTAAGCTTCTCCTTATTGGTAAAGGCTTGCTTACTAATATTAAGAGTATTGTTAGTTTGTAGGCCGACGATTCTAAACCTGCTTCTAATTTGCATTTTGCTAATTATAAGGTATAGGTTAAAGGCGCTTGGCTTAAGATCAAGGTATTTAGTATGCCAGTTTATATTTATTACCTACCAGTATAGTCTGGCTTTAGCTAGTCTATATAATAGGGTTTTTATAAGTAAGATAGTATAGGGGGGATAGAGTATCTTAAGCTCCTTAGATAATAGAAGAATTACTTTTCTTACTAGCTATAACTTAGCTTATACATAAGCCTGGATAACGTTACGTACCTACGTCTTAAAACCAAAGCGCGTTTGCAGTATCGGGAGTAGTAAGAGTATAAGTCGCTGTATATAGCGCTGGATTATTAGCGATTAAATAAGAAGGTACTTCTTGTCCTTATTGCCGAATCTCTTAGCTATAAAGCGTAATTTCTTATATAGCAAAGTAAGCCTGTCTTTTACTTTCTAGACGATCCTTAACTTAAAGATCTAGTAATCTAACGTATCTACTAGTATCTAGATCGCTTTAATCACCCTAACTACTAAGAGTAAGTTCAGTTCCGTTTTATTAGATTTTTAGAATAGTATACTAGGTATAGTGATCTTACCTTTAGCTTATAGTTTAAGCGTAAGATCGTAGTTACGCTTCTCTTTTTCTAAAACGAAGTTGTTAGTAGGTACTAGGTTCTTTTAAGGTTGTCTATACTAGTAGGGCTACTTAGGCTAGGGATATTAGAATAGTTCTAGCTGCTTAACTCTAGCCTAATTATCTTGTTTATCCTATACTAGCTCCTAGTAATATAGCTTAACTACTATATTCTGAAATTCTATAGGTCTATTAACTATATTAACGATTACTGTTATATCTATAGCTAAGATTACCTTATAAGGTTCTATCTATCAGTCGCTTTCCCGGAATACAAGTACTTCTATACCTACTTTAAGTAAGTATAGTAGTATATCTTCTATACTTAGTCTATTATATTATGTAAGAGTATCTTATATAGTTCTTATATCATTTAGGATTTGTTATTATATTATAGCCTTTTAAATTACGCCTATTCAGCGTATTTAAGATAGAAAAGGCGTTATATCTATAGTAAGGCGCGGGTATACGCTGAAAACTAAGAGCGTCAGTACCAGCCTATCCAGGCTAGTAGTATTATTAACCGCACTTAGTACTACTTATAGATATGCCTCTTTGAAGCAAGATCCGGCAGTCTCGGATTTAATAATGTTATAGGCCTATCTTAGTAGCCTATAATACCGCTTGATCTTACCGACTAACTAGTATACCTCGACTAGTACTAAATAACAGGTTATACCTATAAGCTAAGCCTCTACCTAGAACTTATATACTTTGAAATTAGTACCCTTATTATAGCGTAAAACATTAGGTAGTCTAAGGTATATATCGATCTAACATTCCTTTAGCTGCTCCTATATCTTTTTAGCTAAGAGATTGTTTAGAAAGCAGGCTGCTTGGAATAACGTTATAGCATTGACTATATATAGTACCTTGGAATTATCGATATCTAAGACGTCTATAATGATCTTGAAATTAAAGCAAATATCGTCTTATAACGTAAATCTAAACTGTTATAGCGCTGCGCCTTTGATCTAGCAGAAATAGCAGAACTTATTAATCATCTTAATAGCGTTATGTTCTACTTAATAGTCTGCTTGTTATAGTAGTTTATATAATCGATTAACTATAGGGTGTCTATAGTATTAATAAATATATCTTAGTTCGGCCTTTATAAGCTATAGAGGTATAGGATGCTTATTGTCTGCTATAAATGTTATACTTAGTAGCTTAATCCCTTTTATAAAGATCTATAGATATCCCTATTTCCGTTAAACGTATATATGCTTTTCTAACTTAGATATAAGTTTATTTATTATATTATTAAGGTAAATGCTAAGCTTGTTTATATCCTTTAGACATATAAGAAAAGGGGTTAGTATCTCTAATATATAGAAAGTCGTATAACTAATGTTAACCTCTACTTTAACTATTCTAAGTAATTGTTTTAAATCCTTAGACCTAAAAAGTATATTCGCTTCTCCTATATATATCTTATCGATCTTAAGTAATCCGATTATCTTTTTTAGCGCAAGGAATTATCAGAGTCTAGCAGTTAAAACGTTAATAGCCCTAGTATTAGGCATAATCCCTTAGAATTCAGTCTCGGTATACCTATTAAGTATAAATTAAATAGCTTTTATTTTCTTAGTATCTTTTTCGCTATCTTTATATAGCTATTCGCTCTTAGTAATTAGATAGAGAAAAGCTTGGTTTATGAAGTAAGTTGCTACTATTTATTCTTCTTTAAAATTAATTACTAGCGCTTCGTTTTTACCTTAAGTTTGATTAGTCTTATAGTTATCTACCTATACTCTAAGCTTAGTGTCTTTTTCCTTTGTATTATATTTATCGTCTAAACCCTTATAGTTAAGGAGGAACGCTGTATATCGTCCGCGATCTTTGTTAATGCCTTTTCGCTTAAGCCATTTGCTCTTAGTTATTACTTATTCCTCTTAGCTATATATAAAGGAGCAGTGATCTAGCTTATTATAAATCTAATAACCTACTTTAGTATAGTTTTTATTATAGTCCCTTTGCTAGAGCTTATTTCGCTTTCTATACCTAGTAGCACCTTTAGGTTATTATATACATATTGCCCGGTTTCTTTTCAAGATTGAATCTATAATTAGGTTACCCTAGTAGTTTCTTATAGGCCTAGCTTTTATTATAGTAAACCTATAGTCTATTAAGAATTAGCCATATATATAATCTGCTTCCTTAACGTCAAGTATTTAGTAGAGTATAGCTACTAGCTCTTTAAAGCTTATTAGTAGTTTATATAGGGTAATCTTTAGCTTAGATACTCCTTAGTAGGCTCGGATTATATTTATAACTAGGAACTCCTTATAGTTATAGAGCAGACTAAGCCTATATTAGCTTTGTTAGAGTCTTTTAAGTAAGATCTAGAGAATTTCCTTTATAGACTTGCTACTATTCTTGCTTTAAGGCGTATAGACTGGAAAGTAATAATGTTCTAGATACGCAAGTAGTTGTTCTACTTAGTACTTATCTTAAAGTATCCCTTTAAGATACTATATAGTTAGATAAAGGAGATACTAAGAGGGATATAATATAGGTGATATTCCTTAGCTTATTCTAAAAAAGCGTTTAGAAAAACAGTGCCTAGTAGGCCATAATCGATCTAGAAAGTCTAGTAGTAGTATAAGAAGAAACGAACTTTGTTATTAAGGATATCGTTGTTCGACCTAGAATAGCTGTCTTTTAAGTCCTAAGACTTAATAAAATCGGTTAGGGTCTTTCGATCAATACTTATCTTATTTATCTAGCCTATTTCGATCGGTAGGATAGCTATATACTTAGTGCTTCTATACGTAATATACTTATACTAGGTATACCGCTCTTTATTATCTGCTTAAGGTTGGGCATGTTCTAGCCTATAGTTGGTGTTAATACTAGGGGTTTATATAGGTTATATAGGGTTCTATCGTCCTTCTTAATTAGTTCTCCAGTTATAGCCTTAGTAGTTACCTTAGCCGTAACCTTAGCTATAACCTTAGTGTCACGTAAAGAGCAGGTAATGGATGTGAAGAAGTGAATGTGCCTGTTCTTCTCCTTCTTACTACGGGACCTGCCACTCCTTATATAGGCGTCTCTGAGCCTGATAAGCAGCTTGTTAGGATGTCTAAGTATAGAGAGCCCTAGTCCTAGATAGGTTACTCCATGACCGTCACTATATTCCGTTATATACCCCCTTAGATTCGCCATCCTATAGGGAGTCTAACCTATAAAACGCAGGATTATAGTAACTATAACTCCTATACCCCCTTAAGCATATCGAGATAGCAATATACTTAAGCCTAGTATAGGCACCTAGCAAATACCTTGCCAGCGAAATCTTCGCCAGGTTAACAATACTCTTGCCAGCCTACTTGCTATTACTATCTTCTCTTTCCTATTTATAAGTCATAGGACTAGTTTTCATCCTAAGTAGCCTTACCTACTGCCCTTTTACTGGCTATATAGGCAGCCTTCTTTCTAAAAGAAGGTAAGTATGCTTGATTGTCAACCTTACTACTATAAGTTACCATAGCGACGGCAAGGTTAACCTGCTCTTTTCTCTTTTCTCTAGAGCTTACTATAGGCCTACTCTTTTTAGGTATAAGTAGAGCATAGAGAATTCCCCTAGCCCTATTCCTTTTCTCTTCCTTATAACTATCTTTTTAAAGTGAAGTTTTCTTGTAAGCCTGCTCCTATTTTCGCCCAGCTCTTTTTTTTTTCTATTACTATACCTAAGCAAGGAGTAGTAAGTCTTCCTAATTATCACTATTACTAGCTGTAGCGTCCTATAGCCAGATAACGGTATTCCCCCAAAGCTGAGATCGCGGGCGTCCCTGTGAAAATAGCTTTAGGATCTAACCTTAAACTTTACTTAGCTCTGTTCTGGCTATTATCGGCTTGCTAATAACGCTAGTAGCTATATTATGTCCTTAGATGTTAAGAGAGTTAGTAACAACGCGCTATTAAGCCCTATCCTAGCGCCTATACTGGAAACTCCTGCTCCTAAGATACTAGGCCGCCCTAAGAAGATTATAGGCCAGACTTCTAGTCAAGCAAAGACGCCTTAATCTGAAAAATCTAGCCCTCTAGGCCCTCTTTATCTACTATCTTATAAGCCCTACATCCAGTCGCTGCTAAAAGGATATACTATAGGAGAATACTTTTCTTAGTATAACAATACCGGCAGCCGCTATTACTACTGTCTTCTAACATAGACTGCGTCTTACTACTATCGTCCTATATAAGTCTATCTAGGCCTGACAATTTTGCTATAAAGCTAACTATATGTATTATAGGTCAGTCAAGGCTAAGAAGACTACCTAGGTCCTTTAGGACTTGAAAAAGAAAAATATAGAGGCCGGCAGAGTACGTCTATCCGTTTTAAAATTTAATACTTAGACTAATAGTTGTATCTAGGAGGTAATGGCAGGCAAGGCCGCTGCTATTTCGAAAATGTTACATACTATCCTCGACCTATTGTCCAGATCGTTGCTGTATAGGCTAATGCCTGTATTGCCTGCTCCGCCTACTCCTTTACGTCCGCCCTAGGCGTTCTACAAGGAGCTGAAATTTGAAGATCTGCCTTATAAGCGAAAAGCATCTTGCGAATTATCTCTGCCCCTATGCCCGTTCCTATTCCTGTCTATCGGACTAGGATATATATTTTCGCCTTTCTATCAGTTGATCGAGTCTTTAGCTGACAATCCTTTTATATAGGCGGCATTCCTAAGTATAAGTAGCGCTAAGTTCACTTAGCGCCTTAGACAAGGAATTGGTAGACGTGTTAGGGCTCTTCTACGGTCGATGCTATGTTATCTTAATAAGAATCGCGTAGATATATCAGCTATATCGCGGGCGCTAGCTAAGATTAATCAGGCTGTTAGTACGTTAGAGAAGGCTGTCAAGCGCTATAGCGCCCTATAGTAGGCTTCTTTTATAAGTTTTGCGGCAGACTAGATAGTTATCCGCTAGTAATTAAATTCCCTTTTCTTTAATTATTAGCTATAATCTATAATACATCCTTTAGATTTAGTATAGCCTAGAAGTACTTGAACTTTACCCTTGATAAATTCTTTATTAGGCTATTGGCTAGTATGTTAGCTGTCTTGATATAGGACACTGTAAAGCTGCCCTTACTATGCTTTTATTTAAGCTATATATTCTGAATATTAACGTGATAGAGCGCTGTTGCTATATGCTCCCCTTTATTAACTACCAGCCTAATAGTCTAAGTATTATCGCAGAAAATCCGCTATAGAACTAACAGTTTAACTGTCAGGTCCTTAAGGAATCTTTTTATCCCTATAGCCTCCTTTACAGCTAGGGAGAGACTATAAAGCTCCGCTTCTATTATCGACGTAGTAACTGTAGCTTAACGAGACGCATTCTACTAGACAAGTCCCCTAAATATTATAATTATATAACCTTAAGACGATCGTTATAAGTCTGAGTTGTCTGTAAAGGAGGTATTACTAGCAATATAAAGTATATAGGCCTAACTAGAGTAGCCACTATATATAATCCTAAGAAACCTTATATGATATAGATACTGGATCGTCTGTCTAGCGGCCTTGATATGTCGGGCTGACGGGTTTGTTAAGAAGCGGGAAAGATAAGATACAGCAAAGGCTATATCTAGATGGACTATAATTGCCGTATATAGTATCGTCCCTACTAGTTCTTACATAAGCTTTACCTCCTTCTTAGTAGCCTGGCCCTTATTTTTGCTAAGTCTGACTGTTAGGAGTAGTATAGGGGGGATAACAGCGGATCTATCTAGCCTATACTTCTTAGCCGCCTTCTTAATATATATATCGTGAACTAGCGTGATTATACGGTTAACTCTGTCCCTTATAATCTAAATACCGAGAAACTATTCTGCCTTAGGCTAAATCTTTGCTTTATATTTGCCTAGTAGTTTCGCCTTTAGGTCTATAGTATAGTCCTAATACTAACGATAATAGAGAAGCATTATATTATCTATATAGAATATTAAGAGGATATGTCTATCTGTATTATAAAATAGACATAGCTCTTCCTTGGACTTCTAAAGTCTAAGATTTTTAAGAAAGCCTAAGAATTCAAGATACTAGAGGAGAGGAGAGTCTTGAAGCCCGTATAGAGCCCTATCAACCTAAGCAAGAAGTCCCAGCTCCTTAAACCCTTCTAAAAGATTGCAGATTACTAGGCCTTGGCTAAACGACTCCTAGAGTGCGTTGTAGAAGGCGTTTATAATGTCCTATAAGTCGATCTCCAGATTAAAACGCGCTACTAGGGCTATGCTTACTCTAAGGGACTTGGCAGCCAATATTGCTATATAAGTTGACTCGACTAACTCTAGATATTAAAGATCTCCTTAGATGCAAATCCTTACTTTTAGCCTGATAACTATCCTGTCCGGATTAAGCTTGTACTTTAGTACCTATTTGAGCGGGAGAGGCTGTATCCTATACTGATCCTTCGGAATTTTCTTATAGGTCTGCAGCTTTTACAGCTAATCAATCTTAGCCTGAGCTGCAGACTTCTATGTTTTCTTAAAAGGCGACTTTATAGCTTTACTCTAAGTCCTAGGCTCCGGCAGCATTTCTAATTTATGCTATTTCCCTAGGACAAACTCTTTCTTATCTTAAGGGCCCTTTAGCAAGTCCCTTTTCTGCGACTCTTGCTTCTCTTTTCGCTCTGTTAGACGTTTCTAATATCAAATAGCGCCTGCTACTATAGCATATACTATTTTAAACTCCCTTCTATAGCTGGCTGCTAGCTAATCAGGAAAGTAGTTGGCTATAAAAACGAGTAGTAGCGATAATACTGCTGTTCTCTCTATATCAAGAATACTAAAGATGTTCTTAAGTACGGCATTACGCTAATAAAGGTTATATCGGCCTAGCTCTGCTGTAAATACCCGATTCCTACTGCTATAGGGCCGACCTTATCTTTAAGGGGCTGGGTCGCCTAGCACTTACGTATTACTAGTATATACCCCTAAGATCCCAGCTTTAAAGTCCGGTTCTCCGACTAACGGTCTATCTATTATCTTATTATCAGCGTACTAGCGGGTTATAATACCTACCCTAGCTTCAAATCCTTCTAACAGTCTATAGCGATACACCTTACCCTTAGACTATATTCCTCCTCTAGTTATACTTTAGGGAGAGTCTGCTCTATTACTACGGCTGTCGATCCTAGTGTAATCTGGATTCGGCATTCTAGGCTTAGGTATTTGCTCTAGGGTAAATAGTCTGGTTATAATATTGGTATATGCCTTGTCCTAGCTAGTAATAGCATCTAACCGACGCTCTTCTAGCTCTATAGCTAAGAGCTTTTCCTTATTCTCTCTAGCAGCTATTAGCCTGACAGGACCCGCGAGATCTAGATTCTATATTATCTTAAGGATAGTGTCAAACTTAAGTTCCTCCGCCGGCTTGTCTAGCTAGTCTGCTAGTTCTCTTAAGATAGGGATAGCCTGAGCCTTAGATTCTACCTCCCTTCCTATATAGAAAACTGTCTTATTAAACTGAATATTCCGGGTAGTAATTACCCTATTAAGCTCTAGGACCTATATCCTATATAATATAGTAGCAATATAACCTATAAGATAGCTAATATAAGCTTAAGGTCGAATCTTATAAAGTCTCTAAAGTATATCCTTCTCTCTGTCCTTCTTAAGGGGATAACCGGCATATCTATATATATAAAGGCCATTAAGCTAAGGCCTTAGATTAATCGTAGCTTTATAGATAATAGCCGGGTTATAAAAGCAAAAATAGTTCTAAAACTATAATAGAAGCTTCTTATTTAGGGATCTCGGATTATCCCTAAGTCTAGGAGATAAGTTATAAAGATATACCGTAGCCTCTATAGTCTTAGGCCATAGATCCTTAGGAAGACACGCCTCTAACCGTATTACTATCGACTTGTTAACGATAGTCTTCCTGTTTCTTTCAACAAGTCCTGTCGGGCTGTATGTGTATAACGGCGGGATTTCCAAGCTAATTCCTTTATAATCTGCCTATTTCTTATACTTGGTTTTTCCTTAAGAAGATATAACTGATGTCTTACTATTATAGCGGAAGAAACAAATGGACAATCTATACTGTTGCCTAGTCTAGGCGTCGAACCTCTTAAGGACCTAAAAAAGGTTTTCTTATCCTTTACCTCTTATCTAAAAGGCCTATACCTTCCTACTGAACTTATCTACTATAAAGAGAATCCTATTACAGCCTATATATCTCTAGGAGAATTCGAAAAGATCCTAGGCGATCCTGTAAAACGGTCTAGCGGATTTTCCGCTTAACTCCCTCCTAGATACCACTTTTGTTGTATATAACTGGGTATATACTAAGTACTTAAGCCGTAGTATCCTGGTTAGATTACCATTGTTAGGCCGTAATAAATTTACATCCTAAGTGTAGTTTACTAATAATTGTAGCGCCTTAGGACCTAGGTGTCCTGTCCTTAAGTGCCATAGCTTTTTAGGATCTGTATAAGCCCTATATAGTTTATATATCCTTTTCCATCCTCTCTGTTTTACTTATTTCCAAGCTGTTATTATTATAATGCCGTCGTTACTTGTTAGGAGGGGTTTTAAGACTATATAAGAGGTAAGCGGCTTATATTTAAGCACCGTTAAGTTGAACTTTTCGTATAGCGTTATAAGAATAACTAAGCTTGCTATGTCTCTAACTCTTAAGGTATTGTTAGCCTCTAACAGCCAGATTCCCTTTTAGCGTAGAAGCATGGCCGACATAATATTAGCATGAAATCCCTCTATAACAACCATATTCTAAAGAATTAAGTCTACTATCTTATTACCCTTATTATCCTGAAAAATCTTTTTTAGAGTCCGGCGTTCTATCTTAGAAATGGGTAACGTCGTCGAGCCTACCTCTATAATAGCGTTAGGGGTAGATAGCTTAAATGTCCTATAATTAAGTAGATCTTTATAGTTAACTATATAAACTACTGTATAGTTGTCCAGAAGGGTACTATCCGAGAGAGGATAACAAGTAGGGTTCTAAGTGCTAAATACCCTATATACTGTACCCGGGGTAGCAGTAAATAGGGTAGGGTTAAAGAGAGGTATATTGGAAAAATTCTGACTCTGATTTTCAAGCTAAGGTAATAACTAAGAACTCCTAAAAACTTTATCCGGCTAATAATCCTATCCTTAAGCACTAAAGGACTTTAGAACCTACAGCTTCTTTGTATCTAGCCCCTTGCCTTTTAACCATCCTTTTGATTCTAGGGTTATATAGAGGTTAGCCTACTAGGGATCCTAATAGACGAGATTTCGAATAGATTGTTACTCCTCTATAGATAAAGTAATTCTTCGTCTTATAGATCCTATATACAATAGCTTAACTCTCCTATAATCTTTAGGTTTCTAGAGGTAGGTATAAGGAAGAGGTAGATAAGGGTATTGGTAGCCCCTATTTCGGGATCCTTAACAATTTCCATCCTAACTACCCTAGGCGTACTGTCCTTGAGGCTATCCTTGGCCTCTTTCTTAATTAGAGCGTAGAGCAGGCAGCAGGTTCTTATCGTTAGAAAGTTAAGCAAAGGTAGAGTATACTCTAGCCGGATTTCTATAGGCTTATTACTGCTAAAATTCCGTTATAAGGCTAAGAAGGGTCCTGTTAATAATCTCTAGTATAAATAGACTTACTTAGCTAGTTGCTTCGGCCAGAACGATCTGTTAGAGCTAACTGTTAGCCTATTATAGAGTTAGCCTTGCTATTAGGGCTTAAAGAACTCTTTTGACGGCGGTAACGCCTATAACGGCCGGAATCCTCTTGATTAGCATAACCTGGTAAAATTTCTGCTAGTCCTTATGCCAGTGGATCAGCCTGGTTCGGCCATTCTTAGCCTATCTAAGTACCGCCTTATACTAAGATTCGATCCAGACTTTCTCCGCTGAGTCTGACAGAGCATTGTCTTTCTTTAAAGCTTGTATAAAAGGCCGAAGATTCCAGTACTATTCTAACCCTTATCCCTACTTTAATAACTAATATAACTAAATAGCCGTCTTCTTAACGTTATAATCTATAGACTAAAGAATCTAGTTTAGAAACTTTAGGTAATTTACCTTCTTTAGCTTAGTAGTAGCCCTTTTGGACTGTTGTATTAGGAGGTAAGTTCTACATACTTCTTTTAAGTCATATAGGGTAATAAGGGTCGGCTGAACTAGTAGAGGAGGTACTAAGGCTATATCCTAAGTCGACGTACTAAGAAGTTGAATTTTCTCTTAATAATATGCAATAGCCTTGTTATACTAGGCTACCTGCTTAGAATTAGCTTGATAAGCCTATTCTTCCTGTTCTAGGTCGAGAATTTCCATGTCTGCTAGAGTAGATGTCAAGTCTAGATCAATATCTTCCTAAATTCCAAGGGCTAACACCAGCGTCTATACGTCGAGACGCCAAGCTGTCTATGTTAATAGGCCTTTTAGGATAACAGACGTTGAATATGCTGAATTTAGGGTTATTGACATCTTAAGTAGGGAGTTAAAGGGAGGATAATAGAGTAGTAATAATAATAGGAAGGCTTATTATATATTGTACGTAGTTGGTCAAGTTAATGATACTAGCGCCGGGCTTATAACTGTTATATAAAGAGCAGGTAATGGATATAAAGAAGTAAATGTGCCTGTTCTTCTCCTTCTTACTACGGGACCTGCCACTCCTTATATAGGCGTCTCTGAGCCTGACAAGCAGCTTGTTAGGATGTCTAAGCATAGAGAGCCCCAGTCCTAGATGGGTCACTCCATGACCGTCACCATGTTCCGTCACACTTAGCTAGCACTTTAGGTAGTTAGGGGGAATCTATAGCCTTTGCTAGCGCCCTTATTAGCCAGCGGGAATCCTGCTCCTATTGCGCTTCTAAGTCTATCAATTGGAAATATTATCTATAGGTCTGGATTTAGCAGGTAAAGGGTATTTCCGAACTGGCCGTAGTTACTAGTATAGAGCGTTCTGATTTAGGCTACTATCTGGCGTATACTTAGGCCTTAACTGCTTGCTAGTTGATCGTTGTTTATAATCAAACTGCTTATTAGTCTATATTACTAGGTAGCATTTACAGCTGTATTACTGATTTGCATATCCCCCTATAGTACTTTTTATATCTGGGTACTAGTTTCGAATTCTTAGGTTGTTATTAGTACAATCTCTTTCCCCTTTTCTATTTAAGTAGGAAGAGATATCGTTCTATACTATCTATACTTAGCCTAGATTAATATTCTATAGATTTAAGGGAGTATATTAGGCCCTCGATTGTCGGATAGGTTATTAGCAAGCGCTATAAGTCCCTAAAAGAGCTTCTATCCTTTTAAGCCATCTACTAGGATATAACCGTTGTTAAGTGTTTAGCGTAGTTATAAGTGTAGTTTATTGTTCAACTTATTAAAGTAGTTAGCTGTCTAGTCCTTGAAATCTAAGTAGAATTTATAGTATAGATCTTTGGATTATTACCCCTTATAAGTGCTAAGGTAAGAGAGCATATATAAGTTAAGTACTTTGTCGCTGTTATACTCTAGATTAATATACTCTGCCAATCTATAGTAGGTTTAAGCGTTAAATTTATCAATACTTGTAATAGGTAGCTAGGTAGGGAATTCTCGTTTAAAACACTCTTTAAGATTCTAGACTATACTTAATAAAATACTTAGTATATAATAGAGGTTTGTCTTAGTATTATCCCTTTCTAAGGTTCTATAAGTAGGTAGATCTTAGGACGCTATAGTATATTAATTGTAGTAGAGTTAGTTAGCAATATAGTATTAGTAGCATTCTCTTAAGCAACACTTCCTTAGTCTAGAAGCTTAGGTTAAGCTTCCTTAGCCTAGGAGAGTAGGTTTATAGTATTGTTTTTCTTATAAGTAATATTACTAAGTTAACAAGGCAGTTATCTAGTTGCCTAATTAATAGCCTTTAATAAGCAAACTGCAATCTACTTAGTTAAGGTTGTTAAGCACTTGACTAACTACCTTACCGCTCTATATTACCCCTATATCGTAATATAAAGATAATACTAATTAGTATTAGTAGGTTTCTAGAGATTATAGTAACCTAAAACAATAAGAGTGAAGCAAGTAGTAAGGAAATACTAGTTTAAGTTCTAGTTCTAGATTGTTATATCTCTCTCTCTATCTAGAAGGTAGTTATATACCCCTTAAATACCTATATTAGAGCGAAGTGCTTGTTAGTAACTATTATATAGTATGTAGGTACGCTACTTATAGCTGTCGCACAAGTGGCGCAGTACGCGCCCTATTCTCCAGAGCGGGTAGCTTATATGCTACGCGGTCACGGGGATCAGCACCTAATCCCCCTTACCGCAATCAATAGGAAGAGTAAATAGATTAAATACTATAATCTAAGTATCGTTCTTATCTAGCTAGTAGGGTTATAGGAGAGATAGTGCTATGGATTGTTAGATAGATAGCTGGGCAGGTAGTAGAGAAGGTATTAGTTGTTTTATAGCGTCTTTAGACTATACCCTATAGTTAATAATCTCGAGAATCCTATTAATCTTTATCTATTTCTAGAAGTAGAAACCCCTCTTGTTAAATAAGGCTAGGAACTCCCTTCGAAAAGTACTATTAACAAAGTTCAATTGGTATGTCGTCTATCTATCTAGCTCTTTACCTATATTATCCATCATTATATTAAGATTTATATTGCTATACCTAAGTTCAGCTAAATATCGTACAAACCTAGTTGTTAGGGCTACCTCTAAGTAGATATAGCTAGTCTTAATAGTAATATTGTTATACTATAGTTTAATATCGATATACTTCTTCTATATATATAGTAGTATTATACTACTATAAGCGATTTCCTTATATATAGGATATTCATCGATGTCCAACTTATCTGCTATATTAGTATTCAACATCTTAGGTAAGGTTAGTGTTATAAGTATTAGGTTGTACAGTATCTATTATATAATAGGAATATATTATATACTATTATATCGTTGATAGTAGAGTTAAGTTAGTATAAGTTATATCTAGTATAAGAACTGGTTCATTCTCTTAATATAAGTCTTTTTAGGTTGGTATATCTAGTCTAAGAACTAGGTTGTTCTCTTAATACTAATTTATTAGGTTTATATAGTTATATATAACTGCTAGATATCGTATAACGACCGTACAATCTACCGGCTAATATCTATAGTTCTTCTTTCTTTAAGATTACTCCTTATATATACTTATTATAGAGAAAAGTCAAATAAAGGTATTAGTATAAGATATAGCTGTTGATTGCGGTAAGGGGGGTTAGGTGCTGATCCCCGTGACCGCGCAGCATATGAGCCTCTCGCTCTGGGAATGGGGCACGTACTATGCTACTAAGCCTTTCGCTCTGGGGAATGGGGCGCATACTGCGCCACTTATACGACAGCTATAAGTGGCGCACCCGCGTACTATATAATAGTCACTAATGAGCGCTCTGCTTTAACATAGGTATTTAAAGGGTGCGTAACCACCCGCTAGATAAAGGGAGATATAATAATCTAGAACTAGAACTTAAACTAGTATTTCCTTGCTACTTACTTTGCTCTTTATTGTTTTAGATTACTACGATCTCTGGAAACCTACTAATACTAATTAGTATTATCTCTATATTACGATATAGGGGTAATATAGAGCAGTAAGGTAGTTAGTCAAGTACTTAACAACCTTAATTAAGTAGATTATAGTTTACTTACTAAGGGCTGTTGATTAAGCGACTAGACAACTACCCTATTAACTTAGTAATATCGCTTATAAGAAAACTAATACTATAAACCTATCCTTTAAAGCTAAGGAAGCTTGATCTAAGCTTTTAGACTAAGGAAGTATTGCTTAAGAGAACGCTACTAAAACTATATTACTAACTAACTTTACTTTAATTAATATACTATAGCGTCTTAAGATCCTTCTACTTATAGAACCTTAGGAAGGGAGGATACTAAGACAAACCCCTATTATATACTAAGTATTTTGTTAAGTATAGCCTAAGATCTCGAAGAGCGTTTTAAATAAGAATTCCCTATCTAGCTACCTATTATAAGCATTAATAAATTTAACGTTTAAACCTTCTATAGATTGCTAGAGCATATTAATCTAGAGTATAATAGCAATAAAGTGCTTAACTTATATATGCTCTCCTGCCTTAGCACTTATAAAGGGCAATAATCTAAAGATTTATACTATAAATTTCGCTTGGATTTTAAAGACTGGATAGCCAACCATTTTAATAAGTTAAATAACAAACTATACTTATAACTATGCTAAACGCTTAATGACGGCTATATCCTTATAGATAGCTTAAAAGGATAGAAGCTCTCTAAGGGACTTACAATGCTTGCTAACAACCTATCTAACAATCCAGGGCCTAACATACTCCCTTAAATCCATAGACTATCGATCTAGGCCAAGTATAGACAGCAGGTAATAATATCTCTTCCCGCTTAAATAGAAAAGGGGAAGAAGATTGTACTAATGACAATACAAGACTCTGAAATTAGTACCTAGTTATAGGAGGTACTATAGGGGGAGATGCAAATCGGTAAGGAAGTAGATTGTATCGGTAATATAGCTATAAACACTACCTAGCAATATATACCAATAAGCAGCTCAATTATAAACAACAATCAACTAGTAAGCGGCTAAGACCTAGGTATACGCTAGATAGCGGCCTAAAGCAGAACGCTCTACGCCGGTAACTATAGCCAGTTCGGAAATACCCTTTACCCGCTAAATCCGGACCTATAGATAACACTTCCGATTTATAGACTTAGAAGTATAATAGAAGCAGGATTCCCGCTAGCTAATAAGGGCGCCGGTAAAGGCTATAGATTCCTACTAACTACCTAAAGTGCCAGCTAAGGTTATACTTAAGGTTATAGCTAAGGTAACTACTAAGGCTATAACTAAGGAACTAATTAAGGGGGACGACAGAACCCTGCGCAACCTGCGTAAACCCCTAGTATTAATACTAGATATAGGTAAGAATACGCTTAACCTTAAGCAGATAATAAAGAGCAGTATACCTAGTACGAGTATATTACGTGTAGAAGCACTAAGTATATAGCCATCCTACCGATCGAAATAGGCTGGATAAACAAGATAAGTATTAATTAAAAAACCCTAACTAATTTCATTAAGTCCTAGGACTTAAAGGACAGCTATTCCAGGTCTAACAATAATATCCTTAATAACAAAGTTCGTTTCTTCCTATACCGATACTGGACTTTCTAGATCGATTATTGGATCGGCGTAGCTAGTGCACGACTAGCCGCCGCTTGTTTTCTTCTTCTTCTTCTTCTTCTTCTCCGTCTGTTCAGAGGAGACCCGTGTCCACTTTCTCTTCTGTTATGCAGTAGAGTAGGTGGACAAGGCTGGTCTTTCTTTTCCGCCCCTTATCTTATTCCAGGCTGACAACAAGATTGCGAATTGGCAGTACAAGGAGGACAATAGTATAAGAAGCTGGCTTTTTCTTCCTATGTTTAGAGAGAGATAATTATCAATCCTATCCCAATTATTACAGTTATACAGTCATATTTTACCCATTTAGATATTCCATCTACTTTTTGCCTTTAGGCTACTTTGGCCCATTTACTTGGTTCTATTACACCTGTCCACCTTAGTCTCCCCTAATCAGGGAGACTATAGCCTTGGTATACATATACCTCTTATCCTCTTGTCTAGACAGCTGTTTGATATACAGCTGCCTACCACCTTTAGACAGCTGCTCCTACTTCCTTGTGGGTCTGCTGCTCTGTTTCATTATAGCCTACTAGGTACTGTTTTTCCAAACGTACTTTCAGAATAAGCCAAAGAATATCACCTATACTATATTCCTCTTAGCATCTCCTTTATACAACTATATAGTATCTTAAAGGGATACTTCAAGACAAGTACTAAGTAGAACAACTACTTATATATCTGGAATACTATTACTTTCCAGTCTATATACCTTAAAAGCAAGAATAGTAATAAGTCTATAAAGGAAATTCTCTAGATCTTGCTTAATAGACTCTAATAAAGCTAATATAGGCTTAGTCTGCTCTATGACTACAAGGAGTTCCTAGTCGCAAATACAATCCAAGCCTACTAAGGAGTATCTAAGCTAAAGATTACCCTATATAAACTACTAACAAGCTTTAAAGAGCTGGCAGCTATACTCCGCTAAATACTTAACGTTAAGGAAGTAGATCGCATATATCGCCAATTCTTAATAGACTATAGGTTTACTATAATAAAGGCTAGGCCTATAAGAAACTATTAGAGTAACCTAATTATAGATTTAATCTTTAAGAGAAACCGGGCAATATATATATAACAACCCAGAGGTGCTACTAGGTATAGAAAGCAAAACGAGCTCTGGCAAGGGGACTGTAATAAAAGCTATATCAAAGTAGGTTATTGGATTTATAGTAAGCTAGATTACTGCTCCTTTATATATAGCTAAGAGGAACAAACAACAGCTAAAAGCGAATAGCTTAAACGAAAAGGTATTAATAAAGATCGCAGATGATATATAGCGTTCCTTCTTAATTACAAGGGTTTAGACGATAAATACGAAGCAAAGGAAGAAGATACCAAGCTTAAAGTACAGATAGACAACTATAAAACCTATCAAACTTAAGTCGGAAACGAAGTATTAATAATTAATTTTAAAGAAGAACAAACAGCAGTAACTTACTTTATAAACCAAGCTTTCCTCTACCTAATTACTAAGAGCGAATAACTATATAAAGATAGCGAAAAGGATACTAAGAAAATAAAAGCCATTTAGTTTATACTTAATAGGTATACTAAGACTAAATTCCAAGGGATTATACCTAATACTAGAGCTACTAACGTTTCGACTGCCGGACTTTAGTAATTCCTTATGCTAAAGAAGATAATCGGATTGCTTAAGATTAATAAGTTATACGTAGGAGAAGCAAATATACTTTTCAGGTCTAGGGATTTAAAACGATTACTCGGAACAGTTAAAGTAAAGCTCGATATTAGTTATACGACTTTCTATATATTAGAGATACTAACCCCTTTTCTTATATATCTAAAGGATATAGACAAGCTTGGCATCTACCTTAATAATACTACAAATAAGCTTATATCTAAGTTAGGGAAGCGCATATATATTCAATAGAAATAAGGATATCTATAGATCCCTATAACAGGGATCAAACTCCTAAGCATAGCATTTATAGTAGATAACAAGCGTTCTACGCCTCTATAACTTATAAAAGCCGAACTAGGACGCATTAATCGATACTATAGACACCCTATAGTCGACAGATTATACAAACTACTATAATAAGCAGACTACTAAGTAGAACATAGCGCTATCGAGATAATTAATAAGTTCTGCTACTTCTACTAGATCAAAGGCATAGCGCTATAACGATTTAGATTCGTATTACAAGACGATATTTACTTTAATTTTAAGATCGTTATAGACGTTCTAGATATCGATAATTCTAAGGTACTATATATAATCAACGCTATAACGTTATTCTAAGTAGCCTACTTTCTAAACAATCTCTTAGCTAAAGAGATATAGGAGCGGCTAAAGGAATGTTAGATCGACATATACCTTAGACTACCCGATATTTTGCACTATAATAAGGGCACTAATTTCAAAGTACGCGAGTTCTAGGCAGAGGCTAAGCTTGTAGGCATAACCTGTTATTCAGTACTAGTTAAGGCATACTAGTTAGTCAGCAAGATTAAGCGGTATTATAGGCTACTAAGAAGGGCCTACGACATTATTAAATCAGAGACCACTAGATCTTACTTAAAAGAGGCATACCTATAAGCAGTACTAAGCATAGTCAATAATACTACTAGCCCAGACAGGCTAGTACTAACGCTCTTAGTTTTCAGTATATACCTGTGCCTTACTATAGACATACCGCCTTTTCTATCTTAACTATGCTAAGTAGGCGTAATTCGGAAGGCTATAATACAATTGCGAATCCTAAATAATATAAGAACTGTGTAAGACGCTCTTACATAACGTAATAGACTAAGTATAGAAGATATACTACTATATTTACTAGAAGTAGGTACTAAAGTACTTATATTCTAGGAAAGTAACCGATAGATAGGACCTTATAAGGTAATCTCGGCTATAGATACAACAGTGATCGTCGATATAGTTAACAGACCTATAGAATTTCGGAATATAGTAGTTAAACTATATTACCAGGAGCTAGCGTAGGATAAACAAGATAATCAGGCTAGAGTTAAGCGGCTAGAGCTATTCTAATATCCCTAGCCTAAGCAGCCCTACTAATATAGATAACCCTGAAAGAACCTAGCACCTACTAACAACTTTGTTTCAGAAAAAGAGAAGCGCGACTACGACCTTATGCTTAAACTATAAGCTAAAGGCAAGATTACTATACCTAATATACTATTCTAAGAATCTAATAAAACAGAACTGAACTTGCTACTAGCAGCTAGGGTAATCGAAGCGATCTAGATGCTAGTAGACACTTTAGACTACTAGATCTTTAAGTTAAGGATCGTCTAAAAAGTAAAAGATAAGCTTACTTTACTATATAAGAAATTACAGTTTATAGCTTAAGGATTCGGCAATAAGGATAAGAAGTACCTACTTACTTAATCGCTAACAATCTAACGCTATGCATAATAACTTATGCTCTTACTACTGCCGACACTATAAACGCGCTTTGGCTTTAAGGTATAGGTACGTAACGTTATCCAGGCTTATATATAAGCTAAGTTACAGCTAGTAAGGAAAGTGATTCTTCTGTTACCTAAAGAGCTTAAGACGCTCTATCCCCCTTATACCGTCTTACTTGTCAAAACCCTATTATATGGACTAGCTAAAGCCGGACTATACTAGTAGGTAATATATATAAACTAGCATACTAAATATCTTAATCTTAAGCTAAGCGCCTTTGATCTATACCTTATAATTAGTAAGACGCGAATTAGAAGCAGATTTGGAATCGTCGGCCTATAAACTAACAATACTCTTAATATCGGCGAGCAAGCCTTTATAGATAAGGAAAAGCTCGAGCTAGATAAGGCCGGCTTTAAGTACAAGCCGCTAGTATTTTTAACGGACAAATCAATTATGGACTTTAATGGATATAGGCTTGAAATAAGTGTAGATGCTATTAAGATTCGGCAAAAGGGGCAAGCTATACGACTCGAACTTATAAGCCTAAACACTAAAATAGCGAAATAAGCATACGTTAAACAACGTATATATGGTGCCTATATTACCACGATTTGCCAGCTAGAGGCGACTTTCGACTTATTAGTAGTAGCGTAGTTAACTAAGCCCGATATAGCTGAGATTGCCAAACTTAACGCTCGATTGCAATAGCAGATCGAGAACTTAATACGCAGGCTACGCTACCTATAACTCGATCTTAAAACAGCTAAGCTCTTCGTCTTTATAGACGGATTATTCGCTAATAATACTGATATAATATTATAGATTAGATTCGTTATAATATTTAGAAATAAGATAAGCAGTATAAACGAGTTTAACCTACGTAGTAATATCGTATAATAGTCTTCGACTAAGTATAAGCAAGTAATAAAAAGCGTTTTACCAAGCGAAATATATAGAATAGTAAATAGGTTCGATCTTGGGTATATACTATACTAGACACTCGCTAAGATCTACTTAGGCCTAGGTCTATAATCGCTACTACTAATCGTTGTTTATACAGACTTATTTAGTTTATACAAGTACCTAGTAAAGCTCGGGATAATAGCAGAAAAGCGTCTTATAATCGATATAATAGCTCTATAACAGAGCTACAAAAACCGTAAAATCGCAGAAATCAGATAGATTAGTAGTAACAACAACCTAGCTAACGCTATAACCAAGTATACGCCGAATAAGACGCTTAAAAAGCTTGTTACTACTAATACGGCTAAGATTAGAGTGGAAGGCTAGGTTTAACGCCCGGCCGAGCAACAGGAAGAGTCTATATAACTTAGGGCAAGATTGCAAGTGCAAAAGACAAAGACTGCTAGGACGATTCATTTATAGTATAATAAGGAATATAAGGTAAAGTGCGAAACGATCTTAATTTATATTTTTATAGCTGGTGCAACATGCGCGCTAGCGCCTTCTACCCTTTAATTACAATAATAAAACATCGATAGCCTTGCCTATAGCGGCTATTACTATAAGCTTTTTCTGCGTAGGCGTTATACCTGCTATAGGCACCCTATACTTAACGAAAGTATATGCCTTGTCTACTAGGACTAAAGCGTACTTGGCGCTATTATGCTATATCTTCTAATCCTATAACTAATAAGTATTCCGATTAAACAATAGATACTACTAAAGATCGTAACTTACTTTGGCCTTTATGGCTGGGTTAGAGCGGAGCTCTAAAAAGCGGTCTAAGAATAGACAGACCGACTTAGGGCTACGATATATATTAGGAATAATAAAACAATAGAAACAATGCATAAAGGGAACTTATATCGGTATATATAAGTGCCTAGATAAGCACTGCTAATACCGGAGGCTGCGGCCTAACGCGCAGTTGCAGTATACTGTATATAGCGCGAAATTGCCAGACTTGTTAAACGAGTCCTTAACGCCTGCCAAAAGCAAGTATAGGCAGCTAAGGCAAATAACAGTGCATATAGTACTATATAGGCTACGAACTTTATATATATTAGCAATATTAATAACAAGGATAATAAGAGTAAGATGCTTACCCTCTAGTTTATATATATAAGCGTATAACGACCTTTTACAAGGCTTTATATAGTCCGACGTACGGTATATGCGGCAGCTAGAGCGGATAATAGAGTTATCCGAGCTTTTACCGGACAATAAACTTACTGTTACTACCGTTGGTATCGCTACTGGCGGTATAGGCGTGCTTATAGCGGCGTATAGCGCCTTACGCTACGTATACGCAGCTACTAACGCTGCCTTCTTTGCGGCTAGCAATACAGGCAAAGCGTACTCGGCAGGCTTAGAGATATACGCCTTATACATAGCGATCTCTGCCTTATACGCTGCCTCCTCCTCTACCTCCTCCTTACGCCGGAGCGTAGCGGCCTACTTAAGCAGGACATATATATACGCGATCAGCCCCTTAGAATTAAGGGGCATAGAGTCGGCATCGGTATAGCTGCCTATAGACTTAGGCTACGTAGCAAGCGCAGCTACGTCCGTAGCGTCAGGATTATCGCTATCGTTATTATCGTCGTCGCTGTCGTCGCTGCCCGCTACGCTCTCCTAGTTGCTGTTATTAGTAATAGCGCGCTTGGACATGTCCTTAAACGTGTTATTATTACCCTTCTAAGCAAGATGCTTGTTAGAAGCGTCAGTTATAAGTATATTAAGGGCATTACTGCCCTTATTATCAGCGTATATACGGGCGTTACTGCCTATACTCCTATAGGAGTACCTACTCTACTTATTATTAAAATCCGATACTATAAACAATAAGATTAGCATGCTTAAGCATAAGACCAGCACGCTTAAGCATTAGTATATAATAGTAAGCAACTTACTTGTTACTGCTAGTACTACTAATGCTACTGCTATTATTATTGCTACTATAGCTACTACTATTGTTATTGCTACTACTACTATTAGTATAGATTATAGGGAGAAAGAGAATAGGTAGTGTATAGTAGGAGAACCTACCTATTTATAGGTTTAGGGTAAGAGCGTTCGGAGTTCGTAATTAACTAGCCTAGAGCTCTGATTTTTCCTATTATAATTCCTATTTAGGACTATAAGCTTTTACAATAATGGTTGCTAGTGTAACGCGCTTACTATTACGCTGTTTAGAGGTATATCTGGAAGGCGCTAAAGTCGCGCCTTCTACGCCAGGGATCAGCGACTAGAATTCAACATTCTGATTAGCAAATAAGAAGTTAAGTAATTAGCATTTCCTATTCTAGTAACAAGGGGAATGAAATAATCTAGGATTTCCTATTTCGGTTAATAAAGCGCTAGCATAGTTATAAAAGAAGAGTTGCCAGTGTTAATTATAGTAAGGGGGGTTAGGTACTGATCCCTATAACCATATAGTATATAAGCCTCTTGCTCTAGGAATAGGGCATGTACTATACTACTAAGCCTTTCGCTCTAAGGAATAGGGCGTACACTACGCTACTTATACGACAGCCATAAGTAGCGCACCTATGTACTATATAATAGTCACTAATAAGCGCTCCGCTCTAACATAGGTATTTAAGGGGTACGCAACCACCCCCTAGATAGAGGGAGATATGACAATCCAGAACCAGAACTTGAACCAGTATTTCCTTGCTGCTCGCTTTGCTCTTTATCGTTTTAGATCACTACGATCTCCGGAAACCTACCAACAATAGCAATGATTCTTCTATTCCTAGTATAGGCTACTATAAAATAGGATTATTAATCTATATATACTTCTCTCTTTATATTACTAATCTATAATTTAATACTGAATTACTAATTAGTATTTATAGCGTTCTATACTAGTATAGAGTAGTAGTTTAGATAGTTAATTTATATCTATCTCTCTAGGTATATAGGTAAAGAGATTTTAGCCTCTAATATATTCCCTTTATCGTACAGTAGATACCGTACAACGACCCCTGTCCGACATGTATTGTCAGGTAGTTACCTGACGATTCACGCCGTTAGGTTACCTAACGATCCATATCATCTGGGTCCTAGCAACATGTACATTGCAGTTATGACAGGTATTCCAACAAATATAGTATTAGTAGCATTCTCTTAAGCAATACTTCCTTAGTCTAGGAGCTTAGGTCTAGCTTCCTTAGCCTAGAAGGGAAGGTTTATAGTATTGGTTTTCTTATAAGCAATACTCCTAAGTTAATAGTATAGTTATCTAGTTACCTGATTAACAGCCCTTAGTAAGTAGACTGTAATCTACTTAGTTAAGGTTGTTAAGCACTTAACTAACTACCTTACTGCTCTGTATTACCCCTATATCGCAATATAGAGATAAGACTAATCAGTATTAGTAGGTTTCTAGAGATTATAATAATCTAATACAATAAGAGTAAAGTAAGTAGCAAGGAAATACTTGTTTAAGTTCTAGTTCTAGATTATCGTATCTCCCTCTATCTAGAGAGTAGTTATATACCCCTTAAATACCTATATTAAGCGGAGCGCTCGTTAGTAACTATCACATAGTACGCAGGTACGCTACTTATAGCTGTCGCATAAGTGGCGCAGTATACACCCTATTCCCTAGAGCAAGGTGCTTATACGCTGCGCGGTCACGGGGATTAGCACCTAATCCCCCTTACCGCAATCAATAGATTTAGTATTAAAGAGGGATCTATATCTATTTTAGCTATAGCAAGCTCGGCAAGATAGCCGTTGAATTCAGTGTTAAAAGCTGATAAGCCTTTTTTATAGGTACTAAAGGTAAGGGCGTGGAATTCGTTATAGACGTCCTCCTTTTTAGACTCTATAGGTCGGCTATACTGCCTAACAAGCAGCTTAAAGGCCTTAGAAGGTATATAAATCTATGATATAGCAGCCCTAGGGCCACTAGATAAGCTATTGCATAGAAGCATAAAAGAACAGCTTGATCAAAGTAGCTATAAGTGTTAGATATATCACGGTTTTCTAAAAAATTAGATATCCCTAACGCTCTTAGTACTATACTTAAAGCCTGAATCTACTATTGAAAATTACTTTCCCCGCTAAGCTTACTATCGTCCGGTATAGTATAGGCCTTTTTAGAAAGCTCCTTTACTATACTACTAGTAATAGTATCCTTAAAGCCTTCCTTAGACCCTATATCTATAGGGGGGTCTAAAGTACTAGTAGCTGTATTATCTACAGCCGGCCCTAGATAGGGCTCTTTCCTAGGGGGACGTGGAGGAGAATCTAAATCCATAGTACCGCTAAAAGGATCAAATCTAGGACTATAGCTAGTCTTTCTAGTAGCAGCAGCGTTGCTACTATTAGTTAGAGAAGCTAAAGTAGAAGATATATTCTTTATAGCACTAACACTATCCTCGACAGAGGCTTTTAGGGCATTTAGACTTCAAAGTAGTGTTTTTATATCACTAGATTAGCTAGCTATAACTCGCTCATAAGATTTTATATACTGTTTTAGAACTTCTATAACCTTGCTATAGTCTTCACCATGTTCCTCATCTTCTAATAGGGTTCGTATAGGTGGTAGAGGCCTAGAAGATTGCCCTAAATCAGCTGGGTTACTAGCCCTTTAAGGGGTTATACCCTTCCCTTTAGCTCGATCCGCCATTGTAAATAGGCTACTATTTACTTTATAGTGCTAGCTAAAGCACTTAATTAGCTTTCAGTTTACTAAAGCTAATTAGCTAGCTTTCAGTTTACTAAAGCTAATTAGCTAGCTCCCTAATTATAGTAGTGATTTTCTAGGCTAGTCTTAGCGCTTAGTAGGTTTATAGCGCTGCCTACTTGCTACTTAGTAGGGATTTCTAGTAGAAATTCTAAACTAGGCTCCAAGATAGGGACAAGAGACTTCGACGTAGGGACTTAACTACCGCCTATAGATATATCTATAGAAAGGGCTTTATAGTAGGGAAATATAGGTCTTTAGCGCTAGAAATTCTAAAACGCTAGCCTTTCTACTTCCAGCTATAAGTAGAAAGGTCTTTGAGTATAGGTAAGTATACTAGCCTAAGCGTATAAGAGCCCTAAATGCTCGTCAATACTATAGGACTTAGATTTCTTAGCGATTTCTCCTTCTAGATTTTCAGGCTTTTTAGTCCTTAAATAGCCTTCAATAAGATGTAATATATAGCTTTTTAGGGCTAATATACTACTATATTTTTAGCTATAAGAGGCTTAAATAGCCCTATATATAGGTAGAGATAGCGCTTTGCAATTTGGACTCCAACGATCACTATCCTATAGGCTATCCGGGCTTATAACCTATTAGAATGGGTAATCCTATATAAGGATCTATTACCACTATAGCCTACTAGTAGTAGTCGTATAGGGTACGTAGGGGCAGTAACAGTATTGATATGGCCTAAATAGCACTTCCTAGGTATGTGCTAATATAGTAAAGTAGGGCCCTTTACTGTATTCCCTCTATAAAAGTCCTTATATAACGGTATAGTTATAGGCTATAGCGCTATATTATAGGGGCTTGAAGGTTATATATCACGGCTTTCAGTGGGTCTTATAGGCCTATAAGGCTTATAGTTGTAGGTAACGTAGTAATTTGATTTCTAGTCTAGTAGGTAAGGCTTCGCAATTTCCTTTCCTATATATACCCTCCGGGACCGTTCCTGCCTTCCATACAGCAGGAGCGCCTTAGTAGGTGCATAGCGCCTTCCTGAAAAACCAAATAAGCTATCGATTTTAAATAATCGACTTACGGCCACCTAAGCTACAGGGTAAGCCGCACGACTTTTCTTATAAGTTCTGTTTTCGCTCCTACGGTGTAGGGTAGGTACCGGGTAGGTAGGTGACCTAGTAGAAGAGCCTTTTAAGGCTATTTCTAGCGCTTATACAGCCTAAGGAGGGTGTCTCCACAAAAGTGGGACATGAATCTAAAAATAGAAAAGCCTTTTAAAGCTATATCTAGGCTGTATAGTGGTATATATAGCTTAGTCAGCGGTATCCACAAAAGTGGGTCCCCCTGAGAATATAGGGATATTTCTAGTAGTTTGAGAACTTAAATCTGTTTTGCCTAAGCTATAACCGTCAGAGCGCTATAGCTTATTTTATACGTTTAATAGTATCTAACAAGGATATTAAAAAATATCTCAAAACCAAACTACCTATTTTAGAAACCAATATTAAGAAACTTCTACCTACTATATACTACGACTTAATTATAGCTTTTCTTCCTATAAATTCAGAAATACTACTACTGTTGGTAGGTTTCCAGAGATCGTAGTGATCTAAAACGATAAGAGCAAAGAGAACAGCAAGGAAATACTGGTTTAAGTTCTGGTTCTGGATTGTTATGTCTCCCTCTATCTAGAGGGTGGTTATGCACCCCTTAAATACCTATGTTAGAACAGAGCGCTTGTTAGTGACTATTACGTAGTGCGCGGGTGCGCCACTTATAGCTATCGTACAAGTGGCGTAGTACATGCTCTATTCTCTAGAGCAAGAGGCTTAATAGCGTAGTATATGCCCTATTCCTAGAGCGAGAGGCTTATATACTATACAGTTATAGGGATTAGTACCTAACCCCCCTTACTACAATCAATACTAGTAACTCTTCTTTTATAACTATACCAGCGTTTTATTAACCGAAATAGGAAATCCCAGATCATTTCGCTCCTTTTATTACTAAAATAGGAAATACTAATCACTTAACTTCTTGTTTGCTAATTAGAATGTTGAATTCTAGTTGCTAATCCTTAGTATAGAAGGCGCGACTTTAGTACCTTCTAGATATGCCTCTAAACGGCGTAATAGTAAGTACGTTATACTAGCAACCATTATTGTAAAAGCTTATAGTCCTAAATAGGAATTATAATAGGAAAAATCAGAGCTCTAGGCTAGCTGATTGCGAACTCCAAACGCTCTTGCCCTAAACCTATAAATAGGTAGGTTCTCCTACTATATACTACCTGTTCTTTTTCTCCCTATAATCTGTACTAGTAGCAGTAGTAGTAGCAATAACAATAGCAGTAGTAGTAGCAGTAATAATAGCAGTAGTATTAGCAGTACTAGTAGCAATAAGTAAGTTGCTTACTATCCTATACTGATGCTCGAGCATGCTAGTCTTATGCTTAAGCATACTGATCTTATTGTTTATAGTATTGGATTTTAATAATAAGTAGAGTAGATGCTCTTATAAGAGCGTAGGCAGTAACGCCTATATATATACTAAGGACAAGGGTAGTAACGCCCTTAATACGCTTATAACTAACGCTCTTAACGAGCATCTTACCTAGAAGGGCAATAATAACGTGTTTAAGGATATGTCTAAGTATGCTATTGCCAATAATAGTAACTAGAAGAGCGTAGTAGGCGGCGACAACGGCAATAACGATAATAATAACGGCGATCCTAACACTGCGGATACAGCTGTGCTTATTACGTAGCCCGAGTCTATAGGCGGCTGCTCTAACGCTAACTCCGTGCTCCTTAATTCTAAGGGGCTAATCGCGCGTATACGCATCCTGTTCAAGCAGGCTGCTATACTCCGGCATAAGGAGAAGGTAGAGGAGGAGGCAGTGTATAAGGCAGAGATCGCTATATATAAGGTATATGTCTCTAAGCCTGCCAAGCACTCTCTACCTATATTGCCAGCTATTAAGAAGGCGGTGTTAGTAGCTGTATGTATATAGCGTACGGCGCTATACGCTACTACGAGTATGCCTATACTACCGGTAGCGATACCAGCGGTAGTAACGGCAAGTTCGTCGCCTAGCAAAAGCTCGGACAACTCTATTATCTGCTCTAGCCGCTGTATATACTGCGTATTAGACTGTATAAAGCCTTATAAAAGGTTGTTATACGCTTATACGCGTAAACCAGAGGGTAAGCGTCTTACTCTTATTGTCTTTATTGTTAATATTACTAATATATATAAAGTTTATGGCCTATATAGTGCTATATACGCCGTTGTTTGCCTTAGCTATCTATGCTCGCTTTTAGCAGGCATTAAGGACTCGTTTAACAAGTCTGGCAATTTCGCGCTATATGCAGCATACTACGACTATACATTAGGCTGCAGCCTCCGGTACTAGCGGTACTTATCTAGATACTTATATATGCCGATATAAGTTCTATTTGCATATTGTTTCTATTGTTTTATTATTTCTAATGTATATTATAGCCCTGAGTTAGTCTGCCCGTTCTTAGACTGCTTTTTAGAGCTCTGCTCTAACCTGGCTATAAAGGCTAAAGTAAGTTACGATCTTTAGTAGTATCTATTGTTTAATCGGAATACTTATTAGTTATAGGATTGGAAGATATAGCGCGACAGCGCTAAGTATGCCTTAGTCCTAGTAGACAAGGTACGCGCTCTTGTCGAGCACGGGGTGCCTATAGCGGGTATAACACCTGCATAGAAAAAGCTTATAGCGATAGCTGCTATAAGCAAGGCCATTGATGTTTTGTTATTATAATTAGGGGGTAGGGGGCGCTGGCATATATATTGCGCTAGCTGTAAAAGTATAAATTAAGATTGTTTTGTACTTTGCCTTATATTCCTTATTGTACTGTAAATGAATTGTCCTAGCAGTCTTTATCTTTTATACTAGCGATCTTGCCCTAAGTTATATAGACTCTTCCTGTTACTTAGCTAGGTATTAAACCTAGCCTTCTACTCTAATCTTAGCTATATCTGTAGTAACGAGCTTTTTAAGCGTCTTGTTCGGCGTATACTTGGTTATAGCGTTAGCTAGGTTATCGTTGCTACTAATCTACCTGATTTCTGCGATTTTACGGTTTTTGTAGCTCTGTTATAGAGCTATTATATCGATTATAAAGCGCTTTTCTGCTATTATCCCGAGCTTTACTAGGCACTTGTATAAACTAAACAAGTCTGTATAAACGACGATTAGTAGTAGCGATTATAGACCTAGGCCTAAGTATATCTTAGCGAGTATCTAGTATAGTATATACCTAAGATCGAACCTACTTACTATTCTATATATTTCGCTTGCTAGAACGCTTCTTATTACCCGCTTGTACTTAGTCGAGGACTAGTATATAATATTGCTATATAGGTTGAACTTGTTTATATTGCTTATCTTATTTCCGAATATTATAATAAATCTAATCTGTAATGTTATATCGGTATTATTAGCAAATAATCCGTCTATAAAGACAAATAGCTTAGCTATCTTAAGTTTGAGTTACAGGTAGCGTAGCCTATACATTAAGTTCTTAATCTGCTATTATAGTTAAGCGTTAAGCTTAGTAATCTCGGTTATACTAGGCTTAGTTGACTGTACTGCTACTAACAAGTCGAAAGTCGCTTCTAGCTAGCAAATCGTAGTAATATAGGCACCTTATATATGTTGTTCGACGTATACTTGTTTTGCTGTTTTGGCGTCTAGGCTTATAAGTTCGAGTTATATAGCTTGCCCCTTTTGCTAAATCTCGATAGTATCTATACTTGTTTTAAGCCTATATCTATTAAAGTCTATAATTGATTTGTCTGTTAAAAATACTAGCGGCTTATACTTAAAGCTAGCCTTATCTAGCTTAAGCTTTTCCTTATCTGTAAAGGCTTACTCGCTGATATTAAGAGTATTGTCAGTTTATAGGCCGATAATTCCGAATCTGCTTTTAATTCGCATTTTACTAATTATAAGGTATAGGTTAAAGGCGCTTAGCTTAAGGTCAAGACATTTAGTATACCAGTTTATATATATTACCTACTAGTATAGTCTAGCTTTAGCTAGTCTATATAATAGGGTTTTAACAAGTAAGATAGTATAAGGGGGATAGAGCGTCTTAAGCTCTTTAGGTAATAGAAGAATCACTTTCCTTACTAGCTATAACTTAGCTTATATATAAGCCTGGATAACATTACGTACCTAAATCTTAAAACTAAAGTACGTTTATAGTGTTAGAAGTAGTAAGAGTATAAGTTACTATATATAGCGTTGGATTATTAGCGATTAAGTAAGTAGGTACTTCTTATCCTTATTACTAAATCCCTGAGCTATAAAGTGTGATTTCTTATATAGTAGAGTAAGCTTGTCTTTTACTTCTTAGACAATCCTTAACTTAAAGATCTAGTAGTCCAAAGTATCTACTAGTATCTGGATTACTTTGATTACCCCTACTGCTAGGAGCAAGTTCAGTTTTATTTTATCGGATTCTTAGAATGGTATACCAGGTATAATAATCTTGCCTTTAACTTGTAGTGTAAGCGTAAGATTGTAATTATACTTTTCTTTTTCTAAAACAAAGTTATTAGTAGGTGCTAGGTTCTTTTAGGGTTGTTTATATTAGCAGGGCTGCTCAGGCTAAGGATATTAGAATGGTTCTAGCCGCTTAATACCAGCCTAAGTATCTTGCTTATCCTACGCTAGCTCTTAGTAATATAGTTTAACTATTATATTCTGAAATTCTATAGGTCTGTTAACTATATTAACAATTACTGTTATATCTATGGCCGAGATTACCTTATAAGGTCCTGTCTATCGGTTGTTTTCCTAGAATATAAGTACTTTAGCACCTACTTCTAGTAAGTATAGTAGTATGTCTTCTATACTTAGTCTATTACGTTATACAAGAGTATCTTGCATAGTCCTTATATTATTTAGGATTTATAATTGTATTATGGCCTTCTAAATTGCGCCTATTCGGCGTAGTTAAAATAGAGAAGGTAGTATGTCTATAGTAAGGCGTGGATATATATTGAAAACTAAGAGCGTTAGTACTAGCCTGTTTGGGCTAGCGGTATTATTAACCGCGCTTAGTGCTACTTATAGGTATGCCTCTTTTAAGCAAGATCTAGCGGTCTTTAATTTAATAATGTTATAGGCCCTTCTTAGTAGCCTATAATACCGCTTAATCTTGCTAACTAACTAGTATACCTCGACTAGTACTAAATGGCAGGTTATACCTATAAGCTTGGCCTCTATCTAGAACTTATACGCTTTGAAATTAGTACCCTTGTTATAGTATAAAACGTTAGATAGTCTAAGGTATATATCGATCTAACATTCCTTTAGCTACTCCTATATCTCTTTAGCTAAGAGATTGTTCAGAAAGTAGGCTGCTTAGAACAACGTTGTAGCGTCGACTATATATAGTACCTTAGAATTATTAATGTCCAGGACATCTATAATAATCTCGAAATTAAAGCAAATGTCGTCTTATAACATAAATCTAAATCGTTATAGCACTATGCCTTTAATCTAGCAGAAGTAGTAGAACTTATTAATTATCTTAATAGCGCTATGTTCTACTTAGTAGTCTGCTTATTATAGTAGTTTATATAATCTATTGACTATAGGGTATCTATAGCGTTGATAAATACGTCTTAGTTCGGCCTCTATAAGTTATAGAGGTATAAGACGCTTATTATCTGCTATAAATGCTATACTTAGGAGTTTAATCCCTTTTATAAGGATCTATAGATATCCCTATTTCTATTAAACGTATATACGCTTTCCTAACTTAGATACAAGCTTATTTATTGTATTATTAAGGTAGACGCCGAGCTTATCTATATCCTTTAGACATATAAGAAAAGGGGTTGGCATCTCTAATATATAGAAAGTCGTATAATCAATGTTAAGCTTTACTTTAACTGTTCTAAGTAATCGTTTTAAATCCCTAGACCCGAAAAGTATATTTACTTCTCTTATATATAACTTGTTAATCTTAAGCAATCTAATTATCTTTTTTAGTATAAGGAATTGTCAGAGTCCGGCAGTCGAAACGTTAGTAGCTCTAGTATTAGGTATAATCCCTTAGAATTCAGTCTCGGTATACCTATTAAGTACGAACTAAATAGCTTTTATTTTCTTAGTATCCTTTTCACCATCTTTATACGGTTATTTGCTCTTAGTAATTAGATAGAGGAAAGCTTAGTTTGCAAAGTAAGTTACTACTGTTTATTCTTCTTTAAAACTAATTACTAGTACTTTATTTCTACCTTAAGTTTAATTGGTTTTATAGTTATCTACCTAAGCTTTAAGCTTAGTATCTTTTTCCCTTACTTTGTATTTATCGTCTAAACCCTTGTAATTAAGGAGGAACGCGATATATTATCTATGATTTTTGTTAATGCCTTTTCGCTTAAGCTATTTGCTCTTAGCTATTGCTTGTTCCTCTTAGTTATATATAAAGGAGCAGTGATCTAGCTTACTGTAAATCTAACAACCTACTTTAGTATAGCTTTTATTATAGTTCCTTTGCTAGAGCTCGTTTTGCTTTCCGTACCTAGTAGCATCTCTAGGTTGTTATATATATATTGCCCGGTTTCTCTCGAAGATCGAATCTATAATTGGGTTACTCTAATAGTTTCTTATAGGCCTAGCCTTCGTTATAGTAAACCTACGGTCTATTAAGAATTAGCAATATATACGATCCGCTTCCTTAACGTTAAGTATTTGGCAGAGTATAGCTACTAGCTTTTCAAAGCTTATTAGTAGTTTATATAGGGCGATCTTGAGCTAAGACACTCTTTAGCAGGCTTAGATTATATTTATAACTAGGAACTCCTTATAGTTATAGAGCAGACTAAGCCTATATTAGCTTTATTAGAGTCTATTAAGCAAGATCTAGAGAATTTCCTTTATAAACTTGTTACTATTCTTGCTCTTAAGGTATATAGACTGGAAAGTAATAGTATTCTAGATGTATAAGTAGTTGTTCTACTTAGTGCTTATCTTGAAGTATCCCTTTAAGATATTATATAGTTGTATAAAGGAAATGCTAAAAGGGATATAGTATAGGTGATATTCCTTAGCTTATCCTGAAAGTACGTTTGGAAAAACAGTGCCTAGTAGGCTATAATCGATCTGGAAAGTCTAGCATTGGTATAGGAAGAAACGAACTTTGTTATTAAGGATATCGTTGTTAGACCTGGAATAGCTGTCCTTTAAGTCCTAGGACTTGATAAAATCGGTTAGGGTTTTTCGATTAATACTTATCTTGTTTATCCAGCCTATTTCGATTAGTAGGATGGCCATATACTTAGTACTTCTATATATAATATACTTATACTAGGTATACTACTCTTTATTATCTACTTAGGGTTAAGTATGTTCTTGCTTATATCTAGTATTAATACTAGGGGTTTGTATAGGTTATGTAGGGTTCTGTCGTCCCTCTTAATTAGTTCCCTAGTTATAGCCTTGGTAGTTACCTTAGCTATAACCTTAAGTATAACCTTAGCTAGTACTTTAGGTAGTTAGTAGGAATCTATAGCTTTTACTAGTACTCTTGTTAGCTAGCGGGAATCCTACTCTTATTACGCTTCTAAGTCCATAAATCGGAAGTGTTATCCGTAGGTCTAGATTTGGTAGGTAAAGGGTGTTTCCGAACTGGCTACGGTTACCGGTATAGAGCGTTCCGCTTTAGGCTGCTATCTAGCGTATGCCTGGGTCTTAGCTGCTTACTAGTTGATTATCGTTTATAATTAAGCTACTTGTTGGTCTATATTATTAGATAGCGTTTATAGTTGTATTACCGATCTATATCTCCCCCTATAGTACCTCCTATAGCCGGGTACTAAATTCAGAGTCTTAGGTTGTTATTAGTACGATCTCCTTCCCCTTTTCTATTTAAGCGGGAAGAGATGTTATTATATAATATCCATACTTAGCCTAGATCGATAGTCTATGGATTTAGAGGAGTACGTTAGGCCCTAGATTGTTAGACGGGTTATTAGCAAGCGTTGTAAGTCCCTTAGAGAGCTTCTATCCTTTTAAGCTGTCTACTAGGATATAGCTGTTATTAAGCGTTTAGCATAGTTATAAGCGTAGTTTATTATTCAGCTTGTTAAAGTGGTTAGCTATCTAGTCCTTGAAATCTAAGCAGAATTCGTAGTATAGGTCTTTAGATTATCGCCCCTTATAAGTACTAAGGTAGGAGAGCGTATATAAGTTAAGTACTTTGTCGCTATTATACTCTAGATCGATATGCTCTGACAATCTATAGAAGGTTTAAGCGTTAAATTTATTAATATTTGTAATAGGCAGCCAGGTAGGGAATTTTCGTTTAAAATGCTCTTTAAGATCCTAGGCTATATTTGACAAAATACTTAGTATATAATAGAGGTTTGTCTTAGTATCCTCCCTTTCTTAGGTCCTATAAGTAGGAGGATCTTAGGATACTATAGTATATTTATTATAGTAAAGTTAATTAGTAATATGGTTTTAATAGCGTTCTTTCGAGCAATGCTTCTTTAGTCTAAAAGCTTAGGTCGAGCTTCCTTAGCCTAGGAGGATAGGTTTATAATGTTGGTTTTCTTATAAGCGATATTACTAAGTTAACAGGGTAGCTATTTAGTTACCTGATTGATAGCCCTTAGTAAGCAAACTGTAATCTACTTAGTTAAAGTTATCGAGCACTCGACTAACTACCTTACTGCTCTGCGTTACCCCTATATTACAATATAGAGATAATACTGATTAGTGTTAATAGGTTTCTAGAGATTATAGTAATCTAAAACGATAAGAGCAAAGAGAGTAGCAAGGAAATACTGGTTTAAGTTCTAGTTCTAGATTGTTATATCTCCCTCTACCTAAAAGGTAGTTATATACCCCTTAAATACCTATATTAGAGCAGAGCGCTCGTTAGTAACTATTATATAGTGCGCGGGTGCGCCACTTATAGCTGTTGTATAAGTGGCGCAGTGCGCGCCCTATTCCCCAGAGCGAGAGGCTTAGTAGCGCAGTACGTGCCTCATTCCCAGAGCGAGAGGCTCATGTGCTGCGCGGTCACGGGGATCAGCACCTGACCCCCCTTACCGCAATCAACAACTACCTTATTACCCTTTTGATTATTATATCGAAATTACCCTAGGCAAGTTACTACTAGCTTTATAATACCGCCTTATAAGCTCCTAAGAGCTCCTAGTAATATAAAAATACCTAGATAACTACCTTTCTAAGGGCTTTATACAAAGTAGTATATTATCAGCAGCTATACTAGTATCACTAATAAAGAGACCTAGTAACAGAGTACAAGTTTATATTAATTACTAAGACCTAAAGAACATTTTAGTTAAAATCAATATTTGATTCTACTTATTATAGAAACGTTAGATATACCATACTAGGTAAAAATATATACTAAACTCGACATTATAGTAGCATTTAATCAGATCCGAATCGCCCTTAGTAATAAATGGAAAACTATATTTATTACCCATTTCGGCTTATTCAAGTGTTTAGTGGCAAATTTCAGTATAACTAGCGCGCCTAGTACTTAGCAGCACTTTATTAACTATACCTTGTTCGATGTATTGGACAAATATACAACTATTTATCTAAATGACATTCTTATCTTTAGCAATACCCCCACGAATTATACCTAATATATCCGCGATATGCTTATAAGGCTTATAGATGCTAGCCTTAAAGTGGATATTAAAAAGTATAACTTTTATACTACCTAGATAAAATACCTTAGACTTATTATTTCAATAACCAGTATTTCTATAGACTCTAAAAAAACCAAGGCAATTACTAAATAGCCTTGCCTAGAATTACTATAGGATCTATAACGATTCCTAGGCTTCTCTAATTACTACTATCGTTTTATTTCTGGCTTTTTATCTATAGTACGTTCTTTAACATCCCTTTACCGTAATAGAGCCTGGACTAGGCCTTAGTCTGATTCTCCCTAGGAGGAAACCTCCTTCTAACGCTTAAAGCAGGCTTTTACTATAGCGCCTATACTATAATACTTTAACCCTAACTAAAGGATAGTAGTAGATACTGACGTATCTAAATAGGCCTTAGAAGGTATACTATTCTAATATAACTTAGAAGGGATTCTATACCTAGTTGCTTTCTTCTTAGTAAAGTATAAACTAGTAGAATATAACTACAAGATCTATAATAAGGAGCTACTAGCTATTATCAAAGCGTTTAAGGAATAGAGACTAGAACTATAAAGCCTAGACTAACCTATTAGGATATTTATAGACTATAAGAACTTACAGTACTTTTATATAATAAAGATTCTTAATTAGAGATAGGTCTAGTAGTCTGAATTCTTAGGCAACTTCTGATTCTAGATTACCTATAGACCTAGTAGTAAATACGTAAAGCTAGATACTCTCTTCTAATACCCTAGCGACTTATTAGTAATACCTTTGGATTTATTAGATACTTAAATTATATAAAGATCTTAAGTTTTACTTCTAAACTTTAGATAAGGTTATATCTAATTTACTATTGTTCCCCTACTTCTGCTTCTTATACTCGATATATCAGACTTAATCGACTCTATTATCTAGACTACCTACTCTCACTATTAAGACTCCTAAAGACTTCTAGACTGTATTTAGAACCCTAACTACTATATATTTCCGCCTAAGCTTCGACCGCTTTTATATACAGTTATAGCCAACTATATGGTAATTCAGGGCTAACTCTATATTGACGACTGTCTTTTTATCCTACTAGGTAATAGAATAAGGCTCTAAGTTATCTACTATAATTATTGCTAGTAGGGTATCCTAGCTACGACAGGACTCTAGAACTCCTATAACGCTCCTATTATTAGCTATATATAAAGTAGGACGTTATGCAATTTGTTATAGTATACAATATTTACTGTTATACTAAGAACGCTGAAAGAGCCCTGCTAGGCCTTCTTATACCTTTACTAGTCCCTTTCTAGCCTAAGACTATAATAAGTATTAATTATATCTTACTGCTTCTAACCTACTACTAATATAAAGTTAATTATTAGTATACTCTTATAGTAGTTAATAGACTAATAAAAATGAGACACTTTACTATAATACCTAACCTTTCTATAACTATACTTGCTTCTACCTTTATTATAAATATCTTCTCACTCTATAGGTCCCTAGACTGTATTATATTAGACAAGGGTACTTAGTTTATTAGTACCTTTTAGAAGGAACTTTGCCGCTTCTTAGGCATCTCTCTACAATACTTCTTTATAGCCTACCCCCAAACTAACAGTCAGATAGAAACTATAAACGCCTATTTAGAATAGTACCCATAAGCCTTTATTTCTTTCTATAAGGATAATTAGGAAGACTAGTTACCCTTAGTAGAGTTTGCAAGTAATAACTACAAGTTAGAGACTACCTATCTTATACTATTCTTTACTAATTATAGATAGTACCCTAATTAAGGCGTTAAACCTAAGCTACCTATAGCTCCCCTATAAACTAATATCAAACAAAAGGAGTTCCTAAATACCTAGTCCATCTATAAAAGACTTTAAAGAGTAGTTCATCATACCTAACTATTTATAGAACAAGCTTAAGCCTATATAGCTATAACTACAAATAAAAAACGCCAGGACTTAGTTTAGTATAAAGTAGGGGATAAGGTATAGGTTAGTACTACTAATATTTAGTAGGGTTAACCTTTTAAGAAGCTTAGCTATAAGTAGCTCATCCCTAAAAATATTACTAAGGTATATAGATAGGTAGTTATAGTTTATGTCCTACCTCTATATAAGATCTTCCCTATCTTCCAAATTGTTGAACGTACAAAATGAGCTATAGCGCTCCAACGGTTATAGCTCAGGCAAAACGGATTTCAGTTCTCGAACTACTAGATATATAGCTATATTCTAGGGGTGGACCCACTTTTGTGGATACCGCTGACTAAGCTTTATATTCCACTATATAGCCTAGAAATAGCTTTAAAAGGCTTTTCTATTTTTAGATTTATGCCCTACTTTTGTAGAGACAGCCTCCTTAGGCTATATAAGCGCTAGAAATAGCCTTAAAAGGCTCTTCTACTTGGTCACCTACCTACCCTATACCTACCCTGCACCGCAGGAGCGAAAACAGAACTTATAGGAAAAGTCGTGCGGCTTACCCTGCAGCTTAGGTAGCCGTAAGTCGATTATTTAAAATCGCCAGCTTATTTGGTTTTTCGGGAAGGCACCATGCATCTACTAAGGCGCTCCTGCCGTATAGAAGGCAGGAACGGTCCTAGAGGGTATATATAGGAAAGGAAATTGCGAAGCCTTACCTACTTGGACTAGAAATCAAGTTACTACGTTACCTACAACTATAAGCCTTATAGGCCTATAAGACCTACTAAAAGCCGTAATATACAAGCTTAAAGCCCCTATAATATAGCGCTATAGCCTATAACTATACCGTTATATAAGGACTTTTATAGAGGGAATACAGTAAAGGGCCCTACTTTACTATATTAGCACATACCTAGGAAGTGCTATTTAGGCTATATCAACGCTGTTGCTGCCCCTATATACCCTATATAACTACTATTAGTAGGCTATAGTAGTTATAGATCCTTATATAGGATTACCTATTCTAATAGGTTATAAGCCCGGATAGCCTGTAGGATAGTTATCGTTGGAGTCCAATTTCAAAGCGCTATCTCTACCTATATATTTAGGGCTATTTAAACCTCTTATAGCTGAAAATATAGTACTATATTAGCCCTAAAAAGCTATATATTACATCTTATTGAAGGCTATTCAAGGACTAAAAAGCCTGAAAATCTAGAAGGAGAAATCGCTAAGAAATCTAAGTCCTATAGTATTGACGAGCATTTAGGGCTCTTATATGCTTAGGCTAGTATACTTACCTATACTAAAAGACCTTTCTACTTATAGCTGGAAGTAGAAAGGCTAGCGTTTTAGAATTTCTAGCGCTAAAGACCTATATTTCCCTACTATAGAGCCCTTTCTATAGATATATCCATAGTCGGTAGTTAAGTCCCTATGTCGAAGTCTCTAGTCCCTATCTTAGAGCCTAGTTTAGAATTTCTACTAAAAAGCCCTACTAAGTTGCAAGTAGGCAGCGCTATAAACCTACTAAGCGCTAAGACTAGCCTAGAAAATCACTACTATAATTAGTGAGCTAGCTAATTAGCTTTAGTAAACTGGAAGCTAATTAAGTGCTTTTACTAGCACTATAAGTAAATAGTAGCCTATTTATAATAGCAGATCAAGCTAAAGGGAAGGGTATAGCCCTTAAAAGGGCTAGTAACCCAGCTGATTTAGGGCAATCTTCTAGGCCTCTACTACCTATACGAACCCTATTAGAAGATAAGGAAGATGGCGAAGACTATAGCAAGGTTATAGAAGTCCTAAAACAGCATATAAAATCTTAGAAGCGAGTTATAGCTAGCTAATCTAGTGATATAAAAATACTACTTTTAAGTCTAAATACCCTAAAAGCCTCTGTCGAGGATAGCGTTAGCGCTATAAAGAATATATCTTCTACTTTAGCTTCTTTAACTAATAGTAGTAACGCTGTGGCTGCTACTACTGGAAAAACTAGCTATAGTCCTAGATTTGATCCTTTTAGCGGTACTATAGATTTAGATTCTCCTCTATATCCCCCTAGGAAAGAGCCCTATCTAGGGCTGGCTGTTCATTTAGCGACTAGTAATTGAGACCCCCCTTTAGATATAGGGTCTAAGGAAGGCTTTAAAGATACTATTACTAGTAGTATAGTAAAGGAGCTTTCTAAAAAGGCCTATACTATACCAGACGATAGTAAGCTTAGTAGGGAAAGCAATTTTGAATAGTGGATTCAGGCTTCAAGTATAGTGCTAAGAGCGTTAGGGATATCTATTTTTTTAGAAAACCCTGATATATCTAACACTTATAGCGACTCTGATCGAGCTGTTCTTTTAATGCTCCTATGTGATAGCTTATCTAGTAGCCCTAGGGCTGGTACATCGTGGATTTATATACCTTCTAAGGCCTTGAAGCTGCTTGTTAGGTAGTATAGCCGACCTATAGAGTCTAAAAAGGAGGATGTCTATAAAGAATTCCATGCCCTTACCTTTAGTACCTATAAAAAAGGCTTATCAGCTTTTAACGCTGAATTTAACAGCTATCTTACTAAGCTTACTATAGCTAAAATAGATATAGATCCCTCTTTAATACTAAATCAGTATTTTAAGGCTCTAGAATCTAAGTTTCCTAGCTGGGTATCATGCTAAAAGAGCTCTATAAGACAGGCTAGAATGCTAGGTCTTATAGCCTCTAGCCTTAATATAGAATATCTAATAGCTAATATTTTAGAAGAATCTAGGAACCCGGCTATAGAGGCGTATAGAGCAGCTTATATAGCTAATAGCTCCAATTCAACCCCTAATTCAAATTCTAACCCTAGTAAGAAGGGTAAAAATAAGAAAAAGGGTAAGAAGAAGGCTAGTTATAATATTGAAGGGCAGAATTATAGTGCTAAAAGTACTGAACAAGCCTCCTTTATGCTAGGGTCCTATAACCTAGCTATAGAAGAAGAAGAAGAGGAATCCGACTCTAGTTCCAATTCTAGTTCTTCTAGCGATTCTAATACCCAATTAGCAAAGCTATTAGCGTTAAAAAGGTATAAGAAGCGTAAGGACTTTAAAGGAAAAGGCCTAAAAACCTCTTCTAATAACAAGGCAAAATATAAAGATAATCAGCGTAGAAGACGCCCTGGAGACCCCGCTCTTTATAATAGTTAGCTATACAATACAAGATCTATGGACCATATCAGTAAGAGTAAAGAGCAGTTTACTACCTTTACGCCTAACACAGGCCAGTTACGCCCTATTAACACTGGAAATAGCCCTATAAGCCCGGCTAGTATAGGCTCTATTATACTAGAAGTATTATCTAGAAAGGCCCCCCCTACCTATACTAAATTAGTATTAGATAATGTTTTATACCTACCTAATATGAATATAAATATTATTAGTAGGGTTAGGCACTATAATTCAGGAGGTTGCCTTATAAAGGAAACCCTTTATAAGGGTGATAGACGCTATATAGCTGTACTAGACTTTAAAAAATCAGGATTTTTTCTTAACGTTAAAGGCAGCTCTAAGCCTATATTACATATCAATTTTACTTTTCCTTTAGGCCTTTCTAGTTATACTACTAAAAGTATAGAGCCACAGTGTAATAAGATTATAGTGGAAATTCCTTCTCATTCTATTAGAAAGGAAGACTATAGGCCTATTATAGAGGATGCTATAGTATCCGAAGCTATAGAGCCTAAAAAGCGCTATAAGCTAAGGAACTCTCCGGCTAAGGGCACTACTTTAGAAGGTATAGGACCTTCTTTAAGAGGGAAAAGGCCCCGTAGGCCTATAGAGCCCTGAGCCACTGCCCAGGCCCCCAATCAAAGTCCCTAAAAGACTAGGGAGCCTAAGCCCTTAACTAGCACTAGAGACCTGCCCCATATGCTAAGAGAGCCAGTTATAAAGGGGAATAAAGTAGTAGAAAAGGCTATATCTAGCCTTACTTTAAAGGAGCCTAATATAGATTAGCGAGACTACTATAATCTACTTAATTTAGCTAAATTGTAGCACGTTAGGCTAGGCCATATAGGCCTACGTCTTTTGAAAAAGACCTCTAGTATTACTAAAGGGCTGCCTAATTTTAATAAAATAAAGGAAGCTGATTTTCACTGCTCTAGCTATAATCGAGGTAAAGCAGTGAGAAGGGTTAGTAAGGCTTTAATACCTGACCTACCTAGGGTCTTAGACTTAATAGAGGGCAATACTATTAAAATTAGGCCTAGGCCTTATAACAGAAACCCTATAGTCTTACTTCTAGTTAACCGTAAAAGTAGGTATAGGTGGGTTTTTAACCTACCTAATAAATCAGGCCCTATAGTAGCTAACACTATTAAGGGCTTTTTAAGAGGCCTAAGGAATAGTTTTGGTAGATATCCTACTAAATTCCACTTTACCAGAGGCACTGAAATAACTGATTTATTAACTACTTGGTTAGCTGAAAGAGGTATTAAATTTACTACTTCTGCCCCCTATATCCACAAGCAGAACAGCTTAGTAGAACGATCAGTTAGAGTTCAACTAGACTGTATAAGGTGTACTATTCTTAGTAGCAATTTACCCTAGTATTTATAGTGCTTTATACTGGAGGCTGTAGTAGAATTAGTTAATAGAATAGCTATAACTAATAAGGAAACCACTCCTTTCCAGGCGCTATTTAACGAGCTAGAGCCTGATATTCCATATATACCTAACCTAGAGCGCTATAGGGCTATAGACGCTAGAGGAGAGGCTATTATACCTCTAGAAAAACGGTCTAAATCGTTAAGATTTACCTCTAGAACAGAAGAGTGTAATTTACTAGCGCTATTAGGTTCCAAGACCTACCTAGTATATATACCATCTAGAAGAGCAGTACTTAAAACCTCTACTATTAAGTTTATAGAGGATAATATAGTACTAAGTCAGCCTACTGATAATACGGCTTTAGAGGGGGAATTAGTAGACCTAGACCTAGATTTAGAGGGGGCTGTAAGCCCAGACCCTTCTAATTTTCATACTAAAAAGCCTATTGGTATAGAAATAGGACCTAGTAAGCTAGAACCCTACGAATCTTCTTCCGATAGTAAATTAGATAATCCCTTACTGGATAAGCCTATAAATCCGGTTATAGTAGAGTCTACTAGGCCTACTATATCTATTAGAAAGCCTGAATTACCAGAGGCGTTTCCCCAAACTATAGAGCCTATTTTTACACCTAAGCCTTTAGAAGTTATAGCGCCTAATAAGCCTATAACGAACGAACCTCTTAATAATAGTGATCTTATTTTAGAGAGGGATAAAATGCAGCTCGATCACTATAAGCTTTTAGCTAAGACTAGTAGCTATATACTGTCTTTTGTCTATAAGGCTCGAAAAAGGGTAATATCTAAGGATAGTATGCCTACTACTTATAAGCAAGTCTTAAAACTACCTAGAGATGAGCGTAGTAACTGGTTAGAGGCTATTACTAAGGAATTTATCCAGTTATTAGAGCTAGGGGTTTTTAAATTGCTACCTAAGAGTCTATTACCTTCTAACTATAAGCTTATTACCTATCGAAACGTTCTTAAGGTTAAAAAGGACGCTAAAAACAGGCCTATTAAGTATAAATCTCGGTTAGTAGCTAGGGGCTTTATCCAGGTAGAAGGCCTTAATTACACTATAACCTACGCCTCTACCAGTATACCACCTACTAAGCGTATACTTCTAGCTATAGGTGCTATTCTAGACTAGGAAATAGAATAAGCTGACTTTATAGGGGCATTTCTTAATAGCGCTTTTAGAGAAGAAATATATATGGAAATGCCTAAAGGACTATTAGACCTAGCGGCTTCTAATAAGGCTATTTATAAGCTTTTACCAAAATACAGCTATAATCCTTCTACTCCTAATATTATCAAACTATCTAAAGCGTTATATAGTCTGAAACAAAGCCCTAGAGAGTGGCAAGATAAGCTTAAAATCTTACTTAAGAGCCTAGGTTATCTCCCTCTTATTTCAGATCCAAGGGTCTTCTATAATGCTATAACCTGCTACTATATCGTTACCTATATAGATAACTGTCTATTTATAGGGCCTGATATAGGCTATATAACTGATTTAAAGAAACCGCTTAATAAGGTCTATACTATAAAAGACTTAGGGCCTGCCGCCTATTTCCTAGGCATACAGATTATAAGGGATAGACCTCATAGGCGCCTATGGCTTAACCAGTTACAGTATGTAGAAGAGGCGGTTAGCCGCTTTAACTTAGCCGATTCTAAGCCTATATCTATTCCCTTATAGCCAGGGCTAGTAAGTCAACTTCAACTAGAGGAAGATATTACTAGCTACCTCTATAATTCTACAGAAATTAAGCTCTATTAAAGCCTAGTAGGAACAGCTATGTATATAATGCTCCTTACTAGGGTAGATATTAGCTTTATTGTACAGTAGCTCTCTAGGTCTTTAAAAAGACCTATAAAATTACACTTAAACGCTGCTAAAAATCTTTTTAAGTATCTGAATAGTACTAAAGACTATAGCATCTGTTTTAGCTATAATAGAGATACAGTAGCTAATCTAGGGCCTAAGCTTAGTAAGAATAGTAATACAACTACTAAGCTTAGTAGAGACTTTTACTCTAAGGAAGGGCCTAGGCCCCTAACTACTACCTCTACTACTATAGTAGATTCTAGAAATAGTAAAGGTAGTAGCCGGACTTCTATAATTAATAGTAGTCTAGTCCCTATAGGCTTTAGTGATTCTGATTTTACAGGGGGTAAGGCTACTAGTAAATCCACCTACAGCTATCTATATAAGTTAGCCGGTAGGCCTATTAGTTGGAAAACAAAAAGAGCTACTACTATTACTCTCTCTACCCTAGAAGCTGAAACTAATGGACTTACAGAGGCTATACGCAAATTACAGTGGATTATAGGGCTATTTTCTGAACTTTACAGACCTATAGACTATCCTATTACTCTTTATAGAGATAATCAGGGCTCTATAACGATGGCTAATAACCTAGCGCTACACGCTAGAACTAAGCATACCCTGCTGAAATTCCAGTACTTTAGAGAGCAGGTTAAGGCTAAAATAGTTACTATTATATATCTTAATACTAAGTGTATACCAGCTGACAGACTTACTAAAGCCCTACTAGTTAGTGGCTTTCAGTCTTTTATTAGGCTTCTAGGCCTACAACCTGAGGGAGCTTTTTACTAAGCTACCCTTTCCCCCTATATATATACTCTATATTATATATATAGAAGGCCTGGCTTAGCCTGATTAGGTTATAAGACCAGTCAATAGTACCGGCTACTTTACAGCCCTCTAGAATCACCTAATTCCTCTATATAGCCTTAAAGGCTTATAAGGTCCTAGCTACTATAGTACAGTTCTATAGGCGCCCTTATGCTAGCATCAGCTCCCTGCGGCATTAGGGAGGCCTATATTACTCTAGCTACATCTAGAAGTACTCTAGTATATGGTATAGCTATATTTGGAAAATATAGGCTCCGGCTATTACTAATAGTATACTTTCCTTTAGAGGGGGATTCTCTATATGACTACCTGTTATTTCCTTACTAGAACCTGCTGAAAGAACGGAGTAAAAAAGGGCATAAAATTTAAAACTATGCTAAAAATCTTTTTCTCTATAAGAGGATAAAGGCGTTTATAAGCCCTTTACTCCTTCTATACTCTAGTGCATCTATCAGTCGCTAGGGTATAGAATATTTAGATATTATATATTACTATACGCTTTAAAGCTATAGTACCTATACCTTTAAATAGGTTATAGATTTGATTTCAACATCATATATATTCTTACTTCTTTCTATATATAATAGGGGTTTATCCTATATATATAAGGGCATAACCCCTTTGTCTAACGGAATAGTTTTGCTCTTACGTTCTTATTTCCTAGGATTCTTCTATTCTTTACCTCTATATAGATAGATTCTATTACGCTATCTAATCCCCGTAGGGGATATCTAGTTAGGCTGAACTAGTGCTATAGGAAAACCGTATAACGGGTGAAAAACCTATAACCGTACATAGGAAAAAAGGGGGGTGTAATAGGGGGTAGGCCAATCTTCACCAGAGTAGATACTGCCTCTTTAGGAGTATGAAAACATACTGCCTAAAGGGGTATAGGCTAGACCGCTTCTAGCCTCTAAGCAACTAAGTATTCTAGCAGTCTAGTAGTAATATGGCGGACTAGGGGGCGTATAGCGCCGCTGCCTCCTTTTTCGAGTTTATAGAGAAAGCTATATATATCCCCTCTTCCCCTCTCCTTAAAGGAGGCTAAAGGGTAGGCCGGGCAACCGTTAAATATATGTTGGATGTCCTCTATAGCTAGGTGGCAGCGGCAGAGGGGGTTGTCAACCCTAGGCACCTTATAGGTATATAGGAATCCCCTTAGGCTTATCTTCCCTATATAGGCCTGTATTAATAGCGAGCTTTCAGCCTTAGAGAGGTTATAGTAGCGTCTCTAGAAGGCCTCCTTAAGGGCCTTAGCTAGGTTTTCCTCTTAAAAGGCAGCCTTAGCTGATTTCTCTAAAAGGCTCTCTATATAGGGGTTATAACTAGAGGCCCTAGCCTCTTATAGATAGCAATCCTTCTAAGCAGTATAGAGGGGTTCTTTATTAATAGCCTTCCTTAGTTATTAGTAATACTACTAGGCTGTTGCTTCTCTCTTTCTCTCTTACTTTATACGCCCTTTTAGGAGGAGGCTAGTCCTAGGGGTCCTATTTCCAAGGGTATAGCATAGGGCTTCCTTCTACTTAGCCACCTCTTTCCCTATAGCCCTATTTATTCTAGCCTAGCTAGCAAAGAAGAGGGCGTTAAGGTAAAGGTTAAGGGGGGGACGTTAGCCTTATAGTAGAGGCTTCGGATCGATATCCTTTTATAGGCTTCTATAACTCTCCTTAGGCCTCGTTTTCGGCTGCTAGTAGGCCTCTAGTTATACCTTATAGCCTATTTAGTGTTATAAGTATAGGGGTATACTAGGCCAAGGCTATATAGGCTAGGACTAGCCTTATTACTACTATATATAGAAGCCTAGTCCTTTCGATTCCAGGTCTCTAGGTCTTTCTAGTAAGCCTAGTAATAATAATGGACTAAGTCTTTAGCTTCTACTATAGGGTACTAGTTTAGGCCTTCCAAGTAAGCTTAGGGTCTAGCCAAACCCCTAGAAAACAGGCCTCTATAGCTAGTTATAGGCGGGGGGAGTCCTCTATTAGTCCTAGATTAATAGAGTTAGTCTAGGGCCTCCTTCTAGGGGGAAAGTATATAAGCTTGCTCTTTACTGCTAAGAAGGTAACTCTAGCGGTTGTTACCCAGTCTAGGCACTCTCTCTAGGCCTTTTCTAGCTACTTAACCGTTATTATAGCTTCCCTGCTAAAGGCTAGTATGTTAGTATCGTCTATATAGCCTATAGTAGAGATAGTAGGGTATTTTCTTTCTAGCCTTTTATATAGGGGGCAGAGGTATAGGACTAAAAGGATTGGTAAAAGTAGTAAGCCTTAGGGTACTCCTGTTAGTACTAGGATTTACTGGCTTTTTTAACTGTCGAATAAAAGGCTAGTAGTCCTAGAAGAGAGGAATTCCCTTAGCCAGGATAGTAGCTAGGTAGGTAGCCCTAGCTAGTCTAGTATAGCTAGGAGTCTGTTATAAAGGATACTGTCGAAATACCTTAATAGGTCTAGCTATAGGAGGGAGGCCCTGGCCTTATACTTCTAGGCCTCTTAGACCTGGGCTATAAAGAGGTATATAGCCGATTTAGTAGACTTATAGCAGTAGTAGCCCTATTATATTACTGGAATTAGCTTAAAAGCCTTAGCTATATCCTTTATTTTAGTCCCTATAACTTTCTCTGGGACCTTACTAATACAGTTAAGCAGGGCTATAGGGCAGTAGCCTCTAAGGGTATTATAGGCGTCTAGCTGTTCTCCTAGTTTAGAGAGGATAATAGTAACCGCTTCTTTATATTCCTATAGATAGAAGCTATAGAGGAAGGATTTTAAGGCGAGTATAGTAAGGGCCTTGTATAAGGGGTTGCTATAGGCCTTTAGAAAGCCTATAAGGAGTTCGTTAGGTCCTAGCGCTTTCTAGGGTTTTATTGTTTTAATAGCCTCCTTTATATTATCTAGCTTTACTGTCTAGCTAACTAATAGTCTAAGGCCTATTAGGGGTTCCTTTAGGCTATCCTTTTAGGGGGAGGGGGGAAAGAAACATGCTAAAAGGGCCTCTACCTTCTCCTAGGAGGTACTGGCTTATCTAAGGGTTAGTAGTTTAGAAGAGGGTAGGGCAGTAGTACTTTATAGCCTAGCCTATCTTTTTAGTTGCTAGAGCTTCTTTAGCTTTTCTCTAGCCTTCTATAGAAAGGCTCTCTAGGTCTTTCTCTTACTCTCTCTTATAGCCTTTATTTGCTTCCTTTAGGCTAACTTATAGGCAGTAAAGAGGGCCTAGTTACTAGGGGAGCGTTAGAGCTGTCTTTCTGCCCTCTTTCTCTTTTAGACTACCTAATAGATTTCGTTATTCTACTAGGGGGCACTCTTCTTTTTAGTAGTTACTAGGGCTCTTTTAGAGGTTATAGCTCTAGTAATACGCTAGAGTTCCTTTAATAGTCGCCTATAGGCTTCCTAAAGCTTAGCTAGGTTAAAGAGGTATAATAGGTATCTATAGCCCCCTATATTATATATTAGGGAGGTAGCCTCTCTTACTACCCCCTTCTTATCCATTTTCTTCTACTAGAATCGGGGGGACGGCAGTAGGGTTTCTATAGTTTCTAGGTTGATATCTAGACCCTAGGGATAGTAGTCTAAGCATAAGTGTATATCTAAGCTAGTATAAGAGTAGGTAAGGCTACTACTAAGCTAGAAGTAGTTAATAGTAAAGGCCCTATCTGCTTAGCTCCCCTATAGCGCCCTGGTTATAGTGCTATAGGGGGTATAAAGGGTAAGCCCCTACTCTGCTATTAATAGTAGTAGGTCTTTTAACCTAGGGCTAAAGCGGTTATATTAGTCCTATAAAGGGTAATAAAGGTTAAGGTCCCTAGCTAGAAGGTAAAGGCCTAGACAGACATTAATCTTCCCTTTTATTTCTTCTATAAAGGGGGTTAAGCCGGTCTTGGGTTAGAGGTTGTTATATAGGGACTAGACTATAAAGGGGCTGTTCTTAGTCTATATAGTAGCCCTAGCCTAGTCTAAGCTAGAGCTATAGGTCTATATTACTAGTAGGAGTAATTTATAGATATAGAGTATAGCTCTTTTATTAGGGGTGAAAATAGGGTAGTAGAGGGCTGATCTAAGGTAGTAGGTAGAGTACTATACCTATCTATCAATCTAAGGCTCTTATATAGCAAGTATTTCTTCTTTTACTATAGAAAGTAGTACTTTCTATACCTCCTTTAAGCCCTATACGTTCTAGAGGTATACCCTTATATCTCTATCTCCTCTAGCTATATAGTAGGCAGTAGTTGTTATATAGTAGTAGCGCTAGCTAGTCTAGTATCTAGGTCTAGTTTAGGTCTAGTATCTAAGGGTCTAGAGGCTCTTATAGGCTCTAGGGTTCTAGTAGGTCTAGTAGCCCCTTTAGGGCTTATAGCTAGTATAGAGGAAGAGGAGGTTTAGCCGCTTAGTTAGCTAAAACAGATAGTGATTATACTCTAGTTAGGGGTTAACCCTCTTAATATTATTAGCTAGCCCCTCTATCTCTTCCCTAAGACTATAGTATAGCCTTCCTCTCCCTCCTTTTATATAAGGGCCTGCTAAAGGAGGTATTACTACTATTATTACTATTGCTACTATTGCTATTTGTACTAATATAGAGGCGGTTAGTTAATGTTAAAGATCTTAGGCCTAGAATATAGATATCTCTTAGCCTATACCTATACCTTCTTTAAGTAGGGGCAGGCCTCTAAGCAGGTATAGTAAGCTTAGTGGCAGTTATAGCAGCAGGGTGCTCTAGAGTAGGTAGGGGCTTCTAGCATAGTATAGCTATCAGTGCTATAGTTATAGTAGATCTCTTCTTTACTCTAGTATATCTTAGCCCTATAGCCCTATTTCTAGTATTATAGGCATTAGATAGGCTTAGCCTTGTCGATCTAAGGCTCTACTTCTAGGGCTTAGTAGCTCTAGAAGACCCCCTTCTTATAGGCTTTCTAGGCTACCTCCAGGAAGAATAAGGCTATTAATATCTTAACCCTAGTCTATTCTAGCCCTTAAGGGTACTAGACCTTTGCCCTAACCGCCATAGGGTATTACTTCTTAGCCTCTTTTAGTAGGCCCTTCTTTATAACCTGGTTATAGACTATAAGGCCTTTAACCATTACTATCTAGGTTATAGTATATAGGGAGGCCTTTTTGCTAAAGGCCTTTATAATCTAGGTAGTATTATCCTCTAGGCTCTTCTTTATCTCTATATTCTCTATAACTAGAAGAAGGTTACTGCTAAAGAGCGTCCGAACCCCCTAAACTACTAGGCCAGATACCTATTAGATAGCTTATACTACCTCTAAGACAGACTTAGCAAGTACCTATTACTAGGCTAAGCCTAGTTAGATAAGTATCTAGCGCTTTAGGCTAGGCCTAGTTACCTTACTAGCTATTAGCTTACTAGCTATATTAGCCTAGGTAAGGGCTATAGACTAAGAGTAACTAGGCTGTTACTACTATTACTACTATTGTTACTAGTAGTAGCTAGGTTGCTAAGGGTATTACTAGTACTATAGCTTAGGCGTTACTAGGGTAGTAGGGCGGTTTTAGGGTACTAGAGCTGCTACTATAGCTAGGGCTTCTCTAGATAGGTCCTAGAGTAAGGCTATAAGGGCAATTTACCTAGCTTTAGTAGTTACTTCTATTATACTATAGAAGTTAATACTATCTTTAGCTAGGCTAATTATCCGGTCTAGAAGGCTAAAGAGCGTAAGGGCGAGCTCAAAGGGGCTAAGGGCAGCCTAGACAGTTTTCTTAGTTACTAGGGCGATATAGTTAGCCTTGGCAGCATTATTGTTACTTTCATCTTTCCCTATATTTTTCTCCGATTTTTTCTCTAGCTTTTTCAAGGTTTTCTAGCTAGAAGGGGCCGGGGCCAGGGCGTACTAGCTACTGTTTAGGCCCCTAAAAAAAGGCAAAGATATTGGTAGAGGGAGGGGCACTAATTATAGGGACATTAATAGTAGGGGGGGTACTAGAGCTAGGTGCTATAGGTACTATAGTTATAGCGCCTATAGCAGTCTCCTTAGTAGTAGTAGAAGTAGTAATATAACAGTCTTTCATTTCTATATCGTTATTTAGGTAGTCTATACTTAGAGGTTAATAGTCTATACTTAAAGGCTGGCTTAAAGGGTATTATTATTATCGTTAGCTATAGGTAGGGCAGGGTTACTAAGGCATAAAGCTGCATTAGTAGCCTATATATAAGGGAATTGCAGTTATAAGAGGGCAGCTAGGCTTGCTATTTTCTGTATTTTCGCATGCCTAGGGCTATTGTATAACCGATAGCGCTATAGCGAAAATTGGCAGGCGTTAAGTCCTTAATCGGACGGTTCGAATAGATGTGATTGTACGCGATTTGGTATGGTTTTGACCAAAAACCCGTTTTCGTATGTTTGATGTCGGTCTCCTTTACCTATATATAGCTTTCTCAAGCTTATAAAGGAACAGAAGAATATAGGGGGTGTTCAACGTACAAAATAAGCTATAGCGCTCTAACGGTTATAGCTTAGGCAAAACGGATTTCAGTTCTCGAACTACTAGATATATAGCTATATTCTGAGGTTGGACCCACTTTTGTGGATACCGCTGACTAAGCTATATATTCTACTATATAGCATAGAAATAGCTTTAAAAGGCTTTTCTATTTTTAGATTTATGCCCTACTTTTGTGGAGACAGCCTCCTTAGGCTGTATAAGCGCTAGAAATAGCCTAAAAGGCTCTTCTACTAGGTCATCTACCTACCCTGTACCTACCCTGTACCGTAGGAGCGAAAACAGAACTTACAGGAAAAGTCGTGCGGCTTACCCTGCAGCTTAGGTGGCTGTAAGTCGATTATTTAAAATCGCCAGCTTATTTGGTTTTTCGGGAAGGCGCCATGTACCTACTAAGGCGCTCCTGCCGTGTAGAAGGCAGGAACGGTCCTGGAGGGTATATATAGGAAAGGAAATCGCAAAGCCTTACCTACTTGGACTAGAAATCAAGTTACTACGTTACCTACAACTATAAGCCTTATAGGCCTATAAGACCCACTGAAAGCCGTGATATATAAGCTTAAAGCCCCTATAATATAGCGCTATAGCCTATAACTATACCGTTATATAAGGACTTTTATACAGGGAATACAGTAAAGGGCCCTACTTTACTATATGAGCACATACCTAGGAAGTGCTATTTCGGCTATATCAACGCTGTGGCTGCCCCTACGTACCCTATACGACTACTACTAGTAGGCTAAAGTGGTTATAGATCCTTATATAGGATTACCCATTCCAATATATATATCTCTAATCTAACTTACCTTTAATAGCCTACTAGGCTAACAATCCATAAACCTATTTTTATTACCTTATAAAGCTATCTTATCTAATAAAGGCCCTAAGCTAGAGGTTAAGTAGTATTTCGACAAAATACTTAACTCTTAAGTCAGAAAAAGCACCTTTAAATATAGGGTCTAATAGCCGAAACCTTATAAACCTACCTAGTAACCAGCAACGAATATTCAGGGCTATATAAGCGATATATATAATTTTTACGCTAAGCATCCTATAAAGCCCAGCCTACTAGATTGGTTTTAAGAGTAGAGTTTTCTTATTCTAAGATGCTATAACGACTTGCTACCGACTCATTATAGAACCTGCTAAAATAGTAGGATATAACCCTAACCCCCTACTTACATCCTACAAAACAATTACCTACCTACTATAGTACAAACACTTATATAGGCCGCTGCCTCAGCATCCCTTTTATAAGGCTTAGTACCCTTATATAATACTATAGCCAGCCTTTTCTTTAAGGCTACTATCACTATATAGTAACTGTTATATATATTGAGACCAGGCTATGTCTAGCAAAGCTAAACATTATAATACTATGTAGAATCTTATATAGACTTGCTCGCACCCTAAAAGGCAAGTAGTAGTATAATATAGGCATAGTACTAGCGGCGATTTTGCATGAAATTTTCATATATAACAATTCTTTTCCTAATAATGCATTAACGATTAGGCCCTAGCTTCCAACTAACCCTCTATTAGATTGCTACTCCTTCTTTAACTTATAGTAGAAAAAACTTTTATTCTATTTATACTATACTTAGTATAATATACCTTAGTTCCTATATTAAGGTTATATAGTAGTTAGTATACTGCTATAGCGACTTAGGAGCGATCCTACTTATCAAAGTAGTATTATATGTTTCTAATAAGACTATTAGGGTCCGTTGTCGATAGAGTATAGAATCTCTTAGTAATATAGTATGTAGGCATATATTCCTCTATCTTATATTAGAGGACTCCTATTAGCTATCATAGGTGTTAGTACTATATTACCTCTAACCTACCTATAGCTCCTTAATATACTACTAGATAGTTAGCCTTCTTCTACGTTATACAATGCTTATACCGCTGCCCTCTAGCAGTAGTAACTATATAGGGCTCTATAGAAAAAATACTTATAGGCCTACTATACTAGATAGCCTTTATCGTATAGAAGATAATAGACCTAATACAAGCTTTATATAGGACCTCCTTTACTAAGGAAGTAGAGCGTAGAGTAGGTGCTATGTTAGTAGGGAGTCGGTAGTAGCTCTTAAGAGAAACTCGCAAGATTATACAAGTAAAGTACTAGGAGAAAATTTTAACTAGCTTAATAGTAACTCAGGCTTATATTAGGCATAGGGAAAAACAGCTTTAGCGCTATACTAGGGCTAGACCTAGTAATAGGTAGGTTATAGGGCCTAATATAGTGGATAGGTCTAAGGAAGGTAGGCCTAGAACGTATAGGCCTTAGCGTCGACCTTACCCTACTAACGACATACTTACAACCGTATAACGTAGGTCTAACGTATAGGCCTCTATACTAGTACCTTTAACCCTACCCTATAGACGATACACTTACAACTGTACAACTATATACGTATAACCCTACTATACACAATCATTGTCTATAGTTAAGGGCAACTATAGTTTTAGGGTAGGGTGCTGTTATAGCCCTATAGTCCTGGTTTTTATATCCTATATATATATATAGCCCTGTTCCATACTAGGACCTTCCGTCCTATGTGCAACAACATCTTTCCACAACCCATCTTTGCTCTAGCCTTAACAAGAATACGCTATATAAGTGCTAGATCTATATATATCTTAGACTACTAGATTACCTATTGTATAACTAAGGTATAAATTTCATTACTAAAGAATTCGAGGGTACAGTATACCTAAATAGTATTACCTATTATACAGTACCTATTGAAGTATACTAGGCAATTAGGACTATCGAACAAGCGTATTACCTACTTTAATAGGCTTATAAAATTCTAAGGATAGAACTAGGCTACAATATAGATAAGTATACTATTCTTTAGATAGCTATTAAGTTATTAAACAATATGCTTAGACTCGGAGGAATTATACTAATACTACTTGTTTTTAGTATATACCTATAGGTATTGTACGACTTAGCTCTTTTAAAGGATATTATAGAGCAAGGAGCGGCAGTGTAGAAGGCTAAAAAGGTAATTAGAAAATTCTATATAGAATAAGATGTTAATCGTACAATAGCTACCTGAAATAGGCTATAGATTTCAGATATCCTTTTGCTCTTTCTCTAAAGTAAAGTCCTAGTATTGGAATGAGAAATCCTATATAAGGATCTGTAAGTACTATAGCCTACTAGTAGTAGTGGTATAGGGTACGTAGGGGCAGCAACAACGTTGATATAGCCTAAATAGCACTTCCTAGGTATGTGCTAATATAGTAAAGTAGGGCCCTTTACTATATTCCCTCTATAAAAGTCCTTATATAACGGTATAGCTATAGGCTATAGCGCTATATTATAGGGGATTTAAGCTTATATATCACGGCTTTTAGTGGGTCTTCTAGGCCTATAAGGCTTATAGTTGTAGGTAACGTATAATTTGATTTCTAGTCTAGTAGGTAAGGCTTCGTAATTTCCTTCCCTATATATACCCTCCAGGACCGTTCCTGCCTTCCATACGGCAGGAGCGCCTTAGAAGGTATATGGCGCCTTCCCGAAAAACCAAATAAGCTGGCGATTTTAAAAAATCGACTCACGGCTACCTAAGCTATAGGGTAAGCCGCACGACTTTTCCTGTAAGTTCTGTTTTCGCTCCTACGGTGTAGGGTAGGTACAGGGTAGGTAGGTGACCTAGTAGAAGAGCCTTTTAAGGCTATTTCTAGCGCTAATACAGCCTAAGGAGGCTGTCTCTACAAAAGTGGGGTATAAATCTAAAAATACAAAAGCCTTTTAAAGCTATTTCTAGGCTATATAGTAGAATATATAGCTTAGTCAGTAGTATCTATAAAAGTAGGTCTACCCTTAGAATATAGCTATATATCTAGTAGTTTAAGAACTGAAATCCGTTTTGCCTAAGCTATAACCGTTAGAGCGCTATAGCTTATTTTGTACGTTTAACACCCCCTCTATTCTTCTATTCCTTTATAAGCCTTAGAAAGCTATATATAGGTAAAGAATAGAACAATCCTAAGAAATAAGAACGTAAGAGCAAAACTATTCCGTTAGACAAAGGGGTTATGCCCTTATATATATATAGGATAAACCCCTATTATATATAGAAGAAAGTAAGGATATATATAATGTTGAAATCAAACCTATAACCTATGAAAGGTATAGGTACTATAGCTTTAAAGCGTATAGTAATATATAAGATCTAAATATTCTATACCTTAGCGACTAATAGACGTACTAGAGTATAGAAGGAGTAAAGGGCTTATAAACGCCTTTATCCTCTTATAGAGAAAACGATTTTTAGCACGGTTTTAAATTTTATGCCCTTTTTTACTCTGTTCTTTCAGCAAGTTCTAGTAAGGAAATAACAGGTAGTTACATAGAGAATCCCCCTTTAAAGGAAAGTATACTACTAGTAATAGCTAGAGCCTATATTTTCCAAATATAGCTACACTATATACTAGAGTACTTCTAGACGTAGCTAGAGCAATAAAGGCCTCTCTAACGCCGTAGGGAGCTGATACCAGCATAAGGGCGCCTATAGAACTGTTCTAAAGTAGCTAGGACCTTATAAGCCTTTTAAGGCTATATAGAGGAATTAGGTGATTCTAGAGGGCTGTAAATTAGCCGGTACTATTAACTGGTCTTATAAGCTAATCAAGCTAAGCCAGGCCTTCTATATATATAGTATAGAATATATATATAGGGGTAGAGGGTAGCTTAGTAAAAAGCTCCCTTAGGTTGTAGGCCTAAAAGCCTGATAAAAGACTAAAAGCTACTAACTAGTAGGGCTTTAGTAAGTCCGTTAGCCGGCATATACTTAGTATTAAGATATATAATAGTAACTATTTTAGGCTTAACCTGCTCTCTAATATACTGGAATTTCATTAGGGTATGCTTAGTTCTAGCGTGTAGAGCAGGGTTATTAGCTACTGTAATAGAGCCCTAATTATCTCTATAGAGGGTAATAGGGTGGTCTATAGGCCTGTGGAGTTTAGAAAATAGCTCTATAATCCACTGTACTTCGCGTATAGCCTCTGTAAGTCCATCAGTTTCAGCTTCTAGGGTAGAGAGAGCAATAGTAGTAGCTCTTTTCGTTTTCCAGCTCATAGGCCTACCGGCTAACTTATATAGATAGCCGTAGGTGGATTTACTAGTAGCCTTATCTCCTGCAAAATCAGAATTACTAAAGCCTATAGGGACTAGACTACTATTAATTATAGAAGTCCGGCTACTACCTTTACCATTTCTAGAATCTACTATAGTAGTAGAGGTAGTAGTTAAGGGCCTAGGCCCTTCCTTAGAGTGAACGTCTCTACTAAGCTTAGTAGTTATATTACTACTATTACTAAGCTTAGGCCCTAGATTAGCCCCTGTATTTCCGTTATAGCTAAAACAGATGCTATAGTCTTTAGTACTATTAAGATACTTAAAAAGATTTTTAGCAGCGTTTGAGTGTAATTTTGTAGGTCTATTTAAAGACCTAGAGAGCCACTATACAGTAAAGCTAATATCTACCCTAGTAAGGAGCATTATATATATAGCTGTTCCTACTAGGCTTTGATAGAGCTTAATTTCCGTAGAATTACAGAGGTAGCTAGTAATATCTTCCTCTAGTTAAAGTTGACTTACTAGCCCCGGCTATAAGGGAATAGATATAGGCTTAGAATCGGCTAAGTTAAAGCGGCTAACCGCCTTTTTTATATACTATGACTGGTTAAGCTATAGGCGCCTATTAGGTCTATCCCTTATAATCTGTATGCCTAGGAAATAGGCGGCAGGCCCTAAGTCTTTTATAGTATAGACCTTATTAAGCCGTTTCTTTAAATCAGTTATATAGCCTATATTAGGCCCTATAAATAGACAGTTATCTATATAGGTAACGATAAAGTAGCAGGTTTTAGTATTATAGAAGACCCCTGGATCTGAAATAAGAGGGAGATAGCCTAGGCTCTTAAGTAAGATTTTAAGCTTATCTTGCTACTCTCTAGGGCTTTATTTCAGACTGTATAACACTTTAGATAGTTTAATAATATTAGAAGTAGAAGCATTATAGCCGTATTTCAGTAAAAGCTTATAAATGGCCTTATTAGAAGCCGCTAGGTCTAATAGTCCTTCAGGGATTTCTATATATATTTCTTCTCTAAGAGTGCTATTAAGAAATGCCCCTATACAGTCAGCTTGTTCTATTTCCTAGTCTAGAATAGCACCTATAGCTAGAAGTATACGCCAAGTAGGTAGTATACTAGTAGAGGCGTAGGTTATAGTATAATCTAGGCCTTCGACCTGTATAAAGCCCCTAGCTACTAACCGAGATTTATACTTAATAGGCCTGTTTTTAGTATCCTTTTTAACCTTAAGAACGTTTTAACAGATAATAAGCTTATAGTTAGAAGGTAATAGACTCCTAGGTAGGAATTTAAAAACCCCTAGCTCTAATAACTGGATATATTCCTTAGTAATAGCCTCTAACCACTTACTATGCTCATCTCTAGGGAGTTTTAAGACTTGCTTATAAGTATTAGGCGTACTGTCCTTAGATATTACCCTTTTTCGAGCCTTATAGATAAAAGACAGTATATAGCTACTAGTCTTAGCTAAAAGCTTATAGTAATCGAGCTGCATTTTATCACCCTTTAAAATAAGATCACTATTATTAAGAGGTTTGTTCGTTATAGGCTGATTAGGCGCTATATCTTCTATAGGCTTAGGTGTAAAAATAAGCTCTATAGTTTAGGGAAACGCCTCTGGTAATTCAGGCTTTCTAATAGATATAGTAGGCCTAGTAGACTCTACTATAACCGGATTTATAGGCTTATCCAGTGAGGGTTCATCTAATTTACTATCGGAAGAAGATTCGTAGAGTTCTAGCTTACTAGGTCCTATTTCTATACTAATAGGTATTTTAGTATTAAGATTAGAAGGGTCCGGGCTGACAGCCCCCTTTGAATCTAGGTCTAGGTCTACTAATTCCCCCTCTAAAGCTGTATTATTAGTAGGCTAACTTAGTACTGTATTATCCTCTATAAACTTAATAGTAAAGGTTTTAAGTACTGCTCTTCTAGACGGTATATATACTAGGTAGGTCTTAGAACCTAATACTACTAGTAATTTACACTCTTCCGTTCTAGAGGTAAATTTCAACGACTTAGACCGTTTTTCTAGAGGTATAATAGCCTCTCCTCTAGCGCCTATAGCCCTATAGCGCTCTAGGTTAGGTATATATGGAGTACCAGGCTCTAGCTTATCAAATAGCGCCTAGAACGGAGTAGTTTCCTTATTAGTTATAGCTGTACTATTAACTAATTCCACTATAGCCTCCAGTATAAAGCACGATAAATACTAGGGTAAAGGGTTACTAAGAATAGTATACCTTATACGGTCTAGTATAACTCTAACTAATCGTTCTACTAAGCTATTCTGCTTATGGATATAGGGGGCAGAAGTACTAAATTTAATACCTCTTTTAGCTAACTAAGTAGTTAATAAATCAGTTATTTCAGTGCCTCTGTTAAAGTGGAATTTAGTAGGATATCTACTAAAACCATTCCTCAGGCCCCTAAAAAAGCCCTTAATAGCGTTAGCTACTATAGGGCGTGACTTATTAGGTAGGTTAAAAACCCACCTATACCTACTTTTACGGTTAACTAGAAGTAAGACTATAGGGTTTCTGTTATAAGGCCTAGGCCTAATTTTTACAGTATTGCCCTCTATTAAGTCTAAGACCCTAGGTAGGTTAGGTATTAAAGCCTTACTAACCCTTCTCACTGCTTTACCTCGATCATAGCTAGAGCAGTGAAAATCAGCTTCCTTGATTTTATCAAAATTAGGCAGCCCTGTAGTAATACTAGAGGTCTTTTTCAAAAGACGTAGGCCTATATAGCCTAGCCTAACGTGCCACAATTTAGCTAAATTAAGTAGATTATAGTAATCTCGCTGACCTATATTAGGCTCCTTTAAAGTAGGGCTAGATAGGGCCTTTTCTACTACTTTATTCCCCTCTATAACTGGCTCTCTTAGCATATAGGGCAGGTCTCTAGTACTAGTTAAGGGCTCAGGCTCCCTAGTCTTACAGGGACTTTAATAGGGGGCCTAGGCAGTAGCTAAGGGCTCTATAGGCCTATGGGGCCTTTTCCCCCTTAAAGAAGGTCCTATACCTTCTAAAGTAGTACCTTTAGCCGGAGAATTCCTTAGCTTATAGCGCTTTTTAGGCTCTATAGCTTCGGATAATATAGCATCCTCTATAATAGGTCTATAGTCTTCCTTTCTAATAGAATCAGAAGGGATTTCTACTACTATCTTATTACGCTACGGCTCTATACTTTTAGTAGTATTATAACTAGTAAGGCCTAAAGGAAAAGCAAAGTTTGCATGTAATATAGGCTTGGAGCTGCCTTTAACGTCAAGAAAAGATCCTGATTTTTTAAAGTCTAGTACAGCTATACAGCGTCTATTACCCCTATAAAGGGTTTCCTTTATAAGGCAACCTCCCGAATTATAGTACCTAACCCTGCTGATAATACTTATGTCAATATTAGATAGGTATAAAACGTTATCTAATACTAATTTAGTATAGGTAGGGGGGGCCTTTCTAGATAATACTTCCAGTATAATAGAGCCTATACTAGCCGGGCTTATAGGGCTATTTCCAGTGTTAATAGGGCGTACCTGGCCTATGTTAGGCGTAAAGGTAGTAAACTGCTCTTTACTATTACTTATATGGTCTGTAGATCCCGTATTGTATAGCCAACTATTATAAAGAGCGGGGTCTCTAGGGCGTCTTCTAGGCTGATTATCTTTATATTTTGCCTTGTTAGAAGAGGTTTTTAGGCCTTTTCCTTTAAAGTCCTTACGCTTCTTATACCCTTTTAACGCTAATAGCTGTGCTAATTGGGTATTAGAATCGCTAGAAGAACTAGAATTGGAACTAGAGTTAGATTTCTCTTCTTCTTCTTCTATAGCTAGGTTATAGGACCCTAGCATAAAGGAGGCTTATTTAGCACTTTTAGTACTATAATTCTGCCCTTTAACATTATAACTAGCCTTCTTCTTACCCTTTTTCTTATTTTTACCCTTCTTACTAGAGTTAGAATTTGAATTAGGGGTTGAATTAGAGCTATTAGCTATGTAAGCTGCTCTATACGCCTCTATAGCCGGGTTCCTAGATTCTTCTAAAATATCAGCTATTAGATATTCTATATTAAGGCTAGAGGCTGTAAGACCTAGCATTCTAGCCTATCTTATAGAGCTCTTTTAGCGTAATACCTAGCTAGGAAACTAAGATTCTAGAGCCTTAAAATACTAATTTAGTATTAAAGAGGGATCTATATCTATTTTAGCCATAGTAAGCTTAGCAAGATAGCCGTTAAATTCAGCGTTAAAAGCTGATAAGCCTTTTCTATAGGTACTAAAGGTAAGGGCATGGAATTCGTTATAGATATCCTCCTTTTTAGACTCTATAGGTCGGCTATATTGCCTAATAAGCAGCTTAAAGGCCTTAGAAGGTATATGAATCCACAATATAGCAGCCCTAGGGCTACTAGATAAGCTATTACGTAGAAGTATTAAAAGAACAGCTTGATCAGAGTTGCTATAAGTGTTAGATATATCAGGGTTTTCTAAAAAATTAGATATCCCTAACGCTCTTAGCACTATACTTAAAGCCTAAATCCACTATTCAAAATTACTTTCCCTACTAAGCTTACTATCGTCCGGTAAAGTATAGGCCTTTTTAGAAAGCTCCTTTACTATACTACTAGTAATAGTATCCTTAAAGCCTTCCTTAGACCCTATATCTATAAGAGGGTCTAAATTACTAGTAGCTGAATTAACAGCCGGCCCTAGATAGGGCTCTTTCCTAGGGGGACGTAGAGGAGAATCTAAATCCATAGTACCGCTAAAAGGATTAAATCTAGGACTATAGCTAGTTTTTCCAGTAGTAGCAGCCATAGCGTTACTACTATTAGTTAAAGAAGCTAAAGTAGAAGATATATTCTTTCTAGCGCTAATACTATCCTCGACAGAGGCCTTTAGGGTATTTAGACTTAAAAGTAGTGTTTTTATATCACTAGATTGGCTAGCTATAACTCGCTTATAAGATTTTATATACTGTTTTAGGACTTCTATAACCTCGCTATAGTCTTTGCCATCTTCCTTATCTTCTAATAGGGTTCGTATAGGTAGTAGAGGCCTAGAAGATTCCCCTGAATCAGCTAGGTTACTAGCCCTTTTAGAGGCTATACCCTTCCCTTTAGCTTGATCCGCCATTGTAAATAGGCTACTATTTACTTATAGTACTAGTAAAAGCACTTAATTAGCTTCCAGTTCACTAAAGCTAATTAGCTAGCTCACTAATTATAGTAGTGATTTTCTAGGCTAGTCTTAGCGCTTAGTAGGTTTATAGCGCTGCCTACTTACTACTTAGTAGGGCTTCTTAGTAGAAATTCTAGACTAGGCTCTAAGGGCTAGAGACTTCGACGTAGGGACTTAACTACCACCTATAGATATATCTATAGAAAGGGCTCTATAATAGGGAAATATAGGTCTTTAGCACTAGAAATTCTAAAACGCTAGCCTTTCTACTTCCAGCTATAAGTAGAAAGGTCTTTTAGTATAGGTAAGTATACTAGCCTAAGTGTATAAGAGCCCTAAATGCTCGTCAATACTATAGGACTTAGATTTCTCAGCGATTTCTCCTTCTAGATTTTCAGGCTTTTTAGTCCTTAAATAGCCTTTAATAAGATGTAATATATAGCTTCTTAGGGCTAATATAGTGCTATATTTTTAGCTATAAGAGGCTTAAATAGCCCTAGATATATAGGCAGAGGTAGCGCTTTGAAATTGGACTCTAACGATAACTATCCTACAGGCTATCCGGGCTTATAACCTATTGGAATAGGTAATCCCATATAAGGATCTATAACTACTATAGCCTACTAGTAGTAGTCGTATAGGGTACGTAGGGGCAGCAACAGCGTTGATATAGCCTAAATAGCACTTCCTAGGTATATGCTAATTTAGTAAAGTAGGGCCCTTTACTATATTCCCTCTATAAAAGTCCTTATATAACGGTATAGTTATAGGCTATAGCGCTATATTATAGGGGCTTTAAGCTTATATATCATAGCTTTTAGTAGGTCTTATAGGCCTATAAGGCTTATAGTTATAGGTAACGTATAATTTGATTTCTAGTCTAGTAGGTAAGGCTTCGCAATTTCCTTCCCTACATATACCCTCCAGGACCGTTCCTGCCTTCTATACGGCAGGAGCGCCTTAGTAGGTGCATAGCGCCTTCCCGAAAAACCAAATAAGCTGGCGATTTTAAATAATCGACTTACGGCCACCTAAGCTGTAGGGTAAGCCGCACGACTTTTCCTATAAGTTCTGTTTTCGCTCCTGCGGTGCAGGGTAGGTATAGAGTAGGTAGGTGACCTAGTAGAAGAGCCTTTTAAGGCTATTTCTAGCGCTTATACAGCCTAAGAAGGCTGTCTCCACAAAAGTAGGGCATAAATCTAAAAATAGAAAAGCCTTTTAAAGCTATTTCTAGGCTATATAGTGGAATATATAGCTTAGTCAGCGGTATCCACAAAAGTGGGTCCACCCTTAGAATATAGCTATATATCTAGTAGTTCGAGAACTGAAATCCGTTTTGCCTAAGCTATAACCGTTAGAGCGCTGTAGCTTATTTTGTACGTTTAACACCTAGTATAGAGAGAGAAATCTAATAGATTAAACTAAGCTAGATAGAAAGGACCCTACCAAATCGAAGCTATAAACTATACTACTATAATGATTATAGGCAATGCTAGACCCTAGTAATTTCGGGCGACTTATATTAAGCTATATAAGAGGCCGGAGGATCTAGACGCTAGACAACCTATATTGTACGATAATAAGGTTATAGCGCCTATTTAAGAACCGCTAGTAAGACGCGGATATAAACACCTACTAAAACCATCTAGACTATTAGCCCTAGTTGGATTCTTACTATAGACCTACGACTAATACTATATGACAGCTATATTCCTAAGTAAAAAGGAGATAGACGATAAATCACTAGCATATAAATTTAGGAAGAAAGGACTTATTACTATACCTAGGGTACTGTTTAAAGAGTTAGATATAAAGGAGATCAACGACCTTATCGCCGCCAATGGCTTCCAGTTTATCAAATTTAACCTGTAGGAATAGCCTATACAACGTATCTATAGTACCTATCTAGTATAAGGGATAAAAGGCGATAAGGAGAAGCTATATAAGAAATTGGGACTTGTTATATAGGGATTTAGTAACAATAGAAACGATAGTATCCTAATATAGGCACCTACTATATAACGAGTAAGTATGCGGCTAATGATTGCACTAGGCCTATTATTAATAAAGACTTTCAGTATAAAGTATATCCTACAAGATATTATATAGGCCTATATCCAGTTAAAAGATACTCTAGTCTAACAGATCATTATATAACTGCTAAAGGAGATAACGGACAAATACCTAGTAGATATATATATACTTATTAAGAAGCTACTATATAGCCTAGTGGAATTAGGACTTTTCTAGTTTAAGATATACCACAATTACTATACTATTCCGCTGAAAATAAGAGTATTATTGTACGACCCCTACCTACTATATATACCAGATAGTAAGGAGCCTGTATAATTTAGAGTTACTGCTTTATAGATAGACAATACTCTTTCTTTTAACAGTAAAATATTCGCAAAGCTTAAAGAGGACGAACTTCCAAAAGCATAATTCTACATAAAGCTAATATCGATCATATTATACAACTGTAATATCAAGTTTAATAGAGTATAACTTAAGTTTAACAACAGTAATATTATTTTTACCTACTAAGGTTAAGTTAATAAGATAAATATCCTAGATATAGATACTAAGGATATAGCTTAATACTATATTTTTGAACGTATAAAGGGAGCCTACTTAGCCAGTATCTACGAGCCTAAGGAATTATACAACTTGTTGGTAGTCGTGTAAATTAAACAGCCTATATTAGATAATACTCAGAATCTTAATTAGCAGCTATAATGGCAGATAGATAATGCTACCTAGGGACTCCAGTATATACTACTAGACTAGGAGGATATAAAGCTTTTTATCTTTACTAACGGCTTGTTTATAATCAATAAGGATATAACCTTATAGATCAGTATAATAATCGTTCTAGCTACTAAAGAAACGGATATAGATTTGGCTAGCTATTATATAACGGCTAGTAAAGACACCTATTAAACGATTAGTAGCTTTACTATCTATAGGAATATTATCTACTAGTCTTTGACAAAATGCTATAGGGTAACCTGAAGTGTACTAGCTAGTGAACTTTATAGTATGGTTTCCAGACTAGATAGTAGTATTTCCCTAACAATAACTCTTATATAACTAACATTAGCACTAGGCTTGCCGAAGATTATAACTATACTATATTGCGATTGAAGGTTACTATACTAATGCCTAGTTAAGCTAGATATAACAACTAAGAAGCGACTGATAATAGATATCCTAGTAATATAGGAATTATATAAGAAGAAGGAGATTAGGGAGGTTCGCTAGATTAACGGCTATAATAATCTAGCGGATGCTATAACAAAGAAGACTCTAAATTATACGTTTAAGGACTTAGTAACTAATAATAAGCTAACTATCTATATAGAAGTATATATAGAAGATATAAATACTATAGCTAGATGTAGATATATATTGTACAACGATAATTAGTAATGACTATAATCTGCTGGCGATTAGGCTGGATATCGTATGGTATATATAGAATAATGGGCAACAAATAACACAAACTTAATTCTTATATAGCTACTATGGCCGCTACTGCCTACTAGCTATCTAAGCTACCCTAAGCAATGTACCTAGAGCTATAAGCGCCTTACTAGCCCTTTTAGACAGCTTTAAAGACTCCTTCTTAATATCTACTAGCACCTCCTTATCTAAATCCAGCACTTAAACAACCTTATGGCTAGAATCTTGTTGTATAATAAAGCCTAGATAATAGGTAGTACTAGATGAAGTTAGTATAGTACTGCCTATATAGCAACTATCTTTAAGACCGCTATATAGTATTATAGGCTATAGGCAGTAGCAGTACGGCGTCTGCGGTTTCGTTATACTATAGCTATAGGCCGACCCTTTTCCCTAGAAGTAATACTCTATATATATTATACTACTTGCTAGCTAGGAAAAAGCAGCCCTAGAATTAGTGCTCTTAGGCTGTCTTATAATAGTAATAGGTATATGATATTTACTACTTACTGTATAAAGCAATTAGGATAGTATGCTAATACTATTCGCGTTTTATTATATACTTCAATATGTCCAACCTATTCTGCTATCTATTACTACCCTCTATAGGGTAAAAAGGATATCCTTTAATAGTAGGGCGTATATAGCGCGTTTAGTATTCTATCTACAGGCAATCAGTATTATATAGTAAGTACTATATAGTAGCGATTGTATAATAAGTACTAGGGGATGACTTATATTAGACGCCAGCTTTATAAAAAGATTATAGTTAAACAAGTCTATAGTTAGGATTACTATAATATAATAGGTACTATTAGTATTCTTATATACGTTAACCAAGCCGAAATTAATATAGACGTCTATATTGAAGACGTCTATAAGTAGTATCAAGTCAATATTGAAACAGAGCAGCAGACCCACGAGAAAGTAGGAGCAGCTGTCTAAAGGTAGTAGGCAGCTGTATATCGAACAGCTATCTAGACAAGAGGATAAGAGGTTATGTGCATACCAAGGCTATAGTCTCCCTGATTAGGGGAGACTAAGGTAGACAGGTGTAATAGAACCAAGTAAATAGGCCAAAGTAGCCTAGAGGCAAAAAGTAGATGGAATATCTAAATGGGTAAAATGTGACTGTATAACTGTAATAATTGGGTAATGATTAATTGATGTCTATAAACATAGGAGGGAAAGCCAGCTCCTTATACTATTATCCTCCTTATACTGCTAATTCGCAATCTTATTGTTAGCCTGGAATAAGATAAGGGGCGGAAAAGAAAGACCAGCCTTGTTTACCCACTCTACTGTATAATAGAAGAGAAAGTGGATACGGGTCTCCTCTGAACAGAGGAGGAAGAAGAAGAAAAACAAGCGGCGGCTAGTCTTGCACTAGCTACGCCGATCTAATATTATCGTAAAGAATACAAACGGCAGCTATCTTAAAAAGGATATTGTAAAATAAGGCAAAACAATAGTAATAGTATAAATAGAGGCTAATAGTAAGTAACAAACATAATAGAGATTACGAAAGTTGTTATATATAGGAGGAAGAAAGAGAATAGAGTAGTAAGGGTAGGCGAGCAACCCTTTATACCCTAAGGAAACTATATAAAGGAAGGTATAAAAGCAGGTATAAAAGCTATTTGATTACCTACCTATTATTCTTTTTCTATTATACAAGATCTATTATTTCCTAAATATGAAAACAAGATTCTGCCTTTAGATTTACTATTATCAATACCCCTAACTATACCTATACTAAAAGTTCGACTATAAGTATAGGATAGTATATATAGAAATTATATATACAACTAAATTACTACTGTACTTTCCCTATAAGAACTCCCCTATTAAACAGCTAGTACTATATAATAGATATTGTAGGCTACTCCCCTATATTTAATACTTGCTATTGGAATGGGTAATCCTATATAAGGATCTGTAACCACTATAGCCTACTAGTAGTAGTCGTATAGGGTACGTAGGGGTAGCAACAGCGTTGATATGGCCTAAATAGCACTTCCTAGGTATGTGCTAATATAGTAAAGTAGGGCCCTTTACTGTATTCCCTCTATAAAAGTCCTTATATAACGGTATAGTTATAGGCTATAGCGCTATATTATAGGGGCTTGAAGCTTATATATTACGGCTTTCAGTGGGTCTTATAGGCCTATAAGGCTTATAGTTGTAGGTAACGTATAATTTGATTTCTAGTCTAGTAGGTAAGGCTTCGCAATTTCCTTCCCTATATATAGATAGATAGATTCTATTACGCTATCTGATCCCCGTAGGGGATATCTAGGTGGGCTAAACTAGTGCTATAGGAAAACCGTATAACGGGTGAAAAACCTATAACCGTATATAGGAAAAAAGGGGGTGTGATAGGGGGTAGGCTGATCTTTATTAGAGTAGATACCGCCCCCTTAGGAGTATGAAAACATACTGCCTAAAGGGGTATAGGCTAGACCGCTTCTAGCCTTTAAGTAACTGAGTATTCTGGCAGTCTAGTAGCGATATGGCGAACTAGGGGGCGTATAGCGCTGCTGCCCCCTTTTTCGAGCCTGTAGAGAAAGCTATGTGTATCCCCTCTTTCCCTTTCTTTAAAAGGGGCTGAAGGGTAGGCCGGGCAACCGTCGAATATATATTGGATGTCCTTTATAGCTAGGTGGCAGCGGCAGAGGGGGTTATCAACCCTAGGCACCTTATAGGTAAATAGGAATCCCCTTAGGCCTATCTTCCCTGTATAGGCCTGTATTAGTAGCGAGCTTTCGGCCTTAGAGAGGTTATAGTGGCGTCTTTGGAAGGCCTCTTTAAAGGCCTTAGCTAGGTTTTCCTCTTAGAAGGTAGCCTTAGCTGATTTCTCTAAAAGGCTCTCTGTATAGGGGTCGTAGCTAGAGGCCCTAGCCTCCTATAAATAGCGATCCTTCTAGGCGGTATAAAGGGGTTCCTTGTTAATAGCCTTCCTTAGTTGTTGGTAGTGCTACTAGGCTATTACTTCCCTTTTCCTTTCTTATTTTGTACGCTTACCTAGGGGGAGGCTAGTCCTAGGGGTCCTACTTCTAAGGGCAAGGCGTAGGGCTTCCTTCTACTTAGCTACCTCTTCCCCTATAGCTCTGTTTATTCTAGCCTAGTTAGAGAAGGAAAGGGCGTTAAGGTAGAGGTCGAGGGGGGGGACGTTAGCCTTATAGTAGAGGCTTTGGATCGGTGTTCTCTTATAGGCTCCTATGACTCTCCTTAGGGCCTTGTTTTCGGCTGCTAGTAGGCCTTTAGTTATACCCTATAGCTTATTTGGTGTTATAGGTGTAGGGGTGTGCTAGGCTAAGGCTATATAGGCTAGGACCGGCCTTATTACTGCTATATATAGGAGCCTAGCCTTTTTAATTCCAGGTCCCTAGGTCTTTCCAGCTAGCCTAGTAATAGCAAGGGACTGCGTTTTTAGCTTCTGCTGTAGGGTGTTAGCGTAGGCCTTCTAGGTAAGCTTAGGGTCTAGCTAAACCCCTAGAAAACGGGCCTCTATAGCTGGTTATAGGGGGGAGTCCTCTGTTAGTCTTAGGTTAATAGGGTTGGTCTAGGGCCTTCTTCTAGGGGGGAAGTGTATAAGCTTGCTCTTTACTGCTAAGAAGGTAACCCCGGCGGTTGTTGCCTAGTCTAGGCACTCTCTCTAGGCTTCCTCTAGCTGCCTAATCGTTATTATAGCCTCTTTACCAAAGGCTAGTAGATTGGTATCGTCTGTGTAGCCTATAGTAGAGATAGCAGGGTATTTTCTCTCTAGTCTTTTGTATAGGGGGCGTAGGTATAGGACTGAGAGGATTGGTAAAAGTAGTAAGCCTTAGGGTACTCCTGTTAGTACTGGGATTTGCCGGCTCTTTTAGCTGTCGAATAGAAGGCTAGTAGTCCTAGAGGAGAGGAATTCCTTTAGCTAGGATAGTAGCTAGATAGGTAGCCCTAACTAGTCTAGTATAGCTAGGAGTCTATTGTAAGGGATGCTGTCGAAATACCCTGATAGGTCTAGCTATAGGAGGGAGGCCCCGGCTTTATATTTCCATGCCTCCTAGACCTAAGCTATAAGGAGGTATATAGCCGATTCGGTAGACTTATAGTGGTAGTAGCCCTATTACGTTGCTGGAATTAGCTTAAAAGCTTCGGCTATATCCCTTATCTTAGTCCCTATAACTTTTTCTAGGACCTTGCTAATACAGTTAAGCAGGGCTATAGGTCGGTAGCCTCTAGGGGTGTTATAGGTATCTGGCTGTTTTCCTAGCTTAGAAAGGATAATAGTAACTACTTCCTTATATTCCTATAGATAGAAGCTATAGAGGAAGGATTTTAAGGCTAGTATAGCAAGGGCCTTGTATAAGGGGTTACTATAGGCCTTTAGAAAGCCTATAGGGAGTCTGTTAGGTCCTAGTACTTTCTAGGGTTTTGTTGTTTTAATAGCCTCTTTTATATCGTCTGGTCTAACCGTCTAGCTAACTGGTAGCCTAGGGCCTATTAGGGGTTCCTCCGGGCTATCCTCCTAGGGAGAGGGGGGGAAGAAGTGTACTGAAAGGGCCTTTACCTTCTCCTAGAAGGTACTGGCTTGTCTAAGGGTTAGTAGCTTAGGAGGGGGTAGGGCGGTAGTGCTTTATAGCCTAGCCTATCTTTCTAGTTGCTAAAGCTTCTCTGGCTTATCTCTAGCCTTTTATAGAAGAGCCCTCTAGGTCTTCCTTTTACTTTCTTTTATAGCCTTTATTTGCTCTCTCTAGGCTAACTTATAGGCGGTAAGGAGGGCCTGGTTGTTAGGGGAGCGTTAGAGCTGTCTTTCTGCTCTTTTTCTCTCCTAGACTGCCTAGTAGACTTTGTTGTTCTACTAGGGGGCATTCCTCCTTCTAGTGGTTACCGGGGCTTCTTTAGAGGTTATAGCTCTAGCAATATACTAGAGTTCCTCTAATAGTTACCTATAGGCCTCCTAGAGCTTAGCTGGGTTAGAGAGGTATGATAGATATCTATAGCCCTCTATATTGTATATTAGGGAGCTAGCCTCTCTTACTACCTCCTTTTTATCTATCTTCTTCTATTGGAATCGGGGGGGTAGCGGTAGGGCTTCTGTGTTTTCTAGGTTGATATCTAGTATCTAGGGGTAGTAGTCTAAGCGTAAGCGTATATCTAAGCTAGTATAGGAGTAGGTAAGGCTACTACTAAGCTAGAAGTGGTTGATAGTTAAGGCCCTACCTACTTAGCTCCCTTATAGCGCCCTAGTTATAGCGCTGTAGGGGGTGCGGAGGGTAAGTCCCTGCTTTGCTGTTAATAGCAGTAGGTCTTCTAACCTAGGGCTATAGCGGTTATATTGGTCCTATAGGGGGTGATAAAGGTTAAAGTCCTTGGCTAGAAGGTAAAGGCCTAGGTAGACGTTGATCTTTCCTCTTATTTCCTCTATAAGGGGGGTTAGACTAGTCTAGGGTTAGGGGTTGTTATATAGGGACTAGACTATAAAAGGGCTGTTTTTAGTCTATATAGTAGCCCTAGCCTAGTCTAAGCTAGAGCTGTAAGTCTATATTACTAGTAGGAGTGATTTATAGATATAAAGTAAGGCCTGTCTGTTAGGGGTAAAAACCAGGTAGTAGGGGGCTGATCTAGGGTAGTAGGTAGAGTGCTATACCTGCCTGTTAATCTAGGGCTCTTATATAGCAAGTATTTCTTCTTTTACTATAGAAAGTAGTACTTTCTATACTTCCTTTAAGCCCTGTACGTTCTAGAGGTGTATCTTTATATCTCTATCTCCTCTAGCTATATAGTAGGCAGTAGTTGTTATATAGTAGTAGCGTTAGCTAGTCTAGTATTCAGGTCTGGTCTAGGTCTAGTATCTAGGGGTCTAGGGGCTCTAATAGGCTCTAAGGTTCTAGTAGGTCCTATAGCCCTTCTAGGGCTTATAGCTAGTATAGAGGAAGAGGGGGTTTAGCCGCTTAGGTAGCTGAAGCAGGCAGTAATCGTATTTTGGTTAGGGGTTAACCCTCTTAAGCCTGTTAGTCAGCCCCTCTGTCTCTTTCCTAAGACTATAGTATAGCCTTCCTCTTCCTCCTTTTATAATAAAGCCTACTAGGGGGGGTATTATTACTATTATTGCTATTGCTGCTATTACTATTGCTATTAGTACTGCTGGTATAGGGGCGGTTAGTCGACGTTAAAGGCCTTAGGCCTAGAATATAGATATCCCTTAGCCTATACCTATGCCTCTTTTAGGTAGGGGCAGGCCTCTAAGCAGGCGTGGTAAGCTTGGCGGCAGTTGTAGCAGCGGGGTGCCCTAGAGCAGGTAGGGGCTTCTAGCGTGGTATAGCTGTTAGTGCTATAGTTATAGCAGATCTTCTCCTTACTCCGGCATACTTTAGCCCTATAGCCCTATTTCTAGTACTTTAGGCATTGGATAGGCTTAGCTTTGTCGATCTAGGGCTCTGCTTCTAAGACTTGGCAGCTCTAGAAGACCCCCTCCTTATAGGCCTTCTAGGCTGCCTTTAGGAAGGTAAAGGCTATTAGTACCTTAACCCTAGTCCTTTCTAGCCCTTAGGGGTACTAGACTTTTGCCTTAACCGCTATAGGGTACTTCTTTTTAGCCTCTTCTAGTAGGCCTTCCTCTATAACCCGGTTATAGACTATAAGGCCTTTAACCGCTACTGCCTAGGTTATGGTATATAGGGAGGCCTTCTCTCTAAAGGCCCTTATAATCCAGGTAGTATTGTTCTTCAGGCTCTTTTTTATCTCTATATTTTCTATAACTAGTAGGAGGTTACTACTAAGGAGCGTCCGAACCCTCTAAACAGCTAGGCTAGAGGCCTATTGGATAGCCTATACTACCTCTAAGGCAGATTTAGCTAGTACCTGTTATTAGGCTAAGCCTAGTCGGATAAGTACCTAGCGTTCTAGGCCAGGCCTAGTTACCTTACTAGCTATTAGCTTGCTAGCTATATTAGCCTAGGTAGAGGCTATAGGCTAGGAGTGGCTAGGCTATTGCTATTATTGCTACTATTATTGCTAGTAGTAGCTAGGCTGCTAAGGGTATTGTTAGTACTGTAGTTTAGGCATTCCTAGGGTAGTAGGGCGGTTTTAGGGTACTAGAGCTGTTACTATAGCTAGGGCTGCTTTAGGAGGGTCCTAGAGCAGGGCTATAAGGGCGATTTACCTAGCTTTAGTAGTCGCTTCTACTATATTATAAAAGTTAGTACTATCCTTAGCTAGGTTAATTATCTAGTCTAGGAGGCTAGAGAGCGTTAGGGCAAGCTTAGAGGGGCTAAGGGCAGCCTAGGCGGTTTTCTTAGTTACTAGGGTAATATAGTCGGCTTTAGCAGTACTATTATTGTTTTCTTCTTTCCCTGTATTTTTCTCTGATTTTTTCCCTGGTTTTTTTAAGGTTTTCTAACTAGAAGGGGTTAGGGCTAGAGTATACTGGCTGCTGTTTAGGCCCTTAAGGAAAGGGGTAAAGACGTTGGTTAAGAGGGGGGTGCTAATTATAAGGGCATTGATAGTAGAAGGGGCGCTAGAGCTAGGTGCTATAGGTACTATAGTTATAGCACCTATAGCAGTCTTTTTAACAGTAGTAGAGATAGTAGTTTAGCAGTCTTCTATCTCTATATTGTTATTTAGGTAGTCTGTACTTAAGGGTTAGTCCGTACTTAAGGGCTAGCTTAGGGGGTTGTTATTATTATTATTAGCTATAGGTAGGGCAGGGTTGCTAGGGTGTAGAGCCGCGTTAGTAGCCTATACGCAAGGAAATTACAGTTGTAAGAGGATAGCTAGGCTTGCCATTTTCTGCATTTTCGCATGCCTAGGGCTATCGTATAACCGATAGCGCTATAGCGAAAATTAGCGGGCGTTATATCCTCGATCGGACGGTTCGAATGGATGTGGTTGCACGCGATTTAGTGTGGTTTTGACCAAAAACCCGTTTTCGTATGTTTGATGTCGGTCCCCTAGGGATCTTCCCTATATATACCCTCCAGGACCGTTCCTGCCTTCCATACGGCAGGAGCGCCTTAGTAGGTGCATGGCGCCTTCCCGAAAAACCAAATAAGCTGGCGATTTTAAATAATCGACTTACAGCTACCTAAGCTGCAGGGTAAGCCGTACGACTTTTCCTGTAAGTTCTGTTTTCGCTCCTGCGGTGCAGGGTAGGTATAGGGTAGGTAGGTAACCTGGTAGATGAGCCTTTTAAGGCTATTTCTAGCGCTTATACAGCCTAAGGAGGCTGTCTTCACAAAGGTGGGGCATAAATCTAAAAATAGAAAAGCCTTTTAAAGCTATTTCTAGGCTATATAGTGGAATATATAGCATAGTTAGCGGTATCTACAAAAGTGGGTCCACCCTTAGAATATAGCTATATATCTAGTAGTTCGAGAACTGAAATCCGTTTTGCCTAAGTCATAACCGTTAGAGCGCTATAGCTTATTTTGTACGTTTAACACCCCCTCTATTCTTCTATTTCTTTATAAGCCTTAGAAAGCTATATATAGGTAAAGAATAGAAGAATCCTAAGAAATAAGAACGTAAGAGCAAAACTATTCCGTTAGATAAAGGGGTTATGCCCTTATATATATATAGGATAAACCCCTATTATATATAGAAGAAAGTAAGGATATATATAATGTTGAAATCAAACCTATAACCTATGAAAGGTATAGGTACTATAGCTTTAAAGCGTATAGTAATATATAATATCTAAATATTCTATACCCTAGCGACTGATAGACACACTGGAGTATAGAAGGAGTAAAGGGCTTATAAACGCCTTTATCCTCTTATAGAGAAAACGATTTTTAGTACGGTTTTAAATTTTATACCCTTTTTTACTCTGTTCTTTCAGCAAGTTCTAGTAAGGAAATAACAGGTAATTACATAGAGAATCCCCCTCTAAAGGGAAGTATACTACTAGTAATAGCCGGAGCCTATATTTTCCAAATATAGCTATACTATATACAAGAGTACTTCTAGACGTAGCTAGAGTAATATAGGCCTCCCTAACGCTGCAGGGAGCTAATGCTAGTACAAGGGCGCCTATAGAACTGTACTACAGTGGCTAGGACCTTATAAGCCTTTTAAGGCTATATAGAGGAATTAGGTGATTCCAGAGGGCTGTAAAGTAGCCGGTACTATTGACTGGTCTTATAAGCTAATCAGGCTAAGCTAGGCCTTCTATATATATAGTATAGAGTATATATATAGGGGTAAAGGTATTGGAATGGGTAATCCTATATAAGGATCTGTAACCACTATAGCCTACTAGTAGTAGTCGTATAGGGTACGTAGGGGCAGCAACAGCGTTGATATGGCCTAAATAGCACTTCCTAGGTATGTGCTAATATAGTAAAGTAGGGCCCTTTACTGTATTCCCTCTATAAAAGTCCTTATATAACGGTATAGTTATAGGCTATAGCGCTATATTATAGGGGCTTTAAGCTTATATATCACGGGTTTCAGTGGGTCTTATAGGCCTATAAGGCTTATAGTTGTAGGTAACGTATAATTTGATTTCGACCGATACCTGAAAACGAAAAACGAGTTTTTGGTTAAAACCACACCAAATCGCGTGCAACCACATCCATTCGAACCGTCCGATTGAGGACACAACGCCTGCCAATTTTCGCTGCAGCGCTGTCGGTTGTACGACAGCCCTAGGCGTGCGAAAATGCAGAAAATGGCGAGCCTAGCTGCCCTCTTGCAACTGTAATTTCCTTGCGTACAGGCTAATAAGGCTCTGCGCCCTAGCAACCCTGCCCTACCTATAGCTAACGATAATAATAACAACCCCCTAAGCTAGCCCCTAAGTACGGACTACCAACCTCTAAGCATAGACTACCTAAACGGCAATATAGAAATAGAAGACCACTAAACTACTACTATTGCCTCTACTACTACTAAGGAGACCGCTATAGGTGCTATAACTATAGCACCTACAGTACCTAGCTCTAGCACCCCCCCTACTATCAACGCCCCTACAATTAGCGCCCCCCCCTTAACCAACGTCTTCGCCCCTTTTCTTAGGGGCCTAAACGGCAGTCAGCACGCCCTAGCCCTAGCCCCTTCTAGCTAGAAAACCTTGAAAAAACTAGGGAAAAATCGGAAAAAAATACAGGAAAAGAAGAAAGCAATAACAATGCTACTAAGGCCGGCCATATCACCCTAGCAACCAAGAAAACCGCCTAGGCTGCTCTTAGCCCCCCTAAGCTTGCCCTTACGCTCTCTGGCCTTCTAGACTGGATAATTAGCCTAGCTAAGGATAGTACTAACTTCTATAGTATAGTAGAGGCAACTACTAAAGCCAGGCAAATTGCCCTTACAGCCTTGCTCTAGGACCCGCCTAAAGAAGCCCTAGCTATAACAGCAGCAGCTCTAGCACCCTAGAACCGCCCTATTACCTTAGCAACGCCTAAGCTATAGTACTAGCAACAACCTTAACAGCCTAGCTACTACTAGCAGTAACAACAGTAGTAATAGCAGCAACAGCCTAGCCACTCCTAGCCTATAGCCCCTACCTAGGCTAATATAGCTAGTAAGCTAATAGCTAGTAAGGTAACTAGGCCTAGCCTTAAGCGCTAGGTGTTCATCCAACTAGGCTTAGCCTAATAATAGGTACTTGTTAAATCTGCCCTAGAGGTAGTACAGGCTATACAACAGGCCTCTAGCCTAGTAGTTTAGGGGGTTTAGACGCTCTTTAGCGGTAACCTCCTTTTAGTTATAGAGAATATAGAGATAAAGAAGAGCCTGGAAAGCAATACTGCCTAGATTATAAGGGCCTTTAGCGAAAAGGCCTCCCTATATACAATAACCTAGGCAGTAGTAGTTAAGGGCCTTATAGTCTATAACCGGGTTATAGAAGAAGGCCTACTAGAAGAAGCCAAAAAACAATACCCTATAGCGGTTAGGGCAAAGGTCTGGCACCCTTAAGGGCCAGAACGGACTAGGGTTAAGGTACTAATAGCCTTTACCTCCCTAGAGGTAGCCTAGAAGGCCTGTAAGGAGGGGGTCTTCTAGAGCTACCAAGCCCTAGAAGCAGAGCCCTAGATCGATAAGGCTAAGCCTATCTAGTGCCTAAGGTGCTGGAAATAGGGCTATAGGGCTAAGGTATGCCGGAGCAGAGAAGAGATCTGCTATAACTACAGCGCTAATAGCTATACTACGCTAGAGGCCCCTACCTACTCTAGGGCACCCTACTGCCACAACTGCTACCAAGCTTACCACGCCCGCTTAGAGGCCTGCCCCTACCTAAAAGAGACATAGGCACAAGCTAAGGGATACCTACGTTCTAGGCCTAAGGCCTTTAACGTTAACTAACCGCCCCTATACTAGTACTAATAGCAACAGTAACAACAACAATAACAGCAGCAATACCCTTAGTAGGCCCTATCATAAGAGGAGGGGGAGGAAGGCTATACTATAGTCTTAGGGAAGGGACGGAGGGGCCGACCAAAAGTATTAAGAGGGTTAACCCCTAACCAGAGTATAATTACCGCCTGTTTTAGCCACTTAAGTAGCCAAACCCCCCCTTCTTCTATGCCAACTATAAGCCCTAAAGGGGCTACTAGACCTACTAGAACCCTAGAGCCTATAGGAGCCCCTAGACCCCTGGATGCTAGACCTGGACTAGACCTAGATACCGGACTAGCTAACGCTACTACTACTATACAACAACTATAGCCAACTATACAGCTAGAGGAGATGGAAATACAAAGGTACGCCTCTAGAACGTACAGGGCTCGAAGGAGGTATAGGAAGTACTACTTTCTATAGCAAAAGAAGAAATACTTACTATATAAGAGCCCTAGATTAATAGGCAGGTATAGCACTCTACCTACTACCCTAGATCAGCCCCCTACCACCTTATTTTCACCCCTAACGGACAGGCCTCACTTTATATCTATAAATCACTCCCGCTAGCAACATAGACTTACAGCTCTAGCCTAGACTAGGCTAGGGCTACTATATAGACTAAGAACGGCCCCTTTATAGTCTAGTCCCTATATAACGACCCCTAACCCTAGACTGGCTTAACCCCCCTTATAGAAGAAAAAAGGGGGAAGATCAATGCCTGCCTAGGCCTTTACCTTCTAGTAGGGGACTTTAACCTTTACCACCCCCTTTGGGACTAACATAACCGCTTTAGCCCTAGGTTAGAAGACCTATTGCTATTAACAGTAGAGCAGGGGCTTACCCTCCGTACCCCCTACGGCACTATAACTAGGGCGCTATAGGGGAGCCAAGCAGGTAGGGCCTCTACTATTAACCACTTCTAGCTTAGCAGCAGCCTTACCTGCTCCTATACTAGCTTAGATATACACTTACGCTTAGACTACTACCCCTAGGTACTGGATATCGACCTAGAGACTATAGAAACCCTACTACCGCCCCCCCGGTTCTAGTAGAAAAAGATAGATAAAAAGGGGGTAGCAAGAGAGGCCAGCTCCTTAATATACAATATAGGGGGCTATAGATATCTATCACGCCTCTCTAACCTAGCTAGGCTCTAAGAGGCCTATAGGCGACTATTAGAGGAACTCTAGCGTATTGCTAGGGCTATAACCCCTAAAGGAGCCCTAGTAACTACTAGAAGGAAGAGCGCCCCTTAGTAGAATAACGAAATCTACTAGGTAGTTAAAAAGAGAAAAAGGGCAGAAAGATAACTCTAACGCTCTTCTAGCAACCAGGCCCTCCTTACCGCCTATAAGTCAGCCTAAAGGAAACAAACAAAGGCTATAAGAGAGAGTAAAAGAAAGACCTAGAGGGCTTTTCTATAAGAGGCTGGAGAAAAACCAGAAAAGCTCTGGTAACTGGAAAGATAGGCTAGGCTACAAAGTACTACTGCCCCTCCCCCTTCTAAGCTACTAACCCTTGGATAAGCTAGTACCTTCTAGGAGAAGGTAGAGGCCCTTTTAGCATGCTTCTTCCCCCCCTCCCTGTAAGAGGATAGCCTGGAGGAACCCTTAATAGGCCTAAGGCTACTAGTTAGCTAGACAGTTAGGCTAGATAATATAAAGGAGGCTATTAAAACAACAAAACCCTGGAAAGTACTAGGACCTGACGAACTCCCTATAAGCTTTCTAAAGGCCTGTGGCAACCTCTTATATAAGGCCCTCGCTATACTAGCCTTAAAATCCTTCCTCTACGGCTTCTATCTATAGGAATATAAGGAAGCGGTTACTATTGTCCTCCCTAAACCAGGAAAACAGCCGGATACCTATAATACCCCTAGAGGCTACTGCCCTATAGCCCTACTTAACTGTATTAGCAAGGTCCTAGAGAAAGTTATAGGGACTAAAATAAGGGACGTGGCCGAGGCTTTTAAGCTGATTCTAGTAACGTAACAGGGCTACTGCCGCTATAAATCTACCGAATCGGCTATATACCTCCTTATAGCTTAGATCTAGGAGGCATGGAAGTATAAAGCCGGGGCCTCCCTTTTACAGCTAGACCTATCAGGGTATTTCAACAGTATCCCTTATAGTAGACTCCTAGCTATACTAGACTAGCTAGGGCTACCTACCTGGCTACTATCCTAGCTAAAGGAATTCCTCGCTTTTAGGACTATTAGCCTTCTATTTAACGGCCAAAAAAGCTAGTAAATCCCAGTACTAATAGGAGTACCCCAAGGCTTACCACTTTCACCAATCCTCTTAGTCCTATACCTCTGCCCCCTATACGAAAGGCTAGAGAGAAAATACCCTACTATCTCTACTATAGGCTATATAGATGATACCAACCTACTAGCCTTCGGCAGAGAGGCTATAACAACAGTTAGATAGCTAGAAGAGGCCTGGAAAGAGTGCCTAGACTGGGCAATAACTGCTGGAGTTACCTTCTCAGCAGTAAAGAGCAAGCTTATACACTTCCCCCCTAGAAGGAGGCCCTAGACCGACCCTATTAACCTAGGACTAATAGGGGACTCCCCCCTACAACCAGCTAAAGAAGCCTGTTTTCTAGGGGTCTGGCTAGACCCTAAGCTTACCTGGAAGGCTTACGCCAGCACCCTACGGCAGAAGCTAAAAACGCAGTCCCTTGCTATTACTAGGCTAGCTAGAAAGACCTAGGGACCTAGAATCGAAAAGACTAGGCTCCTATATACAGTAGTAATAAGGCTAGTCCTAGCCTACGTAGCCTTGGCCTGGCATACCCCTATACCTATAACACTAAATAGGCTACAGGGTATAACCAGAGGCCTATTAGTAGCCGAAAATAAGGCCCTAAGAAGGGTTATTAGAGCCTATAAAAGGACACTGGTCTGAAGCCTCTACTATAAGGCTAACGTCCCCCCCCTTAACCTCTATCTTAACGCCCTCTCCTTCTCTAGCTAGGCTAGGATAAACAGGGCTATAGGGAAAGAGGTAGCTAAGTAGAAGGAAGCCCTACGCCTTACCCTTGGAAATAGGACCCCTAGGACCAGCCTCCCTCTAGGAGGGCGTATAAAGCAAGAAACAAAAAAGGAGGTAATAGCCTAGTAGCACCACTAACAACTAAGGAAAGCTATTAACAAGGAACCCCTCTATACTGCCTAGAAGGATCGCTATCTATAGGAGGCTAGGGCCTCTGGTTATAACCCCTATATAGAGAGCCTCTTAGAGAAATCAGCTAAAGCTACCTTCTAAGAGGAGAACCTAGCTAAGGCCTTTAAGGAGGCCTTCCAAAGACGCTACTATAACCTCTCTAAGGCTAAGAGCTTACTGCTAATACAGGCCTATATAGGGAAGATAGGCCTAAGAGGATTCTTATATACCTGTAAGGTACCTAGGGTTGATAACCCCCTCTACCGCTACTACCTAGCTATAGAGGACATCCGACATATATTCGACGGTTGCCCGGCCTACCCTTCGGCCTCCTTTAAGGAGAGGGAAAGAAGGGATATATACAGCTTTCTCTACAGACTTGAAAAAGGGGGCGGCAGCGCTATACGCCCCCTAGTTCGCCATATTGCCACTAGGCTGCCAGAATACTCTATTGCTCAGAGGCTAGGAGCGGTCTAGCTTATACCCCTTTAGGCAGTATGTTTTCATACTCCTAAAGGGGCGGTATCTACTCTGGTAAAGATTGGCCTACCCCCTATTACACCCCCTATTTTTCCTATGTACGGTTATAGGTTTTTCACCCGTTATACGGTTTTCCTATAGCACTAGTTCAGCCTACCTAGATATCCCCTACGGGGATCAGATAGCGTAATAGAATCTATCTATCTATAATTTGATTTCTAGTCCAGTAGGTAAGGCTTCGCAATTTCCTTCCCTATATATACCCTCCGGGACCGTTCCTGCCTTCCACACGGTAGGAGCGCCTGAGTAGGTGCATGGCGCCTTCCCGAAAAACCAAATAAGCTGGCGATTTTAAATAATCGACTTACGGCCACCTAAGCTGCAGGGTAAGCCGTACGACTTTTCCTATAAGTTCTGTTTTCGCTCCTATAGTGCAGGGTAGGTATAGGGTAGGTGGATGACCTGGTAGAAGAGCCTTTTAAGGCTATTTCTAGCGCTTATACAGCCTGAGGAGGCTGTCTCTACAAAAGTGGGGCATAAATCTAAAAATAGAAAAGCCTTTTAAAGCTATTTCTAGGCTATATAGTGGAATATATAGCTTAGTTAGCGGTATCTACAAAAGTGGGTCCACCCTTAGAATATAACTATATATCTAGTAGCTCGAGAACTGAAATCCGTTTTGCCTGAGCTATAACCGTTAGAGCGCTATAGCTTATTTTGTACGTTTAACACCCCCTCTATTCTTCTGTTCCTTTATAAGCCTTAGAAAGCTATATATAGGTAAAGAATAGAAGAATCCTAAGAAATAAGAACGTAAGAGCAAAACTATTCCGTTAGACAAAGGGGTTATGCCCTTATATATATATAGGATAAACCCCTATTATATATAGAAAGAAGTAAGAATATATATAATATTGAAATCAAACCTGTAACCTATTCAAAGGTATAGGTACTATAGCTTTAAAGCGTATAGTAATATATAATATCTAAATATTCTATACCCTAGCGACTGATAGACGTACTAGAGTATAGAAGGAGTAAAGGGCTTATAAACGCCTTTATCCTCTTATAGAGAAAACAATTTTTAGCATGGTTTTAAATTTTATGCCCTTTTTTACTCCGTTCTTTCAGCAAGTTCTAGTAAGGAAATAACAGGTAGTTACATAGAGAATCCCCCTCTAAAGGAAAGTATACTACTAGTAATAGCCAGAGCCTATATTTTCCAAATATAGCTATACTATATACTAGAGTACTTCTAGACGTAGCTAGAGTAATATAGGCCTCCCTATTGCCATAGGGAGCTGATGCCAGTACAAGGGCGCCTATAGAACTGTACTACAGTGGCTAGGACCTTATAAGCCTTTTAAGGCTATATAGAGTAATTAGGTGATTCCAGAGGGCTGTAAAGTAGCCGGTACTATTAACTGGTCTTATAAGCTAATCAGGCTAAGCCAGGCCTTCTATATATATAGTATAGAGTATATATATAGGGGTAAAGGGTAGCTTAGTAAAAAGCCCCCTTAGGTTGAAGGCCTAAAAGCCTAATAAAAGACTGAAAGCCACTAACTAGTAGGGCTTTAGTAAGTCCGTCAGCCGGCATACACTTAGTATTAAGATATATAATAGTAACTATTTTAGCCTTAACCTACTCTCTAACATACCGGAATTTCAGCAGGGTATGCTTAGTTCTAGCGTATAGCGCTAGGTCATTAGCCACTGTTTTAGAGCCCTAATTATCTCTATAGGGAGTAATAGGGTAGTCTATAGGTCTATAAAGTTCAGAAAATAGCCCTAAAATCCACTATACTTCGCGTATAGCCTCTATGAGTCCATCAGTTTCAGCTTCTAGGGTAGAGAGAGCAATAGTAGTAGCTCTTTTCGTTTTCCAGCTAATAGGCCTACCGGCTAACTTATATAGATAGCTGTAGGTGGATTTACTAGTAGCCTTATCCCCTGCAAAATCAGAATCACTAAAGCCTATAGGGACTAGACTACTATTAATTATAGAAGTCCGGCTACTACCTTTACTATTTCTAGAATCTATTATAGTAGTAGAGGTAGTAGTTAGGGGCCTAGGCCCTTCCTTAGAGTGAAAGTCTCTACTAAGCTTAGTAGTTGTATTACTACTATTACTAAGCTTAGGCCCTAGATCAGCTACTGTATTTCCGTTATAGCTAAAACAGATGCTATAGTCTTTGGTACTATTAAGATACTTAAAAAGATTTTAAGCAGCGTTTAAGTATGATTTTGTAGGTCTATTTAAAGACCTAGAGAGCCACTATACGGTAAAGCTAATATCTACCCTAGTAAGGAGTATTATATATATAGCTGTTCCTACTAGGCTTTGATAGAGCTTAATTTCCGTAGAATCACAGAGGTAGCTAGCAATATCTTCCTCTAGTTGAAGTTGACTTACTAGCCCTAGCTATAAGGGAATAGATATAGGCTTAGAATCGGCTAAGTTAAAGCGGCTAACCGCCTCTTCTATATACTGTGACTGGTTAAGCCACAAGCGCCTATTAGGTCTATCCCTTATAATTTGTACGCCTAGGAAATAGGCGGCAGGCCCTAAGTCTTCTATAGCGTAGACCTTATTAAGCCGTTTCTTTAAATCAGTTATATAGCCTATATTAGGCCCAATAAATAGACAGTCATCTATATAGGTAATGATAAAGTGGCAGGTTTTAGCATCATAGAAGACCCCTGGATCTGAAATAAGAGAGAGATAGCCTAGGCTCTTCAGTAAGATTTTAAGCTTATCTTGCCACTCTCTAGGGCTTTGTTTTAGACTATATAACGCTTTAGATAGTTTAATAAGATTAGGAGTAGAAGGATTATAGCCGTATTTAATTAAAAGCTTATAAATAGCCTTATTGAAAGCCGCTAGGTCTAATAGTCCTTCAGGGATTTCCATATATATTTCTTCTCTAAGAGCGCTATTAAGAAATGCCTCTATAAAGTCAGCTTGTTCTATTTCCTAGTCTAGAATAGCACCTATAGCTAGAAGTATATGCTAAGTAGGTGGTATACTAGTAGAGGCGTAGGTTAAAGTATAATCTAGGCCTTCTACCTGTAGAAAGCCCCTAGCTACTAACCGAGATTTATACTTAATAGGCCTGTTTTTAGCGTCCTTTTTAACCTTAAGAACGTTTCGACAGGTAATAAGCTTACGGTTAGAAGGTAATAGACTCTTAGGTAGGAATTTAAAAACCCCTAGCTCTAATAACTGCATAAATTCCTTGGTAATAGCCTCTAACCACTTACTACGCTTATCTCTAGGTAGTTTTAAGACTTGCTTATAAGTAGTAGGCGTACTATCCTTAGATATTACCCTTTTTCAAGCCTTATAGACAAAAGACAGTATATAGCTACTAGTCTTAGCTAAAAGCTTATAGTAATCGAGCTGCATTTTATCCCCCTCTGAAATAAGATCACTATTATCAAGAGGTTCGTTCGTTATAGGCTAATTAGGCGCTATAACTTCTATAGGCTTAGGTGCAAAAATAGGCTCTATAGCTTAGGAAAATACCTCTGGTAATTCAGGCTTTCTAATTGATATAGTAGGTCTAGTAGACTCTACTATAACCGGATTTATAGGCTTATCCGGTAAGGGTTCATCTAATTTACTATTAGAAGAAGACTCGTAGGGTTCTAGCTTACTAGGTCCTATTTCTATACTAATAGGCTTTTCAGTATTAAGATTAGGAGGGTCCGGGCTGACAGCCCCCTCTAAATCTAGGTCTAGGTCTACTAATTCCCCCTCTAAAGCCGTATTATTAGTAGGCTGACTTAGTACTGTATTATCCTCTATAAATTTAACAGTAGAGGTTTTAAGTACTGCTCTTCTAGACGGTATATATACTAGGTAGGTCTTAGAACCTAATACCGCTAGTAATCTACACTCTTCCATTCTAGAGGTAAATTTTAACGATTTAGACCGTTTTTCTAGAGGTATAATAGCCTTTTCTTTAGCGCCTATAGCCCTATAGCGCTTTAGGTTAGGTATATATGGAATACCAGGCTCTAGCTCGTCAAATAGCGCCTAGAAAGGAGTAGTTTCCTTATTAGTTATAGCAGTACTATTAACTAATTCCACTATAGCTTCCAGTATAAAGCACTATAAATACTAGGGTAAAGCGCTACTAAGAATAGTACACCTTATACGGTCTAGTATGACTCAAACTGATCGTTCCACTCAGCCGTTCTGCTTGTGGATATAAGGGGCAGAAGTGCTAAATTTAATACCTCTTTTAGCTAACTAAGTAGTTAATAAATCAGTTATTTTAGTACCTCCGTCAAAGTGGAATTTAGTAGGATATCTACTAAAACCATTCCCTAGGCCCCTAAAAAAGCCCTTAATAGCGTTAGCTACTATAGGGCCTGATTTATTAGGTAGGTTAAAAACCCACCTATACCTACTTTTACGGTTAACTAGAAGTAAGACTATAGGGTTTCTATTATAAGGCCTAGGCCTAATTTTAACAGTATCGCCCTCTATTAAGTCTAAGACCCTAGGTGGGTCAGGTATTAAAGCCTTACTAACCCTTCTTATTGCTTTACCTCGATCATAGCTAGAGCAGTGAAAATCAGCTTTCTTTATTTTATCAAAATTATGCAGTCCTTTAGTAATACTAGAGGTCTTTTTCAAAAGACATAGGCCTATATGGCCTAGCCTAACGTGCCATAATTTAGCTAAATTAAGTAGATTATAGTAACCTCGCTGACCTATATTAGGCTCCTTTAAAGTAGGGCTAGATATAGCCTTTTCTACTTCATTCCCCTCTATAACTGGCTCTCTTAGCATACGGGGCAGGTCTCTAGTGCCAGTTAAGAGCTTAGGCTCTCTAGTCTTATAGGGACTTTGATAGGGGGCCTGGGCAGTGGCTAAGGGCTCTAAAGGTCTATAGGGCCTTTTCCCCCTTAAAGAAGGTCCTATACCTTCTAAAGTAGTACCTTTAGCCGGAGAATTCCTTAGCTTATAGCGCTTATTAAGCTCTATAGCTTCGGATACTATAGCATCCTCTATAATAGGTCTATAGTCTTCCTTTCTAATAGAATTAGAAGGAATTTCTACTACTATCTTATTACGCTGCGGCTCTATACTTTTAGTAGTATAACTAGAAAGGCCTAAAGGAAAGGCAAAATTTGCATATAAGATAGGCTTAGAGCTGCCTTTAACGTTAAGAAAAAATCCTGATTTCTTAAAGTCTAGTACAGCTATACAGCGTCTATTACCCCTGTAAAGGGTTTCCTTTATAAGGCAACCTCCCGAATTATAGTGCCTAACCCTACTAACAATATTTATATTAATATTAGGTAGGTATAAAACGTTATCTGATACTAATTTAGTATAGGTAGGGGGGGCCTTTCTAGATAATACTTCTAGTGTAATAGAGCCTATACTAGCCGGGCTTATAGGGCTATTTCCAGTGTTAATAGGGCGTAACTGGCCTATGTTAGGCGTAAAGGTAGTAAACCGCTCTTTACTATTACTGATATGGTCTGTAGATCCTGTATTATATAGCCAACTATTATAAAGAGCGGGGTCTCTAGGGCGTCTTCTAGGCTGATTATCTTTATATTTTGCATTGTTATTAGAAGAGGTTTTTAGGCCTTTTCCTTTAAAGTCCTTACGCTTCTTATACCCTTTTAACGCTAATAGCTATGCCAATTAGGTATTAGAATCGCTAGAAGAACTAGAATTGGAACTAAAGTCGGATTCCTCTTCTTCTTCTATAGCTAGGTTATAGGACCCTAGTATAAAGGAGGCTTGTTTAGCGATTTGAGCACTATAATTCTGCCCTTTAACATTATAACTAGCCTTCTTCTTACCCTTTTTCTTATTTTTACCCTTCTTACTAGGGTTAGAATTTGAATTAGAGGTTGAATTAGAGCTATTAGCCACGTAAGCTGCTCTATACGCCTCTATAGCCGGGTTCCTAGATTCTTCTAAAATATCAGCCATTAGATATTCTATATTGAGGCTAGAGGCTATAAGGCCTAGCATTCTAGCCTGTCTTATAGAGCTCTTTTAGCATGATACCCAGCTAGGAAACTTAGATTCTAGAGCCTTAAAATACTGATTTAGTATTAAAGAGGGATCTATATCTATTTTAGCTATGGTAAGCTTAGCAAGATAGCCGTTAAATTCAGCATTAAAAGCTGATAAGCCTTTTCTATAGGTACTAAAGGTAAGGGCATAGAATTCGTTATAGACGTCCTTCTTTTTAGACTCTATAGGTCGGCTATACTGCCTAACAAGCAGCTTAAAGGCCTTAGAAGGTATATAAATCTACGATATAGCAGCCTTAGGGCTATTAGATAAGCTATTGCGTAGAAGCATTAAAAGAACAGCTTGATCAGAGTCACTATAAGTGTTAGATATATCAGGGTTTTCTAAAAAATAAGATATCCCTAACGCTCTTAACACTATACTTAAAGCCTGAATCCACTATTCAAAATTACTTTCCCCGCTAAGCTTACTATCGTCCGGTATAGTATAGGCCTTTGTAGAAAGCTCCTTTACTATACTACTAGTAATAGTATCCTTAAAGCCTTCCTTAGACCCTATCTCTATAGGGGGGTCTAAATTACTAGTAGCTATATTATCTATAGCCGGCTCTAGATAGGGCTCTTTCCTAGGGGGATATAGAGGACAATCTAAATCTATAGTACCGCTAAAGGGATCAAATCTAGGACTATAGCTAGTTTTTCCAGTAGTAGCAGCCATAGCGTTACTACTATTAGTTAAAGAAGCTAAAGTAGAAGATATATTCTTTATAGCACTAACGCTATCCTTAACAGAGGCTTTTAGGGTATTTAGACTTAAAAGTAGTGTTTTTATATCACTAGATTAGCTAGCTATAACTTGCTTATGAGATTTTATATACTGTTTTAGGACTTCTATAACCTCGCTATAGTCTTCGCCATCTTCCTTATCTTCTAATAGGGTTCGTATAGGTGGTAGAGGCCTAGAAGATTGCCCTAGATCAGCTAGGTTACTAGTCCTTTTAGGCACTATACCCTTCCCTTTAGCTTGATCCGCCATTGTAAATAGGCTACTATTTACTTTATAGTGGATCGGCGTAGCTAGTGCACGACTAGCCGCCGCTTGTTTTTCTTCTTCTTCTCCGTCTGTTTAGAGGGGACCCATGTCCACTTTCTCTTCTATCATGTAGTAGAGTAGGTGGACAAGGCTGGTCTTTCTTTTCCGCCCCTTATCTTATTCTAGGCTGATAATAAGATTACGAATTGGCAGTATAAGGAGGATAATAGTATAAGAAGTTGGCTTTCCTTCCTATGTTTAGAGAGAGGAATTATAAATCATCCTAATTATTACAGTTATACAGTTATATTTTACCCATTTAGATATTCTATCTACTTCTTACCTCTAGGCTACTTTAGCCTATTTACTTGGTTCTATTGCACCTGTCTACCTTAGTCTCCCCTGATCAGAGAGACTATAGCCTTGGTATGCACATACCTCTTATCCTCTTGTCTAGACAGCTGTTTGATATACAGCTGCCTACCACCTTTAGACAGCTGCTCCTACTTTCTCGTAGGTCTGCTGCTCTGTTTCAATAGTACTAGCTAAAGTACTTAATTAGCTTCTAGTTCACTAAAGCTAATTAGCTAGCTTACTAATTAAATTAGTGATTTTCTAGGCTAGTCTTAGCGCTTAGTAGGTTTATAGCGCTGCCTACTTGCTACTTAGTAGGGCTTTCTAGTAGAAATTCTAGACTAGGCTCTAAGGGCTAGAGACTTCGACGTAGGGACTTAACTACCGCCTATAAATATATCTATAGAAAGGGCTCTATAGTAGGGAAATATAGGTCTTTAGCGCTAGAAATTCTAAAACGCTAGCCTTTCTACTTCTAGCTATAAGTAGAAAGGTCTTTTAGTATAGGGAAGTATACTAGCCTAAGTGTATAAGAGCCCCAAATGCTCGTCAATACTATAGGACTTAGATTTCTTAGCGATTTCTCCTTCTAGATTTTCAGGCTTTTTAGTCCTTAAATAGCCTTCAATAAGGTGTAATATATAGCTTTTTAGGGCTAATATAGTACTATATTTTCAGCTATAAGAGGCTTAAATAGCCCTATATATATAGGCAGAGGTAGCGCTTTGAAATTGGACTCCAACGATAACTATCCTACAGGCTATCCGGGCTTATAACCTATTGGAATAGGTAATCCTATATAAGGATCTGTAACTACTATAGCCTACTAGTAGTAGTCGTATAGGGTACGCAGGGGCAGCAACAGCGTTGATATAGCCTAAATAGCACTTCCTAGGTATATGCTAATATAGTAAAGTAGGGCCCTTTACTATATTCCCTCTATAAAAGTCCTTATATAACGGTATAGTTATAGGCTATAGCGCTATATTATAGGGGCTTTAAGCTTATATATCACGGCTTTCAGTAGGTCTTATAGGCCTATAAGGCTTATAGTTGTAGGTAATGTATAATTTGATTTCTAGTCTAGTAGGTAAGGCTTTGCAATTTCCTTCCCTATATATACCCTCTGGGACCGTTCCTGCCTTCCATACGGCAGGAGCGCCTTAGTAGGTGCATAGCGCCTTCCCGAAAAACCAAATAAGCTGGCGATTTTAAATAATCGACTTACGGCCACCTAAGCTGCAGGGTAAGCCGCACGACTTTTCCTATAAGTTCTGTTTTCGCTCCTATAGTGCAGGGTAGGTATAGGGTAGGTAGGTGACCTAGTAGAAGAGCCTTTTAAGGCTATTTCTAGCGCTTATACAGCCTAAGGAGGCTGTCCCCACAAAAGTGGGGCATAAATCTAAAAATAGAAAAGCCTTTTAAAGCTATTTCTAGGCTATATAGTGGAATATATAGCTTAGTCAGCGGTATCCACAAAAAAGGGTCCACCCTTAGAATATAGCTATATATCTAGTAGTTCGAGAACTGAAATCCGTTTTGCCTAAGCTATAACCGTTAGAGCGCTATAGCTTATTTTGTACGTTTAACAAAAGGGTAGCTCAGTAAAAAGCTCCCTTAGGTTGTAGGCCTAAAAGCCTAATAAAAGACTAAAAGCCACTAACTAGTAGGGCTTTAGTAAGTCCGTTAGCCGGTATACACTTAGTATTAAGATATATAATAGTAACTATTTTAGCCTTAACCTGCTCTCTAACGTACCGGAATTTCAGTAGGGTATGCTTAGTTCTAGCATGTAGCGCTGGGTTATTAGCTACTGTTATAGAGCCCTGATTATCTCTATAGAGAGTAATAGGGTAGTCTATAGGTCTGTGAAGTTTAGAAAATAGCCCTATAATCCACTGTACTTCGTGTATAGCCTTTGTAAGTCCATCAGTTTTAGCTTCTAGGGTAGAGAGAGCAATAGTAATAGCTCTTTTCGTTTTCCAGCTAATAGGCCTACTGGCTAACTTATATAGATAGCTATAGGTGGATTTACTAGTAGCCTTATCCCCTATAAAATCAGAATTACTAAAGCCCATAGGGACTAGACTACTATTAATTATAGAAGTCCGGCTACTACCTTTACCATTTCTAGAATCTACTATAGTAGTAGAGGAAGTAGTTAGAGGCCTAGGCCCTTTCTTAGAGTAAAAGTCTCTACTAAGCTTAGTAGTTGTATTACTACTATTACTAAGCTTAGGCCCTAGATCAGCTACTATATTTCCGTTATAGGTAAAACAGATGCTAAAGTCTTTAGTACTATTAAGATACTTAAAAAGTTTTTAGCAGCGTTTAAGTGTGATTTTATAGGTCTATTTAAAGACCTAGAGAGCCACTATACAGTAAAGCTAATATCTACCCTAGTAAGGAGCATTATATATATAGCTGTTCCTACTAGGCTTTGATAGAGCTTAATTTCTATAGAATTCTAGAGGTAGCTAGCAATATCTTCCTCTAGTTGAAGTTAACTTACTAGCCCCGGCTATAAGGGAATAGATATAGGCTTAGAATCGGCTAAGTTAAAGCGGCTAACCGCCTCTTCTATATACAATGACTGGTTAAGCTATAGGCGCCTATTAGGTCTATCCCTTATAATCTATATGCCTAGGAAATAGGCGGCAGGCCCTAAGTCTTCTATAGTATAGACCTTATTAAGCCCTTTCTTTAAATCAGTTATATAGCCTATATCAGGCCCTATAAATAGACAGTTATCTATATAGGTAAAGATAAAGTGGCAGGTTTTAGCATTATAGAAGACCCCTAGATCTGAAATAAGAGGGAGATAGCCTAGGCTCTTAAGTAAGATTTTAAGCTTATCTTACTACTCTCTAGGGCTTTGTTTCAGACCGTATAACGCTTTAGATAGTTTAATAATATTAGGAGTAGAAGGATTATAGCCGTATTTCAGTAAAAGCTTATAAATAGCCTTATTAGAAGCCGCTAGGTCTAATAGTCCTTTAGGGATTTCTATATATATTTCTTCTTTAAGAGCGCTATTAAGAAATGCCCCTATAAAGTCAGCTTTTTCTTTTTCCCAGTCTAGAACAGCACCTATAGCTAGAAGTATATGCTAAGTAGGTAGTATACTGGTAGAGGCGTAGGTTATAGTGTAATCTAGGCCTTCTACCTGTATAAAGCCCCTAGCTACTAACCGATATTTATACTTAATAGGCCTGTTTTTAGCGTCCTTTTTAACCTTAAGAACGTTTTAACAGGTAATAAGCTTACAGTTAGAAGGTAATAGACTCCTAAATAGGAATTTAAAAACCCCTAGCTCTAATAACTGGATAAATTCCTTAGTAATAGCCTCTAACTTCTTACTACGCTCATTTCTAGGTAGTTTTAAAACGTGCTTATGAGTAGTAGGCGTACTATCCTTAGATATTACCCTTCTTCGAGCCTTATAGACAAGAGACAGTATATAGCTACTAGTCTTAGCTAAAAGCTTATAGTAATCGAGCTGCATTTTATCCCCCTCTGAAATAAGATCACTATTATTAAGAGGTTCGTTCGTTATAGGCTGATTAGGCGCTATAACTTCTATAGGCTTAGGTGTAAAAATAGGCTCTATAGTTTTCAGAAACACCTCTGGTAATTCAGGCTTTCTAATAGATATAGTAGGCCTAGTAGACTCTACTATAACCGGATTTATAGGCTCATCCAGTGAGGGTTCATCTAATTTACTATTGGAAGAAGATTCGTAGGGTTCTAGCTTACTAGGTCCTATTTCTATACTAATAGGCTTTTTAGTATTAAGATTAGAAGGGTCCGGGCTAACAGCCCCCTCTAAATCTAGGTCTAGGTCTACTAATTCCCCCTTTAAAGCCATATTATCAGTAGGCTGACTTAGTACTGTATTATCCTCTATAAACTTAACAGTAGAGGTTTTAAGTACTACTCTTCTAGACGGTATATATACTAGGTAGGTCTTAGAACCTAATATCGCTAGTAATTTACAATCTTCCGTTCTAGAGGTAAATTTTAACGATTTAGACCATGTTTCTAGAGGTATAATAGCCTCTCCTCTAGTACCTATAGCCCTATAGCGCTCTAGGTAAGGTATATATAGAAAACCAGGCTCTAGCTCGTTAAATAGCACCTAGAAAGGAGTAGTTTCCTTATTAGTTATAGCTGTACTATTAACTAATTCCACTATGGCCTCCAGTATAAAGCACTATAAATACTAGGGTAAAGCGCTACTAAGAATAGTATACCTTATACGGTCTAGTATAACTCTAACTGATCGTTCTACTAAGCCGTTCTGCTTATAGATATAGGTGGCAGAAGTTCTAAATTTAATACCTCTTTTAGCTAACCAAGTATTTAATAAATCAGTTATTTCAGTGCCTTTGTTAAAGTGGAATTTAGTAGGATATCTACCAAAACCATTCCTTAGGCCCCTAAAAAAGCCTTTAATAGCTTTAGCTACTATAGGGCCTGATTTATTAGGTAGGTTAAAAACCCACCTATACCTACTTTTACAGTCAACTAGAAGTAAGACTACAGGGTTTCTGTTATAAGGCCTAGGCCTAATTTTTACAGTATTGCCCTCTATTAAGTCTAAGACCCTAGGTGGGTTAGGTATTAAAGCCTTACTAACCCTTCTCACTGCCTTACCTCGATCACAGCTAGAGCGGTAAAAATCAGCTTCCTTGATTTTATCAAAATTAGGCAGCCCTTTAGTAATACTAGAGGTCTTTTTCAAAAGACATAGGCCTATATAGCCTAGCCTAACGTGCTACAATTTAGCTAAATTAAGTAGATTATAGTAATCTCGCTGACCTATATTAGGCTCCTTTAAAGTAGGGCTAGATATAGCCTTTTCTACTACTTTATTCCCCTCTATAACCAGCTCTCTTAGCACATAGGGCAGGTCTCCAGTACCAGTTAAGCGCTTAGGCTCCCTAGTTTTATAGGGACTTTAATAGGGGGCCTAGGTAGTAGCTAAGGGCTCTACAGGCCTATAGGGCCTTTTCCCCTTTAAAGAAGGTCCTATACCTTCTAAAGTAGTGCCCTTAGCCGGAGAGTTCCTTAGCTTATAGCGCTTTTTAGGCTCTACAGCTTCAGATACTATAGCATCCTCTATAATAGGTCTATAGTCTTCCTTTCTAATAGAATTAGAAGGTATTTCCATTACTATCTTATTACGCTGTAGCTTTATACTTTTAGTAGTATAACTAGAAAGGCCTAAAGGAAAAGCCAAATTTGCATGTAATATAGGCTTAGAGCTACCTTTAACGTCAAGAAAAAATCCTGATTTTTTAAAGTCTAGTACAGCTATATAGCGTCTATCACCCCTATGCAGGGTTTCCTTTATAAGGCAACCTCCCGAATTATAGTGCCTAACCCTACTAACAATATTTATATTAATATTAGGTAGGTTTAAAACGTTATCTAATACTAATTTATTATAGGTAGGGGGGGCCTTTCTAGATAATACTTCTAGTATAATAGAGCCTATACCAGCCGGGCTTATAGGGCTATTTCCAGTGTTAATAGGGCGTAACTGGCCTATGTTAGGCATAAAGGTTGTAAACCGCTCTTTACTATTACTAATATAGTCTATAGATCCTGTATTGTATAGCCAACTATTATAAAGAGCGGGGTCTCTAGGGCGTCTTCTAGGCTAATTATCTTTATATTTTGCCTTGTTATCAGAACAGGTTTTTAGGCCTTTTCCTTTAAAGTCCTTATGCTTCTTATACCCTTTTAACGCTAATAGCTATGCTAATTAGGTATTAGAATTACTAGAAGAACTAAAATTAGAACTAGAGTTGGATTTCTCTTCTTCTGCTTCTATAGCTAGGTTATAGGACCCTAGTATAAAGGAGGCTTGTTCAGCACTTTTAGCACTATAATTCTGCCCTTTAATATTATAACTAGCCTTCTTTTTACCCTTTTTCTTATTTTTACCTCTCTTACTAGGGTTAGAATTTGAATTAGAGGTTGAATTAGAGCTATTAGCTACGTAAGCTGCTCTATACGCCTCTATAGCCGGGTTCCTAGATTCTTCTAGAATATTAGCCATTAGATATTCTATATTAAGGCTAGATACTATAAGACCTAGCATTCTAGCCTGTCTTATAGAGCTCTTTTAGCGTAATACCTAGCTAGGAAACTTAGATTCTAGAGCCTTAAAATACTAATTTAGTATTAAAGTGGGATCTATATCTCTTTTAGCCATAGTAAGCTTAGCAAGATAGCCGTTAAATTCAGCGTTAAAAGCTAATAAGCCTTTTCTATAGGTACTAAAGGTAAGGGCATAGAATTCGTTATAGACGTCCTTCTTTTTAGACTCTATAGGTCGGCTATACTGCCTAACAAGCAGCTTAAAGGCCTTAAAAGGTATATAAATCCATAATATAGCAGCCCTAGGGCTACTAGATAAGCTATTACGTAGAAGCATTAAAAGAACAGCTTGATTAGAGTCGCTATAAGTATTGGATATATCAGGGTTTTCTAAAAATTTAGATATCCCTAACGCTCTTAGCACTATACTTAAAGCCTCAATCCACTGTTTAAAATTGCTTTCTCTACTAAGCTTACTATCGTCCGGAATAGTATAGGCCTTTTTAGAAAGCTCCTTTACTATACTACTAGTAATAGTATCCTTCAAGCCTTCCTTAGACCCTATATCTATAGGGTGGTCAAAATTACTAGTAGCTAAATTAACAGCCGGCCCTAGATAGGGCTCTTTCCTAGGGGGATATAGAGGAGAATCTATATCTATAGTCACGCTCAAAGGATCAAATCTAGGACTATAGCTAGTTTTTCCAATAGTAGTAGCCATAGCGTTACTACTATTAGTTAAAGAAGCTAAAGTAGAAGATATATTCTTTATAGCGCTAACGCTATCCTCGATAGAGGCTTTTAGGGTATTTAAACTTAAAAGTAGTGTTTTTATATTACTAGATTGGCTAGCTATAACTCGCTTATAAGATTTTATATGCTGTTTTAGGACTTCTATAATCTCGCTATAGTCTTCGCTATCTTCCTTATCTTCTAATAGGGTTCGTATAGGTAGTAGAGGCCTAGAAGATTGCCCTGGGTCAGCTGGGTTACTAGCCCTTTTAGGGGCTATACCCTTCCCTTTAGCTTGATCCGCCATTGTAAATAGGCTACTATTTACTTTATAGTGCTAGCTAAAGCACTTAATTAGCTTCCAGTTTACTAAAGCTAATTAGCTAGCTTAGTAATTATAGTAGTGATTTTCTAGGCTAGTCTTAGCGCTTAGTAGGTTTATAGCGCTACCTACTTGCTACTTAGTAGGGCTTTCTAGTAGAAATTCCAGACTAGGCTCTAAGGGCTAGAGACTTCGACGTAGGGACTTAACTACCGCCTATAGATATATCTATAGAAAGGGCTCTATAGTAGGGAAATATAGGTCTTTAGCGCTAGAAATTCTAAAACGCTAGCCTTTCTACTTCTAGCTATAAGTAGAAAGGTCTTTTAGTATAGGTAAGTATACTAGCCTAAGTGTATAAGAGCCCCAAATGCTCGTCAATACTATAGGACTTAGATTTCTCAGCGATTTCTCCTTCTAGAATTTCAGGCTTTTTAGTTCTTAAATAGCCTTCAATAAAATGTAATACATAGCTTTTTAGGGCTAATATAGTACTATATTTTCAGCTTCAAGAGGCTTAAATAGCCCTATATATATAGGCAGAGGTAGCGCTTTGAAATTAGACTCTAACGATAACTATCCTACAGGCTATCCGGGCTTATAACCTATTGGAATAGGTCATCCTATATAAGGATCTGTAACTACTATAGCCTACTAGTAGTAGTCGTATAGGGTACGTAGGGGCAGCAACAGCGTTGATATAGCCTAAATAGCACTTCCTAGGTATATGCTAATATAGTAAAGTAGGGCCCTTTACTGTATTCTCTCTATAAAAGTCCTTATATAATAGTATAGTTATAGGCTATAGCGCTATATTATAGGGGCTTTAAGCTTATATATCACAGCTTTCAGTAGGTCTTATAGGCCTATAAGGCTTATAGTTATAGGTAACGTATAATTTGATTTCTAGTCCAGTAGGTAAGGCTTTGCACTTTCCTTCCCTATATATACCCTCCGGGACCGTTCCTGCCTTCTATACGGTAGGAGCGCCTTAGTAGGTGCATGGCGCCTTCCTGAAAAACCAAATAAGCTGGCGATTTTAAATAATCGACTTACGGCTACCTAAGCTGCAGGGTAATCCGCACGACTTTTCCTATAAGTTCTGTTTTCGCTCCTACAGTGCAGGATAGGTACAGGGTAGGTAGGTGACCTAGTAGAAGAGCCTTTCAAGGCTATTTCTAGCGCTTATACAGCCTAAGGAGGCTGTCTCTACAAAAGTGGGGCATAAATCTAAAAGAAGAAAAGCCTTTTAAAGCTATTTCTAGGCTATATAGTGGAATATATAGCTTAGTCAGCGGTATCTACAAAAGTAGGTCCACCCTCAGAATATAGCTATATATCTAGTAGTTCGAGAACTGATATCCGTTTTGCCTAAGCTATAACCGTTAGAGCGCTATAGCTTATTTTATACGTTTAACACTTGCTATAAATACCTACCTATAGGCTTTATAGATATACCTTATATATACCCCTACTAACTCTAGTATAACTAGCATTATATAATAGCAATTAGATAGCTAACACCTAGTAATCTTTATCGATAAAAGAAAAGACTACTAGTATTGGAATACCTATTATAACTACAACGTATATGCTGCTAGGACCTAGATAATATAAATCGTCAGATAACCTAACGGTATAGATCGTTAGGTGACTACCTGATAATGCACGTCGGACAGGGATCGTTGTACAGTATCTACCGTACAATAAAGGGAATATATTAGGGGCTGAAATCTCTTTACCTATATACCAAGAGAGATAGACATGAAATTAACCACCTGAACTACCACTACGTACTAGTACGGAACGCTACGAACAGGCTCCAATATAGGTGACTAAAAATCACGCCCTTTTCCTACTAACTTTCACTTCCTCCTCCTTAAAAAGGGCAGCATACCCTAACTAAAAGAGAAGCTAGGGCAGCATACCCTAAGGAAGATGCAGCATACCTTAACCAGAACAGGAAAGGGCAGCATACTTAGACCTTTAGATCTGGCGATACTCGCTATGTTAGTTTTAACTACCTTATGTCCTAGATTAGCCTCTATAGAGATAATAAGGAGTGGAGAAGAGGTTGTTACTAAGATAATAAGCTAGTATTTATAATACTAAAGGTATTTTATAATGTACCTATGAGATCGGTAGAGGTAAAGGGAGTATAATAAAAGAGATAAGTACTCTCTAAGCTAAATAGTAACCTAATAGCCTCTAATAGAGTAAGGCCTTATATTAGTTAACTACCTAGATAGCTAATTATAGTTATAACTAGTAGGATATCTACTAGAAGTAAGATTATAATAGTTAAGAAGTACCTAATGATTTCCTTCATAAGAAGTACCCTTAAGATTAAGGAAAGAGTAGATTAGAAAGAGAGTAGGTTAGGGTAAAAGTAGTTAAGCCTTCTTAAGGCTATCTTTATTAGTAACTAGTAATACCTGCTAAAGGCTATACTCTAGTAATTAAGAGCAGCCTAATAGGTCCCTATAGAAGAATCTGGATAGTAGGATAATAGAACAGCTAAGCATTACTAATTAGCTTAATTCTTTTTAACCGAGCTATAGAATAGCTATCCTTCTACCTAATAAGTATTAGACCTAGAAAGCACTATATAGTTAGGGAATAGAAACCTAGAGAGGTATGAATAATAACTTCTAAAAGAATGCTATATCACTGCTAATAGCCCTGGCTATAACCTTACTAGGCCCTAAACTATAGGTACTATAAGTATGTATTAAGGCTAATTGTATTATTAAGATCAGGACTAGCCTTATTATAAGGCCTAGGGTTACTATTACAAACCTAGACCTAGAGGTATATTAGATAATATATTACCTATATCCCTTTGGTAGAACTCTGGTATCCCTAATAGAAGTAGGTTATAGGGAGGCCCTGTTAATTAAGGTAGATATAGCTATATTTCCGTATATTAAACCGATTAAGCCTCCCTTCCAGGCCTATAGGCAGAGCAGAGGGAAGAGAGGAAATCTCTTTAGGTAGGGGAGGCTAGAGCGTAGGTCAAGAAGGGAGACGAAGATCACAGACTAGATCAACATAGAATCAATTGTTGGACAACGTGGCGCTTGTGTCGCTTCGGTAGAACCTCGGTATCCCTGTTAGGAGCAGGGCACAGGGTTGCCTGTTAAACTTAGGAGCAGGGCACAGGGAGGCCCTGGTTAATTAAGGTGGATATAGCTACGATTCTCTATATTGAGCAGATTAAGCCTACTTTAGGGCCTATAAACGTTATAGGGGGGACAGAGAAAATCTCTGCCCTAGGCGGCTAGAGCGCAGGTTAAGACAGAATATAGATTAGTATATAGAATCGATTAATCAGAGCCTACAGATTCCAACAATTAACAGTCAGAAGTCGTTAGCCTGGTGTAGACGAGCCTAGTATTAGTATATATATTATTATTACGATATCTAAGAACGTACCTTAGTAGCCGCTATTATATTGAACAATAAGAATAATAAGAAGGCTGCTAAGGAGGGCTCTATCCTTCTCTTTAAGCTAGAGTAGTAGATCGACTTCGAGCAGCAGCTTTAGCGCGTTGTAAGTAAGGTAATAGAGTTTATAGACCTAAACGATACTAAGGAATTAGGTAGATGTCCGGTCCCTCTAACCCTTAACGATATACCTATTCTCGGGTTATTAACCGCCTATATCAAGACTGCTTATTAGACCTATGTTTGCTAGTATTACAGCCTTGCTTAGAGAGCGTAGCTTATAGAAGAGTATATTAAGTAGGCGAATGCTAATAGGCCTCCTCCTCTTCCTAGTAAGCGTATTATATATACTGATTTGACTGCTAATAGGAGGGCTACCTTCTAGAGTATATTAACAATGTATAACACTACTATAGCAAACTGGAAATACAACTAGGATAACGTTATAAAGGTTAAAAAGTGGATTAGGGAGCATATTAAGACTTATACGCTAAATCTATACTGCCTACCTAAGCAAAGCCTTTGCTAGTAGTATTAGAACCTTACTAAGTTGATATATTTAAAGGATTATAAGCAAATAAGGACGATATATAAGGACTATAAAGAGTACTTTAACGCTAGTAAAGCGAAAGCAGTTAGTAACTAAAGGACCTAAATAAAGAAGTAGCAGAAGCTACTATACCTAGCAGAGTATTACAAAGTCAAAGGGGTAGCTAACCCTAAACTATAGTTTAACAACTTACTAATCTTCTTAGGAGCAACCTAAAGATTTTAGGGCTGGATATTGGCCTTATATAGGGACTTTAAGAAGTAGGCTAAACAGAAGAACCTCGATTACTATAAAGTAGTAAGGGATTTCCTATAAGATCTTAAGTTTAATAAGCCTCTTAAGTTAAAGCCTAAGAACCTAGTAGGAAGAGGAGGTATATACATTACCTTAAACAGTAAATAGCCTCTTCCTAATAGGGCTAGTAAGAAAGGTAAAAGAGGAGGGGACGTATAAGACAAGGCTTTTAAGTAAGGGAGAGCCAATACCTATAGCAACCGAAATTTCTAAGGAGCCTTAGAAGCACCCTAAGCCTTAGGACCTAATTATCCTATAGAGAGATCTAGTTCTTATTATAAGAAGTATACCTATAGAATAATCTAGTATAACTAGAAGGCATACTAGTATCTATTTCTATCTCTTATATACAAAGGTTAGGAACTAAGGCCAGATATAGAAAAGTATATGAAATAAGCTATTAAGGAGGATTCGCAACTTCAATCAAAGATATCAGCTCGTCGAAAAGAGCTAAAAGACAAGTAGGAAGCTTAAAGGTACGTAGGGCATAGAGAGAAAGTAAAGGCTTCGAAACTAATAGTAGAAGTCGTTCCTATGCCTAAGAAGAAGAACGAGAATAGGGTCTCTATTGAGTTTATAGTACTAAAGAGCGTACTATAAGTAAGTAGTGTTAGCGAATACCCTCTTAAGCACTTAGCCTACCTAGATTCTAGTACCTTTATCTATATTTTCAATAATTAGGAGAGATTTAAAAGCCTTAAGGAAGTAGGAGAAGAGGACTACCTTATAGCAGCTAATAGCAAGTTACTAATTAAAGGATATAGGACAGTTTTCCTATATACATACCTAGGTTAGTATAAACGGGTACTCCTTTAGCTTGATCGTATAGTATACTGCCCTAAGGTAGCTACTAACCTAGTTTCTTTAAGGTACCTTTATAAGAAGGGAATATAGTAGGATTACTAGAAGTAGGGCACCCTTTCCTACCTTAGAAGGATGTTGGACTATAATAAGATCTATAAAATCTAGGAAGCCTATAGTCAGTTCCTGCTAGAGTATGTTATAACTAATATTTTAGCGTTAGCTTTTGTAATATAAAAGTAGTAGGGCAGGTCTTAGAAGAAGAAGACCAAGCCTAGGACAATCTAAGTATAGTACTAGCAATTAGGTTATCTAAACCTAGAAGCACTCCGTTACCTTATTTAGAGCAGTAAGGGAGTTAAGGTTACTAGAAATTATAAGGTGATTAGAACGGTAGACTACCTATAGTATAGTATAGGAAAAGGCCCTGATTACTAGGTCTTAAGGGTAGCCCGACTAGACCTAAAGCACCCTAGCGATGTCCTAGCCCTTAATTTCTATAATATTAAAAGGTCTAAGGAAGGCTTTATATCTATTATACTCTTATTAGATTGTAAGTTAGGCCTAATATAGGACTATTATCTTTATAATCGGTCGGTTAAGAGTATTATTATAGCCCTAGACAACTGCCTTTCGGATCTTAATCGAAGGTATAGAATTCAGGTTCTAGATATCAAAGCTAATAACGAGATTATAGGAAGAAAGGGAGCAATCTAAGCCTAGCTATAAGAGAAGCATATTAGAATAAATCTCTCTGCTCTTTAGACCTAAGATTAGAATAAAGGTATAGAAAGAGCTGCTGGTATTCTAAAAAGGTAGGTAAAAGCAATGGTAGCAGGGACTAACTTACCTTTGGATAAGGTAGCTAAGGTATTTAGAACAGTAGTATATCTCTTAAATCGTACCCTAAGGTATCAGCTAAAGTGGAAAATACTATATAAGGTATTCTATTCGTTTATAGAATCAGTAGGCGCCAAAGAGACAACGCCTATTAAGCCATAGCAAGGGCATCTCCGGGTTTTCCTATATCAAGCCTTTACATTAGAAGTAGATATATATGTTAAACGTACAAAATAAGCTATAGCGCTCTAACGGTTATAGCTTAGGCAAAACGGATTTCAGTTCTCGAACTACTAGATATATAGCTATATTCTAAGGGTAGACCCACTTTTGTGGATACCGCTGACTAAGCTATATATTCCACTATATAGCCTAGAAATAGCTTTAAAAAGGCTTTTCTATTTTTAGATTTATGCCCCACTTTTGTGGAGACAGCCTCCTTAGGCTGTATAAGCGCCAGAAATAGCCTTAAAAGGCTCTTCTACTAGGTCACCTACCTACCCCATACCTACCCTGCACCGCAGGAGCGAAAACAGAACTTACAGGAAAAGTCGTGCGGCTTACCCTGTAGCTTAGGTGGCCGTGAGTCTATTATTTAAAATCGCCAGCTTATTTGGTTTTTCGGGAAGTGGCCATGTACCTACTAAGGCGCTCCTGCCGTATGGAAGGCAGGAACGGTCCCGGAGGGTATATGTAGGGAAGGAAATTGCGAAGCCTTACCTACTTGGACTAGAAATCAAGTTACTACGTTACCTACAACTATAAGCCTTATAGGCCTATAAGACCCACTGGAAGCCGTGATATATAAGCTTAAAGCCCCTATAATATAGCGCTATAGCCTATAACTATACCGTTATATAAGGACTTTTATAGAGGGAATATAGTAAAGGGCCCTACTTTACTATATTAGCATATACCTAGGAAGTGCTATTTAGGCCATATCAACGCTGTTGCTGCCCCTACGTACCCTATACGACTACTACTAGTAGGCTATAGTGGTTACAGATCCTTATATAGGATTACCCATTCCAATAGGTTATAAGCCCGGATAGCCTGTGGGATAGTTATCGTTGGAGTCCAATTTCAAAGCGCTACCTCTGCCTATATATATAGGGCTATTTAAGCCTCTTATAGCTGAAAATATAGTACTATATTAGCCCTAAAAAGCTATATATTATATCTTATTAAAGGCTATTTAAGGACTAAAAAGCCTGAAAATCTAGAAGGAGAAATCGCTAAGAAATCTAAGTCCTATAGTATTGACGAGCATTTGGGGCTCTTATACACTTAGGCTAGTATACTTACCTATACTAAAAGACCTTTCTACTTATAGCTGGAAGTAGAAAGGCTAGCGTTTTAGAATTTCTAGCGCTAAAGACCTATATTTCCCTACTATAGAGCCCTTTCTATAGATATATCTATAGGCGGTAGTTAAGTCCCTACGTCGAAGTCTCTAGTCCCTATCTTAGAGCCTAGTTTAGAATTTCTACTAGAAAGCCCTACTAAGTAGCAAGTAGGCAGCGCTATAAACCTACTAAGCGCTAAGACTAGCCTAGAAAATCACTACTATAATTAGTGAGCTAGCTAATTAGCTTTAGTGAACTAGAAGCTAATTAAGTGCTTTAGCTAGCACTATAAAGTAAATAGTAGCCTATTTACAATGGCGGATCAAGCTAAAGGGAAGGGTATAGCGCCTAAAAGGGCTAGTAACCCAGCTGATCCAGGGCAATCTTCTAGGCCTCCACCACCTATACGAACCCTACTAGAAGATAAGGAAGATGGCAAAGACTATAGCGAGGTTATAGAAGTCCTAAAACAGCATATAAAATCTCATAAGCGAGTTATAGCTAGCCAATCTGGTAATATAAAAATACTACTTTTGTCGATTCGCTCTCACTGCAGTGAAAGGCTTCCGGTAGATAGTAAGGAACAAGAACAGCAAGACAGAGAAAGAGCAAAATAACAAGTACGATTCCTATAGTGATGATTGATAATCTGTTCTCCCCCTCTCTTTCTCGCTCTCCTAGATACGGGGCATTATGGCCCTGTATCCTGACTAGGGTTATGCCTAGCGCTAGCATAGGGGTTATACCCTATATCTAGCTATTCCCTTACCGTGACCAACCTATACCAGCTATAATAGCCCGCTAGTAATCGATACTGGCTCTCTTTTCTTTTTGGTTATAGTCCGTCCTTATAGGACATCCTTACCTACAGTCCGCCACTTAACGTGCTTTGTCTATATAAGATAGGGTGCGTGTCGCGTCCTACAATCAGTTCTTAACGCGCCCTATTCCTGTAAGATAAGTCGCGTATTACGTCCTATAAGTACTATATAAAGTATACATCGTGCTTTATCTACTGTGATATATCTGCGTTGCCTGTTACTATGCTAATCCTACTATATAACTACCTTCTATCTCCTTCTTCCTTTTCTTTCTTGGCTATAGTCTATCTATCTTTTAACTAATTAACAACGCCCTTTTCTGCCGGCATTATCTTCTTATTATTATATACTCCTAGACCACCTGCTATAGAATAAATAGAATAATAGGCTAGCCTATACTTCTAATATAGTCCTTCTCTTTTAAGTCTTACTAACAAAAATGTATATATATATAGCCTTCTCGCCCTGCTACTGCTACTACTGCGATTCGTCGTTTACTAACCTACTTATAGCTAACGTAGACTCTCTTTCTAACTTGGACAACTTAGTATATGATATCCCGGGTAAGTACTTTATTGTTATCCGCCATACTAGCTTTATTATCTGCCATATATACGTTGTATCCTACGTATTATCAGCGTAGGTATGTCTTGTTTATTAACATCCTGGCGCGATATAGGTATACCTACTATACCCCTAGCCCCGGCGTCTACGCCGGCCAAGCCGGCCAAGATCACGCTGGCTATACGTCGTACGGCCGCTTATAAGGCTAAGCGGCGCGAGTTGGCCAAGGCCTGCGCTATAGTAGGTAGGGCGGCGGCTGTTAAGTACTGTAAGAAGCGTAAGGAGGCCGCGGCTAATGCCCAGGCCTATAAGCTAGCTAAGAAAGAGGGCCTACAGTGCTCTAAGCGTACTACCAGCGGTAATACCGGCAGATATACTACTGATTCCGGCTTTACGGCTAATAAGGATGATAATAACGCCTATAACAGGGCGTATATGCCCTCTGCCGATATAGAGGAGGAGGAGGGCAGCAGCAGCGACAATAACGGCGTTAACGGCGGTACTAGCAATAATGCTAATAAAGGCGAGGGTAGCAGCGCGTATAAGCGCGGCAAGGGCGCTTTGTACTACGAAGGTAGGTTTTAAAGCACGGCTACGCTTTGGAATATAGCTGACATTTTTGTAATTTCTAGACATACTGCTATGTAAGTAACAGTGTATTGCGTCCTACCCCTATAGCCCTCCTAGCGCGCCCTATACCGATATATACGTCTATTATGTCTAGGTAGTAACGGCCGGTAAAGGCCGGGGTCCTAACAACATGTAGCATTAGGACTAGTATTACTAGGATTACGTCAGGGTTATTAGCAGCTGTTGTTAGTCCTACTTGGCTAGTAGCAGTTATAAGCCGCTATAAGCGCTTTGTCTTACGTAAATAAAACCATAGTCACGCTCTAATTTGCCTATATAGCTCTGCGTTAGTATGCCCTATTATGGTGCGCTATCTTAAAGTCCTTATAGCTTTTAAGCCCGCCTCCGCTGTAAGTCCTCCCCTCTATCTTCTTAGCAATATACTGACTTATTAAAGGCCGTTAAGAAGCGGTAGCGTAGGGACTAGTAGGAGTGGCGGTCTACTGTCCGCTATGTTCTTACGCTATCTAGCAGCAGTAAGGAGGAGGCGGACTTGGCAGGGATAGGGAAGGAGGCCTTGCAAAAGGCCTATACATAAGCGTTGGCCTATACGGCTAAAGCACTTTTATTGTTAGCGGTATAGGGGGAGGAGGAAAATATAAAAATATAAAAAAATGTGAAAGTATATCGCGCTTTGTCTTGCAGTTCTATTGCACTTGTCGCGTTTTGTTCTCTTATTTTACAGTGCGTCTGTACCTTATCCTCTCTCCTCTTCCGCGGTGTATTAGCGTATAGTATGTCCCGCCCTTACTGTCTTTCTTTTATCAGTATACTATGGTCGCTATATAGCAATCATCGCCGTATTACCCAACCCTCTATATATATCTTAGCTATGTTATTATCGACCAGTGCTATAAGTGCCTAGTTGGATAGTCTTTTTGTTATAGCGTCTACTAGGTTGTCCTCCCTATTGATCCACCTAACCTCCTAAATCTCCCTATTCTTATAGCTCTGTTATAAAGCTATAATATCGATTATAAGGCACTTTTCAATAGTACTACTAAGCTTGACAAGGTACTTATATAGACTAAAAGAGTCTATATAAAGAATAATCAGAAGGTTAGCCCCTAGGCTAAGGCAGGTAAAAATCGTAGAAATAGTCCGCTAGACTATAAAACTAATATTAAAGCCGGCTACTATCTTATAGATCTCGCTGGCTAGTACGCTTCTTGTTACCCTCTTGCACTTTATTAAGGACTAGTAGACTATATTTCCGTGAATTTAAAAAGCAGCCTCTCCTAGTACGTCGTCTTCGTTAGCTAGTAGTATAACATAGCTGATCTAAGAAGTCAGGTCTACGTTATTAGTAAAGGACCTGTTAATAAAGATAAAGAGCTTAGCTATAGTAAGATCTAAAGGGTAATAAACCAGGCCTTTTTCTACATTATCCATCTACTATTAGATCTAGGTATTAAGGTACTTATAGTCCTTTAGCTAGGGCTGCTAGGCTTGGGCAGCTACAGCTAAGTCGAAAGCCGCCTCTAGCTAGCAAATAGAGGCCAAATAAGCCCCCTAAACACATTGCTTAACGTATTACTGAGCAGGCGTTACCCCCTTTATATCGACGAGGGATAGGCGTTTACCCTGCCCTTTTTACCGTATTAAAAGGTTACTATTAGAGAGGTAAAGCCGGTAGCTGTTAAAATCCACCTCTAGCCTATCTACTACCTTAGTAGCCAGCTTTAACTTAAAGCCGGCTTTTTCCAGCTCTTCCTCTTCTAACTAGGAAAAGGGATTATCCCTAATAATAAGGGTATCGTCGGTTTATAAGCTAACAAGCCTAAATCCCTTTCCTAGTATAGTAGTAGAAATTAGAAGATAAGGATTAAAAGAAGAAGACTAAAGACCAAGGTAATTCACATACTACTGTATATAAGTAGTAAACTAGTAAAGCCCTGCCTCTACTATACCGTATAGCAGGCGGTTTACCTGTAAAACAGCGCTAGTAGGATATTTACCCTAAAGCTCTTTAGGCAGTTAAAGAAGTATTTTGCAGTTTAGGGCTATCTCGGACTATATATATGCCTATATAATATCTTGCAATCACAAGTATAGCCTAAAATCGTAAAGAAGAGAAGGGTAAAGGGCAAGTAAAATCCGCTAGGCATACCGTTAGATAGTCGGTAATTAGGTAAGAAGACTATTCTTTTCTAGATTACTATACCCCTAGGCTACTAGCCTTGATTTTTTATATAGGCTAGAAGTCTTGTCCTTTACCTCCTAAACTATCCTTAACTTAAACACCTTAATATTATAAAGGTCCTTCGGTTCTTAGATCACCTTAATAACGCTGTTTTTAAAGAGGGCGTTAATCTTAGCCTTATCTAAGGCCTTAAACGGCTTACCTAGTATAGTAATCCTACCTTAGTACTACAATTCTAGGGCTAGAGTATAGTCCTTCCTCTCCTTCTTAGAAAGGAAAAGTCCTATAAGGACTTAACTTACAAGGTCCTTACCTGATATAAGGGTACGGCCGTAGTCTAAAATGGTAAAACGCAGTGTAAGTTACAGCTTGTCTAGCATGCCGGAATTGCAGGTCGTCCGTCTAAGTTATAGCATATCGTTCATTAGTACAGGCTACACCTTATCCTAGGGTTTCGCAGTACAAGTCGCGCTATATCTAGGCAGTATATCGGGTTATAGGTCCGTAATCTCCGGTAAAACCTAGGCCCCTTTTTCTCTTCTAGGCTAGCCCTGCCTCTTTGGTAGTATAAGGTTAGGATAGACGAACTTTTCTACTATATCTAGATCTTCTAGGTCTTTAGTATCCCCCTCCTCCTATAGCTCCCTCTATAGCCCCCTTTATAGCTTTTAGTAGTACGGTTTTACAACTATACTCCTAAAGTCCGTAGCACTATTAACCATATCTATAGTTATAGAAGTCTCTAACACTGCTAATACCTTATATAGCCCGGTCTATCTGTTATTTTTATAGTAGACTAAGACTTCCTAGCTAATACCTAGTATACTAGGTAGTACTGCCTTAGTATTAGGGCCGTTTTAGCGGCTAAGAGCCTCCCTAATAGCCCGCTTACCTTACTACCTCTTAAGCTTAGCTATCGCTTTTTCGATAGCTTCTGCCCTTATAACTTAATCTGGACTTAGTAGCGAATTTCTAGTTAGTTAGGAAAAAGCACTAAAGACTAGCAGGATAGGGATTAAACTGCTAGGCCCTGCTGTATTATTAACAGTGGAGACTGTAGCTTATAAGCTAGCTGTTTTTGATATAGTAGTGCCGGCCTTTTCCTGTATAATCTTATATGCCTGGTGTAGTAGGGCGTAGTAGCGCTCTACCTTCCCTACTAAGTTATAAGCCTCGACTAGAACGTCTACTACTGTAATACCGGCTAACTTCGCCTTTATCTAGAATTCCTTAGCTACGAAATTAGTCCCTTAGTTATAACGAAGGATATCTAGCGGTCTGAGATACATGTCTATCTAGCACTCTTTTAACCATTCTTAAGTCTCTTTTGCTATTATATCCTTTAGAAAACAGGCTGCTTAAAAGAAGGTAGCCGTATTGACTATATAGAGGACTTTCCGGCTATTGAGATCTAGGATATCCACTACTACCTTATAGTTAAAGTAGATATTGTCTCTAAGCGTAAATCTAAAACGCCTAGGTACTAGCCCCTTAACCTAGTAGAAGTGGCAGAACTTATTAATAAGCTCTAACGTACTATATTCTACTTAATAGTCGGTATGGCTAAGGAGCTTATATAGCTTTTCTACTAATAGGTAGCTGTAACGTCGATGAATTCGCCGTAGCTGGGATTCTGTAAGTTCCGTTAAGCGTAGTTGCACTTTGTCCTATATAAATACGGCGCGTACTACGCCGTTAAGTACTAGGATCTATAGGTAGCCCTATCTTTGGATAATCAGGATCCGCTGCTTACCCTTGACTATAGTATCCGTCGTGTTATCCAGGTATACCCTAAGCTGATCTATATCTTAAAGGTAAAGAAGAAAAGGGGTAGATATGTCTAGAATATAGAAAGTTATCTTCCTAGTAGCGGTATCTACTATGACCGTACTAATAGATTCCTTTACTTTACCTGGGCTAAAGGTAATACTAGCCTCTCTAGCCCTTGCCCTATTAATATAGATACTAGGTACTTGGCGTTATAGGGCTAGTACTTAATATATACCAGCAGTTGAAAAATTAGTAGTACCTATATCCGGCATAATCCCCTAGAATACTATTTTGGAATACTTATCGAGCATAAATTGCGCGGAAGAGAGCGTAGTGTATAGTATATCTTTAAGTTCCCTACTATAGCAGGGTTCTTCCCTGTATAATCTATATAGGAAAGCCTTATTAGTAAAGAAAGCTACTGCTATATCGTTTCTAGCAGAGTCTTCTATAGTATAATCCTCTAGGCTATAGTTGTTAAAGTCGTCCTCTGCTATACTTCCCTTAGACTTAGAGCCCTTATAGTTAACTAGAAACGACTAATATCTCTTCTTCCCCCTATTAGGGTCGATTTGCCGGCTTTTTAGCCAGTTAAGTCGATTCTTCTTCTACTTCTCTTCTAAGTGCTTAGTAGAGTGGTACCTATCCTTTTTGCAAATCTAGCAGCGTTAAGACCTTCTAGGGGTAGACCTTAGCTGTAACTTCTTAGAGAAATACCGCTGGTCTGTTAGATACTACTGGCTTTCTATTTCCTTTATTTCTAGCGTACCCCGTAGTATAGCCACTAGCTCCTTAAATCCTTTGATTGGCTTATACAAAGCTAACTTTAGTTTAGGCACTCTATGGCATACCCTTACTGTATTTGAAGTAAGGATTTCCTTACTACGGTAAATAGGCCTTAAAGCCCGCTGAATTACCGGCAGCTTATCGAGTAGTAGCTAAAGGACTTCTTTATTGCTTTTTCCGGGGTTTTCTTATTATATACTTCTAAAAGTGATAGAGCTCTATATTATTACTAGGTTCTACTTTTTAGCATCTATCTCGAAATGCTTACTTAGTTTAGTATAAACTAAGTAGAAAGGGAGGAGGTAGTTAAGGTGGTTAACCTAGTAGTCTCTAGCCCTACTAGAGAGGATATAGGGAAAAACCAGGTATAAAGTAGCGTAGTTGATCTAGAACATTATATACTAGTAAAGGAAAATCTTAACTTTATCGTCTAGTATTTCCGTTTCTGCTTTATTATAGCAGTTACTGCTATTCTACGCTTTTCCAAAGTCTATATATAGCTTTTGATTAATATAAGGGTCGTTATCCCTCTAGGTTAGCCTTAGGGGAATTTCCAGGTATTCTGGACTTCCTATTTTAACTCTAGTAACCTTTAGTAGGTTAGATAGAATAGAAGGCTAATTATACCTTCTTTATTACTGCTACTAAGGGTAGTACTACTGGTAGTACTACTACGGTTAGTATTGCTAATAAGGGTAGTATTGCTAAGGTTATAGGTTAAAACCTAGTAGTCCTGGAATAAACCCTGGTTACCCTAGGTTAAATCCGTTTTTATATCTAGGCCTAGTTCTATTCCTATACTTAGGTCCTCCCCTATATCCTCTATTTCCTCCTAGTCCTTATACTAAGCTCCCTAGCTTAGGCCCTAAATTTAGCAGTTTAGGTAGTAAAGGAAAGCCCGGTACTAATAGCAGTAGAGGTATACCTTTGTCTAGAGCAGGCAAGAAAACTTATAATAGTAGAGGTACTATTACTGTCTAGAGAGGTAAGAAGGTGGCTGATAGGGCTGGCTAATAGGTAGGTTTACCGATAAGGCTCTTATTGTTGGTAAACCTAGCTAGTTTAGCGTCTTAGTAGCTTCTTATTAGGCTTATAGCAAAACCGCTAGTTCTAAGTAGTTCTGCTAACTCTATTTTAATAATTATAGAAGCCTTCTGAAAGTTCCTGTTAGTCTACCTATTAAAGCTATTAATTACCCTTATTTATAGCCTTTCTCCCTCTATTTTCAACCTCTAGTATTCCACTACTTCTATTAATATATAGGTATTAATAATCCTCTTGTCTTTATAGCCCGGTTCGATATAGTCTAGGGTTTTAAAGAAGATTACTATATCTAGTAGGTAGGCTTTACTAGGCAGTAGCTACTAGGGTAGCTTATTAAGCATCTTATCTTTGGCTGTTGGTATATACGTCTATATCGTAATATTGGCTATTTTAAATCGCATTTCGCGTTCTATCTTCGAGTTTCAAGCTATAGTCGTAGTGTCGAATTGTCGTTCGTTATATCTACTGAAAAATGTCGGATAAGTAAAGTCGTTTTTCGAAAGTATATCTACGTTTTATCTCTATATTTTAAGGTACGTTTATAGGTTAGATATACTTAATAAAGAGATCTATCTCTTATTATAGCTAGCCTAGCTCTTCCTCTTTATAAGTATACTTCTAGCATAGTCGTTAATCTAGCTGCTTTGCTCCTACTATCTATTAAAACAATAGAAACTAATCAGTATCGATTCGCTCTTACTATAGTAAAAGGCTTCCGGTAGATAGTAAGGAACAAGAACAGTAAGACAGAGAAAGAGCAAAATAACAAGTACGATTCCTATAGTAATGATTAATGATCTGTTCTCCCCCTCTCTTTCTTACTCTCCTAGATATAGGGCGTTGTAGCCCTGTATCCTAACTAGGGTTGTGCCTAGCGCTAGCATGGGGGTTATGCCCCATATCTAGCCATTCCCTTACCGTGACCAACCCATACCAGCTACGATAGCCCGCTAGCAATCGACAACTTTTAAGTCTAAATACCCTAAAAGCCTCTGTCAAGGATAGCGTTAGCGCTATAAAGAATATATCTTCTACTTCTCTTCTCTAACTAATAGTAGCAATGCTGCTGCTACTAGAAAGACTAGCTATAGTCCTAGATTTGATCCTTTTAGCGGTACTATGGATTTAGATTCTCCTCTACGTCCCCCTGGGAAAGAGCCCTATCTAGGGCCGGCTGTAGATAATACAGCTACTAGTAATTTAGACCCCCCTATAGATAGAGGGTCTAAGGAAGGCTTTAAGGATACTATTACTAGTAGTATAGTAAAGGAGCTTTCTAAAAAGGCCTATACTATACCGGACGATAGTAAGCTTAGCAGAGAAAGCAATTTTGAACAGTGGATTCAGGCTTTAAGTATAGTGCTAAGAGCGTTAGGGATATCTAATTTTTTAGAAAACCCTGATATATCTAACACTTATAGCGACTCTGATCAAGCTGTTCTTTTAATGCTTCTACGCGATAGCTTATCTAGTAGCCCTAGGGCTGCTATATCGTGGATTCATATACCTTCTAAGGCCTTTAAGCTGCTTGTTAGGCAGTATAGCCGACCTATAGAGTCTAAAAAGGAGGACGTCTATAACGAATTCCATGCCCTTACCTTTAGTACCTATAGAAAAGGCTTATCAGCTTTTAACGCTGAATTTAACGGCTATCTTGCTAAGCTTACCATGGCTAAAATAGATATAGATCCCTCTTTAATACTAAATCAGTATTTTAAGGCTCTAGAATCTAAGTTTCCTAGCTGGGTATTACGCTAAAAGAGCTCTATAAGACAGGCTAGAATGTTAGGTCTTACAGCATCTAGCCTTAATATAGAATATCTAATGGCTGATAATCTAGAAGAATCTAGGAACCCGGCTATAGAGGCGTATGGAGCAGCTTATATAGCTAATAGCTCTAATTCAACCTCTAATTCAAATTCTAACCCTAGTAAGAAGGGTAAAAATAAGAAAAAGGGTAAGAAGAAGCCTAGTTATAATGTTGAAGGGCAGAATTATAGTGCTAAAAGTGCCGAACAGGCCTCCTTTATACTAGGGTCTTATAACCTAGCTATAGAAGAAGAAGAGGAATCTGACTCTAGTTCCAATTCTAGTTCTTCTAGCGATTCTAATACCCAATTAGCACAGCTATTAGCGTTAAAAGGGTATAAGAAGCGTAAGGACTTTAAAGGAAAAGGCCTAAAAACCTCTTCTAACAAGGCAAAATATAAAGATAATCAGCCTAGAAGACGCCCTAGAGACCCCGCTCTTTATAATAGTTGGCTATACGATACGGGATCTACGGACCATATTAGTAATAGTAAAGAGCGGTTTACTCCCTTTACGCCTAACACAGGCCAGTTACGCCCTATTAACACTGGAAATGGCCCTGTAAGCCCGGCTAGTATAGGCTCTATTACACTAGAAGTATTATCTAGAAAGGCCCCCCCTACCTATACTAAATTAGTATTAGATAACGTTTTATACCTACCTAATATTGATATAAATATTATTAGTGGGGTTAGGCACTATGATTCGGGAGGTTGCCTTATAAAGGAAACCCTTTACGGGGGTGATAGACGCTGTATAGCTGTACTAGACTTTAAAAAATCAGGATTTTTTCTTGACGTTAAAGGCAGCTCTAAGCCTATATTACATGCAAATTTTGCTTTTCCTTTAGGCCTTACTAGTTATAATACTGCTAAAAGTATAGAGCCGCAGCGTAATAAGATAGTGGTGGAAATTCCTTCTAATTCTATTAGAAAGGAAGACTATAGACCTATTATAGAGGATGCTATAGTATCTGAAGCTATAGAGCCTAATAAGCGCTATAAGCTAAGGAATTCTCCGGCTAAGGGTACTACTTTAGAAGGTGTAGGACCTTCTTTAAGGGGGAAAAGGCCCTGTAGGCCTGTAGAGCCCTTAGCCACTGCCCAGGCCCCCTATCAAAGTCCCTGTGAGACTAGGGAGCCTGAGCCCTTAACTGGCACTGGAGACCTGCCCTGTGTGCTAAGAGAGCCAGTTATAGAGGGGAATAAAGTAGTAGAAAAGGCTATATCTAGCCCTACTTTAAAGGAGCCTAATATAGGTCAGCGAGATTACTATAATCTACTTAATTTAGCTAAATTGTGGCACGTTAGGCTAGGCCATATAGGCCTACGTCTTTTGAAAAAGACCTCTAGTATTACTAAAGGGCTGCCTAATTTTGATAAAATAAGGAAGCTGATTTTCACTGCTCTAGCTATGATCGAGGTAAAGCAGTGAGAAGGGTTAGTAAGGCTTTAATACCTGACCTACCTAGGGTCTTAGACTTAATAGAGGGGGATACTGTTAAAATTAGGCCTAGGCCTTATAATAGAAACCCTATAGTCTTACTTCTAGTTGACCGTAAAAGTAGGTATAGGTGGGTTTTTAACCTACCTAATAAATCAGGCCCTATAGTAGCTAACGTTATTAAGGGCTTTTTTAGGGGCCTAAGGAATGGATTTGGTAGATATCCTACTAAATTCCACTTTGACGGAGGTACTGAAATAACTGATTTATTAACTACTTGGTTAGCTAAAAGGGGTATTAAATTTAGCACTTCTGCCCCTTATATCCATGAGCAGAACGGCGTGGTAGAACGATCAGTTAGAGTTATACTAGACTGTGTAAGGTGTACTATTCTTAGTAGCGCTTTACCCTAGTATTTGTAGTGCTTTATACTGGAGGCTGTAGTGGAATTAGTTAATAGTACAGCTATAACTAATAAGGAAACCACTCCTTTCTAAGCGCTATTTGACGAGCTAGAGCCTGGTATTCCATATATACCTAACCTAGAGCGCTATAGGGCTATAGGCGCTAGAGGAGAGGCTATTATACCTCTGGAAAAACGGTCTAAATCGTTAAAATTTACCTCTAGAATAGAAGAGTGTAAATTACTAGTGGTATTAGGTTCTAAGACCTACTTAGTATATATACCGTCTAGAAGAGTAGTACTTAAAACCTCTACTGTTAAGTTTATAGAGGATAATACAGTACTAAGTTAGCCTACTGATAATACGGCTTTAGAGGGGGAATTAGTAGACCTAGACTTAGATTTAGAGGGGGCTGTTAGCCCAGACCCTTCTAATCTTAATACTGAAAAGCCTATTAGTATAGAAATAGGACCTAGTAAGCTAGAACCCTACGAATCTTCTTCCGATAGTGAATTAGATGAACCCTCACTGGATAAGCCTATAAATCCGGTTATAGTAGAGTCTACTAGGCCTACTATATCTATTAGAAAGCCTGAATTACCAGAGGCGTTTCCCCAAACTATAGAGCCTATTTTTGTACCTAAGCCTATAGAAGTTATAGCGCCTAATCAGCCTATAACAAACGAACCTCTTGATAATAGTGATCTTATTTCAGAGGGGGATAAAATGCAGCTTAATTACTATAAGCTTTTAGCTAAGACTAGTAGCTATATACTGTCTTTTGTCTATAAGGCTCGAAAAAGGGTAATATCTAAGGATAGTACGCCTACTACTTATAAGCAAGTCTTAAAACTACCTAGAGATGAGCGTAGTAAGTGGTTAGAGGCTATTACCAAGGAATTTATCCAGTTATTAGAGCTAGGGGTTTTTAAATTCCTACCTAGGAGTCTATTACCTTCTAACCGTAAGCTTATTACCTGTCGAAACGTTCTTAAGGTTAAAAAGGACGCTAAAAACAGGCCTATTAAGTATAAATCTTGGTTAGTAGCTAGGGGCTTTATACAGGTAGAAGGTCTAGATTACACTGTAACCTACGCCTCTACTAGTATACCACCTACTTGGCGTATACTTGTAGCTATAGGTGCTGTTCTAGACTGGGAAATAGAATAAGCTGACTTTATAGGGGCATTTCTTAATAGCGCTCTTAGAGAAGAAATATATATGGAAATCCCTGAAGGACTATTAGACCTAGCGGCTTCTAATAAGGCTATTTATAAGCTTTTACTGAAATACGGCTATAATCCTTCTACTCCTAATATTATTAAACTATCTAAAGCGTTATACGGTCTGAAACAAAGCCCTAGAGAGTGGCAAGATAAGCTTAAAATCTTACTTAAGAGCCTAGGCTATCTCCCTCTTATTTCAGATCCAGGGGTCTTCTATAATGCTAAAACCTGCCACTTTATCGTTACCTATGTAGATGACTGTCTATTTATAGGGCCTAATATAGGCTATATAGATAGATAGATTCTATTACGCTATCTGATCCCCGTAGGGGATATCTAGGTGGGCTAAACTAGTGCTATAGGAAAACCGTATAACGGGTGAAAAACCTATAACCGTATATAGGAAAAAAGGGGGTGTGATAGGGGGTAGGCTAATCTTCACTAGAGTAGATACCGCCCCTTTAGGAGTATGAAAACATACTGCCTAAAGGGGTATAGGCTAGACCGCTCCTAGCCTCTGAGCAACCGAGTATTCTGGCAGTCTAGTAGCGATATGGCGAACTAGGGGGCGTACAGCGCCGCCGCCCCCTTTTTCAAGTCTATAGAGAAAGCTGTATATATCCCCTCTTTCCTTCTCTTTAAAGGAGGCTGAAGGGTAGGCCGGGCAACCGTCGAATATATGTCGGATGTCCTCTGTAGCTAGGTAGTAGCAGCAGAGGGGGTTATCAACCCTAGGCACCTTACAGGTATATAGGAATCCCCTTAGGCCTATCTTCCCTATATGGGCCTATATTAGTAGCGAGCTTTCGGCCTTAGAGAGGTTATAGTGGCGTCTTCAGAAGGCCTCCTTAAAGGCCTTAGCTAGGTTTTCCTTTTAAAAGGTAGCCTTGGCTGATTTCTCTAAGAGGCTCTCCATATAGGGGTCGTAGCTAGAGGCCCTAGCCTCCTGTAAATAGCGATCCTTCTAGGTAGTATAAAGGGGTTCCTTGTTAATAGCCTTCCTTAGTTGTTAGTAGTACTACTAGGCTATCGCTTCCCTTTTCCTTTTTTACTTTATACGCCTACCTAAGAGGAGGCTGGTCCTAGGGGTCCTACTTCCAAGGGTAAGGCGTAGGGCTTCCTTCTACTTAGCTACCTCTTCCCCTATAGCCCTGTTTATTCCTGCCTGGCTAGAGAAGGAGAGGGCGTTAAGGTAGAGGTCGAAGAGGAGGACGTTAGCCTTATAGTAGAGGCTTTAGATTAGTATTCTCTTATAGGCCCCTATAACTCTCCTTAGGGCCTTATTTTCAGCTGCTTGTAAGCCTCTAGTTATACCCCGTAGTCTATTCAGTGTTATAGGTATAGGGGTATGCCAGGCTAAGGCTGCATAGGCTAGGACCGGCCTTATTACTGCTATATATAGGAGCCTAGTCTTTTCGATTCCAGGTCCCTAGGTTTTTCCAGCTAGCCTAGTAATAGTAAGGGACTGTGTTTTTAGCTTCTGCTGTAGGGTATTAGCGTAGGCCTTCCAGATAAGCTTAGGGTCTAGCCAAACCCCTAGAAAACAGGCCTCTATAGCTGGTTATAGGGGGGGGGAGTCCTCTGTTAGTCCTAGGTCAATAGGGTTAGTCTAGGGCCTTTTTCTAGGAGGGAAGTATATAAGCTTGCTCTTTACTACTAAGAAGGTAACCCCGGCGGTTATTGCCCAGTCTAGGCACTCTCTCCAGGCTTCTTCTAGCTACCTAACTGTTATTGTAGCTTCTCTACTAAAGGCTAGTAGATTAGTATCGTCTATATAGCCTATATTAGAGATAGTAGGGTATTTTCTCTCTAGTCTTTCGTATAGGGGGTATAGGTATAGGACTAAGAGGATTAGTAAAAGTGGTAAGCCTTGGGGTACTCCTGTTAGTACCGGGATTTGCTGGCTCTTTTAGCCGTTAAATAAGAGGCTAATAGTCCTAAAAGAGAGGAATTCCTTTAGCCAGGATATTAGCCAGCTAGGTAGCCCTAGCTGGTCTAGTATAGCTAGGAGTCTATTATAAGGGATACTGTCGAAATACCTCGATAGGTCCAGCTATAGAAGGGAGGCCCCGGCTTTATATTTCCATGCCTTCTAGACCTGGGCTATAAGGAGGTATATAGCCGATTTGGTAGACTTATAGCGGTAGTAGCCCTGTTACGTTGCTAGAATTAGCTTAAAAGCTTCAGCTACGTCCTTTATCTTAGTCCCTATAACTTTTTCTAGGACCTTACTAATATAGTTAAGCAGGGCTATAGGTTGGTAGCCTCTAGGGGTATTATAGGTATCTGGCTATTTTCCTAGCTTAGGAAGGACAATAGTAACCGCTTCCTTATATTCCTATAGATGAAAGCTATAGAGGAAGGATTTCGAGGCTAGTATAGCAAGGGCCTTGTATAAGGGGTTACCACAGGCCTTTAGAAAGCCTATAGGGAGTCTGTCAGGTCCTAGTACTTTCTAGGGTTTTATTGTTTTAATAGCCTCTTTTATATCGTCTAGCCTAACCGTCTAGCTAACTAGTAGCCTAGGGCCTATCAGGGGTTCCTCCAGGCTGTCCTCCTAGGGGGAGGGGGGGAAGAAGCATACTGAAAGGGCCTTTACCTTCTCCTAGAAGGTACTAGCTTGTTTAAGAGTTAACAGCTTAGAAGGGGGTAGGGCGGTAGTGCTTTGTAGCCTAGCCTATCTTTCTAGTTACTAGAGCTTCTCTGGCTTTTCTATAGCCTCTTATAGAAAAGCCCTCTAGGTCTTCCTCTTACTTTCTTTTATAGCTTTTATTTACCCTCTCTAGGCTGACTTATAGGCGGTAAGGAGGGCCTGGTTGCTAGGGGAGCGTTAGAGCTGTCTTTCTGCCCTTTTTCTCTCCTGGACTACCTAGTAGACTTCGTTGTTCTACCAGGGGGTATTCCTCCTTCTAGTAGTTACTAGGGCTTCTTTAGGGGTTATAGCCCTAGTAATATACTAGAGTTCCTCTAAGAGTTGCCTATAGGCCTTCTAGAGCTTAGCTGGGTTAGAAAGACGTGATAGATATCTATAGCCCCCTATATTGTATATTAGAGAGCTAGCCTCTCTTGCTACCCCCTTTTTATCCATCTTCTTCTACTAGAATCAGGGGGGCGGCGGTAGGGCTTCTGTGTTTTCTAGGTTGATATCTAGTACCTAGAGGTAGTAGTCTAAGTATAAGCGTATATCCAAGCTGGTATAGGAGCAGGTAAGGCTGCTGCTAAGCTAGAAGTGGTCGATAGTCGAGGCCCTGCCTACTTAGCTCCTCTATAGCGCCCTAGTTATAGCGCTGTAGGGGGTACGGAGGGTAAGTCCCTACTTTGCTGTTAATAGTAGTAGGTCTTCTAACCTAGGGCTAAAGCGGTTATATTGGTCCTATAGGGGGTGGTGAAGGTTAAAGTCCCTAGTTAGAAGATAAAGGCCTAGGTAGGCGTTGATCTTCCCTTTTATTTCCTCTATAAGGGGGGTTAGGCTAGTCTGGGGTTAGGGGTTGTTATATAGGGACTAGACTGTAAAGGGGCCGTTCTTAGTCTATATAGTAGCCCTAGCCCAGTCTAAGCTAGAGCTGTAAGTCCATGTTACTAGTAGGAGTGATTTGTAGATATAAAGTAAGGCTTGTCTATTAGGGGTAAAAACAAGGTAGTAGGGGGCTGATCTAGGGCAGTAGGTAGAGTGCTATACCTGCCTATTAATCTAGGGCTCTTATATAGCAAGTATTTCTTCTTTTGCTATAGAAAGTAGTACTTTCTATACTTCCTTCAAGCCCTATACGTTCCAGAGGCGTACCTTTATATCTCTATCTCCTCTGGCTATATAGTAGGCGGTGGTTGTTATATAGTAGTAGCGTTAGCTAGTCTAGTATCTAGGTCTGGTCCAGGTCTAGCATCCAGGGGTCCAGGGGCTTCTATAGGTTCCAGGGTTCTAGTAGGTCTTATAGCCCCTTTAGGGCTTATAGCTGGTATAGAGGAAGGGGGGGTTTAGCCGCTTAGGTAGCTAAAGCAGGCGGTAATCGTGCTCTAGTTAGGGGTTAACCCTCTTAATACTGTTAGTCAGCCCCTCTGTCTCTTCCCTAAGACTATAGTATAGCCTTCTTCCCCCTCCTCTTATAATAAGGCCTGCTAGGGGGGGTATTGTTACTATTATTACTATTACTGCTATTACTATTACTGTTAGTACTGCTAGTATAGGGGAGGTTGGTCAACGTTAAAGGCCTTAGGCCTAGAACGTAGATATCCCTTAGCCTATACCTATACCTCTTTTAGGCAGGGGTAGACCTCTAAGCGGGCATAGTAAGCTTGGCGGCAGTTGTAGCAGCGGGGTGCCCTAGAGAAGGTAGGGGCTTCTAGCGTAGTATGGCTATTAGTGCTACAGTTATAGCAGATCTCCTCCTTACTCCGGCATACCTTAGCCCTATAGCCCTATTTCCAGTACCATAGGCATTAGATAGGCTTAGCCTTGTCGATCTAGGGCTCTGCTTCTAGGGCTCGGCAGCTCTAGAAGACCCCCTTCTTACAGGCCTTCTAAGCTGCCTCTAGAGAGGTAAAGGCCATTAGTGCCTTAACCCTAGTCCTTTCTAGCCCTTAAGGGTACTAGACTTTTGCCCTAACTACTATAGGGTACTGCTTTTTAGCCTCTTCTAGTAGGCCTTCCTCTATAACCTAGTTATAGACTATAAGGCCTTTAACCGCTACCGCCTAGGTTGTAGTATATAGGGAGGCCTTCTCTCTAAAGGCCCTTATAATCTAGGCAGTATTGTTCTCTAGGCTCTTCTTTATCCCTACGTTCTCTATAACTAGTAGGAGGTTACCGCTAGAGAGCGTCCGAACCCCCTAAACAGCTAGGCCAGAAGCCTGTTAGATAGTGAAACAGAGCAGCAGACCCACGAGAAAGTAGGAGCAGCTGTCTGAAGGTGATAGGCAGCTGTATATCGAACAGCTGTCTAGACAAGAGGATAAGAGGTATATGCATACCAAGGCTATAGTCTCTCTGATTAGGGGAGACTAAGGTGGACAGGTGCAATGGAACCAAGTAAATAGGCTAAAGTGGCCTAGAGGCTAAAAGGTAGATGGAATATCTAAATAGGTAAAATATAACTGTATAACTGTAATAATTAGGATGGATTTATCATTTTTTCTCTCTGAATATAGGAAGGAAAACCAGCTTCTTATACTATTATCCTCCTTATACTGCTAATTCGCAATCTTATTATTAGCCTAGAATAAGATAAGGGGCGGAAAAGAAAGACTAGCCTTGTCTACCTACTCTACTGTATAACAGAAAAGAAAGTAGATATAGGTCTCCTCTAAATAGAGGAAGAAGAAGAAGAAAAATAAGTAGTAGCTAGTTATATACTAGCTATGCCGATCTATACCTCCCTATAGCTCCTACGAAAGGCGGAAGGTAGTAGGAGATATAAACCCCTAAAACAAATACCGGATAATATTAATAATGTAGGATACCTCTGTCTAGAGCAGGGATAATTGGTAAATATAGATTATATATATGTAACAAGGTGTACTAAGATTGTACTAGGTTTATATAGGATTAAGGTTAAGGGAGCTAACTATAGCTATTAACACTCTAAGCAAGAAAAGCAAGAAAAAGAAGGTACTGAACTGCAAACCTACTTAACTAACCTGTCTACTATTACCTGATTATAGCTAATTAGTCTGTTTTAGCCTAAATTCTATAGCCTTAGGGGTATAGTAGTAACAATTCTAGTATAGTGATATTCATTCCTATATAAAGCTCTCTACTAGCCTTATCTGTCTTATTATCCTTCCTATATTATAGAGCAGGTGTATTATCTGGCTTAAGATCTCTTATAAGCGTTGATCGAATAACCCTTCTAGTAAGCGAAAGTATAGTAGGCTAAGGAGTAACATTCTACCTAGTATGCCGTAATTGCAGCGTAGCAACGCTCTTCTTAGTTAACTTAGGCTGCTTAGGTATAGCAGGCTATATAACAGCCTTCTTAACGGACTTTGGCTTCTCTAGTATAATAGGGTAGGGAAGATCCTTTTTAACAGACCTTTACTTGCTAGGGGCAGAGGGATATAGAACAGTCTTCTAAATAAAAGCCGTCTACTTAGAGATAGCTTGGCATATAGGCGTCTGCTGCTATAGCGTAGGAGTAGTTTACCGTAATACTAGTGCCTTTAGTAAAGAAGGGCTTCAACGAGATTGTTAGACAGATAGTTCAGCTGTTTATACTACTAAATTTCTAGGAATCGACTTAAGTAAACCTAAAAAAGCACTCCTTATTCCCTAAATATATATAGGGGCATCGTTATCTATTATTATATCTGCTAGAGCTAGGGTACTAAATACTAGGGTAGCGAAACTCTAAGTCTGGATAATCTATAACATACTTATAGGTAAAAGCTTGTTGATAGAGACCCGACTACTAACTAGGTATAGATTTAGTACTCTAGATCCTAGCCTTACTCTAAATACTTTAGCAATCCCTAATATCTAAGCATACTATAAGCAAGCCGAAATCGATCCCCACTTTACTATTACGTCTTAGCCGAACTAGGGCTCTATCTTCTACTATAGAACAGGCGTTAAATCGTTCTTGTCCTTAATAACCTGGTTATAGAAGAAGGATCGGGCTGCCTTAGTAATAGCATACCTATAGGAAAAGTTATCCTTAATATTAAAGCAGAATTTCAACCGGCGAATATACATTAGGTTAAAGACACTAGCTCTAGATATAAGTAGGTAGGGGATAATCATATCTACCTATATCATTATTATTTTGTTATCTATATCGTTAGCTTTATTAGAAAGGCCTAAATCCCAAACCTTATAGATCTACTTAAGCTAATTATAAATAGTAAGAACCTAATAGTTCCTATAGATGTATATAACCATAAGCTAGAAGCGCTTTTTAAGGGCCTTACAGCGGACGTTACCCTTAGTAGGGTAGAGGACCGGGCTTATTAGGTAGTTGCTCTTTTTGTCGAGAGTAAGAGCTGTTAAGTATAGTATAATAAAAACATGTCTCTTAAACGCATATAGGGTCTATCTAAGCATACTGTTAATATAGTTATCGGTTATCTAGGCTTGTTCTAGCTATATCCTATATATATTATATAGGATAGCTAAAACTAATCAGAGATCTCGACCTAGGACCTTCTCTTTAGTAATTATAGTAACTTGACTAGCTATCCTAGAGAAGTAATAGTTAAAATCCTTCTTATTAACAGTTATCTTGTTAAAGAAGTCCGGCTAGCTGTCCCTTATAACATGCTACTCTAGGTAAAAAGCAATCTTGCCTACTAGCTTAAAGTAGTTACTACTAAGCAGAGTACGGCGGTTAGTGACGTTGTTGATATCTTTGACGGCGCTATACTTATTAGTCTCCTTTCTAAGTACTTCGAAATCTTTAAAAGTTAAATAGGAGTATATATAGCTAGGCCTATTAAAGCGCTTTATCAAGGACTTAACTAGATTAGACGTAGGTAGCTTGGTTTAAGGGATATTACCTAAGGAAATCGAAATTACGTTATCCTTACCTCTTATAGACAAGTACTTAAATTTGCTTAGGGTGCCTTATAACTTTTATAGGGAAGACTAGGGTTTGCGCAGAGTCGATCGCAGCTTACGTAGAGAGAACTATACCTTATATAGCAAAGAGCGAAGCTTATAAAGCAATAACTATAGTCTTTACAGCGTTAATAGGAGAATTGTTAGGGTGCTTGCTAGTATAAGCTTGTCCTTATCCTTACTATATACCGGCCTACTAACTATATAGCGACGCTACTCCTCTTAGAGAACTTCCTTTAAATCCGAGTTTATCTAGGGCAGAGCCTGCTTGCTAGATCCCTTCTTTAGAGGTATCTTGATCTTATATAATTATAGAGAAAAGGTAGAAACAATAAGCAAGATTGCTTAGAGGAAGTTAGGAATAGGGCTGGAATTTTTCTGCTAAGAGTACTAAGAAAAAGATCTTAGAAGAGGTAAAGGTCTAAGAAGATTATACTAGAGAAGTTAGAGAGAGAAAAATCTAAAGGGTAAGGGGGCAGGTCCTAATATAGGGCGAGTCCTTTCAGGGGAGGAAGGCGTATGAAAATTCTTTCCTACTATTAAGCAAGCTATTTGCTCCTTTATCGGCGTTTAGGGCTTTTATCCGATTCTTTTTATTGGCAAATAGCCCTAAAAGTCGGTATAGTATAATTAGGTTTGCTTAGTTTTTGTTGACCTTCCCTAATTAGAATCGGGACTAGCGTAGGTAGCTTCCTTAGGTATAAAGACCTGCCTTTCTTCCTCTCTTTCTCCTATAAAAACTTTTCTAACCTTAATAAACCGATTCTATTCTCTTTTAAGACTTAACCTTCTAACTTAATCTTATCTATATAGGGATATCTTCTAACGCTCTTATTAAGAAAGCTCCTATAAGCTAGGTAGTACGTCCGATTCGTCTTAAGGCATTTTATATACCTGAAACTTAGGTAACCACTTTCTCTACTAATCCTAGAAGATTCTATATCTTTCTAAAGCAGGTAATTTAGAAGGTAGTTAATAATACGAAGTTCTATGACTTTATCAATCGTATATAGCACCTGCTGCTAAACCTAGCTATAATCGGATATAATATATTTCGGATCTAGGTTTTTAAAGAGGAACCGGCTAATACGTATCAACGGTATATATCTTTAGGTCTAGAACCTAGTCTACTTAACTATCTATCTCCGACTTAGATAGTAGAAAGTAGTTAGGATCCTACTATTGTTAGTTTCAACTACTCTTTCTCTATAGTCAGACGTCGATCCCCTATCGCTATTAAGTATTTCAGGTTAGACTTCCTAGGTAAGTATATCTAAGAAATTTACAGTAACCGACTATACTAGGTCCAAGGTCTCTTTGTCTAAGAGTTTGGCTATTAGTATATTCAAGCTTGTATCTAAACGTCTGATTAGAGCTAATATAGTAGGTAGTAATATGGTAAACTATAAGGAATATAACGAAACCCAATTTCGGTTAAGTTTGCCTAACCAGTATAATACCAGTAGTCCTTGTCTAAATATAGCTTGGTCATTTATTTACTGTATCTTGGTTCTAGAAGTCGACTATAGTGCTTGTAGGAACTGCGTTTTCTAGGATAAGAAGTGCTTATAGGTATATATTAACTCTTCCTACGATAAATGGCCGCTTTAGGCGTCTAAATAGGCTAAGAAGATAATAGCTCTATACTAGTTCAATCCAGGTAACTTTCGCGCTAAGGATATAATTGTTAACCGATAGGATAAGGAAACCGTTTATAAGGTATAGTAATTGTAGGTTAAGCGGAAGTCGGTTAATCTAGTGGTTAATACGTACTATACTAAGTAATTAGAAGGGTAAGCTAAGTAGCAGTCTAGAAAATAGGTTAGGGTAGGTATCGAGGGTTGTTAGGGTAGTCGGTTAGCTAAGTAATAGGATCCATTAACGCTAAATATACTCCTCCCCTTAACCAGATATATAAGCTGTAAATAGAGCTTCTACTTCCTAAGAAGAAAAGGGCCGAAACAAAACGAAACGAAACAGTATAAAATAAAATCTTAGACCTATGTCTAGGTAAAGTAGACGATATAAATACCTAAATCAAGAGAACACTATATAATATAGCATATACCCCCCCCCTCGCCAGTATATATATACTTATATAGCAAAGAGCTAGAGGAAAAAGAAAAGAATAAACTACTCCTATAAATAGGGGAAAAGACATAAGAAGAAGGTAAGTATATAAAAGAACTTATACCACCTCCCCTTCGACGAAAACCCAGCCTAAGTTAAATAGGCCGAAAACTTAGTATAAATTAAGTCGCCTAAAAAGCACCCTTAAGAGCCGCTTTCCTTCCCTATATTAATAGTCCTCCCCCTCTAACCAGATTACTAAGCCTATTAGGATCCTTAACACCTAGCCTAATAATATCGTCCTTACTAAACCGTTCTAGCTAGGAATCGTCCCCTAGTTACAGTCCATTTAGATTACAAACAAACATACCGTCTAATTAGAAGAACTTCTTTACTATAGTTAGCAGGAAAGTCCGCTTAAGCTCGATCCTATCTAAGGTCTCTAGCTAGTAAGCCTTCTTAGAACTCTTCTATAAAACTTAAAAAAGGCCTTTCTACTAGAAGGATAGCTTGCGCCAGCAACTTATATCGATCTGCCTAACCTTGTTATAAATAAGGACTAAATTACTAAGGTGGATTTCCAACTAATCTAGGCGCAACTTCCTAGATAATATGCGATTTCTCGCTTTAGCAGTGCTTTTATAGGCCTTAGATACCTTGTCCTATAGCTCTATCTAGGTAAGCTCTATATCTATAATAGACTTAACTTACTTTGCAAATAGATCTAAAGTAGCTTTTGTATTAGCTAGCTTTCTAGGTTAACGAACCTTAGCCTAGACTTGCTCCTATCTGATCAGATGCTAGAAAGGGATATCAAGCTTAATTTTAGTAACCAGGTCTTAACTAAAAAGCATAAAGTAAGGCAAGATACTAAGAGAGGAATAAATCAAGGTATAGTTAACCTAGAGAATAAAGTATAAAGACTTTTTCCAATCCGTCCTTATTATCTCTACAATTATAGTAAGTATAGTTGCAATTAGCAGGTAACCTGCCTTATTAATACTATTAGCTCTTAAGTTGTAGGACAAGCTAGTAATTTGCTTAACTCTAATGGTTTTTAGGGATACTTCAACCATACCCTTAAACTTAGAACTGCTATTAACAACTGCAATTAGAGGAAAACCGTATCTTAAAAACACATACTAAAGAATAAAAGTCTAAACTAAAGCTAAATTAACTTTACTAAGGATAGCAGCCTCTATATAGCTAGTAAGGTCATCTTTTACCTTAATTACAGTATTATACTTGCCCTTGAAAAACTAGATATCGAAGTAGACCTTAAGAAATAGGGTTAAAGAAGGCGTAGTAAACTAGGCTTCTTCCTTATACCAGGATAGGCGAATCTTCTAACAAACCTCGTAGCGATAGTGCTAGTTAATAAGATCTAAATAGATTATCGGCTACTAGTATAGTCGGGTAATTTAGTAGTAAGAAATATCCCTTCTATAGTATCCCATTTTATCGTAGCAAGTTGACCAGATACGCTATTATTTTTCACCATCTATGATTATAAGGTAGGGGCAATTACCCTTGTAAGTAGGGCGTAGAAACAGCATCCTATTACAGACTAAAAACTTAAGGGCTTAATACTTAAAGTTAACCCTATTACTATAGCGAACTAGGTAATCTGGCATTTAAAGTATAATCAGATAGGCAGTATACTTTTGGTACTCTTTAGGCTAATCGCCCTTAAGCGTATCCTTCTTAAGAGTTAAGGTAAAAATCCAAGCGTTAATAAAGTTATCTATATCTTTCTTATAGGCCTTCTCTTTAATATCGGCTTAAGTCGAGGGTCGCCTGCTTAGGGCGTCTATAGCAGCGTTTTTCGATCCTAGAATATACCGAATCTTAAAATCGAAAAGTTGAATCTAGGCTATCTAGCGTATTATAAAGGCGCTAGGCATATTACTAGCCAAGCCGTTTATCTGGTAGACTAAGACCTAAGTGTCTGTCTTGATTATAAACCTTATACTATAAAGGTACCGTTAAAACCGCTTTAAACTATAAAGAAGACCCTAGAGCTTACGCTTAGTCGCATTATAGCACTACTTAGCTAGAGACTAGATACTAGACTCAAATCGACAAGAGTGCCGTTTACCGTCTAGGCCCTTCTATTCTAGGACTGCTCTCTATCCGTCTAGAGAGGCATTAACTATAAGGTAGATTTTGCTATAGCAGTTGTCTCTATAGGTAAGTAGTATAAGGCAGGGTATAGAGGCAATAAGGAAACTAAGATAAGTAAAGGTATACTAGTGATTTGGCGTCTATACCTATATTACATTCTTCTTTGCTAGATCAAAGAGCAGGCGGGCAATATAGCCGAAATAGGGGACCTAAATATAGTAGAAACCAGCGATACTAAGAAAAGAGCGGACTTTAGAAAGAGACTTTAGGGTTAACTATTCACGAATCTTCTAGATCTTAGTGTCATTAGGTAAGCGGCTATATAGCATACACTTATAGCTAACAACGACAGCCTCTAAGACTAGGAACTAGGACTTAACCGTAGCGATATAGGCTCCTACTAGCTTAGCGTTAAGCAAGACTTAGTCATAGTTCCAGACCTATTCTGCCATAAATCGTCGAATTCCAGGCATAATTAGGGCATTATCGTATTGTATCTTTAGTCCTTTTATACTAATATTATCCAGGAAAGCTTGGCAAATCTAGGGCATTAAGTTGTAGAAGATCCTATGCATCGTACGTATAAACTAGGCAACTGAATTTATACTGCCTTATAGAAGTGTAGTTAAGCGTAGTAGACTAATCGGACTAGCAAATGTTATAAGATCCCGACTCTTCTTGTCTAGTATAATATTATTATAACTGGAAAACAGATCAAGTATAGATATAATTATATAGCTAGAAAAGTCCTCTAAGAATTCCTCTATATTCGGTAGGATAAAGGCATCCCGAATAGTAATAGCATTATATTGCTAAGTATTATTGATTAGGCGGTACTTACTATTCTTCTTCTAAATAAGGAACTAGTTATTTCGGTAGGCTTTATAGGCGTCTTCTAGGATCCCCTTGGCCTTCCGCTTCTTTAGGATATCTATATATACCGGAATTATCGCCTTCCCTATAGGCATATATTTAGCTTGCTAGGTAGAGTAAGGGATAGTCTTAATATACTAAGGCGGAATAATTAACAGATTGATATAGCTAAGGTCCTTGAATTCCTATATAAGGGCTTATTCCCTATTAAAGAGCATATAGGCAAACAAGTCGAATTCGTCCTTGGAGAGCTAGAGAGCTAGGTCTATATTGTCCTTCAAGCCTTTTAACCGATCAGGTATAAGTTAAGAACCGTAAGGTAAATCCGAAAATCATAGAAAAACCTATTGATCGTACTTATGCCTAGGAGTTGCCTTTTCTTTAGCTAGTAATAACTTAGCAGGCTTCTAGTCGACGATTCCTTCTAGTACCAACCTATTAGATAGGACATTATCGATAGGGTAATACTTCTTTCTAATAGGCTTATATATAGTAAAAGATTGAAGGATAAAGGGTTTTTTAGACTAAATAGAGGAAGGAAATAGGCTAGGAGCTGTCCCTAAAGAAAAGAAAGAATTAGAAGAAACCGTTCTTATATAAGGAAAACTCTAAATACTAACAACTCGCTCTAAACCTCTTTTACCTAAATGCTAAACGCTAGACTCCTGCTTAAAGGAAGTATATAAAATATTAGCAACAGTTTTATCGTTAAGCTAATCTTCTAGGACCTTATTATCGTCTTCCAAAGTAAGTGCCTAGTTAGGGACTTTGTTAGCCTTATTTACCTATCCCTATAAAGTGAACAGGCTATCCTAGCAGCTAGTAGATAGGGATTTGACAGCGTCCCTCCTTTATATAGAGGAATCCTATTTAACAGTATAAAGGGCTCCGGCGATATCTAAAGGGGCAAGGCGAGTAATAAACTCCTAGTCTTAGAAAGTCATCTATACTACGTTAGGACTGCTAAGACTGTAAATCACCTTATAGTCCTTCTAGAAAGGTATCCCTAATAGGATATTATAAGCCTTGTTAGACCTATCGTTAGATAAAACATAGTAGTAGACTAGGGCCCTATAACCTTAGATATAGAGAGGTACTAGGACCTCCCCTTAAAGAGATTGCGAATTGCCCTACAAACTATAGGACTGCATCTCGGTTTTTGTAATTATAAGGTTAAGGTAGTTTATAACCTTAAGAGAGATAAGGCTATACTCTGATCTGCTGTCTAGGAGTATATATAGCTATAGGCTACCGTTGTAAAGAGCTATTAGGAAAATCTAGGGTAAAGAATAGAACTTAGTTACTCCCCGAACAAGGAAAGCTCTATTAGTCTGTATTATCAGATTGCTATTAACAATACTACTAGAAACCGCATTTTTCGCTATAACAATAAAGTTGATACTCAGGGTACTGAAATCTTATAGCAGCCTAATCGCACGATAGCCGTCCCCTATATCTAGGAATTAGGCCATCTAAGACTCCCCTATAGGCTTAACCAAAGAAACAACATTTGTCTTTGCTGTTTCCTATTACTTAGATAGGCAACCTTATAGACGTTTAAATAGAGCTAGGCCGGCCTAACCCGATACTAGGGCTAAAGTAGAAACAGAGAGAGTATCGTCTAAGCTAGAGCTATCTAGTATAGCTGTTTCCTTAATAATTCTAACACCTTTAGAGACCTACTTATATATAATCTTAGAAAGCAGGCTCTAGCCTCCTATTAGGTTAAGGGCCTTCTTATTCGAAAGATTATATTTTCCGTCAAGCATTTTCTAGAGTATTCCTTAGTAGATGTCAGTAGCTTTAATTTCACTAGAAGGTTCTTCTCTTACCTATATAGATAGGCCGCTAGCAGTAGGGGTCTCTACCTAATTAGATAGAGAAGTATAGGAAGGACCTGCCCTTAGTAGCTTATCGTTGTTGCTTTCTAGTTACGGTCGCTTCCGACTTTGAAAAGCCGTACTTAAAGCTTTAGCTATAGCTAGCTATATTACCTTATTACCAAACACGTTGTTCGCTTTCGTAATTGTATTCTATAGTATAAGTAAAATATCGATAGTACTATTACTATAAAGACTGCTATAAAGCTTAGAGCCTATCCGAGTAGAGAGTAAATCCTATAAGAAGCGAGCTACGGCCTCTAGGAGCTTCAAAAAGAAAATGTCTGGTTCCTAGTGCTAAACTGTATTAAGAAAATCCGAAACCCAACTAGGGACCTCTATCGTATAAGCTACAGAGTTAGCTTCCTTATTATTAACCTCCCCTCTAAATAGACCTTAAAGACTTAGATCTAGATCTAAGACCTCTATAGGGTTAACTACCTATAATAGGAAAGATATAATACTAGATGCTAGAGGTAGTAAGTAATAGACTCCGGTTTATACTATTAGGGCTATAAATGTATTCTCCCCTTATATAGAAGAGCTATAAGTAGGAGAGGACGAAGAAGACGTAATAGGCCTAATACTATAAGAAGTGATATCAAGAAGCCGGCTTTTCCTCCCTTCTTCCGTTAGAAGAAAACGCATCTTGACTTGCTTTTCCTTTAGCTAGGTATAAGTATAGCTTAGTATAGAGAGAGAGTTGAAAAAGGGTTTAAAAGCCTTATTGTACTTGGTCTTGTAATTACGCTTCTATTGGAGATAAGCAGGGCGGAACTTAGTATTATATACCTTATAAAGCGCTTGAATAAGGTAGAAAAGGGCGCCTTCCTTATAGGCCTTTATTACTAGGACTGGGTTAATCTGGTATAGGTTATAAGGTAGGTCTTCTCTATGGATTTTCTAACTAAGGTAAGCGTTTACCCTAAATATATACCTAAGCCTAAGTTCGTTGTCAGCTTCTATTAGATTATACAAGCTGATATAGTACTGTTGATCATACTAGTAGTAATAGATCCCTTTAAGAGCCTTATACCTTTGATTAGTATTAGAGTAAAAAGGCCTGCTAGTGTAACTATTAACTTTACCTAGTTCTATATTCTAAAGCGAAGTATATGCCATAAGCAGAGGAAGATCGACTTGTTTATCTAGATAGGGGTAGTAGTATTGGGGTTTATAATACCCTTTCCGTTTAGCTATGTCTTGTTTCTCTCTTAGGTGTACTACCTAATTAACGTTAGTCGCGAAGCTTGGTAAGTTGTTTAGCTTATCTCTTAGACGTATAACTAATTTTACTATAAGGTCTATCTTGTTTAGCGAGATTCTAAGCAAGGCTATCTAATTATATAGGTCTTAAACAGCTCTTTCAGTTACCTTGTTACCTTACTTCTATAAAAGGTTAGTAGTATAAAGCTTTATTACTGTCTTCTAGGTATTAGTAAGTTGATTAAACTATATTTTCTTAACTGTTAGTAGCTTTAGGATGATCTTAACTGATTTCTAGCTAGTACTCCCTTAATTAGAGAATAAGACCTGGTTCTTACTTGCTTAAGCAGACTTAGTCGACTTAGGTAAGAAGTTTTAAGAAGAGATAGAAGAAGAAGGCTTTTCGACTTTAGCCGAAAGGAGATTAGTCTCTCTACTATTATTATTACTCTTATCTAAATAGACGTCTTAGCTTAGTAGTTTGATCTAAGTTAGTACTCCCTAGTAGATAAATCCTTTAAACAAAACCGCTAATACTAGGGATTGAAAGTCGTCCTAGGTAGCTTTATATAAGTCCTATATAGGCGTAGTGCCTCTAAGGCAGTATCCTTGAACAAGCAAGTATTAGTAATCCTTAGGTAACTTTTCCTAAAAGCGTTAAGGGGCATCTTTCCGAATAGGGGCTAACTTAGTAGCTAGTATCCGGGTAATTATAGCGTTAAGTTCTTCTATAGCCTGTTTAATCTATATAGCTAAGATGTTCGAGATGGTATACTTATAGAAGCGGTTAAGCTGCTTAATAGGGTCCTCTAACATCTTAGGGTTAAAAGCCTTCCAATACTTGAGCATTATCCTATAGAGTTCTTACTATATTGTTACTCCTTTATCCTTAATTATAGAAGCTACTTTATAATATCGGTTAGAATTGTACTACCTCTTCTACTAGGTAAACTTCTTAATGTCGGTCGCTATACTATAGTCCTTATAAGCATTGTTAAAAGCTTGTAAGTAATCTATGATATTAGCGCTATAGAATTGTCTACTAAGCCATTTAGACTATATAGATAGGAAGCTAATATTCTATATAGGATTTGACCGATAAAGAGCGTTGGTTAATATTCTGATTATAATACCTAACTAGTCCTAGTTGCTAGTGTCTATTTCCAATATACTGCTAAAGAGTAGTAGTAGGAAAGATTCTACTTAAGGAAGAACTAGGGGAGAGAGTGTGACGGAACATGGTGACGGTCATGGAGTGACCCATCTAGGACTGGGGCTCTCTATGCTTAGACATCCTAACAAGCTGCTTGTCAGGCTTAGAGGCGCCTATATAAGGAGTAGCAGGTCCTATAATAAGAAGAAGAACAGGTATATTCACTTCTTTATATCTATTACCTGCTCTTTATATAATAGTTATAAGCCTAGTACTAGTATTATTAACTTGACTAACTGCGTATAATACGTATTAAGCCCTTCTATTATTATTACTACTCTATTATTCTCCTTTTAACTCCCTGCTTAAGATGTTAACAACCCTAAATTCAGTATATTCAACGTCTATTATCCTAAAAGGCCTATTAATATAGACAGTCTAGCGTCTTGACGTATAGATGCTAGCTTTAGCCTTTAGAATTTAGAAAGATATTAATCTAGACTTAACATCTACTCTAGCAGATGTGGAAATTCTTAACCTAGGATAGGAAGAATAGGCTTATCAAGCTAATTCTAAGTAGGTAGCCTAGTATAACAAGGCTATTATATATTATTAAGAGAAAATTCAACTTCTTAGTATATTAACTTAGGATATAGCCTTAGCACCTCCCCTACTAGTTCGGCTAACCCTTATTACCCTATACGACTTAGAAGAAGCATATAGGACTTACCTCTTAATATAATAGTCTAAGAGGGCTACTACTAAGCTAAAGGAGGTAAATTACCTAAAGTTTCTAAACTGGATTCTTTAGTCTATAGATTATAACGTTAGGGAGATAGCTATTTAGTCGTATTAGTTATTAAAGTAGGGATAAGGGTTAGAATAGTACCGGAATCTTTAGCCTCTTATACAAGTTCTAAAGAAAGATAATACTCTATTAGACTTAGTAGAGAAAGTCTAGATTAAATCTTAGTATAAGGCAGTACTTAGACAGGCTAAGAATAGCTAAACTAGGCTGATCCGCTAGTATAAGGACTGGTAGAAATTTTACTAGGTTACGCTAATTAAGAGGATTCTAGCTATTATAGGCGTTACTACTGTTAGAAGAGTTCTTTAAGCCCTAGTAGTAAGGCTAACTCTATAATAGGCTAATAGTTAGCTCTAACAGATCGTTCTAGCTAAAGTAACTAGCTAAACAAGTCTACTTATACTAGAGATTATTAACAGGACCCTTCTCAGCCTTATAACAGAATCTTAGTAGTAACGAGCCTATAGAAATCCGGCTAAAGTATACTCTACCTTTACTTAACTTTCTAATAATAAGAACCTACTACCTGCTCTATACTCTAATTAAGAAAGAGGCTAAGGATAGCCTTAAGGATAGTAAGTCCAGGGTAGTTAGGGTAGAAATCGTTAAGGATCCTAAAATAAAGGCTACTAATACCTTTATCTACCTCTTCCTTATACCTACCTCTGGAAACCTAAAGATTATAGGAGAGTTAAGCTATTATATATAGGATCTATAAGATAAAGAATCACTTTATCTATAGAGGAGTAATAATCTATTTGAAATCTTGTCTATTAGGATCCCTAGTAGGCCGACCTCTATATAATCCTAGAATTAAAAGGATGGTTAAAGGATAAGGGGCTAGATATAAAAAAGCTGTAGGTTCTAAAGTCCTTTAGTACTTAAAGATAGGATTATTAGCCGGATAAAGTTTTTAGGAGTTCTTAGTTATTACCTTAGCTTGAAAATCAGAGTTAGAATTTTTCCAATATACCTCTCTTTAACCCTACTTTATTTACCGCTACCCTAGGTATAGTCTATAGGGTATTTAGCACTTAGAACCCTACTTGTTATCCTTTCTTAGATAGTACCCTCCTGGATAACTATATAGCAGTTTATATAGTTAACTATAAAGATCTACTTAACTATAGGACATTTAAGCTGTCTACCTCTAACGCTATTATAGGGGTAGGCTCGACGATATTGCCTATTTCTAGGATAGAACGCCGGACTCTAAGAAAGATTTTTCAGGATAATAAGGGTAATAAGACAGTAGACTTAATTCTTCAAAATATAGCTGTTATAGAGGGATTTTATACTAATATTATGTCGGCTATGCTTCTATACCGAAAGGGAATCTAGCTATTAGGGGCTGACAATACCCTAAAAGTTAGAGATATAGTAAGCTTAGTTATTCTTATAACGCTATAGGAAAAGTTCAACTTAATAGTGCTTGAATATAAGCTGCTTACCTCCTATATAGTCTTAAAACCCCTCTTAATAAGTAACAACAGTATTGTAATAATAATAGCTTAGAAACGAGTAAAATAGAGAGGATGGAAAAGGATATATAAGCCGTATAGGGCTTATATAGATCCTAAAGAACTATGGTACTTAAAGACAGGATACCTAGGTCCTAAAGTACTATAATTGTTAGTAAACTATACTTAGGGTATGAATTTATTATGGCCTAACAACGGCAATCTGACTGGGATACTACGGCTTAAGTGCTTAGTATATGCCTAGTTATACGTAACAAAAGTGGTATCTAGGAGGGAGTTAAGCGGAAAATCCGCTAGACTATTTTACAGGATTACCTAGGATCTTTTCGAATTCTCCTAGGGATATATAGGCTGTAATAGGATTCTCTTTATAGTAGATAAGTTTAGCAGAAAGATATAGGCCTTTTAAATAAGAGGTAAAGGATAAGAAAACCTTCTTTAGGTCCTTAAGAGGTTCAACGCCTAGACTAAGCGATAGTATAGGTTATCCGTTTGTTTCTTCTGCTATAATAGTAAGATATTAGTTATATCTTCTTAAGGAAAAACCAAGTATAAGAAATAGGCGGATTATAAAGGAATTAGCTTGGAAATCCCGCTGTTATATATATATAGCCTGATAGGACTTGTTAAAAGAAACGGGAAGACTATTATTGATAAGTTAATAGTAATGCAGTTAGGGGTATGTCTTTCTAAGGATCTATAGCCTAAGACTATAGAGGCTATAGTATATCTTTACAACTTGTCTCTTAGGCTTAGAGATAATCCGAGATCCCTAAACGAGAAGCTTCTATTATGGTTTTAGAACTATTTTCGCTTTTATAACCCGGCTATTATCTATAAAGCTATGATTGATCTAAGGCCTTAGCTTAGTAGCCTTTACGTATATAGATATGCCGGTTATCCCTTTAAGAAGGATAGAGAGAAGGATATATTTCAGAGACTTTATAAGATTTAACCTTAAGCTTATATTAGCTATCTTATAGGTTATATCGCTACTATGTTATATAGGATATAGGTCCTAGAGCTTAATAGGGTAATTACTATCCGGAATGTTTAGTTTAATAAGATAGTTTTCTATATAGAAAGGAAGGTAGAATCTAAGGCTTAGGCTATCCCTATCTTAAAAGAACTAGCAGACTGGCTAGACAAGCCAGCAGAAGAATATAAGTTTAATACTATCCTTAAGACGATATAGAATCTAGATCTCGTAGGTCCTGTCAGGCTAATAGCTATTAGAGAGAATAAGGAAAAGCTCTTAGCTATAGAGCTAAAAGAACGTTGGTTAAATGCCGTTACTAGCTAGGATAAGGCATATACCAACATTATAACTGGACTATTCACCCTAGAGCAAACACCTAAGCCTAGAATACCAAATCCAGATTATACTAGGATCGATAGCCGTAGTAACAGAGCAGACTCTCCTTAAAGCATAACTAGAGAAGGAATATAGTTTAAAGGCAAGGTGTATCGCTATAGACCGTTAGAAGGATTTAAAGCTAGGGCAGGTATTATAACTTGCTAGTACGCTGACGATAAGACAACAGACAGACCGTTAGTCGGAGAACCGGACTTTAAAGCCGGGATCTCAGGGGTATATACTAGTAATATGTAAGTGCTAGGCGACCCAGCCCCTTAAAGATAAGGTCAGCCCTATAGCAGTAGAAATCGGGTATTTATAGCAGAGCTAGGCCGATATAACCTTTATTATTATAATACTGTATTTAAGAACATCTTTAGTATTCTTAATATAGAGAGAACAGCGGTATTATCGCTACTACTTGTTTTTATAGCCGACTACTTTCCTAATCAGCTAGCAGCTAGCTATAAAAGGGAGTTTAAAATAGTATATACTATAGTAGCAGGTGCTGTTCGACATTAGAAACGCCTAATAGAGCGAAAAGAGAAGTAAGAGTCGTAGAAAAAGGACTTGCTAAAGGGCCCTTAGGATAAGAAAGAGTTTATCCTAGGGAAATAGCACGAATTAGAAATACCGTCGGAGCCTAGGACTTAGAGTAAGGCTATAAAGTCGCCTTTTAGGAAGATATAGAAGTCTATAGCTTAAGCTAAGATTAATTAGCTATAAAAGCTACAGACCTATAAGAAAATTCCAAAGGATTAGTATAGGATATAGCCTCTCCTGCTCAAATAGGTACTAAAGTACAAGCTTGATCTGGATAGGATAGTTATTAGGCTAAAGGCAAGGATTTACATCTAAGGAGATCTTTAATATCTAGAGTTAGTTAAGTTAACTTATATAGCAATATTAGCTACTAAGTCCCTTAGAGTAAGTATAGCCCTAGCAGTGTATTTTAATCTAGAGATCGACTTATAGGACGTTATAAACGCCTTCTATAACGTACTCTAGGAGTTGTTTAGCCAGGGCCTAGTAATCTATAATCTTTTAGAAGGGTTTAAAGAGCTAGGACTTCTTACTTAGGTTAATAGGGCTCTATATAGGCTTTAAGACTCTCCTCTCCTCTAGTATCTCGAATTCTTAGGCTTTCTTAAAAATCTTAGACTTTAGAAGTCTAAGGAGGAGCTATGTCTATTTTATAATACAGATAGACGTATCCTCTTAATATTCTATATAGATAACGTAATGCTTCTCTATTATTATCAGTATTAGGACTATACTATAGACCTAAAGGCGAAACTGCTAGGCAAATATAAAGCAAAAATTCAGCCTAAGGCAGAATGGTTTCTCAGTATTCGGATTATAAGGGACAAAGTCAACTATATAATCACGCTGGTTTACGATATATATATTAAGAAGGCGGCTAAGAAGTATAGGCTAGAGGGATCCGCTGTTATTCCCCCTATACTACTTCTAATAGTTAGACTTAGTAAGAATAAGGGCTAGGCTACTAAAAAGGAGGTAAAGCTTATATAAGAACTAGTAGGGATAATACTATATACGGCAATTATAGTCTGTCCAGATATAGCCTTTACTATATCTTATCTTTCCTGCTTCTTAACAAACCTATTAGCCCGATATATCAAGGCTGCTAGGCAGACGATCTAGTATCTGTATTATATAAGGTTTCTTAGGATTATATATAGTGGCCACTCTAGTTAGGCCTATATACTTCATATTGCTAGTAACGCCTCCTTTATAGACAACTTAGACTTATAACGATCGTCTTAAGGTTATACGATTATGATATTCGGAGGACTTATCTAGTGAAATATGTCTTGTTAAGCTATAGTTACTACGTTAATAACAGAAGTAGAGCTTTATAGTCTTTCCCTAGCTATAAAGGAGGCCATAGGGATGAAAAGATTCCTTAAGGACCTAACAGTTAAACTGTTAGTTCTATAGCGGATTTTCTATAATAATACTCAGACTATTAGGCTAGTAGTTAATAAAGGGGAGCATATAGTAATAGCGCTCTGTTACATTGATATTCAGAATATATAGCTTAAACAAAAGCATAGCAAAGGCAGCTTTACAGTATCCTATATTAAGATAGCTAATATACTAGCTAATAGCCTAATAAAGAATTTGTTAAGGGCAAAGTTTAAGTACTTCTAGGCTATACTGAATCTAAGAGATATATTATAGATTATAGCCGATAATTAAAGAGGGGGGAATTCAATTACTGGCGGACAACTATCTAGTCTGCTGTAAAACTTATAAAAAAAGCCTACTATAGGGCGCTATAGCGCTTAACAGCCTTCTCTAACGCGCTGATAGCCCGATCAATCTTAGCTAGCGCCTGCGACATAGCCGATATATCTACGCAATTCTTATCAAGATAATATAGCATTAACCGTAAAAGAGCCCCAATATATCTACCAATTCCTTATCTAAGGCGCTAAGTGAACTTAGCGCCGCTTATACTTAGGAACGCCGCTTATATAAAAGGATTGTCGGCCAGAGACTCGATTAACTAACAGAGAGGCGAAAATATACGTCCTAGTCTGACAGATAGGGATAGGGATAGGTATAGGGGCAGAGATAATTCGCAAGACGCTTTTCGCTTATAAGCCGGATCTTTAAATTTCAGCTCCTTATAGAACGCCTAGGGCAGATATAAAGGAGTAGGTAGAGCAGGTAATATAGGTATTAGCCTATATAGCAATAATCTAGATAATAGGTCGAGAATAGTACGTAACATTTTCGAAACAGTAGTAGCCTTACCTGCTATTGCCTCCTAGATACAACTGTTAGTCTAAGTATTGAATTTTAAAATAGATAGACGTACTTTACTGGCCTTTATATTTTTCTTTTTCAAGTCCTAAAGGACCTAGGTAGTCTTCTTAGCCTCGACCGACCTATAACATATATAGTTAGCTTTATAGCAAGATTGTTAGGCCTAGACGGACTTATATAGGACGACAGTAGTAAGATATAGTCTATGTTAGAAGATAGTAGTAATAGCAGCTACTAGTATCGTTATACTAAGAAAAGTATTCTCCTATAGTATATCCTTTTAGCAGCGACTAGACGTAGGGTTTATAAGATGGCAGATAAAGAGGGCCTAGAGGGCCGGATTTTTTAGATTAAGGTGTCTTTACTCGACCGGAAGTCTGGCCTATAATCTTCTTAGGGCGGCCTAGTATCTTAGGAGCAGGAGTTTCCAGTATAGGCGCCGGGATAGGGCTTAACGGTACGTCGTTACTAACTCTCTTAATATCTAAGGACATAATATAGCTACTAGTATTATCAGTAAGCTGATAATAGCCGGAATAGAGCTAAGTAAAGTTTAAGGTTAGATCTTAGAGCTGTTTTTACAGGGACACCCGTGATCTTAGCTTCGGAGGAATACTATTATCTAGCTGTAGGACGCTATAGCTAGTAATAGTAATGATTAGGAAGACTTACTACTCCTTACTCGGATATAGTAATAGGAAAAAGAGAGCTAGGCAAGAATGGGGGCAGGCTTACGAGAAAACTTTACCTTAAAAAGGTAGTTATAAGGAAGAGAAAACAGGGCTAGGAGGAATTCTCTATACTCTTCTTATACCTAAAAAGAGTAGGCCTGCGGTAAGCTCTAGAGAAAAGAGGAAAGAGCAGGTTAACCTTGCTATCGCTATAGTAACTTACGGCAGTAAGGTTAACAATCAAGCATGCTTACCTTCTTTTAGAAAAAAGGCTGCCTATATAGCTAGTAAGAGGGCAGTAGGTAAGGCTACTTAGGATAAAAACTAGTCCTATAACTCATAAATAGGAAAGAGAAGGTAGTAATAGTAAGCAGACTAGCAAGAGTATTATCAACCTGGCGAAGTTTTCGTAGGCAAGGTATTTGCTAGGTACCTATACTAGGCTTAAGTATATTACTATCTTAATATACTTAAGGGGGTATAGGAGTTATAGTTACTATAATCCTACGTTCTATAGGTCAGACTCCCTATAGGATGGCGAATCTAAGGGGGTGTATAACGGAACATAGTAACAGTTATAGAGTGACCTATCTAGGACTAGGGCTCTCTATGCTTAGACATCCTAACAAGCTGCTTGTCAGGCTTAGAGGCGCCTATATAAGGAGTGGCAGGTCCTGTAGTAAGAAGAAGAACAGGCACATTCACTTCTTCACATCCATCACCTGCTCTTTACGTGACAGAGAGGTTATAAAAGGAAAAAAGAGGTCTAGCTTCTTAAAGCTAGTTTCCAATAGAGTCTATCGTCTGATTAGACAAGTCTTATAATCCTGTTACTAAAGGAGTAGAGTTGCCTGCAAGTCTGTAAAGTTGATAGATTTCTCTCCTTAAAAGGACATACTCTGGGAAATCCTATTAGATAAGGCTTTTACTAATAAATAACTAAGCGGAGGGTTAATATATGATTATACTAGGTAGTAAAATATCGATACTTAGTCCAGCCGAATATACTATAGACTTAAAGTCTCTAGAAGAAGTCAGGAAAGTGCTAAGGAGTATATTAATAGATAATAGATATAAAGTACAGTTGTCGTTCTCTTGATTAGACAAGCCTTGGTTTTATTAATATAAGGAGCTACTAGTAGCTTCTATTAATTTGTCAATAGACTTTATCTAGGGGGAATTTTAGAAGGGATTGGATTGTAGGATAGAGGAGAGATATAGGGCAAGAGAGGAAGGATATAGTCCACTACTATAGTATAATTACAGCAACATTATACCTACCTTGCCTTTATAAAATATCGCTTATACCTAGTTCCTACCTAGTATAAACTCCTTCTTCCTTTATTATAAAATCAAACATATCTAACTCTTTAAAAAGCTTATGTTGAATAGATCTATAGCTTAGTCTGTCTCCTTACTATAGACTTGATTAGTTAAGCCCTATACTATATACTTCTACTATATAGAAAGTAAGCAATACTCGTTTTACTAGTTTAAATATATACTACTAAGATACCTTAGATATACTTAGTCACGTTCTTCCCCTATCTAGAGGATAAAGAAGGTAGTCCTGAAAATATAACTAAAGGCCTAGTACTAAAGCTATCCTAACTTAACTTTCCTATTGCCCTTGCCTCTTATTATATGCCCTAGGTATAGTAATCTTGCAAATCGTCGTTGCTATATAGGGGTGCTACTTCTAGGTAGGTACTAAGACGATACCTTTATCTAGATTAAGACTAACTAGCTAATACCGGCTAGTTAACCTAAGAAGCTAGAACGAAAAGGACTCTGCAATATCTATAACCCTGGTATGTATAAAGGTAGCAAAGCAATACTAGATAGTAAGCCAAGCCTAATCGTTCGTTAACCTAGCCTAACCTAAGATAACTCCTCTTGTTTCAACTAAAGGTTTACAATGCTAAAACGAGTTAGGATAGCTAGCTACTTGTCTAGACAGAGGAGGGAATTAAGGATAAGGCTACGTTCCTAAGTTATAAGTAAGGTCTATATATCTAGCCCTAGTATCGAAATCTTCTTTAGACATAAGAAATCTCTTTATTAAGCTCTAATCCTTATATAGTTGCTAATACTAGAAATGTCGAACAAGGGGAAAGGAACTAAAGGTAAGAGTCGTATAAGTTATATCTAAAGGAGACTCTTATAGCTAATATACCTGATAGAATAAGAGAGGGGGGTTTAAGTACTTCCCTACCCCTTTTGTTTAATATAAGGTATATCTACTAGAATGCTCTGACAACCGAGTTTCTAGGATAGCTAAGATTATACTTATCTTAAGCTTAACCGATATATCAGGTCTTAAATTGTTATATAACCTATAACTGATATAACTGTTATGCTAAGTAAGATTGTCGTTGTCTGATCAGAGGTTAGAGGCCTAGAAACACCGGTCTAAGTCGTTAGAGCAGAAAAGTCGAAATAGTCGTTCTATTAATACTATACTATAGAGTTATCTAGCTAATAGTCTATAGGTTGTCCTTATTAATAGTAAGACAATCCTAATATAAGTAAGACTTGCTTATAAGTGTCAGAGCCCTTACTTAGTTCATTCCTAGCTAAGCCCCTATATAAAACAGAGTAGTAGACCTACGAGAAAGTAGGAGCAGCTGTCTAAAGGTAATAGACAGCTATATATCAAACAGCTATCTAGATAAGAGGATAAGAGATATATATATACCAAGGCTATAGTCTCTTTAATCAGGGGAGACTAAGGTAGACAGGTATAATAGAACCAAGTAAATAGGCCAAAGTAGCCTAGAGGCTAAAAGGTAGATGGAATATCTAAATAGGTAAAATATAACTGTATAACTGTAATAATTAGGATAGATTCATCATTTTTTCTCTCTGAATATAGGAAGGAAAACTAGCTTCTTATACTATTGTCCTTCTTATATTGCCAATTCGTAATCTTATTGTCAGCCTGGAATAAGATAAGAGGCGGAAAAGAAAGACTAGCCTTGTCCACCCACTCTACTACATGATAGAAGAGAAAGTGGGTACGGGTCTCCTCTGAACAGAGGGAGAAGAAGAAGAAAAACAAGCGGCGGCTAGTCGTGCACTAGCTACGCCGATCCAATAGCCTATACTACCTCTAGGGCAGATTTAGCTAGTACCTATTGTTAGGCTAAGCCTAGTCGGATAAGCACCTGGCGCTCTAGGCCAGGCCTAGTTGCCTTGCTAGCTATTAGCTTACTAGCTATATTAGCCTAGGTAGAGGCTATAGGCTAGGAGTAGCTAGGCTATTACTATTGTTGCTGCTATTGTTGCTAGTAGTAGCTAGGCTGCTAAGGGTATTACTAGTACTATAGTTTAGGCGTTCCTAGGGCAGTAGGGCGGTTTTAGAGTACTAGGGCTGTTACTGTAGCTAGGGCTTCTTTAGGAGGGTCCTAGAGCAGGGCTATAAGGGCGATTTGCCTGGCTTTAGTAGTTGCTTCTACTATACTATAGAAGTTAATACTGTCCTTAGCTAGGCTGATTATCCGGTCTAGGAGGCTAGAGAGCGTAAGGGCAAGCTTAGGGGGGCTAAGGGCGGCCTAGGCGGTTTTCTTAGTTATTAGGGCGATATGGTCGGCCTTGGCGGCACTGTTGTTGTTTTCTTCTTTCCCTATATTTTTCTCCGATTTTTTCCCTGGCTTTTTCAAGGTTTTCTGGCTAAAGGGGGTTAGGGCTAGGGCATACTAGCTGCTGTTTAGGCCCCTAAGGAAAGGGGCAAAGACGTTGGTTAAGGAGGGGGCGCTAATCGTAGGGACGTTGATAGTAGGGGGGGCGCTAGAGCTAGGTACTATAGGTACTATAGTTATAGCGCCTATAGCGGTCTCTTTAGTAGTAGTAAAGGTAGTAGTTTAGCAGTCTTCTATCTCTATATCGTTGTTCAGGTAGTCCATACTTAGGGGTTGGTCCGTACTTAGGGGCTAGCTCAGGGGGTTGTTATTATTATCGTTAGCCATAGATAGGGCAGGGTTGCCAGGGCGTAGAGCCACATTAGTAGCCTATACGTAAGGAAATTGCAGTTGCAAGAGGGCAGCTAAGCTCGCCATTTTCTGCATTTTCGCACGCCTAGGGCTGTCGCGCAACCGACAGCGCTATAGCGAAAATTGGCGGGCGTTATGTCCTCGATTGGACGGTTCGAATAGATGTGGTTGCACGCGATTTGGTGTATTTTTGACCAAAAACTCGTTTTTCGTTTTTTTTAAGCCGTCAATATAGGCTATATAACTGATTTAAAGAAACGGCTTAATAAGGTCTACGCTATAGAAGACTTAGGGCCTGCCGCCTATTTCCTAGGCGTGCAAATTATAAGGGATAGACCTAATAGGCGCCTGTGGCTTAACCAGTCACAGTATGTAGAAGAGGCGGTTAGCCGCTTTAACTTAGCCGATTCTAAGCCTATATCTATTCCCTTATAGCCGGGGCTAGTAAGTCAACTTCAACTAGAGGAAGATATTACTAGCCACCTCTGTAATTCTACGGAAATTAAGCTCTATCAAAGCCTAGTAGGAACAGCTATGTATATAATGCTCCTTACTAGGGTAGATATTAGCTTTACCGTACAGTGGCTCTCTAGGTCTTTAAATAGACCTACAAAATCACACTTAAACGCTGCTAAAAATCTTTTTAAGTATCTTAATAGTACTAAAGACTATAGTATCTGTTTTAGCTGTAACGGAAATACAGTAGCTGATCTAGGGCCTAAGCTTAGTAATAGTAGTAATACAACTACTAAGCTTAGTAGAGACTTTCACTCTAAGGAAGGGCCTAGGCCCCTAACTACTACCTCTACTACTATAGTAGATTCTAGAAATAGTAAAGGTAGTAGCCGGACTTCTATAATTAATAGTAGTCTAGTCCCTATAGGCTTTAGTGATTCTGATTTTGCAGGGGATAAGGCTACTAGTAAATCCACCTATGGCTATCTATATAAGTTAGCTGGTGGGCCTATTAGCTGGAAAACGAAAAGAGCTACTACTATTGCTCTCTCTACCCTAGAAGCTGAAACTGATGGACTTACAGAGGCTATACGCGAAGTACAGTGGATTATAGGGCTATTTTCTGAACTTTACAGACCTATAGACTACCCTCTTACTCTCTATGGAGATAATCAGGGCTCTATAACGGTGGCTAATGACCTAGCGCTACACGCTAGAACTAAGCATACCCTGCTGAAATTCCGGTATGTTAGAGAGTAGGTTAAGGCTAAAATAGTTACTATTATATATCTTAATACTAAGTGTATGCCGGCTGACGGACTTACTAAAGCCCTACCAGTTAGTGGCTTTCAGTCTTTTATCAGGCTCTTAGGCCTACAACCTAAGGGAGCTTTTTACTAAGCTACCCTCTACCCCTATATATATATTCTATACTATATATATAGAAGGCCTGGCTTAGCCTGATTAGCTTATAAGACCAGTCAATAGTACCGGCTACTTTACAGCCCTCTAGAATCACCTAATTCCTCTATATAGCCTTAAAAGGCTCATAAGGTCCTAGCCACTATAGTACAGTTCTATAGGCGCCCTTGTGCTGGCATTAGCTCCCTGCGGCGTTAGGGAGGCCTATATTACTCTAGCTACGTCTAGAAGTACTCTAGTATATAGTATAGCTATATTTGGGAAATATAGGCTCCGGCTATTACTAGTAGTATACTTTCCTTTAGAGGGGGATTCTCTATGTCACCTGTTATTTCCTTACTATATCTTGAAACAACGGAGTAAAAAAGGGCATAAAATTCAAAACCGTGCTAAAAATTGTTTTCTTTATAAGAGGATAAAGGCGTTTATAAGCCCTTTACTCCTTCTATACTCTAGTACGTCTATTAGTCGCTAGGGTATAGAATATTTAGATATTATATATTACTATACGCTTTAAAGCTATAGTACCTATACCTTTAAATAGGTTATAAGTTTGATTTCAACATCATATATATTCTTACTTCTTTCTATATATAATAGGGGTTTATCCTATATATATATAAGGGCATAACCCCTTTGTCTAACGGAATAGTTTTGCTCTTACGTTCTTATTTCTTAGGATTCTTCTATTCTTTACCTATATATAGCTTTCTAAGGCTTATAAAGGAATAGAAGAATAGAGGGGGTGTTAAACGTACAAAATAAGCTATAGCGCTCTAACGGTTATAGCTTAGGCAAAACGGATTTCAGTTCTCGAACTACTAGATATATAGCTATATTCTAAGGGTGGACCCATTTTTGTAGATACCGCTGACTAAGCTATATATTCCACTATATAGCCTAGAAATAGCTTTAAAAGGCTTCTCTATTTTTAGATTTATGCCCCACTTTTGTGGAGACAGCCTCCTTAGGCTGTATAAGCGCTAGAAATAGCCTTAAAAGGCTCTTCTACTAGGTCACCTACCTACCCTGTACCTACCCTGCACCGTAGGAGCGAAAACAGAACTTACAGGAAAAGTCATGCGGCTTACCCTATAGCTTAGGTGGCCGTAAGTCGATTATTTAAAATCGCCAGCTTATTTGGTTTTTCGGGAAGTGGCCATACATCTACTAAGGCGCTCCTACCGTATGGAAGGCAGGAACGGTCCCGGAGGGTATATATAGGGAAGGAAATTGCGAAGCCTTACCTACTTGGACTAGAAATCAAGTTACTACGTTACCTACAACTATAAGCCTTATAGGCCTATAAGACCCACTGAAAGCCGTGATATATAAGCTGAAAGCCCCTATAATATAGCGCTATAGCCTATAACTATACCGTTATATAAGGACTTTTATAGAGGGAATACAGTAAAGGGCCCTACTTTACTATATTAGCACATACCTAGGAAGTGCTATTTAGGCCATATCAACGCTGTTGCTGCCCCTACGTACCCTATACGACTACTACTAGTAGGCTATAGTGGTTACAGATCCTTATATAGGATTACCCATTCCAATAATATAGCTTAAGAAGAATAAGCTAAAGAGGTTTGCTCTAAGAGCTTTCCTTAGATACCTAATCGGATATAACTTAATAAATATTTATCGAATCTAGAACCCTTAAACCAACAAGATTATAGTAACCTGGGATATGATTTTCAACGAGAAAGTGGTATTTAACAGGTCTAAGGAGCACCTTACAGTTGGACTGAGAGATCTAAGCTTAGAAGGGCTAAAAGAGTAGCTTGCCGAGATTAAGAAAAAGGCAGAATCCGAAAATCTAAATACCGTAGTAGCTGATATCCCTGCCTAGGATATACTCTATAAAATAGGGGTAATAGACCTAGATAATGGATTAGAAGAAGAAGAGGAAGAGGATATTAATATACCTAACCTTATAGATAACGTAGAACTAGATAATTCAGTAGAAGCAATATAAGAACCTTAATATATAGAGGCTTACCTGCTCCTATATCCGACTCTAGAAGCTACGCCCCTACTAGTAGTATAGGGTATACTGGAAGCTTACCTTGTAGTATGTTTTAGGGATTAAGTTCTTAGTTAGCAGTTCCTTAACGCCGCTATAAAAGGAGATTTCCTTACCTAAAGGGCCTCCTTTACTACTAGAAGGTTTATAAATAGAGACCCTAAGATAAAAGAGAGTATACTAATATCTAAGATCCTAAGTGTTAAGGACTTTAAGCCTAATACTATTTATTCCTCTTAACTACCTCTAGTGCCTAAGCTATACTAGAACCTTAAAAGCTATCTATAGGGGGAATACTTTAAGGAGGCCGAAAGGTAGTACCTTCTTATATACCTAAAAACGTAGGAGAAAGTACCGATTGCTAAGGTATAGGGCAAGCAGGTCTTAGATAATATATAGGTATATATATATAAAATCAATAAGTATAGTTACCTGGAGAAGTTTAAGGCTAGGTTAGTAGTCTAAGGTAATTAATAATAAGGGACTCTAAGGAAGGATATATATATAGTAATACTAGCTAGAAAGTCCTTCTGGATCTTAATAGCAGTAGTAGCGAGGTTCGATATAGAGCTGATCTAGTTTAACATTTCAAATGCCTTCTATAACGCTTACCTTAACCGGGATATGTATATAAGACTCCCGGCAGGTTAAAGGAAGTAGGGTATAGTCTATAAGCTGAAGAAAGTACTATATAGACTTTGGGAATTGCCTTGCCTATAGTACAAAGAGTTTAGTAGTACTTTTCGGGATCTTAGGCTTAATGTAATACCCTATAAACTATATATCTTCTAGAAGGGAGGAGTCTTTATTCTCTTCTATATAGATAACATAACAATAATATACTACTAGAGGTATAAAGCCCTTGCTAAAGACCTGATAAACTCACTCTAGTTAAAGTATAAGATAACCGGCGATAGTAAGCTAAACTGGTTTCTTAGGCTATAAGTTATTCAGGATTAGGAGTACTATAAGATCTATCTCTTATAGGTAGTATACTATAAGAAAATCTTTAGATTAGTAGACGACTTAGTAATTAGAAGTAAGGTAACAAAGCTAATAGCATAGAGATATACCTCCTCTATAGTACTAGAAGAATTAAAGAGCAACCTAGGGCAGGTAACGAACGCCGAGATAAAATCATATTAGAGAAAAGTCGGCTTGATAATGTATATAGCAGTGATTATAAAGGTCGATATAGCCTTTACTACATTAAGATTATCAAGATTTCTTATAAACCTAGGTCCGGAGTATTATAAGGCGGCAGATCATTGCCTTAACTACCTATACTATTCTAGGAATTAGTGCCTTTAGCTTAGGGGTAGAGATACGTATAAGGTTTGGTATAATACTTCCTTCGCCGACAACATAGCTAATTGGAAAAGCTCTTAAGGATATATAATTAAGCTTTTTAGTAGGCTAGTTGCTTAGAGGGCAAGCAAATAGACTTATATAACAACTTCTACTATAGAAGCGGAATTGGTATCTATAATGGAAGTAGTGCAAGAAGCGCTATATCTCTATTACCTGATCTATAATCTCAGAATCGGTCTTAAAAGGAAGTACAGCATATAAGTATTCTATAATAACGCTTTAACTGTAACACTAGTAACTAGGGATAAAACGCTAAAAACAAAGCTCTAGTATATCGATATTAAGAATTACTAGCTCTAGTAGGAAGTTATTATAGGAAGGGTTCTTATAGACTATATACTAATAGATTAATAATTAGCAGATAGCCTGATAAAAGTTCTTACAAATAATAGTTTTACTGCTTTCTATAAGCAAGTCAGTATAGTAGAAAGGAAAGAAAAGATCAAGAAGTAGTAGAGGGAGGAAGGCCAAGATATAGAGACTTAGCAGCAGGTATAGAAGAGAGTACCCTAAGAAACTAGTCTATTAAGCTAAACGTCGCTACTATAATCCGCGAACGTTAAATTAATCAGGGCCTAGCTAGAAGTCCTAGGGTACGTTAGAGCAGCAGTAGAATCCTCCTCTATAGCTATATTAGTAGCCTATAGTACGCTTTTCCTATTAGTATTATCGTTATTATTATCAGACTCTATTACTACCCTTTTTACCTGCCTTTTTATCTCCTTCTTCTTCTAGATAGTTATAGCCTGTTTCTACATTTATAGCTCTTAGATTAAGCTGGCATACTCTCTAATAAGAGTATATAACGTCTAGACAAGGATAGTTAGGACAGACTAGAAGTATGGTAGAATAGGATTATAGGGTAACTTACCATTAGGGCTATAATACTAGAAGAGTATTCAACAATATAGGCCTAATAGGCCTATAACGCTACTAAGATCTTATTATTACTTACTAGAAACGCAGGTCAGTATAAACAACGCTAAGGGGGTATATAGGCTAGACTTATAAGAGATATATAGATGTCGATAATAGGAGTAATTTAAGTACCGCAACCAAGAAGAAACATAGGGACTAAGCTGTGCTATATACAGCGCTAGAGGGGAAAAATCGCCAGAATCGGCCTATAAGACCAAATGTATAAGACAGCGCTTATAGCATACCTTACGTAGCTTACCGTCCTAGATAGTAGAAACCGCTAGTAATACAGACGGTAATACCCCTATAGGCATGGACTATAAGGCTAGGCTTAACGCTAGCTTACTTATAACTAGCTTCTTATAGACTAGTATTACCGGCCCCCTAGCGCCAGCCGCCGGCGAATGTACCCTAGGGACTGTCAAGACTAGGGCAGTAATAGCTGCCAGTATAGGCAGCAGACCCGAATCCCTAAAACGTAGCCTCTTTAACGATAGTAGTACCGCAACATTATCGTCCTCCTTATTATCGTCCTGGAAAAACCAGACTAGATATAGACTGTTAGCTATTAAGAGAACTACCTAGGAAAGGCAAGATACAAACCGCGTTTCTGGCCTAATAAGGGCAAATCTCCTGCTACTAAGGTAGTAGGCTGCTCTAGAACCGACTCCTCCTTCTAAGTAGACATCTATAATAAAAGGAAGTTAGAAAAACTTATAAAACTAAATATAGCGATTATAAGAAGCCTTATAGTAAGAAGGGCAAGTATAGAAAGATAAAAACGCGTTTATAGGAAAGAGGAAATTTTTAGAGCTCTAGAAGGAGGCAAGTAGATTTTACACCTGACTAGCTAATATATAAAAAGAGCAATAATATAGGTAGTTAAAAATCACGCCCTTTCCCCTAACTTCTACTTCCTCCTCTCTAAGAAGGAATAGTATATTCTAATACCAAGAAGAGAGAAGCAGCAGACCCTTACCGATTAACAAGCCTTAATACGCGCAGATATAAAACATAAGAGCGAAGAAAGAAGCTAGGTAGTATACCTATAATAGGAATAAGAAGGAAAGGGCAGTATACCCTAATAGAGAAGAGAAGCTAAGGCAGTATACCCTAAGGAAGAGGCAGCATACCTTAACTTGAATAAGGAAGAGGTAGTATACCTTAACCTAAATAGGAAAGGGCAGTATACCTAGACCTTTAGATCTAGCAAGACTTGCTATATTAGTTTAACTACCTTATTACCCGGATTAGCCCCTATAGAGACAGTAAAAAGCAGAGAAGAGACTGCTGCTAAAGTAATAAGCCAGTGTTTATAACACTAAAGGTAGTTTATAAGGCAACTGCGAGATTAGCAGAGGTAAAGAGAGTATAGTAAAAGAGATAAGCATTTCTAAGCTAAATAGTAACCTAGTAGTCTCTAATAGAGTAAGGTATTACGCTAGTTAACCACCTAGAAGGTAGACTATAGTAATAACTGTTAGGTATCCCTAGAAATAAGATTATAATAGTTAAGAAGAGCCTAATAGTTCCCTTTATAAGAAGGTACCTCTAAGATCTATAAAGAAAGTAGGTTAGAGAGAGAGTAGCTAACTTTCCTAGACCTTATCTAGATTAGCAACTAGTAATATCTATTAGAAGTCTAATCTTAATAATCTAGAGTACCCTAATAAGTCCCTATAGAGGAATAGGACTATAGGGTAGTAGAGTAGCTAAGTATTATCTATTAGTATAATCCCTTTTCTAATTAAGTAGTAGAATAACTACCCTTCTACTAGCTTAGGAAGTACTATATAACTAGAGAATAAAGACCTTAGAGGTATTAATAATAGTTATTAAGAAAAAGACTATACTACTACCTATAAAGCCCAACTATAACCTCTATAATCCTAGAATATAGGTACTACAAGCGTATATTACTGCTAAATATATTATTAATAAGGAAAAGCCTTATAGTAAGGCCTAGGATTACTATTATGAACCTGGACCTAGGGGTATATTGGATAATATAGCACTTATATTACTTTAGTAGAACCTTGGTATCCCTATTAGGAGCAGGGTATAAGGTTGCCTATCAAACTCAGGAGCAAGGTATAGGAAGGCCCTGGTTAATTAAGGTAGATATAGCTACAATTCCCTATATCAAGCAGATTAAGCCTACTTTAGGGCCTGTAAACGTTGCAGGGGGGACAGAGAAAATCTCTGCCCCGGGCAGCTAGAGCGCAGGTCAAGACAGAACACAGATCAGCACACGGAATCGATCAATCAGAGCCCATAGATTCCAACATCAATCACCCGAACCCGCGCAGTTCAACATCCACCTTAATTGACAGGGCCGCCCCATAACCTGCGCCCGATGTGGATACCGGAGTTCTACCGAAGCGACACGGGCGCCACGTCGTCCAACATCCAACACATTCCTCGGAAGTCGGAACCACAACCCGGTCCAATCTTATCTTATCGATGGAAATTCAGAGGCCCCAGGCGTGTGTCTTGACCTATCCGTACACAACATGACACTGCTTGCATCTTCGAGAGCTGTGAAGTGCGCTTCACATCGACAGAATGGGAGCGACAGCTGCCCTAGGCTGAATCATCTTCTTTCCCCAAGAAAGGCGACTTGACGTCGGCCGTGCACGATTCGGGGACACTTGTGCATGGCTTACCCGGACTTTGCAGAAGCCGGCGGCGCGGAGCGCAGAGTCGTCGCCGGCGCGCGCGTTCACGGCATACCGCTTGTCGAGTCGCGAGAGACAAGCTACACTATTCCACAGTCGAGATCTGCTGGCCGATTCAACCGTGAACAGGCCAGCCCGGTCGCCAAATCATGGGCGCACTTCGTTGCCGGAGGGTAAGTCCATTGTCTATTCGGAACCAATCTGGACGGACTGCAGGAGGACGGCGCATCGAGTTAATACTTCTTTCTTGGGGGGCCAGCATCGGTGGCATGACAGCAGCGGCCCTCACGGCGCCCCTCGACGTTCTCAAGACTCGCCTACAATCCGACTTCTACCAAGCCCAGCTGCGCGCCTCCCGAGCGACCCACGCCACCGCGCCACTCAATCCTGTACGCGCCGTAGGTTTCCACCTGCGTGAGACGGCGCAGATTCTCATGTCGGTATACCGGCTCGAGGGTCCACGGGCGCTGTTCAAAGGCCTCGGCCCTAACCTGGTCGGCGTGGTGCCAGCACGGTCGATCAACTTCTTCACCTACGGGAATGGCAAGCATGTAATTGCAAACAACCTCAACGGCGGCCAGGAGGCCGCCTGGGTACACCTATTGGCCGCGGCCGCGGCGGGCGTGGTCACGAGCACGGCTACGAATCCTATTTGGATGGTCAAGACGCGCCTGCAGCTGGACAAGAACAAATCCAAGCAGAGCGGCGGAGCTGTGTCGAGAAAATACCGCAACAGTTCAGACTGCGTGCGCCAAGTTCTTCACCATGAGGGAATTCGGGCGCTGTACAAGGGCATGAGCGCGAGCTACCTGGGTGTGGTCGAGTCGACGCTCCAATGGGTGCTCTACGAAAAGGCCAAAAAGTCGATGGCGCTGAGGGAGCAGAGCCTCTTGCAGAGCGGAAGAGCAAGATCCTGGTGGGATCATACAGTGGGATGGACGGGCAACTTCTTTGCAGCAGGAGGAGCGAAGCTGATCGCCGCAGTGTTGACGTATCCTCACGAGGTTTGTATAGACACTGTTTTTGGGCCACGCGCATCGCACACCACAGAGTTTCTGACCCCGAGGGACAGGTGGCGCGAACCCGGTTGCGACAGGCACCGTTGGCAGACGGACGACCAAAGTACACTGGCCTCGCACAGTGTTTTAAACTCGTGTGGATCGAGGAAGGTCTGATGGGCCTCTATGGTGGTCTCACGCCTCATATGCTTCGCACGGTGCCCAGCGCCGCCATCATGTTCGCCATGTACGAGGGTATTTTGCGGGTACTCGACGCTCGCTGAAATTTTGACATCCCTGTGCGTATGTCCTACCACTCTGCACATCGTGTATCACACTCACCTGCGCAGCAGCCCTGCATCGTTGATCACCGAACACGGGAGAAAGACTGACGCAGGCGCAGCGTCGCCCGTCGTGGGAGGGTGAACGAGGCGAGCGGACCCTCTGACTGTATGAGGAGGGTGCGCTGTCTGCATGCCCCTTTTTCATTCATTGCTTGAGGCGCGAAGGGTGACATATATGGCCCGGTCTGACGGGTTTGTCTTGCATAGCCAGCATGGCCTCCGGCGTTTGAGGGGCGGTTCAAAGGCAGCCGTTGCAATGTATCACTATCATGGCATGACCGCTCTCAAAGTTGGGCGTCTCGGACTCGAGCAAAGGGTCATGTATCTCGACTCCAATTTGATCGAGGCAAATGCCCAAGAATCGCAGTACAATTGTGAAACCATTATCGGACCTTGAGCACCTTTCTTCACGTACTCTACCTTGTGTATACGATCTAGGCTGGATTTGCAGGTCACGTTCAAAAAGGGGATGCTACCTATGCTCTCTCTCATCTTTTCGATGCACCACCCCATATAGCCGTGAATGCCAGCATATTGATTACAGCCAAGTAGGCGATTCTGATAGCTGAGTGTCCATACAGGTTGCTGTGCCCCTGCAGATTACTACTGACGCAAGAAACCTTGCGGGTTGCGTTCTGCATCACAAGAGGAAACAGTGATGAGTGCGCACTCTTGTCGTCGGCCAGCTAGCTGCGATTGCACGCAATGTAAACAAGAACAGACTGAGAGATACCGAGGGAAAGACTCACACATCCAGAACCTCCACGCTTTGGACAAGGCACCCTCCCTCAACCTCGCGTGGTGAAGAGACAAAATAAGGACCGGCGTCAAAAGACACCTGCACCGCTCAAACTCGACAAACACCCGAGCAAGCGGGCGCCACGAAGCTCGTCAGGCGCATGCATGGCTGATGCTTGTAGTCCGCTTTCCACTGCCCTCTACATTGATGCGCCCACATCTCTGCGTACCGCTGCTCGTTACATCACGTATGAACACACACAGAGAATGCTTCATCGCTCTCTCCTTGCTCTCCCTCTCCAAATTTGACGGGACAAAAGAGTTGCGAATAACTTCCTCTTGGACGTCCAAGTGATCGACACCCCGTCAAGCGCCAGTTCCCATGATGCCTAGCATCTGCCCACCCTACCGAGAGCCGTTTATGCAGCTTCCTCGGCGTGTAATGCGAGAAAGAGGATGGCGATAAATGGTTAGGTGACCTGGTGCAGCCCTTCATTATCATCATGATTTGATAGATATGTCTGGTGTGACGAAAAAACGATGATTGCAATCAACGCCGAGAAGGAAGTCGAAGTCGTCGAAGTTGCTTAGCGACCCAGGCGACAGAAGAGTCACCATGCCTAACACGAATCATTAGCACAGTGAGCGCGACTCTCACACCCCGAAGCAGCGCGATCCCCGCACCCCTTCCCAGCAATCTGAGCAGCGTCCAGCGCGGCAAAGGAAAATGGAAGCTTGGAGGGAGGGCCCAGCCCAAGACTCACATTCCGGTCCCAGTTCGGATCCTGGACGAACGCCGCCAGCACCTTGCTGCCCGTCTGCAGCAGCGGGTGCCCGACGACGATCTTGAGGAATTTCTCCAGCCCGGCGCGGCGGCCCTCGATGACGTCGTCGCTGAAGCGGTTCGTGAAAACCTTGCCCGGAAGCGGTGGGATGGTCACGCGCGCGCTCTCGCGCTCGAGGATGTCGCGGAAGTACTCAAAGTCCGAGTAGCGGCGCCGCACCGACGACTGCCGCAGCTTGAAGGCCGGGATGTTGGTCCGGCACAGGATCTCGTAGTCGGTGTACATGTGCCGGCCGATGCCGTGCGTGCGCGGGTTGCGGACCTGCGCCGGCGCGTGTGTGCGCCCCAAGTAGTCAGCGCTTGCTTCGCACGGCCGGCCAGCCGGCTGTGTAGAGTAGTAAGTAATATGCAACGCCCCATCGCTCGCTCGCTTACCTCGATTTCAAGGAAATTTTCCGGCGGCCCGTAGATCTCGTCGAAGGTCTGCTGCCGCGTGTCTGGCATCGCCTGCATGATGGACCGGTGAAGACGGCCGGCCGCGGCGGCCAAGGGCGAGGAGTGCGGGTATGGTTGCGGCAGAGCGGCGGGGTCGGCCGCAGCACGAGCACTGCTCTGCGAAGTCGACGCCGTTTTCGCGGTGGTTCGGCGACTGGAAGAGCGGAGCAGGATCAGGCGATTCGCTTGCGCGACGATGAGAGCAGCATTGACAGCTGAGGGCGCGTGGTGGGTAAAAGATGGGAAGCTACATTGTCTCGTCGGTGACGAAAGTGGGGTTGGGGGGGTAGCTAGGTACTTAGTTACGCCTGCGATTGACAAGTCTCGAGTTCGGAAACGTCGCGATGTTCACTCCCACAAGCATTTTAACCAAATGGGCATGGTTCAGTCTCCGCGTACAATAGGTAAAGATAGTTTACTAATACAGGCACGCTTCGGGAGACAACCAACATTTCCGTGGATTAGCAGCTCTAATGGATGTCTCAATGTGAGCAATCAAGTCAACAAGCAGTGGGTAATATAACAGCGTCCTCACCTTCCTCGCGCCCACTGCCAATACATTCCACCGCAACTATCGCACATATCATATGGCATGGACCAGTATGATCACCGGAGCTGCTCGATTCGCCTCTACTTTTTCTCGGCAAATTTTTGATGTATAGCCCGGATTTGTTCTTCAACGTTCAGGCTTTGAAGGTGATTGACGTGTGCCTGATTGTTCGTATCCGGGTTGCCATCAAAGCTTGCCAGGGCCACCTTTTTCCGCCGAGCCTGCTCTTCCTCCGATATGTACTCGCCGGTCACCGGGTCGAACACGTCGGGTCGCTTGCTAGCAAACCGCTTGAGGTTATTCGCAACGTCCACCGTGGACAGATTGGTCGTGGCGTGTCTGGCGTCACTCTTGGCCTTCTGTTCTTTCCAACTCGGATCCAATAGCTCAACTGTTCTAACGTTAACATGGGTCCGTCCGTCGCCTTTGGTTGAGGACCAGTAATATCCACTTACTTCTCATGTGCTCCGCCAATTCGTGGAGAGGTACTTGCTGTTTGCAATTGGGGCAAAGCGCTGTCTGGGCGTCAAGCTTGTTCGCGGCGCGCGCGGCTGCGCGCGGAACGTAGTTCTCCTTGATTTTGACTGGGCCGGGTCCCGCCTTGACCTCGTTCTGAGCTTGGTACATGCGAGCGCGCGCCTGCTCTCTCTCCTGGACGCTTCTAGCTTCCTCCTCGTCCTGTTCTGATCTTCTCAGAACACCTGGTGGCTGATATGGGCCATGAGCTGCTTGACTGGTTGGAGCTGGCGGTTGCGCAGACCCAAGCGAGTATGATTGAGTCGGCTGGGCAAGAGGCGCTTGGAAACCATGTGTTTGAGGGGGGTAGGCGTTGTAGCTTGTGTCCTCGAATGGAAAGGCTTCCTCGATGCGGAGATTGGAGCTGATGGACATCTTATTCTTCTCTTCGAGAGAGGCGTATTGGAGATCATTGAGCGTTGTTGGCGGGGGAAGATCCGCCTTGTCGTCTGATTCGCTGAACACAATGGTCTCAACGACCACGAAGTCGTTCCAGTCTACCCGAGCAAATTCGATTTTCTTCTTCTCTTGCTCCTCCTCCTTTTTCAGTTTCTCGGCTTCCTGCCATTTCGCGTACTCGGCTCTCTGTTTCGCACGTGCTAACACGTGGTACTTGTCTTCCGCATTTTTCTGCAACTCTGTGATGCGTTCTTGATGCGCCATGTTGCCTGTTCCATCCAGGCCGCCCTCCTTCAGGAGCGCAGAGTACTGATCAATTGTACTCTGGAAGAAGTTGTGAAAGGTGTGATTCGGCACCAGGAACTGGAATTGCGGGTTGCTCGCTTCACGCTGGGCAAGCTGTGTCATGAACTGACGGCCATTCTTCGCGACGAACAGGGCAGTTAGTCGCACAATCTCTAGATCCTTCTGGCTCATGCGAGGCATACGCGCGGAGAACTGGAAGTCCGGAGGCTTCGATGGGCCCTTCGACTCCTCCTTGGCCGGCGCAGCCACCGCCTCGCCCACGCGCCCTGCTGCGACTGCAGTACCGCGCCCGGCCTTGATCTCGTCTTTCCGCCATTCGTAGTACGCGTTGTATGGATCGGAAGCCGACATGAGAAAGCTGAACTTCGGATTGCTGCCATGGTTATCGCGAATGCGCTGCTCGAGTCCCAGACCACCGCGCATCACGTAGCCGGCGGTTTTTTCGATCGCTTCCCGGATCTCGCCTGGCGGCGGTATGATTACCCCAGGCGGTGGCTTAATGTTTTCAAGCGCCGCTGCAGCCGCAGAAACCGTGTCGCCATTTTTCGCGACCGCCATGATGCCAAAGGCTTTAGTTGCTGTGGTAGTCAAGCAAAAGGTGCCGCCGAGTCCGGATGATAGCTTGCTTTGCAGCGAGAAAAACGGAGCTTCCAGTCGAGGGCGGCCCCACCCAACGCTTGAGAGTGCAGTCGGGGCCCCTGGCCCCGGTGGTTGAGTGACGGCTGGCGATTAGATACGAATAAGCGGGACGGCCTGAACTTCTTTGCCAGCGTCCTGGGTCGACCTGCATGACATGACAGTGCAGGGACAAGTCCTTGCTCTCAAAACCCCACGGACAAGGGTCCGTTCGGTCACCAAGTACAACTTCATACATGCTATACCGAGTACACTGTAGAGTGTAGTGTAGTCCTCTCGGCTTCGGCCGCAGTGAGGCCGGGCATACGACCATTGGGTCTCTGCTGGTGAGGCTTCGATGAAAGACCTCAGCTGAAAAGCCGCGGTAGTAGCTTGTATATACGTAGTATCTCCGTTTCTCTGTTGAGGGAAGCTGTCCATGCATGATCAATGGTAAGTGGGTTCGCCTTCAAGAATGCCACACATCTCCCTCGTTACACCGCAAAACGTAGCTCTCCATCTTGCAATACTTAAACCTCTTAATCTCGATGGAAGGGAGCGCCAGCTCGGTGGGGCTCCCAGGGTGCGACCGGGTGCTGGCCAATGAAGTGGGTGGAACCTTGTTCGGAGGGCCAGCTGGGGCTTTTCGATTGGAGGGATCAGGCCACTTCAGCAGAAGCTCAATTCAAGGGGCTGCAAGCTTCCCTTGACATCGGTCAATATCCTGCTTCAGCCTCAACGTCGGCCAAATAGGACTGATCCGCGTCTTGTCTGCTTCGGTCTCTCAGTTTGGTTTGACTCCTTCTTTGGCAGCTTTGTGCATTGCGCAAACATCTGTCCACTTCTGCCCTCTCCGGCTCGACTGCCATGAGAGTCCAGCTGTGATTTTCGCTTCTCGGCACCCATTGACTCGGCTGCCCAGTAAGCCGCTTCGACCTCCTTCAACGCGACAGAGAGCAACGCCTCGCAGGAGCAGCAGAGACGCTCAAACAAAGCGACTGCTCATTTCTTCACTCCTCGAAATGGCTCGGCCCGTTGGCGCAAAAGCGACGGTGTGCGTTGCACCGCAGCCCACAGCCATATCTCAAAACGGTGTCAAGGTGACAGCACGCCCTCCGAACGGTGTCAAGATCAAGAAGGCAGCGCCAGAAGACAAAGACTACACGTCCGACGGCGTCACGGACAACGATGTCTTCCTGCTTCCCATCTCAGATTATCAGATCTTGATTGGAATCACCTTCGTAGCCGCGATTATTCGTCTGTTCCGCATATACCAGCCCAACAGCGTCGTATTCGATGAGGTTCAGTAAGTCTTTCTTTGTACTTTCCGCTGCAACATCCTGTGCGGGCTCTTACATGCTGTGATCTGCTAGCTTCGGAGGATTCGCGTCCAAGTATATCAAGGGCAGATTCTTTATGGACGTCCACCCACCTCTGGCCAAACTTCTTATAACACTGTTCGGTTGGTTGGGGGGCTTCAATGGCGACTTCGATTTCAAGGATATCGGGAAAGACTACGTCGAGCCCGGTGTGCCTTATGTCGCCATGCGCGCGTTCCCTGCTATATGCGGCATTCTGCTCGCCCCAACCATGTTCTTGACATTGAAGGCCACGGGTTGCCGCACTTTCACCGCCGCTATGGGTGCCGGACTCATCATCTTTGGTATGTGTTCCAGAAGAAATTTACGAGGGACGGGAGCTAACAGAAGAAAAATAGAAAACGGTCTTCTCACACAAGCCCGGCTGATTCTGCTGGACTCGCCTCTAGTGATCACCACAGCCTTCACTGCGCTCGCATTTACATGCTTCACTAACCAGCACGAACTGGGGCCCACCAGGGCATTCGATCCTAGCTGGTGGTTCTGGTTGGTAATGACCGGTCTTGGTCTCGGTATGACCGCAAGTATCAAGTGGGTCGGGTTGTTCACCATTGCCTGGGTTGGCAGCTTGACTTTGGTCCAGCTTTGGGTTCTGCTCGGTGACTACAAGCACGTGACACTTGTAAGTCATGCCATTCTCTCAGTATCGTCGACGGTTCTAATATTCGGAGTAGCGCCTCTGGTTCAAACACCTCATGGCCAGAGCATTCTGCTTGATCATCATACCGTGCACCTTCTACATGGCCATATTCGCCATCCACTTCGTCTGCCTGGTAAACCCGGGTGAGGGTGACGGTTTTATGAGTCCTGAGTTCCAATCAACCTTGAATTCGAAGGGAATGCAAGACACGCCTGCCGATGTGCTCATGGGCAGTCGTGTAACCATCCGGCACCTCAACACTCAAGGCGGCTACCTCCACTCCCACCCCTTGATGTATCCCACTGGATCCAAGCAACAGCAGATCACCTTGTATCCACACAAAGATGAAAACAACATTTGGCTTCTCGAGAATCAGACGCAGCCCTTGGACATCCGCGGTGAGCCGATCAATGGGACCAACGCCTGGGACAACCTCACGGAGCTCCACTACATCAAGAATGGGGATGTTCTGCGTCTCTACCATCTTCCTACGTTTCGTCGTCTTCATTCCCACGATGTCCGGCCTCCAATCACCGAAGCAGAGTGGCAAAATGAAGTTTCAGCGTACGGCTATGAGGGATTCGATGGCGATGCGAACGACTTATTTCGTGTCGAGATCGTAAAGCAGCAGTCAAAGTCTGGTGTTTCACAGGAGCGACTGCGTACCATCGACTCCAAGTTCAGACTTGTGCATATCATGACTGGCTGTGTTCTCTTCTCGCACAAAGTCAAGCTTCCTGATTGGGCGTCTGAGCAGCAAGAGGTCACATGTGCCCGGGGCGGCACTCTTCCCAACAGCCTGTGGTACATGGAGTCGAACGAGCACCCGCTGCTCAACGAGACTGCAGAGAAGGTCAACTACGCCAACCCGGGGTTTTTCGGCAAATTCTGGGAGCTACAGAAGGTCATGTGGAAGACGAACGCCGGTCTCGTCGAATCCCACGCCTGGGACTCCCGACCTCCATCTTGGCCCATCTTAACGCGTGGCATCAACTTCTGGGGTAAACAACATCGCCAGATCTATCTCATCGGCAATCCGCTCATTTGGTGGTCCGCAACCGCCGCGGTCGCTGTCTGGGCTCTTTTCAAAGGTGTTGCCATCATTCGATGGCAGCGCAGCTTCAGTGACTACGAGAACACAACCTTCAAGCGATTTGACTATGAGATTGGGATGTCAGTCCTCGGCTGGGCTCTTCATTACTTTCCTTTCTACCTAATGCAACGTCAGCTGTTCTTGCACCATTACTTTCCCGCCCTGTATTTTTCCATCATTGTCTTCTGTCAAATCTTTGACTTCGCCACTGCTAGGGTGGCCGTTCTTGGCTTGAAAGCGAACCCTCTCGTGAACAGGGCCGGGGCCATGGGGTTCTTGGTTCTCTCCATGGTGGTCTTCGCCCTCTTTTCGCCACTTGCCTACGGCAATCCCTGGACCAAAGACCAGTGCAACAGCGTCAAGTTCTTGAAAAGTTGGGACTTTGACTGTAACACCTTCCCTGACAGCGTAAGTCCAACCCATCATGGAGACGATCGTTCAAGTAGCGATACCTCTCTGGACTCATAAGCGGGTTTGGAAACGAAGTTTATGGCCACTGTTAGGGCTACATGCTTTGACCGCCCCGTGAACCTAAGCTGGGAAAAGTTGGCTGATACTTCTGAGAATAGTACGATGCTTACAACTCGTTGGTTCAAACCCAAGGGGCAACGCCAACGCCAACGTCGGCATTGAACACCCCGCCACCTCAGGTGCAGCCCATGAGGGATGACAGCGCGCAAAAGCCCCTGGCAGGTGAACAGCCCGCAATCTCCGGGGCACCTCCCCCGCCTGGCCCGCGACTTCTCTCACGGGAGGAACGTGTGGAGTATCGAGATCAGGATGGCAACCTTTTGGACGAAGAGCAGGTGAAGGCTCTCGAAGGCAAAGTCGAATTCAAAACACGCTACGAAACGCGCACGCGGCTTGTCGACGAGAACGGCCAGGAGATGGGAAATCCAGCAGGCGGTGTTGCGCCACCCCATCCTGATGTGCAAGGTGTTGACCAGAGCACAAAGCAGAAGCAGGACATGCCCGTCCTTGACGACCCCGCCCCTGCGGCTGAGGAGAGCGTGGACGGCCAGAAAGAGCTGGCCGGGAAAGCGGCAAAACCGGCCAGCGATAGCAACAAGCAGACGGGAAAGAGGGAGTCTCTCTAGGGCACTGCGATGTTTTGCTCGCGAAGCGCATTTCACGGTCGCGAGTTATTGGCGTTGGGTCGGCCGAGGCTCCCTGGTGGTGTACCTTCATCCACCGAAGGACGGACGAGAAACATGTCTGGCACGGCATTCAACCTAACCGTTCTCTTTATCTTTACAATTTTGGCCCGTTCGTTGCCACGTAGAAGACACCTCCCTACTCATCCACTAATAGGGACAATGATTGATCTCGAGAGGAACCAGGCCGACGGGATAAATTACGGGGCCGTAGATGAGATGCAATGTTGAGCGGAACCCATGTTAATCCAATGAACTTTTCTTCGTCAAATTGCAACACCGTGGCAGATTTATATTTGGTGCATTACCCGTTCAGTGAAATTCTTGTGTGAGCAGTGTAGACCCGCAGACCGCGAGCTACCTGAACGGCCTCTGGCTGTGGATTCCGTAGGAGTGTTGCAGCACACGCAACGTGGCCATACGAATGCCCTACCCACGGTATTTTAACATAGCTGAACATTCCGTAGGTTGCGAGCGATATAATCAATTACTAGCCTAGAATTACAAGTCACTGACTAGCCCTAGATTAAGAATCTAGTGCCTTGGTGTTATAATAGCTAGAAGTTATAAAAAATATATTTTTGCTAAGACTACCTTTTAACTTCTAGCTAGTAAAATATATTGTATATATACTTTATAAGGACCTATCTAACTATATTAATACATTGCCTGATTTATTAATAAGATTTACTCCATTAAACTTTAAAGCTTAGCTCTAAAGATTATAGCTATTAATATAGCTCCTTGATTAAGACCTATAGCCTAAAAGACGCTATATAGTATAGAAGAGAATGGAAGTTATAAGATTATAAAGGGATTAGTATATATTGGAATGGGTAATCCTATATAAGGATCTGTAACCACTATAGCCTACTAGTAGTAGTCGTATAGGGTACGTAGGGGCAGCAACAGCGTTGATATGGCCTAAATAGCACTTCCTAGGTATGTGCTAATATAGTAAAGTAGGGCCCTTTACTGTATTCCCTCTATAAAAGTCCTTATATAACGGTATAGTTATAGGCTATAGCGCTATATTATAGGGGCTTTAAGCTTATATATCACGGCTTTCAGTGGGTCTTATAGGCCTACAAGGCTTATAGTTGTAGGTAACGTATAATTTGATTTCTAGTCCAGTAGGTAAGGCTTCGCAATTTCCTTCCCTATATATACCCTCCGGGACCGTTCCTGCCTTCCATATGGCAGGAGCGCCTTAGTAGGTGCATAGCGCCTTCCCGAAAAACCAAATAAGCTGGCGATTTTAAATAATCGACTTACGGCTACCTAAGCTGCAGGGTAAGCCGTACGACTTTTCCTGTAAGTTCTGTTTTCGCTCCTGTGGTGCAGGGTAGGTAAAGGGTAGGTAGGTGACCTAGTAGAAGAGCCTTTTAAGGCTATTTCTAGCGCTTATACAGCCTAAGGAGGCTGTCTCTATAAAAGTGGGGCATAAATCTAAAAATAGAAAAGCCTTTTAAAGCTATTTCTAGGCTATATAGTGAAATATATAGCTTAGTTAGCGGTATCTACAAAAGTGGGTCCACCCTCAGAATATAGATATATATCTGGTAGTTTAAGAACTGAAATCCGTTTTGCCTAAGCTATAACCGTTAGAGCGCTATAGCTTATTTTGTACTTTTAACACCCCCTCTATTCTTCTGTTCCTTTATAAGCCTTAGAAAGCTATATATAGGTAAAGAATAGAAGAATCCTAAGAAATAAGAACGTAAGAGCAAAACTATTCCATTAGACAAAGGGGTTATGCCCTTATATATATATAGGATAAACCCCTATTATATATAGAAAGAAGTAAGAATATATATGATGTTGAAATCAAACCTATAACCTATTTAAAGGTATAGGTACTATAGCTTTAAAGCGTATAGTAATATATAATATCTAAATATTCTATACCCTAGCGACTGATAGACGCACTAGAGTATAGAAGGAGTAAAGGGCTTATAAACGCCTTTATCCTCTGATAGAGAAAACGATTTTTAGTACGGTTTTAAATTTTATGCCCTTTTTTACTCCGTTCTTTCAGCAAGTTCTAGTAAGGAAATAACAGGTAGTCACATAGAGAATCCCCCTCTAAAGGAAAGTATACTACTAGTAATAGCCGGAGCCTATATTTTCCAAATATAGCTATACCATATACTAGAGTACTTCTAGACGTAGCTAGAGTAATATAGGCCTCCCTAACGCCGTAGGGAGCTGATGCTAGCACAAGGGCGCCTATAGAACTGTACTACAGTGGCTAGGACCTTATAAGCCTTTCAAGGCTATATAGAGGAATTAGGTGATTCTAGAGGGCTGTAAAGTAGCCAGTACTATTGACTGGTCTTATAAGCTAATCAGGCTAAGGTAGGCCTTCTATATATATAGTATAGAATATATATATAGGGGTAGAGGGTAGCTTAGTAAAAAGCTCCCTTAGGTTATAGGCCTAAGAGCCTGATAAAAGACTGAAAGCCACTAACTGGTAGGGCTTTAGTAAGTCCGTCAGCCGGCATACACTTAGTATTAAGATATATAATAGTGACTATTTTAGCCTTAACCTGCTCTCTAACGTACTAGAATTTCAGCAGGGTATGCTTAGTTCTAGCGTGTAGAGCAGGGTTATTAGCTACCGTAATAGAGCCCTAATTATCTCTATAGAGGGTAATAGGGTGGTCTACAGGCCTGTAGAGTTTAGAAAATAGCCCTATAATCCACTGTACTTCGTGTATAGCCTCTGTAAGTCCATCAGTTTCAGCTTCTAGGGTAGAAAGAGCAATAGTAGTAGCTCTTTTCGTTTTCTAGCTAATAGGCCCGCCAGCTAACTTATATAGATAGCCGTAGGTAGATTTACTAGTAGCCTTATCCCCTATAAAATCAGAATCACTAAAGCCTATAGGGACTAGACTACTATTAATTATAGAAGTCCGGCTACTACCTTTACCATTTCTAGAATCTACTATAGTAGTAGAGGTAGTAGTTAGGGGCCTAGGCCCTTCCTTAGAGTAAAAGTCTCTACTAGGCTTAGTAGTTGTATTACTACTATTACTAAGCTTAGGCCCTAGATCAGCTACTGTATTTCCGTTATAGCTAAAACAGATGCTATAGTCTTTAGTACTATTAAGATACTTAAAAAGATTTTTAGCAGCGTTTAAGTGTGATTTTGTAGGTCTATTTAAAGACCTAGAGAGCTACTATACGGTAAAGCTATTATCTATCCTAGTAAGGAGCATTATATACATAGCTGTTCCTACTAGGCTTTGATAGAGCTTAATTTCCGTAGAATTACAGAGGTAGCTAGCAATATCTTCCTCTAGTTGAAGTTGACTTACTAGCCCCGGCTATAAGGGAATAGATATAGGCTTAGAATCGGCTAAGTTAAAGCGGCTAACCGCCTCTTCTACATACTGTGACTGGTTAAGCCACAGGCGCCTATTAGGTCTATCCCTTATAATCTACACGCCTAGGAAATAGGCGGCAGGCCCTAAGTCTTCTATAGCGTAGACCTTATTAAGCCGTTTCTTTAAATCAGTTATATAGCCTATATCAGGCCCTATAAATAGACAGTTATCTATATAGGTAACAATAAAGTAGCAGGTTTTAGCATTATAAAAGACCCCTGGATCTGAAATAAGAGGGAGATAGCCTAGGCTCTTAAGTAAGATTTTAAGCTTATCTTGCCACTCTCTAGGGCTTTGTTTCAGACCGTATAACGCTTTAGATACTTTAATAATATTAGGAGTAGAAGGATTATAGCCGTATTTTAGTAAAAGCTTATAAATAGCCTTATTAGAAGCCGCTAGGTCTAATAGTCCTTCAGGGATTTCCATATATATTTCTTCTCTAAGAGCGCTATTAAGAAATGCCCCTATAAAGTCAGCTTGTTCTATTTCCCAGTCTAGAACAGCACCTATAGCTAGAAGTATACGCCAAGTAGGTGGTATACTAGTAGAGGCGTAGGTTACAGTATAATCTAGGCCTTCTACCTATATAAAGCCCCTAGCTACTAACCGAGATTTATACTTAATAGGCCTGTTTTTAGCATCCTTTTTAACCTTAAGAACGTTTCGACAGGTAATAAGCTTACAGTTAGAAGGTAATAGACTCCTAGGTAGGAATTTAAAAACCCCTAGCTCTAATAACTGGATAAATTCCTTGGTAATAGCCTCTAACCACTTACTACGCTCATCTCTAGGTAGTTTTAAGACTTGCTTATAAGTAGTAGGCGTACTATCCTTAGATATTACCCTTTTTCGAGCCTTATAGACAAAAGACAGTATATAGCTACTAGTCTTAGCTAAAAGCTTATAGTAATCGAGCTGCATTTTATCCCCCTCTGAAATAAGATTACTATTATCAAGAGGTTCGTTTGTTATAGGCTGATTAGGCGCTATAACTTCTATAGGCTTAGGTGCAAAAATAGGCTCTATAGTTTAGGGAAACGCCTCTGGTAATTCAGGCTTTCTAATAGATATAGGAGGCCTAGTAGACTCTACTATAACCGGATTTATAGGCTTATCCGGTGAGGGTTCATCTAATTCACTATCGGAAGAAGATTCGTAGGGTTCTAGCTTACGAGGTCCTATTTCTATACTAATAGGCTTTTTAGTATTAAGATTAGAAGGGTCTAGGCTGACAGCCCCCTCTAAATCTAGGTCTAGGTCTACTAATTCCCCCTCTAAAGCCGTATTATTAGTAGGCTGACTTAGTACTGTATTATCCTCTATAAACTTAACAGTAGAGGTTTTAAGTACTGCTCTTCTAGACGGTATATATACTAGGTAGGTCTTAGAACCTAATACCGCTAGTAATTTACACTCTTCCGTTCTAGAGGTAAATTTTAACGATTTAGACCGTTTTTCTAGAGGTATAATAGCCTCTCCTTTAGCGCCTATAGCCCTATAGCGCTCTAGGTTAGGTATATGTAGAATACCAGGCTCTAGCTCGTCAAATAGCACCTAGAAAGGAGTGGTTTCCTTATTAGTTATAGCAGTACTATTAACTAATTCCACTACAGCCTCCAGTATAAAGCACTACAAATACTAGGGTAAAGTGCTACTAAGAATAGTACACCTTATACAGTCTAGTATAACTCTAACTGATCGTTCTACTAAGCCGTTCTGCTCGTAGATATAGGGGGCAGAAGTGCTAAATTTAATACCCCTTTTAGCTAACCAAGTAGTTAATAAATCAGTTATTTCAGTGCCTCCGTCAAAGTAGAATTTAGTAGGATATCTACCAAATCCATTCCTCAGGCCCCTAAAAAAGCCCTTAATAGCGTTAGCTACTGTAGGGCCTGATTTATTAGGTAGGTTAAAAACCCACCTATACCTACTTTTACAGTCAACTAGAAGTAAGACTATAGGGTTTCTATTATAAGGCCTAGGCCTAATTTTAACAGTATCCCCCTCTATTGAGTCTAAGACCCTAGGTGGGTCAGGTATTAGAGCCTTACTTACCCTTCTCACTGCTTTACCTCGATCACAGCTAGAGCAGTGAAAATCAGCTTCCTTTATTTTATCAAAATTAGGCAGCCCTTTAGTAATACTAGAGGTCTTTTTCAAAAGACGCAGGCCTATATGGCCTAGCCCAACGTGCCACAATTTAGCTAAATTAAGTAGATTATAGTAATCTCGCTGACCTATATTAGGCTCCTTTAAAGTAGGGCTAGATATAGCCTTTTCTACTTTATTCCCCTCTATAACTGGCTCTCTTAGCACACGGGGCAGGTCTCTAGTACCAGTTAAGGGCTCAGGCTCCCTAGTCTTACGGGGACTTTAATAGGGGGCCTAGGCAGTGGCTAAGGGCTCTACAGGCCTACAAGGCCTTTTCCCCCTTAAAGAAGGTCCTACACCTTCTAAAGTAGTACCCTTAGCCGGAGAATTCCTTAGCTTATAGCGCTTATTAGGCTCTATAGCTTCAGATACTATAGCATCCTCTATAATAGGTCTATAGTCTTCCTTTCTAATAGAATTAGAAGGAATTTCCACTACTATCTTATTACGCTGCGGCTCTATACTTTTAGTAGTATAACTAGAAAGGCCTAAAGGAAAAGCAAAATTTGCATATAATATAGGCTTAGAGCTGCCTTTAACGTCAAGAAAAAATCCTGATTTCTTAAAGTCTAGTACAGCTATACAGCGTCTATCACCCCCGTAAAGGGTTTCCTTTATAAGGCAACCTCCCGAATCATAGTGCCTAACCCTACTAACAATATTTATATCAATACTAGGTAGGTATAAGACGTTATCTAATACTAATTTAGTATAGGTAGGGGGGGCCTTTCTAGATAATACTTCTAGTATAATAGAGCCTATACTAGCCGGGCTTACAGGGCCATTTCCAGTATTAATAGGGCGTAACTGGCCTTTGTTAGGCATAAAGGTAGTAAACCGCTCTTTACTATTACTAATATGGTCCGTAGATCCCGTATCGTATAGCCAACTATTATAAAAAGCGGGGTCTCTAGGGCGTCTTCCAGGCTTATTATCTTTATATTTTGCCTTGTTATTAGAAGAGGTTTTTAGGCCTTTTCCTTTCAAGTCCTTACGCTTCTTATACCCTTTTAACGCTAATAGCTGTGCTAATTGGGTATCAGAATCGCTAGAAGAACTAGAATTAGAACTAGAGTTGGATTCCTCTTCTTCTTCTTCTACAGCTAGGTTATAGGACCCTAGCATAAAAGAGGCTTGTTCAGCACTTTTAGCACTATAATTCTGCCCTTTAACATTATAACTAGCCTTCTTCTTACCCTTTTTCTTATTTTTACCCTTCTTACTAGGGTTAGAATTTGAATTAGGGGTTGAATTAGAGCTATTAGCTACGTAAGCTGCTCTATACGCCTCTATAGCCGGGTTCCTAGATTCTTCTAAAATATCAGCCATTAGATATTCTATATTAAGGCTAGAGGCTATAAGGCCTAGCATTCTAGCCTGTCTTATAGAGCTCTTTTGGCGTAATACCTAGCTAGGAAACTTAGATTCTAGAGCCTTAAAATACTAATTTAGTATTAAAGAGGGATCTATATCTATTTTAGCCATAGTAAGCTTAGCAAGATAGCCGTTAAATTCAGCGTTAAAAGCTGATAAGCCTTTTCTATAGGTACTAAAAGTAAGGGCAGGGAATTCGTTATAGACGTCCTCCTTTTTAGACTCTATAGGTCGGCTATACTGCCTAACAAGCAGCTTAAAGGCCTTAGAAGGTATATAAATCCACGATATAGCAGCCCTAGGGCTACTAGATAAGCTATCGCGTAGAAGCATTAAAAGAACAGCTTGATCAGAGTTGCTATAAGTGTTAGATATATCAGGGTTTTCTAAAAAATTAGATATCCCTAACGCTCTTAGCACTATACTTAAAGCCTGAATCTACTGTTCAAAATTGCTTTCCCCGCTAAGCTTACTATCGTCCGGTATAGTATAGGCCTTTTTAGAAAGCTCCTTTACTATACTACTAGTAATAGTATCTTTAAAGCCTTCCTTAGACCCTGTATCTATAGAGGGGTCTAAATTACTAGTAGCTGAATTAACAGCCGGCCCTAGATAGGGCTCTTTCCTAGGGGGATATAGAGGAGAATCTAAATCCATAGTACCGCTAAAAGGATCAAATCTAGGACTATAGCTAGTTTTTCCAATAGTAGTAGCCGCAGCGTTACTACTATTAGTTAAAGAAGCTAAAGTAGAAGATATATTCTTTATAGCGCTAATGCTATCCTTAACAGAGGCTTTTAGGGTATTTAGACTTAAAAGTAGTGTTTTTATATCACTAGATTGGCTAGCTATAACTCGCTTATGAGATTTTATATGCTGTTTTAGGACTTCTATAACCTTGCTATAATCTTCGCCATCTTCCTTATCTTCTGATAGGGTTCGTATAGGTGGTGGAGGCCTAGAAGATTGCCCTGGATCAGCTGGGTTACTAGCCCTTTTAGGCGCTATACCCTTCCCTTTAGCTTGATCCGCCATTGTAAATAGGCTACTATTTACTTTATAGTACTAGCTAAAGCACTTAATTAGCTTCTAGTTCACTAAAGCTAATTAGCTAGCTTACTAATTATAGTAGTGATTTTCTAGGCTAGTCTTAGCGCTTAGTAGGTTTATAGCGCTGCCTACTTGCTACTTAGTAGGGCTTTCTAGTAGAAATTCTAAACTAGGCTCTAAGGGCTAGAGACTTCGACGTAGGGACTTAACTACCGCCTATAGATATATCTATAGAAAGGGCTCTATAGTAGGGAAATATAGGTCTTTAGCGCTAGAAATTCTAAAACGCTAGCCTTTCTACTTCCAGCTATAAGTAGAAAGGTCTTTTAGTATAGGTAAGTATACTAGCCTAAGTGTATAAGAGCCCCAAATGCTCGTCAATACTATAGGACTTAGATTTCTTAGCGATTTCTCCTTCTAGATTTTCAGGCTTTTTAGTCCTTAAATAGCCTTCAATGAGATGTAATATATAGCTTTTTAGGGCTAATATAGTACTATATTCTCAGCTATAAGAGGCTTAAATAGCCCTATATATATAGGCAGAGGTAGCGCTTTGAAATTGGACTCTAACGATAACTATCCTACAGGCTATCCGGGCTTATAACCTATTGGAATGGGTAATCCTATATAAGGATCTGTAACTACTATAGCCTACTAGTAGTAGTCGTATAGGGTACGTAGGGGCAGCAACAGTGTTGATATGGCCTAAATAGCACTTCCTAGGTATGTGCTAATATAGTAAAGTAGGGCCCTTTACTATATTCCCTCTATAAAAGACCTTATATAACGGTATAGTTATAGGCTATAGCGCTATATTATAGGGGCTTTAAGCTTATATATCACGGCTTTCAGTGGGTCTTATAGGCCTATAAGGCTTATAGTTGTAGGTAACGTAGTAACTTGATTTCTAGTCTAAGTAGGTAAGGCTTCGCAATTTCCTTCCCTATATATACCCTCCGGGACCGTTCCTGCCTTCTACATGGCAGGAGCGCCTTATTAGGTGCATGGCCACTTCCCGAAAAACCAAATAAGCTGGCGATTTTAAATAATCGACTTACGGCCACCTAAGCTACAGGGTAAGCCGCACGACTTTTCCTGTAAGTTCTGTTTTCGCTCCTGCGGTGCAGGGTAGGTACAGGGTAGGTAGGTGACCTAGTAGAAGAGCCTTTTAAGGCTATTTCTAGCGCTTATACAGCCTAAGGAGGCTGTCTCCACAAAAGTGGGGCATAAATCTAAAAATAGAAAAGCCTTTTAAAGCTATTTCTAGGCTATATAGTGGAATATATAGCTTAGTCAGCGGTATCCACAAAAAAGGGTCCACCCTTAGAATATAGCTATATATCTAGTAGTTCGAGAACTGAAATCCGTTTTGCCTAAGCTATAACCGTTAGAGCGCTATAGCTTATTTTGTACGTTTAATAGAACTCTAGCGTATTGCTAGGGCTACAACCCCTAAAGAAGCCCCAGTAACTACTAAAAGAAGGAATACCCTCTAGTAGAACCACGAAGTCTACCAGGCAGTCCAAGAGAGAAAAAGGGCAGAAAGACGGCTCTAACGCTCCCCTAGTAACCAGGCCCTTCTTACTGCCTATAAGTCAGCCTAGAGAGAGCAAACAAAAGCTATAAAAGAAAGTAAGAGGAAGACCTAGAGGGCTTTTCTATAAGAGGCTAGAGAAAAGCCAGAGAAGCTCTAGCAACTAGAAAGATAGGCTAGGCTATAAAGCACTACCGCCCTACCCCCTCCTAAGCTACCAACCCTTAGATAAGCCAGTACCTTCTAGAAGAAGGTAGAGGCCCTTTTAGCATGCTTCTTCCCCCCCTCCCCCTAGAAGGACAGCCCGGAGGAACCCCTAATAGGCCCTAGGCTACTAGTTAGCTAGACAGTTAGGCCAGATAATATAAAAGAGGCTATTAAAACAATAAAACCCTAGAAAGTACTAGGACCTAACGGACTTCCTACAGGCTTTCTAAAGGCCTATAGTAACCCCTTATACAAGGCCCTTGCTATACTAGCCTCGAAATCCTTCCTTTATAGCTTCTATCTATAAGAATATAAGAAAGTGGTTACTATCGTCCTTCCTAAGCCAGGAAAACAGCTGAATACCTATAATACCCCTAGAGGCTACCGACCTATAGCCCTACTTAACTGTATTAGTAAGGTCCTAGAAAAAGTTATAGGGACTAAGATAAGGGATATGGCCGAAGCTTTTAAGCTAATTCCAGCAATACACCAGGGCTACTGCTGCTATAAGTCTACCGAATCGGCTATATACCTCCTTATAGCTTAGGTCTAGGAGGCATAGAAATATAAAGCCAGGGCCTCCCTCCTATAGCTAGACCTATCAAGGTATTTTGACAGTATCCCTTATAACAGACTCCTAGCTATACTAGACTAGTTAGGGCTACCTATCTAGCTACTATCCTGGCTAAAGGAATTCCTCTTCTCTAGGACTACTAGCCTCTTATTTGACGGCTAAAAGAGCCAGCAAATCCCGGTACTAACAGGAGTACCCTAAGGCTTACCACTTTTACTAATCCTCTTAGTCCTATACCTATACCCCTTATACGAAAGACTAGAGAGAAAATACCCTGCTATCTTTACTATAGGCTACGTAGATAATATCAATCTACTAGCCTTTGGTAAAGAAGCTACAACAATGGTTAGGTAGCTAGAAGAAGCCTAGAGAGAATGCCTAGACTAGGTAATAACCGCCGGGGTTACCTTCTTAGTAGTAAAGAGCGAGCTTATACACTTCCCCCCTAGAAGAAGGCCCTAGACTAACCCTATTAACCTAGGACTAATAGAGGACTCCCCCCCCCTATAACCAGCTATAGAGGCCTGTTTTCTAGAGGTTTAGCTAGACCCTAAGCTTACCTAGAAGGCCTACGCCAACACCCTACGGCAGAAGCTAAAAACATAGTCCCTCGCTATCACTAGGCTAGCTAGAAAGACCTAAGGACCTAGAATCGAAAAGACTAGGCTCCTATATACAGCAGTAATAAGGCTGGTCCTAGCCTATATAGCCTTAGCCTAGTATACTCCTATACCTACAATACTAAATAGGCCATAGGGTATAACTAGAGGCCTACTCGTAGCCGAAAACAAGGCCCTAAGGAGAGTTACAGGGGCCTATAAGAGAATACTAATCTGAAGCCTCTACTATAAGGCTAACATCCCCCCCCTCGACCTCTACCTTAACGCCCTCTCCTTCTCTAGCTAGGCTAGAATAAATAGGGCTATAGGGGAAGAGGTAGCTAAGTAGAAGGAAGCCCTATACCTTACCCTTAGAAGCAGGACCCCTAGGACCAGCCTCCCTCTAGGTAGGCGTATAAAGCAAGAAAAGAAAAGGGAAGCAATAGTACAGTAGTACTATTAACAACTAAGAAAGGCTATTAACAAGGAACCCCTTTATACTGCCTAAAAGGATTGCTATTTATAAGAGGCCAGGGCCTCTAGCTATAACCTCTATATAGAGAGCCTCTTAGAGAAATCAGCTAAAGCTACCTTTTAAGAGGAAAACCTAGCTAAGGCCTTTAAGGAGGCCTTCCGAAGACGCTACTATAACCTCTCTAAGGCTGAAAGCTCGCTACTAATACAGGCCTATATAGGGAAGATAGGCCTAAGGGGATTCCTATATACCTATAAGGTACCTAGGGTTAATAACCCCTTCTGCTGCTGCTACCTAGCTATAGAGGACATCCGACATATATTCGACGGTTGCCCGGCCTACCCTTTAGCCTCCTTTAAAGAAAGGAAAAGAGGGGATATATACAGCTTTCTCTACAGACTCGAAAAAGGGGGCGGCGGCGCTATACGCCCTCTAGTTCGCCATATCGCTACTAGACTGCTAGAATACTCGGTTGCTTAGAGGCTAGGAGCGGTCTAGCCTATACCCCTTTAGGTAGTATATTTTCATACTCCTAAAGGGGCGGTATCTACTCTAGTGAAGATTAGCCTACCCCCTATCACACCCCCTTTTTTCCTATATACGGTTATAGGTTTTTCACCCGTTGTACGGTTTTCCTATAGCACTAGTTTAGCCCACCTAGATATCCCCTACGGGATCAGATAGCGTAATAGAATCTATCTATCTATTTCTAGGCTATATAGTGGAATATATAGCTTAATTAGCGGTATCCACAAAAGTGGGTCCACCCTTCGAATATAGCTATATATCTAGTAGTTCGAGAACTGAAATCCGTTTTGCCTAAGCTATAACCGTTAGAGCGCTATAGCTTATTTTGTACGTTTAACATAGGTATATATAGTTCTAACAAGTAGCGTTACTATAGGCTATTACTAAGCTAAGAATAGGTATATTATTAAGGGTTAGAAGGACTAGGCATTTACCTAATTCCATAGTATTATTTAGGTCTATAAAGTTGATTACCTTATTTATAATACACCTAAGCTACTACTTAAAGTTATTCTACTACTCTAGCTTAGAAAAGAGGATCAAACCCTCCTTATTACTCTTGTTATTATTCTAATTACTAGATATAATAGCAGCTACTAAGGTACGTTCTTAGATATTATAATCATATATATACTGATATTAGTCTTGTCTGTACTAGGCTAACAACTTCTAACTATTAATTGTTAAACTACGTAGGCTTAGGTGATTAATTCTATATTAATCTAGTCTATGATCTCTATCTCTGCTCTTAACCTACGCTCTAGCCTCTACTTATAGAGATTTTCTCTCTCCCCCCTAGCAACCTCAAGGCCTAGAAAGGAGTCTTAATCTATTTAATATAGGGAAACGTGGCTATATCTACCTTAATTGACAGGGCCTCCCTATAACTTACACCCGTCGGGGATACCGGAGTTCTACCGAAGCGACACGGGCGCCACGTTGTCCAACAGAATCCACACAAGCAAGAGAAATGCCAGGGCGGATGAACCCCAACCCACGAAGCTGTAGTGGCTGTGTGCCTTGCTCGTACGTCTTCTGGTGCATTTCGGCGTTACGTTGTTCCGAAGAACGAGGACTTCTCATTCACCCTAACCCTAGAAAGCGGTCAAATTTACGCCGCGCCATCGCGTCGGGGCGAACGTCTCGGGAGGTATTTACAACAAAAGCACGCCCGCTGGCCCATTGACGCGCTTCATTATGGGTTCGAGCTCATCCAAGCCGTCTTCGGGCGCCACAACACCCCACGTGTGGAAGGGGTATAGTCTCTCACCATCTCTTCTGAGCGGTTCTCAACAGCATTTTCCTGAGAACTAACACGCGGTGTCTGGCAGGTCCTCGCCGTCGAGCATATCTGGGGACATGATCGAGTCCCTACAATCCAGCCCAGAAGTGCGCAAGAAAAGAACCCAGATGTCTTCGAATTCGCCAGATCCTCCATGATCTGCCCACCCTGGCTAACCACCCGCCCCCCCACTGCCCAGACCGACACCTCCCGCCTCCAGACCCTCGAACTCCAAACCCAGAAGCGCGTGGCCGCCGAGCTCAAGAAGCTGCAAGAGCAGGAAGCAGCGGCGCTACGAGATGCCAAGGAAAATATCTCGACCGCCGCCGCCGCCGATGCGAGCAACGTAGAGAGCGCCATGAGCAGGCACACGGTGGCTCGAGAGGTCGAGGGGCTGCGCAAGAAGCTCGAGGAGCGGAGACAGGTCCGGGCGCTGCCCGAAGGCGTGGAGACGGCGCGCGGCGCTGTTGTGCGGTGTCTCCGGGAGAACGACAGACGGCCGCTCGACTGCTGGCAGGAGGTGGAGCGGTTCAAGGAGGAGGTCAGGAAGCTGGAGAAGGGCTGGGTTGAGAAAGTTGTCAGTTGATGGGCTGAGCTGGCGGGCTGGCGATGAGGAGACGGGCTCAACTGGTCCCATAGTTGGGGGGCCGGGACCGTCTTAGGCTTCAGGGCCTCGGCTTGCCTCTGGGATAGATTCGTTAGACGGTGTCTCTCGGCACGCAGTAGCGGTGTGAGACGTGTGTCAATTCAGAAAAGTGTCTATCTGTGCCTAGTTTTCCAGTTTCGTGGTATCGGTGCACACTGTCTGGTTCTCGCCACGAAGCTCCGCCTTTTTCTTGAGCCCTGCCTCTCGCTTTCTAGTCCTCCTCAATTCGGGATCTTCCCACTTGCCTCTGGCTTTGGTGCTGAAGACCTTCCGCAATCCCTCCTGGAATCTGGCAATCCTTCTTGCATTCTCGACGAAGCGATCGTTTGCTAGTTTCATGACCATGTTCAGATAGGGGGACGAGACTATGCATACCCTTTCCCCTTCCTGTTCCACTCCTATCAAAGACTGAAAGAACAAGCCCATGGACCGAATTCCCACCACGGGAGTTGCCTCGCTTCCCAGGACGGCACCGCTCTCCCGAAAGCCCGCCGCAAGCGCAGCTTGCAGCACAAGCTGGGCGTGGGCACACGAGGCTGTCAGAATGTGCAGTATCTTAACTTGGATTAGCAGCCATGCTGTGACAGCTCTTGGGTTCGTAGACGGGGTCAGGAGCTCACCATGGGCTCAAATTTGAAGTGTATCAACCGCGAGCATGATGGCTCGTACGCCACGGCCTGCTCAGACGATTGCATGCCGAACACAGTGGCCCAGTCCTTCCCGTCCGCATCCACAGGATCGTGGGAGACAAAGAGCCACTCACCACCCCCCTTCCCGCCTTGGCTTGCCCTGCCAGACATGGACAATGTGCTGGGCTTGCCATCCGATGGGCTGATATGCTCATGCGCCGCATCTTCATGTTGAGTTTGAGTACACTTGCGTCCTTCAAGAAACACACTCACGCGACCTCCACAGCTGCTAGTAGTAACAAGTCCATCGTACTTGTCATTGATCCCGTCGATCAGATCGCGGATGCCCGCGTCTATGGATCCCTTGGGGGACGCATCGGTGTAGTCCACTTCGGGCACCGCTAGCTGTGTGAGAATTTTGCTCTTCTTTTGGACGAAGCTGGTGGGTGGTTGTGGCAATGATTCCATACTGGCTGATGGCACAGCCATCGCTAGGGTCTCTCTGGAGAGACTATACGGTTGGTGTGGGGCAGCGCAATATCACCTGCGAATCGAGTGGCTGCCTCTACAGCAAAGTGTGCCCGCACAACAAGGTGTGATCGGTTGATCGGTTGAGCTATGATTGTCGGACGACGGTGGCCCGGAGCTTCGGATGCTTCGGCCCGGCCATTGTTGGAGTCGGTGATCTCTGCCTGCAATCCTGACCTGCGCCCCAGGGCTTACTACTGTGGCTTCTTGTTGGGACCTGAGGTCACGTGCCATGTCACATGACCCCTTCCCCTATAAAGGACCCTGTGTTACTCTGTGATTCGTAGAACGTTAGCTAGTCAAGACCACAGGGCTTACAATACGGGGTTCGTAGCGAAGCTTAATTGTAGTACATAGACTAGTTAATTGACTTAGGAGGGAAGAATGGCGATCTGAGTGATCGCCTAGGCTAATTTACAGTAGGGAGAGCATTGACTAGTCTATATAAGTACTGCTTACCAAGCGCTTTTATAGATATATATTATCCCCCTTCTTTAACTGGACTGTCCAAAGTCTATATAAATCAACTATTATCAGATTTCCTTAAAGTTAAGAATTATAAAGGAAAATCCTTCTATCAATCTATAGCTCCCTCTTCTAGGAGCTATTCTTAATCTTGTTATAGCATTGTATTACTTCTATACTATAGAGACCTAATAGGGTAGCCATCTTGCATATATATAGAGAATAGGTTTGTACTATTATATTTGCTCTTAAGTGTTATACTACCTAGTAATACTAATTAGTAGGTATTCTTAGGGTAATCGCTAGCAATAGCCTAAGGTCTATTAAAGTATAGCTTATATTTGTAATTCTTCTGCCTAATATATAGGACCTAGTCTCTCTATATATAGACTTATAGTAGTACCTTATGCTCTTATATATATATATATATAGATATTATCTTTAGTAGTAGATATACTAGCAGTGTATCTTTATGCCGAGGGTACTTTATAGAGGCGTGCGAATTCCCTTTACTAGGCGACCTCTTCTTCCTTTATAGCCTTATACTTATATATAGAGTATTCTAAGGGATCTCTATGCTTAGATAGGCTAGTACTAAAGATAAGGAAGTATATACTATATCTGCTAGGACTAGGGGTCCTATTAACTATTATTTATGCTCTTAGGACTAGGGTCATGTCATGGCCAGAGCAAAGATGGGTTGTGGAAAGATGTTGTTGCACACAGGACAGAAGGTCCTGGTGTGAAACGAAGCTATATGTACAGGATGACAACGGACTGTGACAGGTCAAGAGTAAGAAGTGCTTTTCAGGCTTCTTTTAATATACTTGCTTGATTATACTCTTAAGTAGATTATTAGCCGTTTCTACCTTACTATTGCCTTATAGCTAGAGCAGTATAATAGTTTTTAGCTTAATACTATATATTTAGTACTATACCTTAGCTTCCTTCCTAATAAAAGCGCCTGCGTTATTACTAATTAGCTTAGCTAGGGCACTTAAGAGGTTAACGATCTTTTTTAGTAGTAGGACTATGTTAGGGAATCCTATAGAGTAAGTAGGTGTAGCTTTAATCTATCCTATAGCGTATTTTACTACTATAAAGATCTAGTAATTTATAAGGCTAGTATAGTCTTTCCTCTATTATAAAAATACCGTTAGTATAGGGATAGGGTTAAGGTCTAGTAATATAGTTACTAGCCTGAATATTAGCTAGTAGGTAGAATAGGTCCTTAGCGCTTCTTATAAAATTAATACTAGCTCTAGGTACTAGTAGTAGTAGGCGGCTTCTCTTATTATTATGCTAACTATAGTATATCCTAGATCGATATATATTCTCTCAACATACTCTTATAACTTTTGATATTTTTCTACCTTTAGTAATACTATTCCTTGAGGGTATAGCGGGCCTCTAGGGTTATAGCTATTTAACTATATCCTATATAGGTAGTTATTAAAGACTATAAAGTAATTCTTAACCTATTAGCTTAGGAGTTTTGGTAGTAAAGGTTAGTTTAGGTATAAGTACTTAAACATAGCCTATAGGTCAATTCTATCCAGATCATTAATGTACTTTACCGGTATAGCTATTAACTTCTTAGGTTTAGGGGTATTCTATATTAGTAATGTAGGCTTAGGGGCACTATAGCTGATTATATTAACTGTGCTACCCCCTTCTCCCTCTTCTCTAGAGAACATAGTCTCTAATGGCCTTAATAGGTAGTCGGCAAGTATGTTTGCCTTACCTGCTTACTATAGTAGGTATACTCCGAAGTATTTAATAGTATCTAGGAAGCGTACTATATAGGTTATTAGTTTGGACTTTATAGCGATAGTCCCTAGGCTAGCATAGTTAGTAATTACTATAACATTACTGCCCTCTACCTAATACTTATAATGGCATAGGGCTATCAGTATAGCTAGTAGTTCTTGTTTTTATACGCTATATCAAAGTTACATTGCGTTGAGTTTATATAAGAGATAGGCTATAGGGTAAAGTATTATACCTTTACTATATAGTTATGGCTAGAGTAGAGCTACTCCTATAAATGCTTAACTAGCATTAGTCTCTAGTACTATAGGCTTAGTCTAGTTAAAGGGTCGTACTACTAGTATTATAGTAATAGCCTTTCTAATATTAAGCTAGACCTAACATACTTCTAGGGTTAGCTTAATAGGCGTACCTTTAGACCTAACAGACTAGTCTATAAGGGCGCTAGCCTTCTTAGAGAATCCTGGTATTAGATGCTAGAAATAGCCTATAGCATTGATAAAGGCCTGGATTTCTATCGTTATTAATGGCTTATCCCTTTCCCTAATTGCTGCTACCTTGCTAGGGTTAGCTTCCACGCTATTACTTGATATCAGGAATCCTAGGAAGACTCATTTAGTAATTAAGGGCTGGTATTTATAGACTAAGAGCATTAACCTATATTCTACTAGCTATATAAGATATGGCAATACTCGTCCATATAGCTGTTCTGGCAAGTCTGCTCTAATATATACGTTGTTGTGCATGCTAGATATTTATGCGCGGAAAGGCGCATTGACTTTATCTATTAGGGCTTAGAACATTACTAGGGAATTGTATAGGCCAAAAGGTATTACTAACTACTTAAAGAGACTAAAGGGTGTGCTAAAAGCGGTTTTCTCCTAGTCCTTTTCGTTGACCTTAATATACTAAAAACTATTCTTTAGGTCTAAGAGGGTATAGATAGTAGTATGAGCTGCCTGTTAGATTTCGTCTATAATATATAGCAGTAGGTAGGCATTCCTCTTAGTCTTCTTATTAAACTCCTTATAGTTATAGCAGATATGCTAGATAATCTTATTATATGCTATATAGTTAGTAAGCTGTTTAGGGTTATCCTTGTTTTGAACTATTACTTTCTTTAGGATAAAAAGCATAGCAACTAGTTGCTCTTATTTAGCTGGATAATATAGCTATTTGTTGGAATACCTGTTATAACTGCAAGGCACATGTTGCCGGGACCTAGATAATATGGATCGTTAGGTGACCTAATAGCATAGATTGTTAGGTAACTACCTAACGATGCGCGCCGGATAGGGATCGTCGTATAGTATCTACCGTATAATAAAGGGAATATATTAGGGGCTAAAATCTCTTTACCTATATATCTTAAGAGATAGATATGAAATAACTATCTGAACTACTACTATATACTAGTATAGAACGCTATAAATACTAATTAGAAATTTAGTATTGAATTACAGATTAGTAATGTAAAGAGAAAAGTATATAAAGGTTGATAATTCTATTTTACAATAGTATATACTAGGAATAGAAGAATCATTGCTATATCTTATACTAATACCTCTATTTGACTTTTCTCTATAATCGGTATATATAAGGAGTAATCTTAAAGAAAGAAGAACTATAGATATTAGCCGGTAGATTATACGGTTTTATACAACATCTAGTAGTTATATACAACTATACAATCCTGATAAATCAGTATTGAGAGAACGACCTAGTTCTTAGACTAGATATACTAACCTAATAGGACCTATATTAAGAGAAGAAACTAGTTTTTATATTAGATATAACTTATACTAACTTAACTCTACTATTAACTATATAATTGTCAGTAGTCTCCGTGTATGTACACAAAGGTGTAACCAAAAGGTAAATCGATCGGTAAATAGAAGTCTGTCTGCTCTAACTACCTAGTTGGGATAGTCCCTATTATGAATACCACGCGCGACGATCGGATACGATCGTTGTATTAAATATAATAATTAGATAGATTCTATTACGCTATCTGATCCCCGTAGGGGATATCTAGGTGGGCTAAACTAGTGCTATAGGAAAACCGTACAACGGGTGAAAAACCTATAACCGTATATAGGAAAAAAGGGGGTGTGATAGGGGGTAGGCTGATCTTTACCAGAGTAGATACCGCCCCCTTAGGAGTATAAAAACATACTGCCTAAAGGGGTATAGGCTAGACCGCTCCTAGCCTCTAAACAACCGAGTATTCTAGCAGTCTAGTAGCGATATGGCGAACTAGGGGGCATACAGCGCTGCCGCCCCCTTTTTCAAGCCTATAGAGAAAGCTGTATATATCCCCTCTTTCCCTTTCTTTAAAGGGGGCTAAAGGGTAAGCCGGGCAACCGTCAAATATATATCGGATATCCTCTATAGCTAGGTAGCAGCAGCAGAGGGGGTTATCAACCCTAGGCACCTTATAAGTAAATAGAAATCCCCTTAGGCCTATCTTCCCTATATAGGCCTATATTAGTAGCGAGCTTTCAGCCTTAGAGAGGTTATAGTAGCGTCTTCGGAAGGCCTCCTTAAAGGCCTTAGCTAGGTTTTCCTCTTAGAAGATAGCCTTAGCTGATTTCTCTAAGAGGCTCTCCGTATAGGGGTCGTAGCCAAAGGCCCTAGCCTCCTATAAATAGCGATCCTTCCAGGCAGTATAAAGGGGTTCCTCGTTAATAGCCTTTCTTAGTTATTAGTAGTGCTACTAGGCTGTTACTTCCCTTTTCCTTTCTTGCTTTATACGCCTACCTAGGGGGAGGCTGGTCCTAGGGGTCCTACTTCCAAGGGCAAGGTATAGGGCTTCCTTCTACTTAGCTACCTCTTCCCCTATAGCCCTGTTTATTCTAGCCTAGCTAGAGAAGGAGAGGGTATTAAGGTAGAGGTCAAGGGGGGGGACGTTAGCCTTATAGTAGAGGCTTCGGATCGGTATTCTCTTATAGGCCCCTATAACTCTCCTTAGGGCCTCGTTTTTAGCTGCTAGTAGGCCTCTAGTTATACCCTATAGCTTATTCAGTGTTATAGGTATAGGGGTATGCTAGGCCAAGGCTGCGTAGGCTAGGACCGGCCTTATTACTACTGTATATAAGAGCCTAGCCTTTTCAATTCCAGGTCCCCAGGTCTTTCCAGCTAGCCTAGTAATAGCAAGGGACTACGTTTTTAGCTTCTGCCATAGGGTATTGGCATAGGCCTTCCAGGTAAGCTTAGGGTCTAGCCAAACCCCTAGAAAACGGGCCTCTATAGCTGGTTATAGGGGGGAGTCCTCTGTTAGTCCTAGGTTAATAGGGTTAGTCTAGGGCCTTCTTCTAGGGGGGAAGTGTATAAGCTCGCTCTTTACTACTAAGAAAGTAACCCTAGCGGTTGTTACCTAGTCTAGGTACTCTCTCTAGGCTTCCTCTAGCTGTCTAACTATTATTGTAGCTTCTCTACTAAAGGCTAGTAGATTAGTATCGTCTATATAGCCTATAGTAGAGATAGCAGGGTATTTTCTCTCTAGTCTTTCATATAGGAGGCGTAGGTATAAGACTAAGAGGATTAGTAAAAGTAGTAAGCCTTAGGGTACTCCTATTAGTACCGGGATTTGCCGGCTCTTTTAGCCGTTGAATAGAAGGCTAGTAGTCCTAGAGGAAAGGAATTCCTTTAGCTAGGATAGTAGCCAGATAGGTAGCCCTAACCGGTCTAGTATAGCTAGGAGTCTGTTATAAGGGATGCTGTCGAAATACCCTAATAGGTCTAGCTATAGGAGGGAGGCCCCGGCTTTATATTTCTATGCCTCCTAGACCTAAGCTATAAGAAGGTGTATAGCTAATTCGGTAGACTTATAGCGGCAGTAGCCCTATTACGTCGCTAGAATTAGCTTAAAAGCTTCGGCCATATCCCTTATCTTAGTCCCTATAACTTTTTCTAAGACCTTACTAATATAGTTAAGCAGGGCTATAGGTCGGTAGCCTCTAGGGGTGTTATAGGTATCCGGCTATTTTCCTAGCTTAGGAAGGACAATAGTAACTGCTTCCTTATATTCCTATAGATAGAAGCTATAGAGGAAGGATTTCAAGGCTAGTATAGCGAGGGCCTTGTATAAGGGGTTACCGCAGGCCTTTAGAAAGCCTATAGGGAGTCCGTTAGGTCCTAGTACTTTCCAGGGTTTTATTGTTTTAATAGCCTCTTTTATATCGTCCGGCCTAACCATCTAGCTAACTAGTAGCCTAGGGCCTATTAGGGGTTCCTCTAGGCTGTCCTTCTAGGGAGAGGGGGGGAAGAAGTATACTAAAAGGGCCTCTACCTTCTCCTAGAAGGTACTGGCTTATCTAAGGGTTAGTAGCTTAGGAGGGGGTAGAGCAATAGTACTTTATAGCCTAGCCTATCTTTCTAGTTGCTAGAGCTTTTCTAGCTTATCTCTAGCCTCTTATAGAAGAGCCCTCTAGGTCTTCCTCTTACTTTCTTTTATAGCCTTTGTTTGCTCTCTCTGGGCTGACTTATAGGTAGTAAGGAGGGCCTGGTTGCTAGGGGAGCGTTAGAGCCGTCTTTCTGCTCTTTTTCTCTCCTAGACTGCCTAGTAGACTTTGTTGTTCCACTAAGGGGTATTCCTTCTTCTAGTAGTTACTAGGGCTTCTTTAGGGGTTGTAGCTCTAGCAATATACTAGAGTTCCTCTAATAATCGCCTATAGGCCTCCTAGAGCTTAGCTAGGTTAGAGAGGCGTAATAGATATCTATAGCCCCCTATATTATATATTAGGGAGCTAGCCTCTCTTACTACCTCCTTTTTATCCATCTTCTTCTATTAGAATCAGGGGGGCAGCGGTAGGGCTTTTATGTTTTCTAGGTCGATATCCAGTACCTAGAGGTAGTAGTCTAAGTATAAGCGTATATCCAAGCTAGTATAGAAGCAGGTAAGGCTGCTACTAAGCTAGAAGTGGTCGATAGTTAAGGTCCTACCTACTTAGCTCCCCTATAGCGCCCTAGTTATAGCGCCATAGGGGGTGCAGAGGGTAAGTCCCTACTCTGCTGTTAATAGTAGTAGGTCTTCTAACCTAGGGCTATAGCGGTTATATTAGTCCTATAGGGGGGAATAAAGGTTAAAGTCCCTGGCTAGAAGGTAAAGGCCTAGGTAGGCATTGATCTTCCCCCTTATTTCCTCTATAAAAGGGGTTAGGCTAGTCTAGGGTTGGGGGTCGTTATATAGGGACTAGACTGTAAAAGGGCCGTTCTTAGTCTATATAGTAGCCCTAGCCTAGTCTAAGCTAGAGCTATAAGTCTATATTGCTAGTAGGAGTGATTTATAGATATAAAGTAAGGCCTATCTATTAGGGGTAAAAACTAGGTAGTAGGGGGCTGATCTAGGGTAGTAGATAGAGTGCTATACCTGCCTATTAATCTAGGGCTCTTATATAGCAAGTATTTCTTCTTTTACTATAGAAAGTAGTACTTCCTATACTTCCTTTAAGCCCTATATGTTCTAGAGGCGTATCTTTATATCTCTATCTCCTCTAGCTATATAGTAGGCAGTAGTTGTTATATAGTTGTAGCATTAGCTAGTCTAGTATCTAGGTCTGGTCTAGGTCTAGCATCTAGGGGTCTAAGGGCTCTAATAGGCTCTGGGGTTCTAGTAGGTCCTATAGCCCCTCTAGGGCTTATAGCCAGCGTAGAGGAAGGGGGGGTTTAGCCGCTTAGGTGGCTAAAGCAGGCGGTAATTGTACTTTAGTTAGGGGTTAACCCTCTTAAGCCTATTGGTCGGCCCCTCTGTCTCTTCCCTAAGACTATAGTATAGCCTTCCTCTCCCTCCTCTTATAATAAGGCCTGCTAGGAGGGGTATTGTTGCTATTATTGCTGTTACTGCTATTGCTGTTACTGTTAGTACTGCTAGTATAAGGGCGGTTAGTTAATGTTAAAGGCCTTAGGCCTAGAACGTAGATATCCCTTAGCCTATGCCCATGCCTCTTTTAGGCAGGGGTAGGCCTCTAAGTAGGTGTGGTAAGCTTAGCGGTAGTTGTAGCAGCGGGGTGCCCTAGAGCAGGTAGGGGCTTCTGGCGTAGTATGGCTGTTAGTGCTATAGTTATAGTAGATCTCCTCCTTACTCCGGTATACCTTAGCCCTATAGCCCTATTTCCAGTACCTTAGGCATTAGATAGGCTTAGCTTTGTCGATCTAGGGCTCTGCTTCTAGGGCTCGGTAGCTCTAGAAGACCCCCTCCTTATAGGCCTTCTAGGCTGCCTCTAAGGAGGTAAAGGCTATTAGTGCCTTAACCCTAGTCCTTTCTAGCCCTTAGGGGTACTAGACTTTTGCCTTAACCGCTATAGGGTACTGCTTTTTAGCCTCTTCTAGTAGGCCTTTCTCTATAACCTGGTTATAGACTGTAAGGCCTTTAACCACTACTACCTAGGTTATAGTATATAAGGAGGCCTTCTCTCTAAAGGCCCTTATAATCTAGGTAGTATTGTTCTCTAGGCTCTTCTTTATCTTTGCGTTTTCTATAACTAGTAAGAGGTTACTATTAGAGAGCGTCTAAACCCCCTAAACAGCTAGGCTAGAGGCCTGTTAGATAGCCTATACTACCTCTAGGGCAGATTTAGCTAGTACCTATTGTTAGGCTAAGCCTAGTTGGATAAGTACCTAGCGTTCTAGGCTAGGCCTAGTTACCTTGCTAGCTGTTAGCTTACTAGCTATATTAGCCTAGGTAGAGGCTATAGGCTAGAAGTGGCTAGGCTATTACTATTATTACTACTGTTGTTGCTAGTAGTAGCTAGGCTGCTAAGGGTATTATTAGTACTATAGTTTAGACGTTCTTAGGGTAGTAAGGCGGTTTTAGGGTGCTAGAGCTATTACTATAGCTAGGGCTGCTTTAAGAGGGTCCTAGAGCAGGGCTATAAGGGCGATTTGCCTAGCTTTGGTAGTCGCTTCTACTATATTATAGAAGTTAGTACTATCCTTAGCTAGGTTGATTATCTAGTCTAGAAGGCTAGAGAGCGTTAGGGCAAGCTTAGAGGGGCTAAAGGCAGCCTAGACGGTTTTCTTAGTTGCTAGGGTAATATAGTCGGCCTTAACAGTACTATTGTTGTTTTCTTCTTTCCCTATATTTTTCTCCGATTTTTTTCCTAGTTTTTTCGAGGTTTTCTAACTAGAGGGGGTTAGGGCTAGGGCATACTGGCTACCGTTTAGGCCCTTAAGGAAAGGGGCAAAGACATTGGTTAAAGGGGGGGTGCTAATTATAGGGGCGTTAATAGTAAGGGGGGCGCTAGAGCTAGGTACTATAAGTACTATAGTTATAGTACCTATAGTAGTCTCTTTAGCAGTAGTAGAGGTAGTAGTTTAACAGTTTTCTATCTCTATATTGTTATTTAGGTAGTCTATACTTAAGGGTTAGTCTGTACTTAGAGGCTAGCTTAGAAGGTTGTTATTATTATCGTTAGCTATAGGTAAGGCAGGGTTGTAAGGGCATAAAGCTATATTAGTAGCCTATACGTAAGGAAATTACAGTTGTAAAAGGGTAGCTAGGCTTGCTATTTTCTGCATTTTTATACGCCTAGGGCTATTGCGCAACTAACAGCGCTACAACGAAAATTAGCAGGCGTTATATCCTCGATCAGACAGTTCGAATGGATGTAGTTGTACGCGATTTGGTGTGGTTTTAACCAAAAACCCGTTTTCGTATGTTTGATGTCGGTCCCAAAATATAATAATTACAGAGCGATTGCTTGTTAGGATAGAGCTATTAGCGCTTGGAAAGAGCGCTAAAAGCTATTATTATAAACCCTGTATTTATATTGCTAATCAAAGCTCGTTAAAGCTCTAAACGCTATGATTATCCGATGCTAAACGTCACCTATACCTTAGTTCCGACACTAGCTATCTTTTCTTTTCGGTAGAGGACTATCTATCAATTAATACTCTAAAAAGGATGATAAAAGAGATATCAGTACTTAAAACGATTTTGCACGAACGTATTATCTACTACCTATATGGCAGCTACTAGCTACGTTGCTGAAAGGGGTAGACCGTATATACAACTATATATAGGGATTAGTAAGCTCTTTGCTCTATATAGGGGAATTAATAATAGGTTTGTATAACAAGACCTTAAAGTTAGAATAATAGATTGTATAATAGTTAGGAATAATAGTAGAGAAAGAGGAAGTTAGTATTATAGCGCTCTTTACCTAAAGGCTCTTTATTCCTTTATATATATAGAGAGGGCGTACTACCCTTATAGCTTAGGCTTCCTCTTCCCTTATATAATAGCAGCAATAGTAATAATAGCAATAACAATAATACTAATAAGTATGCTAGCAAGCGTAGAGACTGCCGTTCGTTGCTTATATACTAACTTAAATCAAGTATCGTTATTTAATAATATCGCTGCCGTACTAGACGCGTTCTTTACGTATATAGAGGTGCTGCCTCCGCTTGCTAAAGCGTTAGGTACTGCTACTGCCGCGCCTGCTAAGGCCGCCGATACTACTGCCGCCAAGCCTGCCAAGCCTGCCAACGCTGCTGCCATACCTACTACTGCCGCTAATACTACTATTACCGCTAAGGCCGCCGCCGCCAAGCCTACTAGCGCCGCTACTACCGCTATCGCTGTTATTAACAATATCAACGATACTATCCCTTCTACTGTTTTTAGTATATTCTATCGTCTGTTTTTTATACTTGTTATTTGCTAATATACTTGCTTAGCTGCCTTTTAAGAAGCAGCATTATCCGCTTATACAGCTTTATATGCTAAGGCCGAGGCTAAGGCTAAAGAAGAAAAAGAAGAAGGAGAAGAAGAAGAAGACAAAGAAGTAGTAGAGGAAGAGGAGGATATAGGGGGTAGGGGTAAAGAGGACGAAGGTTTATATGCTTGCTTCGAGCTCTTATTGCCGTATCTAACCATTAGTATAGTAGCTAATTTGCGTATACCCTCTAAGAGCAATAGCTAAGTTATAGCCTAGTCCTAGCGTTAGTATAGTAGGTTGTCTTTATTAGCTGTTTAGATATAGTACCTAATACTCGCCTATTAGTCGTAATATAGTATTATACGTATATTGATAGTATAAAACGTATGTCCTACTACCTAGGGTACCTCTGCTTAGCCTTAAATAGCAAAAACCCGGCTATAGCGCTGGACAAGCTATATATTGGGCTGCTCGGCCAGCGCTGCTAGGGCTATAGCTTGGGCTATAGCTACCGCCCTATATAAATGCATCCTCCGCTTAAATGCACTGTTGTTACTGTATTATAGGCTTATAGCTAATGTTATACCTAGCTGAGTAGAGATTAAGCCTATAGCGCGCTACTTCCTAGCGTAATATATTAATCCTAGTTATCTTATGTTAGTAAGCGTTTATTACTGTATTATCCGCTTAATATACCTTGGTAATCCAGTATCTAGGAACTTGGCAATTAATACTAGGGTACTTGCTATGCCCTATAGGCGTAGAAGGAGGATCAGGCCCTCCTAAGCGGCAGTAATTCCGGTATACGTATAATATCAGGGATAAAGAGGAAGAAGGAGGCTAAACGGGCTATCCTGCGCTTTATTAAGCTAGTATTTACAGGACAGTAAGCTTGGTTTAAGCGGCTGTTAGTATATTATTTGTACACCTAGGAACGTATCCCCTATAATTAAAAGTTTTTGCTTTACTATATTATATTCCGCTTATACTCTTCTTATTATTGTATTATATACTCTCTATACTATATCTATACATTCCCTTAACTTTCTTTCTTTTCTTAATAGCAGCTAGTATATAGTCGTACGACTATATAGCTGCTACGTACTACTATTACAGTACGTCTTTACTAGCGTAAGTACTGCCCTATATACAAACTGTACGCTCGACCTAGCCTTCTATATATACGTTAATCTTGTTAGTTGAAATTAGGGTTCCTAGTGCCTTATTAGGTACTACCTTTGTTATTACGTCTAATGGGTTATCATGACTATAAATCTAGCGTACTTCCTCGACTTCCCTACTTTTATAGCTCTTACAAAGGGCTATCATATTAATCATTAAACGCTTTTCAGTTGTACTTTCTAATTTAACTAAATACTTATAAAGGCTAAAATAGTTAGTACAGAGAACCAAAGGTAAACCCATATCTAGATTAAGGTATTTATAGATCTCTTTAAGTATTCGATTTAGAAAGTAAGTGTGACGGAACATGGTGACGGTCATGGAGTGACCTATCTAGGACTGGGGCTCTCTATACTTAGACATCCTGACAAGCTGCTTGTTAGGCTTAGAGACGCCTATATAAGGAGTAGCAGGTCCTATAGTAAGAAGAAGAAGAATAGGTACATTTACTTCTTTATATCTATTACCTGCTCTTTATATAACAGTTATAAGCCCGGCGCTAGTATTATTAACTTAACCAACTGCGTATAATATGTATTGAGCCTTCCTATTATTATTACTACTCTATTATCCTCCCTTTAACTCCCTGCTTAAGATGTTAATAATCCTAAATTCAGTATATTTAACGTCTGTTATCCTAAAAGGCCTATTAATATAGATAGCCTGGCATCTCGACGTATAGATGCTGGCTTTAGCCCTTGGAATTTAGGAAGATATTAATCTAGACTCGACATCTACTCTAGCAGATATGGAAATTCTTAATCTAGGACGGAAAGAATAGGCTTATCAAGCTAATTCTAAGCGGGCAGCCTAGTATAACAAGGCTATTGCATATTATTAAGAGAAAATTCAACTTCTTAGTATATCGACTTAGGATATAGCCTTAGTACCTCCTCTACTAGTTTGGCTGACCCTTATTACCCTATACGACTTAGAAGAAGCGTATAGGACTTACCTTCTAATATAACAGTCTAAGAGGGCTACCGTTAAGCTGAAAAAGGCAAATTACCTGAAGTTTCTAAACTAGATTCTTTAGTCTATAGATTATAATATTAGGGAGATAGCTATTCGGTTATGTTAGTTATTAAAGTAGGGATAAGGGTCAGAATAGTATAGGAATCTTTAGCCTCTTATATAAGCTCTAAAGAAAGATAATACTCTATTAGACTTAGTAGAGAAAGTCTAGATCGAATCTTAGTATAAGGTAGTACTTAGATAGGCTAAGAATGGCCGAACTAGGCTAATCCACTAGTATAAGGACTAGTAGAAATTTTACTAGGTTATGCTAATTAAGAGGATTCTAGCTATTATAGGTGTTACTGCTGTTAGAAGAGTTCTTTAAGCCCTAGTAGCAAGGCTAACTCTATAATAGGCTAATAGTTAGCTCTAACAGATTGTTCTAGCTAAAGCAACTAGCTAAGTAAGTCTACTTATACTAAAGATCATTAATAGAACCCTTCTTGGCCTTATAACAGAATCTTAGTAGTAATAAGCCTATGGAAATCCGGCTAGAGTATACTCTACCTTTACTTAACTTTCTAATAACGAAAACCCGCTACCTACTCTACGCTCTAATTAAGAAAGAGGCTAAGGATAGCCTTAAAGACAGTATACCTAGAGTAGTTAGAATAGAAATCGTTAAGGATCCTAAAATAGGGGCTACTAATACCCTTATCTACCTTTTCCTTATACCTACCTCTAGAAACCTAAAGATTATAGGAGAGTTAAGCTATTATATGCGGGATCTATAAGACGAAAAATCACTTTATCTATAGAGGAGTAATAATCTATTCGAAATCTTATCTATTAGGATCCTTAGTAGGCTAACCTCTATATAACCCTAGAATTAAAAGGATAGTTAAAGGATAAGGGGTTAGATATAAAGAAGCTATAGGTTCTAAAGTCCTTTAGTACTTAAGGATAGGATCGTTAGCCAGATAAAGTTTTTAGGAGTTCTTAGTTATTACCTTAGCTTGAAAATCAGAGTTAGAATTTTTCCAATATACCTCTCTTTAACCCTACCTTATTTACCGCTACCCTAGGTATAGTCTATAGGGTATTTAGTACTTAGAACCCTACTTGTTATCCTCTTTTAGACAGTACCCTCCTGGACAACTATATAGTAGTTTATATAGTTAATCGTAAAGATCTACTTAACTATAGGACATTTAAGCCGTCTACCTCTAATACTGTTATAGGGGTAGGCTTGACAATATTACCTATTTCTAGAATAGGACGCCGGACTCTAAGAAAGATTTTTCAGGATAATAAAGGTAATAAGACGGTAGACTTGATTCTTCAAAACATAGTTGTTAAAGAGGGATTTTATACTAATATTATATCGGCTATACTTTTATACCGAAAGGGAATCTGGCTGTTAGAGGCTGACAATACCCTAAGAGTTAGAGATATAACAAGCTTGGTTATTCTTATAATGCTATAGGAAAAGTTTAACTTAATAGTGCTTAAATATAAGCTACTTGCCTCCTATATAGTCTTAAAACCCCTTTTAACAAGTAACGATAGTATTATAATAATAATAGCTTGGAAACAAGTAAAACAGAGAGGATAGAAAAGGATATATAAGCTATATAGGGCTTATATAGATCCTAAAGAACTATAGCACTTAAGGACAGGACACCTAGGTCCTAAGGTACTGTAATTGTTAGTAAACTATACTTAGGGTATAAATTTGTTATAGCCTAACAACGGCAATCTGACTAGGATACTACGGCTTAAGTACTTAGTATATGCCTAGTTATATATAACAAAAGTGGTATCTAGGAGGGAGTTAAGCGGAAAATCCGCTAGACCGTTTTACAGGATTGCCTAGGATCTTTTCGAATTCTTCTAGGGATATATAGGCTATAATAGGATTCTCTTTATAGTAGATAAGTTTAGTAGAAAGGTATAGGCCTTCTAGATAAAAGGTAAAGGATAAGAAAACCTTCTTTAGGTCCTTAAGAGGTTCGACGCCTAGACTAGGTAATAGTATAGGTTATCCGTTTGTTTCTTCTGCTATAACGGTAAGACATTAGTTATATCTTTTTAAGGAAAAACTAAGTATAAGAAATAGGCAGATCGTAAAGGAATTAGCTTGGAAATCCTGCTGTTATATATATATAGTCTAATAGGACTTATCGAAAGAAACAGGAAGATTATTATTAACAAGTCGATAGTAATACAGTTAGGGGTATATCTTCCTAAGGATCTATAGCCTAAGACTATAGAGGCTATAGTATATCTTTATAACTTATCTCCTAGGCTTAGGGATAATCCGAGATCCCTAAACGAGAAGCTTCTATTATAGTTTCGGAACTATTTTCGCTTTTACAACCTGACTATCATCTGTAAAGCTACGATTGATCTAAGGCTTTAGCTTAGTAGCCTTTACGTATACGGATATGCTGGTTATCCCCTTAAGAAGGATAGAGAGAAGGATATACTTTAGAGACTTTATAAGATTCGACTTTAAGCTTATATTAGCTATCTTATAGGTTATATCGCTACTATGTTATATAGGATATAGGTCCTAGAGCTTAACAGGGTAATTACTACCTAGAATGTTCAGTTTAATAAGACAGTTTTCTATATAGAAAGGGAGATAGAATCTAAGGCTTAGGCTATCCCTCTCTTAAAAGAACTAGCAGACTAGCTAGATAAGCCGGCAGAGGAATATAAGTTTAATACTATTCTTAAAACAATATAGAATCTAGATCTTGCAGGTCCTATTAGGCTAATAACTACTAGAGAGAATAAGGAAAAGCTCTTAGCTATAGAGCTGGAAAAGCGTTGGTTAGATGCTGTTACTAGCTAGGACAAGGTATATACTAACATTACAACCGGACTATTTACCCTAGAGTAAATACCTAAGCCTAGAATGCCAAATCTAGATTATACTAGGATTAATAGCTATAGCAATAGAGTAGACTTTCTCTAGAGCGTAACTAGAGGAGGAATATAGTCTAAGGGTAAGGTATATTGCTATAGACTATTAGAAGGATTTAAAGCTAAGGTAGGTGTTATAACCTACTAGTATGCTGATAATAAGACGACGGACAGACTGTTAGTTAGAGAACCGGACTTTAAAGCTAGGATCTTAGGGGTATATACTGGTAATATTTAAGTACTAGGCGACCTAGCCCCTTAAAGATAAGGTCGGCCCTATAGTAGTAGGAATCGGGTATTTACAGTAGAGCTAGGCTAATACAACCTTCGTTAGTATAATACTATACTTGAGAATATCTTTAGTATTCTTAATATAGAGAGAACAGTAGTATTATTGCTACTACTTGTTTTTATGGCTAACTACTTTCCTAATTAGCTAGTAGCTAGCTATAAGAGGGAGTTTAAAATAGTATATACTATAGTAGCAGGTGCTATTTGATATTAGAAACGCCTAATAGAGCGAAAAGAGAAGTAAGAGTTATAGAAAAAGGACTTGCTAAAGGGCCTTTAAGATAAGAAAGAGTTTGTCCTAGGGAAATAGCATAAATTAGAAATGCCGCCGGAGCCTAGGACTTAGAGTAAAGCTATAAAGTCGCCTTTTAAGAAGATATAGAAGTCTATAGCTTAGGCTAAGATTGATTAGTTGTAAAAGCTATAGACCTATAAGAAAATTCCGAAGGATTAGTATAGGATATGGCCTCTCCTGCTTAAATAGGTACTAAAGTATAAGCTTGATCCGGACAGAATAGTTTTTAGACTAAAGGTAAGGATTTATATCTAAGGAGATCTTTAATATCTAGAGTTAGTCGAGTTAACTTATACAGTAATATTAGCTGCTAAGTCCCTTAGAGTAAGCATAGCCCTAGCAGTACGTTTTAATCTAGAGATCGACTTATAGGACGTTATAAACGCCTTCTACAATATATTCCAGGAGTTGTTTAGCCAGGGCCTAGTAATCTGCAATCTTTTAGAAGGGTTTAAAGAGCTAGGACTTCTTGCTTAGGTTAATAGGGCTCTATATAGGCTTTAAGAATCTCCTCTCCTCTAGTATCTTAAATTCTTAGGCTTTCTTAAAAATATTAGACTTTAGAAGTCGAAGGAGGAGCTATATCTATTTTATAATACAGATAGACGTATCCTCTTAATATTCTATATAGATAACATAATGCTTCTCTATCATTATTAGCATTAGGACTATATTATAGACCTAAAGGCGAAACTACTAGGTAAATATAAAGTAAAAATTCAGCCTAAGGCGGAATAGTTTCTTGGTATTCGGATTATAAGGGACAGAGTTAACTGTATAATTACGCTGGTTTACGATATATATATTAAGAAGGCGGCTAAGAAGTATAGGCTAGATAGATCCGCTATTATCCCCCCTATACTACTCCTAATAGTCGGACTTAGTAAGAATGAGGGCTAGGCTACTAAAAAGGAGGTAAAGCTTATACAAGAACTAATAGGGACGATACTATATACGGCAATTATAGTCTATCTAGATATAGCCTTTACTATATCTTATCTTTTCTACTTCTTAACAAACCTGTTAGCCCGATATATCGAGGCTGCTAGGCATATAATCCAGTATCTATATTATATAAGGTTTCTCAGGATTATATATAGTAGCTACTCTAGTTAGGCCTATATACTTTATATCGCTAGTGACGCCTCCTTTACAGACGACTTAGACTTACAACGATTGTCTTAAGGTTATACGATTATGATATTTAGGGGACTTGTCCAGTAGAATGCGTCTTATTAAGCTATAGTTACTACATCGATAATAAAAGCGGAGCTTTATAGTCTCTCCTTAGCTGCAAAGGAGGCTATAGGGATAAAAAGATTCCTCGAGGACCTAACAGTTAAACTGTCAGTTCTATAGCGGATTTTCTGCGATAATACTCAGACTATTAGGCTAGTAGTTAATAAAGGGGAGCATATAGTAATAGCGCTCTATTACATTAATATTTAGAATATATAGCTTAAATAAGAGTATAGTAAGGGCAGCTTTATAGTATCCTATATCAAGACAGCTAATATACTAGCTAACAGCTTAATAAAGAATTTATCAAGGGTAAAGTTCAAGTACTTCTAGGCTATGCTAAATCTAAGGGACGTATTACAGATTATAGCTAATAATTAAAGAAAGGGGAATTTAATTACTAGCAGATAACTATCTAGTCCGCTATAAAACTTATAAAAGAAGCCTACTATAGGGCGCTATAGCGCTTAATAGCCTTCTCTAATGCGCTAATAGCCCGATTAATCTTAGCTAGTACCTATAATATAGCCGACATATCTATATAATTCTTATTAAGATAATATAGCATTAACTATAGAAGAGCTCCGATATATCTACTAATTCTTTATCTAAGGCGCTAAGTAAACTTAGCGCTACTTATACTTAGGAATACCGCCTATATAAAAGGATTATCAGCTAGAGACTTGATCGACTAATAGAAAGGCGAAAATATATATCCTAGTCCGACAGACAGAGATAGGGACAGGTATAGGGGCAGAGACAATTCGCAAGACGCTTTTCGCTTATAAGGCGGATCTTTAAATTTCAGCTCCTTATAGAACGCCTAGAACAGACGTAAAGGAGTAGACAGAGCGGGTAATACAGGCATTAGCCTATATAGCAACAATCTAGATAATAGGTTAAAGATAGTGCATAACATTTTCGAAATAGCAGTAGCCTTACCTGCCATTGCCTCCTAGATACAACTGTTAGTCTAAGTATTGAATTTTAAAACAGATGGATATACTCTACCGGCCTTTATATTTTTCTTTTTCAAGTTCTAAAGGACCTAGGCAGTCTTCTTAGCCTTAACCAACCTATAATATATATAGTTAGCTTTATAGCAAAATTGTTAGGCCTAGACAGACTTATATAGGATAATAGTAGTAAGATATAGTCTATATTAGAAGATAGTAGTAATAGCAGCTACTAGTATCGTTATACTAAGAAAAGTATTCTTCTATAGTATATCCTTTTAGCAGTAACTAGATATAAGGCTTATAAAATAGTAGATAAAGAGGGCCTAGAGGGCTGGATTTTTCCGATTAAGGTATCTTTACTTAACTAGGAGTCTAGCCTATAATCTTCTTAGAGTAGCCTAGTATCTTAAGAGCAGGAGTTTCTAGCATAGCCGCTAGGATAGGGCTTAACAGCACGTTGTTACTAACTTTCTTAACATCTAAGAACATAATATAGCTACTAGCGTTATTAGCAAGCTGATAATAGCTAGAATAGAGCTAAGTAAAGTTTAAGGTCAGATCCTAGAGCTGTTTTTACAAGAACATCCGTAATCTTAGCTTTAGAGGAACATTATTATCTAGCTATAGGATGCTATAGCTAGTAATAGTAATAATTAGAAAGACTTACTACTCTTTACTTAGGTATAGTAATAGGAAAAAGAGAGCTAGGCAAGAACAGGGGCAGGCTTATAAGAAAACTTTACCTTAAAAAGGTAGTTATAAAGAAGAGAAAAGGAATAGGGCTAGAAGGAATTCTCTATGCTCTTTTTATACCTAAAAAGAGTAGGCCTATAATAAGCTCTAGAGAAAAGAGGAAAGAGCAGGTTAACCTCGCTATCGCCATAGTAACTTATAGTAGTAAGGTTGACAATCAAGTACACTTACCTTCTTTTAGAAAGAAGGCTGCCTATATAGCTAGTAAAAGGGCAGTAGGTAAGGCTACTTAGGATAAAAACTAGTCTTATAACTTATAAATAGGAAAGAGAAGGTAGTAATAGCAAGCAGGCTAGCAAGAGTATTATCAACTTAGCGAAGTTTTCGCTAGTAAGGTGTTTACTAGGTACCTATACTAGGCTTAAGTATATCGCTATCTCGATATACTTAAGGGGGTATAGGAGTTGTAGTTACTATAATCCTATATTCTATAGGTCAGACTCCCTATAGGATGGCGAATCTAAGGGGGTATATAACGGAACATAGTAACGGTTATAGAGTAACCTATCTAGGACTAGGGCTCTCTATGCTTAGACATCCTAACAAGCTGCTTATCAGGCTTAGAGACGCCTATATAAGGAGTGGCAGGTCCCGTAGTAAGAAGAAGAAGAACAGGCACATTCACTTCTTCACATCCATCACCTGCTCTTTACGTGACAGTAAGCAATGTTGAAGCCTTGGCTTATCCTATGAATCTCACTTACTAGTACGCTCTAGGTTATTCGCTTATACTTTGTAAAGGACTAGTATATAATATTACTATATAGCCGAAATATCGTCCTTTACTTAATAGCGCTTTTATTCCTAAGAATAATTACAAACCTAATCTATAAGCTTAGATCCTAGTTATTAGTAAAAGAGCTATTAACAAAGATAAAGAGCTTAAGAGTACTTAGGTTAAGAGAAATATAGTATAACCTATCCTTAGGATTATCGATTTGCTACTAAATTCGCTTGTTTAAGGCGTTAACGTCCGCTTGCTATAGCTTAATAACTTGTACTATATAGGCATAGTCGAATGCCGCCTCTAGCTAGCATGTCGAAGCAATGTATACTCTATGTGCTTGCTGCTTTATATATGCCTTCTTCTACTTAGGGTATATAGACCTTCTAGTAGGGATAAGTTATAGCTTTCTAGCTTATCCCTTTTGTCGTACGATAAGGTAGTTATCTTAGACCTCTACCCTATAGCTATTAAAATCGCCGGAATCTCTGGCTGCTAAAATCGTTAGGGGCTTTGCCTAAAAGCCTGCTCTTTAGAGCTCTGTTTCCTTTTTCTAGAGGAATTCCTTAGTACTAAGGTTAAGTATATTGTCTGTTTATAGTGCTATAATACTAAAGTACTTACCTAAATTAGTTAATAAAAGGCAGGGATTATAAGAGGAACTGCCTATTTATATACGCTCTTTATACTATTACATATATGTTAGGAACTAGTAAAGACTGCTTTTAGTAATCCTATATAAAGGTTTTCTAACGTGTATAACATGCCTTTCTAGGTAATTATAGCATAGCTTATAGGGCAGCCTTATATAGATCAGCCTTGTTAGCTCTAACTATAACTCTGTATATACCTATGTAATATTACATATTATAATTATATAGTTAATGTTGGTAGGTTTCCGGAGATTGTAGTGATCTAAAACGATAAGAGCAAAGCGAGCAGTAAGGAAATACTGGTTTAAGTTCTAGTTCTGGATTGTCATTTCTCTCCCTCTATCTAGGGGGTGGTTGTGTACCCCTTAAATACCTATGTTAGAGCGGAGCGCTTATTAGTGACCATTATGTAGTGTGCGGGTGCGCTACTTATAGCTATTGTATAAGTGGCGTAGTATATACCCTATTCCCTAGAGCGGGAGGCTAAATAGCGTAGTATACGCCCTATTCTCTAGAGCAAGAGGCTTATATACTATATGGTTATAGGGATTAGCACCTAACCCCCCTTACTATAATTAACACTGGCAACTCTTCTTTTGTAACTGCGCTAGCGCTTTATTAACCGAAATAGGAAATCCTAAATCATTTTGCTCTTCTTGTTACTAGAATAGGAAATGCTAATCACTTAACTTCTTATTTGCTAATTAGAATGTTGAATTCTAGTTGCTGATCTCTAGCGTAGAAGGCGCGACTTTAGCGCCTTCTAGATATACCCTTAAACGGCGTAACAGTAAGCGCATTATACTAGTAACCATTATTGTAAAAGCTTATAGTCCTAAATAGGAATTATAATAGGAAAAATCAGAGCTCTAGGCTAGCTGATTACAAACTCCGAACGCTCTTGCCCTAAACCTATAAATAGGTAGGTTCTCCTACTATATACTACCTATTCTTTTTCTCCCTATAATCCGTACTAGCAGCAGTAGTAGTAGTAATAACAATAGTAGCAGTAGTAGCAGTAATAGCAGTAGTATTAGTAGCACTAGCAGTAACAAGTAAGTTACTTACCGTTATATACTAATGATTAAGCATACTGATCTTATTGTTTATAGTATTGGATTTTAATAATAAGTAGAGTAGGTGCTCCTATAGGAGCATAGGCGGCAATGCCTATATATATACTAAGGATAAGGGCGGTAATGCCCTTAATATGCTTATAACTGACGCTCCTAACAAGCATCTTGCCTAGAAAGGTAATAATAATGCGTTTTAGGACGTGTCTAAGCGTACTATTGCTAATAATAGCGACTAGAAGAGCATAGTAGGTAGTAACAACGGCGATAATAATAATAACGACAGCGACGATCCCGATACTGCGGACGCGGCTGCGCTTGTTGCATAGCCTAAGTCTGTAGGTAGCTGTACTACTACCGACTCTATATCCCTTAATTCTAAGGGGCTAATCGTATATATATATATCCTGCTTAAGCAGGCTGCTATACTCTAGCGTAAGAAGGAGGTAGAGGAGGCAGCGGTATATAGGGCAGAGATTGCTATGTATAAGGCGTGTATCTCTAAGCCTGCCGAGCACTTCCTACCTATATTGCCGGCTATAAAGAAGGCAGTATTAGTAGCTATACGTGCGTGGTATACGGTGCTATATGTCGCTATAAGCGCGTCTATACCGCCGGTAGTAATACTAGCGGCAGTAATAGCAAGTTCGTCGTCTAGCGAAAGCTCAGACAACTCTATTATCCGCTCTAGCTGCTATATATACTATATATTAGACTATATAAAGCCTTGTAAAAGGTTATTATACGCTTATAAATATAAACTAGAGGATAAGTGTCTTACTCTTATTATCCTTGTTATTGATATTGCTAATATATATAAAGTTTATAGCCTATATAGTACTATATATACTGTTGTTTGCCTTAGCTGCCTATACTTGCTTTTGGCAGGCGTTAAAGACTTGTTTGATAAGTCTGGCAATTTCGCGCTATATATGGCGTACTATAACCGCGCGTTGGGCTATAGCCTCTGGTACTGGCGGTGCTTGTCCGGGTACTTATATATGCTGATATAAGTTCCATTTATATATTATTTCTATTATTTTATTGTTCTTAACGTATATTATAGCTCTAAGTTGGTCCGTCTGTTCTTAGACTGCTTTTTGGAGCTCTACTCTAACCCGGCTATAAAGGCTTAAATAAGTTACGATCTTTAGTAGTATCTATTATTTCATTGAAATACTTATTGGTTATAGGATTGGAAGATATGGTATAACAGTACTAAGTACGCCTTGGTCCTGGTAGACAAGGCGTGCGCTCTTATCAAGCGTAGGGCGCCTATAGTAGGTATAACGCCTATATAGAAAAAGCTTATGGTAATAGCCGCTATAAGCAAGGCTATTGATGTTTTATTGTTATAATTGGAAGGTAGGGGGTGCTAGCATGTATATTGTACTAGCTATAAGAGTATAAATTAAGATTGTTTTGCACTTTGCCTTATATTCCTTATTGTACTATAAATAAATCGTCCTAGTAGTCTTTGTCTTTTATACTAGCGATCTTGCCCTAAGTTATATAGACTCTTTCTATTGCTTAGTTAGGCGTTGAACCTAGCCTTCTACTTTGATCTTGGCTGTATTTGTAGTAACGAGCCTTTTAAGCGTCTTGTTCGGCATATACTTGGTTATCGCGTTAGCTGGGTTGTCGTTGCTACTAATCTACCTAATTTCTGCGATTTTACGGTTTTTGTAGCTTTGTTATAGAGCTATTATATCAATTATAAGGCGCTTTTCTACTGTTGTCCTAAGCTTTACCAGGCACTTATATAAACTGAACAAGTCTATATAAACGATGATTAGTAGTAGCGATAATAGACCTAGGCCTAAGTAGATCTTGGCAAGCGTCTAGTATAGTATATACCTAAGATCGAACCTACTTACTATTCTATATATTTTACTCGCTAAAACGCTTTGTATTACCTACTTATACTTAGTTAAGGACTAGTATATAATATTGCTATATAGGTTGAACTTATTTATACCATTTGTCTTATTTCCGAATATTATAACAAATCTAATCTATAATGTTATATCGGTATTGTTAGCGAATGATCTATCTATAAAGATGAAGAGCTTAGTTATCTTAAGTTCGAGTTATAGGTAGCGTAGCCTACGTATTAAGTTCTCGATCTGCTATTATAGTTGAGCGTTAAGCTTAGTAATCTCGGCTATGCCGGGCTTAGTTGACTATGCTACTACTAATAAGTTGAAAGTCGCTTCTAGCTGGCAAATCGTAGCAATATAGGCACTATATACGCGTTATTCGACATATACTTGTTTCGCTCTCGGCGTCTAGGCTTATAAGTTCGAGTTATACAGCTTACCCCTTTTGCCGAATCTCAATAGTATCTGCGCTTGTTTCGAGCCTATATCTATTAAAGTCTATAATTGATTTGTCTGTTAAAAATACTAGTAGCTTGTACTTAAAGCTAGCTTTATCTAGCTTGAGCTTCTTTTTGTCTGTAAAGGCTTGCTTATTAATATTAAGAGTATTATCGGTTTATAGGCCAACGATTTCGAATCCGCTTTTAATTTGTATCTTACTAATTATAAGGTATAGGTTAAAGGCACTTAGCTCGAGATCGAGACATTTAGTATACCAGTTTATATATATTACCTACTAGTATAGTCTGGCTTTAGCTAGTCTATATAATAGGGTTTTAATAAGTAAGATGGTATAAGGGGGATAGAGCATTTTAAGTTCTTTAGGTAATAGAAGAATTACTTTCCTTACTAGCTGTGACTTAGCTTATATATAAGCCTAGATAACGTTATATACCTATACTTTAAAACTAAAGTGCATTTATAGCGTTAGGAGTAGTAAGAGCATAAGTTGCTATATATAGTGTTGGATTATTAGCGATTAAGTAAGTAGGTACTTCTTGTCCTTATTGCTGAATCCCTAAGCTATAAACTGTAATTTCTTATATAGTAAAGTAAGCTTGTCTTTTACTTCTTGGACGATCCTTAACTTAAAGATCTAGTAGTCTGATATATCTGTTAGCATCTAGATCGCTTTGATTACCTTAGCTGCTAGGAGTAAGTTCAGTTCTGTTTTATTAGATTCTTAGAATGGTATACCAGGTATAGTAATCTTACCTTTAGCTTATAGTTTAAGCGTAAGATTGTAGTAACGCTTTTCTTTTTCTGAAATGAAGTTGTTAGTAGGTGCTAGGTTCTTTTAGGGTTATCTATACTAGTAGGGCTACTTAGGCTATAGATATTAGAACGGTTCTAGCCGCTTAATACTAGCCTAATTGTCTTGTTCGTCCTACGCTAGCTCCTAGTAATATAGTTTAACTACTATATTCCGAAATTCTATAGGTTTGTTAACTATATTAACGATTACTGTTATATCTATAGCCAAGATTACCTTATAAGGTCCTATCTATTAGTTACTTTTCTAAAATATAAGTACTTTAGCCCCTACTTTTAGTAAGCATAGTAGTACGTCTTCTATACTTAGTCTTTTATATTATGCAAGAGCGTCTTGTATAGTCCTTATATTATTTAGGATTTGCAATTGTGTTATAGCCTTCCGAATTGCACCTGCTTGGCATAGTTGAGATAGAGAAGGCAGTACGTCTATAGTAAGGTACGGGTATACGCCGAAAACTAAGAGTATTAGTACTAGCCTATCTAAGCTAGCGGTATTATTAACTGTGCTTAGTACTGCTTATAGGTATACCTCTTTTAAGTAAGATCTAGTAGTCTCTGATTTGATAATATCGTAGGTCCTTCTTAATAGCCTATAATACCGCTCGATCTTGCCAACTAACTGGTATACCTTAACTAGTACTAAATGGCAGGTTATACCTATAAGCTTGGCCTCTACCTAGAACTTATATACTTTGAAATTAGTACTTTTGTTATAGCGTAAAACATTAGGTAGTCTAAGGTATATATCGATCTAATATTCCTTTAGCCGCTCTTACATCTCTTTAGCTAAGAGATCATTTAGAAAGTAGACTGCTTAGAACAACGTTATAGTATCGACTATATATAGTACCTTAGAATTATCGATGTCTAAGATGTCTATAACGATCTTGAAATTAAAGTAAATATCGTCTTATAACGCGAATCTGAATCGTTATAGTACTATACCTTTAATCTAGTAGAAGTGGCAGAACTTGTTAATTATCTTAATAGTGCTATATTCTACTTAGTAGTCTACTCGTTATAGTAGTTTATATAATCTATCGACTATAGGGTATCTATAGCATCGATAAATACGTCTTAGTTCGGCCTCTATAAGTTATAGAGGCGTAGGACGCTTATTATCTGCTATAAATGCTATGCTTAGGAGTTTAATCCCTTTTATAGGGATCTATAGATATCCCTATTTCTATTAAATGTATATACGCTTTTCTAACTTAGATATAAGCTTGTTTATTGTATTATTAAGGTAGATACTAAGCTTGTCTATATCCTTTAGATATATAAGAAAAGGGGTTAGCGTCTCTAATATATAGAAAGTCGTATAACTAATGTCGAGCTTTACTTTGACTATTCCGAGTAATCGTTTTAAATCCCTAAACCCGAAAAGTATATTTACTTCTTCTATATATAACTTGTTAATCTTAAGCGATCTGATTATCTTTTTTAGCGTAAGGAATTGTTAGAGTCTAGTAGTTAAAACGTTAGTAGCTCTAGTATTAGGTATAATCCCTTGGAATTTAGTCTCGATATACCTATTAAGTATAAACTAAATAGCTTTTATTTTTTTAGTATCCTTTTTGCCATCTTTATACGGTTGTTCGCTTTTGGTAATTAGGTAGAGGAAAGCTTGGTTTATAAAGTAAGTTACTGCTGTTTATTCTTCTTTAAAACTAATTACTAGCGTTTTGTTTCTACCTTAAGTTTGATCAGTCTTATAGTTATCTATCTATACTTTAAGCTTAGTATCTTCTTCCCTTACTTTATATTTATTGTCTAAACCCTTATAATTAAAGAGGAACGCTATATATTGTCTATAATCTTTATTAATGCCTTTTCGCTTAAGCTATTTGCTCTTAGCTATTGCTTATTCCTTTTAACTATATATAAAGGAGTAGTAATCTGGTTTGCTATAAATCTAACAACTATTTTAGTATAGTTTTTGTTATAGTCCTCTTACTAGAGCTCATTTCGCTTTCCATATCTAGTAGCACCTCTGGGTTATTGTATATATATTGCCCGGTTTCTCTTAAAGATTAAATCCATAATTAGGTTACTCTAATAGTTTCTTATAGGCCTGGCTTTTATTATAGTAAACCTATAGTCTATTAAGAATTAGCAATATATACAATGCGCTTCCTTAATGTTAAGTATTTGGCGGAGTATAGCTACTAGCTTTTCAAAGCTTATTAGTAGTTTATATAGGGCGATCTTTAGCTTAGATACTCCTTAGTAGGCTCGGATTATATTTATAACTAGGAACTCCTTATAGTTATAGAGCAGACTAAGCCTATATTAGCTCTATTAGAGTCTATTAAGCAAGATCTAGAGAATTTCCTTTAAAGACTTATTACTATTCTTGCTTTTAAGGTATATAGACTGGAAAGTAATAGTATTCTAGATGTATAAGTAGTTGTTCTACTTAGTGCTTATCTTAAAGTATCCCTTTAAGATACTATATAGTTAGACAAAAGAGATGCTAAGAGGGATGTAATATAGGTAATATTCCTTAGCTTATCCTAAAAGTGCATTTAGAAAAATAGTGCCTAGTAGGCTATAATTAATCTAGAAAGTCTAGTAGTAGTATAGGAAGAAACGAACTTTATTATTAAGGATATTATTATCGGACTTAGAATAGCTATCCTTTAAGTTCTAAGACTTAATGAAATTAGTTAGGGTTTTTCGATCAATACTTGTCTCGTTTATCCAGCCTATTTCGATTAGTAGGATGGCCATATACTTAGTACTTCTATATATAATATACTTATACTAGGTATACCGCTTTTTATTATCTGCTTAAGGTTAAGCGTATTCTGGCCTATATCTAGTATTAATACCAGGGGTTTATATAGGTTATATAGGATTCCGTTATCCCCCTTGATTAGTTCCCTAGTTATAGCCTTAGTAGTTACCTTAGCTATAACCTTAGGTATAACCTTGGCTAGCACTTTGGGTGGTTAGTAGGAATCTGTAGCCTTCGCCGGCGTCCTTGCTGGCCGGTAGGAATCCTGCTCCTATTGCGCTTCTAAGTCTATGAATTGGAAGTGTTATCTATAGATCTGGATTTAGTAGGTAGAGGGTATTTCCGAACTAGCTATAGTTACCGGTATAGAGCGTTCCGCTTTAGGCTACTGTCTGGCATATACCTAGGTCTTAGCTGCTTACCGGTTAATCGTTATTTATAATCGAGCTGCTTATTAGTCTATATTACTAGATAGTGTTTATAGTTGTATTACCGATTTGTATCTCCCCCTATAGTGCCTTATACAGCCAGGTACTAATTTCGGAGTCTTGGGTTATTATTGATACGATCTCCTTCCCCTTTTCTATTTAAGCGGGAAGAGATATCGTTATATACTGTCTGTACTTAGCCTAGATCGACGGTCTATAGATTTAGGGAAGTACATTAGGCCCTGGATTGTTAGACGGGTTATTAGTAAGTGTTATAAGTCCTTTAAAGAGCTTCTACCCTTTTAAGCTATCTACTAGGATATAGCTATTGTTAAGCGTTTAGTATAGTTATAAGTATAGTTTGTTGTTTAACTTGTTAAAGTGGTTGGCTATCTAGTCCTTGAAATCTAAGCGGAATTTATAGTATAGATCTTTAGATTATTGCCTTTTATAAGTGCCGAGGCAGGAGAGCGTATATAAGTTAAGTACTTTATTGCTATTATACTCTAGATCGATATACTCTAGCAATCTATAGAAGGTTTAAGCGTTAAATTTGTTAATGCTTATAATAGGTAGCTAGGTAGGGAATTCTCGTTTAAAATGCTTTTTAAGATCCTAGGCTATACTTAACGAAATACTTAGTATATAATAGAGGTTTATCTTAGTATCCTCTCTTCCTAAGGTTTTATAAGTAGAAGGATCTTAGGATACTATAGTATATTAATTATAATATAGTTAGTTAGCGATATAGTTTTAGTAGCGTTCTCTTAAGTAACGCTTCCTCGGTCTAGAAGCTTAGGTTAAGCTTTCTTAGCCTTAAAGGATAGGTTTATAGTGTCGGTTTTCTTATAAGCGATATTGCTAAGTTAATAGGGTGGTTATCTAGTTGCCTAATCGATAGCCCTTAGTAAGCAAACTGTAATCTATTTAGTTAAGGTTATTAAGTACTTAACTAACTACCTTACTGCTCTATATTACCCCTATATCGTAATATAGAGACAATACTGATTAGTATTAGTAGGTTTTTAGAGATTATAGTAATCTAAAACAATAAGAGCAAAGTAAGTAGTAAGAAAATACTAGTTCAAGTTCTAGTTCTAGATTATTATCTCTCTCCCTCTATCTAGGGGGTGGTTACGTACCCCTTAAATACCTATATTAGAGCAGAGCGCTTATTAGTAACTATTATATAGTACGTAGGTGCGCTACTTATAGCTATTGCATAAGTGGCGCAGTGCGCGCCCCATTCCCTAGAGCAGGAGGCTAAGTGGCGCAGTACGCGCCCTATTCCCCAGAGCGAGAGGCTCATGTGCTGCGCGGTCATGGGGATCAGCACCTAACCCCCCTTACCGCAATCAACAGTTAAGCTATAATTGTAGTGTTAGTACTAGGGTAAGGAGTAGACGTTATAAGTATTGTTAGATCGTTAGTAATTACATAAGTATTTTCTTCTTATTGGCATTGCTATAGCCTTATACTATAAGGCGTAACTTTTTGTATAGGTAAGGTATATACTTCTCTTTAACTTCCCTTATAAGCCTATATCTCAAGATATAGATCTTTTTAAGATCTAGTATCTAAGGTACTACCTTGAGTACTCTTATTTCGATTAGGGACTCTATCTCTTTAGCATCTAACTGCTTAAAGGGAGCTCTAGGTACCGTAATTACTCCTTGTTTTTAGAGTTCAATAGCTAAAGCATAGTCCTTTTTTTCTTATTCAGATATATATTGCGCCGCCCCTAAACGTATAACGCGCTTTTTAGGGTTAGGGTTTCGGCTTACTTTGTTTTTCGCCCCTAAAGGTCTGCCATATCTTCTGCCTTATAGTAGGGCAGGGTACTTAAGCGGTTAGGGCACTAATTAGTACTCTTCCTAATCGTCTATTACCTTACTATTGCCGCTTAAGAGCTTAGTAAGCCGGTTATACAGCTTAACTACTATATTGCGAAAGGTTACTAGCCTGTTTGCCATATCAACTATAACCTCTATATTGGTTATATTAAGCACTTTATAAGGCCCTTACTACCCCTTATACTCTCTATATACCAGAACCTCTACTTCTAAGGGGAGTAAAAGCGGTAATATGTCGGTTGTATCTAGCCTGTTATACTATGCTAATATATTGTTAATCTTTTACTAGTCTCTGATTCTTTATAGCTTAGCTATTACAGCTTATACTGCTCTTATACGCTGTATTTGCGTTAGAGAAGGGGGCAAATCCATTTTAAACCTTAAATACGCTTTAAAGACTAGTAGCGTTAGTATAAGTCCGTTTAGGCTAGCTATATTATTAACTGTACTTACTATACTCTAAAGGCAGGCTTTTAGTAAGACTTTATCCTTCATTTCCTCTAAGATAATCTTATATACCCTGTATAGTAGCGTATAATAGTACTCGAGATATCTAATTAACTAGTAAGCCTTAACTAGGATAATACAAATAGTAATCCTAGTAAGCTTAGCTTCTATCTAGAACTCCTTAGCTATAAAGTTAGTCCCTTAGTTATAGCGCAAGATATCAGGTAGGCTAAGGTAGGTGTTGATCTAGCACTCTTTTAAGCACTTCTACATTTACTTTACTATCTATATGTTTAGGAACCTTACTACCTAAAACGAAGTAGTAGAATCGATTATATTAAGGCATTTACAGCTTGCTAAGTCAACTATATCTACTAATACCTCTTTATTAAAAGAGAAGTTATTATATACTTAAAGTAAGAATTAAAAGCGCTAAGGTGTCGCTCCTTTAATCTGACAATAGTAGCAGTTGTCGTTTAGCAGCTTAATAGCTGCTATATCAATATCCTAGTAGTTTTAGCTTAAGATTTCGTAAAGCTTGTTAGCCCTAGGGTAGCTAAATTATCGATAAAGTTGCTAAAGTATAGCTTTGGTTAATTAGTACTCTAGCAGCTTATCCGGTCTAGCAAAGTAAGTGGCTATTGCGATTTTACAACTCTAAATCAGCATCTATAAATAGCCTTATTTATAGGCTACTTAGGTATATACTCCTGTTTTGTCGTTCCTAAGCTCGTTATCTATATTATTTAGGTAAATACTAAGGTTATCTATATCCTTAAAGTATAGTAGAAAAGGTATTTATAGATCTAATATATAGAATAGTACTATACTGAAAGGGGTATTTATACTTATAGTACTAAAGGACTTTAGTAGCTTACTACTACTAAAGATAATAGACGTTTCGCCGGCTTGTTTTTGGTTAAGTATAAGCCTAGGAAGCTAGCGTTATAGCGCTAGAAACTGCTTAAACCTAGCGGTCGAGACATCTGCTACTCCTATATCCAGTAGGATACCTTGGAATTCTTCTGCCGAATATCTATTAAGCATAAAAATCTAGTTTAACTATTTACCTAGTAGGTTTAATCTAGGATTATACCTAGTAATTAAGTACTTAAAAGCGTCTTCTTAAATGTAGATTGCTATATAATATACTATACTTAGTCCTATATCTTTATTGCTAGATTCTTTCTTGAAATTGTCGACTAAGTACTGTATTAGCTGCTCGTTTTCCTCTTTAGAATCCGATCCTTCTATATCGACTAAGAAGGCTTAGTAGCAACCTTTATCCTTTAATTATATAATTCTACAACTCTCTAACTACCGCTTCTTCTACTTATCTTAAATAGCCTTTAGGTAATTTATAGATTAGCAACCTTCTCCTCTATAGATCTAATAGCAGGTCTATTTTACCTCTTTACCTCTCTTTTAATACCTTATATTCCACGCTTAAGCCCTTCTTATCAGGCTATCTTATACTTGGCTATACTTCTAGTTGTTATATTATTAGTCTATTATACATGCTAATAAGCTCTTTTTCTATATATAAATAGCAAGGGCTATTAAGAGTTAAAAGCAGAGCTTATTAAAGTTAAGTTCTGGCTTTAACAGTACGCTACTAAGCCCGCATACGCTAGTTACTGCTTAAATTAGCGTAGGAACTAGCATTTTATTATTATACTTTATATTAAGGCTCTTTTATAACTATACTAATTTCTCGAATAGCGCTTTAAGGATATCTATCTTTGACTTTCCAGAGTTCTTAGGAGCATTAGATACTATATTAAAAGTGATTATACTCTACTTATTAAAGCATTCTAAGCGTATTACCTTATTAACAAAGTAACCTTAGAGGTAACTATATATAGTAGTAAAAGATATCCTATTTGATATATACTATATATACTAATCTCTTATATACCTAGAAAGCATTAAAGGGAATATATAATAGAGCTAACTATACTTTATCTATAGAAAGTAGTACTACTATAGGAAGAACTTGACTTTATTGTCTAGAATCTTAGTATTTTTACTACTATAGTTGCCCTACTTATCCTATAACTTTGCAAAGGTACTTACTAACTTACTATTAATATTCTAAACCTAGCCTTTAATAGATAGAAGGCGTATATAATCAGTGCTTTCTATATATACTATCTTAGCGTATAGTGTTTAAAAAGTAGGTTATTTAAAACAGGTCTCTATAGTCTCTATTATTATTAACCATTCTTCTTATATTTCTAGTTAATAAGACGGTTATTACAATAAAAGCTCCTTTAAGCTATCTTTATAGGATTTGGTAGATAGGGGTATAAAGTCTTCTTCTAATATATAGGTAAGTATAATAAGGCTAGTATTAAGAGAAGCTCCGAATACCCCTTTAACAGGTACTAACTTGTTAATAAGGGCTTGTTGGTAGGTTTCCGGAGATCGTAGTGATCTAGAACGATAAAGAGCAAAGCGAGCAGCAAGGAAATACTGGTTTAAGTTCTAGTTCTGGATTGTCTGTCTCCCTCTATCTAGGGGGTAGTTATGCACCTCTTAAATACCTATGTTTGAGCAGAGCGCTTGTTAGTAACTATTACGTAGTACGTAGGTGCACCACTTATAGCTGTCGTATAAGTAGCGCAATATGCGTTCTATTCTCTAGAGCGAAAGGCTTAGTAGCGTAGTACATGCACTATTCCTAGAGCAAGAGGCTTATATACTGCGCGGTTATAGGGATTAGCACCTAACCCCCCTTACTATAATCAATACCGGTAACTCTTCTTTTATAACTATACTAGCGCTTTATTAACCGAAATAGGAAATCCTAGATTATTTTACTCTCTTTGTTACTAGAATAGGAAATGCTAATTACTTAACTTCTTGTTTGCCAATTAGAATGTTGAATTCTAGTTGCTGATCCCTAGCGCGGAAGGCGCGACTTCAGCGCCTTCTAGATATACCTCTAAATAGCATAACAGTAAGCGCATTATACCAGTAACTATTATTGCAAAAGCTTATAGTCCTAAATAGGAATTATAATAGGAAAAATCAGAGCTCTAGGCTAGCTGATTATAAACTCCGAACGCTCTTACCCTAAACCTATAAATAGGTAGGTTCTCCTACTATGTACCACTTATTCTCTTTCTCCCTATAATCTATACTAGTAGTAGCAGTAGTAGCAAAATAAATGGTAGTAGCAGCAGTAGTAATAACAATAGTAGCAGCATTAGCAGTACTAGTAGCAATAAGTAAGTTGCTTATCTTTATATACTAATGCTTAAGCATGCTGGCCTTTATGCTTAAGCGTACTAATCTTATTGTTTATAGTATTGGATTTTAACAATAAGTAGAGTAGGTGCTCCTATAGAAGCGTAGGCAGCAACGCCCGTATATATACTAAGGACAAGGATAGCAATACCCTTAATATACTTATAACTGACGCTCCTAACAAGCATCTTACCTAGAAGGGTAATAATAATGCGTTTAAGGATATGTCTAAGCGCGCTATTGCCGATAACAGTAACTAGGAGAGTATAGTAGGCGGTAACAACAGCAACGACAATAATAACGATAGCAACGATCCTAACGCTATAGATACAGCTACGCTTGCTACGTAGCCTAAGTCTATAGGCAGCCGTACTAATACCAACTCTATACCCCTTAATTCCAAGGGGCTAATCATACATGTATATATCCTGCTTAAGCAGGCTGCTACACTCTAGTATAAGGAGAAGGCAGAGGAGGAGGCGGCGTATAAGGCAGAGATTGCTATATATAAGGCGCGTGTCTCTAAGCCCGCTAAGCACGCTCTACCTACGTTACTGGCTATAAAGAAGGCAGTAACGGCGGCTGCGCATACGCGGCGTACGGCGCTACACGCCGCTATAAGCGCGCCCGTACTGCTGGTAGCAATACTAGCGGCAGCGATAGTAAGTTCGTTGTCTAGTATAAGCTTAGACAACTCTGTTGTCTGCCCTAGCTGCTATATATACTATATATTGGACTATATAAAGCCTTATAAGAGGTTGTTATACGCTTATATACGTAAACTAAAGGGTAAGCGTCTTACTCTTATTATCCTTATTATTAATATTACTAATATGTATAAAGTTCGTGGCCTATATAGTACTATATATGCCGTTATTTACCTTAGCTACTTACACTTGCTTTTAGCAGGCGTTAAGGACTTGTTCGACAAGTCTAGCAATTTCGCGCTATATACGGCGTACTGCGACTGTACGTTAGGCTATAGCCTCTAGTACTAGCAGTACTTGTCCAGGCACTTATATACACCGATATAAGTTCTATTTACGCATTGTTTCTATTGTTTTATTATTCCTAATGTATATTACAGCCCTAAGTCGGTCTACCTATTCTCAGACTGCTTTTTAAAGCTCTGCTCTAACCTAGCTATAAAGGCTAAAGTAAGTTATAATCTTTAATAGTATCTATTGTTTAATCGAAATACTTATTAGTTATAGGATTGAAAGATATAGTACAACAGCGCCAAGTACGCCTTAGTTTTAGTAGACAAAGCGCGCGCTCTTGTCGAGCATAGGACGCCTATAGCAGGCATAACGTCTATATAGAAAAAGCTTATAGTAATAGCCGCTATAGGCAAGGCTATTAATGTTTTGTTATTGTAATTAGGGGGTAGGGGGCGCTAGCACGTGTATCGCACTAGCTATAAGAGTATAAATTAAGATCATTTTGCGCTTTACCTTATATTCCTTATTATACTATAAATGAATTGTCCCAGTAGTCTTTGTCTTTTACACTTACGATCTTGCCTTAAGTTATATAGACTCTTCCTATTACTTAGCCGGGCGTTAAACCTAGCCTTTTACTCTAATCTTAGCTATATTTGTAGTAATAAGCCTTTTAAGTATCTTATTTAGCGTACGCTTGGTCATAGTATTAGCTAGGTTGTTGTTGCTACTAATCTACCTGACTTCTGCAATTTTACGGTTTTTATAGCTCTGTTATAGCGCTATTATATCGATTATAAGACGCTTTTCTACCGTTATCCTAAGCTTTACCAGGTACTTGTATAAACTAAACGAGTCTGTATAAACGACGATTAGTAGTAGCAATGGCAGACCTAGGCCTAAGTAGATCTTAGCAAGCGTCTAGTATAGCATATACCTAAGATCAAACCCACTTACTATTCTATATATTTCGCTTGCTAAAACGCTTCTTATTACTCACTTACACTTAGTCGAAGACTAGTATATGATATTACTATATAGGTTAAACTCGTTTATACTGCTTATCTCGTTTCTAAATATTATAATAAATCTAATCTATAATGTTATATCGGCATTGTTAGTAAATGATCCGTCTATAAAGACAAAGAGCTTAGCTGTCTTAAGTTCGAGTTATAAGTAGCGTAGCCTATATATTAAGTTCTCGATCTACTATTATAATCGAGCGTTAAGCTTGGCAATCTCGGCTATACTAGGCTTAGTTAACTACGCTGCTACTGATAAGTCAAGAGTCGCCTCTAGCTAGCAAATTGTAGCAATATAGGTACCGTGTATATGTTGTTTAACGTATGCTTGTTTTACTGTTTCGGCGTCTAGGCTTATAAGTTTAAGTTACATAGCTTACCCCTTTTGCCGAATCTCGATAGTATCTATGTTCGTTTTAAGCTTATATCTGTTAAAGTCTATAATCGATTTGTCCGTTAAAAATACTAGCAGCTTATACTTAAAGCTAGCCTTATCTAGCTTAAGCTTCTCCTTATTTATAAAGACTTACTTGCTAATATTAAGAGTATTATTGGTTTATAGGCCAATAATTCCAAATCTACTTCTAATTTGCGTCTTACTAATTATAAGGTATAGGTTAAAGGCGCTTGGCTCGAGATCGAGATATTTAGTATACCAGTTTATATATATTACCCATTAGTATAGTCCGGCTTTAGCTAGTCTATATAATAAGGTTTTAACAAGTAAGACGGTATAAGGGGGATAGAGCATCTTAAGTTCTTTAGGTAATAGAAGAATCACTTTCCTTACTAGCTATAACTTAGCTTATATATAAGCCTGGATAACGTTACGTATCTATACCTTAAAACCAAAGTACGTTTATAGTATCGGTAGTAGTAAGAGCATAAGTTGCTATATATAGCATTGGATTATTAGCAATTAAGTAAGTAGGTACTTCTTGTCCTTATTACTAAATCCCTAAGCTATAAAGCATGATTTCTTGTATAGTAGAGTAAGCTTATCTTTTACTTCCTAGACAATCCTTGACTAAAAGATCTAGTAGTCCAAAGTATCTACTAGTATCTAGATCGCTTTGATCACCCTAGCTACTAAGAGCAAGTTCAGTTCTGTTTTATTAGATTCTTAGAATAGTATACTAGGTATAGTAATCTTACCTTTAGCTTGTAGTTTAAGCGTAAGATCGTAGTTATACTTCTCTTTTTCCGAAATAAAGTTGTTAGTAGGTGCTAGGTTCTTTCAGGGTCGTCCGTACTAGTAGGGCTACTTAGGCTAGGGATATTAGAATAGTTCTAGCCGCTTAATACCAGCCTAATTATCTTACTTATCCTACGCTAGCTCCTAGTAATATAGTTTAACTACCGTATTCCGAAATTCTATAGGTCTGTTAACCATATTGACAATTACTGTTATATCTATAGCTGAGATTACCTTATAAGGTCCTATCTATCGGTTGCTTTCCTAGAATATAAGTACTTTAGTACCTACTTCTAGTAAGTATAGTAGTACGTCTTCTATACTTGGTCTATTACGTTATACAAGAGCGTCTTATATAGTCCTTATATTATTTAGGATTCGCAGTTATATTATAGCCTTCCTAATTGCGCCTGCTTAGTATAGTTAAGATAAAGAAGGTAGTATGTCTATAGTAAGGTACAGGTATATACCGAAAACTAAGAGCGTTAATACTAGCCTGTCTGGGCCAGCGGTATTATTAACTATGCTTAGTACTGCTTATAGGTATACTTCTTTTAAGCAAGATCCGGCAGTCTCTGATTTAATAATATCGTAGGCCCTTCTTAGTAGCCTATAATACTGCTTAATCTTACCGACTAACTAGTATACCTCGACTAGTACTAAGTAGCAGGTTATACCTATAAGCTTAGCCTCTACCTAGAACTCGCGCACTTTAAAATTAGTACCCTTATTATAACGTAAAACGTTAGATAGTCTAAGGTATATATCGATCTAACATTCCTTTAGCTACTTTTATGTCTCTTTAGCTAAGAGATTATTCAGAAAGCGGGCTACTTAGAACAACGTTATAGCGTCGACTATATACAGTACCTTGGAATTGTCGATGTCCAGAACGTCTATAACGATCTTAAAATTAAAGTAAATATCGTCTTATAACGCAAATCTAAATCGTTATAGCGCTATGTATTTGATCTAGTAGAAGTGGCAGAACTTGTTAATCATCTTAATAGCACTATATTCTACTTAGTAGTCTGCTTGTTATAGTAGTTTATATAATCTATCGACTATAAGATGTCCATAGTGTCGATAAATGCATCTTAGTTCTACCTCTGTAAATTATAGAGGTATAGGACGCTTGTTATCTGCTATAAATGCTATACTTAGAAGTTTAATCCCTTTTACTAGGATCTATAGATGTTCCTATTTCTATTAAACGTATATACACTTCCCTAACTTAAATATAAGCTTGTTTATTATATTATTAAGGTAAATACCGAGCTTATCTATATCCTTTAGATATATAAGAAAAGGGGTTAGCGTCTCTAATACGTAGAAAGTCGCATAACCAATATCGAGCTCTACTTTAACTGTTCTAAGTGATTGTTTTAAATCCCTAGACCCAAAAAGTATATTTGCTTCTTCTATATATAACTTATCAATTTTAAGTAATCTGATTATCTTCTTTAGTATAAGGAATTGTTAAAGTCCGGCGGTTAAAACGTTAGTAGCCCTAGTATTAGGTATAATCCCTTAGAATTTAGTCTTAGTATACCTGTTAAGTACGAACTAAACGGCTTTCATTTTCTCGGTATCCTTTTCGCCATCTTTACACAGTTATTCGCTCTTAGTAATTAGATAGAGGAAAGCTTAGTTTACGAAGTAAGTCGCTGTCGCTTATTCTTCTTTAAAACTAATTACTAGCGCTTTGTTTCTACCTTAAGTTTGATCGGTCTTATGGTTATCTATCTATACTTTAAGCTTAGTATCTTCTTCCCTTGTTTTATATTTATCGTCTAAACCCTTATAATTAAGGAGGAACGCCGTATATTATCTATAATCTTTGTTAATACCTTTTCGCTTGAGCTATTTGCTCTTAGCTACTGCTTATTCCTCTTAGCCATATATAAAGGAGCGGTGATCTAGCTTACTATAAATCCAATAACCTACTTTGGTATAGGTTTTATTATAGTCCCCTTACTAGAGCTCGTTTCGCTTTCTATACCTAGTAGTACCTTTGGGTTATTATATATACGTTACCCGGTTTCTCTTAAAGATCGAATCTATAATCGGGTTACTCTAATAGTTTCTTATAGGCCTAGCCTTTATTATGGTAAACCTATAGTCTATTAAGAATTAGCGATATATATAATCTACTTCCTTAATGTTAAGTATTTAGCGGAGTATAGCTACTAGCTCTTTAAAGCTTATTTGTAGTTTATATAGGGCGATCTTTAGTTTAGATACTCCTTAGTAGGCTTGGATTATATTTATAACTAGGAACTCCTTATAGTTATAGAGCAGACTAAGCCTATATTGGCTTTATTAGAGTCTATTAAGCAAGATCTAGAGAATTTCCTTTATAGACTTGTTACTATTCTTACTCTTAAGGTATATAGACTAGAAAGTAATAGTATTCTAGACGTATAAGTAGTTGTTCTATTTAGTACTTATCTTGAAGTATCCTTTTAAGATACTATATAGTTATATAAAGGAGATGCTAAGAGGGATATAGTATAGCTAATATTCCTTAGCTTATCCTGAAAGTATATTTGGAAAAACAGTGTCTAGTAGGCTATAATTAATCTAGAAAGTCTAGTATCAGTATAGGAAGAAACGAACTTTGTTATTAAGGATATTATTATTAGACCTGGAATAGCTGTCCTTTAAGTCCTAAGACTTAATAAAATTAGTTAGGGTTTTTTGATTAATACTTATCTTGTTCATCTAGCCTATTTCAATCGGTAGGATAGCTATATACTTAGTGCTTCTATATATAATATACTTATACTAGGCATACCGCTCTTTATTATCTATTTAAGGTTAAGCATATTCTGGCCTATATCTAGTATTAATACTAGGGGTTCATATAGGTTGTATAGGGTTCTGTTGTCCCCCTTAATTGGTTCTCTAGTTATTACCTTAGTAGTTACCTTAGCTATAACCTTAGGTATAACTCTGGCCGGCACTTTGGGTGGTTGGTAGGAATCTGTGGCCTTTACCAGCGCCCTTATTAGCCGGCGGAAATCCTACTCCTATTGCGCTTCTAAGTCTATAAATCGGAAGTGTTATCCGTAGGTCCGGATTTAGTAGGTAAAAGGTGTTTCCAAACTAGCTATAGTTACTGGTATAGAGTATTCTGCTTTAGGCTACTGTCTGGCGTATACCTGTGTCTCGGCTACTTACCGGTTGATCATTGTTTATAATTGAGCTGTCTATTAGTCTATATTGCTAGGTAGCGCTTATAGCTGTATTACCGATATAATCCGCTTCCTTACTGATTTGCATCTTCCCCTATAGTACCTCCTATAGCCGGGTACTAATTTCAGAGTCTTGTATTGTTATTAGTACAATCTCCTTCCCCTTTTCTGTTTAAGTAGGAAGAGATATTGTCCCTTACTATCTATACTTAGCCTAGATTAACGGTCTATGGATTTAGGGGAGTATGTCGGGCCCTGGATTGTTAGATAGGTTGTTAGTAAGCGTTATAAGTCCCTTAAAGAGCTTCTATTCTTTAAAGCTGTCTATAAGGACATAGCTGTCGTTAAGCGTTTAGTATAGTTATAAGCGTAGTTTATTGTTCAACTTGTTAAAGTGGTTAGCTATCTAGTCCTTAAAATCCAAGCGGAATTTATAGTATAGATCTTTAGATTATTGCCCCTTATAAGTACTAAGGCAGAAGAGCGTATATAAGTTAAGTACTTTATCGCTATTATACTCTAGATTAATACGCTTTGGCAATTTATAGAAGGTTTAAGCGTTAAATTTGTCGATACTTGCAATAGGTAGCTAGGTAGGGAATTCTCGTTTAAAACGCTTTTTAAGATCCTAGGCTATACTTAACGAAATACTTAGTATATAATAGGGGTTTATCTTAGTATCCTTCCTTCTTAAGGTTCTATAAGTAGAAGGATCTTAGGATACTATAGTATATTAATTATAGTAAAGTTATGTCACGTAAAGAGCAGGTGATAGATGTGAAGAAGTAAATGTGCCTGTTCTTCTTCTTCTTACTACGGGACCTGCTACTCCTTATATAGGCGTCTCTAAGCCTGACAAGCAGCTTGTTAGGATGTCTAAGTATAGAGAGCCCTAGTCCCAGATAGGTCACTCTATAACCGTTACTATATTCTGTTATATACTCTCTTAGATTCGCCATCCTATAGGGAGTCTAACCTATAGAACGTAGGATTATAGTAACTATAACTCCTATACCCCCTTAAGTATATCGAAATAGCAATATACTTAAGCCCAGTATAGGCATCTAGTAAACACCTTACTAGCGAAAACTTCGCTAAGTTGACAATACTCTTGCCAGCCTGTTTGCTGTTACTACTTTCTCTTTCCTATTTATAAGTCATAGGACTAGTTTTTATTCTAAGTAGCCTTACCTACTGCCCTCTTACTAGCTACATAGACAGCCTTCTTTCTAAAAGAAGGTAAGCGTGCTTAATTATCAACCTTACTACTATAAGTCACTATAGCGACAGCAAGGTCAACCTGCTTTTTCCTCTTTTCTCTAGAGCTTACTATAGGCCTACTCTTTTTAGATATAAGAAGAGCATAGAGAATTCCTCCCGGCCCTATTCCTTTTCTCTTTCTTATAACTACCTTTTTAAGGTGAAGTTTTCTTATAAGCCTGCCCCTATTCTTGCCTAGCTCTCTTTTTCCTATTACTATACCTAAGTAAGGAATGGTAAGTCTTTCTAATCATTACTATTACTAGCTATAGCGTCCTATAGCTAGATAACGGTGTTCCTCTAAAGCTAAGATCGCAGGTATCTCTGTAAAAACAGCTCTAAGATCTAACCTTAAACTTTACTTAGCTCTGTTCTAGCTATTATTAGCTTGCCGATAACGCTAGTAGCTATGTTATATCCTTAGATGTTAAGAGAGTTAGTAATAACGTGCTATTAAGCCCTATCCTAGCAGCTATACTAGAAACTCCCGCTCCTAAGATACCAGGCTGCCCTAAGAAGATTACAGGCCAGACTTCCGGTTAAGCAAAGACGCCTTAATCTGAAAAATCTAGCCCTTTAGGCCCTCTTTATCTGCTATCTTATAAGCCCTATATCTGGTTACTACTAAAAGGATATACTATAAGAGAATGCTTTTCTTAGTATAACAATACTAGCAGCCGCTATTACAACTATCTTCTAACATAGACTACATCTTACTACTATTATCCTATATAAGTCCGTCTAGGCCTAACAATTTTACTATAAAGCTAACTACGTATATTATAGGTCGGTTAAGGCTAAGAAGACTGCCTAGGTCCTTTAGGATTTGAAAAAGAAAAATATAGAGGCTAGTAGAGTATATCTATCTATTTTAAAATTCAATACTTAGACTAATAGTCATATCTAGGAGGTAATAGCAGGCAAGGCTACTGCTATTTCGAAAATATTATATACTATCCTTAACCTATTGTCTAGATTATCGCTATATAGGCTAATACCTGTATTGCCCGCTCTACCTACTCCTTTATATCCGCCCTAGGCGTTCCATAAGGAGCTGAAATTTAAAGATCTATCTTATAAGCGAAAAGCGTCTTACAAATTGTCTCTGCCTCTATGCCTATCCCTATCTCTATCTATCGGACTAGGATATGTATTTTCGCCTTTCTATTAGTCGATTAAGTCTCTGGCCGACAATCCTTTTATATAGGCGGCGTTCCTAAGTATAAGCAGCATTAAGTTTACTTAGTACCTTAGATAAGAAATTAGTAGATGTATTAGGGCTCTTCTATAGTCAATGCTATATTATCTTAATAAGAATTATATAGATATATCGGCTATATCGCAGGTACTGGCTAAGATTGATCGGGCTATTAGCGTATTAGAGAAGGCTATCAAGCGCTATAGTACCCTATAGTAGGCTTCTTTTATAAGTTTTACGGCGGACTAGATAGTTGTCTACTAGTAATTAAATTCCCCTCTCTTTAATTATCGGCCATAATCTATAATACGTCCCTTAGATTTAGTATAGCCTAGAAGTACTTGAACTTTACCCTTAACAAATTCTTTATTAGGCTGTTAGCTAGTATGTTAGCTGTCTTGATATAGGATACTATAAAGCTGCCCTTACTATACTCTTATTTAAGCTATATATTCTAAATATCAACGTAACGGAGCACTATTACTATGCGCTCCCCTTTATTAACTACTAGCCTAATAGTCTAAGTATTATTGTAGAAAATCCGCCATAGAACTAACAGTTTAACTATTAGGTCCTTAAGGAATCTTTTTATCTCTATAGCCTCCTTTATAGCTAGGGAGAGACTATAAAGCTCTGCTTCTATTATCAACGTAGTAACTATAGCTTGACAAGACGCATTCTACTAGATAAGTCCCCTAAATATTATAATCGTATAACCTTAAGACGATTGTTATAAGTCTGAGTCGTCTGTAAAGGAGGCGTTACTAGCAATATAAAGTATATAGGCCTAACTAGAGTAGCTACTATATAGAATCCTAAGAAACCTTGTATAATATAGATACTGGATTGTCTGCCTAGTAGCCTCGATATGTCGGGCTAACAGGTTTGTTAAGAAGCAGGAAAGATAAGATATAGTAAAGGCTATATCTAGACGGACTATAATTACCGTATATAGTATCGTCCCTACTAGTTCTTGCATAAGCTTTACCTCCTTCTTAGTAGCCTAGCCCTTATTCTTGCCAAGTCTGACTGTTAGGAGTGGTATAAGGGGGATAATAGCGGATCTATCTAGCCTATACTTCTTAGCCACCTTCTTAATATATATATCGTAAACTAGCATAATCGTACGGTTAACTCTATCCCTTATAATCCAAATACCGAGAAACCATTCCGCCTTAGGCTGAATTTTTGCTTTATATTTACCTAGTAGTTTTGCCTTTAGGTCTATAGTATAGTCCTAATACTAATAATAATAGAGAAGTATTACGTTATCTATATAGAATATGAAGAGGATATGTCTATCTGTATTATAAAATAGATATAGCTCTTTCTTAGACTTCTAAAGTCTAAGATTTTTAAGAAAGCCTAAGAATTCAAGATACTAGAGGAGAGAAGAGTCTTAAAGCCTATATAGAGCCCTATCGACCTAAGTAAGAAGTCCTAGCTTCTTAAACCCTTCTAAAAGATTACAGATTACTAGGCCCTGGCTAAACGACTTCCAGAGTATATTATAGAAGGCGTTTATAACGTCCTATAAGTCGATCTCTAGATTAAAACGCACTACTAGGGCTATACTTACTCTAACAGACTTAGCAGCTAATATTACTATATAAGTTGACTTAACTAACTCTAGATATTAAAGATCTCCTTAGATATAAATCCTTGCCTTTAGCCTAACAACCATCCTATCCGGATCAAGCTTGTACTTTAGTACCTATTTAAGTAGAAGAGGCTATATCCTGTACTAATCCTTCGGAATTTTCTTGTAGGTCTATAGCTTTTATAGCTAATTAATCTTAGCCTAAGCCGCAGACTTCTATATCTTTTTAAAAGGCGACTTTATAGCTTTACTCTAAGTCCTAGGCTCCGGCGGCATTTCTGATTTATGCTATTTCCTTAGGATAAACTCTTTCTTATCCTAAGAGCCTTTTGGCAAGTTCTTTTTCTGCAACTCTTACTTCTCTTTTCGCTCTATTAGGCGTTTTTAATGTTAAACAGTACCTACTACTATAGTATATACTATTTTAAACTCCCTTCTATAGCTAGCTACTAGCTGATTAGGGAGGTAGTTGGCTATAAAAACAAGTAGTAGCAATAATACTACCGTTCTCTCTATATCGAGAATACTAAAGATGTTCTTAAGTATAGCATTACGCTAATAAAGGTTATATTAGCCTGGCTCTACTGTAAATACCCGATTCCTACTGCTATAGGGCCGACCTTGTCTTTAAGGGGCTAGGTCGCCTAGCACTTGCATATTACCAGTATATACCCCTAAGATCCCGGCTTTAGAGTCCGGTTCTCTGACTAACGGTCTATCTATTGTCTTATTGTTAGTATACTGGCAGGTTATAATACCTGCCCTAGCTTTAAATCCTTCTAACAGTCTATAGTAATGCGCCTTACCCTTAGACTATATTCCTCCTCTAGTTATACTCTAGAGAGAGTCTGCTCTATTACTACGGCTATTAATCCTAGTATAATCTGGATTCGGCATTCCAGGCTTAGGTATTTGCTCTAAGGTAAATAGTCTAGTTATAATATTAGTATATACCTTATCCTAGCTAGTAACGGCATCTAACTAACGCTCTTCTAGCTCTATAGCTAAGAGTTTTCCTTATTCTCTCTAGTAGCTATTAGCCTAATAGGACCTGTAAGATCTAGATTCTATATTATCTTAAAGATAGTATTAAACTTATGTTCCTCTGCCGGCTTGTCTAGCTAGTCTGCTAGTTCTTTTAAGATAGAGACAGTCTAAGCCTTAGATTCTACCTCCCTTTCTATATAGAAAACTGTCTTATTAAACTAAACATTCTAGATAGTAATTACCCTATTAAGCTCTAGGACCTATATCCTATATAACATAGTAGCGATATAACCTATAAGATAGCTAATATAAGCTTAAGGTTGAATCTTATAAAGTCTCCGAAGTATATCCTTCTTTCTATCCTTCTTAAGGAGATAACCAGCGTATCTATATACATAAAGGCCACTAAGCTAAGGCCTTAGATCAATCATAGCTTTACGGATAATAGCCGGGTTATAAAAGCGAAAATAGTTCTAAAACCATAATAGAAGCTTCTCGTTTAGGGATCTTAGATTATCTCTAAGCCTAAAAGACAAGTTGTAAAGATATACTATAGCCTTTACAGTCTTAGGCTATAGATCCTTAAGAAGATATACCCCTAACTACATTGCTATTAACTTATTAACAATAGTCTTCCCGTTTCTTTCGACAAGTCCTATTAGGCTATATATATATAACAGCGGGATTTCCAAGCTAATTCCTTTACAATCCGCCTATTTCTCATACTCGGTTTTTCCTTAAGAAGATATAACTAATATCTTACCGTTATAGCAGAAGAAATAAACAGACAACCTATACTGTTACCTAGTCTAGGCGTCGAACCTCTTAAGGACCTAAAGAAGGTTTTCTTATCCTTTACCTTTTATCTAGAAGGCCTATACCTTCTTACTAAACTTATCTACTATAAAGAGAATCCTATTATAGCCTATATATCTCTAGGAGAATTCGAAAAGATCCTAGGCAATCCTATAAAATAGTCTAGCAGATTTTCCGCTTAACTCCCTCCTAGATACCACTTTTATTACATATAACTAGGCATATGCTAAGCACTTAAGCTATAGTATCCTGGTTAAATTGCCGTTGTTAGGCTATAACAAATTCATACCCTAAGTATAGTTTACTAACAATTACAGCGCCTTAGGACCTAGGTGTCCTGTCCTTAAGTGCCATAGTTCTTTAGGATCTATATAAGCCTTATACGGCTTATACGTTCTTTTCCATCCTCTCCGTTTCACTTATTTCCGAGCTATTATTATTATAATACTATCGTTACTTATTAGGAGGGGTTTCAAGACTATATAGGAGGTAAGTAGCTTATATTTAAGTACTGTTAAGTTGAACTTTTCCTATAGCGTTATAAGAACAACCAAGCTTGCTATATCTCTAACTCTTAGGGTATTATCAGCCCCTAATAGCCAGATTCCCTTTTAGTATAGAAGCGTAGCTGATATAATATTAGTATAAAATCCCTCTATAACAACTACGTTTTAAAGAATTAAGTCTACTATCTTATTACCCTTGTTATCCTGAAAAATCTTTCTTAGAGTCCGGCGTCCTATCCTAGAAATGGGCAATGTTATTAAGCCTATCTCTATAACAGTGTTAGAGGTAGATAGCTTAAATGTCCTATAGTTAAGTAGATCTTTACAGTTAACTATATAAACTGCCGTATAGTTATCTAGAAGGGTACTGTCTAAAAGAGGATAATAAGTAGGGTTCTAAGTACTAAATACCCTATAGACTATACCTAGGGTAGCGGTAAATAGGGTAGGGTTAAAGAGAGGTATATTAGAAAAATTCTAACTCTGATTTTCAAGCTAAGGTAATAACTAAGAACTCCTAAAAACTTTATCCAGCTAATAATCCTATCCTTAAGTACTAAAGGACTTTAGAACCTATAGCTTCTTTATATCTAGCCCCTTGCCCTTTAACTATCTTTTTAATTTTAGGGTTATATAGAGGTTAGCCTACTAAGGATCCTAATAGATAAGATTTCAAATAGATTATTACTCCTCTATAGATAAAGTGATTCTTCGTCTTATAGATCCTACGTACGATAGCTTAACTCTCCTATAATCTTTAGGTTTCTAGAGGTAGGTATAAGGAAGAGGTAGATAAGGATATTAATAGCCTCTATTTTAGGATCCTTAATGATTTCTACCCTAATTACCCTAGGTATACCGTCCTTAAGGCTATCCTTAGCCTCTTTCTTAATTAGAGTATAAAGTAGGTAGCAGGTTCTTATTGTTAGAAAGTTAAATAAAGGTAGAGTATACTCTAGCTGGATTTCTATAGGCTTATTACTGCTAAGATTCTGTTATAAGGCTAAGAAGGGTCCTATTAATAATCTCTAGTATAAGTAGACTCGCTTAGCCAGTTGCTTTAGCTAGAACGATCTGTTAAAGCTAACTATTAGCCTATTATAGAGTTAGCCTTACCGCTAGGGCTTAAAGAACTCTTCTAATAGTAGTAACGCCTATAATAGCTAGAATCCTCTTAATTAGTATAACCTAGTAAAATTTCTGCTAGTCCTTATACTAGTAGATCAGCCTGGTTTAGCTATTCTTAGTCTATCTAAGTACTACCTTATACTAAGATTCGATCTAGACTTTCTCTACTAAGTCTAATAGAGTATTATCTTTCTTTAGAGCTTATATAAGAGGCCGAAGATTCCGGTACTATTCTAACCCTTATCCCTACTTTAATAACTAATATAACCGAATAGCTATCTCCTTAACGTTATAATCTATAGACTAAAGAATCTAGTTTAGAAACTTTAGGTAATTTGCCTTCTTTAGCTTAGCAGTAGCCCTCTTAGACTGTTATATTAGAAGGTAAGTCCTATATGCTTCTTCTAAGTTATATAGGGTAATAAGGGTTGGCTAAACTAGTAGGGAAGGTACTAAGGCTATATCCTAAGTCGATATACTAAGAAGTTGAATTTTCTTTTAATAATATACGATAGCCTTATTATACTAGGCTACCTACTTAGAATTAGCTTGATAAGCCTATTCTTCCCATCCTAGGTTAAGGATTTCCATATCTACTAAAGTAGATGTCGAGTCTAGATTAATATCTTTCTAAATTCCAAGGGCTAAAGCTAGCGTCTCTACGTCAAGACGCTAGGCTATCTATATTCATAGGCCTTTTAGGATAACAGACGTCGAATATACTAAATTTAAGGTTATTAACATCTTAAGCAGGGAGTTAAGAGGAGGATAATAGAGTAGTAATAATAATAGAAGGGCTTAATACATATTATACGCAGTTAGTCAAGTTAATAATACTAGCGCTGGGCTTATAACTATTATATAAAGAGCAGGTAATAAATATAAAGAAGTAAATGTGCCTGTTCTTCTTCTTCTTACTATAGGACCTGCCACTCCTTATATAGGCGTCTCTGAGCCTAACAAGCAGCTTGTCAGGATGTCTAAGCATAGAGAGCCCCAGTCCCAGATAGGTCACTCCATAACCGTCACCATGTTCCGTCACAAGTTAGTTAATAATATAGTTTTAGTAGTATTCTCTTAAGCAACACTTCCTTAGTCTAGGAGCTTAGGTTAAGCTTCCTTAGCCTAAGAGAATAGGTTTATAGTATCGGTTTTCTTATAAGCGATATTGCTAAGTTAATAGGGTAGTTATCTAGTTGCCTGATTAATAGCCCTTAGTAAGCAAACCGTAATCTACTTAGTTAAGGTTGTTAAGTACTCGACTAACTACCTTACTGCTCTATATTACCCCTATATCGCAATATAGAGACAATACTAATTAGTGTTGATAGGTTTTTAGAGATCGTAGTAATCTAGAATAATAAAGAGCAAAGTAAGTAGCAAGGAAATACTAGTTTAAGTTCTAGTTCTGGATTATCTATCTCCCTCTATCTAGGGGGTAATTGCGTACCCCTTAAATACCTATGTTTAAGCGGAGCGCTCGTTAATAACCATTATATAGTGCGCAGGTACGCCACTTATAGCTGTTGCATAAGTGGCGCAATACGCGCCCTATTCCCTAGAGCGAAAGGCTCAGTAGCGTAGTACGTGCCCCATTCCCAGAGCGAGAGGCTCATGTGCTGCGCGGTCACGGGGATCAGCACCTAACCCCCCTTACCGCAATCAACAGGCTTTTTATAGTACTGCTTTAAGCTTTAGAAGCCCTTTTACCTAGTCTTCTATATCCTAGTTATAGAAATCTATATAAAAAGCCGTATAAAGGTTATAACTAGTCGAGTTGTTATTAATCCGAGTAGTAAAATCAAGAATCTATAAGTTAAGGAGCATTATATCTATAATTTTTAGCTTAATAAACAGAGGGTATTAAGAGAAAAAAGATAGGTTAAAAGAGTAAATATAGCTTACTAATTTAATCTCTTTTAAAGCTTATATAAGCTCTATAAGACTAGGTATAGGCGCTATTTTATCGTTATAAATCGCCGACTTATAAAAAAATAATAATTGTCATCTTAGTTAATCCTTTAATCGAACTAAGCGTTAGTAGAAGTAGTATAAGGTTATTCGCTCTCCCTTTCTAGTATTCTATGTTTTTAGACTAGTTAGATTAACCGTTATCTTTATAATATAAGCTTTTACTAGATCTACTAATCTACTTTACTATTCTATACTACCTACTAGCAATACTAATCAGTATTAGTAGTCTCTATATATATATATAAAGGGGTAACTAAAAGGTAAATCAATCGATAAATAGAAGTCTATCTACTCTAACTACCTAGTTAGAACAGTCCCTATTATAAATACTATATACAACGATCGGATATAATCGTTATATTAAACATAATAATTACAGAGCAATCGCTTGTTAGGATAGAGCTATTAGCGCTTGGAAAGAGCGCTAGAAGCCATTATTATAAACCCTGTATTCGTATCGCTAATCAGAGCTCGTCAAAGCTCTAAACGCTGCGATCACCCGATGCCGAACGTCACCTGTGCCTTAGTTCCGACAATAATAGTATATAATATATTCCCGTTGTATAATAGATACTATACAACCCGATATTTATAATACCGACCTTAGCTAAGATGTTAAATACCGATATAGCAGATAAGTCAGACATCGACGAATATCCTATATATAAGGAAATCGCTTATAGTAGTACAATACTACTATATATATAGAAGAAGTATATCAACATTAAACTATAGTACAACGATATTGCTATTAAGCCCGGCTATATCTACTTAGAGGTAGCTTTGACAACTAGGTTTATACAATACCTAGCCGAACTTAGGTATAGTAATATACATCTTAATATAATAATTGATAATATAGGCAAAGAGCTGGACAGATAGACGGCATACTAATTGAACTTTGTTAACAGTACTTTTCGAAAGGAGTTCCTAGCCTTATTTAACAAAAAGGGTTTCTACTTTTAGAAATAGATAAAGGTCAATAGGATTCTCGAGATTATTAACTATAGAGTATAGTCTAAAGGTACTATAGAATAACCAACGCCTTTTCTACTACCTACCCTACTATCTATCTAACAATTTATAGTACTACCTCCTCTATAACCCTACTAGCCTAATAAGAACAATACTTAGATTATAGTATTCAATCTATATACTCTTCCCCTAATCCACATTATATAGACTATATCGTTAGATAAAAAAAGGACCTTAGCATTTTATAAGTAATAGAATAAGACGTATAACTATTTAGGCATACTATACAATGTCCTTACTAATAAAATACAATAGTTTATTAATATATATAGAAGGCTTGAAATTAATAAAAGTTAATATACAATTATCTACCTAGATATTCTTACTAGATAAGCGGTAGATTACTTCCTATACTATATTAGGCCTAGACGATAATAGGACGAAATATACAATATGTTAGACAAGTATTTCAATACTAGTATTAATAAGAAGGCGTACCATAACCTATAGACCTTAGTTACCTATTGTATAATATAGCCTGAAAACTGAGATATAAAACCAATGAAAATCCTTAATATACTATTCGATAAACTTACCCTAGTCTAATAGAACCTAAGCTTAACTTTTTAGGGTAACGACTAGCTTAAAGTAGCTGTTATACAAGCTTACTAAGGGATATACGAATTGGAAGAAGGTCTTTAGAGGGACAATGTCGAGATAGCGGAAAAACTATTTATAGTACTACGTAAATCATACTATAGCGCTTAAACCCGATAGACTAGTTTTATAGCAGATATACCCTTATTAAACTATATCTATTATTAATACTATAACTCTTAGAAGGATTACTCAAAACTGGACTATAGATACCACTTAAAGGACAGCTCTCAATTTAGAAAGTACAATAGGTATAAGAAAAAGCTATTATACAATAAGAAGAATATAATACTAGGAGTATGCTAGATACCGAACTATAAGATTCCTAGACATAAATCATAGATATATAGTAAGGAAGACTAGGAATAGGCAAAGAAGTACTACCTTATAGCCGGTATAATAGACGAATCACTTATAGTAAATTTTACTATATATAATGCCGGCGAGTAGCCTAATACTAGTAGTAGTAGTAGCAAAGATTCCTATAGTATAGCAAGTAATAATAATAAGCTGCGAAAGACAGGTACTCATTTTCTCCAGAGTACGGCATTCCTATATATAATGATAGTAGATGACCCTTATTGTATAATAAGTTCCGTAAATGCTAAATATTTTGTTCTATCTAGTATCTATAATATAGAATACTAGGGACAACTATAGGACACTAGTACTATACAAATCTTATTATATAGTAAAAACTAAGCAATAGTACTTATATAACTATAAGGCATTGATATTAACTGGATACTAGGCTTATTATCTATTAAATTTAGAGATAGCTAGAATATAGTAGCTATTGGTATAATTATAGTAGAAAGCTCGATCAGTATAGTAATATATTACATTATAGAATCGAATGTGCTCTTCCTATTCTGCCTAGACGATATAATACGACTAAAAGTATAATATAATAATATAGAAGATATTATTGTATAGTAGGACGGAACAAGGATCTCTATAAGTCGAAAATAGGATTACCTATTCTTTAATCTCTTAAAAAGCAAATATATCCTTTATATAACTAAAGGCTAGCTATAGCAACTATACTAACGATTTAGATATCTAATAGTAGACTGTTTATACTGCATTTTAAGGGAATTATCTAAGACTGACAATTGTATAATAGATATTTTAAGTAAGATCTAAGATTTCTATCATTATTGCTAACTTTATGATCTAATGTCTATAAGATTTAAATTCAAGCTTAAGGATAACTGTAATTTTAATTACGAAATTATTACTAATGCTATATAGCTTAAAGGTAATAAAGCTATTAGAATGGGTAATCCTATATAAGGATCTATAACCACTATAGCCTACTAGTAGTAGTCGTATAGGGTACGTAGGGGCAGCAACAGCGTTGATATGGCCTAAATAGCACTTCCTAGGTATGTGCTAATAAAGTAAAGTAGGGCCCTTTACTGTATTCCCTCTATAAAAGTCCTTATATAACGGTATAGTTATAGGCTATAGCGCTATATTATAGGGGCTTTAAGCTTATATATCACGGCTTTCAGTGGGTCTTATAGGCCTATAAGGCTTATAGTTGTAGGTAACGTAGTAATTTGATTTCTAGTCCAGTAGGTAAGGCTTTGCAATTTCCTTTCCTATATATACCCTCCGGGACCGTTCCTGCCTTCTATACGGCAGGAGCGCCTTAGTAGGTGCATGGCGCCTTCCCGAAAAACCAAATAAGCTGGCGATTTTAAATAATCGACTTACGGCCACCTAAGCTGCAGGGTAAGCCGTACGACTTTTCCTATAAGTTCGGTTTTCGCTCCTGCGGCGCAGGGTAGGTACAGGGTAGGTAGGTGACCTAGTAGAAGAGCCTTTTAAGGCTATTTCTAGCGCTTATACAGCCTAAGGAGGCTGTCTCCACAAAAGTGGGGCATAAATCTAAAAATAGAAAAGCCTTTTAAAGCTCTTTCTAGGCTATATAGTGGTATATATAGCTTAGTCAGCGGTATCCACACAGGTGGGTCCACCCTTAGAATAAAGCTATATATCTAGTAGTTTAAGAACTGAAATCCGTTTTGCCTAAGCTATAACCGTTAGAGCGCTATAGCTTATTTTATACGTTTAACAAGGTTATATATCAGGTTATAGGCTAGATTATAGGTTAGGTTATAGGTCGGTCATCTCTGGTAAAACCTAAGCCCTCTAAACTTTTCCTAGCTAGCCCTACCTTCCAGGCAGTACCAGGTCTAGATAGATAAACCTTTCCGCTATAACCAAATTGTCATGGCCAGAGCAAAGATAGGTTATAGAAAGATGTTGTTGCATATAGGACAGAACGTCCTGGTGTAAAATGAAGCTATATATATATAGGATGGCAATGGACTATGACAGCACCCTACCCTAAAACTATAGTCGTCCTTAACTACAAATAATAATCGTATATAGTAGTATTATGTATATTATTGTTTAGTTGTAAGTATATCGCTTTTAGTTTATATCTAAAGGTAGTAGTACTAAGACCTATATATAGGGTTAAAGTGACAGTGCTAAGGCCTATATATTTCTAACCTACGTCTAGGCCTATACGTTTTGACCTACCTTCCTTATTAGGTACTATAGCCTACCAATTAGGCCTACCTTCCCTATTAGGCGGCAGACCTACCTATTACTAGGCTAAACACTAGTATAGCACTAAAGCTGCCTTTCTATATATTCGATATTAGCCTAAGTCGCTATTAAGTCGTTAAAATTTCCTCTTCTATATACTAACCGTATAATCTCGTTAGCTTCTATTAAAAGTCGTTGCTAACTCTCTATAGCTATAGCCCTAACTTCCTAGTCTACTCCTTTGGTAAAGGAGGTCCTATATAAAGCGTGTATTAGGTCCGTTATTTTCTATACGATAAAGGCTATATAGTATAGTAGGCCTATTAATATTTTTTCTATAGAGCCTTATATAGTAACCGCTGCTAAAGGGTAGCAGTATAAATACTATATAAAGCAGAAAAAGGCTAATTGTTTAGTAGTATATTAAGGAGCTGTTAGCGAGTTAGGGGTAATATAGTACTAACGCCTGTAGTAGCCTATAGGGGTCCTATAGTATAAGATAGAGGAGTATATACCTGTATACTACATTGCTAAGAGATTCTATACTATATTAACGACGGATCCTAACAGACCTATTAGGAATATATAGTATTATTTCAACTAGCTAGAACAGTCCTAGGTTACTATAGCAGCGTACTAGCTACTATATAACTTTAATACCGTAACTAAGGTTTACTATATAAAGTATAGTATAAATAGGACGAAAGTTTTTTCTATAGTAGGTAGCCAATAAGGTAGTAGCTAGGTAGAGGTTCGGTTGTAAGTTAGAGGCTAGTTGCTAATGTATTATATAGAAGAAGATTGTTATACACGAAAATTTCATATAGAATCGTCGTTAGTACTATGCCTATATTATGCTGCTACTTGCCTCCTAGGGCGCCAACAAGGCTATAGGAGATTTTACATATTATTGTAATGTTTGGTTTTATTAGATATAGCCCGGTCTTAACGTATATAATAGCTACTATATAGTTGTAGTAGCCTTAAAGAAGAGGCTGGCTAAGGCGCTGTGTAATAGTACCGAGCCTTATAACAGAGATGCTTAGGCAGTAGCCTATATAAGCATCTATGCCGAATCAGGTAGGTGGTTGTTTTATAGAATATAGGGTTTTTTATACTCTGCTGTTTTGGCATATTTTATACTAAGTCGGTGCTAAGTTGTTATAGCGTTATAAAATAGGTAATCCCTACTCTTAGAACCAATCTAGTAGGCTAGGCTTAGCAGGGTATTTAGTATAAAAATCCTATATATTGCTTATATAGCCTTGAATATTCATTGCCGGTTCTTAGGTAGGTTTATAGGGTTTTGGCTATTACATCCTATATTCAAGGGTGCTGTTTCTAAGGCGAGAGTTAAGTATTTTATCGAAGTACTACTTAATCTCTAGTTTAGGGCCTTTGTTAGATAGAATAGCTCTATAAGGTAATAATAGTAGGTTTGTAGAATGTTAGCCTAGTAGCCCCTTAAAGGTAAGTTGGACTAGAGATATATAGAAGATAGAGAAGATCTTATATAGGGGCGGGATATGTACTGCTACTACCTGTCTATATACCTTAGATACCTTCTAAGGGCTAAGCTATTTATAGCTAAGCTTTTTAAGTGGCTAACCCTGTTGAATGTTAGTAGTACTAACCTATACCTTATCTCTAACTCTATACTAAACCGAGTCCTAGCGTTTTTTATTTATAGTCTTAGTGTCGATTCGCTCTCACTGCAGTGAAAGGCTTCTGGTAGATAGTAAGGAACAAGAACAGCAAGACAGAGAAAGAGCAAAATAACAAGTACGATTCCTATGGTGTTTATTAATGATCTGTTCCTTTTCCCTCTCTTTCTTGCTTTCCTAGATATAGGGCGTTGTAGCCCTATATCCTGACTAGGGTTATGCCTAGTGCTAGTATAGGGGTTATACCCTATATCTAGCCATTCCCTTACCGTAACTAACCTATACCAGCTACGATAGCCCGCTAGCAATCGACACTGGCTCTCTTTTCTTTTTAGTTATAGTCCGTCCTTATAGGACATCCTTACCCGCAGTCCGCCACTTAACGTACTTTATCTATATAAGACAGAACGTGTATTACGTCCTATAATCAATTCTTAATACGCCCTATTCCTATAAGACAAGTTGCACGTCGTGTCCTATAAGCACTATATAAAGCACGTATCGCGCTTTGCCCACTGCGATATATCCGCGTTGCCCATTACTATACTAATCCTACTATATAACCACCTTCTATCTCCTTCTCCCTTTTCTTCCTTAGCTATAGCCTATCTATCCCTTAACTAATCAACAACGCCCTTTTCTACCGGCATTATCTTCTTATTATTATATACTCCTAGACCGCCTGCTATAAAATAAATAGAATAATAGGCCAGCCTGTACTTCCAATATAGTCCTTCTCTTTCAAGTCTTACTAATAAAAATATATATATATACAGCCTTCTTGCCCTACCGCTGCTACTACTGCGATTCGTCGTTTTACTAACCTACTTATAGCTAATATAGACTTCCTTTCCAACTTAGATAACTCGGTATATAATATCCTAGGTAAGTACTTTATTGTTATCCGCTATACTAGCTTTATTATCCGCTGTATATATGTTATATCCTGCATATTATTAGTATAGGTATATCTTATTTATTAATATCCTAGCGTAATATAGGCATACCTACTATACCCCTAGCCCTAGTGCCTATACCGGCCAAGCCGGCCAAGATTACGCCAGCTATACGTTGTATGGCCGCTTATAAGGCCAAGCGGCGTAAGTTAGCCAAGGCCCGCGCTACGGCAGGTAGGGCAGCGGCCGCTAAGCACTGCAAGAAGCGTAAGGAGGCCGCAGCCAATGCCCAGGCCTATAAGCTGGCTAAGAAGGAGGACCTATAGCGCTCTAAGTACACTACTAGCAGCAACGCCGGCAGATATACTACTAATTCCAGCCTTATAGCTAATAAGGATAATAATAACACCTATAACAGGGTATACATACCCCCCGCCAAAGCGGAGGAGGAGGAGGAGGGCAGCAGCAGCGACAACAACAGCGTCAACGGCAGTACCAGCGATAATGCTGATAAAGGCAAGGGTAGCGGCATATATAAGCGCGGCAAGGGCGCTTTACACTGCAAAGGTAGGTTTCAAAGCGCAGCCGTACTTTAGAATACAGCTAACATTTTCGTAATTTCTAGACACACTGCTGTACAAGCGACAGCACGTCGTATCCTACCTCTATAGCCCCCCTAGCATACCCTACGCCGATATATATATCTACTACGTCTAGGTAGTAACAGCTAGTAAAGGCCAGGGTCCTAACAACGTATAGTATTAGAACTAGTATTACTAGGATTATATTAGGGTTGTTAGCGGCTGTTATTAGTCCTACTTGGCCAGCAGTAGTTATAAGCTGCTATAAGCGCTTTATCTTATACAAATAAAACTATAGTCGCGCTCTAATTTACCTATATAGCTCCGCGTTAGTATGCCCTATTATAGCGCGCTATCTTGAAGTCCTTATGGCTTTTAAGCCTGCCTCTGTTATAAGTCCTCCCCTCTATCTTCTTAGCGATATACTAACTTATTAAAGGCTACTAAGAAGCAGTAGTGTAGGGACCAGCGGGAGTAGCAGTCCGCCGTCTACTACGTTCTTACGCTACCTAGTAGCGGTAAGGAGAAGGCGGACTTGGCGAGGATAGAGAAAGAGGCCTTATAAAAGGCCTATACGCAGACGTCGGCCTATATAGCCAAAGCACTTTTATTATTAGTAGTATAGGGGAAGGAGGAGAAGGAAAATATAAAAATATAAAAAAAATATAAAAGTATATCGCGCTTTGTCTCGCAGTCCTGCTACGCTTATTGTGTTTTATTCTTCCGTTTTACAGCACGTCTGCGCCTTATCCTCCCTCCTCTTCCGCGGCGTATTAGCGTATAGTATATCCTGCCTTTGCTGTCTTTCTTTTATTGGTACGCCGCAGTCGCTATATAGCAATTATCGCCATGTTACCTAACCCTCTATATATATCTTAGCCGCATTATTATCAACCAGTGCTATAAGTGCCCGGTTAAACAGTCTTTTTATTATAGTATCTATTAGGTTATCCTCCCCATTAATCCACCTAACCTCCCAAATCTCCCTATTCTTGTAGCTCTGCTATAAAGCCATAATATCGATCATAAGGCGCTTTTCGATAGTACTGCTAAGCTTAACAAGGTACTTATATAGACTAAAAGAGTCTGTACAAAGAATAATCAGAAGGTTAGCCCCTAGGCCAAGGCAGGCAAAAATCGTAGAAATAGTCTACTAGACTATAAAACCGATATCAAAGCCGGCTACTATCCTATAGATCTTACTAGCTAGTATACTTCTCGTTACCCTTTTGTACTTTATCGAGGACCAGTAGACTATATTTCCGTAAATTCGAAAAGCAGCCTCTCCTGGTATATCGTCTTTGTTAGCTAGTAGAATAACGTAGTCGATCTAAGAAGTCAGGTCTATATTATTAGCAAAGGACCTGTCAACGAAGATAAAGAGCTTAGCTATAGCAAGATCTAAAGGGTAATAAACCAGGCCTTTTTCTATATTGTCTATCTGCCACTAGATCCGGGCGTTAAGGTGCTTATAGTCCTCTAGCTAGGGCTACTAGGCTTAGGCAGCTATAGCTAAGTCGAAAGCCGCCTCTGGCTAGCAAATAGAGGCTAAATAAGCCCTCTAAGCACGTTGCTCAACGTATTACTAAGCGGGCGTTGCCCCCTTTATATCAACGAGGGACAGGCGTTTACCCTGCCCTTTTTGCCGTATTAAAAGGTTACTGTTAGAGAGGTAAAGCCGGTAGCTGTTAAAATCCACCTCTAGCCTATCTACTACTTTAGTAGCTAGCTTTAACTTAAAGCTGGCTTTTTCTAGCTCTTCCTCTTCTAACTAGGAAAAGGGATTATCCCTAATAATAAGGGTATTGTCGGTTTACAAGCCAATAAGCCTAAATCCCTTTCCTAGTACAGCAGTAGAAATCAGAAGACAAGGATTAAAAGAAGAAGACTAAAGACCAAGGCAATTTACATACTACTATATATAGGTAGCAAACTAGTAAAGCCCTGCCTCTGCTATACCGTATAGCAGGCGGTTTACCTGTAAAATAGCGCTAGTAGGATATTTACCCTAAAGCTCTTTAGGTAGTTGAAGAAGTATTTTGCGGTTTAGGGCTATCTCGGACTACATATATGCCTGTATAATATCTCGTAACTATAGGTATAGCCTAAAATCATAAAGAAGAGAAGGGTAAAGGGTAAGCAAAATCCACTAGGCATACTGTTAAATAGTCGGTAACTAGGTAAGAAGACTATTCTTTCCTAGATTACTATACCCCTAGGCTACTAGCCTTGATTTTTTATATAGGCTAGAAGTCTTATCCTTTACCTCCTAAACCATCCTTAACTTAAATACCTTAACGCTATAGAGGTCCTTCGGTTCTTGGATCACCTTAATAATACTGTTTTTAAGGAGGGTGTTGATCTTGGCCTTATCTAAGGCCTTAAACGGCTTACCTAGTATGGTAATCTTGCCTTAGTACTGCAATTCTAGGGCTAGGGTATAGTCCTTCCTCTCCTTCTTAGAAAGGAAGAGTCCTATAGGGACTTAACTTACAAGTTCTCTACCTAATATAAGGGTATAGCTATAGTCTAAAATGGTAAAACGCAGCGTAAGTTGCAGCTTATCCAGTATACCAGAATTACAGGTCGTCCGTCTAAGTTATAGTATATTATTCGTTAGTATAGGCTGCGCCTTATCCTAGGGTTTTACAGTACAAGTTGCGCTATGTCTAGGCAGTACGTCGGATTATAGGTCTGTAATCTCCAGTAAAACCTAGGCCCCTCTTTCTCTCCTAGGCCAGCCCTGCCTCTTTAGTAGTATAGGGTTAGGGTAGACGAACCTTTCCGCTATATCTAGATCTTCTAGGTCTTCAATGTCCTTCTCCTTCTATAGCTCCCTCTATAGCCCCCTCTATAGCTCCTAGTAGTACAGTTTTATAACCGTACTCCTAAAGTCCGTAGTGCCGTTAACCATATCTATAGTTATAGAAGTCTCTAACACCGCTAATACCTTATATGGCCCGGTCTACCTGTTATTTTCGCAGTAGACCAAGACTTCCTAGCCAATACCTAGTATACTAGGTAGTACTACCTCGGTATTAGGGCTGTTTTAGCGGCTAAGAGCCTTCCTAATAGCCCGCTTGCCTTACTACCTCTTAAGCTTAGCCATTGCTTTTTCGATAGCTTCTGCCCTTATAACTTAATCTAGACTTAGTAGCGAATTTCTACTTAGCTAGGGAAAAGTACTAAAGATCAGTAGGGTAGGGATTAAACTACTAGGCCCTACTATATTATTAACAGCAGAGACTATAGCTTATAAGCTAGCTGTTTTTGATATAGTAGTGCCGGCCTCTTCCCGTATAATCTCGTATACCCGGCGTAGTAGGGCATAGTAACGCTCTACCTTCCCTACCGAGTTATAAGCCTTAACTAGAACGTCCATTACTATAATACTGGCTAATTTCGCCTTTGCCTGGAATTCCTTAGCTACGAAATTAGTCCCCTAGTTATAACGAAGGATATCCGGCAGTCCGAGATACATGTCTATCTAGTACTCCTTTAACCGTTCCTAAGTCTCTTTTGCCGTTATATCCTTTAGAAAATAGGCTACTTAAAAGGAGGTAGCTATATCAACTATATAGAGGACTTTCCAGCTATCGAGATCCAGGATATCTACTACCACCTTGTAGTTAAAGTAGATATTATCCCTAAGTATAAATTTAAAATGCCTAGATACTAGCCCCTTAACCTGGCAGAAGTAGCAGAACTTGTTAATAAGCTCTAATATACTGTGTTCTACTTGATAGTCGGCGCGGCTAAGGAGCTTATACAGCTTTTCCACTAACAGGTAGCCGTAACGTTAATAAATTCGTTATAGCTAGGATTCTGTAAGTTCCGTTAAGCATAGTTGTACTTTGTCCTATATAAACACGGCATATACCGTACTGTTAAGTACCGGGATCTATAGGTAGCCCTATCTTCGGATAATCGGGATCCGCTACTTACCCTTAACTATAGTATCTATTGTATTATCCAGGTATACCCCAAGCTAATCTATATCTTAAAGGTAAAGAAGAAAAGGGGTAGGTATATCTAGAACGTAGAAAGTTGCCTTCCTAGCAGCAGTGTCTACTATAACCATGCCGATAGATTCCTTTACTTTACCTAGGCTAAAGGTAATACTAGCCTCTCTAGCCCTTGCCCTATCGATATAGATACTGGGTACTTAGCATTATAGGGCTAGTACTTAACGTATGCCGGCAGTCGAAAAATTAGCAGTATCTATATCCGGCATAATCCCTTAGAATACCGTTTTGGAATACTTATCGAGCATAAATTGCGCGGAAGAGAGCGTAGCGCGTAGTATATCTTTAAGTTCCCTACTATAGCAGGGTTCTTCCCCGTATAATCTATATAGGAAAGCCTTATTAGCAAAGAAAGCTGCTGCTATATCGTTTCTAGTAAAGTCTTCTATAGTATAATCCTCTAGGTTATAGTTGTTAAAGTTGTCCTCTGCTATACTCCCTTTAGACTTAGAGCCCTTATAGTTAACTAGAAACAACTAATATCTCTTCTTCCCTCTATTAGGGTTGATTTGCCGGCTTTTTAGCTAGTTAAGTCGATTCTTCTTCTACTCCTCTTCTAAGTACTTAGTAGAGTAGCACCTATCCTTCTTACAAATCTAGCAGTATTAAGACCTTCTAGGGGTAGACCTTGGCTATAACTTCTTAGAGAAATACCGCTAGTCTATTAGATATTACTAGCTTTCTATTTCCTCTACTTCTAGCGTACCCTGTAGTATAGCTGCTAGCTCCTTAAATCCTTTAATCGGCTTATATAAAGCTAACTTTAGTTCAGGCATTCTATAGCATGCCCTTACTATATTCGAAGTAAGGATTTCCTTACTATAGTAAATAGGCCTTAAAGCCTGCTAAATTACCAGTAGCTTATTAAGCAGTAGCTAGAGGACTTCTTTATTGCTTTTTCCAGGGTTTTCTTATTATATACTTCTAAAAGTGATAGAGCTCTATATCGTTACTAGGTTCTGCTTTTTAGTATCTATCTCGAAATACTTACTTAGTTTAGTATAAACTAAGTAGAAAGGAAGAAGGCGGTTAAGGTAGTTAACCTAGTAGTCTCTAGCCCTACTAGAAAGGATATAAGGAAAAACCAGGTGCAAAGTAGCGTAGTTGATCTAGAATATTATATACTAGTAAAGGAAAATCTTGACTTTGTCGTCCAGTATCTCTATTTCTGCCCTATTATAGCAGTTACTACTATTCTACGCTTTTCTAAAGTCTATATATAGCTTTCGATTAATATAGGGGTCGTTATCCCTCTAGGTTAGCCTTAGGGGAATTTCCAGGTATTCCAGACTCTCTATTTCAACTCTAGTAACCTCTAGTAGGTTAGATAGAATAGAAGGCTGGTTATGCCTTCTTTATTGCTACTGCTAAGGGTAGTACTGCTGGTAGTACTGCTATGGTTGGTATTACTGATAGGGGTAGTGTTACTAAGGTTGTAGGTTAAAACCTAGTAGTCCTGGAATAAACCCTAGTTGCCCTAGGTTAAATCCGTTTCTATATCTAGGTCTAGTTCTGTTCTTATACTTAGGTCCTTCCCTATATCCTTTATTTCCTCCTAGTCCTTATACTAAGCTCTCTAGCTTAGGCCCTAAATTTAGCAGTTTAGGTAGTAAAGGGAAGCCTAGTACTAATAGCAGTAGAGGCACACCTTTGCCTAGGGCAGGTAAGAAAACTTATAATAGTAGAGGTGCTATTACTATCTAGAGAGGTAAGGAGGTAGCTAATAGGGCTGGCTAATAGGTAGGTTTACTAATAAGGCTCTTATTGTTAGTAAACCTAGCTAGTTCAGCGTCTTAGTAGCTTCTTATTAGGCTTATAGCAAAACTGCTAGCCCTAAGCAGTTCTGCTAACTCCGTTTTAATAATTATAGAAGCCTTCTGAAAGTCCCTATTAGTCTACCTGTTAAAGCTGTTAATTACCTTTATTTACAGCTTTTCTCCCTCTATTTTTAACCTTTAGCATTCTACTACTTCTATTAATATATAGGTATTAATGATCCTCTTATCTTTACAGCCTAGTTTAATATAGTCCAGGGTTTTAAAGAAGGTTGCTACATCTAGTAGGTAGGCTTTGCTAGGTAGTAGCTACTAGGGCAGCTTATCAAGCATCTTATCTTTAGCTATTAGTATATATATCTATATTGTAGTATCGGCTATTTTAAATTGCGTTTTACGTTCTATCTTCGAGTTTTAAACTGCGGTTATAGTGTTAAATTATCGTTCGTCGTATCTACTAAAAATATCGGACAAGTAAAGTCGTTTTTCGAAAGTACATCCGCGTTTTGTCTCCTCGTTTTAGGGCGTGTTCGTAGGTTGGATATGCTTAATAAAGAGATCTGTCTTTTATTATAGCTAGCCTAGCTCTTCCTCTTTATAGGTATACTTCTAGTATAGTTATCAATCTAGCTGCTCTGCTCCTACTGTCTATTAAAACGATAGAAACTAATCAGTATCGATTCGCTCTTACTATAGTAAAAGGCTTCTAGTAGATAGTAAGGAATAAGAATAGTAAGATAGAGAAAGAGCAAAATAACAAGTACAATTCCTATAGTGTTTATTAATGATCTATTCCTTTTCCCTCTCTTTCTTACTTTCCTAGATACAGGGCGTTATAGCCCCGTATCCTAACTAGGGTTATGCCTAGCACTAGCATGGGGGTTATGCCCCATATCTAGCCATTCCCTTACCGTGACCAACCTATACCAGCTACGATAGCCCGCTAGCAATCGACACTTAGCTATATAAGTTTAAGCTTGTTCTATAAATAGTTAAGCGTAGTTAACTACTTTTTATAGTCTTTTATAGATAGACTAGGTATTAAGGAACTTTTTTTGTTTAATATCGGTATATAGGGGAGTTATAGGTAGCTTAGGTTCAACGCCTATATTAGGGTACTATCCGTAATTAGCGAAGAATAGTATAAGACAGGTTGCCTCTAACTTATAGTTGTTGCTTATAAACTCTATTAGGGGTAACTAGTCTATCTAATTGTTTTAGTAGAACGAAATAAAAGCTTGTAGGTACTATTCTAGGTAGGTATTTATAATTTCTATCTATCTGTCGGTTTTAGGGTAAGCTATAGAGAAGTGCTATAAGGTAATTCCTAAAAGGCGGCAAAGTTCCTTCTAAAAGGTACTAACGAACTAAGTATCCCTATCTAATATAATATAGTCTAGGGTACTATAGAGTCGGAAGATGTTTATAATAAAGGTAGAGGCGAGTATAGTAATAGAAAGGTCAGGTATTATGGCGAAGTGTCTTATTTTTATTAGTCTATTAACTATAACTGGAATATACTAGTAGTTAACCCTATATTAGTAGCAGGTTAGAAAAGGTAAGATATAATCGATACTTATTATAGTCCAAGGCTAGAAAGGGACTGGTAAAGGTATAAAAAGGCCTAGTAGAGCTCCTTTAGCGTTCTTAGTACAGCGGCAAATATAGTATACTACAATAAATTACATAACATCTTACTTGATATACAGCTAATAATAGGAGTGTTATAGGAGTTCCAGTATCTTATTATAGCCTAGATACCCTACTAGTAATAGACTATAGTTTCTATAAATGACTTATAGCCTTATCCTGTTATTAGATAGGATAAAGAGACGGTTATTAATATAAAGTCGACTATAAATTACTATATAGTCGGCTATAACAGCCTATAGAAGCAGTTTAAGCTTAGGCGGAAATGTACGGCAATTAGGGTCCTAAACGCAGTCTAGAAGCCTCTAAGAATCCTAGTAGTTGGAATAGGCAGCCTAAATAATAGAGTCGATTAGATCAGACGTATTAAGTATAAAGAGAAGAAGAGAAGGGATAGTAGCAAGTCGGATACAACCCTATTTAGAGTCTAGAAGTAAAACCTAAGATCTCCTTACAATCTAGGCATCTAATAAATCTAAGGAAGTCGCTAGGGAGTTGCTAGGGTGTCGGGAGAGGGCGTCTAGTACAATATAGTTGCTACCGGGCCTATAGGTAATTTAAAATCGGAAATCGCCTAGGAATTTAGACTACTAAACCTACCTCTAGTTAAGGATTTTTGTTATATAAAAGTACTACAGGTTTGTATAGTCTATAAATATTTTAATAGGGCAGTCTAGGCTCTATAGTTCTAGTCTCTATTCCTCGAACGCTTTAATAATAGCCAGGAGCTCCTTATTATAGATCTTATAGTTGCATTCTGCTAGTATATGTTTCGCCAAGAAGAAGGCGACTAGGTGTAAAACCCCCTCCGAGTTATATTGGGATAGTACGCCTTCTAAGGCCTAGTTAGATATATCTGTCTCTACTACTGTCCTATAGCTAGGGTCGAAGTATTGTAAGATAGGCGCTGTAGTAAAAGCGTGCTATAGATGAAAAGCCGGAGATAAAACGTCGGTAGTAATTGGAGAAGCCTAAGAATCGCTATAGATCCCGTAGTGATTCTAGGCGGGGCTAAGACGTAATCGCTTTAATCTTTTTAGGGTCTATAAAGATGCCGGATGTTAAAACAATAAGTCCAAGGTATTATCTCCAGGTAGTATGAAAGTCGTACTTCTTAATATCTACTATAAGGCCTGCATCTATTAGCCTTGTAAGTATATCGCAGATATGTCGGGTATAGTTCGTAGGTATATTGCTAAAGATAAGAATGTCGTCTAGATAAGCAGTTGTATATTTGTCTAATATATTAAATAAAGTATAGTTTATAAAGTATTACTAAGTACTAGACGCGCCTATTATGCCGAAATTTGCTACTAAGCACTTAAATAGGCTAAAACGGGTGGTAAATACAGTCTTCTATTTATTATTAGGGGTAATTTGGATCTGGTTAAATGCTGCTATAATATCGAGTTTAGTGTATATTTTTGCCTGGTATAATATGTCTAACGTTTCTCTAATAAGTGGAATTGGATATCGATTTTTAATTGTTATGTTATTTGGGCCTTAGTAGTTAATATAGACTTATACCCTACTACTAGGCTTCTTTGCTAATAGTACTGGCATAGCTGCCGATGATATACTACTCTATATAAAGCCCATAGAAAGGTGGTTATCCAGGTATTTCCGGATTACTAGGAGCTCCTAGGAGCTTATAGGACAGTATCGAGTAGCTAGTAGTAACTTGCCTAGGATAAGTTCGACTTGGTAATCGAAGGGACAGTAAGGTAGTAGTATTTCTGAGTTTATAGGAAGAAAAGCCGTAATTAAGTTACAATATATAGGCAGCAAGACTTTCCTAATATTGGTTTCTAAAATAGGCAGGTTAATTTTAAGGTACTTTTCAATATCCTTATTAGATACCTTAAAGAGATAAAAAGAGAAGGTATTAGTATTATCTAGAGTTAAGAATAAGTTAGTAGTAAACCCTCTTTAGAGTAATATATCTATTACTATATAGAGTTCTACTATTAATATACTAGAGATACTAAAGTCCTTTATAAAAGATAGGAATAGTATAGTAGGTAGAAGCTATAAGTTAAAAGGATCCTAGTTGGTAATTAAAGAGGAGTTAGAGGAGCCTTAGGTAGGTATTAGAGGGTCCTTATCCTAGAGTACAACTAGTATCCTTCTATCAAGGGTTATAGTACTAGAAGCCTAGTCTAGTAAAGGATTATAGGTATAGAGCTGGAGAAGGCTAAGAATTATATCTGGTCTAAAAGAGCTTAGAGGCCAGATATATAGAGATAATAGCTTAGAAGTATAACTAGAATAAGGGTAACTAAACCAATAGTCTAGGATATAGAAATCTATAATAAGACTAGACTACTTGCTATCTATAAGATATAGATAGATTCTATTACGCTATCTGATCCCCGTAGGGGATATCTAGGTGGGCTAAACTAGTGCTATAGGAAAACCGTACAACGGGTGAAAAACCTATAACCGTACATAGGAAAAAAGAGGGTGTGATAGGGGGTAGGCTAATCTTCACCAGAGTAGATACCGCCCCTTTAGAAGTATGAAAACATACTACTTAAAGGGGTATAGGCTAGACCGCTCCTAGCCTCTAAGCAACCGAGTATTCTAGCAGTCTAGTAGCGATATGGCGAACTAGGGGGCGTACAGCGCCGCCGCCCCCTTTTTCGAGTCTGTAGAGAAAGCTATATATATCCCCTCTTTCCCTCTCTTTAAAGGAGGCTGAAGGGTAGGCCGGGCAACCGTCGAATATATGTCGGATATCCTTTATAGCTAGGTAGCAGCGGCAGAGGGGGTTATCAACCCTAGGTACCTTATAGGTATATAGGAATCCTCTTAGGCCTATCTTCCCTATACAGGCCTATATTAGTAGCGAGCTTTTGGCCTTAGAGAGGTTATAGTGGCGTCTTTGGAAGGCCTCTTTAAAGGCCTTAGCTAGGTTTTCCTCTTGAAAGGTAGCTTTAGCTGATTTCTCTAAGAGGCTCTCTATATAGGGGTTATGGCTAGAGGCCCTAGCCTCCTATAAATAGCGATCCTTCTAGGCGGTATAAAGGGGTTCCTTATTAATAGCCTTTCTTAGTTGTTGGTAGTGCTACTATACTGTTGCTTCCCTTTTCCTTTCTTACTTTATACGCCTACCTAGGGGGAGGCTGGTCCTAGGGGTCCTGCTTTTAAGGGTAAGGCATAGGGCTTCCTTCTACTTAGCTACCTCTTCCCCTATAGCCCTGTTTATTCTAGCCTAGCTAGAGAAGGAGAGGGCGTTAAGGTAGAGGTTAAGGGGAGGGACGTTAGCCCTATAGTAGAGGCTTTAGATTAGTATTCTCTTATAGGCCCTTATAACTCTCCTTAGGGCCTTGTTTTCGGCTGCTAGTAGGCCTCTAGTTATACCCCATAGCCTATTTAGTGTTATAGGTATAGGGGTATGCCAGGCCAAGGCTGTATAGGCTAGGACCGGCCTTATTACTGCTATATATAGGAGCCTAGTCTTTTCGATTCTAGGTCTCTAGGTCTTTCCAGCTAGCCTAGTAATAGCAAGGGACTATGTTTTTAGCTTCTGCCGTAGGGTATTGGCGTAGGTCTTCTAAGTAAGCTTAGGGTCTAGCTAAACCCCTAGAAAACGGGCCTCTATAGCTGGTTATAGGGGGGGGGAGTCCTTTATTAGTCCTAGGTTAATAGGGTTGGTCTAGGGCCTTCTTCTAGGGGGAAAGTATATAAGCTTGCTCTTTGCTGCTAAGAAGGTAACCCCGGCGGTTATTGCCCAGTCTAGGCACTCTCTCTAGGCTTCTTCTAGCTGCCTAACCATTATTGTAGCTTCTTTACTAAAGGCTAGTAGATTAGTATTATCTATATAGCCTATAGTAGAGATAGCAGGGTATTTTCTCTCTAGTCTTTTATATAAGGGGTATAGGTATAGGACTAAGAGGATTGGTAAAAGTAGTAAGCCTTAGGGTACTCCTGTTAGTACTAGGATTTGCTGGCTCTTTTAGCTGTTAAATAAGAGGCTAGTAGTCCTAGAGGAGAGGAATTCCTTTAGCTAGGATAGTAGCCAGATAGGTAGCCCTAACTAGTCTAGTATAGCTAGGAGTCTGTTATAAGGGATACTGTCGAAATACCCTAATAGGTCCAGCTGTAGAAGGGAGGCCCTAGCTTTATATTTCCATGCCTCCTAGACCTAAGCTATAAGGAGGTGTATAGCCGATTCGGTGGACTTATAGCGGTAGTAGCCCTGTTACGTTGCTGGAATTAGCTTAAAAGCTTCAGCTATATCCTTTATCTTAGTCCTTATAACTTTTTCTAGGACCTTGCTAATGCAGTTAAGTAGGGCTATAGGTTGGTAGCCTCTAGGGGTGTTATAAGTATCCGGCTGTTTTCCTAGCTTAGGAAGGACAATAGTAACCGCTTCCTTATATTCCTATACATAGAAGCCATAGAGGAAGGATTTCGAGGCTAGTATAGCAAGGGCCTTGTATAAGGGGTTACTATAGGCCTTTAGAAAGCCTATAGGAAGTCTATCAGGTCCTGGTACTTTTCAGGGTTTTGTTGTTTTAATAGCCTCTTTTATATCGTCTAGCCTAACTGTCCAGCTAACTAGTAGCCTAGGGCCTATCAGGGGTTCCTCCGGGCTGTTCTCCTAGGGGGAGGGGGGGAAGAAGCGTGCTAAAAGGGCCTTTACCTTCTCCTAGAAGGTACTAGCTTGTCTAAGGGTTAGCAGCTTAGAAAGGGGTAGGGCGGTAGTGCTTTAATAGTCTAGCCTATCTTTCTAGTTGCTAGAGCTTCTCTGGCTTTTCTCTAGCCTCTTATAGAAAAGCCCTTTAGGTCTTCCTTTTACTTTCTTTTATAGCTTTTATTTGCTCTTTCTAGGCTGACTTATAGGCAGTAAGGAGGGCCTGGTTGCTAGGGGAGCGTTAGAGCCGTCTTTCTGCCCTTTTTCTCTCCTAGACTGCCTAGTAGACTTTATTGTTCTACTAGGGGGCATTCTTCCTTCTAGTAGTTACTAGGGCTTCTTTAGAGGTTATAGCCCTAGTAATACACTGGAGTTCCTCTAATAGTCGCTTATAGGCCTTCTAGAGCTTAGCTAGGTTAGAGAGGCGTGATAGATATCTATAGCCCCCTATATTGTATATTAGGGAGCTAGCCTCTCTTGCTACCCCTTCTTTATCAATCTTCTTCTACTAGAATCGGGGGGGCAGCGGTAGGGCTTCTATGTTTTTTAGGTCAATATCTAGTACCTAGGGGTAGTAGTCTAAGCGTAAGCGTATATCCGAGCTAGTATAGAAGCAGGTAAGGCTGCTACTAAGCTAGAAGTGGTCGATAGTTAAGGCCCTGCCTACTTAGCTCCCCTGTAGCGCCCTAGTTATAGCGCTGTAGGGGGTATAGAGGGTAAGTCCCTGCTCTGCTGTTAATAGCAGTAGGTCTTCTAACCTAGGGCTAAAGCGGTTATATTAGTTCTATAGGGGGCAGTAAAGGTTAAAGTCCCTAGCTAGAAGGTAAAGGCCTAGGCAGGCGTTGATCTTCCCCCTTATTTCCTCTATAAGGGGGGTTAGGCTAGTCTGGGGTTAGGGGTTGTTATATAGGGACCAGACTATAAAAGGGCCGTTCTTAGTCTATATAGTAGCCCTAGCCTAGTCTAAGCTAGAGCTGTAAGTCTATATTACTAGCAGGAGTGATTTATGGATATAAAGTAAGGCTTGTCCGTTAGGGGTGAAAACAAGGTAGTAGGGGGCTAATCTAGGGCAGTAGGTAGAGTGCTGTACCTGCCTATTAATCCAGGGCTCTTATATAGCGAGTATTTCTTCTTTTGCTATAGAAAGTAGTACTTCCTATACTTCCTTCGAGCCCTATACGTTCTAGAGGCGTACCTTTATATCTCTATCTCCTCTAGCTGTATAGTAGGCAGTAGTTGTTGTATAGTAGTAGCGTTAGCTAGTCTAGTATCCAGGTCCGGTCTAGGTCTAGTATCTAGGGGTCTAGGGGCTCCTATAGGCTCTAGGGTTCTAGTAGGTCTTATAGCCCCTTTAGGGCTTATAGCTGGTATAGAGGAAGGGGGGGTTTAGCCGCTTAGGTAGCTAAAGTAGGCAGTAATCGTGCTCTAGTTAGGGGTTAACCCTCTTAATACTATTGGTTAGCCCCTCTGTCTCTTCCCTAAGACTATAGTATAGCCTTCTTCCCCCTCCTCTTATAATAAGGCCTGCTAGGGGGGGTATTGTTACTATTGTTACTATTGCTGCTATTGCTGTTACTATTGGTACTGCTAGTATAGGGGCGGTTAGTCAACGTTAAAGGCTTTAGGCCTAGAATGTAGATATCCCTTAGCCTATGCCTATACCTCTTTTAGGTAGGGGCAGGCCTTTAAGCGGGCGTGGTAAGCTTGGCGGCAGTTGTAATAGCAGGGTGCCCTAGAGTAGGTAGGGGCTTCTAGCGTGGTGTAGCTGTTGGCGCTGCAGTTATAGCAGATCTCCTCCTTGCTCTGGCATACCTTAGCCCTATAGCCCTATTTCTAGCACTGTAGGTACTAAATAGGCTTAGCTTTGTCGATCTAGGGCTCTGCTTCTAGGGCTTGGCAGCTCTAGAAGACCCCCTCCTTACAAGCCTTCTAGGCTGCCTCTAGGGAGGTAAAGGCTATTAGTACCTTAACCCTAGTTCTTTCTAGCCTTTAAGGGTGCTAGACTTTTGCCCTAACTGCTATAGGGTGCTGCTTTTTAGCCTCTTCTAGTAGGCCTTCCTCTATAACCCGGTTATAGACTATAAGGCCTTTAACCGCTACTGCCTAGGTTATGATATATAGGGAGGCCTTCTCTCTAAAGGCCCTTGTAATCTAGGTAGTATTGTTCTCTAGGCTCTTCTTTATCTCTACGTTCTCTGTAACTAGTAGGAGGTTACCGCTAGAAAGCGTCTAAACCCCCTAAATAGCTAGGCTAGAAGCCTGTTAGATAGCCTGTACTACCTCTAGGGCAGATTTAGCTAGTACCTATTGTTGGGCTAAGCCTAGTCAGATAAGCACCTAGCGCTCTAGGCTAGGCCTAGTTGCCTTACTAGCTGTTAGCTTATTAGCTATATTAGCCTAGGTAGGGGCTATAGGCTAAGAGTGGCTAGGCTGTTACTATTGTTACTGCTATTGTTGCTGGTAGTAGCTAGGCTGCTAAGGGTATTACTAGTACTGTAGTTTAGGTGTTCCTAGGGTAGTAGGGCGGTTTTAGGGTGCTAGAGCTGTTACTGTAGCTAGGGCTTTTTTAGGAGGGTCCTAGAGTAGGGCTATAAGGGCGATTTGCCTAGCTTTAGTAGTTACTTCTACTATACTATAGAAGTTAGTACTGTCCTTAGCTAGGCTGATTATCCGGTCTAGGAGGCTAGAGAGCGTAAGGGCAAGCTTAGGGGGGCTAAGGGCAGCCTAGGCGGTTTTTTTGGTTGCTAGGGCGATATGGTCGGCCTTAGCAGTACTATTGTTGTTTTCTTCTTTCCCTGTATTTTTCTCCGATTTTTTCCCCTAGCTTTTTCGAGGTTTTCTAGCTAGAGGGGGTCAGGGCTAGGGCGTGCCGGCTGCCGTTTAGGCCCCTAAGGAAAGGGGTAAAGACGTTGGTTAAAGGGGGGGCGCTAATCGTAGGGGCGTTGATAGTAGAGGGGGCGCTAGAGCTAGGTACTATAGGTACTATAGTTATAGCGCCTATAGTAGTCTCTTTAGCAGTAGTAGAGGTAGTAGTTTAACGGTCTTCCATCTTTATATTGTTGTTTAGGTAGTCTGTGCTTAGGGGTTGGTCCGTGCTTAGAGGCTGGCTTAGGGGGTTATTATTGTTGTTGTTAGCCGTAGGTAGGGCAGGGTTACCAGGGTACAGAGCTGTATTAGTGGCCTATATACAAGGAAATTGCAGTTGCAAGAGGGCAGCTAGGCTCGCCATTTTCTGCATTTTCGCACGCCTAGGGCTGTCGCATAACCGACAGCGCTGTAGCGAAAATTGGCGGGCGTTGTGTCCTCGATCGGACGGTTCGAATGGATGTGGTTGCACGCGATTTGGTGTAGTTTTGACCAAAAACTCGTTTTTCGTTTTTAATAATATATATATACTAATTATCTATAAGATATAAAGGGTAAGGTAAATCTAAAGTAGATTGCTTTAACCCTAAGTAATCTACTATAAAGGAATTAATAAATCTAAGCAAAGAACAACTAGAGTTAATAAGGGTTTAAAGGGGGACTGCCTTGCCTTATATATATACTAAGGTAGCAAAAAGCAAAGAAGAATTAGTATAAACTATACCTAAGGTAATAACAAACTCCGGATTAGAGGTGAAAGGCCTGGGATAATAATCTAGTATTCCTAGGCCTAGGCTTTTCCCTTAGAGTTTAGTTATAGAGCTATAGCTAAGATAGTAGTAGGTTGGTTCTTCTTTGCTCTATAATTGCAGGTAAGATAGCCTAGCTTACTATAATATAAGTAGAGGCAGTTGTTAATTCTATAGGCTTTTTCCTTAAAAGAAAGGTAGGAACCTAGGGGTAGGATAGCTCCTAATACTATAGGGTCGCTATTGTTATAAAATCCTGATTAAGGAGGTAGTACCGACCTAGAGCCGATTTAGGATTAATACTATTCTATAGCAATGTTGTTTTAGAGCTTCTAGTAAAGCTCTATCTATTTTATAAAGTCTATAAGGCTAGGTCGATCTACTATACTAACGACAGTATAGCGTAGCTTCTAACCTACTTTCTGTTAGAGGTAGGTAATACGTTATATAGGGGTCTAGTTAGAATATTTACAGAGTTGTACTAGCTCTGTTAGGAAGTTAGTAAATAAGAGCTTATCCTTATCCATATCTAGTTTCTCTAGTTTAGTAAGGCTAATAGTACTAACATCTTCTATAAGATACTAAGGGTCTAATAATACAAAAATGTCGGTAATATATATGATTATAGAAGTATTAGAGGGAAGGCTATAAGCTAGTATAACTACCTTATCTACTTCTAGGTAAATTTACTAATAAGGTTCGCTACTAAGATGCTATAAGATATAGAGGACTTAGACTAGGGTATCCGGGAAAAAAGCTTTATTAATAGCAAGCTTTACTAAGACCTAGGACTTCTAGGTAATAAAGGCTATTTACCGTTCGATAGAGTTTATAGAGGTTCTATTAAAGGTTAGAGGATTAACGCTAAGGAGTCGGAACAGAGTTATATAATTTATTAAAATAGGAGCTAGAGAAGGCTAGGAAAAAGTAGCTGAAAGGGGGGCAGAAGGGGCCTTAGAGGAAGTTATAGCTAAGTCAGTAGAGATATCTAAAATTCTGGAATTTGCAGCTTATAGGAAATAGAGTAGTTAATCGTTACTAGCTAAGACAAGGTTAGCTAGGTTAGTAGCTAGTATTCCTAAGGAGCCTAGTACCCCTAAGCCTTATACTTAGAGCTAGTCTTCCGCTAATTAGTTGCTATTAGTTGCTATTATAGAATCGGTAGTAACTTGTAGTTAAAGTATATATAGAAACAGGGGGATTTATCAAATCGTTTGTCGAAATAGACTTTTAATAAGAGGTTTTCTTTACTTACTAAATCTTGCTAATTTAGCAAGAATATATAGGTACAACAAACTGTTATAGCCAGAGCAAAGATAGGTTATAGAAAGATGTTGTTGTATATAGGACAGAAGGTCCTAGTGTAAAACGAAGTTATATATGTACAGGATGGCAACGGACTGTGACACAAATCCCTTAGGGTCTTAGGGGCCTTTTACCTACTATAGTTCCCGAAAGTACGGTTTAACTACTATACTCCTAAATTCTATAACGCTATCAACTATATCCATAGTTATAGCGTTATAAGTTATAGCTTTAACCTTATACAGCCTATTCTACCCGCTATTTTTGCAGTAGACTAAGACTTGCTACTTAATTTCTAGTACCCTAGGTAGGACTGCCTTAGTATCTAGGCTGCTCTATATATTAATAGTATCCCTAATAGCCCTCCTATTTTCCTGCTTTATAAGCTTAGCTATTACTTTCTTAATAGCTTCTGCCTAGGTAACTTCATCTAGGCTTAGTAACAAGTTCCAAGTTAGATAGGGAAAAGCACTAAAGACTAGCAGGGTAGGAATTAAACCGTTAGGCCCTGCTATATTATTAATAGCAGAGACAGTAGCTTATAAGCTAGCCATTTTCAATATATTAGCGCCAGCCCTTTTATAGATAATCTTATATACCTATGAGAGGGGGGAATAGTAGCGCTCTACCTTACCTACTGAGTTATAGGCCTTTACTAGGATATCTCTGATCGTAATCCCAGCTAATTTCGCTTTAGCCTGAAATTCCTTAGCTATGAAATTAGTCCTCTGGTTATACTAAAGAATATCTAGCGGCCTAAGATATATATCTATCTAGCACTCCTTTAGTCGTTCCTAGGTCTCTTTTACTGTTATATCCTTAAGTAAATAGGCTGCTTAAAAGGAGGTAGCTATATTAACTATATAAAGTACCTTCTAGCTATCAAGATCTAAGACATCTACTACTACCTTATAGTTAAAGTAGATATTGTCCTTAAGTATAAACTTAAAACGCCTAAAGGCTGCTCTCTTAACATAGTAGAAGTAATAGAACTTATTAATAAGCTCTAACATACTATATTCTACTCAATAGTTAGTATAGCAGAGAAGCTTATATAGCTTTTCTACTAATAGGTAGCTATATCGCCGATAGATCCGCCGAAGTTCAATCTCTATTAATTCCGTTAAGTATAGTCGCGCTTTATCTTATATAAATATAGTATATACCGTGCCGTTAAGTACTGTAATCTATAGGTAGCCCTATCCCCAGGTAATTAGAATCCGCTGCTCCCCCTTAATAAGGCAATCTATTATATTATTAAGGTAGATTCCAAGGCGATCCATATCCTAGAGGTAAAGTAGAAAAGGGTTAGGTATATCTAGTATATATATATATATATATATTGTATTCCACCTATAGAGTCCTTATTGGACTATAAGGAGCTGCTAGCTTACACTAATGCTAGAGGAAAACCGGAAAACGGATGAAAAACCTCCAACGAGCTCAAACAAGGCGGGCAACCTGGCAAGAGGAAAAAAGCAGTACTAAAAGAAAAACACAACGCAAGGGGAGGCCGTCTAGGAGGCTACTAAGGGAAATTACGCCTATTCCCCTACCTGTCTCCCGTAAGAACGCCCTATATCTCAATTAATATAGGGCTTAGGGTAGGGGAATAAGGAAGGGGTCTTGTCAGCGAAAGAGGTAAAGGTAGGTCTAGGCTTAAAGCTTAAAAGCTTATAAGCTTAGCCTTATAGCCTTCCCTCTTACCTTGGTATAGTAGTAAGATACCAGCTATAGGGAAGAAAGAAAAGACAGTCTAAAGAGAGAGAGGGGAAGCATTCTAAGGAAGGAGAGAAGGCAGAAAAAGAGACTAAAGCATATCCGTATCCTCTTCCTCTATAGAGCCCCTTGCCGGCTCTAGGAAGGAGGGTATAGAACCGGTAGCTGTAGTACCGGTAGCTGCTGGATCGGTAGTAGTAGTAGAGGTAGAGGCGGGGATTTTGCTAAAAGCCTCCCTTATAGTTCACTGGGAAAGGGAGGCTATAGCGGTAGTGGCGGTAGCGGTAGTGGCGGTTATTGTAGGGGGGCGGCCACAGCGGCGTTTTCCAGCTACTACTGTATAGCCTTCTTCTCCTTCTAGCCGGTCTTCTATTGATATTGCCGGCTTAAGAGGGCTAGGGAGGTCGAAGTTAATAGGCCTGTTTTGTAGGCTGGATTTTGCCTGAGCCTTATGCTTCTTTCTTTTAGGGCATTCTTCTGCCCTAGCGTGGTGGTTGCTATGGCAGTTCCGGCAGTACTAAGCCTTAGTACAGGCTGCCTCGTCGGTATGCTTCTTCTTTTCTTGGCCACAGTTATAGCAGAGGGTAGGGGAGTGGCAGTATTTAGCTTTATGCCCCTATCGCCAGCAGTTAAAGCACTGTAAGGCCCTAGCCTCATCGATATAGGGCTCTGCTTTTAGGGCCCTATAGGCCCAGAAGATTCCGTCTTGACAGGCCTGGTAGGCCTCTTGCTGGCTGGAGAAGGCGATAAGAGCTGAGACTCTTGTTCTTTTGATCTGGAGGGGGTACTAGACCTTAGCCCTTAAGGCCGAAGGATATGCTAAAAGGGTTAGGTATATCTAGTATATAGAAAGTTGCCTTCCTAGTAGTAATGTCTATTATAATAGTTCTAATAGATTCCTTTACCTTACCTAGTCTAAAGGTAATATTTACCTCTCTAGTCCTAGCCCTATTGATAAAGATGCTAGGTACCTACTATTAAAGGGCTAGTACTTAACGTATTCCAGTAGTCGAAAAGTTAGTAGCTCCTATATTAGATATAATACCCTGAAAAACTCTCCTAGAATACTTATTAAGCATAAATTAGGCGGAAGCCGGCGCCTTATATACTCTAAAGCTAGGTTCTCTACTATAGTAAAGTTCCTCCCTATATAATCTATAGAGGAAAGCTTTATCCATAAAGAAAGTAGCTACTACCTTATTTCTAGTAGAGTCCTTAGTATTATCTAGTCTATAGTTAAGGTTGTCCTCCACTATACTTTCTTTAGACTTAAAGCCTTTATATTCTACTAGAAAAGACTAGTATCTCTTCTTTCCTCTATTAGGATCGATTTACCGGCTTTTTAGCTGTTAAACGTACAAAATAAGCTATAGCGCTCTAACGGTTATAGCTTAGGCAAAACGGATTTCAGTTCTCGAACTACTAGATATATAGCTATATTCTGAGGGTGGACCCACTTTTGTGGATACCGCTGACTAAGCTATATATTCCACTATATAGCCTAGAAATAGCTTTAAAAGGCTTTTCTATTTTTAGATTTATGCCCCACTTTTGTAGAGACAGCCTCCTTAGGCTGTATAAGCGCTAGAAATAGCCTTAAAAGGCTCTTCTACTAGGTTACCTACCTACCCTGTACCTACCCTGCACTGCAGGAGCGAAAACAGAACTTACAGGAAAAGTCGTGCGGCTTACCCTACAGCTTAGGTAGCCGTAAGTCGATTATTTAAAATCGCTAGCTTATTTGGTTTTTCGGGAAGTGGCCATGCACTTACTAAGGCGCTCCTGCCGTGTAGAAGGTAGGAACGGTCCCGGAGGGTATATATAGGGAAGGAAGTTGCGAAGCCTTACCTACTTGGACTAGAAATCAAGTTACTACGTTACCTACAACTATAAGCCTTATAGGCCTATAAGACCTACTGAAAGCCGTGATATATAAGCTTAAAGCCCTTATAATATAGCGCTATAGCCTATAACTATACCGTTATATAAGGACTTTTATAGAGGGAATATAGTAAAGGGCCCTACTTTACTATATTAGCATATACCTAGGAAGTGCTATTTAGGCCATATCAACGCTGTTGCTGCCCCTACGTACCCTATACGACTACTACTAGTAGGCTATAGTAGTTACAGATCCTTATATAGGATTACCCATTTCAATAGGTTATAAGCCTGGATAGCCTGTAGGATAGTTATCGTTGGAGTCTAATTTCAAAGCGCTACCTCTGCCTATAGATATAGGGCTATTTAAGCCTCTTATAGCTGAAAATATAGTACTATATTAGCCCTAAAAAGCTATATATTACATCCTATTGAAGGCTATTTAAGGACTAAAAAGCCTGAAAATCTAGAAGGAGAAATCGCTAAGAAATCTAAGTCCTATAGTATTAACGAGCATTTGGGGCTCTTATACACTTAGGCTAGTATACTTACCTATACTAAAAGACCTTTCTACTTATAGCTGGAAGTAGAAAGGCTAGCGTTTTAGAATTTCTAGCGCTAAAGACCTATATTTCCCTACTATAGAGCCCTTTCTATAGATATATCTATAGGCGGTAGCTAAGTCCCTACGTCGAAGTCTCTAGCCCTTAGAGCCTAGTTTAGAATTTCTACTAGAAAGCCCTACTAAGTAGCAAGTAGGTAGCGCTATAAACCTACTAAGCGCTAAGACTAGCCTAGAAAATCACTACTATAATTAGTGAGCTAGCTAATTAGCTTTAGTAAACTGGAAGCTAATTAAGTGCTTTTACTAGTACTATAAGTAAATAGTAGCCTATTTACAATGGCGGATAAAGCTAAAGGGAAGGGTATAGCCCCTAAAAGGGCTAGTAACCCAGCTGATCTAGGGCAATCTTCTAGGCCTCTGATACCTATACGAACCCTATTAGAAGATGAGGAAGATAGCGAAGACTATAGCGAGGTTATAGAAGTCCTAAAACAGCATATAAAATCTTATAAGCGAGTTATAGCTAGCCAATCTAGTGATATAAAAACACTACTTTTAAGTCTAAATACCCTAAAAGCCTCTGTTAAGGATAGCATTAGCGCTATAAAGAATATATCTTCTACTTTAGCTTCTTTAACTAATAGTAGTAACGCTGCGGCTGCTACTATTGGAAAAACTAGCTATAGTCCTAGATTTGATCCTTTTAGCGGTACTATGGATTTAGATTCTCCTCTATGTCCCCCTAGGAAAGAGCCCTATCTAGGGCCGGCTGTAGATAATACAGCTACTAGTAATTTAGACCCCCCTATAGATATAGGGTCTAAGGAAGGCTTTAAGGATACTATTACTAGTAGTATAGTAAAGGAGCTTTCTAAAAAGGCCTATACTATACTGGACGATAGTAAGCTTAGCGGGGAAAGCAATTTTGAACAGTGGATTTAGGCTTTAAGTATAGTGCTAAGGGCGTTAGGGATATCTAATTTTTTAGAAAACCCTAATATATCTAACACTTATAGCGACTCTAATCAAGCTGTTCTTTTAATGCTTCTACGCGATAGCTTATCTAGTAGCCCTAGGGCTGCTATATCGTGGATTTATATACCTTCTAAGGCCTTTAAGCTGCTTGTTAGGCAGTATAGCCGACCTATAGAGTCTAAAAAGGAGGACGTCTATAACGAATTCCATGCCCTTACCTTTAGTACCTATAGAAAAGGCTTATCAGCTTTTAATGCTCAATTTAACGGCTATCTTGCTAAGCTTACTATGGCTAAAATAGATATAGATCCCTCTTTAATACTAAATCAGTATTTTAAGGCTCTAGAATCTAAGTTTCCTAGCTGGGTATCACGCCAAAAGAGCTCTATAAGATAGGCTAGAATGCTAGGCCTTATAGCCTCTAGCCTTAATATAGAATATCTAATGGCTGATATTTTAGAAGAATCTAGGAACCCGGCTGCAGAGGCGTATAGAGCAGCTCACGTAGCTAATAGCTCTAATTCAACCCCTAATTCAAATTCTAACCCTAGTAAGAAGGGTAAAAATAAGAAAAAGGGTAAGAAGAAGGCTAGTTATAATGTTGAAGGGCAGAATTATAGTGCTAAAAGTGCCGAATAGGCCTCCTTTATGCTAGGGTCTTATAACCTAGCTATAGAAGAAGAAGAAGAGGAATCCGACTTTAGTTCCAATTCTAGTTCTTCTAGCGATTCTAATACCCAATTAGCACAGCTATTAGCGTTAAAAGGGTATAAGAAGCGTAAGGACTTTAAAGGAAAAGGCCTAAAAACCTCTTCTAACAAGGCAAAATATAAAGATAATCATCCTAGAAGACGCCCCAGAGACCCCGCTCTTTATAATAGTTAGCTAAAACCGACATCAAACATCCGAAAACGCGTTCTTGGTCAGGAACGCTCCAAATCGACTGCACTCTTTTGCGATCAACTTGTCTAATTGAGGATACAATACACGCCAAATTTAGCCGTAGCGCTGTCCGCCGTTCGACAGCGCTATAGTCAGATTCTAACTGTACAATGTGGTCGACTATAGCGAGAAATCTATAGCAAGGGCGTACGGGCCCTATAGTTACGTACCCCCCTGGCACCCCTAATCCTCTAGGCCCTTGCCCTACTTCCGCTACCCCTAGCCCCTTAATTAACAAGCCTACCCTTAAACCCGATTGTACAAGCTATATGTTTGCGCCCTACCTCTCTAGCGCTACAGCTATAGCTATAGCCACTACTACTGCTGCTACTACCGCTACCACTACTACTTCCGCCACCGATTCTACCACTGCTATAGCTGCTACTAGGCCAAGCGATATATCGTTTAATAGCCCTTTTAAAGGGCTTTCTAGCAGTTAGTACGCTACTCCTGCTAACGCCGCTACTGCCCTTCTAAAAAAGGGTAAAGAAAAGGAGAAAGCTTTACCGCTGTTAACTCTTGCCCTTACCTTCTCTAGCCTTATAGACTCGATAGTCAGCCTTTTAATCAATAACCGGGCTTTTAAGGAAATCGTCGAATATATAGGGCTAGCTAGAAAGCTAGCTCTAACGTAAATACTAAAGGAGAAGGAGAAGAAGGCAATAATTCCGATCTTTCCTTCTTTTACTAGCCAGGCCTAAAAGCAGAAGAAGCAGCAGTACTAATAACAACAACAATAACAATAACAACAACAACAGCAGTAACTAGCCCCTTAGCCCAAGACCTGCCGTACCTAGGCTACTATAGCAGTAGCTAAGGTAAAGCTGACTAAACTAGGCCTAGAAAAACAAGTCCTTATACGCCTAGGATCAGCCTCCTCCCCCCTTAGTCAGAAATCAGCGCTAGAGATTATATAGGCAGTTCAGAAGGTAACAAGGCATACTATTAAGGGGGTAAGGACCCTACTAAGCAGTAACCTTATACTAGTTATAAAGGAAGAGAAGGTAAAGAAGGCTTTAGAGGAAAATACAGCCTGGCTAGCCTCTTTATTACCAGAGGCCTCCCTCTATACCATTACCTAGGCAGTAGCTGTTAAAGGGCTTATAATAGCTAATCTGATAACGGAAGCTAGCCTCTTAGCAGCTATAAAAGAAGTATATCCCTTAGCCTTCCGAGCTAAAGTCTAGCACCTACTCTAAATTGAAAGAACAAGAGTTTCAGCACTTATAGCCTTTTCTAGCTAACAAGAGGCTTATAAGGCCTGTTAAAACGGTATCTTCTAGGCTTATAGGGCCCTAAAAGCGGAGCCTTATATCGATAAGGCTAGGGCCCTTTAGTGCTTTAACTGCTAGTGTTAGGGGCATAAGGCTAAATACTGCCACTCCCCTGCCCTTGGCTATAACTACAGCTAAGAAAAGAAGAAGCATACCAACGAAGTAGCCTGTACTAGGGCCTAGAACTGCCGGAACTACCAAGGAGACTACTATACTAGGGCAGAGGAATGCCCTAAAAGAAAGAAATATAGGGCATAAGCAAAGGCCTACCTTCAAAATAGGCCTATCAACTTCGACCTTCCAGGCCCTCTTAAGCCAGCAATATCGATAGAAGACCGGCTAGAAAGAGAAGAGGGCTATATAGTAGTAGCTGGAAAACGCCGCCGTGGACGCCCTTCTATAATACCCGCCATTACTATTACCGCTACTATAGCCCCCCTTTCCTAAAGGACAATAAGGGAGGCTTTTAACAAAATCCCTACCGCTACCTTCACCGCTACTACCAACCCTATAGCTATAGCTACAGATATACCTGTACCCTCCTCCCTAGAGCCGGCAAGGGGCTCTATAGAGGAGGAGGATATAGATATGCTCTAAGTCTTTTCTTTCCTTTTATTTCTACTCCTTTTGTTTAAGATAGCCTCCCTCCTTTCCTTTAGACTGCTTTCCTTCTACCCTTCCCTATAGCTAGTATCTTACTACTATGCCCAAGGTAAGAGGGAAGGCTATAAGGCTAAGCTTATAAGCTTCTAAGCTTTAAGCCTAGACCTACCTTTACCTCTTTCGCTGATAAGACCCCTTCCTTATTTCCCTACCCCGAGCCCTATATTAATTGAGATATAGGGCGTTCTTACGGGAGACAGGTAGGGGAATAGGTGCGATTTCCCTTAGTAGCCTCCTAGACGGCCTCCCCTTGCGTTGTTTTTTCTTTTAGTACTGCTCTTTTCCTCTTGCTAGGTTGCCCGCCTTGTTAAGCTCGTTGGAGGTTTTTCATCCGTTTTCCGGTTTTCCTCTAGCATAAGTGTAAGCTAGCAGCCCCTTATAGCCCCTTAGGGGACTCTATAGGAGTAATAGATATCTATCTATCTATCTATAATAGTTAGCTATACGATACGGGATCTACGGACCATATTAGTAATAGTAAAGAGCGGTTTACTACCTTTACGCCTAACACAGGCCAGTTACGCCCTATTAACACTGGAAATGGCCCTATAAGCCCGGCTGGTATAGGCTCTATTACACTAGAAGTATTATCTAGAAAGGCCCCCCCTACCTATACTAAATTAGTAATAGATAACGTTTTATACCTACCTAATATTGATAAAAATATTATTAGCGGGGTTAGGTACTATGATTCGGGAGGTTGTCTTATAAAGGAAACCCTTTACGGGGGTGATAGACGCTGTATAGCTGTACTAGACTTTAAAAAATCAGGATTTTTTCTTGACGTTAAAGGCAGCTCTAAGCCTATATTACATGCAAATTTTGCTTTTCCTTTAGGCCTTACTAGTTATAATACTACTAAAAGTATAGAGCTGTAGCGTAATAAGATAGTAGTGGAAATTCCTTCTAATTCTATTAGAAAGGAAGACTATAGACCTATTATAGAGGATGCTATAGTATCCGAAGCTATAGAGCCTAATAAGCGCTATAATCTAAGGAATTCTCCGGCTAAGGGTACTACTTTAGAAGGTGTAGGACCTTCTTTAAGGGGGAAAAGGCCCTGTAGGCCTGTAGAGCCCTTAGCTACTGCCCAGGCCCCCTATCAAAGTCCCTGTGAGACTAGGGAGCCTGAGCCCTTAACTAGCACTGGAGACCTGCCCTGTATGCTAAGAGAGCCAGTCATAGAGGGGAATAAAGTAGAAAAGGCTATATCTAGCCCTACTTTAAAGGAGCCTAATATAGGTCAGTGAGATTACTATAATCTACTTAATTTAGCTAAATTGTGGCACGTTAGGCTAGGCCATATAGGCCTGCGTCTTTTGAAAAAGACCTCTAGTATTACTAAAGGGCTGCCTAATTTTGATAAAATAAAGGAAGCTGATTTTCACTGCTCTAGCTATGATCGAGGTAAAGCAGTAAGAAGGGTTAGTAAGGCTTTAATACCTGACCTACCTAGGGTCTGAGACTCAATAGAGGGGGATACTGTTAAAATTAGGCCTAGGCCTTATAATAGAAACCCTATAGTCTTACTTCCTGTTGACCGTAAAAGTAGGTATAGGTGGGTTTTTAACCTACCTAATAAATCAGGCCCTATAGTAGCTAACGCTATTAAGGGCTTTTTTAGGGGCCTAAGGAATGGATTTGGTAGATATCCTACTAAATTCCACTTTGACGGAGGCACTGAAATAACTGATTTATTAACTACTTGGTTAGCTAAAAGGGGTATTAAATTTAGCACTTCTGCCCCCTATATCTACGAGCAGAACGGCTTAGTAGAACGATCAGTTAGAGTTATACTAGACCGTATAAGGTGTACTATTCTTAGTAGCGCTTTTGTCATGGCCAGAGCAAAGATGGGTTATGGAAAGATGTTGTTGCACATAGGATAGAAGGTCCTGGTATAAGACGAAGCTATATATGTATAGGATAACAACGGACTATAACAGCACCCTACCCTAAAACTACAGTCGTCCTTGACTATAAATAATAATCGTATATAGTAGTGTTATATATATTATTGTTTAGTTATAAGTATGTTGCTTCCGGTTTACATCTAAAGGTAGTAGTAATAAGACCCGTATATAGGGTCGAAGTAACAGTACTAAGGCCTGTATATATCTGACCTACGTCCGGGCCTATACGTTTTAACCTACCTTCTTAATTAGGTGCCATAGCCTACCAGTTAGGCCTACCTTCCCTATTAGGCGGCAGACCTACCTAGCTAGGCTAAACACTAGCGCAGCGCCGAAGCTGCCTTTTAACAAGTTCGACACCAGCCTAAGTCGCTATCGAGTCGTTAAAATTTTCTCCCTTATGTACCAACCGCGTAACCTAGTTAGCTTTTATCAAGAATCGTTGCCGAACCTCTGCAGATATAGCCCCGACTCCCCGATTTGCTCCCCTAGTAAAGGAGGTCCCGTACAAAGTATATATTAGGTCTATTATCTTCTACACGATAAAGGCTATACGTTATAGTAGGCCTATTAGTATTTTTTCTATAGAGCCTTATATAGTAACCGCTGCTAGAGGGTAGCAATATAAGCATTACGTAAAGTAGAAGAAGGCTAATTATTTAGCGGTATATTAAGGAGCTCCTAGCAAGTCGGGTATAATACAGTACTAACGCCTATAGTAGCCTATAGGGGTTCTGCAGTATAAGATAGAGGAATATATGCCTATATACCATGTCGCTAAGAGATTCTACACTATATTAACGACGGATCCTAACAGACCTATTAGGAACGTATAGTATTATTTTAACTAGCTAGAACGGTCCTAGGTCGCTATAGCAGTATACTAGCTGCTATATAACCTCGATACTATAACTAAGGTATATTACGCAAAGCATAGTATAAATAGGATAAAAGTTTTTTCTACGGTAGGTGACCGATAAGGTGGCATTTAGGTAGAGGTTCGGTTATAAGTCGGAGGCTAGTTACTAACGTATTATATAGGAGAAGATTATCGTATACGAAAATTTCATATAGAATCGTCGTTAGTACTACGCCTATATTATGCCGCTGCTTGCCCCCTAGGGCGCCAACAAGGCTATAGGAGATTTTTCGCACTATCGTAATGCATGGTTTTATCAGATATAGCCTAGTCTTAACATGCATAATAGCTACTACATAGTCGTAGTAGCCTTAAAGAAAAGGCTGGCTAAGGCGCTGCGTAATAGCACCGAACCTTGTAATAGGGACGCTTAGGTAGCGGCCTATACAAGTATTTGTGCCGAATTAGGCAGGTAGTCGTTTCGTGGAATATAGGGTTCTTTATACTCTGCCGTTTTAGCACATTTTATACTAAGTTAGTGCCAAGTCGATTTAGCGTTACAAAATAGGCAATCCCTACTCTTAGAACCAATTCAGTAGGCCAGGCTTAGCAGGATATTTAGTATAAAAATCCCGTATATTACTTGTATAGCCTCGAATGTTTATTGCTAGTTCCTAGGTAGGTTTATAGGGTTTTAGCTATTAGATCCTATATTTAAGGGTGCTGTTTCTAAGGTAAGAGTTAAGTATCTTGTCGAAGTACTACTTAATCTCTAGTTTAGGGCCTTTGTTAGATAGGACAGCTCTATAAGGGAATAATAGTAGGTTTATAGAATGTTAGCCTAGTAGCCCTTTAAAGGCAAGTTAGACCAGAGATATATAGAAGACAGGGAAGATCTTATATAGGGGTAGGATATGCACTACTACTACCTGTCTATACACCTTAGATACCCTCTAAAGGCCAAGCTACTTATAGCTTAGCTTTTTAAATAGCCGACTCTTTTAAATGTTAGCAGTACTAACCTATACCTTATCATTAACTTTATACTAAACTAAGTCCTAGCGTTTCTTATTTATAGTCTTGGCTATACAAGTTTAAGCTTGTTCTATAAATAGTCGAGCGTAGTTAACTACTCTTTATAGTCTCTTACAGATAGACTAGGCATTTAGGAACTCTTTTTGTTCAACATCGGTATATAGGGGAGTTGTAGGTAGCTCAGGTTCGACGCCTATATTACAGTACTATCTATAATTAGCGAAGAATAGTATAAAACAGGTCGCCTCTAACTTATAGTTATTACTTACAAACTCTACTAGGGGTAACCAGTCTATCTAATCATCTTAGTAGAACGAAATAAAAGCTTATAGGTACTGTTCTAGGTAGGCATTTATAATTTCTATCTGTCTATTGGTTTTAGGGTAAGCTATAGAGGAGTGCTGTAGAGTAATTCCTAAAAAGCAGCAAAGTTCCCTCTATAAGGTACTAACGAACTAAGTACCCCTATCTAATATAATACAGTCTAGGGTACTATAGAGTTAGAAGATATTTATAATAAAGGTAGAGGCAAGTATAGTAGTAGAAAGGTTAAATACTATAGCGAAGTGTCTTATTTTTATTAGTCTATCAACTATAACTAGAATATACTAGTAGTCGACCCTATATCAGTAGTAGGTTAGAAAAGGTAAGATATAATTAATACTTATTATAGTCCAAGGCCGGAAAGGGATTGGCAAAGGTATAAGGAGGCCTGGCGGAGCTCCTTTAGCATTCTTAGTATAGTAGCAAATATAGTATACTATAATAAATTATATAATATCCTGCTTAATATACAGCTAATAATAAGAGCGTTATAGGAGTTCCAGTATCTTATTACAGCCTAGGTACCCTACTAGCGATAGACTATGGTTTCTATAAATGACTTGTAGCCTTGTCCTATTGTTAGGTAGGATAAAAAGACAGTCGTTAACATAAAGTCGGCTACGAATTACTGTATAGTTAGCTATAACAGCCTGCAGAAGCGGTCTAAGCTTAGGTAGAAATATGCGGTAATTAGGGTCCTGAATATAGTCTAGGAGCCTCTAAGAATCCTGGTAGTTAGAATAGATAGCCTGAATAATAGAGTTGATTAAATTAGATATATCAAGTATAAGGAGAAGAAGAGGAAGGACAGTAGTAAGTTAGACGTAACCCTATTTTAAGTCTAGAAGTAAAATCTAAGATCTCCTTATAATCTAGGCGTCTAATAAATCTAAGGAAGTTGCTAGGGAGTTGCTAGGGCGTTGGAAGAGGGCGTCTAGTACAACGTAGTTGCTACTAGGCCTATAGGTAATTTGGAATCGGAAATCACCTAGGAATTCAAACTACTAAACCTACCTCTGGTTAAGGATTTTTGTTATATAAAAGTACTATAGGTTTTTATAGTCTATAAATATTTCGATAGGGCGGTCTAGGCTCTATAGTTCTAGTCTCTATTCCTTAAACGCTTTGATAATAGCTAAGAGCTCCTTATTATAAATCTTATAGTTGTATTCTACTAGTATATATTTTACCGAGAAGAAGGTAACTAGGTATAGAACCCCCTCTAAGTCGTATTAGGATAGTACGCCTCCTAAGGCCTAGTTAGATATATCTATCTCTACTATTATCCTATAGCTAGGGTTGAAGTATTATAAGATAGGTACTATAGTAAAAGCCTGCTTTAAACGTTAGAAGGAGGTTTCCTCTTAGGAGGAACTAGACTATAGCCTAGTCTAGGCCCTCTTATAGTAAAGAGGTATCAACGGACGTGCTATAGATGAAAAGCCAGAGATAAAACGTCGGTAGTAATTGGAGAAGCCTAAGAATCGCTGTAGATCCCATAGTAATTCTAGGCAGGGCTAAGACGTAATTGCTTTAATCTTTTTAGGGTCTATAGAGATACTGAATATCAAAATAATAAGTCCAAGGTATTATATCTAGGTAGTATGAAAGTTATACTTCTTAATATCTACTATAAGGCCTACATTTATTAGCCTTATAAGCATATTGTAGATATGTCGGGTATAGTTCGTAGGTATATCGCTAAAGATAAGGATATTGTCTAGATAAGCGGTTGTATATTTGTCTAATATATTAAACAAAATATAGTTAATAAAGTGTTACTAAGTGCTAGGTGTGCCTGTTATGCCGAAATTTGCTACTAAGTACTTGAATAGGCTAAAGTAGGTAGTAAATACAGTCTTCCATTCGTTACTAGGGGCGATTCAGATCTGGTTAAATGCCGCTATAATATCGAGTTTAGTATATATTTTTGCCTGGCATAACATGTCTAACAATTCTCTAATAAGTAGAATTGGATATCGATTTTTAATTATAACGTTATTTAGGCCTCGGTAGTTAACATAGACTTATACCCTACTACTAGGCTTCTTTGCTAATAGTACTAGTATAGCTACTGATAATATACTACTCTGTATAAAGCCCTTAGAAAGGTGGTCATCTAGGTATTTCTGGATTACTAGGAGCTTCTAGGAGCTTATAGGGCAGTATTAAGTAGCTAGTAGTAACTTGCCTAGGATAAGTTTAACTTAGTAATCAAAGGGACAGTAAAGTAGTAATATTTCTAAGTTTATAGGAAGAAAAGCTATAATCAAGTCGTAGTATATAGACGGTAAGAGTTTCTTAATATCGGTTTCTAAAATAGGTAGGTTAATTTTAAGATACTTTTTAATATCCTTGTTAGATACTCTAAAGAGGCAAGAAGGGAAGACGTTAGTATTATCTAGAGTTAGGAATAAGTTGATAGTAAACCCTCTTTAGAGCAATATATCTATTACTATATAGAGTTCTGCCATTGATATACTAGAGACGCTAGAGTCCTTTACAAAAGATAAGAATAGTATAGTAGATAGAAGCTATAAGTTAGAAGGATCCTAGTTAGTAATTAAAGGGGAGTTAGGGGAGCCTTAGGTAGGTATTAAAGGGTCCTTATCCTAGAGTACAACTAATATCCTTCTATCAAGGGTTATAGTACTAGAAGCCCAGTCTAGTAAAGGATTATAGGCATAGAGCCAAAGGAGGCTAAGAATTATATCTAGTCTAGAAGAGCTTAGAGGCTAGATATATAGGGATAATAGCTTAGAAGTACAACCAGAATTAGGTTAACTAAATAAATGGTCTAAGATATAGAAATCTATAACAAGACTAGCCTACTTACTATCTATAAGGCATAAAGGGTAAGGTAAATCCAAAGTAGATTGCTTTAACCCTAAGTGATCTACTATAAAGGAATTAACAGATCTAAGCAAAGAATAACTAGAGTTGATAAGGGTTTAGAGAAAGACTGCCTTACCTTATATATATACCAAAGTAGCAAAAAGCAAAGAAGAATTAACACGAACTACATCTAAGGTAATAACAAACTCCAGATTAGAGGTAAAAGGCCTAGGATAATGATCCAGTATTCCTAGGCCTAGGCTTTTCCCTTAGAGTTCAGTTATAGAGCTATAGCTAAGGCAGTAGTAGGTTAGTTCTTCTTTACTCTATAATTATAGGCAAGATAGCCTAGCTTACTATAATATAAGCAAAGGCAGTTATCGATCCTATAGGCCTTTTCCTTAGAAGAAAGGTAGAAACCTAGGGTTAGGATAGCTCCTAATGCTATAGGGTTACTATTATTATAAAATCCTAGTTAAAAAGGTAATACTAACCTAGAGCTAATCTAAGATTAATACTGTTCTACAGTAATGTTATTTTAGAGCTTCTAATAAAGCTCTATCTACTTTACAAAGTCTATAAGGCTAGGTCAGTCTACCATACTAATAACAGCATAGTATAGCTTTTAACCTACTTTCCATTAAAGGTAGGTAATACATTATACAAAGGTCTAGTTAGAATATTCACAGAGTTATACTGGCTCTATTAGGAAGTCGGCAAATAAGAGCTTATCCCTATCTATATCTAGTTTCTCTAGTTTAATAAGGCTAATTGTACTAATATCTTCTATAAGATACTAAGAGTCTAGTAATACAAAAATATCAGCAATATACATAATTATAGAAGCGTTAGAGGGAAGGCTATAAGCTAGTACAACTAGCTTATCCACTTCTAGGCGAATTCGCTAATAAGGTTTGCCACTAAGATACTATAAAACATAGAGGACTTGGACTAGGGTATTAGAGAAAAAAGCTTTATCAATAGCAAGCTTTACTAAGACCTAGGACTTCTAGGCAATATAGGCTATCTACTATTCAATAGAGTTTATAGAGGTTCTATTAAAGGTCGGAGGGTTAACGCTAAGGAGTTAGAATAGCATTGTATAACTTGTTAAGACAGGAGCTAGAGGGGGTTAGGGAAAAGTAGCTAAAGGGAGGGCAGAAGGGGCCCTAGAGGAAGTTATAGCTAAGTCAGTAGAGATACCTAAAATTCTAGAATTTGCAGCTTATAGGAAATAGAGTAGTTAATCGTTGCTAGATAAGATAAGGTTAGCTAGGTCGGTAGCTAGCATTCCTAAGGAGCCTAGTACCCCTAAGCCTTATACTTCAAGCCAGTCTTCTGCTAATTGGTTACTGTTAGTTGCTATTATAGAATCGGTAGTAACTTGTGGTTAAAGTATATATAGAAACAGGGGGATTCGTTAAATCGTTTGTCAAAATAGACTTTTAACAAAAGGTTTTCTTTACTTACTAAATCTTGCTAATTTAACAAGAATATATAGGTACAACAAACTGTTATAGCCAGAGCAAAGATAGGTTATAGAAAGATGTTGTTGTACATAGGACAGAAGGTCCTAGTATAAAACAAAGCTATATATGTACAGGATGACAACGGACTGTGACAGCTTTACCCTAGTATTTGTAGTGCTTTATACTGGAGGCTGTAGTAGAATTAGTTAATAGTACAGCTATAACAAATAAGGAAACCACTCCTTTCCAGGCGCTATTTGACGAGCTAGAGCCTAGTATTCCATATATACCTAACCTAGAGCGCTATAGGGCTATAGGCGCTAGAGGAGAGGCTATTATACCTTGAGAAAAACAGTCTAAATCGTTAAAATTTACCTCTAGAACGGAAGAGTATAAATTACTAGCGGTATTAGGTTCTAAGACCTACCTAGTATATATACCGTCTAGAAGAGCAGTACTTAAAACCTCTACTGTTAAGTTCATAGAGGATAATACAGTACTAAGTTAGCCTACTGATAATACGGCTTTAGAGGGGGAATTAGTAGACCTAGACCTAGATTTAGAGGGGGCTGTCAGCCTAGACCCTTCTAATCTTAATACTAAAAAGCCTATTAGTATAGAAATAGGACCTAGTAAGCTAGAACCCTACGAATCTTCTTCCGATAGTGAATTAGATGAACCCTTACCGGATAAGCCTATAAATCCGGGTATAGTAGAGTCTACTAGGCCTACTATATCAATTAGAAAGCCTGAATTACTAGAGGCGTTTCCCTAAACTATAGAGCCTATTTTTGCACCTAAGCCTATAGAAGTTATAGCGCCTAATCAGCCTATAACAAACGAACCTCTTAATAATAGTGATCTTATTTCAGAGGGGGATAAAATGCAGCTCGATTACTATAAGCTTTTAGCTAAGACTAGTAGCTATATACTGTCTTTTGTCTATAAGGCTCGAAAAAGGGTAATATCTAAGGATAGTACGCCTACTACTTATAAGTAAGTCTTAAAACTACCTAGAGATGAGCGAAGTAAGTGGTTAGAGGCTATTACCAAGGAATTTATCCAGTTATTAGAGCTAGGGGTTTTTAAATTCCTACCTAGGAGTCTATTACCTTTTAACTGCAAGCTTATTACCTGTTGAAACGTTCTTAAGGTTAAAAAGGACGCTAAAAACAGGCCTATTAAGTATAAATCTCGGTTAGTAGCTAGGGGCTTTATACAGGTAGAAGGCCTAGATTACACTGTAACCTACGCCTCTACTAGTATACCACCTACTTGGCGTATACTTCTAGCTATAGGTGCTGTTCTAGACTGGGAAATAGAACAAGCTGACTTTATAGGGGCATTTCTTAATAGCGCTCTTAGAGAAGAAATATATATGGAAATCCCTAAAGGACTATTAGACCTAGCGGCTTCTAATAAGGCTATTTATAAGCTTTTACTGAAATACGGCTATAATCCTTCTACTCCTAATATTATGAAACTATCTAAAGCGTTATACGGTCTGAAACAAAGCCCTAGAGAGTGGTAAGATAAGCTTAAAATCTTACTTAAGAGCCTAGGCTATCTCCCTCTTATTTCAGATCTAGGGGTCTTCTATAATGCTAAAACCTGCCACTTTATCGTTACCTATATAGATGACTGTCTATTTATAGGGCCTAATATAGGCTATATAACTGATTTAAAGAAACGGCTTAATAAGGTCTATGCTATAGAAGACTTAGAGCCTGCCGCCTATTTCCTAGGCGTGTAAATTATAAGGGATAGACCTAATAGGTGCCTATGGCTTAACTAGTTATAGTATATAGAAGAGGCGGTTAGCCGCTTTAACTTAGCCGATTCTAAGCCTATATCTATTCCCTTACAGCCGGGGCTAGTAAGTCAACTTTAACTTAAGGAAGATATTACTAGCTACCTCTGTAATTCTATGGAAATTAAGCTCTATCAAAGCCTAGTAGGAACAGCTATGTATATAATGCTCCTTACTAGGGTAGATATTAGCTTTACTGTACAATAGCTCTCTAGGTCTTTAAATAGACCTACAAAATCACACTTAAACGCTGCTAAAAATCTTTTTAAGTATCTTAAGAGTACTAAAGACTATAGCATCTATTTTAGCTATAACGGAAATACAGTAGCTGATCTAGGGCCTAAGCTTAGTAATAGTAGTAATACAACTACTAAGCTTAGTAGAGACTTTCACTCTAAGGAAGGGCCTAGGCCCCTAACTACTACCTCTACTACTATAGTAGATTCTAGAAATAGTAAAGGTAGTAGCCGGACTTCTATAATTAATAGTAGTCTAGTCCCTATAGGCTTTAGTGATTCTGATTTTGCAGGGGATTGGGCTACTAGTAAATCCACCTACGGCTATCTATATAAGTTAGCCGGTAGGCCTATTAGCTGGAAAACGAAAAGAGCTACTACTGTTGCTCTCTTTACCCCAGAAGCTAAAACTGATGGACTTACAGAGGCTATACGCGAAGTATAGTAGATTATAGGGCTATTTTCTGAACTTCATAGGCCTATAAACCACCCTATTACCCTCTATAGAGATAATCAGGGCTCTATTACGGTAGCTAATGACCCTGCTCTACACGCTAGAACTAAGTATACCCTACTGAAATTCCGGTACGTTAGAGAGCAGGTTAAGGCTAAAATAGTTACTATTATATATCTTAATACTAAGTATATGCCGGCTGACGGACTTACTAAAGCCCTACCAGTTAGTGGCTTTCAGTCTTTTATTAGGCTTTTAGGCCTTTAACCTAAGGGAGCTTTTTACTAAGCTACCCTTTACTCCTATATATATACTCTATACTATATATATAGAAGGCCTGGCTTAGCCTGATTAGCTTATAAGACCAGTTAATAGTACCGGCTACTTTACAGCCCTCTGGAATTACCTAATTCCTCTATATAGCCTTAAAAGGCTTATAAGGTCCTAGCTACTGTAGTACAGTTCTATAGGCGCCCTTGTGCTAGCATCAGCTGCCTGCGGCGTTAGGGAGGCCTATATTACTCTAGCTACGTCTAGAAGTACTCTAGTATATAGTATAGCTATATTTGGAAAATATAGGCTCTGGCTATTATTAGTAGTATACTTTCCTTTAGAGGGGGATTCTCTATATGACTACCTGTTATTTCCTTACTAGAACTTGCTAAAAGAATGGAGTAAAAAAGGGCATAAAATTTAAAACCGTGCTAAAAATCGTTTTCTCTATAAGAGGATAAAGGCGTTTATAAGCCCTTTACTCCTTCTATACTCTAGTGCGTCTATTAGTCGCTAGACCATAGAATATTTAGATATTATATATTACTATACGCTTTTAAGCTATAGTACCTATACCTTAAGATATAGGTTTGATTTCAACATTATATATATTCTTACTTCTTTCTATATATAATAGGGGTTTATCCTATATATATATAAGGGCATAACCCCTTTGTCTAACGGAATAGTTTTGCTCTTACGTTCTTTTTTTTCTTAGGATTCTTCTATTCTTTACCTATATATAGCTTTCTAAGGCTTATAAAGGAACAGAAGAATAGAGGGGGTGTTAAACGTACAAAATAAGCTATAGCACTCTAACGGTTATAGCTTAGGCAAAACGGATTTCAGTTCTCGAACTACTAGATATATAGCTATATTCTGAGGGTGGACCTACTTTTGTGGATACCGCTGACTAAGCTATATATTCCACTATATAGCCTAGAAATAGCTTTAAAAGGCTTTTCTATTTTTAGATTTATGCCCCACTTTTGTGGAGACAGCCTCCTTAGGCTATATAAGCGCTAGAAATAGCCTTAAAAGGCTCTTCTACTAGGTCACCTACCTACCCTGTATCTACCCTGCACCGCAGGAGCGAAAACAGAACTTACAGGAAAAGTCGTGCGGCTTACCCTACAGCTTAGGTAGCCGTGAGTCGATTATTTAAAATCGCCAGCTTATTTGGTTTTTCGGGAAGTGGCCATGCACCTACTAAGGCGCTCCTGCCGAATAGAAGGCAGGAACGGTCCCGGAGGGTATATATAGGGAAGGAAATTGCGAAGCCTTACCTACTTGGACTAGAAATCAAGTTACTACGTTACCTACAACTATAAGCCTTATAGGCCTATAAGACCCACCGAAAGCCGTGATATATAAGCTTAAAGCCCCTATAATATAGCGCTATAGCCTATAACTATACCGTTATATAAGGACTTTTATAGAGGGAATATAGTAAAGGGCCCTACTTTACTATATTAGCATATACCTAGGAAGTGCCATTTAGGCCATATCAACGCTGTTGCTGCCCCTACGTACCCTATACGACTACTACTAGTAGGCTATAGTGGTTACAGATCCTTATATAGGATTACCCATTTCAATATTAGCTAGTTAAGTCGATTCTTTTTCTACTCTTCTTTTAAGTACTTAGTAGAGTAGCAGCAGTCCTTCTTTTAGATCTAGTATTGTTAAGATCTTCTAGGAGTAGTCCTTAGTTATTACTTCTTAGAGAAATACCGCTAGTCTATTAGATACTACTAGCTGTCTATCTTTTTTACTTCTAGGGTACCCCTTAGTATAGCTGCTAATTCCTTAAATCCCTTAATTAGCTTATATAAAGCTAACTTTAGTTTAGGCACTCTATAGTATACCCTTACTATATTCGAAGTAAGAATCTCCTTACTTTAGTAGATAGGTCCTAGAGCCTACTAGATTATAGGTAGCTTATTAAGCAGCAGCTAGAGCACCTTTTTACTACTTTCGCTAGGGTTTTCTCATTATATATTTTAGAAAGTACTAGAGCTCTATATTGAAACTAGGTTCTACTTTTTAGCTTCTATCTTAAAGTATTTACTTAACCTAGTATATACTAGGTAGAAAGGAAGAAGCCGGTTAAAGTAGTTAATCTAGTAATCTCTAGCCTACCCGCAAAGTATATAGGGGAAGACTACGTATAAAGCTGTATAGTTAATCTAGAATATAATATACTAGTAGAGGAGAATCTTAACCTTATTATCTAGAATCTCGGTTTCTACCCTGCTATAGCAGTTACTGCTATTCTACGCTTTTCTAAAGTTAATGTTAAACGTATAAAATAAGCTATAGCGCTCTAACGGTTATAGCTTAGGCAAAACGGATTTCAGTTCTCGAACTACTAGATATATAGCTACATTATGAGGGTGGACCCACTTTTGTGGATACCGCTGACTAAGCTATATATTCCACTATATAGCCTAGAAATAGCTTTAAAAGGCTTTTCTATTTTTAGATTTATACCCCACTTTTGTGGAGACAGCCTCCTTAGGCTGTATAAGCGCTAGAAATAGCCTTAAAAGGCTCTTCTACTAGGTTACCTACCTACCCTGTACCTACCCTGTACTGCAGGAGCGAAAACAGAACTTATAGGAAAAGTCGTACGGCTTACCCTGCAGCTTAGGTAGCCGTGAGTCGATTTTTTAAAATCGCCAGCTTATTTGGTTTTTCGGGAAGGCGCTATGCACCTACTAAGGCGCTCCTGCCGTATAGAAGGCAGGAACGGTCCCGGAGGGTATATATAGGGAAGGAAATTGCGAAGCCTTACCTACTTGGACTAGAAATCAAGTTACTACGTTACCTATAACTATAAGCCTTATAGGCCTATAAGACCCACTGAAAGCCGTGATATATAAGCTTAAAGCCCCTATAATATAGCGCTATAGCCTATAACTATACCGTTATATAAGGACTTTTATAGAGGGAATATAGTAAAGGGCCCTACTTTACTATATTAGCATATACCTAGGAAGTGCTATTTAGGCTATATCAACGCTGTTGCTGCCCCTACGTACCCTATACGACTACTACTAGTAGGCTATAGTGGTTACAGATCCTTATATAGGATTACCCATTCCAATAGGTTATAAGCCCGGATAGCCTATAGGATAGTTATCGTTGGAGTCCAATTTTAAAGTGCTACCTCTGCCTATATATATAGGGCTATTTAAGCCTCTTATAGCTGAAAATATAGTACTATATTAGCCCTAAAAAGCTATATATTACATCTTATTAAAGGCTATTTAAGGACTAAAAAGCCTGAAAATCTAGAAGGAGAAATCGCTAAGAAATCTAAGTCCTATAGTATTAACGAGCATTTAGGGCTCTTATACACTTAGGCTAGTATACTTACCTATACTAAAAGACCTTTCTACTTATAGCTGGAAGTAGAAAGGCTAGCGTTTTAGAATTTCTAGCGCTAAAGACCTATATTTCCCTACTATAGAGCCCTTTCTATAGATATATCTATAGGCGGTAGTTAAGTCCCTACGTTAAAGTCTCTAGCCCTTAGAGCCTAGTTTAGAATTTCTACTAGAAAGCCCTACTAAGTAGCAAGTAGGCAGTGCTATAAACCTACTAAGCGCTAAGACTAGCCTAGAAAATCACTACTATAATTAGTAAGCTAGCTAATTAGCTTTAGTAAACTAGAAGCTAATTAAGTGCTTTCACTAATACTATAAGTAAATAGTAGCCTATTTACAATGGCGGATCAAGCTAAAGGGAAGGGTATAGCGCCTAAAAGGGCTAGTAACCCAGCTGATCCAGGGTAATCTTCTAGGCCTCCACTACCTATACGAACCCTATTAGAAGATAAGGAAGATGGCGAAGACTATAGCGAGGTTATAGAAGTCCTAAAACAGTATATAAAATCTTATAAGCGAGTTATAGCTAGCTAATCTAGTGATATAAAAACACTACTTTTAAGTCTAAATACCCTAAAAGCCTCTATCAAGGATAGCGTTAGCGCTATAAAGAATATATCTTCTACTTTAGCTTCTCTAACTAATAGTAGCAATGCTACTGCTACTGGAAAGACCAGCTATAGTCCTAGATTTGATCCTTTTAGCGGTACTATAGACTTAGATTCTCCTCTATATCCCCCTAGGAAAGAGCCCTATCTAGGGCCGGCTATAGATAATACAGCTACTAGTAATTTAGACCCCCCTATAGATATAGGGTCTAAGGAAGGCTTTAAGGATACTTTTACTAGTAGTATAGTAAAGAAGCTTTCTAAAAAGGCCTATACTATACCGGACGATAGTAAGCTTAGCAGAGAAAGCAATCTTGAACAGTGGATTCAGGCTTTAAGTATAGTACTAAGAGCGTTAGGGATATCAACTTTTTAGAAAACCCTAATATATCTAACACTTTTAGCAACTCTTATCAAGCTGTTCTTTTAATGCTTCTATATAATAGCTTATCTAGTGGTCCTAGGGCTGCTATATTGTAGATTCATATACCTTCTAAGGCCTTTAAGCTGCTTATTAGGCAGTATAGCCGACCTATAGAATCTAAAAAGGAGGACATCTATAACGAATTCCACGCCCTTACCTTTAGTACCTATAGAAAAGGCTTATTAGCTTTTAACGCTGAATTTAACGGCTATTTTGCTAAGCTTACTATAGCTTAAATAGATATAGATCCCTCTTTAATACTAAATTAGTATTTTAAGGCTCTAGAATCTAAGTTTCCTAGCTGGGTATTACGCTAAAAGAGCTCTATAAGACAGGCTAGAATGCTAGGTTTTACAGCCTCTAGCCTTAATATAGAATATCTAATGGCTGATATTTTAGAAGAATCTAGGAACCCGGCTATAGAGGCGTATAGAGCAGCTTACGTAGCTAATAGCTCTAATTCAACCCCTAATTCAAATTTTAATCTTAGTAAGAAGGGTAAAAATAAGAAAAAGGGTAAGAAGAAGGCTAGTTATAATATTAAAGGGCAGAATTATAGTGCTAAAAGTGCTGAACAAGCCTCCTTTATACTAGGGTCCTATAACCTAGCTATAGAAGAAGAAGAAGAGGAATCCGACTCTAGTTCTAATTGTAGTTCTTCTAGCGATTCTAATACCCAATTAGCAGTGACCGACATCAAACATACGAAAACGAGTTTTTGGTCAATACCACACCAAATCGCGTGCAACCACATCCATTCGAACCGTCCGATCGAGGACACAACGCCCGCCAATTTTCGCAGCAGCGCTGTCGGTTACGCGACGGCAGCAGGCGTGCGAAAACCGCGAAAATGGCGAGCCTAGCCTCCCTTATAGGGCTGCGTTTTTCGCGTGTATGGGCTAACAATAAGGCTCTACACCCCAGCAACCCTGCCCCTATAACCAATAATAACAACAATAGCCCCCCCCTAAGTACAGACTACCAACCCCTAAGCATAGACCAACAGCCCCTAAACGATATAGAGATGAACGACTGCTAGATTATAGCAGCTACTACCGCTATAGAGACCGCTATAAAGACTGCTACAGGCGCTATAGCTATAGCACCTATAGTACCTAGCTCTAGCGCCCTTCCTGCTATTAACGCCCCGGCCTCTAGCGCCCCCCCCTCTACAAACATCTTTGCCCCCTTTCTAAGGGGACTAAATAACAGCCAGCACGCCCCCCTTAGCTAGAAAAATACAAAAAACACAGAGAAAAAATCGGAGAAAAATACAGGAGGAAAGGGGAACGTCAACAATGCCCTAAAGACCAGCCAGGCTGCCTTAGCAACCGAAAAGACCGCTAAAACCGCCAAAACCGCCCCTAGTCCCCCGAAACTCGCCCTTACGCTTTCTAGTCTCCTAGACCAGGTTATAGGCCTAGTAAAGGACAGTACCAACTTCTGTAAGATAGTAGAGGTAACTACTAAGGCTAGACAGCTAGCCCTTATAGCTCTGCTCTAGGACCTGCCTAAGGAAGCCCTGCCTAAGGAAGCCCTACCTAAGCAGCAACAACAATAATAACAATAACAATAATAGCAGTAACCCAGCTACCCTTAGTACTAGTAACAGCTATAGCAACAGCCTAGCCACTTGCAGCCCACTGCCCCTACCTAGGCTAATATAGCCCGTAAACTAACTGCTAGTAAGGCAGTTAGGCCAGGCCTAGAACGCCAGGTACTTATCCGCCTAGGCTTAGCACAATAAGAGGTACTCTCTAAGACCGCCCTAGAGGTAGTACAGGCTATTAAACAGGCGTCTAGCCTAGCGGTTTAGGGGGTTAGGACCCTCCCTAGCGGCAACCTCCTCCTTATTATAGAAAGTATAGAGATAAAGAAGAGCCTAGAGAACAATACTACCTAGATTATAAGAGCCTTTAAAGAGAAGGCCTCCCTATATACTATAACCTAGGTAGTAGCAGTTAAGGGCCTTACTGTTTATAACCGAGTTATAGAGGAGGGCCTACTAGAAGAGGCTAAAAAGCAGTATCCTATAACAACTAGGGCAAAGGTCTGGCACTCTTAAGGGCCTAGAAGGACTAGGGTTAAGGCACTGCTAGCCTTCTCCTCCTTTGATTTAGCCTAAAGGGCCTATAAAGAGGGGGTTTTCTAGAACTGCTAGGCCCTAGAAGCAGAGCCCTAGATCGACAAGGCTAAGCCTATTCAGTGCCTACGGTGCTAGAAATAGGGCTACAGGGCTAAGGTATGCCGGAGCAAAGAAGAGATCTGCTATAACTGCAGCGCCAACAGCCATACTATACCGGAAGCCCCTACCTGCTCTAGGGCACCCTGCTATAGAAACTGCTACAAAGCCTACCACGCCTGCTCAGAGGACTGCCCCCGCCTAAAAAAAGCCTAGACACAGGCTAAAGGATACCTACAGTCTAGACCTAAGTCCTTTAACAGCAACCAACCGCCCCTATAACAATAGCAGCAACAATAACAACAGTAGCAGCAGCAGTAGCACCACCCTCCCCTATAGGAAGAGAAGAAAGAAGGCTATAATATAATCTTAGGGAAGAGACGGAGGGGCCGGCCAATAAGAGGGCTAACCCCTAACCAAAGTACAATCATAGCCTGCTTTAGCCAAATAGAGGCTAGAGGACCTACTAGACTGGAGACTATAGGAGCCCCTAGGAGCCTAGAGACTAGAGCCTCTAGAACCCCTAGGACCCTAGAAACTAGACCTAAAACCCTAGAGACTGGACCTAGACTGGACCTAGGAATTAGATCAGTTACTACCCTAACTATACACCTACTACCTACAACTATATAACCGCTGCCCTCTATATAACTAGAGGATATAGAGATATAAGAGTATGCCTCTAGAACGTACAAGGCTCTAAAGAGGTACAAGAAATACTACTCTCTATAGCAATAGAGGAAATACTCGCTATATAAGAGCCCTAGATAAACAGATAAGCCTAACACTCTACCTACTGCCCTAGGTTAGCCCTCTATCACCTTATATTTACCCTAAACAGAAGGGCGGCCCTTTATATCCACAAGTTACTCCCCCTATTAGCTTGGGCCTATAGCTCTAGCCTAGACTGGGCTAGGGCTACTATATAAACGAAGAACAGCCCTTTTATAGTCTGGTCTTTATATAACGACCTCCAGCCTTAAGTAGGCTTGCCCCTTCTTCTAGAAGAAATAAGGGGGAAGATCAATACCTACCTAGGCCTCTACCTTCTAGCTAGAGACCTTAACCTTTACCACCCTCTATAGGACCAGTATAACCGCTTTAGTCCTAAATTAGAGGACCTGCTACTACTAGCAGCAGAACAGGGACTTACCCTTCGCATACCCTATAGCGCTATAACTAGGGCACTATAGGGAGATTAAATAGGCTGGACCTCTACTATTAACTACTTCTGGCTTAGTAGTAGCCTTACCTGCTCCTATACTGGCTTAGGGATACGCTTATGCTTAGACTACTACCCTTAGACCCTAGATATCGACCTAGAGGCTATAAAGGCCCTGCTACCGCCCCCTAGGTTCTAGTAGAAGAAGATGAATAAAGAGGAGGTAGTAAGGGAGGCTAGCTCCCTTATATACAATATAAGGGGCTATAGATACCTTACATACCTTGCTAACCTAGCCGGGCTCTAGGAGGCTTATAAGTAGCTCTTAGAGGAACTCCAGTGTATTGCTAGGGCTATAACCTCTAGAAGAGCCCTAATAACTACCGGGAAAAGGAGAGCCCCCTGGTAGAACAACGAAGTCTACCAAGCAGTCTAGGAAAGAAAGAGGGCAGAAAGGCAACTACAGCGCTCCCCTACTAGCCAGGCCTACTCTAATGCCTATAGGGCAGCCCTAAGGAAACAAACAAAGACTATAAGGGATAGTAAGAGGAAAAACTAGAGGGCCTTTCTATAGGAAGCTAGGGAGAAGCCTGAAAAACTATAGTAGCTAGAAAGATAGGCTAGGCTATAGAGCACCGCCGTACCGCCCCCCCTAAAGCTACTAACCCTCGGACAAGCCAGTACCTTCTAGAAGAAGGTTAAGGCCCTTTTAGCATGCTTCTTCTCCCCCTCCCCCTAAGAAGACAACCTAGGGGAACCCCTTATAGGCCCTAGGCTATTAGTTAGCTAGATGGTTAAGCTAGACGATATAAAGGAGGCTGTTAAAACAATAAAGCCCTGGAAAGCACTAGGACCAGACGAACTCCCTATAGGCTTTCTAAAGGCCTGTGGCGACCCCCTATACCAGGTACTCGCTATATTAGCATTAAAGTCCTTCCTCTACGGCTTTTACCTATAGGAATATAAGGAGGCAATTACTATAGTCCTCCTAAAGCCAGGAAAACAGCTAGACGCCTATAACGCCCCTAGGGGCTACTGCCCTATAGCCCTACTTAACTATATCAGCAAGATACTAGAGAAGGTTATAGGGGCAAAAATAAGGGATGTTGTAGAAGCCTTTAAGCTTATTCTAGCGATATAGTAGGGCTACTACCGCTATAAGTCCATAGAATCCGCCATACACCTCCTACTAACCTAGGTCTAGGAAGCCTGGAAATATAAGGCTAGGGCCTCCCTACTATAGCTCGACCTATTAGGGTATTTCGATAGCATCCCCTATATAAGGCTCCTAGCTGTCCTAGATTAACTAGGGCTGCCTACCTAGCTGCTCTCCTGGCTAAGGGAGTTCCTCTCCTCTAAGACTACTAGCCTCTTATTTAACGGCTAAAGAAGCTAACAAATCCTAGTACCTACTGGGGTACCCTAAGGATCACCACTTTCACCTATTCTCTCAGTCCTATACCTCTGCCTACTATATAAAAGGCTAGAAAGAAAACACCCTACTATCTCTACTATAGGATACATAGATAACACTAACCTACTAGCCTTTAGAAAAGATGCTATAACAATAACTAGGTAACTAGAAAAGGCCTGGAAAAAGTACTTAGACTGGGTAATAACTACTAGGGTTACTTTCTTAGCAGTAAAAAGCAAGCTTATATACTTCCCCCTAGGAAGAAGGCCCTGGAATACCCCTATTTGCCTAGGACCTACAAAGGACTCTCCCCCCCTACAACCAGCAACAGAGGCCCGTTTTCTAGGGGTATAGCTAGACCCTAAGCTTACCTAGAAGGCCTATGCTAACACCCTACAGCAGAAGCTGAAAACGCAGTCCCTAGCTATTACTAGGCTAGTAGGGAAGACCTAGGGACCTGGAATCGAGAAGACTAGGCTCCTTTATACAGTAGTTATAAGGCTAGTTCTAGCCTACGCAGCCTTAGCCTGGCATACTCCAACGCCTATAGTACCAAACAAGCCATAAGGTATAGTAAGAGGCCTACTTATAGCAGAGAACGAGGCCTTAAGAAGGGTTATAGGGGCCTATAAACGAACGCCGACCTAGAGTCTCTAGTATAAGGCTAACGTCCCCCCCCTTAACCTCTACCTTAACGCCCTCTCCTTTTCTAGCTAAGCTAGGATAAACAGAGCTATAGGGGAAGAAGTTACTAAGCAGAAAGAAGCCCTACGCTACTCTCTAGGCAACAGGACCCCTAGGACTAGCCTCCCCCTAGAAGGACATATAAAACAAAAGAGGAAGAAAGAGGCAGTAGTATAGTAGTATTACCAGCAGCTATAGAAGGCTATTAATAAGGAGCCCCTATATACCGCCTGGAAAGACTGCTACCTCTAAGAAGCTATAGCCTCCGGCTATAACCCCTATATAGAGAGCCTTTTAGAGAAATCAGCCAAGGATGCCTTCTAGGGAGAGAATCTAACTAAGGGCTTTAAAGAGACCTTTAAAAGGCGCTACTATAACCTCTCTAAGGCTAAAAGCTCGCTGCTAATATAGGCCCGTATAGGGAAGATAGGCCTAAGGGGATTCCTATATACCTGTAAGGTGCCTAGGGTTAACAGCCCCCTCTGCCGCTGCCACCTAGCTATAGAGGATATCCAGTATATATTCGACGGTTGCCCGGCCTACCCCTCGACCTCCTTTAAGGAGAAAGAAAGGGGGGATATACATAGCTTCCTCTATAGGCTTGAAAAGGGAGGCGGCAACGCTGTACGCCCCCTAATCCGCCATATCGCTACTAGACTGCCAGAATACTCGGTTGCTTAGAGGCTAGGAGCGGTCTAGCCTATACCCCTTTAGGAAGTATGTTTTCATGCTCCTAAGGGGGCGGTATCTATTACGGTAAAGAACGGCCCAACCCTACCTACACCCTCCCTCCTCTTCCACGCACAGTTATAGGTTTTTCACCCGTTATACGGTTTTCCTATAGCACTAGACTAGCCCACCTAGATATCCCCTACAGGGATCAGATAGCGTAATAGAATCTATCTATCTAATACCCAATTAGCATAGCTATTAGCGTTAAAAGGGTATAAGAAGCGTAAAGACTTTAAAGGAAAAGGCCTAAAAACCTCTTCTAATAACAAGGCAAAATATAAAGATAATCAGCCTAGAAGATGCCCTAGAGACCCCGCTCTTTATAAAAGTTGGCTATACGATACAGGATCTACGGACCATATCAGTAATAGTAAAGAGCGGTTTACTACCTTTACGCCTAACATAGGCCAGTTACGCCCTATTAACACTGGAAATAGCCCTGTAAGCCCGGCTGGTATAGGCTCTATTATACTAGAAGTATTATCTAGAAAGGCCCCCCTACCTATACTAAATTAGTATTAGATAATGTTTTATACCTACCTAATATTAATATAAATATTATTAGTAGGGTTAGGCACTATAATTCAGGAGGTTGCCTTATAAAGGAAACCCTTTACGGGGGTGATAGACGCTGTATAGCTATACTAGACTTTAAAAAATCAGGATTTTTTCTTAACGTTAAAGGCAGCTCTAAGCCTATATTACATGCAAATTTTGCTTTTCCTTTAGGCCTTTCTAGTTATACTACTAAAAGCATAGAGCCATAGCGTAACAAGATAGTAGTAGAAATTCCTTCTAATTCTATTAGAAAGGAAGACTATAGACCTATTATAGAGGATGCTATAGTATCCGAAGCTATAGAGCCTAAAAAGCGCTATAAGCTAAGGAATTCTCCGGCTAAGGGTACTACTTTAGAAGGTATAGGACCTTCTTTAAGGGGAAAAAGGCCCTGTAGGCCTGTAGAGCCCTTAGCTACTGCCTAGGCCCCCTATCAAAGTCCTCGTAAGACTAGGGAGCCTGAGCCCTTAACTGGCACTAGAGACCTGCCCTATATGCTAGGAGAGCTAGTTATAGAGGGGAATAAAGTAGAAAAGGCTATATCTAGCCCTACTTTAAAGGAGCCTAATATAGTTCAGCGAGATTACTATAATCTACTTAATTTAGCTAAATTGTAGCACGTTAGGCTAGGCCATATAGGCCTACGTCTTTTGAAAAAGACCTCTAGTATTACTAAAGGGCTGCCTAATTTTGATAAAATCAAGGAAGCTGATTTTCACTGCTCTAGCTGTGATCGAGGTAAAGCAGTGAGAAGGGTTGGTAAGGCTTTAATACCTGACCTACCTAGGGTCTTGGACTCAATAGAGGGGGATACTGTTAAAATTAGGCCTAGGCCTTATAATAGAAACCCTATAGTCTTACTTCTAGTTAACCGTAAAAGTAGGTATAGGTGGGTTTTTAACCTACCTAAAAAATCAGGCCCTATAGTAGCTAACGCTATTAAGGGCTTTTTTAGGGGCCTAAGGAATGGTTTTGGCAGATATCCTACCAAATTCCACTTTGACGGAGGCACTGAAATAACTGATTTATTAACTACTTAGTTAGCTAAAAGAGGTATTAAATTTAGCACTTCTGCCCCCTATATCCACGAGCAGACCGGCTTAGTAGAACGATTAGTTAGAGTTATACTAGACCGTATAAGGTATACTATTCTTAGTAGCGCTTTACCCTAGTATTTGTAGTGCTTTATACTGGAGGCTGTAGTGGAATTAGTTAATAGTATAGCTATAACTAATAAGGAAACCACTCCTTTCTAGGCGCTATTTGACGAGCTAGAGCCTGGTATTCCATATATACCTAACCTAGAGCGCTATAGGGCTATAGGCGCTAGAGAAGAGGCTATTATACCTCTAGAAAAACGGTCTAAATCGTTAAATTTACCTCTAGAACGGAAGAGTGTAAATTACTAGTGGTATTAGGTTCTAAGACCTATCTAGTATATATACCGTCTAGAAGAGCGGTACTTAAAACCTCTACTATTAAGTTTATAGAGAATAATACAGTACTAAGCCAGCCTACTGATAATACGGCTTTAGAGGGGGAATTAGTAGACCTAGACCTAGATTTAGAGGGGGCTGTTAGCCCGGACCCTTCTAATCTTAATACTGAAAAGCCTATTAGTATAGAAATAGGACCTAGTAAGTTAGAACCCTACGAATCTTCTTCCGATAGGAAACTAGATAAACCCTTACCGGATAAGCCTATAAATCCGGTTATAGTAGAGTCTACTAGGCCTACTATATCTATTAGAAAGCCTAAATTACCAGAGGCGTTTCCCAGAACTATAGAGCCTATTTTTGCACCTAAGCCTATAAAAGTTAAAGCGCCTAATCAGCCTATAACGAACAAACCTCTTGATAATAGTAATCTTATTTCAGAGGGGGATAAAATGCAGCTTGATTACTATAAGCTTTTAGCTAAGACTAGTAGCTATATACTGTCTTTTGTCTATAAAGCTCTAAAAAGGGTAATATTTAAGGATAGTACGCCTACTACTTATAAGCAAGTCTTAAAACTACCTAGAGATGAGCATAGTAGGTGGTTAGAGGCTATTACCAAGGAACCTATCCAGTTATTAGAGCTAGGGGTTTTTAAATTCCTACCTAGGAGTTTATTACCTTCTAACTATAAGCTTATTACCTGTCGAAACGTTCTTAAGGTTAAAAAGGACGCTAAAAACAGGCCTATTAAGTATAAATCTCAGTTAGTAGCTAGGGGCTTTATATAGATAGATAGATTCTATTACGCTATCTGATCCCCGTAGGGGATATCTAGGTGGGCTAAACTAGTGCTATAGGAAAACCGTATAACAGGTGAAAAACCTATAACCGTATATAGGAAAAAAGGGGGGTGTAATAGGGGGTAGGCTAATCTTCACCAGAGTAGATACCGCCCCCTTAGGAGTATAAAAACATACTGCCTAAAGGGGTATAGGCTAGACCGCTCCTAGCCTCTAAGCAACTAAGTATTCTAGCAGTCTAGTAGCAATATGGCGAACTAGGGGGCGTATAGCGCTGCCGCCCCCTTTTTCAAGTCTATAGAGAAAGCTATATATATCCCCTCTTTCCCTTTCTTTAAAAGAGGCTAAAGGGTAGGCCAGGCAACCGTCGAATATATATCGGATATCCTCTATAGCTAGGTAGCAGCAGTAGAGGGGGTTATCAACCCTAGGTACCTTATAGGTAAATAGGAATCCCCTTAGGCCTATCTTTCCTATATAGGCCTGTATTAGTAGCAAGCTTTCGGCTTTAGAGAGGTTATAGTAGCGTCTTTGGAAGGCCTCCTTAAAGGCCTTAGCTAGGTTTTCCTCTTGAAAGGTAGCCTTGGCTGATTTCTCTGAGAGGCTCTCTGTATAGGGGTTGTAGCCAGAGGCCCTGGCCTCCTATAAATAGCGATCTTTCTAGGCGGTATAAAGGGGTTCCTCGTTAATAGCTTTCCTTAGTTATTGGTAGTGCTACTAGGCTGTTACTTCCCTTTTCCTTTCTTGCTTTATACGCCTACCTAGGGGGAGGCTGGTCCTAGGGGTCCTACTTCTAAGGGTAAGGCGTAGGGCTTCCTTCTACTTAGCTATCTCTTCCCCTATAGCCCTGTTTATTCTAGCCTAGCTAGAGAAGGAGAGGGCGTTAAGGTAGAGGTCGAGGGAGGGGATATTAGCCTTATAGTAGAGGCTTCGGATTGGTGTTCTCTTATAGGCCCCTATGACTCTCCTTAGGGCCTCGTTTTCGGCTGCTAGTAGGCCTCTAGTTATACCCTATAGCTTATTTAGTGTTATAGGTATAGGGGTGTACTAGGCCGAGGCTGCGTAGGTTAGGACCGGCCTTATTACTGCTGTATATAGGAGCCTAGCCTTTTCGATTCCAGGTCCCTAGGTCTTTCTAGCTAGCCTAGTAATAGCAAGGGACTGTGTTTTTAGCTTCTGCCGTAAGGTGTTGGCATGGGCCTTCTAGGTAAGCTTAGGGTCTAGCTAAACCCCTAGAAAACGGGCCTCTATAGCTGGTTATAGGGGGGGGTCCTTTGTTAGTCCTAGGTTAATAGGGTTGGTCTAGGGCCTTCTTCTAGGGGGGAAGTGTATAAGCTTGCTCTTTACTATTAAGAAGGTAACCCTAGCGGTTGTTGCCTAGTCTAGACACTCTCTCTAGGCTTCCTCTAGCTGTCTAACCATTGTTATGGCTTCTCTACTAAAGGCTAGTAGATTAGTATTGTCTACGTAGCCTATAGTAGAGATAGTAGGGTATTTTCTCTCTAGTCTTTTATATAGGGGGCATAGGTATAGGACTAAGAGGATTGGTAAAAGTAGTAAGCCTTAGGGTACTCCTATTAGTACTGGGATTTGCCGGCTCTTTTGGCTGTTGAATAAGAGGCTAGTAGTCCTAAAGGAGAGGAATTCCTTTAGCCAGGATAGTAGCCAGATAGGTAGCCCTAACCGGTCTAGTATAGCTAGGAGTCTATTGTAAGGGATACTGTTGAAATACCCTAATAGGTCTAGCTGTAGGAGGAAGGCCCCGGCTTTATATTTCCATACCTCCTAGACCTAAGCTATAAGGAGGTATATAGCCGATTCAGTGGACTTATAGCGGCAGTAGCCCTGTTATATCGCTAGAATTAGCTTAAAAGCTTCGGCTATATCCCTTATCTTAGTCCCTATAACTTTTTCTAGGACCTTGCTAATACAGTAAAGCAGGGCTATAGGTCGGTAGCCTCCAGGGGTGTTATAGGTATCCGGCTGTTTTCCTGGCTTAAGGAGGACGATAGTAACTGCTTCCTTATATTCCTATAGATAGAAGCTATAGAGGAAGGATTTCAAGGCTAGTATAGCAAGGGCCTTGTATAAGGGGTTACTATAGGCCTTTAGAAAGCCTATAGGAAGTCCGTCAGGTCCTAGTACTTTCCAGGGTTTTGTTGTTTTAATAGCCTCTTTTATATCGTCCGGCCTAACCGTCTAGCTAACCGGTAGTCTAGGGCTTATTAGAGGTTCCTCCGGGCTGTCCTTCTAGGGAGAGGGGGGGAAGAAGCGTGCTAAAAGGGCCTCTACCTTCTCCTAGAAGGTACTGGCTTGTCTAAGGGTTAGTAGCTTAGAAGGGGGTAAGGTAGTAGTGCTTTATAGCCTAGCCTATCTTTCTAGTTGCTAGAGCTTCTCTAGCTTGTCTCTAGCCTCTTATAGAAGAGCCCTCTAGGTCTTCCTCTTACTTTCTTTTATAGCCTTTATTTGCTCTCTCTAGGCTGACTTATAGGTAGTAAGGAGGGCCTGGTTGCTAGGAGAGCGTTAGAGCTGTCTTTCTACTCTTTTTCTCTCCTAGACTGCCTAGTAGACTTTGTTGTTCTACTAGGGGGCATTCCTCCTTCCAGTAGTTACTAGGGCTTCTTTAGGGGTTATAGCCCTAGTAATACGCTGGAGTTCCTCTAATAGTCGCCTATAGGCCTCCTAAAGCTCAGCTAGGTTAGAGAGGCGTGATAGATATCTATAGCCCCCTATATTATATATTAGGGAGCTAGCCTCTCTTACTACCTCCTTTTTATCTATCTTCTTCTACTAGAATCGGAGGGATAGCGGTAGGGCTTCTGTGTTTTCTAGGTCGATATCTAGCACCTAGGGGTAGTAGTCTAAGTATAAGCGTATATCCGAGCTAGTATAGGAGCAGGTAAGGCTGCTACTAAGCTAGAAGTGGTTGATAGTTAAGGCCCTGTCTACTTAGCTCACCTATAGCGCCCTAGTTATAGCGCTATAGGGGGTATAGAGGGTAAGTCCCTGCTCTGCTGTTAATAGCAGTAGGTCTTCTAACCTAGGGCTATAGCAGTTATGTTGGTCTTATAGGGGGTAATAAAGGTTAAAGTCCCTAGCTAGAAGGTAAAGGCCTAGGTAAGCGTTGATCTTCCCCCTTATTTCCTTTATAAGGGGGGTTAGGCTAGTCTAGGGTTAGGGGTTGTTATATAGGGACTAGACTGTAAAAGGGCCGTTCTTAGTCTATATAGTAGCTCTAGCCTAGTCTAAGCTAGAGCTATAAGTCCATATTGCTAGTAGGAGTGATTTATAGATATAAAGTAAGGCCTGTCCGTTAGGGGTAAAAACCAGGTAGTAGGGGGCTAATCTAGAGTAGTAGGTAGAGTACTATACCTATCTGTTAATCCAGAGCTCTTATATAGTAAGTATTTCTTCTTTTACTATAGAAAGTAGTACTTCCTATACTTCCTTCGAGCCCTATACGTTCTAGAGGCGTATCTTTATATCTCTATCTCCTCTAGCTATATAGTAGGCGGTAGTTGTTATATAGTAGTAGCGTTAGCTAGTCCAGTATCCAGGTCTGGTCCAGGTCCAGCATCTAGAGGTCCAGGGGCTCCTATAGGCTCCAGGGTTCCAGTAGGTCCTATAGCCCCTCTAGGGCTTATAGCCGGTATAGAGGAAGGGGGGGTTTGGCCGCTTAGGTAGCTAAAGCAGGCGGTAATCGTACTCTAGTTAAGGGTTAACCCTTTTAAGCCTGTTAGTCAGCCCCTCCGTCTCTTCCCCAAGACTATAGTATAGCCTTCTTCTCCCTCCTCTTATAATAGGGCCTGCTAAGAGGGGTATTATTGCTGTTATTGCTGTTACTACTGTTACTATTACAGTTAGTACTGCTGGTATTAGGGCGGTTAGTCGACGTTAAAGGCCTTAGGCCTAAAACGTAGATATCTCTTAGCCTATGCCTATGCCTCTTTTAGGCAGGGGCAGGCCTCTAAGCAGGTGTGGTAAGCTTGGCGGCAGTTGTAGCAGTAGGGTGCCCTAGAGCAGGTAGGAGCTTCTGGCGTAGTATAGCTGTTAGCACTACAGTTATAGCAGATCTCCTCCTTGCTCTGGTATATCTTAGCCCTATAGCCCTATTTCCAGTACCTTAGGCATTAGATAGGCTTAGCTTCGTCGATCTAGGGCTCTGCTTCTAGGGCTCGGCAGCTCTAGAAAACCCCCTCCTTATAGGCCTTCTAGGCTGCCTCTAGAGAGGTAAAGGCTATTAGTACCTTAACCCTAGTCCTTTCTAGCCCTTAGGGGTACTAGACTTTTGCCCTAACCGCTATAGGATACTGCTTTTTAGCCTCTTCTAGTAGGCCTTCCTCTATAACCTAGTTATAGACTATAAGGCCTTTAACCGCTACCGCCTAGGTTATAGTATATAGGGAGGCCTTCTCTCCAAAGGCCCTTATAATCCAGGTAGTATTATTCTCTAGGCTCTTCTTTATCTCCACGTTCTCTATAACTAGTAGGAGGTTACCGCTAGAGAGCGTCCAAACCCCTTAAACAGCTAGGCCAGAGGCCTATTAGATAGCCTGTACTACCTCTAGGGCAGATTTAGCTAATACCTGTTATTAGGCTAAGCCTAGTCGGATAAGCACCTAGCGTTCTAGGCCAGGCCTAGTTACCTTACTAGCTATTAGCTTACTAGCTATATTAGCCTAGGTAGGGGCTATAGGCTAGGAGTAGCTAGGCTGTTACTATTGTTACTACTGTTGTTGCTAGTAGTAGCTAGGCTGCTAAGGGTATTGCTAGTACTGTAGTTTAGACGTTCCTAGGGCAGTAGGGCGGTTTTAGGGTACTAGAGCTGTTACTATAGCTAGGGCCTCTTTAGGAGGGTCCTAGAGCAGGGCTATAAGGGCGATTTACCTGGCTTCGGTAGTCGCTTCTACTATATTATAGAAGTTAGTACTGTCCTTAGCTAGGCTAATTATCCGGTCTAGAAGGCTAGAGAGCGTTAGAGCAAGCTTAGAGGGGCTAAGGGCAGCCTAGGCGGTTTTCTTAGTTGCTAGGGTAATATAGTCGGCCTTAGTAGTACTATTGTTGTTTTCTTCTTTCCCTATATTTTTCTCCGATTTTTTTCCTGGTTTTTTCGAGGTTTTCTAGCTAGAGGGGGTCGGGGCTAGGGTATGCCGGCTGCTGTTCAGGCCCCTAAGGAAAGGGGCAAAGACGTTGGTTAAAAGGAGGGCGCTAATTACAGGGGCGTTGATAGTAAGGGGGGCGCTAGAGCTAGGTACTATAGGTGCTATAGTTATAGCACCTATAGCGGTCTCTTTAGCAGTAGTAGGGGTAGTAGTTTGACAGTCTTCCATCTCTATATCGTTGTTCAGGTAGTCTATACTTAGGGGTTAGTCCATACTTAGGGGCTAGCTCAGGGGGTTGTTATTATTATCGTTAGCCGTAGGTAGGGCAGGGTTGCTAGGGCGTAGAGCCGCGTTAGTAGCCCGTACGCAAGGAAATTGCAATTGCAAGAGGACAGCTAGGCTTGCCATTTTCTGCATTTTCGCATGCCTAGGGCTGTCGCGCAACCGACAGCGCTGCAGCGAAAATTGGCGGGCGTTATGTCCTCGATCGGACGGTTCGAATGGATGTGGTTGCACGCGATTTGGTGTGGTTTTGACCAAAAACCCGTTTTCGTATGTTTGATGTCGGTCCTAGGGGCTTTATATAGATAAAAGGCCTAGATTATACTGTAAACTACGCCTCTACTAGTATACTACCTACTTGGCATATACTTCTAGCTATAAGTACTATTCTAGACTAGGAAATAGAATAAGCTGACTTTATAGGGGCATTTCTTAATAGCGCTCTTAGAGAAGAAATATATATAGAAATCCCTAAAGGACTATTAGACCTAGCAGCTTCTAATAAAGCTATTTATAAGCTTTTACTGAAATACAGCTATAATCCTTCTACTCCTAATATTATTAAACTATCTAAAGTGTTATACAGTCTAAAACAAAGCCCTAGAGAGTGGCAAGATAAGCTTAAAATCTTACTTCAGAGCCTAGGCTATCTCCCTCTTATTTCAGATCCAGGGGTCTTCTATAATGCTAAAACCTGCTACTTTATCGTTACCTATATAGATAACTGTCTATTTATAGGGCCTGATATAGGCTATATAACTGATTTAAAGAAACAGCTTAATAAGGTCTACGCTATAGAAGACTTAGGGCCTGCCGCCTATTTCCTAGGCGTGCAAATTATAAGGGATAGACCTAATAGGCGCCTGTGGCTCAACCAGTTACAGTATGTAGAAGAGGCGGTTAGCCGCTTTAACTTAGCCGATTCTAAGCCTATATCTATTCCCTTATAGCCAGGGCTAGTAAATCAACTTGAACTGGAGGAAGATATTGCTAGCTACCTCTGTAATTCTATGGAAATTAAGCTCTATCAAAGCCTAGTAGGAATAGCTATGTATATAATGCTCCTTACTAGGGTAGATATTAGATAGATTCTATTACGCTATCTAATCCCTATTAGGGATATCTAGGTAGGCTGAACTAGTGCTATAGGAAAACCGTATTACGGATGAAAAACCTATAACTGTATATAGAAAAGAAGGGGGGTGTGATAGGGGGTAGGCTAATCTTTACCAGAGTAGATACCGCCCCTTTAGGAGTATGAAAACATACTACCTAAAGGGGTATAGGCTAGACCGCTCCTAGCCTTTAAGCAACTAAGTATTCTGGCAGTCTAGTAGCAATATGGCGGACTAGGGGGCGTATAGCGCCGCCGCCCCATTTTTCGAGTCTGTAGAGAAAGCTATGTATATCCCCTCTTTCCCTCTCCTTAAAGGAGGCTAAAGGGTAGGCCGGGCAACCGTCGAATATATGTCGGATGTCCTCTATAGCTAGGTAGCAGCGGCAGAGGGGGTTGTTAACCCTAGGTACCTTATAGGTATATAGGAATCCCCTTAGGCCTATCTTCCCTATTTAGGCCTATATTAGTAGCGAGCTTTCGGCCTTAGAGAGGTTATAGTAGTATCTTTGGAAGGCCTCTTTAAGGGCCTTAGCTAGGTTTTCCCCTTAAAAGGTAGCCTTAGCTGATTTCTCTAAGAGGCTCTCTATATAGGGGTTGTTACTAGAGGCCCTAGCCTCCTATAGATAGCGATCCTTTTAGGCGGTATAGAGGGGTTCTTCGTTAATAGCCTTCCTTAGTTATTAGTAATGCTACTAGGCTGTTACTTCCCTCTTTCTCTCTTGCTTTATACGCCCTCCTAGGGGGAGGCTAGTCCTAGAGGTCCTGCTTATAAGGGTATAATATAGGGCTTCCTTTTACTTAGCTACCTCTTTCCCTATAGCCCTGTTTATTCTAGCCTAGCTAGAGAAGGAAAGGGCATTGAGGTAGAGGTTAAAGAGGGGGACGTTAGCCTTATAGTAGAGGCTTCGGATCGGTATCCTCTTATAGGCCCCTATAACTCTCCTTAGGGCTTTGTTTTCAGCTGCTAGTAGGCCTCTAGTTATACCTTGTGGCCTGTTTGGTATTATAGGTATAGGGGTATGCCAGGCCGAGGCTATATAGGCTAGGACCAGCCTTATTACTACTATATATAGAAGCCTAGTCTTTTCGATTCCAGGTCCCTAGGTCTTTCTAGCAAGCCTAGTAATAGCGAGGGACTAAGTCTTTAGCTTCTGCCATAGGGTACTAGCATAGGCCTTTTAGGTAAGCTTAGGGTCTAGCCAAACCTATAGAAAACGGGCCTCTATGGCTGGTTATAAGGGAAGGGAGTCCCCTGTTAATCCTAGGTTAATAGGGTTAGTCTAGGGCCTCCTTCTAGGGGGAAAGTGTATAAGCTTGCTCTTTACTACTAAGAAGGTAACTTTAGCGGTTGTTACCTAGTCTAGGTACTCTCCCTAGGCCTCTTCTAGCTGCTTAACCGTTGTTATAGCTTCCCTGCTAAAGGCTAGTAGGTTAGTATCGTCTATATAGCCTATAGTAGAGATAGTAGGGTATTTTCTCTCTAGCCTTTCGTATAGGGGGCAGAGGTATAGGACTAAGAGGATTGGTGAAAGTGGTAAGCCTTGGGGTACTCCTGTTGGTACTTGGATTTGCTAGCTTTTTTAACCGTCAAATAGAAGGCTAGTAGTCCTAGAGGAGAGGAATTCCCTTAGCCAGGATAGTAGCCAGGTAGGTAGCCCTAGCTGGTCTAGTATAGCTAGGAGTCTGTTGTAAGGGATACTGTCAAAATACCCTAATAGGTCTAGCTATAGGAGGGAGGCTAGGGTAGATATTAGCTTTACCGTATAGTAGCTCTCTAGGTCTTTAAATAGACCTACAAAATCACACTTAAACAGTGCTAAAAATCTTTTTAAGTATCTTAATAGTACTAAAGACTTTAGCATCTGTTTTAGCTATAACGGAAATATAGTAGCTAATCTAGGGCCTAAGCTTAGTAATAGTAGTAATACAACTACTAAGCTTAGTAGAGACTTTCACTTTAAGGAAGGGCCTAGGCCCCTATCTACTACCCCTACTACTATAGTAGATTCTAGAAATGGTAAAGGTAGTAGCCGGACTTCTAAAATTAATAGCAGTCTAGTCCCTATAGGCTTTAGTGATTCTGATTTTGCAAGGGATAAGGCTACTAGTAAATCCACCTACGGCTATCTATATAAGTTAGCCAGTAGGCCTATTAGCTGGAAAACGAAAAGAGCTACTACTATTGCTCTCTCTACCCTGGAAGCTGAAACTGATGGACTTATAGAGGCTATACGCGAAGTACAGTGGATTATAGGGCTATTTTCTGAACTTTACAGACCTATAGACTACCCTATTACTCTCTATAGAGATAATCAGGGCTCTATTACGGTAGCTAATAACCCTGCTCTATACGCTAGAACTAAGTATACCCTGCTGAAATTCCGGTACGTTAGAGAGCAGGTCAAGGCTAAAATAGTCACTATTATCTATCTTAATACTAAGTGTATACCGGCTAACAGACTTCCTAAAGCCCTACTAGTTAGTAGCTTTCAGTCTTTTATTAGGCTTTTAGGACTACAACCTAAGGGAGCTTTTTACTAAGCTACCCTTTACCCCTATATATATACTCTATACTATATATATAGAAGGCCTGGCTTAGCCTGATTAGCTTATAAGACCAGTCAATAGTACCGGCTACTTTATAGCCCTCTAGAATCACCTAATTCCTCTATATAGCCTTAGAAGGCTTATAAGGTCCTAGCCACTGTAGTACAGTTCTATAGGCGCCCTTGTGCTAGCATCAGCTCCCTGCGGCGTTAGGGAGGCCTATATTACTCTAGCTATATCTAGAAGTACTCTAGTATATAGTATAGCTATGATTGGAAAATATAGGCTCCGGCTATTACTAGTAGTATACTTTCCTTTAGAGGGGGATTCTCTATATGACTACCTGTTATTTCCTTACTAGAACTTACTGAAAGAACGGAGTAAAAAAGGGCATAAAATTTAAAACCGCGCTAAAAATCGTTTTCTCTATAAGAGGATAAAGGCGTTTATAAGCCCTTTACTCCTTCTATACTCTAGTACGTCTATCAGTCGCTAGGGTATAGAATATTTAGATATTATATATTACTATACGCTTCCAAGTTATAGTACCTATACCTTTAAATAGGTTATAGGTTTGATTTCAACACTTTATATATTCTTACTTCTTTCTATATATAATAGGGGTTTATCCTATATATATAAGGGCATAACCCCTTTGTCTAACGGAATAGTTTTGCTCTTACGTTCTTATTTCTTAGGATTCTTCTATTCTTTACCTATATATAGCTTTCTAAGGCTTAGAAAGGAACAGAAGAATAGAGGGGGTGTTAAATATACAAAATAAGCTATAGCGCTCTAACGGTTATAGCTTAGTCAAAGCGGATTTCAGTTCTCCAACTACTAGATATATAGCTATATTCTAAGGGTAGACCCACTTTTGTGGAAACCGCTGACTAAGCTTTATATTCCACTATATAGCCTAGAAATAGCTTTAAAAGGCTTTTCTATTTTTAGATTTATGCCCTACTTTTGTAGAGACAGCCTTCTTAGGCTGTATAAGCGCTAGAAATAGCCTTCAAAGGCTCTTCTACTAGGTTACCTATCTACCCTGTACCTACCCTGCACCGCAGGAGCGAAAACAGAACTTATAGGAAAAGTCGTGCGGCTTACCCTGCAGCTTAGGTAGCTGTAAGTCGATTATTTAAAATCGCCAGCTTATTTGGTTTTCCGGGAAGGCGCCATGCACCTACTAAGGCGCTCCTACTGTATAGAAGGCAGGAACGGTCCCAGAGGGTATATATAGGGAAGGAAATTGCGAAGCCTTACCTACTGGACTAGAAATCAAATTATATATTACCTATAACTATAAGCCTTATAGCCCTATAAGACCCACTTAAAGCCGTGATATATAAGCTTAAAGCCCCTATAATATAGCGCTATAGCCTATAACTATACCATTATATAAGGACTTTTATAGAGGGAATATAGTAAAGGGCCCTACTTTACTATATTAGCATATACCTAGGAAGTGCTATTTAGGCTATATCAACGCTGTTGCTGCCCCTACATACCCTATACAACTACTACTAGTAGGCTATAGTGGTCATAGATCCTTATATAGGATTACCCATTCTAATAATAAGCTTCACTAGGTAGTAGCTACTAGGGCAATTTATAAAGCATCTTATCTTTGGCTATTAGTATATATATATAGATTGTAGTATCGGCTATTTTTAGATTTCATATCATATTTAGTTCTAGGGTTTAAAGTATACTTACGATATCGAATTCTCATCTATTAAATTGTCGGATAAGTTTGAATAAATAATTATTATTTTTCGAAAATATATCTGTGTTTTATCCTATAGCTTTAGGGTATAGTTGCTATTGGAATCGCTTAGTAAAGAGATTCTTCTTTTATCTCAGTAACTAGCCTAGCTCTTCCTCTTTTTAAGTATACTTCTAGTATAGTTATTAATCTAGCTATTCTACTTCTACTATTGTTAACTAATAGTAACTAATTAGTATTAATTTTCTCTTACTATAATAGAGTCTTCTAATAATAAGGAATAAAACAGTAATATAGAGAAAGAGCAAAAACAAAGAATAAGCTACTAAGTAAAGTAACAAGTAACGATTCCTATTAATTCTATAATAATTGATATCCCTCCCTATCTCTCTCCCTTGCCCTTTCTATCCTAGATATATAGGTTATAGCTATATATCCTTTACTAGGGTTGCGCCTAGCGCTAGTATAGGGGTTATACCCTATACCTAGCCATTACTATACCGTGACCAATATACTCTAGCTATAGTAGCCTATTAGCAACCAACAAGCCTACTAATTATATAGTAATTCTGCTTCTCTTAGAGAACCTTATTTAAATCTAAGTTTGTTTAGGGCAGAGCCTACTTACTAGATCCCTTCTTTAGAGGTATCTTAATTATATATAACTATAGAGAGAAGGTAAAAACAATAAGTAAGATTACTTAAAGGAAGTTAGAACTAGAAGGTGGAAGATCTTTACTAAGGATACTAGGAAAAAGATCTTAAAAGAAAAGAAGGTTATACTAGAGAAGTTAGAAAGAAAAATCTAAAAAGGGGGGGCTAGTCCTAATATAAGGCAAGTCTTTTTAGAGGAGAAAGGTATATAAAAATTCTTTCCTACTATTAAACAAGCTGTTTGCTCTTTTATCGACGCTAAGGGCCTCTATCTGATTCTTTTTGTTAGTAAATAGCCCTTAAAAGTCAGTATAGTATAATTAGGTTTACTTAGTTTTTATTAATCTTTTCTAATTAGAATAAGGACTAGTATAGGTAGCTTCCTTAGGTATAAAGACCTGCCTTTCTTCCTCTTTTTCTTTTATAAAAACTTTTCTAACTTTAACAAACCGACTTTATTCTCTTTTAGAACTGAACCTTCCTACTTAATCTTATCTATATAGAGATATTATCTAATACCCTTATTAAGAAAGCTCCTATAAGCTAGGTAGTATATCCGATCTATCTTAAGGTATTCTAGGTACCTGAAACTTCGGTAACTACTTTCCCTACTAATCCTAGAAGATTCTATATCTTCCTAAAGTAGGTAATTTAGAAAGCAGTCGATAATATAAAGTTCTATAACTCTGTTAATTGTATATAGTACCTACTGCTAAACCTAGCGATAATTAGATATAGTATATTTCAGATCTGGATTTTTAAAAAGAACCGGCTAATACTTCTTAACAGTATATATCTCTAGGCGTAGAACCTAGTCTACTTAACTATCTATCTTCTACTTAGCTAGTAGAAAGTAGTTAAGATCCTACTATTATCCATCTTAACTACTCTTTCTCTATAGTTAGACGTTAATCCCCTATTACTATTAAGTATTTTAGGTTAGACTTTCTAGGTAAGTATATCTAAGAAATTTATAGTAACCAGCTATACTAAGTCCAAGGTCTTTTTATCTAAGAGTTTAGCTATTACTATGTTTAAGCTTATACCTAGATGTCTAATTAAAGCTAATATAGTAGGTAGTAATATAGTAAACTATAAGGAATATAATAAAACCTCATTCCAGTTAAGTTTACCTAACTAGTATAATCCTAGTAGTCTTTGTCTAAATGTAGTTTAGCCTTTTATATACTGTATTTTAGTTCTAGAAGTCGACTATAGTGCTTATAGGAACTATATCTTCTAAGATAAGAAGTACTTATAGGTATATATCAGCTCTTCTTATAAGAAATAGCTGCTTTAGGCGTTTAAATAGGCCGAGAAGACAAAATCTCTATACTAGTTTAACCCGGGTAACTTTCGCGCTAAGGATATAATTATTTACTAATAGAATAAGGAAACTCTTTATAACGTATAGCAATTGCAGGTCAAGCGGAAGTCGGTTATTCTAGTAGTTATAATGTACTATACGAAGTAATTAGAAGGGCAAGCTAGGTAGCAGTCTAGAAAATAGGTTAGGGTAATTGTCAAGGGTTTTTAGGATGGTTAGCTAGCTAAGTAATAGGATCTATTAACGCTAAATATGCTCCTCCTTTTAACTGGACATATAAGCCATAAATAGAGCCTCTACTTCCTAAGAAGAAAAGAACTAAAACAAAACGAAACAAATTAGTATAAAGAAATCTTAGACCTATAACCAGGTCAGGCAGAAGATATAAATACTTGAATCAAGGGAATACTATACGGCTAGTATATACCCCCCCCCCCCCCCCCTTGACCGACATATATATATTTATAGAGTAAAGAGCTAGGGAAAAAGAAAATAATAAACTACTCTTATAAATAGGGGAAGTGTCGGTTGCCAGTAGGCTACCGTAGCTGGAGTATATTGGTCACGGTGTGGTAATGGCTAGGTATAGGGCACAACCCCCATACTAGCGCTAGGCGTAACCCTAGTAAAGGATACGTGGCTATAACCTATATATTTAGGGTAGAAAGGGCAAGAGAGGGAGATAGAGAGAGATATTAATTATTATAGAATCAATAGGAATCGTTACTCGTTACTTTGCTTAGTAGCTTACGCTTTGTTATTGCTCTTTCTTTAAATTGCTGTTTTGTTCCTTCTTATCGGAAGACTCTTTTATAGTAAGAGCGAATTAACACTAATTAGTTTCTATCGTTTAATAATAGTAGGAGTAGAACAGCTAGATCAATAACTACGCTAGAAGTATACCTAAAAAGAGGAAGAGCTAGGCTAGTTACTAAGACAAAAGAAGGATCTCTTTACTAAGTAATTCTAACAGTAACCGCGCTTTGAAATAACAGGACAAAACGTAGATATACGTTCGAAAGACGATAATTACTTGTCTAAACTTATCTAACAATTCGATAGATAGGAATTCGATATTATAAGTGTACCTTAAAACTCTGGAACAAAGCGCGATATATAATCTAATTATGGCCGATACTACGATCTATATATATATACTAATAGCTAAAAATAAGATGCTTAACAAATTGCCCTAGTAGCTACTACCTAGTGAAGCCTACTTCCTAGATATAGTAACCTTCTTTAAAACCTTAGACTATCTTGAACCAGGCTATTAAGACGAAAAGATTATTAATACCTACCTTTTAGTAGAAGTAGTAGAATGCCAGAAGCTAAAGATAGAGGGAGAAGAGCTATAAATAAGGGTAGTTAATAGCTTTAATAGGTAGATAGAGAAAGATTTCCAGAAGGCCTCTATAATTTTTTAAGATAGAGTTAATATAGTTACTTAGGGTAAGTAGCTTTAGTATAAGCCTAATAAAGAGCTGTTAAGATGCTGAATTAGCTAGGTTTACTAATGACTAAAGCTTTATAGGGAAACCTATTAACCAGACTTACCCTTAGTTAGTATTATAAAAGGTTATACTATAAGTAGCTCCTTTACCTCCTTATCTGCCAAAGGTACTGGAACCGCGAGTTTTTTTACCTATTCTAGGTAAAGGGGTGCCTCTACTGCTATCTTTACTATTCTATTCCCCTTAGCTAGCTCTGTTGAACTTAGGGCTAAAGCTAGGGACCTTAGCTTAAGGACTAATAAATATAGGACATAAGGGAGGACCTAGATATAGACCTAGACTTAGATATAAACATAGATATAGACCTAGACCTAGATTTAGCAACGGCTTTTACTAAGGACTACTAAGCTTTAACCCTAGCTAGTAGTACTTAAGGGGATATAATCAGTTTACTATACCCTTTTACCTACTACTAGTTCTCTATATCAAAGTAAAAAGCCCGGAATACCTAGAAATTCCACCTAAACTAATGAAAAGTGATAACAAAGCTTTTATCGACTAGAAGCTATACGTTAACTTTAGGAAAGCGTAGAATAGCAGTAACTGCTATAGTAGGGCAGAGACTAAGATTTTAGACAATAAGGTTAAGTTTTCATTCTACTAATGTATTATACTCTAGATCAACCATATAGCTTAATACCTAGTCTTTCTCTATAAACTTTTAGGGCAGGCTAGGGATTACTAGATTAACTATCTTAACCAGCTTCTTCCTTTCTACCTAGTATATACGAGGTTAAGTAAGTACTTTAAGATAGAAGCTAAGAATTAGAACCTAGTTATAATATAGAGCTCTATTACTTTCTAAAGCGTATAATAAGAAACTCTAGTAAAGGTAACAAAGAGGTGCTCTAGCTGCTACTTAATAAGCTATCTATAATCTAGCAGGCTCTAGGGCCTATCTACCAGAGTAAGGAGATTCTTACTTTAAATATAGTAAGGGTATACTATAAAGTATTGAAACAGAGCAGCAGACCCACGAGAAAGTAGGAGCAGCTGTCTAAAGGTAGTGGGCAGCTGTATATCGAACAGCTGTCTAGACAAGAGGATAAGAGGTATGTGCATACCAAGGCTATAGTCTCCCTGATTAGGGGAGACTAAGGTAGACAGGTGTAATAGAACCAAGTAAATAGGCCAAAGTAGCCTAAAGGCAAAAGTAGATGGAATATCTAAATAGGTAAAATATAACTGTATAACTGTAATAATTAGGTAATAATTGATTGATATCCTTCTTCTATAAATATATGAAGGAAAGCTAGCCTCTTATACTATTATCCTCCTTATACTGCCAATTCGCAATGTTGTTATTAGCTTAGAATAAGATAAGGGGCGGAAAAGAAAGACTAGCCTTATTTACCTACTCTACTGTATAATAGAAGAGAAAGTGGATATATGGCTTCTTTGAATAGAGGAAGAAGAAGAAGAAAAACAAGCGGCGGCTAGTTGTATACTAGCTACGCCGATATATACCTCTCTATAGCTCCTACGAAAGGAAGAAGGCAGTGGGAGATAAAAACCCCCTAAAACAAATACCGAACAACATGGATAATATAGGGCACCTCTGTCTAAAGGAAGGATAATCGGGAAATATATATTATATATATAATAAGGTATACTAAGATTGTACTATGTGACGGAACATGGTGACGGTCATGGAGTAACCCATTTGGGACTGGGGCTCTTCATGCCTAGACATCCTAACGAGTCTCTAGTCAGGCTCAGAGACGCCTATATAAGGAGTGGCAGGTCCCGTAGTGAAAAGAATGACAGGCACATTCACATCTTCACATCCATCACCTGCTCTTTACGTGACATACTAGGTTTATGCAGGATTAAGGTCGAGGGAGCTAACTATAGCTAGTAACACTTTAAGTAAGAAAAGCAGGAAAAGAAGGTACTAATTAATAAACCTACTTAACTAACCTATCTACTGTTATCTGATTATAGCTAATCAGTCTATCCTAGCCTAACCTCTATAGCCTTAGGGGCATAGCAGTAACAATTCCAGCGTAGTAACATTCATCCCTATATAAAGCTCTCTACTAGCTTTATCCGTCTTAACGTCCTCCTTATACTATAGAGCAGGCGTATTATCTAGCTTAAGATCTCTTATAAGCGTCGATCAAGTAACCCTCCTAATAAGCAAAAGTACGGCAGGCTAAGGAGTGACATTTTGCCTAGTATACCGCAATTACGGTATAGGAATGCTCTTCTTGGTTAACTTAGGCTGTTTAGGCATAGCAGGCTATATAGCAGCCTTCTTAACGGACTTCGGCTTCTCTAGCGTAATAGGGCGGGGAAGATCCTTTTTAATAGACCTTTACTTATTAGAAGTAGAGGGATATAGAACAGTCTTCTAAATAGATATTATCTATTTAGGGATAGTATAGCACATAGGTATCTACTACTGTAGTATAGGAGTAGTTTACCGTAGTGCTAATACCTTTAGTAAAGAAGGGCTTTAACGAGATTGTTAGATAGATAGTTCGGCTGTCTATACTACTAAATTTCTAGGAATTAACCTAAGTAAACCTAAGGAAGTACTCCCTATTCTCTAAACATATATAGGGGCATTGTTATTTATTATTATATCTACTAGAGCTAGGGTACTAAATACTAGGATAGTGAAACTCTAAGTCCGGATAATCTATAATATGCTTATAGGTAAAAGCTCGTGAATAGAGACCTAACTGCAAATAGGGCATAGATTTAGCGCCTTAGATCCTGGCCTTACTCTAAATACTTTAGCGATCCCTAATATCTAAGTATACTATAAGTAAGCTGAAATCGATCCCTACTTCTATATTACGTCTTAACCGAACTAGGGTTCTATCTTCTACTATAGAATAGGCGTTAAATCGTTCTTTTCCTTAATAACCTAGTTATAGAAGAAGGATCAGGCTATCTTAGTTACGGTATACCTATAGGAAAAGTCGTCCTTAATGTTAAAGCAGAATTTCGATCGGCGAATGTACATTAGGTTAAAGACGCTAGCTCTAGATATAAGCAGATAGGGGATAATTATCTCTACCTGTATTATTATCATTTTGTTATCTATATTGGTAGCGTTATTAAAAAGGCCTAAATCCTAAACCTTATAGGTCTACTTAAGCTAATTATAGATAGTAAGAACCTAATAGTTCCTACGGATATTGTTAAACGTACAAAATAAGCTATAGCGCTCTAACGGTTATAGCTTAGGCAAAACGGATTTCAGTTCTCGAACTACTAGATATATAGCTATATTCTGGGGGTGGACCCACTTTTATAGATACCGCTGACTAAGCTATATATTCCACTATATAGCCTAGAAATAGCTTTGAAAGGCTTTTCTATTTTTAGATTTATGCCCCACTTTTGTAGAGACAGCCTCCTTAGGCTGTATAAGCGCTAGAAATAGCCTTAAAAGGCTCTTCTACTAGGTCACCTACCTACCCTGTACCTACCCTGCACTGTAGGAGCGAAAACAGAACTTATAGGAAAAGTCGTGCGGCTTACCCTGCAGCTTAGGTGGCCGTGAGTCGATTATTTAAAATCGCCAGCTTATTTGGTTTTTCAGGAAGGCGCCATGCACTTACTAAGGCGCTCCTGCTGTGTGGAAGGCAGGAACGGTCCTGGAGGGTATATGTAGGGAAGGAAATTGCGAAGCCTTACCTACTAGACTAGAAATCAAATTATACGTTACCTATAACTATAAGTCTTATAGGCCTATAAAACCCACTGAAAGCCGTGATATATAAGCTTCAAGCCCCTATAATATAGCGCTATAGCCTATAACTATACCGTTATATAAGGACTTTTATAGAGGGAATATAGTAAAGGGCCCTACTTTACTATATTAGCACATACCTAGGAAGTGCTATTTAGGCTATATCAACGCTGTTGCTGCCTCTACGTACCCTATTCAACTACTACTAGTAGGCTATAGTGGTTACAGATCCTTATATAGGATTACCCATTCTAATAGATATATATAACTATAAGCTAGAAACGCTTCCTAAAGGCCTTATAGCGGATATTTCCCTTAGTAAGGTAGAGAACCGGACTTATTAGGTAGTTGCCTTCTTTGTTAAGAGTTAGAGCTGTTAAGTATAGTATAATAAAAACGTACCCCTTAAATGTATATAAGGTCTATCTAAGCATACCGTTAATATAGTTATTAGTTATCCAGGCTTGTTCTAGCTATATCCTATATATATCGTATAGGATGGCTAAAACTGATCGGAGATCTCGGCCTAGGACCTTCTCTCCTATAATCATAGCAATTTGACCAGCTATCCTAGAGAAGTAACAGTTGAAATCCTCCTTATTAACAGTTATCTTATTCAAGAAGTCCGGCTAGCTATCCTTTATAATATACTACTTTAGGTAAAAAGTAATCTTACCTACTAGCTTAAAGAAGTTACTACTAAGTAGAGTACGGCGGTTGGTAACATTGTTAATGTCTTTAGTAGTGCTATATCTGTCGGTTTCTTTCCTAAGTACTTTAAAATCTTGAAAAGTTAAACAAGAGTATATATAGCTAGGCCTGTTAAAGCGCTTTATAAAGGACTTAACCAGATTAGATATAGGCACCTTAGTTTAAGGGATATTACCTAAGGAAATCGAAATCATGTTATCCTTGCCTCTTATAGATAAGTACTTAAACTTGCTTAGGGTGCCCTATGACTTTTACAGAGAGGACTAGAGTTTGTATAGGGTTGATTGCAGCTTATATAGAGAGAACTATACCTTATATAGCAAAGAGCGAAGCTTATAAGGCGATAACTATAGTTTTTACAGCGTTAATAGGGGAATTGTTAGGGCGCTTACTAGTACAAGCTTATCCTTATCCTTACTATATACTGGCCTACTAATTATACAGCAATACTACTCCTCTTAGAAAACCTTATTTAAATCCAAGTTTGTCTAGGGCAGAGCCTGCTTACTAGATCCCTTCTTTAGAGGTATCTTAATCTTATATAATTATAGAAAGAAGGTAGAAACAATAAGTAAGATCGCTTAAAGGAAGTTAGGGCTAGGGGCTGAAAATCTTTGCTAAAAGTACTACGAAAAAAAAGATCTTAGAAGTAGTAAAGGTTTAAGAAGGTTATACTAAAGAAGTTAGAGAGAGAAAAATCTTAAGGGGGGGTAGGTCCTAATATAGGGTAAGTCCTTTTAAAGAAGGAAGGTATATGAAAATTCTTTCCTACTATTAAGCAAGCTGTTTGCTCCTTTATCGGCACTTAGAGCTTTTATCCGATTCTTTTTATTGGCAAATAGCCTTCCAAGAGTCGGTATAGTATAATTAGGTTTACTTAGTTTTTATTAACCTCTCCTAATTAGACTTAGGACTAATATAGATAGCTTTCTTAGGTATAAAGACCTGCCTTTCTTCCTCTCTTTCTTCTATAAAAACTTTTCTAACCTTAATAAACCGACTTTATTCTCTTTTAGAACTTGACCTTCCTACTTAATCTTATCTATATAGAGATATTGTCTAACGCTCTTATTAAGAAAGCTCCTATAAGCTAGATAGTATATCTGATTTGTCTTAAGGTATTCTAGGTACCTGAAACTTAGGTAACTACTTTCCCTACTAATCCTAGAAGATTCTACATCTTTCTAAAGCAGGTAATTTAAAAGGTAGTCGATAATATAAAGTTCTATAACTTTGTTCATTTCATATAGTACCTACTACCAAACCTAGCTATAATTAGACATAGTATATTTCGGATCTGGATTTTTAAAGAAGAACCGGCTAATACTTATCAACGGTATACATCTCTAGGTCTAGAACCTAGTCTACTTTACTGTCTATCTCCTACTTAGCTAGTAGAAAATAGTTAAGATCCTACTATTATCTGCTTTAACTACTCTTTCTTTATAGTTAGACGTTAATCCCCTATTACTATCAAGCATTTTAGGTTAGACTTCCTAGGTAAGTACATCTAAGAAATTTATAGTAACCGACTATACTAGGTCTAAGGTCTCTTTATCTAAAAGTTCGGCTATTAGTATATTTAAGCTTATATCTAGATATCTAATTAGAGCTAATATAGTAGGTAGCAATGTGGTTAACTATAAGGAATATAACGAAACCTAATTCCGGTTAAGCTCGCCTAACTAGCGTAATACTAGTAGTCCTTGTCTAAATATAGCTTAGCCCTTTATCTGCTATATCTTAGTTCTAGAAGTCGACTATAGTACTTATAGGAACTACGTCTTCTAAGATAAGAAGTGTTTACAGGTATATATCGGCTCTTCCTATAACAAATAGCCGCTTTAGGCGTCTAAATAGGCCAAGAGGACAATAGCTCTATACTAGTTCGACCTACGCAACTTTCGCACTAAGGATATAATTATTAACTAATAGAATAAGGAAACTGTTTATAAGGCATAGCAATTATAGGTTAAGCGGAAGTCGGTCAATCTAGTAGTTAATATATACTATATCAAGTGATTAGAAGGGCAAGCTGGATAGTATTCTGGAAAATAGGTTAGGGTAGGTGTTAAGGGTTGTTAGGGTAGTCGGCTAGCTAAGTAATAAGATCTATCAACGCTAAACATGCTCCTTCCCTTAACTAGACGTATAAGCTATAAATAGAGCCTCTACTTTCTAAGAAGAATAGGACTAAAACGAAACGAAACAAAGCAGTATAAAATAAAATCTCGGACCTATAACTAGGCAAGGTAGAAGATATAAATGCTGAAATAAAGTAGAAGATATAAACACTTAAATCAAGGGAATACCATACGGCATAACATATACCCCCTCCTTACCGGCATATATATACTTATATAGAAAAGAGCCAGAGAAAAAGAAAAGAACAAACTACTCCTATCAACAGGGGAAGAGATACAAGAAAAAGGTAAGTATATAAAATAACTTATATAACCTCCCCTTTAACGAAAATTAAGCCCAAGTTTAATAGCCTCAAAACTTAGGTCAAATTAAGTCGCTTAGAAAGTACTTTTAAGAGCCGCTTTTCTTCCTTATATTAACGGTCTATCTCCTTTAACCAGATTACTAAGTCTATCAGGATCCTTAACACCTAGCCTAATAATATCGTCCTTACTAAACCGTTCTAGCTAGGAATCGTCCCTTAGTTACAGTCTATTTAGATTATAAACAAAGATACCGTCTACTTGGAAGAACTTCTTTACTATAGTTAGTAGGAAAGTCCGCTTAAGCTCGATCTTATCCAAAGTCTCTAGCTAGTAGACCTTCTTAGGACTCTTTTATAAAACTCGAAAAGGACCCTTCTATTAGAAAGATAGCTTATACTAGCAACTTATATCAATCTGCCTAACTTTGTTATGAATAAGGACTAAATTACTAGGGCGGATTTCCAACTTATCTAGGCATAACTTCCTAGATAATGCACGATTTCTCACTTTAGCAGTTCTTTTATAGGCCTTAGATACCTTATCCTATAGCTCTATCCAAGTAAGCTCTATATCTATAACAGACTTAACATACTTTGTAAACAGATCTAAAGTAGCCTTTATATCGGCTAGCTTTCTAGGGTAATAAACCTTAGCCTAGACTTGCTCCTATCTAATTAGACGCTAGGAAGGGATGTTAAGCGTAATCTTAGTAACTAGGTTTTGACTAGAAAGCGCAAAGTAAGGTAAGATACTAAAAGAGGAACAAATTAAAGTATAGTTAACCTAGAGAATAAAATACAGGGACTTCTTCTAATCTATCCTTATTATCTCTATAATTATAGCAAGTATAGTTGCAATTAGCAGATAACCTACCTTGTTAATACTATTAGCCTTTAAATTATAGGAAGAGCTGGTAATTTGCTTGATACTAATGGTTTTCAGGGATACTTCAACTATACCCTTAAACTCAGAACCGCTATTAACAATTGTACATAGGGGAAAGCTATATTGTAAAAACATATACTAAAGTATAAAAGTCTAAACTAAAGCTAAATTGACTTTACCGAGAATAGCAGCCTCTATATAGCCAGTAAGGTTGTCCTATACCTCAATTATAGCTTTACACTTACCCTTGAAAAACTAGATGTCAAAGTAGACCTTAAAAACAGGATTGAAAAAGGTATAGTAAACTAGGCTTCTTCCTTATACTAAGATAGGCGAATCTTCTAATAAACCTTATAGTAACGGTACTAGTTAACTAGATCTAAGTAGATTGTTAGCTACAAGTATAGTTAGGCGATCTAATAGTAAGAAGTGTCCCTCCTATAGTATCCTATCTTATTATAGTAAGTTAACTAGATACGCTATTGTTTTTTAGTATCTATGATTATAAGGTAGGGGTAATTACCCTTATAAGTAGGACGTAGAAACAGCATCCTATTACAGACTAAAAACTCAAGGGCTCGACGCTTAAAGTTAACCCTATTGCTATAACGAACTAAGTAATTAGGTATTTGAAGTATAATTAGATAGGCAGCGTACTTCTAGTACTTTTTAGGCTAATTACCCCTAAGTATATCTTTCTTAAGAGTTAAGGTGAAAATCCAAGCATTAATAAAGTTATCTATATCTTCCTTATAGATTTTCTTGTTAATATCGGCTTAGGTTAAAGGTCGTCTGCTAAGGGCATCCGCCATAGCGTTCTTCAATCCTAGAATATACTAAATCTTAAAATTAAAAAGTTAAATCCAGGCTATCTAGCGTACTATAAAGGCGCCAGGTATATTACTAGCCGAGCTGTTTATCTAGTAGACTTAGACCTAAGCGTCTATCTTGATTATAAACCTTATACTATAAAGGTACTGCTGAAACCGCTTTAAACTATAAAGAAGACCCTAAAGCTTATGCTTAGCTACATTATAGTGCTACTTAGCTAGAGACTAGATACTAGACTTGAATTAACAAAAGTACTACTTACTATCTAGGCCTTTTTATTCTAAGACTACTCCCTATCTGTCTAGAGAGGTATCAACTATAAGGTAGATTTTGCTATAGTAGCTCTCTCTATAGGTAAGTAGTATAAGTCAAAGCATAGAGGCAATAAGAAAACCAAGATAAGTAAAGGCATACTAGTAATTCAGCGTCTATACCTATATTGCGTTCTTCTTCGCCAGATCAAAGAGCAGGCGGGCAATATAGCCGAAATAGAGGACCTAAATATAGTAAAAACCAGTAATACTAAGAAAAGAGCGGACTTTAGAAAGAGACTTTAGGGTTAATCATTTACAAATCTTCCGGATCTTAGTATCGTTAGGTAAGCGGCTATCTAGCATATACTTATAGCTAATAACAACAGCCTTTAAGACTAGGAACTAGAACTTCACTATAGCAATATAGGCTCCTACTAGCTTAGTATTAAGCAAAACCTAGTTATAGTTCTAGATCTATTCTGCTATAAATCGTCGAATTCCAGGTATAATTAGGGCATTATCGTATCGTATCTTTGGTCCTCAAATACTAATATTATCCAGGAAAGGTTGACAAATCTAGGGCATCAAGTCGTAGAAGATCTAATGGATTATACATATAAACTAGGTAACCGAATTCATACTGCCTTATAGAAGTATAGTTAGGTATAGTAGACTGATTGGACTAGCAAACGTTATAAGATCCCAACTCTTCTTATCTAGTATAATATTATCGTAACTAGAAAACAAATTAAGCATAGATATAATTATACAGCTAGAAAAGTCCTCTAAGAATTCCTCTGTATTTAGTAGGATAAAAGTATCCTAAATAGTAATAGCGTTATATCGCTAAGCATTATTAATTAGGTAGTACTTACTATTCTTCTTCTAAATAAGGAACTAGTTATTTCGGTAGGCTTTATAGGTATCTTCTAGGATCCTCTTAGCCTTCTATTTCTTTAGGATATCTATATACGCCGGAATTATCGCCTTACCTATAGGCATATATTTAGCTTACTAGGTAGAGTAAGGGATAGTCTTAATATACTAAGGCGGAATAATTAACGGATCGATATAGCCAAGGTCCTTGAATTCCTATATAAGGGCTTATTCCCTATTAAAGAGTATATAGGTAAATAAGTCGAATTTGTCCTTAAAGAGCTAGAGAGCTAGGTCTATGTTATCTTTCAAGCCCTTTAACCGATCAGACGTAAGTTAAGAACTATAAGGTAAATCTGTAAATCGTAGAAAAACCTATTAATTATACTTATGCCTGGGGGTCGCCTTTTCCTAGGCTAGTAATAACTTAGCAGGCTTCTAGTTGACGATTCCTTCTAGTACTAACCTATTAGATAGGACATTATCGATAGGGTAAACCTTCTTTCTAGCAGGCTTATATATAGTAAATGTTTAAAGGACAGAGGGTTGTTCGGACTAATTAGAGGAAGGAAATAGACTAAAAGCTGTCCTTAAAGGAAAGAAAAGATCGAAAGAAACTATTTTTATATAAGGAAAACTCCGAACACTAATAACCTACTATAGACTTCTTCTACTAGAACGCTAAACGCTAGACTCCTGCTTAAAGAAAGTATATAAAATATTAGTAACGGTCTTATCGTTAAGCTAGTCTCCTAGGACCTTATTATCGTCTTCTAAAGTAAGTACCTAGTCAGGGACTTTGTCAGCCTTATTTACCTATCCCTATAAGGTAAATAGGCTATTCTAGTAGCTAGTAGGCAGGGATTTAACAGTATCCCCCCCCTATATAGAGGAATCCTATTCGACAGTATAAAGGGCTCTGGCGATATCTAAAGGGGTAAGGCAAGTAATAAATTCCTAGTCCTAGAAAGTCATCTATACTATATCAGGACTACTAAGACTATAAATCACCTTATAGTCCTTCTAGAAAGACATCCCTAATAGGATATTATAAGCCTTATTAGACCTATTGTTAGAAGAGATATAGCAGTAGACTAGGGTCCTATAACCTTAAATATAGAGAGGTACTAGAACCTTCCTTTAAAGAGATTATAAATCGCCCTATAAACTATAGAACTATATCTCGGTTTTGATAATTATAAGGTTAAGGTGGTTTATAACCTTAAGGGAGATAAGGCTATACTCTAATCCGCTGTCTAGAAGTACGTATAGCTATAGGCCACTATTGTAAAGGGCTGTTAGGAAAATCCAGGTTAAAGAATAGAACTTAGTTATTCCCTAAATAAGAGAAGCTCTGTTAGTCTATATTATCAGGTTACTACTAATAATACTACAAGAAACCGTATTTTTCGCTATAATAACAGAATTAATACTTAGGGTACTAAAGTCTTATAGCAACCTAATTGTATAATAGCTGTCCCCTATATCTAGGAGCTAGACTATCTAAGATTCCCTAGTAGGCTTAACTAGAGAAACGATATTAGTCTTTGCTATCTCTTATTACTTGGATGAGCGACCTTATAGATATCTAAACAGGGCTAGACCAGCCTAACCCGATACTAGAGCTAAAGCAGAAGCTAAGAGAGTATTGTCTAAGCTAGAGCTATCTAATATAGCTATTTCCTTAACAACCCTAATACCTTTAGAGACCTATTCATATATAATCTTAGAAAGTAGACTCTAGCCTCCTATTAGGTTAAGGGCCTTTTTGTTTAAAAGACTATATTTTCTATTAAGCATTTTCTAGAGTATCCCTTAGCGAATATCAGTAGCTTTAATCTTATAAGAAGGATCTTCTTTTGTCTAAGTAGATAGGCTACTAGTAGTAGAAGTCTCTGCCTAATTAGATAGAGGAGTATAGAAGGGACCTGCCCTTAGTAGCTTATTATTATTGCTTTTTAGTTATAGCTACTTCTGACTTTGAAAAGCCGTACTTAAAGCTTTAGTTATAGCTAGGTACGTCGCCTTATTACTAAACACGTTATTTGCTTTTATAATTGTATTCTATAGCGTAAGTAAAATATCGATATTACTATGATTATAAAGACTGCTATAAAGCTTGGAACCCGTCTAAGTAGAGAGTAAGTCCTATAAAAAGCAAGCTATATCCTCTAGGGACTTTGAAAAGAAAACGTCCGGTTCTTAGTGCCAAACCGTATTAAGAAAATCTAAAACCTAACTAAGGACCTTGATTATATAAGCTATAGAGTTAGCTTCCTTATTATTAACCTTCCTTCTAAATAGACCTTAAAGATATAGATCTAGATATAAGACCTCTATAAGGTTAACTACCTATAATAGGAAAGATATAATACTAGGTACTAGGGGTAGTAAGTAATAGACTCTAGTTTGTACTATTAGGGCTGTAAATATATTCTCCCCTTTTATAAAAGAGCTATAAGTAGGAGAAGATAAAGAAGGTATAATAGGCCTAATACTGTAAGAAGTGACTTTAAGAAGCTGGCTTTTCCTCCCTTCTTCCGTTAAAAGAAAACGTATCTCGACTTGCTCTTCCTCTAGCTAGGTATAAGTATAGCTTAGTATGAAGAGAGGGTCGAAAAAGGGTTTAAAAGCCTTATTATACTTAGCCTTGTAATTACGCTTTTATTAGAGATAAGTAGGGCGGAACTTAGTATTATATACCTCATAAAGCGCTTAAACAAGGTAGAAAAGGGTGCCTTTCTTATAGGCCTTTATTACTAGGACTAGGTTGATCCGGTAAAGGTTATAAAGAGGGTCTTCTCAGCGAATTTTCTAACTAAGGTAAGCGTTTACCCCGAATATATATCTAAGCTTCAGTTCATTGTTAGTCTCTATTAGATTATATAAGCTAATATAGTACTATTAACCATACTAGTAGCAATAGATCCCTTTAAGAGCCTTATACCTTCGATTGGTAGTAGAGCAAAAAGGCCTACTAGTGTAACTATTGACTTTACCTAGCTCTATATTCTAAAGCGAAGTATACGCTATAAGTAGAGGAAGATCGACCTGTTTATCTAGATAGGGATAGTAGTATTAGGGTTTATAATACCCTTTCCGTTTAGCTATATCTTATTCCTCTCTTAGGTATACTACCTGATTTACATTAGTTATAAAGCTTAGTAAGTCGTTTAGCTTATCTCTTAGACGTATAACCGATTTTACTATAGGGTCTATCTCGTTTAGAGAGATTCTAAGCAAGGCTATCTGATTATATAAGTCTTAAATAGCTTTCTTAGTTACCTTATTGCCTTACTTCTATAAAAGGTTAGTAGTATAAAGCTTTATTACTATCTTCTAGGTATCGGTAAGTTGATTCAACTATATTTCCTTAACTATTAGTAGCTTTAGGGTAACCTTCATTAGTTCTTAGCTAGTACTCTTTTAATTAGAGAATAAGACCTAGTTCTTACTTACCTAAGCAGACTTGGTTAACTTAGATAAAAGGTTTTAAGAAGAGATAGAAGAAGAAGGCTTTTTAACCTTAGCTATAAGGATATTAGTCTCTCTACTATTATTATTACTCTTGTCTAAGTAGATATCTTAGCTTAATAGTTCGATCTAAGTTAGTACTTCTTAGTAAATAAATCTTTTAAATAAAACTGCTAATACTAGGGATTAGAAGTCGTTTTAGGTAGCTTTATATAAGTCCTATATAGGTATAGTACCTCTAAGGTAGTATCCTTAAACAAGTAAATGTTAGTAATCCTTAGGTAACTTTTCCTAAAAGCGTTAAGGGGTATCTTTTCAAATAGGGTCTAATTTAGTAGCTAGTATCTAGCTAATTATAGCATTAAGTTCTTCTATAGCCTGTTTAATCTATATAGCTAACACGTTTAAGATAGTATACTTATAAAAGCGGTTAAGCTATTTAATAGGGTCCTCTAATGCCTTAGGGTTAAAAGCCTTCTAATACTTAAGCATTATCCTATAGAGTTCTTGCTATATTGTTACTCCCTTGTCCTTAATTATAGAGACAACCTTATAACGTTAGTTAGAACTATACTACCTCTTCTACTAGGTAAACTTCTTAATATTAGTCGCTATACTATAGTCCTTATAAACATTGTTAAAAGCTTATAAGTAATCTGTAATATTAGCGCTATAGAATTATCTACCAAGCCCTTTAGACTGAACAGATAGGAAGCTAATACTCTATATAGGATTTAACTAATAAAGAGCGTTAGTTAATATCCTAACTATAGTACCTAACTAGTCTTAGTTACTAGTATCTATTTCTAATATACTGCTAGAGGGTAGTGGTAGAAAAGATTCTAGTTAAGGAGGAACTAGGGAAGAGAGGTTATAAAAGGAAAAAGAGGCTTTAGCTTTATAAAGCTGGTTTCTAGTAGAGTCTATCGTCTTATTAGACAAGTCTTATAATCCTACTACTAAAGGAGTAGAGTTGCCTATAAGTCTATAGAGTTAATAGATTTCTCTTCTTAAAAGAATATACTCTACGAAATCCTATTAAATAAGGCTTTTACTAATAAGTAACTAAGTAGAGGGTTCACGTATAATTCTATTAAGTAGTAAAATGTTAATACTTGGTCTAGCCGAATATACTATAGACTTAAAGTCTTTAGGGAAAAACGGAAAAGTACTAAGGAGTATGTCAATAGATAATAGATATAAAGTATAGTTATTGTTCTTCTCATTAGACAAGACTTGGTTTTATTAATATAAGGAGCTACTAGTAGCTTCTATCAATTTACTAATAGACTTTGTCTAGGGGAATTTAAAAGGGATTAGATTAAAGGATAGAGGAGAGATATAGGGTAAAAGAAGAAGGATATAGTCTATTACTATAATATAATTATAGTAATATTATACCTACCCTACCTTTATAAAACATTACTTATACCTAGTTCCTACCTAGTATAAACTCTTTCTTCCTTTATTGTAAAATCAAGCGTATCTAACTCTTCTAAAAGCTTATATTAAATAGATCTATAGATTAGTCTATCTCCTAACTATAGACTTAATTAGTCAAGCCCTATTCTATATACTCCTACTAAATAGGAAGCAAGTGATACTTATTTCGCTAGTTTAGATATATATTACCAAGATACCTTAAATATACTTAGTTATATTCCTCCTCTTTCTAAAGGATAAAGGAGGTAGTACTAAAAATACAACTAAAAGCCTAGTACTAGAGCTATTCTAACTTAACTTTCCTACTGCCCCTACCTCTTATTGTATGCCCTAGGCGTAGTAATCTTACGAATCGTCGTTGCTATATAGGTATGCCACTTCTAGGTAGGTACTAAGATAACGCCTTTGTCTAGATCAAGACTAACTAGCTAATACTAGCTAGTTAATCTAAGAAGCTAGAACAAAAAGGACTCTGTAATATCCTTAACCCTAGTATATATAGAGGGAGCAAAGTAATACTAGATAGTAAGCTAAGCCTAATTGTTCAGTAATATAGCCTAATCTAAGATAACTCCTCTTATTTTAACTAGGGGTTTATAATGCTAAAACGAGTTAGGATAGCTAGCTACTTATCTAGATAGAGGAGGAAATCAAAGATAAGGCTATGTTTCTCAGTTATAACTAAGGTCTATATATCTAGCCCTAGTATCGAAATCTTCCTTAGATATAGGAAATCTCTTTACTAAGCTCTAATCCTTATATAGTTGCTAATACTAGAAATATCGTATAAGGGGGAAAGAAACTAAAGATAAGAGTTATATAAGTTATATCTTAAGGAGACTCTTATAGCTAATAAACCTAATAGAACAAGAGAGAGGGGGGGTTTAAGTACTTCTCTACCCTTTTCGTTTAATATAAGGTATATCTACTAGACTGCTTAGACAACCAAGTTTCTAGGACAGCTAAGATTATACTTATCTTAAGCTTAACTAATATATCAGGTCTCGAACTGTTATATAACCTATAACTAATATAACCATTATACTAAGTGAAATTATTGTTGTCTAATTAGAGGTTAGAGGCCTAGAAATACTAGTCTAAGTCGTTAGAGCAGAAAAGTCAAAATAGTTGTCCTATCAATACTATACTATAGAGTTATCTAGCCAACGGTCTATAGGTCGTCCTTATTAATAGCAAGATAACCTTAATATAAGTAAGGCCTACTTATATATATTAGAGCCCTTACTTAGTTTATCCCTGGCTAAGCCCCTATATAAAACAGAGTAGCAGACCTATAAGAAAGTAGGAGCAGCTGTCTAAAGGTAGTAGACAGCTATATATCGAACAGCTATCTAGACAAGAGGATAAGAGGTATATATATACAAAGGCTATAGTCTCCCTAATTAGGAGAGACTAAGGTAGATAGGTATAATAGAACCAAGTAAATAGGCCAAAGTAGCCTAAAGGCAAAAGTAGATAGAATATCTAATTAGGTAAAATATAACTATATAACTATATTAATTAGGTAATAATTGATTAATATCCTTCTTCTATGAATATAGGAAGGAAAGCCAGCCTCTTATACTATTATCCTCCTTGTACTGCCAATTCGCAATCTTATTATCAGCTTAGAATAAGATAAGGGGTAGAAAAGAAAGACCAGCCTTGTTCACCTACTCTACTGCATGATAGAAGAGAAAGTGGACACGGGGCTCCTCTGAACAGAGGAAGAAGAAGAAGAAAAACAAGCGGCGGCTAGTCGTGCACTAGCTACGCCGATCCAGTATCTAAACTGAAATTAGCTTTATATAAGCCGATTAAGGGATTTAAGGAATTATCAGCTATGCTATTAGGTACCCTAGAAGTAAAAGAGATAGAAAGCTAGTAGTACCTAATAGACTAGTGGTATTTCTCTAAGAAGTAACAACTAAAGACTACCCCTAGAAGATCTTAATAATGCTAGATCTATAAGAAGGATAGCTACTACTCTACTAAGTACTTAGAAAATAAGTAGAAGAAAAATCGACTTAACTGGCTGAAGAGCTGGTAAATCGATCTTAATAAAGGAAAGAAGAGATACTAGTCTTTACTAGTAGAATATAAAGGCTCTAAGTCTAAAGGAAGTATAGTAGAGGACAACCTTAACTATAGACTAGATAATACTAAGGACTCTGCTAGAAACAAGGTAGTAGCTGCTTTCTTTATAGATAAAGCTTTCCTCTATAGATTATATAGGGAGGAACCTTGCTATAGCGGAGAACCTAGTTTTAAAGTGTATAACGCACTAGCTTTCGCCTTATTCATACTTAATTTGTATTCTAAGATGGTTTTTTAGGGAATCATGCCTAATATAGGAGCTACTAACTTTTCAACTACTAGAATATATTAAGTGCTAGCCCTTTAACTGTAGGTACCTAGTATCTCTATTAATAGGGCTAGGGCTAGAGAGGCGAATATTACCTTAAGACTAGGTAAGGTAAAGGAATCTTTTAGAACTATTATAGTAGATACCGCTACGAGGAAGGCGACTTTCTATATACTAGATACGCCTACCCTTTTTCTACTTTACCTCTAGGATATAGATCACCTTAGAATCTACCTAGATAATACGATAGATTGCCTTATTAAAGGGGAGTAGTAGATTCCGATTACCCGGAGATAGGGCTACCTATGGATTACAGTACTACATAGTACAGTAAATACTATGTTCGTATAAGACAAAGCGCAACTGCGCTTAACGGAATTCATAGAGACTGAACTTCGACGGATCTATCGGCGATATAACTATCTGTTAGTAGAAAAGCTATATAAGCTTCTCTACTATACTAACTATTAAGTAGAACATAGTATGTTAGAGCTTATTAATAAGTTCTATTACTTCTACTAGGTCAAGAGAGCAGCCCCTAGGCATTTTAAGTTTATACTTAAGGACGATATCTACTTTAACTATAAGGTAGTAGTAGATGTCTTAGATCTTAATAGCTAGAAGGTGCTCTATATAGTCGATATAGCTACCTTCTTTTAAGTAGTGTATTTCCTTAAGGATATAACAGTAAAAGAGACCTAGGAATAGCTAAAAGAGTGCTAGATAGATACGTATTTTAGACTGCTAGATATCCTTTAGTATAATTAGAGAACTAATTTCATAGCTAAGGAATTTTAGGCTAAAGCTAAATTAGCTAGGATTACGATTATAGATGTACTAGTAGAGGCCTATAACTCGGTAGGTAAGGTGGAATACTACTATGCCCCCCTTTACCAGGTATATAAGATTATCTATAAGAAGGCCGGTGCTACTATATTAAAAACAGCTAGCTTATAAGCTACTATCTCTACTATTAATAATATAGCAGGGCCTAATAGTTTAATTCCTACTTTACTAGTCTTTAGTACTTTTCCCTAGCTAACTAGGAACTTGCTACTAGGCCTGGATTAAGTTACCTAGGCAGAAGCTATTGAGAAAGTAATAGCTAAGCTTAAAAAGCAGAAGAGTAGGAGGGCTATTAGGGACGCTATTAATATATAGAGCAGCCTGGATACTAAGGCAGTCTTACCTAAAGTACTGGAAGTTGGATAGGAAGTCTTAGTCTACTGCGAAAATAGTAGGTAGAACAGGCTATATAAGGTTATAGCTGTAACTAATAACGCTATAACTATAGATATAGTTAATAGCGTTATAGGATTCAGGAGTATGGTAGTTAAACCATACTTTTAGGAACTATAGTAGGTAGAAGGACCTAAAACCTTAAGGAATTTAGATATAGCAGAAAGGTTTATCTACCTAGACCTAGTACTACCTAGAAGGCAAGGCTAGCTAGAAAAAACTCAGAGGGCTTGGGTTTTACCGGATATTACCAATCTATAACCTAGCCTATAACCTAATCTACTACCTATCTAAGCTGCGATACATAGTAGAGGACCTGGAGATAAACTACGACCTATAGTAACGAAGGATACCCTAGGCCTATAACTTAGACGAACAGCCTATAATACCAAGGTATAGGACGGACTATAGTATATATTATATCCTTATATCTCGAAGTATAGGCATATCTACTTGACTTAAGTAGACTGTATAAGTTAAGATATCCTAGGAGTTTTTCTTTCTAAGAAGGAGAGAAAGGATTACGCTTTAGCACTAGAATTGCAGTACTAAGGTAAGATTACTATACCTAGTAAGCCTTTTAAGGCCTGAAATAAGGCTAAGATCGACACCCTCCTTAGAAACGACGTGATTAAGGTAATCTAGGAGCTAAAGGACCTATATAACATTAAGATTTTCAGATTAAGGATGGTTAAAGAAGTAAAGGATAAGACTTCTAGCCTATATAAGAAATTAAGGCTAGTAGCCCAGGGGTATAGCAATCCTAGGAAGAATAGCCTTCTTACCTAGTCCCTAACTATCTAACGTTATGCCTAACGGATTATACTAGCGTTTTACTCTTCTTTTCTCTGCGATTTTGGACTTGACCTATAGCTATGTAATATTACATAGGCATATACCTAGTCTAAGACGCCTCTTAACTATAAGATCCTTCTCTATCTACCTAAGAGTTATAGGGAAAATATCCTATTAGGATAGTCCTATATATAAACCGCCTACTATATAGTATAGCGGAAGCTAGGCTATACTGGTTTACTACTTATATAGATAGATAGATATCTATTACTCCTATAGAGTCCCTTGTGGGGCTATAAGGGGCTGCTAGCTTACACTTATGCTAGAGGAAAACCGGAAAACGGATGAAAACCCTCCAATAAGCTTAACAAGGTAGGCGGTCTAACAAGAGGAAAAGAGCAGTACTGAAAGAAAAACAAAGCAAGGGGAGGCTGTCTAGAAGGCTACTAAGGAAATAGCACCTATTCCCTTACCTATCTCCCGTGAAAACGCCCTATATCTTAGTTAATATAGGGCTTAGGGTAGGGGAATTAGGAAGGGGGGTCTAGTTAGTAGAAAGGGTAAAAGGTAAGGCTAGGCTTAAAGCTTAAAAGCTTATAAGCCTAGTCCTATAACCTTCTCCCTTACCTCAGGTATAGTAATAAGATACTAGCTAAAGGGAGAAGGGGGAGGCAGTCTAAAGAGAAAAAGGGGGAGTAGTCTAAAGAAAGAAAGGTAGAGGAAAGGTAAGAGAAGGGCTAGAGTATATCTGTATCCTCCTCTTCTATAGAGCCCCTTACTAGCTCTAGGAAGAAGGGTATAGAATCGGTAACTATAGGACTAGTAGTAAAAGGGAAGGTAGTAGTAAGAATCTTGCTAAAAGCCTCCTTTATCGTTCGTTAGAAAAGGGAGGCTATAGTAGTAGTAGTGGTGGTAGTAGTAGCGGGTATAGAGGGGCATCCTTAGCAGCGTTTTCCAGGTACTACTATATAGCCTTCTTCTCCTTCTAGCTGCTTCTCTATTAATACTATTAGCTTAAGAGGGCTAAGAAGGTCGAAGTTAATAGGCCTATTCTAGAGGTAGGCCTTTGCTTAAGCCCTATACTTCTTCCTTTTAGGGCATTCTTCTACCCTAGTATAGTAGTCCTCTTGGCAGTTCTAGCAGTACTAGGCCTTACTACAGGCTACCTTATTAGTATACTTCTTCTTATCTTAGCTATAGTTATAGTAAAGGAAGGGAGAGTAGTAGTATTTAGCTTTATACCCCTACTGCTAGTAGTTAAAGTACTAGAGAGCCCTAGCCTCGTCGATATAAGGCTCTGCTTTTAGGGCCCTATAAGCCTAGAAAATACCGTCTTAGCAGGCCTAATAAGCCTCTTATTAGCTAAAGAAGGCTATAAGTGCTAAGACTCTTGTTCTTTCGATTTAGAGAGGATGCTAGACTTTTACTTAGAGGGCTAAAAGATATACCTCTTTTGCTACTACTAAAAGGCTAGCTTCCGTTACCTAGTTAGCTATTATAAGCCCTTTAATAGCTACTACCTAGGTAGTAGTATAGAGGGAGGCCTCTAGTAATAAAGAGGCTAGCTAAGCTGTATTTTCCTCTAAAGCCCTCTTGATTTTCTCGTCCTTTATAACAAGTATAAGGTTACTACTTGGTAGGGTCCTTACCCCCTTAATAGGGTGCCTTATAGCCTTTTAAACTACTTGAACGATCTCTAGGGCTGTCTTCTTCCTAAGGGTAGAGGTAGCTGGTCCTAGGCATATAAGGACCTGTTTTTCAAGGCCCTATTTTATTGCCTTTACCCTAGCTACTACTATAGTAGCCTAGGTTTAGTAGGTCTTAGGCTTAGGCTAGGGTTAAGGGGCTAGCTACTATTACTGCTGTTGCTACTATTATTACTATTGCTGCTACTTCTTTATCTTTAGGGGCTAAGTGGTAAAAGGGGGAAATATCAGAGCTAGTATCTTCTTCTTCTCCTCCTCCTTTAGTATTTGCGTTAAGGCTAGCTTTCTAGCTAGCCCTATATATTCTATAATTTCCTTAAAAGCTAGATTATTGATCAAAAGGCTGACTATCTAGTCTATAAGACCCGAGAAGGTAAGGGCAAGGGTAGCTAGAGGAAGGGCCTTTTCTTTCCCCTTTTTAAAGGGTATAGGGGCAGCGGTAGGGGCGGTGGCGGTAGTAGTGTATTAACTGCTAGAAAGCCCTTTAAAAGGGCTATTAAATAGTATATTACTCGACCTAGTAGCGGTTATAGTAGTAGTAGGGGTAGCAGTAGAAGCGGTAGTAGTAGTAGCAGTAGTAGTAGCAGCGTTAAAAAGGTAGGTCGCAAAGCTATAGCTTATATTATCGAGTTTAAGGGCAGGTTTATTAATTAAGGGATTAGGGGTAGCAAGGCAAAGGCTAAGAGGGTTAGAGGCGCTAGAGGGGCTTATAAGATACATAATAGCCAGGCCTATACGCCCTTACTGCAGATTTCTCGCTATAGTTAACTATATTATACAGTTAGAATCCGACTATAGCGCTGTCGAACGGACAACTGCGCTACAGCCAAATTTAGCGTGTATTATGTCCTTAATCGGACGAAGTGATTGCAAAAGAGTACAGTCGATTTGGAGCAGTCCTGACCAAGAACGCGTTTTCGGATGTGTGATGTCGGTCTCCACTAGGTTTATCTTACTACTTATATATAGTAGTATATTAATTCCCTTAGTCTATAGTTTTCTTCCTTTAACCCTTGCCTAATGATTTCCGCTACTACCCTAGGAAAGGGATTTAGGCTTGTTAGCCTATAGACCGACAATGCCCTTATTATCAGGGATGATTCTTTTTCCTAGCTAGAAGGAGGAAAGCTAGAAAAGGCTGGTTTTAAGTCAAAGCCGGCTATAAAGGTCTTAGAGGGAATAGAGGTGGATTTTAACAGCTACCGGCTTTACCTTCTTGATAGTAACCTCTTAATACGGCGAAAAGGGCAGGGAAAACGCCTGTTAATAGTCAACTTAAAAGGAGAGAAGCTAGTATAGTACTATATTAAGCAACAAGCCTATAGGGCTTATCTAGCTTCTATTTGCCAGCCTAAGGCAGCTTTTAACTTAGCTATAGCTGCCTAGGTATAACAACCTAAGCTAGAGGACTATAAGTGTCTTAACGCTAGGATCTAATAGTAAATAGATAATATAGAACGTAGCCTAATTTATTACCCTTTAGATCTAGCTATGGCGAAGCTTTTTATCTTTATTGATAGGTCTTTTACTAATAACGCAGACCTAACCTCCTAGATCAGCTATGTTATACTACTAGCTAACGAGAATAATATAGTAGGAGAGGCTGTTTTCTATATTTACAGGAATATAGTCTACTGGTCTTCGATAAAGTATAAGAGGGTAACGAGAAGTATACTAGCTAGTAAGATCTATAGGATGGTTACTAGCTTTGATATCGGTTTTATAGTCTAATAGACTATCTCTATAGTTTTTACCTGGCTTAGACTACCTACTAACCTTCCGATTATTCTATATATAGACTTCTTTAGTCTATATAAGTACCTGGTTGAGCTTAGCAGTATAGTCGAGACAAGGCTAATAATCGACATTATAGCCTTATAGTAAAGCTATAAGAACTAGGAGATTTAGGTGGTTAGGTAGATTAATAAGGAGGATAACCTAGCTAATGCAATGACAAAAAGACTGTCTAAAAAGGCATTAATAGTATTAGTAGATAATATTGTAGCTAAGGTTTTTATAGAAGGTTAGGTAATATAGCGGTAATACTAGACTTTAACCGTAGTATAGCTAGAAAAGAAAAGAGATAGTAAGGGATAGACATACGTAAAACTCAAAGCTAATACGCTGATAGATATCGGGGATGTAGCGTATAATGCATAGTAAAACCTAAAGATAAGGCACAAAATATAGTAGGACTATGAGATATAGCGCGATTTACTTTTACATTTTTTATATTTTTTTTCCTAATCCCTACCTATACTGCTAATAATATAAGAGCTTTGGCTGTATAGGCCGACGCCTCTATGAAGGCCTTTTGCAAGGCCTCCTTCCCTATCCCCTCTAAGCCTAGCTCCTTACTACCGGCGGGTAGTAAAAGGATTTAGCGGACAGCAGACCGCTACTTATGCTAGTCCCTATACTACTGCTTTTTAGCAGCCTTAAACAAGTTAGTATAATAAGAATAAGGAAATAAAGTGAGAAAAGGACGTATAGTAAGGGCGGGCTTAGAAGCCGAAAGAACTTTAAGATAGCGTACTATAACAGGACGTGCTAATACAGAGCTATACGGCGAATTAGAGCGTAACCGCGATTCGTTTCGCAGGATAAAAGCGCGTTATTCACTTATAGTAGCTTATAGCTACTACCGGCTAAGCAGGACGAATAATAGCTACTAATAACCCTAATGTAATCCCAGCAATACTAGTCCTAATACTCATCGTTATTAGGACTATAGCCTTTGCTAGCTATTACTGTCTAGATATAGGAGACGTATATATCGGCGTGGGCTGCGCCAGGGGGACTATAAGAATAAGATGCGCTGTACTGTTATTTGTATAGCGGCGTATCTAATTACAATAGTATTAGCAGTTATATAGAAATAAAGTACAACTATACTTTAAGACCTATCTTTATAGCACGAGCCGCTATTGCTAGGCTTATACCTAACCTTATCCTTGCCATTACTAGTACTATCGCCGGTACTATTGTTATCGCCGTTATCGTCCTCCTCCTCCTCCTCCTCCTTACTATTATCCTTATTACTGCCCTTGTCACAGTCCGTTGTCATCCTATATATATATAGCTTCGTTTTATACCAGGACCTTCTGTCCTATATGCAACAACATCTTTCTATAACCTATCTTTGCTCTAGCTATAACAGTTTGTTGTACCTATATATTGTTGCTAAATTAGCAAGATTTAATAAGTAAAGAAAACCTTTTGTTAAAAGTCCATTTTGACAAACGATTTGACGAATCCCTCTATTTCTATATATACTTTAACTATAAGTTACTACCGATTCTATAATAGTGATTAATAGCAACTAATCAGCGGAAGACTAGCTTTAAGTATAAGTCTTAGAGGTACTAGGCTCTCTAGGAATACTAGCTACTAACCTAGCTAACCTTGTCTTAGCTAGTAATAATTAACTACTCTATTTCCTATAAGCTATAAATTCTAGAATTTTAGGTATCTCTACCGACTTAGCTATAACTTCCTCTAGGGCCTCTTCCGCCTGCTTTCTAGCTACTTTTTCCTAGCCCCCTCTAGCTCCTATCTTAACAAATTATACAACTCTATCCTAACTCTTTAGTATTAATCCTCTAACCTTTAATAAAACCTTTAAAAACTCTATTAAACGGTAAATAGCCTATATTACCTAGAAGTCCTAGGTCTTGGTAAAGCTTGCTATTAACAAAGCTTTTTTCCCGGATACCCTGGTCTAAGTCCTCTATATCTTATAGCATCTTAGTAGTAAATCTTATTAGCGAATTTGCCTAGAAGTAGATAAGCTAGTTATACTAGCTTATAGCCTCCCCTCTAACGCTTCTACAATTATGTATATTACTGATATTTTTGTATTGCTAGACCCTTAGTATCTTATAGAAGATGTTAGTACTATTAGCCTTACTAAACTAGAGAAACTAGATATAGATAAGGATAAGCTCTTATTTACTAACTTCCTAATAAAGCTAGTATAACTCTATAAATATTCTAACTAAACCTCTATATAATACATTATCTACCTCTAACGGAAAGTAGGTCAGGAGCTACGCTATGCTATTATTAGTATAGTAGATCGACCTAGCCCTATAGACTTTGTAAAATAGATAGAGCTTTACTAGAAGCTCTAAAACAACACTACTGTAGAATAGTATTAATCCTAAATCGGCTCTAGGTTAGTACTACCTTCTTAATCAGGATTTTATAATAACGGTAACCCTATAGTATTAAGAGCTATCCTACCTCTAGGTTCCTACCTTTCTCCTAAGAAAAAGGCCTATAGAATTAACAACCGCCTTTACTTATATTATAGTAAGCTAGGCCATCTTACCTATAATTATAGAGCAAAGAATAACCGACCTACTACCGCCTTAGCTATAGCTCTATAACTAAACTCTAAGGGAAAAGCCTAAGCCTAGGAATACTAGATTATTATCCTAGGCCTTTTACCTTTAATCCAGAGTTCGTTATTACCTTAGGTATAGTTTATACTAATTCTTCTTTACTTTTTACTACATTAGTATATATATAAGGCAAGGTAGTCCCCCTCTAAACCCTTATTAACTCTGGTTATTCTCCATTTAGATTCGTTGATTCCTTTATAGTAGATCGCTTAAGGTTAAAGCAATCTACTTTAGATTTACCTTACCCTCTATATCTTATAAATAGTAAGTAGGCTAGTCTTATTACAGATTTCTATATCTTAGACTATTAGTTTAGTCACCCTAATTCTAGTTATACTTCTAAGCTATTATCCCTATATATCTGGCCTTTAAGCTCTTCTAGACTAGATGTAATTCTTAGCCTCCTCTAGCTCTATATCTATAATCCTTTACTAGACTAGGCTTCTAGTACTATAACCTTTAATAGAAGGATACTGGTTATACTCTAGAACAAGGACCTTCTAATACTTACCTAAAGCACCCCTAACTCCCTTCTAATTACTAACTAGGATCCTTCTAACTTATAGCTTCTACCTACTATACTATTCCTATCTTTTGCTAAGGACTCTAGCGTCTCTAGTATATTAATAGCAGAACTCTATATAGTAATAGATATATTACTTTAAAGAGGGTTTACTACTAACTTATTCCTAACTTTAGACAATACTAACGCCTTCCCTTCTTATCTCTTTAGAGTATCTAATAAGGATATTAAAAAATACCTTAAAATTAACCTACCTATTTTAGAAACCGATATTAGGAAACTCTTATTACCTATATATTATAACTTAATTATAGATTTTCTTCCTATAAACTTAGAAATACTACTACCTTACTATCTCTTCAATTACTAAGTCGAACTTATCCTAGACAAGTTACTACCAGCTACTTGATACTGCCCTATAAGCTCCTAGGAGCTCCTAATAATCCGGAAATACCTAGATAACCACCTTTCTAAGGGCTTTATATAGAGTAGTATATTATTAGCAGCTATACTAGTACTATTAGCAAAGAAGCCTAGTAGTAGAGTATAAGTCTGTATTAACTACTAAGGCCTAAACAACGTAACAATTAAAAATCGATATCCAATTCCACTTATTAGAGAAACGTTGGACATATTATACTAGGCAAAAATATATACTAAACTCGATATTATAGCGGCATTTAACCAGATCCGAATTACCCCTAGTAATAAATAGAAGACTGTATTTACCACCTGTTTTAGCCTATTCGAGTACTTAGTAGTAAATTTCGGTATAACAGGCGTACCTAGCACTTGGTAATACTTTATCAACTATACTTTGTTTAATATATTGGACAAATATATAACCGCTTATCTAGACGACATTCTTATCTTTAGCAATATACCTACGAACTATACCCGATATGTCCGTAATGTACTTACAAGGCTAATAAATATAGGCCTTATAGTAGACATTAAGAAGTACGACTTTTATACTACCCGGATATAATACCTCGGACTTATTATTTCGATATCCAGCATCTTTATAGACCCTGAAAAGATTAAAGCAATTATGTCTTAGCCTTGCCTAGAATTACTATAGGATCTATAGCGATTTTTAGGCTTCTCTAATTACTACTAACGTTTTATCTCTAGCTTTTCATCTATAGTACGTCCATTAACATCTCTTTACTATAATAGGGCCTAGACTAGGCTATAGTCTAATTCGTGTTAGGAGGAAACCTCCTTCTAACGCTTAAAGTAGGCTTTTACTATAGCGCCTATCTTATAATACTTCGACCCTAGCTATAAGACAGTAGTAGAGACAGATATATCTAAATGGGCCTTAGGAGGCGTACTATCCTAATATAACTTAGAAGGGGTTTTACACCTAGTTGCCTTCTTTTTAGCGAAATATATACTAATAGAATGCAACTATAAGATCTATAATAAGGAGCTCCTAGCTATTATTAAAGCGTTTAAGGAATAGAGACTGGAACTACAGAGCCTAGACTGCCCTATTGAAATATTTATAGACTATAAGAACCTATAGTACTTTTATATAATAAAAATCCTTAACTAGAGGTAGGTTTAGTAGTCTAAATTCCTAGGCAATTTCCGATTCTAAATTACCTATAGGCCTAGTAGTAACTACGTTGTACTAGACGCCCTCTCCTAATACCCTAGCAACTCCCTAGCGACTTCCTTAGATTTATTAGACGCTTAGATTGTAAGGAGATCTTAGGTTTTACTTTTAGACTCCAAATAGGGTTATATCTAACTTACTACTGTTCCTTCTCTTCTTCTCCTTATACTCGATACATCTAATCTAATCGATTCTATTATTTAGGCTACTTATTCGAACTATTAGGATTCTTAGAGGCTCCTAGACTACGTTTAGGACCCTAATTACTATATATTTCCGCCTAAGCTTAGACCGCTCTTATAGGCTGCTATAGCTGACTATACGGTAATTCGTAGCCGACTTTATATCAATAACTGTCTTTTTATCCTACCTAACGACAGGATAAGGCTACAAGTTATTTATAGAAACTATAGTCTATCGCCAGTAGGGCACCCAGGCTGTAATAAGATACTGGAACTCCTATAACGCTCCTATTATTAGCTGTATATTAAGTAAGATATTATGTAATTTATCGTAGTATACTATATTTACTGCTATACTAAGAACGCTAAAGGAGCTCTGCCAGGCCTCCTTACACCTTTGCTAGTCCTTTTCTAGCCTTAGACTATAATAAGTATTGATTATATCTTACCTTTTCTAACCTACTACTAATATAGGGTCAACTACTAGTATATTCTAGTTATAGTTAATAGACTGATAAAAATAAGACACTTTGCTATAATACCTAACCTTTCTACTACTATACTTACCTCTACCTTTATTATAAATATCTTCTAACTCTATAGTACCCTAGACTATATTATATTAGACAGAGGTACTTAGTTTGTTAGTACCTTTTAGAGGGAACTTTACCGCCTTCTAGGAATTACCCTATAGTACTCCTCTATAACTTACCCTAAAACCGATAGACAGATAGAAATTATAAATACCTACCTAGAACAGTACCTATAAGCTTTTATTTCGTTCTACTAAGATAATTAGATAGACTAGTTACCCCTAGCAGAGTTTGTAAGTAATAACTATAAGTTGGAAGCAACCTGTTTTATACTATTCTTCGCTAATTATAGATAGTACCTTAATATAGGCGTCGAACCTGAGCTACCTACAACTCCCCTATATACCGATATCAAACAAAAAGAGTTCCTAAATACCTAGTCTATCTATAAGAAACTATAAAGAGTAGTTAACTATGCTTAACTATTTATAGAACAAGCTTAAACTTATATAGATAGATAGATTCTATTACGCTATCTGATCCCTGTAGGGGATATCTAGGTGGGCTAGTCTAGTGCTATAGGAAAACCGTATAACGGGTGAAAAACCTATAACTGTGCGTGGAAGAGAAGGGAGGGTGTGGGTAGGGTTGGGCCGTTCTTCACCGTGATAGATACCGCCCCCTTAGGAGTATGAAAACACACTTCCTAAAGGGGTATAGGCTAGACTGCTCCTAGCCTCTGAGCAACCGAGTATTCTGGCAGTCTAGTAGCGATATAGCGGATTAGGGGGCGTATAGCGTTGCTGCCTCCCTTTTCAAGCCTATAGAGGAAGCTATGTATATCCCCCCTTTCTTTCTCCTTAAAGGAGGTCAAGGGGTAGGCCGGGCAACCGTCGAATATATGCTGGATGTCCTTTGTGGCTAGGTGGTAGTGGTAGAGGGGGCTGTCAACTCTAGGCACCTTATAGGTATATAGGAATCCCCTTAGGCCTATCTTCCCTATATAGGCCTGTATTAGCAGCGAGCTCTTAGCCTTAGAGAGGTTATAGTAGCGCCTCTTAAAGGTCTCTTTAAAGCCCTTAGTTAGATTCTCTCTTTGGAAGGCGTCCTTAGCTGATTTCTCTAAAAGGCTCTTTATATAGGGGTTATAGCCGGAGGCTATAGCTTTTCGGAGGTAGCGGTCTTTCTAGGCGGTATATAGGGGCTCCTTGTTAATGGCCTTCTATAGCTGCTGGTAATGCTACTGTACTACTGCCTCTTTCTTCCTCTCTTGTTTTATACGTCCTCCTAGGGGGAGGCTAGTCCTAGGGGTCCTGTTGCCTAGGGAGTAGTATAGGGCTTCTTTCTGCTTAGTAACTTCTTCCCCTATAGCTCTGTTTATCCTAGCTTAGCTAGAAAAGGAGAGGGCGTTAAGGTAGAGGTTAAGGGGGGGGACGTTAGCCTTATACTGGAGACTCTAGGTCAGCGTTCGTTTATAGGCCCCTGTAACTCTTCTTAGGGCCTTGTTCTCTGCTGTAAGTAGGCCTCTTGCTATACCTTAGGGCTTGTTTAGTACTATAGGCGTTGGAGTATGCCAGGCTAAGGCTGCGTAGGCTAGAACTAGCCTTATAACTGCTGTGTAAAGGAGCCTAGTCTTCTCGATTCCAGGTCCCTAGGTCTTCCCTGCTAGCCTAGTAATAGCTAGGGACTGCGTTTTTAGCTTCTGCCGTAGGGTGTTGGCGTGGGCCTTCCAGGTAAGCTTAGGGTCTAGCTACACCCCTAGAAAACAGGCCTCTGTTGCTGGTTATAGGGGGGGAGAGTCCTCTGTAGGTCCTAGGTAAATAGGGGTATTCCAGGGCCTTCTTCCTGGGGGGAAGTGTATAAGCTCGCTTTTTGCTGCTGAGAAGGTGACCCTAGCTTAAACTTATATAGCTAAGACTGTAAATAAAAAATGCTAGGACTTAGTCTAGTATAGAGTTAGGGATAACGTATAGGTTAGTACTACTAACATTTAACAGGGTTAGCCACTTAAGAAGCTTAGCTATAAGTAGCTTAGCCCTTAGAGGGTATCTAAGGTATATAGATAGGTAGTAGCAGTATATATCCCGCCCCTATATAAGATCTTCTCTATCTTCTATATATCTCTGGTCCAACTTGCCTCTAAGGGGCTACCGGGCTAATATTCTATAAACCTACTATTATTACCTTATAGAGCTATCCTATCCGATAAAGGCCCTAAACTAGAGATTAAGTAGTACTTTTATAAAATACTTCACTCTTACCTTAGAAATAACGCCCTTAAATATAGGATCTAATAGCCGAAACTCTAAAAACCTACCTAGGAACCGGCAACGAATATTCAAGGCTGTATAAGCAACATATAGGATTTTCATACCAAATACCCTACTAAGCCCGGCCTACTAGATTAGTTCTAAGAGTAGAGATTACCTATTTTATAATGCTATAACGACTTAGTACTAACTTAGTATAAAATATGCCAAAACAGCAGGGCATAAAGAACCCTATATTCCACGAAACAACCACCTGTCTAATTCAGTATGGACGCTCGTACGGGCTGCTGCCTAAGCATCCCTGTTATAAGGCTTGGTACTATTATATAGTGCCTTAGCCAGCCTCTTCTTTAAGGCTACTATAACTATGTAGTAGCTATTATATATATTAAGACTAGGCTACGTCTGATAAAACCAAACATTATAACGGCGTGTAAAATCTCCTGCAGCCTTATGAGCGCCCTAGGGGGCAAGTAGTAGTATAATATAGGTATAGTACTAACGACGATTCTATATGAAATTTTCGTACGTGACAATCTTCTCCTATATAATACATTAGTAACTAGCCTCCGACTTACAACCAAACCTCTACCTAGCTGCCAGCTTATCAGCCACCTATTATAGAAAGAACTTTCGTCTTATTTATACTATACTTTATATAATATACCTTAGTTGCAGTATCGAGGTTATATAGTAGCTAGTATACTGCTATAGCAACCTAGGACCGTTCTAGCTAGTTAAAATAATACTATATATTCCTAACAGGTCTGTTAGGATCTGTTGTCAATATAGTATAGAATCACTTAGCAACGTAGTATATAGGTATATACTCCTCTATCTTGTACTATAAGACCCCTATAGGCTACTATAGGCGTTAGTACCGCATTACCCCCGACTTGCCAACAGCTCTTTAATATACCGCTAAACAATTAGCCTTTTTCTGCTTTATATAGTATTTATACCGCTGCCCTCTAGTAGCGGTTACTATATAAGGCTCTATAGAAAAAATATTAATAGTCCTACTACGCTATATAGCCTTTATTATATAGAAAATAACAGACCTAATATACGCTTTATATAGGACCTCCTTGACCAAAGGAGCAGACTAGGAAGTTAGGGCTATAGCTATAGAGAGTCAGTAATAACTCTGAATAGAAGCTAATAAGATTATACGGTTAGTATATAGGGGAGAAAACTTTGATAACTCAATAGCGACTTAGGCTAGTATCGAATATATAGGAAGGCAGCTTCGGCGCTATACTAGTGTTTAGCCTAGCAATAGGTAGGTCCACCGCCTAATAGAAAAGGTAGGCCTAACGGGTAGGCTATGGTACCTAATAAGGAAGGTAGGTTAAAACGTATAGGCCTAGACATAGGTTAGAATCGTATAGGCCTTAGCACTATTACTTTAACCCTATATATAGGTCCTAGTATTACTACCTTTAGACATAAACTGGAAGCGGTATACTTACAACTGAACAACAATACGTATAACACTACTATATACTATTATTATTTATAGTCAAGGACGACTGCAGTTTTAGGGTAGGGTGCTGTTACAGTCCGTTGTTATCCTGTATATATATAGCTTTGTTTTACACCAGGACCTTCTGTCCTATGTACAACAACATCTTTCTACAACCTATCTTTGCTCTGGCCATGACAGCCCTCTTCTTCCGCATTAGTAGGAGGCTTATACGCCCTATTATAGGCGTTGTCCTTGTTCTTATTGGCTAAAGGGCTAGGATTATTAGTATATATGCCGGCATTGCCGCCAGCGAGGCGTAAAGAGCGCTATAGGCTTTTCTTAGCCTACTGCTTAGCCTTTACATTAAGTAAGGCCTACTTACGCTTTATACAGCCCTTAGCAGCTATAGCCTTAGTAGCTATAGCGCAGGCCTGCGTCATTTCTTCCCGCTTATACTTATAGGCGGCTGTACAGTGTATGGACAGGGTAATCTTAGCCGGTATAGGCGGTGTAACAGGAAGGCCTGGGACGCGCCAGAATGTCAATAAATAAGACGCAACTGTATTGATAATATAGCAGATAGAGCGTGTATATACTAGATAACAATAAGGATATATCTAGGATAGTATATATAAAGCTAGACGAATCTAAATACTTGGTATTAGCTAGGTATAGGTTAGTAGCGATATGTAATAATGGTATAGAGGGAGAGTAGGTATATATACATTTTGTAAGACTTGAAACAGAAGGACTATATTGGATTACAGGCTAGCTCGCTATTCTATTTATCCTATAGTAGGCAGTCCAGGAATATATAATAATAAGAAACTCATACTAGTAGAAAAGGATATTAGTAATTAGTTAAGGGCTATATAGGTTATAGTTGAGAAGAAGAGAATAGAAGGATACCGTATAGTGAAATTAGCATAGTAACGAACAATATATCGCATAAATGTTACTATAGATAAAGCGCAATATACGCTCTATATAGTAGTTATAGGATGTAATGCGCAGCCTAGAGCAGGCCGACTTAGGCGCGACAAATTAGACAGGGATTACAAATGTTGATTAAGGGTAAGGGACCTAGGGGACTATAGCGCTAGTAGCTATAAGACGCGACATACGTCTTGTTATAGGTAAACAAAGCGCGTTAAGTGGTAAATTATAAAGGTATATACCTAGGGATGCCTAATAGGGATAGACTATAGCCAAAAAGAAAAAAGCTAGTATCGGTTACTAGTAGGCTACGATAGCTAGAGTATATTAGTTGTAGTATAGTAATAGCTAGGTATAGGGCATAACCCCTATACTAGCGCTAGGCGCAACCCTAGTAAAGAATATATAGCTATAACCTATATATCTAGGGTAGAAAAGGTAAGGGAGGGAGATAAAGAGAGATATTAATCATTATAGAATTAATAGGAATCGTTACTCGTTACTTTGCTTAGTAGCTTACACTTTGTTATTGCTCTTTCTCTTTGTTACTGTTTTGTTCCTCATTATCGCAAGACTCCACTGCAGTGAGAGCGACTCGACAGGAAGAGATATAAGAAAAAGGTAAGTATATAAAATAACTTATATAACCTTCCCTTTAATAAAAACTCAGCCTAAGTCTAATAGTCTAAAAACCTAGCCTAAATCAAGTCGCTTAGGAAGCACCTCTAAGAGCTGTCTTTCTTTCCTATATTAACGGTCCTTCTCCTCTTACTTGATTACTAAGCCTATTAGGATCCTTAATACCTAGCCTAATAATGTTGTCCTTACTAAACCGTTCTAGCTAGGAATCGTCCCCTAGTTATAGCCTATTTGGATTACAAATAAAGATACTATCTATTTAGAAGAACTTCTTTACTAATGTTAGCGGGAAAGTCCGCTTAAGCTCGATCCTATCTAAAGTCTCTAGCTAGTAGGCCTTCTTAGGACTTTTCTATAAAACTCGAAAAGGGCCCTTCTAATAGAAGGATAGCTTCTACTTATAGCTTATATCGATTTACCTAACCTTGTTATAAATAAGGACTTAATTACTAGGGCGGATTTCCAACTAATCTAGGTATAACTTCCTAGATAATATACGATTCCTTGCTTTAGTAGTGCTTTTATAGACCTTAGATACCTTATCCTACAGCTCTGTCTACGCAAGCTCTATATCTATAATAAACTTCATATACTTTATAATTAGATCCAAAGCTACCTTAGCATTAGCTAGCTTTCTAGGTTTACGAACCTTAGCCTGGACTTGCTCCTACCTCATTAGATACTAGAAAGTAATATTAAGCTTAATCTTAATAACTAGGTCTTAACTAAAAAGCATAAAGTAAGATAAGAAACTAAGAGAGGAAAGAATTAAAGTAAAGTTAACCTAGAGAATAAAGTATAAAGACTTCTTTCAATCTATCCTTGTTATCTCTTTAAATATAGCAAGTATAGTTGCAATTAGTAGGTAGCCTACCTTATTGATGCTATTAGCCTTTAAGTTATAGAATAAGCTAGTAATTTACTTAACTCTAATAGTTTTTAGGGATGCTCTTACTATACCCTTAAACTTAGAACCACTATTAATAACTATCATTAGGGGAAAGCTATATCGTAGAAATATATACTCAAGTATAAAAGTCTAAACTAAAGCTGAATTAACTTTACTAAGAATAACAGCCTTAATATAGCTAGTAAGGTTATCCCTTACTTTGAATATAGCATTATACTTACCCTTGAAAAACTGGATATCGAAAAAGACCTTTAAGGTCGAAGAGGGTATAGTAAACTAGGCTTCTTCCTTATACTAGGATAGGCGAATCTTCTAATAACCCTTATAGTAATAGTACTAGTTAACTAGATCTAAGTAGATTGTCGGCTACTAGTATAGTTAGGCGATCTAGTAGTAAGAAGTATCCCTTCTATCGTGTCCTATCTTATTATAGTAAGTTAACTAGATACACCATTGTTTTTCAGTATCTGTAGTTATAAGGTAAGGGGAATTACCTTTATAAGTAGGGCATAGAAACAGCATCCTATTATAGACTAAGATTTTAAAGGCTTAACGTTTAAAGTTAACCCTATTACTATAGTAAACTAAGTAATCTAGTATTCGAAGTATAATTAGATAGATAGCATACTTCTAGTACTCTTCAGGCTAATCGCCCTTAAGCGTATCCTCCTTTAAAGTTAAGGTAAAAATCTAAGTATTAATAAAGTTATCTATATCTTCCTTATAAACCTTCTTATTAATATTGGCTTAGGTTAAGGGTTATCTACTTAGGGCGTCTACTATAGCGTTTTTCAATCCTAGGATATACCGAATCTTAAAATCGAAAAGTTAACTCCAGGCTATCTAGTATATTATAAGGGTATTAGGTATATTACTAGCTAAGGTGTTTATCTAATAGACTAAGACCTAAGCATCTATCTTAATTATAAACCTTGTACTATAAAGGTACTACCGGAACTGCTTTAAACTATAAAGAAGACCCTAAAGCTTATACTTAGTTGTATTATAGCGCTACTTAGCTAGAGACTAGATACTAGACTTAAATCGACAAAGATACTGCTTACTTTCTAGGCCTTCTTATTCTAGGACTACTCTCTGTCTATCTAGAGAGGCGTTAACTATAAGGTAGATTTTGCTATAGCGGTTATCTCTAAAGGTAAGTAGTATAAGGCAAGGCATAAAGGTAATAAGAAAACTAAGATAAGTAAAGGTATACTAGTAATTCAGCGTCTATACCTATATCGCGTTCTTCTTTGCTAGATTAAAAAATAGGCGGGTAATATGGCCGAAATAGAGGACCTTAATATAGTGGAAACCAGTAATACTAAGAAAAGAGCGGACTTTTGAAAGAGACTTTAGCATTAACTATTTACAAATGTTCCGGATCTTAGCGTTGTTAGGTAAGCAGCTATTTAGAATATACTTATAGCTAATAAGAACTACCTCTAAGACTACGAACTAGGACTTAACTGCGGTAATATAGGCTCCTATTAGCTTAGCGTTAAGCAAAACTTAGTTTTAGTTCTAGACCTATTCTACTATAAATTGTCGAATTCTAGGTATGATCAAGACATTACTATATTGTATCTTTAGTCCTTTAATGCTAATATCGTCTAGGAAAGCCTGATAAATCTAGGGTATTAAGTCGTAGAAGATCTAGTATATTATATGTATAAACTAGGCAACGAAACTCGTACTACCTTATAGAAGTATAGTTAGGTATAGTAGACCAATTGGACTAGCAAACGTTGTAAGATCCCGACTCTTCTCATCTTGTATGATATTATTATATCCAGAAAACAAATTAGGTATAGACATAATTATATAGCTAGAAAAGTCCCCTAAGAATTCCTCTACATTTAGTAGGATAAAGGCATCCTAAATAGTAACGGCATTATATTACTAAGTATATAAAAAGAACAACGAAGTAACAAAAACGAGTTTTTGGTCAAAACCACACCAAATCGCGTGCAACCACATCTATTCGAACCGTCCGATTAAGGACATAACGCCCGCCAACTTTCGCTACGGCGCTGTCGGTCGCGCGACAGCCCTAGGCGTGTAAAAGTGCGAAAAATGGCAAGCCTAGCCGCCCTCTTGTACCTGCAGGCCCCTCGCGCATAGACCACTAATATAGCTCTGCGCCCTAGTAACCCTGCCCTACCTACAGCTAACGATAATAATAACAACCCCCTAAGCCAGCCCCTAAGCTAGCCCCTAAGCATAGACTACCAACCTCTAAGCACAGACTACCTGGGTAATAATATAGAAATAGAGGACTGCTAAATTACTACCCCTACTACTACTCAGGAGACTGCTATAAGTGCTATAAATATAGCGCCTATAGTATATAGCCCTAACGCCCTCCTTACTATTAACGCCTCTATAATTAGCGCCCCCCCTTCTACTAACGTCTTTGCCCCCTTTCTTAGGGGCCTAAATAGTAGCTAGTATGCCCTAGCCCTAACCCCTTTTAGCTAAAAGAACGCAAAGAAGCTAGAGAAAAAATCAGAGAAGAATATAGGGAAAGAAGGAGGTAACAATAAAGCTACTAAGGCTAGCCACATTACCCTAGCAACTAAGAAAGCCGCCTAAGCCACCCTTAGCCCTCTAAAGCTCGCTCTAGCACTCTCTAGCCTTCTAGATCGGATAATTAGCCTAGCTAAAGATAGTACTAACTTCTATAATATAGTAGAGGCAACTACTAAAGCTAGGCAAATCGCCCTTATAGCCCTACTCTAGGACCTACCTAAAGAAGCCCTAGCTATAATAGCAACTCTAGTAGCCTAAAACCAGCCTATTACCCTAGTAATACCTGGCTATAGTACTAGTAATACCTTTAGCAACCTAGCTACTAATAATAGCAATAACAATAGCCTAGCTATACTTAACCTTAGCCTATAGCCCCTACCTAGGCTAATATAGCTAATAAACTAACAGCTAGTAAGGCAACTAGGCCTAGCCTAGAACGCTAGGTGCTTATCCGACTAGGCCTAACCTAGTAACAGGTACTTGCTAAGTTAGCCCTAGAGGTAGTATAGGCTATCTAATAGGTGTCTGGCCTAGTAGTCTAGAGGGTTAGGACCCTCCCTAATAGTAACCTACTTCTTGTTATAGAAAATATAGAGATAAAAAGGAGCCTAGAGAGCAATACTACCTGGATTATAAGAACCTTCGGCAAGAAGGCCTCCCTATATACTATAACCTAGGCAGTAGCGGTTAAGGGCCTTATAGTCTATAACCAGGTTATAAAGGAAGGCCTACTAGAAGAGACTAAGAAACAGCACCCTATAGTAGTTAGAGCAAAGGTCTAATACCCCTAAGGGCTAGAACGGACTAGGGTTAAGGCACTAATAGCCTTCTCCTCTCTAAAGGCAGCCTAGAAGGCCTATAAGAAGGGGGTCTTCTAGAGCTACTAGGCCTTAGAAGTAGAGCCCTAGATCGATAAGGCTAAGCCTATCTAGTACCTAAGGTACTGGAAATAGGGCTATAGGGCTAAAGTATACTAGAGTAAAAAGGAGATCTGCTATAACTGTAGCGCTAACAGCTATACCACGCTAGAAGCCTCTACCTACTTTAGGGTACTATACTGCTATAACTGCTACTAAGCTTACTATACCTGCTTAGAGGTCTACCCTTGCCTAAAAGAGGTATAGGCATAGGCTAAGGGATACCTACGTTCTAGGCCTAAAGCCTTTAACGTTGACCAACCGCCCCCTCTCTAACAGTAACAATAATAATAGTAATAACAATAATAATAGCAATACTACCCTTAACAAGCCTACCTATAAGAGGAGGGGGAGGAAGGCTATACTATAGTCTTAGGGAAGAGACAGAGGGGCCGGCTAGCAGTAGTAAAGGGGCTAACCCCTAGCTAGAGTATAATTACCGCCTACTTTAGTTAACTAAGCGGCCAAACCCCTACTAACCTCCCCCCCTCCTCCTCTTCCATAACGGCTATAAGCCCTAAAGAAGCTACCAGATCTACTAGAACCCTAGAACCTATAGGCGCCCCTAGAGCCCCTAGAGCACCTAGAACCCTAGAAGCTAGACCTAGACTAGACCTAGAACTAGATACTAGACTAGCTAACGCCTCTACTATATAACAACTTCTACCTACTATATAGCTAGAAGAGATAGAGATATAAGGGTATACCTCTAGAACGTATAGGGCTCGAAAGAGGTATAGAAAGTACTACTCTCTATAATAAAAGAGGAAATACTCGCTATATAGGAGCCCTAGATCAACAGATAGGCCTAACACTCTACCTTCTGCCCTAGATCCGCCCCCTACTACCCTGTTTTCACCCCTAACAGAAGAGCTGCCCTCTATATCCACAAATTACTCCTACCTATAACCTGGACCTATAGCTCTAGCCTAGACTGGGCCAGGGCTATAATACAGACTAAGAACAGCCCTATTATAGTCCGGTCCCTATATAACAACCCCCAGCCCTAGACCGGCCTACCCCTCCTTATAAAAGAAATAAAAGGGAAACTCAATACCTGCCTAGGCCTTTACCTATTAGCCAGGGACCTTAACCTCTACTACACCTTATAGGCCTAATATAACCGATTTAGCCCTAAGTTAGAGGACCTACTACTATTAGCAGCAGAACAGGGACTTACCCTCTATACCCCCTTTAGAGCTATAACCAGGGTACTATAAGGGGGTTAAACTGGCAGGGCCTCTACTATCGACTACTTCTGGCTTAGCAGCAGCCTTGCCTGCTCCTATACCGGCCTAGATACCTACTTACGATCAGACTACTACCCCTAAGTCCTAGATATCGACCTAGAGGCTATAGAAACCCTACTACTACCCCCCTAATTCCAGTGGAAAAAGATTGATAAGGAGGAGGTAGTATAGGAGGCCAGCTCCCTAATATATAATATAGGGGGCTACAGATACCTATCTCGCCTCTCTAACCTAGCTAAGCTATAGGAGGCCTTTAGATGACTATTAGGAGAACTCTAGCGTATTGCTAGAGCTATAACCCCTAAAAGGGCCCTAGTAACTACTAGAAAAAAGAGAGCCCCCTAGATGAACAATAATACCTACTAAGCAGTCTAGAAGAGGAAGAGGGCAGAGAGACAGCTCTAGCATTCCCCTAACAACCAAGCCCTTCTTAATACCTATAAGGTAGGTTAGAAGAAACAAATAAAGGCTATAAGAGAAAGTAAAAGGAAAACCTAGAAGGCTTTTCTATAAAAAGCTAGAGAAAAGCTAGAAAGGCTCTAGCAACTAGAAAGATAGGCCAGGCTATAGAGCACTACTGTACTACCACCCCCTAAGCTACTAACCCTTAGGCATGCTAGTACCTTCTAGAAGAAGGTAGAGGCCCTATTAATACGTTTCTTCCCCCCCTCCCTCTAAGAGGAAGGCCTAGAGGAGCCCTTAATAGGACCTAGGCTACTAGTTAGCTAGACAGTTAAACTAGACGATATAAAAGAAGCTATTAAAACAATAAAACCATAGAAAACGCCAGGACTAGACGAACTACCTACAGGCTTTCTAAAAGCCTGTAAAGACCCCTTATATAAGGCCCTTACTATACTAGCCTTAAAATCCTTCCTCTATAGCTTTTACCTATAGGAATATAAGGAGGTAATTACTATTATCCTCCTTAAGCTAGAAAAACAACTAGACGCCTATAACACCCCTAGAGGCTACCGCCCTATAGCCCTGCTAAACTATATTAATAAGGTCCTAGAAAAAGTTATAGGGACTAAAATAAGGGACATAGCTAAGGCTTTTAAGCTAATACTAGCAATATAACAGGGCTCCTGCCGCTATAAGTCTACTAAATCGGCTATATACCTCCTTATAGCCCAAGTCTAGGAGGCCTAGAAATATAAGGCTAGGGCCTCCCTCCTATAGCTAGACCTATTAGGATATTTCAACAGTATCCCTTATACTAGGCTCCTAGCTATACTAGACTAGCTAGAGCTACCTATCTGGCTACTCTCCTAGCTAAAGGAGTTCCTCTCTTCTAGGACTACCAGCCTCCTATTCGACAGTTAAAGAAGCTAATAAATACTAGTACCTATAGGAGTACCCTAGGGCTTCCTACTCTTACTAACCATCTTAGTCCTCTACCTCTACCCCTTATATAAAAGACTAGAAAGAAAATACCCTACTATCTCTACTATAGGCTATATAGATAATACCAACCTACTAGCCTTTAGTAGAAAGGCTAGGACAATAGTTAGGTAGCTAGAAGAGGCCTAGAGAGAGTGCCTAGACTAGGCAGCAACTGCTAGAGTCACCTTCTTAGTAGCAAAGAGCAAGCTTATATACTTCCCCCCTAGAAGGAGGCCCTAGAACAACCCTATCTACCTAGGACTAGAGGACTCTCCCCCTCTATAACCAGCTAAAGAGGCCTGATTTTTAGGAGTCTAGCTAGACCTTGAGCTTACCTGGAAGGCCTATGCTAGTACCCTACAGCAGAAGCTAAAAACGCAGTCCCTAGCTATAACTAGGTTAGCTAGAAAGACCTAGGGACCTGAAATCGAAAAGACTAGGCTATTATATATAGCAGTAATAAGGCTAGTTCTAGCCTACACAGCCTTGGCCGGGCATACCCTTATACCTACTATACTAAATAGGCCATAAGGTATAACTAGAGGCCTACTAGTAGCCGAAAACGAAGCTCTAAGGAAGGTTATAGGGGCCTATAAGAGAACGCTAGTCCGAAGCCTCTACTATAAGGCTAACGTCCCCCTCTTAGACCTCTACCTTAACACCCTCTCCTTCTCTAGCTAGGCTAGATTAAATAGGGCTATAGGGGAGGAGATAGCTAGATAGAAGGATACCTTATGCTATACCCTTAGGAAAGACCGACATCACACATCCGAAAACGCGTTCTTGGTCAGGACCGCTCCAAATCGACTGCACTCTTTTGCAATCCACTTGTCCAATTGAGGACTCAACACACGCCAAATTTGGCTGCGGCGCAGTCGCTCGTTCGACAGCGCTGTAGTCGGATTCTGACCGTACGATGTGGTCGACCGTGGCCAGAAATCTGCAGCTGCAGCGGGGCGGGCGCACGGGCCCTACAGTTACGTGCCCTAGCCCCGACTGTACTGACCCCTCTGACCCGAACCCTGCTGACCCGAACCCTGCCGCCCCTAGCCCCCTAGGGGCTGTCAACAAAGCCCCTAAGCGCTCGGGCTATAGCTTCTCGACCTACCTTACCACCGCTGCTGCTACTACTACTACCACCACCACTTCCGCCGCCAACCCTGCTACTACTATAACCGCTACTAGGTCGAGCGATATATCGTTCGATAGCCTTTTTAAAGGGCTTTCTAGCAGTCAATACGCTGCTACCGCCACTGCCGCCCCTATCCCCTCTAAAAAGGGGAAAGAAAAAAAAGAAAAAGCCCTACTACCTGCAACCCTTGCCCTTACCTTCTCTAGTCTTATGGACCAGATAGTCAGTCTTTCAGTTAATAACCCGGCCTTTAAGGAAATCGTTAAATATACCGGGCTAGCTAGAAAGCTAGCCTTAACGCAGATCTTAAAAGAGGAGGAGAAAAAAGCCCTAATATTTCCCTCGTTCGTTGCCCAGGCCCTAAGGCAGAAGAAGCAACAACAATAGCAATAACAACAGCAGTAGCAGCAACAACCCCCCGCCGTCGAATCAGAGCCAACCCGCTGTACCTGGGCTGCTATAGCAGCGGCTAGGGTAAAGCCTACTAAGCTAGGCTTAGAAAAACAGGTCCTTATACGGCTAGGATCAGCCTCTTCCTCCCTCAGCCAAAAATCAGCCCCGGAAATTGTACAGGCAGTATAGAAGGCTATAGGGCACCCCATTAAGGGGGTAAGGACCCTACCGAGCGGTAACCTTATACTGGTTACTAAAGGAGAAAAAATTAAAAAAGCCTTAGAAGAAAACACAGCCTAGCTAGCCTCTTTATCACCAGAGGCCTCGATCCATACCACTACCTAGGCTATTGCTGTTAAAGGGCTTATAACGGCTGACTAGGTAACGGAAGCTAGCCTTCTAGTAGCGGTAAAAGAAGTATATCCTTCGGCCTTAAGGGCTAAGGTCTAGTACCCCCTCTAGATCGAAAGAACAAGAGTCTTAGCTCTTATTGCCTTTTCTAGCTAGTAAGAGGCCTACCAGGCCTATTAAGACGGAATCTTCTAGGCCTATAGGGCCCTAAAAGCAGAGCCTTATATCGATAAGGCTAGGGCCTTACAGTGCTTTAACTGCTGGCGATAGGGGTATAAAGCCAAATATTGCCACTCCCCTACCCTCTGCTACAACTGCGGCTAAGAAAAGAAGAAGTATACCAAGGCGGCCTGTACTAGGGCTTAGTACTGCCGGAACTGCTATAGCAACTACCACACTAGGGCAGAAGAATGCCCTGAAAGAAAGAAGTATAAGGCTTAGGCAAAATCCAGCCTATAAAACAGGCCTATTAACTTTGACCTCCCCAGCCCTCTTAAGCCGGCAATATCAACAGAAGACCAGCTAGAAGGGGAAGAAAGCTACATGGTAGTAGCTGGAAAACGCCGCCGTAGCCGCCCCCCTACAACAACCGCCACTACCGCTACCGCTACCGCCACTACCGCTATAGCCTCCCTTTCCCAGCAAACTATAAGGGAGGCTTTTAGCAAAATCCCTGCCTCTACCTTTACTACTACCGACCTAGCAGCTACCGGTACTATAGCTACCGGTTCGATACCCTCCTCCCTAGAGCTAGCAAGGGGCTCTATAGAGGAAGAGGATACGGATATGCTTTAGTCTCTTTTCTGCCTTCTCTCCTTCCTTAGACTGCTTCCCCTCTCTCTCTTTAGACTGTCTTTTCTTTCTTCCCTATAGCTGGTATCTTACTACTATACCAAGGTAAAAGGGAAGGCTATAAGGCTAAGCTTATAAGCTTTTAAGCTTTAAGCCTAGACCTACCTTTACCTCTTTCGCTAACAAGACCCCTTCTTTATTCCCCTACCCCAAGCCCTATATTAATTGAGATATAGGGCGTTCTTACGGGAGACGGGTAGGGGAATAGGCGCAATTTCCCTTAGTAGCCTCCTAGACGGCCTCCCCTTGCGTTGTTTTTCTTTTAGTACTGCTCTTTTCCTCTTGCTAGATTGCCCGCCTCGTTGAGCTCGTTGGAGGTTTTTCATCCGTTTTCCGGTTTTCCTCTAGCATTAGTGTAAGCTAGCAGCTCCTTATAGTCCAATAAGGACTCTATAGGTGGAATACAATATATATATACCCTTAGGAATAGGACCCCTAGGACTAGCCTCCCCCTAGAAAGGCAAACAAAATAAGAAAGAAAAAAGGAAGCTATAGTATAGTAGTACTGTCAATAACTAGGGAAGGCTATTAACAAGGAACCCCTCTATACCGCCTAGAAAGACCGCTACCTATAAGAGGCTAGAGCCTCTGGCCATAACCCCTATATAGAGAGCCTCTTAGAGAAATCAGCCAAGGCTACCTTCTAGGAGGAAAACCTAGCTAAGGCCTTTAAAAAGGCCTTCCAGAAACGCTACTACGGCCTCTCTAAGGCCGAGAGCTTGCTGCTAATATAGGCCTGTATAGGGAAGATAGGCCTAAAGGGCTTCCTATATACCTGCAAGATGCCTAGGATAGACAGCCCCCTCTGCTGCTTCTACCTAGCTATAGAAGACGTTCGACATATATTCGACGGTTGCCCAGCCTACCTTTTAGCCTCCTTTAAGGAGAGGGAAAGAGGGGATACAAAAAGCCTCCTCTATAGACTTGAAAAAGGGGGCGGCAGCGCTATACGCCCCCTAGTCCGCCATATCGCTACTAGACTGCCAGAATATACCGTTGCTCAGGGGCTAGGAGCGGTCTACCCTATACCCCTTTAGGCAGTATGTTTTCATACTCCTAAAGGGGCGGTATCTACCTTGGTAAAGATTAGCCCACCCCCTACTACACCCCTATTTCCTATGTATGGTTATAGGTTTTTCACCCGTTGTACGGTTTTCCTATAGCACTAGCCTAGCCTACCTAGATATCCCCTACGGGGATCAGATAGCGTAATAGAATCTATCTATCTATCTATATTACTAAGTATTGTTAATTAGATAGTACTTACTATTCTTGTTCTAAATAAGGAACTAGTTGTTTTAGTAGGCTCTATAAGCGTCTCCTAGGATGCTCTTAGCCTTCTACTTCTTTAGGATGTCTATATATGCCGGATTCATTACCTTACCTATAGGTATATATTAGGCTTGCTAGACAGAGTAAGGGAGAGTCTTAATATACCAAGGCAGAATAATTAACAGATCAATATAGCTAAGGTCCTTAAATTCCTACATAAGGGCTTGTTCTCTATTGAAGAGTATATAGGCAAACAAGTCGAATTTGTCCTTAGAGAGCTAGAGAGCTAGGTCTATATTATCTTTTAAGCCCTTTAACCGATTAGGCGTAAGTTAAGAACTATAAGGTAAATCCGAAAACTATAGAAAAACCTATTAATTATACTTATACCCAGGAGTTGCCTTTTCCTATGCTAGCAATAACTTAGTAGGCTTCTAGTCGATAATTCCTTCTAGTACTAGCCTATTAGATAGAATATTATCGATAGGGTAAACCTTCTTTCTAATAGGCTTATATATAGTGAAAGTTTTAAGAGTAAAGGGGTTTTTAGACTAATGAGAGGAAGGAAATAGACTAGGAGCTATCCCTAAAGAAAAGAAAGAATTAGAAGAAACTACCTTAATATAAGGAAAACTCTAAATACTAACAACCCGCTCTCAACCTCTTCTACTAGAACGCTAAACGCTAGACTCCTACTTAAAGGAAGTATACGAAATATTAGTAATTGTCATGGCTAGAGCAAAGATGGGTTGTGGAAAGATGTTGTTGTATATAGGACAGAAGGTCCTGGTATAAAACGAAGCTATATATGTACAGGATGATAACGGACTATGACAGTACCCTACCCTAAAACTATAGTCATCCTTAACTGCAAATAATGATTGTATATGGTAGTGTTGTTTAGTTGTAAGTATATCGCTTCTGGTTTATGTCTAAAGGTAGCGGTACTAGGACCTATATATAGGGTTAAAGTGACGGTGCTAAGGCCTGTACGTTTCTGACCTACGTCTAGGCCTATGCGTTTTAACCTACCTTGCCTATTAGGCGCTAGACCTACCTATTACTAGGCTAAACACTAGTACGGCGCTAAAGCTGCCTTCCTATACGTCTGATACTAGCCTGAGTTACTATTAAGTTATTAAAATTTTCTCCCTTATATACTAACCGCGTAATCTCGTTAGCTTCTATTAAGAGTCGTTGCTGACTCTTTACAGCTATGGCTCCGACTACCTAGTCTGCTCTTTTAGTAAAGGAGGTCCTATATAAAGCGTATATTAGATCTGTTATTTTTTATACGACGAAGGCTATATAGCGTAGTAGGCCTATTAATATTTTTTCTATAGAGCCTTATGTAGTAACCGCTGCTAGAGGGTAGTAGTATTAATACTGCATAAAGCAGAAAAAGGCTAATTGTTTAGCGGTATATTAAGGAGCTGTTGGCAAGTTAGGGGCAATGCAGTACTAACGCCTATAGTAGCCTATAGGGGTTCTATAGTATAAGATAGAGGAGTATATGCCTATATACTACGTTGCTAAGAGATTCTATACTATATTAACGATAGATCCCGACAGACCTATTAGGAATATATAGTATTATTTCGACAAGCTAGATCGGTCCTAGGTTGCTATAGCAATGTACTAGCTGCTATACGACCTTAATACTACGACTAAGGTGTATTATACAAAGCATAGTATAAATAGGACGAAAGTTTTTTCTATGGTAGGTGGCCTATAAGGTGGCGGCCAGGGTGGCCTATAAGGTAGCAGCTAGGTAGAGGTTTGGTTGCAAGTTAGAGGCTAGTTACTAACGTATTATATAGAAGAAGATTATTATATATGAAAATTTCATATAGAATCGTTGTTAGTACTACGCCTATATTATGCCGCTGCTTGCTCGCTAGGGCGCTAATAAGGCTGCAGGAGATTTTACGCGTTATTGCAATGTTTGGTTTTGTCAAACGTAGCCTAGCCTTAACATATATAATAGTTACTATATAGTTGTAGTAGCCTTGAAGAAGAGGCTGGCTAAGGCGCTATATAATAGTACTAAGCCTTGTAACAGGGATGCTTAGGCAGCGACCTATACAAGCGCCTATGCCGAATTAGGCAGGTAGTCGTTTCGTAGAATATAGGGTTTTTTATGCTCTACTGTTCTTATATATTTTGTACTAAGTCGGTACTAAGTTGTTATAGCGTTATAAAATAGGTAATCCCTACTTTTAGAACTAATCCAGTAGGCCGGGCTTAGTAGGGTATTTAGTATAAAAATCCTATATATTGCTTATGTAGCCTTAAATATTCATTGCCGGTTCTTAGATAGGTTTATAGGGTTTCGGCTATTAGATCTTATATTTAAAGGCACTATTTCTAAGGCAAGAGTTAAGTATTTTATCGAAGTACTACTTAATCTCCAGTTTAAGGCCTTTGTTAGATAGGATAGCTCTATAAGGTAATAATAGTAGGTTTATAGAATATTAGCCTAGTAGCCCTTTAGAGGCAAGTTAGACTAGAGATATATAGAAGATAGGAAAGACCTTATATAGGGGTAGGATATATACTGCTACTACCTATCTATATACCTTAGATACCCTCTAAGGGCTAAGCTACTTATAGCTAAGCTTTTTAAGTGGCTAACCCTGTTAAATGTTAGTAGTACTAACCTATATCTTATCCCTAACTCTATACTAAACCGAGTTTTAGTGTTTTTTATTTATAGTTTTAGCTATACAAGTTTAAGCTTGTTCTATAAATAGTTAAGTATAGTTAACTACTCTTTATAGTCTCTTATAGATAGACTAGGTATTTAGGAACTCTTTTTGTTCGATATTAGTATATAGGGGAGTTATAGGCAGCTCAGGTTTAACGCCTATATTAGGGTACTATCTGTAATTAGCAAAGAATAGTATAAGACAGGTTACCTTTAACTTAAAGTTATTGCTTATAAACTCTGCTAGAGGTAACTAGTCTATCTAATTGTCTTAGTAAAACGAAATAAAAGCTTATAGGTACTGTTCTAGGTAGGTATTTATAATTTCTATCTATCTATTAGTTTTAGGGTAAGCTATAGAGGAGTACTATAGGGTAATTCCTAAAAGGCAGCAAAGTTTCCTTTAAAAGGTACTAACGAACCAAGTACCCCTGTCTAATATAATATAGTCTAAGGTACTATAAAGTTAAAAGATATTTGTAATAAAGGCAGAGGTAAGTATAGTAGTAGAAAGGTTAGGTACTATTGCAAAGTGTCTTATTTTTATTAGTCTATTAACTATAACTAGAATATACTAGTAGTTAACCCTATATTAGTAGTAGGTTGGAAAAGGTAAGATATAATCGATACTTATTATAGTCTAAGGCTAGAAAGGGACTAGTAAAGGTATAAGGAGGCCTAGCGGAGCTCCTTTAGCGTTTTCAGTATAGCGGTAAATATAGTATACTACAATAAATTACATAAAATCTTACTTAATATACGGCTAATAATAGGAGCGTTATAGGAGTTCTAGTGTCTTATTATAGCCTGGGTACCCTACTAACGATAGACTATAGTTTCTGTAAATAACTTATAGCCTTATCCTGTTGTTAGATAGGATAAAAAGACAGTCGTTAATATAAAGTCGGCTATAAATTACTATATAGTTGGCTATAGCAGCCTATAGAAGCGGTCTAAGCTTAGGCGGAAATATATAGCAATTAGGGTCTTAAATACAGTCTAGGAGCCTCTAAAAATCCTAGTAGTTAGAATAGGTAGCCTAAATGACAGAGTTGATTAAATTAGATATATCAAGTATAAAGAGAAGAAGAGGAGGGATAGTAGTAAGTCGGATATAACCCTATTTAGAGTCTAGAAGTAAAACCTAAGATCTCCTTATAATCTAGGCGTCTAATAAATCTAAGGAAGTTACTAGGGAGTTGCTAGGGCGTTGGAGGAGGGCGTCTAGTATAATGTAGTTGCTACTAGGCCTATAGGTAATTTAGAATTAGAAATTACCTAGGAATTCAGACTACTATACCTGCCTTTAGTTAAGGATTTTTGTTATATAAAAGTACTATAGGTTTTTAAAGACTATAAATATTTTAATAGGGTAGTCTAGGCTCTATAGTTCTGGTCTCGATTCCTTAAACGTTTTCATAATAGCTAGGAGCTCCTTATTATAGATCTTATAGTTGTATTCTACTAGTATATATTTCACTAAAAAGAAGGCAACTAGGTATAGAACCCCCTCCGAGTTATATTAGGATAGTACGCCTCTTAAGGCCTAGTTAGATACATCTATCTCTACTACTATCCTACAGCTAGGGTCGAAGTATTATAAGATAGGTACTATAGTAAAAGCCTGCTTTAAGCATTAGAAAGAGGTTTCCTCCTAAGATAAATTAGACTATGGCCTAGTCCAGGCCCTATTACAGTAAAGAGATGTCAATAGACGTACTATAGATGAAAAGCCGGAGATAAAACGTCAGTAGTAATTAAAGAAGCCTAATAATCGCTATAGATCCTATAGTGATTCTAGGCAGGGCTAAGATATAATCGCTTTAATCTTTTTAGGGTTTATAGAGATGCTGGATATTGAAATAATAAGTCTAAGGTATCGTGTCTAGGTAGTATAAAAGTCGTACTTTTTAATATCTACTATAAGGCCTATATTTATTAGCCTTATAAGTACATTGTAGATATATTGGGTATAGTTCGTAGATATATCGCTAAAGATAAGAATATTATCTAGATAAGCAGTTGTATATATATCTAATATATTAAACAAAGTATAGTTAATAAAGTATTACCAAGTACTAGGTATACCTGTTACACCGGAATTTACTACTAAGCACTCGAATAGGCTAAAATAGGTAGTAAATACAGTCTTCTATTTATTACCAGGGGTAATTCAGATCTGGTTAAATGCCGCTATAATATCGAGTTTAGTATATATTTTTGCCTAGTATAACATGTCTAACGTTTCTCTAATAAGTGGAATTGGATATCGATTTTTAATTATTATGTTATCTAGGCCTTAATAGTCAATATAGACTTGTACCCTACTACTAGGCTTCTTTGCTAATAGTACTAGTATAGCTGCCGATGATATACTGCTCTGTATAAAGCCCTTAGAAAGGTAGTTATCCAGGTATTTCCAGATTACTAGGAGCTTTTAGGAGCTTATAGGGCGGTATCAGGTAGCTAGTAGTAACTTGCCTAGGATAAGTTTGACTTAGTGATTAAAAGGACAGTAAGGTAGTAGTATTTCTAAGTTTATAGGAAGAAAAGCCGTAATTAAGTTATAATATATAGGTAATAAGAGTTTTCTAATATTACTTTCTGAAATAGGTAGGTTAATTTTAAGGTACTTTTCAATATCCTTGTTAGATACTCTGAAGAGACAAGAAGGGAAGGTATTAGTATTATCTAGAGTTAGGAATAAGTTAGTAGTAAACCCTCTTTAGAGCAATATATCTATTACTATATAGAGTTCTACTATTAATATACTAAAGACGCTAGAGTCCTTTATAAAAGATAGGAATAGTATAGTAGGTAAAAGCTATAAGTTAGAAGGATTCTAAATAGTAATTAAAGGAGAGTTAGGAGAGCCTTAGGTAAGTATTAGAGGGTCCTTATCCTAGAGTATAACGAGTATCCTTCTATTAAGGGTTATAGTACTAGAAGCCTAGTCTAGTAAAGGATTATAGGCATAGAGCTAGAGGAGGCAAAGAATTATATCTAGTCTAGAAGAGCTTAGAGGCCAGATATATAGGGATAATAGCTTAGAAGTACAACCAGAATCAGGGTAACTAAACTAATAGTCTAGAATATAGAAATCTATAATAAGACTGGCCTACTTGCTATCTATAGGATATAAAGGGTTAGGTAAATCTAAAGTAGATCGCTTTAACCCTAAGCGATCTATTATAAAAGAATTAATAAATCTAAATAGAGAATAACTAGAGTTAATAAAGGTTCGGAGGAGGACTGCCTTATCTTATATATATACCAAGGTAGCAAAAAGCAAAGAAGAATTAGTACGAACTGCGCCTAAGGTAATAATAAACTCCGGATTAAAGGTAAAAGGCCTAGGATAATAATCTAGTATTCCGAGGCCTAGGCTTTTCCCTTGGAGTTTAGTTATAGAGCTATAGCTAAGGTAGTAGTAGGTCGGTTCTTCTTTGCTCTATAGTCGTAGGTAAGATAGCCTAGCTTACTATAATATAAGTAGAGGTAGTTGTTGATTTTATAGGCCTTTTCCTTAGGAGAAAAGTAGGAACCTAAGGGTAGGATAGCTCCTAATACTATAAGGTTACTATTATTATAAAATCCTGATTAAGAAGGCAGTACTAACCTAGAACTCATTTAGGATTAATACTGTTCTATAGTAATATTGTTTTAGAGCTTCTAGTAAAGCTCTATCTACTTTATAAAGTCTATAAGGCTAGGTCAGTCTACTATACTAACGATAGTATAGTACAGCCTCTAACCTACTTTCCGTTAAAGGTAGGTAACGTATTATACAGGGGTCTAGTTAGAATATTTATAGAGTTATACCAGCTCTATTAGGAAGTCGGTTGTTAAACGTACAAAATAAACTATAGCGCTCTAACGGTTATAGCTTAGGCAAAACGGATTTCAGTTCTCGAACTACTAGATATATAGCTCTATTCTGAGGGTGGACCCACTTTTGTGGATACCGCTGACTAAGCTATATATTCCACTATATAGCCTAGAAATAGCTTTAAAAGGCTTTTCTATTTTTAGATTTATGCCCCACTTTTGTGGAGACAGCCTCCTTAGGCTGTATAAGCGCTAGAAATAGCCTTAAAAGGCTCTTCTACTAGGTCACCTACCTACCCTGTACCTACCCTGCACCGCAGGAGCGAAAACAGAACTTACAGGAAAAGTCGTGCGGCTTACCCTGCAGCTTAGGTGGCCGTAAGTCGATTATTTAAAATCGCCAGCTTATTTGGTTTTTCGGGAAGGCGCTATGCACCTACTAAGGGGCTCCTGCCGTATGGAAGGCAGGAATGGTCCCGGAGGGTATATATAGGGAAGGAAATTGCGAAGCCTTACCTACTTGGACTAGAAATCAAGTTACTACGTTATCTACAACTATAAGCCTTATAGGCCTATAAGACCCACTGAAAGCCGTGATATATAAGCTTAAAGCCCCTATAATATAGCGCTATAGCCTATAACTATACCGTTATATAAGGACTTTTATAGAGGGAATACAGTAAAGGGCCCTACTTTACTATATTAGCATATACCTAGGAAGTGCTATTTAGGCCATATCAACGCTGTTGCTGCCCCTACGTACCCTATACGACTACTACTAGTAGGCTATAGTAGTTACAGATCCTTATATAGGATTACCCATTCTAATAGGTTATAAGCCCGGATAGCCTGTGGGATAGTTATCGTTGGAGTCCAATTTCAAAGCGCTACCTCTGCCTATATATATAGGGCTATTTAAGCCTCTTATAGCTGAAAATATAGTACTATATTAGCCCTAAAAAGCTATATATTACATCTTATTGAAGGCTATTTAAGGACTAAAAAGCCTGAAAATCTAGAAGGAGAAATCGCTAAGAAATCTAAGTCCTATAGTATTGACGAGCATTTGGGGCTCTTATACACTTAGGCTAGTATACTTACCTATACTAAAAGACCTTTCTACTTATAGCTGGAAGTAGAAAGGCTAGCGTTTTAGAATTTCTAGCGCTAAAGACCTATATTTCCCTACTATAGAGCCCTTTCTATAGATATATCTATAGACGGTAGTTAAGTCCCTACGTCGAAGTCTCTAGCCCTTAGAGCCTAGTTTAGAATTTCTACTAGAAAGCCCTACTAAGTAGCAAGTAGGCAGCGCTATAAACCTACTAAGCGCTAAGACTAGCCTAGAAAATCACTACTATAATTAGTGAGCTAGCTAATTAGCTTTAGTGAACTGGAAGCTAATTAAGTGCTTTAGCTAGTACTATAAAGTAAATAGTAGCCTATTTACAATGGCGGATCAAGCTAAAGGGAAGGGTATAGCGTCTAAAAGGGCTAGTAACCTAGCTGATCTAGGGCAATCTTCTAGGCCTCTACTACCTATACGAACCCTATTAGAAGATAAGGAAGATGGCGAAGACTATAGCGAGGTTATAGAAGTCCTAAAACAGTATATAAAATCTCATAAGCGAGTTATAGCTAGCCAATCTAGTGATGTAAAAACACTACTTTTAAGTCTAAATACCCTAAAAGCCTCTATTGAGGATAGCGTTAGCACTATAAAGAATATATCTTCTACTTTAGCTTCTCTAACTAATAGTAGCAATGCTGCTGCTACTAGAAAGACTAGCTATAGTCCTAGATTTGATCCTTTTAGCGGTACTATGGATTTAGATTCTCCTCCACGTCCCCCTAGGAAAGAGCCCCATCTAGGGCTGGCTGTTAATTCAGCTACTAGTAATTTAGACCCCCCTATAGATACAGGGTCTAAGGAAGGCTTTAAGGATACTATTACTAGTAGTATAGTAAAGGAGCTTTCTAAAAAGGCCTATACTATACCGGACGATAGTAAGCTTAGCAGGGAAAGCAATTTTGAACAGTGGATTCAGGCTTTAAGTATAGTGCTAAGAGCGTTAGGGATATCTAATTTTTTAGAAAACCCTGATATATCTAACACTTATAGCGACTCTAATCAAGCTGTTCTTTTAATACTTCTACGCGATAGCTTATCTAGTAGCCCTAGGGCTGCTATATCGTGGATTCATATACCTTCTAAGGCCTTTAAGCTGCTTGTTAGGTAGTATAGCCGACCTATAGAGTCTAAAAAGGAGGACGTCTATAACGAATTCCATACCCTTACTTTTAGTACCTATAGAAAAGGCTTATCAGCTTTTAACGCTGAATTTAACGGCTATCTTGCTAAGCTTACCATGGCTGAAATAGATATAGATCCCTCTTTAATACTAAATCAGTATTTTAAGGCTCTAGAATCTAAGTTTCCTAGCTAGGTATCACGCTAAAAGAGCTCTATAAGACAGGCTAGAATGCTAGGCCTTACAGCCTCTAGCCTTAATATAGAATATCTAATGGCTTATATTCTAGAAGAATCTAGGAACCCGGCTACAAAGGCGTATAGAGCAGCTCATGTAGCTAATAGCTCTAATTCAACCCCTAATTCAAATTCTAACCCTAGTAAGAAGGGTAAAAATAAGAAAAAGGGTAAGAAGAAGGCTAGTTATAATATTAAAGGGCAGAATTATAGTGCTAAAAGTGCCGAATAGGCCTCCTTTATGCTAGGGTCTTATAACCTAGCTATAGAAGAAGAAGAAGAGGAATCCGACTCTAGTTCCAATTCTAGTTCTTCTAGCGATTCTAATACCCAATTAGCACAGCTATTAGCGTTAAAAGGGTATAAGAAGCGTAAGGACTTTAAAGGAAAAGGCCTAAAAACCTCTTCTAACAAGGCAAAATATAAAGATAATCAGCCTAGAAGACGCCCTAGAGACCCCGCTCTTTATAATAGTTGGCTATACGATACGGGATCTACGGACCATATTAGTAACAGTAAAGAGCGGTTTACTACCTTGACGCCTAATATAGGCCAGTTACGCCCTATTAACACTGGAAATGGCCCTGTAAGCCCGGCTGGTATAGGCTCTATTACACTAGAAGTATTATCTAGAAAGGCCCCCCCTACCTATACTAAATTAGTATTAGATAACGTTTTATACCTACCTAATATTAATATAAATATTATTAGCGGGGTTAGGCACTATGATTCGGGAGGTTGCCTTATAAAGGAAACCCTTTACGAGGGTGATAGACGCTGTATAGCTGTACTAGACTTTAAGAAATCAGGATTTTTTCTTGACGTTAAAGGCAGCTCTAAGCCTATATTATATGCAAAATTTGCTTTTCCTTTCGGCCTTTCTAGTTATACTACTAAAAGTATAGAGCCGCAGCGTAATAAGATAGTGGTGGAAATTCCTTCTAATTCTATTAGAAAGGAAGACTATAGACCTATTATAGAGGATGCTATAGTATCCGAAGCTATAGAGCCTAATAAGCGCTATAAGCTAAGGAATTCTCCGGCTAAGGGTACTACTTTAGAAGGTATAGGACCTTCTTTAAGGGGGAAAAGGCCCTGTAGGCCTGTAGAGCCCTTAGCCACTGCCTAGGCCCCCTATCAAAGTCCCCGTAAGACTAGGGAGCCTGAGCCCTTAACTGGCACTAGAGACCTGCCCTATGTGCTAAGAGAGCCAGTTATGAAGGGGAATAAAGTAGTAGAAAAGGCTATATCTAGCCCTACTTTAAAGGAGCCTAATATAGGTCAGCGAGATTACTATAATCTACTTAATTTAGCTAAATTGTGGCACGTTAGGCTAGGCTATATAGGCCTACGTCTTTTAAAAAAGACCTCTAGTATTACTAAAGGGCTGCCTAATTTTGATAAAATAAAGGAAGCTGATTTTCACTGCTCTAGCTATGATCGAGGTAGAGTAGTAAGAAGGGTTAGTAAGGCTTTAATACCTGACCTATCTAGGGTCTTAGACTCAATAGAGGGCGATACTGTTAAAATTAGGCCTAGGCCTTATAATAGAAACCCTATAGTCTTACTTCTAGTTAACTGTAAAAGTAGGTATAGGTGGGTTTTTAACCTACCTAATAAATCAGGCCCTATAGTAGCTAATGCTATTAAGGGCTTTTTTAGGGGCCTAAGGAATGGATTTGGTAGATATCCGACTAAATTCCACTTTAACAGAGGTACTGAAATAACTGATTTATTAACTACTTGGTTAGCTAAAAGGGGTATTAAATTTAGCACTTCTGCCCCCTATATCCACGAGTAGAACGGCTTAGTAGAACGATCAGTTAGAGTTATACTAGACCGTATAAGGTGTACTATTCTTAGTAGCGCTTTACCCTAGTATTTATAGTGCTTTATACTAGAGGCTGTAGTGGAATTAGTTAATAGTATAGCTATAACTAATAAGGAAACCACTCCTTTCTAGGTGCTATTTGACGAGCTAGAGCCTGGTATTCCATATATACCTAACCTAGAGCGCTATAGGGCTATAGGCGCTAAAGGAGAGGCTATTATACCTCTAGAAAAACGGTCTAAATCGTTAAAATTTACCTTTAGAACGGAAGAGTGTAAATTACTAGCGTTATTAGGTTCTAAGACCTACCTAGTATTTATACTGTCTAGAAGAGCAGTACTTAAAACCTCTACTGTTAAGTTTATAGAGGATAATACAGTACTAAGTTAGCCTACTAATAATATGGCTTTAGAGGGGGAATTAGTAGACCTGGACTTAGATTAAGAGGGGGCTTTTAGCCCGGACCCTTCTAATCTTAATACTGAAAAGCCTATTAGTATAGAAATAGGACCTAGTAAGCTAGAACCCTACGAATCTTCTTCCGATAGTGAATTAGATGAACCCTTACCGGATAAGCCTATAAATCCTGTTATAGTAGAGTCTATTAGGCCTACTATATCTATTAGAAAGCCTAAATTACTAGAGGTGTTTCCCCAAACTATAGAGCCTATTTTTGCACCTAAGCCTATAGAAGTTATAGCGCCTAATCAGCCTATAACGAACGAACCTCTTAATAATAGTGATCTTATTTTAAAGGGGGATAAAATGCAGTTCGATTACTATAAGCTTTTAGCTAAGACTAGTAGCTATATACTGTCTTTTGTCTATAAGGCTCGAAAAAGGGTAATATCTAAGGATAATACGCCTACTACTTATAAGCAAGTCTTAAAACTACCTAGAGATGAGCGTAGTAAGTGGTTAGAGGCTATTACCAAGGAATTTATCCAGTTATTAGAGCTAGGGGTTTTTAAATTCCTACCTAGGAGTCTATTACCTTCTAACTGTAAGCTTATTACCTGTTGAAACGTTCTAAAGGTTAAAAAGGACGCTAAAAATAGGCCTATTAAGTATAAATCTCGGTTAGTAGCTAGGGGCTTTATATAGGTAGAAGGCCTAGATTATACTGTAACCTACGCCTCTACTAGTATACCACCTACTTGGCGTATACTTCTAGCTATAGGTACTGTTCTAGACTAGGAAATAGAATAAGCTGACTTTATAGGGGCATTTCTTAATAGCGCTCTTAGAGAAGAAATATATATAGAAATCCCTAAAGGACTATTAGACCTAGCGGCTTCTAATAAGGCTATTTATAAGTTTTACTGAAATACGGCTATAATCCTTCTACTCCTAATATTATTAAACTATCTAAAGCGTTATACAGTCTGAAACAAAGCCCTAGAGAATGGTAAGATAAGCTTAAAATCTTGCTTAAGAGCCTAGGCTATCTCCCTCTTATTTCAGATCCAGGGGTCTTCTATAATGCTAAAACCTGCCACTTTATCGTTACCTATGTAGATGACTGTCTATTTATAGGGCCTAATATAGGCTATATAACTGATTTAAAGAAACGGCTTAATAAGGTCTACGCTATAGAAGACTTAGGGCCTGCCGCCTATTTCCTAGGCATGCAAATTATAAGGGATAGACCTAATAGGCGCCTGTGGCTTAACCAGTCACAGTATGTAGAAGAGGCGGTTAGCCGCTTTAACTTAGCCGATTCTAAGCCTATATCTATTCCCTTACAGCCGGGGCTAGTAAGTCAACTTCAACTAGAGGAAGATATTACTAGCTACCTCTGTAATTCTACGGAAATTAAGCTCTATCAAAGCCTAGTAGGAACAGCTATATATATAATGCTACCGACACCTAAAAACGAAAAACGAGTTTTTGGTCAAAACTACACCAAATCGCGTGCAACCACATCCATTTGAACCATCCGATCGAGGACACAACGCCCGCCAATTTTCGCTGTAGCGCTGTCGGCTGTGCGACAGCCCTAGGCATGCGAAAATGCAGAAAATAGCGAGCCTAGCTGCCCTCTCACAACTGCAATTTCCTCGCGTATAGGCTACTAATGTGGCTCTACGCCCTAGCAACCCTGCCCTACCTATAGCTAATGATAATAATAACAACCCTCTAAGCTAGCCCCTAAGTACGGACCAACCCCTAAGCATAGACTACCTAAACAACGATATAGAGATAGAAGACCGTTAAACTACTACCTCTACTACTGCTAAAGAGACTGCTATAGGCGCTATAACTATAGTACCTATAGCATCTAGCTCTAGCGCCCCCTCTACTATCAATGCCCCTATAATTAGCACCTCCTTCTTAACCAACGTCTTTACCCCTTTCCTTAGGGGCCTAAACGGCAGCCGGTATGCCCTAGCCCCGACCCCCTCTAGCTAGAAAACCTTGAAAAAGCTAGGGAAAAAATCGGAGAAAAATACAGGGAAAGAAGAAAACAACAACGGTGCTACTAAGGCCGACTATACTGCCCTAGCAACCAAGAAAACCGCCTAGGCTGCCCTTAGCCCTTCTAAGCTTATCCTTACACTCTCTAGCCTTCTAGACTAGATAATTAGCCTAGCTAAGGATAGTATTAACTTCTATAGTATAGTAGAAGCAACTACTAAAGCCAGGCAAATCGCCCTTACAGCCCTACTCTAGGACCCTTCTAAAGAAGCCCTAGCTATAGCAATAGCCCTAGTACCCTAAAACCGCCCTACTGCCCTAAGAACGCCTAAACTACAGTACTAGCAACACCCTTAGCAGCCTAGCTACTACTAGCAATAACAGTAGTAACAACAGTAACAGCCTAGCCACTCCTAGCCTATAGCCCCTACCTAGGCTAATATAGCTAGTAAGCTAATAGCTAGCAAGGTAACTAGGCCTGGCCTAGAGCGCTAGGTACTTATCCGACTAGGCTTAGCCTAATAATAGGTACTAGCTAAATCTGCCCTAAAGATAATACAGGCTATCTAACAGGCTTCTAGCCTAGCTATTTAGGGGGTTTAAACGCTCTTTAGTAATAACCTCCTACTAGTTATAGAGAACGTAGAGATAAAGAAGAGCCTAGAGAACAACACCGCCTAGATCATAAGGGCCTTAAGAGAGAAGGCCTCCCTATATACTATAACCTAGGCGGTAGTGGTTAAAGGCCTTATAGTCTATAACTGGGTTATAGAGGAAGGCCTACTAGAAGAGGCTGAAAAGCAGTACCCTATAGCAGTTAGGGCAAAAGTCTAGTACCTTTAAGGGCCAGAAAGGACTAGGGTTAAGGTACTAATAGCCTTTACCTCTCTAGAGGTAGCCTAGAAGGCCTGTAAGGAGGGGGTCTTCTAGAGCTGCCGAGCACTAGAAGCAGAGCCCTGGATTAACAAGGCTAAGCCTATCTAATACCTATAGTACTAGAAATAAAGCTATAGGGCTAAGGTATGCCGGAGTAAAGAGGAGATCTGCTATAACTGCAGCACTAACAGCTATACTATGCTAGAAGCCCCTACCTGCTCTAGGGCACCCTACTGCTACAACTGCCGCTAAGCTTACCACGTCTGCTTAGAGGCCTGCCCCTACCTAAAAGAGGTATAGGCATAGGCTAAGGGATATCTATGTTCTAGGCCTAAGGCCTTTAACGTTGACTAACCTCCTCTATATTAGTAGTACCAACAGCAATAGTAATAGCAGTAATAGCAATAATAGTAATAATACCCCCCCTAGCAGGCCTTATTATAAGAGGAGGGGGAAGAAGGCTTTACTATAGTCTTGGGGAAGAGACAGAGAGGCTGACTAGGGCATAATTACCACCTGCTTTAGCCATCTAAGCGGCCAAACCCCCCCTTCCTCTATACCGGCTATAAGCCCTAAAGGGGCTATAAGACCTACTAGAACCCTAGAACCTATAGGAGCCCCTGGATCTCTAGATGCTAGACCTAGACCGGACCCGGATACTAGACTAGCTAACGCTACTACTATTGAAACAGAGCAGCAGACCCACGAGAAAGTAGGAGCAGCTGTCTGAAGGTAATAGGCAGCTGTATATCGAACAGCTGTCTAGACAAGAGGATAAGAGGTATGTGCATACCAAGGCTATAGTCTCCCTGATTAGGGGAGACTAAGGTGGATAGGTGTAATAGAACCAAGTAAATAGGCTAAAGTAGCCCAAAGGCAAAAAGTAGATGGAATATCTAAATGGGTGAAATGTGACTGTATAACTGTAATAATTGGGATAATTGATTGTAATGATTCTCTCTCTGAATATAGGAAGGAAAGCCAGCTTCTTATACTATTGTCCTCCTTATACTGCCAATTCGCAATCTTGTTATTAGCCTGGAATAAGATAAGGGGCGGAAAAGAAAGACCAGCCTTGTCCACCTACTCTACTGCATGACAGAAGAGAAAGTGGGCACGGGTCTCCTCTGAACAGAGGGAGAAGAAGAAGAAAAACAAGCGGCGGCTAGTCGTACACTAGCTACGCCGATCCACTATATAACAACTACTACCTATCATATAGCTAGAGGAGATAGAGATATAAAGGTATGTCTCTAGAACGTATAGGGCTTAAAGGAAGTATAGGAAGTACTACTTTCTATAGTAAAAGAAGAAATACTTGCTATATAAGAGCCCTGGATTAATAGGCAGGTATAGCACTCTACCTACTGCCCTAGATCAGCCTCCTACTACCTTATTTTCACCCTGAACGGACAAGCCTTACTTTATATCTACAAATCACTCCTACTAGCAAAATAGACTTACAGCTCTAGCTTAGACTGGGCTAGGGCTATTATATAGACTAAGAACGGCCTCTTTACAGTCTAGTCCCTATATAACGACCCCTAACCCTAAGCTGGCCTAACCCCTTTTATAGAGGAAATAAGGGGGAAGATCAATGCCTGCCTAGGCCTTTACCTTCTAGCTAGGGACTTTAACCTTTACTACCCTCTATAGGACTAATATAACCGCTTTAGCCCTAGGTTAAAAGACCTACTACTATTAATAGCAGAGTAGGGACTTACCCTCCGTACCTCCTATAGCGCTATAACTAGGGCGCTATAGGGGAGCTAAGCAGGTAGGGCCTTAACTATCAACCACTTCTAGCTTAGCAGTAGCCTTACCTGCTCCTATACCAGCTCGGATATACACTTATGCTTAGACTACTACCTTTAGGTACTAGATATCGACCTAGAAAACATAGAAGCCCTACCGCCGCCCCCCCGATTCTAGTAGAAGAAGATGGATAAAAAGGGGGTAGTAAGAGAGGCTAGCTCCCTAATATATAATATAGGGGGCTACAGATATCTATTATGCCTCTCCAACCTAGCTAAGCTCTAGGAGGCCTATAGGCGACTATCAAAGGAACTTTAGCGTATTACTAGGGCTATAACCTTTAAAGAAGCCCTAGTAACTACTAGAAGGAGGAATACCCCCTAGTAGAACAACGAAGTCGACTAGGTAGTCTAGGAGAGAAAAAGGGCAGAAAGACAGCTCTAACGCTCCTCTAGTAACCAGGCCCTCCTTACCGCCTATAAGTCAGCCTAGAAAGAGCAAATAAAAGCTATAAAAGAAAGTAAGAGGAAGACCTAGAGGGCTTTTCTATAAAAGGCTAGAGAAAAGCTAGAGAAGCTCTAGCAACTAGAAAGATAGGCTAGACTACGAAGTACTACCGCTCTACCCCTTTCTAAGCTACTAACCTTTGGACAAGCTAGCACCTTCTAGGGGAAGGTAGAGGCCCTTTCAGCATGCTTCTTCCCCCCCTCCTCCTAGAAGGATAGCCTAGAGGAACCCCTAATAGGCCCTAGGCTACTAATTAGCTGGATAGTTAGGCCGGACGATATAAAAGAGGCTATTAAAACAATAAAACCCTAGAAAGTACTAGGACCTAACGGACTCCCTATAGGCTTTCTAAAGGCCTATAGTAACCCCTTATACAAGGCCCTTGCTATACTAGCCTTAAAATCCTTCCTCTATAGCTTCTATCTATAGGAATATAAGAAAGCGGTTACTATTGTCCTTCCTAAGCTAGGAAAACAGCTAGATACCTATAATACCCCTAGAGGCTACCGACCTATAGCCCTGCTTAACTGTATTAGCAAGGTCCTAGAAAAAGTTATAGGGACTAAGATAAGGGACGTAGCCGAAGCTTTTAAGCTAATTCCAGCAATACAATAAGGCTACTGCCGCTATAAGTCCACCGAATCGGCTATATACCTCCTTATAGCCTAGGTCTAGGAGGCATGGAAATATAAAGCCGGGGCCTCCCTTCTATAGCTGGACCTATTAGGGTATTTCGACAGTATCCTTTATAACAGACTCCTAGCTATACTAGACTAGCTAGGGCTACCTAGCTGGCTACTATCCTGGCTAAAGGAATTCCTCTCCTTTAGGACTACTAGCCTCTTATTTAACAGCTAAAAGAGCCAGCAAATCCCGGTACTAATAGGAGTACCCTAAGGCTTACTACTTTTACCAATCCTTTTAGTCCTATACCTATACCCCTTATACAAAAGACTAGAGAGAAAATACCCTACTATCTCTACTATAGGCTACACAGACGATACTAATCTACTAGCCTTTGATAGAGAAGCTATAACAACGGTTAGGTAGCTAGAAGAAGCCTAGAGAGAGTGCCTAGACTAGGTAATAACCGCCGGGGTTACCTTCTTAGCAGCAAAGAGCAAGCTTATACACTTCCCCCCTAGAAGAAGGCCCTGGACTAACCCTATTAACCTAGGACTAACAGAGGACTCCCTCCCCCTATAACCAGCTATAGAGGCCCGTTTTCTAGAGGTTTGGCTAGACCCTAAGCTTACCTAGAAGGCCTATGCCAATACCCTATAGCAGAAGCTAAAAACATAGTCCCTTGCTATTACTAGGCTAGCAAGAAAGACCTAGGGACCTGGAATCGAAAAGACTAGGCTCCTATACATAGCAGTAATAAGGCCAGTCCTAGCCTATATAGCCTTAGCCTGGCATACCCCTATACCTATAATACCAAATAGGCTATAGGGTATAACTAGAGGCCTACTAGCAGCTAAAAACAAGGCCCTAAGAAGAGTTACAGGGGCCTATAAGAGAACACTAATCCGAAGCCTCTACTATAAGGCTAACGTCCCCCCCCTTTACCTCTACCTTAACGCCCTCTCCTTCTCTAGCTAGGCTAGAATAAACAGGGCTATAGGGGAAGAGGTAGCTAAGCAGAAGGAAGCCCTATACCTTACCTTTAGAAGTAGGACCCCTAGGACTAGCCTCCCCCTAGGTAGGCATACAAAGTAAGAAAGGAAAAGGGAAGTAACAGCCTAGTAGTACTACTAACAACTAAGGAAGGCTATTAACAAGGAACCCCTTTATACCGCCTAGAAGGATCGCTATTTATAAGAGGCTAGGGCCTTTAGCTATGACCCTTATACAGAGAGCCTCTTAGAGAAATCAGCTAAGGCTACCTTTCAAGAGGAAAACCTAGCTAAGGCCTTTAAGGAGGCCTTCCGAAGATGCTACTATAACCTCTCTAAGGCCGAAAGCTCGCTACTAATATAGGCCTATACAGGGAAGATAGGCCTAAGGGGATTCCTATATACCTATAAGGTGCCTAGGGTTGATAACCCCCTCTGCCGCTGCCACCTAGCTACAGAGGACATCCGACATATATTCGACGGTTGCCCGGCCTACCCTTTAGCCTCCTTTAAAGAGAAGGAAAGAGGGGATATATACAGCTTTCTCTACAGACTTGAAAAAGGGGGCGGCGGCGCTATACGCCCCCTAGTTCGCCATATCGCTACTAGACTGCCAGAATACTCGGTTGCTTAGAGGCTAGGAGCGGTCTAGCCTATACCCCGTAAGGCAGTATGTTTTCATACTCCTAAAGGGGCGGTATCTACTCTGGTAAAGATTAGCCTACCCCCTATTACACCCCCTTTTTTCCTATGTACGGTTATAGGTTTTTCACCCGTTATACGGTTTTCCTATAGCACTAGTTTAGCCCACCTAGATATCCCCTACGGGGATCAGATAGCGTAATAGAATCTATCTATATATATAATGCTCCTTACTAGGGTAGATATTAGCTTTACCGTACAGTGGCTCTCTAGGTCTTTAAATAGACCTACAAAATCACACTTAAACGCTGCTAAAAATCTTTTTAAGTATCTTAATAGTACTAAAGACTATAGCATCTGTTTTAGCTGTAACGGAAATACAGTAGCTGATCTAGGGCCTAAGCTTAGTAATAGTAGTAATACAACTACTAAGCTTAGAAAAGACTTTCACTCTAAGGAAGGGCCTAGGCCCCTAACTACTACCTCTACTACTATAGTAGATTCTAGAAATAGTAAAGGTAGTAGCTAGACTTCTATAATTAATAGTAGTCTAGTCCCTATAGGCTTTAGTGATTCTGATTTTGCAGGGGATAAGGCTACTAGTAAATCCACCTACGGCTATCTATATAAGTTAGCCGGTAGGCCTATTAGCTGGAAAACGAAAAGAGCTACTACTATTGCTCTCTCTACTCTGGAAGCTGAAACTGATGGACTTATAGAGGCTATACGCGAAGTATAGTGGATTATAGGGCTATTTTCTGAACTTTATAGACCTATAGACTACCCTATTACTCTCTATAGAGATAATCAGGGCTTTATAACAGTGGCTAATAACCTAGCGCTACACGCTAGAACTAAGTATACCCTACTGAAATTCCGGTACGTTAGAGAGTAGGTTAAGGCTAAAATATTTACTATCATATATCTTAATACTAAGTGTATGCCGGCTGACGGACTTACTAAAGCCCTACCAGTTAGTGGCTTTTAGTCTTTCATTAGGCTTTTAGGCCTTTAACCTAAGGGAGCTTTTTACTAAGCTACCCTTTACCCCTATATATATACTCTATACTATATATATAGAAGGCCTGGCTTAGCCTGATTAGCTTATAAGACTAGTTAATAGTACCGGCTACTTTACAGCCCTTTGGAATTACCTAATTCCTCTATATAGCCTTAAAAGGCTTATAAGGTCCTAGCTACTGTAGTATAGTTCTATAGGCGCCCTTGTACTGGCATTAGCTCCCTGCGGCGTTAGGGAGGCCTATATTACTCTAGCTACGTCTAGAAGTACTCTAGTATATAGTATAGCTATATTTGGAAAATATAGGCTCTGGCTATTACTAGTAGTATACTTTCCTTTAGAGGGGGATTCTCTATATGACTACCTGTTATTTCCTTACTAGAACTTGCTAAAAGAACAGAGTAAAAAAGGGCATAAAATTCAAAACTATGCTAAAAATCGTTTTCTCTATAAGAGGATAAAGGCGTTTATAAGCCCTTTACTCCCTCTATACTCTAGTACGTCTATCAGTCGCTAGGGTATAGAATATTTAGATATTATATATTACTATAAGCTTTAAAGCTATGGTACCTATACCTTTAAATAGGTTATAGGTTTGATTTCAACATCATATATATTCTTACTTCTTTCTATATATAATAGGGGTTTATCCTATATATATATAAGGGCATAACCCCTTTATCTAACGGAATAGTTTTGCTCTTACGTTCTTATTTCTTAGGATTCTTCTATTCTTTACCTATATTAGCCTTCTAAGGCTTATAAAGGAACAGAAGAATAGAGGGGGTGTTAAACGTACAAAATAAACTATAGTGCTCTAACGGTTATAGCTTAGGCAAAACGGATTTCAGTTCTCGAACTACTAGATATATAGCTATATTCTAAGGGTGGACCGACTTTTGTGGATACCGCTGACTAAGCTATATATTCCACTATATAGCCTAGAAATAGCTTTGAAAGGCTTTTCTATTTTTAAATTTATGCCCCACTTTTGTAGAGACAGCCTCCTTAGGCTGTATAAGCGCTAGAAATAGCCTTAAAAGGCTCTTCTACTAGGTTACCTACCTACCCTGTACCTACCCTGCACCGCAGGAGCGAAAACAGAACTTACAGGAAAAGTCGTGCGGCTTACCCTGCAGCTTAGGTAGCTGTAAGTCGATTATTTAAAATCGCCAGCTTATTTGGTTTTTCGGGAAGGCGCCATACACCTACTAAGGGGCTCCTGCCGTGTAGAAGGCAGGAATGGTCCCGGAGGGTATATATAGGGAAGGAAATTGCGAAGCCTTACCTACTTGGACTAGAAATCAAGTTACTACGTTACCTACAACTATAAGCCTTATAAGCCTATAAGACCCACTGAAAGCCGTGATATATAAGCTTAAAGCCCCTATAATATAGCGCTATAGCCTATAACTATACCGTTATATAAGGACTTTTATAGAGGGAATACAGTAAAGGGCCCTACTTTACTATATTAGCATATACCTAGGAAGTGCTATTTAGGCCATATCAACGCTGTTGCTGCCCCTACGTACCCTATACGACTACTACTAGTAGGCTATAGTGGTTACAGATCCTTATATAGGATTACCCATTCTAATATCGGTAAATAAGAGCTTATCCTTATCTATATCCAGTTTCTCTAGTTTAGTAAGGCTAATAGTACTAACATCTTCAATAAGATACCAAGGGTCTAATAAGGCAAAAATATCAGTAATATACGTAATTAGAGAAGTGTTAAAGGGGAGGCTATATATTAAAATGGGTAATCCTATATAAGGATCTGTAACCACTATAGCCTACTAGTAGTAGTCGTATAGGGTACGTAGGGGCAGCAACAGCGTTGATATGGCCTAAATAGCACTTCCTAGGTATGTGCTAATATAGTAAAGTAGGGCCCTTTACTGTATTCCCTCTATAAAAGTCCTTATATAACGGTATAGTTATAGGCTATAGCGCTATATTATAGGGGCTTTAAGCTTATATATCACGGCTTTCAGTGGGTCTTATAGGCCTATAAGGCTTATAGTTGTAGGTAACGTATAATTTGATTTCTAGTCCAAGTAGGTAAGGCTTCGCAATTCCTTCCCTATATATACCCTCCGGGACCGTTCCTGCCTTCCACACGGCAGGAGCGCCTTAGTAGGTGCATGGCCACTTCCCAAAAAACCAAATAAGCTGGCGATTTTAAATAATCGACTTACGGCCACCTAAGCTGCAGGGTAAGCCGCACGACTTTTCCTGTAAGTTCTGTTTTCGCTCCTGCGGTGCAGGGTAGGTACAGAGTAGGTAGGTGACCTAGTAGAAGAGCCTTTTAAGGCTATTTCTAGCGCTTATACAGCCTAAGGAGGCTGTCTCTACAAAAGTGGGGCATAAATCGAAAAATAGAAAAGCCTTTTAAAGCTATTTCTAGGCTATATAGTGGAATATATAGCTTAGTCAGCGGTATCTACAAAAGTGGGTCTACCCTTAGAATATAGCTATATATCTAGTAGTTCGAGAACTGAAATCCGTTTTGCCTAAGCTATAACCGTTAGAGCGCTATAGCTTATTTGGTACGTTTAACATACCCTCTCTTCTTCTATTCCTTTATAAGCCTTAGAAAGCTATATATAGGTAAAGAATAGAAGAATCCTAAGAAAAAAAAGAACGTAAGAGCAAAACTATTCCGTTAGACAAAGGGGTTATGCCCTTATATATATATAGGATAAACCCCTATTATATATAGAAAGAAGTAAGAATATATATAATATTGAAATCAAACCTATAACCTATTTCAAGGTATAGGTACTATAGCTTTAAAGCTTATAGTAATATATAATATCTAAATATTCTATACCCTAGTAACTAATAGACGCACTAGAGTATAGAAGGAGTAAAGGGCTTATAAACGCCTTTATCCTCTTATAGAGAAAACGATTTTTAGCACGGTTTTAAATTTTATGCCCTTTTTAACTCCGTTCTTTCAGCACGTTCTAGTAAGGAAATAACAGGTAGTTACATAGAGAATCCCCCTCTAAAGGAAAGTATACTACTAGTAATAGCCGGAGCCTATATTTTCCAAACATAGCTATACTATATACTAGAGTACTTCTAGACGTAGCTAGAGTAATATAGGCCTCCCTAACGCCGCAGGGAGCTGATGCTAGCATAAGGGCGCCCATAGAACTGTACTACAGTGGCTAGGACCTTATAAGCCTTTTAAGGCTATATAGAGGAATTAGGTAATTCCAGAGGGCTGTAAAGTAGCCGGTACTATTGACTAGTCTTATAAGCTAATCAGGCTAAGCCAGGCCTTCTATATATATAGTATAGAGTATATATATAGGGGTAAAGGGTAGCTTAGTAGAAAGCTCCCTTAGGTTGAAGGCCTAAAAGCCTAATAAAAGACTGAAAGCTACTAACTGGTAGGGCTTTAGTAAGTCCGTCAGCCGGCATACACTTAGTATTAAGATATATAATAGTAACTATTTTAGCCTTAACCTGCTCTCTAACGTACCGGAATTTCAGCAGGGTATGCTTAGTTCTAGCGTATAGTGCTGGGTTATTAGCCACCGTTATAGAGCCCTGATTATCTCTATAGAGAGTAATAGGGTAGTCTATAGGTCTATGAAGTTCAGAAAATAGCCCTATAATCCACTGTACTTTGTGTATAGCCTCTGTAAGTCCATCAGTTTTAGCTTCTAGGGTAGAGAGAGCAATAGTAGTAGCTCTTTTCGTTTTCTAGCTAATAGGCCTACCAGCTAACTTATATAGATAGCCGTAGGTGGATTTACTAGTAGCCTTATCCCCTATAAAATCAGAATCACTAAAGCCTATAGGGACTAGACTACTATTAATTATAGAAGTCCAGCTACTACCTTTACTATTTCTAGAATCTACTATAGTAGTAGAGGTAGTAGTTAGGGGCCTAGGCCCTTCCTTAGAGTAAAATTCTCTACTAAACTTAGTAGTTATATTACTACTATTACTAAGCTTAGGCCCTAGATCAGCTATTGTATTTCCGTTATAGCTAAAACAGATGCTATAGTCTTTAGTACTATTAAGATACTTAAAAAGATTTTTAGCAGCGTTTAAGTGTGATTTTGTAGGTCTATTTAAAGACCTAGAGAGCCACTGTACGGTAAAGCTAATATCTACCCTAGTAAGGAGCATTATATACATAGCTGTTCCTACTAGGCTTTGATAGGGCTTAATTTCCGTAGAATTACAGAGGTGGCTAGTAATATCTTCCTCTAGTTGAAGTTGACTTACTAGCCCCGGCTATAAGGGAATAGATATAGGCTTAGAATCGGCTAAGTTAAAGCGGCTAACCGCCTCTTCTATATACTATAACTGGTTAAGCCATAGGCGCCTATTAGGTCTATCCCTTATAATTTGCACGCCTAGGAAATAGGCGGCAGGCCCTAAGTCTTCTATAGCGTAGACCTTATTAAGCCGTTTCTTTAAATCAGTTATATAGCCTATATTAGGCCCTATAAATAGACAGTCATCTATATAGGTAACGATAAAGTGGCAGGTTTTAGCATTATAGAAGACCCCTGGATCTGAGATAGGAGGGAGATAGCCTAGGCTCTTAAGTAAGATTTTAAGCTTATCTTACCACTCTCTAGGGCTTTGTTTCAGACTATATAACGCTTTAGATAGTTTAATAATATTAGGAGTAGAAGGATTATAGCCGTATTTTAGTAAAAGCTTATAAATAGCCTTATTAGAAGCCGCTAGGTCTAATAGTCCTTTAGGGATTTCCATATATATTTCTTCTCTAAGAGCGCTATTAAGAAATACCCCTATAAAGTCAGCTTATTCTATTTCCCAGTCTAGAACAGCACTTATAGCTAGAAGTATACGCTAAGTAGGTGGTATACTAGTAGAGGCGTAGGTTATAGTATAATCTAGGCCTTCTACCTACATAAAGCCCCTAGCTACTAACCGAGATTTATACTTAATAGGCCTATTTTTTGTGTCCTTTTTAACCTTAAGAACGTTTCGACAGGTAATAAGCTTACGGTTAGAAGGTAATAGACTCCTAGGTAGGAATTTAAAAACCCCTAGCTCTAATAACTGGATAAATTCCTTGGTAATAGCCTCTAACCACTTACTACGCTCATCTCTAGGTAGTTTTAAGACTTGCTTATAAGTAGTAGGCGTACTATCCTTAGATATTACCCTTTTTCGAGCCTTATAGACAAAAGATAGTATATAGCTACTAGTCTTAGCTAAAAGCTTATAGTAATCGAGCTGCATTTTATTCCCCTCTGAAATAAGATCACTATTATCAAGAGGTTCGTTCGTTATAGGCTGATTAGGCGCTATAACTTCTATAGGCTTAGGTGCAAAAATAGGCTCTATAGTTTAGGGAAACGCCTCTAGTAATTTAGGCTTTCTAATAGATATAGTAGGCCTAGTAGACTCTACTATAACCGGATTTATAGGCTTATCCGGTGAGGGTTCATCTAATTCACTATTAGAAGAAGATTCGTAGGATTCTAGCTTACTAGGTCCTATTTCTATGCTAATAGGCTTTTCAGTATGAAGATTAGAAGGGTCCGGGCTGACAGCCCCCTCTAAATCTAGGTCTAGGTCTACTAATTCCCCCTCTAAAGCCGTATTATCAGTAGGCTGACTTAGTACTGTATTATCCTCTATAAATTTAACAGTAGAGGTTTTAAGTACTGCTTGTCTAGACGGTATATATACTAGGTAGGTCTTAGAACCTAATACCGCTAGTAATTTACACTCTTCCGTTCTAGAGGTAAATTTTAACGATTTAGACCGTTTTTCTAGAGGTATAATAGCCTCTCCTTTAGCGCCTATAGCCCTATAGCGCTCTAGGTTAGGTATATATAGAATACCAGGCTCTAGCTCGTTAAATAGCGCCTGGAAAGGAGTGGTTTCCTTATTAGTTATAGCTGTACTATTAACTAATTCTACTACAGCCCCCAGTATAAAGCACTATAAATACTGGGGTAAAGCGCTACTAAGAATAGTACACCTTATACGGTCTAGTATAACTCTAACTGATCGTTCTACTAAGCCGTTCTGCTCGTGGATATAGGGGGCAGAAGTGCTAAATTTAATACCCCTTTTAGCTAACCAAGTAGTTAATAAATCAGTTATTTCAGTGCCTCCGTCAAAGTAGAATTTAGTAGGATATCTACCAAATCCATTCCTTAGGCCCCTAAAAAAGCCCTTAATAGCGTTAGCTACTATAGGGCCTGATTTATTAGGTAGGTTAAAAACCCACCTATACCTACTTTTACAGTCAACTAGAAGTAAGACTATAGGGTTTCTATTATAAGGCCTAGGCCTAATTTTAACAGTATCACCCTCTATTAAGTCTAAGACCCTAGGTAGGTCAGGTATTAAAGCCTTACTAACCCTTCTCACTGCTTTACCTCGATCATAGCTAGAGCAGTGAAAATCAGCTTCCTTTATTTTATCAAAATTAGGCAGCCCTTTAGTAATACTCGAGGTCTTTTTCAAAAGACGTAGGCCTATATGGCCTAGCCTAACGTGCCACAATTTAGCTAAATTAAGTAGATTATAGTAATCTCGCTGACCTATATTAGGCTCCTTTAAAGTAGGGCTAGATATAGCCTTTTCTACTTTATTCCCCTCTATAACTGGCTCTCTTAGTACACGGGGCAGGTCTCTAGTACCAGTTAAGGGCTTAGGCTCCCTAGTCTTACAGGGACTTTAATAGGGGGCCTGGGCAGTAGCTAAGGGCTCTACAGGCCTACAGGGCCTTTTCCCCCTTAAAGAAGGTTCTATACCTTCTAAAGTAGTACCTTTAGCCAGAGAATTCCTTAGCTTATAGCGCTTATTAGGCTCTATAGCTTCAGATACTATAGTATCCTCCATAATAGGTCTATAGTCTTTCTTTCTAATAGAATTAGAAGGAATTTCCACCACTATCTTATTACTCTACAGCTCTATACTTTTAGTAGTATTATAACTAGTAAGGCCTAAAGGAAAAGCAAAATTTGCATGTAATATAGGCTTAGAGCTGCCTTTAACGTCAAGAAAAAATCCTGATTTTTTAAAGTCTAGTACAGCTATACAGCGTCTATCACCCCCGTAAAGGGTTTCCTTTATAGATAGATAGATTCTATTACGCTATCTGATCCCCGTAGGGGATATCTAGGTGGGCTAAACTAGTGCTATAGGAAAACCGTATAACGGGTGAAAAACCTATAACCGTATATAGGAAAAAAGGGGGTGTGATAGGGGGTAGGCTAATCTTTACTAGAGTAGATACTGCCCTTTTAGGAGTATGAAAACATACTGCCTAAAGGGGTATAGGCTAGACCGCTCCTAGCCTCTAAGCAACCGAGTATTCTGGCAGTCTAGTAGCGATATGGCGAACTAGGGGGTATATAGCGCTGCCGCCCCCTTTTTCGAGTCTATAGAGAAAGCTATATGTATCCCCTCTTTCCCTTTCTTTAAAGGGGGCTGAAGGGTAGGCCGGGTAACCGTTGAATATATATTGGATGTCCTCTGTAGCTAGGTGGCAGCGGCAGAGGGGGTGATCAACCCTAGGTACCTTATAGGTAAATAGGAATCCCCTTAGGCCTATTTTCCCTGTACGGGCCTGTATTAGTAGCGAGCTTTCGGCCTTAGAGAGGTTATAGTGGCGTTTTTGGAAGGCCTCCTTAAAGGCCTTAGCTAGGTTTTCCTTTTAAAAGGTAGCCTTGGCAGATTTCTCTAAGAGGCTCTCCGTATAGGGGTTATAGCTAGAGGCCCTGGCCTCCTATAAATAGCGATCCTTCTAGGCGGTATAAAGGGGTTCCTTGTTAATAGCCTTCCTTAGTTGTTGGTAGTGCTATTGGGCTGTTGCTTCCCTTTTCCTTTCTTGCTTTATACGCCTACCTAGGGGGAGGCTGGTCCTAGGGGTCCTACTTCTAAGGGTAAGGCATAGGGCTTCCTTCTGCTTAGCTACCTCTTCCCCTATAGCCCTGTTTATTCTAGCCTGGCTAGAGAAGGAGAGGGCGTTAAGGTAGAGGTTAAGGGGGGGGACGTTAGCCTTATAGTAGAGGCTTCGGATTAGTGTTTTCTTATAGGCCCCTATGACTCTCCTTAGGGCCTCGTTTTCAGCTGCTAGTAGGCCTCTAGTTATACCCTGTAGCTTATTCGGTGTTATAGGTATAGGGGTATGCTAGGCCGAGGCTGCGTAGGCTAGGACTGGCCTTATTACTACTGTATATAGGAGCCTAGTCTTTTTGATTCCAGGTCCCTAGGTCTTTCTAGCTAGCCTAGTAATAGCAAGGGACTGTGTTTTTAGCTTCTGCTATAGGGTGTTGGCATAGGCCTTCTAGGTAAGCTTAGGGTCTAGCTAAACCCCTAGAAAACGGGCCTCTATAGCTGGTTATAGGGGGGAGTCCTCTATTAGTCCTAGGTTAATAGGGTTGGTCTAGGGCCTTCTTCTAGGGGGGAAGTGTATAAGCTCGCTCTTTACTGCTGAGAAGGTAACCCTGGTGGTTGTTGCCTAGTCTAGACACTCTCTCTAGGCTTCCTCTAGCTGCCTAACCGTTGTTGTAGCTTCTCTACTAAAGGCTAGTAGATTTGTATTGTCTGTATAGCCTATAGTAGAGATAGTAGGGTATTTTCTCTCTAGTTTTTCATATAGGGGGTATAGGTATAGGACTAAGAGGATTGGTGAAAGTGGTAAGCCTTAGGGTACTCCTATTGGTACTAGGATTTACCGGCTCTTTTAGCCGTTAAATAAGAGGCTAGTAGTCCTAGAGGAGAGGAATTCCTTTAGCTAGGATAGTAGCTAGATAGGTAGCCCTAACTGGTCTAGTATAGCTAGGAGTCTATTATAAGGGATACTGTCGAAATACCCTAATAGGTCTAGCTATAGGAGGGAGGCCCTGGCTTTATATTTCTATGCCTTCTAGACCTGAGCTATAAGGAGGTATATAGCCGATTCGGTGGACTTATAGCAGCAGGAGCCCTGTTACGTTGCTGGAATTAGCTTAAAAGCTTCGGCTATATCCCTTATCTTAGTCCCTATAACTTTTTCTAGGACCTTACTAATGCAGTTAAGTAGGGCTATAGGTTAGTAGCCTCTAGGGGTATTATAGGTATCTGGCTGTTTTCCTAGCTTAGGAAGGACAATAGTAACCGCCTCCTTATATTCCTATAGATAGAAGCTATAAAGGAAGGATTTCGAGGCTAGTATAGTAAGGGCCTTGTATAAGGGGTTACTATAGGCCTTTAGAAAGCCTATAGGGAGTCTGTTAGGTCCTGGTACTTTCTAGGGTTTTGTTGTTTTAATAGCCTCTTTTATATTGTCCGGCCTAACCATCTAGCTAACTAGTAGCCTAGGGCCTATTAGGGGTTCCTCCAGGCTATCCTCCTAGGGAGAGGGGGGGAAGAAGCATGCTAAAAGGGCCTTTACCTTCTCCTAGAAGGTACTGGCTTATCTAAGGGTTAGCAGCTTAGGAGGGGGTAGGGCGGTAGTGCTTTATAGCCTAGCCTATCTTTCTAGTTGCTAGAGCTTCTCTAGCTTTTCTCTAGCCTTTTATAGAAGAGCCCTCTAGGTCTTCCTCTTACTTTCTTTTATAGCCTTTATTTGCTCTCTCTAGGCTGACTTATAGGCGGTAAGGAGGGCCTAGTTACTAGGGGAGCGTTAGAGCTATCTTTCTGCTCTTTTTCTCTCTTAGACTGCCTAGTAGACTTTGTTGTTCTACTAGGGGGCATTCCTCCTTCTAGTAGTTACTAGGGCTTCTTTAGGGGTTATAGCCCTAGTAATACGCTGGAGTTCCTCTAATAGTTGCCTATAGGCCTCCTAGAGCTTAGCTAGGTTAGAGAGGCGTAATAGATATCTATAGCCCCTTATATTATATATTAAAGAGCTAGCCTCTCTTACTACCTTCTTTTTATCTATCTTCTTCTACTGGAATTAGAGGGGCGGCGGTAGGGCTTCTATGTTTTCTAGGTTGATATCCAGTACCTAGGGGTAGTAGTCTAAGCATAAGCGTATATCCGAGCCTATATAAGAGCAGGTAAGGCTACTACTAAGCTAAAAGTAGTTGATAGTTAAGGCCCTACCTACTTGGCTCCCCTATAGCGCCCTAGTTATAGCGCCGTAGGGGGTATAGAAGGTAAGTCCCTACTCTGCTGTCAATAGCAATAGGTCTTCTAACCTAGGGCTATAGCAGTTATATTAGTTCTATAGGGGGTAATAAAGGTTAAAGTCCCTAGCTAGAAGGTAAAGGCCTAGGTAGGCGTTAATCTTCCCCTTTATTTCCTCTATAAAGGGGGTTAGGCCAGTCTAGGGTTAGGGGTTGTTATATAGGGACTAGACTATAAAAGGGCCGTTCTTAGTCTATATAGTAGCCCTAGCCTAGTCTAAGCTAGAGCTATAAGTCTATATTGCTAGTAGGAGTAATTTATAGATATAAAGTAAGGCCTGTCCGTTAGGGGTGAAAACCAGGTAGTAGGGGGCTAATCTAGGGCAGTAGGTAGAGTGCTATACCTGCCTGTTAATCTAGGGCTCTTATATAGCAAGTATTTCTTCTTTTACTATAGAAAGTAGTACTTCCTATACTTCCTTTAAGCCCTATATATTACAGAGGTATACCTTTATATCTCTATCTCCTCTAGCTATATAGTAGACGGTAGTTGTTGTATAGTAGTAGCGTTAGCTAGTCTAGTATCTAGGTCCGGTCTAGGTCTAGCATCTAGGGGTCCAAGGGTTCTTATAGGCTCCAGGGTTCTAGTAGGTCCTATAGCCCCTCTAGGGCTTATAGCCGGTATAGAGGAAGGGGGGGTTTAGCCGCTTAAGTAGCTTAAGTAGGTAGTAATTATGCTTTAGTTAGGGGTTAACCCTCTTAAGACTGTTAGTTAGCCCCTCTATCTCTTCCCTAAGACTATAGTATAGCCTTCTTCCCCCTCCTCTTATAATAAGGCCTGCTAGGAGGGGTATTATTGCTGTTATTACTGTTACTACTATTGCTATTACTATTAGTACTGCTGGTATAGGGGCAGTTAGTCGACGTTAAAGGCCTTAGGCCTAGAACGTAGATATCCTTTAGCCTATGCCTATGCCTCTTTTAGGCAGGGGCAGGCCTCTAAGTAGGTATGGTAAGCTTGGCGGTAGTTATAGCAGCGGGGTACCCTAGAGTAGGTAGGGGCTTCTAGTATAGTATAGCTATTAGCGCTATAGTTATAGCAGATCTCCTCTTTACTCCGGCATACCTTAGCCCTATAGCCCTATTTCCAGTACCTTAGGCATTAAATAGGCTTAGCTTTGTCGATCTAGGGCTCTGCTTTTAAGGCTTAGCAGCTTTAGAAGACCCCCTTCTTATAGGCCTTCTAGGCTGCCTCTAGGGAGGTAAAGGCTATTAGTGCCTTAACCCTAGTCCTTTCTAGCCCTTAAGGGTACTAGACTTTTGCCCTAACTACTATAGGATACTGCTTTTTAGCCTCTTCTAGTAGGCCTTCCTCTATAACCTAGTTATAGACTATAAGGCCTTTAACCGCTACTACCTAGGTTATAGTATATAGGGAGGCCTTCTTTCTAAAGGCCCTTATAATCCAGGTAGTATTGTTTTCTAGGCTCTTCTTTATCTCTATATTCTCTATAACTAGTAGGAGGTTACTACTAGGGAGTGTCTAAACCCCCTAAACAGCTAGGCTAAAGGCCTATTAGATAGTCTATACTACCTCTAGGGCAGATTTAGCTAGTACCTATTATTAGGCTAAGCCTAGTTAGATAAGTACCTAGCATTCTAGGCCAGGCCTAGTTACCTTACTAGCTATTAGCTTACTAGCTATATTAGCCTAGGTAGGGGCTATAGACTAGGAGTAGCTAGGCTATTGCTATTGTTGCTACTATTGTTACTAGTAGTAGCTAGGCTACTAAGGGTATTGCTAGTACTGTAGTTTAGGCGTTTCTAGGGTAGTAGGGCGGTTTTAGGGTACTAGAGCTGTTGCTATAGCTAGGGCTTCTTTAAAAAGGTCCTAGAGCAGGGCTATAAGGGCGATTTACCTGGCTTTAGTAGTTACTTCTACTATATTATAGAAGTTAGTACTGTCCTTAGCTAGGCTAATTATCCAGTCTAAAAGGCTAAAGAGTATTAGGGCGAGCTTAGAGGGGCTAAGGGCAGCCTAGGCGGTTTTCTTGGTTACTAGGGTAATATAGTCGGCCTTAGCAGCACTTTTGTTGTTTTCTTCTTTCTCTATATTTTTCTCTGATTTTTTCCCTAGTTTTTTCAAGGTTTTCTAGCTAGAGGGGGTTAAGGCTAGAGCATACTGGCTACTATTTAGGCCCCTAAGGAAAGGGGCAAAGACGTTGGTTAAAGAGGGGGCGCTAATTACAGGGGTATTAATAGTAGAGAGGGTGCTAGAGCTAGGTACTATAGGTACTATAGTTATAGCGCCTATAGCAGTCTCTTTAGTAGTAGTAAAGGTAGTAGTTTAGCAGTCTTCTATCTCTATATTATTATTTAGGTAGTCTATACTTAGGGGTTAGTCCGTACTTAGGGGCTAGCTTAGAGGGTTGTTATTATTATTATTAGCCATAGGTAAGGCAGGATTGCCAGGGTATGGAGCTGCGTTAGTAGCCTATATATAAGGAAATTGCAGTTGCAAAAGGGCAGCTAGGCTCGCCATTTTCTGCATTTTCATACGCCTAGGGCTATCGTACAACCGACAGCGCTACAGCGAAAATTGGCAGGCGTTATGTCCTCGATCGGACGGTTCGAATGGATATGGTTGCACGCGATTTGGTATGGTTTTGACTAAAAACCCGTTTTCGTATGTTTGATGTCGGTCCTCAGGGTTTCCTTTATAAGGCAACCTCCCGAATTATAGTGCCTAACCCCGCTAATAATATTTATATCAATATTAGGTAGGTATAAAACGTTATCAAATACTAATTTAGTATAGGTAGGGGGGGCCTTTCTAGATAATACTTCTAGTGTAATAGAGCCTATACCAGCCGGGCTTACAGGGCTATTTCCAGTGTTAATAGGGCGTAACTGGCCTGTATTAGGCGTAAAGGTAGTAAACCGCTCTTTACTATTACTAATATGGTCTGTAGATCCCGTATTATATAGCCAACTATTATAAAGAGCGGGGTCTCTAGGGCGTCTTCTAGGCTGATTATCTTTATATTTTGCCTTATTATTAGAAGAGGTTTTTAGGCCTTTTCCTTTGAAGTCCTTACGCTTCTTATACCCTTTTAACGCTAATAGCTATGCTAATTGGGTATTAGAATCGCTAGAAGAACTAGAATTGGAACTAGAGTCGGATTCCTCTTCTTCTTCTATAGCTAGGTTATAGGACCCTAGTATAAAGGAGGCTTGTTCAGTACTTTTAGCACTATAATTCTGCCCTTCAATATTATAACTAGCCTTCTTCTTACCCTTTTTCTTATTTTTACCCTTCTTACTAGGGTTAGAGTTTGAATTAGGGGTTGAATTAGAGCTATTAGCTATATGAGCTGCTCTATACGCCTCTGTAGCCGGGTTCCTAGATTCTTCTAAAATATCAGCTATGAGATATTCTATATTAAGGCTAGAGGCTGTAAGGCCTAGCATTCTAGCCTGTCTTATAGAGCTCTTTTGGCGTGATACCTAGCTAGGAAACTTAGATTCTAGAGCCTTAAAATACTGATTTAGTATTAAAGAGGGATCTATATCTATTTTAGCTATGGTAAGCTTAGTAAGATAGCCGTTAAATTCAGCGTTAAAAGCTAATAAGCCTTTTCTATAGGTACTAAAGGTAAGGGCATGGAATTCGTTATAGACGTCCTCCTTTTTAGACTCTATAGGTCGGCTATACTGCCTAACAAGCAGCTTAAAGGCCTTAGAAGGTATATGAATCTACAATATAGCAGCCCTAGGGCTACTAGATAAGCTATCGCGTAGAAGTATTAAAAGAATAGCTTGATCAGAGTCGCTATAAGTATTAGATATATTAGGGTTTTCTAAAAAATTAGATATCCCTTACGCTCTTAGCACTATACTTAAAGCCTGAATCCACTGTTCAAAATTGCTTTCCCCGCTAAGCTTACTATCGTCCAGTATAGTATAGGCCTTTTTAGAAAGCTCCTTTACTATACTACTAGTAATAGTATCCTTAAAGCCTTCCTTAGACCCTGTATCTATAGGGGGGTCTAAATTACTAGAAGCTGTATTATCTACAGCCGGCCCTAGATAGGGCTCTTTCCTAGGGGGACGTGGAGGAGAATCTAAATCCATAGTACCGCTAAAAGGATCAAATCTAGGACTATAGCTAGTTTTTCCAATAGTAGCAGCCGCAGCGTTACTACTATTAGTTAAAGAAGCTAAAGTAGAAGATATATTCTTTATAGCGCTAACGCTATCCTTAACAGAGGCTTTTAGGGTATTTAGACTTAAAAGTAGTGTTTTTATATCACTAGATTAGCTAGCTATAACTCGCTCATAAGATTTTATATGCTGTTTTAGGACTTCTATAACCTTGCTATAGTCTTCGCCATCTTCCTCATCTTCTAATAGGGTTCATATAGGTGGTAGAGGCCTAGAAGATTGCCCTAGATCAGCTAGGTTACTAGCCCTTTTAGGGGCTATACCCTTCCCTTTAGCTTGATCCGCCATTGTAAATAGGCTACTATTTACTTATAGTGCTAGTAAAAGCACTTAATTAGCTTCCAGTTTACTAAAGCTAATTAGCTAGCTCACTAATTATAGTAGTGATTTTCTAGGCTAGTCTTAGCGCTTAGTAGGTTTATAGCGCTACCTACTTGCTACTTAGTAGGGCTTTCTAGTAGAAATTCTAAACTAGGCTCTAAGGGCTAGAGACTTCGACGTAGGGACTTAGCTACCGCCTATAGATATATCTATGGAAAGGGCTCTATAGTAGGGAAATATAGGTCTTTAGCGCTAGAAATTCTAAAACGCTAGCCTTTCTACTTCCAGCTATAAGTAGAAAGGTCTCTTAGTATAGGTAAGTATACTAGCCTAAGTGTATAAGAGCCCCAAATGCTCGTCAATACTATAGGACTTAGATTTCTTAGCCATTTCTCCTTCTAGATTTTCAGGCTTTTTAGTCCTTAAATAGCCTTCAATAAGATGTAATATATAGCTTTTTAGGGCTAATATAGTACTATATTTTCAGCTATAAGAGGCTTAAATAGCCCTATATATAGGCAGAGGTAGCACTTTGAAATTGGACTCCAACAATAACTATCCCACAGGCTATCCGGGCTCATAACCTATTGGAATAGGTAATCCTATATAAGGATCTATAACTACTATAGCCTACTAGTAGTAGTCGTATAGGGTACGTAGGGGTAGCAACAGCATTGATATGGCCTAAATAGCACTTCCTAGGTATGTGCTAATATAGTAAAGTAGGGCCCTTTACTGTATTCCCTCTATAAAAGTCCTTATATAACGGTATAGTTATAGGCTATAGCGCTATATTATAGGGGCTTTAAGCTTATATATCACAGCTTTCAGTAGGTCTTATAGGCCTATAAGGCTTATAGTTATAGGTAACGTATAATTTGATTTCTAGTCCAAGTAGGTAAGGCTTTGCAATTTCCTTCCCTATATATACCCTCCGGGACCGTTCCTGCCTTCCACACGGCAGGAGCGCCTTAGTAGGTGCATAGCCACTTCCCGAAAAACCAAATAAGCTGGCGATTTTAAATAATCAACTTACGGCCACCTAAGCTACAGGGTAAGCCGCACGACTTTTCCTATAAGTTCTATTTTCGCTCCTGCGGTGCAGGGTAGGTACAGGGTAGGTAGGTAACCTAGTAGAAGAGCCTTTTAAGGCTATTTCTAGCGCTTATACAGCCTAAGGAGGCTGTCTCCACAAAAGTGGGGCATAAATCTAAAAATAGAAAAGCCTTTTAAAGCTATTTCTAGGCTATATGGTGGAATATATAGCTTAGTCAGCGGTATCCACAAAAGTGGGTCCACCCTCAGAATATAGCTATATATCTAGTAGTTCGAGAACTGAAATCCGTTTTGCCTAAGCTATAACCGTTAGAGCGCTATAGCTTATTTTGTACGTTTAACACTATAAGCTAGTATAACTAGCTTATCTACTTTTAGGCGAATTTGCTAATAAGGTTTACTGTTAAGATGTTAAAAGATATAGAGGACTTAGACTAGGATATCTAGGAAAAAAGCTTTATTAATAGCAAGCTTTACTAAGACCTAGGACTTTGAGGTAATATAGGCTATCTGCCGTTTAATAGAGTTTATAAAGGTTCTATTAAAGGTCGGAGGATCAATGCTAAGAAGTTAGGATAGAGTTATATAACTTGTTAAGATAGGAGCTAGAAGGGGCTAAGAAAAAGTAGTTAGAAGGAAGGTAGAAAGGGCCCTAAAAGAAATTATAGCTAAGTCAGTAGAGATACCTAAAATTCTAGAATTTATAGCTTATAGGAAATAGAGTAGTTGATCGTTGCTAGCTAAGATACGATTAGCTAGGTTAGTAGCTAGTATTCCTAAAGAGCCTAGTACCTTTAAGCCTTGTACTTAAAGCCAGTCTTCTACTAATTAGTTACTGTTAGTCGCTATTGTAGAATTAGTAGTAACTCGTAGTTGAAGTATATATAGAAATAGGGGGATTCGTCAAATCGTTTGTCAAAATGGACTTTTAACAAGAGGTTTTCTTTACTTACTTAATCTTGCTAATTTGGTAAGAATATATAGGTACAACAAACTGTTATAGCCAGAGCAAAGATAGGTTGTAGAAAGATATTGTTGCATATAGGACAGAAGGTCCTAGTGTAAAACGAAGCTATATATATACAGGATGACAACGGACTATGACAGTAACGGTCTTATTATTTAGCCGGTCTCTTAGAACCTTATTATTGTCTTTGAAAGTAAATGCCTAGTTAGGGACTTTATCAGCCTTATTTACCTATCCCTATAAGGTAAATAGACTATCCTAGCAGCTAGTAGATAGGGATTTAACAGCGTCCCTCCCCTATATAGATAGATTCTATTACGCTATCTGATCCCCGTAGGGGATATCTAGGTGGGCTAAACTAGTGCTATAGGAAAACCGTATAATGGGTGGAAAACCTATAACCGTACATAGGAAAAAAGGGGGTGTGATAGGGGGTAGGCTAATCTTTACCAGAGTAGATACCGCCCCTTTAGGAGTATGAAAACATACTGCCTAAAGGGGTATAGGCTAGACCGCTCCTAGCCTCTGAGCAACCGAGTATTCTGGCAGTCTAGTAGCGATATAGCGAACTAGGGGGTATATAGCGCTGCCGCCCCCTTTTTCGAGTCTGTAGAGAAAGCTATATATATCCCCTCTTTCCCTCTCTTTAAAGGAGGCTAAAGGGTAGGCCGGGCAACCGTCGAATATATGTCGGATGTCCTCTATAGCTAGGTGGCAGTGGCAGAGGGGGTTATTAACCCTAGGTACCTTATAGGTATATAGGAATCCCTTTGGGCCTATCTTCCCTATATAGGACTGTATTAGTAGCGAGCTTTTAGCCTTAGAGAGGTTATAGTAGCGTCTTCGGAAGGCCTCTTTAAAGGCCTTAGCTAGGTTTTTCTCTTAAAAGGTAGCCTTAGCTGATTTATCTAAGAGGCTCTCTATATAGGGGTCGTAGCTAGAGGCCCTGGCCTCCTATAAATAGCGATCCTTCTAGGCGGTATAAAGGGGTTCCTTGTTAATAGCCTTCCTTAGTTGTTAGTAGTACTACTAGGCTGTTGCTTCCCTTTTCCTTTCTTACTTTATACACCTACCTAGAGGGAGGCTAGTCCTAGGGGTCCTGCTTCTAAGGGTAAGGCATAGGGCTTCCTTCTACTTAGCTATCTCTTCCCCTATAGCCCTGTTTATTCTAGCCTAGCTAGAGAAGGAGAGGGTATTAAGGTAGAGGTTAAGGGGGGGGACGTTAGCCTTATAGTAGAGGCTTTAGATTGGTATTCTCTTATAGGCCCCTATAACTCTCCTTAGGGCCTCGTTTTCGGCTGCTAGTAGGCCTCTAGTTATACCCTATAGCCTATTTAGTGTTATAGGTATAGGGGTATACTAGGCCGAGGCTATATAGGCTAGGACCGGCCTTATTACTGCTATATATAGGAGCCTAGTCTTTTCGATTCCAGGTCCCTAGGTCTTTCCAGCTAGCCTAGTAATAGTAAGGGACTATGTTTTTAGCTTCTGCTATAGGGTGTTAGCGTAGGCCTTCTAGGTAAGCTTAGGGTCTAGCCAAACCCCTAGAAAACGGGCCTCTATAGCTGGTTATAGAGGAGGGGAATCCTCTGTTAGTCCTAGGTTAATAGGGTTAGTCTAGGGCCTTCTTCTAGGGGGGAAGTGTATAAGCTCGCTCTTTACTACTAAGAAGATAACCCCGGCAGTTGTTGCCTAGTCTAGGTACTCTCTCTAGGCTTCTTCTAGCTGCCTAACCATTGTTATAGCTTCTCTACTAAAAGCTAGTAGATTAGTATTATCTATATAGCCTATAGTAGAGATAGTAGGGTATTTTCTCTCTAGTCTTTCGTATAAGGGGTATAGGTATAGGACTTAGAGGATTAGTTAAAGTAGTAAGCCTTAGGGTACTCCTGTTAATACCGGGATTTACTAGCTCTTTTAGCTGTTAAATAAGAGGCTAGTAGTCCTAGAGGAGAGGAATTCCTTTAGCTAGGATAGTAGCTAGATAGGTAGCCCTAACTGGTCTAGTATAGCTAGGAGTCTATTATAAGGGATACTATCGAAATACCCTAATAGGTCTAGCTATAGGAGGAAGGCCCCGGCTCTATATTTCTATACCTCCTAGACCTAAGCTATAAGGAGGTATATAGCTAATTCGGTAGACTTATAGCGGTAGTAGCCCTATTGCATTGCTAGAATTAGCTTAAAAGCTTTAGCCACGTCCCTTATCTTAGTCCCTATAACTTTTTCTAGGACCTTGCTAATACAGTTAAGCAGGGCTATAGGTCAGTAGCCTCTAAAGGTGTTATAGGTATCTGGCTGTTTTCCTGGTTTAGAAAGGACAATAGTAACCACTTCCTTATATTCCTATAGATAGAAGCTATAAAGGAAGGATTTCAAGGCTAGTATAGCAAGGGCCTTGTATAAGGGGTTACTATAGGCCTTTAGAAAGCCTATAGGGAGTCCATTAGGTCCTAGTACTTTCTAGGGTTTTGTTGTTTTAATAGCCTCTTTTATATCGTCCGGCCTAACCGTCTAGCTAACTAGTAGCCTAAGGCCTATTAGAGGTTCCTCCAGGCTATCCTTCTAAGGGGAAGGGAGGAAGAAGCATGCTGAAAGGGCCTTTACCTTCTCTTAGAAGATACTGGCTTATCTAAGGGTTAGCAGCTTAGAAGGGGGTAGGGCAGTAGTACTTTATAGCCTAGCCTATCTTTCTAGTTACTAGAGCTTCTCTAGCTTTTCTTTAGCCTCTTATAGAAAAGCCCTCTAGGTCTTCCTCTTACTTTCTTTTATAGCTTTTGTTTGCTCTCTCTAGGCTGACTTATAGGAAGTAAGGAGGGCCTGGTTACTAGGAGAGCGTTAGAGCTGTCTTTCTGCCCTTTTTCTCTCCTAGACTACCTAGTAGACTTTATTGTTCTACCAAAGGGCATTCCTCCTTCTAGTAGTTACCAGGGCTTCTTTAGAGGTAATAGCCCTAGCAATACGCTAGAGTTCCTCTGATAGTCGCCTATAGGCCTCCTAGAGCTTAGCTAGGTTAAAAAGGCGTAATAGATATCTATAGCCCCTTATATTATATATTTGGGAGCTAGCCTCTCTTACTACCCCCTCTTTATCTATCTTCTTCTACTAGAATTAGAGAGGCGGCAGTAGGGCTTCTATGTTTTCTAGGTCGATATCTAGTACCTAGGGGTAGTAGTCTAAGCGTAAGTATATATCCGAGCTAGTATAGGAGCAGGTAAAGCTACTATTAAGCTAGAAGTAGTCGATAGTTAAGGCCCTATCTGCTTAGCTCTCCTATAGCACCCTAGTTATAGTGCTATAGGGGGTGCAGAGGGTAAGTCCCTACTCTGCTGTTAATAGCAGTAGGTCTTCTAACCTAGGGCTAAAGCGGTTATATTAGTCCTATAGGGGGTGGTAAAGGTTAAAGTCCCTAGCTAGAAGGTAAAGGCCTAGGCAGGCGTTGATCTTCCCCCTTATTTCCTTTATAAAGGGGGTTAAGCTAGTCTAGGGTTAGAGGTCGTTATATAGGGACCAGACTAAAAAGGGGCCGTTCTTAGTCTATATAGTAGCCCTAGCCCAGTCTAAGCTAGAGCTATAAGTCTATATTGCTAGTAGGAGTAATTTGTAGATATAAAGTAAGGCTTGTCCATTAGAGGTGAAAACAAGGTAGTAGGGGGCTGATCTAGGGCAGTAGGTAGAGTGCTATACCTGCCTATTAATCCAGGGCTCTTATATAGCAAGTATTTCTTCTTTTACTATAGAAAGTAGTACTTCCTATACTTTCTTTAAGCCCTATATATTCTAGAGGTATACCTTTATATCTCCATCTCCTCTAGCTATATAGTAGGCGGTGGTTGTTATATAGTAGTAGCGTTAGCTAGTCTAGTATCTAGGTCTGGTCTAGGTCCAGCATCCAAGGGTCTAGAGGCTCCTATAGGTTCTAGTAGGTCTTGTAGCCCCTTTAGGGCTTATAGCCGGCGTAGAGGAAGGGGGGGTTTAGCCGCTTAGGTAGCTAAAGCAGGCGGTAATTATGCTCTAGTTAGGGGTTAACCCTCTTAATACTGTTAGTCGGCCCCTCTGTCTCTTCCCTAAGACTATAGTATAGCCTTCTTCCCCCTCCTCTTATAATAAGGCCTGCTAGGGGGGGTATTGTTCCTATTATTACTGTTACTACTATTGCTATTACTGTTGGTACTGCTAGTATAAGGGCGGTTAGTCAACGTTAAAGGCCTTAGACCTAGAATATAGATATCCCTTAGCCTATGCCTATACCTCTTTTAGGCAGGGGCAGGCCTTTAAGCAGGCGTAGTAAGCTTAGCGGCAGTTGTAGTAGCAGGGTGCCCTAGAGCAGGTAGGGGCTTTTGGCGTAGTATGGCTGTTAGTGCTATAGTTATAGCAGATCTCCTCCTTGCTCTAGTATACCTTAGCCCTATAGCCCTATTTCTAGTACTATAGGCATTAGATAGGCTTAGCTTCGTCGATCTAGGGCTCTGCTTCTAGGGCTTAGTAGCTCTAGAAGACCCCCTCCTTATAGGCCTTCTAGGCTGCCTCTAGAAAGGTAAAGGCTATTAGTACCTTAACCCTAGTCCTTTTTAGCCTTTAAGGGTACTAGATTTTTGCCCTAACCGCTATAGGGTACTGCTTTTTAGCTTCTTCTAGTAGGCCTTCCTCTATAACCCGGTTATAGACTATAAGGCCTTTAACTGCTACTACCTAGGTTATAGTATATAGGGAGGCCTTCTCTCTAAAGACCCTTGTAATCCAGGTAGTATTGTTCTTTAGGCTCTTCTTTATCTCTATATTCTCTATAACTAGTAGGAGGTTACTACTAGAGAGCGTCTAAACCCCCTAAACAGCTAGGCCAGAAGCCTGTTGGATAGCCTATACTACCTTTAGGGTAGATTTAGCTAGTACCTGTTATTAGGCTAAGCCTAGTCGGATAAGCACCTGGCGCTCTAGGCCAGGCCTAGTTACCTTACTAGCTATTAGCTTACTAGCTATATTAGCCTAGGTAGGGGCTATAGGCTAGGAGTAGCTAGGCTGTTACTATTGTTACTGCTATTATTACTGGTAGTAGCTAGGCTGCTAAGGGTATTACTAGTACTGTAGTGTAGGCGTTCCTAGGGTAGTAGGGCGGTTTTAGGGTACTAGAGCTGTTACTATAGCTAGGGCTTCTTTAGAAGGGTCCTAGAGCAGGGCTATAAGGGCGATTTGCCTAGCTTTAGTAGTCGCTTCTACTATACTATAGAAGTTAGTACTATCCTTAGCTAGGCTAATTATCTGGTCTAGGAGGCTAGAAAGCGTAAGGGCAAGCTTAGAGGGGCTAAGGGCAGCCTAGGCGGTTTTCTTAGTTACTAGGGCAATATGGTCGGCCTTGGCGGTACTATTGTTGTTTTCTTCTTTCCCTGTATTTTTCTCCGATTTTTTCCCTGGCTTTTTCAAGGTTTTCTAGCTAGAGGGGTTCGGGGCTAGGGCATGCCGGCTACCGTTTAGGCCTCTAAGGAAAGGGGTAAAGACGTTGGTTAAGGGGGGGGTGCTAATTATAGAGGCGTTGATAGTAGGGGGGGCGCTAGAGCTAGGTACTATAGGTACTATAGTTATAGCACTTATAGCAGTCTCTTTAGTAGTAGTAGAGGTAGTAGTTTAGCAGTCTTCCATCTCTATATTGTTGTTTAGGTAGTCCGTACTTAGGGGTTAGTCCATACTTAGGGGCTAGCTTAGGGGGTTGTTATTATTGTCGTTAGCTTTAGGTAGGGTAGGGTTGCTAGGGTATAGAGCCGCATTAGTAGCCTATATACAAGGAAATTGCAGTTATAAGAGGGCAGCTAGGCTCGCCATTTTCTGCATTTTCGCAAGCCTAGGGCTGTCGCACAACCGACAGCGCTACAGCGAAAATTGGCGGGCGTTGTGTCCTCGATCGGACGGTTCGAATGGATGTGGTTGCACGCGATTTGGTGTAGTTTTGACCAAAAACTCGTTTTTCGTTTTTTAGGTGTCTCTCCTCCCTCCCCTATATAGAAAAAGCCTATTTAATAGTATAAAGGGCTCTAACAATATCTAAAGGGGCAAGGCAAGCAAGAAATTCCTAGTCTTACAAGGTTATTTATACTATATTAGGACTACTAAGACCGTGAATTACCTTATAGTCCTTCTAGAAAGGCATTTCTAATGGGATATTATAAGCCTTATTAGACCTATTATCAGAAGAGATATAGCAGTAGACTAGGGCCTTATAACCTTGAATATAAAGAGGTACTAGAACCTCCCCTTAGAGAGATTACAAATCGCCTTATAAACTATAGGACTATATCTAGTTTTTTGTAATTATAAGGTTCAAGTAGTTTATAACCTTAAGGGAGATAAGGCTATATTCCGATCTGCTGTCTAGCAGCACGTATAGCTATAGGCCTATTATAAAGAGCTATTAGGAAAATCCAGGGTAAAGAATAGAACTTAGTTACTCCCTGAACAAGAGAAGCTCTATCAGTCTACGTTATGAGATTACTACTAATAACGCTACTAGAAACTATATTCTTTGCTATAATGATAGAATTAATACTTAAGGTACTAAAGTTTTATAGCAACCTCATTGTATAATAGCCGTCCCTTATATCTAAGAACTAAGCTATCTAAGATTCCCTAATAGACTTGACTAGAGAAACGACATTTGTCTTTACTATCTTTTATTATCTAGATAGATAACCTTATAGATATCTAAATAGAGCTAGACTAGCCTAACCTAATACTAGAGCTAAAGTAGAAGCTAAGAGAGTATTGTCTAAGCTAGAGCTATCTAGTATGGCTATTTCCTTAATAATCCTAATACCTTTAGAGACCTACTTCTATATAATCTTAAAAAGCAGACTCTAGCCTTCTATTAGGTTGAGGGCCTTCTTGTTTAAGAGACTATATTTTCTATTAAGCAATTTCTAGAGTATCCTCTGGCAAATATTAGTAGCTTTAATCTTGTAAGAAGGGTCCTCTCTTGCCTAAGTAGAGAGGCCGCTAGCAGTAGGAGTCTCTACCTAATTAGATAGAGGAGTATAGGAGGGACCTGCCCTTAGTAGCTTATTATCATTGCTTTCTAGTTATAGCTACTTTTAACTTTGAAAAGCTATACTTAAAGCTTCGGCTACAGCTAGCTAAGTTGCCTTATTACTAAATATTTCGTTTGCCTTAGCAATCGTATTCTATAGTAAAAGTAGAATATTGATAGTACTATTACTATAAAGGCTACTATTAAGCTTAGAACCTGTTTAAGCAGAGGGTAAGTCCTATAAAAAGCGAGCTATATCCTTTAGGGACTTTAGAAAGAAAATGTCTGGCTCTTAGCGCTAAACTGTATTAAGAAAATCCAAAACCTAACTAGGGACCTTAATTATATAAGATATAGAGTTAGCTTCCTTATTATTAGCCTTACCTTTAAACAGACCTTGAAAACTTAGATTTAGATCTAAGACCTTTATAGGATCGACTACCTACAATAGGAAAGATGTAATACTAGGTGTTAGGGGCAGTAAGTAATAGACTCTAGTTTGTACTATTAGGGCTATAAATGCGTTCTCCCCCTATATAGAAGAGCTACTACACTATAGTCTCGGGGAAGAGACGGAGGGGCCGACCAACAGTATCAAGAGGGTTAACCCCTAACCAGAGCACGATTACCGCCTGCTTTAGCCACCTAAGCGGCCAAACCCCCCCTTCCTCTACGCCGGCTATAAGCCCTAAAGGGGCTATAAGACCTACTGGAACCCTGGAGCCTATAGGAGCCCCTGGACCCCTGGATACTGGACCTAGACCGGACCTGGATACTGGACTAGCTAACGCTACTACTACATAACAATCACCGCCTACTATATAGCTAGAGGAGATAGAGATATGAAGGTACGTCTCTAGAATGTATAGGGCTTGAAGGAAGTACAGGAAGTACTACTTTCTATAGCAAAAGAAGAAATACTTGCTATACAAGAGCCCTAGATTAATAGGCAGGTACAGCACTCTACCTACTACCCTAGATCAGCCCCCTACTACCTTGTTTTTACCCCTAACGGACAAGCCTTACTTTATATCTATAAATCACTCCTACTAGTAATATAGACTTACAGCTCTAGCTTAGACTAGGCTAGGGCTACTATACAGACTAAGAACGGCCTCTTTACAGTCTAGTCCCTATATAACAACCCCTAACCCTAGACTGGCCTAACCCCCTTTATAGAGGAAATAAGGGGGAAGATCAACGCCTACCTAGGCCTTTACCTTCTAGCTAGGGACTTTAACCTTTACCACCCCTTATAGGACTAATATAACCGCTTTAGCCCTAGGTTAGAAGACCTACTGCTATTAATAGCAGAGCAGGGACTTACCCTCCGCACCCCCTATAGCGCTATAACTAGGGTGCTACAGGGGAGCTAAGCAGGCAGGGCCTTGACTATCAACCACTTCTAGCTTAGTAGTAGCCTTATCTACTCCTATACTAGCTTAGATATATACTTATACTTAGACTACTACCCCTAGGTACTAGATATCAACCTAGAAGACATAGAAGCCCTACTGCCGCCCCCCTAATTCCAGTAGAAGAAGATGGATAAAAAGAGGGTAGTAAGAGAGGCTAGCTCCCTAATATACAATATAGGGGGCTATAGATATCTTTTACGCCTCTCTAACCTAGCTAAGCTCTAGGAGGCCTATAGGCGACTATTAGAAGAACTCTAGTATATTACTAGGGCTATAACCCCTAAAGTAGCCCTAGTAACTACTAGAAGGAGGAATACCCCCTAGTAAAACAACGAAGTCTACTAGGCAGTCTAGAAGAGAAAAAGGGCAGAAAGACGGCTCTAACGCTCCCCTAGCAACCAGGCCCTCTTTACTGCCTATAAGTCAGCCTAGAGAGAGCAAATAAAAGCTATAAAAGAAAGTAAGAGGAAGACCTAGAGGGCTTTTCTATAAGAGGCTAGAGAAAAGCTAGAGAAGCTCTAGCAACTAGAAAGATAGGCTAGGCTACAAAGTACTACCGCCCTACCCCCTTCTAAGCTACTAACCCTTAGATAAGCCAGTACCTTCTAGGAGAAGGTAGAGGCCCTTTTAGCATGCTTCTTCCCCCCCTCCCCCTAGGAGGACAGCCTAGAGGAACCCCTAATAGGCCCTAGGCTACTAGTTAGCTAGACGGTTAAGCCGGACGATATAAAAGAGGCTATTAAAACAACAAAACCCTAGAAAGCACTAGGACCTGACGGACTCCCTATAGGCTTTCTAAAAGCCTATAGTAACCCTTTATACAAGGCCCTTACTATACTAGCCTCGAAATCCTTCCTCTATAGCTTCTATCTACAGAAATATAAGAAAGTGGTTACTATTATCCTTTCTAAGCTAGGAAAACAGCCGAATACCTATAACACCCCTGGAGGCTACCGACCTATAGCCCTGCTTAACTGTATTAGCAAGGTCCTAGAAAAAGTTATAGGGACTAAGATAAGGGATATAGCCGAAGCTTTTAAGCTAATTCCAGCAACGTAATAGGGCTACTACCGCCATAAGTCTACCGAATCGGCTATATACCTCCTTATAGCTTAGGTCTAAAAGGCATAGAAATATAAAGCCAGGACCTCCCTCCTATAGCTAGACCTATCAGGGTATTTCGACAGTATCCCTTATAACAGACTCCTAGCTATACTAGACCAGTTAGGGCTACCTATCTGGCTACTATCCTGGCTAAAGGAATTCCTCTTCTCTAGGACTACTAGCCTCTTATTTAACAGCTAAAAGAGCTAGCGAATCCCGGTACTAACAGGAGTACCCTAAGGCTTACTACTTTCACCAATCCTCTTAGTCCTATACCTATACCCCCTATACAAAAGACTAGAGAGAAAATACCCTACTATCTTTACTATAAGCTATATAGACAATACCAATCTACTAGCCTTTAGTAGAGAAGCTATAATAATGGTTAGGCAGCTAGAAGAAGCCTGGAGAGAGTACCTAGACTAGGCAACAACCGCCAGGGTTACCTTCTTAGCAGCAAAGAGCAAGCTTATATACTTCCCCCCTAGAAGAAGGCCCTAGACTAACCCTATTAACCTAGGACTAATAGAGGACTCCCCCCCCCTATAACCAGCTATAGAGGCCTGTTTTCTAGGGGTTTACCTAGACCCTAAGCTTACCTGGAAGGCCTACGCCAATACCCTACGGCAGAAGCTAAAAACATAGTCCCTCGCTATTACTAGGCTAGCTAGAAAGACCTAGAGACCTAGAATCAAAAAGACTAGGCTCCTATATATAGCAGTAATAAGGCCGGTCCTAGCCTATACAGCCTCGGCCTAGCACATCCCTATACCTATAACACTAAATAGGCTATAGGGTATAACTAGAGGCCTACTAGTAGCTAAAAACGAGGCCCTAAGGAGAGTTATAGGGGCCTATAAGAGAATACTAATCCGAAGCCTCTACTATAAGGCTAACGGTCCCCCCCTCGACCTCTACCTTAACGCCCTCTCCTTCTCTAGCTAGGCTAGAATAAATAGGGCTTTAGGGGAAGAGGTAGCTAAGCAGAAGGAAGCCCTACGCCTTACCCTTAGAAGCAGGACCCCTAGGACTAGCCTCCTCCTAGGTAGGCATATAAAGTAAGAAAGGAAAAGAGAAGTAATAGCCTAGTAATACCACTAATAACTAAGGAAGGCTATTAACAAGGAACCCCTTTATACCGCCTAGAAGGATCGCTATTTACAGGAGGCCAGGGCCTCTAGCTACGACCCCTATACAGAGAGCCTTTTAGAGAAATCAGCTAAGGCTACCTTTTAAGAGGAAAACCTAGCTAAGGCCTTTAAGGAGGCCTTCCAAAGACGCTACTATAACCTCTCTAAGGCCGAAAGCTCGCTACTAATATAGGCCTATATAGGGAAGATAGGCCTAAGGGGATTCCTATATACCTATAAGGTACCTAGGGTTAATAACCCCCTCTGCTGCTGCTACCTAGCTATAGAGGACATCCGACATATATTCAACGGTTACCCGGCCTACCCTTCAGCCTCCTTTAAAGAGAGGGAAAGAGGGGATATATATAGCTTTCTCTACAGACTCGAAAAAGGGGGTAGCGGCGCTATACGCCCCCTAGTTCGCCATATCGCTACTAGACTGCTAGAATACTCGGTTGCTTAGAGGCTAGGAGCGGTCTAGCCTATACCCCTTTAGACAGTATGTTTTCATACTCCAAAAGGGGCGGTATCTACTCTAGTGAAGATTAGCCTACCCCCTATTACATCCCCTTTTTTCCTATATACGGTTATAGGTTTTTCACCCGTTATACGGTTTTCCTATAGCACTAGTTTAGCCCACCTAGATATCCCCTACGGGGATCAGATAGCGTAATAGAATCTATCTATCTCTATATAGAAGAGCTATAAGTAGGAGAAGATAAAGAAGATACAACAGGCCTAATTCTATGAAAATTAACGTTAAAAAGCCGGCTTTTTCTCCTTTCTTCTATTGAAAGAAAACGCATCTTAACTTGCTCTTCCTCTAGTTAGGCTTAAGTATAGCTCGGTATTAAGAGAGAGTCGAAAAAGGGTTTAAAAGCCTTATTATACTTAGCCTTGTAATTACACTTCTATTAGAGATAAGTAGGGCGGAACTTAGTGTTATGTACCTTATATAGCGCTTAAAGGAAGTAGAAAAGAGCGCCTTTCTTACAGGCCTTTATTACTAGGACTAGGTTAATCCGCTATAAGTTGTAAGGAGGGTCTTTTTAGCGGATTTTCTAACTAAGGTAAGCGTTTGCTATAAATATATATCCAAGCTTCTGTTTATTATTAGTCTCTATTAGATTATACAAGCTAATATAGTACTATTGACTATACTAATAGTAATAGATCCCTTTAAGAGCCTTATACCTTTAATTAGTATTAGAGCGAAAAGGGCTGCTAGTATAACTATTAACTTTACCTAGTTTTATGTTCTAAAGTAAAGTATATACTATAAGTAGAGGAAGATCAACCTGCTTATCTAGATAGGGGTAGTAGTACTAGGGTTCATCACACCCTTTCTGTTTAGTTATATCTTGTTCCTCTCTCGGGTATACTACCTGATTTACATTAGTTATAAAGCTGGGTAAGTTGTTTAGCTTATCTCTTAGATATATAACCGATTTTACTATAGGGTCTATCTTATTTAGCGAGATTCTAAGTGAGGTGATCTAATTTTATAGATCTTAAACAGCTTTCTTAGTTGCCTTGTTGCCTTACTTCTTTAAAAGGTTAGTAGTATAAAGCTTTATTAATACCTTCTAGATATTAATAAGTTAATTAAACTATATTTTCTTAATTGTTAGTAGCTTTAGGATAATCTTAACTAGTTTCTAGCTAGTACTTCCTTAATTAGAGAATAGGACCTGGTTCTTACTTACCTAAGTGGACTTAGTTAACTAAGATAAAAGGTGTTAATCGTATGAAATAAGCTATAGCGCTCTGACGGTTATAGCTTAGGCAAAACGGATTTCAGTTCTCGAACTACTAGATTTAGAGCTATATTCTGAGGGTAGACCCACTTTTTTGGATACCGCTGACCAAGCTATATATACCACTATATAGCCTAGAAATAGCTTTAAAAAGCTTTTCTATTTTTAGATTTATGCCCCACTTTTGTAGAGACAGCCTCCTTAGGCTGTATAAGCGCTAGAAATAGCCTTAAAAGGCTCTTCTACTAGGTCATCTACCTACCCCATACCTACTCTGCACGGCAGGAGCGAAAACAGAACTTACAGGAAAAGTCGTGCGGCTTACCCTGTAGCTTAGATGGCCGTGAGTCGATTATTTAAAATCGCCAGCTTATTTGGTTTTTCGGGAAGGCGCCATATACCTACTCAGGCGCTCCTGCCGTATAGAAGGCAGGAACAGTCCCGGAGGGTGTATATAGGAAAGGAAATTGCGAAGCCTTACCTATTAGACTAGAAATCAAATTACTATATTACCTATAACTATAAGCCTTATAGGCCTATAAGACCTACTGAAAGCCGTGATATATAAGCTTAAAGCCCCTATAATATAGCGCTATAGCCTATAACTATCCCGTTATATAAGGACTTTTATAGAGGGAATACAGTAAAGGGCCCTACTTTACTATATTAGCACATACCTAGGAAGTGCTATTTAGGCCAAATCAACGCTGTTGCTGCCCCTACGTACCCTATACGACTACTACTAGTAGGCTATAGTGTTTATAGATCATTATATAGGATTACCCATTCGAATAATAGTAAGCCAAGCTTAATTATTTAGCAATATAGCCTAACCTAAGATAACTCCTCTTATTTAAACTAAAGGTTTATAATGCTAAATTAAGTTAGGACAGCTAGCTACGCGTCTTGATAAAGGAAAAAATTAAAGATAAGGCTATATTCTTAAGTTATAAGTAAGGTCTATATCTCTTACCCTAGTATTAAAATCTTTCTCAAACGTAGGAAATCTCTTTACTAAGCTCTTATCTTTATATAGTTACTAATACGAGAAATATTGAATTAGGGGAAAGAAACTAAAGATAAGAGTTATACAAGTTATATTGAAAGGAGACTCTAATAGCCAATATACCTAATAGAACAAGACAGAGGGGGGGTTTAAGTACTTCCCTACCCCTTTCGTTCGATATAAGGTATATCTGTTAAACGTACAAAATAAGCTATAGCGCTCTAACGGTTATAGCTTAGGCAAAACGGATTTCAGTTCTCGAACTACTAGATATATAGCTATATTCTGAGGGTGGACCCATTTTTGTGGATACCGCTGACTAAGCTATATATTCCACTATATAGCCTAGAAATAGCTTTAAAAGGCTTTTGTATTTTTAGATTTATGCCCTACTTTTGTAGAGACAGTCTCCTTAGGCTGTATAAGCGCTAGAAATAGCCTTAAAAGGCTCTTCTACTAGGTTACCTACCTACCCTGTACCTACCCTGCACTACAGGAGCGAAAACAGAACTTACAGGAAAAGTCGTACGGCTTACCCTGTAGCTTAGGTAGCCGTAAGTCGATTATTTAAAATCGCCAGCTTATTTGGTTTTTCAGGAAGGCGCTATGTACCTACTAAGGCGCTCCTGCCGTATAGAAGGCAGGAACGGTCCCGGAGGGTATATATAGGAAAGGAAATTGCGAAGCCTTACCTACTTGGACTAGAAATTAAGTTACTACGTTACCTACAACTATAAGCCTTATAGGCCTATAAGACCCACTAAAAGCCGTGATATATAAGCTTAAAGCCCCTATAATATAGCGCTATAGCCTATAACTATACTGATATATAAGGACTTTTATAGAGGGAATACAGTAAAGGGCCCTACTTTACTATATTAGCATATACCTAGGAAGTGCTATTTAGGCCATATCAACGCTGTTGCTGCCCCTACGTACCCTATACAACTACTACTAGTAGGCTATAGTGGTTACAGATCCTTATATAGGATTACCCATTCTAATAGGTTATAAGCCCGGATAGCCTATAGGATAGTTATCGTTGGAGTCCAATTTCAAAGCGCTACCTCTGCCTATATATATAGGGCTATTTAAGCCTCTTATAGCTGAAAATATAGTACTATATTAGCCCTAAAAAGCTATATATTACACCTTATTGAAGGCTATTTAAGGACTAAAAAGCCTGAAAATCTAGAAGGACAAATCGTTAAGAAATCTAAGTCCTATAGTATTGACAAGCATTTGGGGCTCTTATACACTTAGGCTAGTATACTTACCTATACTAAAAGACCTTTCTACTTATAGCTAGAAGTAGAAAGGCTAGCGTTTTAGAATTTCTAGCGCTAAAGACTTATATTTCCCTACTATAGAGCCCTTTCTATAGATATATCTATAGGCAGTAGTTAAGTCCCTACGTCGAAGTCTCTAGTCCCTATCTTAGAGCCTAGTTTAGAATTTCTACTAGAAAGCCCTACTAAGTAGCAAGTAGGCAGCGCTATAAACCTACTAAGCGCTAAGACTAGCCTAGAAAATCACTATTATAATTAGTAAGCTAGCTAATTAGCTTTAGTGAACTGGAAGCTAATTAAGTGCTTTAGCTAGCACTATAAAGTAAATAGTAGCCTATTTACAATAGCGGATCAAGCTAAAGGGAAGGGTATAGCGCCTAAAAGGGCTAGTAACCCAGCTGATCTAGGGCAATCTTCTAGGCCTCTACCACCTATACGAACCCTATTAGAAGATAAGGAAGATGGCGAAGACTATAGCGAGGTTATAGAAGTCCTAAAACAGTATATAAAATCTCATAAGCAAGTTAGAGCTAGCTAATCTAGTGATATAAAAACACTACTTTTAAGTCTAAATACCCTAAAAGCCTCTGTTGAGGATAGCGTTAGCGCTATAAAGAATATATCTTCTACTTTAGCTTCTTTAACTAATAGTAGTAATACTGCGGCTGCTACTACTAGAAAACTAGCTCTAGTCCTAGATTTGATCCTTTTAGCAGTACTATAGATTTAGATTCTCCTCTACGTCCCCCTAGGAAAGAGCCCTATCTAGGGCCGGCTGTTAATTCAGCTACTAGTAATTTAGACCCCCCTATAGATATAGGGTCTAAGGAAGGCTTTAAGGATACTATTACTAGTAGTATAGTCAAGGAGCTTTCCAAAAAGGCCTATACTATACCGGACGATAGTAAGCTTAGCGGGGAAAGCAATTTTAAACAGTGGATTTAGGCTTCAAGTATAGTGCTAAGAGTATTAGGGATATCTAATTTTTTAGAAAACCCTGATATATCTAACACTTATAGCGACTCTAATTAAGCTGTTCTTTTAATGCTTCTACGTAATAGCTTATCTAGTAGCCCTAGGGCTGCTATATCGTGGATTTATATACCTTCTAAGGTCTTTAAGCTGCTTGTTAGGCAGTATAGCCGACCTATAGAGTCTAAAAAGGAGGACGTCTATAACGAATTCTATGCTCTTACCTTTAGTACCTATAGAAAAGGCTTATTAGCTTTTAACGCTGAATTTAACGGCTATCTTGCTAAGCTTACCATGGCTAAAATAGATATAGATCCCTCTTTAATACTAAATTAGTATTTTAAGGCTCTAGAATCTAAGTTTCCTAGCTAGGTATTACGCCAAAAGAGCTCTATAAGACAGGCTAGAATGCTAGGCCTTACAGCCTCTAGCCTTAATATAGAATATCTAATGGCTGATATTTTAGAAGAATCTAGGAACCCGGCTATAGAGGCATATAGAGCAGCTTACATAGCTAATAGCTCTAATTCAACCCCTAATTCAAATTCTAACCCTAGTAAGAAGGGTAAAAATAAGAAAAACAGTAAGAAGAAGGCTAGTTATAATGTTAAAGGGCAGAAATATAGTGCTAAAAGTGCTGAACAAGCCTCCTTTATTCTAGGGTCCTATAACCTAGCTATAGAAGAAGAAGAGGAATCCGACTTTAGTTCTAATTCTAGTTCTTCTAGCGATTCTAATACCCAATAAGCATAGCTATTAGCGTTAAAAGGGTATAAGAAGCGTAAGGACTTTAAAGGAAAAGGCCTAAAAATCTCTTCTAACAAGGCAAAATATAAAGATAATTAGCCTAGAAGACGCCCTAGAGACGCCGCTCTTTATAATAGCTGGCTATACGATACGGGATCTATAGACTATATTAGTAATAGTAAAGAGCGGTTTACTACCTTTACGCCTAACACAGGCCAGTTACGCCCTATTAACACTGGAAATGGCCCTGTAAGCCCGGCTGGTATAGGCTCTATTATACTAGAAGTATTATCTAGAAAGGCCCCCCCTACCTATACTAAATTAGTATTAGATAACGTTTTATACCTACCTAATATTAATATAAATATTGTTAGTAGGGTTAGGCACTATGATTCGGGAGGTTGCCTTATAAAGGAAACCCTTTACGGGGGTAATAGACGCTGTATAGCTGTACTAGACTTTAAAAAATCAGGATTTTTTCTTGACGTTAAAGGCAGCTCTAAGCCTATATTATATGTAAATTTTGCTTTTCCTTAAGGCCTTACTAGTTATAATACTACTAAAAGTATAGAGCTGTAGCGTAATAAGATAGTGGTGGAAATTCCTTCTAACTCTATTAGACAGGAAGACTATAGACCTATTATAGAGGATGCTATAGTATCCGAAGCTATAGAGCCTAATAAGCGCTATAAGCTAAGGAATTCTCCGGCTAAGGGTACTACTTTAGAAGGTATAGGACTTTCTTTAAGGGGGAAAAGGCCCCGTAGGCCTGTAGAGCCCTTAGCCACTGCCTAGGCCCCCTATTAAAGTCCCTGTAAGACTAGGAAGCCTAAGCCCTTAACTGGCACTAGAGACCTGCCCCGTGTGCTAAGAGAGCCAGTTATAGAGGGGAATAAAGTAGAAAGGGCTATATCTAGCCCTACTTTGAAGGAGCCTAATATAGGTCAGCGAGATTACTATAATCTACTTAATTTCACTAAATTGTGGCACGTTAGGCTAGGCCATATAGGCCTGCGTCTTTTGAAAAAGACCTCTAGTATTACTGAAGGGCTGCCTAATTTTGATAAAATAAAGGAAGCTGATTTTCACTGCTCTAGCTATGATCGAGGTAAAGCAGTAAGAAGGGTTAGTAAGGCTTTAATACCTGACCTACCTAGGGTCTTAGACTTAATAGAGGGGGACACTGTTAAAATTAGGCCTAGGCCTTATAACAGAAACCCTATAGTCTTACTTCTAGTTAACCGTGAAAGTAGGTATAGGTGGGTTTTTAACCTACCTAATAAATCAGGCCCTATAGTAGCTAACGCTATTAAGAGCTTTTTTAGGGGCTTAAGGAATGGGTTTGGTAGATATCCTACTAAATTCCACTTTGACGGAGGCACTGAAATAACTGATTTATTAACTACTTGGTTAGCTAAAAGAGGTATTAAATTTAGCACTTCTGCCCCCTATATCTACGAGCAGAACGGCTTAGTAGAACAATCAGTTAGAGTTATACTAAACCGTGTAAGGTATACTATTCTTAGTAGCGCTTTACCCTAGTATTTGAAGTGCTTTATACTGGAGGCTGTAGTGGAATTAGTTAATAGTACAGCTATAACTAATAGGGAAACCACTCCTTTCCAGGCGCTATTTGACGAGCTAGAGCCTGGTATTCTATATATACCTAACCTAGAGCGCTATAGGGCTATAGGCGCTAGAGGAGAGGCTATTATACCTCTAGAAAAACGGTCTAAATCGTTAAAATTTACCTCTAGAACAGAAGAGTGTAAATTACTAGCGGTATTAGGTTCTAAGACCTACCTAGTATATATACCGACTAGAAGAGCAGTACTTAAAACCTCTACTGTTAAGTTCATAGAGGATAATACAGTACTAAGTCAGCCTACTGATAATACGGCTTTAGAGGGGGAATAAGTAGACCTAGACCTAGATTTAGAGGGGGCTATCAGCCCGGACCCTTCTAATCTTAATACTGAAAAGCCTATTAGTATAGAAATAGGACCTAGTAAGCTAGAACCCTACGAATCTTCTTCCAATAGTGAATGAGATAAACCCTTACTGGATAAGCCTATAAATCCGGTTATAGTAGAGTCTACTAGGCCTACTATATCTATTAGAAAGCCTGAATTACCGGAGGCGTTTCCCCAAACTATAGAGCCTATTTTTGCACCTAAGCCTATGGAAGTTATAGCGCCTAATCAGCCTATAACGAACGAACCTCTTAATAATAGTGATCTTATTTCAGAGGGGGATAAAATGCAGCTCGATTACTATAAGCTTTTAGCTAAGACTAGTAGCTATATACTGTCTTTTGTCTATAAGGCTCGAAAAAGGGTAATATCTACGGATAGTACGCCTACTACTTATAAGCAAGTCTTAAAACTACCTAGAGATGAGCGTAGTAAGTGGTTAGAGGCTATTACTAAGGAATTTATCCAGTTATTAGAGCTAGGGGTTTTTAAATTCCTACCTAAGAGTCTATTACCTTCTAACCGTAAGCTTATTACCTGTCGAAACGTTCTTAAGGTTAAAAAGGACGCTAAAAACAGGCCTATTAAGTATAAATCTCGGTTAGTAGCCAGGGGCTTTATGCAGATAGAAGGCCTAGATTATACTATAACCTATGCCTCTACTAGTATACCACCTACTTGGCGTATACTTCTAGCTATAGGTGCTGTTCTAGACTGGGAAATAGAATAAGCTGACTTTATAGGGGCATTTCTTAATAGCGCTCTTAGAGAAGAAATATATATAGAAATCCCTAAAGGACTATTAGACCTAGCGGCTTCTAATAAGGCTATTTATAAGCTTTTACTGAAATACGGCTATAATCCTTCTACTTCTAATATTATTAAACTATCTAAAGCGTTATATAGTCCAAAACAAAGCCCTAGAGAGTGGCAAGATAAGCTTAAAATCTTACTTAAGAGCCTAGGCTATCTCCCTCTTATTTCAGATCTAGGGGTCTTCTATAATGCTAAAACCTGCTGTTGGACAACGTGGCGCTCGTGTCGCTCCGGTAGAACCTCGGTATCCCTGACAGGAGCAGGGCACAGGGTTGCCTTATTTAACTCGGGAGCAGGGCACAGGGAGGCCCTGGTTAATTAAGGTAGATATAGCCACGATTCCCTATATCAAGCAGATTGAGCCTACTTTAGGGCCTATAAACGTTACAGGGGGGATAGAGAAAATCTCTGCCCTAGGCGGCTAGAGCGTAGGTTAAGAGATAGAATATAGATCAGTATACGGAATCAATCAATCAAAGCCTACAGATTCCAATAATTAACAGTTAGAAGTTGTTAGCCTAGTATAGATAAGCCTAGTATCAGCATATATATCATTATTACAATATCCAAGAACGTACCTTAGTAGCTGCTATTATATCGAATAACAAGAACAATAAGAAGGCCGCTAAGGAGGGCTCTATCCTTCTCTCTAAGCCAGAGCAGTAGATCGACTTTAAGCAGTAGCTTCAGCGCGTTATAAGCAAGGTAATAGAGTTTATAGACCCGAACGATACTAAGGAATTAGATAGACGTCCAGTCCCTTTAACCCTTAACAATATGCCTATTCTCAGGTTATTAACTGCCTATATCAAGACCGCTTGTTAGACCTGCATTCGCCAGTATTACGGCCTTGCTTAGGGAGCGCAGCTTACAGAAGAGCTATTGGAATGGGTAATCCTATATAAGGATCTGTAACCACTATAGCCTACTAGTAGTAGTCGTATAGGGTACGTAGGGGCAGCAACAGCGTTGATATGGCCTAAATAGCACTTCCTAGGTATGTGCTAATATAGTAAAGTAGGGCCCTTTACTGTATTCCCTCTATAAAAGTCCTTATATAACGGTATAGTTATAGGCTATAGCGCTATATTATAGGGGCTTTAAGCTTATATATCACGGCTTTCAGTGGGTCTTATAGGCCTATAAGGCTTATAGTTGTAGGTAACGTATAATTTGATTTCTAGTCTAGTAGGTAAGGCTTTGTAATTTCCTTCCCTATATATACCCTCCGGGACCGTTCCTGCCTTCCATATGGCAGGAGCGCCTTAGTAGGTGCATGGCCACTTCCCGAAAAACCAAATAAGCTGGCGATTTTAAATAATCGACTCACGGCCACCTAAGCTGCAGGGTAAGCCGCACGACTTTTCCTGTAAGTTCTGTTTTCGCTCCTGCGGTGCAGGGTAGGTACAGGGTAGGTAGGTGACCTAGTAGAAGAGCCTTTTAAGGCTATTTCTAGCGCTTATACAGCCTAAGGAGGCTGTCTCTACAAAAGTGGGGCAAAAATCTAAAAATAGAAAAGCCTTTTAAAGCTATTTCCAGGCTATATAGTGGAGTATATAGCTTAGTAAGCGGGATCCACAAAAGTGGGTCCACTCTTAGAATATAGCTATATATCTAGTAGTTCGAGAACTGAAATCCGTTTTGCCTAAGCTATAACCGTTAGAGCGCTATAGCTTATTTTGTACGTTTAACACCCCCTCTATTCTTCTATTCCTTTATAAGCCTTAGAAAGCTATATATAGGTAAAGAATAGAAGAATCCTAAGAAAAAAGAACGTAAGAGCAAAACTATTCCGTTAGACAAAGGGGTTATGCCCTTATATATATAGGATAAACCCCTATTATATATAGAAAGAAGTAAGAATATATATAATGTTGAAATCAAACCTATAACCTATTTAAAGGTATAGGTACTATAGCTTTAAAGCGTATAGTAATATATAATATCTAAATATTCTATACTCTAGCGACTAATAGACGCACTAGAGTATAGAAGGAGTAAAGGGCTTATAAACGCCTTTATCCTCTTATAAAGAAAACGATTTTTAGTACGGTTTTGAATTTTATGCCCTTTTTTACTCCGTTCTTTCAGCAAGTTCTAGTAAGGAAATAACAGGTAGTCACATAGAGAATCCCCCTCTAAAGGAAAGTATACTACTAGTAATAGCCGGAGCCTATATTTTCCAAATATAGCTATACTATATACTAGAGTACTTCTAGACGTAGCTAGAGTAATATAGGCCTCCCTAACGCCGTAGGGAGCTGATGCTAGCACAAGGGCGCCTATAGAACTGTACTATAGTAGCTAGGACCTTATAAGCCTTTTAAGGCTATATAGAGGAATTAGGTGATTCCAGAGGGCTGTAAAGTAGCCGGTACTATTGACTGGTCTTATAAGCTAATCAGGCTAAGCCAGGCCTTCTATATATATAGTATAGAGTATATATATAGGGGTAAAGGGTAGCTTAGTAGAAAGCTCCCTTAGGTTGAAGGCCTAAAAGCCTAATAAAAGACTGAAAGCCACTAACTGGTAGGGCTTTAGTAAGTCCGTCAGCCGGTATATACTTAGTATTAAGATATATAATAGTAACTATTTTAGCCTTAACCTGCTCTCTAACGTACCGGAATTTCAGCAGGGTATGCTTAGTTCTAGCGTGTAGCGCTGGGTTATTAGCCACCGTTATAGAGCCCTGATTATCTCTATAGAGAGTAATAGGGTAGTCTATAGGTCTGTGAAGTTCAGAAAATAGCCCTATAATCCACTGTACTTCGCGTATAGCCTCTGTAAGTCCATCAGTTTCAGCTTCCAGGGTAGAGAGAGCAATAGTAGTAGCTCTTTTCGTTTTCCAGCTAATAGGCCTACCGGCTTACTTATATAGATAGCCGTAGGTGGATTTACTAGTAGCCTTATCCCCTGTAAAATCAGAATCACTAAAGCCTATAGGGACTAGACTACTATTAATTATAGAAGTCTAGCTACTACCTTTACTATTTCTAGAATCTACTATAGTAGTAGAGGTAGTAGTTAGGGGCCTAGGCCCTTCCTTAGAGTGAAAGTCTCTACTAAGCTTAGTAGTTGTATTACTACTATTACTAAGCTTAGGCCCTAGATCAGCTACTGTATTTCCGTTATAGCTAAAACAGATGCTATAGTCTCTAGTACTATTAAGATACTTAAAAAGATTTTTAGCAGCGTTTAAGTGTGATTTTGTAGGTCTATTTAAAGACCTAGAGAGCCACTGTACGGTAAAGCTAATATCTACCCTAGTAAGGAGCATTATATACATAGCTATTCCTACTAGGCTTTGATAGAGCTTAATTTCCGTAGAATTACAGAGGTGGCTAGCAATATCTTCCTCTAGTTGAAGTTGACTTACTAGCCCTGGCTATAAGGGAATAGATATAGGCTTAGAATCGGCTAAGTTAAAGCGGCTAACCGCCTCTTCTATATACTGTGACTGGTTAAGCCATAGGCGCCTATTAGGTCTATCCCTTATAATTTGCACGCCTAGGAAATAGGCGGCAGGCCCTAAGTCTTCTATAGCGTAGACCTTATTAAGCCGTTTCTTTAAATCAGTTATATAGCCTATATTAGGCCCTATAAATAGACAGTCATCTATATAGGTAACGATAAAGTGGCAGGTTTTAGCATTATAGAAGACCCCTGGATCTGAAATAAGAGGGAGATAGCCTAGGCTCTTAAGTAAGATTTTAAGCTTATCTTGCCACTCTCTAGGGCTTTGTTTTAGACCGTATAACACTTTAGATAGTTTAATAATATTAGGAGTAGAAGGATTATAGCCGTATTTCAGTAAAAGCTTATAAATAGCCTTATTAGAAGCCGCTAGGTCTAATAGTCCTTTAGGGATTTCCATATATATTTCTTCTCTAAGAGCGCTATTAAGAAATGCCCCTATAAAGTCAGCTTGTTCTATTTCCTAGTCTAGAACAGTACCTATAGCTAGAAGTATACGCCAAGTAGGTGGTATACTAGTATAGGCGTAGGTTACAGTGTTATCTAGGCCTTCTACCTGCATAAAGCCCCTAGCTACTAACCGAGATTTATACTTAATAGGCCTGTTTTTAGCGTCCTTTTTAACCTTAAGAACGTTTCGACAGGTAATAAGCTTACGGTTAGAAGGTAATAGACTCCTAGGTAGGAATTTAAAAACCCCTAGCTCTAATAACTGGATAAATTCCTTGGTAATAGCCTCTAACCACTTACTACGCTTATCTCTAGGTAGTTTTAAGACTTGCTTATAAGTAGTAGGCGTACTATCCTTAGATATTACCCTTTTTCGAGCCTTATAGACAAAAGACAGTATATAGCTACTAGTCTTAGCTAAAAGCTTATAGTAATCGAGCTGCATTTTATCCCTCTCTGAAATAAGATCACTATTATCAAGAGGTTCGTTTGTTATAGGCTGATTAGGCGCTATAACTTCTATAGGCTTAGGTGCAAAAATAGGCTCTATAGTTTGGGGAAACGCCTCTGGTAATTCAGGCTTTCTAATAGATATAGTAGGCCTAGTAGACTCTACTATAACCGGATTTATAGGCTTATCCGGTGAGGGTTTATCTAATTCACTATCGGAAGAAGATTCATAGGGTTCTAGCTTACTAGGTCCTATTTCTATACTAATAGGCTTTTCAGTATTAAGATTAGAAGGGTCTGGGCTGACAGCCCCCTCTAAATCTAAGTCTAGGTCTACTAATTCCCCCTCTAAAGCCGTATTATCAGTAGGCTGACTTAGTACTATATTATCCTCTATGAACTTAACAGTAGAGGTTTTAAGTACTGCTCTTCTAGACGGTATATATACTAGGTAGGTCTTAGAACCTAATACCGCTAGTAATTTACACTTTTCCGTTCTAGAGGTAAATTTTAACGATTTAGACTGTTTTTCTAGAGGTATAATCGCCTCCCCTCTAGCGCCTATAGCCCTATAGCGCTCTAGGTTAGGTATATGTGGAATACTAGGCTCTAGCTCGTCAAATAGCGCCTGGAAAGGAGTGGTTTCCTTATTAGTTATAGCTATACTATTAACTAATTCCACTATAGCCTTTAGTATAAAGTACTATAAATACTAGGGTAAAGTGCTACTAAGAATAGTATACCTTATACGGTCTAGTATAACTCTAACTAATCGTTCTACTAAGCCGGTCTGCTCGTGGATATAGGGGGCAGAAGTGCTAAATTTAATACCTCTTTTAGCTAACTAAGTAGTTAATAAATTAGTTATTTTAGTGCCTCTGTCAAAGTGGAATTTGGTAGGATATCTGCCAAAACCATTCCTTAGGCCCCTAAAAAAGCCCTTAATAGCGTTAGCTACTATAGGGCCTGATTTTTTAGGTAGGTTAAAAACCTACCTATACCTACTTTTACGGTTAACTAGAAGTAAGACTATAGGGTTTCTATTATAAGGCCTAGGCCTAATTTTAACAGTATCCCCCTCTATTGAGTCTAAGACCCTAGGTAGGTCAGGTATTAAAGCCTTACCAACCCTTCTTACTGCTTTACCTCGATCACAGCTAGAGCAGTGAAAATCAGCTTCCTTTATTTTATCAAAATTAGGCAGCCCTTTAGTAATACTAGAGGTCTTTTTCAAAAGACGGAGGCCTATATGGCCTAGCCTAACATGCCACAATTTAGCTAAATTAAGTAGATTATAGTAATCTCGCTGACCTATATTAGGCTCCTTTAAAGTAGGGCTAGATATAGCCTTTTCTACTACTTTATTCCCCTCTATAACTGGCTCTCTTAGCATACAGGGCAGGTGTCTAGTGCTAGTTAAGGGCTTAGGCTCCCTAGTCTTACGGGGACTTTGATAGGGGGCCTAGGTAGTGGCTCAGGGCTCTATAGGCCTATAGGGCCTTTTCCCCCTTTAAGAAGGTCCTACACCTTCTAAAGTAGTACCCTTAGCCGGAGAATTCCTTAGCTTATAGCGCTTATTAGGCTCTATAGCTTCGGATACTATAGCATCCTCTATAATAGGTCTATAGTCTTCCTTTCTAATAGAATTAGAAGGAATTTCCACTACTATCTTATTACGCTGCGGCTCCATACTTTTAGCAGTATTATAACTAGTAAGGCCTGAAGGAAAAGCAAAATTTGCATGTAATATAGGCTTAGAGCTGCCTTTAACGTCAAGAAAAAATCCTGATTTTTTAAAGTCTAGTACAGCTATATAGCGTCTATTACCCCTGTAAAGGGTTTCCTTTATAAGGCAACCTCCCGAATTATAGTGCCTAACCCCGCTAATAATATTTATATTAATATTAGGTAGGTATAAAACGTTATCTAATACTAATTTAGTATAGGTAGGGGGGGCCTTTCTAGATAATACTTCTAGTGTAATAGAGCCTATACTAGCCGGGCTTACAGGGCCATTTCCAGTGTTAATAGGGCGTAACTGGCCTGTGTTAGGTGTAAAGGTAGTAAACCGCTCTTTACTATTACTAATATGGTCCGTAGATCCCGTATTGTATAGCCAACTATTATAAAGAGCGGGATCTCTAGGGCGTCTTCTAGGCTGATTATCTTTATATTTTGCCTTGTTAGAAGAGGTTTTTAGGCCTTTTCCCTCAAGTCCTTACGCTTCTTATACCCAGTTAACGCTAATAGCTGTGCTAATTGGGTATTAGAATCGCTAGAAGAACTAGAATTGGAACTAGAGTCAGATTCCTCTTCTTCTTCTATAGCTAGGTTATAAGACCCTAGCATAAAGGAGGCCTGTTCGGCACTTTTAGCACTATAATTCTGCCCTTTAACATTATAACTAGCCTTCTTCTTACCCTTTTTCTTATTTTTACCCTTCTTACTAGGGTTAGAATTTGAATTAGGGGTTGAATTAGAGCTATTAGCTATATGAGCTGCTCTATACGCCTCTATAGCCGGGTTCCTAGATTCTTCTAGAATATCAGCCATTAGATATTCTATATTAAGGCTAGATGCTGTAAGACCTAACATTCTAGCCTGTCTTATAGAGCTCTTTTAGCGTGATACCCAGCTAGGAAACTTAGAATCTAGAGCCTTAAAATACTGATTTAGTATTAAAGTGGGATCTATATCTATTTTAGCCATAGTAAGCTTAGCAAGATAGCCGTTAAATTCAGCGTTAAAAGCTGATAAGCCTTTTCTATAGGTACTAAAGGTAAGGGCATGGAATTCGTTATAGACGTCCTCCTTTTTAGACTCTATAGGTCAGCTATACTGCCTAACAAGCAGCTTAAAGGCCTTAGAAGGTATATAAATCTACAATATAGCAGCCTTAGGGCTACTAGATAAGCTATCGCATAGAAGCATTAAAAGAACAGCTTGATCAGAGTCGCTATAAGTGTTAGATATATCAGGGTTTTCTAAAAAATTAGATATCCCTAACGCTCTTAGCACTATACTTAAAGCCTGAATCCACTGTTCAAAATTGCTCTCCCCACTAAGCTTACTATCGTCCGGTATAGTATAGGCCTTTTTAGAAAGCTCCTTTACTATACTACTAGTAATAGTATCCTTAAAGCCTTCCTTAGACCCTGTATCTATAGTGGGGTCTAAATTACTAGTAGCTGTATTATCTACAGCCGGCCCTAGATAGGGCTCTTTCCTAGGGGGACGTAGAGGAGAATCTAAATCCATAGTACCGCTAAAAGGATCAAATGTAGGACTATAGCTAGTCTTTCCAGTAGCAGCAGCATTGCTACTATTAGTTAGAGAAGCTAAAGTAGAAGATATATTCTTTATAGCGCTAACGCTATCCTCGACAGAGGCTTTTAGGGTATTTAGACTTAAAAGTAGTGTTTTTATATCACTAGATTGGCTAGCTATAACTCGCTCATAAGATTTTATATGCTGTTTTAGGCCTTCTATAACCTCGCTATAGTCTTCGCCATCTTCCTCATCTTCTAATAGGGTTTGTATAGGTAGTAGAGGCCTAGAAGATTGCCCTAGATCAGCTAGGTTACTAGCCCTTTTAGGCGCTATACCCTTCCCTTTAGCTTGATCCGCCATTATAAATAGGCTACTATTTACTTTATAGTGCTAGCTAAAGCACTTAATTAGCTTCCAGTTCACTAAAGCTAATTAGCTAGCTCACTAATTATAGCAGTAATTTTCTAGGCTAGTCTTAGCGCTTAGTAGGTTTATAGCGCTACCTACTTGCTACTTAGTAGGGCTTTCTAGTAGAAATTCTAAACTAGGCTCTAAGATAGGGACTAGAGACTTCAACGTAGGGACTTAACTACCGCCTATAGATATATCTATAGAAAGGGCTCTATAATAGGGAAATATAGGTCTTTAGCGCTAGAAATTCTAAAACGCTAGCCTTTCTACTTCCAGCTATAAGTAGAAAGGTCTTTTAGTATAGGTAAGTATACTAGCCTAAGTGTATAAGAGCCCCAAATGCTCGTCAATACTATAGGACTTAGATTTCTTAGCGATTTCTCCTTCTAGATTTTCAGGCTTTTTAGTCCTTAAATAGCCTTCAATAAGATATAATATATAGCTTTTTAGGGCTAATATAGTACTATATTTTCAGCTATAAGAGGCTTAAATAGCCCTATATATATAGGCAGAGGTAGCGCTTTGAAATTGGACTCCAACAATAACTATCCCACAGGCTATCCAGGCTCATAACCTATTGGAATGGGTAATCCTATATAAGGATCTATAACCACTATAGCCTACTAGTAGTAGTCGTATAGGGTACGTAGGGGCAGCAACAGCGTTGATATGGCCTAAATAGCACTTCCTAGGTATATGCTAATATAGTAAAGTAGGGCCCTTTACTATATTCCCTCTATAAAAGTCCTTATATAACGGTATAGTTATAGGCTATAACGCTATATTATAGGGGCTTTAAGCTTATATATCACGGCTTTTAATAGGTCTTATAGGCCTATAAGGCTTATAGTTATAGGTAACGTATAATTTGATTTCTAGTCCAGTAGGTAAGGCTTCGCAATTTCCTTCCCTACATATACCCTCCGGGACCGTCCCTGCCTTCCATACGGCAGGAGCGCCTTAGTAGGTGCATAGCCACTTCCCGAAAAACCAAATAAGCTGGCGATTTTAAATAATCGACTCACGGCCACCTAAGCTGCAGGGTAAGCCGCACAACTTTTCCTATAAGTTCTGTTTTCGCTCCTGCGGTGCAGGGTAGGTACAGGGTAGGTAGGTGACCTGGTAGAAGAGCCTTTTAAGGCTATTTCTAGCGCTTATACAGCCTAAGGAGGCTGTCTCCACAAAAGTGGGGCAAAAATCTAAAAATAGAAAAGCCTTTTAAAGCTATTTCTAGGCTATATAGTGGAGTATATAGCTTAGTCAGCGGTATCTACAAAAGTGGGTCCACCCTTAGAATATAGCTATATATCTAGTAGTTCGAGAACTGAAATCCGTTTTGCCTAAGCTATAACCGTTAGAGCGCTATAGCTTATTTTGTACGTTTAACAAGAGCATATCGAGCAGGTGAACGCTAATAGGCCTCCTCCTCTTCCTAGTAAGTATATTATATATACCGATTTAACTGCTAATAGGAGGGCTACCTTCTAAAGCATATTAACAATGTATAATACTGCTATAGCAAACTAGAAATATAACTAGGATAACGTTATAGAGGTTAAGAAGTAGATTAGAGAGCATATCGAGACTTATACGCTAAATCTATACTACCTACCTAAGCAAAGCCTTTGCTAGTAGTATTAGAACCTTACTAGGTCTATATATTTAAAGGATCATAAGCGAATAAGGATAATATATAAGAACTATAAGGAGCACCTTAATACTAGTAAGGTAAAAGCGGTTAGTAACTAGAGGATCTAGATAGAAAAGTAGTAGAAGCTACTATACCTAGCAGAGTATTACAAAGTCAAAGGGATAGCCAACCCTAAACTATAGTTTAACGACTTACTGATCTTCTTAGGAGCAACCTAAAGGTTCTAGGGCTAGATATCAGCCTTATAAAGGGACTTCGAGAAGCAGGCTGAATAGGAGAACCTTAATTACTATAAAGTAGTAAGGGATTTCCTATAAGATCTTAAGTTTAATAAGCCTTCTAAGCTAAAGCCTAAGAATCTAGTAGAAAGAGGAGGCATATACGTTACCCTAAATAGCGAACAGCCTCTTTCTAATAGGGCTAGCAAAAAAGGCAAAAGAGGAGGGGACGTATAAGAAGAGGCTTTTAAGTAAGGGAGAGCTAATACCTATAGCAACCGAAATCTCTAGAGAGCCTTCGAAGTACCCTAAGCCTTAGGACCTGATTATCCTATAGAAAGACCTGGTTCTTATTACAAGAAGTACACCTATAGAATAATCTCATATAACTAAGAGGCATACTAGTATCTATTTCCATCTTTTATATATAAAGGTTAAGAACTAAGGCCAGATATAGAAAAGCATATAAAACAAGCTATTAAGGAGGATTCGCAACTTCGATCGAAGATATCGGCTTATTAAAAAGAGCTAAAAGACAAGTAGGGGGCCTAAAGGTATATAGGGCATAGGGAGAAAGTAAAGGCTTCGAAACTAATAATAGAAGTTGTTCCTATACCTAAGAAGAAGAATAAGAATTAGGTCTCTATCGAGTTTATAGTACTAAAGAGTATACTATAAGTAAGTAGTATTAGTGAATATCCTCTTAAGCACTTAGCCTACCTAGATTCTAGTACCTCTATCTATATTTTCAATAATTAGAAGAGATTTAAAAGCCTTAAAAAAGCAGGGGAAGAGGACTACCTTATAGCAGCCAATAGTAAGTTGCTAATCGAAGGATATAGGACAGTTTTCCTATATCTATACCTAGGTTAGTATAAACAGGTGCTCCTTTGGCTTAATCGTATAGTATACTGCCCTAAGGTAGCTACTAACCTAGTTTTTTTAAGGTACCTTTACAAAAAGGGAATATAGTAGGATTACTAGAAGCAGAGTACCCTTTCCTACCTTAGAAGGATATTAGACTATAATAAGATCTATAAAATCTAGGAAGCCTATAGCTAGTTCCTACTAGAGTATATTACAACTAATATCTTAGCATTAGCTTTTATAATATAAAAAGAGTAGGGCAGGTCTTAGAAGAAGAAGACCAAGCCTAGGACAATCTAAGTATAGTACCGGTAGTTAGGTTATCCAAACCTAGAAGCACTCTATCACCTTATTCAAGGCAGTAAGGAAGTCAAGGTTACTAGAAATCACAAGGTAATTAGAACGGTAGACTACCTATAGTATAGTATAGGAAAAGGCCCTAATTACTAGGTCTTAAGGGTAGCCCGACTAGACCTGAATTACCCTGGCAATATCCTAGCCCTTGATTTCTATAATATCAAAAGGTCTAAGAAAGGCTTTATATCTATCATACTTTTATTAGATTGCAAGTCAGGCTTAATATAGGACTATTATCTTTATAATTAGTCGGTTAAGAGTATTATTATAACCTTAGACGATTGCCTTTTAGATCTTAATCAAAGGTATAGAATTTAGGTTCTAGATATTAAAGCTAATAATAAGATTGCCGGAAAGAAAGGAGCAATCTAAGCCTAGCTATAAAAGAAGTACATTAGAACAAATCTCTCTACTCCTTAGACCCAAGATCAGAATAGAGGCGTAGAAAGAGCTACTAGTATTCTAAAAAGGCAGGTAAAAGCGACAGTAGCAGGGACTAACTTACCTTTAGACAAGGTAGCTAAAGTATTTAGAATAGCGGTATATCTCTTAAATCGTACCCTAAGGTATCAGCTAAAGTGGAAAACACTATATAAGGTATTCTATTCGTTTGTAGAATTAGCAGGCGCTAAAGAGACGACGCCTATCAAGCTATAGTAAGGGCATCTCCGGGTTTTCCTTCATTAAGCCTTTATATTAGAAGCAGATGTATAGCTTAAGAAGAATAAGCTAAAGAGGTTCGCGCTAAAAGCTTTCCTTAGATACCTAATTAGATATAACTTAACGAATATTTATTATATCTAAAACACTTAAGCTAACAAGATTATAGTAACCTAGGATATGATTTTTAATAAGAAAGTGGTATTTAACAGGTCTAAGGAGCACCTTATGGTTAGGCTAAGAGATCTAAGCTTGGAAGGGCTAAAAGAGTAGCTTGCCAAGATCGAGAAAAGGGCAGAATCCGAAAATCTAAATACCGTAGTAGTCGATATCCCTACCCAGGATACACCCTATAAAGTAAGGGTAATAGACCTAGATAATAGATTAGAAGAAAAAGAGGAAAAGAATATCGATATACCTAACCTTATAGATAATATAGAACTGGACAATTCGGTAGAAGTAATATAAGAACCTTAGTATATAGAGGCTTGCCTACTCTTATATCCAACTCTAGAAGCTACATCCCTACTAGTAGTATAGGGTACGCTAGGAGCATACCTTGCAGTATATTTTAGGGATTAAGTTCTTAGTTAGCAGTTCCTTAATACTGCTATAAAGAGAGATTTCCTTACCTAAAGGGCCTCCTTTACTACTAGAAAGCTTATAAATAGAAACCCTAAGACAAAAAGGAATATACTAATATCCAAGATCCTAAGTGTTAAGGACTTTAAGCCAGGTACTATTTATTCCTCTTAGCTGCCTCTAGCGCCTAAGCTATACCAGAACCTCGAAAGCCATCTATAGGGGGAACACTTTAAGGAAGCCGAAAGACAGTACCTTCTTATACACCTAAAAACGTAGGAGGAAGTACCGATCGCTAAAGCATAGGATAAGCAGGTCTTAGATAATATATAGGTATATATATATAAAATCAATAAGTATAGTTACCTAGAGAAGTTCAAGGCCAGGTTAGTATTCCAAGGCAATCAACAATAAAGGACCCTAAGGAAGGATATATATATAGTAACGTTAGCTAGAAAGTCCTTCTAGATCTTAATAGCAGTAGTAGCGAGGTTCGATATAGAGCTAATCCAGTTTAACGTTGCAAATGCCTTCTATAACACTTACCTTGACTGGGATATATATATAAGACTCCTAGTAGGTTAAAAGAAGTAGGGCATAGTCTATAAGCTAAAGAAAGTGTCACGTAAAGAGCAGGTGATGGATGTGAAGAAGTGAAATGTGCCTGTTCCTCTTCTTCTTACTACGGGACCTGCCACTCCTTATATAGGCGTCTCTGAGCCTGATAAGCAGCTTGTTAGGATGTCTAAGCATAGAGAGCCCTAGTTCTAGATAGGTTACTCTATAACCGTTACTATGTTCTGTTATACACCCCCTTAGATTTGCCATCCTATAGGGAGTCTAACCTATATAACGTAGGATTATAGTAACTACAACTCTTATACCCCCTTAAGTATATCGAGATAGCGATATGCTTAAGCCTAGTATAGGTACCTAGCAAACACCTTACTAGTAAAAACTTTGCTAGGTTGATAATACTCTTACTAGCCTACTTACTGTTACTACCTTCTCTTCCCTATTTATGAGTTATAGGACTAGTTTTTATCCTAAGTAGCCTTACCTACTGCCCTCTTACTGGCTATATAGGCAGCCTTCTTTCTAAAAGAAGGTAAGCGTACTTGATTGTCAACCTTACTGCTATAAGTTACTATAGCGATAGCGAGGTTAACCTGCTCTTTCCTCTTTTTTTAGAGCTTACTATAGGCCTACTCTTTTTAGGTATAAGAAGAGCATAGAGAATTCCTCCTAGCCCTATTCCTTTTCTCTTCCTTATAACTATCTTTTTAAGGTAAAGTTTTCTTATAAGCCTGCCTCTATTCTCGCCTAGCTTTCTTTTTCCTATTACTATGCCTGAGCAAGGAGTGGTAAGTCTTCCTGATCATTACTATTACTAGCTATAGCGTTCTATAGTTAGATAACGGTATTCCTTTAAAGCTAAGATCGCAGGCGTCTCTGTAAAAACAGCTCTAGGATCTGATCTTAAACTTTACTTAGCTTTATTCTAGCTATTATTAGCTTGCCGATAACGCTAGTAGCTATGTTATATCCTTAGATATTAAGAGAGTTAGTAACGACGCGCTGTTAAGCCCTATCCTAGCAGCTATGCCGGAAACTCCTGCTCCTAAGATACTAGGCTACCCTAAGAAGATTATAGGCCAGACTTCTAGTTAAGTAAAGACGCCTTAATCCGAAAAATCTAGCCCTCTAGGCCCTTTTTGTCTACTATCTTATAAGCCCTATATCTAGTTGCTACTAAAAGGATATACTATAGGAGAATACTTTTCTTAGTATAACGATACTAGCAGCCACTGTTATTACTATCTTCTAATATAGACTATATCTTACTATTGTTGTCCTATATAAGTCTGTCTAGGCCTAATAATTTTGCTATAAAGCTAATTATATATATTATAGGTCGGTTAAGGCCAAGAAGACTGCCTAGGTCCTTCAGAACTTGAAAAAGAAAAATATAAAGGCTAGTAGAGTACGTCTGTCTATTTTAAAATTCAATACTTAGACTGACAATTGTATCTAAGAGGCAATAGTAGGTAAGGCCGCTGCTATTTCGAAAATGTTATATACTATCCTCGACCTATCGTCCGGATTGTTGCTATATAGGCTAATACCTGTATTGCCTGCTCTGCCTACTCCTTTACATCTGCCCTAGGCGTTCTATAAGGAGCTGAAATTTAAAGATCCGCCTTATAAGCAAAAAGCGTCTTATAAATTATCTCTGCCCCTATACCTATCCCTATCCCTATCTATTAGACTAGGACATATGTTTTCGCCTCTCTATTAGTCGATCGAGTCTCTAGCTGATAATCCTTTTATATAGGCAGCGTTCCTAAGTATAAGCAGCGCTAAGTTTACTTAGTACCTTGGACAAGGAATTGGTAGATATATTAGGGTTCTTCTACGGTCGATACTACGTTATCTTAATAAGAATTACATAGATATATCAGCTATATTACAGGTACTAGCTGAGATTAATCAGGCTATTAGCGTATTAGAGAAGGCTATTAAGCGCTATAGCGCCCTATAGTAGGCTTCTTTTATGAGTTTTATGGCAGACTAGATAGTTATCTGCTAGTAATTGAATTCCCCCTCTTTTTAATTATCGGCTATAATCCGTAACACGTCCCTTAGATTCAGCATAGCCTAGAAGTACTTGAACTTTACCCTTAACAAATTCTTTATTAGGCTGTTAGCTAGTATATTAGCTATCTTAATATAGGATACTGTAAAGCTGCCCTTACTATACTCTTATTTAAGCTATATATTCTAAATATCAACGTAATAGAGCGTTTTTACTATATACTCCCCTTTATTAACTACTAGCCTAATAGTCTGAGTATTATCGCAGAAAATCTACCATAGAACTAACAGTTTAACTGTTAGGTCCTCGAGGAATCTTTTTATCCCTATAGCCTCCTTTATAGCTAGGGAGAGACTATAAAGCTCCGCTTCTGTCGTTAATATAGTAACTATAGCTTGACAAGACGTATTCTACTAGACAAGTCCCCTAAACATTATAATTGTATAACCTTAAGACGATTGTTATAAGTCTAAGTCGTCTATAAAGAAGGCGTTACTAGCAATATAAAGTATATAGGCCTGACTAGAGTAGCTACTATATATAATCCTAAGAAACCTTATGTAATATAGATACTAGATTATCTACCAAGCAGCCTCGATATATTAGGCTAATAGGTTTGTTAAGAAGCAGGAAAGATAAGATGCAGTAAAGGCTATATCTAGACGGACTATAATTACTATATATAGTATCGTCCCTACTAGTTCTTATATAAGCTTTACCTTCTTCTTAGTAGCCTAGCCCTTATTCTTGCCAAGTCTAACTATTAGGAGTAGTATAGGGGGGATAATAGTAGATCTATCTAGCCTATACTTCTTAGCTGCCTTCTTAATGTATATATTATGAACTAGCGTAATCGTACGGTTGACTCTGTTCCTTATAATCCGAATACCGAGAAACCATTCTACCTTTAGCTGAATTTTTGCTTTATATTTGCCTAGCAGTTTTGCCTTTAGGTTTATAGTATAGTCCTAATACTAACGATGATAGAGAAGCATTACGTTATCTATATAGAATATCAAGAGGATATGTCTGTCTATATTATAAAATAGATATAGCTCCTCCTTGGACTTCTAAAGTCTATGATTTTTAAGAAAGCCTGAGAATTCAAGATACTAGAGGAGAGGAGAGTCTTAAAGCCTGTATAGAGCCCTGTCGACCTAAGTAAGAAGTCCTAGCTCTTTAAACCTTTCTAGAAGATTATAGATTACTAGGCCTTAGCTAAACGACTCCTAGAGTACGTTGTAAAAGGCGTTTATAACGTCCTATAAGTTGATCTCTAGATCAAAACGCGCTGCTAGGGCTATACTTACTCTAAGGGACTTAGTAGCTAATGTTGCTATATAAGTTAACTTAACTAACTCTAGATATTAAAGATCTCCTTAGACGTAAATCCTTACCTTTAGCCTAACAACTATCCTGTCCGGATTAAGCTTGTACTTTAGTACCTATTTAAGCGGGAGAGGCTATATCCTATACTAATCCTTCGGAATTTTCTTATAGGTCTATAGCTTTTGTAGCTAATTAATCTTAGCCTAAGCTATAGACTTCTATATCTTCTTAAAAGGCGACTTTATAGCCTTACTCTAAGTCCTAGGCTCCGGCGGTATTTCTAATTCGTATTATTTCTCTGGGACAAACTCTTTCTTATCCTAAGGGCTCTTTAGCAAGTCCTTTTTCTACGACTCTTGCTTCTCTTTTCGCTCTGTTAGGCGTTTCTAATATCGAATAGTGCCTGCTACTATAGTATATACTATTTTAAACTCCCTTCTATAGCTAGCTGCTAGCTGATTAGAAAAGTAGTTGGCCATAAAAACAAATAGCGGCGATAATACCGCCGTTCTCTCTATATTAAGAATACTAAAGATGTTCTTAAGTATAGCATTACACTAACGAAGGTTATATCGGCCTAGCTCTACTATAAATACCCGATTCCTACTATTATAGAACTGACCTTATCTTTAAGGGGCTAGGTTGCCTAGCACTTGTATATTACTAGTATATACCCCTAAGATCCCGGCTTTAGAGTCTGGTTCTCTGACTAACAGTCTGTCTATCGTCTTATTATCGGTATACTAGCGGGTTATAATACCTGCCCTAGCTTTAAATCCTTCTAACGGTCTATAGTAATACGCCTTACCCTTAGACTATATTCCTCCTTTAGTTACGCTCTAAGGAAAGTCTGCTCTGTTACTACGGCTATCGATCCTAGTATGATCTGGATTTGGCATTCTAGGCTTAGGTATTTGCTCTAGGGTAAATAGTCTAGTTGTAATGTTAGTATATGCCTTATCCTAGCTAGTAATAGCATCTAACCGACGCTCTTCTAGCTCTATAGCTAAGAGCTTTTCCTTATTCTCTCTAGCAGCTGTTAGCCTAATAGGACCTGTAAGATCTAGATTCTATATTGTCTTAAGGATAGTATTAAACTTATATTCCTCTGCCGGCTTATCTAGCTAGTCTGCTAGTTCTTTTAAGATAGGGATAGCCTAAGCCTTAGATTCTACCTTCCTTCTTATATAGAAAACTATCTTGTTAAACTAAATATTCTAGATAGTAATTACCCTATTAAGCTCTAGGACCTATATCCTATATAACGTAGTAGCGATATAACCTATAAGATAGCCAATATAAGCTTAAGGTTAAATCTTATAAAGTCTCTAAAGTATATCCTTCTTTCTATCCTTCTTAAGGGGATAACCGGCGTATCTATATACATAAAGGCTACTAAGCTAAGGCCTTAGATCAATTATAGCTTTGCGGATAACAGCTAGGTTATAAAAGCGAAAATAGTTCTAAAACCATAATAGAAGCTTCTCGTTTAGGGATCTCGGATTATTCCTAAGCCTAAGAGATAAGTTATAAAGATATACCGCAGCCTCTATAGTCTTAGGCTATAGATCCTTAGGAAGATATGCCCCTAACTGTATTACTATTAACTTGTTAACGATGGTCTTTCTGTTTCTTTCGATAAGTCCTATTAGGCTATATATATATAACAGCGGGATTTCCAAGCTAATTCCTTTATAATCCGCCTATTTCGTATACTTGGTTTTTCCTTAAGAAGATATAACTAATGTCTTACTGTTATAGCGGAAGAAACAAACGGATAACCTATACTATCGCCTAGTCTAGGTGTCGAACCTCTTAAGGACCTAAAGAAGGTTTTCTTATCCTTTACCTTTTATCTAGAAGGCCTATACCTTCCTACTAAACTTATCTACTATAAAGAGAATCCTATTATAGCCTATATATCCCTAGGAGAATTCGAAAAGATCCTAGGCAATCCTATAAAACGGTCTAGCGGATTTTCCGCTTAACTCCCTCCTAGACACCACTTTTGTTGCGTATAACTAGGTATATGCTAAGTACTTAAGCCGTAGTATCCTGGTTAGATTGCTGTTATTAGGCTGTAACAAATTCATACCCTAAGTATAGTTTACTAACAATTGTAGTGCCTTAGGACCTAGGTGTCCTGTCCTTAAGTGCCATAGTTCTTTAGGATCTATATAAGCCCTATATAGCTTATACGTCCTTTTCTATCCTCTCTGTTTTACTTGTTTCTAAGCTGTTATTATTATAATACTATTGTTACTTATTAGGAGGGGTTTTAATACTATATAGGAGGTAAGCGGCTTATATTTAAGTACTGTTAAGTTAAACTTTTCCTATAGCGTTATTAGAACAACCGAGCTTGCTATGTCTCTAACTCTTAGGGTATTGTCAGCCCCTGACAGCTAGATTCCCTTTCGGCGTAGAAGTATAGCTGATATAATATTGGTATAAAATCCCTTTATAACAACTACGTTCTAAAGAATCAAGTCTACCGTCTTATTGCCCTTGTTATTCTGAAAAATCTCTCTTAGAGTCCGGCGTCCTATCCTAGAAATAGGTAATATTATTAAGCCTACCCCTACAATAGCGTTAGAGGTAGACGGCTTAAATGTCCTATAGTTAAGTAGATCTTTATAGTTAACTATATAAACTATTATATAGTTATCTAGAAGGGTGCTGTCTAAGAGAGGATAATAAGTAGGGTTCTAAGTACTAAATACCCTATAGACTATACCTAAGGTAGCGGTAAATAGGGTAGGGTTAAAGAGAGGTATATTAGAAAAATTCTAACTCTGATTTTCAAGCTAAGGTAATAACTAAAAACTTCTAAAAACTATATCTAGCTAACGATCCTATCCTTAAGTACTAAAGGACTTTAGAACCTATAGCTTTTTTGTATCTAGCCCTTTATCCTTTAATCATCCTTTTGATTCTAGGGTTGTATAGAGGTTGGCCTACTAGGGATCCTAATACACAAGATTTCGAATAGATTATTACTCTTCTATAGATAAAGTGATTCTTTATCTTATAGATCCTATATATAATAGCTTAACTCTCCTATAATCTTTAGGTTTCTAGAGGTAGATACGAGAAAAAGGTAGACAAGGGTATTAGTAGCCTCTATTTTAGGATCCTTAATAATTTCTACCCTAACTACCCTAGGCGTACTATCCTTAAAGCTATCCTTAGCCTCTTTCTTAATTAGAGTATAGAGCAGGCAGTAGGTTCTTATTGTTAGAAAGTTAAGTAAAGATAGAGTATACTCTAGCTGGATTTCTATAGGCTTATTACTACTAAGATTCTATTATAAGGCTAAGAAGGGTCCTGTTAATAATCTTTAGTATAAATAGACTTACTTAGCTAGTTGCTTTAGCTAGAACGATCTATTAGAGCTAACTGTTAGCCTATTATAGAGTTAGCCTTACTGCTAGGGCTTAAAGAACTCTTCTAACGGCAGTAATACCTATAATAGCCGGAATCCTCTTGATTAGCGTAACCCGGTAAAATTTCTACTAGTCCTTATGCTAGTAGATTAGCCTAGTTTGGCTATTCTTAGCCTATCTAAGTACTGCCTTATACTAAGATTCGATCTAGACTTTCTCTACTAAGTCTAATAGAGTATTATCTTTCTTTAGAGCTTATATAAAAGGCCGAAGATTCTAGTACTATTCTAACCCTTATCCCTACTTTAATAACTGATACAACTAAATAGCTGTCTCCCTAATGTTATAATCTATAGACTAAAGAATCTAGTTTAGAAACTTTAGGTAATTTACCTCTTTTAGCTTAGTAGTAGCCCTCTTAGACTGTTATATTAGGAGGTAAGTCCTATATACTTCTTCTAAGTTATATAGGGTAATAAGGGTTGGCCGAACTAGTAGAGGAGGTACTAAGGCTATATCCTAAGTCAATGTACTAAGAAGTTGAATTTTTTTTTAATAATATGCAATAGCCTTGTTATACTAGGCCGCCTGCTTAGAATTAGCTTAATAAGCCTATTCTTCCTGTCCTAGGTTAAGAATTTCTATATCTGCTAGAGTAGATGTCGAGTCTAGATCAATATCTTTCTAAATTCTAAGGGCTAAAGCTAGCGTCTATACGTCGAGATGCTAGGCTGTCTATATTAACAGGCCTTTTAGGATAACAGACGTCGAATATACTAAATTTAGGGTTGTTGATATCTTAAGTAGGGAGTTAAGGGGAGGATAATAGAGTAGTAATAATAATAGAAGGGCTTAATACATATTATACGCAGTTAGTCAAGTTAATAATACTAGTACCGGGCTTATAACTGTCATATAAAGAGCAGGTAATGGATATAAAGAAGTGAAATGTACCTGTTCCTCTTCTTCTTACTATAGGACCTGCTACTCCTTATATAGGCGTCTCTAAGCCTGACAAGCAGCTTGTTAGGATGTCTAAGCATAGAGAGCCCCAGTCCCAGATAGGTCACTCCATAACCGTCACCATGTTCCGTCACAGAAAGCACTATATGGACTTTGGGAATCGCCTTGCCTATAGTATAAAGAGTTTAGTAGTACTTTTTAGGATCTTAGGCTTAACGTAATGCCCTATAAACTATATATCTTTTAGAAGAGAGAAGTCTTTATTCTCTTCTATATAGACAACGTAACAATAGCGTACTATAAGAGGTATAAAGCCCTTGCTAAAGACCTAATAAGCTTGCTCTAGTCGAAGTATAAGATAACTAGTAGTAGCAAGCTAAACTGGTTTCTTAGGCTGTAAGTTATTCGGGATTAGGAGTACTGTAAGATCTATCTCTTATAGGCGGTATACTATAAGAAAATCTTTAGATTAGTAGACGACCTAGTAATTAGGAGTAAGGTAACAAAGCTAATAGTATAGAGATATACCTCCCCTATAGTACTAGAAGAATTAAAGAGCAACCTAGGGCAGATAACAAACGCCAAGATAAAGTCGTACTAGAGAAAAGTCGGCTTGATAATATATATAGTAGTAATTATAAGGGTTAATATAGCCTTTACTACGTTAAGATTATCGAGATTTCTTATAAACCTAGGTCTAGAGTATCTTAAGGCGGCAGATTATTGCCTTAACTACCTATACTATTCTAGGAATTAGTACCTTTAGCTTAGGGGTAGAGATATATATAAGGTTTAGTATAATACTTTCTTTACCGATAACATAGCCGATCAGAAAAGCTCTTAAGGATATATAATCAAGCTTTTTAGTAGGCTGGTTGCTTAAAGGGCGAGCAAGGAGACCTATGTAATAACTTCTACTATAAAAGCGGAATTGGTATCTATAACGGAAGTAGTATAAGAAGTGCTATATCTCTGCCGCCTGATCTATAATCTCGGAATCGGTCTTAAAAGAGAGTACAGTATATAAGTATTCTATAATAACGCTTAAACTATAAGACTAGTAACTAGGGACGAAACGCTGAAAACAAAGCTCCGGCATATCGATATTAAGAATCACTAGCTCTAGTAGAAAGTTATTATAGAAAGGGTTCTTGCAGACTATATACTAATAGATCAACAATTAGCAGATAGCCTAATAAAAGTTCTTACAAATAATAGTTTTACTACTTTCTATAAGCAAGTCGGCATAGTAGAAAGGAAAGGAAAAATCGAGAAGTGGTAGAGGGAGGAAGGCCAAGATATAGAGACTTAGCAGCAGATATAGAAGGGAGTACCCTAAGAAACTGGTCTATTAAGCTAAACGTCGCTACTATAATCCGCGAACGTTAAATTGATTAGGGCCTAGCCAGAAGTCCTGGGGTACGCCAGAGCAGTAGCAGAATCCTCCTTTATAGCCATATTAGTAGCCTGTAGTACGCTCTTCCTATTATTATTATTGTTGTTATTATCGTTGTCGGACTCTATTACTGCCTTTTTCACTAGCTTCTTTATCTTTTCCTTCCTCTAGATAGTCATAGCCTGTTTCTACGTCTATAGCTTTTAGATTAAGCTAGCATACTCTCTAATAAAAGTATATAACGTCTAGACAAGGATAGTTAGGACAGACTAGAAGTATAGTAGGATAGGATTATAGGGTAACTTGCTACTAGAGCTATAACACTAGAAGGGTATTTAACGATATAGGCCTAATAGGCCTATACTACTGCCAAGATCTTGTCGTTGTCCGCTAGAAACGCAGGTCAGTACGAACGGCGCTAAGGGGTTATATAGGCTAGACTTACAAGAGATATATAGATGCCGATAATAGGAGCAATTTAAGTACCGCGACTAAGGAGAAACGTAGGGACCGAGCTACGCTATATACAGTGCCAGAGGGGAAAAATCGCTAGAATCGGCCTATAAGACCAAGCATATAAGACAGCGCTTATAGTATACCTTACGCGGCTTACCGTCCTAGACGGTAGAAACTGCCGGTAATATAGACGGTAACGCCCCTATAGGCATAGACTATAAGGCTAGGCTCAATACTAGCTTGCTTATAACTAGCTTTTTATAGACCGGTATTACCGGCCCCCCGGCACTAGCTGCCGGCGAACGTACCCTAGGGACTGTCAAGACTAGGGTAGTAATAGCTGCTAGTACAGGTAACAGACCTAAATCCCTAAAACGTAGCTTCTTCGACGACAGTAGCACTACAACGTTGTTATCCTCCTTATCGTTATCCTAGGTAAACCGAACTAGATATAGATCGTTAGCCATCAAGAAAACTACCTAGGAAAGGCAAGACAAAAGAACAAACCGCGTTTCTAGCCTAATAAGGGCAAATCTCCTGCTACTAGGGTAGTAGGCTGCTCTAGAACTAACTCCTTTTTCTAAGTAGATATCTACGATAAAAGGAAGTTAGAAAAACTTGTAAAACTGAATATAGCGATTATAAGAAGCCTTATAGTAAGAAGGGCAAGCGTAGAAAGATAAAAACGCGTTTATAGGAAGGAGGAAATTTTTAGAGCTCTAGGAAAAGGTAAGCAGATTTTATACCTAACTAGCTACCGTCTAAAAAGAGCAACAATATAGGCAGTTAAAAATCACGCCCTTTCCCCCTAACTTCCACTTCCTCCTCCTTAAGAAGGGATAGTATACCCTAATACTAAGAAGAGAGAGGTAGTAGACCCTTACCGATCAACGAGCCTCGATATATATAGACATAAAATATAAGAGCAAGGAAAGAAGCAGAGCAGTATACCCTAATAAAGAAGAGAAGCTAGGGCAGTATACCCTAAGGAAGAGGCAGTATACCTTAACCTAAATAAGGAAGAGGCAGTATACCTTAACCTAAATAGGAAAGGGCAGTATACCTAGACCTTCAGATCTGGCGAGACTCGCTACGTCAGTTTAACTGCCTTATTACCCGGATTAGCCCCTATAGAGATAATAAAGAGCAGAGAAAAGACCGCTACCAAAGTAATAAGCTAGTATTTATAACGCTAAAGGTGGTTTATAAGGTACCTATAAGATCAGCAGAGGTAAAGGGAGTATAGCAAAAGAGATAAGCGTTTCCAAGCTAAACAGTAACCTAGTAGTCTCTAATAGAGTAAGGCATTACGCCGGTTAACCACCTAGATAGTAGACCATAGTAATAACCGTTAGGTATCCCTAGAAATAAGATTACAACAGTTAAGAAAAGCCTAACAGTTCCCCTTATAAAAAGGCACCTCTAAGATCAGTAGAGAAAGCAGGTTAGAGAGGGAGCAGCTAACTTTCCTAGACCCTATCTAGGTTAGCAACTAGCAATATCTATTAGAAGCCCGATCTTAACAATCTAAAGCACCCTAACAAGTCCCTATAGAGGAACAGGACTATAGGGTAGCAGAGCAGCTAAGTATCACCTATTAGTACAATCCCTTTTCTAATTAAGCAGTAGAATAACTACCCTTCTACTAGCCTAGGAAGTACCGTATAACCGGGGAATAAAGACCTTAGGGATATTAATAATAGTTACTAAGAAAACGACCATACTGCCGCCTATAAAGCCCAATTACAACCTCTATAATCCCAGAATACAGGCACTATAAACGTACGTTACTGCCAAATACGTTATTAATAAGGAAGAGCCTTAAAGCAAGGCCTAGGATCGCTATTACAAACCTAGACCTAGGGGTATATTAGACAACGTAGTGCTTATATCGCTCTGGTAGAACCTCGGTATCCCTAACAAGAGCAGGGCATAGGGTTGCCTTATTTAACTTAGGAGCAGGGTACAGGGAGGCCCTAGTTAATTAAGGTAGATATAGCCACGATTCCCTGTATCAAGCAGATTAAGCCCACTTCAGGGCCTATAAACGTTACAGGGGGGACAGAGAAAATGTCTGCCCCGGGCGGCTAAAGCGCAGGTCAAGAGACAGAACACAGATCAGCATACGGAATCGATCAATCAGAGCCCATAGATTCCAACACCTGCCACTTTATCGTTACCTATATAGACAACTGTCTATTTATAGGGCCTAATATAGGCTATATAACTGATTTAAAGAAACGGCTTAATAAGGTCTACGCTATAGAAGACTTAGGGCCTGCCGCCTATTTCCTAGGCATGCAAATTATAAGGGATAGACCTAATAGGCGCCTGTGGCTTAACCAGTCATAGTATGTAGAAGAGGCGGTTAGCCGCTTTAACTTAGTCGATTCTAAGCCTATATCTATTCCCTTATAGCTAGGGCTAGTAAGTCAACTTTAACTAGAGGAAGATATTGCTAGCCACCTCTGTAATTCTGCGGAAATTAAGCTCTATCAAAGCCTAGTAGGAACAGCTATGTATTAAACGTACAAAATAAGCTATAGCGCTCTAACGGTTATAGCTTAGGCAAAACGGATTTCAGTTCTCGAACTACTAGATATATAGCTATAATCTGAGGGTGGACCCACTTTTGTGGATACCGCTGACTAAGCTATATATTTCACTATATAGCCTAGAAATAGCTTTAAAAGGCTTTTCTATTTTTAGATTTATGCCCCACTTTGGTGGAGACAGCCTCCTTAGGCTGTATAAGCGCTAGAAATAGCCTTAAAAGGCTCTTCTACTAGGTCACCTCCCTACCCTATACCTACCCTGCACTGCAGGAGCGAAAACAGAACTTACAGGAAAAGTCGTGCGGCTTACCCTGCAGCTTAGGTGGCCGTAAGTCGATTATTTAAAATCGCCAGCTTATTTGGTTTTTCGGGAAGTAGCCATGCACCTACTAAGGCGCTCCTGCCGTGTAGAAGGCAGGAACGGTCCCGGAGGGTATATATAGGGAAGGAAATTGCGAAGCCTTACCTACTGGACTAGAAATCAAATTATACGTTACCTACAACTATAAGCCTTATAGGCCTATAAGACCCACTGAAAGCCGTGATCTATAAGCTTAAAGCCCCTATAATATAGCGCTATACCCTATAACTATACCGTTATATAAGGACTTTTATAGAGGGAATACAGTAAAGGGCCCTACTTTACTATATTAGCACATACCTAGGAAGTGCTATTTAGGCCATATCAACGCTGTTGCTGCCCCTACGTACCCTATTCGACTACTACTAGTAGGCTATAGTGGCTACAGATCCTTATATAGGATTACCCATTCCAATACTATGTATATAATGCTCCTTACTAGGGTAGATATTAGCTTTACCGTATAGTGGCTCTCTAGGTCTTTAAATAGACCTACAAAATCACACTTAAACGCTGCTAAAAATCTTTTTAAGTATCTTAATAGTACTAAAGACTATAGCATCTGTTTTAGCTATAACGGAAATACAGTAGCTAATCTAGGGCCTAAGCTTAGTAATAGTAGTAATACAACTACTAAGCTTAGTAGAGACTTTCACTCTAAGGAAGGGCCTAGGCCCCTAACTACTACCTCTACTGCTATAGTAGACTCTAGAAATAGTAAAGGTAGTAGCCGGACTTCTATAATTAATAGTAGTCTAGTCCCTATAGGCTTTAGTGATTCTGATTTTGCAGGGGATAAGGCTACTTGTAAATCCACCTACGGCTATCTATATAAGTTAGCCGGTAGGCCTATTAGCTGGAAAACGAAAAGAGCTACTACTATTGCTCTCTCTACCCTAGAAGCTGAAACTGATGGACTTACAGAGGCTATACGCGAAGTACAGTGGATTATAGGGCTATTTTCTGAACTTTACAGACCTATAGACTATCCTATTACTCTCTATAGAGATAATCAGGGCTCTATAGCGGTAGCTAATAACCCAGCGCTACACGCTAGAACTAAGCATACCCTGCTGAAATTCCGGTATGTTAGAGAGTAGGTTAAGGCTAAAATATTTACTATTATATATCTTAATACTAGGACCGACATTAAACATACGAAAACGAGTTTTTGGTCAATACCACACCAAATCGCGTGCAACCACATCCATTCGAACCGTCCGATTGAGGATATAACGCCCGCTAATTTTCGCTGTAGCGCTGTCGGTTATGCGATAGCCCTAGGCATGCGAAAATGCAGAAAATGGCAAGCCTAGCTGCCCTTTCGTAACTGTAATTTCCTTATGTATAGGCCAATAAGGCTCTACGCCCTAATAACCCTGCCCTACCTATAGCTAACGATAATAATAACAACCCCCTAAGCTAGCCTCTAAGTACGGACTACCAACCCCTAAGTACGGACTATCTAAACGGTAATATAGAAATGGAAGACCGCTAAACCACTACTATTGCCTCTACTACTACTAAGGAGACTGCTATAGGTACTATAACTATAGTACCTATAGTACCTAGCTCTAGCGCCCCCCCTACTATCAACGCTCCTATAATTAGCGCCCCCCCCCTCTACCAACGTCTTTGCCCCTTTTCTTAGGGGCCTAAACGGCAGTTAGTACGCCCTAGCCCTAGCCCCTTTTAGCTAGAAAACCTTGAAAAAACTAGGGAAAAAACCAGAAAAAAATATAGGAAAAGAAGGAAGCAACAACAATGCTACTAAGGCTAGCCACATTACCCTAGTAACCAAGAAAACCGCCTAGGCAGCTCTTAGCCCTTCTAAGCTTGCCCTTACGCTCTCTGGCCTTCTAGACCGGATAATTAGCCTAGCTAAGGACAGTACTAACTTCTATAGTATAGTAGAGGCAACTACTAAAGCTAGGCAAATTGCCCTTATAGCCTTGCTCTAGGACCCGCCTAAAGAAGCCCTAGCTATAACGGCAGCAGCTCTAGCACCCTAGAACCGCCCTACTACCTTAGCAACGCCTAAACCACAGTACTAGTAACAACAATAGCAGCAATAGCAGTAACAGCCTAGCCACTCCTAGCCTATAGCCCCTACCTAGGCTAATATAGCTAGTAAGCTAACAGCTAGCAAGGTAACTAGGCCTAGCCTTAAGCGCTAGGTGCTTATCTAACTAGGCTTAGCCTAACAATAAGTACTTGCTAAATCTACCTTAGAGGTAGTATAGGCTATATAACAGGCCTCTGGCCTAGCAGTTTAGAAGGTTTAGACGCTCTTTAGTAGTAACCTCCTTCTAGTTATAAAGAACATAAAAATAAAGAAGAGCCTGGAAAGCAATACTACCTAGATTACAAAGGCCTTTAGCGAAAAGGCCTCCCTATATACAACAACCTAGGCAGTAGCGGTTAAGGGCCTTACAGTCTACGACCGGGTTATAGAAGAAGGCCTACTAAAAAAAGCTAAAAAACAACATCCTATGGCGGTTAGGGCAAAGGTCTGGCACCCTTAAGGGCTAGAACGGACTAGGGTTAAGGTACTAATAGCCTTTACCTTCCTAGAGGCAGCCTAGAAGGCCTATAAGAAGGGGGTCTTCTAAAGCTGCCAGGCCCTAGAAGTAGAGCCCTAGATCGACAAGGCTAAGCCTATCTAGTGCCTAAGATACTGGAAATAGGGCTATAGGGCTAAGGTATACCGGAGCAGAGAAGAGATCTGCTATAACTATAGTGCCAACAGCCATACTACGCTAGAAGCCCCTACCTGCTCTAGGGCACCCCACTGCCGCAACTGCCACCAAGCTTACCACGCCTACTTAGAGGCCTACCCCCGCCTAAAAGAGGCATAGGCATAGGCTAAGGAATACCTACGCTCTAGGCCTAAGGCCTTTAACGTTAACCAACCACCCCTATACCAGCACTAACAGCAATAGTAACAATAACAACAACAACAGTAATACCCTTAGCAGGCCCTATTATAAAAGGAGAGGGAGGAAGGCTATACTATAGTCTTAGAGAAGAGACAGAGGGGCCAACCAATAGTATCAAGAGGGTTAACCCCTAACTAGAGCACAATTACCGCCTGCTTTAGCCACCTAAGCAGCTAAACCCCCCCTTCCTCTACGCCAACTATAAGCCCTAAAGGGGCTACTAGACCTACTAGACCTACTGGAACCCTAGAGCCTATAGGAGCCCCTAGACCCCTAGATGCTAGACCTAGACTAGACCTAGATACCAGACTAGCTAACGCTACTACTACTACTATACAACAACTACAGCCAACTATACAGCTAGAGGAGATGGAAATATAAAGGTATACCTCTAGAACGTATAGGGCTCGAAGGAAGTATAGGAAGTACTACTTTCTATAGTAAAAGAAGAAATACTTACTATATAAGAGCCCTGGATTAATAGGCAGGTATAGCACTCTACCTACTGCCCTAGATCAGCCCCCTACTACCTTATTTTCACCCCTAACAGACAGGCCTTACTTTATATCTATAAATCACTCCTACTAGCAATATAGACTTATAGCTCTAGCCTAGACTAGGCTAGGGCTACTATATAGACTAAGAACGGCCCCTTTACAGTCTGGTCCCTATATAACGACCCCCAATCCTAAACTAGCTCAACCCCCCTTATAGGAGAAATAAGGGGGAAGATCAACACCTACCTAGGCCTTTACCTTCTAGCAGGGGACTTTAACCTTTACTACCCCCTTTAGGACTAATATAACCGCTTTAGCCCGAGGTTAGAAGACCTACTGCTATTAATAGCAGAATAGGGGCTTACCCTCCGTACCCCCTACGGCACTATAACTAAGGCGCTATAGGGGAGCTAAGCAGGTAGGGCCTCTACTATCAACTACTTCTAGCTTAGCAATAGCCTTACCTGCTCCTATACTAGCTTAGATATACACTTACGCTTAGACTACTACCCCTAGGTACTAGATATCGACTTAGAGACCATAGAAACCCTACTACCGCCCCCCTGGTTCCAGTAGAAAAAGATGGATAAAGAGGGGGTAGCAAGAGAGGCTAGCTCCCTAATATATAATATAGAGGGCTATAAATATCTATTACGCCTCTCTAACCTAGCCGGGCTCTAGGAGGCCTATAGGCGACTATTAGAGGAACTCCAGTATATTACTAGGGCTATAACCCCTAAAGGAGCCCCAGTAACTACTAGAAGGAAGAGCGCCCCCTAGTAGAACAACGAAATCTACCAGGTAGTTAAGGAGAGAAAAAGGGCAGAAAGACAGCTCTAACGCTCCTCTAGCAACTAGGCCCTCCTTACCGCCTATAAGTCAGCCTAAAAGAAACAAACAAAGGCTATAAGAGAGAGTAAAAGAAAGACCTGGAGGGCTTTTCTATAAGAGGCTAGAGAAAAACCAGAAAAGCTCTAGCAACTGGAAAGATAGGCTAGGCTACAAAGTACTACCGCCCTCCCCCCTCCTAAGCTGCTAACCCTCAGACAAGCTAGTACCTTCTAGGAGAAGGTAGAGGCCCTTTTAGCATGCTTCTTCCCCCCCTCCCCCTAAGAGGATAGCCCGGAGGAACCTCTAATAGGCCTAAGGCTACTAGTTAGCTAGACGGTTAGGCCGGACGATATAAAGGAGGCTATTAAAACAACAAAACCCTAGAAAGTACTAGGACCGGACGAACTCCCTATAGGCTTTCTAAAGGCCTATAGCGACCCCTTATATAGGGCCCTTACTATACTAGCCTTGAAATCCTTCCTCTATAGCTTCTATCTATAGGAATATAAGGAAGCAGTTACTATTATCCTCCCTAAACCAGGAAAATAGCTGGATACCTATAACACCCCTAGAGGCTACTGCCCTATAGCCCTACTTAACTGTATTAGCAAGGTCCTAGAGAAAGTTATAGGGAATAAAATAAGGGACGTGGCCGAGGCTTTTAAGCTGATTCCAGTAACATAACAGGGCTACTGCCGCTATAAATCCACCGAATCGGCTATATACCTCCTTATAGCTCAGATCTAGGAGGTATAGAAGTATAAAGCCAGGGCCTCCCTTTTATAGCTAGACCTATTAGGGTATTTCGACAGTATCCCTTATAACAGGCTCCTAGCTATACTGGACCAGCTAGGGCTACCTACCTGGCTACTAACCTGGCTAAAGGGATTCCTCTTCTCTAGGACTACCAGCCTCCTATTTAACGGCCAAAAAAGCCAGCAAATCCTAGTACTAACAGGAGTACCCTAAGGCTTACTACTTTCACTAATCCTCTTAGTCCTATACCTCTGTCTCCTATATAAAAGGCTAGAGAGAAAATACCCTACTATCTCTACTATAGGCTACATAGATAATACCAACCTACTAACCTTCGGCAGAGAGGCTATAACAACGGTTAGACAGCTAAAAGAAGCCTGGAAAAAGTGCTTAGACTGGGTAACAACCGCTGGAGTTACCTTCTTAGCAGTAAAGAGCAAGCTTATACACTTCCCCCCTAGAAGGAGGCCCTAGACTAACCCTATTAACCTAGGACTAATAGGGGACTCTCCCCTATAACTAGCTAAAGAAGCCCGTTTTCTAGGGGTTTAGCTAGACCCTAAGCTTACCTGGAAGGCCTACGCTAACACCCTATAGCAGAAGCTAAAAATGCAGTCCCTTACTATTACTAGGCTAGCTGGAAAGACCTAGGGACCTGGAATTGAAAAGACTAGGCTCCTATATACAGTAGTAATAAGGCCGGTTCTAGCCTACATAGCCTTAGCCTAGCACACCCCTACGCCTATAGCACCAAATAGGCTATAGGGTATAGCTAGAGGCCTATTAGTAGCCGAAAACGAAGCCCTAAGGAGAGTTATAGGGGCCTATAAAAGAACATTGGTCCGAAGCCTCTACTACAAGGCTAACGTCCCCCCCCTTGACCTCTACCTTAATGCCCTCTCCTTCTCTAGCTAAGCTAGAATAAACAGGGCTATAGGGAAAGAGGTAGCTAAGTAGAAGGAAGCCCTATACCTTACCCTTAGAAATAGGACCCTTAGGACCAGCCTCCCCCTAGGAGGGCGTATAAAACAAGAAAGAAAAAGGGAGGTAACAGCTTAGTAGCACTACTAATAGCTAAGGAAGGCTATTAACGAAGAACCCCTCTATACCGCCTAGAAGGATCGCTATCTATAGAAGGCTAGGGCCTCTGGCTATGACTCCTATATAGAGAGCCTCTCCGAGAAATCAGCTAAAGCCGCCTTTTAAGAGGAGAACCTAGCTAAGGCCTTTAAGAAGGCCTTCCAAAGACGCCACTATAACCTCTCTAAGGCCGAAAGCTCGCTACTAATACAGGCCCATATAGGGAAGATAGGCCTAAGGGGATTCCTATATACCTGTAAAGTACCTAGGGTTAATAACCCCCTCTACTGCTACTACCTAGCTACAGAAGACATCCGACATATATTCGACGGTTGCCTAGCCTACCCTTCAGCCTCCTTTAGAGAGAGGGAAAGGGGGGATATATATCGCTTTCTCTATAGACTTAAAAAAGGGGGCGGCAGCGCTATACGCCCCCTAGTTCGCTATATCGCTACTAGACTACTAGAATACTCTGTTGCTTAGGGGCTAGGAGCGGTCTAGCCTATACCCCTTTAGGCAGTATGTTTTCATACTCCTAAAGGGGCGGTATCTACCCTAGTAAAGATTGGCCTACCCCCTATCACACCCTCCCCTTTTCCTATATACGGTTATAGGTTTTTTACCCGTTGTACGGTTTTCCTATAGCACTAGTTCAGCCTACCTAGATATCCCCTACGGGGATCAGATAGCGTAATAGAATCTATCTATCTATATCTTAATACTAAGTATATGCTGGCTGACAGACTTACTAAAGCCCTGCTAGTTAGTGGCTTTCAGTCTTTTATTAGGCTTTTAGGCCTTTAACCTAAGGGAGCTTTTTACTAAGCTACCCTTTACCCCTATATATATACTCTATACTATATATATAGAAGGCCTGGCTTAGCCTGATTAGCTTATAAGACCAGTCAATAGTACCGGCTACTTTACAGCCCTCTGGAATCACCTAATTCCTCTATATAGCCTTAAAAGGCTTATAAGGTCCTAGCCACTGTAGTACAGTTCTATAGGCGCCCTTATGCTGGCATCAGCTCCCTGCAGCGTTAGGAAGGCCTATATTACTCTAGCTATACCTAGAAGTACTCTAGTATATAGTATAGCTATATTTGGAAAATATAGGCTCCAGCTATTACTAGTAGTATACTTTCCTTTAGAGGGGGATTCTCTATATAACTACCTGTTATTTCCTTACTAGAACTTGCTGAAAGAACGGAGTAAAAAAGGGCATAAAATTTAAAACCGTATAAAAAATCGTTTTCTCTATAAGAGGATAAAGGCGTTTATAAGCCCTTTACTCCTTCTATACTCTAGTGCGTCTATTAGTCGCTAGGGTATAGAATATTTAGATATTATATATTACTATACGCTTTAAAGCTATAGTACCTATACCTTTAAATAGGTTATAGGTTTGATTTCAATATCATATATATTCTTACTTCTTTCTATATATAATAGGGGTTTATCCTATATATATATAAGGGCATAACCCCTTTGTCTAACGGAATAGTTTTGCTTTTACGTTCTTATTTCTTAGGATTCTTCTATTCTTTACCTATATATAGCTTTCTAAGGCTTATAAAGGAACAGAAGAATAGAGGGGGTGCTAAACGTATAAAATAATCTATAGCGCTCTAACGGTTATAGCTTAGGCAAAACGGATTTCAGTTCTTGAACTACTAGATATATTGCTATATTCTGAGGGTGGACCCACTCTTGTGGATACCGCTGACTAAGCTATATATTCCACTATATAGCCTAGAAATAGCTTTAAAAGGCTTTTCTATTTTTAGATTTATGCCCCACTTTTGTAGAGACAGTCTCCTTAGGCTGTATAAGCGCTAGAAATAGCCTTAAAAGGCTCTTCTACTAGGTCACCTACCTACCCTGTACCTACCCTACACCATAGGAGCGAAAACAGAACTTACAGGAAAAGTCGTGCGGCTTACCCTGCAGCTTAGGTAGCCGTGAGTCGATTATTTAAAATCGCTAGCTTATTTGGTTTTTCAGGAAGGCGCCATGCACCTACTAAGGCGCTCCTGCCGTATAGAAGGCAGGAACGGTCCCGGAGGGTATATGTAGGAAAGGAAATTGCGAAGCCTTACCTACTTGGACTAGAAATTAAGTTACTACGTTACCTACAACTATAAGCCTTATAGGCCTATAAGACCCACTGAAAGCCGTGATATATAAGCTTAAAGCCCCTATAATATAGCGCTATAGCCTATAACTATACCGTTATATAAGGAATTTTATAGAGGGAATATAGTAAAGGGCCCTACTTTACTATATTAGCATATACCTAGGAAGTGCTATTTAGGCCATATCAACGCTGTTGCTGCCCCTATGTACCCTATACGACTACTACTAGTAGGCTATAGTGGTTACAGATCCTTATATAGGATTACCCATTCTAACAATATCTACTAGACTACTTAGATAACCGAGTTACTAGGATAACTAAGATTATACTTATCTTAGGCTTAACTGATATATTAGATAGATATCTATTACTCCTATAGAGTCACTTATAGGGCTATAAGGGGCTACTAGCTTACACTTATACTAAAGGAAAACCGGAAAACGGATGAAAAACCTCTAACGAGCTTAATAAGGTAGGCGGTCTTATAAGAGGAAAAGAGCAGTACTAAAAGAAAAATAAAGTAAGGGGAGGCCGTCTAGAAGGCTACTAAGGAAATAGTACCTATTCCCTTACCTATCTCCCGTAAGAACGCCCTATATCTTAGTTAATATAGGGCTTAGGGTAAAGGAATTAGAAAGGGGGTCTTGTTAGTAGAAGGGGTAAAAGATAGGGCTAGGCTTAAAGCTTAGAAGCTTATAAGCCTAGTCCTATAACCTTCCCCCTTACCTTAGGTATAGTAGTAAAATACCAGCTAAAGAGAGGGAGTGAAGGTAGTCTAAAGAGAAAAAGGGGGAGCAGTCTAAAGAAAGAAAGGTAGAGAAAAGGTAAGAGAAGGGCTAAAGCATGTCTATATCCTCCTCTCCTATAGAGCCCCTTACTAGCTCTAGGGAGGAGGGTATAGAATCAGTAACTATAGGACTAGTAGTAGAAGGGAAGGTAGTAGTAGGAAACTTGCTAAAAGCCTCCTTTATTGTTCGTTAGAAGAGGGAGACTATAGTAATAGTAGTAGCAGTAGTAGTAGTAGGTATAGAGGGGCATCCTTAGCGGCGTTTTCCAGCTACTACTATATAGCCTTTTTCTCCTTCTAGCCGCTGCTCTGTTAATACTACTAGCTTAAAAGGGCCTAGAAGGTCGAAGTCAATAGGCCTATTCTAGAGGTAGGCCTTTACTTAAGCCCTATACTTCTTCCTTTTAGGGCATTCTTCTGCCCTAGTATAGTAGTCCTCTTAGCAGTTCCAGCAGTACTAGGCCTTAGTATAGGCTACCTTAGTAGTATACTTCTTCTTATCTTAGCCATAGTTATAGCAGAGGGAGGAGGAGTAGTAGTATTTAGCTTTATACCTCTACCGCTAGTAGTTAAAGCACTAGGGAGCCCTAGCCTTATTGATATAAGGCTCTGCTTTTAGGGCCCTATAGGCCTAGAAAATGCTATCTTAGCAGGCCTAATAAGCCTCTTATTAGCTAGAGAAGGCTATAAATACTAAGACTCTCGTTCTTTCGATTTAAAAAGGATGCTAGACTTTTACCTAAAGGGCTAAGGGATATACCTCTTTTGCTACTACTAAGAGGCTAGCTTCTGTTACCTAGTTAGCTATTATAAGCCCTTTAACAGCTACTGCCTAGGTAGTAGTATAGAGGGAGGCCTCTAGTAATAAAAAGGCTAGCCAGGCTATATTTCCCTCTAAGGCCTTTTTGATTTTCTCGTCTTCTATAACTAGTATAAGGTTACTACTTAGTAGGGTCCTTACCCCCTTAATAGGGTGCCCTATAGCCTTTCAAACTGCTTAAACGATCTCTAGGGCTATCTTCTTTCTAAAGGTAGAGGTAGCTAGTCCTAGGTATATAAGGACCTGTTTTTCAAGGCCCTATTTTATTGCCTTTACCCTAGCTACTACTATAGTAGCCTAGGTTTAGCGGGTCTTAGACTTAGGCTAGGATTAAAGGGCTGGCTGCTATTACTGCTATTACTACTGTTATTATTGCTATTACTGCTAATTCCTTATCTTTAGGGGCTAAGTAGTAAAGGGGGGGAATATTAGAGCTAGCGTCTTCTTCTCTTTCTCCTCCTCCTTTAACATTTATATTAAGGCTAGCTTTCTAGCTAGCCCTATATATTCTATAATTTCCTTAAAAGCCAGGTTATTAATCAAAAGGCTAACTATCTGGTCTATAAGACCTAAGAAGGTAAGGGCAAGGGTAGCCAGAGGAAAGGCCTTTTCTTTCCCCTTTTTAGAGGGTATAGGGGCAACGGTAGGGGTAGTGGCGGTAGTAGTATGTTGACTACTAGAAAGCCCTTTTAAAAGGGCTATCGAACGGTATATCGCTCGACCTAGTAGCGGTTATAGTAGTAGTAGAGGTGGCGGTAGAAGTAGTAGCAGTAGCAGTAGCAGTAGTAGCAGCGTTAGAGAGGTAGGTCGCAAAGCTATAGCTTATATTATTAGGTTTAGAGGTAGGTTTATTAATTAAGGGGTTAGAGGTAGCAGAGTAAAGGCTAAAAGGGTTAGAGGCGCTAGGGGGGCTTATAGAGTATATAATAGCCAGGCCTATACGCCCTGCTATAGATTCCTCACTATAGTCGACTATATTATACAGTCAGAATCCAACTATAGCGCCGTCGAATAGGCAACTACGCTATAGCCAAATTTGGCATGTATTATGTCCTTAATCGGACGAAGTAATTGCAAAAGAGTGCAGTCGATTTGGACCAGTCCTGACCAAGAACGCGTTTTCGGATGTGTGATGTCGGTCCTAACTGATATATTAGGTCTCGAACCGTTATATAACCTTTAACTAGTATAACTATTATACTAAGTAAAATTATCGTTATCTAATTAGAGGTTAAAGGCCTGGAAATACCAGTTTAAGTTGTTAGAGCAGAAAAGTTAAAATAGTCGTCCTATCGATACTATACTATAGTGTTGTCTAGCCAATGGTCTATAGATCGTCCTTATTGATAGCAAGCTAAACCTAATATAAATAAGGCCTACTTATACGTATAAAAGCCCTTACTTAGTTTATTCCCTGCTAAGCACCTATATAAAACAGAGTAGCAGACCTATTAGAATGTAGGAGCAGCTATCTAAAGGTAGTAGACAGCTATATATCGAACAGCTGTCTAGATGAGAGGATAAAAGGTATATATATACCAAGGCTATAGTCTCTCTAATTAGGGGAGACTAAGGTAGACAGGTATAATAGAACCAAGTAAATAGGCTAAAGTAGCCTAAAAGCAAAATTGAATAGAATATCTAAATAGGTAAAATATAACTGTATAACTGTAATAATGAGGTAATGAATAATGATTTTCTCTATAAACATAGAAAGGAAAGCCAGCCTCTTATACTACTATCCTCCTTACACTGCTAATTCGCAATCTTGTTATTAGCCTAAAATAAGATAAGGGGAAAAAAAAAGACCAGCCTCGTTTACCTACTCTACTATATAACAGAAGAGGAAGTGGATACGGGACTCCTCAAAATAGAGGAAGAAGAAGAAGAAAACCAAGCGGCGGCTAGTCGTGCACTAGCTACGCCGATCCACTAATTAGCTTTAGTAAACTAGAAGCTAATTAAGTGCTTTAGCTAGCACTATAAGTAAAATAGTAGCCTATCTACAATGGCGGATCAAGCTAGAGGGAAGGGTATAGCCCCTAAAAGGGCTAGTAACCCAGCTGATTCAGGGCAATCTTCTAGGCCTCTACCACCTATACGAACCCTATTAGAACATAAGGAAGATAGTCAAGACTATAGTAAGCTTATAGAAGTCCTAAATTAGCATATAAAATCTCATAAGCGAGTTATAGCTAGCCAATCTAGTAATATAAAAACACTACTTCTATATCTCAATATCCTAAAAGCCTCTATTAAGGATAGTGTTAGCGCTATAAAGAGCATATCTTCTACTTTAGCTTCTCTAACTAATAGTAGCAACGCTGCTGCTACTTGAAAGACTAGCTATGGTCCTATATTTGATCCTCTTAGCGGTACTATGGACTTAGATTCTCCTCTATATCCCCTTAGGAAAGAGTCCCATCTAGGGCCGGCTGTTAATTTAGCTACTAGTAATTTAGACTCCCCTATAAATATAGGGTCTAAGGAAGGATTTAAGGATACTATTAGTAGTAGTATAGTAAAGGAGCTTTCTAAAAAGGCCTATACTATACCGGACAATAGTAAGCTTGGCATGGAAAGCAACTTTAAGCAGTGGATTTAGGCTTCAAGTATAGTGCTAAGAGCGTTAGGGATATCTAATTTTCAAGAAAACCCTGATATATCTAACACTTAAAGCGACTCTGATTAAGCTGTTCTTTTAATGCCTCTACGCGATAGCTTATCTAGTAGCCCTGGGGCTGCTATATTGTGGATTTATATATCTTCTAAGGCCTTTAAGCTGCTTGTTAGGTAGTATAGCCGACCTATAGAGTCTAGAAAGGAGGGCGCCTACAACGAATTCCACGCCCTTACCTTAATTGCCTATAAAAAAGGCTTATGAGCTTCTAACACTGAATTTGACGGCTATCTTGCTAAGCTTACTATAGCTAAAATAGATATAGATCCCTCTTTAATACTAAATCAGTATTTTAAGGCTCTAGAATCTAAGTTTTCTAGCTGGGTATTACGCTAAAAGAGCCCTATATGACAGGCTAGATTGCTAGGCCTTACCGCGTCCAGCCTTAATAAAGAATATCTCATAGCTAATATTTTAGAAGAATCTAGGAACCTGGCTACAGAGGCGTATCAAGCAGCTTACATAGCTAATAGCTCTAATTCAAACCCAAATTCAAATTCTAACCCTAATGCTAGAGAGAAGGGTAAAAGTAAGAAAAAGGGTAAGAAGAAGGCTAGTTATAATATTAAAGGGCAGAATTATAGTGCTAAAAGTGCTGAACAGGCCTCCTTTATAATAGGGTTTTATAACCTAGCTATAGAAGAAGAAGAAGAGGAATCCAACTCTAGTTCTAATTATAGTTCTTCTAGCAATTCTAATACCTAATTAGCACAGCTATTAGCGTTAAAAGGGTATAAAAAGCATGAAGACTTTAAAGGAAAAGGCCTAGAAGCCTGTTCGAATAAGGCAAAATAGAAAGACAATAAGCCTAAAAGACGCCCTAGAGACCCTGCTCTTTATAATAGTTAGCTATAAAATACAGGATCTACAGACCATATCAGTAATAGTAAAGAGCGATTTACTACCTTTACGCCTAACACATGCCATTTACGCCCTATTAATACTGGAAATAGCCCTATAAGCCCGGCTAGTATAGGCTCTATTACACTAGAAGTATTATCTAGAGAAGCCCCCCCTACCTATACTAAATTAGTATTGGATAACGTTTTATACCTACTTAATATTAAGAAAAATATCATTAGCAGGGTTAGGCACTAAAATTCGGGAGGTTGCCTTATAAAGGAAACCCTTTATAGGGGTGATAGACGCTGTAAGGCTATACTAGATTTAAAAAATCAGGATTTCTTCTTGACGTTCAAGGCAGCTCTAAGCCTATATTAAATGTAAATTTTGCTTCTCCTTTAGGCCTTACTAGTTATAATACTACTAAAAGTATAGAGCTACAGCGCAATGAAATAGTAGTGGAAATTCCTTCTAACTCTATTAGAAAGGAAGACCATAGAACGATTATAGAGGACGCTATAGTATCCGAAACTATAGAGCCTAAAAAGCGCTATAAGCTAAGGAATTCTCCGGCTAAGGGTACTACTTTAGAAGGTATAGGACCTTCTTTAAGGGGGAAAAGGCCTCGTAGGCCTATAGAGCCCTTAGCCACAGCCTAGGCCCCCTATTAAAGTCCCTATAAGACTAGGGAGCCTAAGCCCTTAACTGGCACTAGAGACCTGCCCTATATGCTAAAAGAGCCAGTTATAGAGGGGAATAAAGTAGAAAAGGCTTTATATAGCCCTACTTTAAAGGAGCCTTATATAGGTTAGCGAGATGACCATAATCTACTTAATTTAGCTAAATTTTGGCACGTTAGGCTAGGCCATATAGGCCTACGGCCTTTGAAAAAGACCTCCAGTATTACTAAAGGGCTGCCTAATTTTGATAAAATAAAGGAACCTGATTTTCCCTAGTCTAGCTATAATCGAGGTAAAGCAGTAAGAAGGATTAGTAAGGCTTTTATACCTGACCTACCTAGGGTCTTAGACTTAAAAGAGGGGGATACTATTAAAATTAGACCTAGGCCTTATAATAGAAACCCTATAGTCTTACTTCTAATTAACTATAAAAGTAGGTATAGGTGGGTTTTTAACCTACCTAATAAATCAGGCCCTATAGTAGCTAACGCTATTAAGGGCTTCTTTAGGGGCCTAATGAATGGTTTTGATAGGTAAACTACTAAATTCCACTTTAAAGGAGGTACTGAAATAACTGATTCATTAACTACTTCGTTAGCTAAAAGGAGTATTAAATTTGGCACTTCTGGCCCCTATATCTACAAGCAGAACGGCTTAGAAGAACGATTAGTTAGAGTTACACTAGAACGTATAAAGTGTACTATTCTTAGTAGCGCTTTACCCTAGTATTTGTAGTACTTTATACTAGAGTCCATAGTGGAATTAGTTAATAGTACAGCTATAACTAATAAGGAAACTACTCCTTTCTAGGCGCTCTTTAACGAGCTAAAGCCTAGTATTCCATATATACCTAACCTAGAGCGCTATAGGGCTAAAGGCACTATAGGAGAGGCTATTACACCTCTAGAAAAACGGTCTAAATCGTTAAGACTTACCTCTAGAATAGAAGAGTATAAATTACTAGCGGTATTAGGTTCTAAGACCTACCTAGTATTTATACCGTCTAGAAGGGCAGTACTTAAAACGTCTACTGTTAAGTTTATAGAGGATAATATAGTACTAAGTGAGCCTACTAATAATACAGCTTTAGAGGGGGAATTAGACGACCTAGATCTGGGTTAAGAGGGGGCTTTTAGCCCAGACCCTTCTAATCTTAATACTGAAAAGCCTATTAGTATAGAAATAGGACCTAGTAAGCCAGAACCCTACGAATCTTCTTCCGATAGTGAATTAGATAAACCCTTACTAGATAAGCCTATAAATCCGGTTATAGTAGAGTCTACTAGGCCTACTATATCTATTGGAAAGCCCGAGTTACCAAAGGCGTTTCCCTAAATTATAGAGCCTTTTTTTGCGCCTAATCCTATAGAGGTTATAGTGCCTAATCAGCCTATAACGAACAAACCTCTTGATTATAGTAATCTTATTTCAAAGGGGGATAAAATGCAGCTCGATTACTATAAGCTTTTGGCTAAGACTAGTAGCTATATACTATCTTTTATCTATAAGGCTTGAAAAAGGGTAATATCTAAGGATAGTACGCCTACTACTTATAAGCAAGTCTTCAAACTACCTAGAGATAAGCATAATAAGTGGTTAGAGGCTATTACTAAGGAATTTATCTAGTTATTAAAGCTAGGGGTCTTTGAATTCCTACCTAGAAGTCTATTACCTTCTAACTATAAGCTTATTACCTATCGAAACGTTCTTAAGGTTAAAAAGGACGCTAAAAACAGGCCTATTAAGTATAAATCTCGGTTAGTAGCTAGGGGCTTTATATAGGTAGAAGGCCTAGATTTTACTATGTCCTACGCCTCTACTAGTATACCACCTACTTGGCGTATACTTCTAGCTATAGGTGCTATTCTAGACTAGGAAATAGAACAAGCTGACTTTATAGGGGCATTTCTCAATAGCGCTCTTAGACAAGAAATATGTATGGAAATCCTCAAAGGGCTTTTAGACCTAGCGGCTTCTAATAAGGCTATTTATAAGCTTTTACTGAAATACAGCTATAGTCCTTCTACTAAAGCGTTATACGGTCTGAAAGAAAGCCCTAGAGAGTGGCAAGATAAGCTTAAAATCTTACTTAAGAGCCTAGGCTATCACCCTCTTATTTCAGATCTAGGGGTCTTCTATAATGCTAAAACCTTCCCCTTTATAGTTACCAATAAAGATGACTGTCTATTTATAGGGCCTAATATAGGCTTCTTAACTGTCGATTTGCTTTCAATGCAGTGGAGACTTCCGATAATGAGGAACAAAACAGCAACGTAGAGAAAGAGCAATAACAAAGCGTAGGCAACTTGGAAAAGTAACGAGTAACGATTCCTATTGATTCCGTAATCATTGATATCTGTTTCTATCCTCCTCCCCTACCCTTTCTATCTTAGATACGTGGGTTATAGCTATATATCCTTTACTAGGGTTACGCCTAGCGCTAGTATAAGGGTTGTGCCCTATACCTAGCTATTACTATACCGTGACTAATATACTCTAGCTATAGTAGCCTACTAGCAACTAACACTGGCTCTTTTTCATTTTAGTTACGGTCTATCCCTACTAAATGTTCCTAGATATATACCTTCTTAATCCACTACTTAACCCGCTTTATCCACGGGTAATAAGACGTATATCGCGTCTTATAATCACTGGACAATACGCTCCCTAGGTCCCTTACCTTTAATTAACAGTTGTATCCTCTGCCTAATATCTATTATATCTAAGTTAGCGGGCTATAGGCCGCGTATCGCATCCTGCAACTCCTATATAGAGCGCGTGTAACGCTTTATCTATAGCGAAATCAACGCGATGTATTGTCTATTGCCATGACAATTCTACTGTATAGCTGCATTCTATCCCCTTCTTCTCAACTATAACCTATATAGTTATGAACTAATCAATAACGTCCTTTTCTACTAGCATTGTTTTCTTGTTATTGTATCTTCCTGGACTGCCTACTATAGAATAAATAGAATAGTAAGCTAGCCTATAATCTAACATAGTCCTTCTCTTCTAAGTCTTATGAAATATATATATACCTGGTCTCCCTTCATACTATTATTTTATATTGCTACTAACCTATATCTAGCTAATACTAAGTATTTAGATTCGTCTAGCTATATATATACTATTCTAGGTATATCCTTATAGTTGTGTAATATATATGTGCTTTATCTACTATATTATCGATATAGTTGTGTCTTGTTTATTGATATTCTAGCGCTCCCTAGGCCTCCTTATTACACTGCCTATACCGGCTAAGATCACCCCGGCTATACGCTGTATAGCCGCCTATAAGCGTAAGTAGGAAGAAATAGCGCAGGCCTATGCTATAGCCGCTAAGGCTATAGCCGCTCAAGGCCGTATAAAGCGCAAGTAGGCCTTACTTAATGCAAAGGCTAAGTAGTAGGCTAAGAAAAGCCTATAGTACTCTCTATGCCTTGCCGGCAGCGACGCCGGCATATACACCAACGATACTAGCCCTTTGGCCAATAAGGACAAAGACAACGCCTATGATAGGACGTACAAGCCTCCTACTAATATAGAGGAAAAGGGTAGCAAGAAGGACGATACTAAGGAGAAGGAGGAGGACGATAGCAGCGACGACGATAGTACTAGCAATAGTGCTAGTAATAGCAAGGATAAGGCCGGGTACGAGCTTGGTAATAGCAGCTTACGCTATAAAGGTAAGTTTTAAAGTATAATCGTGCTTTATTTTCATATCACTACTAATACTATTATAATTAGATATGCCGCTATATAGGCGATAGTACAGTACGTCTTATCCTTATAGTCCCCCTGGTATAGCCTATATTGATATATATATCTAATATATCTAGGTAGTAATAGCTAGCAAAGGCTATAGTCCTAATAACAATTAGCATTAGGACTAGTATTACTGGGATTACATTAGGGTTGTTAATAGCCGTTATTAGTCCTACTGAGCTAGTAGTAGCTACAAGCTGCTATAAGTGAATAACGCGCTTTCGTCTTGCTAAATAAACTACGGTCGCGCTCTAATTCGCTGTATAGCTCTGTATTAGCGCGTCCTATTATAGCGCGCTATCTTAAAGTCCTTTTAGCTTCTAAGCCTGCCCTTACTATAGGTCCTTTTCTTACCTTGTTCTTAATAGTATACTAACTTGTTAAAGGCTGCTGAGAAGCGGTAATATAAGGACTAACGTAAGTAGCAGTCTGCCGTCCGCTACGTCCTTATACTACCCGCTAGTAGTAAGGGCCCAGCTTAGAGGGGATAGGGAAGAAGGCCTTGTAGAAGGCCTATATAGAGGCGTCGGCCTATATGGCCAAAGCTCTTATATTATCAGCGGTATAGGTAGGGATTAGGGGGAAAATATAAAATAATAACAGTATTTCACACTATGTCTTACAGTCCTGCTTCGCGTTATGCCTTATCTTTGGGTTTCGCTACGCGTTACGCGCCATTTCTCCGGTATCCGTCGGCGCGTTAGCTTAAGGTTTATATATATAGATAGATAGATAGATTCTATTACGCTTTCTGATCCCCGTAGGGGATATCTAGGTAGGCTAGGCTAGTGCTATAGGAAAACCGTACAACGGGTGAAAAACCTATAACCGTATATAGGAAATAGGGGGTATAGTAGGGGGTAGGCTAATCTTTACCAAAGTAGATACTGCCCCTTTAGGAGTATAAAAACATACTACCTAAAGGGGTATAGGCTAGACCGCTTCTAGCCCCTAAGCAACTATGTATTCTGGCAGTCTAGTAGTAATATAGCGGACTAGGGGGCGTATAGCGTTGCCGCCCCCTTTTTCGAGTCTGTAGAGGAGGCTGTTTGTATCCCCTCTCTCCCTGCCCTTAAAGGAGGCTAAAGGGTAGGCCGGGTAACCGTCGAATATATGCCGAATGTCTTCTATAGCTAGGTAGCAGCGGCAGAGTAGGCTGTTAAGCCTAGGCACCTTATAGGTATATAGGAAGCCTCTTAGGCCTATCTTCCCTATATGGGCCTGTATTAGTAGCAAGCTCTCTACCTTAGAGAGGCTATAGTAGCGCTTTTAGAAGACCTTTTTAAAGGCTTTTAGCTAGGTTCTCCTCCTAGAAGGCAGCCTTAGCTGATTTCTCCGAGAGGCTCTCTATATAGGGGTCTTAGCTAGAGGCTCTAGCCTCCTATAGGTAGCGGTCTTTCTAGGTGGTATAGAGGGTTTCTTCGTTAATAGCCTTTCTTAGTTGTTGGCAATACTACTATGCTATTACTTCCCTCTTCCTCTCTTGCTTTATACGCCCTCCTAGGGGGAGGCTAGTCCTAGGGGTCCTATTTCTAAGGGCGTAGCATAGGGCGTCCTTCTACTTAGCTATCTCCTTCCCTATAGCCCTATTTATTCTAGCCTAGCTAGAGAAGAAGAGGGTGTTAAGGTAGAGGTTAAGGGGGGGGACGTTAGCCTTATAGTAAAGGCTTTGGATCGGCGTTCTCTTATAGGCCCTTATAACCCTCTTGAGAGCTTTGTTTTCGGCTACTAGTAGGCCCCTAGTTATACCCTATAGCCTATTTGGTATAGTAGGTGTAGGGGTCTGCTAGGCTAAGGCTATATAGGCTAGGACTAGCCTTATTAACGCTATATATAGCAGCCTAGTCTTTTCGATTCCAGGTCCCTAGGTCTTTCTAGCTGGTCTAGTAATAGCTAGGGACTGCGTTTTTAGCTTCTGCCGTAGGGTACTAGCGTAGGCCTTTGAGGCAAGCTTAGGGTCTAGCTAAACCCCTAGAAATTAGGCCTCTATAGCTGGTTATAGGGGGGGGGGGGTTCTCTATTAGTTCTAGGTAGATAGGGTCGTTCTAGGGCTTCCTTCTAGGGGGAAAGTGTATAAGCTTGCTCTTTATTACTAAGAAGGTAACTCTAGCAGTTACTACCTAGTTCAAGCACTCTCTCTAAGCCTCTTCTAGCTGCCTAACCGCTGTTCTAGCCTCCCTACTAAAGGCTAGTAGTTTGGTATCGTCTATATAGCCTATAGTAGAAATAGTAGGGTGTTTTCTCTCTAGTCTTTTATATAGGGGGCAGAGGTATAGGACTAAGAGAAATAGTAAAGGTAGCAAGCCCTAAGGTACTCCTATAGATACTAGTATTTATTAGCTTCTTTGACCGTCCAATAGGAGGGTAGTAGTCCTAAAGGAGTGGAATTTTTTTAGCTAGGAGAGTAGCTAGGTAGGTAGCCCTAGCTAGTCTAGTATAGCTAGGAGCCTAGCATAAGGGATACTATTGAAATACCCTAATAAGTCTAGCTATAGGAGGGAGGCCTTAGCCTTATATTTCCAGGCCTCCTAGACCTAGGCTATAAGGAGGTGTATAGCTTATTTAGTAGACTTATAGCAGCAGTAGTCCTATTATATTGCTGGAATTAGCTTAAAAGCCTCGGCTATGTCCCTTATTTTAGTCCTTATAACTTTCTCTAGGACCCTGCTCCTACAGTTAAGCAGGGCTATAGGGTAGTGGCCTCTAGGGGTATTATAGGTATCTAGCTGTTTTCCTGGCTTAGGGAGGACAATAGTGATTACCTCCTTATATTCCTAAAGGTAGAAGCTATAAAGGGAGGATTTCAAGGCTAGTATAGTAAGGGCCTTATCTAGGGGGATGCTATAGGCCGTTAGAAAGCCTATAGGGAGTTCGTCTAGTCCTAGCGCTTTCTATGGTTTTATTATTTTAATAGCCTCCTTTATATTATCCGGTTTAATTGTCTAGCTAACTAGTAGCCTAGGGCCTATTAGGGGCTCCTCTAGGCTGTTCTTTTAGGGGGAGGGGGCAAGAAGTTTATTGAAAAGGCCTTTACCTTCTCTTAGAAGGTACTGGCTTACCTAAGGGTTAGTAGCTTAGGGGGTGGTAGTATAGCGGTGCTTTATAGCCTAGCCTATCTTTCTAGTTACTAGAGCCTTTCTAGCCTTTCTCTAGCCTCTTATAGAAAGGCCCTCTAGGTCTTCCTTTTACTATCTCTTATAGCCTTTATTGCTTTTTCTAGGTTAACTTATAGGTATTAAGGAAGGCTTGGTTACTAGGAGAATGCTAGAGTTATCTCTCTACTCTCTTTCTCTCCTAGACTACCTAGTAGATTTCGTTGTTCTACTAGGGGGCTCTCCTCTTTCTAGTAGTTGCTAGAGCTCTTTTAGGGGTTATAGCCTTAGTAATACGTTAGAGTTCTCCTAATAGTCGCTTAAAGGCCTCCTATAGCTTAGTTAGGTTAGAGAGGCGTAATAGGTATCTATAGCCTCCTATATTGTTCATTAGGGAGCTAGTCTCCTATACTACCTCCTCCTTATCTATCTTCTTCTACTGGAATTAGGGGGGTAGTAGTAGGGTCTCTATAGCCTCTAGGTTGATATCTAGGACTTAGAGGTAGTAGTCTAATCGTAAGTGAATATCTAGACTAATATAGGAGTAGGTAAGGCTACTGCTAAGCTAGAAGTAGTTGATAGTAGAGGCCCTACCAGTTTGTCCCTCTTATAGTACCCTAGTTATAGCTCTATAGGGGGTATAAAGGGTAAGCCCCTGTTCTGCTACTAATAGTAGTAGGTCCTTTAACCTAGGGCTAAGGCGGTTATATTGGTCCTATAAGGGGTGGTAAAGGTTCAGGTCCCTAGCTAGAAGGTAAAGGCCTAGATAGGTATTGAGTTTCCCCCTTATTTCTTCTTTAAGGGGGGGTAAGCCAGTCTGGGACTAGGGGTTGTTATATAGGGACCAGACTATAAACGGGCTGCTTTTAGTCTATATAGTAGCCCTAGCCTAGCCTAGGCTAGAACTATAGGTCCAGGTTATAAGTAGGAGTAATTTGTAAATATAGAGGGCAACTTTTCCATTAAGGGTAAAAACAAGGTAGTAAAGGGCAGATCTAAGGTAGAATATAAAGTGTTAGGCCTATCTATTAATCTAGGGCTCTTATATAGCAAGTATTTCCTCTTTTGCTATATAGAGTAGTACTTTTTATACCTCTTTTAAGCCCTATATATTCTAGAGATATACCCTTATATCTCTATCTCTTCTAGCTATATAGTAGGCAGTAGTTATTGTATAGTAGGGGCGTTAGCTAGTCTGGTATCTAGGTCTAGTCTAGGTCTAGCTCCTAAGGTTCTAGGGGCTCTAGGGGCTCGAGAGGTTCTAGAGGTTCTAGGGGCACCTATAGGCTCTAGGATTCTAGTAGGTCTAGTAGCTACTTTAGGGCTTATAGCTGTTATAGAAGAGAAGGAGGGGGGGAGGTTAAAGGGGGTTGAGCTGCTTAGTTAACTAAAGTAGATAGTAATTATACTCTAGCTAGAGGTTAGCCCCCTTACTACTACTAGCCAGCCCCTCTATCTCTTCTTTAAGACTATAGTATAGCCTTTCTCCCCCCCTCCTCCTATAGGGGGGCTTGTTAAGAGTAGTATTACTACTATTATTGTCATTGCTATTAGTATTAGTATAAGGGCGGTTAGTCTATACTAAAGGCTTTAGGTCTAGAATATAGGTATCTCTTAGCCTATGTCTATACCTCTTTTAAGCATGGGCAGACCTTTATATAGGCGTGGTAAGCTTAGTAGTAGTTGCGGTAGCGTAGTGCCCTAGAGTAGGTAGAGGCTTCTAGTATAGTATAGCTATTAGTACTATAGTTATAGCAGATCTCCTCTTTACTCTAGATTACTTTAGCCCTATAGCCTTATTTCTAGTACTATAGGTACTAGATAGGCTTAGCCTTATAGATCTAGGGTTCTGCTTTTAGGGCTTAGTAGCTCTAGAAGACCCCCTTCTTATAGGCCTTTTAGGCTACCTCTAGAGAGGAGAAGGCGATTAGTGCCTTAACCCTAGTCTATTCTAGCCCTTAGAGGTACTAGACCTTTACCCTAACCGCTATAGGGTGCTATTTCTTAGCCTGTTCTAGTAGGCCTTCCTCTATAACCCAGTTATAGACTATAAGGCCTTTAACCGCTACTACCTAGGTTATAGTATATAGGGAGGCCTTTTTGCCAAAGGCCTTTATAATCTAGGCAGTATTATTCTCTAGGCTCTTCTTTATCTCTGCGTTTTCTATAATAAGAAGTAGGTAACTGCTAGAAAGGGTCCTAACCCCTTAAACTACTAGGCTAGACGCCTATTAGATAGCCTATACTACCTTTAGGACAGACTTAGCAAGTACCTATTATTAGGTTAGGCCTAGTTAAATAAGTACCTAGTGCTTTAGGCTAGGTCTAGTTGCCTTATTAGCTATTAGTTTGCTGGCTATATTAGCCTAGGTAGGAGCTATAGGTTTAGAGTAGCTAGGCTGTTATTACTATAGTTACAGCTATTATTAGTAGCTAGGTTACTAAGGGTATTACTAATACTATAGCCTAGGCGTTACTAGGGTAGTAGGCCGGTTTTAGGCTACTAGAGCTACTATTATAGCTAGGGCTTCTTTAGGCAGGTCCTAGAGTAGGGCTATAAGGGCGATTTGCCTAGCCTTAGTAGTTGCTTCTACTATACTATAGAAGTTAGTACTGTCTTTAGCTAGGCCGATTATCCAATTTAGAAGGCTAGAGAGCGTAAGGGCGAGCTTTAGAGGGCTAAGGGCAGCCTAGGCGGTTTTCTTAGTTGCCAGGGTAATATAGCTAGCCTTGGTAGTATTGTTGTTACCTCCTTCTCTCCCTGTATTTTTCTCTGAATTTTTCTCTGGCTTTTTCGTGTTTTTCTAGCTAGAAGAGGTCGGGGCTAGGGCGTACTAGCTACTGTTTAGGCCTCTAAGAAAGGGGGCAAAGACGTTAGTAGAGGGAGGGGTGCTAATTAAAGGGGCATTAATTGTAGGAAGGGTACTAAAGCTAGGTACTATAGGTACTATATTTATAGCACTTACAGCGGTCTCCTTAGTAGTAGTAGAAGCGGTAATTTAGCAGTCTTCCATTTCTATATTATTACTTAGGTAGTCTATACTTAGGGGCTAGTAGTCTATACTTAGAAGCTGGCTTAGAGGGTTGTCATTGTTATTATTAGCCTTAGGTAGGGCAGGGTTACTAGGGCGCAGAGCTACATTTGTTAAACGTACAAAAAAAGCTATAGCGCTCTAACAGTTATAGCTTAGGCAAAACGGATTTCAGTTCTCGAACTACTAGATATATAGCTATATTCTGAGGGTGGACCCACTTTTGTGGATACCGCTGACTAAGCTATATATTCCACTATATAGCCTAGAAATAGCTTTAAAAGGCTTTTCTATTTTTGGATTTATGCCCCACTTTTGTGGAGACAGCCTCCTTAGGCTGTATAAGCGCTAGAAATAGCCTTAAAAGGCTCTTCTACTAGGTCACCTCCCTACCCTATACCTACCCTGTACCATAGGAGCGAAAACAGAACTTATAGGAAAAGTCATGCGGCTTACCCTGCAGCTTAGGTAGCCGTAAGTCGATTATTTAAAATCGCCAGCTTATTTGGTTTTTTGGGAAGGCGCTATGCACCTACTAAGGCGCTCCTGCCGTGTAGAAGGCAGGAACGGTCCTAGAGGGTATATGTAGGAAAGGAAATTGCGAAGCCTTACCTACTTAGACTAGAAATCAAGTTACTACGTTACCTATAACTATAAGCCTTATAGGCCTATAAGACCCACTGAAAGCCGTGATATATAAGCTTAAAGCCCCTATAATATAGCACTATAGCCTATAACTATACCGTTATATAAGAAATTTTATAGAGGGAATATAGTAAAGGGCCCTACTTTACTATATTAGCACATACCTAGGAAGTGCTATTTAGGCCATATCAACGCTGTTGCTGCCCCTATGTACCCTATACGACTACTACTAGTAGGCTATAGTGGTTACAGATCCTTATATAGGATTACCCATTCTAATAATATCTACTAGACTACTTAGATAACCGAGTTACTAGGATAACTAAGATTATACTTATCTTAGGCTTAACTGATATATTAGATAGATATCTATTACTCCTATAGAGTCACTTATAGGGCTATAAGGGGCTACTAGCTTACACTTATGCTAAAGGAAAACCGGAAAACGGATGAAAAACCTCTAACGAGCTTAATAAGGTAGGCGGTCTTATAAGAGGAAAAGAGCAGTACTAAAAGAAAAATAAAGTAAGGGGAGGCCGTCTAGAAGGCTACTAAGGAAATAGTACCTATTCCCTTACCTGTCTCCCGTAAGAACGCCCTATATCTCAGTTAATATAGGGCTTAGGGTAAAGGAATTAGAAAGGGGGTCTTGTTAGTAGAAGGGGTAAAAGATAGGGCTAGGCTTAAAGCTTAGAAGCTTATAAGCCTAGTCTTATAACCTTCCCCCTTACCTTAGGTATAGTAGTAAAATACCAGCTAAAGAGAGGGAGTGAAGGTAGTCTAAAGAGAAAAAGGGGGAGCAGTCTAAAGAAAGAAAGGTAGAGAAAAGGTAAGAGAAGGGCTAAAGCATGTCTATATCCTCCTCTCCTATAGAGCCCCTTACTAGCTCTAGGGAGGAGGGTATAGAATCAGTAACTATAGGACTAGTAGTAGAAGGGAAGGTAGTAGTAGGAAACTTGCTAAAAGCCTCCTTTATTGTTCGTTAGAAGAGGGAGACTATAGTAATAGTAGTAGCAGTAGTAGTAGTAGGTATAGAGGGGCATCCTTAGCGGCGTTTTCCAGCTACTACTATATAGCCTTTTTCTCCTTCTAGCCGCTGCTCTGTTAATACTACTAGCTTAAAAGGGCCTAGAAGGTCGAAGTTAATAGGCCTATTCTAGAGGTAGGCCTTTACTTAAGCCCTATACTTCTTCCTTTTAGGGCATTCTTCTGCCCTAGTATAGTAGTCCTCTTAGCAGTTCCAGCAGTACTAGGCCTTAGTATAGGCTACCTTAGTAGTATACTTCTTCTTATCTTAGCCATAGTTATAGATAGGGCCTTTCTATAAGAGGCCAGAGAAAAGCCAGAGAAGCTCTAGCAACTAGAAAGATAGGCTAGGCTATAAAGTACTACCGCCCTACCCCCTCCTAAGCTACTAACCCTTAGACAAGCTAGTATCTTCTAGAAGAAGGTAAAAGCCCTTTTAGCATACTTCTTCCCCCCCTCCCCCTAAGAGGATAGCCCGGAGGAACCCCTAATAGGCCCTAAGCTACTAGTTAGCTAGATGGTTAGGCTAGACGATATAAAAGAGGCTATTAAAACAATAAAACCCTAGAAAGTACTAGGACTAGACGAACTTCCTATAGGCTTTTTAAAGGCCTGCGGCAACCCCTTATATAAGGCCTTGACTATACTAGCCTTGAAATCCTTCCTCTATAGCTTCTATCTATAGGAATATAAGGAAGCGGTTACTATCGTCCTCCCTAAACTAGGAAAACAGCTAGACACTTATAATACCCCTGGAGGCTACCGCCCTATAGCCCTACTTAACTGCATTAGCAAGGTCCTAGAGAAAGTTATAGGGACTAAGATAAGGGATATAGCTAAGGCTTTTAAGCTAATTCTAGCAATATAATAGGGCTACTACTGCTATAAATCTACTAAATTAGCTATATACCTCCTTATAGCTTAGATCTAAGAGGCATAGAAGTATAAAGCCAGGGCCTCCCTCTTATAGCTAGACCTATTAAGGTATTTTAACAGTATCCCTTATAATAGACTCCTTGTCGATTCGCTCTCACTGCAGTGAAAGGCTTCCGGTAGATAGTAAGGAACAAGAACAGCAAGACAGAGAAAGAGCAAAATAACAAGTACGATTCCTATGGTATTGATTGATGATGTGTCCTTTCTCCCTCTCTTTCTCGCTCTCCTAGATACAGGGCGTTATAGCCCTATATCCTGACTAGGGTTATGCCTAGCGCTAGTATAGGGGTTATGCCCTATATCTAGCCATTCCCTTACTATAACTAACCTATACTAGCTACGATAGCCCGCTAGTAATCGACACTGGCTCTCTTTTCTTTTTAGTTATAGTCCGTCCTTATAGGACATCCTTACCTATAGTCCGCTACTTAACGCGCTTTATCTATGTAAGATAGGGTATATGTTACGTCCTATAATCAATTCTTAACGTACTTTATTCCTATAAGACAAGTCGCGCATTGCGTTCTACAAGTACTATACAAAACGCATATTACGCTTTATCCACTGCGATATATCCGCGTCGCCTATTACTATACTAATCCTACTATATAACTACCTTCTATCTCCTTCTCCCTTTTCTTCCTTAGCTATAGCCTACCTATCCCTTAACCAATCAACAATGCCCTTTTCTACTAGTATTATCTTCTTGTTATTGCATACTCCTAGACCGCCTACTATAGAATAAATAGAACAATAGGCTAGCCTATACTTCCAACGTAGTCCTTCTCTTTCAAGTCTCGCCAATAAAATATATATATATATAGCCTGCTTGCCCTACCGCTACTGCTACTGCAATTCGTTGTTTGCTAACCTGCTTATAGCTAATACAGACTCCCTTTCCGACTTAGATAACTTAGTATATACTATCCTAGGTAAGTACTTTATTGTTGTCTGCCGTACTAGCTTTATTATCCGCCGTATATACGTTATATCCTATATATTATCGGCATAGGTATATCTTGTTTATTAACATCCTAGCACCATATAGGCATATCTACCGTACCCCTAGCCCTAGCACCTACGCCGACCAAGCCGGCCAAGATCATGCCGGCTATACGCCGCATAGCCGCTCGCAAGGCCAAGCGGCGCGAGTCGGCTAAGGCCTGTACTACAGCAGGTAGGGCAGCGGCCGCTAAGCGCCGTAAGAAGCGTAAAGAGGCTGCGGCCAATACCTAGGCTAGTAAGCTGGCTAAGAAAGAGGGCCTATAGCGCTCTAAGCGCACTGCCGGCAGTAATGCCGGCAGATATACTACTAATTCTAGCCTTATAGCTAATAAGGACGATAATAACGCCTATAATAGGGCATATATACCCCCTACTGATATAGAGGAGGAGGAGGGTAGTAGCAGCAACGACAATAGCGTTAATAGCAGCACTAGCGATAGTACTAATAAAGGCAAGGGTAGCAGCGTGTATAAGCGTAGTAAGGGCGCTTTACGCTGCAAAGGTAGGTTTTAAAGCGCGGCTGTACTTTAGAATATAACTAACATTTTTATGATTTCTAGATACGCCGCTGTATAAGCGATAGTACGTTGTGTCCTACCCCTGTAGCCCCCTTAGCATACCCCGTACCGACATATGCGTTTACTATATCTAGGTAGTAACAGCCGGTAAAGGCCGGGGTTCTAATAACATATAGCGTTAGGACTAGTATTACCAGGATTATGTCAGGGTTATTAGCGGCCGTTATTAGTCCTACTTAGCTAGTAGCAGTTGTAAGCTGCTATAAGCGCTTTATCTTATATAAATAAAACCGCAGTTACACTCTAATTTGCCTATATAGCTCTATGTTAGCGCGCCCTATTATAGCGTACTATCTTAAAATCCTTATAGCTTTCAAGCCCGCCTCTGCTGTAAGTCCTCCTCTCTATCTTCTTAGCAATATACTAACTTGTTAAAGGCTACTAAGAAGCAGTAGCGTAGGGATTAGCAGGAGTAGCAGTCTGCCGTCCACTGCGTTCTTACGCTGCCTAGTAGTAGTAAGAAGGAGGCGGACTTGGCAGAGATAGGGAAGGAGGCTTTACAAAAGGCCTATATATAGGCGTTAGCCTATACAGCCAAAGCACTTTTGTTATTAACAGCGTAGGGGGAGGAGGAGGAGGAAAATATAAAAATATAAAAAAAAATATAAAAGTATATCGCGCTTTGTCTCGCCGTCCTACTATGCTTATCGCGTTTTATACTTCTGTCTTATAGCGCGTCTGCGCCTTGTCCTCCCTCCTTTTCTATAGCGTATTAGCATATAGCATATCCCGCCCTTACTATCTTTCTTTTGTCGGTACGTTGCGGCCGCTATACGGCAATTATCGCCGTGTTACCTAACCTTCTATACATATCTTAGCTGCATTATTATCGACTAGTACTATAAGTGCCCGGTTAGGTAGTCTTTTCGTTATAGCGTCTACTAGGTTATCCTCCCTATTAATCTACCTGACCTCCCAAATCTCCCTATTCTTATAGCTCTGCTATAAAGCTATAATATCAATTATAAGGCGCTTTTTAATAGTACTACCAAGCTTGATAAGGTACTTGTATAGACTAAAAGAGTCTATACAAAGGATAATCGGAAGGTTAGCCTCTAGGCCAAGATAGGTAAAAATCGTAGAAATAGTCCGCTAGACTACAAAACCGATATTAAAGCCGGCTACTATCCTATAGATCTCGCTGGCTAGTATACTTCTCGTTACCCTTTTGCACTTCGTCAAGGACTAGTAGACTATATTTCCATAAATTCGAAAAGCAGCCTCTCCCAGCATGTCGTCTTCGTTGGCTAGTAGTATAATATAGCCGATCTAAGAAGTCAGGTCCGCGTTATTAGTAAAGGACCTATTAATAAAGATAAAGAGCTTAGCTATAGCAAGATCCAAAGGGTAATAAACCAGGCCTTTTTCCACGTTATCTATCTACTACTAGATCTAGGCGTTAAGGTGCTTATAGTCCTCTAGCTAGGGCTGCTAGGCTTAGGCAGCCACAGCTAAGTCGAAAGCCGCCTCTAGCTAGCAGATAAAGGCCAAATAAGCCCCCTAAGCACGTTGCTTAACGTATTACTAAGCAGGCGTTGCCCCCTTTATATCGACAAGGGATAGGCGTTTACCCTGCCCTTTTTACCGTATTAAAAGGTTACTGTTAGAGAGGTAAAGCCGGCAGCCGTTAAAATCCACCTTTAGCCCATCTACTACCTTAGTAGCCGGCTTTAACTTAAAGCTGGCTTTTTCTAGCTCTTCCTCTTCTAACTAGGAAAAGGAATTATCCCTAATAATAAAGGTATTGTCGGTTTGCAAGCTAATAAGCCTAAATCCCTTTCTTAGTATAGTAGTAGAAATTAGAAGATAAGGATTAAAAGAAGAAGACTAAAGACCAAGGCAATTCATATGCTACCGTATATAGGTAGCAAACCAGTAAAGCCCTACCTCTGCTATACTATATAGCAGGCGGTTTACCTGTAAAACAGCGCTAGTAGGATATTTACCCTGAAGCTCTTTAGGCAGATAAAGGAGTATTTTTCGGTTTAGGGCTGTCTTAGACTGCATATACGCCTATATTATATCCTATAACCACAGGTATAGCTTAAAATTATAAAGAAGAGAAGGGTAAAGGGTAAGTAAAATCCGCTAGGTATACCGTTAGATAGTTAGTAACTAGGTAAGAAGACTATTCTTTCCTAGATTACTATACCCCTAGGCTACTAGCCTTAATTTTTTATATAGGCTAGAAGTCTTGTCCTTTACTTCCCGAACTATCCTTGACTTGAATACCTTAACGCTATAGAGGTCCTTTGGTTCTTAGATCACCTCGATAACGCCGTTTTTAAGAAGGGCGTCGATCTCGGCCTTATTTAAGGCTTTAAACGGCTTACCTAGCATAGTAATCTTACCTTAGTATTGTAATTCTAGGGCTAGGGCGTAGTCCTTCCTCTCTTTCTTAGAAAGGAAGAGTCCTATAGGGACTTAACTTATAAGGTCCCTACCTGATATAAGGGCATAGCTATAGTCTAAAATAGTAAAACGCAGTGTAAGTCGCAGCTTATCCAGTATACTGGAATTGCAGGTTGTCCGTCTAAGTTATAGTATGTCGTTCGTTAGCGTAGGCTGCGCCTTGCCCTAGGGTTTCGCAGCGCAAGTCGCGCTATATCTAGGTAGTATATCGGGTTACAGGTCTGTAATCTCTAGTAAAACCCAGGCCCCTCTTTCTCTCCTAGGCCGGCTCTACCTCTTTGGTAGTATAGGGTTAGGGTAGACGAACTTTTCTACTATATCTGGATCTTCTAGGTCTTTAGCGTCCCCCTCCTCCTATAGCCCCCCTTATAGCCCCCTCTATAGCTCTTAGTAGTACGGTTTTACAACTATACTCCTAAAGTCCATAGTACCGTTAACTATATCTATAGTTATAGAAGTCTCTAACACTGCTAATACCTTATATAGCCCGGTCTACCCGTTATTTTCGCGGTAGACTAAGACTTCCTAGCTAATACCTAGTATACTAGGTAGTACTACCTTAGTATTAGGGCTATTTCGGCGGCTAAGAGCCTCCCTAATAGCCCGCTTACCTTACTATCTCTTAAGCTTAGCTATCGCTTTTTCAATGGCTTCTGCCCTTGTAACTTGATCTAGACTTAATAGCGAATTTCCAGTTAGCTAGGGAAAAGCACTAAAGACTAGTAGGGTAGGGATTAAACCGCTAGGCCCCGCTGTATTATTAACAGCAGAGACTGTAGCTTATAAACTAGCCGTTTTCGACATAGTAGTGCCGGCCTCTTTCTATATAATCTTGTATACCTGGTGTAGTAAGGCGTAGTAGCGCTCTACCTTCCCTACCAAGTTATAAGCCTCGACTAGGACGTCTACTACTATAATACCAGCTAATTTCGCCTCTATCTGGAATTCCTTAGCTACAAAATTAGTCCCCTAGTTATAACAAAGGATATCTGGCAGTCTAAGATACATATCTATCTAGCACTCTTTTAACTGTTCCTAAGTCTCTTTTACTATTATATCCTTTAGAAAACAGGCTGCTTAAAAGGAGGTAGCCGTATTGACCATATAGAGGACTTTCCGGCTGTCGAGATCCAGGATATCTACTACTACCTTATAGTTAAAGTGGATATTATCCTTAAGTGTAAATTTAAAATACCTAGGTACTAGCCCCTTAACCTAGCAGAAGTAGCAGAACTTATTAATAAGCTCTAACGCACTATATTCCACTTGATAGTCAGTACAGCTAAGGAGCTTATATAGCTTTTCCACTAATAGGTAGCTACAATATCGATGAATTCGCTATAGCTGGGATTCTGTAAGTTCCGTTAAGCGCGGTTACGCTTTGTCCTATATAAATACGGCGTATACTACGCCGTTAAGTGCCGGGATCTATAGGTAGCCCTATCTTCGGATAATTAGGATCCGCTACTTACCCTTAACCATAGTATCTGTCGTATTATCTAGGTATACCTTAAGCCGATCTATATCTTAAAGGCAAAGAAGAAAAGGGGTAGGTATGTCCAGAACGTAGAAAGTTGCCTTCCCAGCAGTAGTGTCTACTATAACTATACTAATAGATTCCTTTACTTTACCTAGGCCAAAGGTAATACTAGCCTCTCTAGCCCTTACCCTATCGATATAGATACCAGGCACTTAGCGTTATAGGGCTAGCACTTAACGTATACTAGCAGTCGAAAAATTAGCAGTACCTATATCTGGCATAATATCCTAGAATACTGTTTTAGAATACTTATCAAGCATAAATTGTACGGAAGAGAGCGCGGCATATAGTATATCTTTAAGTTCTCTACTATAGCAGGGTTCTTCCCTATATAATCTATATAGGAAAGCCTTGTTAGTAAAGAAAGCTACTGCTATATTGTTTCTAGTAGAGTCTTCTATAGTATAATCCTCTAGGCTATAGTCGTTAAAGTCGTCCTCCGCTATACTCCCCTTAGACTTAGAGCCCTTATAGTTGACTAGAAACGACTAATATCTCTTCTTCCCCCTATTAGGGTTAATTTACCGGCTTTTTAGCTAGTTAAGTCGATTCTTCTTCTACTCCTTTTCTAAATACTTAGTAAAGTAGCACCTATCCTTCTTACAAATCTAGCAGCGTTAAGACCTTCTAGGGGTAGACCTTAGCTATAACTTCTTAGAGAAATACCGCTAGTCTGTTAGATACTACTAGCTTTCTATTTCCTTTACTTCTAGCATGCCCTATAGCATAGCTACTAGCTCCTCGAATCCTTTAATCAGCTTATACAAAGCCAACTTCAGTTTGGGTACTCTATAGCATGCCCTTACTATATTCGAAGTAAGGATTTCCTTACTATGGTAAATAGGCCCTAAAGCCCGCTAAATTACCAGTAGCTTATTAAGTAGTAGCTAGAGGACTTCTTTATTGCTTTTTCTAGGGTTTTCTTATTATACGCTTCTAAAAGTGATAGAGCTCTATATCGTTACTAGGTTCTGCTTTTTAGCATCTATTTCGAAATGCTTACTTAGTTTAGCATAAACCAAATAGAAAGGAAGAAGGCGGTTAAGGTGGTTAACCTAGTAGACCCTAGCCCTACTAGAGAGAATATAGGGAAAAACCAGGTACAAAGTAGTATAGTCGATCTAGAATATTATATACTAGTAAAGGAAAATCTTAACTTTGTTGTCTAGTATCTCTATTTCCGCCCTATTATAGTAGTTACTGCTATTCTATGCTTTTCTAAAGTCTATATATAGCTTTTGATCAATATAAGGGTTGTTATCCCTCTAGGTTAGCCTTAGAGGAATTTCCAGGTATTTTAGACTCCCTATTTCGACTCTAGTAACCTTTAGTAGGTTAGATAGAATAGAAGGCTAGTTATGCCTTTTTTATTGCTACTACTAAGGGTAGTACTACTAGTAGTACTACTATGGTTAGTATTACTAATAGGGATAGTATTGCTAAGGTTGTAGGTTAAAGCCTAGTAGTCCTAGAATAAACTTTAGTTGCCCTAGGTTAAATCCGTTTCTATATCTAGGCCTAGTTCCGTTCCTATACTTAGGTCCTCCTCTATATCCTCTATTTCCTCCTAGTCCTTATACTAAGCTCTCTAGCTTAGGCCTTAAATTTGGCAGTTTAGGTGGTAAAGGGAAGCCTAGTACTAATAGCGGTAAAGGTATACCTTTGCCTAGGGCAGGCGAGAAAACTTGTAATAATAGAGGTGCTATTGCTGTCTAAAGAGGTAAGGAGGCGGCTAATAGGACTAGCTAATAGGTAGGTTTACCGATAAGGCTCTTATTATTGGTAAACCTAGCTAGTTTAGCGTCTTAGTAGCTTCTTATCGGGCTTATAGCAAAACCGCTAGCTCTAAGCAGTTCTACTAACTCTGTTTTAATAATTATAGAAGCCTTCTAAAAGTCCCTGTTAGTCTACCTGTTAAAGCTGTTAATTACCCTTATTTATAGCTTTTCTCCCTTTATTTTTAACCTCTAGTATTCTACTACTTCTATTAATATATAGGTATTGATAATCCTCTTGTCTTTATAGCCCGGTTTGATATAGTCTAGGGTTTTAAAGAAGGTTGCTATATTTAGTAGGTAGGCTTTGCTAGATAGTAGCTATTAAGGAAGCTTATTAAGTATCTTATCTTTAGCTATCGGTACGTACGTCTATATTATAGTGTCGGCTATTTCGAATTGCGTATTGCGTTCTGTCTTTAGGTTTTAAGCTGCAGTTGTAATGTCGAATTGTCGTTTGTTATATCCGCTGAAAAATGTCGGACAAGTAAAGTCGTTTTTCAAATATATATCTACGTTTTATCTTCTTGTTTTAGGTTGTATTTATAGGTTGGATATACTTAATAAAGAGATCCGTCTTTTATCGTAGCTAGCCTAGCTCTTTCTCTTTATAGGTATACTTCTGGCATAGTCGTTAATCTAGCTATTCTACTCCTACTATCTATTAAAACAATAGAAACTGATCAGTGTCGATTTGCTCTTACTATAGTAAAAGGCTTCTAGTAGATAGTAAGGAACAAGAACAGTAAGATAGAGAAAGAGCAAAATAACAAGTACGATTTCTATAGTATTGATTAATAATGTGTCCTCTCTCCCTCTCTTTCTCGCTCTCCTAGATACAGGGCGTTGTAGCCCTATATCCTAACTAGGGTTGTGCCTAGCGCTAGCATAGGGGTTATGCCCCACATCTAGCCATTCCCTTACCGTGACCAACCCATACCAGCTACGATAGCCCGCTAGTAATCGACACTCCTAGCTATACTGGACTAGCTAGGGCTACCTATCTGGCTACTATTCTAGCTAAAGGAATTCCTCTCCTCTAGGACTACTAGCCTCCTATTTAACGGCTAAAAAAGCCAGTAAATCCTAGTACTAACAGGAGTACCCTAAGGCTTACCACTTTTACCAATCCTCTTAGTCCTATACCTCTACCCCCTATATAAAAGACTAGAGAGAAAATACCCTACTATCTCTACTATAGGCTATATAGACGATACTAACCTACTAGCCTTTAGTAGGGAAGCTACAATAACGGTTAGGCAGCTAGAAGAGGCCTGGAAAGAGTGCTTAGACTGGATAATAACCGCTGGAGTTACCTTCTTAGTAGTAAAGAGCAAGCTTATACACTTTCCTTCTAGAAGAAGGCCCTAGACCGACCCTATTAACCTAGGACTAACAGAGGACTCTCCCCCTCTATAACCAGCTATAGAGGCCCGTTTTCTAGGGGTTTAGCTAGACCTTAAGCTTACCTGGAAGGCCTATGCTAGTACCCTATAGCAGAAGCTAAAAACGCAGTTCCTTACTATTACTAGGCTAGCTGGAAAGACCTAGAGACCTAGAATTAAAAAGACTAGGCTCCTATATATAGTAGTAATAAGGCCGGTCCTAGCCTATACAGCCTTGGCCTAGTATACCCCTATATCTATAATACCAAACAGGCTATAAGGTATAACTAGAGGCCTATTAGTAGCTAAAAACAAGGCCCTAAGGAGGATTATAGGGGCCTATAAAAGGATACTAGTCCGAAGCCTCTACTATAAGGCTAACGTCCCCCCCCTTAACCTCTACCTTAATGCCCTCTCCTTCTCTAGCTAAGTAAGAATAAATAGGGCTATAGGGAAAGAGGTGGCTAAGTAGAAGGAAGCCTTATGCCTTACCCTTAGAAACAGGACCCCTAGGACTAGCCTCCCCCTAGGAGGGCGTATAAAGCAAGAAAGAAAAAGGGAGGCAATAGCCTAGTAGTACCACTAAAAACTAAGGAAGGCTATTTGTTAAACGTACAAAATAAGCTATAGCGCTCTAACAGTTATAGCTTAGGCAAAACGGATTTCAGTTCTCGAACTACTAGATATATAGCTATATTCTGAGGGTGGACCCACTTTTGTGGATACCGCTGACTAAGCTATATATTCCACTATATAGCCTAGAAATAGCTTTAAAAGGCTTTTCTATTTTTAGATTTATGCCCCACTTTTGTAGAGACAGCCTCCTTAGGCTGTATAAGCGCTAGAAATAGCCTTAAAAGGCTCTTCTACTAGGTTACCTACCTACCCTGTACCTACCCTGCACCGCAGGAGCGAAAACAGAACTTATAGGAAAAGTCGTGCGGCTTACCCTGCAGCTTAGGTGGCCGTGAGTCGATTATTTAAAATCGCCAGCTTATTTGGTTTTTCGGGAAGTAGCCATGCACCTACTAAGGCGCTCCTGCCGTATAGAGGGCAGGAACGGTCCCGGAGGGTATATAAAGGGAAGGAAATTGCGAAGCCTTACCTACTGGACTAGAAATCAAATTATACGTTACCTACAACTATAAGCCTTATAGGCCTATAAGACCTACTGAAAGCCGTGATATATAGGCTTAAAGCCCCTATAATATAGCGCTATAGCCTATAACTATACCGTTATATAAGGACTTTTATAGAGGGAATATAGTAAAGGGCCCTACTTTACTATATTAGCACATACCTAGGAAGTGCTATTTAGGCCATATCAACGCTGTTGCTGCCCCTACGTACCCTATACGACTACTACTAGTAGGCTATAGTGGTTATAGATCCTTATATAGGATTACCCATTCCAATAGGTTATAAGCCCGGATAGCCTGTGGGATAGTTATCGTTGGAGTCCAATTTCAAAGCGCTATCTCTGCCTATATATATAGGGCTATTTAAGCCTCTTATAGCTGAAAATATAGTACTATATTAGCCCTAAAAAGCTATATATTACACCTTATTAAAGGCTATTTAAGGACTAAAAAGCCTGAAAATCTAGAAGGAGAAATCGCTAAGAAATCTAAGTCCTATAGTATTGACGAGCATTTAGGGCTCTTATACACTTAGGCTAGTATACTTACCTATACTAAAAGACCTTTCTACTTATAGCTAGAAGTAGAAAGGCTAGCGTTTTAGAATTTCTAGCGCTAAAGACCTATATTTCCCCACTATAGAGCCCTTTCTATAGATATATCTATAGGCGGTAGTTCAGTCCCTACGTTGAAGTCTCTAGTCCCTATCTTAGAGCCTAGTTTAGAATTTCTACTAGAAAGCCCTACTAAGTAGTAAGTAGGCAGCGCTATAAACCTACTAAGCGCTAAGACTAGCCTAGGAAATCACTACTATAATTAGTAAGCTAGCTAATTAGCTTTAGTAAACTGGAAGCTAATTAAGTGCTTTAGCTAGTACTATAAAGTAAATAGTAGCCTATTTACAATGGCAGATCAAGCTAAAGGGAAGGGTATAGCGCCTAAAAGGGCTAGTAACCCAGCTAATCCAGGGCAATCTTCTAGGCCTCCACTACCTATACAAACCCTATCAGAAGATAAGGAAGATAGTAAAGACTATAGCAAGGTTATAGAAGTTCTAAAACAGCATAAAAAATCTCATAAGCGAGTTATAGCTAGCCAATCTAGTAATATAGATAGATTCTATTACGCTATCTGATCCCGGTAGGGGATATCTAGGTAGGCTGAACTAGTGCTATAGGAAAACCGTACAACGGGTGAAAAACCTATAACTGTATATAGGAAAAAAGAGGAGGTGTAATAAGGGGTAGGCCAATCTTGACTAGAGTAGATACCGCCCTTTTAGGAGTATGAAAACATACTGCCTAAAGGGGTATAGGCTAGACCGCTCCTAGCCTCTGAGCAATAGAGTATTCTGGCAGTCTAGTAGCAATATGGCGAACTAGGGGGCGTATAGCGCTGCCGCCCCCTTTTTCAAGTCTGTAGAGAAAGCTATATGTATCCCCTAAACATCCGAAAACGCGTTCTTGGTCAGGAACGCTCCAAATCGACTGCACTCTTTTACGATCAACTTGTCCAATTGAGGACACAACACACGCCAAATTTGGCAGCAGCGCTGTCCGCCGTTCGACGGCGCTATAGTCGGATTCTGACCGTACGATGTGGTCGACCATGGCGAGAAATCTGCAGCGGGGGCGTACGGGCCCTACAGTCACGTGCCCCTCTGGCACCCCTAACCCTCTGGGCCCTTGCCCTTCCGCTACCCCTAGCCCCTTAATTAACGAGCCTACCCCCGAACCCGATTGCACAAGCCACACGTTTGCGCCCCACCTCTCTAGCGCTACAGCTACAGCTATAGCCACTACTACCGCTGCTGCTACCGCTACTACTACTACTTCCGCCACCGATTCTACTACTGCTATAACCGCTACTAGGCCGGGCGATATATCGTTTGATAGCCCTTTTAAAGGGCTTTCTAACAGTCAGTACGCCACTACCGCTAACGCCGCTACCGCCCCCCTAAAAAAGGGGAAAGAAAAGGAGAAAGCTTTATCGCTGTCGACTCTCGCCCTTACCTTCTTAAGCCTTATAGACTCGATAGTCAGCCTCTCGATCAATAACCCGGCTTTTAAGGAAATCGTCGAATATATAGGGCTAGCTAGAAAGCTAGGTCTAACGCAAATACTAAAGGAGGAGGAGAAGAAGGCAGTAATTCCGATCTTTCCTTCTTTTACTAGCCAGGCCCAAAAGCAGAAGAAGCAGCAGCACTAACAATAACAATAACAACAATAACAGCAGCAACTAGCCCCTCAGCCCGAGACCCGCCATACCTGGGCTACTATAGCAGCAGCTAGGGTAAAGCCGACTAAACTAGGCCTAGAAAAACAAGTCCTTATATACCTAGGATCAGCCTCCTCCCCCCTCGGTTAGAAATCAGCGCTAGAGATCGTATAGGCAGTTTAGAAGGCAATAGGGCATACTATTAAGGGGGTAAGGACCCTACTAAGTAGTAACCTTATACTAGTTATAGAGGAAGAGAAGGTAAAGAAGGCTTTAGAGGAAAATACAGCCTGGCTAGCCTCTTTATTACCAGAGGCCTCCCTCTATACTACTACCTAGGCAGTAGCTATTAAGGGGCTTATAACAGCTGATCGGATAACGGAAGCCAGCCTCTTAGCAGCTGTAAAAGAAGTATATCCCTTAGCCCTCTAAGCTAAAGTCTAGCACCTACTTTAAATCGAAAGAACAAGAGTCTTAGTACTTATAGCCTTTTCTAGCCAATAAGAGGCTTATAAGGCCTGTTAAGACGGCATCTTCTGGGCTTATAAGGCCCTAAAAGCGGAGCCTTATATCGATAAGGCTAGGGCCCTTTAGTGCTTTAACTGCTGGCGTTAGGGGTATAAGGCTAAATACTGCCACTCCCCTACCCTTTGCTATAACTGCGGCCAAGAAAAGAAGAAGCATACCAACGAATCAGCCTATACTAGGGCCCAGAACTGCCGGAACTGCCAAGGAGACTACCACGCTAGGGCAGAGGAATGCCCTGAAAGAAAGAAATATAGGGTATAAGCAAAGGCCTACCTTTAGAATAGGCCTATTAACTTCGACCTTCTAGGCCCTCTTAAGCCAGTAATATCGACAGAAGACCGGCTAGAAGGAGAAGAGGGCTATATAGTAGTAGCTGGAAAACGCCGCCGTGGACGCCCTTCTATAATACCCGCCACTACCGCTACTACAGCCCCCCTTTCCCAAAGGACAATAAGAGAGGCTTTTAACAAGATCCCTACTGCTACCTTTACCGCTACCACCAACCCTACCGCCACTACTAACCCTACCGCCACCACCAACCCTACAGCTATAGCTACAGCTATAACTATACCCTCCTCCCTAGAGCCGGTAAGGGGCTCTATAGAGGAGGAGGATACAGATATGCTCTAAGTCTTTTCTTTCCTTTTATTTCTACTCCTTCTGTTTAAGACGGCCTCCCTCCTTTCCTTTAGACTGCTTTCCTTCTACCCTTCCCTATAGCTAGTATCTTACTACTATACCTAAGGTAAGAGGAAAGGCTATAAGGCTAGGCTTATAAGCTTTGAAGCTTTAAGCCTAGACCTACCTTTACCTCTTTCGCTAACAAGACCCCTTCCTTATTCCCCTACCCCAAGCCCTATATTAATTGAGATATAGGGCGTTCTTACGGGAGACAGGTAGGGGAATAGGCGCAATTTCCCTTAGTAGCCTCCTAGACGGCCTCCCCTTGCGTTGTGTTTTTCTTTTAGTACTGCTTTTTTCCTCTTGCTAGGTTGCCCGCCTTGTTTGAGCTCGTTGGAGGTTTTTCATCCGTTTTCCGGTTTTCCTCTAGCATTAGTATAAGCTAGCAGCTCCTCATAGTCCAATAAGGACTCTATAGGTGGAATACAATATATATATATGTATCCCCTCTTTCTCTCTCCTTAAAGGAGGCCGAAAGGTAGGCCGGGCAACCGTCGAATATATGTCGGATGTCCTTTGTAGCTAGGTGGCAGCGGCAGAGGGGGTTATTAACTCTAAGTACCTTATAGGTATATAGGAATCCTCTTAGGCCTATCTTCCCTATATAGGCCTGTATTAGTAGCGAGCTTTCGGCCTTAGAGAGGCTATAGTAGCGTCTTTGGAAGGCCTCCTTAAAGGCCTTAGCTAGGTTCTTCTCTTAAAAGGTAGCCTTGGCTGATTTCTCTCAGAGGCTCTCTATATAGGGGTTGTAACTAGAGGCCCTAGCCTCCTATAGATAGCGATCCTTCTAGGCGGTATAGAGGGGTTCCTTATTAATAGTATTGGAATGGGTAATCCTATATAAGGATCTATAACCACTATAGCCTACTAGTAGTAGTCGTATAGGGTACGTAGGGGCAGCAACAGCGTTGATATAGCCTAAATAGCACTTCCTAGGTATATGCTAATATAGTAAAGTAGGGCCCTTAACTGTATTCCCTCTATAAAAGTCCTTATATAACGGTATAGTTATAGGCTATAGCGCTATATTATAGGGGCTTTAAGCTTATATATCACGGCTTTTAGTGGGTCTTATAGGCCTATAAGGCTTATAGTTGTAGGTAACGTATAATTTGATTTCTAGTCCAGTAGGTAAGGCTTCGCAATTTCCTTCCCTATATATACCCTCCGGGACCGTTCCTGCCCTCCATACGGCAGGAGCGCCTTAGTAGGTGCATAGCCACTTCCCGAAAAACCAAATAAGCTGGCGATTTTAAATAATCGACTTACGGCCACCTAAGCTACAGGGTAAGCCGCACGACTTTTCCTGTAAGTTCTGTTTTCGCTCCTGCGGTGCAGGGTAGGTACAGGGTAGGTAGGTGACCTAGTAGAAGAGCCTTTTAAGGCTATTTCTAGCGCTTATACAGCCTAAGGAGGCTGTCTCCACAAAAGTGGGGCATAAATCTAAAAATAGACAAGCCTTTTAAAGCTATTTCTAGGCTATATAGTGGAATATATAGCTTAGTCAGCGGTATCCCTAAAAGTGGGTCCACCCTTAGAATATAGCTATATATCTAGTCGTTCGAGAACTGAAATCCGTTTTGCCTAAGCTATAACCGTTAGAGCGCTATAGCTTATTTTGTACGTTTAATACCCCCTCTATTCTTCTGATCCTTTATAAGCCTTAGAAAGCTATATATAGGTAAAGAATAGAAGAATCCTAAGAAATAAGAACGTAAGAGCAAAACTATTCCGTTAGACAAAGGGGTTAGGCCCTTATATATTTATAGGATAAACCCCTATTATATATAGAAAGAAGTAAGAATATATATGATGTTGAAATCAAACCTATAACCTATAAAGGTATAGGTACTATAGCTTTTAAGCGTATAGTAATATATAATATCTAAATATTCTATACCCTAGCGACTAATAGACACACTAGAGTATAGAAGGAGTAAAGGGCTTATAAACGCCTTTATCCTCTTATAGAGAAAACGATTTTTAGCACGGTTTTAAATTTTATGCCCTTTTTTACTCCATTCTTTCAGCAAGTTCTAGTAAGGAAAGAACAGGTAGTCACATGGAGAATCCCCCTCTAAAGGAAAGTATACTACTAGTAACAGCCAGAGCCTATATTTTCCAAATATAGCTATACTATATACTAGAGTACTTCTAGACGTAGCTAGAGTAATATAGGCCTCCCTAACGCCGTAGGGAGCTGATGCCAGCACAAGGGCGCCTATAGAACTGTACTACAGTAGCTAGGACCTTATAAGCCTTTTAAGGCTATATAGAGGAATTAGGTGATTCCAGAGGGCTGTAAAGTAGCCGGTACTATTGACTGGTCTTATAAGCTAATCAGGCTAAGCCAGGCCTTCTATATATATAGTATAGAGTATATATATAGGGGTAAAGGGTAGCTTAGTAAAAAGCTCCCTTAGGTTGAAGGCCTAAAAGCCTAATAAAAGACTGAAAGCCACTAACTGGTAGGGCTTTAGTAAGTCCGTCAGCCGGCATACACTTAGTATTAAGATATATAATAGTAACTATTTTAGCCTTAACCTGCTCTCTAACGTACCGGAATTTTAGCAGGGTATGCTTAGTTCTAGCGTGTAGAGCAGGGTCATTAGCTACCATAATAGAGCCCTGATTATCTCTATAGAGGGTAATAGGGTGGTCTATAGGCCTGTGAAGTTCAAAAAATAGCCCTATAATCCACTGTACTTCGCGTATAGCCTCTGTAAGTCCATCAGTTTCAGCTTCCAGGGTAGAGAGAGCAATAGTAGTAGCTCTTTTCGTTTTCCAGCTAATAGGCCCACCGGCTAACTTATATAGAAAGCCGTAGGTGGATTTACTAGTAGCCTTATCCCCTGCAAAATCAGAATCACTAAAGCCTATAGGGACTAGACTACTATTAATTATAGAAGTCCGGCTACTACCTTTACTATTTCTAGAATCTACTATAGTAGTAGAGGTAGTAGTTAGGGGCCTAGGCCCTTCCTTAGAGTGAAAGTCTCTACTAAGCTTAGTAGTTGTATTACTACTATTACTAAGCTTAGGCCCTAGATCAACTACTGTATTTCCGTTACAGCTAAAACAGATGCTATAGTCTTTAGTACTATTTAGATACTTAAAAAGATTTTTAGCAGCGTTTAAGTATGATTTTGTAGGTCTATTTAAAGACCTAGAGAGCTACTATACGGTAAAGCTAATATCTACCCTAGTAAGGAGCATTATATATATAGCTGTTCCTACTAGGCTTTGATAGAGCTTAATTTCCATAGAATTACAGAGGTGGCTAGTAATATCTTCCTCTAGTTAAAGTTGACTTACTAGCCCCGGCTATAAGGGAATAGATATAGGCTTAGAATCGGCTAAGTGAAAGCGGCTAACTGCCTCTTCTATATACTATGACTGGTTAAGCCATAGGCGCCTATTAGGTCTATCCCTTATAATCTGCACGCCTAGGAAATAGGCGGCAGGCCCTAAGTCTTCTATAGTATAGACCTTATTAAGCCGTTTCTTTAAATCAGTTATATAGCCTATATTAGGCCCTATAAATAGACAGTTATCTATATAGGAAACGATAAAGTGGTAGGTTTTAGCATTATAGAAGACCCCTAGATCTGAAATAAGAGGGAGATAGCCTAGGCTCTTAAGTAAGATTTTAAGCTTATCTTGCCACTCTCTAGGGCTTTGTTTCAGACCGTATAACGCTTTAGATAGTTTAATAATATTAGGAGTAGAAGGATTATAGCCGTATTTCAGTAAAAGCTTATAAATAGCCTTATTAGAAGCCGCTAGGTCTAATAGTCCTTCAGGGATTTCCATATATATTTCTTCTCTAAGAGCGCTATTAAGAAATGCCCCTATAAAGTCAGCTTGTTCTATTTCCTAGTCTAGAATAGCACCTATAGCTAGAAGTATACGCTAAGTAGGTGGTATACTAGTAGAGGCGTAGGTTACAGTATAATCTAGGCCTTCTACCTGCATAAAGCCCCTAGCTACTAACCGAGATTTATACTTAATAGGCCTGTTTTTAGCGTCCTTTTTAACCTTAAGAACGTTTCGACAGGTAATAAGCTTACGGTTAGAAGGTAATAGACTTCTAGGTAGGAATTTAAAAACCCCTAGCTCTAATAACTGGATAAATTCCTTGGTAATAGCCTCTAACCACTTACTACGCTCATCTCTAGGTAGTTTTAAGACTTGCTTATAAGTAGTAGGCGTACTATCCTTAGATATTACCCTTTTTCGAGCCTTATAGACAAAAGACAGTATATAGCTACTAGTCTTAGCTAAAAGCTTATAGTAATCGAGCTGCATTTTATCCCCCTCTGAAATAAGATCACTATTATCAAGAGGTTCGTTTGTTATAGGCTGATTAGGCGCTATAACTTCTATAGGCTTAGGTGCAAAAATAGGCTCTATAGTTTGGGGAAACGCCTCTGGTAATTCAGGCTTTCTAATAGATATAGTAGGCCTAGTAGACTCTACTATAACCGGATTTATAGGCTTATCCGGTGAGGGTTCATCTAATTCACCATTGGAAGAAGATTCGTAGGATTCTAGCTTACTAGGTCCTATTTCTATACTAATAGGCTTTTCAGTATTAAGATTAGAAGGGTCCGGGCTGACAGCCCCCTCTAAATCTAGGTCTAGGTCTACTAATTCCCCCTCTAAAGCCGTATTATCAGTAGGCTGACTTAGGACTGTATTATCCTCTATAAACTTAACAGTAAAGGTTTAAAGTACTGCTCTTCTAGACAGTATATATACTAGGTAGGTCTTAGAACCTAATACCGCTAGTAATTTACACTCTTCCGTTCTAGAGGTAAATTTTAACGATTTAGACCGTTTTTCTAGAGGTATAATAGCCTCTCCTTTAACGCCTATAGCCCTATAGCGCTCTAGGTTAGGTATATGTGGAATACCAGGCTCTAGCTCGTCAAATAGCGCCTGGAAAGGAGTAGTTTCCTTATTAGTTATAGCAGTACTATTAACTAATTCCACTATAGCCTCCAGTATAAAGTACTATAAATACTAGGGTAAAGCACTACTAAGAATAGTACACCTTACACGGTCTAGTATAACTCTAACTGATCGTTCTACTAAGCCGTTCTGCTTGTGGATATAGGGGGTAGAAGTGCTAAATTTAATACCCCTTTTAGCTAACCAAGTAGTTAATAAATCAGTTATTTCAGTACCTCCGTCAAAGTGGAATTTAGTAGGATATCTACCAAATCCATTCCTTAGGCCCCTAAAAAAGCCCTTAATAGCGTTAGCTACTATAGGGCCTGATTTATTAGGTAGGTTAAAAACCCACCTATACCTACTTTAACGGTCAACTAGAAGTAAGACTATAGGGTTTCTATTATAAGGCCTAGGCCTAATTTTAACAGTATCCCCCTCTATCGAGTCTAAGACCCTAGGTAGGTCAGGTATTAAAGCCTTACTAACCCTTCTCACTGCTTTACCTCGATCACAGCTAGAGCAGTGAAAATCAGCTTCCTTTATTTTATCAAAATTAGGCAGACCTTTAGTAATACTAGAGGTCTTTTTCAAAAGACGCAGGCCTATATGGCCTAGCCTAACGTGCTACAATTTAGCTAAATTAAGTAGATTATAGTAATCTCGCTGACCTATATTAGGCTCCTTTAAAGTAGGGCTAGATATAGCCTTTTCTACTTTATTCCCCTCTATAACTAGCTCTCTTAGCACACAGGGCAGGTCTCCAGTGCCAGTTAAGGGCTTAGGCTCCCTAGTCTCACGGGGACTTTAATAGGGGGCCTAGGCAGTGGCTAAGGGCTCTACAGGCCTACGGGGCCTTTTCCCCCTTAAAGAAGGTCCTACACCTTCTAAAATAGTACCCTTAGCCGGAGAATTCCTTAGCTTATAGCGCTTATTAGGCTCTATAGCTTCGGATACTATAGCATCCTCTATAATAGGTCTATAGTCTTCCTTTCTAATAGAATTAAAAGGAATTTCCACCACTATCTTATTACGCTACAGCTCTATACTTTTAGTAGTATAACTAAAAAGGCCTAAAGGAAAAGCAAAATTTGCATGTAATATAGGCTTAGAGCTGCCTTTAACGTCAAGAAAAAATCCTGATTTCTTAAAGTCTAGTATAGCTATACAGCGTCTATCACCCCCGTAAAGGGTTTCCTTTATAAGGCAACCTCCCGAATCATAGTGCCTAACCCTACTAACAATATTTATATCAATATTAGGTAGGTATAAGACGTTATCTAATACTAATTTAGTATAGGTAGGGGGGGCCTTTCTAGATAATACTTCTAGTGTAATAGAGCCTATACCAGCCGGGCTTACAGGGCCATTTCCAGTGTTAATAGGGCGTAACTGGCCTATGTTAGGCGTAAAGGTAGTAAACCGCTCTTTACTATTACTGATATGGTCCGTAGATCCCGTATTGTATAGCCAACTATTATAAAGAGCGGGGTCTCTAGGGCGTCTTCTAGGCGTATTATCTTTATATTTTGCCTTGTTATTAGAAGAGGTTTTTAGGCCTTTTCCTTTAAAGTCCTTACGCTTCTTATACCCTTTTAACGCTAATAGCTGTGCTAATTGGGTATTAGAATCGCTAGAAGAACTAGAATTGGAACTAGAGTCGGATTCCTCTTCTTCTTCTTCTACAGCTAGGTTATAGGACCCTAGTATAAAGGAGGCTTGTTCAGCACTTTTAGCACTGTAATTCTGCCCTTCAACATTATAACTAGCCTTCTTCTTACCCTTTTTCTTATTTTTACCCTTCTTACTAGAGTTAAAATTTGAATTAGGGGTTGAATTAGAGCTATTAGCTACGTGAGCTGCTCTATACACCTCTATAGCCGGGTTCTTAGATTCTTCTAAAATATCAGCCATTAGATATTCTATATTAAGGCTAGAGGCTATAAGGCCTAGCATTCTAGCCTATCTTATAGAGCTCTTTTAGCGTGATACCCAGCTAGGAAACTTAGATTCTAAAGCCTTAAAATACTAATTTAGTATTAAAGAGGGATCTATATCTATTTTAGCTATAGTAAGCTTAGCAAGATAGCTGTAAATTCAGCGTTAAATGCTAATAAGCCTTTTTTATAGGTACTAAAGGTAAGGGCGTGGAATTCGTTATAGACGTCCTCCTTTTTAGACTCTATAGGTCGGCTATACTGCCTAACAAGCAGCTTAAAGGCCTTAGAAGGTATATAAATCCACGATATAACAGCCCTAGGGCTACTAGATAAGCTATCACGTAGAAGCATTAAAAGAACAGCTTGATCAGAGTCGCTATAAGTGTTAGATATATCAGGGTTTTCTAAAAAATTAGATATCCCTAACGCTCTTAGCACTATACTTAAAGCCTGAATCCACTGTTCAAAATTGCTTTCCCCGCTAAGCTTACTATCGTCCGGTATAGTATAGGCCTTTTTAGAAAGCTCCTTTACTATACTACTAGTAATAGTATCCTTAAAGCCTTCCTTAGACCCTGTATCTATAGGGGGGTCTAAATTACTAGTAGCTGAATTAACAGCCGGCCCTAAATGGGGCTCTTTCCTAGGGGGACGTAGAGGAGAATCTAAATCCATAGTACCGCTAAAAGGATCAAATCTAGGACTATAGCTAGTCTTTCCAGTAGCAGCAGCATTGCTACTATTAGTTAGAGAAGCTAAAGTAGAAGATATGTTCTTTATAGCGCTAACGCTATCCTTAACAGAGGCTTTGAGGGTATTTAGACTTAAAAGTAGTGTTTTTATATCACTAGATTGGCTAGCTATAACTCGCTTATAAGATTTTATATGCTGTTTTAGGACTTCTATAACCTCGCTATAGTCTTCGCCATCTTCCTTATCTTCTGATAGGGGTCGTTTAGATGGTAGAGGCCTAGAAGATTGCCCTGGATCAGCTAGGTTACTAGCCCTTTTAGGCGCTATACCCTTCCCTTTAGCTTGATCCGCCATTGTAAACAGGCTACTATTTACTTTCTAGTGCTAGCTAAAGCACTCAATTAGCTTCCAGTTCACTAAAGCTAATTAGCTAGCTTACTAATTATAGTAGTGATTTTCTAGGCTAGTCTTAGCGCTTAGTAGGTTTATAGCGCTGCCTACTTGCTACTTAGTAGGGCTTTCTAGTAGAAATTCTAAACTAGGCTCTAAGGGCTAGAGACTTCGATGTAGGGACTTAACTACCGCCTATAGATATATCTATAGAAAGGGCTCTATAGTAGGGAAATATAGGTCTTTAGCGCTAGAAATTCTAAAACGCTAGCCTTTCTACTTCTAGCTATAAGTAGAAAGGTCTTTTAGTATAGGTAAGTATACTAGCCTAAGTGTATAAGAGCCCCAAATGCTTGTCAATACTATAGGACTTAGATTTCTTAGCGATTTCTCCTTCTAGATTTTCAGGCTTTTTTAGTCCTTAAATAGCCTTCAATAAGATGTAATATATAGCTTTTTAGGGCTAATATAGTACTATATTTTCAGCTATAAGAGGCTTAAATAGCCCTATATATAATGGCAGAGGTAGCGCTTTGAAATTGGACTCCAACGATAACTATCCTACAGGCTATCCGGGCTTATAACCTATTGGAATGGGTAATCCTATATAAGGATCTATAACTACTATAGCCTACTAGTAGTAGTCGTATAGGGTACGTAGGGGCAGCAACAGCGTTGATATAGCCTAAATAGCACTTCCTAGGTATATGCTAATATAGTAAAGTAGGGCCCTTTACTATATTCCCTCTATAAAAGTCCTTATATAACGGTATAGTTATAGGCTATAGCGCTATATTATAGGGGCTTTAAGCTTATATATCACGGCTTTCAGTGGGTCTTATAGGCCTATAAGGCTTATAGTTATAGGTAAGGTATAATTTGATTTCTAGTCCAGTAGGTAAGGCTTCGCAATTTCCTTCCCTATATATACCCTCCGGGACCGTTCCTGCCCTCTATACGGCAGGAGCGCCTTAGTAGGTGCATGGCCACTCCCCGAAAAACCAAATAAGCTGGCGATTTTAAATAATCGACTTACGGCTACCTAAGCTGCAGGGTAAGCCGCATGACTTTTCCTGTAAGTTCTGTTTTCGCTCCTATGGTGCAGGGTAGGTATAGGGTAGGTAGGTGACCTAGTAGAAGAGCCTTTTAAGGCTATTTCTAGCGCTTATACAGCCTAAGGAGGCCGTCCCCACAAAAGTGGGGCATAAATCTAAAAATAGAAAAGCCTTTTAAAGCTATTTCTAGGCTATATAGTGGAATATATAGCTTAGTTAGCGGTATCCACAAAAGTGGGTCCACCCTCAGAATATAGCTATATATCTCGTAGTTCGAGAACTAAAATCCTTTTTGCCTAAGCTATAACCGTTAGAGCGCTATAGCTTATTTTGTACGTTTAACAAATAGCCTTCCTTAGTTTTTAGTGGTACTACTAGGCTATTGCCTCCCTTTTTCTTTCTTGCTTTATACGCCCTTCTAGGGGGAGGCTGGTCCTAGGGGTCCTGTTTCTAAGGGTAAGGCGTAAGGCTTCCTTCTACTTAGCTACCTCTTTCCCTATAGCCCTGTTTATTCTTACTTAGCTAGAGAAGAAGAGGGCGTTAAGGTAGAGGTTAAGGGGGGGGACGTTAGCCTTATAGTAGAGGCTTTAGACTAGTATCCTTTTATAGGCCCCTATAAGCCTCCTTAGGGCCTTGTTTTTAGCTACTAGTAGGCCTTTAGTTATACCTTATGGCCTGTTTGGTATTATAGATATAGGGGTATACTAGGCCGAGGCTATATAGGCTAGGACCGGCCTTATTACTACTATATATAGGAGCCTAGTCTTTTCGATTCCAGGTCCCTAGGTCTTTCTAGCTAGCCTAGTAATAGTAAGGGACTGCGTTTTTAGCTTCTGCTATAGGGTGCTAGCGTAGGCCTTCTAGGTAAGCTTAAGGTCTAGCTAAACCCCTAGAAAACGGGCCTTTATAGCTGGTTATAAGGGGGGGGAGTCCCCTGTTAGTCCTAGGTTAATAGGGTTGGTCTAGGGCCTTCTTCTAGGAGGAAAGTGTATAAGCTTGCTCTTTACTGCTAAGAAGGTAACTCTAGCGGTTATTATCCAGTCTAAGCACTCTTTCTAGGCCTCTTCTAGCTACTTAACTATTATTGCAGCTTCCCTGCTAAAGGCTAGTAGGTTAGTATTGTCTATATAGCCTATAGTAGAGATAGTAGGGTATTTTCTCTCTAGTCTTTTATATAGGGGGTAGAGGTATAGGACTAAGAGGATTGGTAAAAGTGGTAAGCCTTAGGGTACTCCTGTTAGTACTAGGATTTACTGGCTTTTTTAGCCGTTAAATAGGAGGCTAGTAGTCCTAGAGGAGAGGAATTCCTTTAGCTAGAATAGTAGCCAGATAGGTAGCCCTAGCTGGTCCAGTATAGCTAGGAGTCTATTATAAGGGATACTGTCGAAATACCTTAATAGGTCTAGCTATAAGAGGGAGGCCCTGGCTTTATACTTCTATACCTCTTAGATCCAAGCTATAAGGAGGTATATAGCTAATTTAGTAGATTTATAGCGGTAGTAGCCCTATTATATTGCTGGAATTAGCTTAAAAGCCTTAGCTATGTCCCTTATCTTAGTCCCTATAACTTTCTCTAGGACCTTGCTAATATAGTTAAGTAGGGCTATAGGGCGGTAGCCTCTAGGGGTATTATAAGTGTCTAGCTGTTTTTCTAGTTTAGGGAGGACGATAGTAACCGCTTTCTTATATTCCTATAGATAGAAGCTGTAGAGGAAGGATTTCAAGGCTAGTATAGTAAAGGCCTTATATAAGGGGTTGCTATAGGCCTTTAGAAAGCCTATAGGAAGTTCGTCTAGTCCTAGTACTTTCTAGGGTTTTATTGTTTTAATAGCCTCTTTTATATCGTCTAGCCTAACCATCTAGCTAACTAGTAGCTTAGGGCCTATTAGGGGTTCCTCCGGGCTATCCTCTTAGGGGGAGGGGGGGAAGAAGTATGCTAAAAGGGCTTTTACCTTCTTCTAGAAGATACTAGCTTGTCTAAGGGTTAGTAGCTTAGGAGGGGGTAGGGCGGTAGTACTTTATAGCCTAGCCTATCTTTCTAGTTGCTAGAGCTTCTCTGGCTTTTCTCTGGCCTCTTATAGAAAGGCCCTATAGGTCTTTCTCTTACTCTCTCTTATAGCCTTTATTTGCTCCCTCTAGGCTGACTTATAGGCGGTAAGGAGGGCCTGGTTACTAGGAGAGCGTTAGAGCTGTCTTTCTGCCCTTTTTCTCTCCTAGACTACCTAGTAGATTTCGTTGTTCTACTAGGGGGTACTCTTCCTTCTAGTAGTTACTAGGGCTCCTTTAGGGGTTATAGCCCTAGTAATACACTAGAGTTCCTCTAATAGTCGCTTATAGGCCTCTTAGAGCTTAGCTAGTTTAGAGAGGCGTAATAGATATCTATAGCCCTCTATATTATGTATTAGGGAGCTAGCCTCTCTTACTACCCCCTTTTTATCTATCTTCTTCTACTGGAATCAGGGGGGCGGTAGTAGGGTTTCTATAGTCTCTAGGTTGATATCTAGTACCTAGGGGTAGTAGTCTAAGCATAAGCGTATATCTAAGCTAGTATAGGAGTAGGTAAGGCTACTGCTAAGCTAGAAGTGGTTGATAGTAGAGGCCCTACCTACTTAGCTCCTCTATAGCGCCCTAGTTATAGCGCTATAGGGGGTACGGAAGGTAAGCCCCTGCTCTACTATTAATAGTAGTAGGTCTTCTAACCTAGGGCTAAAGCGGTTATATTAGTCCTAAAGGGGGTAGTAAAGGTAAAAGTCCCTAGCTAAAAGGTAAAGGCCTAGGCAGGCGTTAATCTTCCCCTTTATTTCCTCTATAAGGGGGGTTAAGCCAGTCTAGGGTTAAGGGTCGTTATATAGGGACCAGACTATAAAGGGGCCGTTCTTAGTCTATATAGTAGCCCTAGCCTAGTCTAAGCTAGAGCTGTAAGTCTATGTTGCTAGCGGGAGTGATTTATAGATATAAAGTAAGGCCTGTCTATTAGGGGTGAATTTAAGGTAGTAGGGGGCTGATCTAGGGCAGTAGGTAGAGTGCTATACCTGCCTATTAATCCAGGGCTCTTATATAGTGAGTATTTCTTCTTTTACTATAGAAAGTAGTACTTCCTATACCTCCTTCGAGCCCTGTATATTCTAGAGGCATACCTTTATATCTCTATCTCCTCTAGCTATATAGTAGACAGTAGTTGTTATATAGTAGTAGCGTTAGCTAGTCTAGTATCTAGATCTAGTCTAGGTCCGACATCCAGGGGTCTAGGGGCTCCTATAGGCTCTAGGGTTCTAGTAGGTCTAGTAGCCCCTTTAGGGCTTATAGCCGGTATAGAGGAAGGGGGGGTTTAGCCGCTTAGGTAGCTAAAGCAGGCAGTAATTGTACTCTAGTTAGGGGTTAACCCTCTTGATACTATTAGTCGGCCTCTCTATCTCTTCCCTAAGACTATAGTATAGCCTTCCTCCCCCTCCTCTTATAATAGGGCCTGCTAGGGGGGGTATTACTGCTATTATTGCTATTACTACTATTGTTACTGTTACTGCTATTGCTATTGGTACTAGTATAAGGGCGGTTGGTTAATGTTAAAGGCCTTAGGCCTAGAACGTAGATATCCTTTAGCCTATGCCCATGCCTCTTTTAGGCAGGGGCAGGCCTCTAAGCAGGCGTAGTAAGCTTGGTGGCAGTTGCGGCAGCGGGGTGCCCTAGAGCAGGTAGGGGCTTCTAGCTTGGTATAGCTATTAGCGCTATAGGCATAGCAGATCTCTTCCTTGCTCCGGCATACCTTAGCCCTATAGCCCTATTTCCAGTACTATAGGTATTAGATAGGCTTAGCTTCGTTAATCTAGGGCTCTGCTTCTAGGGCTTAGTAGCTCTAGAAGACCCCCCCCTTATAGGCTTTCTAGGCTATTTTTAGGGAGGTAAAGGCTATTAGTGCCTTAACCCTAGTCTGTTCTAGCCTTTAAGGGTACTAGACCTTTGCCCTAACTACTATAGGGTGTTGCTTCTTAGCTTCTTCTAGTAGGCCTTCCTCTATAACCCGGTTATAGACTATAAGGCCCTTAACTACTATTACCTAGGTTGTAGTATATAGGGAGGCCTTCTTACTAAAGGCCCTTATAATCCAGGCAGTATTGCTCTCTAGGCTCTTCTTTATCTCTATATTCTCTATAACTAGAAGGAGGTTACTGCTAGAGAGTGTCTAAACCCTCTAAACTACTAGGCCAGAAGCCTGTTAGATAGCCTATACTACCTCTAAAGCAGATTTAGCAAGTACCTGTTACTAGGCTAAGCCTAGTCGGATAAGCACCTGGCGCTCTAGGCTAGGCCTAGTTGCCTTACTAGCTATTAGCTTACTAGCTATATTAGCCTAGGTAGGGGCTATAGGCTAGGAGTGGCTAGGCTGTTACTACTATTGTTGCTGTTATTACTGTTATTGCTAGTAGTAGCTAGGCTACTATAGGTATTACTAATGCTATAGCTTAGGCGTTGCTAGGGCAGTAGGGCGGTTTTAGGGTGCTAGAGCTGCTGCTATTATAGCTGGGGCTTCTCTAGGCGGGTCCTAGAGCAGGGCTATAAGGGCAATTTGCCTAGCTTTAGTAGTTGCTTCTACTATACTATAGAAGTTAGTACTGTCCTTAGCTAGGCTAATTATCCGGTCTAGGAGGCTAGAGAGTATAAGGGCGAGCTTAGAGGGGCTAAAGGCAGCCTAGGCGGTTTTCTTGGTTGCTAGGGCAATATGGTCGGCCTTGGCAGCACTATTGTTGCTTCCTTCTTTCCCTGTATTTTTCTCCGATTTTTTCCTTAGCTTTTTCGAGGTTTTCTCGCTAGGAGGGGCTAGGGCTAGGGCGTACTGGCTGCCGTTCAGGCCCCTAAGGAAAGGGGTTAAGATATTGGTTAAAGGGAGGGTGCTAATTATAGGGGCGTTGATAGTAGGGGAGGCGCTAGAGCTAGGTATTATAGGTACTATAGTTATAGCGCCTATAGCGGTCTTCTTAGTAGTAGTAGAGGTAGTAGTTTAGCGGTCTTCCATTTCTATATTATCATTTAGATAGTCTATACTTAGGGGTTAGTAGTCTATACTTAGGGGCTAGCTTAGAGGGTTGTTATTATTATCATTAGCTATAAGTAAGGCAGGGCTACCAGGGTATAGAGCTGCATTAGTAGCCTGTACATCAGGAAATTGCAGTTGCGAAAGGGCAGCTAGGCTCGCCATTTTCTGCATTTTCGCATGCCTAGGGCTGTTGCATAACCGATAGTACTATAGCGAAAATGAGCGGGCGTTATGTCCTTAATCGGACGGTTCGAATGGATATAGTTGCATACTATTTGGTGTAGTTTTGACCAAAAACTCGTTTTTCGTTTTTAGGTGTCGGTAATCTAGTAATATAAAAACACTACTTTAAAGTCTAAATACCCTAAAAGCCTCTGTCTAGGATAGCGTTAGCGCTATAAAGAATATATCTTCTACTTTAGATTATCTAACTAATAGTAGCAATACTGCTGCTACTAGAAAGACTAGCTATAGTCCTAGATTTGATCCTTTTAGCGGTACTATGGATGTGGATTCTCCTCCACGTCCCCCTAGGAAAGAGCCCTATCTAGGGCCGGCTATAGATAATACAGCTACTAGTAATTTAGACCCCCTTATAGATATAGGGTCTAAGGAAGGCTTTAAGGATACTATTACTAGTAGTATAGTAAAGGAGCTTTCTAAAAAGGCCTATACTATACCGGACGATAGTAAGCTTAGCGGGGAAAGTAATTTTGAACAGTGGATTTAGGCTTTAAGTATATTGCTAAGAGCCCGGGGCCTCCCTTTTACAGCTAGACCTATCAGGGTATTTCGACAGCATCCCTTACAGCAGGCTCCTAGCTATACTAGACCAGCTAGGGCTACCTACCTGGCTACTAACCTGGCTAAAGGAATTCCTCTCCTCTAGGACTACCAGCCTCCTATTTGACGGCCAAAAAAGCCAGTAAATCCCAGTACCAACAGGAGTACCCCAAGGCTCACCACTTTCACCAATCCTCTTAGTCCTATACCTCTACCCTCTATATAAAAGGCTAAAGAGAAAATACCCTACTATCTCTACTATAGGCTACACAGACGATACTAACCTACTAGCCTTCGGCAAAGAGGCTATAATAATGGTTAGACAGCTAGAAGAGGCCTAGAAAGAGTGCCTAGACTGGGCAACAACTACTAGAGTTACCTTCTTAGTAGCAAAGAGCGAGCTTATACACTTCCCCCCTAGAAGGAGGCCCTAGACTAACCCTATAAACCTAGGACTAATAGGGGACTTCCCCCTATAACCAGCTAAAGAAGCCCGTTTTCTAGGGGTCTAGCTAGACCCTAAGCTTACCTGGAAGACTTACGCCAGCACCCTACGGCAGAAGCTAAAAACGCAGTCCCTTGCTATTACTAGGCTAGCTAGAAAGACCTAGGGACCTAGAATCGAAAAGACTAGGCTCCTATATACAGCGGTAATAAGGCCAGTCCTAGCCTATACAGCCTCGGCCTAGCATACCCCTATACCTATAACACTAAATAGGCCATAGGGTATAACCAGAGGCCTACTAGCAGCCGAAAACAAGGCCCTAAGGAGGGTTATAGGAGCCTATAAAAGGACACCGGTCCGAAGCCTCTACTATAAGGCTAACGTCCCCCCCCTTGACCTCTACCTTAATGCCCTCTCCTTCTCCAGCCAGGCTAGGATAAATAGGGCTATAGGAAAAGAGGTAGCTAAGTAGAAGGAAGCCCTACGCCTTACCCTTGGAAATAGGACCCCTAGGACCAGCCTCCCTCTAGAAAGGCATATAAAACAAGAAAGAAAAAAGGAGGCAATAGCCCAGTAGCACTACCAACAACTAAGGAAAGCTATTAATAAGGAACCCCTCTATACCGCCTAGAAGGATCGCTATCTATAGGAGGCTAGGACCTCTAGTTACAACCCCTATATAGAGAGCCTCTTAGAGAAATCAGCTAAGGCTACCTTCCAAGAGGAGAACCTAGCTAAGGCCTTTAAGAAGGCCTTCCAAAGACGCTACTATAACCTCTCTAAGGCTAAGAGCTCGCTGCTAATACAGGCCTATATAGGGAAGATAGGCCTAAGAGGATTCCTATATACCTATAAGGTGCCTGGGGTTAATAACCCCCTCTGCCGCTGCTACCTAGCTATAGAGGATATCCGACATATATTCGATAGTTGCCCGGCCTACCCTTCGGCCTCCTTTAAGGAGAGGGAAAGAGGGGATACATATAGCTTTCTCTATAGACTTGAAAAAGGGGGCGGCAGCGCTATATGCCCCCTAGTTCGCTATATTGCTACTAGGCTGCTAGAATACTCTGTTGCTCAGAGGCTAGGAGCGGTCTAGCCTATACCCCTTTAGGCAGTATGTTTTCATACTCCTAAAGAGGCGGTATCTACTCTGGTAAAGATTGGCCTACCCCCTTTCACACCCCCCATTTTTCCTACATACGGTTATAGGTTTTTCACCCGTTATACGGTTTTCCTATAGCACTAGTTCAGCCTACCTAGATATCCCCTACGGGGATCAGATAGCGTAATAGAATCTATCTATCTATATTGCTAAGAGCGTTAGGGATATCTAATTTCTTAGAAAACCCTGATATATCTAATACTTATAGCGACTCTGATCAAGCTGTTCTTTTAATGCTTCTACGTAATAGCTTATCTAGTAGCCCTAGGGCTGCTATATCGTGGATTTATATACCTTCTAAGGCCTTTAAGCTGCTTGTTAGGCAGTATAGCCGACCTATAGAGTCTAAAAAGGAGGATGTCTATAACGAATTCCACGCCCTTACATTTAGTACCTATAAAAAAGGCTTATTAGCCTTTAACGCTGAATTTAACGGCTATCTTGCTAAACTTACCATGGCTAAAATAGATATAGATCCCTCTTTAATACTAAATCAGTATTTTAAGGCTCTAGAACCTAAGTTTCCTAGCTAGGTATTACGCTAAAAGAGCTCTATAAGACAGGCTAGGATGCTAGGTCTTATAGCCTCTAGCCTTAATATAGAATATCTCATGGCTGATATTTTAGAAGAATCTAGAAACCCGGCTATAGAGGCGTATAGAGCAGCTCATATAGCTCATAGCTCTAATTCAACCCCTAATTCAAATTCTAACCCTAGTAAGAAGGGTAAAAATAAGAAAAAGGGTAAGAAGAAGGCTAGTTATAATGTTAAAGGGCAGAATTATAGTGCTAAAAGTGCTGAACAAGCCTCCTTTATGCTAGGGTCCTATAACCTAGCTATAGAAGAAGAAGAAGAGGAATCCGACTCTAGTTCCAATTCTAGTTCTTCTAGTAATTCTAATACCTAATTAGCACAGCTATTAGCGTTAAAAGGGTATAAGAAGCGTAAGGACTTTAAAGGAAAAGGCCTTAAAACCTCTTCTAATAACAAGGCAAAATATAAAGATAATAAGCCTAGAAGACGCCCTAGAGACCCCGCTCTTTATAATAGTTGGCTATACAATATAGGATCTACAGACCATATTAGTAATAGTAAAGAGCGGTTTACTACCTTTACGCCTAATACAGGCCAGGTACGCCCTATTAACACTAGAAATAGCCCTGTAAGCCCGGCTGGTATAGGCTTTATTATACTAGAAGTATTATCTAGAAAGGCCCCCCCTACCCATACTAAATTAATATTAGATAACGTTTTATACCTACCTAATATTGATATAAATATTGTTAGCGGGGTTAGGCACTATAATTCGGGAGGTTGTCTTATAAAGGAAACCCTTTATAGGGGTGATAGACGCTGTATAGCTATACTCGACTTTAAGAAATCAGGATTTTTTCTTGACGTTAAAGGCAGCTCTAAGCCTATATTATATGCAAATTTTGCTTTTCCTTTAGGCCTTTCTAGTTATACTACTAAAAGTATAGAGCTGTAGTGTAATAAGATAGTAGTGGAAATTCCTTCTAATTCTATTAGAAAGGAAGACTATAGACCTATTATAGAGGATGCTATAGTTCCCGAAGCTATAGAGCCTAATAAGCGTATTGGAATGGGTAATCCTATATAAGGATCTGTAACCACTATAGCCTACTAGTAGTAGTCGTATAGGGTACGTAGGGGCAGCAACAGCGTTGATATGGCCTAAATAGCACTTCCTAGGTATGTGCTAATATAGTAAAGTAGGGCCCTTTACTGTATTCCCTCTATAAAAGTCCTTATATAACGGTATAGTTATAGGCTATAGCGCTATATTATAGGGGCTTTAAGCTTATATATCACGGCTTTCAGTGGGTCTTATAGGCCTATAAGGCTTATAATTGTAGGTAACGTATAATTTGATTTCTAGTCTAGTAGGTAAGGCTTTGCAATTTCCTTCCCTATATATACCCTCCGGGACCGTTCCTGCCTTCCATACAGCAGGAGCGCCTTAGTAGGTGCATGGCGCCTTCCCGAAAAACCAAATAAGCTAGCGATTTTAAATAATCGACTTACGGCTACCTAAGCTGCAGGGTAAGCCGCACGACTTTTCCTGTAAGTTCTGTTTTCGCTCCTGCGGTGCAGGGTAGGTACAGGGTAGGTAGGTGACCTAGTAGAAGAGCCTTTTAAGGCTATTTCTAGCGCTTATACAGCCTAAGGAGGCTGTCTCCACAAAATTGGGGCATAAATCTAAAAATAGAAAAGCCTTTTAAAGCTATTTCTAGGCTATATAGTGGAATATATAGCTTAGTCAGCGGTATCCACAAAAGTGGGTCCACCCTCAGAATATAGCTATATATCTAGTAGTTCGAGAACTGAAATCCGTTTTGCCTAAGCTATAACCGTTGGAGCGCTATAGCTTATTTTGTACGTTTAACACCCCCTCTATTCTTCTGTTCCTTTATAAGCCTTAGAAAGCTATATATAGGTAGAGAATGGAAGAATCCTAAGAAAAAAAGAACGTAAGAGCAAAACTATTCCGTTAGACAAAGGGGTTATGCCCTTATATATATATAGGATAAACCCCTATGATATATAGAAAGAAGTAAGAATATATATAATGTTGAAATCAAACCTATATCTTAAGGTATAGGTACTATAGCTTAAAAGCGTATAGTAATATATAATATCTAAATATTCTATACCCTAGCGACTAATAGACGCACTAGAGTATAGAAGGAGTAAAGGGCTTATAAACGCCTTTATCCTCTTATAGAGAAAACGATTTTTAGCACGGTTTTAAATTTTATGCCCTTTTTTACTCCATTCTTTCAGCAAGTTCTAGTAAGGAAATAACAGGTAGTCACATAGAGAATCCCCCTCTAAAGGAAAGTATACTACTAGTAATATCCGGAGCCTATATTTCCCAAATATAGCTATACTATATACTAGAGTACTTCTAGACGTAGCTAGAGTAATCTAGGCCTCTCTAACGCCGCAGGGAGCTGATACCAGTACAAGGGCGCCTATAGAACTGTACTACAGTGGCTAGGACCTTATAAGCCTTTTAAGGCTATATAGAGGAATTAGGTGATTCCAGAGGGCTATAAAGTAGCCGGTACTATTGACTGGTCTTATAAGCTAATCAGGCTAAGCCAGGCCTTCTATATATATAGTATAGAGTATATATATAGGGGTAAAGGGTAGCTTAGTAAAAAGCTCCCTTAGGTTGAAGGCCTAAAAGCCTAATAAAAGACTGAAAGCCACTAACTGGTAGGGCTTTAGTAAGTCCGTCAGCCGGCATACACTTAGTATTAAGATATATAATAGTAACTATTTTAGCCTTAACCTGCTCTCTAATATACCGGAATTTCAGTAGGGTATGCTTAGTTCTAGCGTGTAGCGCTGGGTTATTAGCCACCGTTATAGAGCCCTGATTATCTCTATAGAGAGTAATAGGGTAGTCTATAGGTCTGTAAAGTTCAGAAAATAGCCCTATAATCCACTGTACTTCGTGTATAGCCTCTGTAAGTCCATCAGTTTCAGCTTCCAGGGTAGAGAGAGCAATAGTAGTAGCTCTTTTTGTTTTCCAGCTAATAGGCCTACTAGCTAACTTATATAGATAGCCGTAGGTGGATTTACTAGTAGCCTTATCCCCTGCAAAATCAGAATCACTAAAGCCTATAGGGACTAGACTACTATTAATTATAGAAGTCCGGCTACTACCTTTACTATTTCTAGAATCTACTATAGTAGTAGAGGTAGTAGTTAGGGGCCTAGGCCCTTCCTTAGAGTGAAAGTCTCTACTAAGCTTAGTAGTTGTATTACTACTATTACTAAGCTTAGGCCCTAGATCAACTACTGTATTTCCGTTATAGCTAGAACAGATGCTATAGTCTTTAGTACTATTAAGATACTTAAAAAGATTTTTAGCAGCGTTTAAGTGTGATTTTGTAGGTCTATTTAAAGACCTAGAGAGCCACTGTACGGTAAAGCTAATATCTACCCTAGTAAGGAGCATTATATATATAGCTGTTCCTACTAGGCTTTGATAGAGCTTAATTTCCGTAGAATTACAGAGGTGGCTAGTAATATCTTCCTCTAGTTGAAGTTGACTTACTAGCCCCGGCTGTAAGGGAATAGATATAGGCTTAGAATCGGCTAAGTTAAAGCGGCTAACCGCCTCTTCTATATACTGTGACTGGTTAAGCCATAGGCGCCTATTAGGTCTATCCCTTATAATTTGTACGCCTAGGAAATAGGCGGCAGGCTCTAAGTCTTCTATAGCGTAGACCTTATTAAGCCATTTCTTTAAATCAGTTATATAGCCTATATTAGGCCCTATAAATAGATAGTCATCTATATAGGTAACGATAAAGTGGCAGGTTTTAGCATTATAGAAGACCCCTGGATCTGAAATAAGAGGGAGATAGCCTAGGCTCTTAAGTAAGATTTTAAGCTTATCTTGCTACTCTCTAGGGCTTTGTTTTAGACTGTATAACGCTTTAGAAAGTTTAATAATATTAGGAGTAGAAGGATTATAGCCGTATTTCAGTAAAAGCTTATAAATAGCCTTATTAGAAGCCGCTAGGTCTAATAGTCCTTTAGGGATTTCCATATATATTTCTTCTCTAAGAGCGCTATTAAGAAATGCCCCTATAAAGTCAGCTTGTTCTATTTCCTAGTCTAGAACAGCACCTATAGCGAGAAGTATACGCTAAGTAGGTGGTATACTAGTAGAGGCGTAGGTTATAGTGTAATCTAGGCCTTCTACCTGTATAAAGCCCCTAGCTACTAACCGAGATTTATACTTAATAGGCCTGTTTTTAGCGTCCTTTTTAACCTTAAGAACGTTTCGACAGGTAATAAGCTTACGGTTGGAAGGTAATAGACTCCTAGGTAGGAATTTAAAAACCCCTAGCTCTAATAACTGGATAAATTCCTTGGTAATAGCCTCTAACTACTTACTATGCTTATCTCTAGGTAGTTTTAAGACTTGCTTATAAGTAGTAGGCGTACTATCCTTAGATATTACCCTTTTTCGAGCCTTATAGATAAAAGACAGTATATAGCTACTAGTCTTAGCTAAAAGCTTATAGTAATCGAGCTGCATTTTATCCCCCTCTGAAATAAGATCACTATTATCAAGAGGTTCGTTCGTTATAGGCTGATTAGGCGCTATAACTTCTATAGGCTTAGGTGCGAAAATAGGCTCTATAGTTTGGGGAAACGCCTCTGGTAATTCAGGCTTTCTAATAGATATAGTAGGCCTAGTAGACTCTACTATAACCGGATTTATAGGCTTATCCGGTGAGGGTTCATCTAATTTACTATCGGAAGAAGATTCGTAGGATTCTAGCTTACTAGGTCCTATTTCTATACTAATAGGCTTTTCAGTATTAAGATTAGAAGGGTCCGGGCTGACAGCCCCCTCTAAATCTAGGTCTAGGTCTACTAATTCCCCCTCTCAAGCCGTATTATCAGTAGGCTGACTTAGTACTGTATTATCCTCTATAAATTTAACAGTAGAGGTTTTAAGTACTGCTCTTCTAGACGGTATATATACTAGGTAGGTCTTAGAACCTAATACCGCTAGTAATTTACACTTTTCCGTTCTAGAGGTAAATTTTAACGATTTAGACCGTTTTTCTAGAGGTATAATAGCCTCTCCTTTAGCGCCTATAGCCCTATAGCGCTCTAGGTTAGGTATATGTGGAATACCAGGCTCTAGCTCGTTAAATAGCGCCTGGAAAGGAGTGGTTTCCTTATTAGTTATAGCAGTACTATTAACTAATTCCACTATAGCCTCCAGTATAAAGCACTATAAATACTGGGGTAAAGCGCTACTAAGAATAGTACACCTTATACGGTCTAGTATAACTCTAACTGATCGTTCTACTAAGCCGTTCTGCTTGTGGATATAGGGGGCAGAAGTGCTAAATTTAATACCCCTTTTAGCTAACCAAGTAGTTAATAAATCAGTTATTTTAGTACCTCCGTCAAAGTGGAATTTAGTAGGATATCTACCAAATCCATTCCTTAGGCCCCTAAAAAAGCCCTTAATAGCGTTAGCTACTATAGGGCCTGATTTATTAGGTAGATTAAAAACCCACCTATACCTACTTTTACGGTCAACTAGAAGTAAGACTATAGGGTTTCTATTATAAGGCCTAGGCCCAATTTTAACAGTATTGCCCTCTATTGAGTCTAAGTCCCTAGGTAGGTCAGGTATTAAAGCCTTACTAACCCTTCTTACTGCTTTACCTCGATCACAGCTAGAGCAGTGAAAATCAGCTTCCTTTATTTTATCAAAATTAGGCAGCCCTTTAGTAATACTAGAGGTCTTTTTCAAAAGACGTAGGCCTATATGGCCTAGCCTAACATGCCACAATTTAGCTAAATTAAGTAGATGATAGTAATCTCGCTGACCTATATTAGGCTCCTTTAAAGTAGGGCTAGATATAGCCTTTTCTACTTTATTCCCCTCTATAACTGGCTCTCTTAGCATACGGGGCAGGTCTCCAGTACCAGTTAAGGGCTCAGGCTCCCTAGTCTCACGGGGACTTTGATAGGGGGCCTGGGCAGTGGCTAAGGGCTCTACAGGCCTACAGGGCCTTTTCCCCCTTGAAGAAGGTCCTATACCTTCTAAAGTAGTACCCTTAGCCGGAGAATTCCTTAGCTTATAGCGCTTATTAGGCTCTATAGCTTCGGATACTATAGCATCCTCTATAATAGGTCTATAGTCTTCCTTTCTAATAGAATTAGAAGGAATTTCCACCACTATCTTATTACGCTGCAGCTCTATACTTTTAGTCGTATTATAACTAGTAAGGCCTAAATGAAAAGCAAAATTTGCATGTAATATAGGCTTAGAGCTGCCTTTAACGTCAAGAAAAAATCCTAATTCTTTAAAGTCTAGTACAGCTATATAGCGTCTATTACCCCCGTAAAGGGTTTCCTTTATAAGGCAACCTCCCGAATCATAGTGCCTAACCCCGCTAATAATATTTATATCAATATTAGGTAGGTATAAAACGTTATCCAATACTAATTTAGTATGGGTAGGGGGGCCTTTCTAGATAATACTTCTAGTGTAATAGAGCCTATACCAGCCGGGCTTACAGGGCTATTTCCAGTGTTAATAGGGCGTAACTGGCCTGTATTAGGCGTAAAGGTAGTAAACCGCTCTTTACTATTACTAATATGGTCCGTAGATCCCGTATCGTATAGCCAACTATTATAAAGAGCGGGGTCTCTAGGGCGTCTTCTAGGCTGATTATCTTTATATTTTGCCTTGTTAGAAGAGGTTTTTAGGCCTTTTCCTTTAAAGTCCTTACGCTTCTTATACCCTTTTAACGCTAATAGCTATGCTAATTAGGTATTAGATAGATATCTATTACTCCTATAGAGTCCCCTAAGGGGCTATAAGGGGCTGCTAGCTTACACTTATGCTAGAGGAAAACCAGAAAACGGATGAAAAACCTCCAACGAGCTCAACAAGGCGGGCAACCTAGCAAGAGAAAAAGAGCAGTACTAAAAGAAAAAACAACGTAAGGGAAGGCCGTCTAGGAGGCTACTAAGGGAAATTGCACCTATTCCCCTACCTATCTCCTATAAGAACGCCCTATATCTCAATTAATATAGGGCTTGGGGTAGGGGAATAAGGAAGGGGTCTTATCAGCGAAAGAGGTAAAGGTAGGTCTAGGCTTAAAGCTTAGAAGCTTATAAGCTTAGCCTTATAGCCTTCCCTCTTACCTTAGGCATAGTAGTAAGATACTAGCTATAGGGAAGGGTAGAAGGAAAGCAGTCTAAAGGAAAGGAGGGAGGCCGTCTTAAACAAAAGGAGTAGAAATAAAAGGAAAGAAAAGACTTAGAGTATATCTGTATCCTCCTCCTCTATAGAGCCCCTTACTAGCTCTAGGGAGGAGGGTATAGGTATAGCTGTAGCTATAGCTGTAGGGTTGGTAGTAGCAGTAAAGGTAGTAGTAGGGATTTTATTAAAAGCCTCCCTTATTGTCCTTTAGGAAAGGGGGGCTGTAGTAGCGGTAGTGGTAGTAGCGGGTATTATAGAAGGGCGTCTACGGCGGCGTTTTCCAGCTACTACTGTATAGCCCTCTTCTCCTTCTAGCCGGTCTTCTGTCGATATTGCTGGCTTAAGAGGGCCTGGAAGGTTGAAGTTGATAGGCCTATTTTAAAGGTAGGCCTTTGCTTATGCCCTATATTTCTTTCTTTTAGGGCATTCCTCTGCCCTAGTATGGTAGTCTTCTTGGTAGTTCCGGCAGTTCTAGGCCCTAGTATAGGCTGCTTTGTTGGTATGCTTCTTCTTTTCTTGGCCGTAGTTATAGTAAAGGGCAGAGGAGTAGCAGTATTTAGCCTTATGCCCCTAACGCTAGTAGTTAAAGCACTAAAGGGCCCTAGCCTTATTGATATAAGGCTCCGCTTTTAGGGCCCTATAAGCCTAGAAGATGCCGTCTTAACAGGCCTTATAAGCCTCTTATTAGCTAGAAAAGGCTATAAGTGCTGAAACTCTTGTTCTTTCGATTTGGAGTAGGTGCTAGACTTTAGCTTAGAGGGCTAAGGGATATACTTCTTTTGCAGCTGCTAAGAGGCTAGCTTCCGTTATCCGATTAGCTGTTATAAGCCCCTTAATAGCTACTGCCTAGGTAGTAGTATAGAGGGAGGCCTTTAGTGATAAAGAGGCTAGCCAGGCTATATTTTCCTCTAAAGCCTTTTTTACCTTCTCTTCCTTTATAACTAGTATAAGGTTACTGCTTAGTAGGGTCCTTACCCCCTTAATAGTATGCCCTATTACCTTCTAAACTGCCTATACGATCTCTAGTACTGATTTCTGACTAAGGGGGGAGGAGGCTGATCCTAGGCGTATAAGGACTTGTTTTTCTAGGCCTAGTTTAGTCGGCTTTACCCTAGCTACTGCTATAGTAGCCTAGGTACGGCGGGTCTCGGGCTAAGGGGCTAGTTGCTACTATTGTTGTTATTATTGTTGTTGTTGTTATTGTTAGTGCTGCTGCTTCTTCTGCTTTTGGGCCTAGCTAGTAAAAGAAGGAAAGATTGGAATTACTACCTTCTTCTCCTCCTCCTTTAGTATTTACATTAGAGCTAGCTTTCTAGCTAGCCCTGTATATTTGACGATTTCCTTAAAAGCCGGGTTATTGATTGAGAGGCTGACTATCGAGTCTATAAGGCTAGAGAAGGTAAGGATAAGAGTCGACAGCGGTAAAGCTTTCTCCTTTTCTTTCCCCTTTTTTAGGGGGGCGGTAGCGGCATTAGCGGTAGTAGCGTGCTGACTGCTAGAAAGCCCTTTAAAAGGGCTATTGAACGATATATCGCTCGGCCTAGTAGTGGCTATAGTAGTAGTGGAATCGGTAGCGGAAGTAGTGGTAGTAGCGGTAGTAGCAGCGGTAGTAGTGGCTATAGCTATGGCTATAGCGCTAGAGAGGTAGGGCGCAAATGTATGGCTTGTATAATCGGGTTTAGGGGTAGGCTTGTTGATTGAGGGGCTAGGGGTAGCGGAAGTAGGGCGAGGGCCTAGAGGGTTAGGGGTGCTAGGGGGGTACGTAACTATAGGGCCTGTGCGCCCTCGCTGCAGATTTTTCGCTACGGTCGACCACATTATACGGTCAGAATCCGACTACAGCGCCGTCGAACGGCGGACAGCGCTGCGGCTAAATTTGGCGTGTATTGTGTCCTCAATTGGACAAGTTGATCGTAAAAGAGTACAGTCGATTTGGAGCGTTCCTGACCAAGAACGCGTTTTCGGATGTTTGATGTCGGTTTTGCTAATTAGGTATTAGAATCGCTAGAAGAACTAGAATTGGAACTAGAGTCGGATTCCTCTTCTTCTTCTATAGCTAGGTTATAAGACCCTAGCATAAAGGAGGCCTGTTCGGCACTTTTAGCACTATAATTCTGCCCTTTAATATTATAACTAGCCTTCTTCTTACCCTTTTTCTTATTTTTACCCTTCTTACTAGGGTTAGAATTTGAATTAGGGGTTGAATTAGAGCTATTAGCTACATGGGCTGCTCTATACGCCTCTGTAGCTAGGTTCCTAGATTCTTCTAGAATATCAGCCATTAGATATTCTATATTAAGGCTAGAGGCTGTAAGGCCTAGCATTCTAGCCTGTCTTATAGAGCTCTTTTGGCGTGATACCCAGCTAGGAAACTTAGATTCTAGAGCCTTAAAATACTGATTCAGTATTAAAGAGGGATCTATATCTATTTTAGCCATGGTAAGCTTAGCAAGATAGCCGTTAAATTCAGCGTTAAAAGCTGATAAGCCTTTTCTATAGGTACTAAAAGTAAGGGCATGGAATTCGTTATAGACGTCCTCCTTTTTAGACTCTATAGGTCGGCTATACTGCCTAACAAGCAGCTTAAAGGCCTTAGAAGGTATATGAATCCACGATATAGCAGCCCTAGGGCCACTAGATAAGCTATCGCGTAGTAGCATTAAAAGAACAGCTTGATCAGAGTCGCTATAAGTGTTAGATATATCAGGGTTTTCTAAAAAATTAGATATCCCTAACGCTCTTAGTACTATACTTAAAGCCTATACTTAAAGCCTGAATCCACTGTTCAAAATTGCTTTCCCCGCTAAGCTTACTATCGTCCGGTATAGTATAGGCCTTTTTAGAAAGCTCCTTTACTATACTACTAGTAATAGTATCCTTAAAGCCTTCCTTAGACCCTATATCTATAGGGGGGTCTAAATTACTAGTAGCTGAATTAACAGCCGGCCCTAGATAGGGCTCTTTCCTAGGGGGACGTGGAGGAGAATCTAAATCCATAGTACCGCTAAAAGGATCAAATCTAGGACTATAGCTAGTCTTTCCAGTAGTAGCAGCATTGCTACTATTAGTTAGAGAAGCTAAAGTAGAAGATATATTCTTTATAGCGCTAACGCTATCCTTAATAGAGGCTTTTAGGGTATTTAGACTTAAAAGTAGTGTTTTTATATCACTAGATTGGCTAGCTATAACTCGCTTATGAGATTTTATATACTGTTTTAGGACTTCTATAACCTCGCTATAGTCTTCGCCATCTTCCTTATCTTCTAATAGGGTTCGTATAGGTGGTGGAGGCCTAGAAGATTGCCCTGGATCAGCTGGGTTACTAGCCCTTTTAGGCGCTATACCCTTCCCTTTAGCTTAATCTGCCATTGTAAATAGGCTACTATTTACTTTATAGTGCTAGCTAAAGCACTTAATTAGCTTCCAGTTCACTAAAGCTAATTAGCTAGCTCACTAATTATAGTAGTGATTTTCTAGGCTAGTCTTAGCGCTTAGTAGGTTTATAGCGCTGCCTACTTGCAACTTAGTAGGGCTTTCTAGTAGAAATTCTAAACTAGGCTCTAAGGGCTAGAGACTTCGACGTAGGGACTTAACTACCGCCTATAGATATATCTATAGAAAGGGCTCTATAGTAGGGAAATATAGGTCTTTAGCGCTAGAAATTCTAAAACGCTAGCCTTTCTACTTCTAGCTATAAGTAGAAAGGTCTTTTAGTATAGGTAAGTATACTAGCCTAAGTGTATAAGAGCCCCAAATGCTCGTTAATACTATAGGACTTAGATTTCTTAGCGATTTCTCCTTCTAGATTTTCAGGCTTTTTAGTCCTTAAATAGCCTTTAATAAGATGTAATATATAGCTTTTTAGGGCTAATATAGTACTATATTTTCAGCTATAAGAGGCTTAAATAGCCCTATATATATAGGCAGAGGTAGCGCTTTGAAATTGGACTCCAACGATAACTATCCCACAGGCTATCCAGGCTTATAACCTATTGGAATGGGTAATCCTATATAAGGATCTGTAACTACTATAGCCTACTAGTAGTAGTCGTATAGGGTACGTAGGGGCAGTAACAGCGTTGATATGGCCTAAATAGCACTTCCTAGGTATGTGCTAATATAGTAAAGTAGGGCCCTTTACTGTATTTCCTCTATAAAAGTCCTTATATAACGGTATAGTTATAGGCTATAGTGCTATATTATAGGGGCTTTAAGCTTATATATCACGGCTTTCAGTGGGTCTTATAGGCCTATAAGGCTTATAGTTGTAGGTAACATAGTAACTTGATTTCTAGTCCAAGTAGGTAAGGCTTCGCAATTTCCTTCCCTATATATACCCTCCAGGACCGTTCCTGCCCTCTACACGGCAGGAGCACCTTAGTAGGTGCATGGCCACTTCCCGAAAAACCAAATAAGCTGGCGATTTTAAATAATCGACTTACGGCTACCTAAGCTGCAGGGTAAGCCGCACGACTTTTCCTATAAGTTCTGTTTTCGCTCCTACGGTGCAGGGTAGGTACAGGGTAGGTAGGTGACCTAGTAGAAGAGCCTTTTAAGGCTATTTCTAGCGCTTATACAGCCTAAGGAGGCTGTCTCTACAAAAGTGGGGCATAAATCTAAAAATAGAAAAGCCTTTTAAAGCTATTTCTAGGCTATATAGTGGAATATATAGCTTAGTTAGCAGTATCTACAAAAGTGGGTCCACCCTTAGAATATAGCTATATATCTAGTAGTTCGAGAGCTGAAATCCGTTTTGCCTAAGCTATAACCGTTAGAGCGCTATAGCTTTTTTTATACGTTTAACAAAGCGCTATAAGCTAAGGAATTCTCCGGCTAAGGGTACTACTTTAGAAGGTATAGGACCTTCTTTAAGGGGGAAAAGGCCCTATAGGCCTATAGAGCCCTTAGCCACTGCCTAGGCCCCCTATTAAAGTCCCTGTGAGACTAGGGAGACTGAGCCCTTAACTGGCACTAGAGACCTGCCCTATGTGCTAAGAGAGCTAGTTATAGAGGGGAATAAAGTAGAAAAGGCTATATCTAGCCCTACTTTAAAGGAGCCTAATATACGTCAGCGAGATTACTATAATCTACTTAATTTAGCTCAATTGTGGCATGTTAGGCTAGGCCATATAGGCCTACGTCTTTTGAAAGAGACCTCTAGTATTACTCAAGGGCTGCCTAATTTTGATAAAATAAAGGAAGCTGATTTTCACTGCTCTAGCTATAATTGAGGTAAAGTAGTAAAAAGGGTTAGTAAGGCTTTAATTCCTGACCTACCTAGGGCCTTAGACTTAATAGAGGGGAATACTGTTAAAATTAGGCCTAGGCCTTATAACAGAAACCCTATAGTCTTACTTCTAGTTAACCGTAAAAGTAGGTATAGGTGGGTTTTTAACCTACCTAATAAATTAGGCCCTATAGTAGCTAACGCTATTAAGGGCTTTTTAAGGGGCTTAACGAATGGATTTGGTAGATATCCTACTAAATTCCACTTTAACAGAAGCACTAAAATAACTGATTTATTAACTACTTGGTTAGCTAAAAGGGGTATTAAATTTACTACTTCTGCCCCCTATATCTACGAGCAGAACGGCTTAGTAAGACGATCAGTTAGAGTTATACTAGACTGTATAAGGTATACTATTCTTAGTAGCGCTTTACCCTAGTATTTGTAGTACTTTATACTGGAGGCTGTAGTGGAATTAGTTAATAGTATAGCTAGAACTAATAAGGAAACCACTCCTTTCTAGGCGCTATTTGACGAGCTAGAGCCTGGCATTCCACATATACCTAACCTAGAGCGCTATAGGGCTATAGGCGCTAGAGGAGAGGCTATTATACCTCTAGAAAAACGGTCTAAATTGTTAAAATTTACCTCTAGAACGGAAGAGTGTAAATTACTAGCGGTATTAGGTTCTAAGACCTACCTAGTATATATACCGTCTAGAAGAGCAGTACTTTAAACCTTGACTGTTAAGTTTATAGAGGATAATACAGTCCTAAGTCAGCCTACTGATAATATGGCTTCAGAGGGGGAATTAGTAGACCTAGACCTAGATTTAAAGGGGGCTGTCAGCCTAGACCCTTCTAATCTTAATACTGAAAAGCCTATTAGTATAGAAATAGGACCTAGTAAGCTAGAACCCTACGAATCTTCTTCCAATAGCAAATTAGATAAACCCTTACCGGTTAAGCCTATAAATCCGGTTATAGTAGAGTCTACTAGGCCTACTATATCTATTAGAAAGCCCGAATTACCAGAGGCGTTTCCCTAAACTATAGAGCCTATTTTTGCACCTAAGCCTATAGAAGTTATAGCGCCTAATCAGCCTATAACGAACGAACCTCTTAATGATAGTAATCTTATTTCAAAGGGGGATAAAATACAGCTCGATTACTATAAGCTTTTAGCTAAGACTAGTAGCTATATACTGTCTTTTGTCTATAAGGCTCGAAGAAGGGTAGTATCTAAGGATAGTACGCCTACTGTTGGTAGGTTTCCGGAGATCGTAGTGATCTAAAACGATAAAGAGCAAAGCGAGCAGCAAGGAAATACTGGTTTAAGTTCTAGTTCTGGATTATCTATCTCCCTTTATCTAGAGGGTGGTTGTATACCCCTTAAATACCTATGTTAGAGCGGAGTGCTCGTTAGTAACTATTACGTGGTGCGCGGGTGCGCTACTTATAGCTGTCGTACAAGTGGCGCAGTGCGCGTCCTATTCCTAGAGTAGGAGGCTTAGTAGCGTAGTATATGCCCTATTCCTAGAGCGAAAGGTTTATATACTATGCGGTTACAGGGATCGGCATCTGATCCCCCTTACTGCAATTAACACTAGCAACTCTTTTTTTATAACTATGTTAGCGCTTTATTAACTAAAATAGGAAATCCCAGATCATTTCGCTCCCCTTATTGCTAGAATAGGAAATACTAATCACTTAACTTCTCGTTTGCTAATTAGAATGTTAAATTCTGGTTGCTGATTCCTGGTATAGAAGGCGCGACTTTAGTGCCTTCTAGATATGCCTTTAAACGGCGTAACGGTAAGCACATTGCGCTAGCAACTATTGTTGTAAAAGCTTGTAGTCCTAAATAGGAATTATAATAGGAAAAATCAGAGCTCTAGGCTGGCTGATTGCGAACTCTAAACGCTCTTGCCCTAAACCTATAAATAGGTAGGTTCTCCTACTTTATACCACCTGTTCTCTTTCTCCCTATAATCTGCACTAGTAGCAGTAGCAGTAATCATAACAGTAGTAGCCGCAGTAGCAATAACAATAGTAGTAGCATTAGCAGTACTAGTAGTAACGAGTAAGTTGCTTACTATTATATACTAATACTTAAGTATACTAGTCTTATGCTTAAGCGTACTGATCTTATTGTTTATAGTATCGGATTTTAATGATAAGTAGAGCAGGTGCTTCTATAGGAGTATAGGCAGCGATACCTGTATATATACTAAGGACAAGGGTAGTAACGCCCTTAATACACTTATAACTAACGCTCCTAACAAGTATTTTACCTAGAAGGGTAATAATAACGCGTTTAAGGACATATCTAAGCGCGCTATTACTAATAATAGTAACTAGGAGAGCGTAGTAGGTAGTGACGATGGCAATGACGATAACAACGACGGCAACGATCCTGATACTACGGATATAGCTATGCTTGCTATATAGCCCGAGTCTATAGACAGCTATACCGACGCTAACTCTATGCCCCTTAATTCTAAGGGGCTGATCATGCATATATATGTCCTGCTTAAGCAGGCTACTACGCTCTAGCGTAAGGAGGAGGCAGAGGAGGAGGCAGCGTATAAGGCAGAGATCGCTATATATAAGGCGTATATCTCTAAGCCTGCTAAGTATACTCTGCCTATATCGCTGGTTGCAAAGAAGGCAGCGTTAGCGGCTGCACGTATATAGCGCAAGGCGCTACGCGCTGCTACAAGCACGCCTATACCGCTAGTAGCGATACTAGCGGCAGTAACGGCAAGTTTATCGTCCGGCGAAAGCTCGGACGACTTTATCCTCCGCTCTAGCTGCTATATACACTGTATGTCGGACTGTACAAAGCCTTGTAAGAGGTTGTTACGCGCTTATACGTATAAACCAGAGGGTAAGCATCTTACTCTTATTATCCTTATTATTAATATTGCTGATATATATAAAGTTTATGGCCTATATAGTGCTATATACGCTATTGTTTGCCTTAGCTACCTGCACTTACTTTTAGCAGGCGTTAAGGACTTGTTTAACAAGTCCGGCAATTTCGCGCTATATATAGCATGCTATAACTATATGTCTGGCCGCAGCCTCTAGTGTTAGTAGTGTTTGTCCAGGCACTTATATATACTGATATAAGTTCTATCTGCATATTGTTTCTATTGTCTTATTATTCCTAATATATATTATAGCCCTAAGTCGGTCTATCTATTCTCGGACTGCTTTTTAAAGCTCTGCTCTAACCTAGCTATAAAGGCCAAAGTAAGTTATAATCTTTAGTAGTGTCTATTGTTTAATCGGAATACTTATTAGTTATAGGATTAAAAGATATAGTACAATAGCGCTAAGTGCGCCTTAGTCCTGGTAGACAAGGCACGCGCTCTTATTAAGTATAGGGCGCCTATAGCGGGCATAACGCCTATATAGAAAAAGCTCGTGGCGATAGCCGCTATAGGCAAGGCTATTAATGTTTTATTATTGTAATTAGGGGGTAGGAGGCGCTAGCGCGCGTGTTATACTAGCTATAAGAGTATCAATTAAGATTATTTTGCACTTTGCCTTATATTCCTTATTATACTATAAATAAATCGTCCTAGTAGTCTTTGTCTTTTATACTTGCAATCTCGCCCTAAGTTATATAGACTCTTCCTATTGCTTAGCCGGGCGTTAAACCTAGCCTTCTACTCTAATCTTGGCTATATTTATAGTAACGAGCTTTTCAAGTGTCTTATTCGGCATACGCTTTATTATAGCGTTAGCTAGGTTGTCGTTGCTACTAATCTACCTGATTTCTGCGATTTTATGGTTTTCGTAGCTCTGTTATAGCGCTATTATATCGATTATAAGACGCTTTTCTGCCGTTGTCCTGAGCTTTACTAGGCACTTGTATAAACTGAACAAGTCTGTACAAACAACGATTAGTAGTAGTAATTATAGACCTAGGCCTAGGTAGATCTTAGCGAGTATCTGGTATAGTATATACCTAAGATTGAACCTGCTTACTATTCTATATATTTTACTTGCTAAAACGCTTCTCGTTACCTGCTTATACTTGGTCGAGGACTAGTATACGATATTGCTACATAGGTTAAACTCGTTTATACCGCTCGTCTTATTTCCGAATATTATAATGAATCTAATCTACAATATTATATCGGTATTATTGGCGAATGATCCGTCTATAAAGACGAAGAGCTTAGCTATCTTAAGTTCGAGTTATAGGTAGCGCAGCCTACGTATTAAGTTCTTAATCTGCTATTACAATTAAGCATTAAGCTTAGCAATCTCGGCTATACTAGGCTTAGTTAACTACGCTACTACTAACAAGTCGAAAGTCGCCTCTGGCTAGCAAATCGTGGCAATATAGGCGCCGTATATACGTTGTTCGACATATACTTATTTCGCTGTTTTGGCGTTTAGGCTTATAAGTTCGAGTTATATAGCTTACCCCTTTTGCCGAATCTTAACAGCGTTTATGCTCGTTTTAAGCCTATATCCGTTAAAGTCTATGATTGATTTGTCCATTAAAAATACTAATAGCTTATACTTTAAGCCTGCCTTATCTAGCTCGAGCTTCTCCTTATCTATAAAGGCTTACTTACTGATATTAAGAGTATCGTTGGTTTGTAGGCCAACAATTCCGAATCTGCTTTTAATTCATATCTTACCGATTATAAGGCATAGATCGAAGGCGCTTAGCTTAAGATCGAGATATTTAGTATACCAGTTTATATATATCACCTACTAGTATAGTCCGGCTTTAGCCAGTCTATATAATAGGGTTTTAATAAGTAAGACGGTATAGGGGGGGTAGAGCGTTTTAAGCTCTTTAGGTAATAGAAGAATCACTTTCCTTACTAGCTATAACTTAGCTTATATATAAGCCTGGATAACGTTATACACCTACGCCTTAAAACTAAAGCACGTTTGTAGTATTAGGAGTAGTAAGAGCATAAGTCGCTATATATAGCGTTAGATCGTTGGCGATTAGGTAAGTAGGTACTTCTTGTCCTTATTACTAAATCCCTAAGCTATAAAGCGTAATTTCTTATATAGCAGAGTAAGCTTGTCTTTTACTTCTTAGACAATCCTTAACTTAAAGATCTAGTAGTCCGAAGTGTCTATTAACATCTAGATTACTTTGATTACCCTAGTTACTAGGAGCGAGTTTAGTTCCGTTTTGTTAGATTCTTAGAATAGTATACTAGGTATAGTAATCTTGCCTTTAGCTTATAGTTTAAGCGTAAGATTATAGTTATGCTTCTCTTTTTCTAAAACGAAGTTATTAGTAGGTGCTAGGTTCTTTTAGGGTTGTCTATACTAGTAGGGCTGTTCGGGCTAGGGATATTAGAATGGTTCTAGCTGTTTAACACTAGTCCGATTATCTTGTTTGTCCTATATTAGCTCCTAGTAATATAGTTTAACTACTGTATTCCGAAATTCTATAGGTCTGTTAACTATATTAACAATCACTATTATATCTATAGCCGAGATTACTTTATAAGGTCCTATCTATCAGTTACTTTTCCAGAATACAAGTACTTTAGCACCTACTTCCAGTAAGTATAGTAGCACGTCTTCTATACTTAGTCTATTACGTTATATAAGAGCGTCTTATATAGTCCTTATATTATTCAGGATTCGCAATTATATTATAGCCTTCTAAATCGCGCCTACTTGGCATAGTTAAGATGGAGAAGGCGGTATATCTATTATAAAGCGCAGGTATATGCCGAAAACTAAGAGTGTTAGTACTAGCCTGTCCGGGCTAGCGGTATTATTAACTATACTTAGTACTGCTTATAGGTATACTTCTTTCGAGCAAGATCTAGCAGTCTCTGATTTAATAATGTTATAGGCCCTTCTTAGTAGCCTATAATACCGCTCGATCTTGCTAACTAACTGGTATACCTTAACTGGTATTAAATGGCAGGTTATACCTATAAGCTTAGCTTCTGCCTAGAACTTACGTACTTTGAAATTAGTACTCTTGTTATAGTGCAAAACATCGGGTAGTCTAAGGTATATATCGATCTAACATTCCTTTAGCTACTCTTATATCTTTTTAGCTAAAAGATCATTTAGAAAGCAGGCTACTTAGAACGACATTGTAGTATCGACTATATACAGTACCTTAGAATTGTCGATATCTAGGATGTCTATAACGATCTTAAAATTAAAGCAAATGTCGTTTTATAACGTAAATCTGAATCGTTATAGCGCTATACCTTTGATCTAGCAGAAGTGGCAGAACTTATTGATTATCTTGATAGCGCTATATTCTACTTAGTAGTCTACTTGTTATAGTAGTTTGTATAATCTATCAACTATAGGGTATCTATAGCGTTAATAAATACGTCTTAGTTCTGCCTCTATAAGTTATAGAGGTGCAGGATGCTTGTTATCTACTATAAATACTATACTTAGGAGTTTAATCCCTTTTATAGGGATCTATAGATATCTCTATTTCCATTAAACGTATATACGCTTTCCTAACTTAGATATAAGCTTATTTGTTATATTATTAAGATAGACGCTAAGCTTATCTATATCCTTTAGATATATAAGAAAAGAGGTTAGTATCTCTAATATATAGAAAGTCGTATAACCAATGTCAAGCTCTACTTTGACTATTCCAAGTGATTGTTTCAAATCCCTAGCCCTAAAAAGTATATTTGCTTTTCCTATACGTAACTTGTTAATCTCAAGCGATCTAATCATCTTTTTTAGTATAAAGAATTGTTAAAGTCTAGCAGTTGAAACGTTAGTAGCCCTAGTATCAGGCATAATCCCTTAGAATTTAGTCTTAGTATACCTATTAAGTATAAACTAAACGGCTTTTATTTTCTTAGTATCCTTTTCGCCATCTTTATACGGTTGTTCGCTCTTAGTAATTAGGTAGAGGAAAGCTTAGTTTATAAAGTAAGTTACTGCTGTTTATTCTTCTTTAAAACTGATTACTGGTACTTCGTTTCTAACTTAAGTTTGATTGGTTTTATAGTTATCTACCTATACTTTAAGCTTAGTATCTTCTTCCCTTACTTTATATTTATCGTCTAAACCCTTGTAATTAAGGAGGAACGCTATATATTGTCTGCGATCTTTGTTAATGCCTTTTTACTTAAGCTATTTACTTTTAACTGTTGCTTATTCCTCTTAGCTATATATAAAGGAGCGGTGATCTGGCTTGCTATAAATCTAATAACCTACTTTGGTATAGCTTTTATTATAGTCCCCTTGCTAGAGCTCGTTTCGCTTTCCATATCTAGTAGTACCTTTAGGTTATTGTATATATATTGCCTAGTTTCTCTTAAAGATTGAATCTATAATTGGGTTACTCTAATAGTTTCTTATAGGCCTAGTCTTTATTATAGTAAACCTATAGTCTATTAAGAATTAGCAATATATATAATCTACTTCCTTAACGTTAAGTGTTTAGCAGAGTATAGCTACTAGCTTTTTAAAGCTTGTTAGTAGTTTATATAGGGCAATCTTTAGCTTAGACACTCCTTGGTAGGCTTGGATTATATTTACGACTAGGAACTCCTTGTAGTTATAGAGCGGACTAAGCCTATATTAGCTTTGTTAGAGTCTATTAAGCAAGATCTAGAGAATTTCCTTTATAGACTTATTGCTATTCTTACTTTTAAGGTATATAGACTGGAAAGTAATAGTATTCTAGATATATAAGTAGTTGTTCTACTTAGTACTTATCTTGAAGTATCCCTTTAAGATACTATATAGTTATATAAAGGAGATGCTAAAAGGGATATAGTATAGGTGATATTCCTTAGCTTATCCTAAAAGTACGTTTGGAAAAACAGTGCCTAGTAGGCTATAATCGATCTAGAAAGTCTAGTATTAGTATAGGAAGAAACGAACTTTGTTATTAAGGATATCGTTGTTAGACCTAGAATAGCTGTCCTTTAAGTCCTAAGACTTAATGAAATCGGTTAGGGTTTTTCGATTAATACTTGTCTTGTTTATCTAGCCTGTTTCGATCAGTAGGATAGCTATATACTTAGTACTTCTATACGTAATATACTTATACTAGGTATACTACTCTTTATTATCTGCTTAAGGTTAAGTATATTCTTACCTATATCTAGTATTAATACTAGGGGTTTATATAGGTTGCGCAGGGTTCCGTCGTCCCTCTTAATTAGTTCTTTAGTTGTAGCCTTAGTAGTTACTTTAGCTGTAACCTTAGGTATAACCTTGGCTGGTACTTTAGGTGGTTAGTAGGAATCCGTAGCCTTCGCCAGCGCCCTTATTAGCCGGCAGGAATTCTGCTCTTATTATACTTCTAAGTCTATAAATCAGAAGTATTATCCGTAAGTCTAGATTTAGCGGGTAAAGGGTGTTTCCGAACTGGCTATAGTTACCGGTATAAAGCGTTCCGCTTTAGGCTACTGTCTGGCGTATACCTAGGTCTTAGCCGCTTACCGGTTGATTATTGTTTATGATCAAGCTGCTTTTTAGTCTATATTACTAGGTAGCGTTTGCAGCTATATTACCGATGCAATCCGCTTCCTTACCGATTTGCATCTCCCCCTATAGTGCCTCCTATAGCTAGGTACTAATTTCGGAGTCTTAGGTTATTATTAATGCAATCTTCTTCCCCTTTTCTGTTTAAGTAGGAAGAGATGTTATTATATACTGTCTATACTTAGCCTAGATCGATAGTCTATGGATTTAGGGGAGTACGTTAGGCCCTAAATTGTTAGACAGGTTGTTAGTAAGTATTATAAGTCCCTTAGAGAGCTTCTATCCTTTTAAGCTGTTAACTAGGATATAGCTATTGTTAAGCGTTTAGCGTAGTTATAAGTGTAGTTTGTTGTTCAACTTGTTAAAGTAGTTGGCTGTCTAGTCCTTGAAATCCAAGTGGAATTTGTAGTATAGATCTTTAGATTATCGCCTCTTATAAGTGCTAAGGTAGGAGAGTATATATAAGTTAAGTACTTTATCGCTATTATACTCTGGATTAATATGCTCTAGTAATCTATAGAAGGTTTAAGCATTAAATTTATCAATACTTATAATAGGTAGCTAGATAGGGAATTCTTATTTAAAACGCTTTTTAAGATCCTAGGCTATACTTAATGAAATACTTAGTATATAATAGGGGTTTATCTTAGTATCCTCCCTTTCTAAGGCTCTATAAGTAGAAAGGTCTTAGGATATTATAGTATATTGATTATAGTAAAGTTAGTTAGCGATATAGTTTTAGTAGTGTTCTCTTAAGCAACGTTTCCTTAGTTTAGAAGCTTAGGTCAAGCTTCCTTAGCCTAGAAGGATAGGTTTATAGTATTGGTTTTCTTATAAGTGATATTACTAAGTTAATAGGGTAGTTGTCTAGTCGCCTAATCGATAGCCCTTAGTAAGTAAACTGTAATCTACTTAGTTAAGGTTATTAAGCACTCGACTAACTACCTTACTGCTCTACATTACCCCTATATCGCAATATAGAGACAATACTGATTAGTATTAGTAGGTTTCTAGAGATTATAGTAATCTAAAACAATAAAGAGTAAAGCAAGCAGCAAGGAAATACTAGTTTAAGTTCTAGTTCTAGATTGTCTGTCTCCCTTTATCTAGAAGGTAGTTACATACCCCTTAAATACCTATGTTAGAGCAGAGCGCTTATTAGTAACTATTACATGGTATATAGGTACGCTACTCGTAGCTGTCGCATAAGTAACGCAGTGCGCGCCCTATTCCCAGAGCGGGAGGCTTAGTAGCGCAGTACGTGCCCCATTCCCAGAGCGAGAGGCTCATGTGCTGCGCGGTCACGGGGATCAGCACCTGATCCCCCTTACCGCAATCAACACCTACTACTTATAAGCAAGTCTTAAAACTACCTAGAGATAAGCGTAGTAAGTGGTTAGAGGCTATTACTAAGGGATTTATCCAGTTATTAGAGCTAGGGGTTTTTAAATTCCTACCTAGGAGTCTATTACCTTCTAACTATAAGCTTATTACCTGTTGAAACGTTTTTAAGGTTGAAAAGACGCTAAAAATAGGCCTATTAAGTATAAATCTCAGTTAGTAGCTAGGGGCTTTATACAGGTAGAAGGCCTAGATTATACTATAACCTACGCCTCTACTAGTATACCACCTACTTGGCGTATACTTCTAGCTATAGGTACTGTTCTAGACTAGAAAATAGAATAAGCTGACTTTATAGGGGTATTTCTTAATAGCGCTCTTAGAGAAGAAATATATATAGAAATCCCTAAAGGACTATTAGACCTAGCGGCTTCTAATAAGGCTATTTATAAGCTTTGACTGAAATACGGCTATAATCCTTCTACTCCTAATATTATTAAACTATCTAAAGCGTTATTTAAACTATCTAAAGCGTTATACAGTCTGAAACAAAGCCCTAAAGAGTGGCAAGATAAGCTTAAAATCTTACTTAAGAGCCTAGGCTATCTCCCTCTTATTTCAGATCCAGGGGTCTTCTATAATGCTAAAACCTGCCACTTTATCGTTACCTATATAGATAACTGTCTATTTATAGGGCCTAATATAGACTATATAACTGATTTAAAGAAACAGTTTAATAAGGTCTATACTATATAAGACTTAGGGCCTGCCGCCTATTTCCTAGGCATATAGATTATAAGGGATAGACCTAATAGGCGCCTGTAGCTTAACCAGTTATAGTATATAGAAGAGGCGGTTAGCCGCTTTAACTTAGCCGATTCTAAGCCTATATCTATTCCCTTATAGCCAGGGCTAGTAAGTCAACTTTAACTAGAGGAAGATATTGCTAGCCACCTCTATAATTCTACGGAAATTAAGCTCTATTAAAGCCTAGTAGGAACAGCTATGTATATAATGCTCCTTACTAGGGTAGATATTAGCTTTACCATACAGTAGCTCTCTAGGTCTTTAAATAGACCTATAAAATCATACTTAAACGCTGCTAAAAATCTTTTTAAGTATCTTAATAGTACTAAAGACTATAGCATCTGTTTTGGCTATAATAGAAATATAGTAGCTGATCTAGGGCCTAAGCTTAGTAGGAGTAGTAATATAACTATTAAGCTTAGTAGAGACTTTTACTCTAAGGAAGGGCCTAGGCCCCTAACTACTACCTCTACTACTATAGTAGATTCTAGAAATAGTAAAGGTAGTAGCCGGACTTCTAAAATTAATAGTAGTCTAGTCCCTATAGGCTTTAGTGATTCTGATTTTATAGGGGATAAGGCTACTAGTAAATCCACCTATGGCTATCTATATAAGTTAGCTAGCGGGCCTATTAGCTGGAAAACGAAAAGAGCTACTACTATTGCTCTTTCCACCCTGGAAGCTAAAACTGATGGACTTACAGAGGCTATACGCGAAGTACAGTAGATTATAGGGCTATTTTCTGAACTCTATAGGCCTATAGACCACCCTATTACCCTCTATGGAGATAATTAGGGCTCTATTACGGTAGCTAATGACCCTGCTCTATACGCTAGAACTAAGCATACCCTGCTGAAATTCCGGTACGTTAGAGAGCAGGTTAAGGCTAAAATAGTTACTATTATATATCTTAATACTAAGTGTATACCGGCTGACGGACTTACTCAAGCCCTACCAGTTAGTGGCTTTCAGTCTTTTATTAGGCTTTTAGGCCTATAACCTAAGGGAGCTTTTTACTAAGCTACCCTTTACCCCTATATATATACTCTATACTATATATATAGAAGGCCTGGCTTAGCCTAATTAGCTTATAAGACCAGTCAATAGTACCGGCTTCTTTACAGCCCTTTGGAATCACCTAATTCCTCTATATAGCCTTAAAAGGCTTATAAGGTCCTAGCTACTCTAGTACAGTTCTATAGGCGCCCTTGTGCTAGCATCAGCTCCCTGCGGCGTTAGGGAGGCCTATATTACTCTAGCTACGTCTAGAAGTACTCTAGTATATAGTATAGCTATATTTGGGAAATATAGGCTCCGGCTATTACTAGTAGTATACTTTCCTTTAGAGGAGGATTCTCTATATAACCTGTTACTTCCTTACTATATCTTGAAAGAACAGAGTAAAAAAGGGCATAAAATTCAAAACGTACTAAAAATTGCTTTCTCTATAAGAGGATAAAGGCGTTTATAAGCCCTTTACTCCTTCTATACTCTAGTGCGTCTATCAGTCGCTAGAGTATAGAATATCTAGATATTATATATCACTCTACGCTTTTAAGCTATAGTACCTATACTTGAAGATATAGGTTTGATTTCAACATCATATATATTCTTACTTCTTTCTATATATAATAGGGGTTTATCCTATATATATAAGGGCATAACCCCTTTGTCTAACGGAATAGTTTTGCTCTTTCGTTCTTATTTCTTAGGATTCTTCTATTCTTTACCTATATATAGCTTTCTAAGGCTTATAAAGGAACAGAAGAATCGAGGGGGTGTTAAACGTACAAAATAAGCTATAGCGCTCTAACGGTTATAGCTTAGGCAAAACGGATTTCAGTTCTCGAACTACTAGATCTATAGCTATATTCTAAGGGTGGACCCACTTTTGTAGATACTGCTAACTAAGCTATATATTCCACTATATAGCCTAGAAATAGCTTTAAAAGGCTTTTCTATTTTTGGATTTATGCCCCACTTTTATAGACACAGCCTCCTTAGGCTGTATAAGCGCTAGAAATAGCCTTAAAAGGCTCTTCTACTAGGTCACCTACCTACCCTGTACCTACCCTGTACCGCAGGAGCGAAAACAGAACTTACAGGAAAAGTCGTACAGCTTACCCTGCAGCTTAGGTAGCCGTAAGTCAATTATTTGAAATCGCCAGCTTATTTGGTTTTTCGGGAAGGCGCTATGCACCTACTAAGGCGCTCCTGCCATGTAGGAGGCAGGAACGGTCCCGGAGGGTATATGTAGGGAACGAAATTGCAAAGCCTTACCTACTGGACTAGAAATCAAATTATACGTTACCTACAACTATAAGCCTTATAGGCCTATAAGACCCACTAAAAGCCGTAATATATAAGCTTAAAGCCCCTATAATATAGCGCTATAGCCTATAACTATACCGTTATATAAGGACTTTTATAGAGGGAATACAGTAAAGGGCCCTACTTTACTATATTAGCACATACCTAGGAAGTGCTATTCAGGTCATATCAACGCTGTTGCTGCCCCTACGTACCCTATACGACTACTAATAGTAGGCTATAGTGGTTACAGATCCTTATATAGGATTACCCATTCCAATAGCTAGTCTAAGCTAGGCAAAAATCGTAGAGATAGTCCATTAGACTATAAAACCGATATTAAAGCTAACGACTATCCTATAGATCATACTAGCTAGTATACTTCCTCTTACCCTCTTACACTTTATTAAAGACTAGTAGACTATATTCCTGTAAATATAGAAAGTAGCCTCCCCTAGTATACTATTCTCGTTAGCTAGTAGTATAATGTAGCTAATCGAGGAGGTAAGGTCTGTATTATTAGCAAAAGACCTATTGATAGATACAAAGAACCTGGCTATAGCTAGATATAAAGGGTAATAAACTAGGCCTCGTTCTATTTTATTGATTTGCCACTAGATCTTAGCAATAAGGTACTTATAGTCCTTTAGCTAGGGTTATTTCGCTTTGGCAGCTATAGCTAAGTTGAAAGCTGCCTTAGGCTAGTAAATAGAAACTAGATAAGCCCTATAGGTCTATTACTTAATATATTGCTAAGCCGGCTTCCCTCCCTTTAAATCGATAGTTAATAAGCATTTTCCCTGCCCTTTTTGCTGTATTAAGAGGTTACTATCGAGGAGGCAAAGTTAGTAGCTATTGAAATCTACCTTCATTCCCTCTAAGACCCTTATAGCCAGTTTTGACTTAAAACTAGCCTTTTCTAGCTCTCCCTCTTCTAGCTAGGAAAAGGAGTTATCCCTAATAATAAGGGTATTGTCAGTCTATAGGTCAATAAGCCTAAATCCCTTTCCTAGGGTAGTAGTAGAAATTATAAGGTAAGGATTAAAGGAAGAAGACTATAGACTAAGAGAATTGATATGCTACTGCATATAGGTGGCAAACTAGTAAAGCCTAGCTTCTACTATACTATATAGCAGGCGGTTTATACGTAGGACTGTCCTAATAGGATATTTACCCTATAACTCCTTAGGTAGATAGAGGAGTATTTTACGGTTTAGGGGTATCTGAGACTAGATATATACCTATATAATATTACATAGCTATAGGTAAAGTTCAAAATTATAGAGAAGAGGAGGGTAAAGCGCTAGTATAATCCGTCAGGTATAATATTAGATAGTTAAGGACTAGGTAAGAAGACTATTCTTCCTAGGATCGCTGTATCTCTAGGCTATTAGTCTTAATTTCTTATATAGGCTAGAAGTCTTATCTTCTACTTCTTGGACTGTCTTTAACTTGAAAATCTTAATGCTATATAGGTCCTTTAGCTCTTAGATTACCTTAATTATACTGTTTTTAAGGAGGGTATTAATCTTAGTCTTATATAAAGCCTTAAAGGGCTTACTAGGTATAGTCATCTTGCCTTAGTACTGCAATTTTAGTGCCAAAGCGTAATCCTTTCTCTCCTTTTTAGAAAGGAAAACTTCTAGGGTATCTTAACTTATATAGTCTATCCTAATTAGGTAGACGCAAGTGCACTTTAAAACGCAAGAACGTAGTATATACTATAATCTGTCCTATACCTTAGTATTGCAGGTTATTCGCCTAAGTTATAGGCCTAGGATATCCTTTGTTACTATAGACTGCGTTTTATCTCTAGGATCTGCGCTATATACTGCGGTTTAGGCGGGTAGTATATTAGGTTATAGGTTAGGTTATAGCTTAGTAATCTCTGGTGAAACCTAAGCCCTCTAAACTTTTCCTAGCTAGCCCTACTTTCTAAGTAGTACTAGGTCTAGGTAGATCAACCTTTCCGCTATATCTGAATTTCTCGGGTTCTTAGGGTCTCCTACCTACCATAGTTCCTAAAAGTACAGTTTAACTACTATACTTCTAAATTCCGTAATACTATTAACTATATCTATAGTTATAGTATTGTTATTTATAGCTATAACCTTATATAGCCTGTTCTACCTGCTATTCTTATAGTAAACCAAGACTTCCTACCTAATTTGTAGTGCCCTAGGTAGGATTGTCTGAGTATCTAGGCTGCTCTACGTATCAATAGCGTTCCTAACGGCCCTTCTACTTTGCTACTTTTTAAGCTTAGCTATTGCTTTCTTAATAGCTTCTATCTAGGTAACTTAATCCGGGCTTAGTAGCGAGTTCCTAGTTAGCCAAGAGAAAGTACTAAAAACTAGTAGAGTAGGGATTAAACCGTTAGGTCCTACTATATTATTAACGGTAAAGATAGCGGCTTATAAGCTAGCCGTTTTCGATATAGTAGCACCGGCCTCCTTACGGATAATCTTATATATCTATCACAGGGGGGTATAGCAGCGCTCTACCTTACCTACTAAGTTATAGGCCTCTACTAGGACATATATAACCATAAAACTAGCTAATTTTGCTTTAGTCTAGAATTCCCTAGCTATAAAGTTAGTCTTCTAGTTATACTAAAGGATATCTAGCAGTCTAAGGTAAATATCTATTTAGTACTTCTTTAGCTGTTCCTAGGTCTCCTTTGCCGTTATATCCTTAAAGGAATCGGCTGCTTAAAAGAAGGTAGCTATATCGACTATATAAAGTACCTTCTAGCTGTTAAGATCTAAGATATCTACTATTACCCTATAGTTAAAGTGGATATCGTCTATAAGCGTAAACTTAAAACGCCTAGAGATAGCTCTCTTAACCTAGTAGAAGTAATAGAACTTATTAATAAGCTCTCACGTACTATATTCTACTTGATAGTTAGTATAGTAGAGGATCTTATATAGCTTTTTTACTGATAGGTAGCTATATCGCCGATAGATCTGTTGAAGTTAAGCCTCTAGTAGTTCTATTCAGTATAGTTGCGTTTTATCTTGTATAAATATGGCGTGTACTGCGCTGTTGAGTACTATAATCTATAGGTAGTCCTATGTCCTAGTAATTAGAATCCACTGCTCCCCCTTAATAGGGTAGTCTATTGTATTATCTAGGTAGATCCCAAGGCGATCTATATCCTAGAGGTAAAGTAGAAAAGAGGTAGGTATATCTAGTATATAGAAAGTTGCCTTTCTAGTAGTGGTATCTACTATAATAGTCCTGATAGATTTATTTACCTTACTTAGTCTAAAGGTCAAATTCGCCTCTCGAGCCCTAGCCCTATTGATATGAATCCTAGGTACCTGTTGTTAAAGGGCTAGTACTTAACGTATTCTAGCAGTCGAAAAGTTAGTAGCTCTTATATCAGGTATAATACCCTGAAAAACCATCTTGGAATACTTATTAAGTACAAATCAGGCGGAAGTTAGTATATTATGCGCTTTAAAACCGGGTTCTCTGCTATAGCAAGGTTCCTCTCTATATAACCTATAAAGGAAAGCTTTATCTATAAAGAAAGTAGCTGCTACCTTGTTTTTAGTAGAGTCTTTAGTATTATTTAGTCTATAGTTAAGATTATCCTTTATTATGCTCTCTTTAGACTTAGAGCCTTTATATTCTACTAGGAAAGACTAATACCTCTTCTTTCCTCTATAAGGGTCGATTTCCCGGCTTTTTAGCTAGTTATGTTAGTTCTTCTTCTACTCTTTCTCTAAGTACTTAGTAGAGTAGTAGCTATTCTTTTTATAGATCTAGTAGTATTAAAATTTTCTAGAGGTAGTCCTTAGCTATAGCTTCTTAGAGAAATACTATAAGTCTATTAGATACTACTAGCTTTCTATCTCTTCTACTTCTAAGGTACCCCTTAGTATAGCTATTAATTCCTTAAATCCCTTAATTAGCTTATACAAAGCTAACTTTAGTTTAGGTACTCTTTAGTATACCCTTACTATATTTAAAGTAAGAATCTCCTTACTCTAGTAGATAGGCCTTAGAGCCTGCTAGATTATAGGTAGCTTATTAAGCAGGAACTAGAGTACGTCTTTATTGCTTTTACCAGTGTTTTCTTATTATATACTTTAGAAAGTAATAGAGCTCTATATTATAACTAAGTTCTGCTTTTTAGCTTTTATCTAAAAGTATTTATTTAACCTAGTATATACTAGGTGGAAAGGATGAAGCTAGTTAAGGTAATTAACCTGGTAATTCCTAGCCTACCCTAGGAGTATATAGGGGAAGACTAGATATAAAGCTATATAGTCGATCTAGAATATAATATACTAGTAGAGGAAGATCTTAACCTTATTGTCTAGAATCTTAGTTTCTGCTTTACTATAGTAGTTACTACTATTCTACACTTTCCTAAAGTCAATATATAGCTTTTAGTCGATAAAGGCTATGTTATACCTCTTTATTAGCTTAGAGTTAATTTACAGGTACTCTAGGCTTCCTACCTTAATATAGAGAACTGGCAGTAGATAGAAGGGTATAGTCAACTGATTATACCCTCTTTAGTACTGCTAACTTAAGTTAAAGCTTAGTAGTCCTTAGTAAAAACTATTACTAAATCTAGGTCTAGGTCTATATCTAGGTCTATATCTAGGTCTAGGTCTATATCTAGGTCCACCTCTATATCCCATATTTATTAGTCCTTAAGCTAAAGTCCCTAGCTTTAGCCCTTAATTCAATAGAGCTAGCTAAAGAGAATAGAGAAGTAAAGATAGCAGTAGAGGTACCTCTTTGCCTAGAATGGGTAAAAAACAAAGGGTCCTAGTAACCTTAGTAGGTAAGGAGGTAAAGAAGCTAATTATAATACAACCTTTTATAGTACTAACTAGGGGCGAGTCTAGTTAGTAGGTTTCCCTATAAAGCTCTTGTTATTAGCAAACCTAGCTAGTTCGCCATCTTAATAGCTCCTTATTAGGCTTATACTAAAGCTACTTGCCCTAAGTAGCTATATTAACTCTATCTTGATAATTATAGAGGCCTTTTAGAAATCTTTCTTAGTCTACCTGTTAAAGCTATAAACTACCTTTATTTGTAGCTCTTCTTTCTTTATTTTCAGCTTCTAGTATTCTACCACTTCTACTAAAAGGTAGGTATTAATAATCTTTGTCTTAACAGCTTAGTTCAAGATAGTCTAGGGTTTTAAAGAAGGTTATTATATCTAGTAGATAGGCTTTACTAGATAGTAGCTATTAGGGCAATCTATCGAGTATCTTATCTTTAGCTATCGGTATATATATATAGATCGTAGTATTAGCTATTTAAGATTATATATCGCATTCAATTCGTCGGTTTGAAGGCGTACTTATAATGTTAAATTCTCGTCTATCAAACTGTTAGATAAGTTCGGACAAGTAATTATTGATTTTTAAAAGTATATCTGCGTTTTATCCTACGATTTTAAGGCGTAGTTGCTATGAGAATTACTAAGCAAGAGGATCCTTCTTTTATCTTAGTAACTAGCCTAGCTTTTCCTCTTTTTAGGTTTAATTCTAGCATAGTTGTTAATCTAGCTATTCTACTCCTACTATTAATCAATAATAGAAACTAATCAGGATTAATTCGCTCTTACTATAGTGGAGACTTTCGATAGTAAGGAATAAAAAGCAATATAGAGAAGGAGTAATAATAAAGCGTAAGCTACTAAGCAAAGTAACAAGTAACAATTACTATTAATTCCGTAATGATTAATCTCTGTTTCTATCCTCCTCCCCTACCCTTTCTGTCTTAGATACATAGGTTTTAGCCAGATATCCTTTACTAGGGTTACGCCTAGCGCTAGTATAAGTGTTATGCCCTACACCTAGCCATTACTATTCCGTGACCAATATACTCCAGCTATAGTAGCCTACTAGCAACCAACAATAACTGATTTAAAGAAACGGCTTAATAAGGTCTATGCTATAGAAGACTTAGGGCCTGCCGCCTATTTCCTAGGCGTGTAGATTATAAGGGATAGACCTAATAGGCGCCTATGGCTTAACCAGTTATAGTTTGTAAGAGAGGCGGCTAGCCGCTTTAACTTGGCCGATTCTAAGCCTATATCTATTCTCCTACAGCTAGGGCTAGTAAGTTAACTTTAACTAGAGGAAGATATTACAAGCCACCTCGGTAATTCCATGGAAATTAAGCTCTATCAAAGCCTAGTAGGAACAGCTATGTATATAATGCTCCTTACTAGGGTAGATATTAGCTTTACCGTATAGTAGCTCTCTAGGTCTTTAAATAGACCTACAAAATCACACTTAAACGCTGCTAAAAATCTCTTTAAGTATCTTAACAGTACTAAAGACTATAGCATCTGTTTTAGCTAAAACAGAAATACAGTAGCTGATCTAGAGCCTAAGCTGAGTAATAGTAGTAATACAACTACTAAGCTTAGTAGAGACTTTCACTCTAAGGAAGGGCCTAGGCCCCTAACTACTACCTCTACTACTATGGGGGTTCTAGAAATGGTAAAGGTAGTAGCCGGACTTCTAAAATTAATAGTAGTCTAGTCCCTATAGGCTTTAGTAATTCTGATTTTACAGGGGATAAGGCTACTAGTTAATCCACTTACGGATATCTATATAAGTTAGCTGGCGGGCCTATTAGCTGGAAAACGAAAAGAGCTACTACTATTGCTCTCTCTATCCTGGAAGCTAAAGCTGATAGACTTACAGAGGCTATACGCGAAGTATAGTGGATTATATGGCTATTTTCTAAACTTTACAGGCCTATAGACTACCCTATTACCCTCTATAGAGATAATTAGGGCTCTATTACAGTGGCTAATAACCTAGCGCTACACGCTAGAACTAAGCATACCCTGCTGAAATTCCGGTATGTTAGAGAGTAGGTTAAGGCTAAAATAGTTACTATTATATATCTTAATACTAAGTATATACTAGCTGACGGACTTACTAAAGCCCTACTAGTTAGTGGCTTTCAGTCTTTTATTACGCTTTTAGGCCTATAACCTAAGGGAGCTTTTTACTAAGCTACCCTCTACCCCTATATATACACTCTACACTATATATATAGAAGGCCTAGCTTAGCCTGATTAGCTTATAAGACCAGTTAATAGTACCAGCTACTTTCCAGCCCTCTGGAATCGCCTATTACCTCTATATAGCCTTAGAAGCCTTAAAAGGTCCTAGCTACTATAGTACAGTAATAGAGCCTATACCAGCCGGGCTTACAGGGCTATTTCCAGTGTTAATAGGGCGTAACTGGCCTATATTAGACGTAAAGGTAGTAAACCGCTCTTTACTATTACTAATATGGTCTGTAGATCCCGTATCATATAGCCAACTATTATAAAGAGCAGGGTCTCTAGGGCGTCTTCTAGGCTGATTATCTTTATATTTTGCCTTGTTATTAGAAGAGGTTTTGAGGCCTTTTCCTTTAAAGTCCTTACACTTCTTATACCCTTTTAACGCTAATAGCTGTGCTAATTAGGTATCAGAATCGCTAGAAGAACTAGAATTAGAACTAGAGTCGAATTCCTCTTCTTCTTCTATAGCTAGGTTATAGGACCCTAGCATAAAGGAGGCTTGTTCAGCACTTTTAGCACTATAATTCTGCCCTTCAACATTATAACTAGCCTTCTTCTTACCCTTTTTCTTATTTTTACCCTTCTTACTAAGGTTAGAATTTGAATTAGGGGTTGAATTAGAGCTATTAGCTATATAAGCTGCTCTATACGCCTCTATAGCCGGGTTCCTAGATTCTTCTAAAATATCAGCCATTAGATATTCTATATTAAGGCTAGAGGCTATAAGGCCTAGCATTCTAGCCTGTCTTATAGAGCTCTTTTAGCGTGATACCCAGCTAGGAAACTTAGATTCTAGAGCCTTAAAATACTAATTTGGTATTAAAGAGGGATCTATATCTATTTTAGCTATGGTAAGCTTAGCAAGATAGCCGTTAAATTCAGCGTTAAAAGCTGATAAGCCCTTTTTATAGGTACTAAAGGTAAGGGCGTGGAATTCGTTATAGACGTCCTCCTTTTTGGACTCTATAGGTCGGCTATACTGCCTAACAAGCAGCTTAAAGGCCTTAGAAGGTATATAAATCCATGATATAGCAGCCCTAGGGCCACTAGATAAGCTATCACGTAGAAGCATTAAAAGAACAGCTTGATCAGAGTCGCTATAAGTGTTAGATATATTAGGGTTTTCTAAAAAATTAGATATCCCTAACGCTCTTAGCACTATACTTAAAGCCTGAATCTACTGTTCAAAATTGCTTTCCCCGCTAAGCTTACTATCGTCCGGTATAGTATAGGCCTTTTTAGAAAGCTCCTTTACTATACTACTAGTAATAGTATCCTTAAAGCCTTCCTTAGACCCTGTATCTATAGGGGGGTCTAAATTACTAGTAGCTGTATTATCTACAGCCGGCCCTAGATAGGGCTCTTTCCTAGGGGGATATGGAGGAGACTCTAAATCCATAGTACCGCTAAAAGGATCAAATCTAGGGCTATAGCTAGTTTTTCCAATAGTAGCAGCTGCAGCGTTACTACTATTAGTTAAAGAAGCTAAAGTAGAAGATATATTCTTTATAGCGCTAACGCTATCCTCGACAGAGGCTTTTAGGGTATTTAGACTTAAAAGTAGTGTTTTTATATCACTAGATTAGCTAGCTATAACTCGCTTATAAGATTTTATATGCTGTTTTAGGACTTCTATAACCTCGCTATAGTCTTCGCCATCTTCCTTATCTTCTGATAGGGTTCGTATAGGTAGTGGAGGCCTAGAAGATTGCCCTAGATCAGCTGGGTTACTAGCCCTTTTAGGGGCTATACCCTTCCCTTTAGCTTGATCCGCCATTGTAAATAGGCTACTATTTACTTATAGTACTAGTAAAAGCACTTAATTAGCTTCCAGTTCACTAAAGCTAATTAGCTAGCTTACTAATTATAGTAGTGATTTTCTAGGCTAGTCTTAGCGCTTAGTAGGTTTATAGCGCTGCCTACTTGCTACTTAGTAGGGCTTTCTAGTAGAAATTCTAAACTAGGCTCTAAGATGGGGACTAGAGACTTCGACGTAGGGACTTAACTACCGCCTATAGATATATCTATAGAAAGGGCTCTATAGTAGGGAAATATAGGTCTTTAGCGCTAGAAATTCTAAAACGCTAGCCTTTCTACTTCCAGCTATAAGTAGAAAGGTCTTTTAGTATAGGTAAGTATACTAGCCTAAGTATATAAGAGCCCTAAATGCTCGTCAATACTATAGGACTTAGATTTCTTAGCGATTTCTCCTTCTAGATTTTCAGGCTTTTTAGTCCTTAAATAGCCTTCAATAAGATGTAATATATAGCTTTTTAGGGCTAATATAGTACTATATTTTCAGCTATAAGAGGCTTAAATAGCCCTATATATATAGGCAGAGGTAGCGCTTTGAAATTGGACTCCAACGATAACTATCCCACAGGCTATCCGGGCTCATAACCTATTGGAATGGGTAATCCTATATAAGGATCTAAACCGACATCAAACATCCGAAAACGCGTTCTTGGTCAGGAACGCTCCAAATCGACTGCACTCTTTTGCGATTAACTTGTCTAATTGAGGATACAATACATGCCAAATTTGGCCGCAGCGCTGTCCGCCGTTTAACAGCGCTATAGTTAGATTCTGACCGTACGATATAGTCGACTATAGCGAGAAATCTATAGCAGGGGCGTACAGGCCCTATAGTTACGTGCCCCCCTGGCACCCCTAACTGTCATAGTCCGTTGTCATCCTGTACATATATAGCTTTGTCTTACACTAGGACCTTCTGTCCTATGTATAACAACATCTTTCTACAACCTATCTTTGCTCTAGCTATGACAGTTTGTTGTACCTATATATTCTTGCTAAATTAGCAAGATTTAGTAAGTAAAGAAAACCTCTTGTTAAAAGTCCATTTTGACAAACAATTTGACAAATCCCCCTATTTCTATCCCCCTATTTCTATATATACTTCAACTATAAGTTACTACCAATTCTATAATAGCAACTAACAGCAACTAATTAGTAGAAGACTAGCTTTAAGTATAAGGCTTAGAGGTACTAGGCTCCTTAGGAATACCAGCTACTAACTTGGCTAACCTTATCTTATCTAGCAACGATTAACTACTTTATTTCCTATAAGCTATAAATTTTAGAATTTTAGGTATCTCTACCGACTTAGCTATAACTTCCTCTAGGGCCCCTTCTGCCCCCCCTCTGGCTACTTTTCCCTAACCCCCTTTAGCTCCTATCTTAATAAGTTATACAACTCTATCCTTACTCCTTAGTATTGATCCTCCGACCTTTAATAGAACCTCTACAAACTCTATTAAATAGTAGATAGCCTATATTACCTGGAAGTCCTAGGTCTTAGTAAAGCTTGCTATTAATAAAGCTTTTTTCTCTAATACCCTAGTCCAAGTCCTCTATATTTTATAGTGTCTTAGTAGGGAACCTTATTAGTAAATTTACCTAGAAGTTAACAAGCTAGTTACGCTAGCTTATAGCCTCCCCTCTAACGCTTCTATAATCACGTATATTGCCGATATTTTTGCATTACTAGACCCTTAGTATCTTATAGAAGATATTAGTACAATTAGCCTTACTAAACTAGAGAAACTGGATATAGATAGGGATAAGCTCTTATTTGCCGACTTCCTAATAGAGCTAGTACAACTCTACGAATATTCTAACTAGACCTTTGTATAATGCGTTACCTATCTCTAATAGAAAGTAGGTTAAAAGCTATACTATACTATTGTTAGTATGGTAGACTGACTTAGCCCTATAGACTTTATAAAGTAGATAGAGCTTTACTAGAAGCTCTAAAACAATATTACTATAGAATAGTATTAATCCTAGATCGGCTTTAGGTTAGTACTACCTTCTTAACTAGGATTTTATAACAACGGTAACCCTATAGTATTAAGAGCTATTCTAACCCTAGGTTCCTACCTTTCTCCTAAGGAAAAGGCCTATAGAATTAACAACTGCCTTTGCTTATATTATAGTAAGCTAGGCCATCTTGCCTATAACTATAGAGCAAAGAAGAACAGACCTACTACTGCCTTAGCTATAGCTCTATAACTGAACTCTAAAGGAAAAGCCTAGGCCTAGGAATACTGGATTATTATCCTAGGCCTTTTACCTTTAATCTAGAGTTCGTTATTACCTTAGGCACAGTTTATACTAATTCTTTTTTGCTTTTTACTATCTTAGTATATATATAAGGCAAGGTAGTCCCCCTCTAAACCCTTATCAACTCTAGTTATTCTCTGTTTAGATTCGTTAATTCTTTTATAGTAGATTGCTTAGGGTTAAAACGATCTACTTTAGATTTACCTTACCCTCTATACCTTATAGATAGTAAGTAGGCTAGTCTTATTATAGATTTCTATATCCTAGACTATTTATTTGGTTAACCTGATTCTGGTTGTACTTCTAAGCTATTATCTCTATATATCTAGCCTCTAAGCTCTTCTAGACTGGATATAATTCTTAGCCTCCTCTAGCTTTATACCTATAATCCTTTACTAGACTAGGCTTCTAGTACTATAACTATTAATAGAAGGATACTGGTTATACTCTAAAATAAGGATCCTCTAATACCTATCTAAGGCTCTTCTAACTCCCCTTTAATTACCAACTAGGATCCTTCTAACTTGCAGCTTCTACCTGCCATACTATTCCTATCTTTTATAAAGGACTTGAACATCTCTAGTATATTAATAGTAGAACTCTATATAGTAATAGATATATTACTTTAAAGAGGGTTTACTACTAACTTATTCCTAACTCTAGATAATACCGATACCTTCCCTTCTTGTCTCTTTAGGGTATCTAACAAGGATATTAAAAAGTATCTTAAAATCAACCTACCTATTTTAGAAAACAATATTAAGAAACTCTTACTGCCTATATATTACAACTTAATTACAGCTTTTCTTCCTATAAACTTAGAAATACTACTACCTTACCGTCCCTTCAATCACTAAGTCGAACTTATCCTAGGCAAGTTACTACTAGCTACTCGATACTGCCCTATAAGCTCCTAGGAGCTCCTAGTAATCCGGAAATACCTGGATAACTACCTTTCTAAGGGCTTTATACAGAGTAGTATATTATTAGCAGCTATACTAGTACTATTAGCAAAAAAGCCTGGTAGTGGGGTACGAGTCTGTATTAACTACTAAGGCCTAAATAACGTTATAATCAAAAATCGATATCCAATTCTACTTATTAGAGAAACGTTAGACATATTATACTAGGTAAAAATATATACTAAACTTGATATTATAGCGGCATTTAACCAGATCCGAATTGCCCTTAGTAATGAATAGAAGACTGTATTTACTACCTGCTTTAGCCTATTTAAGTGCTTAGTAGCAAATTTCGGTATAATAGGCGCGCCTAGTACTTGGTAATACTTTATTAACCATATTTTGTTTAATATATTAGACAAATATACAACCGCTTATCTGGACGATATTCTTATCTTTAGCGATATACCTGCGAACTATACCCGATACGTCTATAACATGCTTATAAGGCTAATAAATACAGGCCTTATAGTAGATATTAAGAAGTATAACTTTCATACTACCTGGATACGATACCTCGGACTTATTATTTCGATATCCGGTATCTCTATAGACCCTGAAAAGATTAAAGCAATTACGTCTTAGCCCTGCCTAGAATTACTATAGGATCTATAGCAATTCTTAGGCTTCTCTAATTACTACTAACGTTTTATCTCTGGCTTTTTATCTATAGTACGTCCGTTAACATCTCTTTACTATAACAGGGCCTAGACTAGGCTATAGTCTAGTTCCTTCTAGGAGAAAACCTCCTTCTAACGTTTAAAGCAGGCTTTTACTATAGTACCTATCTTACAATACTTTAACCCTAGCTATAGGACAGTAGTAGAGATAGATATATCTAACTAGGCCTTAAGAGGCGTATTATCCTAATACGATTTAGAGGGGGTTCTATACTTAGTTGCCTTCTTCTCGGCAAAATATATACTAGTAGAATACAACTATAAGATCTATAATAAGAAGCTCCTAGCTATTATTAAAGCGTTCGAGGAATAGAGATCGGAACTATAGAGCCTAGACTGCCCTATTGAAATATTTATAGACTATAAAAACCTATAGTACTTTTATATAATAAAAATCCTTAACTAAAGGTAGGTTTAGTAGTTTAAATTCCTAGGCGATTTCCAATTCCAAATTACCTATAGGCCTAGCAGCAACTACGTTGTACTAGACGCCCTCTTCTAATACCCTGGCGACTCCCTAGCGACTTCCTTAGATTTATCAGACGCCTAGATTGTAAGGAGATCTTAGGTTTTACTTCTAGACTTAAAATAAGGTTATGTCTGACTTACTACTGTCCCTCCTTTTCTTTTTCTTACGCTTGATACGTCTAATTCAATCGACTCTGTTATTTAGGCTGCCTATTCTAACTGCTAGGATTCTTAGAGGCTCCTAAACTACGTTTAGAACCCTAATTGCCGTACATTTCCGCCTAAGCTTAGACTGCTCCTATAGGCTGCTATAGCTAACTATATGGTAATTCATAGCCGACTTTATATCAATAACTGTCTTTTTATCCTACCTAACGATAGGATAAGGCTATAAGTCATTTATAGAAACCATAGTCTATTGCCAGCAGGGTACCCAGGCTATAATAAGATACTGGAACTCCTATAACGCTCCTATTATTAACTGTATATTAAGCAGGATATTATGTAATTTATTATAGCATACTATATTTACCGCTGTACTAAGAACGCTAAAGGAGCTTCGCTAGGCCTCCTTATACCTTTGCTAGTCCTTTTCTAGCCTTAGACTATAATAAGTGTTAATTACATCTTACCTTTTCTAACCTACTACTAATATAGGGTCGACTACTAGCATATTCTAGTTATAGTTAACAGACTAATAAAAATAAGATACTTTGCTGTAGTACCCGACCTTTCTACTACTATACTTGCCTCTACCTTTATTATAAACATCTTCTAACTCTATAGTACCTTAGACTATATTAAATTAGACAGGGGTACTTAGTTTGTTAGTACCTTATAGAGGGAACTTTACCGCCTTTTAGGAATTACCTTATAGCACTCCTCTATAGCTTACCCCGAAACTAACAGATAGATAGAAATTATAAATACCTACCTAGAACAGTACCTACAAGCTTTTATTTCGTTCTACTAAGATAATTAGGTAGACTGGTTACCCCTAGTAAAGTTTGCAAGTAATAACTATAAGTTAGAGGCAACCTATCTTATACTATTCTTTGCTAATTACAGATGGTACCCTAATATAGGCGTCGAACCTAAGCTGCCTATAACTCCCCTATATACTAATGTCGAATAAAAAGAGTTCTTAAATGCCTAGTCTATCTATAAGAGACTATAAAGAGTAGTTAACTATACTTAACTATTTATAGAACAAGCTTAAACTCGTATAGCTAAGACTATAAATAAAAAACGCTAGAACTTAGTTTAGTATAAAGTTAGGGATAAGGTATAGGTTAGTACTACTAATATTTAACAGGGTTAGCCACTTAAAAAACTTAGCTATAAGTAGCTTGGCCCTTAGAGGGTATCTAAGGTATATAGACGGGCAGTAGCAGTATATATCCCGCCCCTATATAAGATCTTCCCTATCTTCTATATATCTCTAGTCCGACTTGCCTCTAAGGGGCTACCGGGCTAACATTCTATAAACCTACTATTGTTACCTTATAGAGCTGTCCTATCTAACAAAGGCCCTAAACTAGAAATTAAGTGGTACTTCGATAAGATACTTAACTCTTACCTTAGAAACAGCGCCCTTAAATATAGGATCTAATAGCTAAAACCCTACAAACCTACCTAGAAACCAGCAACGAATATTCAAGGCTATACAAGCAATATATGGGATTTTTATACTAAATATCCCGCTAAGCCCGGCCTACCGGATTGGTTCTAAGAGTAGGGATTGCCTATTTTATAACGCCGAATCGACTTAGCACCGACTTAGTAAAAAATACGCCAAAACGGCCATAAAAAACCCTATATTCTACGAAATAACCACCTACCCAATTCAGCATAAACACTCGTATAGGCCGCTGCCTAAGCGTCCCTATTACGAGGTTCGGTACTATCATATAGCACCTTAGCCAGCCTCTTCTTCAAGGCTACTATAACTATATAGTAGCTATTATATATATCAAGACCAGGCTATGTCTGACAAAACTATACATTACAATAGCGTGTAAAATCTCCTAAAGCCTCGTTAGCGCCCTAGGGGGTAAGTAGCGGCACAATATAGGTATAGTACTAACAACGATTCTATATGAAATTTTTATATACAATAATCTTCTCCTATATAATATATTAGCAACTAGCCTCTAACTTGTAACCGAACCTCTATCTAGACGCCACCTTATCAGTCACCTATTATAGAAAAAACTTTTATCCTATTTATATTATACTTTATATAATATACCTTAGTCGCGGTATTAAGGTTATATAGCAGCTAGTATACTACTATAGTAACCTAGGACCGTTCTAGCTTGTTAAAATAATACTGCACGTTCCTAACAGGTCTATTAGGATCTATCGTCGATATAGTACAAAATCTCTTAGTAACGTAGTATATAGGTATATATTCCTCTATCTTATACTGTAGAACCTCTATAGGCTACTATAGGCGTTAATACTATATTATACCCAACTTGCTAGGAGCTCCTTAATATACCGCTAAACAATTGGCCTTTTTCTGCTTTATATAATGCTTATACCGCTGCCCTCTAGCAGCGGTTACTATATATAGCTCTATAGAAAAAATACTAACAGGCCTACCACAATATATAGCTTTCGTTATATGGAAAATGACAGACCTAATATATGCTTTATATAGGACCTCCTTTACTAGGGGAGCAGATTAAGGAGTTAGGGCTATATCTATAGAGGTTTAGCAACAATTTGTAATAAAAGCTAACTAGGTTACGCGGTTAGTATATAAGGGAGAAAATTTTAACGACTCGATAGCGACTTAGGCTGGTGTCGAACTTATAAAAAGGCAGCTTCGGCGCTACGCTAGTGTTTAGCCTAGTAACAGGTAGGTCTGCCGTCTAATAGAGAAGGTAGGCCCAACTGGTAGGCTATAGTACCTAATTAGGAAGGTAGGTTAAAATGCATAGGCCTGGACGTAGGTCAGATATATATAGGCCTTAGCACTGTTATTTTAACCCTTTATACAGGTCCTATTACCGCTATCTTTAGACGCAAATTAGAAGCGATATACTTACGACTAAACAACAATATGCATAATACTACTATATACGATTATTATTTATAGTCAAGGACGACTATAGTTTTAGGGCAGGGTGCTGTTACAGTCTGTTATCATCCTATATATATATAGCTTCATCTTACACCAGGACCTTCTGTCCTATATACAACAACATCTTTCTACAACCCATCTTTGCTCTGGCCATGACACTAACCCTCTAGGCCCTTGCCCTACTTCCGCTATCCCTAGCCCCTTAATCAACGAGCCTACCCCTAAACCCGATTACACAAGCCATACATTTGCGCCCTACCTCTCTAGCGATATAGCCATAGCTATAGCCACTACTACTGCTACTGCTACCGCTACTACTACTACTTCTACTACCAATTCTACCACTACTATAACCGCTATTAGGCCGAGCGATATATCGTTTAATAGCCCTTTTAAAGAGCTTTCTAGCAGTTAGCAAGCTACTACCGCTAACGCTGCTACTGCCCCCCTAAAAAAAGGGAAAGAAAAGGAGAAAGCTTTACCGCTGTCGACTCTTGCCCTTACCTTCTCTAGCCTTATAGACTTGATAGTTAGCCTCTTAATCAATAACCCGGCTTTTAAGGAAATTGTCGAATATATAGGGCTAGCTAGAAAGCTAGCTCTAACGTAAATACTAAAGGAGGAGGAGAAGAAGGTAGTAATTCCAATCTTTCCTTCTTTTACTAGCTAGGCCTAAAAGCAGAAGAAGTAGCAGTACTAACAACAATAACAATAACAATAACAACAATAACAATAACAGTAGTAACTAGCCCCTTAGCCTAAGACCTGCCGTACCTAGGCTACTATAGTAGCAGCTAGGGTAAAGCCAACTAAACTAGGCCTAGAAAAACAAGTCCTTATACGCCTAGGATTAGCCTCCTCCCCCCTTAGTCAGAAATTAGCGCCAGAGATCGTATAGGCAGTTTAAAGGGCAATAGGGCATACTATTAAGGGGGTAAGGACCCTACCAAGCGGTAACCTTATACTAGTTATAGAGGAAGAGAAGGTAAAAAAGGCCTTAGAGGAAAATATAGCCTGGCTAGCCTCTTTATTACCAGAGGCCTCCCTCTATACCACTACCTAGGCAGTAGCTATTAAGGGGCTTATAATAGCTGATCGGATAACAGAAGCTAGCCTTTTAGTAGCTATAAAAGAAGTATATCCCTTAGCCCTCCAAGCTAAAGTCTAGTACCTACTCCAAATCGAAAGAACAAGAGTCTTAGCACTTATAGCCTTTTCTAGCTAATAAGAGGCTTATAAGGCCTGTTAAGACAGTATCTTCTAGGCTTATAAGGCCCTAAAAGCGGAGCCTTATATCGATAAGGCTAGGGCCCTTTAGTACTTTAACTACTAGCGTTAGAGGTATAAGGCTAAATACTGCTACTCCCCTGCCCTTTGCTATAACTATAGCTAAGAAAAGAAGAAGTATACTAACAAAGCAGCCTATACTAGGGCCTAAAACTGCCGGAACTGCTAAGGAGACTACTATACTAGGGCAGAGGAATGCCCTAAAAGAAAGAAATATAGGGTATAAGCAAAGGCCTACCTTTAAAATAGGCCTATTAACTTTAACCTTCTAGGCCCTCTTAAGCCAGCAATATCAATAGAAGACCGGCTAGAAGGAGAAGAGGGCTATATAGTAGTAGCTGGAAAACGCCGCTATAGACGCCCTTCTATAATACCCGCTACTACCGCTACTATAGCCCCCCTTTCCTAAAGGACAATAAGGGAGGCTTTCAGCAAAATCCCTACCGCTACCTTTACTGCTACTACTAACCCTATAGCTATAGCTACAGCTATAACTATACCCTCCTCCCTAGAGCCAGCAAGGGGCTCTATAGAGGAGGAGGATATAGATATGCTCTAAGTCTTTTCTTTCCTTTTATTTCTACTCCTTTTATTTAAGACGGCCTCCCTCCTTTCCTTTAGACTACTTTCCTTCTACCCTTCCCTATAGCTGGTATCTTACTACTATACTTAAGGTAAGAGGGAAGGCTATAAGGCTAAGCTTATAAGCTTTTAAGCTTTAAGCCTAGACCTACCTTTACCTCTTTCGCTGATAAGACCCCTTCCTTATTCCCCTACCCTAAGCCCTATATTAATTAAGATATAGGGCGTTCTTACGGGAGATAGGTAGGGGAATAGGCGCGATTTCCCTTAGTAGCCTCCTAGACGGCCTCCCCTTGCGTTGTTTTTCTTTTAGTACTGCTCTTTTCCTCTTGCTAGGTTGCCCGCCTTGTCGAGCTCGTTGGAGGTTTTTCATCCGTTTTCCGGTTTTCCTCTAGCATAAGTATAAGCTAGCAGCCCCTTATAGCCCCTTAGGGGACTCTATAGGAGTAATAGATATCTATCTATATAAGGATCTATAACCACTATAGCCTACTAGTAGTAGTCGTATAGGGTACGTAGGGGCAGCAACAGCGTTGATATAGCCTAAATAGCACTTCCTAGGTATATACTAATATAGTAAAGTAGGGCTCTTTACTGTATTCCCTCTATAAAAGTTGTTAAACGTACAAAATAAGCTATAGCGCTCTAACGGTTATAGCTTAGGCAAAACGGATTTCAGTTCTCGAACTACCAGATATATAGCTATATTCTGAGGGTGGACCCACTTTTGTGGATACTGCTGACTAAGCTATATATTCCACTATATAGCCTAGAAACAGCTTTAAAAGGCTTTTCTATTTTTAGATTTATGCCCCACTTTTGTGGAGACAGCCTCCTTAGGCTGTATAAGCGCTAGAAATAGCCTTAAAAGGCTCTTCTACTAGGTCACCTACCTACCCTGTACCTACCCTGCACCGCAGGAGCGAAAACAGAACTTACAGGAAAAGTCGTGCGGCTTACCCTGCAGCTTAGGTGGCCGTAAGTCGATTTTTTAAAATCGCCAGCTTATTTGGTTTTTCAGGAAGGCGCTATGCACCTACTAAGGCGCTCCTGCCGTGTGGAAGGCAGGAACGGTCCCGGAGGGTATATGTAGGGAAGGAAATTGCAAAGCCTTACCTACTTGGACTAGAAATCAAGTTACTACGTTACCTATAACTATAAGCCTTATAGGCCTATAAGACCCACTGAAAGCCGTGATATATAAGCTTAAAGCCCCTATAATATAGCGCTATAGCCTATAACTATACCGTTATATAAGGACTTTTATAGAGGGAATACAGTAAAGGGCCCTACTTTACTATATTAGCACATACCTAGGAAGTGCTATTTAGGCTATATCAACGCTGTTGCTGCCCCTACGTACCCTATACGACTACTACTAGTAGGCTATAGTGGTTATAGATCCTTATATAGGATTACCCATTCCAATAAAAGTCCTTATATAACGGTATAGTTATAGGCTATAGCGCTATATTATAGGGGCTTTAAGCTTATATATCACGGCTCTCAGTGGGTCTTATAGGCCTATAAGGCTTACAGTTACAGGTAACGTATAATTTGATTTCTAATACAGTAGGTAAGGCTTTGCAATTTCCTTCCCTATATATACCCTCCGGGACCGTTCCTGCCTTCTACACAGCAGGAGCGCCTTAGTAGGTGCATAGCCACTTCCCGAAAAACCAAATAAGCTGGCGATTTTAAATAATCGACTTACGGCTACCTAAGCTGCAGGGTAAGCCGCATAACTTTTCCTGTAAGTTCTATTTTCGCTCCTACGGTACAGGGTAGGTACAAGGTAGGTAGGTAACCTAGTAGAAGAGCCTTTTAAGGCTATTTCTAGCGCTTATACAGCCTAAGGAGGCTGTCTCCACAAAAGTGGGGCATAAATCTAAAAATAGAAAAGCCTTTTAAAGCTATTTCTAGGCTATATAGTGGAATATATAGCTTAGTCAGCGGTATCCACAAAAGTGGGTCCACCCTCAGAATATAGCTATATATCTAGTAGTTCGAGAACTGAAATCCGTTTTGCCTAAGCTATAACCGTTAGAGCGCTATAGCTTATTTTGTACGTTTAACACTAATTCCCCCTCTAAAGCCGTATTATTAGTAGGCTGACTTAGTACTGTATTATCCTCGATAAACTTAACAGTAGAGGTTTTAAGTATTGCTCTTCTAGACGGTATATATACTAGGTAGGTCTTAGAACCTGATACCGCTAGTAATTTCCACTCTTCCGTTCTAGAGGTAAATTTTAACGATTTAGACCGTTTTTCTAGAGGTATAATAGCCTCTCCTCTAGCGCCTATAGCACTATAGCGCTCCAGGTTAGGTATATGTGGAATACTAGGCTCTAGCTTGTCAAATAGCGCCTGGAAAGGAGTGGTTTCCTTATTAGTTGTAGCTGTACTATTAACTAATTCCACTATAGCCTCCAGTATAAAGCACTATAAATACTAGGGTAAAGCGCTACTAAGAATAGTACACCTTATACGGTCTAGTATAACTCTAACTGATTGTTCTACTAAGCCGTTCTGCTCGTAGATATAGGGGGCAGAAGTGCTAAATTTAATACCTCTTTTAGCTAACCAAGTAGTTAATAAATCAGTTATTTCAGTGCCTCTGTCAAAGTGGAATTTAGTAGGATATTTACCAAAACCATTCCTTAAGCCCCTAAAAAAGCCCTCAATAGCGTTAGCTACTATAGGGCCTGATTTATTAGGTAGGTTAAAAACCCACCTATACCTACTTTTACGGTTAACTAGAAGTAAGACTATAGGGTTTCTATTATAAGGCCTAGGCCTAATTTTAACAGTATCGCCCTCTATTGAGTCTAAGACCCTAGGTAGGTCAGGTATTAAAGCCTTACTAACCCTTCTCACTGCTTTACCTCGATCATAGCTAGAGCAGTGAAAATCAGCTTCCTTTATTTTATCAAAATTAGGCAGCCCTTTAGTATTACTAGAGGTCTTTTTCAAAAGACGTAGGCCTATATGGCCTAGCCTAACGTGCCACAATTTAGCTAAATTAAGTAGATTATAGCAATCTCGCTGACCTATATTAGGCTCCTTTAAAGTAGGGCTAGATATAGCCTTTTCTACTACTTTATTCCCCTCTATAACTGGCTCTCTTAGCATACAGGGCAGGTCTCCAGTGCCAGTTAAGGACTCAGGCTCCCTAGTCTTACAGGGACTTTGATAGGGGGCCTGGGCAGTAGCTAAGGGCTCTACAGGCCTATAGGGCCTTTTCCCCCTTAAAGAAGGTCCTACACCTTTTAAAGTAGTGCCCTTAGCCGGAGAGTTCCTTAGCTTATAGCGCTTTTTAGGCTCTATAGCTTCGGATACTATAGTATCCTCTATAATAGGTCTATAGTCTTCCTTTCTAATAGAATTAGAAGGAATTTCCACTACTATCCTATTACGCTGTGGCTCTATATTTTTAGTAGTATAACTAGAAAGGCCTAAAGGAAAAGCAAAATTTGTATGTAATATAGGCTTAGAGCTGCCTTTAACGTCAAGAAAAAATCCTGACTTTTTAAAGTCTAGTACAGCTATACAGCGTCTATCACCCCCGTTAAGGGTTTCCTTTATAAGGCAACCTCCTGAATCATAGTGCCTAACCCTACTAATAATATTTATATTAATATTAGGTAGGTATAAAACGTCATCTAATACTAATTTAGTATAGGTAGGGGGGGCCTTTCTAGATAATACTTCTAGTGTAATAGAGCCTATACTAGCCGGGCTTACAGGGCCATTTCCAGTGTTAATAGGGCGTAACTGGCCTGTGTTAGGCGTAAAGGTAGTAAACCGCTCTTTACTATTACTAATATGGTCCGTAGATCCTGTATTGTATAGCCAACTATTATAAAGAGCGGGGTCTCTAGGGCGTCTTCTAGGCTTATTATCTTTCTATTTTGCCTTATTAGAAGAGGTTTTTAGGCCTTTTCCTTTAAAGTCCTTACGCTTCTTATACCCTTTTAACGCTAATAGCTGTGCTAATTGGGTATTAGAATCGCTAGAAGAACTAGAATTGGAACTAGAGTCGGATTCCTCTTCTTCTTCTATAGCTAGGTTATAAGACCCTAGTATAAAGGAGGCCTGTTCGGCACTTTTAGCACTATAATTCTGCCCTTCAACATTATAACTAGCCTTCTTCTTACCCTTTTTCTTATTTTTGGCCTTCTTACTAGGGTTAGAATTCGAATTAGGGGTTGAATTAGAGCTATTAGCTATATAAGCTGCTCTATATGCCTCTGTAGCCGGGTTCCTAGATTCTTCCAGAATATTAGCTATTAGATATTCTATATTAAGGCTAGATGCTGTAAGACCTAGTATTCTAGCCTGTCTTATAGAGCTCTTTTAGCGTGATACCCAGCTAGGAAACTTAGATTCTAGAGCCTTAAAATACTGATTTAGTATTAAAGAGGGATCTATATCTATTTAAGCTATAGTAAGCTTAGCAAGATAGCCGTTAAATTCAGCGTGAAAAGCTGATAAGCCTTTTTTATAGGTACTCAAGGTAAGGGCGTGGAATTTGTTATAGACGTCCTCCTTTTTAGACTCTATAGGTCGGCTATACTGCCTAATAAGCAGCTTAAAGGCCTTAGAAGGTATATGAATCCACGATATAGCAGCCCTAGGGCTACTAGATAAGCTATTATGTAGAAGCATTAAAAGAACAGCTTGATCAGAGTCGCTATAAGTGTTAGATATATCAGGGTTTTCTAAAAAGTTAGATATCCCTAACGCTCTTAGCACTATACTTAAAGCCTGAATCCACTGTTCAAAATTGCTTCCCCTGCTAAGCTTACTATCGTCGGTATAGTATAGGCCTTTTTAGAAAGCCCTTTTACTATACTACTAGTAATAGTATCCTTAAAGCCTTCCTAAGACCCTATATCTATAGGGGGGTCTAAATTACTAGTAGCTGAATTCACAGCCGGCCCTAGATAGTGCTCTTTCCTAGGGGGACGTAGAGGAGAATCTAAATCTATAGTACTGCTAAAAGGATTAAATCTAGGACTATAGCTAGTCTTTCCAGTAGTAGCAGCATTGCTACTATTAGTCAGAGAAGCTAAAGTAGAAGATATATTCTTTATAGCGCTAATGCTATCCTCGACAGAGGCTTTTAGGGTATTTAGACTTAAAAGTACTGTATTATATCACTAGATTGGCTAGCTATAACTCGCTTATAAGATTTTATATACTGTTTTAGGACTTCTATAACCTCGCTATAGTCTTCGCCATCTTTCTTATCTTCTAAAAGGGTTTGTATAGGTGGTGGAGGCCTAGAAGATTGCCCTGAATTAGCTGGGTTACTAGCCCTTTTAGGGGCTATACCCTTCCCTTGAGCTTGATCAGCCATTGTAAATAGGCTACTATTTACTTTATAGTGCTAGCTCAAGCACTTAATTAGCTTCTAGTTCACTAAAGCTAATTAGCTAGCTTACTAATTATAGTAGTGATTTTCTAGGCTAGTCTTAGCGCTTAGTAGGTTTATAGCGCTGCCTACTTGCTACTTAGTAGGGCTTTCTAGTAGAAATTCTAAACTAGGCTCTAAGATAGGGACTAGAGACTTCGACGTAGGGACTTAACTACTGCCTATAGGTATATCTATAGAAAGGGCTCTATAGTAGGGAAATATAGGTCTTTAGCGCTTGAAATTCTAAAACGCTAGCTTTTCTACTTCCAGCTATAAGTAGAAAGGTCTTTTAGTATAGGTAAGTATACTAGCCTAAGCGTATAAGAGCCCCAAATGCTCGTTAATACTATAGGACTTAGATTTCTTAGCGATTTCTCCTTCTAGATTTTCAGGCTTTTTAGTCCTTAAATAGCCTTTAATAAGATGTAATATATAGCTTTTAAGGGCTAATATAGTACTATATTTTCAGCTATAAGAGGCTTAAATAGCCCTATATATATAGGCAGAGGTAGCGCTTTGAAATTGGACTCCAACGATAACTATCCTACAGGCTATCCGGGCTTATAACCTATTGGAATAGGTAATCCTATATAAGGATCTATAACCACTATAGCCTACTAGTAGTAGTCGTATAGGGTACGTAGGGGCATCAACAGCGTTGATATGGCCTGAATAGCACTTCCTAGGTTTATGCTAATATAGTAAAGTAGGGCCCTTTACTGTATTCCCTCTATAAAATTCCTTATATAACGGTATAGTTATAGGCTATAGCGCTATATTATAGGGGCTTTAAGCTTATATATCACGGCTTTCAGTGGGTCTTATAGGCCTATAAGGCTTATAGTTGTAGGTAACGTTGTAACTTGATTTCTTGTCTAAGTAGGTAAGGCTTCGCAATTTCCTTTCCTATATATACCCTCTAGGACCGTTTCTGCCTTCTATACAGCAGGAGCGCCTTAGTAGGTGCATAGCGCCTTCCCGAAAAACCAAATAAGCTGGCAATTTTAAAAAATCGACTTACGGCTACCTAATCTGTAGGGTAAGCCGCATGACTTTTCCTGTAAGTTCTGTTTTCGTTTCTGCGGTATAGGGTGTTGGACAACGTGGCGCTCGTATCGCTTCGGTAGAACCTTGGTATCCCTGTTAGGAGCAGGGCACGGTTTGCCTGTTAACTTAGGAGCAGGGTATAGGGAGGCCCTGGTCAATTAAGGTGGATATAGCCATAATTCCCTATATTAAGCAGATTAAGCCTACTTTAGGGCCTATAAACGTTGTAGGGGGGACAGAGAAAATCTCTGCCCTAGGCAGCTAGAGCGTAGGTTAAGGAAGAAGATAGAACATAGATCAGTATATAGGATTAATTATTAAGCCTATAGATTCTAACAATTAACAGTTAGAAGCTATTAGCCTAGTATGAACGAGCCTAGTATTAGCATATATATTATTATTACGATATCTAAGAACGTACCTTAGTAGCCGCTATTGTCTCGAGTAATAAGAACAATAAAAAGGCCGCTAAGAAGGGCTCTATCCTTCTTTCTAAGCTAGAGCAGTAGATCGACTTTAAGTAGTAGCTTTAGCGCATTATAAGCAAGGTAATCGAGTTTATAGACCCGAACGATACTAAGGAATTAGGTAGATATTCAGTCCCTCTAACCCTTAACGATATACCTATTCTTAGGTTATCAACCGCCTATATTAAGACTGTTCGTTAGACCTACGTCTGCTAGTATCACAGCCTCGCTTAGAGAGCGCAGCTTATAGAAGAGTATATCGAGCAGGTAAACGCTAATAGGCCTCCTCCTCTTCCTAGTAAGCGTATTGTATATACCGATTTAACTACTAATAGAAGGGCTACCTTCTAGAGCATATCAATAATATACAATACTGCTATAGCAAACTGGAAATACAACTAGGATAACGTTATAGAGGTTAAGAAGTGGATTAAGGAGCATGTTAAGACTTATATACTAAATCTATACTATCTACCTAAGTAAAGCCTTTATTAGTAGTATTAGAACCTTACTAAGTCGATTTATTCAAAGGATTATAAGCAAATAAGGATGATATATAAGGACTATAAGGAGTACCTTAATGCTAGTAAGGTAAAAGCGGTTAATAACTAAAGGACCTAGATAGAGAAGTAGTAGAAGCTACTATACCTAGTAGAGTATTACAAAGTAAAAGGGATAGCTAACCCTAAACTATAGTTTAACAACTTACTGATCTTCTTAGGAGCAACCTAAAGGTTCTAAAGCTAGATATTAGCCTTATATAGGGACTTTAAGAAGTAGGCCGAACAGAAGAACCTTAATTACTATAAAGTAGTAAGGGATTTCCTATAAGACCTCGAGTTTAATAAGCCTCCTAAGCTAAAGCCTAAGAACCTAGTAGGAAGAGGAGGCACGTACGTTACCCTAAACAGCGAACAGCCTCTTCCTAATAGGGCTAGTAAAAAGGGTAAAAGAGGAAGGGATATATAAGAAGAGGCCTCTAAGTAAGGGAGAGCTAATACCTATAGCAACTGAAATCTCTAGAGAGCCTTAGAAGCACCCTAAGCCTTAGGACCTAATTATCCTATAGGGAGACCCGGTTCTTATTGCAAGAAGTATACTTATAGAACAATCTAGTATAACTAGAAAGTATGCTAGTATCTATTTCCCTCTCTTATATATAAAGGTTAGGAACTAAGGCCAGATATAGAGAAGTATATAGAATAAGCTATTAAAGAGGATTTGCAACTTCGATCGAAGATATCGGCTTATTAAAAGGAGCTAAAAGAGAAGTAGAAGGCCTAAAGGTATATAGGGTACAAGGAGAAAGTAAAGGCTTCGAAACTAATAGTAGAAGTTATACCTATACCTAAAAAGAAGAATAAGAATTAGGTCCCTATTGATTTCGTAATACCAAAGAGCGTACTACAAGCAAGCAGTGTTAGCGAATACCCTCTTAAGTACTTGGCCTACCTAGATTCCAGTACCTCCATCTATATTTTTAATAATTAAAAGAGATTTAAAAGCTTTGAGAAAACAGAGGAAGAGGACTACCTTATAGTAGCTAATAGCAAGTTACTAATCAAAGGATACAGGACAGTTTTCCTATATCTATACCTAGGTTAGTACAAACAGGTGCTCCTTTGGCTTAATCGTATAGTATACTGCCCTAAGGTAGCTACTAACCTAGTTTCCTTAAGGTACTTTTTTAAAAAGGGAATATAGTAGGATTACTAGAAGTAGGGCACCCTTTCCTACCTTAGAAGAATGTTAGACTATAACAAGATCTGCGAAATCTAGAAAACCTATAGCTAGTTCCTACTAAAGTACGTTATAACTAATATCTTAGTATTAGCCTTTATAATACAAAGGAAGTAGAGCAGGTCTTAGAAGAAGAAGACCAAGCCTAGGACAATCTAAGTATAGTACTAGCAGTTAGGTTATCTAAACCTAGAAGCGCTCTATTACCTTGTTTAGAGCGGTAAGGGAGTTAAGGTTACTAGAAATCACAAGGTGATTAGAACGGTAGCGGTAAGGGAGTTAAGGTTACTAGAAATCACAAGGTGATTAGAACGGTAGACTACCTATAGTATAGTATAGGAAAAGGCCCTAATCGCTAGGTCTTAAGGGTAGCCTAACCAGATCCAAAGCACCCTAGTAATATCCTAGCCCTTAATTTCCATAATATTAAAAGGTCTAAGGAAGGCTTTACGTCTATTATACTGTTATTAAATCGCAAGTCAGGCCTAATATAGGACTATTATCTTTATAATCGGTTGGTTAAGAGTATTATTATAGCCCTGGATAACCGCCTTTTAGATCTTAATCAAAGGTATAGAATTCAGGTTCTAGATATCAAAGCTAACAACAAGATTGTAGGAAGAAAGGGAGTAATCTAAGCCTAGTTATAAGGGAAGTATATTAGAACAAATCTCTTTACTCCTTAGACCTAAGATTAGAATAAAAGTATAGAAAGACCTGCCGGTATTCTAAAAAGGCATATAAAAGCAATAGTAACAAGGACTAACTTACCTTCGGATAAGGTAGCTAAGGTATTTAGAACAGCGGTATATCTTTTAAATCGCACCCTAAGGTATCGGCTAAAGTGGAAAACACTATATAAGGTATTCTATTCGTTTATAGAATCAACAGGCATTAAAGAGGCAACGCCTATTAAGCTAAAGCAAGGGTATCTCCGGGTTTTCCTATATCAAGCCTTTACGTTAGAAGTAGACATATAGCTTAAGAAGAATAAGCTAAAGAGGTTTGCTCTAAAAGCGTTTCTAGGATACTTAATCAGATATAACTCGACGAATATTTATCGAATCTAGAACCCTCGAACTAACAAGATTATAGTAACCTAGGACGTGATTTTCAATAAGAAAGTAGTATTTAATAGGTCTAAGGAGCACCTTATAGTTAGGCTAAGAGATCTAAGCTTAGAAGGGCTGAAAGAGTGGCTTACTAAGATCGAGAAAAAGGCAGAATCTAAAAATCTAAATACCATAATAGCCGATATCCCTGCCTAAGACGTACCCTATAAAGTAGGGGTAATAGACCTAGGTAATAGATTAGAAGAAGAAGAGGAAGAGGATATCGATATACCTAACCTAGTAGATAACGCAGAGCTAGACAATTCGGTAGAAGTAATATAAGAACGTTAGTATATAGAGGCTCGCCTGCTCCTATATCTAACTCTAGACGCTACGCCCCTACTAGTAGTATAAGGTATACTGGGAGTATACCTTGTAGTATGTTTTAGGGATCGAGTTCTTAGTTAGCAGTTCCTTAACGCCGTTATAAAGGGAGATTTCCTTACCTAAAAGGCCTCCTTTACTATTAGAAGGCTTATAAATAAAGACCCTAAGATAAAAGGGAGTATACTAATATCTAAGATCCTAAGCGTTAAGGACTTTAAGCTAGGTACTATTTATTCTTCTTAGCTACCTCTAACGTCTAAGCTATACCGGAACCTCGAAAGCCACCTATAAAGGGAATACTTCAAGGAAGCTAAAAGGTAGTACCTTCTTATATACCTAGAAACATAGGAGGAAGTACTAATCGCTAAGGTACAGGGCAAGTAGGTCTTAGATAATATATAGGTATATATATATAAAATCAACAAGTATAATTACCTAGAGAAGTTTAAGGCTAGGTTAGTAGTCTAAGGCGATTAATAATAAGAAACCCGAAGAAAGGATATATATGCAGTAATATTAGCTGGAAAGTCCTTTTGGATCTTAATAGCAGTAGTAGCAAGGTTCGATATAGAGCTGATCTAGTTTAACGTTTTAAACGCCTTTTATAACGCTTACCTTAACCGGGATATATATATAAGACTTCCGGCAGGTTAAAGGAAGTAGAGCATGGTCTATAAGCTGAAGAAAGCACTATACGGACTTCTGAAATCGCCTTGCCTATAGTATAAAGAGTTTAGCAGTACTCTTCAGGATCTTAGGCTTAACGTAATACCCTATAAACTATATATCTTCTAGAAGAGAGGAGTCTTTATTCTCTTTTATATAAACGATATAACAATAGCATACTATAAGAGGTATAAAGCCCTTGCTAAAGGCCTAATAAGCTCGCTCTAGTCGAAGTATAAGATAACTAGCAGTAGTAAGCTAAACTGGTTTCTCGGACTACAAGTTATTCAGGATCGGGAGTACCGTAAGATATATCTCTTATAGGTAGTATACTTTAAGAAAATCTTTAGATTAGTAGATAACCTAATAATTAAAAGCAAGGCAATAAAGCTAATAGCATAGAGATATACCTCTCCTATAGTACTAGAAGAATTAAAGAGCAACCTAGGGCAGATAATAAACGCCGAAATAAAGTTGTACTAGAGAAAAGTTAGCTCGATAATATATATAGCAGTTATTATAAGGGTCGATATAGCCTTTACTGTATTAAGATTATCGAGATTCCTTATAAACCTAGGTCCAGAGTATTATAAGGCGGCAGATCGTTGCCTTAACTACCTATACTATTCTAGGAATCAGTACCTTTAGCTTAGGGGTAGAGATATATATAAGGTTTAGTATAATGCTTCCTTTGCTAATAATATAGCTGATCGGAAAAGCTCTTAAGGACATATAATTAAGCTTTTTCGTAGGCTGGTTACTTAAAGGGCAAGCAAGTAGACCTGCGTAACAACCTCTACTATAGAAGCGGAATTAGTATCTATAACAGAAGCAGTATAAAAAGCGCTGTATCTCTGCCGTCTAATCCACAATCTCGGAATCAGTCTCGAAAGGGAGCATAATATATAAATGTTCTGTAATAACGCTTAAACTATAAGACTAGTAACCAGGGACAAAACGCTGAAAACGAAGCTCTGGTATATCGATATCAAGAATCACTAGCTCTAGCAGGAAGTTATTATAGAAAGGGTTCTTACAGACAATATACCAACAGATTAACAATTAGTAGATAGCCTAACGAAAGTTCTTTTAAACAATAGTTTTACTGCTTTCTATAAGCAGGTCAGTATAATAGAAAGGAAAGAAAAGATCGAGAAGCAGTAAAAGGAGAAAGGCCAAGATATAGAGACTTATCAGCGGCAGATACAGAAGGGAGCACCCTAAGAAACTAGTCTATTAAGCTCAACGTCGCTATTATAATCCGCAAATGTAAAATTGATCAGGGCCTAGCTAGAAGTCCTAGGGTATGCCGGAGTAGCAGTAGAATCCTCCTCTGCAGCTACATTAGTAGCCTATAGTACGCTCTTCCTATCATTATCGTCGTTATTGTCGGATTCTATTACTACTATCCGTTTCCCTCTCTTCTTTATCTCTTCCTTCTTCTAGATAGTTATAGCCCGTTTCTACGTCTATAGCTCTTAGATTAAGCTAGTATACTCGTTAATAAGAGTATATAACATCTAGATAAGGATAGTTAGAACAGACTAGAAGTATAGTAGGATAGGATTATAGGGTAACTTGCTACTAGGGCTATAATACTAGAAGAGTATTTAATAATATAGGCCTAATAGGCCTATACTACTACTAAGATCTTATTATTGTCCGCTAGAAACGTAGGTTAGTATGAACAGTACTAAGAGGGTATATAGGCTGGACTTATAAGAGATATATAGATGCTAGCAACAGGAGTAATTTAAATACTATAACCGAGAAGAAACGTAGGGACTAAGCTGCGCCATATATAGCGCTAGAGGGGAAAAATCGCTAGAATCTACCTATAAGACTAAGCGTATAAGACAGCGCTTATAGCATACCTTATATAGCTTACCGTCCTAGATAGTAGAAACCGCTGGTAATATAGATGGTAATGCCCCTATAGGTATAGACTATAAGGCTAGGCTTAACGCTAGCTTACTTATAACCAGCTTCTTACGGACTAGTATTACCGGCCCCCCGGCGCCAGCCGCCAGCGAACGTACCCTAGGGACTGTCAAGACTAGGGCGGTAATAGCCGCCAGCATAGGTAATAGACCCGAATCCCCGAAACGCAGCTTCTTTAATAACAGTAGTACTGTAACGTCGTCATCCTTGTCGTTATCCTAGGCAAACTAAACTAGATACAGATTATTAGCTATTAAGAGAACTACTTAGGGTAAGACAAAAGGACAAACCGCATTTCTAGCCTAATAAAGGCAAATCTCCTGCTACTAGGATAGTAGGCTGCTCTAGAACCAACTCCTTCTTCTAAGTAGACATCTATAATAAAAGGAAGTTAGAAAAACTTATAAAACTAAATATAGTAATTATAAGAAGCCTTATAGTAAGAAGGATAAGTATAGAAAGACAAAAACGTATTTATAAGAAGGAGGAAATTTTTAGAGCTCTAGGTGAGGTAAGCAGATTTTTCACCTAACTAGCCACTATATAAAAGGAGCAACAACATAGGCGGTTAAAAATTACGCCCTTTTCCTCTAACTTCTACTTCCTTCTCCCTAAGAAGGGACAGATACCCTAATACGAAGAAGAAAGAGGCAGCAGACCCTTACCGATCAACGAGCCTCAATACGTATAAATGCAAAACATAAGAGCAAGAAAGAAGCTAGATAATATACCTATAATAGGAATAAGAAGGAAAGGGCAGTATACCCTAACCAAGAAAAGAAGCTAGGGTAGTATACCCTAAGAAAGAGGCAGTATACCTCGACCTAAACAAGGAAGAGGTAGTATACCTTGACCTAAATAGGAAAGGGCAGTATACCTAGACCTTTAGATCTAGCAAGACTCGCTACGTCAGTTTAACTGCCTTATTATCCGGATTAGCCCCTATAGAGATAGTAAGGAGTAGAGAAAAGGCCGCTGCCAAAGTAATAAGCTAGTATTTATAACACTAGAGGTAGTTTATAAGGCACCTACGAGATTAGTAGAGGTAAAGGAAGTATAGTAAAAGAGATAAGTATTCTTAAGCTAAACGGCAACCTAGTAGTCTCTAATAGAGTAAGGCATTACGCCGGTTAACCACCTAGATAGCAGACTATAGTAATAACCGTTAGGTATCCCTAGAAGTAAGATTATAACAGTTAAGAAGAGCCTAACAGTTTCCCTTATAAGAAAGCACCTCTAAGATTAGTAAAGAAAGTAGGTTAGAGAGGGAGTAGTTAACTTTCCTAGACCCTATCTAGATGAGTAACCAGCAATATCTGTTAGAAGCCCGATCTCAATAATCTAGAGCACCCTAAAGAGTCCCTATAGAAGAATAGGACAGTAAGGTGGCAGAGCAGCTAAATATCACCTATTAGTACAACCCCTTTTCTGATTAAGCAGTAGAATAACTACCCTTCTACTAGCCTAGGAAGTACCGTATAACCGGGGAATAAAGACCTTAGAGGTATTAATAGTAGTTACTAAGAAAAGACCGCACTGCCGCCTATAAAGCCTGGCTACAACCTCTACGATCCCGGAATACAGGCACTACAAGCGCACGTTACTATTAAACACGTCGTCCATAAGGAAGAGCCTTATAGTAAGGCCCGGGATTACTATCGCGAACCTAGACCTAGAGGTATGTTAGATAACATAGCGCTTATATCACTTTAGTAGAACCTTGGTATCCCTGTTAAAAGCAGGGCACAGTTTGCCTATTAACTCAGGAGCAGGGTATAGGGAGGCCCTAGTCAATTAAGGTAGATATAGCCACAATTCCCTATATTAAGCAGATTAAGCCCACTTTAGGGCCTATAAACGTTACAGGGGGGACAGAGAAAATCTCTGCCCCGGGCGGCTAGAGCGCAGGTCAAGGAAGAATGTTGGACAACGTGGCGCTCGTGTCGCTTCGGTAGAACCTCGGTATCCCTGTTAGGAGCAGGGCATAGGGTTGCCTATCAAACTCGGGAGCAGGGTACAGGGAGGCCCTGGTTAATTAAGGTAGATATAGCTACGATTCCCTATATCAAGTAGATTAAGCCTACTTTAGGGCCTATAAACGTTATAAGGGGGACAGAGAAAATCTCTACCTTAGGGCAGCTAGAGCGCAGGTTAAGACAGAACGTAGATCAGCATAAAGAATCGATTAATCAGAGCCTATAGATTCTAACAATTAATAGTTAGAAGTCGTTAGCCTAGCATAGACGAGCCTAGGATTAGTATATATATTATTATTACGATATCCAAGAACGTACCTTAGTAGCTGCTATTATATCGAACAATAAGAACAACAAGAAGGCCGCCAAGGAGGGCTCTATCCTTCTCTCTAAGCTAGAGTAGTAGATCGACTTCAAATAGCAGCTTTAGCGCGTTATAAGCAAGGTAATAGAGTTTATAGACCCAAATAATACTAAGGAATTAGGTAGATGTCCAGTTCCTCTAACCCTTAACAATATACCTATTCTTAGGTTATTAACCGCTTATATCAAGACTGCTTGTTAGACCTACGTTCGCTAGTATTATAGCCTTACTTAGGGAGCGCAGCTTATAAAAGAGCATATTAAGCAGGCAAACGCTAATAGGCCTCCTCCTCTTCTTAGTAAGCGTATTATATATACTGATTTGACTGTTAATAGGAGGGCTACCTTCTAAAGTATATTAAAAATGTACAATACTACTATGGCAAACTGGAAATACAACTAGGATAATATTATAGAGGTTAAGAAGTGGATTAGAGAGTACGTCGAGACTTATACGCTAAATCTGTACTACCTACCTAAGCAAAGCCTTTGCTAGTAGTATTAGAACCTTACTAAGTCTATATATTTAAAGGATTATAAGTAAATAAGGACGATATATAAGGACTATAAGGAGCACCTTAACGCTAGTAAGGTAAAAGCAGTTAGTAGCTAGAGGACCTAGATAGAAAAGTAGTAGAAGCTACTATACCTAGTAAAGTATTACAAAGTTAAAGGGATAGCTAACCCTAAACTATAGTTTAACAATTTGCTGATCTTCTTAGGAGTAACCTAAAGATTTTAGGGCTAGATATTAGCCTTGTAAAGGGACTTTAAGAAGTAGGCTAAATAGGAGAACCTTGATTACTATAAAGTAGTAAGGGATTTCCTATAAGATCTTAAGTTTAATAAGCCTCCTAAGCTAAGACCTAAGAACCTAGTAGGAAAAGGAGGCGCATATATTACCTTAAACAGTAAGCAGCCTCTTCCTAATAGGGCTAGTAAGAAGGGCAAAAGAGAAGGGGACGTATAAGAAGAGGCTTTTAAGCAAAGGAGAGCTAATACCTATAGCAACCGAAATCTCTAGAGAGCCTTAGAAGTACCCTAAGCCTTAAGACCTAATTATCCTATAGAGAGACCCGGTTCTTATTATAAAAAGTGTACCTATAGAATAATCTAGCATAACTGAAAGATATACTAGTATCTATTTCTATCTCTTATGTATTATGGTTAGAAACCCAGGCCAGATATAGAAAAACGTATAAAACAAGCTATTAAGGAGGATTCGCAACTTCAATCGAAGATATTAGCTTATCGAAAAGAGCTAAAAGACAAGTGGAAGGCCTAAAGGTATATAGGGCATAGGGAGAAGGTAAAGGCTTTGAAACTAATAGTAGAAGTTATTCCTATACCTAAGAAGAAGAACGAGAATTAAGTCCCTATTGAGTTTATAGTACTGAAAAGCGCACTATAAGTAAGTAGCGTTAGCGAATACCCTCTTAAGTACTCGGCCTGCCTAGATTCCGGTACCTCTATCTATATTTTCAACAATTAGGAGAGATTTAAAAGCTTTAAGAAAGCAGGGAAAAAGGACCACCTTATAGCAGCTAATAGTAAGTTACCGATCAAAGGATATAGAACAGTCTTCCTATATTTACGCCTAGGTTAGTATAAATAGGTACTCCTTCGGCTCGATTATATAATATACTGCCCTAAGGTAACTACTAACCTAGTTTCTTTAAGGTACCTTTATAAAAAGGGAATATAGTAGGATTATTAGAAGTAGGGTACCCTTTTCTATCTTAGAAGGATATCGGACTATAATAAGATCTGCGAAATCCAGGAAGCCTATAGCTAGTTCCTACTAAAACATATTATAACTAATATCTTAGTATTAGCTTTTATAATATAAAGGGAGTAGGGCAGGTCTTAGAAGAAGAAGACTAAGCCTGGGACAATCTAAGTATAGCACTGGCGGTTAGGTCATTTAAACCTAGAAGCACTCTATCACCTTGTTTAGAGCGGTAAGGGAGTTAAGGTTACTGGAAATCACAAGGTAATTAGAATAGTAGACTGCCTATAGTATAGTATAGGAAAAGGCCCTGATTGCTAGGTCTTAAGGGTAGCCTAACCAGACCCAAAGTACCCTAGTAATATTCTAGCCCTTAATTTCTATAATATCGAAAGGTCTAAGGAAGGCTTTACGTCTATTATACTCTTATTAGATTGTAAGTCAGGCTTAATATAGGACTATTATCTTTATGATTGGTCGGTTAAAAGTATTATTACAGCCTTAGACGATTGTCTTTTAGATCTTAATCAAAGGTATAGAATTTGGGTTCTAGATATTAAAGCTAATAACAAGATTGCTAGAAGAAAGGGAGTAATCTAAGCCTAGCTATAAAGGAAGTATATTAGAATAAATCTCTCTATTCTTTAGACCTAAGATTAGAATAGAGGTATAGAAAGAGCTGCTAGTATTCTAAAAAGGCAGGTAAAAGCAATGGTAGCAGGGACTAACTTACCTTTGGATAAGGTAACTAAGGTATTTAGAATAGTAGTATATCTCTTAAATCGTACTCTAAGGTATCAGCTAAAGTGGAAAATACTATATAAGGTGTTCTATTCGTTTACGGAATCAGTAGGCGCCAAAGAGACAATGCCTATTAAGCTATAGCAAGGGCATCTCCGGGTTTTCCTATATCAAGCCTTTATGTTAGAAGCTCATATATAGCTTAAGAAGAATAAGCTAAAAAGGTTTGTTCTAAGAGCTTTCCTTAGATATCTAATCAGATATAACTCGATAAATATTTATCGAATTAAGAACCTTTAAACTAATAAGATTATAGTAACCTAGGATATGATTTTTAATAAGAAAGTGGTATTTAATAGGTCTAAGGAGCACCTTATAGTTAGGCTAAGAGATCTAAGCTCGGAAGGGCTAAAAGAGTAGCTTACCGAGATTAAGAAAAGGGTAGAATCCGAAAATCTAAATACCGTAGTAGCCGATATCCCTACCTAGGATGTACCCTATAAAGTAAGGGTAATAGACCTAGGTAATAGATTAGAAGAAGAAGAGGAAGAGGATATCGATATACCTAACCTTATAGATAATATAGAACTGGACAATTCGGTAAAAGCAATATAAGAACCTTAGTATATAGAGGCTTGCCTGCTCCTATATCCAACTCTAGAAGCTACACCCCTGCTAGCAGCGTAGGGCATGCTAGGAGCTTGCCTTATAGTATATTTTAGGGATTAAGTTCTTAGTTAGCAGTTCCTTAATGCCTCTATAAAGAGAGATTTCCTTATCTAAAGGGCCTTCTTTACTGCTAGAAGGCTTATAAATAGGGACCCTAAGATAAAAGAGAGTATGCTAATATCTAAGATCCTAAGCGTTAAGGACTTTAAGCCTAGTACTATTTATTCCTCTTAGCTACCTCTAGTGCCTAAGCTATACTGGAACCTTGAAAGCTACCTATAGGGGGAACATTTCAAGAAAGCCGAAAGGCAGTACCTTCTTACGCACCTAAAAACGTAGGAGGAAGTGCCGATCGCTAAGGTATAGGGCAAGTAGGTCTTAGATAATATATAGGTGTCGATTGCTAGCGGGCTATCGTAGCTGGTATGGGTTGGTTACGGTAAGGGAATGGCTAGATGTAGGGCATAACCCCCATGCTAGCGCTAGGCACAACCCTAGTTAGGATATAGGGCTATAATGCCCTGTATTTAGGAGAGTGAGAAAGAGAGGGAGAGAGGACAGATATAATCAATCAATACTATAGGAATTATACTTGTTATTTTGCTCTTTCTCTATCTTGCTATTCTTATTCCTTACTATCTACTAGAAGCCTTTTACTATAGTAAGAGCGAATCGATACTGATTAGTTTCTATTGTTTTAATAGATAGTAGGAGTAGAGTAGCTAGATTAACAACTATACTAGAAGTATACCTATAAAGAGGAAGAGCTAGGCTAGCTATAATAAGAGACAGATCTCTTTATTAAGCATATCTAACCTGCAAACGTACCCTAAAACGAGGAGATAAAACACGGATATATTTTCGAAAAACGACTTTACTTATCTGACATTTTTTAGCAGATACAACGAACGATAATTCGACACTATAACTATAGCTTAAAACCTGAAAATAGAATGCGATATACGATTTAAAATGGCCAATATTACAATATAGATATATGTACCGACGGCTAAAGATAAGATACTTAATAAGCTGCCCTAGTAGCTACTACCTAGTAAAGCCTACCTACTAGACGTAGTAACCTTCTTTAAAACCCTAGACTATATTGAACTAGGCTATAAAGATAAGAGGATCATTAATACCTATATGTTGATAGAAGTAGTAGAATACTAGAGGTTAAAAATAGAGGGAGAAAGGCTGTAAATAAGGGTGATTAACAGCTTTAATAGGTAGACTGATAGGGACTTTTAGAAGGCTTCTATAATCATTAAAACAGAGTTAGTAGAACTGCTTAGAGCTAGCGGTTTTGCTATAAGCCTAATAAGAAGCTACTAAGACGCTAAACTAGCTAGGTTTGCTAATAACAAGAGCTTTATCGGTAAACCTACTTATTAGCCAGTCCTGTTAGCTACCTCTTTACCTTTTTAGCTAATAATAGTACCTCTACTATTATAAGTTTTCTCGCCTACCCTAGGCAAAGGTATGCCTCTACCGCTATTAGTACTAGGCTTCCCTTTACCACCTAAACTACTAAATTTAGGGCCTAAGCTAGGGAGCTTAGTATAAGGACTAGGAGGAAATAAAGGATATAGAGGAGGACCTAAGTATAGGAATAGAACTAGGCCTGGATATAGAAATAGATTTAACCTAAGGTAACTAGGGTTTATTCTAGGACTACTAGGCTTTAACCTACAACCTTAGCAATACTACCCCTATTAGTAATACTAACCGTAGTAGTACTACTAGTAGTACTACCCTTAGTAGTAGTAATAAAGAAGGTATAACCAGCCTTCTATTCTATCTAACTTATTAGAGGTTACTAGAGTCGAAATAGGGAGTCCGGAATACCTGGAAATTCCTCTAAGGCTAACCTAGAGGGATAACGACCCTTATATTAATCGAAAGCTATATATAGACTTCGGAAAAACGTAGAATAGTAGTAACTACTATAATAAGGCAGAAACGGAGATACTAGACGACAAAGTTAAGATTTTCCTTTACTAGTATATAATGTTCTAGATCGACTATACTGCTTTATACCTGGTTTTTCCCTATATCTTCTCTGGTAGAGCGAAGGACTACCAGGTTAACTACCTTAACTACCTTCTTCCTTTCTACTTAGTTTATGCTAAACTAAGTAAGTATTTCGAGATAGATACTAAAAAGCAGAACCTAGTAACGATATAGAGCTCTATTACTTTTAGAAGCGTATAATAAGAAAACCCTAGAAAAAGCAATAAAGAAGTCCTCTAGCTACTACTCGATAAGCTACTAGTAATTTAGCAGGCTTTAAGGCCTATTTACTATAGCAAGGAAATCCTTACTTTAAATATAGTAAGGGTATGCTATAAAGTGCCTAAACTGAAGTTAGCTTTGTATAAGCCGATCAAAGGATTCAAGGAGCTAGTAGCTATGCTATAGGGCACGCTAGAAGTAGAGGAAATAGAAAGCTAGTAGTATCTAATAGACTAGCGGTATTTCTCTAAGAAGTTATAGCTAAGGTCTATCCCTAAAAGGTCTTAACGCTACTAGATTTACAAGAAGGATAGGTGCCACTCTACTAAGTACTTAGAAAAGGAGCAAAAGAAGAATCGACTTAACTAGCTAAAAAGCCGGTAAATCGACCCTAATAGGGGGAAGAAAAGATATCAGTTGTTTCTAGTTAACTATAAGGGCTCTAAGTCTAAAGGGAGTATAGCAGAGGACGATTTTAACAATTATAGCCTAGAGGATTATACTATAGAAGACTCTACTAGAAACGATATAGCAGTAGCTTTCTTTACTAACAAGGCTTTCCTATATAGATTATATAAGGAAGAACCCTACTATAGTAGAGAACTTAAAGATATACCATACGCTACGCTCTCTTCTATGTAATTTATGCTTAACAAGTATTCCGAAACGGTATTCTAGGGTATTATGCCGGATATAGGTGCTGCTAATTTTTCAACTGCCGGCATACGTCAAGTACTAGCCCTATAACGCTAAGTGCCTAGTATCTGTATTAATAGAGTAAGGGCTAGAAAGGCTAGTATTACCTTTAGCCCAGGCAAAGTAAAGGAATCTATTAGTATAGTTATAGTAGACACTGCTACTAGGAAGGTAACTTTCTACGTTCTAGATATACCTACCCCTTTTCTTCTTTACCTTTAAGATATAGATCGGCTTAGGGTATACCTAGATAATATAACAGATACTATAGTTAAGGGTAAGTAGCGGATCCCGATTATCCAAAGATAGGGCTACCTATAGATCCTGGTATTTAATAGTATGGTACGCGCTGTGTTTATATAGGACAAAGCGCAACCGTGCTTAATGGAACTTATAGAATCCTAGCTACGGCGAATTTATCGACGTTGCGGCTACCTGTTAGTGGAAAAGCTATATAAGCTCCTTAGCTACGCCGACTATTAAGTAGAATATAGTATGTTAGAGCTTATTAATAAGTTCTGCTACTTCTGCTAGGTTAAGGGGCTAGTACCTAGGTGTTTTAAATTCACGTTTAGGGATAATATCCACTTTAACTATAAGGTAGTAGTGGATATCCTGGATCTCGATAGCTGGAAAGTCCTCTATATAGTCGATACAGCTACCTCCTTTCAAGTAGCCCGTTTTCTAAAGGATATAACGGCAAAAGAGACTTAGGAACGGTTAAAGGAGTACTAGATGGATATATATCTCAGGCTGCCGGATATCCTTTGTTATAACCAAGGGACTAATTTCGTAGCTAAGGAATTCTAAGTAGAAGCGAAATTAGCCAGTATTATAGTAGTAGACGTTCTAGTTAAGGCTTATAACTCGGTAGGGAAAGTAGAGCGCTACTACGCCCTACTACGCCAGGTATATAAGATTATATAGGAAGAGGCTAGTACTACTATGTTAAAAACAGCTAGCTTATAAGCTACGGTCTCTGCTGTTAATAATATAGCAGAGCCTAGCGGTTTAATCCCTACCTTACTAGTCTTTAGTGCTTTTCCCCGGCTAACTGGAAATTCGCTACTAAGTCCAGATCAAGTTATAAGGGCAAAAGCTATTGAAAAAGCGATAGCTGAGCTTAAGAGGTGGTAAGGCAAGTAGGCTATTAGGGAGGCTCTTAGCCGCTAAAACAGCCCTAATACCAAGGTAGTACTACCTAGTATACTAGGTATCGGCTAGGAAGTCTTAGTCTATTGTAAAAATAACAGGTAGACCGGGCTATATAAGGTATTAGTAGTATTAGAGACTTCTATAACTATGGATATGGTTAATAGCGCTATAGACTTTAGGAGTATAGTTGTAAAACTGTACTGCTAGGAGCTATAGAGGGGGCTATAAGGGGAGCTATAGGAGGAGGGGGATGCCGAAGACTTAGAAGATCTAGATATAGCGGAAAAGTTCGTCTATCCTAACCCTATACTACTAAAGAGGTAGGGCTGGCCTAGGAGAGAAAGAGGGGCCTAGGTTTTACCGGAGATTATAGACCTATAACCCAACGTACTGCCTGGACATGGCGCGACTCGCGCCGCGAAACCCTAGGATAAGGCGCGGCCTATACCGACAAATAACATGCTATAACTTAGACAGATAACCTATAATTCCAGTATGTTGGATAAGCTGTAACTCGTACTACGTTTTACCATTTTAGACTGTAGCTATACCCTTATATCTAGTAGGGACCTTATAAGTTAAGTCCCTATAGGACTCTTCCTTTCTAAGGAGAGGAAGGACTATACCCTAGCCCTAGAATTACAGTACTAAGGCAAGATTACTATGCTAGGTAAGCCGTTTAAGGCCTTGGATAAGGCCAAGATCAACGCCCTCCTTAAAAACAGTGTTATCAAAGTGATCTAAGAGCTAAAGGACCTCTATAGCATTAAGGTATTTAAGTCGAGGATAGTTCGGAAGGTAAAGGACAAGACTTCTAGCCTATATAAAAAATCAAGGCTAGTAGCCTAAGGGTATAGTGATCTAGGAAAGAATAGTCTTCTTACCTAGTTACTGACTATCTAACGGTATACCTAGCGGATTTTACTTACCCTTTACCCTTCTCTTCTTTACGATTTTAGGCTGTACCTATGGTTATAAGATATCATACAGGCATATATATAGTCCGAGATAGCCCTAAACCGTAAAATACTCCTTTGTCTGCCTAAAGAGCTTTAAGGTAAATATCCTACTAGCGCTGTTTTACGGGTAAACCGCCTGCTATACAGTATAATAAAGGTAGGGCTTTACTGGTTTACTACCTATATACAGTGGTATATAGATTGCCTTGGTCTTTAGTCTTCTTCTTTTAATCTTTATCTTCTGATTTCTACTGCTGTACTAGGAAAGGGATTTAGGCTTGTTAGCTTACAAACTGACGATACCCTTATTATTAGGGATAATTCCTTTTCCTAGTTAGAAGAGAAAGAGCTAGAAAAAGCTAGCTTTAAGTTAAAGCCGGCTACTAAGGTAGTAGATAGGCTAGAGGTGGATTTTAACGGCTACCAGCTTTACCTCTTTAACAGCAACCTTTCAATATAGTAAAAAGGGCAGGGTAAACACCTGTCCCTTATCGACATAAAGGGGGCAATACCCACTTAGCAATACGTTAAGCAACGTACTTAGGGGGCTTATTTGGCCTTTATCTGCTAGCTAGAGGCGGCTTTCGACTTAGCTATAGCTACTTAAGCCTAGTAGCCCTAGCTAGAGGACTATAAGCACCTTAACGCCTAGATCTAGTAGTAGATGGATAACGTGGAAAAAGGCCTAGTTTATCACCCTTTGGATCTTACTATAGCTAAGCTCTTTATCTTCATTAACAGGTCCTTTGCTAATAACGCAGACCTGACTTCTTAGATCGGCTATATTATACTACTAGCTAACAAAGATGATATGCTAGAAGAGGCTGCTTTTCGAATTTATAGAAATATAGTCTACTAGTCCTTGACGAAGTGCAAGAGGGTAACGAGAAGCGTACTAGCTAGCGAGATCTATAGGATAGTAGCCGGCTTTGATATCGGTTTTATAGTCTAGCGGACTATTTCTATAATTTTTGCCTACCTTGGCCTAGGGGCTAACCTTCCGATTATTCTTTATATAGACTCTTTTAGTCTATACAAGTGCCTTATTAAGCTTGGCAGTACTATCGAAAAGTGCCTTATGATCGATATTATAGCTTTATAGCAGAGCTACAAGAATAGGGAGATTTGGGAGGTTAGGTAGATTAATAGGGAGGACAACCTAGCGGATACTATAACAAAAAGACTACCTAACCAGGCACTTATAGCGCTGGTTAATAATAATACAGCTAAGATATATATAGAGGGTTAGGTAACGCGGCAATGATTGCTATATAGCGGCTATAGCGCGCTAATAAAAGAAAGATAGCAAGGGCGGGACATACTATATACTGATACACTGCAGAAGAGGAGGGAGGATAAGGCGCGGATACGCTATAAAACAGAAGTATAAAACGCAACAAGTACAGTAGGACTGCAAGACAAAGTGCAATATACTTTTATATTTTTTATATTTTTATATTTTCCTTCTCCTTCTCCCCCTACACTACTAACAATAAAAGTGCTTTAGCTATATAGGCCGACGCCTATATATAGGCCTTTTACAAGGCCTTCTTTCCTATCCCTACTAAGTCCGCCTTCTTCTTACTGCTACTAGACAGTATAAGAACATAGCGGATAGCGGACTGCCACTCCTGCTAGTCCCTACACTACTACTTCTTAGTAGCCTTTAACAAGTTAGTATATTACTAAGAAGATAGAGGGGAGGACTTATAGCGGAGGTAGGCTTAGAAGCCGTAAGGACTTTAAGATAGTGCGCTATAATAGGACGTGCTAACGTAGAGCTATATAGGCAAATTAGAGTACGACTATGGTTTTATTTGTATAAGATAAAGTGCTTATAGTAGCTTGTAACTACTACCGGCTAAGCAGGACTAATAATAGCCGTCAATAACCCTAATGCAATCCTAGTAATACTGGTTCTAACGCTATGCGTTGTTAGGACCCTGGCCTTTGCCGGCTGTTACTGCCTAGACGTAGTAGACGTATATATCGGTATAGGGCGTACTAGGGGGGCTATAGGGGTAGGATATAACGTGCTGTCGCTTATACAGCGGTATATCTAGAAATTACGAAAATGTTAGCTATATTCCAAAGCGTAGCTGCGCTTTGAAACCTACCTTTATAGTATAAAGCGCCCTTGCCGCGTTTATACGTGCTGCTACCCTTGCCTTTATCGGTACTATTGCTAATGCCGCTGTTAACGCTGTTATTGTTACTACTGCTGCCCTCCTTCTCCTTTGTATCAGTAGGGGGCATATATGCCCTGTTATAGGCGTTATTATCGTCCTTATTAGCCGTAAGGCTGGAATTAGTAGTATATCTGCTGGCATTACTGCTAGTAGTATGCTTAGAGCGCTGTAGGCCCTCTTTCTTAGCCAGCTTACTAGCCTAGGCATTAGCCACAGCCTCTTTACGCTTCTTATAGCGCTTAGCGGCCGCTGCCCTATCCGCTATAACGCGGGCCTTAGCCGACTTATGCTGCTTGGCCTTACAAGCAGCCATATAACGTATGGCCGGCGTAATCTTGGCCGGCTTGGCCGGCGTAGGCGCCGGGGCTAGGGGCATAGTAGATATACCTATATTGTACTAAGGTATTAATAAACAAGATACGCCTATACTGATAATACGTAGGATACGATATATATATGGCGGATAATAAAGCTAGTATGGCGGATAACAATAAAGTACTTACCTAGGATAGTATATACCGAGTTGTCTAAGTTAGAAAGGAAGTCTATGTTAGCTATAAGCAGGTTAGTAAACGATGAATCGTAGTAGTAGCGGCGGTAGGGCAAGCAGGGTATATATGTATATATTTTTGTTGGCGAGACTTGAAAAAGAAGGACTATATTAGAAGTACAGGCTAGCCTGTTGTTCTATTTATTCTATAGTAGGTGGTCTAGGAGTGTATAACAATAAGAAGACAATACCGGTAGAAAAGGGCATTGTTAATTAGTTAAGAGATAGGCAGGCTATAGCTAAGGAAGAAAAGGGAAAAGGAGATAGAAGGTGGTTGTATAGTAGGATTAGTACGGTAATAGGCAACGTGGATATATTACAGTAGATAAAGCGTGATATGCGTTTTATATAGTACTTGCAGGACGTAACGTACGACTTGTCTTATGGGAATAGGGTGTGTTAAGAATTGATTGTAGGACGTAATACACGCCTTGTCTTACGTAGATAAAGCGTGTTAAGTAGCGGACTGCAGGTAAGGATATCCTATAAGGACGGACTATAACTAAAAAGAAAAGAGAGCTAGTATTGATTGCTAGTAGGCTATCGTAGCTAGTATAGGTTGGTTATGGTAAGGGAATGGCTAGATATGGGGCATAACCCCTATGCTAGTGCTAGGTACAACCCTAGTTAGGATATAGGGCTATAACGCCCTGTATTTAGGAGAGCGAGAAAGAGAGGGAGAGAGGACAGACATAATCAATCAACACTATAGGAATCGTATTTGTTATTTTGCTCTTTCTCTGTCTTGCTGTTCTTGTTCCTTACTATCTACCGGAAGCCTTTCACTGCAGTGAGAGCGAATCGACAATAGGTATATATATATAAAATCAACAAGTACAATTACCTAAAGAAGTTTAAGGCTAGATTAGTAGTCTAAGGCGATTAATAATAAGGGACCCTAAGGGAGGATATATATATAGTAATATTAGCTAGAAAGTCCTTCTAGATCTTAATAGCAGTAGTAGCAAGGTTCGATATAGAGCTAATCTAGTTTAACGTTTTAAACGCCTTCTATAACGCTTGCCTTAACCGGGATATATATATAAGACTCTTAGCAGGTCGAAGGAAGTACAGTATAGTCTATAAGCTAAAGAAAGCACTGTATAGACTTTGGGAATCGCCTTACCTATAGTATAAAGAGTTTAGTAGTACTCTTTAGGATCTTAGGCTTAACGTAATACCCTATAAACTATATATCTTCTAAAAGGGAGGAGTCTTTATTCTCTTCTATATAGACAACGTAATAATAGTGTACTATAAGAGGTATAAAGCCCTTGCTAAAGACCTAATAAGCTTGCTCTAGTCGAAGTATAAGATAACTAGTAGTAGCAAGCTAAACTGGTTTCTTAGGCTGTAAGTCATTTAGGATCGGGAGTACTATAAGATCTATCTCTTATAGGCAGTATACTATAAGAAAATCTTTAGATTAGTAGACGATCTAGTAATTAGGAGCAAGGTAATAAAGCTAATAGTACGGAGATATACCTCCCTTATAGTACTAGAAGAATTAAAGAGCAACCTAGGATAGGTAATGAACGCCGAGATAAAGTTGTACTAGAGAAAAGTCGGCTTGATAATATATATAGCAGTGATTATAAAGGTCGATATAGCCTTTACTACGTTAAGATTATCAAGATTTCTTATAAACCTAAGTCCAGAGCATCTTAAGGCAGCAGATCGTTGCCTTAACTACCTATACTATTCTAGAAATCAGTACCTTTAGCTTAGAGATAGAGATATGTATAAGGTTTGGTATAATACTTCCTTTACTAACAATATAGCCGATCGGAAAAGCTCTTAAGGATATATAATCAAGCTTTTCGGTAGGCTAGTTACTTAGAGGGCAAGTAAGCAGACCTACATAACAACTTCTACTATAGAAGCGGAATTGGTATCTATAACAGAAGTAGTATAAGAAGTGCTATATCTCCGCTATCTAATCTATAATCTTAGAATCAGTCTTAAAAGGGAGTATAGCGTATAAGTGTTCTATAATAACGCTTAAACCGTAAGACTAGTAACTAGGGACGAAACGCTAAAAACGAAGCTCTAGTATATCGATATTAAGAATTACTAGCTTTAGCAGGAAGTTGTTATAGAAAGGGTTCTTATAGACTATATACTAATAGATTAATAGATAGATAGATTCTATTACGCTATCTGATCCCCGTAGGGGATATCTAGGTGGGCTAAACTAGTGCTATAGGAAAACCGTATAACGGGTGAAAAACCTATAACCGTATATAGGGAAAAAAGGGGGGTGTGGTAGGGGGTAGGCTAATCTTCACCAGAGTAGATACTGCCTCTTTAGGAGTATGAAAACATACTGCCTAAAGGGGTATAGGCTAGACCGCTCCTAGCCTCTAAGTAACCGAGTATTCTGGCAGTCTAGTAGCGATATGACGAACTAGGGGGCGTATAGCGCCGCCGCCCCCTTTTTCGAGTCTATAGAGAAAGCTATATATATCCCCTCTTTCCCTCTCCTTAAAGGAGGCTAAAGGGTAGGCCGGGCAACCGTCGAATATATGTCGGATATCTTCTATAGCTAGGTGGTAGCAGTAGAGGGGGTTATCAACCCTAGGTACCTTATAGGTATATAGGAATCCCCTTAGGCCTATCTTCCCTGTATAGGCCTGTATTAGTAGCGAGCTTTCGGCCTTAGAGAGGTTATAGTGGCGTCTTCGGAAGGCCTCTTTAAAGGCCTTAGCTAGGTTTTCCTCTTAAAAGGTAGCCTTAGCTGATTTCTCTAAGAGGCTCTCCGTATAAGGGTCGTAACTAGAGGCCCTAGCCTCTTATAAATAGCGGTCCTTCTAGGCGGTATAAAGGGGTTCCTTGTTAATAGCCTTCCTTAGTTGTTAGTAGTACTACTAGGCTATTGCTTCCCTTTTTCTTTCTTGCTTTATACGCCTACCTAGGGGGAGGCTAGTCCTAGGGGTCCTGCTTCTAAGGGTAAGGCGTAGGGCTTTCTTCTGCTTAGCCACCTCTTTCCCTATAGCCCTATTTATCCTAGCCTAGCTGGAGAAGGAGAGGGCGTTAAGGTAGAGGTTGAGGGGGGGGACGTTAGCCTTATAGTAGAGGCTTTGGATTAGTATTCTCTTATAGGCCCCTGTAACTCTCCTTAGGGCCTTGTTTTCGGCTGCTAGTAGGCCTCTAGTTATACCCTATAGCCTATTTGGTGTTATAGGTGTAGGGGTATGCCAGGCTAAGGCTGCGTAGGCTAGGACCAGCCTTATTACTACTGTATATAAGAGCCTAGTCTTTTTGATTCTAGGTCCCTAGGTCTTTCTAGCTAGCCTAGTAATAGCAAAGGACTGTGTTTTTAGCTTCTACCGTAGGGTATTGGCGTAGGTCTTCCAGATAAGCTTAGGGTCTAGCCAAACCTCTAGAAAACGGGCCTCTATAGCTAGTTATAGGGGGGAGGAGTCCTCTATTAGTCCTAGGTTAATAGGGTCGGTCTAGGGCCTTCTTCTAGGGGGGAAGTGTATAAGCTTGCTCTTTGCTGCTAAGAAGGTAACCCCGGCGGTTATTGCCTAGTCTAGGTACTCTCTCTAGGCTTCTTCTAGCTACCTAACCGTTGTTGTAGCTTCTCTACTAAAGGCTAGTAGATTAGTATTGTCTATATAGCCTATAGTAGAGATAGTAGGGTGTTTTCTCTCTAGTTTTTCATATAGGGGGTATAGGTATAGGACTAAGAGGATTGGTAAAAGTGGTAAGCCTTAGGGTACTCCTGTTAGTACCGGGATTTACTGGCTCTTTTAGCTGTTAAATAAGAGGCTAGTAGTCCTAGAGGAGAGGAATTCCTTTAGCCAGGATAGTAGCCAGGTAGGTAGCCCTAGCTGGTCTAGTATAGCTAGGAGTCTGTTATAAGGGATGCTGTCGAAATACCCTAATAGGTCCAGCTGTAGAAGGAAGGCTCCGGCTTTATATTTCTATGCCTCCTAGACCTAAGCTATAAGGAGGTATATAGCCGATTTGGTGGACTTATAGCGGTAGTAGCCCTATTATATTGCTAGAATTAGCTTAAAAGCTTCGGCTATAACCCTTATCTTAGTCCCTATAACTTTTTCTAGGACCTTGCTAATATAGTTAAGCAGGGCTATAGGTCGGTAGCCTCTAGGGGTATTATAGGTATCTAGCTGTTTTCCTAGCTTAGGAAGGATAATAGTAACCACTTCCTTATATTCTTATAGATAGAAGCTATAGAGGAAGGATTTCGAGGCTAGTATAGCAAGGGCCTTGTATAAGGGGTTACTATAGGCCTTTAGAAAGCCTATAGGGAGTCCGTCAGGTCCTAGTACTTTCTAGGGTTTTATTGTTTTAATAGCCTCTTTTATATCGTCTAGCCTAACTATCTAGCTAACCGGTAGCCTAGGGCCTATTAGGGGTTCCTCCGGGCTATCCTCCTAGAGGGAGGGGGGGAAGAAGTATGCTGAAAGGGCCTCTACCTTCTTCTAGAAGGTACTAGCTTGTCCAAGGGTTAGTAGCTTAAGAGGGGGTAGGGCGGTAGTACTTCGTAGCCTAGCCTATCTTTCTAGTTACTAGAGCTTCTCTGGCTCTTCTCTAGCCTCTTATAGAAAGGCCCTCTAGGTCTTCCTCTTACTTTCTTTTATAGCTTTTATTTGCTCTTTCTAGGCTGTTTTATAGGCGGTTAGGAGGACCTAGTTGCTAGGGGAGCGTTAGAGCCGCCTTTCTGCCCTTTTTCTCTTCTAGACTATCTAGTAGATTTCGTTGTTCTACAAGGGGGTATTCCTTCTTCTAGTAGTTACTAGGGCTTCTTTAGGGGTTATAGCCCTAGCAATATACTAGAGTTCCTCTAATAGTCGCCTATAGGCCTCCTAGAGCTTAGCTAGGTTAGAGAGGTATAATAGATATCTATAGCCCCCTATATTATATATTAGGGAGCTAGCCTCTCTTACTACCCCCTTCTTATCTATCTTCTTCTACTGGAATTAGAGGGGTAGTAGTAGGGCTTCTATGTTTTCTAGGTCGATATCTAGTATCTAGGGGTAGTAGTCTAAGCGTAAGTATATATCCAAGCTAGTATAGGAGCAGGTAAGGCTACTACTAAGCTAGAAGTGGTTAATAGTCGAGGCCCTACCTACTTAGCTCCCCTATAGCGCCCTAGTTATAGCGCTGTAGGAGGTATAGAGGGTAAGTCCCTACTCTGCTATTAATAGTAGTAGGTCTTCTAATCTAGGGCTAAAGTAGTTATATTAGTCCTATAGAGGGTAGTAAAGGTTAAAGTCCCTAGCTAGAAGGTATAGGCCTAGGCAGGCATTGATCTTCCCCCTTATTTCTTCTATAAGGAGGGTTAGGCCAGTCTGGGGTTAGGGGTTGTTATATAGGGACCAGAGTATAAAGGGGCCGTTCTTAGTCTATATAGTAGCCCTAGCCCAGTCTAAGCTAGAGCTGTAAGTCTATATTACTAGCAGGAGTAATTTATAGATATAAAGTAAGGCTTGTCCGTTAGGGGTGAAAACAAGGTGGTAGGGGGCTGATCTAGGGTAGTAGGTAGAGTGCTATACCTGCCTATTAATCTAGGGCTCTTATATAGCGAGTATTTCTTCTTTTACTATAGAAAGTAGTACTTCCTATACTTCCTTCGAGCCCTATATATTCCAGAGGTATACTTTTATATCTCTATCTCCTTTAGCTATATAGTAGGTAGTAGTTGTTATATAGTAGTAGCGTTAGCTAGTCTAGTATCTAGGTCTGGTCTAGGTCTAGTATCTAGGGGTCTAGGGGCTCCTATAGGCTCTAGGGTTCTAGTAGGTCTTATAGCCTCTTTAGGGCTTATAGCTAGTATAGAGGAAGGGGGGGTTTAGCCGCTTAGGTAGCTAAAGTAGGCGGTAATTGTACTTTAGTTAGGGGTTAACCCTCTTAATACTATTAGTCGGCCTCTCTGTCTCTTCCCTAAGACTATAGTATAGCCTTCTTTCCCCTCCTCTTATAATAGGGCCTGCTAGGGGAGGTATTGTTACTGTTATTACTTTTGCTACTATTACTATTACTGTTAGTGCTAGTATAGGGGCGGTTGGTCAACGTTAAAGGCCTTAGACCTAGAACGTAGATATCTCTTAGCCTATGCCTATGCCTCTTTTAGGCAGGGGTAGGCCTCTAAGCGGGCGTGGTAAGCTTGGCGGCAGTTGTAGTAGCAGGGTGTCCTAGAGCAGGTAGGGGCTTCTAGCGTAGTATAGCTGTTAGCGCTGCAGTTATAGCAGATCTCTTCCTTGCTCTAGCATACCTTAGCTCTATAGTCCTATTTCCAGTACTATAGGCATTAGATAGGCTTAGCTTTGTCGATTTAGAGCTCTGCTTCTAGGGCTTGGCAGCTCTAGAAAACCCCCTCCTTATAGGCCTTCTAGGCTGCCTCTAGAGAGGTAAAGGCTATTAGTGCCTTAACCTTAGTCCTTTCTGGCCCTTAAGGGTACTAGACTTTTGCCCTAACTACTATAGGGTATTGCTTTTTAGCTTCTTCTAGTAGGCCTTCCTCTATAACCTAGTTATAGACTATAAGGCCTTTAACCACTACTGCCTAGGTTATAGTATATAGGAAGGCCTTCTCTTTAAAGGCCCTTATAATCTAGGTAGTATTGTTCTCCAGGCTCTTCTTTATCTTTATATTCTTTATAACTTGTAGAAGGTTACTGCTAAAGAGCGTCTAAACCCTCTAAACAGCTAGGCTAGAAGCCTGTTAAATAGTCTATACTACCTCTAGGGCAGATTTAGCTAGTACCTGTTGTTAGGCTAAGCCTAGTCGGATAAGCACCTAGCGCTCTAGGCTAGGCTTAGTTGCTTTACTAGCTGTTAGCTTACTAGCTATATTAGCCTAGGTAGGGGCTATAGGCTAGGAGTGGCTAGGCTGTTACTGTTGTTGCTGCTGTTATTGCTGGTAGTAGCTAGGCTGCTAAGAGGGGTATTGCTAGTACTGTAGTTTAGGCGTTCCTAGGGTAGTAGGGCGGTTTTGGAGTGCTAGAGCTGTTGCTATAGCTAGGGCTTCTTTAGGCGGTTTCTAGAGCAGGGCTGTAAGGGCGATTTGCCTGGCTTTAGTAGTTGCTTCTACTATACTATAGAAGTTAGTACTGTCCTTAGCTAGGCTGATTATCTGGTCTAGGAGGCTAGAGAGCGTAAGGGCAAGCTTAGGGGGGCTAAGGGCAGCCTAGGTAGTTTTCTCAGTTACTAGGGCAATATGGTCGGCCTTAGTAGCACTATTATTATTTTCTTCTTTCCCTGTATTTTTCTCTGATTTTTTCCCTGGCTTTTTTAAGGTTTTCTAGCTAGAGGGGGTTAGGGCTAGGGCGTACTAGCTGCCGTTTAGGCCCCTAAGGAAAGGGGCAAAGACGTTGGTTAAAGAAGGGGCGCTAATTATAGGGGCGTTGATAGTAAAGGGGGTACTAGAGCTAGGTACTATAGGTACTATAGTTATAGCGCTTATAGCAGTCTCTTTAGCAGTAGTAAAGGTAGTAGTTTAGCGGTCTTCCATCTCTATATCGTTATTTAGGTAGTCTGTACTTAGGGGTTAGTCCATACTTAGGGGCTAGCTTAGAGGGTTATTATTGTTGTTATTAGCTATAGGTAGGGCAGGGTTACTAGGGCGTAGAGCTGCATTAGTAGCCCGTATGTAAGGAAATTGCAGTTGCAAGAGGGCAGCTAGGCTTGCTATTTTCTGCATTTTCACACGCCTAGGGCTATCGCGCAACCGACAGCGCTATAGCGAAAATTAGCGGGCGTTGTGTCCTTAATCGGACGGTTCGAATGAATGTGGTTGTACGCGATTTGGTGTGGTTTTGACCAAAAACTCGTTTTTCGTTTTCTTGTGTCGGTCCTTCTCTTTATAATATATAAGATTAAGATACCTCTAAAGAAAGGATCTAGTAAGTAGGCTCTACCCTAGACAAACTTGGATTTAAACAAGGTTCTCCAAGAAGAGCAGTACTACTGTATAATCAGTAGGCTAGTATATAGTAAGGATAAGGACCAGCTTATACTAGTAAGCGCCCTAACAATTCCCCTATTAACGCTGCGAAAACTATAGTTATTGCCTTATAAGCTTGGCTCTTTGCCGTATAAGGTATAGCTCTCTCTTTATAAGCTACAATTAATACTATATAAACTCCAGTCTTCCCTATAAAAGTCGCAGGGCACCCTAAGCAAATTTAAGTACTTATCTATAAAAGGTAAGGATAACGTAATTTCAATTTTCTTAGGTAATATCCTTTAAACTCAGCTACCTATATCTAATCTAGTCAAATCCTTGATAAAGCGCTTTAATAGGTCTAGCTATATATACTCCTATTTAACTTTTAAAGATTTTAAAGTACTTAGGAAGGAAACCAACAAGTATAGTACTACTAAAGATATTAACAATATTACCAACCGCTATACTCTACTTAGTAGTAACTACTTGAAGCTAGTAGGTAAGATTACTTTTTACCTAGAGTAGTATATTAAAAAGGATAGCCAGCCGGACTTCTTTAACAAGATAACCATCAATAAGGAGGATTTCGACTGTTACTTTCCTAAGATAGCTAGTCAAGTTACTATAATTATAGGAGAAAAGGTCCTAGGCTAAGATCTCCATTTAGTTTTAGCTATCCTATACAATATATATAGAATATAGCTAGAACAAGCCTAGATAACCAATAACTATATTAACGATATACTTAGATAGACCCTATATACATTTAAAAGGTACGTGTTTATTACGCTATACTTAATAGCTCTAACTCTCGATAAAGAGGGCAACTACCTAACAAGTCCGGTTCTCTACCCTACTAAGGGGAACGTCCGTTATAAGGCCCTTAGAAAGCGTTTCTAGCTTATAGTTATATATATCCATAGGAACTATTATGTTCTTACTATCTATAATTAGCTTAAGCAGACCTATAAGGTTTAGGATTTAGGCCTTTCTAATAACGCTAACAATATAGACGATAAAATGATAATAATATAGGTAGAGATGATTATTCCCTATCTGCTTATATCTAGAGCTAGTATCTTTAACCTAATATATATTCGCCAGTTGAAATTCTACTTTAATATTAAGGACGACTTTTCCTATAGGTACGCTATTACTAAGGTAGCCTAATCCTTCTTCTATAACTAGGTTATTAAGGACAAGAACGATTTAACGCCTATTCTATAGTAGAAGATAGAACCCTAGTTCGATTAAGATATAATATAGAAGTAGGGATCGATTTCGGCCTGCTTATAGTATACTTAGATATTAGGGATTACTAAAGTATTTAGAGTAAGGATAGGATCTAGGGTACTAAATCTATGCCCTATTAGCAGTTAGGTCTCTATTAATAAGCTTTTACCAATAAGTATATTATAGATTATCCGGACCTAGAGTTTCGCTACCCTAGCATTTAGTACCCTAGCTCTAGCAGATATAATAATAGATAATAATACCCTTATATATATTTAGGGAATAAGAAGTACTTCTTTAGGTTTACTTGGGTTGATTTCTAGAAATTGAGTAGTATAGATAGCCAAACTATCTATCTAATAATCTCGTTAAAGCCCTTTTTTACTAAAGGTACTAGTAATATAGCAAACTACTCCTACACTATAGCAGTAGACACCTATATACTAAGCTATCCCTAAGTAGATAACATCTATTTAAAAGACTGTTCTATATCCCTCTGCTCCTAGTAAGTAAAGGTCTGTTAAAAAGGATCTTCCCTGCCCTATTACGCTAGAAAAGCCAAAGTCCGTTAAAAAGGCTACTGTATAGCCTACTACACCTAAGTAGCCTAAGTTAACCAAGAAGAGCGTCGCTACGCCGCAATCATAGCATATTAGGCGAAATGTTACTCCTTAGCCTACTGTACTTTCGCTTACTAGGAGGGTTACTCGATCGATGCTTATAAGGGATCTTAAGCTAGATAATATACCTACTTTATAGTATAGGAAGGATAATAAGACGGATAAAGCTAGTAGAGAGCTTCAAACAAGGATAAATGTTACTATACTAGAATTATTACCGCTATACCCCTAAGGCCATAGAGATTAGGCTAGAACAGACTAATTAGCTATAATTAGGCGATAGTAGATAGGTTAGTTAAGTAGGTTTATTGTTTAGTACTTTCTTTTCTTGCTTTTCTTACTTAGAGTATTACTAGCTATAGTTAGCTCCCTTAACCTTAATCCTGTATAAACCTAGTACAATCTTAGTATACCTTATTATATATATATGATGTATATTTCCCGATTATTCTTCCTTTAGATAGAGGTGCCCTATATTATCTATATTATTTAGTATTTGTTTTGGAGGTTTATATCTCCTACTGCCTTCCGCCTTTCGTAGGAGCTATAGGGAGGTATAGATCAGCGTAGCTAGTATACAACTAGCCGCTCCTTGTTTTTCTTCTTCTTCTTCCTCTATTTAGAGGAGTCCTATATCTACTTTCTCTTCTATTATACAGTAAGAGTAGGTAAACAAGGCTGGTCTTTCTTTTCTACACCTTATCTTATTCCAGGCTAATAACAAGATTGCGAATTAGCAGTATAAGAAGGACAATAGTATAAGAGGCTAGCTTTCCTTCCTATATTTATAGAAAAGATATCAATTATTACCTAATATTTACAGTTATACAGTTACATTTTACCCATTTAGATATTTCATCTACTTTTACCTTTAGGCTACTTTGGCCTATTTACTTAGTTCTATTACACCTATCTACCTTAGTCTCCCCTAATCAAGGAGACCATAGCCTTGGTATATACATACCTCTTATCCTCTTGTCTGGACAGCTGTTCGATATATAGCTGCCCACTACCTTTAGACAGCTGCTCCTACTTTCTCGTAGGTCTGCTGCTCTGTTTTAATAAAAATAAGATAAGACAAGCCTAGGTCTTAGCTATTTAACTAGCATTAAGCTAGTATAACACTATTCCCTATTAAGAATAGTACCGCAAGGTCTCCTATAATAGGAATAGCATAGAACGAATAATAGATGGTAAGAAAGAGGGTATATATCACTATCCTCCTTACCACTAAATAGCTAGATAGATTATCAAGCAATCAAGCATACTTAGACCTCTCTATCCACTTTCTCCTATTCTCATAACTCTTACAAACCTAAACCTACGGGTATATTAAATAATATAATCCCTATATCACTTTAGTAGAACTCTAGTAACCCTAATAGAAGTAGGTTATAAGAAGGCCCTATTAATTAAGGTAGATATATGTCATGTAAAGAGCAGGTGATAGATGTGAAGATGTGAATGTGCCTGTTATTCTTCTTACTATGGGACCTGCTACTCCTTATATATACGTCTCTAAGTCTGACTAGAAACTCGTTAGGATGTCTAGGCATAGAGAGCCCTAGTCCTAAATAAGTTACTCTATAACCGTTATTATCTTCTATTATATACCCCCTTAGACTCTCTATCTTATAGGGAGTCTAAACTATAGAACATAGGATTATAGTAACTACATCTCCTATATCCCCTTAAGTATATTAAAAGAGCAATATACTTAAGTCTAGTATAGGTACCTAGTAAGCTACTTACCTATAAGAGCTTTGCTAAGTTAATAACATACTTACTAGCCTTACTTACTGTTACTACCTTCCCTTTCTTATTATAAGTTATAGGAGCAGTTTTTTATCTTAAGTAATATTACGCTACCCTTTTACTGGCTATATAGGCGGCTTTCTTTCTAAAAACAGATAAGTATAACTGATTGTTAACCTTACTGCTGTAGGTTACTATAGCAATGGTAAGGTCAACCTGCTCTCTCCTCTTTTCTCTAGAGCTTACTATAGGCCTACTCTTTTTAGGTATAAGAAGGGTATAAAGAATTTCTTTCTACCCTTTTCCTTTCCTCTTCCTTATAACTACCTTTTTAAGGTAAAGTTTTCTTATAAGCCTGCCCTATTCTTGCCTAGCCCTCTTACTTGCCTAGACCTTTTTTTTTCAATTAATATACCTAAGTAAGGAGTAGTAAGTTATCCTAATTATTACTATTATTAGCTATAGCGTCTTATAGCTAGATAATAGTATTCCCTTAAAGCTAAGATCGCAGGGGTCTCTTTAAATTAGCTCTAGGATCTAACCTTTAAATTTATACAGCTCTGTTCCGGCCGTTACCAGCTTGCCGATAACGCTGGTAGCTATATTATGTCCTTAGATGTCAAAAGAGCTAGTAACGACGTACTATTAAGCCCTACCCTAGTAGTTATACTAGAAACTCCTGCTCCTAAGATACTAGGCCGCTTTAAGAAGATTATAAGCTAGACTTCCAGTTAAGCTAAGACGCCTTAATCTAAAAAATCCGGCCTTTTAGGCCCTCTTTATCTACTATCTTATAAGCCCTATATCTAGTTACTGCTAAAAGGATATACTATAGGAGAATACTTTTCTTAGTATAACGATATTAGCAGCCGTTATTATTATTATCTTCTAATATAGACTATATCTTACTACTATTGCCCTATATAAGTCTGTCTAGCCCTAACAATCCTACTATAAAGCTAATCCTATATAACAGGTTAGTTAAGGCTAAAAAGACTGCCTAGGTCCTTGAGGAATTGAAAAAGAAAAATATAAAGGCTGGTAAAGTACGTTTGTCTGATCTAAAATTCAAAGAAAAATACAAAGGCTAGTAGAGTATATTTGTCCGATCTAAAATTCAATACTTAGACTAACAGTTGTATTTAGGAGGCAATAGCAGATAAGGCTACTGCTATTTTGAAAATACTATATACTATCCTTAATCTATTGTCTAGATCGTCACTATATAGGCTAATACCTACTTTGCCTACTCTGTCTACTCCTTTATATCTGCCCTTAGCGTTCTATAAAAAGCTGAAATTTAAAGATCCGCCTTATAAGCAAAAAGCGTCTTATAAACTGTCTCTGCCTTTATACCTATCCCTATCCCTATCTGTCGGACTAGAATATGTATTTTCGCCTTTCTAGCAGTCGATTAAGTCTCTGGCTAATAACCCTTTTATATAGGCAGCGTTCCTAAGTATAAGTAGCGCTAAGTTTACTTAGCACTTTAGATAAGGAATTGGTAGATATATCGGGGCTCTTCTATAGTCGATACTACGTTATCTTAATAAGAATCAGGTAGATATATTAGCTATGACGCAGGTGCTAGCTAAGATTGATTAGGCGGTTGGCGTATTAAAGAAGGCTATTAAGCGCTATAGCGCCCTATAGCAGGCTCTCTTTTTTTCTATATGTTATACGGCAGACTAGATAGTTATCTGTCTAAAATTGAATTCTCTTTTTCTTGAATATTGGCTATAATCCGTAATATGTCCTTTAGATTTAGTATAGCCTAGAAATGCTCGAACTTTGCTCTTAACAAATTCTTTATTAGGTTATCGGCTAGTATATCAGCTATTGTCGGAACTAAGGCACAGGTGACGTTCGGCATCGGGTAATCGCAGCGTTTAGAGCTTTGACGAGCTCTGATTAGCGATACGAATACAGGGTTTACGACAATGGCTTACAGCGCTCTTTCCGAGTACTAATAGCTTGATCCTAACGAGCGATCACTCTGCAATTAGTATGTTTAATACAACGATCATATCCGATTGTTATATATAGTATTTATAATAGAGACTGTCCTAACAAGGTAGTTAGAGCAGACAGACTTCTATTTACCGATTGATTTACCTTTTAGTTACCCCTTTATATATATATACAGAGACTACCAATACTAATTAGTATTGCTAGTAGGTAGTATAGAATAGCAAAGTAGATTAGCAGATCTGGCAAAAGCTTATATTACAAAGGTAACAGTTAACCTAACCAGTCTAAAAACATAGGATACTAGAAAGGGAGAGCGAATAACCTTATACTGCTTCTACTAACGCTTAGTTCGATCAGAGGATTAACTAAGATATAACCATCGCTACTTTATAAGTCGGCGATTTATAACAATAAAATAGCACCTATACCCGGCCTTATAGAGCTTATACAAGCTTTAAAAGAGATCAAATTAGAAAGCTATATTGACTCCTTTAACCTATCTCTTTTCTTATAATACCCTCTATTTATCAAGCCGAAAAGCATAAATACAATGCTCCTTAACTTATAGATTCTTGATTTTATTACTCAGATTAATAACAACTTAACTAGTTGTAAGCTTTATACAGCTTTTTATATAGATTTCTATAACTAAGATACAGAAGACTAGGCAAAAGGGCTTTTAAAGCTTAAAGTAGTACTATAAAAAGCCCTTATTAACAAGTTAGTACCTATTAAAGGGGTATTTAGAGCTCCTCTTAACGCTAGTCTTATTATACTTGCTTATATATTAGAGGAAGACTTTATACCCTTACCTACTAAATCCTATAAAGATAGCTTAAAGGAGCTTTTATTGTAATAACCGTCTTGTTAACTAGAAACATAAGAAGAATGGTTAATAATAACAGAGACTATAGAGACCTGTTTTAAATAACCGACTTTACAAACACTATATGCTAAGATAGTATATATAGGAAGTACTAATTATATACGCCTTCTACCTGTTAAAGGCCAGGTTTAGAATATCAATAGCAAGTTAGTAAGTACCTTTGTAAAGTTATAGGATAAGTATAGAAACTATAGTAGTAAGGATACTAAGATTCTAGACAATCAAGTTAAGTTCTTTCTATAGTAGTGCTACTCCCTATAGATAGAGTATAGTTAGCTCTATTATATATTTCCTTTAATGCTTTCTAGGTATATAAGAGATTAGTACGTATAGTATATATTAAACGGAATGTCTGTTACTACTATATATAGTTGCCTCTAGGGTTACTTTATTAATAAGGTAATACACTTAGAATACTTTAACAAATAGAGTATAATTACTTTTAATACGGTATCTAATGTACCTAAGAACTCTGGAAAGTTAAAGATAGATATCCTTAAAGCGCTATTCGAGAAATTAGTATAGTTATAGAAAAGCCTTAGTATAAGGTACAACGACGAAATACTGGTTCCTATACTAATTCGAGCAGTAACTGGCATATCTAGGCTTAATAGCGCGCTGTTAAAGCCAGAACTTAACTTTGACAAGCTCTGCTCTTAACTCCGAATAGCCCTTACTATATATATAGAGAAAAAGGGCTTATTAGCGTTTATAACAGACTAATAATACAATAACTAGAAGTACAGCTAAGTATAAGATAGCCCGATAAGAAGGGCTTAGACGCAGAATATAAGCTACTAGAAGAGAGGTAAAGAGGTAAAGCAGACCTACTATTAGATCTATAAGGGAGAAGGTTACCGATCTATAAATTACTTAAAGGCTGCTTAAAATAAGTAGAAAAAGCAGTGGTTAGAGAGTCGTAGAATTACGCAATTAAAGGATAAGGGTCGCTACTAAGCCTTCTTAGTTAATATAGAAGGATCGGATTCCAAAATAGAAAATAAGCGGCTAATACAGTACTTAATCGACAATTCTAAGGAAGAATCTAGTAACAAAGATATAAGACTAAGTATAGTATATTATATAGCGACCTACCTCTAAAAAGACGCTTTTAAATACTTAATTACTAGGCATAATCCTAGATTAAACCTGCTAAGTAAGTAGTTAAACTAGATTTTCATACTTAATAGATATTCAGCAGAAGAATTCCAAGGTATCCTGCCGGATATAAGAGCGGCAGATATCTTAACCGCCAGGTTTAAGCAGTTTCTAGCGCTATAATACCAGCTCCCTAGGCTTATACTTAACCGAAAACAAGCTAGCGAAACATCTATTATCTTTAGTAGTAGCAAGCTACTAAAGTCCCTTAGTACTATAAGTGTAGATACCCCTTTTAGTATAGTAACGTTCTATATATTAGATCTGTAAACGCCTTTTCTACTGTGCCTTAAGGACATAGATAACCTTAGCATTTACCTAAATAACGTAGATAACAAGCTTAGGAACGATAAAATAGAAGTGCGTATCTAAGTAGCCTGCAAATAGGGCTATCTATAGATGCTAATTCAGGGTTGTGAAATCGCAACAGCTACTTACTTTACTAGACCAAATAAGCTGCTAGAGTACTAATTAACCAAAGCTATACTCTGGCAACTCTATCGACGATTTAGCTACTCTAGGGCTAACAAGCTTTACAAAATCCTAAGCTATAACTACCAGGATGTCGATATAGCAGCTATTAAGCTACTAAATGATAACTGCTACTATTATCAGATCAAAGGAGCAGTACCTTAGCATTTTCGATTCTTGCTTTAAGCATATAATAACTTCTCTTTTAATAAAAAGGTATTAGTAGATATAGTCGACTTAGCAAGCCGAAAATACCTTTATATAATTAACTCTACTACTTTGTTTTAGATAGTAAGGTTCCTAAATGTATAGATAGTAAAGGAAACGTAGGAGCGCTTAAAGGAGTGCTAGATTGATACCTACCTTAGCCTACCTGATATCTTACACTACGACTAAGGGACTAATTTCATAGCTAAAGAGTTCTAGATAGAAGCTAAGCTTACTAAGATTACTATATGTATTATCCTAGTTAAGGCTTACTAGTTAATTAGGCATCTAGAGCGCTATTATACACTATTATATAGGGTATATAAGATCATCTTAGAGGAAACGAAGGGTATAGTCTTACTAGAAGCCTACCTCTAAAGCATAGTAAGCGCAGTTAACAATACAGCTAGCCTAAACGGACTTATGCTAACGCTACTAGTCTTTAAAGCGTATCTAAGGTTTAAAATGGATTCGCCCCCTTCTCTAACGCAAATACAGCGCGTAAGAGCAGTATAAGCTATAATAGCTAAGCTATAAAGAATCAAAGACTAGCAGAAGATCAACGACATATTAGCATAGTATAACAGGCTAGATATAACCGATATATTGCTGCTTTTACTCCCTTTAGGAATAGAGGTTCTAGTATATAGAGAGTATAAAGGGTAGTAAGGGCCCTACAAAGTACTTAATATAACCGATATAGAGGTTATAGTCGATATGGCAAACGGACTAGTAACCTTTTGCAATATAATAGTCAAGCTGTATAACCGGCTTACTAAGCTCTTAAGCAGCAATAGTAAAGTAACAAGTAATCAGGAAAAGCACTAATTAGCGCCCTAAGTACCCTGCCCTACTGTAAGGCAGAAGACACAGCAGACCTTTAAAGGCAAAAAACAAAGTAAGCTAAAACCCTAACCCTAAAAAGCGCATTACGTGTTTAGGGGCAGCGCAATATATATCTGAAAAAGAAAAGAAGGACTATGCTTTAGCCGTTAAATTCTAAAAACAAGGAGTAATTACAGTACCTAGAGCTCCCTTTAAGCAGTTAGACGCTAAAGAGATAGAGTCCCTGATTGAAACAGGAGTACTTAAGGTAGTACCCTAGACGCTAGATCTTAAAGAGATCCGTATCTTTAGATACAGGCTTATAAGGGAAGTTAAAGAGAAGTATACGTCTTACCTATATAAAAAGTCACGCCTTGTAGCACAGGGCTATAGTAATACCGATAAAAAGAAAATACTTATATAATCGCTAACGATCTAACGATACTCGCAACGTCTGCTCCTCGCCCTAGTACTAACACTACAATCATAGCTCGACTATATAATCATAATATACAATATTACGCAGGTATATACATAGTTATAGTCAGAGCTAACAAGGCTGATCTATATAAGGCTACCTTATAAGCTGCGCTATAATTACCTAGAAGGGCATGTTATACACGTTAGGAAACCTTTATATAGGATTACTAAGAGCAGTCTTTACTAGTTCCTAACGTATATATAATAGTATAAAGAGTATATGTAAATAGGCAGTTCCCCTTACAATCCCTGCCTCTTATTAACTAATTTAGGCAAGTACTTTAGTATTATAGTACTATAAACAGACGATACCCTTAACCTTAGTACTAAGAAATTCCTCTAAAAAGAGGAAATAGAGCTCTAAAGAGCAGGTTTTCAGGTAAAGCCCCTGACGATTTTAGTAGCCAGAGATTCCAGCAATTTCAACGGCTATAGGGTAGAGGTCCAAGACGACCACCTTATCGTATGACAAAAGGGATAGGCTGGAAAGCTACAATTTATCTCTACTAGAAGGTCTATATACCCTAAGCGGAAGAAGGCGTATATAGAACAGCGAGCGTATAGAGCATATATTACTTCGACATGCCAGCTAGAGGCGGCATTTGACTATACCTATATAGTATAAGCTATCAAGCTATAGTCAGCAGACGTTAATGCCTTAAACAAGCAAATTCAATAGTAAATTGATAATCCTAAGTATAGGTTGCGCTATATTTCTCTTGACCTAAGTACCCTTAAGCTCTTTATCTTTATTAATAGCTCTTTCGCTAATAACTAGGATCTAAGCTTATAAATCAGATTTATAATTGTTCTTAGGAACAAAAGCGCTAATAAGTAAAGGACGACATTTCAGCTATATAGTAACATCGTATACTAGTCCTCTATAAAGTGCAAACGAGTAACCCGGAGTATACTAGCAAGCGAGATTTACAGTATAAGCTAAGGCTTCAATATTGCTTATATTCTTAATCGAACATTCAAAGAGATCTATAAATGCCTTTACCTAGGTATAGGTCTACCTTTAGTTCTCTATACCGACTCTTTTAGCCTTTATAAGTATTTGGTTAAATTAGGAAGTACAACTGAAAAGCGTTTGATAATTGATATAATAGCACTTTGTAAAAGCTATAAGAGCAGGGAAATCAAGGAAGTACGCTGGATTTACAGTAACGATAACCTATTAGATATAATAACAAAAGCAGTGCCAAACAAGGTACTAAGAACCCTAATTTCGACCAATGAAATTAATATACACGTAGAAGGCTGGGTCGAACATGCGGTTTATATACAGGGCAGTACTAACGCCAGCGATAACGCGCTGTAATAGCGGTATATAGCAGCTATATAGTTATACAACTATATACTAGCTGCTATTAAGAGAAGGAAGAAAGTCGAGGGAATAGATAGATATAGTATAGAGAGTATACAATACAATAATTAGAAGAGTATAAGCGGAATATAATACAGTAAAGTAAAAACTTTCAATTATAAGGGATATGTCCCTAGGCATACAAACAACGTACTAACAGCCGCTTGAACTAAGCTTACTATCCTATAAATACCAGCTCGACAAAGCATAGGATAGCCCGTTTAGCCTCCTCCTTCCTCTTTATCCCTAACATTATACGTATACTAGTATTACTACCGTTTAGAAGGGCCTGATCCTTCTTCTACGCCTATAGGGTATAGTAAGTGCCCTAACGCTAATTACTAAGTTCCTAAATGCCGGATTAGCAACGTATATCAAGCAGATAATGCAGTAATAAACGCTTACTGATATAAGACAACTAGGATCGATATATCACGCTAGAAAGTAGCGTACTATAGGCTTAATCTCTATTAGGCTAAGTGCAATATTAGCTATAAGCCTATAATGTAGTAATAAAAGCGCATTTAAGCGGAGGATGCACTTATATAGGGCAGTAGCTATAGCCCGAGCTACAGCCCTGGTAGCGCTGGCTAAGCGGCCCGATGTATAGCTCGTCCAGCGCCATAGCCGGGTTTTTGCCATTTAAGGCTAAGCAGAGGTACCCTAGACAGTAGGATACGCGCTTTATACCGGCAACGTACGTATAACGCCGTATTGCAACTAATAGATAAGTATTAGGAACTGCATCTAAACAGCTAATAAAGACGACCTACTATATTAATACTAGGACTGGGCTATCACTTGGCTATTGCCCTTAGAGGGCATACGCGAAGTGGCTACTATACTAATGTTTAGATATAGCAATAGGAGCTTAATAGTAAGTATATAAACCTTTATCCTCCTTACCCCTATCCCCTATATCCTTCTCTTCCTCTACTACTTCTTTATCTTCTTCTTCTTCTTCTCCTTCTTCTTCTTCTTCTTCTTCTTTTTTAGCCTTAGCCTTAGCCTTGGCGTACAAAGCCGTATAAGTAGACAACGCCGCTTCTTAAAAGACAGCTAAGCAAGTATATTAGTAAACAATAAGTGTAAAGAGCAGACGATAGAATATACTAGAAATAATAGGAGGGACAGCATTGCTAACATCGTTGACGACAGCGGTAGTAGCAGCGCTGGTAGGCTTGGCAGCGGCAGCCTTAGTAGCAGCGGCCTTAGTAGCGGCGGCAGGTACAGCGGCGGCATCGGCAGGCTCGGCAGGCTTAGCAGTAGCAGTATTGATAGACATAGCGGCGATAGTACCCGACGCTTCATCGAACAAAGGCAACGCCTCTATATACACGAAGAACATATCTAGCATAGTAGTAACGTTACTAAATAACAACACTTAATTCAAGTTAGTATATAAGCAACAAACGGCAGTCCCTACGCTCGCTAGCATACTTATTAGTATTATTGTTATTACTATTATTACTATTGTTACTGTTACTACTGTTATATAAAGGAAGAGGAAGCCCGAGCTACAAGGGCAGTACACCCTCTCTATATATATAAAGGAACAAGGAGCCTATAGGTAAAGAGTACTGTAATACTAACTTCCTTCCCCTCTACTATTATTCCTTACTATTGTACGATCTATTGTTCTAACTTTAAGGTCTTATTACGCGAACCTATTATTGATTCCCCTATATAGAGCAAAGAGCTTACTAATCCCTATATATAGTCGTATATATAGTCTACCCTTTTAAGCAACATAGCTATTAGCTGCTACCTAGGTAGTAGACAACGCGTTTATACAAAATCGTTTTAAGCACTAATATTTCCTTTATTATCCCTTTTAGAGTATTGATTGATAGATGATCCTCTACTAAAAAGAAAAGATAGCTAGTGTTGGAACTAAGGTACAGGTAACGTTCGGCATTAGGTAATTGCAGTGTTTAGAGCTTTAACGAGCTCTGATTAGCAATACGAATATAGGGTTTACGATAATAGCTTATAATGCTCTTTCTAAGCGCTAATAGCTCGATCCTAACAAGCAATCGCTCTGCAATTAGTATATTCAATGCAACGATCATATCCGATTGTCGTACGTGGTATTTATAATAGGGACTGTCCCAACGAGGTAGTTAGAGCAGACAGACTTCTATTCACCGATCGATTTACCTTTTAGTTACCCCTTTGTGTATATACACGGAGACTACCGACAGCTATTTTAATATAGGATACTATAAAGCTGCCCTTACTATACTCTTATTTAAGCTATATATTTTGAATATTAATATGGCGGAGTGCTATGGCCATACGCTCTCCTTTATTAACTACTAACCTAATAGTCTGTATATTATTACAGAAAATCCGCTATAGAACTGATAGTTTGACTGTTAGGTCCTTAAGGAATCTCTTTAACCCTATAGTCTCTTTTGCTACTAGGGAGAGACTATAAAGCTCTACTTCTATTATCAATATAGTAACTATAGCCTAATAAGATATATTCTACTAGACAAGTCCCCTAAACATTACAATTATATAACCTTAAGATAATTGTTATAAGTCTGAATCGTCTATAAAAGAGGCATTACTAGTAATGTAAAGTATATAGGCCTAACTAGAGTAGCCCCTATATATAATCCCGAGAAACCTTATATTATATAGATACCGGATTGTCTGCCTAGTAGCCTTAATATATTAGGCTAATAGGTTCGTTAAGAAGTAGGAAAGATAAGATACAGCAAAGGCTATATCTAGATAGACTATAATTGCTGTATATAGGATCGTCCCTACTAGTTCTTACATTAGCTTTACCTTCCTTTTAGTAGCCTGGCTGTTATTCTTGCCGAGTCTGACTATTAGGAGTAGTATAGGGGGAATAACAGTGGATCTATCCAGCCTATACTTCTCCGCCGCCTTTTTAATATATATGTTATAAACAAGTGTAATTATACGGTTAACTCTATCTCTAATAATCCGAATACCGAGAAACCATTCTACCTTAGGCTATACTTTTGCTTTATATTTACCTAGTAATTTCGCCTTTAGGTCTATAGTATAGTCCTAATGCTAACAATAATGGAGAAGCATTATATTATCTATATAGAATATGAAGAGGATATGTCTGTCTGTATTATAAAATAGATATAGCTTTTCTTTAGACATCTAAAGTCTAAGATTTTTAAGAAAGCCTAAGAATTAGAGATACTAGAGGAGAGGGGAGTCTTAAAGCCTATATAGAGCCCTATCAACCTAAGTAAGAAGTCCTAGCTCTTTAAATCCTTCTAGAAGATTATAGATAACTAGGCCCTGGCTAAACAACTTCCGGAGTATATTGTAGAAGGCGTTTATAACGTCCTATAAGTCGATTTCCAGATCAAAACGCGCTGTTAGGGCTATGCTTACTCTAAGGGACTTGGCAGCCAGAGTTGCTATATAGGTAGATAGATATCTATTACTCCTATAGAGTCCCTTATGGGGCTATAAGGGGCTGCTAGCTTATACTTATACTAGAGGAAAACCGGAAAACGGATGAAAAACCTCTAACAAGCTCGACAAGGTAGGCGGTCTAACAAGAGGAACAGAGCAGTACTAAAAGAAAAAACAAAGTAAGGGGAGGCCGTCTAGAAGGCTATTAAGGAAATAGTACCTATTCCCCTACCTATCTCCTGTAAAAACGCCCTATATCTTAGTTAATATAGGGCTTAGGGTAGGGGAATTAGGAAGAGGGTCTCGTTAGTAGAAGGGGTAAAAGGTAGGGCTAGGCTTAAAGCTTAAAAGCTTATAAGCCTAGTCCTATAACCTTTCCCCTTACTTTGGGTATAGTAGTAAGATACTAGCTAAAGGGGGGGGTAGTCTAAAGAGAAAGAGGGAGAGCAGTCTAAAGAAAGAAAAGCAGAGAAAAGATAAGAAAAGGGCTATAGCATATCCGTATCCTCCTCTCCTATAGAGCCCCTTACCGGCTCTAGGGAGGAGGGTATAGAGTCAGTAACTATAAGACTAGTAGTAGAGGGGAAGGTAGTAGTAGGAATCTTGCTAAAAGCCTTCTTGATCGTTCGTTAGAAAAAGGAGGCTATAATAGTAGTAGTAGCGGTAGTAGTAGCGGGTATAGAGGGATATCCTTAGCAGCGTTTTCTAGCTACTACTATATAGCCTTCTTCTTCTTCTAGCCGCTCCTCTGTTAATACTACTAGCTTAAGAGGGCTAAGGAGGTTAAAGTTAATAGACCTATTCTAAAGGTAGGCCTTTGCTTAAGCCCTATACTTCTTCCTTTTAGGGCATTCTTCTACCTTAGTATAGTAGTCCCCTTAGCAGTTCTAGTAATACTAGGCCTTAGTATAGGCTACCTTATTAGTATACTTCTTCTTGTTTTAGCTATAGTTATAGCAGAGGGAGGAGGAGTAGCAGTATTTAGCTTTATACCCCTACTACTAGCAGTTTAAGTACTAGAGAGCCCTAGCCTTATCGATATAAGGCTCTGCTTTTAGAGCCCTATAGGCCTAGAAAATGCCGTCTTAGCAGGCCTAATAAGCCTCTTATTAGCTAGAGAAGGCTATAAGTGCTAAGACTCTTATTCTTTCGATTTAAAGAGGGTGCTAGACTTTTGCTTAGAGGGCTAAGGGATATTCCTCTTTTACTGCTATTAAAAGGCCGGCTTCTATTATCTAGTTAGCTATTATACGCCCTTTAACAGCTACTACCTAGGAAGTAGTATAGAGGGAGGCCTCTAGTGATAAAAAGGCTAGCTAGGCTATATTTCTCTTTAAGGCCTTTTTGATTTTCTTGTCTTTTATAACTAGTATAAGGTTACTACTTAGTAGGGTCCTTACCCCTTTAATAGGGTGCCCTATAGCCTTTAAACTGCTTGAACGATCTTTAGGGCTATCTTCTTTCTAAGGGTAGAGGTAGCTGGTCCTAGGCGTATAAAGACCTGTTTTTCAAGGCCCTGTTTTATTGTCTCTACCCTAGCTACTACTATAGTAGCCTAGGTTTAGCAGGTCTTAGGCTTAGGCTAGGGTTAAAGGGCTAGCTACTATTACTACTATTACTGCTATTATTATTACTGTTGCTGCTGCTTCCTTATTCTTAGGGGCTAAGTGGTAAAGGGGGGGAATATCAGAGCTAGTATCTTCTTCTCCTTCTCCTCCTCCTTTAATATTTACATTAAGGCTAGCTTTCTAGCTAACCCTATATATTCTATAATTTCCTTAAAAGCTAGGTTATTAATCGAAAGGCTGACTATCTGGTCTATAAGACCTAAGAAGGTAAGGGTAAGGGTAGCTAGAGGAAGGGCCTTTTCTTTCCCCTTTTTAGGGGGTATAGGGGTAGCGGTAGGGGCAGTAGTAGTAGTAGTATATTAACTACGAGAAAGCCCTTTAAAAGGGCTATCAAACGGTATATCGCTCGACCTAGTAGCGGTTATAGCAGTAGTAAAGGTGGCGGTAGAAGCGGTAATAGTAGCGGTAGAAGTAGTAGCAGCGTTAGAAAGGTAGGTCGCAAAGCTATAGCTTATATTATCGGGTTTAAGGGCAGGTTTGTTAATTAAGGGGTTAGGGGTAGTAGGGCAAAGGCTAAAAGGGTTAGAGGCGCTAGGGCTTATAGGGCATATAATAGCTAGGCCTATACGCCCCTGCTATAGATTTCTCGCTACGGTCAACCATATTATACAGTTAGAATCCGACTACAGCGCCGTTAAACGGGCGACTGCGCTACAGCCAAATTTAGCGTGTATTATGTCCTTAATCGGACGAAGTGATTGCAAAAGAGTACAGTCGATTTGGAGCAGTCCTAACCAAGAACGCGTTTTCGGATGTGTGATGTCGGTCCCAGAGTTGCTATATAAGTCGACTTAACTAACTCTAGATATTAAAGATCTCTTTAGACGCAAATCCTTGCCTTTAGCCTAATAACCATCCTGTCTAGATTAAGCTTATACTTTAGTACCTATTTAAGCAGGAGAGGCTATATCCTGTACTAATCTTTTAGGATCTTCTTATAGGTCTGTAGTTTATTTAGCTAATTAATCTTAGTCTAAGCTATAGATATCTATATCTTCCTAAAGGGCAACTTTATAGCTTTACTCTAAGTCTTAGGTTCTAGCGGCAATTCTAATTTGTACTACTTCTTAGGGACAAACTCTTTCTTATCCTAAGGACCTTTCGGTATATCCTTTTTCTACGACTTACGCTTCTCTTTTTGTTCTAAAGAGCGTTTCTAATATCAAATAGCGTCTGCTACTATAGTATATACTGTTTTAAACTCCTTTTTATAGCCGGCTGCTAACTAATTAGGAAAGTAGTTAGCTATAAAAATGAGTAGTAGCGATAATACTACTGTTCTCTATATATCGAAAATACTAAAGATATCTTTGAGTATAGTATTATACTAACGAAGATTATATCGGCCTAGCTCTGCTATAAATATATAGTTCCTACTACTATAGGGCCGACCTTATCTTTAGGGGGCTAAGTCGCCTAGTACTTACGTATTACTAGTATATACCCCTAAGATCCCGGCTTGAGAGTCTAGTTCTCTAACTAACAGTCTTTCTATTGTCTTATTGTCGGTATACTAGCGGGTTATAACATCTGCCCTAGCTTTAAATTCTTCTAATAGACTATGGCAATATCCCTTATCCTTAGACTATATTCCTTCTTTAGTTATACTTTAGGGAGAGTCTGCTCTATTGCTATAGCTATTAAACCTAGTATAATCTAGAATTAGTATTCTAGGCTTAGGTGTTTACTCTAGAGTAAATAGTCCGGTTATAATGTTAGTATATACCTTGTCCTAGCTAGTAACGGCATCCAACTAACGCTCTTCTAGCTCTATAGCTAAGAGCTTTTCCTTATTCTCTTTAGTAGCTATTAGCCTAATAGGACTAGTAAGATCTAGATTCTATATTATCTTAAGGATAGTGTCAAACTTATATTCCTCTGCTAGCTTGTCCAGCTAGTCTACTAGTTCTTGTAAGATAGGGATAGCCTAAGTCTTAGAATCTACCTCCCTTCCTATATAAAAAACTATCTTATTAAACTGAATATTCTAGATAGTAATTACCCTATTAAGCTCCAGGACCTATATCTTATATAGTATAGTAGCGATATAACCTATAAGATTGCTAATATAAGCTCGAGGTCGAATCTTATAAAGTCTCTGAAGTATATCCTTCTCTCTATCCTTCTTAAGAGGATAACCAGCATATCTGTATATATAAAGGCTACTAAGCTAAGGCCTTAGATTAATCATAGCTTTATAGATTATAGCTAGGTTGTAAAAATGAAAATAGTTCCGAAACTATAATAGAAGCTTTTTTTTTAGGGATCTCGGATTATCTCTAAGCCTAGAGGATAAGTTATAAAGATATATAGCAGCCTTTATAGTCTTAGGCTATAGATCCTTAGAAAGGCTAACCCCTAACTGCATTACTATCGACTTATTAACAATAGTCCTTCTATTTCTTTCAACAAGTCCTATTAGGCTATATATATATATAAAGGTAGGATTTCTAAGCTAATTCCTTTATAGTCTATCTATTTCTTATACTTGGTTTTTCCTTAAGAAGATATAATAGATATCTTACTATTATAACAGAAGAAATAGATAGATAACCTATACTATTGCCTAGTCTAGGCGTCGAACCTCTTTAGAATTTAAAGAAGGTTTTCTTATCTTTTACCTCTTATTTAAAAGGCCTATACCTTCCTGCTAAACTTATCTACTATAAAGAGAATCCTATTATAGCCTATATATCCCTGGGAAAATTCAAAGAGATCCTAGGTAATCTTATAAAATAGTCTAGTAGCTTTTCCGCCTAACTCCCGCCTAGATACTACTTTTATTGTGTATATCTAGGTATATACTCAGCACTTAAGCCGTAGTATCCTAATTAGATTGCCGTTATTAGGCTATAATAGATTTATACCCTAAGCATAGTTTACTAATAATTATAGCGTCTTAGGACCTAGGTGTCCTATCCTTAAGTACTATAGTTCTTTAGGATCTATATAAGCCCTATATAGCTTATATATCCTTTTCTATCCTCTCTGTTTTACTCGTTTCTAAGCTATTATTATTATAATGCTATTATTACTTGTTAGAAGGGGTTTTAAGACTATATAGAAGGTAAGTAGCTTATATTTAAGTACTATTAAGTTGAACTTTTCCTATAGGGTTATAAGAATAACCGAGCTTGCTATATCTTTGACTTTTAGGGTATTGTTAGCCCTTAAAAGCCAGATTCCCTTTTGGCATAGAAGTATAGCCGATATAATATTAGTATAAAATCCCTTTATAATAACTACGTTCTAAAGAATTAAGTCTACTGTCTTTTTGCCCTTGTTATTCTGAAAAATCTTCCTTAGAGTCTAGCATCCTATCCTAGAAATAGGTAACGTTGTTAAGCCTACCCCTATAACAGTATTAGGGGTAGACGGCTTAAACGTCCTATAGTTAAGTAAATCCTTATAGTTAACTATATAAATAGCTATATAGTTATCTAGAAGGGTACTATCTAAGAGAGGGTAATAAGTAGGGTTCTAAGTACTAAATACCCTATAGACTATATCCAGGGTAGTAGTAAATAGGGTAGGGTTAAAGAGAGGTATATTGGAAAATTCCAATTCTGACTTTTCAAGCTAAGGTAATAACTAAGAGCTTTAGAAAACTTTATCCGGCTAATAACCTTGTTCTTAAGTACTAAAGGACTTTAGAACCTATAGCTTCTTTATATCTAGCCCCTTACCTTATATCTATCCTTTTAATTCTAGGGTTATATAAAGGTCGGTATACTAGAGATCCTAATAGATAAGATTTCGAATAGACTATTACTCTTTAACGGATAAAGTAACTCTTCAGCTTATAGATCCTATATATAATAACTTAACTCTCCTATAATCTTTAGGTTTCTAGATATAAGTATAAGGAAGAGGTAGATAAGGGTATTAGTAGCTTCTGTTTTAGGATCTTTAACAATTTCCATCCTAACTACCCTAGCTATACTATATTTAAGGTAGTCTTTAGCCTCTTTCTTAGTTAAAGTATAAAGTAGATAGTAGGTTTTTCTTATTAGAAAGTTAAGTAAAGGTAGAGTAAACTCTAGCTAGATTTCTATAGGCTTATTACTACTAAGATTCTATTATTAGGCTAAGGAGGGTCCTATTAATAATCTCTAGTATGAATAGACTTATTTAGCTAGTGACTTTAGCTAGAATAATCTATTAGAGCTAACTATTAGCCTATTATAGAGTTAGCCTTACTATTAGAGCTTAAAGAACTCTTCTAATAGTAGTAATACCTATAATAGCTAGAATCCTCTTAATTAGTATAACCTAGTGAAATTTCTATTAGTCCTTATACTAGTAGATTAGCCTAGTTTGGCTATTCTTAGCTTATCTAAGTACTGCCTTATACTAAGATTCGATCTAGACTTTCTCTGCTAAATCTAATAGAGCGTTATCTTTCTTTAGAGCTTATATAAAAGGCTCAAGATTCTAGTGCTATTCTAACCTTTGTCCCTGCTTTAATAACTAATATAACTAAATAGCTGTCTCTCTAATATTATAATCTATAGACTAAAGAATCTAGTTTAGAAACTTTAGGTAATTTGCCTCTTTTAGCTTAGTAGTAGCCCTCTTAGATTGTTATATTAGAAGGTAAGTCCTATATGCTTCTTCTAAGTTATATAGGGTAATAAGGGTCGGCTAAACTAATAGAGGAGGTACTAAAGCTATATTCTAAATCAACATACTAAGAAGTTGAATTTTCTCTTAATAATATATAATAGCCTTATTATACTAGGCTATATACTTAGAATTGGCTTATTAGGCCTATTCTTTACGTCCTAGGTCGAGAATTTCCATATTAGTAAGAATAGATGTCGAGTCTAGATCAATATCTTCCTAAATTCTAAGGGCTAAAGCTAGCGTCTATATATCAAGACGCTAGGCTATCTATATTAATAGTCCTTTTAGGATAATAGACGTTAAATATACTGAATTTAGGGTTATTAATATCTTAAATAGGGAGTTAAAAGGAGGATAATAGAGTAGTAATAATAATAGAAGGGCTTAATATATATAGTATATAGTTAGTTAAGTTAATAATACTAGTACCAGGCTTATAACTATTATATAAAGAGCAGATAATAGATATAAAGATGTAAATATACCTGTTATTCTTCTTACTATAGGACCTGCTACTCCTTATATAGACATCTCTAAGCCTAACTAGAAACTCGTTAGGATGTCTAGGCATAGAGAGCCCCAGTCCCAAATGGGTCACTCCATGACCGTCACCATGTTCCGTCACAATATAGCTATATTTCCCTATATCAAATAGATTAAGCCTCCTTTCCAGGCCGATAGGTAGAGTAGGGGGAAGAGAGAAAATCTCTATAGCCAGGGGGCTAGAGCGCAGGTCAAGAGCAGAGACAGACATCACAGACTATATTAGCACAGGATCAATCACCCGAACCCGCGCAGTTTAACACTAAAAGTATAGCAGGGGGGAGGGAGAAAATCTCTATAGAAGGGGCTAGGGCGCAGGTCAAGGACAGACATAGAGAACATAGACGAGAACAACATAGCATTAATAAACCGAACCGGCGCAGTTCAACAGATGTTGGACAACGTGGCGCTTGTGTCGCTCCGGTAGAACCTCGGTATCCCTGACAGGAGCAGGGCACAGGGTTACCCTGTTCAACTCGGGAGCAGGGCATAAAGAGGCCCTGATCAATTAAGGTGGATATAGCTACGATTCCCTATATCAAGCAGATTAAGCCCACTTAAGGGCCTATAAACGTTATAGGAGGGACAGAGAAAATCTCTACCCTAGGCAGCTAGAGTACAGGTTAAGACAGAATATAGATAAGGATATAGAATCGATCAATCAGAGCCTATAGATTCTAATAATTAACAGTTAGAAGTTGTTAGCCTAGCATAGACGAGCCTAGTATCAGCATATATATTATTATCATTACGATATCCAAGAATGTACCTTAGTAGCCGCTATTATATCGAGCAATAAGAACAATAAGAAGGCCGCTAAAGAGGGCTCTATCCTTCTTTCTAAGCTAGAACAGTAGATCGACTTTAAGCAGCAGCTTCGGCGCATTACAAATAAGGTAATAGAGTTTATAGACCCAAACAATACTAAGGAATTAGGTAGACGTCCGGTCCCTCTAACCCTTAACGATATACCTATTCTCAGGTTATTAACCGCCTATATCGAGACTACTTGCTAGACCTATATCTACTAGTATTACGGCCTTACTTAGGGAGCGCAGCTTATAGAAGAGTATATTAAGTAGGCAAACGCTAACAGGCCTCCTCCTCTTCCTAGTAAACGTATTATATATACCGATTTAACTGCTAATAGAAGGGCTACCTTCTAAAGCATATTAACAATATATAATACTGCTATAGCAAACTAGAAATACAACTAGGATAATGTTATAAAGGTTAAGAAGTAGATTAGAGAGTATATTAAGACTTATACGCTAAATCTATACTATCTACTTAAGCAAAGCCTTTGCTAATAGTATTAGAACCTTACTAAGTCGATGTATTTAAAGGATTATAAGCGAATAAAGACGATATACAAGGACTATAAAGAGTACCTTAATACTAGTAAGGTAAAAGCAGTTAGTAACTAAAGGACTTAGATAGAGAAGTAGTAGAAGCTACTATACCTAATAAAGTATTATAAAGTCAAAAGGGTAGCTAACCCTAAACTATAGTTTAACAACTTGCTAATCTTCTTAGGAGTAACCTAAAGATTCTAGGGCTAGATATTAGCTTTATATAGGGATTTCAAGAGGTAGGCTAAGCAGGAGAACCTCGATTACTATAAAGTAGCAAGGGATTTCCTATAAGATCTCGAGTTTAATAAGCCTCCTAAGCTAAAGCCTAAAAACCTAGTAGAAAGAGGAGGCACGTACGTTATCTTAAACGGCGAATAGCCTCTTTCTAATAGGGCTAGTAAGAAAGGCAAAAGAGGAGGGGATATATAAAAAGAGGCTTTTAAGTAAGGGAGAGCTAATACCTATAGTAACCGAAATCTCTAGAGAGCCTTAGAAGCACCCTAAGCCTTAGAACCTAATTATCCTATAGAAAGACCCGGTTCTTATTATAAGAAATACACCTATAGAATAATCTAGTATAACTAGAAGGTATGCTAGTATTTATTTCCATCTTGTTAATTGCGGTAAGGGGAATCAGGTGCTGATCCCCGTGACCGCGCAGCGTATGCGCACTTCGCTCTGGGGAATTGGGCGTACCCTGCGCCACTTGTACGACAGCTATAAGTGGCGCACCCGCGCACTATATAATAGTCGCTAATAAGCGCTCCGCTCAATATATATATTTAAGGGGTACGCAACTACCCTCTAGATAGAGGGAGATATAACAATCCAGAACTAGAACTTAAACCAGTATTTCCTTGCTACTTACTTTGCTCTTTATCGTTTTAGATTACTACGATCTCTAGAAACCTATTAATACTAATTAGTAATATCTCTATATTGCGATATAGGGGTAATACAGAGCAGCAAGGTAGTTAGTTAAGTGCTTAACAATCTTAACTAAGTAGATTGCGGTTTACTTACTAAAGGCTGTCGATCGGGCAACTAGATAACCACCCTATTAACTTAGCAATATCGCTTATAAGAAAACCGATACTATAAACCTATCCTCCTAGGCTAAGGAAGCTTGACCTAAGCTTCTAGACTAAGGAAGCGTTGCTTAAGAGAACGCTACTGAAAACTATATTACTAACTAACTTTACTATGATTAATATACTATAGCGTCCTAAGATCCTTCTACTTATAGAACCTTAGGAAGGGAAGATACTAAGACAAACCTCTATTATATACCAAGTATTTCGTTAAGTATAGCCTAGGATCTTAAAAAGCGTTTTAAACGAGAATTCCCTATCTAGCTACCTATTATAAGCATTGATAAATTTAACGTTCAAACCTTCTATAAATTGCTAGAGCATATTAATCTAGAGTATAATAGCGATAAAGTACTTAACTTATATACGCTCTCCTACCTTAGTACTTATAAGGGGCGATAATCTAAAGATCTATACTACGAATTCCACTTAGATTTCAAGGACTAGACAGCCAACCACTTTAACAAGTTAAACAACAAACTATACTTATAACTACGCTAAACGCTTAATAACAGCTATGTCCTAGTAGATAGCTTAAAAGGGCAGAAGCTCTCTAAGGGACTTGTAATGCTTACTAACAACCTGTCTAACAATCTAGGGCCTAACGTACTCCCCTAAATTCGTAGAACGTCAATCTAAGCCAAGTATAGACGGCTTAGAACAGTATCTCCTCCCGCTTAAACGGAAAAGGGGAAGGAGATTGTACCAATAACAACCCAAGATTTCGCCACTAGTTCCCGCTAGGAGAAGGCAATATAGGGGGATATATAAGTCGGTAATATAACTGCAAATGCTACCTAGTAATTCGAACTAGTAAGTAGCTTAATTATAAACGATAATTAACCGGTAAGCGGCCTAGGCCTAAGTATATGTTAAACAGCAGCTTAAAGCAGGACGCTTAACGCTGGTAACTATAATAAGTTCGGAAATACCCTTTACCTGCTAAATTAGAAGCTATAGATAACATTTCTAATTTATAGACTTAGAAGCGTAATAGGAGTAGGATTCCTGCCGGCTAACAAGGGCGCCGGCAAAGGCCATAGATTACTACCAACTACCCAAAGTGCCGGCTAAGGTTATAGCTAAGGTTATAGCTAAGATAACTATTAAGGCTATAACTAGGGGACTAATTAAGGAGGACGACAAAACCTTATACGATATACGTAAACCTCTAGTATTAAACCTAACTATAGGCCAGAATACGCTTAACTTTAGGCAAGTAATAAAGAGCAATACGCTTAGCATAAGTATATTATATACGGAAGCGCTAAGTATATAGCTATTCTACCGATCAAAACAGGCTAGATAAACGAGACAACTATTAATCGGAAGACCCTTACCAATTTTATTAAGTCTTAGGACTCGAAGGACAGCTATTCTAGGTCTAATAATAATATCCTTAATAACAAAGTTCGTTTCTTCCTCTACTACTACTAGACATTCTAGATCAATTATAGCTAACTTAGTACTGTTTTTCCGAACGCTCTTTCAGGACAAGCCAAGGAATACTACTTATACTATATCCTACTTAGTATCTCTTTCGTCAAACTATATAATATCTTAAAAGGATACTTCAAGACAAGTACTAAGCAAAACAACTATCTATATGTTTAGAACACCGTTACTTTCTAGTCTATACGCCTTAAAAGCAAGAATAGCAATAAGTTAATAAAGGAAATTCTCTAGATCTTGCTTAATAGACTCTAATAAAGCTAATATAGGCTTAGTCCGCTCTATAACTATAAGGAATTCCTAGTTACTAATACAATCTGAGCTTGCTAAGGAGTGTCCAAGCTAAAGATCGCCCTATATAAACCACTAATAAGCTTTGAAGAGCTGGCAGCTATACTCTGTCAGACACTTAACGTTAAAAAGGCGGATTATATATATTACTAATTCCTAATAGACTATAGGTTTATAACGATGAAAGCCAGGCCTATAAGAAACTATTAGGGTAACTCGATTATAGATTCGATCTTTAAAAGGAACTAGGCTATGTGTATATAGTAGCCTAGAGGCGCTATAGGGTATAGAAAGCGAAACGAGTTTTAGCAAGGAGACCGTAACAAAACCTATACTAAGGTAGGCTGCTGGATTTACAGCAAGCTAGATCACTAATCCTTTATATACAGCTAAGAAGAATAGGTAATAGCCAAAAGCGAATAGCTTAAACGGAAGGGCATTAACAAAGATTATAGACAATATACAGCGTTTCTCCTTAACTATAAGGGTTTAGACAATAAATATAATGCAAGGGAAGAAGATACTAAGTTTAGAGTATAGGTAGATAACTATAAGACCGATTAAGCTTAAGGTAAAAACAAAGTACTAACAATTAGTTTTGAAGAAGAACAAACAGTAGTAACTTACTTTACGAACCAAGCTTTCCTCTATCTAATTACTAGGAGTAACTAGCTATAGAAAGATAGTAAAAAGGATATAGAGAGAATAGAAGCCATTCAATTTGTACTTAACAGGTATACCAAGGCCGAATTCCAAGGAATTATACCTAATACTAGGGCTACTAACGTTTCGACTGCTAGACTTCGACAATTCCTTATACTAAAAAAGATAATTAGATTACTTAAGATTGACAAGACGTATATAGGGGAAGCGAATATACTTTTCAGGTCTAGGGATTTAAAACGATTACTTAGTATAGTCAAAGTAGAGCTCGACATCGGTTATATAACTTTCTATATATTAGAGACGCTAACCCCTTTTCTTATATATCTGAAAGACATAGATAAGCTCGGCATCTACCTTAATAATACAATAAACAAGCTTATATCTAAGTTAGAGAAGCGTATATATATTTAGCGGAAATAGGGATACCTATAGATCCCTGTTAAAGGGATTAAGCTACTAAGCATAGCGTTTACTATAGACAACGAGCGTCCTACACCTCTATAACTTATAGAGGCCGAGCTAAGGCGCATTTATTAATACTATAGATACCCTATAGTTAATAGATTATATAAACTGCTATAACAAGTAGATTACTAAGTAGAGCATAGTACTATCGAGATGATTAATAAGTTCTATCATTTTTATTAGATTAAAGGAGCAGCGCTATAACGATTTAGATTTACGTTATAAGATGATATTTGCTTTAACTTTAAGATCGTTATAGACGTCTTAGATATCGATAGTTCTAAGGTACTATATATAGTCGACGCTACAACTTTATTCTAGGTAGCCTACTTTCTAAACGATCTTTTAGCTAAGGAGATATAGGAGTAGCTAAAGGAATGTTAGATCGATATATACCTTAGACTATCTAACGTTTTATGCTATAACAAAGGTACTAACTTCAAAGCGTATAAGTTCCAGGCTAAGGCTAAGCTTATAGGCATAACTTACTACTCTATACTAGTTAAGGTATACTAATTCATCGGTAAGATCGAGCGGTATTATAGGCTACTAAGACAGGCGTATAATATTATCAAATCTAAAACCGCTAGGACTTACTTGAAAGAAGCATGCTTATAAGCGGTACTAAGCGCAGTTAACAATACTGCTGGCCTAGACAGGCTTATACTAATGCTCTTAGTTTTCAACGTATACCTGTGCCTAACTATAGACGCGCCGCCTTCTCTATCTCAACTACGCTAAGTAGGTGTAATTCGGAAGGCTATAGTGCAATTACATATCCTTAACGATATAAGGACTATATAAGACGCTCTTATATAGCGTAATAGACCAAACGTAGAAGATATACTACTTTGTTCACTCGAGGTAGGTATAGAAGTACTAGTATTCTAAGAAACTGATCGATAGATAGGACCCTATAAGGTAATCTTAGCTATAGATATAACAGTAATCGTCGATATAGTTAATAGACCTATAGAATTTCAGAATATAGTAGTCAAACTATATTACTAGGAGCCGGTATAGGACAAGCAAGATAATTAGGCTAGAGTTAAGTAGCTAGAGCTATTCCAATATCTCTAGCCTAAGCAGCCCTACTAATATAGATAACCCTAAAAGAACCTAGTACCTACTAACAACTTCGTTTTGGAAAAAGAGAAGCGTAACTACAATCTTATGCTTAAACTATAAGCTAAAGGCAAGATTACTATACCCGGTATACTATTCTAAGAATCTAATAAAATAGAACTGAACTTGCTCTTAGCAGCTAGGGTAATCGAAGCGATCTAGATGCTAGCAGATACTTTGGACTACTAGATCTTTAAGTTAAGGATTGTCCGAGAAGTAAAAGACAAGCTTACTTTACTATATAAGAAATTACGCTTTATAGCCTAGGGATTCGGTAATAAGGATAAGAAGCACCTGCTTACTTAATCACTAACAATCTAACGCTATATACAGCAACTTATGCTCTTACTACTACCGACGCTATAAATGTACTTTAGCTTTAAGGCGTAGATACATAACGTTATCTAGGCTTATATATAAGCTAAGTTATAGCTGGTAAGGAAAGTAATTCTTCTATTACCTAAAGAGCTTAAGACGCTCTATCCCCTTTATACTATCTTACTTGTTAAAACCCTATTATATAGACTAGCCGAAGCTGGACTATACTGGTAGGTAATATATATAAACTGGTATACTAAATGCCTCGATCTTAAGCTAAGCGCCTTTAACCTATACCTTATAATCGGTAAGATACGAATTAGAAGCGGATTTGGAATTATCGGCCTATAAACTAATAACACTCTTAATATCAGCAAGTAAGCCTTTACGGATAAGGAGAAGCTTAAGCTAGACAAGGCTAGCTTTAAGTATAAGACGCTAGTATTTTTAACAGATAAATCAATTACGGACTTTAACGGATATAGGCTTAAAACGAGTATAGATACTATTGAGATTCGATAAAAGGAGCAAGCTATGCAACTTGAACTTGTAAGCCTAGACGCTAAAATAGCGAAACAAGTATACGTTAAACAACGTACATACGGTACCTACATCGCTATAATTTGCTAGCTAGAAGCAACTTTCGACTTGTTAGTAGTGGCACAATCAACTAAGCCTAGCATAACTAAGATTGCCTAGCTTAATACTCGGCTGTAATGGCAGATTGACAATAATACCTGTAGACTGTGCTATCTGTAACTCGACCTTAAGATAGCCAAGCTCTTTGTCTTTATAGACGGATTATTTGCTAATAATGCAGATATAATATCGCAAATTAGGTTCGTTATTATATTTAGCAATAAGACAAGCGGTATAAATAAGTTCAACTTATGCGGTAATATCATATACTAGTCTTTGACTAAGTGCAAGCAGGTAACGTAGAGCGTTCTAGTAAGTAAGATATATAGTATAGTAAGCAGGTTCGATCTTAGGTATATATTATACTAGATACTTGCTAAGGTCTACTTATGTCTAGGCCTACCCTTACTACTACTAATTATCGTATATATAGATTCGTTTAGCTTATACGAATACCTGGTAAAGCTCGGTATAACGGCAGAGAAGCGCCTTATAATCGATATAATAGCGCTGCGCCAGAGCTATAAAAACCGTAAAATCGCAGAAATCAGGTAGATTAGTAGTAACGACAATCTAGCTAACATAATGACCAAACATATGCCGAATAAGACGCTTAAAAAGCTCGTTACTGCTAATATAGCTAAGATTAGAGTAGAAGGCTAGGTTTAATAACTAGCTGAACAATAGGAAGAGTCTATATAACTTAGGGCAAGATCGCTTGTATAAAAGACAAAGATTACTAGGATGATTCATTTACATTTATAGTATAATAAGAAACGCAAGGCAAAGTATAAAACGATCTTAATTTATACTTTGATAGCTGGCGCAATATACGCGCCAGCGCCCCCTATCCCCCAATTATAACAATAAAATATCGATGGCCTTGTCTATAGCGGCTATCGCTATAAGCTTTTTCTATATAGGCGTTATACCTGCCGTAGGCGCCTTACGCTTGATAAGAGCGCGTGCCTTATCTACCAAAACCAAGGCGTACTTAGCGCCGTTATGCTATATCTTCTAATCCTATAACTAATAAGTATTCTAATTAAACAATAGATAATACTAAAGATTGTAACTTACTTTGGCCTTTATAGCTAGGTTAGAGCGGAGCTCTAAAAAGCGGTCTAAGAACGGGTAGACTAACTTAGAGCTACAATATACATTAGGAATAATAAAACAATAGAAACAATATGCGAATAGAACTTATATTGGTATATATAAGTACCTGGACAAGCACTACTAATACCGGAAGCTGCAGCCCGACATACGGTCGCAGTACGCTGTATATAGCGCGAAATTGCTAGACTTGTTAAACAAGTCCTTAACGCCTGCTAAAAGCAAGCGTAGGCAGCTAAGGCAAAGGATAGTATATATAGTACTATATAGGCTACAAACTTTATATATATTAGTAATATTAATAATAAGAATAACAAGAGTAAGATGCTTATCCTCCGGTTTATATGTATAAGCGTACAACGACCTCTTATAAGGCTTTATATAGTCCGACGTATAGCGTATATAGCAGCTAGAGCGGACGACAGAGTTATCCAAGCTTTTACTGGACGACAAACTTGCTGTCGCTGCCGCTAGTATCGCTACTAGCGGCATAGACGCGCTTGTAGCAGCGTGCAGCGCCTTACGCTATGTATATACAGCTGCTAACGCCGCCTTCTTTATAGCTAGTAAGGCAGGTAGGGCATGCTTATGCACCTTATACACAGCGATCTCCGCTTTATACACTGCCTCCTCCTCTGCCTCCTCCTTATGCTAGAGTATAGCAGCCTGCTTAAGCAGGATACGTACGTGTATAATCAGCCCCTTAGAATTAAGGGGCGTAGAGTTAGCATTAGTATGGCCGCCTGCGGACTTAGGCTGTATAGCGAGCGTAGCCGTATCTGCGGCGTTAGGATCGTCGCCGTCGTTATTATCGTTATCGCTGTTGTTGCTGCCTGCTATACTCTCCTAGTTGCTATTGTTGGTGATAGTACGCTTAGATATATCCTTAAACGCGTTATTATTACCCTTCTAGGTAAGATACTCGTTAGGAGTATTAGTTATAAGTGTATTAAGGGTATTGCCGCCCTTGTCCTTAGTATATATATAGGCATCGCCGCCTACACTCCTATAGGAGCATCTACTCTACTTATTATTAAAATCCAATACTATAAACAATAAGATCAGTACGCTTAAGCATTAGTGTATAATGGTAAGTAACTTACTTGTTACTGCTAGTACTACTGTTGTTGTTACTACTATAGCTGCTACTATTGTTGTTGCTGCTACTACTGCTAGTATAGATTGTAAGGAGAAAGAGAACAGGTAGTATATAGTAGGAAAACCTACCTATTTATAGGTTTGGGGTAAGAGCGTTTGGAGTTTGCAATCAGCTAGCCTAGAGCTCTGATTTTTCCTATTATAATTCCTATTTAGGACTACAAGCTTTTACAATAATGGTTACTAGTATAACGTACTTACCGTTGCGCCGTTTAGAGGTATATCTAGAAGGCGCTAAAGTCGCGCCTTCTACGCCAGAGATCAGCCAGTAGAATCTAACATTCTAATTGGCAAACGAGAAGTTAAGTAATTAGGATTTCCTATTCTAGTAATAAGAAGAGCAAAGTGATCTAGGATTTCCTATTCCGATTAACAAGGCACTAGCATAGTTATAAAAGAAGAGTTGCCGGTATTGATTGCAGTAAGGGGAATCAGGTACTAATCCCTATAACCGCGTAGCGTATATGTACTTCGCTCTAGGGAATTAGGCGTACCCTACGCTACTTGTACGACAGCTATAAGTAGCGCACCTACGCACCATATAATAGTCGCTAACAAGCGCTCTGCTCAATATATATATTTAAGGGGTATGCAACTACCCTCTAGATAGAGGGAGACATGACAATCCAGAACTAGAACTTAAACTAGTATTTCCTTGCTGCTCGCTTTGCTCTTTATCGTTTTAGATCACTACGATCTCCGGAAACCTACCAACACATCTTTTATATATAAAGGTTAGGAACTAAGGCTAGATATAGAAAAGCATATAAAACAAGCTATCAAGGAGGATTCGCAACTTCGATCAAAGATATTAGCTTGTTAAAAAGAGCTAAAAAACAAGTAGAAGGCCTAAAGGTATATAGGGTATAGGGAGAAAGTAAAGGCTTCGAAACTAATAGTAAAAGTTATTCCTATACCTAAGAAGAAGAATAAGAATTAGGTCCTTATCGAGTTTATAGTACTAAAGAGCGTACTATAAGTAAGCAGCATTAGCGAATACCCTCTTAAGCACTTAGCCTACCTAGATTCCAGTGTCTCTATCTATATTTTTAATAATTAAAAGAGATTTAAAAGCCTTAAAAAAGCAGAGGAAGAGGACTACCTTATAGCAGCTAATAGCAAGTTACTAATCAAAGGATATAGGATAGTTTTCCTATATCTATACTTAGGTTAGTATAAACAGGTGCTCTTTCGGCTTAATCGTATAGTATACTACCCTAAGGTAGCTACTAACCTAGTTTCTCTAAGGTACCTTTGTAAAAAGGGAATATAGTAGGATTACTAGAAGTAAGGCACCCTTTCCTACCTTAAAAGGATATTAGACTATAATAAGATCTATAAAATCTAGAAAGCCTATAGCTAGTTCTTACTAAAGTACATTATAACTAATATCTTACCGTTAGCTTTTATAATATAAAGGGAGTAGGGCAGGTCTTAGAAGAAGAAGACCAAGCCTAGGACAATCTAAGTATAACACTAGTGGTTAGGTCATCTAAACCTAAAAGTACTCTATCACCTTATTTAGAGCAGTAAGAGAGTTAAAGTTACTAGAAATCATAAGGTAATTAGAACAGTAGACTACCTATAGTATAATATAGGAAAAGGCCCTAATCGCTAGGTCTTAAAGGTAGCCTAACTAGACCTAAAGCATCCCAGTAATATCCTAGACCTTGATTTCTATAATATCAAAAGGTCTAAGAAAGGCTTTATATCTATTATACTTTTATTAGATTGTAAGTCGGGCCTAATATAGGACTATTATCTTTATAATCGGTTGGTTAAGAGTATTATTATAGCCTTGGACAATTGCCTTTTAGATCTTAATCAAAGGTATAGAATTTGGGTTCTAGATATCAAAGCTAACAATAAGATTACTAGAAAGAAGGGAGCAATCTAAGCCTAGCTATAAAGGAAGTATATTAGAACAAATCTCTCTGCTCTTTAGACCTAAGATCAGAATAGAGGCGTAGAAAGAGCTGCTAGTATTCTAAAAAGGTAGGTAAAAGCAATAATAGCAGGGACTAACTTACCTTTAGATAAGGTAGCTAAGGTATTTAGAATAGCAGTATATCTCTTAAATCGTACCCTAAGGTATCGGCTAAAATAGAAAATACTATATAAGGTATTCTATTTATTTATAGAATCAGTAGGCGCTGAAGAGACGATATCTATTAAACTATAGTAAGGGCATCTCTAGGTTTTCCTATATCAAGCCTTTACGTTAAAAGCAGATATATAGCTTAAGAAGAATAAGCTTAAGAGATTTGCTTTAAGAGTTTTCCTTAGATACCTAATCGGATATAACTCGACGAATATTTATCGAATCTAGAACCCTTAAACTAATAAGATTATAGTAACCTAGGATATGATTTTTGATAAGAAAGTAGTATTTAATAGGTTTAAGGAGCACCTTACAGTTAGGCTAAAAGATCTAAGCTTAGAAGGGCTAAAAGAGTAGCTTGCAAAGATTAAGAAAAGGGCAGAATCCGAAAATCTAAATATTATAGTAGCCGATATCCCTACCTAGGATATACCCTAAGAAATAGGGGTAATAGACCTAGATAATAGATTAGAAGAAAAAGAGAAAGAGGATATTAATATACCTAACCTTATAGATAATGCAGAACTAGACAATTTAGTAGAAGTAATATAAGAACCTTAGTATATAGAGGCTCGCCTACTCCTATATCTAACTCTAGAAGCTACGCCTATACTAGCAGCGTAAGGTATACTAGGAGCTTGCCTTATAGTATATTTTAGAGATCGAGTTCTTAGTTAGTAGTTCCTTAATACCTCTATAAAAGGAGATTTCCTTACCTAAAGGGCCTCCTTTACTGCTAGAAGGCTTATAAATAGGAACTCTAAGACAAAAGGGAGTATACTAATATCTAAGATCCTAAGCATTAAGGACTTTAAGCCTAGAACTATTTATTCCTCTTAGCTACCTCTAGCACCTAAGCTATACCAGAACCTCGAAAGCTACTTATAGAGAGAACACTTCAAGGAAGCTAAAAGGTAGTACCTTTTTATATACCTAGAAACATAGGAGGAAGTATTAATCGCTAAGACGTAGAGCAAGTAGGTCTTAGACAATATATAGATATATATATACAAAATCAACAAGTATAATTACCTAGAGAAGTTTAAGGCTAGGTTAGTAGTCTAAGGCGATTAATAATAAGGGACCCTAAAGGAGAATATATATATAGTAACCTTAGCTAGAAAGTCCCTTTAGATCTTAATAGCAGTAATAGCGAGGTTCAATATAGAGCTAATCCAGTTTGACGTTTTAAACGCCTTCTATAACGCTCACCTTAACCAAGATGTATATATAAGACTCCTAGTAGGTTAAAGGAAGTAGGGCATAGTCTATAAGCTAAAGAAAGTACTATATAGACTTTAGGAATCGCCTTGCCTATAATACAAAGAGTTTAGCAGTACTCTTTAGGATCTTAGGCTTAACATAATACCCTATAAACCATATATCTTCCAGAAGAAAGGAGTCTTTATTCTCTTCTATATAGACAACGTAATAATAGCATACTATAAGAGGCATAAAGCCCTTACTAAAGACCTAATAAGCTTACTCTAGTCAAAGTATAAGATAACTAGTAGTAGCAAGCTAAACTAGTTTCTTAGACTATAAGTTATTTAGGATTAGGAGTACCGTAAGATCTATCTCTTATAGGCAGTATACTATAAGAAAATCTTTAGATTAGTAGACAACCTAATAATTAGGAGCAAGGTAACAAAGCTAATAGCATAGAGATATACCTCCTCTATAGTACTAGAAGAATTAAAGAGCAACCTAGGGCAGGTAATAAACACCAAGATAAAGTTATACTAGAGAAAAGTCAGTTTAATAATATATATAGTAGTAATTATAAAGGTTAATATAGCCTTTACTATATTAAGATTATCGAGATTTCTTATAAACCTAGATCCAGAGTATTATAAGGCAGCAGATCATTGCCTTAACTACCTATACTATTCTAGGAATTAGTACCTTTAGCTTAGGGGTAGAGATACGTACAAGGTTTGGTATAATGTTTCCTTCGCTAATAATATAGCCGATTAGAAAAGCTCTTAGAAATATATAATTAAGCTTTTCGGTAGGCTAGTTACTTAGAGGGCAAGCAAGTAGACCTGTATAATAACTTCTACTATAGAAGTAGAATTAGTATCTATAATAGAAGCAGTATAAGAAGCGCTATATCTTTGCCGGCTAATCTATAATCTTAGAATCGGTCTTAAAAGGGAGCATAGTATATAAGTATTCTATAATAACGCTTAAACTGTAAGACTGGTAACCAGGGACAAAACGCTAAAAACAAAGCTCCGGTATATCAATATTAAGAATCACTAGCTCTAGTAGGAAGTTATTATAGAAAGGGTTCTTATAGACTATATACTAACAGATTAACAATTAGCAGATAGCCTAACGAAAGTTCTTACAAACAACAGTTTTACTACTTTCTATAAGCAAGTTAGTATAGTAGAAAGGAAAAAAAAGATTAAGAAGTAGTAGAGGGAGAAAGGCTAAGATATAGAGACTTAGCAGCAGGTATAAAAGGGAGTACCCTAAGAAACTAGTCTATTAAGCTAAGCGTTACTACTATTATCTACGAACGTTAAATTGATTAGGGCCTAGCTAGAAGTCCTAGGATACGCTAAAGCAGTAGTAGAATCCTCCTTTATAGCTATGTTAGTAGCTTATAGTATGCTCTTCCTATTAGTATTATTATTGTTGTTATTAGACTCTATTACTGCCCTTTTTACCTACTTCTTTATCTCCCCCTTCTTCTAGATAGTTATAGCCTATTTCTGCGTCTATAGCTCTTAGATTAAGCTAGCATACTCTCTAATAAGAGTATATAATGTCTAGATAAGGATAGTTAGGATAGACTAGAAGCATAGTAGGACAGGATTACAGGGTAACTTACTACTAGGGCTATAATACTAGAAGAGTATTCAACGATATAGGCCTAATAGGCCTATACTGCTACTAAGATCTTATTATTACTTACTAGAAACGCAGGTTAGTATAAACAGCGCTAAAGGGGTATATAGGCTAGACTTACAAGAGTTATATAGGTACTAATAACAGGAACAATTTAAGTACTATAACTAAGAAGAAACGCGGGGACTAAGCTGCACTATATACAGCGCTAGAGGGGAAAAATCGCCAGAATCGGCCTATAAGACCAAGCGTATAAGACAGCGCTTATAGTACACCTTATATAGCTTACTGTCCTAGATAGTAGAAACCGCCGGTAATATAGACGGTAATGCCCCTATAGGTATGGACTATAAGGCTAGGCTTAACGCTAGCTTGCTTGTAACTAGCTTCTTACAGACTGGTATTACCGGCCCCCTAGCGCTAGCCGCTAGCGAATATACCCTAAGGACTGTTAAGACTAGGGCAGTAATAGCTGCTGGTATAGGTAATAGACCTAAATCCCTAAAACGCAGTTTCTTCGACGATAGTAGTACTGTAACGTTGTTATCCTTTTCGTTATTATTCTAGGTAAACTAGACTAGATATAGATCGTTAGCTATTAAGAAAACCACCTAGAAAAGGTAAGGTAAAAGAACAAACCGCGTTTCTAGCCCGATAAGGGCAAATCTCCTACTACTAGGGTAGTAGGCTGCTCTAGAACCAACTCCTCTTTCTAAGTAGATATCTATAATAAAAGGAAGTTAGAAAAACTTATAAAAACTGAATATAGCGATTATAAGAAGCCTTATAGTAAAAAGGGCAAGCGTAGAAAGATAAAAACGCGTTTATAGTAGAAGGAGGAAATTTTTAGAGCTCTAAAGGAGGCAAGCAGATTTTACATCTAACTAGCTACCATATAAAAAGAGCAATAACATAGGTAGTTAAAAATTACGCCCTTTTCCCTAACTTCTACTTCCTTCTTCCTAAGAAGGGACAGTATACCCTAATACTAAGAAGAAAGAGGCAGCAGACCCTTACTAATTAAAGAGAGAGGCAGTAGACCCTTACCGATCAACGAGCCTTAATATACATAGATGTAAAATATAAGAGCAAGGAAAGAAGTAGGGCAGCATACCCTAATAAAGAAGAGAAGCTAGGGCAGTATACCCTAAGGAAGAGGCAGCATACCTTAACCTAAATAAGGAAGAGGCAGTATACCTCGACCTAAATAGGAAAGGGCAGTATACCTAGACCTTTAGATCTGGCAAGACTCGCTACGTTAGTTTAACTGCCTTGTTACCTGGATTGGCCCTTATAGAGACAGTAAGGAGTAGAGAAGAGACCGCCGCTAAAGTAATAAGCTAGTATTTATAACGCTAAAGGTGGTTTATAAGGCATCTATAAGATTAGTAGAGGTAAAGGGAGTATAGTAAAAGAGATAAGTATTCCTAAGCTAAATAGCAACCTAGTAGTCTCTTATAGAGTAAGGTATTATACTGGTTAACTATCTAGATAGTAGACTATAGTAATAACCGCTTAGGTATCCCTGGAAATAAGATTATAACAGTTAAAAAGAGCCTAATAGTTCCCTTTATAAGAAGGTACTTTTAAGATTAGTAAAGAAAGTAAGTTAGAGAGAGAGTAGCTAACTTTCCTAGACCTTATTTAGGTTAGTAACTAGTAATATCTATTAAAAGCCTAATCTTAATAATCCAGAGCACCCTAATAAGTCCCTATAAAGGAACAGGACTATAGGGTAGCAAAGTAGCTAAGTATTATCTATTAGTATAATCCCTTTTCTAATTAAGTAGTAGAATAACTACCCTTTTACTAGCCTAGAAAGCACTATATAACTAGGGAATAGAGACCTTAGAGGTAGTAATAATAGTTACTAAGAAAAAGACTATACTACTATCTATAAAGCCTAACTACAACCTTTATAATCCTAGAATACAGGTACTATAAGCGCATGTTACTACTAAATATATTATTAATAAGGAAGAGCCTTATAGTAAGGCCTAGAATTGCTATTACAAACCTAGACCTAGAGGTATATTGGATAATATAGCGCTTATATCGCTCTGGTAGAACCTCGGTATCTCTAATAGAAGTAGGGCATAGAGTTACCCTATTTAACTCGGAAATAGGGCATAGAGAGGCCCTGATTAATTAAGGTAGATATAGCCACGATTCCCTATATCAAGCAGATTAAGCCCACTTTAGGGCCTATAAACGTTGTAGAAGGGACAGAGAAAATCTCTGCCCCGGGCAGCTAGAGCGCAGGTTAAGACAGAACACAGATAAGGACATGGAATCGATCAATCAGAGCCCACAGATTCCAACAACAGACCCTAGATATATACGTGGGCCGGGGTGACATTTGTTCAGGGCAGTCCTTGTCCTCTCACATGTCAAGCCTGTGACACCTGTGTTAGCCTCTCCCTCTCTCGGCATATTAGAAATAGCGTCTATCGCACAGAGTGGTCTTGTAAAGCCCGGTTTCTCTTCACAGCGCAGGCCTGGCGGCCAGACGCGACCCGTTGAGCCTACAAGTCATGACCGGAGCCAATGGAGAGCTGCGTCATGCATGATAGCAGACAGAAAATGTCGCACACACTCGTTCCATCTCAGCTGCGATGCCGGAAACTCCGCCACACGTCGAGGAAAATAGCCAGAATTCCGCTCGTCTGTGACTTTACTTGAGTTGACAAGGTTTTGTACACAAGTAGGGTTATGGAGACACGATTGAAGACATGAGTGTGCATGGGCATGCGAATAGGCGACCAAACATAAAAAGATAGCTATCCTGTGCCGCGGGGGCCCCAGAGTCTATGAAAAAGGTTCCCACGTTTACCCAAAATTGGAGGCTGAGGTGTTGCCGAAGGCTGCTTTGATAGGCTCACTGAGAGAGCGATGCTGGGTGTTGTCGCAATCGCCAAATAGAACAGAATAGAATTGAAGAAAAGATCAAGCGAAAAGAAAGAGTTGTTGGTGGATCTCAAGCATTACGCAGCCCCCGAGTTACCGACAGCAGCGGGACCTTGAAAACCAACGGCCGTTGGCAGCGGACGATGCGGCCTTACCGCCTGTAATTCCACGCCCTCCTTCGTGAGGTTTCTCCGGACGACACGGTTGGGAGCATACCGCTGATCGCCCACGAGGTAGTCCTCTTTGAAACGATGATAAGTCGGCGGACGCGGGCGACAGAGCACCACGAAAATGTTTCTGAACGCGCTACCTTGCGTGAAAGGGCGGTAGCGTTCGCTCTTAACAAACTTGTGCGAATTTAGGTACTCGCGTGTCGTCTCGCCGCGCGCCATCAGGAAGATGTGGTAGCCCATGAGCGCGGCCGGGTAAAGCGAAACCAAGAGGCCATAGATGACCATGGCGAAGGGAACGCGAAAGTGATCGATGGCGTCGCTGAACAGGATGTCCTGTTGGTTGGAGTAGGCAATGAGCTGACCAAGAGACGCGCCGACGAGATACGCTGCCAAGAGCGTTGCCGAGCTTACAAACGCGAAGAAATAGCGGTAATTCCGCCGGCCGACGCAGTTATTGAGCCAGACACAGTGGTGGTCTTGTGTTTCAATGCAGTTATCGCACAAGCGACAGTGATGTGTGCGTGGAGGACGCCACAAGTTGCACGTCTTGCAGTACTTAACCGGCACCTCCATGGCTGCCGCCGACTTCTCTTGCGATTTGACCAAAGTCCAGTCGTTGGTCGGAGGGCCTAAGTGCAAAAGATCCTCATTTTCCTCCGGTGGTGGGAACCGATGAAGATTTCGCGGCAAAATCTGTAGACAATGATGAGTGGCTTCTCAAACACGCCAGCGCAAAAGGATTACTCACACCAGGGTTCGACCCAGATGCATGGAGGAATGAGGACATGCATATGTAAAAGACGTATGCGAAGATTATCGGTATGGCTGGCGAAATGTTGTCCCAGATCCAGGGTGCCGAACATATGAAGAATAAAACCGAGGGTATCACGACCAGCGATCCTGTCGCAATGTTGACGGGACGATCCCTGGCATTTTGCAGCCTTCCACCAATGCAGAATACAGTGTTGCCTTCAAAATACTCGAAATTCCGTCCTGACTTGGCTTTGGTCTTGTTTGTGAGGCCCGAGCCAAACTTTCCCTGGACACCGGCCGGCGCGATTCGAGGCGTCGATTCGGCCGAGTTGAGTTTCTCTCCGCCCTGCATAGCTCTGTTCGCTGCACTTTGTCCCAGGTCATTCCGGGTAGGCAGGACAAAGCTGGATTTGAACGAGCGCGGGGTCCGCATCGGCGAAATTTGACTTGAACTGGACCGATAGTCTTTATTGACATGGACAGCCAGATTCTTCGTGTCTCCTGGCTGTCGCTGGAGAGGATGAATGCTTTCTGTCAAGCTGCTGCCCGCTGTGTAGCGCTCGTGCGTAGGGCTTGTGTATGCGGTTGCCCACTCATAGGTACCCTGCTCGGTGACCTCGGTACCTCGCGAAGGCGGCGCCTGCGCATCATGCTCGTCAATGCTCTGTTTTGCAAAGACGGCGACCGTGCCGGAGGTGACACTGCGCCGTGCGGTGTTCGTCCCACTCTCGGTCGAGGTCGCTTCGTCGCCCTGCAAGGCCACTTGACGGGCCATGGTTGATGGCCGAGACGCCGCTCGCTGCGCCTGCAGTTTCTGTGAACTCATTGGGTGGAAGAAGGCGTGCGAGGTCAGTGACGGTACATGGCTTCTGCTCGCTAAACTTGGCCGCCTTGTTTGGCCCGCCGTGGTGCTAGAAACACTCCCGACCAGGCTCCTCCGATGAACGGAAAGAACACGGCGCGAAGGCGCTCCTTGCGACCATTGTGCCCGTGACGACATTCCCGTCTTGCTAGTGCCTGGCCTGGACTGTGTCTCTGATAATATCACATTTCTCTTCGCGTCCCCAATGTCGTGCCGCGCTTCGAGGTCTCCACCGTTTTCCGAAGCAATATCTGTCATTCGAGAAGATATCATGCTGGGTGGCGTGGGGAATTCAGATCGCACAGAGAGCTGTGGGAACGTGTTGTCGTTACTGAAGGCGGCGTCCGAAGCCGCTCCATCTCGGAAAGCCATCGTGTCACAGCTGGCCTCCTGCTTGCGAAGAGCACGCGAGGTGTATTAAAAACGGCGAGGATCGTGTTATTCGAGCGGTGGCAGCGGTGCGCTAATTTTGAGTCTTCTCATGTCACGCCAAAAGATGGGTACGATCCAGGCGCTGACCCCGGCGGAGGCGGATGGTCTGGAGGAGTCGCCGGCGCGTCCGAAAGTTTTAAACATATGATCAGGTCTTAGAGCAGTCTGCGACCGCGAGGTATTGAGCCTGAGTGGAAACAAGCAAAGAAGCTTGTGCTGTGAATAGAGAGGACTGGCAAGCAAAAGGAGCGTGTCTGGTCAGTCGACCGCGTATGTTGCAAGCATGTCGTAAACGCTGTGATGCGGCGAGATTGGTGAGGACACGGACCATCCTGAGGTCGGTGACACCCATGACTGAGATAGGGGACCAATTTATCGGCTTCCAGCGATTACCTCTGACTATCACCCGCTTTGAACTTAAGACTTCCACTCACCGCAGAAATAGAAACAAGTATCTGATCGATGTCCATAGGGCAGGTCACCGTGTCTCGAAGCGCCCGCCTCCACCACTCAGCCAGCCATAGCATCCATCCGTTAGTACGGTCGTTCAGCCTATCAGCCCTGGTGAAGGGTTAGGGTCACTGACGCAACTGGGTTAGGTTGACGACACCACAGGCTCTCTACCAGCATCGTCTTCTGAGCTTGAAGAACTCCTCCCCCATCACGACGTAATTGCGAAACACTACTGGTAGCAAGTCTTCCGCTATGACCTCGTTCGTTGCGCGACGTGCACTTTCCACGTCGTTTCGCAGGCTCCAGGCCCAAGCGCAGCCTAAAGGCGAACATGTCCTGAAGAGCGAGTCTAAGCGCAACCCGGAGCTCTTGGTGCGTCACATATTATTCAGAAAGCCTCTTTTCCAGCAAGGTGAACTCTTCGAAGAGGAGAGAATCGAGAAAACAGTGGGACTGATCCAAGGCTGGCAACGGTAGATCCTGGGTGGTATCATGATTACCGCTCTTGCCGGTGCTGGATTCTACTTTGGTGCGTTGGACCTCTTTGGGAGCGGTGTTTGTGCGGGATCAATGCCCGGGACTCAACGGGCAATCATCATAAGTGGCCATGCTAACGTATGCTTCATCCAGGCCGATCTCCGACCAAGTCGACGTCTGAGCAGAAAGTCCCGATAGCTAAAGGCGGCATGCCGTGGGAGAATGGCTCTGGCGAGGGCAAATACCAATATCACCCTGGCGGCGATACTAGTCGTGCACCCAAGGACGCACCAAGTGCCGTGAACGTTGTCATCATACCCGACGTCACGCTTCCCAAGGTACGACCCTACTTCGCAGAATAACTAACCTCCTTGTGCTGCGACATTCGAGCAAACGAGAAGGTTACGCAAAGTGTTCTTCCACGCTGACCACACAATAGGAACTCCATGACAGGTACAACAAGTGGGGCAAGGATGGCTATTGAATATCAGGGGCAGACATGAGATTAACCTGAACAAGCACTGTTGGCTCACAAACACTCTGGGGGTGTATATTTTCGAGCTCGCGATCGGTGAAAGAATGCGAATCATCGAGTGCAGTCAAGACACACCCTAGGCACATTCACTGGACACATTGCTTTCCTCTCGATTTGTAGAATGACCGAGTACGACCGACTGCAAGAGCAAGAGCGAGAGCTTGAGAGCAAACTCCTATGGCAAGCGCGGCACTACACGCACTCTTCCAAGTGATCCGTAACTCCCTGGCCGCCGTTCCCGTCACCTCAGTCCGTGTACTCCGTTCCATCCAAACGCCGAAGACCTCCAACACTCGTCACTCAGGAAAACTGCATGCATACAGGTCTCGCTCCATCCCCTGTCGTCACGAATGGCGTGCGGCAGCAGCAGCAAACTGTTCCTGCTGGAGTCGTTCTAGTTCCTCTAAGCTCATGCCGCTGGACTCGAACTTGTTGGCCTTCTTCTCCCGGCCCTGCAACACATCGGCGTCAGTCGTGGGTAGATGCGGGTGTTCAGCGGTCTGGTACCTGTAAATCGTGGCTGCCTTGGAACTGTAGATGCCTCACCTTTTGGACTTCTTTGTGTTCCGCAGCCGCCTCTAGTACAGCAGGCACGTACTCGCCGAAGCCGAGCTGCTCAAGCGCTTTGGTAATATGGTCGCAGGCAATGGTTTTCTTGGCCTCTTTCTCGGAAATTTCGTTCGCCTCCGACGAGATCAAGGTGATGAACTCAACGCAACATTCAATAAGAAGGTCCCTGGCTTCTTTGGAGAAGGCGATCCCGGTCGAGGCTGGAAGAATCTCGCCTACGATTTTTTGGACCGTAGCTGCGGAGAAGTTAGATGGTTGATCGTTCCGGGGGGGCTCGACCCTGGAGCGCAGCTTTCGGATTCCAATTTCTGGTCGCTCCGAACCCGGTTTCCCAGAATGTGGTCTCGCAGCCAGGCTGGAGGGAGCTACCACCATCGCTCGGCCAGATGGAGAAACAACATGATAGTTACCCTTTGGAAGAGAAAGATCATCGGTTCCTACCACTCCGAGTCAGCAATTCGAATACGTATTGAATGACAGTCGTAGATAGAACGCAACCACTCTGAGGATTATCTATTGCCATCCAATATTTGTCCTGTCTGGGCAGGTGAAAGCGACGCATTGGAAAGGCTCGGCTTTAACGGTATGGTTTGATTGGAATATGGACATGAGCAGGAAGATGTCTGGCTGAGTTGAAGGCAACATGCCAGGTGGATCTTGGGATCAAATCCGGCCAACATAGGTAGTAAATAGTTCTGGCGGGAGCAACCGGAAAACATTCAACAGGACACGGGCTAGCTCTACATATTCTCTCGTGAAAAAGACACGATTTTTCATCATGATGAGAAGAAACGCCATGCACGAGAGTCCCAACTTACCTGCGAACTCATGGTCCGACATCCTCTCCGCCTTGTGTAAATATGGTCGTATATAGATAGAAGTGGCCGTTTCGCAGAAGTTTTGAGGCCAGTTGGATGTGGTTGATGCGAGAATTACGAATGTGACAATGCCGTTGCGCGAGACCGCCTAGACTCGCGCTCGACGGGCGAAAAAAAACTCTCTTTGGCCTCACGGAATAATCGGCCTTAAGGAATGAAACTGGACAACTTTCAGCCTCTTAATGGGTATGGTCGTCGTCGGTTCTGCTCGCCTGATTGATATGGTGGCTGATTTTGCGCCCCAGCCACACTAGCCCCAACTGCCCCGCCCCACCTTGTCATGGACACTCCATGATTAAAAAAACTCGGCTCGTACAAATCTTCCGGTCGACAACACGTTTTTTCTCAACGTTGCTCGTTTCCTGCATTTGACCTAAAACGATCCTCGCAACACGTAGAGGCCTGCTCGGGGTACTGTCCGACATGTGAGTCAATCCGTGAACTTTCTTATTTGCCGCAATGATGAACTATTTTCTGTCGCCCCAGTCAGACCTATCCGTGGTGATCGACACTTTGTCCATACCTGACTTTATAGGACACCTGATGTGCATTTCCCTATCTCATAATTTGTTTGCTTTTTAGAGGAAAAAGTCTGACAGTTCAGCAGGATACAACTTCCCTTCTCAAGAGAAAGATGCTTCGTGGCATGGTCCGTACCCATCTCTCGCGCGCATGTTCACACCACACCACTCCCAGAGTATGATGTCATCATCTTGTGCTATCAAATTTCGACACTACATGACGGAGAAAACTCCCATCGTAGCCATCTGATCCCTTTGATGCATTACGAACGATACCCCCGAGCCTGCACAGCTCAGCCCGGACTGATTCGTTTGACGGTATGATTAGAGACCCCTGTCAAATACAATACTTGATGTAGGTTGAATACTGTACAAGATCGCGGTCCATGATGCGAATTTGTTATGTGCATTGTCCTGAAAACACAATGTGGATACCCACCAGACTTTTCATCTTTCGACTGAGACCTTCGAAGGCTAAAAGCACCAAGCGCTGCATCCCTCATATTCTCTCACTAACAACAGCGCAGAAGTCATTCGTCCCTGTATGCGGCCAAGTCAGGCGAGTTCCAGCTGGGAGATGTCAGTCGGCGACCTGATGGCATGTTGAAGTCTTGCATACCTCAGGTACTTCCCGTTGACTTCAGGTTTGGTTGCCAGCGAGAGCTTGGCAATGACATGGCCAGGCCACTCCGGCTTGTTCAGCTTGCCGTCTTCGAAGGCCGCCACGAAGTTGGCGTGGTCCGCTTCAGTCATGGAGCTTCCTGGAGCCCCCTGTTCCCGGATTTCTCTCTGCATCTCTGTATCCACGCGACCTGGACCCACGGCGATCGCCGTAACCCTTGGTTCTTCCGCCGCAATATGCTGCGCCAAGGAGTTCAGCGCAGCTTTGGAGGAACCGTACGCAGCCCACGATGCATACGCGTTGACGGCCGCGCCTGAGCTGGTGAAAACGATGTGACCCTGTGTCTCTCGCAAGTGCGGAAGCGTTGATTGCACCTGGAGATTGTGAGTGGCATGGCACATGCGCGGGCTAGTTGGACGCAGCTTACCAGAGCAAGTGCACTGAAGAAGTTCACGTCGTACAGCTTTTTCCAATCCTCGATAGTCCCTTGGCTTATTCTCTTCATGGGCTGCAGGATGGCGTGGTTGACAATCAGGGCGTCAATACGACCGAAAGCCTTCATGGCTTGAGCTGTGGCTTGCGAAGCGACCTGGTTTTCTTGTTAGCTAGCCCAGGCCGACCGCTCTGCCACATTGGTTCAGGTTCGACGGCATGATGCTCGCATACGTTGAGATCAGACAAATCCGCTGCCAAAAAGTCCACTTGGGAAGGAAACTTCGTCTTGATGCCTTCCAGTTCCTTCTGCGATCTCGACACCAAAAAGACTTTGTGCGAAGCTGCCAGCAGGTAATTCGTTATGGCAAGGCCGATACCACGGCTGGCTCCCGTCACGAGAATGACTTTGGAACCCATTGTCTTCACCTCTAGTTGCGGCCGTCGGCGAGCTCACGAGTGTCTGTTGAAACTCCCTCTGAACGATGTTGATCGCTATGGCGGGGTTGTTGATTAGCTAAGAGCAGAGCGTGACGCATGGACCGACGGGCGGCGGCGCAAAGTGGAGTCTATGATCATCCCAGTCCCCCCTCCCCGACATTGCCCTTGTACTCATGGTGACGCTCGCAAGCATGTGTGTTCAAAGCGTGGTCGGCGTGGAAGCCAGATCATTCAGCGAGAATGGGCTGCTTGTGAACGGAGCGACCGCGCGAAGGCCCGACGAATCAATCCATCAAGGCGACGTGCAGGGATGGCATGTAACCCCGTATATCCCCCCTGGTGTATACTGGTTTTTCGGCCAATGGACGTTATTCTGTTGCCGCCGGACCATGAAATGTGTTCATCCCGCATGTCCCGACCTGCAGCTAGTTGCAGCTCCCGACTCCATATCCGCGAACACCCTCACGGCACCCAAGCTCCCATTCGCTGCACTCGCTGTTGTTCGTCACTCCCTCGGCCCAGGGGAAGCAGACGAGAGCAGGGGTGGCGCAGTGTCGAGATACGGTGACAGGCAACAGGACAGGTCGCGGGCGGCACATGATGACAGCCGGAGTACCTTCGTACGCCGATGATACGCAGTCGTCTGCAGCATGGTTGCCGCGGCCTTAGGTATTGGGTGGCTGGAGGTGACAAGAGTCGAAACGGCCTCCACACATCAATCGGCTCGGCTTTCTTTTGCAGCCGGTCCGTTGTCCCCGCGGACTGTCAAATACCTACTTTGTGCGACGCCCGCCTTGTTGCTTTCTGCAAGGCTCATCAGCGCGCTCTTATTCAGCGCCAGGGACGCGCACCACACTTGCCGAGTCTCTCTGCGGCCCTCACGCCGCACATAAGTTGTACCGAGTACAAGATCGTTGATGCCTCCCACTCACGACATCAGTTTCGCGCCCCTGGCTTTCACCTGCTGGCCCCTCGGCATGCTGGGCACCCTGCCTCAAAGGGTACAAGCACTTTAGCATCACAGTACTGCAGGTGTTCTCGTGTGACATACAGCAACGGGAAAGGTCGACAAGCCTATACAGCCAAAATTAAAGCTCATACAGTCGCCAACTTCCCTGTGCCCTCCAGGGTCACAGGCCGCGACCGCATCGAACATACGGAGTACTCCACAGCCACCCTCTTCAACATCCATCCTCTTGTCCGTCCACTATTGCGTACTCGCCAGACCCGACATCACGGTTTGGTCTACCGAATGAGGTCAGCGGTTGACGGGTTGATGTGTGGAGGACTGACATTCTCTAGCCGAGACCTGATCAGGTTCCAAGAGTGCAGAGCATATGAGCATCTTCGGCTCTATACAGCACCATCACACCAATACTGCCTTGTCCTATTTGACTGACTCTTTATACTCCGTATGTGGGGGCGGTCTACGAAGCGGCCGTATCACCATCCTCGCCCAGAAGTCCTTGGCATCTTGTCGGGTCAAGTCTTCTTACCATCCACTGTGTTTCTCGCCGGTGTCAGACAACACAATTCAAGGGCCTCGTGCTCTGGACTATGTGTGCCCGACGACTGGCGCACGTGGAGCACGAGGACAAGCCGGCGTCTTTTGCGTGGGCCAATTCTGTGACACGCTGAGCCTACACGTCGCCGCCACAGATCGACCAATTTGATATCTGTGACGATGGCTTCCCGAGCTCAGCCAGGTCTTCAAGAGGCGTCACAAACGGGAAGGAGCACAGCCGAGGGCATCGTGACGCGAATCAACATACCTCTACCGTTAAACCCGCCGCCCGGACTGTATCAAGCAGAAACCGTTGATCCCTGGTCGCAGGCGGGAAAGTATGGACTTGGGTGGACCTATTTCGCCTTGATGCTGGTGTTTCTGGTCGTGGCGGTTCGGATATGGCACTGGTGGCAAGACAAGATTCGCCAAGCTATTTACAAGGAAGAGGTGGAAAAGCATTACCGCAACCTGTACAGCTTGGATCCAAACTGGGACAGGACGGCAGAAATGGCAGGGCTGGCCTCAGGGCAGAGCGAGGGTCCTACGCAGCAACTCTTCCCCGAAACGACCAAAGATGAGACGGCTTTCAGGCCGAAATCCAACTTCTCATCGGTCGGCTTCGTCAACGACACGCTCGCGCTCTTCCGATACATATTCTACAGGCCCGTGCCCGACATTGCATGGGGAAAGCAGCGCTTCACATTCTCCTCCTTGGCCGTGCTCGCATGCGGCCTTGTCGCCCTCGCCTTCGTCACCCTCTACTGCTTCCTACAACAGCCCTTGTACTGGGAAAGCATTCAGTATGGGTCGCCGCCGCTCGCGATTAGGTCCGGTATGATAGCGGTAGCCACGACCCCTTGGATCATTGCGACTAGCACCAAAGCCAACCTAATCACACTCATCACGGGAATCGGCCCCGAACGTCTTAACGTCTTCCACCGCTGGCTGGGCTATCTCTGTTTATTCCTCTCCCTGGTACACATGGTTCCTTTCTACATCCAGCCTGTGTGGGAAGATGGGGGCATGGTCGTTTTCTCAGCCCTCTTCCCCCCAGGGGCCATAATCTACGGCACCGGCATCGCTTGTTTCGTCCCGCTTGCCTGGCTCTGCACTGCATCGCTCCCGATCATCAGGCGGAAGGCTTACGAGCTATTCGTCGTTCTCCATGTTCCTGTTGCCTGGATCTACGTCGGCATGCTTTTCTGGCACTCGAAGAATTATCTGCTGTCGTGGTCTTATCTGTATGCCTCCATTGGCACATACGCCCTTTGCGGCGTCATACGCCTGTTCAACCTCAACTGGACCAAGCCATGGCGCTTTTCGTGGCTGGTGGGTGAAGAAGCTGCCATCGATATCATGACGGAGAATTGCATCAAAATCACCATCCCGACACGGATGAGGTGGCAACCGGGGCAGTATGTTTACCTCAGGATGCCGGGCATATCGCTCTTCGAGAACCATCCCTTCACTGTCGCCTCTCTCTGCACCGAGGACTTCCCGTCCGAGTACGGCGAGCAGTATCGTGACTGCGTTCTTGTGTTCAGACCTTTCGCCGGTTTCACCCGGAAGCTTCTCGAGACCGCCATCGAGAAGGGCCCTTACCATACTTACCGAGCCTTTATCGACGGGCCGTATGGCGGCATGCGCCGTGATCTTGCGGCCTTCGACACATGCATTCTGATCGCTGGCGGTAGCGGCATCACGTCGTTGATGTCGCAGCTTCTAAACTTGATCAAGCGCATGCGCGACGGCAAGGCAATTACAAAACGCATCGTGGTCGTCTGGTCACTCAAGCGGCTAGAGGCCATGGACTGGTTCCGCGAGGAGCTGCGTATTTGCCGCGAATCGGCACCACCCGAGAGCGTAACGTGCAAATTCTTCGTCACGGCTGCGGTGCGGCCTCCTCCGCCGGGGGGCGGTCTTAGCCATCGGACGCCGCGCCCGCTCAGCAACCTGTTTCACGACAAGCTTGACGGCTTCGTGGCCGGGATTGCGTCCAAGCGCAACTCGGCCTTCATCGCCGCCGAGGCCGCTGGCGACCCGGACAAGGAACGCGAGCTCCGAGCCGAGCAGGAGGATCGCTTCACGTCCCTGCCGCAGCAGAAATACCTTCAGGCGCACCACATCCCGCTGCCTCCGCCTGGACCGCCGCCGGCCAGTGCAGCGCGGATGAGCATGATGACACACGAAGCGCTGAGACGTCCTGAGGGAAGAGATTTGGAGGCCAAGTCGGCACGTGATGTACGGGCTGAACGGCATCAAGAGGCGGATTTTGGTCGGAATGGAAACCACATCGACACGAAAGTTTCCGCCGCCGCTAACGCGGATGATGGCGAGTTCCACTTCCCGCCATTGAGGCATAACAATGCGGCACCGTACTTCAAGTTGGCGTTGCCTGAAGGTCGCAAGAGAAACAGCCTATTTCTGGCACCGTACGACGGACAGGGCGATCGTCCAAGTCAAGGCAGCAACGACAGCGGCGGCGAGGGCGCGTCCGGTGGCCGGGGGGATGGAAACCACTGTAAACAGCAGAAAGACGACGAAATACAGCCAGTGGCCACAACAGACCAGACAGGCCTCCGCCCACCCGAGCTCGCCCACCTGCGGAGCGACCTGGGCAGTGCAGGGGCGCGACCCCGACCGACGAGCACGTTTGGGCCGCCGTCAGGCTTCGAGTTTGGCTTCCCCGAAACGCCGACCGAGTTCCAGAAGAGCCTGATGCGGTTCGCGTTTCCCGTGCCGCACCAGATCGACGGCGGGTGGAGCGTCGAGTATGGGCGGCCGGACCTGGGCTACATGCTCAAGGAATGGGCGACGGGTGGCGTCGACGGGCGCGGCATCCTCGGCCGGCGCACGGCCGTCTTCGTGTGCGGGCCGCCCAGCATGCGGGTGGGCGTGGCAAACACGGTGGCCCGGCTGCAGGCGGAGATTTGGGGCGACGAGGTACTCGAAGAGATCTTTCTGCACACGGAGAATTACGCGCTCTGAGGCGTGGGGAAGTAATGGTCGTGCCACGTGTCTTGTACCGAAATTGTTCAGCACTGGCATCGTCTGTATTCGTTGTCCTTCCTCGGAACGCAACTTGCAGTTTTCTGTGGTTGACATGCAGGCCTCTGAGCCAAAGTGATCTGGGCGGTCGAATTTCTGTCCTTTGAAGACGCAGATCGCGGATCCAATACTTCGTATGTAATTATCACACTACCTACATCAAGGGGCTTGCTTGCATTAGCTCTAATATCTTCAGCAGCCACTTTCAGTACTAACCGACGTGGGTTCAGCAGGGCGCGTAAAAAAGTGGAGCTTCTGCGTCCCCACTGGCCTGCCAAACTGGGCTTTTACCTAATGAACAGTTGATCTGCTTTCCGGGCAAAAAGGTAGTTTTGACTTGCGCGATTGGGCTTCAGCGTACTTCGTATCTGGCACTAACTACCCTTTTCTTCTTCCGACGCCTCGTTCCCGCGCATACAGGGCTCCGTCCCCAGCTTAGCAGTCCTGCCTGTCTGTCTGGGGCTCCTGTGTTCACACCGCGTTTGCGTGGCATTCTGCAAGAGGACCAGCTTCTCTCGGCCAGGGCACTCACACAGAGACCATATATCCATCCTTTGTCGTTCATGTCACGGTCGACAGCACGGGCGGCTCGAAAAATTCATTCCACAACAGTTCAAGTCTCGCTTCGGGACACGTTGAGGTCAAGGTTAGGTCAAGATGCAGCGGCAGAGTCATCATCATCACCGCTTGCTTCTCCTCGTCCGCTCACTCGCCGCCAGCGCCGCGCTGGCATCCCTCGTTAAGGGATCTCGTTCGACTGCCCTCGAAAATCCGATAGCCGCCATCAACATTGACGCAAGCGCGTTCTCGTCAGGAAGCGTAGGAAAGAGGTATGACATCGGGACAAAGGATGCGCCGGTGGATGGGAAGGACGGGCGGCCACACGAAGGGCCGTTCGTTGAGATGGACAACCTGCGCAAGGAAGTGAAGATTTCCATCTCGCCATCGCGCCTCGACGATGACACCACCAATGGTGCTGCTGACGCAGGCCCGTCCGGCAAGATGGGCAAGAATCTACATACGCTTAAGGACCAACCGGCGGGTTTGACGATTGACATGGACGGCAACAAGATGCCAAAGTCCAATGATGGCGTTATGGATGACAAGAACAGGCCGGAGCCGAAAATGGGCACCACGGGCACGAGCGGTGGCGTGAGCGAGAAAGACAAGGAGAGAAAAAAGCTTGAGGGCCAGACGGGCGAGAGGGTTGAGAAAAAGCCAGAGACCCCCAAGGAGGCGCCACCATTACCGCACAGCGAGCAGGAAAAGATTTCCGGCGACAAGGATAGGAAGAAACAGCAAGACAAGGGAAAAGACGAAAAAAATAAGGCGTCCGGGAACACGGCCGACGACGTTTCCGGGCTGGAGGTCAGTACATCTTGCAGGAACGGGCCTCGTTGCGGAGATCTGTAGCCTCGCAGCACCGACTGAATTGCTTAACTATGCTCGCAATAGAAACCGGCAGATCTTCCTGGCAGGCCTACGGCCAAGGCACCCCCGCTCCCCGAATCTGCGAACAAGGACCACCTCGAGGTTGGCAATGGCGCCAGGCCTAGCAGCAAGGCTTCTTTAAAGACGCTGGACGAGGGCAACGAAGGCCTGATCCAGCCACTGCACTCATTCCTTCTCTCGTTGACCATGATTCTCTTCTCTGAGGTTGGCGACAAGACCTTCCTGGTAGCCGCGCTCATGGCCATGAAGCATGACCGCTTGGTCGTCTTTTCCGCCGCCTTCAGTGCTCTCATCACCATGACAGTGCTCTCGGCCGTCCTCGGCCACACGGTGCCCGCACTCATCCCGCGCCGGCTGACGAGTTTTTTGGCCGCGGGTCTGTTCTTCGTCTTCGGCGCGCGACTGCTGCGAGAGGGCCTCGCCATGAGCCCTGATGAGGGCGTCTCGGCTGAGATGCACGAAGTGGAGCTCGAGCTTGAGGAGAAAGAGAAGCAGGGCCGCAGCCGCGGAAGCAGCATCTCACCCTACGTGCTTGAGATGGGACTTGCCGGCGGGCCCGCCGGAAGCAGCGACGCGCGCAAGCCCCGCTCCAAGAGCCGCTTTCCCGCGCCGCCCCGGAGTCCCTCGTCGTCGCCAGAAGGTCGCAGCCACAGCCCGCCACCCCGGAGCGCCCTCGCCGGCGGAGTGGCTGGCCTCAGTAACCTATTGTCGCTGCTTCTCAGTCCTGCTTGGGTGCAGACCTTCGTCATGACCTTCTTGGGCGAATGGGGTGACCGCAGTCAGATTGCGACCATCGCCATGGCTGCCGGGCAGGACTACTGGTGGGTCAGTCTCGGCGCGGTCTTGGGTCATGCGTGCTGTACAGGCATGGCGGTTATTGGAGGACGAGCTATTGCGGGCAGGGTCAGTCTCAAAGTTGGTGAGTTATGGCAAACCTGAATTCTGTCTGCAACTTGTGGTCTTTTTCTGCGCTAACTACGCCTTCGTGCAGTCACCGTTGGCGGCGCCGTGGCTTTTTTATTATTTGGATTGATCTATTTCATCGAAGCACTCTATGCATAAATCAGATCTTGGAAGGGCCAGCGCTCAGAATTTGCGTACACATCATGGCACCTGGTTTTGCTCTTTCACAGCATCCCGCGTGTCTAGAACGAGCTAAAGTACATGCCCTCGCCTCGACTTTCCTATCAGCAGGCCGGCACAAAAACACCGAATAACAAAGGTTTCACTTGCGCCCGGCGATCGAGATCCCGGGCGTCTTTCTGGGAACACTACTTGGTTGAGTTCCCCGAGACGTCTCTATAATATATTACCTTGTCGGCTGAGCAAGGCAAGGAGGAAGAAAGTAGATCGGCAAGTCAAGAATTTGGAGCGGTCTTGTTTAGACAGGACGGCGAGCCTGACGCGCGGTGTGTCCATGCGAGAAAGAGAGGCTGGAAATTTTCTATGCATCTCCGGGCGTTCCAAAGAAGCCGAAAACTTTCCTTTTTTTTGCCTTACTGTCTGCGGCACACATATGGAGCGAAAACTAGACGAGATGCGTGGCGGTTAAGCGCGAAGCTCGGCTCTGATTCACGTCGACAAGGGGAGTCATAGATAGGTACATTTCGACTTCCTCGTCACCATCAGGAGCGTATACCCACTATTTAGGCTTTTTCGGCAGAGCACGTCCAGCTGCTTTGCTTGCTTGCTTGCTTGCAAGTGTCCTCGCATACAAAAGGGAGAAAGCACCAGTGCAACATGGGGTTGAGGGGGCAGTCATGCGAGCGGGAGATGCCCATGGCAGCAGCTAGGTCCATGTCGTCAATGACGGGTGGGGTGCCTTATGACGACATGCGTTGATTGAGTGACGCACGGCGGGACAAATAAAGGAAGCTGCCGCCAGTGATGGGTATTCCTGCCACGCCGAGGAATGACGTTTTGCTCCGGGCGTGCTGCGATTCTTTTCCTCAACCACGCGCAAAAGCGATCATCACATGAGAGCTTACCTAGCGAGGGTTTTCCATTTCCAACATTCGACAGGCGACGGCTACATTTGCCCATCATGTCAGGCAGTGGCCTTTACAACTCTGTGCAGGAGAGGGCCCAGCAGGTCGTGTACGGTTTCCCGGGCAGGCTCCCCCCTGACGACCTTTGAGGTGCCAGCCTCGCTCACACACGGATGCACAGAAAGGAGGACTTAGGTCGCGCCAAGGTCTTCGTCGGGGATGCCGCCAAGAGTCGGGCCTACCTCTACCCCATCAAGGTATGGTGGTAAGCCTGCGACCGTTACGTGGACCCTGGATCTGACGTCCTGCAGGGCATCTTGTACTTCGCCAGCCATCGCGCCTTGTGGAAGCCCTTTCTCTCACGGCTCGGTTCCACCTTGTCCGTAGCGATTGGCACCTTTGGGGCCATGTTCTTGTTGACGTATCTGCCCCAGCTCGCCGTAATGGTTTTCGTAAACGGTCCGCTGGCTGTCTTGACCACCGTGGTTCTAGTCCTCAACGAGAGCTCTGTCATCGTATCGCTCATCTCGAGGACCTTTTTGATGCGGGACGCTCTGTTGGACACCTTTGATGCAACCCTCATCTCGAAGAACGAATCTGGAATCGTTGGCGAAGGCCGGCAACTTCAGTCCGGCGGCGATTCTGTCCAGAGGCTTGGAAAGATCCTGAAGAGTCCATTCGAGAAGTATAGCCCAAAGGCTTTCATTCGCTACTTCATGTATCTGCCCTTGAACTTCATTCCAGGTATCTATCTATCCGCCCCTTGCACGAAGTTCCTCATACAGCTAGCTGTACGAGCTGACTGAACGGCGGCGACAGTGGCCGGTACCGTGATCTTCATTGCGCTGCAAGGTATTAATGCGAACCAGGATCCCGATGAACTGGGACAGTCCACTGATTGCTATGTCCAGGACGTTCCCGCGGCCTGTCTGTCCATGATCGCGTATGTGTCAAAACGCTCGGAGACGAGGTCTGGGACCGCGAGACCTTGCTGACTTGGACTTGTAGTACTTCCAGCTGAAGAATTGGTCCACGTCACAGAAGAGGGAGTGGTTGGAGAAGCACTCTGGAGCTTATTCAGCGTCAGTTCATCCTGTGACCAAGACCTGGTCGAACTTCTACAGAGATGGGGCACTGACATGACCTAGATTTGGAACGGTCGCGACTCTTCTCGAGATGGTTCCTGTGGCTTCCATCCTGTTCTCTTTCACCAATGCGGGTAAGTCGCCACGGATCACGCAACCGGAGGATCTCGGCTGAGAGGCATTCGAACAACGGCTGATAACCGGAAAGTTGGTGCGGCGTTGTGGGCAGCCGATATCGAGGCCAAAGAGACGTCGATGACGGAAAGCACGGCGCCTGGATTGCGGGAAGCAGCCAAAAAAGCCGAGTAGGCACAGGCACGTACAGGATGTGCACAACCGAGATTGCTTGATCGATCCTGCATGATTGCGCAACCGCAAACATAGCTGGTCATCACGAAGTTGGCACTCGGTCGCGTCATTGGCGACTGGGTTCCGGACTCATTGCGGCTTCAGGAGCTTCTGGAGTACGTACACGCGGGATCACAGCGTCCTGACGCAGTATCCGCGGTGCAACTTCGATGTTCTTTCCTTCTTTCTCCAGCATTTCCTCTTCTTGGTTTTCCCAAACGGAGTTCTCCTAGTGTGCCACGTGAAGGATCAGTCGTGGGCCATTCATTACCCATCGGCGAATGAGCATAGCGTGCGTAATCGGAGTGAAGTATTCACCCGGGACACCGTCCAACATTGGGGATGGAGTAAGACGCGAGGACGGCCGAGATCTCAGGAGTCAGTCGCACACAAGTATTCCAAGGATGTCTCAAGCTGGGGGACTGGGCAGGGCACACATGGTCTTGCACAGTTATGCGTGTCTAGAGTCTCCCAGTTTCCGGCTCGGATGCGCACTCTGTGCCAGCAAGACACTCATCTACCCCCTTTATTATAGCGGAGCACAATGCGACTGAGCAACTCTGTACCCCAGCAGTATACCCAGCAGCTTCTGTATGGGTATAGCCCTGCCTCAATCGACCGACACTGCTTGCGGCCTTGGGCCTCAAGCCTGCACACGCATCCAGGGTTGTTACACGACGCCAATGCCATAGACGAGATTGTTCCACCAACTTCGTCTTCGTTCTCCACTCCGGAGGATCTCCAAGACGACAGCCACTCTTTACATATAACGAGATGGCGGCAGATGTGTGGTGCATCCCAGGATTGCCACTCGGCTCCTCAGCCACGGCGCACCCATGGGCGTCGTACATCCATGACTGATTTGATCCTCACGGAACAGGGCTCGACGGCTTGCCACCACGCATCTCTCCGGAGCTATCCAAGCAAACCAGTGCAGCGGGGGCCGGGGCGGCTCAGTTGCCAGCGGAAAGGCGCAGATAGAAGCCGCTCCCGCTCCGCTGTGCAAGGCCAGGCAGGCAGGCCAGAGCACGGCACATACGGTGCACCGCATGAGGCCTCACTGCTTGCCCCCCCCCCCCCCGGTTCGTGTCAAACGTTGTGAACTGTGAGGCGGACCTCGCCAGCTCGCCCATGCCAAAGCTGGACGAGGATCCATTCACACACGCACAGCCGCCCTCTCACGCCAGGCTCGCTCCGTGAGAGGTCGGTTGCGCGCCGTTCATCCGCGCCTGCTGTACGAACGCCAGGTACGCCTCGGCTTGATCCTGTCACCTGGGTCTGATTAGGACGCCACTATGTCGCGCGGCAGATGAGCGGACACGACATGGCTCGTTGTCAGCTTCTCTACTACATCCTACTGGAAAACCGGCGGTCACCAGCACCAACCGGACCGGGGCCCTCAGACTTGAACAAGCCACAGACTGCAGTGATGCGGAGGCCCGATCTTCTCTCAGTGTGAAGGATGGGACAAAGAGGTCCCGAAGATTTCCGCGGCTTTCTTCACTGACGCTGGGTGCGTACAAGAGGCACCCGTTGGGTAACCACAACGACGACGGATGCGCGAGTCCGCGATCACAACGGAGTCATCGAGCTTGCCTCCGTCCTTGCCCGCGTGGAACCGTGTGGCCAAGTCATGGATGGCTCCCTTCCGACCAACAAACATCCTGGCCACGTCAAGCAGAGCTGCTCATTTCCACTTTCGCCTGTTCTGCTAGACGAAACGTATGCCGCCAGCCACAGAGTCGCTCTGGAGCTGCGCCTGGTCTCAGCGAACTTTTCCACACGAGGTACATGACGGACGTTGAACACGACGTTTGGCGTGGCTTCCCGTCCAGGAGTTCTTGGGCGTGCAATTTACACGGGAGACGCCTTCCCCCCCAACCCGGAGATGAGTCGCTCCTGCTCTACCCTAGGTACTACTTATCCCCCCCTCTCCTCCTCCTCCCTCCTCCTCCTCCTCCTCCTCCCCGCACCATATCTTGAACATCGTGTGGTGTGCGTGGGAGATTTGGCAGAATTTTCCTCCACCTGTCTCAACATCTTGAGATCTGGGCCGGTGGTTCTGCTGTTCTCGTCCTCGCTCGTTCCTGATGATTCATTTTGTGTATTTGTGCGCACTCTTATCTACATTCAGTAAGTCCCTTCATCGCCAAGTTGTCCGCGTCCACACCGACGCTGTCATCTCCGTCAGCACCGACGACGTCTTTTCTGCCTTCCGCGGGACCCTACCAAGCGAGCACCCATCATGAGAGCTTCGACTGTGGTCGTTGACCTTGTCTCGGCCGTCATTCTCCTCGGATGTCTCCTCTGTTCCGTGGCGCAAGAGGACAACCTCTGGCATCGGATTCGTCGTGGCCTGAATAATGTTGGCGTGGGCAGGCGCGACGCACCTTACCATCTCTATGGTGGTCCGACCCCCGAAGACATTGCGTACACGTACCCCCCCTACGGATACCCGCCACCCGGTCCGACATCGTCAAACACCATAAGCTCGGCCCTGACCTCTTCTACTGGTGTGTAATGACCCCCTGGGAGTAGTCAGGTTCACCGCTGACGAGAACAATTACCTCTAGTCTACTCATCAGAGTCTACTTCGTCTCCGAGCAAGCCGGACACCACTGGTGTTTCTTCTACAGAGGCTCAAACCACCGAGACGAGCAGTTCTCTATCTTCTGCAACGGGTTCCTCATCTTCGAGTGGTGGTTACCCTACTTTTACGTCCAGTTCCGCCTCAGGATCTTCGGCTCTGTCATCCTCGAAAGAAGCAAGCACCGGCCCAACCTCCTCGGCCATTCCGAGCTCCGTGACGAGCGCCAATTCCGGCGCCTCCAGCCCTACGAGCAGCTCATTTGGAGTAACTACCGTCACTGGAACATCAAGCGGACAGTTCTCGAGTAGCACTAATGCGACCGGCTCAAGCACCCCCTCTGGATCGGTGTCGTCGTTGTCTAGTTCCATAACATTGACTACGTCGTCCTCGGGTGCCAGCTCCGTCTCGCCCTTCACCAACTCATCGATTTCTGGCTCAGCTTCCCGAACATCCCCGTCCAGCTCTGGCACTGGTGTCCCACAGACCACCCTCACCAGTAGTGGTAGCACTTCATCGTCAGCTAGTGCCGTGTCATCTTCCACCAATGCATCCTCAACAGGATATTCTTTCCCAGTTCCATCATCCCTGAGTTCGGTTCCGACAACATCGGGCTCCAGCACCTCAGGCGGCTCTGGACCTTTTCCTTTTACACATTCGTCGCCGTCGGCGGGACCTCGCACTAGTTCAATAATTCCGTCTTCCTCAAGCGTTTACACCTCGCTCACTTCGACCCCGTTTCCGAACTCGACAACAGCGTCCTCGCCAACTGGTTCATCAATTTACTCCAATTCCACGACTTCCGCATCGATCTCAGGCAGCACAGGAAGTGCTGCGGAATCATCCTCTCAGCCAGCATCTTCAAGCGCCACTTTCCCGACAGTAAGCCCTACCACGACATCAGCAGCCGGCAGCTCGGGAAACAACACCAGGTCAACGGCCTCGCCGCCGTATTCGACCGCGAATGGTACTTCTCTCCCGACAATAAGCCCTTCCATGACGTCGGCAGCCAGCAGCTCGGGAAACAGCACGACGTCAACGGCCTCGCCGCCGTTTTCGACCTCAAATGGAACTTCGCCCCCAACAGTAAGCCCTTCGGCGACGTCAGCAGCCAGCAGCTCGGAAAACAACACAAGGTCATCGGCCTCGCCACCGTATTTGACCTCAAATGGAACTTCTCTCCCAACAGTAAGCCCTACGACGACGCCAGCAGCCAGCAGCTCGGGAAACAACACGACGTCAACGGCCTCGCCGCCGTATTCGACCTCAAATGGAACTTCTTCCCCAAAAGTAAGCCCTACGACGACGTCAGCAGCCAGCAGCTCGGAAAACAACACAAGGTCATCGGCCTCGCCACCGTATTTGACCTCAAATGGTACTTCTACACCGGGCCCGACAACTTCGGGGACAGCCGCAACACCCAGCATTCCCACTTCAGCAATAGTCACAAGCGGATCCTCGACATCAGGCCCATATCCGACAGGGAACTCGAGCGCTACGAGTACATCTCCGGCTTCAAGCCTGCCGAGCAGCTTGCTCAGCACTGGAACAGTGCCTGTGGCATCTTCATCGTTGGCGTCGACTTCACCGCGGTACCCTACGTCGAACACATCAACACCAACCGGCTCAACCATCAGTAGCGGCACCTCGGGACTCTCCAGTGTCTCGGCGACGTCTACAAATAGCTCATCCACGTTAACCACACCTCAAACGACTGCCTCTTTCACCCCATCGAGCACGCTTACCAGCACTGGAACGTCGCCTCCCTACCCTGCTACAAATTCGACGCAAAGTAGCGGCTCAACAGGCTCAATAGGAACGAGCGTCTCGTACAGTCCCACATTGTACCCGCCTATTCCCTCGTCGCCGTTGCCCACTATAAGCAACGGAACGACTAGCTCAAGCCCAACAAGCTATCCAAACAGCACTAGAACAAGCGTTTTATCTACTCCTACAGTGTCCCCATCTTTACCTATTCCATCATCTTTGTCACCTACTATAAGCAACGGAACGACTAGCTTAAGCCCGACAAGCCATCCAAACAGTACTAGAACGACCGTCTTATCTACTTCTACAGTGTCCCTATCTTCGCCTATTCCCTTGTCGTCGTTACCCGCTACAAGTAACGGAACGACTAGCTTAAGCCCGACAAGCTATCCAAACAGTACTGGAACGACCGTCTTATCTACTCCTACAGTATCCCCATCTTCGCCTATTCCCTTGTCGTCGTCACCCGCTACAAGTAACGGAACGACCAGCTTAAGCCCGACAAGCTATCCAAACAGTACCGGAACGAACGTCTTGTCCACTCCCACAGTTTCCCCATCTTCGCCTATTCCCTTATCGTCGTCACCCGCTCCAAGTAACGGAACGACCAGCTTAAGCCCGACAAGCTATCCAAACAGTACCGGAACGAGCGTCTTGTCCACTCCTATTGTATCCCTATCTTCGCCCGTTCCCTCATCGTCGTTACCCGCTATAAGCAATGGAACGACCAGCTTAAGCCCGACAAGCTTTCCAAACAGTACTAGAACGAGCGTCTTGTCCACTCCTACAATATCCCCATCTTCGCCTATTCCCTCATCGTCGTTACCCGCTACAAGCAACGGAACAACGAGCGCAAGCCTAACAAGCTATTCAAGCGGCACTGGAACTGGTTCTTCATCAAGTACATCCCGCACTCCTGGTCCGTTCACGAACTCGAGCTCGTCAACCGCTGTTCCGACGAGCGGCGCTACCTCCTCTTCGGCGATTGGATCCTCAACTGTGCCTAGCACGACGACGCCTCCCTTCCCCAGTAACACTACTAGTACCACCGCGGCCATCGACACCACATGTACTGATTTCACGACTTTGACACCGCCGCCGAGTGAGACTAGCACCAGCAGTCCCCAGTCTACTACAGACAGTCTCCAGTCTACAGACACCACCTGCAGTGAGACGACTTTTATGACCTCGACCTTGTCTTCGTCTTCGTTCTCTTCACCGAGTATTTCGAGTAGTGCTGCTCAGACAACAACCACTAATGGTGAGATACCTTGTGACCATGAATAAAACCCGACGAGAAATGCGTCTGCTGACATATAATCTCAGGACCATACACTACTGAAACCTCTGGGACTAGTAGTGCCACGGCGGCACCATTCGATCCTTTCAATTCCGGGTCCGGGCCATTGGATCACCATCACTACCATGGCAATCCTGAGTCATGAAAGAGATCTGTTGATATTTCAGTCGACGGTTCCGACAGGTCTTGAAGGTCAGCATGAAAGATCTCAGGGGCAAGGGTGCGACGAATGACGATGGACTAATTTCTGGGCAGCCAAACAACCGGGCCATCGATAAGTGGCTGTATCTTTCCCAAATTTCGGTGATGGTAGTTGATTCGAATTACGCGCGCCCTTTCTTTCGTCATTTCTTATGATTCTTTCGGCATGGGCTGCATGCAGCATTGCCAAGAATATGAGCATGTGGCAACAAAAGTTTTCACGAGTCCGACACGATTCCCACAAGATTTTCACCATCTTATTGAAGTTTGGTGAAACTAATATATGTGGAGGGCCGTCAAGACTAGATTTATCTCTTAACACAATGCCATATGCTTCTTGTTTGGTACCAACGGAATTAAGTGCCCCTGTGGTATCAGCGGCATCTTCAGCCTTTCGACACGTATATCTTGCCAACCTCATCGAGAAATCCAGGGGTTCTCCATTCTTAGTGGACGCACAAGGTATACATCAACTCATTCATAAGATCTGGGTACCATTAGCAGCTTCAGCTTCAACCGAGGACCAGAAGAAGCCACATCAGGTTAGAGAGATGAGAAGGAGGTGGCGGGTAAGAGGAATCAAGCTGTCATTGGAGCATACTATCAGGAGACGCCGGGCTGTGCTCTAACGTTGGCAGCGGGCGTGGTTATCTTGTGATAGTTTGGAGATTAGGGGGCGAGGGAGGAGAGGAGTAGAGTAGGAGCACATGTGTAGCGTTGTGATAGTAAACATATTATTAAAAAAAATGCAATCTCCGACGTGGTGTTGATTAAAGAGATTCCTCGGCTGGGAGATAATTTCTTCGCCTCGCGGTCTCTGCTGCCTGTCGGTCCTCATTGCCTAGACTCGGTGCTGGATACCTCCCGTGGCGTTCCAGCTTCTCAGGCTCGGGTGCTTTTCAGGCCAGCTTTGTCTGTTCCTCGATCGCTCATTGCCACCTTGATCGCCTCCTGGGCACGAGGCCCACCTTCTACCCGTCCGTCTTTTCAGCACTACAAGGTCTGCTACTTCGCACACTGCCAAATTTCGTTCGGGAGACGACTCAAGTCCAGATCATCCATCCCCTCTCCGCTGCAATACTTGCAGCAGACACGAGGCGAAGAAGGTTGTGATCGCGTTACGAAACCCCTAAACATCGCTTCTTTCAGAAATGTGACCCGACTGGTGGGGCGTGTACAACAGCGACGAGACGCGCCGCAGAACCAGATGGCTATAGAGCTGCGGTTTGGGCTGCACCGACCTGTCCTGTGAGGGTGTTGGGTGACGGCAGGTCGGACTGTCCAATGTCACGGTCCTGAACAGAAGGCGTAATACCATGCTTAGGGCGCTGTGAGGATGGCTGTGGCTGAGTACCAATGAAATGGGCGGTGGGATCTGCGTATTGCAAGAAGAGTAAGAAAGCATCCCAGCAGTCCAAGGCGAGGGAGGCAAGGTACTTACACATCTGGGATAAGGGGGTTGCGACGGGCGCTCGAATAATGAGTGACCGGGAATCGCAAGGACGTAGGCGGCAACATCGTGGACCTCAGTGATGCCCAGACCATGGAAAATTTCAAGGGAGGGCGTAGGAAAAGGCCGAATGGAGACTGAAGAAGAGGCATGAGGGAATAGAGGAGACAAGGGAGGGAGGAGATGACCAGATGGAAGACAAGCAGTGGTGCTCTTCGATTCTCCACGGCAGTGTATCGAATGCACTCTCGTTTCGTCTCCACGGTGATTGCTGTATTTTGGCTACCGGCCTGCCCCAGCACGCCATGATACCTTCTCTCCGTGCTTATTTTTGAGCATGCCCGGCCTGTCCTTGTCGCCAGCTTCCCAGACTCTTTTGACCTTCTGCTGACCCTCCTCGAGACCGGGACTTGCACCGCTCGTATTGCTGCCTGCTTCTATCTCGGCAGAGGGAAAGGCGTCAGAGACTGCGGTCGCAGTCCGCTCCGCCTCCTCATCCTGTGTCTTCTTCTCGTCAACCTCCACGTCCACAGTCGCCTCCCTCGCGTCGTTGGTCGCCCAGACACTCTCGATGCAGAGATCAAAGGGCCCCTCGACGCGATCGATCAGGCCGAGGCCGATGCTCTTGACGCGCCGGCGCAGAATCTCGGACTGCGGCTCGACGAGGAAGCCGTGGTTGGTGCGCACAAAGTCGTTCCACTTGATGAGCACCGTCTCCCAGCGGCCGGGCCGCTTGGCGAGCAGGCGGTGCTGGTGCAGGTCCGACGGCACGAGCGACTCGGTCTGCACGTTTACGAACCAGGCGCGGCCGTCGGACCGCACGCGCAGCGCCAGGTAGACGTACGGGTCGATGTCCCACAGCGCCTTGCCAAAGATGGTCGGCGGGCGGTTGCGCGTGCGGAAGGCGGCGTAGCCGGACCGGTGGATGTCGGGGCGGTTGGGGGGCAGGCGCGTGGAGATGTGGCCGTGGAGACGGGCGTAGCCCAGGGAGCTGGCGGGGGACGGGGGGTTCGGCGGTGATGGGGCGGCGCGGCGTGGCTCGTTGGACGGAAACGGGACCCAGTCGAGTTGGGCCTTTGAGAAGCCGCCGATGTCCTCATCGGACATGACGTGGCAGTCTTGTGTTGAGGTCGGGTGATGGAAGGAATGGAGCGGGTAGGGACCAGACGGGCCTTTGATGCCCTCCAACTTGAAGACTGTGCGCAAAGTGATGGCCAGTCAGTCCGGCATCACAATCCCAGGACGACAAGGCCAAAAGAACATACTGATATTGGAGTACCTCTTGAGCTCATCCACACTCCGACCCCAGAAGTTCTTGTACAGGAGAGGGCCTGTACCTTTCATCCTGATTGATGTCGGCGGGCTTCTGACGGGGTCTTCTCGGATCGCCTTCGACAAATCGAGGTTGGTTGTCGTGAAAGACGGATGCGCATCGTCGACGCTTGGACCAGCCGCGAACGGCCCACTCAGTCAAGATACACTTGGCTGGATCCCTGCTTCAAACCGTTTAAACACGGGCCGGGCCCGACATTTAGGGTCGGGTCCCCGCAGAGTCAAAACCCCTGCCAAACCTTTCGGATCCGATTTTTTTTGACTTTGAGTTACTGCTATCCTCAAGCGGTAGTTTGTTTACAATGCGCCAGGGGGTGGCGGGCTGACGAGCGCGAAGAACGGGTATCGAAAGCGGACGCGCTCACCGCGATCATCTGGCGGTACGCGAATGCTGCTCCGGATCATTCGAACTTGGTTCTTCTATATGCATACTGATCTCGATTTGTCTGGTCCCACGAACTTGCGGTGTGCAGATGTTCGAAAAGCTCGTGCTGCCCGGCAAATTAAGCAATGTCTCCAGTCTCTTGTCTTGAGCAGACATTGTAGAGATTTTTTTTCTGAGTGGACGCTTCCCATGGGCCATGAGCATGTTCAAATACGCACGATCCTCGAAGGACAGACGCGTCGAGTTCAAGCTGTGGCTGAATGGTTCCAGTCGTGTAGATTCTGTAGTCGATACAAATTGTGACTTGAACCACACGATAGAACGTTGACCGCAACGAATTTATCAAGCTAGACTCTGCTCTGGAGGCATGGTGGACTGCGCGTCGCGTGACAACAGCATCAGCAAGGCAGAACGCTCCGAGAGCTGTAGTACTGCAACTCACGTCGTTCGTCGGTCAAACGCTGCTCGGAATTCTAGGTCACAAAAAGTCATAGTATAGTGTGGTGTAAAAATGCTTTGGCTTCTTCTGCCTCTACTTGTGGGATTGCGGCTGACAAGTCTACCCAATGCCTTTTCACTATTTCCACCTTTCTACCTCTCCAGTCCGAGATCTTGTCGATGCCGTGGGAAGCAGTCCGGTGTGGTTTAACGAGTTCAATGGTCTGCTTTTCACTAGACACATCGTGCCTTATGGGAACGGGCGAAAAAAGCCGGCATCTGTCATGTAGCTGGCATCCAGAAAGTAACTACAATTAGTGCAAGCGTCCGGCGAAGAGAATGCCTTGAATTGTAGAATGATACAGACTTCAGAAATATGTATCACGATCCAGGCAGTCATGGTCAACTTCAGCCATGGAAGATGGCGTTGACAGCTGCCAGTGACTGACTTCCTTCTACAGAGCAGGCCTCTCTCGTCTTGTACTTTGTACCAAAGTGCCCGCCCACCCAGGTCACTCACCTTTTTTTTTTTTTCCTGTCTCGTCCAGCTGCAAGAGGACCCACTTTCCCTGCCTACAAGAACCTCGTTCTCGTGACCCTCCGCCCACAACTTTTTTTTTCCTCCACGCAAAAACAAAAGCTGCACCAGCACCAGCAGCAACAACAACAGCAGCAGCAGCAGCAGCAGCAGCATCATTTGGTAAGTTAAACTACTGGAACACCAGTATCTCCTGGCCTCCTAGATGACGAGTATTGATTTTTGATTTCAACAGTGTCTCCGCGCGGTCCACAACCGCATCAAGAAGTAAGTCGACTGCCCTTCCACGCGATCCTCGCAGCTCCAGGGAGCGTGACCGAGGACGCACAAGCGGCGATCACAAACTTCCCTGTCCTTTCACCCTCACCTCGAGAAGCCAGCCCGTTCTTTCTTGACCCTTGCTATGCCGACTGATCAGCCTTGTTTCAACATGGGAACAAGCTAACCCCCATTCCCCCCCCCCCCCCCTCGCACGGAATTTCTCTTTTTTTTTGTTCTTCACCATGTCGACGAGCTTCTCCCCAGCTCGTCTTTTGCCATTCCTCCCCTCTGGCACTGTCGCGTCTTGTCTCGAAAAGATTGCATTTCCCCGAGGATCAGAAGTCCAATGAGGGTGCCTTGCGTCTTCTTCTAAGTACATTGGCATCGAGGCTAGGACATGTTCTGCCACCCGGATTTTCTCTGACAGAGCATCGTCTCTGTCGTTAAAATCCTCACGACTTGGGTCGAAATTTGTCGTTTGTGACATTTTTGCGCCGCTTCTCAGATTCTCACAGAAGCCGGAGCAAATTACTGACTTGAAACTCTTGCTAGCAGAGATGTCCGCCTTCTTTTCTGGCGGTAAGTCAATCATGAATTTGACTTTGCCCCCAGCTCGATCGACAGCTCGATCGACAGCTTTCGGCTTTCAAGTGCTTGCCCCGATCGCTGCTGGAATCCGGACATCATGATCGCCCTTCTCGTACTCGTCACAAGCTTGACATGGAGGACGGCTTCTTCTTTTCTTCTCCGGTTCTTCCATTCTTCACCCCATTTTCCCGCAGGCCAAGGGCTTCCACTCTTTTCGAAATCCATCTCTCGGGGTCATGTCGTCTGTTTTTTTCTCCGTCTGCCCTGCGCGCATTTTTTTGATTTATCATTCCCTTCTGTTCTGTTTTTTTTTCTCACGGCAGTAGCCACAGGTTCCTCGATCCTCCGCACTGTTTTTTCCTTTTTCATCCAGACTTCGGGACGATCCGGCCCCGTGACCAGCCTGTCGGGCCCTTTGCTTCTACCTTTCTCTCTCTGGCCCTCTAATTTCCCTTTTCACTTGTTTGTCTTCCGCAACGCCAGCCTCTTACCTTGAGTTCCCCAGCTAGGGGCAGCGTGTCTTGCGTCGTGTCGTCTACCTGCTCTCAACGGTTGCTGACTCTGTCTCGCTGCAGGTGGCCTGGGAGTCCACGAGGCGGCTTCGGGCAACAACAGTTCCAGCCGCTGCTTGCTTGGCGGTGTCGACGCCCAGCAGGCCGTCGACGCTGATTGCAGCCTCTTCGTCGCGAAGTAAGCCGTCGAACCCTGCCACCACAGTTCGTGAATCCGTCTGACCGCCCATCTCCAATGCACAGCCTGCGCGAGGACATCGACGACGAAGCTTTGGAGGCGGCTCTGGTCGCGCACTTTGGCAAGGTATCGCGTGTGTGGTGCAAGATCCGGCGCCAGGCCAACAACGTGCCCTTCGCCATCATGACCTACGCGGTAAGTTTGCTGCGATCCCGATTCCCGCCGCACCGCAACGCCGGCGAGCCAACGACGATGAAACCGGCTGACTCTCGGACTCTCGAAACCTGCCTGCAGCGCAAGGAACATGCAGAGACGGCCCGAGAGGTCTACCACGGCGCCAAGATCCACGGCCGCCCGTGCCGCGTTGAGAAGCTCCAGGCCAATCGCCACTGGATCATTTGGAAGAAGGAAGGCAAAATCATGCCGCTCGAAGCCACCCAAGCCATGGTCCCGCTCGGCGACGTTGCCACAGTCAAGCACATCTCCATCGAAGATGCCGAGAAGCTGGACGTGCCGACCAGCGCCATGGTCGTCACCTTCGTCAAGTGGGACCCGGCACGTCAGGTCGCCAAGGTGAGCTTCCTCATAGCCACTTCTTCGGCGACTCGGCATGTCTCTAATGCTTCATTTTCTACAGCACTTCTCGAAGCACCCGTACTTTTTGGTCCGTCCGCAGAACGCCCGCAAGTCCGACAAGCAGCGAAATGTCGACTTCTTGACGCATTATGAGCAGTGCCGACGCTCCGTGCATCTGAATAATCTCCCCGGCGAGGTAGCGGAGGAAGCCATCCGCGAAGTCCTCGGCCAGTTTGGCGTAGTCTCAAAGGTCTACGTCAACCGTATGTACAACGAGAAGGGACTGGGTAAGCACGGCTGAATCATGCATCTCTGACTCTCCGATGTCACAAATGCTGACCGAACTGTCTTCTGGTCAGCCGTCCACCGTACCTGGGCCAGCGTGGAGTTTGAGAGTGAGGCGGGAATCGACGAGGCCATCGACATGCTGGTCAGTTTCGCACAGCAGCACCATCCTTCCCTCTGCGCCATGAGCTAACAACCTTCCAGCAAGGCCGCAAGACCCTCGGCACCGAAAGTCTGGGCATCAGCCACAAGAAGCCGAAGGAGCACGTCGCGATTCCGACCCGGAGCGGTCGCAACCACCACCACTTTCGTGCCGCCTTCGCCGGCCAGGGCACCGGCCGGGGCACGAACAACATGGGCGCGCGCCGTCTGCCCCTGACGGCTTCCAACACCACCGGCAGCATCTTCCCGGCCACCTCACGCAATGCCACGATGACGGCGTCGCCCGGAATGCCCCAGCAACCGGGCAGCGGCAACTTCGTGCGGGGCCACAACCGCGGCACGTCGATGGTGTCGCCCGGCCTCGCCGGACCGGCCTTTGGCCCAGGCTTCTTCGCCCCGTTGCCCTTGCCGACGCCGGCGCCGACGCAGGGTGGTTTCCAGCCCGCCCAGGGCGGTTTCCAGCCCGCCCAGGGTGCGTTCCAGCCCATGCAGGGCGGTTTCCAGCCCACGCCCGCGCCGACACCCGCACCCGCACCCGCACCCGCTCTCGCGCACATGCCCGCGCAGGCCACCCAGGGCTTCGGTCCTGCCGGCGGCATGCCCTATGGCTTCCCGACCCAGGGCGGATTCTTCCAGGGGCCGCCGCCCCCGGGCATGTGAAGATGGGACCAAAGCTCGTGGCGGGCGACCGGCATGGAGGAGTAGAAAGGAAGTCTCGCAGGTGTGTGTGCCGGCCAGGTACAAGCCACAGGGGAATGAATGGGGATCGTTGTCTTTTCGGCTCCTGGCCAGTCAATGTGCGGTGTGCCCGGCGCCAGGTACAAGCGACGGGAGAATCATGGGGGATCGTTGTCTCTTCGGCTTCTGACCCGTGTGCCCGGTCAGGTACAAGCCCAAAGAGAATTAATGGGAAATCCTTGTCTTTTCGAATTCTGACCAGTGCCATGTCATGTGAATTGTGATCGTGATCCATCTTGCCACTTCAGCGCGTGCCTCCCCCTTCTTGACCATCAAACACGCGGGAGGGGAACTATCCCGCCAAGCCACCTTTTTCCATCTTCATCTCCCTAGTCCCTTTCTTCAACTTCGAATATCCATGAACGCGCCGACAATACGGGAATATTCAACTCCAAACGAGTGTCGTCACGGCTGCCTCCTTCGACTCATCAGTTGATCTGCACCGCCAGCGTCAGCGATGGGTAAAATCGTCGTCCAGAGCAAGATTCCATAGTAAGCAACCATTGTTGGGATATATTGGCTAAATCATGTACAACTTTTATATCTGCCACAGCCCGGCTCCCTAGTTCTCCCCTCAGACCAAAGACCCGTCCAGTCTCAGCAACTGCAAACACTACTTCGGGCTTGCAAGAAGCGCAAACAGCGTTCCACATGGCGCCGCGGAACTGGCTGCTCCGGAACTGGCTGCTCCAGAACAGGCCAGCGGTGGAAAAACAATGAGGCCTAGAAAAACTTGCCCACCGTCCTACTTGTTGCAGCGAGAGCAGCGTCTCCCTCGTCATCGTGACGAACGGGACTGCCCTCCACGCCATCACCGACGTAGATCGGAGCCGGTCGATCAAGCGCATCGAATCTGCGACCCGTGGCGCGAGCTCTGGCGAACAAGAATGCCAGTCTGACGGCACAGGAGCCCCAGCCCCAAAGCAGTCCGCCGACCGGGGCGGCCACGAAAGCGCCAAAAGCGCCCCAGTCGTCCTGGTATAGGCCCTGCTCGAGCAGAAGGAGCTGCGCGCCCGTGCGCGCGTCGCCGTAGTACATCGTGCCGAAGATGAAAACGGTCAAGAGACCGCCGAGACCACCCACGACGACGTCGCAGCCACGCCACCAGTGGCAGGTGTCGGAGAGCCCAACAACGAGGACGGGAATGACGGCGGCCGAGACGAGGTCTGAGATGAGATAGACCTGCAGGATCGAGGGCGCCTTGAGGGCGAGCACAACGACGGGTATGATGATCAGCACGACGCCGCCGCGAATCCACCACGCGTTGAGCCGGTTGCGGAACAGGTCGTTGGACGCCGAGCTGACCATGGCCGACTGCAGGCTGTCGAAGGAGGCCGTGCTCAGGCTGACGGACATGACGAGGACGACACCGACGACCCAGGCGGGAAGTTGCTCCAGCAGAAGGAACAAGGCCACTGAGCCGTCGGCTGGATTGTTCGGGTCGCCTGGCCACAGCCCTGCCCAGGCGGCGATGAGACCGGTGCTGCCCACGAGAGTGAGGACCTGACATACACCATGGTTAGTAAACATGAAAACCCCGAATGCCTTGGACTCCAAGAATGGTCCGTGCAAGAGACCAAGGGGCAGCTGGCTCCAGCTTTGTCGAAGGCTACTCGGCAGACGGTAGAGCTTACGACAAGAATGACCACACTCGCGGCTGAAACACCGATCCAGAGATCTTTATCAGTCTTGGACGCAAAGGTGCGCAGCCAAAAGTTGGAGAGGAAGAAGTCGTTGGTCAAGATAGCCACGGGAAGGATGTAAAGCAACTGCCAGCCAAGCAAGTTGGCTTTTGTAAGACCGGATGGGTCGATCAAGGTCGAGTCAATCTTGGTTTCCGCCCCGATGGCGATGGTGGCGATGACAATGAGGCCGATCACCATGACACCCTGGACGTTGTCGGTGATGAAGGAGATTCTGAAACCGCCGAGGGCTGGATGATGAGCAAGGTCAATCAATCAGCGGTCGAACTGGTATGGTACGAGCAGCCTGGAAGAAGGAGCGCTCACCCGTATAGATGGTCGTTACAACGCATTCCACAACGATAACAGGCAAGGCGTCCAGGTTTGTCAAGGTGCTCACGACCTGCCCAATCGCCGACAGCTCCGAGACCATGTACAGGAAGAGCGTGACCAATGTCACGAAGCTCAGGTACAGGGCCGTGAGGATGCCATAACGCTGTCTGGTCCATTCCGTCAAGACAAAGCCTTCGGGACACTTGCGTCGGATGATGGGGCCCAGAGCCGCGAACATCAAGAGCGGCAGGGCCGAAGCAAGAGCATAGACCACAACGCCCTGTACGCCAGCCAGGGTAGCAAGCTGGGGGTATGAGAACAGAACCCCGGATCCCAGGCCTGAGCGGATTAGCACGACCATGAACCGACAGGGGCAAAGGAGGGAAAGGAGGGAAAGGAGGGAAAGGGAAAAAGGGGAAAAGGGGAGTTGATCGGAGCGGCAGCACGTTTCCCACGCAAGCATTAACTTGATCGAGTAATGGCGGTACAATCTCAGCTTCCTCGACACCGTCCGCGGGTTCTCCTCCACGCTCCTCCCCGGCACACTGCTCGCTGTCCAGGCGGGCAGAGGCCGGAGAAACGGAACGGAAGGGTGGAGCCCGCGGTCCTGCATCGATTCGGCGCCCGCAGTGAGCCGCAATCCTGCCTGCTGATCTTGGGTACGAACCTCAGGGCAACTCGGAAGCCCGCTCTCTTGCCTTCTCGGACGCCAAGCACCCTTTTGTTGCCGCTGTTCTCGTGCGGAAGGCGTCTGCTGCCGCTCTGATGACCGAGGCTGCTGCCCATGTCCACTCACCGGAGGCGATGAAGTTCAGAGCGAGCGGCAAGGCTGTATGAGAGACAGAAGTCAGCAAGGAGCTGCTAGCCCTCCCAAGTGTGCCGAGAGCTCGCCTGACCTGTCTGCGTTCTGTTGCCGGCGAGCAAATGCCCCTTGGCCTGCTTCCTCATACGCCAAGCGATTGTTGTCCCAAGAAGCCTGTGAGTGCGGTCCAAGGAGGTCAGCATCTCCCGCCCTGCATCCGGCGCCTTCGTTTCTCTCACAGGAAGACAGCATAAGTGAGGTAGACGATGGCGTTGGACGCCGAAGTCGTCGGCTGCCCCATTGTCTGAAGCGGGCAGGCACTCTTTCAGGCCTTCCCGAGGCTGATATGGGTGATGAGGAGAGCGAGTGAGCGAGAGCGCGAGAGAGAGTGAGGGACAGAGAGCGAGAGAGAGAAAAGCCTTCATGAAAAAGGCAATATCAGAAAAGTGGGGTCTACAGTGTTGCGATGTCGGCTAGACGCGGGCGCCGATGAACTCAGACACGAGATGGAAGGCGGATGGATCTAGATGATACGAACAATGTACATACGAATTTCGCTTAACCATGGGCCATCTTGTGCTTAGATACTTGTTCTTCCTGCAATGCCTTCATCAAGACCTCGTCTTCCGCCACAGACTCGGGCGTGGAGTCCTTCACAATCCCCCAAATGCGCCATTCGGACAACCGGTACGTCTCACTGTCGACCATGGTTGTCAGGACAACATTTTCCACAAGATGAAGTTCCTTTGCGCTGCCTGGCACCATCCTCCCGCCACCTTGTGGACTATCATCGTACTCGACCAGCCTCTGGCGACTCTTGATGCGCACGACGACCTGATATATGGTGACGCGCACGGGTTCCTCCATGATCGTAAGCACCTTTGCATCTGCAATCCTGGCACTGTTGTACTTGACCAGCTCCCATGTAAGCCGTCGGCCCGTCGGGCGTGCATCGATGGCGGCGCCCAGTTTCGCCGACAGCTTAGTCACGCAGACCTTTGCGAGCGCGGGCTTGTTGCCCGCGGCCAGCGCCTCCGACATGGCGCGGTGCAGCGCCTTGGCCTGCGGGATGATGGCCTTGTAGTTGCGCCGCCAAAGAGCACGCTCCCATATGCTTGGCTTGCTCGACAACTTGAAGATGACGGTGCGCACCAGGCTGGTCACGCGTGAACGCAGCCAGCCCCATGTAAGTTTGTAGAGCTTGCGCGGCGAGGAAAACGGAAATTTGTGAAACGGCGGTTTTACGAAGGTTCCTAGTAGTCGGGGAAGCTCAGCGTCAGTCTGCTGCATCTGATTGCATGGCCTCCCAGAAGCCCCGGGTCACATCGGACTCCATACCAGGAAGCATCGTGGGGATGTCTTTGGCACTTATTCTTGTGACTCCAGACGTCAACCGATCTTGCATGGTGGCCGACGGCGAATACTCATCGCGGAGCCCGCTTCTATAAATTCGTTGGCCTTCATGCAGGATATGTCGATGGCCCTGACCACGGGATTTCTGCTGGCCTTTTGCGCAAGATCGAGTGGAGGAAATGCCGCGATCGTGCCATATTGGTTTCCAGCTGATGGGGACCATCGGCCGTCTGGGGAGGAGCAGCCGGACCTGCCTGTGCAGGGTCGCTGGGGTCGTCATGACGCCTGGCCGGTCCGGGTGTGCGAAATGACAAAGACGACGACACAAGAATTGCATGTCTCTGTCTCGGTGACGGCTAAACGCCGGGCCCCTCCGTGCGCGAGAGACCGGACCAATCGATAGAGCTCTTTTTTCCGCACGCTGTATGTACTGTAGGCACCTACCGAGAGGTAGCCAGCCCGTCCGTGCAGTCTGCAGCCCCGAGTTGCATCAAATCAAGTTCTGCTACATTGTCTAGTGCTCCTCCCCTCCCCCCAGTCGGATCGTCTCGATCCATTGGGAAGGAGGGTGAACGGACGCGTACTACCCATGCCGGCCCATCGAGCACATGTGCGCCAGCGCCAGAAGAGCGAAGTCCAGGGCGTCGTGGCCGGGCTGCTGCCCCCGTCCGACAACGAGCCCGAAGTGACGGCCCGGTCGACCCTCCTGCAGCCCCGAGTTGCCGTTGTCTTGGGCGTGCCCCCGCGCTGGCACCAGCCCCTCTTCATCTGCCGCCTCTTCTCGACCGCGCCGGCAATGTGGTGGGGCTTGCCGAATGCCATCCGATTCCTCGTGCAGTTGCGGTTGCTGGTCGGACTGGGCACGGGAGCCGGCGCGAGCGGTGTTGTCGAGGACAGTCTTGCCGCCGACGAGGAAGGTTTGCACTGGGTCAGGGCAATCGCGCGAGGGTCCGCAGTGACCCCCAACCTGTTGGAGGCAAGGCTCAGGCTGTCCGAGACGGCCTTGGCAATTCTGTGGGTATGTGCGGGATCAGCACGTCGAGGAACAGGTGCCACAGGTACAAGAGGAGGACAACGAGTCGCTGCCGTGAAAGCAGCTGAACATTCACGCGGGGCTGACGAGAATCCTGTTGGACCTGAAATCAGTGCGGCGCCTCGGCGTACCTCTCGTTCTTCTTCACAGACTGTCTCATGTCCAGGTGGTAGGTACTTGGAAAACATTTCACGCACTTGCGTCTGTCCATTCGGCTAACCAGCCGAGTTACTTCACCCCCCCAAAGGCTGCTGAACTATGCTCCTCAGGCCACAATCATCCGCCTCCTCACAGTCGATGCCTTGAACTGGTATCTGACGTCAAGGGTATTGGACCTCCTTGGGGGATTCGCCAATCCCCGGATGATCCTGCCGGCCTGGATCGCCATTGCTACCGTGAGTCCCTCCCGGTGCTTACCAAGAAGTCGGCGCCTCTCATGCTGGGCTTACAGATGCGTACAGACGCTTACGGCCCTGTACCATGTGACCTATCGCAAAATCAATATCCGAAAAGAGACTTCCATCTCGGTCAGCGTCTTCTCCATTGCAAGCTTCATCAGCATGATGGCAATGCTGTTGCTGCTGCACTCGGCGCGGACGACGGCGGGCGACGTGCCCATCATTATGTATACGATCAATTTTTGGACTCGTTTGGAAACATTCGCCTTCAAGGTTTTGGAGTGGTACGGTAACGCCGACAAAGAGTTGTAGCTTCCTGACTGGCTTGCCATCATCTTCTCTGATCTCGTTGGCTTGTTCTCTTCTTTGATCCCCTTGGCCTGCCTGCCGCGCGCTTGCGCTGATCTCTCCCGGAGTCAACTGTGGAGGAATCAAGGTACTACCCCCCCCCCCCCCCCCCCTGCTTTGATCATTTCACCTTGTTTCTTCGGCAGCTGGTGTGGTATGCTTGAGAAGCATTTGCAGGCGTTCATTACCATTTGGGCACAGCATTGCGCACTGTTTTTTATCTGACAGGAACGCAAAAGTAAAACCACAGGAGAACCTGAACGCTTTTACTGCACGAGTATCACTTGTAGAAGTTTCCTGTGTGGTTTACGCCGCTGGTGTCAAGTAGTGACTGACAGATATGCGGGCGCCCAATCGCATACCAAACTCCAAAAGGAGTGTTGTGCGAATTCATCCAACCAGGGTGCGCATGGCGATTGCAGTCTGCTTCCCTGCTTCTCTGTTCGAGACACAGCCCCGTTCCGTTCAGCCTATTTCCTTTTGGCGCTCCGTCGTTATGCGCGGACGCAAGGACCAGCGTGTCTTGGGTTGCATCTGCGACGGCGTTACCCTTCAGACCAATCGCAACGTCACGCGATGGCACAGCACGGCGGCGCCCCTCGGCGGGCCTAGAAGCCGTGGACCTAGTCTTGTGAGCTCAGGTGAAATCGCACTATGCCTAGGCCTCCTAGGACGTACCTTGATTGTATTCCCTTCAAGGCCAAGTCCATTGTCCTTGCCGGTCAGGAACTCCTTGATCTTGTTGCGCTGATCGCCTTGCAGCTGGATCACTTCCCCCAGGCCCTTCGAGTCCTCATCGCTGATGATGGTGCCATTGCAAGCTGGCAAGTCAGTCAGTGTCAACGCGTTCTGTAGTGGGTAGACTGTCATGTCGGAACTACGCACAGAAGTCCTGCACGACTTTAGCTTCGAGCCTCAAGATCAGTGTGAGACGCCAACCGGAAAAGATTGACCTTCTTGATGACTTTCAGTATTTTCTTGTGGTCGAACTTTGGAGGAATTCTTTGGATGGTCGTCAAAACCTTTCGACCATTTCGCTCTAGGCTCGACTCAGCACATTTTCCCACGACGTTCTTTTCTTCGGCGGACCCATTCAGAGTTTCCACCATGCGCGGTTGCTCGTGGTAGGGATTTCGACATACGTTGAATGCGAATATGGATGTACTCCTGTGTCTTCTTTCTGGAACCTGGGTCCTCATCGGCTTCCGCGAAGGGGTCTGCGGAAAAGTCAGAGGTCAGTGTCGAGGTGAAGACGAACGGTGCGCGATGACGCGGGTCAGACGTCGAGCGGTCGTCGTCGGCGTCACACACCAAAATTCTTGAGATTTTCGATGGACACAAACTCGAGTTTTCCGGGATCAGGGATCGTGGTATTGGTTCTCCTCTGTTGACTGATGATGAGGAGCGATTGTATATACTGATGAAGCAGACGTTTGCTGCAGCAAGTTAAGCGCCGGTTAGCGCCGTTAAGCGCCGGTAAGCGCCGGTGTCCATGGAACTCAGAGTACAAAGTACCTCGTACTTCTGAGTGGCGCTGTGGCTTCTAGCTGTCACAACACTCAGGCACCGGATTGTGGATTCCGTAGGAATGTGCGGAACACGCAACGTGGCCACACCAATGCCCCACCCATAGTATTTTAGCGCAGCTGAACATTCCGGAGACTGCAAGCTGTACAATAAATCACCAGCTCAGAATCACGAATCACTTACTGGCCCTGGATCGAGTAATCCGGTGCCTTAGTGTTGTGCCAGCTAGAAGCCACAGGATTACTCGATCCAGGGCCAGTAAGTGATTCGTGATTCTAAGCTAGTGGTTGATTGTGTTGCTCACAGCCTACGGAATGTTCAGCTGCGCTAAAATACCGTGGGTGGGGCACTGGTGTGGCCACGTTGCGTGTGCCGACCAATTCTGCGGAATCCACAGCGCGATCAACTTCTGCTTCGCCGGTCCCGTGACCGACCGCGACCCACGGCTGGCCACCCTAGACCTTCAACGCGTCTTGCCATCCTCACATGCTGTTCTCGGAGCGACCGATCTATGGCTGACGCAGTGGAGAACCCGACAGCCGACGCGGCGGACCCTTTCATCGTCGAGCTGACGACCAGTGGTACCGTCGCAACGTGGCGCCCCCAATTCCGCCAGGAATGCACATTCGATGGCACCACTTTCTTGGAGGTCATGATGAACCTGATCCAAAATCCTAATATCAATTCCTCGTGGCTGTTTCGTGCCGACATTCTCCATGACCAGAAAGGCACTAATTTCTGTGATCCTTGCCCGGAAGTGAGCCCGGTGCCTCGAATCCTTGTGCTCCAGGGATTTGACCTTCATAGACTCATCGTCCGGAGGCTTGTACCGCGAAACCCCGAGAGGGATGCGCCCTTGGACCAGACCTGTTTGTTCTTCGAAGACAACTCGGGCGGTGCCCGCAAAAATGCTGTTTTGTACCTACCTCACGTCAACTCCGTGGGGGACATGCCGTTTTATCACCCACGAGTACGGGGGATAGCTTTCCTTCACGAGTATGATGCTGCTCAAGCATCAGGCTCGGTGTCTGTTTCCTACTCTTTTTTTGAAAACGCCGAACCTACTGCCAAGGTCACGCAGACAGCGTTGAATCTACTCAAAGTGATACACAAACACGGACACGGAAAGGCAAGTGGCTACATCAAGAGAGTGCACCACGACATGCTTGTTCCGCAAGCAGCCTTCCAAGAGAGATATACTCGCTTGAAGCAGAAGTACGCACGACAGCTCATCAAGACTTGGGCTGAGAAGACAGATCCCGCGAAACATGTGTTTGAGGATCTGTCTCTCGCTACTTTCCTCATGGAACTGTGGGATGGCATGTATAAGGATGCTGCGTTTCCTGGATTCGTCGACATTGGGTGTGGCAATGGTCTGCTTGTCTACATCCTGAACCGGGAGGGCTATTCTGGCTGGGGCTTCGACGCTCGAGCACGGAAGTCTTGGACTGCCTATAATGGCAAGGACGCTTCCGGAGACGACTTGCTGCGGCAGCTTGTGTTGTTGCCGGCAGCAGCCTCTGCGGGAGATGCACAGGCACCAGGCGTCCAGGAGGTTCTTCCAGGGCGCAATATCATGCACGACGGTCGTTTCCTTCGAGGCACGTTCATCGTGTCAAATCACGCCGACGAATTGACTCCATGGACGCCGCTCCTTGCGGCCGAGTCAAACTGTCCCTTCATCATGATACCTTGTTGCAGTCACAATTTGACCGGAGCCAAGTTTCGAGCAAAGCCGCCCAGGGACGAGTCGGCAGGACAATCGACATATGCCTCTCTTGTCGCCTGGGTATCCGAACTTGCCGCCGAAGTGGGATGGCAAACCGAGAAGGAGATGCTGAGAATACCGAGCACCCGAAACACGGCGATCATAGGACGCCAACGAAAAGCAGACGTTTCGAAAATTGATGTTCGAGACGTAATCGCCAAGCACGGTGGCTCACAAGGCTATTACGGAAACGTGATGAGACTTGTCGGTTCAGGGCCTCGTGGCCACTAGTCAATAGCTAGCTAGCTAGCTGGATGTCGAACACTTTCGAACCTCGCCATCAGTCCAAGTCTGGCACTGGCAAGTGATCCTTCAGCTTCATCTTGAGACCCAGCTTCTGCAGTGCCTCTTGGGCGAGTTTGTCTCTCAGAGTGTCGGCCTCCTCCTGAGTCGAGAGCACAAAGTCATACTTGAGCAGCCAGGTGCCCTCCTCAACGGCGTACTCCTCGGCCAACGTCTTGTCCACCTTCTCGAGGTCGATGATCAAGCTTTGCTTGACGCCAAATACGGCATCAGACGTTTCGTACGGATCACCACGGATGTAGAGCGCCCTACATCCACTTGTTAGCCGTGCGAGCGGACGAAAAGTCGGAATTGGACCGAACTTACGTGATCAGTTTGTCCCACCCGTCCTTCTGGAACATGAAATGCACATGTGCCGGTCTATAGTGATGCCTGTTCAAGTGATGCAGGAGCTTCCCCACTGGCCCATCATGTGGGATGGGGTAACTGACGGGACGCAGGCCCTTGAACCAAAAGCGGCCCTGTTCGTCGCTGATCATGACGCAGCGCTCGCTCGGCTGATCGCGGTTGGCGTGTTGCACATCGTAGTGGCCCGAGCTGTCCGTCTCCCAGATATCAACATTCACGCCGACCAGCGGCCGCCCGCGGAGGTCCTTGACCGTGCACACGGCCAGCATGGGCTCGCCGTCCGGGTCTGACGTTATGCTCGCCCCGTTGGGCAACATCGGCGCGTCGTGCGTGTGGAAGGGCCCCAGCACAGTGCCCTCGGTCCCGCCAGGAGGCGTCGGATGGTTGATGCCGTCGATCAGCATGGAAAACCCGAGGATGTCGGAAAGAAGGACGAATTCCTGCGAGAGATGCCCGTGTTACCTCTCGTCCATCTCGTCCATCTTCATCTCACGCACACAGCCTCGACTGGACATGAGGTGCACTCACGTTGCGAAGGTCTGTGCACATCTTGCCGGTGCCGATCAGGAAGTTCAGCCCGGCCATCCACTCCTCCGTGCTCAGTCGTGTCTCCCGGGCAAAGTCGTGTAAGTGGGTGATCAGTCTGGCCATGAGATACCTGAGTCGGGCATCGGGGCTCTGTGAGTTGATCTTGATTGCGTTCGGCGTGATATTGTCGATGGTCAGGTCTAGCAGCTTGGGGGCCGCGACATCGGCTTTGCTTTCTGATGCTGATGCCATGACGCTTGGGAGGGCTTCTGGACGGACTCTCTTACTACTCGTTGCCCGCGAAATCCAATGGTCAGTGTTCGGTTTTACACGTTTCGTGAGGAGAACCCTGTGCACTACTGCCTGTGGAGGGCAGGCCATCCTGGAGGAAATGCCTCTGCCATACTTTTTGCTGGCCCATCATCCGGTCATCATGTCATCTGTAGTAGGTATGTACCAGTCTGCCCTATGCCCGCTGTGGGGTAGCTCGAGGAGGGGTGCAGCGGTTCCATAATGCTGCCGAGGCGGGGAAGTAAGTGCAACGGAAGCCTTGAATCATGACAGTACCTCTCTAGTCCCTACCTAACTCTCTACCTAGAGGTGGAAGTGTTCCTAAGAGTTTCCTGTCCGCTGGGAATGACGTTGTTTCCCGACCTCTCTTTCTTGCTCTTCTTTATTGTGCAAGGTGTACGTACCAAGTGCCTGCAGTGGTGTACCGTGCAGTATGCATGCTGCCGCAGGTAGGTGAGGCCCGAAGACGTCAGCGGCGTAGACAGCAGAGTTGGCATATGCCGAGCCAAGACCTACCCGGGGTTTTCGTTCCTCCACTAACCCTAACTCTGCAAAGGACCGAGACTAGGTAGGTACTGCAGCTACTCGGTGAGTACTGCTTCAGTGCAGTTCGGAAAAGGTGATGCATCAGACTGCAGAACATTTTGTCGCTCGTTGACTCTGCGACACCTCATCCGCGCCTGGCTACTGCGTACTCACACAGGTATTCCGTCCCTGCCAAGTGCATGGCGCGGTCTCCAACGCCTCGTACGTCCGCGATCAGCGGGTACCTAGAGAGGTAGAGAGAGGTAGCCCGCAAGATCCTGCAAGGTTCGCTCCTACCAAGCGAGGGCCGAGATTGCCGTAGATTCGTGCCCATTTTCCAGAACGCCCTGGATTCCCTCGCGCCGACGTGCTCCGAACCCGCGCACCGGCTCGAGGGTGGCCATTAGGTGCCCGCGCTGCCCGCGTACACTAGCCGCGGCTCCTCTTTTTGCCCGTCTGTCGCAGGAGAGACTGACAGCAAAGCCGATGAGCTGCAGCACCAGCCGTAGCTGTCTGACTAAAGAACCATCCTCAGGCGAAGCTCATCGTGAGTCTCAGACAAGCCTCCTTGTTTCAAAGGACAAAAATCCGCAGCGGAGAGTCCGGGTGAGAGGAGCATTTTCGCTTCTGCCGGCCACAAATCACCTCGGTCAGTACCGCTGGTGTCAATACAATAACCTGGGCCGGCTCTGCCAGCCCCAGATCCAAGTTCGGTGCTTCGGCAGCCATTCGCCATCATGGCCGCCACTCGACGCACTTGGGCAGGACTTCTGCTCATCATATCGGCCTTCTGTCTGATAGCGCCCACCCGAGCGGATGACCTGTTCACATACGGCACCGATGTAAACGGTATCACCCGGGCGCTGAACGTGAACCGATATCCGGCCTTGTACACGGGGGACTTTGGCGATTGTCTGGGAGGGGAGAGCCTGTTCAATATCACCAAGTTCGACGCCGGATACTATGCGGACAATTTGACAATTGTCTTCCACCTGGACGGCACCAGTAACATCAGGAACGAGTCGCTCATGATGCACATCTCGGTCGAGGCCTACGGTGAAGAAAGGTACGGTATGACCTTCGACCCTTGCCGCGCCAACATTTACAGCTTGTGCCCCTTGAACGCCAGCGTGCCCATAACCGGGTGGGCCTTGTTCCCCGTCGGCCCGCAACAGATTGGGGGCATCCCGCCCATCGCCTTCAGCATTCCCGACTTCGAGGGCTTTGCCAAGCTCCGGATCTTCGCAAACTCTAGCCGGACCGAGATTGGGTGTTTCCAGGCCGTCATGAACAACGGCAACAGCTTCTCACAACCTGGGGTGGTAGCTCCGGTCTTGGCTGCTTTTACAGCTGTCGCCATCATCGCCTCATTCTTGACGGCGACCTATGGCGTCAGCGTACGCCACATGCGCATGCACTACGCACACTCGCTCCCTGTGCTCGTCGTGTTCGAGGTCTTCCAGACTATTTTCTTCTCCGGTGCCCTGCAGTTGAACTGGCCCAATGTACTGGTGGCGTGGTGGAGCAACTTTGCTTGGTCTGCGGGCATGATCTACAGCTCCTCCATCATCAACTCCGTCAATAAGGCCTCTTGGGTCACTGGCAACGCGAGTCAGGTCGGAGGCGCGGGATCTATCGTCATCAACAATGGCGGCGGCCTGACGACGCAGATCTATGGAAGGTCCCTCGTGGCTGGAGGTGCGGGAGGGCTCGCGTCCCGGAGCACGTACAACGCGAGCAACCCCTACGACTACACGTGGGCCGGAGATCCTATCGCACCCGGGATGCCGTTGCCGGGTACGTGGAACGGGTTTTCCGGTGCCCTATCAATAGTGGGAATTCCCTCGGCCGACGCTTTCTTGGTGGGCTTGATATGGCTGCTCGTCGCCTTGGCGCTCGTCGCCCTGATCATGACCGTCTTCAAATACCTGCTTGAGACGCTAGTCCACTGGAAGAAAATCAAGCCAGACCGACTCGGCTTCTTTCGCGACGAATGGCTGCGATTTCTGGCCCTGACGCTTCAGCGCACGCTCCTCATGGCGTTTTTCATGGTGATGACGCTCACGCTCTTTCAGTTTGCCACTGGGGGTTCGCCCACCACTCTAGCGGTTGCTGCGGTTGTTTTCGTGCTCATGTTTGGAGGCTTCGCGTTCGCGTTGACCCGAGCCATGCGCACACGGACGAGGCTTGGCAGATTCCATGTGAGCACCGACGAGATCATCTTCCACCACGCCAAGATCTTCAAGCTCATTCCTGTCATCGCGGTCACACGAGCGAGCGTGTTGAGTGAGCGCGAACTGCAGGTCAGGTCGATCGCGGGGGTTCCCATATTGCGCATACAGCATCTTAATGAAAAGTCGGATGTGACACCGGTGCACCAAGATCGAGGATACCTGGAGAGACATGGCTGGTTGTCGTCAAGATATCGACGCACGAAGTGGTGGTTCTTCTCATATTACCTGTGCTACCAGTTCGTGCGCGCCTGCTTCGTGGGAGCGGCAGCGAACCAACCGCTTGCGCAGGTCTGCGGACTTCTCATCTACGACATCCTGGCCTTCATCGTCATCCTGGCTCTCAATCCCTACGAGGGTTCGCGCAATACGGCAATCGCTGTGTGGATGCTAGGCCTCTCCAAGATACTGACGACAGGGCTGTCCATTGCCTTTCTACCGGGCAGTAACATGGACCGCATAATAGCAACGGCAATCGGCATCATCATCATCGTCATCCAGGGCCTTCTCGTCATCGGTTTGCTCATCCTGATTGTTCTCAGTGTCGTATCCTCGTGGCTGTCAATGAGCCGCAATCAAGAGATGTTCCAGCCCGACTGGTTGGATTCGGTACGCATTCGCTATTTTGAGAGAGTTCAAGAGCGAGCACCGGACCAATGGGTACCGCCGAAGAAAAGCGACAAGGCCAGGGGCAAGGAGAAACAAGGCGAAGAGGAAGCGAAGCCGGCAGAACCGCCGCAGCCCTATTTCTCGGTAAAATCTGTGCGGCGGGCGCCCAAGATCGAAGACGAAGACGACGACGTTGTAACTGACCTGGAAGCTACCGCCGAAGGCGCATCGAGCGCTGCTGTTGCTCCGAAGGCGGCCGCGGCAAGGAATGCTACGCGGCAGAGTCGGGCCAATAGTGTTGTTTCAGGGTACAGCGTCAGCAGCCTGCCGCGCGCGGCTCGTGTGCACCGGGCGAGCTGGTCATCGAGGGATTTTTTGCAGTGGTTGGAGGAAAGACCTGACCCCGCTGCTACGCAGCGCATGGGCATGGGGGAGCCTTCCACGGCGCGGGGCTCGGCGCGGGGCTTGGCGGGAGGAACGACAGAAACATCGGAGCCGGCGGCGAGAGCCCCTAGCGATTCTAACGATACCGCCGGGGCTGGACCTAGTGGCAGCGTCGATCTTCCGCCGCTCATTACCCAGCCGCGGGCCAGCGTCGCGAGCCTCCGAGATCAGAATGGGACGAGGCCTTCCACTCCGGCTAGCCCGGTGCGAGCGGCCACGTCGAACCGGGAGACGTTGGCCAAGTCTGCCGAGTAGAGAAAGTCGGGACGAAGGAACCGTCGACCAATGTCTACTAGGACTGGAGAAGGGAGAACTTCGCCACGATCTGACGAATTTACGACGGAAACATCTAATAGCACGCTGGCTCGGATAAGTCGCTAATCGAACGCGCATTTGCTTTGGCTCTCGACTTTGCCCAGCATAGCTCCCTCATATCATTCAGTACTGCCGAGCCGTACACATCATGGCCGTTTCATGTTCACTTACCCTACGAGGCACGACCGAGTCGGGACGCATACGTCTCAACGGGGTTGGTTGTCTTGAGCATCACGAATACTTCATCATGGCATCTGTTTTGGTTGTTTTGGTTTTCACATGAGCGCAAGATGCATCGTTGCGACGGGGCACAGCATTGGGACCCGGCGTTTATACACAGAGTGTGTGTGAATTTGACCTCTGCGTCAGCCTTTGCTCGCGTGGGCTGCATCGATTTGGAGGCACTGGATCTGCTCTTGTCTCATCTCACCACATTGTAGGTTCTGAAGAGTGGATTGACTTTAGTCTTCACGATTCTATGAGTCGATCGAGCTGCTTAGACATCGCTGCTGGCTTGGACAGATATGGTTAAAAGATGACAAGAGCTCGTTGATCGGTCGATGAATGTTGCCTTGGCGTTGTCACCAGGAGAACCCCAGGTAACTAGGGTTAGGGCTCATATTGCACGCATGGCTCTGTGCATATTACATGGTGTGGCGCAAATTGGCCCCCCTTCAAACCCTAACCAGTCAAGCCACACTTGACGCGCCCACACCAACATACGGAAATTTCCACAAGCTCCGGTGGGTTGCATTTGCGACGTTTTCAACAACTAACCCCCCCTAACGTCAGCACAGGTATGCTTTTATCTCCTGTCCACATCACTGTCGGTAGCTGTTACTGATTCTGCTCACACTGGCAGCGCCATAGTCACAATGAGTAGGTTCCCAGCCCTCCCGACGATTCTCCCAGCCTCAGCCTAGCAGGTTCTACACAAACCCGACACCGATGACACGAACGCGCAAGCACGCTCCTCATAACGCAACCGTCGCGCAGTGTTCCTGCTTGTCGCTGGGCTCCGTTTTTGCCTCGATACAGTGGTTCTCGATGCTCGATGGGCCGGAGAGAATTGCGCCGGAACACAGGACTGACATTTGTGCACAGCGAAGGGAACCTCCAGCTTTGGCAAGCGGTATGCACGGGAATCCCTGGACCTCTCTGGAAGAATGTATACTAACTTCGGACTACAGCCACACCAAGACCCACGGCCTCTGCCGCCGATGCGGGTAAGTTGCCACGGACTCAACGGCACATCTTCGAGCACGGGAGGAACGGGAACAGGTACGACACGGAAGCGGATGAACATGAGGTTGACGGGAGCGCGATATCAACAGGCGTCGATCTATGCACAACCAGACCAAGATCTGCGCGGCCTGCGGTTACCCCTCCGCCAAGATCCGCAAGTGTATGTTCCGCAAGCCCCAAGTATACGTCGAGAAATACCAGAACAGGGGTGCTGATGAGGAACATGCAGATAACTGGTCCGAGAAGGCCAAGCGGAGAAAGGTCACCGGTACAGGCCGCATGCGGTATCTCAGCACGGTCAGCCGGCGCTTCAAGAACGGATTCCAGACTGGTACCCCGAAGGGCGCGCGGGGCCCCCTCGCCCGTTAGACGAAGCGGGATGGACGTGCAGTGTTGTTGAAGGAGCGGGTTGAGGGGAGACAAGGCTCAGGCATTGACACAGCAGGTCGGGGAGAACTCGATTTCGATGGCGGACGGTGTACTCGGCGATGGGGGCTACGGCCAGACAATGTCTCTTTTTGCTGCTACATGCATGCATGATACTCGCGAGGAAAAACGGGTCACGGTCGTCACTGAGCAGGCTTGTCTTTTTATAACAATAGAAAGACGAATGACCTGGCGGTTGATCTTGGGGTTGGCCACTTTGAGCCTGTTAGCCGAGTCCTCCATGAACTCTGGGAAGAACAAGGACGAGCTTCTCAAGTGATGTCCTGAATACATGAGCAAGCCAGTGTCGGCCTACTGGCCCCTGACGAAGACGCGGACGCCACCGTCACCACCAGCGTGGTACAGGTATTCCCTTTCGTCCATCTTCCTGGTCGACCACTGCCCGCCGCGCGTGATCCTCACTACGCCGCTCACGTCCTTGGCTGTGCCTGTATCTAGCAGTCGCAGACTAAGTACCAACTCGGCTTCGTGGGCCAGACCCAAGACGAGATTTGCATGCTCCTGTTCCAGTGGCGTCGCTTGGGCGGCAATGAGAGGCTCGTCCGCAGACAACGTGAGCACCGTGGCGTGCACCTTCTGCAAAGCAGGTCTCCATCAGTTCCGCGCTTCTCCGCTGCTACCACCCCGGCGATGGCAGAACGACGGCCCAAGACAAGAACAAGCAAGATGCTGCGGCCGAAACCCGCACTCACCTCCCTCAGCCCCATCAACAACTCGCGCACCCGCAGCGCCGACACGTCGCCCACCCCTTCCTCTTCCGCCCCCCCCGCGGCGGCTAGCAGAAAGTCCAGCTGGTCCACGACCAGCACCACCGCCCTGGTGCGCGCCGCGTCCCCATCCCCCTCCCGCAGGCGGTCGGCGGCCTCGTGCAGCACCCGGCCCACATGCGCCAGGCTCGCGCCCGCCAACGCGCTCTGCCACGCGGCGGCGGCGCCGGGGGCGGCCGCGACGGCCCCCGGGAACAGCCCGCGCAGGCCGTCGACGAAGGCGAAGCGCCCCTGCCGGCCTGCGGCCTCGAGGTCGAGGCCCAGCCGCGAGGCGCCGTCCCGCCAGAAGGGGAGGTCCCGCAGGAAGCTGACGAGCAGGACGGCCGCTGGCGGGGCCGGATCGGCCTCGGTCGGAGGAGCCGTGGGCCGGGGCGGGGGCGGGGGCGAGGAGGGAGGCAGGAGGTAGGAGGAGAGGTAGCGCAGGACGAGCCAGTTGGTGGAGGCGCCCAGGATGCCGGTCAGGACGACGAGAGACGCGTCTTCCGGGAGAGTGAGGTAGGGCTCCAGAAGGGGAGCAATCCGGGAGGTCATGACTCGGCTTGTTGTTCGAAGCAGTTCAAGCTTGCGCTTCGCCAGTGGTTTCGTCGCAATCCGGTCTTTGCAGTGCCCAAGTATGTGGGGTGCATGGTTGGCCACGATGTATTCAAGTACCCGACAGCGTGCGAATGCATTTTTGCTTTTGGCACATCCGCGAGGCTACTTGGCGACGTTTCCCGACATCATTTCACATTCCACAGGATACCAGCAGCAGATCCGGTGCACGGTAACGGGACGAGAGTTCTCTCCCTGCATATTGCTATCTTGATCTACTCGTGGTCACTGTGACTGCTTGGCTTGCCCGATCCTCAAAGGAGGACCCTCAGCCGCCGTCATCAGGGTAGTGTCGCGAATGAGCTCCTGTCTGGTGTAAGATCGGCCAGGACAAAATGTTCTTCTCTGGCTCCAGTTCTGCTGGGGCTATGCCCGTGAGGAATGCGTCTAATCAGTTGATCAACGCTCCATGCCGTGACAAACATGGCCGTGACATCGCCATGCAATAACGATGGTACCGAACAGATGATATCTGAGGAGACCCAAAATCGCAAGTCTACCACTTCTCCATCAGATTCTTCCTGACCGTCCACATGCGCGCGCGCTTGCCGAAGATGTACATGGGTACGGTCGAGAGCAGCAGGACGAGCTGCATAACTCCGATCCAGATGTACACCGACTTAGGCCCGTCGACCGAGATCCAGTCGCTGACGAACAGGCTGAAGACGAGGCCGTGGAAGATGTTCTTGCTGAAGTTGAGCGTCACCAGGGCTTCGCCAGCATACTGCCTGTAACTGTCAACGCAAAAGGTGATGCTGGTGGTGCTGCCCAGGGAGCAACCAAACGACACGATGCCGAAGAAGACGGTCGGCACGATCCAGTTGTCGCGCACCTGGGCGGACCAGCCGAAACCCATCAGGCCGATCCCGGTCGCGATGGCCACAGGGATCGCCATGACAAGTCGGAACTCGGGTTCGTACAGACCGCCATTGGCACGACTCATGGCCTTCACGACGACGTCTGAGACCTTGCCGGCCACGGCGGTGCCGAGGATGCCGCCGATGAAGGGGCTTATATAAACCAGCCCCGTCTGCATGGCGTTGAAGTTGTAGCTGTCGGCGTTTCGGTATATGAGGGCGACCGACTCCGAGATGACGATCAGCCAGCCGATCGAGCAAGAGTACACGGCGGCCGACCATAGCACAGCCGGATATGAGAACAGGATCAAGGGCCGGACCATGACCTTGGCCCATTTGTCTTCGTTGAGACGACCATGGTACGGCTTCAGCTGTTGCAGGAAGGACTGCGCCGGCTTCTCGCGCATCGTGCTTGTGTAGGGGTTTGGTCGTACGTAAGGCCGGAACTGAACGGCGGCTTGACCATCGCGATCCGAATCATGATGGTCCCGGCTACTGTCTGGGCGTCGATCAAACCGCTGGTCGACGTATGACTCCCCAAGAGGATCAGATCGCTCCGATCTGGGTGACCTGGGGGGCTTCAGGACCTGCAGAGGGGAGATTGGTACTTCCAGACCGCCTCCTAAATGGGCCGGCAAGCCCAACCCATCCGAAGCGCCGCTGTCTGTCAGAGCCTTCTCGTTCGGCGACGTGCCGTCGACTGAGTAAGGGTTGATAGCTCCTAGCTCGTGTCTTGTGCTTGGTGGCGGGGTCGCTCCCGGGCTTACCCCCAGATCCGCTTCGACTTCTGGTGCTGGCTCAGCGTGTGAAGCAAAGCCGACATGGCCCTTTTGAGAACGATACACGGCCTTTGTGGCCTCGCGCATCTCAGGACCAGAACTGGCAGGCGCGATACTTTGGCGAACACCAGCACCAGATGGTTCCCCTCGGTGGGATGACAGCCTTGAGAAGAGACTGGGTCGGGATGGCTTCTTCTTTTTCGGCAGCGGCGTGCGGTCCCAGAACGACTCGGGCACAAATACGAAAAGGAGCATCCCACAAAGCCCAACGGTGATGGCGACGATCCTGGAAACAGACAGTAGTTAGTACAAGACCAAAAAAAACCAACGACGGGGCGAGAAAGGTACCAAAACACCCAACGCCACCTGAGCCTCTGGATGATGGCTGCGCTCACCAGGCTGCATTCGACATGTTAGCAGAATCGTTTGGGGAGCGGGCTCTCGGTATGTGGTATGTCTTACGGGACCAGATTCTTGCCGCCGAGGAGAAGTAGGGTGTAGATACCAATGCGATAGGCTCTCTCGTGGAGGAAAAAAATCTCGGCGATGGTGGCAGAAGGCAGACACTCGACGGGGCTGACGGACACGCCTTGGAAGATGCGGGCTAGAATTAAGGAAGGGAAGTTGGGCGAGAGGGCACACCAGATGGACGTCAAGACGAACAGACAAGCGCCGAAAAGGTAGACTGGTCGTTTTCCGTAGAGGATCGCGGTCGGGGAGAAAAGGACGGATCCAAGGCCCAAGCCCATCATGTAAAGGCCTGTCGTGAGGGAAACGCGCTCGACTGCAACACCATAGTCGTGGGCGACGTCGGTGAAGCCAGCCGCGAGGACCGGTGTCATGCCGCCGCCGACCATGCAGAACAAGCCCAGGGAGAGCAGGGCCGCATCGCGCCTCCATGCGGGCCAGTTCAAGGGATCATTGGCAGAGTCCTCTGGCTGGGGGTCCAGGATGAACCTGCCGTCTTCCGTCTTCTTCTTCTCCGAGGCAGGCTGCGGCTCTTGATGCGGCATGCCGGTGGGCAGACTCGAATGGGACGTGCGGGCGGGCGCAACGCGCAGACCCAGTGGCTCGTTATGATCACTAGCCAGTAGCAAGACGGAACCTATCCCTGTCAGATCATCGGAACATGCAGGTGGTGTAACGGTTCGGGGGAGAATCCGTACCCGGGACCTCGACGGTTTTCTTGTCGTTCAGGACCCCCATGCTCCACCTGGCCGGGCCGTTGGCGTCGTCGTACCATGCGTGATCACCCCATGGAGCGATCCGGCGGCCGAAGACGGCACGTCGCCATCCCCTCGGAGGTTCTGGTGGAGGCGTGTCGCCGCCCGTGTCATTCGCGCCATGAGCCATGTTTGCAACGCGCGCCGGCGTGGCGGGGATCCTGCGCCGTCCGCGATGTGCCTCGAGTGCGCCGCGTAGGTAAGGTGGTGAACAGTTGGGTGCTCTAGGTGGTAAAGGTCAGAGATGGTGACGTCGGTAGAAGAGAAGACGCCGAGCAAGTATAGGACAATTCCGGGAGATAAGGATAGGGGTCGGCGCAATGGAAGCCGAAAGGCTGCATTCCGATAGGTACTGTACGAAGCAGAGAGGTATCAAGTGGCGGAAACAAACGGTGTCCAACTTTTCTACCGCTTCTTTGAGCAGATGAAAGCTCTTTCCACACACATACGCAAACACACACACACAAAAACACACAAGTTCACGCCACTCACCGTATCGGACCGGAAGGAGCCCCGCGGGAAGGAACGGCCAGAAGCAGTGACGACAGAAAATTCAAATCGGGCTGGAGACGGGTATGTATCTCCACGCACCAAGAATTCGTGCTTTGTTGTAATATGTCCAGAGGACAGTCTTTCCGTAGCTTTAGCCACTCAGGCGGTTGAGCTCTGTTCACGGCGTAGACGCGGTGGGGTGTCTGCTTCCATTATGGGAGATGGCGGTCGGCGAATCGCTTCTGTTGCTTAGTTGCCTAGTTACCGAGTCGTAGTGCATCAGCAACTGAAGTGGTGCATGTCATGTCCCAGCATGGCCTACATCGAGGTGGAAGCGGTGGACACCTAGGCACCGTGATTCATCGTCATCCCCACCCGAGCCAGTAGACGTGCTGCTGCTCTGTGGTGTCCACGGATCCAGGCGCCAACGAGACCGGGCACCCCGGTACTTCTGCCTCGTGACAAAGTACAGTCGGGCGAATAAGCACAAAGTACACTTGCCCGACCGGTTTTTTGTCCGATGCAGGATGCCTTGTGCAGGTCGGGGTGTTGGTGTTGGCAGTTGGGAAGGTGTGTTGAGTGAGGTAAGAGGTATCCATCCGCATGGGGCGCTTTACGTCATTTCCAACCACTTCGAAGCAGAAACCTCAAATCGGCCGTTTCTCGCGGCCAGGTCGCAGCCCTGTCGTCGCGCGCCAGGTTTTCGACATCTCAGAACCTTGAAGCCAGGAATCGGATTGATGCGCTGTACTACGTCTTGCCGCCTAAGCAACTCATGGGATTCACTACTATACACAATGTCAGAAGGCTCACGGGCGAGAAACCATGACAGGGTGCGAAGCCCGGATCAATTCCACACATGGCAGGCTGGAGGCACAGGACGACAAGGCAGCAACTCCAGCGGACTCTTGGGCAAGTCGAAGTAGGTTGAGCGCGCCGTTTTGGGGTAGTATCAAGCGAGAAGGGGAACATCGATATCCATCTCACGCATTCAAACGCAAGGTGTCGTTGGTGTCGTTGGCCTATCGAGCGATGAAGAAGGTTGAACAGTGTTTCACACGGCAAGCAGCCGGATCCACTTGCCATCCGTATATAAGCTTCGCGTGCTGCCGAAACTCGCGTGCTGCCGAAACGCAAGTAACCAGAATCATGATGGCCTCAGGGGGTGTAAAAGACCTCCTCCAGAGGCTTCCACCATGAGGGCTCCCCGTCCTCGCTGCTCTTGGCACCCGGTACCATGGACTCTTGAAAATCGTCCGTCATCTTCCACCACTCGCGCACCTTTGGGTTCTCTCGCATACGGTCCATGTCTCCTGCGTAGTCGTATCCGACGTACTTGAACGTGGCAACCAAGATGCCGGTCGTTTCGTCATGAAATATGCTGTCTGTGTTCCATACACATGCTGTGATGAGTACCTCTAATCTATACCGGAGAAGGGTGGATCAGGGGATGACAAAGAAGCGAGAGCCATCTCACAGTCGACAATGTTGCACTCCTTGATTTGCTTCAGAACTTCAGGCCACACCTTGGCGTGGCAGCTCTTATACTGCTCCACGTATTCGGGCTTCAGCTTGACCATCTGCGCGAACCGGCGACCCGGGTTTCGAACCCGGGAGGCCATTGTCGGTGAGCGCGGTTCATGGCTGGCGGCAGTCGGGCTGCCAAAGCTAGGGCTGGTGGGAGACCACAGCTGAGACATGGTTCGCAGGGCCTGGAGATGAGATCTGGTTGTGTCCTTGGACCAGTGCAAGGCCTTCGTGATAGTCTTCCTGGGGTCCGCTGAGTGTGATGTCCTATGCCGATTTCGCACGCTAACTTGATGGAAGTCAAACTGTCATCTGATGTTGGAACGTCAAACTTCGGCCAGCAGAGAGAGAGAGAGAGAGAGAGAGAGAGAGAGAGAGAGAGAGAGAGAGAGAGAGAGAGAGAGAGAGAGAGAGAGAGAGAGAGAGAGAGAGAGAGAGAGAGAGAGAGAGAGAGAGAGAGAGAGAGAGAGAGAGAGAGAGAGAGAGAGAGAGAGAGAGAGAGAGAGAGAGAGAGAGAGAGAGAGAGAGAGAGCTATTGATAACCCAAAGATGTTGGCAAAATCAGCCGTGATCAATTGTTGGTTGTCTTTGGTGCGGCAGACCAGGCGGCGCGGGCCGGGTATCTCGCTGAATACCACACGCACTTGCAAGGACAGGGGCTTGGAGATGGACGATCCGGGGGAGAGGCGAGGAGAGGAGAGAGGGGAAAATGGAGTGGCATTGGGGGTGGGGGGGATTTGTTTCTGGGGATATGAGTGGAACGAGAGGGGCCGAGGTTGGCGTACGGCGATGACGGGCTGACCGGGCAACAAAAAGGATCTCTGAGCTCGGGGGCGCAGCACCAACCTTGTATGATGATCCGTCTTTGCTTCTGGGTCTTTGAGTATGTTTGAGTTTTGTGGCGTCTTTGCAGGGTTAAGCCTTCGATCCAAATCAATCGATCCTGTCGCGTGTTGTGTTGTGTGCTGCTTATGCCGTCAAGGAAGAGATTAGATGCGGACTCGGTACAATGCTACCAGGCAAATATGTATTCTGCAGTTGGTCCCTAGCCCTTGATGTCCAGCATCTGCTTCAGCGTAGTCTCGGACGCCCTCCACCACCTGGCCCTTTCTTCCAGATCATCTTGCACGCCACCGAGCGCGGCTTCTTTGCGCCGCCTCGCCTCCTTCGCTGCCGCGGAGCTACTCTGTCGTTTGGCCTCCAACGGGCCCAAGTCCACCTGTAGTCGCTCCAACTCCTTTCTCTTTCGAGGTACCTGACTGCTCAGCTGCTCCAGCTGACGATCAAGCTCCGCAATCTTTGCCCGTTTCCCATCCAACAAGAGCGCTGTCTTCGCCAAGGGCATTTGCATCTCTAGCCTCGTCGCGCTGTCATTCCCGGCTGCCTGGTCGTCGGGGCCACCCTGGTGTTGCTCCTCCCTCAGCCTCCGGATCCCCTGTTCCAGCTCCGCAATCTTTCCAGGCAGCTCCCCCAACCGCGCCGTCTCCCGTCGGATCCGCGCGTGCCGGGTTGCGAGCTCGCGTCCCCGCACCTCCAGATCCGTCACCATGTCTGCGACCTCGGTCTTGAGCGCCTTGAGGCGAGCCTTGGCGGCGCCGTTTGCGGCCTCGAGATCGGCGTTGTCGCGTGCCGTCACCAGCAGCGGCGGGTCGCCGACGATGGCCCGGATGAACTTCTCCTTGGTCACCTGCTCGACGTACGAGAAGCGCAGCTTCGCAAACAGCTCGCGGTAGTGTGCCAGGTCGGCCTCCAGGCTTGCCGGCGTGGGCAAGTCGAGCACCGCGTTGGACGCGTCCGAGGCACGCTGCTGGTGCTGGTGCTGGTGCCGGTGCGAGGCCACGACGTTGCCATCTGGGTTTTCGGACGGGGTCGCCGGTTCGGCCGCGGCGGATTTCGCGTCATGGAAGGCGACGGATATGGGCTCACTGAGCTTGATGATTGCAAGTTCGTGCTTGGATTGGAGATCTTGCAAGGCGCGCAGAGCGCGCTCTGGATCGGCAGTGCTCGACACTGATACCCTGGACGCCATGCGGAAGCGATCGATTGGTTAGGGTTCGAAAATCACTCGAGAATCTCGGCTTCATCAGCAGTAACTGCGGTAATATGAGTGCGAGTCGTCCAGATTCTGGTATGTTTATGTACGTTGGCCCAGATTGGGATTAGTCCCATTCTCATCAAATACCGGCTGACGTAACACACAGATAACGCAACGCAACACAAGGGAAGCGGATCTTCCTGTCCGGCCTTGCATGTTTCCTTCTGGCATGTCTAACGAAACCGTTCTCAGCGACGAATACGTCGCGGAGCTCATGGCCTTGGAGGCCCAAGACTGCTCCGTGAAATATTCTACCATGGGCCTCGAAGCCTTCCGCTCTTCGAAGTACGCTCCGGACCGCCTCCCCCTCGCTGCACCGAACAGTGCTGGAAAAAGATGTCAAGCTGACACTGCTTTTTGTCTTTCCGTCGCAGACCAAAGAACCTGGCCAAACCGAACACCCGCTTCCTACGTCAAATCATCAGGGAGACTACGAATCACAACGCGGCGCTCCTCGCCAAGGAGGCACAGGAATCGCAGGCACGCCTAGACGACCTCACGTCCGCGAACGAGGCGAAGCAGCGGCGACTCAATCCCGGCGCAGGCGACATCCGCCGCCGCCAGCTCGGCGACATCTCGGCCATCCTTTCTGGGCGCAAAAGGAACAGGACCGTAGAGTCTCCTGTGGCAGATGAGAGGGGTGCGGGCGATTCAGCTGCGGTGGGAGGGTCGTCTACGTCTAGCGACAGTGCCACGCGCAAACAGCCTGAGCCCAGGCATTCCAGGAGCAGCAGTGGTCGACTGGCGGATGACGGCTTTAGACATGGGGCCGCCGACAGGAGTCGCGAGAAGGGCCGACTTGACCGACATCACCGGGATCCAGAGAGGCATGGGAAGGGCGAGCGACATGTGCGGGAGGGAAACCGACATGGGCGCCGGTCACAATCACCGCGGGATGCCAAGCGAGGCCACAGGTACGCATCGGTAAGTAGCGAGGCCAGCACAGACGTGCCCGGAACAAGACGAAGCCAGTCGCGCAGATCAAGAAGTCGGCAAAGGGACAGGCGAGGCATGGATAGAGGCGGATTCGAAGACCTCGAACCGCGCGCTTCGCCCGGGTCGAAGGCCGGACGCTCTGGACGCTCGACGGCGGAAAATGACAGTCTTGCATTGCCACCTCGCAAGAAGCGAGATCTTTTTCAGGAGATGACTGCCGGGCGTTTTCCCACGTCACCACCGCACAGGAATCGCGATTGCTTGAAGACCGTCTCTTCCTCGCGACGGCGTAATGACATCGGAACTCGCCCTTGCAAAGACAGCGGCACCAGCGACACTGGTCATGAAGACGACGATCCTCTGGACCATTTTATCGGTCCCTTCCCGGCCGTGCAACCGACCGTTCGAGGCCGCGGAAGAATTTCGACAGCGTCGGCCATGGACAAGCGATTTTCGGACAGCTACGATCCTCGCTCGGACACGCAGCCAGACGACGACTACTCAGAAGGCATCGGAAGCGGTGGCGGCTCCAAGGACTGGGATGAGTCGGCTGAGGCGTACCGCGATCGGCAGAAGTGGAAGCAGCAGGGGGCGGCCAGGCTCCGTGTCGCCGGCTTCACGGAAGAGCAGATCAAAAAATGGGAGAAAGGAGGACCGTCGGGCGAGAAGGACCTGGACGATGTGCGGTGGAGGAAGGCCGGCGAAGACCGCGAGTGGGACAGGGGCAAGGTTGTGGGAGTGGATGGCACGACCACGCTCGCCCTCGGGTGGCCGGCTCGACTGGATTGATCCGAAGACATGCAGTATTCTATGACGACGTGTGGAAAGCTGCAAGTTTTGATGCTGGCCGAGCGGTCGTGGTAGAGGTACATTACCTGACACTTCGGGTCAGCCCTCGCGAACTAGCAAGCCGAGGAAGACGAATGCAGCTTGGTCTGTACCACCTATGTCGGGCTATCTACTGAGGTGGCACACCCAAGCGGGTGTGGGAGAGGTGTACACGAAAGCCACCTGTGCCAAGCGAAAACAGAAACGAATCAGACGCTGAAAGGACCACGAATCACCTGCTAATGTCAACGGGTTCCAGCCAGCCAGCACCCTTCCAACAGACATGGAAGGAGTCTCAAGAGCTTGCAGGGACGACGATGCGTCCCTGCCGGCCAAACGTCTCCGTCTCCGACTCCAGCTCCTCCACGTCGGGCTCGGTGCGGCCAGGGGCCAGGATCGGCTTGCGCACGCCGCCGGGGTAGGCGTAGAAGACGTCGCTGGTGCACTTGGAGACGGGGCGTTCGGACCGGTGGCAGTAGCGGTCCTGGAAGGCCGGCGACGACATGATCAGCCAGAACTGGAGCCGGTAGGTGCCCGGGGTGCGGACCGACAGGTTGTCGAACTGGAACAGCAGGCCGGCCCATGTGCCGCTGCCCCACGTGGGGGCGGCGCTGGTGTCGCCCACCATGCGCTGCTGGCCCACGGCGCGCATCTCGTTGACCATCCGCCGCCCGGAATCGTCGTAGAGGACGGCCGAGACCTGGGCTCGGCCGAGCTGCTCGCACTGTCGCAGGGAAAGGGGGGGGAGGGGGAGGGGGGGGGTTAGAGGCGGGACAACGAAACTATGCTGCGGAAGTAGGAGACCATAGAGGTGTGTGTGTGTGTGTGTGTGTGTGTGTGTGTGTGTGTGTTTGTGTGTTTGTGTGTGTGTGTGTGCGTGTGTGTGTGTGCGTGCGTGTGCGTGTGTGTGTGGTGTGTGTGTGTGTGGTGTGTGTGTGTGTGTGTGTGTGTGTGTGTGCGCGTGTATACTCACTTCGTATGTGGAGGCAGGGCGGTTGCGGTACGTCAGCTGGACGATGGGTCCCGGCGTAATGACGGGCATGACACTGGTGACTTCGATCTGGGCGGTCGTGGCACCGGGCTGTTGGCAGACCACGAGGCCATAGAAGTCATGGTCGACGGGCCTGTCTCGGCCGCCTTGAAGCACGGGGGCTCCGGCGCGCGTGTGGCGCGGCATCTGTCCCGGCGGTGTCGAGGTGTCGGCGGGCTACGCTTTCACATCGGTCCCGGGGTGCGAGCGAGTATAGGTGGGTGGATGTGTTTGTGGAACAGGTTGGGTCGGACAGACGGTGATGGTGTATTGTCGTGGCCGAGGCAGATAGGGCTCATATCCTGGCATTCTTCCTCCGCGACGGGGAAGTGAGTTGGAAGACGTGTATATATATACGTATATATTGTATTTGACTCAAGTCCCATATGATATATATGCACTGTTCATTCATTGCCAAGACGAGAAGAAAAAGTCGAGTAGTTGGAGTTGGGTGCGTGTCCGAGTCGGCGAGCCGGTCACAAGTCCAAGCATCCGTATGTCCTTTTCCGTTTCCGAGAGCAACAGTGGGCAGCAAGCCCCGGATTATCGAACGACTGCGTCCTCTGGGGTCGCACAGGAGAAACGTGCACTCGAAACAGAGCAGCTTGCAATACCAAAAACAAGCCTATTTTGGGTCTTGGTGAGACTCGGGGCCCATGCAAGGGAACCACAGTCCTGGGATCGAGGCAGGCTTGGGGACACGGCCCGTCCCCGTCAGCTCGGACAGCAATGGGCCGAGCCCAACCCTCTCACCGGGTTACTGGGAGAAGAAGCAAAAAGACGGGGGGCAGCGATATCCGCTGGCTCGGCGGACTCGGTGTGATGAGCCGGCGCACGAATGCCGCACTCTCGCATGGCTCTTTCCTCCCAGTGGTGGAAACGACCGGAATGGCTCCGGGTAGGTGCAAGCCGGCGGCGCCAGTGCTCCCTGCCTCGCGCGCCGCGCGCCGCGCGCCCTGCAGGAGCTCTGCGGGCTGCGACTCGTCACAAAGTGAGAACTGACAGCTCTTTCCGACTTGCAGCTGCTGCGCCCGCCGACGCCGGAGAGCGGCCCATCGTGCTGCAATGTGAGATGCGATGCCGATGCCTAGGGCCGCCGTCGCACTGCATGTCACATGCCCTGCCGCAGTCGTTGTGGCGGCCCCGGTTTTTTTTTTTTTGGGGGGGGGGTTCTTTCCCCCCCTCTCTCTCTCTCTCTCTCTCTCTCTCTCGCTACTGGGGGCACTAATCCTCATCTCCACTTCCAAGCATTTCCATGTCGCCGGCCTGGACAAGGCAAGCGGACGCCTGCGCCCACACAGCTTGGTGTGACCCACACATGGTTGCTTTTTCAACCCGATGTGACCCTCCCCCCCCCCCCCCCCCCCAAAAAAAAACAGTGCAGGCTCGCAAAACTGCCCCGAATCCAAAAGTCCGGTGAAACGCGACCGCAGCGCCATGACAGCGGTAGCAAGCAAGCATGCGAGACACAGGGACTTGACGTCTCCTGATCCGCGAGACATGCGCCGTGGGGGTGTTACGGGCGAATCTCGATTCCCAGAACCGACAGATCATTTTCTTCGCGTCTCACTGTATGACGTTGTTCTGTTCCCCTTGTGTATATGTGTATATGTGTGTGTCTGTGTGTGTGTGTGTGTGTGTGTGTGGTACCCCTTGGTTGGTAGCGCTACAGCAAATGATGATTCTACAGGCAGTGAACAGCACAAATGACTTGCTTGGTGAACACGGCATATCATGACGTCGTGCATGAGCTCATGAACTAGAGGTACTCGATCAGTGAACTCCTGGCCCATGCACGGGAAATCAACAACAGAAGCTGTAGCAAGGACCCTGTGCTATCCTGCGTGACGTGTCGGGCCCATCGGCAAAAAGGTCCATGTCGTCTGCGGGCGGCGGACGTCACCCTGTCTCACTTGCACCCTCCTACGCCTCCTCCTCCTCCTCAATCGGCGCCGGCGTCGCCCTCTCCCTCCGCCTCTTCGGTCTCCGGAGTTTCGACCTGCTGAAGTTGCTAGCCGAATCATCAGGCGCGATCTCGCTCGCGTCATCACCTCCCCACTCGCTCTCGGAGACGATACTGTCCCCCTCGTCGCCGCCGTATCCCCCGCCCTCGGCCCACGCCGGCCGGTCCAGCACGTCCGACGAGCCCGACAGCGGCAGTACGTCGACGCCGCCGCCACCACCGCCAAGCGCCCGCCGCCGCTGGAGGCTCATCGAGAGCCCCGCGCCGCGCTGCCGCAGCGCCGCGCGCACCAGCTCGGCGCGGTGGTGCAGTGTCTCGAAGGCGTCCTCGAGCGCCTCCATGCCGGCGAAGATGTCACGCTCGACCTCGGCCAGCACGGCCAGCTCCGTCTCCTCGTCATGCGAGACGGCTGCACGGCTCGGGTGCGCCGGCACCGACGACGACGCCGCCATGGACGACATGCCGCTGACAAACGAGGCCGGCGTGGCGCCGCGCGAGAAGGGCGTGAAGGGCGTCGTAGTGCGCGACCCGCCGCCGAGCCCGGGCGTGTATCGGCCCACAGCCGGGCTGAGGACGGCACCGCGCGAGGGGGGTGGCAGGGTGCCGCTGGCGGGCGTGGCCCTTCGGGAACGAGATCCGTCGCCGTGTGGCACGTCGTCGTCGGCGCCGGACCAGAGAAAACCGTCAAAACGACCCGATGTGAGAATCTCCCATTCGGAGGGGTTGATATCGGACATGGTATGGAGAAGGTCGTGCGTTCCCGGGTTCCGTATCAGATAGACTGCCGACTCTGCGTCCCGGGGCGCTGCGCTCAGTCGATAGAGCCGCTGCAGTGACAGGCCCGTCTTGACGAGGAAGTCATTGCGCGGTTTGCGCATAGGCGTGGGCGCTCGCGTGGCCGGTTGGAGCTCTCGAGACCCCGACAAGAAGGCGTTGAAGTAGGGTCGATCCTCGCTATTGAGCGTGGTAAGAATGGCGAAATTGAGCGTCTCGTCGTCGATCTCTTGCGGCAACGGAGCCAGAACGCTGTCGCAGCTCGACATCCACTTGTCCACCGTTGACCGCACCTTTTTCGTCTGTCGTAGATAGTGCTCTCTAAATTCCTCGGCGATGTCTGGGTCCATCTTGATGGGCGACGCGGGGCGAGTCGGCATACCCGCAATGTCCTCCACTGCCTTGCTGCCGAACGATGCCAGATCAAATGGGGGCCACGGGGCCAGATCAGCTCTGCCGCTGACACGTTCGAGTACCTCGCCCCACCCCAGTCCGCGGTGAGGCTCTTCGGACCGCTCGCACATTACGCACGAGCAGCCGTCGGGCGAAAGATCGCGAGAGAATACGTTTTCCAAGCGGTCCAGAAGTCTCCGGGCAACAGTGCGGTGCCCAGTGGCTACAGCGATCGAGCCATTACTGCCAAGAACTGCCTGGTACTGGTCCAGGAGGTCGAAGAAAGGGGCAAAGAGTGTCTCAGCACCGCGTAAAGGGGGGACGGATGGCCGATACCCATTCTGCCGAGGCAGAGCTGAAAGGAGGGACTTGGGAATGGGCCGGGGCAGACCGCCGTTCTGGAGCAGATAATCCACTCGCGGTACCTCTTGAATGTCCAAGGGCGGAGGGGGAGGGGGGGGCGGAGGGGTTTGGCGTGGCAGAGTCGATGGGCCGCCCCGGTTCGCGGGTGTTGCTGATGGGGTTGGGACATCAGAGCCTCTCTCCAACGCACAGGTCGCTGGTAGCTTCTCTTGGGACAACATGAGCAGGTAGTCTGGCGCCGAGCCAGGGGGGTCATCCACGTCATCCACGTCAATCGACGGTCTCAGGGACGGGCCGGATGCCATTCGTCTTCGCGGTGCGGATATGGAAGCCGTGCGCACACGCGAAGGGAGCTCAGAGCTGGCAACTCGCACTCGCTCTTTGCCCTCGTTCTGGGATGCCGGTGACATGATGAAGGTCGCCTGGCTTGAGACATTGGACAGCTTGGATCTGGCATCATTCTTGGATGTCGACCGTGAGAGATTTGAAGTCCTTGGCCGTGGCCTCTCGTCCATGCCGTCCTCAGCCGGCAATGGCGTGCCCCGCCTCTTCTTCTGCGCCGACAAGTCCGTCTCTGGCGGGCTCGGCGGCCTGTCATCTTGGGGAGACGTCTTCCGAAAAGAGACCTTGGGCGCTGCTCTGGGCGAATCGACCGACTTGGACCGCTTCACATCCTCGCTTTCCAAATCTGTTGGCTCCGGGGTCAGCGGCTCCGTCCTTCTCGCCGGCGGCGCGGCCAGCTCTTCTTTGCTGTGGACGAACTCCTTGCTGTGTGCCTTGCTGAAGGTAGGGTATGGCCTGGCCACGCGGTCGGAGCTGATGCCCCGGGCGAGCTCAGGCACCACATCAGCCATCGGACAGCTAGTCGCATCGAGCGAGTTCGGCATTGCACCGTCCCTTGTGCGGTGTCGGCGATGCGAGCGGGACCCGGGCTCGCTATCGGCCTCGGGCTTGGCCTGTTTCAACCGCGAGGATCTGCGGTGGTGCCTGTGGGACGTCGAGCCTTCCCGGTCCGGGTCACGCTCACGCTCGCGCTCGCGCTCACGATCGCGCACCCGCACTTTGTCCTTGTCCCGGTCCTTGTGTTCGGACTTGCTGCTGCTCTTGTGTCGCCTCTCGCGTGGCCGATCGTCTGGGTCGACGGCATCTCGGTCCTTGCTGGGCGACATGCTGGATCATGTCAACCTGCCCTGGGAGGAGGAGGAGGAGGAGGAGGCAGGCTACCTCGCACAAAGAGCTTCCGACAGCTTGAGCGAGGGGAGGGAGGTCGGGGAGCAGCACACCGCACGAGCACGACACGACGATGGGCGGGCAGGCTAGTGGCACTGTGGAAGCATGTATGCGCACTGACAGATTCGGAATGTCGCGAGAGGAAGAATTCGAGAATGGGCCTGCGCCGTGATGTGATGTCGTGGCACCACCGTAGGAAGTACTTCCCCTGTGTCCGTGGGGACTAAATGCTCGACTTCGTGAAAGTGACGGGATTTCGACCCGACCTCTGCGCTGGCCGATCGCTGGCGAACGATTGTTGTCGAGCCAGCCAGCCACACACACAGGCGAAGAAAAAGAAAAGTGGGGTTTCAGAGCTAAGACGGATAGCAAGGTACTTCGGTACTTCCTATCTCTAGCGGCAACAGCCTAAAATCCTGCACAAGTGCCCGACCTGCACGATGCCGTCCGTTCGCCTGCCTCTTCCCTCCTGCAGAGCTCCTTCTTCTTCTTCACAAGCGTTGACAAGCCTGAGTGGCCAGCCCAGCCTAGCGCCGTTGTGCACGTGCATGGCAGGGATCGAGGACTTGATGGACGCATACGGCGGCAAATTCCATCCTCCTTCTTCTATCATGGACCCAACCAACAAACACTACTATCTCCGACTACTGCCACCCCGCCTCTGCAGCACCTTCACACTTTCAACTAGCATCGCTCACAGGCCCCCGAAGCCCTCTGTGGCTGCGCTCAGTCAGAACCGGTCTAGGAGACCCTGGCCTTCCAGCATCAACACAATCTGGTGCACAATCGAACGGACCGACTGCTTCTCGGCATCGACAACCAAGTCTGCTTTAGACGGTGCTTCATAAGGGTCATCCACGCCGGTGAAGCCCTTGATCTCTCCGGCGCGGGCCTTTTTGTAGATGCCCCGCTTGTCCGTCTTCTCGCAGTACTCGAGCGCGGTGGCAACGTGAATGAGATAGAAGTCGCCGTATTTTTCCACCAGCTCTCGCGCCGAATTCCGCGCTTGCTCAAACGGCGCGATGGGCGCCGCGATCACGGCCGCGCCGGACCGCGTCAGCTCGGACGCGACGAAGGCGATGCGGCTAATGTTCTTGTCCCGGTCCTCGCGGCTGAAGCCCAGGTTGGAAGACAGCTCGCTGCGCACCGTATCGCCCAGCAGCATGGACACGGACCGACCACCCTGTTGGTTGAGCGTGACTTGCAACGCCCTCGCGATCTGGTCCTTCCCGCTGTTCGTGTAGCCGGTGAGGAAGACGGTGAAGCCCTGCTGCGACCTTGGCGGGTGCGACTCGCGAAGGACCTTGACGACCTCCGGATACGAGAACCACTCGGGAATGTCGCGGCCGCTGCGCAGCCGCGCGCGCAGCTCGGTGCCCGAGATGTTGAGCGTGCGCACGCCCTTGGCAATCTGGTCCACGGGCGCGTACTCGTCGCTGTCGGGCAGGTACGTCATCATCTGGAAGGGCACAACCTCGATGCCTAGCTCGTCGCGGTACTTTTCGACGGCGTACTGGGCGTCGTACGGGCCGTAGAAGTCGACGCCCTTGCTGTTCTTTCCGGGTCCCGCATGGTCGCGACCCACGATGAAGTGCGTCGCGCCATGGTTCTTGCGGATGATGGCGTGCCAGATGGCTTCCCGCGGTCCACCCATGCGCATGGCCAGAGGCAGCAGGCCGAGCACGGCCATACCGTTGGGGTACCTGGGCAGGAGTGCCTTGTACACCCGGACGCGCGTGAAGTGGTCAATGTCGCCGGGCTTGGTGAGACCAACGACGGGGTGGATGAGGACGTTGGCGTGGTGCGACCGTGCTGCTCGTACCGTGAGTTCCCGGTGCGCCCGGTGCATGGGGTTGCGGGTTTGGAAGGCGACGACCCGGTTCCAGCCCAGCTTGTCGAAGTGCAGCCGAAGCTCGGCGGGCGTGTCTGGAGACCTGGTGTCAGTCTACCGCGGTGCAGCCGGTCCGGTGAGCTGAAAGAAGCCTTCTTACACCGGAGGTCAACAAAGTCATAGTGCTGTAGTCTGTTCACGGCTTCAAGCCTGCCGCCGACATAGTACTCTTGTGCCGTACTGTACAGGTACTTCACTGCCGGGTGCTCTTCGTCGCCGCCGAAGACCTCCTTGGCCTCGATCGACCTGCGAGATGCTGGTGAGCTACAATACCCTGGTCGTCTTGAGGGGGCCGACACAGCTTACTTGTCCGGCTTGTAAACGTCCTCGACGGTGAGAATGGCAAGATTTCGGTCATCGCGAAAGTCTCGCAGCGTGAGCCGCGTCCCTGCCTTCAATCCCAGGCTCCCGACCGTCTCTTTCGAAACATCAAGCGTGATGGGGATGCTGAAGAGGGCACCATCGGCCAAACGGTTCTCCATGACGACACTGCAAGTCGCCACCAGGTCAACCCGGCCGCTCCAGTATCCCAGGAGACGTGCTCGAGGGCACAACCCACCGGTTGTAATCCTTTTCATTCATGAAGCCTGCAGGTTGCGCACAATTCTTTGTCAGGCCATTGCTTGACCATGGCGGGTCGTGGCAGTCTTCACCTACCTTCGAGCGGCGAGAACCCGCCATTGAGGATGAGTTCGAGGTCGCACAGCTGGCGCTCACTCAGCACCAGCGAGGGCAGAGTCTCGGCCTCAGCAGATAGCTCGGCGTGCCGTGTCTGGTCACGCGCGAGCAGGTCCTTGAGGACGCCGCCGTGGGGAGCGTTCGCCATTTTTCTCGCTGAGGAAGAGGGGGGAAGAGGAGGAGGAGGAGGAGGAGGAGGAGGAGGAGGAGGATCTTCAGCCACAACTCGAGCGTCACCACGACGGATGGAACAAAACCAGGCGTACACTCTGGAGGACGCTCACGATTCGGGTCCGGGCTTGGTGAACGAAACAGTCGAAGCGAACGCCGTACGCAGAGGAGAGACTCACTGCTACGAGGAGTGCGAGATTCCGTCTGGGATTTATATGAAATACACTGTCGTGGGTGAGTCCCCGCCGAGGTCTCAACGGACCGGATCGTTCGGGAAACGCTTTTGTTTATTTATGCTTAAGATCAGACGTCCGTAATCCACACATACAAGCCGCAGCCACATCGGAGGAGAGCTACGACCAGCTATCCTCTCATACTTTGGATGACGTGCTCGGGGGGGTTCCGCTCTGGTTCGATGAGGTGATTTGTCGTGTGCCTATTAGTAAGCCGTGTGCGGCCTCACCGCTGACCCGAGGTAGGTACGAAGTACATGAACCTTTACTGTACTCAGCATTCAAAGCACCACAGATAAGATACCTCTAGCGTCCAGGCGAGTGTGTTCAGTGTGTTTTACATCCTAGAGGTAGGTAGAGGTACACAATACAGCATGGGACCAGCCACTGTCAATTGCAGAATTAGGCACATGATGACGTCCCAACTGTGTGTTCTCGCGCCTGATATTTTGCCGACGACACTACCTCTAGTATCCATAGCATCGCAAAAAGTCCCGGTACGACGCCTCGCGACGCGCCTCCTTTTCCGCCTTCTTGCCATCAAACTCCTTGGCCTCCGAGTCCAGCGGATCGCCGTTCTCATCCCAAGTCCCGGCGTAGTGGTTCTCGGAGCTCAGGCCCTTTTCCCCAACAACCCTCTCCCCCCTCCTCCTCCTCCTCCTGCTGCTGCCGCCGCTCCCGCCGTCGCCGCCGGGCTCCCGCGTGGCATAGTGTCTGGAGCCCGCATCGGCGTAGTGACCGCTCGTTCTCTGCCTGCCGTGGTCGCTGGTGCCCGGCCTCCGGCTTCGCGACGAGCGCTCCGGCTCCGGCGCGGGGCGGTACGCGTAGGTGGTGTAGGTGTAGGTGTAGTCCGGGTAGGTGGTGCGTGAGTCGCCGCGGACGTATGCGCTGTCGCTGTCGTAGCCGTAGCCGTAGACGTCGTCGTCGTCGAGCTTGGATCTGTACGCGTAGCTCGTGCCGTAGGTGTACCCGGCGGACGAGGACGGGGTGCGGCCGCGTTCGAAGCGGGCGCGCAGTGGATCCGTGTCGTGGGACTCGGGACGGCGCGAGTACGAGGTGTTGGATGGGGGATCCGCGTATGCGTGGCTGTCGCGTCGAGAGGCGGAACCGTACGTGGTGCTGCCGCGTCGGTGGCCGGAGGGGGGCGCGTAGCTGGTGCTCTGACGTCTGGAAGAGGACGAGGACGGAGGATACCTTTGTGACGAGGAAGAGGACGGGGGATAGTGTCTGTTGCTCGACATGGTGGATGCGCGGATAGCTGGGTATACCACAGAGTATTAAGAGCTTAGGTCTCGCAGGTCTCGCGCTTTTCGTGATCAAGGTCTATAGGAGATGTACACAGAACCGGACTGTCGGGTCCATCGTCGGGGTAGGGTTGTTTTTTTTTATACAGTAACTCGATTATGCCTGCTTTGTGTCTAGAAGTCGACATTGTGCTGTTATGTCCAAGTTCACACAAAGCGTATGTACGTCCGGGACAGCAAAGAGTCAATTCTCAAAGGAAACAAGACCTTTGACTAGAGACGGTGTGAACAATAGCAATTGTACAGGCCACGGAAGAGTCAAATGGAACGCGCGCGCCCCGAGGCAGTCCGAGCCTGTTGGCTCAACGACTTCCTCGTGAACAGCTCGAAAACTTGGCGCCCGACAGCAGCAGCGCACAAGACGCACCAATCTCGCGACCTCGTCTGCTAGTATCCGCCATGTGCGTCGAACGTTTGCGTCAACACCTCCGATGTGGTCACTGGGAGGTCACCAGGACCTTCTGCCCTTTCGAGGGCTCTGAACTGCTGTGCGAGCCAGTCAGCGAAACAAGACACGAGTCGGCCGATGGGCTCTGCGGACAGTGCGAGCAGTGCCCACACCTGAGGCCGAGAATACTCAGCGACACCATTCCCGAAAAGAGGGTTGGGGGCATCGGAGCGTACCTGGCCTACACCCCCAGCGTGTCTCCACCTCCTCCTGCACCGTGCCTGATTCCCATTATCAACGATTATGTCGACAGCGACGCGGAAGAGGACGAGGATGAGAGTCTGGGAAGGCGAGTTGTCGAGAAGAAAAGCGGAGGAGACATGAAGAAGCCGACGCTGATCAAGGCCGCTGCTCAGGAGATGCCCAATCAGACGCGAAGGAAGTCAGAGTCGGCCATCGGGGCAGTCAAAGTCGAAAAGGAGGATTCGGAGACGGAAGACCTGTCCCAGGTAAGTACGCCGCCCTACTCTGCTGATGGAGAACAGATGTGGTCGTCCCGGTACGACGAGGTGGTGGTTGTCTTGGCCGACGAGGACGCAAACCCAGGCCCAGAAGGGCTGATGCCAACACGAGGAGGGCCTCAGGACGACGAGACAGTCTTGGGCCAGCCATTGGTCCGAACGTCAAGCCTCGTCTCCATGGCGAGCTCCTCGGGGTCGCAACGACGCGTGATGCGCGCTCACGTAGACACGCACACCAGATTGGAGTCTGTGACCGAGTCGCTGCAGACCATGGGCATCTCCACTCTCGAGCTTTCCAACGCCAGTTGTGCAGAGCCGAAGAAGTACTACCCGCCGATCACCCGTCAGAGGGTCGTCTCGGGCGTCCGGGAAAGAAGTCTCAGGCACAGATCCTCGTGCTCTTCGCTCCGCTCGATCGCCGAGTCGGAGGGCTCGCATCTCAGCTGGGCTCGGGCTCGCAGTGGCATGAACGCGGTGAAGAGCCTGGTGCGCACGCCGAGTGTACTCTCCGTTGTCTCAGCCACCAGCTCCTCCCCGGCTGTGACTACCAAGCTGGCCGAGGCCGACGACGACGACGACGACGATACGTGGGACAAAGAGACGGTTGTGGGCAGCGTCGGCTCGTCCTTGCCTGCTTCCGTGGACGACAAGGGGCCAGCCGCGTCCGACAGGAAGTCTTTGTTCCGCACACCGCTCGTTCCGGAACCGGACAATGCGGCAGAGTCGACGGCTAAGAAACGAATGGTCGGCAACGTGAGCTTTGCAGAGAGGAAGGAGCAAGCAGCACGGGTCGGGATGTAGACGTAGACACCCGAGGATCGAGGTGGGTTTCGTAGACTGAGGGAGGCAAGCAGCATTCGGGAAGTAAGAGAATCGAATCAGGACCCATCCTCCAAATAATAAGTACAGTGGAAAACCTAAGGAAAACTTGCACTTGACGAGGCAGACAGAGACTCCTTGGGAAGCCTTGAACGACGACAAACGGAAGCATTGGTATCACGAAGCTCGACCAGCTGGAAAGAATGTACAACAAACACTGACCTAGTTTGTGCCCTTGGCTCCTCCTCGCCTGGACACACTTTGCCGTGCCAGCTCGTTGCCCTTGGCCACTGGGACATCCAAGAAGTCCTCCTTGTCCATGTCGGCAAGGTCACCAGTGTCTTCTCCGTCCACGTCTTCTTCGACAATGTCCCCCGAACTGCTTGGTATTCCGTCGTTGTGAGAATCCTGCCGTGTTTTCTGCTGGCCCAGAACGTCCCGAATGATCTTCTCGCCCTCGTCCATCTCGCCATTCTTGGCACCGCAGACCATGCATTTCCAGAGGCCCAGCTCAGCAAGGCTCTTGGTGCCGGGAGGAGCCTGTCCGTTGACTTGACGGCAATTTGCGCAGATGAGCGCGAATCTGTTCTTGATGGCCGTTTCGTCTTCTCCGAGGAGGGTGTCCAATAGGCGGTCGTACCAATGAGACTCTGGGGCGGCTCGAGGCGTCGGCAGGTGAGGCGCTCGTCCAGCGCCGCCTCCGGGACCAAAGGCATTTGGCGCAAACTTTTCGTCGTCGCCAAAGCTATCGACTTGTTGGAGCCGCTGTGGGGACAAGTTGACCTGCTGCGGCGGCGGCGGCGGCTGCTGCTGCGCCCTTCGTGGTATGTTCGCCGTCGGTGGGGGTGGCATATTCGTCCGTCCAGGCGTGCCCAGGCTCTGGGCATCGCGCGGCCTCTTGTCTTGGGCCCCGGCCTCCTCCTCTTCCTCCTCAACACCGTCGCCTCTTGTCCTGCCGCCCGCGCCCGCCCGCGTCCTCTTCGGCTTGCCCTCGGTGCCGCCATACTTCTCCAGCAACTGCAGGGTCGAGTCGTAGCGCGTCGCCTCCTTGAGCTTCTGGATCGTGCGCGCGCGCTCACCCTGGAACCCCTTCAGGCGGGCGCTCAGGCCCTCGGTGCGGAAGCCGTACACGGCGGCCGTGGTGGCGCGCAGGGCGTAGAGGACGACGGGCCCGCCGGCCAGGCCCGTCCACTCGAGCGCGCCCAAGTGGCGCCATCCAACCACGAGCAGGAGTACGATGGCGTACACGACGTAGGCGAAGCCCAGGTAGAGCGTGCCGAGGACCTTGACGCGGCGGCCCTGGGCGCGCGTGCGCTCGAGCTGGTGCTGCGCTGTGGCGATCTTGTTGGAGAGGGCCGACAGTGTCTTTTCGAACGAGGCGGGCGAGGAATCGTGGCTCTGGGGTGTGGGGAGCGGCTGGGGTCAGCTTTGCCGGCTCTGCGCGATGGATGCGACGGGATAGGATCGACGTCTATAGCTCCACCTACCCTCCACGGCCAAAAGGAAACCATGGTCGCTCTTGGGGAGCTGTTGTTGTTACGGGCTATGGCATGTCAGGTCGGATGGCCAGGTATACAAAACAACGATGGCGAGAGGAAAAAGAGGTAGGTACCTAGGTAGCTTCGCTGTGTGGAACGGACACGTCGGCATCGGCGCTTGCAACGTCCGTGCGCCGATTACTGAACAGGTGGCCGATGGCGATGGAGGTACATGGTATTATTGGCAGCGCAGAGCAAGTTCCAAGGACAGAAAAGGCAGCAGAAAAGAGACGAAGTGAGCTCTCGCCCGCTGTCTTGCTTGGCCATGTGTTGTTGCATGATGGCGCAGTGTTGTGATGATCACTAGCTTCTTCCCCCTACTTCACTGCTTTCTTTGCGCTGTTGCTCGGCCGCCAACAGCTGTCGCGCGGCAGTGAGTCCGACTCAACCTGGTGGTCGGAACAGGGACGCCCAACATGTTCCAGGTACGAACGACGAGCTGCTGTTGTTTCACACACCCTCGAGTGACGTGATGCTGATCTCCCAGCTAGAAGATCAAGGGCGCCATCGACCGCACCATCGCAGAGGAGCAAGCTCGACAGAAGTTACTGGCGGATCAAGACAAGGCAAACTCCCTGACCCCGACGCCCTCGAGTGCGGCTAGAGGCAGACCTCAGAGGCCAGAAACGCGACCACGGGCGAAGAAGGCTGCCGAAGAAGCGAGTGGCGACGGCGCCCTCGACCTGGACCCAGCCGTGTTCGAGGCCGCATTCGTCATCGACGACACGGATGAACTTGCCGGAGGCACAAAGACAGGGGTGGACGAAGGCGACATGGCGACTGTTGAGAAGGAAGAGGCCAGGGAGCCGGTGAAGACGGCGTCTCCCGCTCCTGATACCGCCGAGATGTCGCCAGAGATCAAGACCAAGTTGCGAAAGCTGGAGAAGCTGGAAAAGACATATCCTGGTGCGTGCCTGCCTTGCGCCCGGGCGATTCTGACCGAGTCACACTGACGGGCCTACAGACCTGCTTCGGTCCTACCGCATTGCCCACAGTTGCGCAACGTCGATCGAACCGTTCGAAAAGGCTCTCAGAGAGAACACTCCTCTGACGTCGATCAAAGACCCCGGCGCGCTCGTCGAGTACCTGAATCAGCTGAATCTGAAGACGGACATGGTCAAGGAGGAGCTGAAACGCGTCTCGGCCGAGAAAGATGCGCTCAAGAAGAAGGCCGACGAGTGGGAGAAAGAAATCGCTGCACTCCAGGAAAAAGTCACTACGTTCAAAGCTGCGCAGACGGAGAACGAGGCTTCTACCGAGGCACCCAAGGGCGCACGTGGTCGGGAGCCGAGTGAGTCCACCGAGGACAAACAGTCCGGGAGCATGCAGTCCCCAACTCCTCCGGCTGCCAAGTCTCCCGTCCAGCGCGTCTTGTCCGTCTTCTCGCCCACGCAGAAGCCGCAGGACGGTGAGGGAAGCGGAGTGCGCCGTAGCGGCGACGACTTCTTCTCTTTCGAGAACGAGATGCCGCAGTTACAAGCCGAGGTGAAGAGCCAATCCGATGAGATCCGCAAGCTCCAGACCGAGGTCGGAAACCTCAAAGAGGAGCTTTCGCTTGCAAAGGAACACAGCGCGGATTTGGTCGAGAAGCTCGAGAACACGGCACGCGAACTCAGCGAGCTGCGCGACATGGCGGCTGTCAAGCAGTCGATCGAGACGCAGCTGGAAGCGAGGAACAACACGATTGCCTCGCTTACGGAGCGCTTGGGGAAGGCACAGAAACAACTGAAGGACCTGGAGGCGCAAGTGGAGAAGGAGAGGAGTGCAGCCACCGCGGCCGGGAAAGAGCAGGCGACGATGCTGAAGGCATCTGCCGCACGGGTGTCAGAACTGGAGGCAGCAGTCGAAAGTGCTGCCGAGGCGAAGGCGGCGCTGGACAAGAGGATTGCCAGTATCCGGGCGGAGATGGATTCCCTCAAGAAGGCAAAAGCAGAAGACGAGGCCAGGATCCGGGAACTGGTCCAGAACAAGACGCAGTCTACCCCTACATCTACACCTGCAGCGGCAGCCACCCAACAGCCGGCCGGCTCCGGTGGGGCGGCGACGGGGAAGAAGGGCAAGAAGAAGAAGAAGAAGGGTAGCCCTGGTGTCGCTGCCAGTGCTGCAGAATCTGTGGCGGGCGAGGCTGGCGAGGCTGGCGCCGAACAGAGCGCCATCACGCCTACGGCGGTCTCGGACGACGGGCAGCTTGCAGCGGAGTTGGCACGCTTAAGAGAGGAGATCATAGACAGGGACGAGCAGATCGAAAATCTCTCGAAGCAGAGGAAAGCGAACGAGGACCTGCGCGAAGAGGTTGAGAACCTGCGCGAAAACTTGATGACCATCGGCCAGGAACACGTTGAGGCCAGGCAAAAAATCAAGATTCTCGAAGGCGAGAAGGACAAGCTTCTGAGCCGTATCGCCGAGCTCGAGAAAGAGATGGAGTCGTCGGCGAATGTGGTCCGGGGCCACAGCACAACGCAGGCCGAGTACGAGTCACTGAAGCAGGAGTTTGACGATCTGCAGTCCAAGTCGACCATGTTGCGGTCTGACCTCGCGGCGGCTCAACAACTAGCCCAGAGTCGCTACAAGGACCTGAGCAACATGCGGGAAGCGTTGCAGAAGGCGTCCCCGGAGCTCAAGAGCCTGCGACAGGAATCAGCGATGCTCAAGAGCACAAGAGAGGAACTGGCGGCCAGGAGCAACGAGCTGCGCACGCTCGAGAAGCGCGAGAAGGAGCTCAAAAGCGACGTCGCGCGGGCGCACCGCATCACGGTCGATAGAGAGGCCGAGATCAAGTGTTTGCAAGAAAAGCTTTCGCAGGAGATGAGCGCGCGCGCGCGCATGGAAGACGAAAAGCGGGTTGCAGGGCGCGACCTGCGGCGCTCCGAAGTCGAGAAGATTGAGCTCTCGGCCAAGGAGGAAAAGATGGGGCGCGAACTGCAGCGGGTGCAGGACGAGGCGGCCGTGCTGCGACCGCGCGTGGCCGAGCTCGAGGCGGAAGTGGCGAAGCTGCGGCGGGAGGCCGAGTCCCGCAACGAGTCGGCCGAGCTGCGGGCCAGCCAGTACGCCAACGCGCAGAGCCTCCTGGCCAGCATGCGCGACCAGACGGCCGAGTTGAGCGTTCAGCTGCGCGAGAGCCAGGCGGCCGGCGAGGCCCTGGACGAGGAGCTGATCGAGACGCGCCGGATGCTGGGCGAGCGCACGCGCGAGGCCGAGACGATGCGGCGACTGCTCGCCGACGTGGACGAGCGCAACGACGCCAAGGTGCGCGACATGAAGGCGCGCATGGAGGCGGCCATGGAGGAGCGCGACCGGGTCGAGGACGAGGCCAGCACGCTGGCGCGGCGGCGGGCGCGCGAGACGGAGGAGCTCCGGTCCCGCGTGCGCGACCTGGAGCGCGAGGTCAAGGGCCTGACGGCGGAGAAGGACCGGCTCGAGCAGGCCGAGCGCGAGTGGCGCCGGCGGCGCGAGGAGTCGGAGGGCCACGAGCGACGGGCGACGGCCGAGGTCGACGAAATGCGCACGACGGTGGCGAACCTGCGGTCGACCCTGGACGCCTCGGAGCAGCAGGAGCGCGAGACGGAGAAGCAGAGGGCCGAACTGCGCAGGACGCTCGACGACATGCGCGAGCGGTACGAGAAGCTGCTCAAGGACTACAGGAACGCGCAGGCCAGGCTTGCGCCGGCGAGCAACCAGGCCGTGAGCGCGTCCAGCAGGAGCTCGATGGACTCGACACGCTCGACGGCACGCTCGTCGATGCAGAACGGGACGGGCGCGAAGGGGGCCGGGTCGGCGGCGCCGGTGAGCGGGGGGGCCAGCTCTGACGCCATGTACCTCAAGACCATCCTGCTGCAGTTCCTGGAGACGAAGGACAACAAGCTGAAGGCGCAGCTGGTGCCGGTGCTGGGGAAACTGTTGAAGTTTGACAAGTGCGTCGCACACACTCCTCCCCGTTGTTGTTGACCATGGCTCGCTAACGACCGTACTTGGGGGGCCACACAGGTCGGACGAACACAAGTGGCTGGCCGCCATCCAGCCAAAAAGCGGTCTTCGATGACACGGGGTGCATAGCGATCGTGTGGCCCACCTTGAGCCCATGTTTCCAAGTTTTTTTTTTTTTTTTTTTTTTTTTTTTTTTTTTTTCCCTTCCCGTCATGTTGCTTGGCTAGCTGTAGGTAACGAGGAGTGGAATTCGGTCAAAGTAGGCCACCAATCAGTTCCGCGCGTCAGCAAATAGTCCTCCGTCTGCCTCCTCTTGGTGCTTCCTCCTCTCCGAATCACACAACTCTCACCGCATGATACGCCGTTGATTCCCTCATGTCCGAGCCCGAGCGTCGACGACGACGTCGTCGGCCCGCCATGTATGCCTACCCTACCTGTCTAACCTCTGTGCCACCCCATTTTTGCTCTCTTCTGACACGGACAAACAGATCTTGTACGCTGTGCGGCAAACGCAAGATCCGGTGCAACCGTGAGTCGCCATGCGACAACTGTGCCCGCACCAGGGGGAACGAGCCCTACGTCTACGACATCTTGCCCAACCGCTCTACTGCCCATGTCGCCGGATACCAGGGCAGGTTGGGATTCCATGGTGAGTCCATGCTTCTGTGGCTGTTCCAGACCTGCGGCCTATGAGCTGGACCTACGCCGAGGCATCTCCCAAGTAGACGGCTTCCCATGAAGCGAGTTTCTCACAACGTCGCGCATCCTGTCCCAAGGACCGCCATCTTTTCCTCCCACACCCTTTCGCCCGTAACCGTGCACCCACGCACCCACGCCGTCTCGGGATCCCGTGGTGCGCCGCCATTTCCGAACTGCCGAACCCTCCCTTGTGCCAGCCGAGTTTTGTTTTCCGGCCCCTTTTGTGGAGAACCAACAGAGTCCGGTCTTCAACCTGCACCACCAGCACCTGCCCACCTAGGTTCCTGTTACTATTCATCGCCACCGACTGCAGCTGTAGTAGTGGTTTGGTGACACCCGACCGCTGCCGTCAGAACGCTTAAGCCGTGCACAGCTCGCTTCACCCTGCAAGGTTGACCTGGAATTGCATATTTTCGGAGGCACGCTTTTCATTCCTCTCCCTCTCTCTGTCCCTCCCTCTCTCTCTCTCTCTCTCTCTCTCTCTCTCTCTCTCTCTCTCTCTCCCTCTCTCTCTCGGCTTTCCCCCGTAGCTCGCTGAGCTCCGACTCAGGGCTGGCAGGATGCTATCCATAGGGTGAGATGAGTGCGTTCCACGTATCCCTCAACTCCCATAAACACAAATACCAACGCCGACTGCCCTGCCATCGTGGTAGACCGTCTACAAGTATCGTAAAAAAGTCTGCTTCTGCCAAGACAAGTTCACAATGACATGCCCCTCCGCGACTCCTTGCCGGGTCCACGAACAATGCTTAGGCCCGAAATGCCATGCAACAACAGCCTCTGGTACATGCTATAATGCCCATTGAAATGCTTATCGGAGCGCTGAGGCCCCACGGCTCTGAAGGCGAAAGAAAGATGAAAAAAAGAGGACCAAAGAACAATACAGTACAGGGAGATATGTGGCGCGCTTGCTGTCAGTTTCGTCACACCTCGCCGAGGTCGGGGCGAGACCAAGTTGGGGCTATGTATGCTGGAGACGCTGTCGTCATCTGGGCGCTTTCAAAGCCGACAAAGATATATGGATCGGCACACGACTGCAAGCCGCAGCACGGATGTAGTACCCGAAACCGAATGAACTGCTTGCTCATGACGATGCTGATTGGACAGATGCGTGCTCGTTCTTCTCTTCTTTATCGCCGGCGGCATCGGAGGAACTGACGGACTGCATGTCTTGTGCATTGTTTGGCTCGCCAGCCGGGACCGCCGTATCGTTCTCGGTAGCTGGTATCATGGGTCCACCGGCGTGACCATCTCGTTCCATCATGGCCGCCAGACGAGCGGCCCTGCCTTCTTTCTTCCTTGGTATGGGAGCTGGGAGGAAGAGAACGGGTCAGAGGAAAGACGAGGACGCCAAGTCTGATCCAGGAGGATCGGTTTGGCAATCAATGCTGCACATACCTCGGCCATTTTCCTGGACATAGAACTGTCGCAACAGAGTGACAGCTTCATCACGACCCCAGCCTCCCTCTACCTCGTATCCAGGTTCTACCTGGCCGCCGTCACCTTCCAGAGCCAGGCTTGGTGCAGGAGGTGCAGCAGGCGCGGGCGCGCAATCGCCTGTCGCCTCACCATCTTCCACCACCTTTCCGTTCCCATTCGTCGCCCTTGGCAAAAGCGGCTTGGAGGGTCCTGACATCGAAGGCTTGCCGTTCTGGCCAAGCCCATTTGAAGCTGGACCTGCGGTCCTGCGTGCCGGAGCGTTCTGATGGATTCTGAAAACACCACCAGTGCCGCCGAACTTGTCGTTGACCGCACCGAAAAAAACCTTCTTGATGCGGAGCTGGCGCAGTAGCGAAGCACACATGACGCAGGGTTCGACGGTGACATAGAGAGTGCTCTCTTGAATAATATTCTTGTCCACTCGGGGGGCAGGGTGTAACTTCTGGCCATACGGGTAGACGTGACCATCGCTGGGATCGACGTCACCCCAGACGGCGTCCTCGTCTGCCGCGTCATTCGTTGAGCCAGAGCTCTTGGCCGTCTTCGCCTCGGACTCTGGAGCATGTGACAGCAAGGCGCAAATGGCCATGAGTTCGGCGTGCCGAGTGCCATTCCGAGTATGATTGGTGGCGTTCATGCCTTTGGCAATGATACGACCGTTGTAGACGATCACACAGCCCACAGGAGTCTCATTGGTCCTGAGTGCTAGGCGTGCCTGAACACCTGAAGTTAGCCTGGATCGCCGGGAGAGCTTCGAGGGTGGCATGTATGCTAATGGAAGATGAAATGCAGCAACGGTCAGGACCAGCGGTCGCCGACTTCTCACCGCCGGTGCCAAACAGGGCACGATGGTGGACCATGCCGGGTGCGACCGACGTCCCGGCCATGGATCCAAAGCACCGGTAACGTGCGTGCTACCCGAGACAACAACGCGATCAACGACAATATGAGAAAACGGCAAGCAGGGGTGGGCAGGGAGAAGGAGTGGCCCCCGGGGTCAGAAGACAAACAGACAGCTCGTGTTTCAAGAAAGACAAAGACCCCGCAGGGGAAGCTGGCCTGCAAGTCAAGTGTGAGATGAAAATTGTACGTACCATCTCCAACGCCTCGTCAATAAAGCCCTGATGAATCGCACGCTCCTCTGGGGAATACTTGGCGCCGACATTGAGGATGGGGACCCGTGCTCGAATCTGCACCTGTTCACCCGTCGTAGAAGGCTGTTGTTTCGCGACCAGGGCAGTTTCGTTGGTCGCGTCTGGCACGGCGGTTGTGTATTTTGCGTCTTTCGGGAGATCGTCACCCGTATCCGGAACACTTTCTGGCAAGGCCGCAGACGTGGAGTCGGCCTTCGCGTCGGCATGTTGCAGAAGAGCATCGCCCGAGTCTGCCTCCCCGTCACCGTTGCCTGGTCTCACATTTTCCGAGTTGGCGGGAACGGAGCCGCGAAGCGACGCAGTTGAGGCCTTGCTTGTGTTGCCCGCAGGCTGGCAACTTTCTTTCTCATCTCGGGTACTCTTGGCAAGGGTCTTTTCGTTGAGGTCAAGATTCGCAACGTTGGCAGCGAGTTGATTCAAAGTCTTCGACTCCATCGTGGTGACGACCTCGTTCAACGTTGATGCGCGGGGCAGGTTCGGAGTGGCTTTTGGAGTGGTTTTCGGAGCGGCTTTTTGGCCAGACGCAAGATCCGATAAGGGCGGATGGTGCATGGCCGATTTGCGGTGAGCAGCTGGGCGAAAAGATCCGGCAGTACGGGCCATGGTGCCTCTAGTGGCAGCAGCAGGAGGAGCAGCAGCAGCAGCAGCAGCAGCAGCAGCAGTAGTAGCAGCAGCAGCAGCAGCAGAATCAGCAGCAGAGGCAGAGGCAGCACTGGTCGGAGATGAAATCGAGTTGGTAGGATGCACGGGATAGTTCTGCTCTTTTCGTCCAAAAGTGAGCGTGTTGGCGATTTTCTGCAGAATATCGAGGATGAAGAGCAGCAGTGAATGGAAGACGGCCGAGACCCTGTTTCTCCTCCACGTTTCCGGCTTTGGATCGGCGTGGTCCGATGAGAAAGAGGCATTGTTGCTGGAGAGGCCCGCCGCCGCCGCAGCGGGCCCTGCTAAGGCTTGTGCCATGTCTCTTGCCTGGGCAGGAAGGGTGACCTGTCCAGCAAGAGTAGGGGCGATGTCTAGGGCTGCTGGTAAAGGATGTTTGTTTGGCAGGTCCCCCTGGCGATTCTGGCACCGAGAAAAATGGACTGCGCAGCTCTGGAAAACACTCCGCGTCCGTCTGCAGCCGCGTGAAGAAGCGGCAGGAGACCGAGATCGCCGAGACAACGCGAGAGTGGAGCGTGATTCTCGCGTGATGAATGACCCTGCAGACAGATGAGAAGGCAGGAACGACCAAGCTGAGGAGACCCGCAACTGGTCCACGTCCAGGAAAGGAAGGCTTGATCTTGGTAGGCTCCACTGAACGAGACCTAGAGGTAGGAACAAACCGAACAGCGGGCTTCCACTTCCTTCCACTTTGGATCCTGCAAGCAACCGAGGGCCAGGATGAGCCTTGCAGCGGTTTCGGCTTCGGGAAAGAAGGAACAACGCTTCTTTCTTCCTGCCTCCAAGCATCTGGAGACAGGAAAGCTGGGCACGTGAGCACCGAGCATCTGACGGCAGAGCTTGAGACAGGGAAGCAAAGAGGGCCCAACAAGAGCAGAACGAAGCAGCAAGCCGGCACCAGAATGAAAGAAGGAGTATGCTGCTGGGGACAGCGAACGGAGACAAGCCTGTGTATCCTACTACTAAACGCCCAGGAGAAAACTTGATTGGATCGGCAAAGTACGCCTCCTTGAATGCAGTATGCCGAGCGCCCCGTTCTATGCATGCACACAAGCCTTGGCAGGCAGGTTATGCACCAATCGAGACTACACCTCATCTGCTGCCGACGGTCCAGAAGACCCCGGACACATCTTACCTCTATGCTACCTAAAGGACTCTGGGTGTGTCCCTGTTCAGTGGCCCCGTTTGACCAAACGCGATCTCATGTCAAAGAAGAAGAAGCACAGTGGAGCACAACAGTTTCGTCATTGCTGAAGCTTGCTAGGGGCATCGCGCTCCCGCGCATCATCGCAACCAAGAAGTCCAGCAGGTAGCAACTCGACGTCATTCTATGAGCCGACGCTTTCGCTCAAAATCCCGTGCTCGTGCCAGAAGAAGTGCGCTCAGAGACGAATCAAGCGTCGCCCAAACAGCCGGTACGACGAGGTACCAGTGCACAAGGAAGGTTTCCACTTTCCCCAGCACTCGGCGTAAGTCAAACCAGCACCCACAAGCCGGAGTGCGGAGTAGGGGCGACGGCCGATGAGGTGATCTCCGAAATATGGCACGAGACATGCTATCAGGAAACAGTAAACAAAACCGATGATGAAGGGCGCCGATTCGTAGAATCCGGGTGAGGTGGCGCCGCCAGCAAAGGTATTGCGCCCACAGGTACCGATGCGGTCGCTGTGATTTTCGGCTCTGGCGCAGGACGTATGGTTGAAGGTGCCACTCTTGTCGAGGTTCTTGTGCCTACCGTTGTCGGCGCAGAAATTGTAGTTGGCGCAACTACTGTTTTCGGGGTGGTCGGTGCAGTGACCATGATCCGGAACATCAATGCCGTTGTTAACATGCCCATTTCCAATGCAGTCGAAACGGTTATAGTGGCCGTCCCTGATGCTGCTGTCCCGCAATGATCGTGGCGAATACCACTGTTGTAATGGTTGCTCAGCGTGCATCTGCTGCATTTCCTCATCCAGGAAGTCCGATGCAGGCGAGCACAGATTGAAGTCGACGTAGTTCAACCCGTGGATTCCAGCAGAGTTGAGATACGGCAGTGTTGGTCCATCGACGTGCTGTGATGGCGCGGGCCATTGGGGCCGACCCAAGCTCAGCACAAACACCGGCGGTTGAGAATTGCCAGAGACCGGTGACTGCCTGGTCCACTGAAATTCTCTCGAGTTCAGCGACGGCATCGATGACTGAGAGCTATTGCCACAAGACGAGCTAGATTCATCCTGCATTGTCGGATTGCTTGAGCTGTACGGCGTAGAAGGAATGAAAGGCCGCGGTTGCCAAGGAGCGGATGAGTCCGTGGTCATGCTCTGCGTGAGCTGTGGGAGTGACTCGTAGAGGTCAAGGTCTTGCAAAAAGTCGACTTCTAGTGCGCGGGAGCCTCGTGCCTGACCGGACTGGAAGAACTGGTCCCATAGCAGATTGAAATCCTCGGTTCCAGACTCTGGTGCGCTGGGAACATCGTCGCGAGCGTAGAGTGATGAGACAGGGACAGGTGAAGGGCCAATCTCGAGAGGGAGGAGCAATGTTTGGGGCGAAGCTTGAGCAGGAGAAACGGCCTTCCTCCTTATCGTCTTCGCCGGCTTGGACAGCGACGACATGGAGGCGGCTAGAGGCTGCGAAACGTTTCGCCTCTTGTGACTGGGGTCGCACCGACTCTTCTTCCGGCGGCAGGCGTCACAGGCTTTGAGCACGCGCATCAGATGTGCGTGGTCGCGTTGCTCCTTGGTCTTGATGCCGCGGGAGGCCGAGTTGGTGACATCCTCACCGTCCCGTGTCATGATGCGCATGCTGGGATGACTGGAGAAGTCGATGGCAACAGGTCGCGACGGGGAGGTCTTCTTCGAGGATGACGATGCTGTCCGAGGCGTTTTGGAAGCCGCCGGAGACTCGACCCAGAGTGTGTGCTCCGGGAGGACGGGCGATCGATGGAGGCCCGAGTTGTAGCCTAAATCGTGCGTACCGGAGGCGGTCATGGAGCTTGGGGAAGTTGGCAAAAAAGATGACCGGGGGGTAGCGTAGAATTTGAACGTCTCGCCAGTCTGTCGTGCATACTCGAAGAAATCCATGGCAATGTGTGCCCGCTTGTCCTGTATCGAAGAGGGGCCTGGAAGGACAGCGGCGATGAGTTCATCGAGTTCAGCGGTGCCCATGGCAGGGAGCCATTGGAGGGGCGTGCCGAGGAAAGCCTGGGATACGGAGAAGCCCTGAATAGAGCTCGCCGAGCTGGGCTGTAAAAGTCCAGCCATTGGCGCGACAAAGATGGGTGGCCAATGTGCGTGCAGGTTTGCGCAAACGTGATGGCGCTTCGATGCTGAAGATGAGCGGATTCCGGATTCCTACGAGGTTCAACTACATCTATCTGCCTGCCGAGGTTCACTGCCTGGAGCAGAGTGATCGCACAGCTCGGGCGGCGTAGGGCGTAGGTAGTCCCGGGGACGTTGAATGATGCCTGCAAAGGGGAATGGAAGCAAGTTTGACGGAGGAAGGAGACGATGGGACCGGGTGGCGACTCCGACCCTCTATTTCAGTCCGGCCTGGTGGTCGTCGCTGACAAAGCGTGGGGCCAGGGTGTAACGGAAGTCTCAACAAAGTACTGGCAGGCACTAAGTTTCTTGTACACGGCCTCGCCGTCGGAGTGACTGGGCGCGGGGTTGGCGGGTAGCTGACGCAGATGCACAGGATATGACCTTCCGAGCAGTACTGTGTGGCAACACACATGTAGCGTCAAAGGCCCGACGGCTGCAAGTCGGAAGTCGCTCGGAACGGAATGTGTTGGACGAGGGTGGGGCCGGTGCTTCGGAAGCTTCGGCACGTCAATGACTGTGTGGATAAAGCAGACACGTCAGCATCCAACGCTCAGTTCTCTGCATCCATTACCACCAGTCCGTGACCCGTTCAACAACAATCCAACAAGCAACCAATCACTTGGTCGTTTCCGCCATGAGACTCCTCGCCATTTTCACCATTCTAGCCTAGCCATTGGCTTGACGGACCTTGTCCTCTCCAACTGCATCGATAAAGACTGTAATGGCGTCCCATGTGACCCCGTCCCCTCGTGTACGTCGACCGGCAATGGCCAGCCGTGCACCTGCGTTCAGGGATTAGGATCGAATTGGTACTGGAACTTGATGGAGGCCGAGGCAATTGAACCGAGAAACGGGCGAAGGAGTCGGCAGCAACACGTCCATGTGTTCGTGCAGGGTTTAAGATGCGTTCTCAGTCATCAACTCCCCTTTCTTCTGTTGGTGACGCAAGGCATCAGCGATTCTTCTCCAACCAGTGTAAGCATAGCGCCGCTCGCTGTCACGAATGGAATCAAGGGTCATAAGCTGGAGTACATCAAGAGAGTGAAGGGCCGAGCCAGCCGGCCCACGACTGCGCTGCTCAGCGAGAGCCAAGACGTTGGTACGAACAGACGAGAAACCGAACCACCGTTCACTATGCAACACAAATGCCGGCTTAGCGGAACGTGAATCCCAGTCGAGACTAACACGCCGTACGTGTTCGATCGCGAATCGAGCAAGACAAGAAGGATAGAACGACGTGCATGACAAGCCAGGAACCGAGCAGTCCAGCCACGGTGCAAGAGAACGCAATTTCGAGGGCCCATTGCTTGATGACATGTACAATCCCAGCGACAAGCTCGCCGGCAAGGAGGCTACAACGGCAAGGAGGCTACGCTGGAAGTGCCAGTAACGGAGGCGTATTCCCACTGCTCCCAGCTCGATATCGGACTCAGGCAATGGATGCACTGGTCTTGGTCGCTAGTCCAGTCGGCCCTGCAGGACAGGCACTTGACCAGGGGGAACGTCCCTCCATCAAAGTATTTGTGGTCCTGCAAGAAGTGGCTCTGGAGCGTTGATACGGCGTCGAAGCGCAGACCACACGTCTCTCCTTCACTCATGGACTCGGTCTCTTCCTTGCCCCATTGGCATTCCCAGCGAACCGTATCCGTCCCGGGCGCGAGAACACGACGGCCGATTGCAAAAGTCTGATCTTCCGGTCTCAAAGGCGAGAGCTGATACGGGGACGGATACGTCGCATCTGGCCAGGAGCCTGGCAAGGCTGTCGGCGTATAGCTTGGGAGATTGTAGATCGGAGCTGGCATCGTCGGCAATTGTGTGTCCTGCGAACCACATGCCAAGAGAAGACGATCGAGATCCGTCACCATTTGGGGAAGATTCGCAGCATACATGTCTGGGAGAACGGCTGTAGAGCTGCTTATTATGCCTAGGAAGTCGTCCAAGGAGCTAGCATCGACGCCGGCAGCAACCTGAGATGGTACACGGTCCGGAGCGCCGCGGGCTGGCGGTGACGAAGCACAGCATTTGGAAGCTTGGTATTGTTCCTCGAGCAGGACCCAGTCAAAGTGTTTGCACTGTAAATACACACAGCATTCAGCCAAGGTAGAGCTGAGAAGAGCAGACAAGAGTCTCACTGACCGTGACCTTGCGATCGCGACAGACCTCGCAGGCGCCGACCTTGCGATGGAGGGCGGCCCGCGCCTTCGTCACCTTGTCCAAGGGTCCATGTCGCCTGGCCTTTTGTCTCGCGTGCTTCTGGACGCAGTGCGCGCCAATAGCGAGACCGCCGAGAGCGTCGGTGACGGACTGGGTTGCGCTCCGGGCAGACGCGCTCCGGCCCGACGCGCTCCGAGACATGCCCGGCGCTGACGTGACCGATGGCGAGAGCGGCTCGGACGAGCTCCCGGCCTGGTCATCACCCGAGGGCACGGCGAGGCGCTGCAGCCCGTCTTCAAAGTCTTGGTGGTCGTATTGGACTTCGTACCCGGCAGCTTCTTGCGCGCCTCGGAACTTGGCATAGAGAGCCTGGAGCTCTGGCGTTGGCTTCGGCCGACGGATCGAGCGCTGGTTCGCAATGACAGCCCTCGCCGGCGCCCGGAAGCCCGGCAAGATAGGGGGTGGGACAGGAAGACGGCCTGCCATGGCGGGGATGGTGTGCTCTCCGGCCTCGTCGGCTGCTCTAGGTGTGAAGTGCGTCGCACGCGTGCAGCTGACGCCAAGGCCCACGGCGTAGAACGGTCAACGAGCAAAGCGGAAGCAGAAAATGAACAGGCTGGTGCTGTGTTTCGAGAGAAAGGATGTCGGAGGCAGAGATACCGAGGGATGTGCAACAAAGGCTTGGGAAGGCGATCCAGTAAAGGCGACCATGCGCTTTGTCGAGCAGATCAAGGCAACCATATCGCCTTGCAACAACACAGCCTCAATCTGCTGTTCAACACCCTCAGTATGTTTGCGCAGCTGCGGAGTGAGCCTGCAAAAGGACGTGGACGCAGAGGGACGGGACGATTGTCGAAGCGGTCACGAATATGAGGGAAGAGAGGTAGGAGGTCGCTGCGGCGAAAGCTAAGCATGCATGGGGATAACGAAGCTGGGCTGCCGGCTTCCCTGTTGACATGGCGAGGGAGCGCGGCTACCAAAGAAGATTGTCGCCATGCTGTCAAGGTCCCAGGACGTTTGCGCAAAGCTGCTTTGAGGTCGTTGCAGGCTACTTGCAACAACTCTGAGCTCTTCGCCATCTGTCGCTCAGCTCAATTCTTCCACCGCTCTGCTCGGTCTGACCGTACCGAGGAGATCATGAGCCTCCTTGCTCCAAGGCCCACCGGCACTGACTGCCACAAAGCCTGGGAAGCGCATTCCTCTCCTGGGACGCTCGAGGGGCGCGGCCGTCGTCGTGTCATCCTCCGCTTGTGGCTGGCGAAGGCTTGGACGCCTTGCCGTACGAGCACCCAGTCCCATTTCCGAGGGAATGATGGGCCTCGGCACTTGACCTGCCGCGTCCGACTTCAGCGCCGCTTTGCGCCCTCGAGTCGCCGGGTTGGCTATCCTGGGCCCTGGGTTTTGAGCCGCAGCAGGCTCCTTGGGTAAAAGTGTCGGTGTTCTTGGAGTGCTATCGTCCGTGCCGCACGCGGGCAGCACGTCCGGCCCAGACCTTTCGGCGGCCATGTCCGGCGGTGAGGGAGGAGCCATTGTGAGCAGCCCGGCTGTAAGCGGGTGCATGGTGACTTGGCCGTCAAAGCTGTCTGTAACGATTATTGGCTCATGTTTCCTGGATTCGCCTGGAGGGGTTGACTGTCGCTCTGGGACAGGAGCTGCATCGCGCGAATCGATGGCCGCATGTGGGCTCGTCGCAGCCTGCTTCTTGTTCCTTTCGACAGCTTCCGCCCGCGCTTCGCAGGATTCACTTGATATGGTCGAAGGCCCTGCCATGGGCTCAGAGGTCTTGCCCCTGGGTACGTTCGAAGTAGAGTTGTCCCGCAAGTCTGCTTCATGGACCTTCTTGCCCGTGGTCATGAATAGACGCGTTGTAAGGTTAGTGCTACCACTTCGCTCGCCTTCTACGGATGGCTGCCGTATGGTCAACCCTCGGTTAAAGCCTGCTCTGTTGAACACCTCAAGCAGCTTTGGGTCAACAACGAGCCCAATCACCTCTTTGCTTCTGACGCCCGCCTTGATCTTCGCCAGCCTTGGACCTGCTGCGGCTTGTCGGCTTTCTTGTTCAGAATCTTGTTGATTGCGACATTCTTTCCGGTCGTCAAGACTTTCACCGTCTTCCATGTCAGAACACCACCTATCAGAGTCGATCATCTTTTGTGTTCTGTCTCTCTTTTCTGTAGGTCGTGCCCTTCGAGCAACCTGGTGTGACGGATTGGCCTTTTTGCTCTTTGTCTTCGAGGTTTTTGTCGACACTCCAACTGCCGAATTATCACTCCCAAAACAGTCGTCGGTGTTATCCGGAATATCGTATATCGACTCTGCTGTTCTTGCTGCCCCCTCGGTCCTCTTCCGCATTGGCCTGTCCTTCTCCGCTTTTGATCTCAACTCGGCGCTGCGAAGGCCATCGGTCGTATCATCAGCGCTACTGTCAACAAGGTTTGCTGCCGTCTGATTTCTACGGTCAGGCAGTCTTCTTTCGCCAGGTACAGGCGTGGCTGCGAAAGGGTTGGCACCCTCTTCGTCGTCAGCATGACCCAGCGTGGCCCGTCTTTGAGTGAAAAGGCCCGACGTTTGGACCCTGGGCTCAGCCTCTGAAGTAAGCATCGACTGATCTTCGGAAACCATCAACAATCGGCGTCGTTTCCTAGATCTGAGCCGTAGAACAGTCCGTTGTTCTCCTGGTCCCTTTCCTTCGTTGACGGCAATGTCTCCTTCGAGAGGATTCATCGTCGGTGCCACAATGTCCGGCGCACTCGTAATGGTCTGCCTCGTAGTAAATTTCGAGGGCCAATCTGGCTGCTCCTCCACGCAATGAATCCCGGGACCGTTGTCATCATGCAAATGTGTTCTCTCTTCCCGCATTTCGCCTACCCTATTTCGCTGCTTTATGGCGTTGCGTTTCTTAAGGGCCCTTTCAAAGTTGCCAGCAGTCCCAGAGACCTGAGGGGGAGCCTGACCATCTTTGCGCGTCGTCAGCCCCGAATTTCGAGCGGTATGTTGCTCTTCGCCTCTAGCAGGAGACCCAAACCCCCCAGAATTTCGGTCCTTGATCTTTCCATCACAATCGCTATCCACGAGTATAGGCACTGGAGGCGTCTCGGCAGGCATCACAGGTCGACTATGAAGCTGACCCCTCCTGCCAGCAAGTCGACCTTCACCCGTGTGCGATGTTTCCGCTGACCCATTTCCGGGCCGGAGTTTTTCTGATCTGTCAAGTACAAGCGTGTTTCGCACAGGTCTGGTGTGCCAGCTTTTTCTTGTATTACTCTGGAGTGGCGGTCCAGGTGTCCGTTGGACCTCATCTTCGCCAGGAGGTGCCGTCGAGCCGGGCCCAGCTTGGTTCGGTTTCGTAAGCAAGGGCCGTCTCCAAGAGGCAGCGGAGCTAGGAGGTCCCCCTGACAGGGACAGAGCAGCGCCAAAGAGGTTCTGCGCGTAACCTGCTCTGCTCGGAGGTGGCTCATCAATTTTCCTCCTTTTCGAAGCCCGTGAAGGATTGCTGTCGCCAGGACTGTCTACGGTGCTCTGTCTCTGCTCGAACGGCGACTCGACGGGGATACGAGCCCGGCCTGGATGCCCCGTCGGAGTCCCAAGCATGTGGTTCAGGGGTATATGCCGCAGCTGAAGGGGATGATCGCTCGAAGGTGGCGCCCGGTTGATAACCACTGGAGTTGTAGTGTTATTGCCTGTCGTCGACCGAGCTGACAGCCTCGCCTGACGCTGTTCTTTCTCCTGTGCAGGCTTGTCCAGCAATTCGGAAAGATCCTGGCTTTGGCGACCGACGCACTCAGATACCTGAACAAGAACGCCCCCTCTTTCCAACTCAATTTCTTCGCCCTCATCAAATTCCCAGTCAGCCCGCCAGTGCATATCCCCAACCGAGTTTCCACGTTCGTCGTACACCATGACGCGCTTGTTGAAGACGTGGTATTTGAGCCGGCCGTCCTGCCATCTCTTCTGCTTGCGGCGGAGATCGTGGGTGAAGAGACATAGAAATTCGAACACGGGCGCTGTCGACTTCTTGGCACTAGTGGATAGATGCGCTGCCGAAACGGGCAGGCTCGGAGCTGTTGACATTATGTTCGAAGGATGGTGGGTTTCGTCTTGTCGATCCGCTGATCGAGTCGAGACCTGGTCCCCTGAGAGAGGAGCAGCGTCTCAATAGAAGCGCTCGATATGCTGAGTCGAAATGTGTATTCTGTGCGATCGGGGGTTTCATGTTCTTCGAATTTATGATGACTTGAGGAGACGGCGCAGCGCCTGTTGGCGGCGGGGAACTGGAAATACCCGACGCGACAGGATCACGAAATCAGGTGACGGCACCGGCATCGCGGGGTCCCAGACCTGATTTAGCTTTTTACCCCGGCACGTTACCCCTCGTCCCATCACTCACCATCCCATCAATGATTTGAACAGGTTTGCAGTCACTGCAGCTGTCGTTCGAAGGCAATCGTGGACGTGAAGGAGTGATCCTTGTGCGGCAACACGCGATTCACAACGCGGGAATTCCGCGCGCAACAGCCGGAAGATACGTAGACATGGATAGAGAGCATTAGGTAGGTCTACAGGCCGGTCCTTCCCGAAACCTGCAGCGATCACAGACGATAGACATCATCAGAACTCTCCCATTGTCCCCTGTGCACGTCTGGTCGTTCGCCCGCTCGCTTCCTCGGTCCTTTGGTTTCAGATTTGGTGCCAACCGGTTTGTCCTCGAGACCAGTGGAACATTGTACACGAACTAGGGGCCATTCATCGATTGGTGATTGGCACAGCCACCCACAGCAGGCGCTTGCTTCCGTGTCACGCTGCGATCCCCTCAACCTCGTCGGCCCCGTCTCACCCATACGACATTCGGAGATATTGCACTGATCCCTATCCGGCTCGACCAAAATGCAGAGCATGCAAAGATCGTTCGGCAAGCTCTTGAGCAAGGGCCCGGGGGACAATGCGAAGGTCTCGGCGTTAGTTTATGACTACGAGGATGTGGACAAAGTGCTCGCAAAGGTACCATGGCAGCCGGTCGCGTGGCTCGCTCGTGATATACATCAGGCCTACTAACGTGTCTCGAAACTGCCAGATCATTGACTCGACAATGTCATGGCGAGACTCCTGGATCGCTCTCGTGGGAAGTCAGCTCCATATTGTCACCGAGTACGAAGGCCTTTACGACCCCATTGTCGGTGCCTCGGACGGTCATGGACAATCGTTAGAACCGACTCCGGATCTGCAGCTACACCGTTCCTACAATCTGAAGAATGCATATTCGGAGCTCAAGATTGGGTTGATGGAGGAAATCGGCATGATTGAAGATCAGATTGTCAAGCCGGCCACCGACGCGCGCGATTCCATCAATCCTATCCGCAAAACAATAAAAAAACGGGAGAATAAGCGGCTGGATTACGACAAGGCCCAGGAAAAATACACCAAGCTGTACCGGAAGCCTGGAAGGTCAGTCAAGGAGGACGCGGCGCTTGCCAAAGCACAGGAAGAGATGTCGCGAGCTAATGACGTAAGTTTTTTTTGGAAATTTCAGTGCTGCAGAGCGATGCGACCTGTCTCGGGCTGACAAGCCGCGCAACAGGAATTCGGTGTCGCAGACGATCACTTGCGCCAGACACTTCCTCCCATCATAACGGCCGTTTTTAGTCTCGTGCCCCATCTGCACGCGGCCCACATCCTCATCCAGAACAGGTTGTTGGGGCTGTATTACACCAGCCTACACGGTTACTGCGAGGAGAATGGCTTCCCTTCCCCGCCGCCCCCAATGGAGGAGGTTGTGGCCGCATGGAACGCCGCCTTCAAACCGGTTCAGGGTCAGGTGGAATCCATCGGCTGCATAGCTCGCGGGAAAGCAGCGCATCAGCCCATGGGAGAAAAAAAGTGTGCGATCGCCGTCCCGCTCGGCCACAGCTATCGCCGCTCATCGTCGAGTCTCATAGCCAGTACAACCCACGGCCCGGCGCCAAGAAACCTACGTGTCCCGTCAGCACCCGCGCTGCAAGCATCTGCGTTGCTTAGCTCCTCCCCCGGGGCGAGCCCCACGCCGTCGCCGAATCTCGGCCCCAAGCGGCCCGACTACCTTGCCCCAACCGATTTCACGACCGCCACCATGCTCGGAGGCGGCCACGTCGACAGGACGTCGCGGGCGCCGTCGCCCAACTCGCAGACCCCGCTGGCGTTCACGACTCCCACTTCGAGCCATGGGGCCAGCTTGGTCCACGGGCTTGTGAAGAAGAAGCCCCCGCCCCCGCCGCCCAAGCGCAAACCCAGCATGAGGCCGGAGGAGTGGGTCGTGGCGTTGTATTCGTTCAGCGGCGAAGGCGAGGGTGACCTATCCTTCCGCGAGGGCGACAGGATCAGGATCGTGAAAAAGACGGAAACAGACCAGGATTGGTGGGTCGGCGAGCTCAACGGCTCGAAGGGGAGCTTTCCAGCCAACTATTGCCGGTCTGCGTGAAGATATCGAGCTGCGCGCTAGGCTAGATTGGTAAAAAAGAGGCCAGGAAAATGATAGCCACCAATGAACAGGGGTATGACGTAGACACGAGGAACCAACCAGCTCCGCACAAGAACGCTCGGCCCCACCGAAGCTGCCATGCAAAAACCCAAGGCGAAATCGAGTTGACGGGCGATCGTCGCTGGGTCGCAAGCGAAAAAGGTATCATGTCCCAGCAGCCAGGCGCGCATTCCAAGCTGCAGCTAGCCGCCACGGCACTCGCGTCGGGCGCCGTCGTCGCCGGCGCCATCCTCGGCTACCAGCGCCTGCAAAAGGAGGAACGCCTCACGCGGCTGAAGAGCTCGATCCCGGAGCCCGAGGAACAGGCAAGAGGCCAGCCCGCCCCCACCCTTCTTCCTCTTTCTTCTCTTCTTTCTTCTCCTCCTCCTCCTCCTCCTCCTCCTCCCACCGACGCCGACCAGCACGCTAACGACCAGTCCCTTGGCGCCGCCACCACCCCCTCGCACAGCTCCCAGATCACCTCCCCACCAGATCGTTATCGGTCCCGGCCCTCCCCCCCCCTTTCGCCTCCTCCACCGACGCCGACGCCGACGCCGACGAGCTGGAGCGCGAGCAGCTGGCGCGCAACCGGGCCTTCCTGGGCGAGGCGGGGCAGGCGCGGCTGCGGGCGGCCTTCGTGGTGGTGGTGGGCTGCGGCGGCGTGGGGTCGCACTGCGCGGCGGCGCTGGCGCGCGCGGGCGTGGGCCGCCTGCGCCTCGTCGACTTCGACCAGGTCACGCTCAGCAGCCTGAACCGCCACGCCGTCGCCACGCGCGCCGACGTCGGCGCCCCCAAGGTACGCTGTCTGCTGCGCCGCCTGCGCGCCGTGGCGCCGTGGGTGCGCTTCGACGCCCGCGCCGAGGTGCTGGACGGGACGAGCGCCGCTGCGTTGGTCGGCCCGTGGACGGGGGACGGTGACGGTGACGATGACGGTGACGATGACGGTGACGGTGACGGTGACGGTGACGGGGGGGGCCGAGGGGGGGAACGGCAGGATGGGCGGATGCCCGACTTTGTGGTGGATGCCATCGACAACATCGACACCAAGGTGCACCTGCTCAAGCACTGCTGGGACCAGAAGCTGCCCGTCATTTCGTCCATGGGCGCCGGCACCAAGAGCGACCCGACAAAGATCATGGTCGGTGACATCGGCGCGAGCACCGACGACGGCCTCTCGCGCGCCACGCGGAGGAGGCTGAAGCTGCAAGGCGTCACGGCCGGCATCCCCGTCATCTTCTCCACCGAGCAGATGGGCGACGGCAAGGCGAAGTTGCTGCCGCTGCCCGAAGACGAGTTCCAGAAGGGCTCGGTCGGTGACCTCGGCGTCCTGCCCGATTTCCGCGCCAGGATCCTGCCTGTCCTGGGCACCATACCGGCCGTGTTCGGCTACACGGCGGCGAACCACGTTATTCTGAGCATCACCGGTTACCCGACCGATTACGTGTGTGGCAAGAGCCGTGACAAGATGTACGAAGGGATACTGGCCTACGTGCAGGGGACGGAGGAGAAGTTGATGCGGGCTCTGGAAAAGGGCGCGCCGTCCGAAGACGTGGCCCTCGGGCTCAAGATACCAATCACCACGGGCGACATAGCATTCCTGGCCGAGGAACTCTACGGTGGGAGGAGCGTCGTGACAGGCCTCCCCACCCGGCTCGTGCTGACCCGGTGGAGGAAGCCGGAGACGAGCATACTGGTCACCGTCGGCGGCGGCGAGACGGTGCAGAGGTCGTCGGACCTGAGGCTGCGGGACCTGGTCTGCATGACGCGAGACGAGGCGAAACGACACTTCAAGGAGGTGCTCACAGGGCCCAGGACGGTCGAGGAGCTCTACGATGCTCGGGTGGTGGAGAAGGTCGAGGCCAGGGTGAAACGGGCCCAAATGTACGAAGACGAGTTCAGATAAACACGCACATTGAATGCATGCTGCTGCTTGCTGCTGTCCGTCGTGTCGGCTGTCCGATGCTGTATTTCCTCCTCCACAACGACGACGTGCGAGAAAAGTTCTCCCAAGATCATGTACAAGAGCGCCGCCGCCGCCGTCAGCCAGGCTTTTCCTCCCTCTCCTCCCCGGGTATCTCAGTCCGCCGCGCCCATCATGCCTTTTGTCACGCTGAAGCCAGCGCCGTCGCAGATTTTGCCCTTGTTGTACCACGCAACCTTGGGCAGCAGCTCGGCCGTCACCCAGCGCGCCGTTTTGGCATGCAGACTGCCGTTCCCAAACGGCTCGCGCGCCTTGTCCTTGCGCATCCGCCCCTGCTGCTGCTGCTGCAGCTGCTGCACTGAGAGCGCGCCCATGGCCGTCTCCAGCATCTTGTCTCGGTTCCGCGGCGACGGTGGCACATCGGAAGAACCACCACCACCACCGCGCGGGGGGCTTCCGTCCTCGCCATCGTCCTCGCGCTCCTGGTCCGTCTGCCGCACGAAGCTGGTCCTGCCCTCGGCCAGCGCCTGGAAGATGACCAGCTGGTCCTGCAGGTAGACGTCCCCGTCGCCGCCCAGGGCCACCTCCTCGAAGAGCTCCCTCACCACGTCGCGCGAGATCTCCTCGGCGTACGCCTCCTTGCCCCTGTCGCCCCTGTCGCCGCCGTCGGCCGTCTTGCCTTTGCTCTTGCACTTGGTCTTGCCGCCGCCGCCGTCCTTGGCCTTGCGCGCCGGCACGCTGGTCAAGACGTCCCGGCCCCACCGGCGCGAGCCGGCCTCGGACTTGGCCACCAGCAGCACGTACACGCGCGCGTCGGACCCGCTGTCCTCGAGCACGGGGAAGGCGACCTCGACGCCGGGCCACATGTCGTCGAGGTCGCGGGCGATGGCCCGCGTCAGCGCGGCGTGCATGTCGGCCGGCACCACGACGGACGCGTCCACGGCGGCCACGTCGAGGTTGTCGTCGTCGTCGTCGTCGTTGTCGTTGTCATCGTCGTGGCCGCGGCGGCGCCGCTGCAGCGCGGCGCCCACGCGCAGCGGCCGCACGGCGAACTCGACGCGGCCGCGCGTGGCCGGCGTGCCGGCGCTCCACCCGCGGCACACGAGGCGGCGCTCGACCGTGAGGCCGGCGAAGCGGGCCTCGAGGGCGGGCAGTAGGACCTGGTCGACGTACTCGAAGCTGGGGGCGAAGCTGACGTTGGTGCCGCCCGAGATGTCGACGCCGATGGCGGCGGAGAGGCCTGGCACGGCGTGGTCGTCGGCGCCCGTGTCGGCGAACAGCAGGAAGGGCAGGATGGCCTGGAAGACGAGCAGGGTGCTGGCGGCGGCGGACTCGGCGGCGATGGCGAGCCGGGCCGGGGGCTGGTCGGGCCCGCGCTCCAGCGCGCGCAGGGAAAGGTGGGTGGAGGCGCTGGGGGCTTGTTGCGGGCGGAACTCGAGCACGGAGCTGCCGATGCTGAGGCCGGTGACCTGGGCGTTGGTGGCGGTGGCCAGCCAGGCGATGGCGGTGAGGTGCTGGGACTTGAGGCCTGGAGGACACATGGGGGCAAAGGTCAGTGTCGACGATTGTGGCATTGCGGGCATGGTTACATGGCATTGTGGCTGGTGTGTGTGTGTTTGTGTGTGTGTGTGTGTCGCTCGCTCACCACCTCCTTTCCGTCCGTCACCACGATTGCCTCTGACATTGGTGATGCGGATGGGCTGTGAGGTGAGGGCGGCGAGCGCAACGGCGACCCGCACTAACTGGCCGCCGCCCTCGCCTGTCCGGCCGTCGATCTCGATGACCTTTTTCTCCTTCATGGCAGAGAGAAAGGAAGAGCTCGACCCGGGAATTTGCTTGTGTGTGTGAGTGTGTGTGAGTGTGTGAGAGAGAGAGAGAGAGAGTGTGTGTCGGGGGCAAATTTTGTTTGTCGGGAAAATACCGAGCGCGCTGCGCCAATTGAAGGGAGTGAGCCTCACTTCGATTCTTCCGAGACTACACTGTAGAGGTGCTACACTGACTCACTTGCTGGCCGCTGCTCAATTTGGTGTTCTTGGCCGACCAGACAGCGGCCACAAAGGTGTGTTTCGGGAGCGCGGGCGTGCAGGAGGTGTGCGTGCTTGCTTAGGTCATCACACAACAACAGTCTTGGACAGTCAATAATAAGGTCGTAAGGAAGGGAGAGAGAGAGAGAGAGAGAGAGAGAGAGAGAGAGAGAGAGAGAGAGAGAGAGAGAGAGAGAGAGAGAGAGAGAGAGAGAGAGAGAGAGAGAGAGAGAGAGAGAGAGAGAGAGAGAGAGAGAGAGAGAGAGAGATATCAGTTTTTCAGAACTGCCGATGCGCACATCCATCCGTACAGACACAGTTTGGCTCATCCTTCTTCTTCTTCTTCTTCCCTCTTCTTCTCTCCTTCCCTCTTCTTCTCCTCGTCCATTTCGATCTTGAGCGAAAAGTCGACGTGAGGCACCCCTTGATGGATCGAGCTCGTCGAGATGATGTCAATGTCTGCCTTTGGGTCAGCGCGCCTCGAGCAAGGAGCAAATATGCCTGTGCAAGCCCCCCAGCAACGTACCCTTGTGTGCATACGCCTCGATGTTACCCTCCCTCAGCCCGCCCGAAACCTCGAACAAGACCCGGCGCGTCGCCTTCCACCGCCTCGCCAGGTTCGCCGCCGCCGTCCGGGCCTCCTCGCCGCCAAAGTTATCCAGCATGACCACATCCGCGCCCGCCTCGATGGCCTCGTCGGCCTCGGCCTCGCTGCGCACCTCGACCTCGACCATGAGGCTGAAGCCGGCGGCGGCCCGGGCCGCGCGCACCGCCTCGCTGATGCTGCCGCGGCTCCACACGTGGTTATCCTTGAGCATGACCATGCAGCTCAGGTCCATCCGGTGCGCGTCCGCCCCGCCCACCACCATGCCGTACTTCTCCACCAGCCGGAACCCGGGCGTGGTCTTGCGCGTGCCGGCCACCGCGCCCGCGAACCCCGCCGCCCGCAGCCGCGCGACGGCCGCCCGGCTGGCCGTCGCCACCCCCGAGCACCGCGCCAGCACGTTGAGCGCCACGCGCTCGCCCACCAGCAGCCCGCGCGCCGGGCCCGTCACCGTCGCCACCGCCACCTTGCTGCCGCCGCCGTTGGGGTGGAGGTCCACGAGGTCGAGCGCCGCGCCCTCGGCCGCGTGCCACGTCACCGAGCACCCGCACTGCCGGAACACCTCGTCGACGAAGGGGACGCCCGCCAGGATGCCCCGGCTCTTGGCCCACAGCGTGGCCCGCCGCGCCGCGTCGCCCACGACGAAGCCGCCGTAGTCGAACGAGGGTGTGTCCTCGGCCAGCCAGGCCGTGACCTGCGTCTTCCAACTGGGCGGAAGGAGGTGCGCTGCCGCGCCGTGCTGGAGCGCCATGGTCTTGGGCTCGTGCTGTTCCGCGAGCAGGTCGAGGAAGAATGGCGAAGAGGGACGGGCGATGACTGACCACGCACCCTAAAGGCAAACCAAGAGGTCACTCTAGTGGGTAAATGAATTGTGGGACAGCACAAAAGCCGATCCAGTTTACTTCGTATTTTTTAACATGCTGTTCAAGAAGGTGGACTCAGTCTCGTGCAACGTCATCGACAGATCCGTCATCGATGAACTAGCCAAGCATGGCCTTTGTTTGACCGCCACTGAGAAAGCTTGAAGCCTCATCCATGTCATCCGTGAAGCCATAGACCCTTTTGCCGCTCGGATCGGTCGTCGTCGTGCGCTGAAGCAAATCTGCCGTGTCACGTGCCAGGACCAGGCCTTGGTGGGCGGGGGTCGGGGTAGTCTCCCAAAAAGTCCGTGCGTGCCGCCCCCCCCCCACCAAAGTTTTTCCAACCGTCAGCAATATTTCCCCAAAACACACGCGCTTAGCAACCTGTGGCTATCACGACAGGGCGCTGAACCAATGCTCTCCTCGACTCGGACAAGATGCCATCTCTTGCTACTGCTCATGGTGGCAGCATGCTGACCTCACCCAAACCATCCTCCTCCTCACCTCTCAAGCCCATACTGTCCCGCAAAACCCAGCCGCAGTCTGTCCTCGGCACCCGCCGCCGCGACGTCACCGACGACGGAGAGGCAGACAGCGAAGAACAAAGCAGACCGTCCAAGCGGCAGAAATCTGTCGTATTTGACGAGACGCTAAATACTGTCAAACAAATCGGCAACAAGACTCTGGACGAAGTCAAATCGTTCGTGCGAAAGGCCTTGGAGAATCATAGCAAAGGCGACGACGGCTACTACGAAGAGCTCAAGGAAATTTTCGCCGCGGATAGGAGCAGACGGGCAAGGCGCGAGGCTGATGGGCATGACACGGCTCAGTACCGCGAGCTGCTGCTCTACGTGCTGGCCTTGACGAGCCACACGCCTCTGCTCGCTCGTTGCCAGGGCCTTGTGATCAACGTACTGGGCTGCCACTGGCTTTCTAGGGACCATGTATTCGCCAAGGCATATGCGCGGTTTCTGTGAGCACGCCTTTGCCCGCCCTCTCTACCTCTGCCCAAGGCCCGACTAACATGAATTCCACCAGCGCTTCCTTTGTGAGCGCCCAAGGCTCATACATGAGCCAAGTTCTCTCCACCATTGTCGAGAAGTTCACAGAATCGAGGCTGCCGCCAAAGACAATCCCCGGCTATCCGCCTGTCAAGAGGACGGTCGTCAAGGACAGGCTTCATTTCGCATTGCGGTACATTCTCAAGCTGTTCCCGGCGTGTGAACCCCTTCTCCAGGGCCAAATGGGAAATCACTATCCGTCATCCGCGGACACGAGTGAAGTGCACCTTGAATACGTCGACAACCTGCTGCGGCTTCGAGAGTACACAAATCTTGGCCGCGACATTCTCGAGCTTGTCACCCTGAAGTGTTGCGAGCTGGACATTGAGATGCAGCTCGATCTTCAAGACGACAGCGACGAAACCGTCCAGCAGATCATGCAGGACATTGCAGCAACCGAGGCCCAGCTGGCAGAGAGGGAGGCGACGTCGGCTGGAGGGCTGGACTCTGACGAGGAAGATGAGGAAGACAGCGACGTCGAGTCCATTATGAGTGACGAATCTGACCTGGAAGAAATCGCCCGCATCGCCAAGATCCGAAACAAGATACAGAGCATGGACGCAATCCTCGACCGCCTGTTCTCACTATACGACCGGGAACTCTCATCAGATCTCAGCTCGGCCGATGCCTCGGACTGCTTCGAGAATATTCTTGCCGACTTTGTCAACATCATACTGATCCGATACAAATCGCGTCATAGCCAATTCGTCATATTTTGGGCTGCCCAAAAGTCCCCCGAGTTCACCTCGCGCTTCATTGGTTGCCTGCTCGACATCATCATCACCGACAGCTCGCGGACGGCATTGGACAAGCAGACAGCCGTCGCGTTCCTGACGGGCTTTGTCGCCCGGGCAGCAAAAGTAAACGGCGAGGACGTGCGACTGGTCTTCACCTGCTTGCTAGACTACATTGAATATTTTCGCAAACAGTATGAGCAGTCAGCGCTGGGCCCGGACCTCACTCGGTACCCCGTCTTCTACGCTCTCTTTCAAGGCCTTCTCTATACCTTCTGCTTCCGATGGAGGGATCTCGTCATGGTGGAAGAAGGGTCCTTCGTCGACCCCGACGACATGGCCACATACCGCCGCGCCGAACTCACGTGGGTGGATGGATTGCAAGGGCGCATCAAGGCCTGCGTGCATTCCAAGCTCAACCCGCTCAAAGTGTGCGCTCCAGCGATTGTGCAGGAGTTTGCCCGGCTCGCACATGCGTTGAACCTCATCTACGTCTACCCGCGCCTAGAGCAGAACAAGTCCATCTCGCTCTCGGCTGTCGCCCACGCGACACCTTCCGGCATGTTTCGTGACACGGGCACGTTTCACGAGGAGAGATCGACCCCCTTGCAGGCAGATTTTCCATTTGATCCGTATCAATTGCCTGTCTCCAAACGGTGGTTAGAACAGGAGCACGTGTACATCAGTTGGGATTCCCTGCCCGACCCGGCCGATAGGCGGCAGACGCACGGCGACCAGGATACTGACGACGACGAAGAGGAGGAGGAGGACGACGACGACGACGAAGAGCAGAATGGGGACCTGGAGAGCGAGGCATACGACTCGTAGGTTGCACAGCGCAGACCATCGAGGCTGCTCATCCCAGGCACGGACGGCATGGCACGGTGCCTCTTTCTTCGGCCCTTCAGGACACGTCAAATTTGTTGATGATACCACGGCATTCCGGCGTTACGAGCACGAGTAAAAAGCAGAACATGGGATGCATGGCAGTGAAAAGAAGAGTCGGGCTGGTTGTTGGGAGGCGCGTTGTGACTATTTGCGAGCAGCCATCACAACTACCGGCGTGGTGTTGGCACGAACACGCCATGTAACCCGCAATGAAGCAATCGATCCCTCTATTCGAGATCGCTCATGGTAACCGGCTTGGCGTATCCCACATGAACGTTGACAGGAGAAGCAAGTCATGGGAAACTGGGTATAGTCATATCTGTCAAGCCCCCCCATCCACCAGCCCGCGTCCATGCCCACTTAGTCCTGCCGTCTGCTGCCTTTGAACGACTTCCAGCCCTGGTCCACGTTCAAGTTCTTCCGCAGACAGCCCCGGGCATCCCTTCACCGACATTGTGGCACGCCCAAATCGCCGTCAGCACCATCGAACCCCACAGCCCGATGCAGGAGCAGTCTAGCTAGCATCCCTCCACACACAGGAAGGACGAGGGTTTGCGGCTGACAACCGCACGCAAGGGTGGCACGCTTCACGCAAGTGCTGGAGGAGGACGAGGAGGAAGAGGGCAGTAGCCGAGGCACGCTGGCTATTCGTGCTTGTCTCGATGAGGCGGGCTCCGGCAGGCCAAGGAAAGTATCGCACTGGACTCGATTTCTGTCCCATGATGGCACGCACAACCCGCGAGCGTAACAACGACCCCTACCCCCTCCCTTCCCTAGACTGGTTTCTCAAAGAGCGTGACTGACGTCGGATCCCCCAGCATCGATGCATCACTCTGTCGTCTTGTGTCGTTAGAAGCAGTCGTTGAGCGCGGTGAGGTATGGATGTCCCGGTTTGGTTCGCCAGTCGCGTCGCAAACAAGTCGAGGGTAGAAAGTTGTGGGTACAATAGACAAGGCTGGACTAACGTACACACAGCGCTGGACTAGGTACCTACTCGCTGCCGCTAACCAAGCCAAAAAAAAAAAAAAAAAAAAAAAAAAAAGACCCTTTGCTGTACGATCAACGCCTTGACAGAACCTCGCCGGGTCCTCCGGTCATCGACGACCCAGATACGCAACCATGTACATCCCCGTATATCTCATGTGTTCCACGCGCTCTCGCCCGCCACGTATGATGTGTAATCTCTGTATCCTGCTCCATGACCCAGCACGTTGCCCGTTCAAACCGGCCCCTTCCCCTGCGATTGCCCACATAGCCAGCTCGTCTCAGACGGTCGGAGACGACCCGGCCTCTTCAGGTCCCGGATTATCCATCCATGCAGAAAACTCGTCTTCATCATCTGCCATGGGTCCTGCTTCTTCTGTGTGCTTTACAGTGTTCTCACCCGTGTGCTCCGCTACTTGCTCGCGCTCGCGGTTGCGCTCGTGCTCGGGCTCCTTGTCGCCCTGCCAGTTCTCAGCCGAATGCGTTGCGCTTGATGGCGAGGAACCCTCATCTTCTGCTGGTGCCTTCACCACAAGAACGCCTTCACCGTGATCAGCCTTTGTTTCTGGCCCATCGGTCGTTTGGCGGCGCAGCGGCAACGGAGGTGGAGGGACCGTCCGCGGCAGTTCCGCCCTCGGAGAAAGTTCCCCCTCGCCTCGCAAGTCGTCGATAGCATCGCTTCGCTCGGGCAATGGGGGTGGCGGTACAGGACGCCGTCCGATCGGCTGGGCCTCCGACGCGGTGCTTTTCTCCCGGGGAGGCAACTGGGGAGGAGCCAATATGGGATCTCGGCGCGGGACGGGCGTGAGTGCCGTCTTCTTGCGCCTCTCTGGCAAGGGGAGCGGCTGTCCTGGTGGAGGCAGAGGTCTTCCGCGCCCGATGGGCTGGTTGAGGTCCAAAGTCGAGTCCATGTCACCAGGCAGGGTGCCGCTACTCCTGGCTTGTACAGCCTCATTATGCCGCTGCAGTGCATTCAGACCCCAGCGCCGTGCGGATGCCGCCGCGTTGGACACGGCCGCAAGAGCCGTCCTTTTCTGCTGGTCCTGTACCCCCGGCGAGCCAGGAGTTGAGGAGCCCATTTTGGTGCCCTCCTTTCGGGCAAACAGACCTCGTCCGTTCTGGCTGACAGATCCCCGTGTAGACAAGCTAGGAGACGTAGCCCTGGTGCCCTCCCCGGAACTGGCAACCGTCGAAGCAGTGCCCCGTCTTCGTTGTGATGATGACTGTGTCGTTGCCTCGACTTCTTTTTCAGTGTCCGTCGCCTCGCGCGAAGACGAAGAGGAATCGTTTGCAGGCTTGGTTGTGACGTATGGTTGAAAAGGGCTTGCAGTCGAGTGTGGTATAGATTCGCCACCCGGAGACGACGCCGATGAAGCAACCCTAGACTGAGCCGAGAGTGTGGCCATGGCGTTGATTGCTGGACTTTTATTTGAGGGAGACGTCGACGGCTTGAACAACTGAGCATTCGTCGCATCTGTCCCGGTGGTAGGCGTGGGCGGATTGACGAGTGATGCAGACCGAGCTGTCCTCGGAATGGAAGGTGTTATGCTCCCGGTATCGACACTTGACGATGAGGCAAATGGTGCCGAGGACACGGAGATGTCACTCTTCTTCTTTTGCGGCAGCCTCCGTCCGAAAAGACCAGTGCGTTCCTTTTCGTGCTCCGCCCTGACGGGGGCCAGCTCAAAGTCTTGCTTGACTTCATGCTGGCTGTGGTCGTCCCCGAACCGATCCGTATCCTCATTGTCGTCGTTCTGACCGATAACAGCGTCGACGAAGGCCGTACCCTCGGCCTCGGACGTCGGCTCGGCGGTCCTGTTGTCCTCAAAGATGCCGCCTCTCCACTTCTTGCCCTGGGTCCGGAAGAAGGCGACGTCGTCCCAAAACGGGAGCACCAGAGTCTCGGCGACTACTTCCTTAATTCTGTTTTCAATCTGGCGCAGGATGACAGTGTACGTGATCTGTCGAGAGCTGACAATCGGTTCGATGGTCATGTCCATCTTGGGCATTTGTTGGAAGGAGAACCACATGCGGTTGCTCGGCGGTGGCTTGATCTTGAACAGCATATGTCCTTCCAACTTCCGAAGAACCACGGCAAGGACGAGGTTCACCTCGCGTACCTTGAACCGGGTTCCCAGATCAATGCGAGCTGTGGCGGCAACTTCCAGCCGAAAGTTTCCAGTGTACTTGACATCCAGCTCGACGCCGCATTCGCCCTCGATGGTGAGATCGCGTAAACGAGGATTGGTGATGAAGGGCGCCGACTCCCCCGTGTCGATGTTCCTGATTGCAATATTTGACAGGAAGGTCGGTTTCTTCACTCGGGACATCTTCTTCTCGAGCTTCTCCCGGACGTAATCTTCCAACTCTTTGGTCTTGTGGATGCCGAGGAAAATCCTGCCAATCATGCCGTTGAGCCATCTGGTTTGCATATGCTCCTCGGAAGAGTGAAGTTTCTGCACGAGGCTGATGATGTTCTTCACGTCAAACTGGAGTGGGGACGGTGGCTTGTCCTGGGATCCGATACCCAACTCCTGGTTGCGCAACAGGGCGAAGTAGAAGTCCTCTTTGGCTGAACAGTTCTCGGAGAAGAGAAAGAACGGCTTCGAGAGCTGACTCTCTGGGCGCAGCTCGGACGCGTCCGGCCTCCTCGAAAGACAAATGGCATTTCTCTTGATGAAAAGCTCGCCTTCGGCCGTTGGCTCTTCCCCGGCATACAGGCTGATGTCATGGTGGCCCAAGGATACGACGTGCCGCACCTCCAACTGTTCGTCGTCGTCGAAAAGCATCAAGTGCCCGTGCCTGGGGCGAATGACTGTGTCAGCCTTCATCCGACCACAGCGGCGTCGCCGGCCGCGTGAGCAATAACCAACCTGAGAACGACGTAGAAGACATTCCCCGCCTTCTTTGGCCGCTGGCTTGTGTTGTTGTTCTTATCCAACGGTCCAGTAACGGGCTTCCTGTCGAAAATGCTCCGGTACATGGTCTGGTACACGCTCGGGCTCGGCGCGGCCACGGTGGCAGACCCGACCGGCGTGGCTCGTTCGATGGGCTTCGCATTGATCCCCATGGGAACATATTCACGACAGACGGCGAAGTAGCCTGCGGCCACGTCGGGCTCCGACGCCCTCGCCATCTTGCCATGGTCTTTTTGTGCGGCCTTCACGGCGTTGACGTCATCGCCGGGCTGCACGATCGCGTCTTCGGCAGATTCGAGTCTCGGGTCGACGTCCTCGCGGTACGGAGAGGTATAGTACACGTGCACCAGCAAAATGCCAGCCACCAACGGGAGGAAGGTCAGGCCGCCGAGGAGGTAGGTCAGGAGGAAAGCTGTCCAGCTCATGATTTCTTGCCGCAGATCGGCGGCAGAGAAATCACCGTCAAGTCTCTGCTACCTGCGCGGAATGACGGGGTCGAGAGGCATCATCAAGAACGTTCGATGCCTGCCACCAGGACTTGGCTTTCGAGTCACAACAACGGACCGAAGAATGACAGAGTAAGTCGCAGCCCAGGTGGCCGCGAGCATGTCGCCCCGCGGAGTCGCTGATTGGTTGTGCTCCGTAACGGCCCGAAACCCCCGGAGGCAGACACCCCAGGCTTGGCATCACGCTAACATCGCGCGACGGAGCGCGCCCCATCGATACTTGGTAGCTAGAGGAATCTAGGATCTCGAGTAGCCGCAGGTAGGCACGCTTTGCTATTATACTACTGCATTTTGGTCTTCCTCATGTGCTTCTGCTCAGTCAGTAGATCGGCGAGCACAGTGCTGCACGTGATCTCATACGCCTCAAGACTAGAGGCACCTCTGCCCTTAGAGAGCTTCACCTGGCGATTATCTCGTTTCCGTGTTTGCGGAGGAACGACAGCGCCCAGAACAGCTGCCCTTGGCTGTGTAGCCTGGCGGTGTAGCCTGCAATGTACCGAGGTAACATGAAGAATGCGTGCAGCAGCGACCCCTTTCCCCACTGTACAGCAATTCGCGTTCTCCATGCCGTCTGGTATTTTGATTCCTAAGGGCGTGGTACCCGTCCCTGTGGGAAAGGAGCATTCCCCATTTCGTGAGCTCAGACACCCAATGCAAGTAGTCCCTTTGAAAACAAGCCAACCGCTGCCATCGCCTCCGCCACATGAACCCCAACCATCCCTGTGCCGCTCTAAATCGTGGTCTCGTAAGGAATAGGCGCAAGGGTTTCAGGCTTGTTGTCCTTGAGAGAAACGGTGCGAGCCTCCCGGGGAGGAGCCGGTAGCCGCTTCAGCTGCACGACCTGTCCATCGGCCTTGGCCTTCTTCTTCAACTCGGCGTTCTCCTTCACACGTCGCAGGAACCCGTCTCGTGACTTGGAGGGCTGAATGTGCTCGATACGGACATTGAGGCGCTTTTCGATGTACCGGTGCTTGACCTTCTTGTAGATGATGATACCAACGGCCGACTTGGTGACATTGTAGATGACTCCAGTCTTGCCGTGGTAGACCTTATGAGCCATACTGTTGCGCATATGTAATCAGCGGGTGATGCATCCCGGCCTCATCTTCCAAACCACGTCCACGTTGGGTGGGTATATTTTCGCCCTCGTCTGGCCAAGTCTTCGAGGGTATCGTTTTCGCCCTGGTCGCAGGAGGAATTGCTTACCCCTTTTGAACGGCACCATTCACCTTGATATCAACAATGTCGCCGACCCTGGCCAATGTGAGTAAATGCGGAGTTGGTTCGATCGCGCTCCAGGTATCATAACATACTTGTATTGACGGAGGTACGTGGACAGCCGGATCATGCCCTTCTGCCGGAATTTCCGGGAGAAGGCGTATCTCGTGCCGGCGCGAAGACCTGCTGCGTGACCCATGGTGCCTGTGTCGAGGTTTCGCCGCGAGTCGAAAGTTGGTTGGGATCACAAAACTGGGACGCGAAGTTGCTGGTGTGCCAAAATTCCCCTCGGGCGCCTGTCCTGCCGAATGGTGGGTCGTTAGGGCAAGATAACCGAGTGTGGACCGTACAAGAAAAAGCGATAAGAATGCTCACTGTAAGGCGCTGCGTGGTCTTTCATTGTTGTAAGGCCCCGGTGGAGCACAGACCACTGATTATTTTCGAGCCCACATATTCCCTGACTTGCTAGAGGTCTGCGCACAAATTATCATCTGTCGAGGACTTCAATCTCGAGAGAAGCCAGACCGCGTCAAGATGGCTCCTCGCTCGTACTCAAAGACCTACAAGGTTCCGCGTCGTCCCTTTGAGGCCGCTCGACTGTTAGTCTGATCCTTGATTGCGACAATTTTGGCTTGGCTTTCCTCAGCCGCCGTGGAGAGCATGCGGCTTTGGTCTGCGCTGCGCCTTGCTTCTCGAAGACCATCAACGGCCACTGAGCGCAGCTTGTCTGTTGCTTACACCGTGATGTGATCCCGACTGACTTGGGGGACCCCTAGGGACTCTGAACTGAAGCTTGTGGGCGAGTATGGCCTGAAGAACAAGCGCGAGGTCTGGCGCGTGCTTCTCACGCTCTCCAAGATTCGTCGTGCTGCTCGGTGAGACCTGATCCCCTCGAATTGACTCTCTCCTTATTCTAGACACACGGCCACGTGCTGACATCACTTCCCGCAGTCAACTTCTCACCCTCGACGAAAAGGATCCCAAGCGCCTCTTCGAGGGCAACGCCCTGATTCGCCGTCTGGTGCGTGTCGGCGTGCTCGACGAGTCGCGCATGAAGCTCGATTATGTGCTTGCCCTCAAGGCCGAGGACTTCTTGGAGCGTCGTCTGCAGACCTGTAAGCTGAACTTCATCCGACGGAATGGCCCTGACTTCCATTTGGGAAGGGGCAAACAGGACTAAGTTCGATTCTCGGTCAACGGTGCTAATGCCGCCTACTTAGGCGTCTACAAGCTTGGTCTCGCCAAGTCGATTCACCACGCTCGTGTCCTGATCCGCCAACGCCACATCCGCGTCGGCAAGCAGATCGTCAATGTTCCTTCTTTCATCGTTCGGTTGGACTCGCAGAAGCACATCGACTTCGCTCTCACCTCGCCGTTCGGTGGTGGCCGCCCAGGTCGCGTCCGCAGAAAGAAGGCCAAGGCCGCGGAGAAAGGCGATGATGCCGGCGATGATGAGGAGGATGACGAGTGAACGGTTGCGGCTTCCATCGTTCGGCATGAAGAGGTGACGCTAGGCTAGGGCTGGGACATCGGTGTTGGCGTGCATCGAGTTAAGGTCATTGACACGGCGTTTGTTCATTTTGACTGGCTCCGCAAAACCCGAAAACGTTCAGCACGTGCCATGCTCTGCTCTGATGACTGCCATATTCTGTTCTCACCAATTGTGACTGAATCTTGCCAACCTTGTGATAACTTTGGTGGTATGACCGAGCCATCATCCTCATCGTCATTAAATCCAGGCCGTTTTCAATAGCCGAGACATAACGAGACGATGGCTATGGTTTCCATCACGTTGAACCCTTTTGTACCTGCTTGCCTGCCTCCCCCGTGCAATAGCTGTTCTTGACAAACGAACGACAGCACGCGTAACCCCATTTGAAGTCCGACCACCAGCTCCCCCATATCGATGTATGATTCCCAGGAAACACGTCTTCCGCGTACTTTGACTTGGTTGACCTGCCTGGTGCGCCCTTGATGAGACCAGCTTCGTCGTATTCAACGAACTCCTCCTTCGTTGCTCCGGCAAGTTCCTTGATGGCCTCGGGCATCTTGGGCTGTTCGCCATATTGGCTCGCGAGTATCTCGGCTCGTTTCTGGCGTTTTCGCTCCCGTTCCTCTGCCTCTATCTTCTGCAGGAAGGCGCCCGCGGTCGGGTTTGCCTGGAGATGGAGACTGGTGTCGCCTGTCATCTCTTGCTTCTCCCAAGCATACCGCTGTGCTTTCTCGAATTCGCTCGCCTCGCCGGAGCCCCGCAGGAAGTTTTCCTCGGCAAAGAGCGCTGCGGACTTGTCGCTAACGGCTCCTGGGTCCACGAGCGCTCGCTTCTTGGGGTTGTATTTCGCCGACTCGGGATCGAGGTTGAGCAGATACTTTGCCGTGTCCTCGCGTATCCGGATAGACTGCTTGATCGACTTGTCGCGGCCCATCTCCGATTCCTCGGCGTACTTGAACCCCTTTTCGTAATCGCCCTTCTCCTCTTCGTCCTCTTCTCCCTCCAGATCCTCACCATTCTCCTTGTTCGACGCTGCCAGTGCTGCCTGCGCCGCCCGTCTGGCCTCCTCCTTCATCTCGTACTCCTCTACCACCTCCTTGTACTGCTGTGGGTCATAGCCGTGGTACGCATCCCTCTTCGCGTCCCAGCCCATTCCCCCCGCACCTCCCTTGGCCGCGTCGTTCCCGTCGACGCTGAATTCCGGCGCGACCTCCCGATCCGCCTGTATATCGCGGCCCGTAAACCTGGCGCCCACCTTGCGCGGCCGCTCGAGGCACGACTTGCGCGAGTGGCCCATGGCCCCGCAGTTCTCGCACGCGCCCTTGCGGTACTTGGTCGCCGCCGGGCCCGTCTTCTTGGGCTTCCGGATCTCCGTCCACAGCACCGACCCCTGCTCCAGCGCCGTACGCGGCGCGCGCTGGTGCTGCAATGAGTCCTCGCTCGACTCGAGGTCGCCCAGGTAGAAGGGCGTCTTGGAGATGAAGGAGGGGATGTACTCGTTCTCCTCCTTGCGCGCGGCGCTGACGCCGCCGCCGCCGCTGGTCGAGACGGTGGGTTTCGTCGAGGCCATGGCGCTGGCGCGCGGATCAGGACGCCGCGGGGGAGGCATGTTGGGGTCGTTTGGACGTGCGTGATGATGCTGGGCCTGGTCTGCAATGGACCTGTAGTACCTCTACGAAGCAGGCAGCTGACGAGCGTTTGCTCGGGGCTACATTCAGCGTCAAAGCTTGAGAACGGAGCCGAGGTTGACTAAGCGCCGACTGAGACCTAATAATGCAGCAACGCCGGCGTGGACCCACTCCGGTCAAGTGACTACGCGTCGAACGCGTCGAGTCCGGACGTCCTGGTCGACATTGCAAGTCACTGCCTCAACAACATGGAATAGAACCGGTCACATGCGAAAGGTGCCCAAAGTCTTTCTCTTACCTGGGATTTACAACCGTTCAGAAACGCGTTCTTTCCCAAGTATCACACCATGGACGATTTCACCCCCGCCAACACCACCCCCATCCGCCCGACCACTGCCAGTGCGACCAGCGTCACGCGGAATTCCATTCGCACGCCAGGAAGCGTCGCCGGTCGCCTGGCCTCCTCGCAGCGCATAAACTACCAAGGCCCGCCCGCCTCCGTCCGGCGCAATGCACCGGCCGCCACGACACCGCACGGGCAGGCGGCGATGCGCGCCTTCGACTCGCGGCGCGCCGCCATCATGACACCGCGCCGTGACCGTCTGCGGCGGCGCAGCGCGCGCGAGGAGCGCGAGACGCCGCGAAACGTGCTCCGGGGCCTTAGCAGGGCGCTGGCGCCCACGTCGCAAGCCGTCGCGACGTCGTCGTCGTCTCCCGGGGAGGGCGCCGAGGGCGACGGCGGGCGGCGACGGAGCCTGGGTGCAGGTCGGGCGTCGATATCGGGCGGCGGCCGGTTCGCTGGGTACGAGGACGACGATGACGAGGACGAGGACTTGCCGATCGATCGGCCGCGGCTTTCCTTGCCCATCGACGCCGAGGACGACAGTGACCTGTATCCACATCGGTCCGCGGGATTGGAAGATGAGAACTTCACACTGCAGTCGATCGAAATTCCGAGGCGGGCTCTAAGTGAGCAGCCACCTGGCCGAATATCTCTGGAAAGCACGCGGATGAGTGATTACTTCCGCCACGTCGATTTCGACGACGAGGAGGTCGGCGTCGATTCTGGCTTCTTTCCACCCCGAATGCCTGTGGAGGATGGAGTGGCTGGTACAGAGACAGTTGCGGCAGATGACGTGACTTATGAAAGGCAAGTTCCACGTTGCTTGCCCAGCTATTCGAGATATATACTGACACAAGGCCAGGCTGGACGCTGAGGTTGAACGCCGCGACACTGGGCGCGCGAGTGACTTTGGACTGGAGGTACCGGTGGAAGGCAATGAGACTACCTTCATAGTGGCCCCGCAAATACAGGAGTCGCCGTCTCGATTATCAATGGGTCTGGGGCAGGGAGCCTCTGAATTGGAACCATCCGCCGGCCGTAGCTCAGATGACGAGAACGACGATGGTGGCGGCGACGGCGGCGACGGCGGCGACGGTGCCTCTATGGGTGACCTGGTGGACTGGCCGAACGAGCACGACAACCTCGACGCTGGCGATTCTGTCGCGATAAACGACAGACTTGCGCGTGGCAAATCGAAGAAGCGAGTCAAGCTGTCGAAACACGGCATCCAATACACATCTCTTCCCGCAGCCGTTATTAAGCGCCTTGCACAAACATTTGCAAACTCCAGCGGCATAAAGGGAAAAATCAGTTCAGATGCTTTGAACGCCCTCTCGCAAGCGTCCGATTGGTTCTTTGAGCAGTTGGGAGATGACTTGAGCGCGTACGCCAAACATGCTGGCCGAAAAACCATCAACGAGATCGATGGGCAGACCCTGATGAAAAGGTAAATATTTCCACAAACCCCCACCAGTGTTGGTCAATCATTCTGATGTAATCCCTCCTTGGCGCTCGACGTAGACAACGTCAGATCACGTCAACCAACACGGCATTTTCGCTGGCAGAGCGATACCTGCCTCGAGAGTCGCTCCAGGAATTGCGTATGACCGTCCCTCCGTCAACTGGCAGGAAGAGGAAGGTGCATGACCGACGCGTGGATCATGGGGAAGAAAGCTGAACCGAAGAGGTTCCCAACGACCGGAGAATTCTACCAGTTCTTGTTCATCCTCACACGCCGCGTCATGTCCGAGGGTGGTTTCTTGACCACCAAATAGAACATGATTGCGGTCGCGAAGGACAAGCCGTACCTGAAAGGGCGTCAGGATCAGCGCCCGAGCGCATGAAAGGGTTGAGGTGGACGGCCTTGAGGACTACGAACCAAGTGAATATGTATTGCGCATGATTGTTGCGCAGATTAACCTCGGCCGGCCTACCCAAGGGTATGCCCTTGGCAGTGTAATCAAACACTTGTTCGAAGGAGGGGTCTGTTATGACAGCAATGTTAGCGCTGGGCAGGTCAGGTTGAAGAATCGAGGGGTCAAGTAGAACAGCAGTCGAGACCTACTCATCGTCTGCTCAATCCAGACGGCCTGGCTACCCGTCAACGCCGCCATTTGCTGCACATCAGGGAAGTAGAATTCCCCCTTATCTGGCCTGTTCTCTGGCGTAAAAATGTTCTTCTTCCACGGCTCCCTCAGCATGCCCTCCACCCTGACCTCGCCCATCGGCAGCGCAGCGGGATCCCGGCTCTTCTGGTCCCTCATGCTCTTCGCGATCCACCCCCTGTTCACGAGAACCGTGGAGCCCTCTCCGTGTGTCGCCATGCGGTCCAGCGGCGTTACCACCATGTATCCCTGCTCCCCATCGCGCATGCGCGGCCCGATCAGCATCTCGTCGGCGTGCCGATAGTGCCCGGACGTGAAGACGCGCCGGTAGTCGAAGTCATTGACGGCGGCGGGGTCGATGCGTGGTGGCAAGGGGAGGGGCTCGCGCACGAGTCTGTCCTCGCTCTTGGCAATGATTTCGCTCTTCCATTTCAGGCGATAGATCTGCCATGTTCCCAGACCAAAGGCGGTGATGGGGATGATGGCTGTGGGCAGGAAGCTCGGTGTTAGCTGCGGATCCTGTCTCGTATGCAGCTGGGTATCTCGGCAGCCGCACCCAAGATGAGCAGACCTGGCCCATGTTTCCGTCCTGTCCGTACGAGTTGGGGCGGGTTGTCGATTATGGAGGTGAAATTCGGGTCATCAGCCGGTTGCCGGTAGCCGCGTCGCTGTGCGCAAGCTGCCCATCGCTGGGAGATCGCTTCCCCGGATGGGACCCTGCGCCGTGGCCGCGTTGCCGCATGCGCGTACTGCAGAAGAAGCTTGCGGTTCTTGGACGTCCTCAGCAAACAAGTCGAACTGTTCATGGTGTTGGCTGGCGGTTATTGGTTGCCGGATGCACATGTAGTCCCTCTGCAGAGCGTTTGGAAGTTTGCGAGCGGGCCGATCTTCCGATCCTCCGTTCCGCCCGGCATTGCGGTCAAAAGTGGGCCCCGCCCGGAGTGCTCCTGGCCAGCTGTTGGATTCCCCGGGTCCAAGTGCTTGATGGTGTGTGTTGATCTAGTCTGTGCTCTCTGTCCCCAATGCTGACCTGCGTGTTGGAATCCGCGGGTCTAAGTGATTGATTCTGTGTATTGATCTCGTCTCTGCATCTCTCGCCCTAGGGCCTGCTGCCTGCCCTTTTCTTCCCTCCTCCCCTACTGCGCTTACGCGCCTGGAAAAAAAGCTTAATCTGTTTGATATAGGTAAATGTAGCTATATCTATCTTAATTGATAGGGCCTTTCCATGCCCTACACCTATTACTAATAGGCCTTCCTATACCCTATACCTAACATAGATACTAGAGTTCTACTAAAGTGATATAAGTGCGATATTTGTCAATTCGCTCTTACTATAGTAGGAGACTTTAGGTGATAAGGAATAAAACAACAATGTAGAGAAAGAGCAAGAACAAAGCGTAAGCTACTAAGCAAGTAACGTATAACGATTCCTATTAATTCTGTCATGAATTAATGTTCTCTGTCCTAGTCTATAGCCTCTCTCTAACCTTAGATATATAGATAGATTCTATTACGCTATCTGATCCCCGTAGGGGATATCTAGGTGGGCTAAACTAGTGCTATAGGAAAACCGTACAACGGGTGAAAAACCTATAACCGTATATAGGGAAAAAAGGGGGGTGTGATAGGGGGTAGGCTAATCTTCACCAGAGTAGATACCGCCCTTTTAGGAGTATAAAAACATACTGCCTAAAGGGGTATAGGCTAGACCGCTCCTAGCCTCTAAGCAACCGAGTATTCTAGTAGTCTAGTAGCGATATGGCGAACTAGGGGGCGAACAGCGCTGCCGCCCCCTTTTTCGAGTCTATAGAGAAAGCTATATATATCCCCTCTTTCCCTCTCCTTAAAGGAGGCTAAAGGGTAGGCCAGGCAACCGTCGAATAAATGTTAGATGTCCTTTATAGCTAGGTGGTAGCGGCAGAGGGGGTTATCAACCCTAGGCACCTTATAGGTATATAGGAATCCTCTTAGGCCTATCTTCCCTATATAGGCCTGTATTAGTAGCGAGCTTTCAGCCTTAGAGAGGTTATAGTAGCGTCTTTGGAAGGCCTCCTTAAAGGCCTTAGCTAGGTTTTCCTCTTAAAAGGTAGCCTTAGCTAATTTCTCTAAGAGGCTCTCTGTATAGGGGTTATAACCGGAGGCCCTAGCCTTCTGTAAATAGCAATCCTTCTAGGCGGTATAAAGGGGTTCCTTATTAATAGCCTTCCTTAGTTGTTAGTAGTGCTACTAGGCTGTTGCTTCCCTTTTTCTTTCTTGCTTTATACGCCTACCTAAGGGGAGGCTGGTCCTAGGGGTCCTACTTCTAAGGGTAAAGCGTAGGGCTTCCTTCTACTTAGCCACTTCTTCCCCTATAGCCCTATTTATTCTAGCCTAGCTAGAGAAAGAGAGGGCGTTAAGGTAGAGGTTAAGGGGGGGGATGTTAGCCTTATAGTAGAGGCTTTAGATTAGTATTCTCTTATAGGCCCCTATAACTCTCCTTAGGGCCTTATTTTCGGCTGCTAGTAGGCCTCTAGTTATACCCTATGGCCTATTTAGTGTTGTAGGTGTAGGGGTATGCTAGGCTAAGGCTATATAGGCTAGGACTGGCCTTATTACTGCTATATATAGGAGCCTAGTCTTTTCGATCCTAGGTCCCTAGGTCTTTCCAGCTAGTCTAGTAATAATAAGGGACTGTGTTTTTAGCTTCTACCGTAGGGTATTAGCATAGGCCTTTTAGATAAGCTTAGGGTTTAGCTAAACCTCTAGAAAACAGGCCTCTATAGCTGGTTATAGAGGGGGGGAGTCCTCTATTAGTCCTAGGTTAATAGGGTTAGTCTAGGGCCTTCTTCTAGGGGGGAAGTGTATAAGCTTGCTCTTTACTGCTAAAAAGGTAACCCTGGCGGTTGTTACCCAGTCTAGGCACTCTCTCTAGGCTTCTTCTAGCTGCCTAACCGTTATTATAGCTTCTCTATTAAAGGCTAGTAGATTAGTATTGTCTATATAGCCTATAGTAGAGATAGTAGGGTATTTCCTCTCTAATCTTTCGTATAGGAGGTATAGGTATAGGACTAAAAGGATTGGTGAAAGTAATAAGCCCTAGGGTACTCCTATTAGTACCGGGATTTGCTGGCTCTTTTAGCCGTTAAATAAGAGGCTAGTAGTCCTAGAGGAAAGGAATTCCTTTAGCTAGGATAGTAGCCAGGTAGATAGCCCTAGCTAGTCTAGTATAGCTAGAAGTCTATTATAAGGGATACTATCGAAATACTATGATAGGTCTAGCTATAGGAGGGAGGCCCCGGCTTTATATTTCCATACCTCCTAGACCTAAGCTATAAGAAGGTATATAGCTAATTCGATAGATAGCAGCAGTAGCCCTATTACGTTGCTGGAATTAGCTTAAAAGCTTCGACTATATCCCTTATCTTAGTCCCTATAACTTTTTCTAGGACCTTGCTAATGCAGTTAAGCAGGGCTATAGGTTAGTAGCCTCTAGGGGTATTATAGGTATCTGGCTGTTTTTCTAGCTTAGGAAGGACAATAGTAACCGCTTCCTTATATTCCTATAGATAGAAGCTATAGAGGAAGGATTTCAAGGCTAGTATAGTAAGGGCCTTGTATAAGGGGTTACTACAGGCCTTTAGAAAGCCTATAGGAAGTCCGTCAGGTCCTAGTACTTTCTAGGGTTTTGTTGTTTTAATAGCCTCTTTTATATTGTCCGGCCTAACTGTCTAGCTAACTAGTAGCCTAGGGCCTATTAGGGGTTCCTCCGGGCTATCCTCCTAGAGGGAGGGGGGGAAGAAGCATACTGAAAGGGCCTTTATCTTCTCCTAGAAGGTATTGGCCTGTCCAAGGGTTAGCAGCTTAGGAGGGGGTAGGGCGGTAGTACTTTATAGCCTAGCCTATCTTTCTAATTACTAGAGCTTCTCTGGCTTTTCTCTAGCCTTTTATAGAAAGGCCCTCTAGGTCTTCCTTTTACTTTCTTTTATAGCTTTTATTTGCTCTTTCTAGGCTGACTTGTAGGCGGTAAGGAGGGCCTGGTTATTAGGGGAGCGTTAGAGCCGTCTTTCTGCCCTTTTTCTCTCCTAGACTACCTAGTAGATTTCGTTGTTCTACTAGGGGGCATTCCTCCTTCTAGTAGTTACTAGGGCTTCTTTAGGGGTTGTAGCCCTAGCAATACGCTGGAGTTCCTTTAATAGTTGCTTATAGGCCTCCTAGAGCTTAGCTAGGTTAGAGAGGCGTAATAGATATCTATAGCCCCCTATATTATATATTAGAGAGCTAGCCTCTCTTCCTACCCCCTCCTTATTCATCTTCTTCCACTGGAATTAAGGGGGCAGTAGTAGGGCTTCTATATTTTCTAGGTTAATATCCAGTACCTAAGGGTAGTAGTCTAAGCATAAGTGTATATCTAAGCTAGTATAGGAGCAGGTAAGGCTACTACTAAGCTAGAAATGGTCGATAGTCAAGGCCCTGCCTACTTAGCTCCCCTATAGCGCCCTAGTTTTAGCGCTGTAGGGGGTGCAGAGGGTAAGTCCCTGCTCTACTATTAATAGTAGTAGGTCTTCTAACCTAGGGCTAAAGCGGTTGTATTGGTCCTATAGGGGGTAGTAAAGGTTAAAGTCCCTAGCTAGAAGGTAAAGGCCTAGGTAGGCGTTGATCTTCCCCTTTATTTCTTCTATAAGGGGGGTTAGGCCAGTCTAGGGTTCAGGGTTATTATATAGGGACTAGACTGTAAAGGGGCTGTTCTTAGTCTATATAGTAGCCTTAGCCTAGTTTAAGCTAGAGCTGTAAGTCCATATTACTAGTAGGAGTAATTTGTAGATATAAAGTAAGGCTCGTCCGTTAGAGGTAAAAACAAGGTAGTAGGGGGCTGATCTAGGGCAGTAAGTAGAGTGCTATACCTGCCTATTTATCCAGGGCTCTTATATAGCAAGTATTTCTTCTTTTACTTTAGAAAGTAGTACTTCTTATACTTCCTTCGAGCCCTATACGTTTTAGAGGCGTACCTTTATATCTCTATCTCCTCTAGCTATATAGTAGGCAGTGGTTGTTATATAGTAGTAGCATTAGCTAGTCTAGTATCCAGGTCCGGTCTAGGTCTAGCATCTAGGGGTCTAGGGGCTCCTATAGGCTCTAGGGTTCTAGTAGGTCTTATAGCCTCTTTAGGACTTATAGCCGGCGTAGAGGAAGGGGGGGTTTAGCCGCTTAGGTAGCTAAAGCAGGCAGTAATTGTACTTTGGTTAGGGGTTAACCCTCTTAATACTATTAGTCAGCCTCTCTATCTCTTTCCTAAGACTATAGTATAGCCTTCTTCCCCCTCCTCTTATAATAAGGCCTGCTAGGGGGGGTGTTATTGCTATTATTGCTGTTGCTACTATTGCTGTTACTGTTAGTACTGGTATAAGGGCGGTTAGTTATTGTTAAAGGCCTTAGGCCTAGAACGTAGATATCCCTTAGCCTGTGCCTATGCCTCTTTTAGGTAGGGGCAGGCCTCTAAGCAGGTATAGTAAGCTTAGCGGCAGTTGTAGTAGCAGGGTACCCTAGAGCAGGTAGGGGCTTCTAGCGTAGTATAGCTATTAGTACTATAGTTATAGCAGATCTCTTCCTTACTCCGGCATACCTTAGCCCTATAGCCCTATTTCCAGTACTATAGGTATTAGATAGGCTTAGCTTCGTCGATCCAGGGCTCTGCTTCTAGGGCTTAGCAGCTCTAGAAGACCCCCTCCTTACAGGCCTTCTAGGCTGCCTCTAAGGAGGTAAAGGCTATTAGTACCTTAACCCTAGTCCTTTCTAGCCTTTAAGGGTGCTAGACTTTTACCCTAACCGCTATAGGATATTACTTTTTAGCTTCTTCTAGTAGACCTTCCTCTATAACCCGGTTATAGACTATAAGGCCTTTAACCGCTACTACCTAGGTTGTAGTATATAGGGAGGCCTTCTCTCTAAAGGCCCTTATAATCTAGGCAGTATTGTTCTCTAGGCTCTTTTTTATCTCTATGTTCTCTATAATAAGTAGGAGGTTACCGCTAGAGAGCGTCTGAACCTTCTAAATAGCTAGGCCAAAAGCCTATTAGATAGCCTATACTACCTTTAGGGCAGATTTAGCTAGTACCTATTGTTAGGCTAAGCCTAGTCGGATAAGCACCTAGCGCTCTATGCTAGGCCTAGTTGCCTTACTAGCTATTAGCTTACTAGCTATATTAGCCTAGGTAGGGGCTATAGGCTAGGAGTGGCTAGGCTATTGCTGTTATTGCTACTATTACTGTTAGTAGTAGCTAGGCTGCTAATAGTGTTACTAGTACTGTAGTTTAGGCGTTCCTAGGGCAGTAGGGCAGTTTTAGGGTGCTAGAGCTGTTGCTATAGCTAGGGCTTCTTTAGGCGGTTCCTAGAGTAGGGCTATAAGGGCGATTTACCTGGCTTTAGTAGTCGCTTCTACTATACTATAGAAGTTAGTACTATCCTTAGCTAGGCTAATTATCTAGTCTAGGAGGCTAGAAAGCGTAAGGGCAAGCTTAAGGGGGCTAAGGGCAGCCTAGGCGGTTTTCTTAGTTGCTAGGGCGATCTGGTCGGCCTTAGTAGCACTATTATTGTTTTCTTCTTTCTCTGTATTTTTCTCTGATTTTTTCCCCAGCTTTTTCAAGGTTTTCTAGCTAGAGGGGGTTAGGGCTAGGGCGTGCCGGCTACCATTTAGGCCCCTAAGGAAAGGGGCAAAGACGTTGGTTAAGGGGGGGGCGCTAATCGTAGGGGCATTGATAGTAGGGGGGGCGCTAGAGCTAGGTACTATAGGTACTATGGTTATAGCGCCTATAGCAGTCTCTTTAGCAGTAATAGAGGTAGTAGTTTAGCAGTCTTCTATCTCTATATTACTGTTTAGGTAGTCTATGCTCAGGGGTTAGTCCGTACTTAGGGGCTGGCTTAGGGGCTGTCTTAGGGGGTTGTTATTGTTGTCGTTGGCTATAGGTAGGGCAGGGTTGCCAGGGCACAGAGCCGCATTAGTAGCCTGTACACGAGGAAATTGCAGTTATAAAAGGGCAGCTAGGCTCGCCATTTTCTGCATTTTCGCACGCCTAGGGCTGTCGCGTAACCGACAGCGCTACAGCGAAAATTGGCGGGTGTTATGTCCTCAATCGGACGGTTCGAATGGATGTAGTTGCACGCGATTTGGTGTAGTTTTGACCAAGAACTCGTTTTTCGTTTTTAGGTGTCGTTTTTAACCTTAGATATATAGCGTTATAGCTATGTATTCTATACTAGGGTTTAACCTAGTATAGGTAAAGGGGTTTTACCCTATACCTAGATCCTATGACTAAGCTATCCTCCCTATAGTTATAGGTTATAACTAATAATAGCTCTCTTTCTTTTTAGTTATAGCTGTTATAGGCTTGACATATGCACTTATATAGGGCTAGCTAGGACCCTGCCCATATATATATCTAGGGCTCTATAGCCCTATCTCCTCCTCTTGTTGTATAACAACTTATCTTCTTACCTTTTCCTTACTTAGACCTTAATAGTTTATTATACTAGAAAATCCTTTTACTTTTTTATAGGGATATAAGCAAGGATTACTATCCTTCTATAAGTCGCCTATAACTCTTCCTAAGCCCTACCCCTATCCCCTATCCCTTACCCCTATCCCTATCCCTATTCTAATCCCTATTCCTATTACTATTCCTATTCCTATTCCTATCCCCATCCCTAAATAATAAGAGCTATCCGGGAAAACCTAGAAGAATGAGACCCCCTAAAAAGCTATACTTGTTAGTAGGTTTCCGGAGATCGTAGTGACCTAAAACGATAAGAGCAAAGCAAGCAGCAAGGAAATACTAGTTCAAGTTCTAGTTCTGGATTATCATGTCTCCCTCTATCTAAAAGGTAGTTACGTACCCCTTAAATACCTATATTAAGCGGAGCGCTCGTTAGTAACTATCACGTAGTATATAGATGCGCCACTTATAGCTGTCGTACAAGTAGCATAGTATACGCCCTATTCTCTAGAGCGAAGTGCTTATACGCTATATAGTTATAGGGATCAGCACCTAATCCCCCTTACTGTAATTAATACTAGTAACTCTTCTTTTATAACTACGCTAGTACTTTATCAACTGAAATAGGAAATCCCAGATTATTTCGCTCCCCTTATTGCTAGAATAGGAAATGCTAATCACTTAACTTCTCGTTTACGAATCAGAATGTTGAATTCTAGTCGTTGATCCCTAGTATAGAAGGTATAACTTTAGCACCTTCTAGATATACCCCTAAATAGCGTAACAATAAGCACGTTACGCTAGTAACCATTATTGCAAAAGCTTATAGTCCTAAATAGGAATTATAATAGGAAAAATCAGAGCTCTAGGCTAGCTAATTGTAAACTCCAAACGCTCTTACCCCAAACCTATAAATAAGTAGGTTCTCCTACTATATACTACCTGTTCTCTTCCTCCCTATAATCCGTACTAGTAGCAGTAGTAGTAATAATAATAACAGCAGTAGTAGTAACAGTAATAGTAATAGTAGCAGCAGTATCAGTAGTACTAGTTGTCGATTGCTAGCGGGCTATCGTAGCTGGTATGGGTTGGTCACGGTAAGGGAATGGCTAGATGTGGGGCATAACCCCCATGCTAGCGCTAGGCACAACCCTAGTCAGGATACGGGGCCACAACGCCCCGTATCTAGGAAAGCGAGAAAGAGAGGGAGAGAGGACACATCATCAATCAACACCATAGGAATCGTACTTGTTATTTTGCTCTTTCTCTGTCTTGCTGTTCTTGTTCCTTACTATCTACCGGAAGCCTTTCACTGCAGTGAGAGCGAATCGACACTAGTAGTAATAAGTAAGTTGCTTATTGTTATATACTAATAATTAAGTATACTGATCTTATTATTTATAATATTGGATTTTAATAACAAGTAGAGTAGGTGCTCCTGTAGGAGCGTAGGCGGCAATGCCTGTATATATGCTAAGGACAAGGGTAGTAACGCCCTTGATATACTTATAACTAACGCTTCTAACAAGCATCTTACCTAGGAGGGCGATAATAACGCGTTCCTAGATACGTCTAAGCGCGCTTTCGCCGATAATAGTAACTAGAAGAGCATAGTAGGTAGCTACAATAGCAACGACAGTAATAACAATAGCGACAATCCTAACGCTATAGACGTAGCTGCGCTTGTTATACAGCCCGAGTCCATAGGCAGCCATACTAACGCTAACTCTACGCCCCTTAATTCTAAGGGGCTAATTATATATATATACGTCCTACTTATATAGGCTGCTATACGTTAGTATAAGGAGGAGGTAGAGGAGGTAGTAGTATATAGGATAGAGGTCGCTATATATAAAGCGTATGTCTCTACGCCTGCTAAGCACTCTCTACCTATATCGCCAGCTATAAAGAAGGCGGCGGTAGCAGCTATACACGCGTAGTATACGGCGCTATACGCCGCTACACGTATGCCCGCGCTGCTAGTAGCAATATTAGCAGTAGTAATAGCAAGTTTATCGTCTAGCGAAAGCTCGGACAACTCTATTATCCGCTTTAGCTACTGCATATATAGTACGTCGGATTGTACTAAACCTTATAAGAGGTTGTTATACGCTTATATATATAAACCAGAGGGTAAGCGTCTTACTCTTATTATCCTTGTTATTAATATTACTAACACATATAAACTTTATAGCCTATATAGTACTATATATGCTATTATCTGCCTTAGCTGCCTATACTTGCTTTTAGCGGACATTAAGGACTTGTTTAACAAGTCCGGCAATTTCGCGCTATATATAGTATACTATAACCATACATCGGGCTGCGGCCTCTAGTACTAGCAGTACTTATCCAGGCACTTATATATACCGATATAAGCTCTATTTACATATTATTTCTATTATATTATTATTCCTAATATATATTATAGTCCTAAGTAGGTCCATCTGTTCTTAGACTGCTTCTTAGAGCTCTGCTCTAACCCGGCTACTAAGGCTAAAATAAGTTACGATCTTTAGTAGTATCTATTATTTAATCGAAATACTTATTAGTTATAGGATTGGAAAATATAGTATAATAGCGCTAAGTATGCCTTAGTCTTAGTAGATAAGGCACGTACTCTTATTAAGCACAGGGCGCCTATAGCAGGCATAACGCCTATATAGAAAAAGCTTATGGCAATAGCCGCTATAAGCAAGGCCATCGATGTTTTATTATTGTAATTAGGGGGTAGGGGGCGCTAGTATATATGTCGCACTAGCTATAAAAGTATAAATTAAGATTGTTTCGCACTTTACCTTATATTCTTTATTATACTATAAATGAATTATCCTAGTAGTCTTTATCTTTTATACTAGTGATCTTGCCCTAAATTATATAGGCTCTTCCTATTATTTAGCTAGGTATTAAACCTAGCCTTCTACTCTAATCTTCGCTATATTCATAGTAATAAGCTTTTTAAGCATCTTATTTAGCGTATACTTGGTTATAGCGTTAGCTGGGTTATTGTTGCTACTAATCTATCTGATTTCTACGATTTTATAGTTTTTGTAGCTCTGCTATAGCGCTATTATATCGATTATAAGGCGCTTTTCTACTATTATCCTAAGCTTTACCAGGCACTTATACAAACTGAACAAGTCTATACAAATAACGATTAGTAGTAGTAATAGTAGACCTAGGCCTAAGTAGATCTTAGTAAGCGTCTAGTATAGGATATACCTAAGATTAAACCTACTTACTATTCCATATATCTCGCTTGCTAAAACGCTTTGTGTTACCTGCTTATACTTAGTTAAAGACTAGTATATGATATTGCTATATAGGTTAAACTCGTTTATACCGCTTATCTTATTTCTAAATATAATAACGAATCTAATCTGCAATATTATATCGGTATTATTAGCGAATGATCTGTCTATAAAGACAAAGAGCTTAGTTATCTTAAGTTTGAGTTATAGGTAGTATAGCCTATGTATTAATTTCTTAATCTACTATCATAGTTAAGTATTAAGCTTGGCAATCTTAGTTATATCAGGCTTAGTTAACTATACTACTACTAACAAGTCGAAAGTCGCTTCTAGCTGGTAAATCATTATAATATAGGTACTATATATGCGTTGTTCGACGTATACTTGCTTCGCCGTTTCCGCCTTCATATTTATAAGTTCGAGTCATATAGCTTATCCTTTTTGCCGAATTTCGATATCATTTATACTTGTTTTAAGCCTATATTCGTTAAAGTCTATGATTGACTTATCCGTTAAAAATACTAGCGGCTTATACTTAAAGCCAGCCTTATTTAGCTTAAGCTTCTCCTTATTGGTAAAGGCTTACTCGCCGATATTAAGTATATCGTTAGTTTATAGGCTTATGATTCTAAATCCGCTCTTAATTTATATCTTACTAATTATAAGGTATAGGTTAAAGGCACTTAGTTCGAGATTAAGGCATTTAGTATACTAGTTTATATATATCACCTATTAGTATAGGCCAGCTTTAGCTAGCCTATACGATAGGGTTTTAACAAGCAAGATAGTATAGAGGGGATAGAGCATCTTAAGCTCCTTAGGTAATAGAAGAATCACTTTCCTTACTAGCTATAACTTAGCTTATATATAAGCCTAGATAACGTTGTATACCTATACCTTAAAACCAAAGTACGTTTATAGTGTTAGAAGTAGTAAGAGCATAAGTCGCTGCGCATAGTGCTGGATTATTAGTAACTAAGTAAGAAGGTACTTCTTATCCTTATTGCTGAGTCCCTAAGCTATAAAGTGTAATTTCTCGTATAGTAAAGTAAGCTTGTCTTTTACTTTCTAGACAATCTTTAACTTAAAGATCTAGTAGCCCGATATATCTACTAGTATCTAGATTACTTTGATTACCCTAGCTACTAGGAGCAAATTTAGTTCTGTTTTATTGGATTCTTAGAATAGTATACTAGGTATAGTAATCTTGCCTTTAGCTTGTAGTTTAAGCGTAAGATTATAGTTACGCTTCTCTTTTTCTGAAATAAAGTTGCTAGTAGGTACTACGTTCTTTCAAGGTTATCTATGCTAGTAAGGCTGCTTGGGCTAGGGATATTAAAATAGCTCTAGCTGCTTAGCCCTAGCCTAATTGTCTTGCTCGTCCTACGCTAGCTCCTAGTAGTATAGCTTAACTACTATATTCTGAAATTCTATAGGTCTGTTAATTATATCAACGATTATCGTTGTATCTATAGCTAAGATTACCTTATAAAGTCCTATCTATTAGTTACTTTCTTAGAATATAAGTACTTCTATACCTACTTTAAGTAAACATAGTAGTATATCTTCTATACTTAGTCTATTATATTATGCAAGAGCGTCTTATACAGTCCTTATATCGTTTAGGATTTGCAATTGTATTATAGCCTTCTAAATTACGCCTGCTTAGCGTAGTTAAGATAGAAAAGGCAGCGTATCTATAGTGAGGCGCAGGTATACGCTGAAAACTAAGAGCGTTAGTACTAGCCTATCTAGGCTAGTAGTAGTGTTTACCGTACTTAGTACTACTTATAGGCATACCTCTTTTAAGCAAGTTCTAGCAGTCTTAGATTTAATAATATCGTAGGCCTATCTTAGTAGCCTATAATACTGCTCGATCTTACCGACTAACTAGTATACCTTAACCAGTATAGAATAACAGGTTATACCTATAAGCTTAGCCTCTACCTAGAACTTACGTACTTTGAAATTAGTACCCTTGTTATTGTCACGGCCATAGGGAACGCGTTGGATAAGAGGCTAGGCTTCTATGGACGAAGACTCTAAACTAGGGAAAAGAAGGAAAAGAGAGGCGTAGCCTATAAACGCGTTGTGCCTATATAAGGGGACTGGGTTACGTAATCCCCCCTTTAGTCTGTTGCCGTTAATGGGCCCTCTGGTGAATAGGGATGCGAGGCGCTAGCGTACTAAGGATTACCCTTTGGCCTAATCGCTATGTCATATACGCATAGGGGTATAGTAGTCTATACACCTCCCTATACCTATAGGTAGGGTCGGCGCTTTATAGCGTACTAGCCCTTATACTACCCCTCTTAAAAGCTATAAACATAGAACGTTCGTAGTAAGCCTCTAAGTTACCTAAATCTACAGTCTTTTTGTTTTGACGATTCTGGTAATACCGGCCTATTAGGTACGTAGTACCGGCTATCGCCAGGTAGCTATATAATCAGTTAATTGCTAATGTCTTTTACAGGTTTGTAGCTTTAGTAACGTCGCCCTCTCTAAACGCCTAATAACTATTAACAATAATAGTAAGGTTATCTATTAGGCAGTGCTGGCTGCTAATAAGGTAATTATCTTTAATAAGTCGGACAGCCTACTCTAACTAGTCTAGAAGGCTATCCTAAATCCTACTATACCTTTAGACGTATTTATTAAGAAACCTAAAGAGGCTAGGTAGCTCTAAAGGCTATCTTAACTCCTACTATACTAGGTAATACTAGCTACTAACAAGGTAATTGTCTTTAATAAGTTAGGCAGCCTGCCCTAGCTAGCCTAGAAGGCCATCCTAAATCCTACTATACCTCTAGACGTATTTATTATAAAAACTAAAGAGGCCTAAGGGTAGGGAGATCTAGGTAACCTTGAAGGGTAAGAAGGCCCTCAATCCCTTAGATTATTATAGGCTTTCTAGCTGCCTATAGTCGCTGTCTGTCATTTTATAGAGGAGGAGGAATTGACTAGTAGTAGTATAGGTTACTCTTTTATTAGGGGCCTTCTTCTTTAGCTGCTTTGTTATCATTAGGGTACTCCTTTAGGTCTATATTCCTAGCTACTACTATAATCTAATATTATAGTTGTATTAGGGGACCTGCTGCTCTTAGATATCTATTATAGAAGTCTCCTAGAGCGACTAAAGTATGTTTAAAGTTTGCTGCTAGGTACTATTATTCGTCTGTATTATACCCCTTCTATACTACTTAATATTCTAGTTATTATTACGATATTTATAATGCTAGTATCCTATTAACCTTCTATTCTAGCTTACCGTTAATCTTTATAGGTTCCTCTAGTGCTTAGTATTACTAGGGTAGCAGGTTGTCTTTAGCCTTCCTTAGGTAGTCTATATAGAATAACAGGCTTTTTTATACTATAAAGGTATATTAAGAACGTAGCTATACCTGCGGATTTCCTTAATTTGCCATAGCCCTATATATTATAAGTCGAGCCTTATGGTTGGTACTGCTATAGTAAAGCCTCTTTTGCTTATAAAGACTCTATTGCTAATCTAGAAGTTAACTGGCCAACAGTACTTGTTAGCCTATTTCTTCTATACCTTCTAGGCTTGTAGTACGTTCTGCTATGCTATATCTTGAACGCTCTAAATCTATTCTAGAATCCTTACAGCATGCTAGGCTACTTCTACAGTCGTTAGTATTACTTTTAGATCTATTGCCGGCAAGAGGGGGTCCCTAGGTTTAACACTAAGAGCGACCTTTATAAGTGCTATTCTGATTAATAAGTACTACGCTGTATTATAGGCAAAGTCGAGTACTAGAAGGTACTTTTGCTAGTTCTTCTAGTATTTATCGATATAGAAATAAAGGTAAATGTTAAGTTCCTAGTTAAGATGCTCTACCGAACCTTAGGTCTATAGATAGCAAGGACTACTATAACAGTGTTTTGTTCCTATTAGAGTATTAAGCTGCTTTAGGAACTTTAAGATAAAGGGACCTACGTTATCGGATAACCATACTATTAGGTAACCTATAAAACAGTATATGTTTTCGTAGTATTAATAGGTAATATCCTAAGCTATATCTGACTTGCGTCCTAGGATTGTTACTATGATTCTGCTGAACCTATAGACGAAAACCCATATATAATTATAGCCTTCGTTGTCTTAGGGCATGTCTTTGCTATCTATAGCGACCTGCTCCTATATATGATTTAGGATAGGGAGCGGGTAAAGTAACCTAAGTGTTTTATCTCGACGAACCTTGTTTTACTACTAGTTATAGCAATTGTCGATATATCGCTTTATATCTTTGGCTATACCTTCGTAGTAGTAATCCCTTTTAATCCGTTAATAGGCCTATGTTAACCCTAGGTAAGTAAAAATAGATAGAGAATAGAGCTCTTGAATTAGTGCTGTTTATAGGTATATCGAGCTATTAGTTGTCAGTTTAGGGACTACTATACGCCTGTTCTTATAACCTAACTCTTATTTCTTATTTTCCCGAGTAATAAGGTCTGCTAGGTCGGCACCTTAAGGTACTTCTGACTATTCGCTTATTATAGTGACTTATATTTTCTTGGGAGGAATCAACGGAAAAGTTTGGTCTTTAGCCTTATAGGCTTTAACTATCAGTAAGTCGACGGTCTTTCGTAAAAGGGTATTAGCTATAACATTTTCTTTGCCCTAACGATACTAAAAAGTAATATTAAAGTTAGTTAGAAAGTTAGCCTAGCGAACTTAGCAGGTAGAGAGCAGTCTTTTTATTAACCAATTTATCAGAGCTTGGTAATCTATAATCATGAAAAACTTAGTGCCTAGCAGTTCTGGCTTATACTACTATAGTATGTTAATTACCGCTAGTAATTCGCAATCCTAGATTAGATAGGCTTGTTCTACTACTGTTATTGTTTTAGAGGCGTACCTAACTAGTCTCTAGCTAGTATCTGGCTGTTGTTAGTAGATTATGCCTCTAGTAGCGTTGTATAACGCGTCAGTCTCTAGCTTAGTAGGGCGACCTAGCATGAAAAATGCTAATACCGGCGCTTCTATTGCCAACTGCTTTAGCTTTTCGAAGACTATATAGTGCTCCTCTCTAAGCATAAAAGGTATATCCTTCTTAAGTAGCCTGTTTAGAGGCTTAGTATATAAGCTGCTATAGTAGCAGAAGACTTAGACGGAATTGTAAAGGCCTAGGAAAGATCTTATTGACGATTTGTTATAGAGATCTTTAAACTTCCAGTTAGTAATAGCATTAATCTTAGCTAGGTTGATATAAACGCCTTTACCTAAGTCGATAATTATACCTAAATAGTCGATAGTCTGAACGCTAAAGCGCGACTTCTTCATATCTCCCTAGAGATCCCTATTATATAGCTTCTAGATAACCTGCTCTACTCGGTTCTAGTAAAGCTATATATCGTTATCGTTGTTCTATACTATTATATTATCTATATAAGTGCTAACGTAGTTATTAAGTAGGTTATCTAGGTATAAATTAATATAGCTTTGCTACTAAGCTAGTCTGACTTTCAAACCGAAAGGGAGTACCTTCTACTAGAACATACCTTACCTTATCCTAAACGCTATAAGGTATCGAGACTAGTGTTCTATAAGAAGCCTATAAAACGCCTGGATAATATCGATCTTAGTTACGTACTTAGCCTTAGCTAGCTTAGTCAGAGTACTCTTGACCTTTAGAGCTAGGACAGCCCTATTACGAAGAAATTGATTGATCTACCTATAATCTATATAGAAATGCTTCTCTATAGAGTCCTTCTTGTCTATAAAGAGGGTAGAGGCGGCAGTTAGTACTATATAGGGTTCGATAACTCCCTAGTAGAGTAGGTTATCCGTTGTTTCTTTTAAGAGCTCTATTAAGCAGTACGGTATATCAAATCGTAGAGGTTGCCCTTTAAGTAGTTTGGTAAGTTCGAGCTTTACGTTATACCCTGGTCGACTAGACAGGAGTCTTATCGTAGCTTTCTTAGAAAAGAAACCTTCTAAGTACGCTAGTTCTATAGGTAGTGTATTATATACGTATTAGATATAGGCCGGATCTTTGTTATCTAGAAAAGGTATATAACTCTGCTTGCTCGGTTTTTCGACTATTAAGCTACCTCTTTCTCCCTTTAGGCTCAACGTACTTCTGACCTTAACTCGGTTAATCCTAGCTTAATATAAGCCTTTGTCGATCTCTCTAAGTATCTCGACATCTAGCTGCCTTTCTTAACATTTGGCATCTTACTAAGCTTCCTAGTCTTAAACCTTCTTAACCTACTCTTTAGTTATAATAATATTATTAGCCAAGTACGCTAGGACAAAGTTGTTAGTCTATCTAATAGTTTAGATAGCTAGGTATAACCATACGTTGGTATTACTAAGCTACTTTTAACTAACAAATATATTGTGACCTAATTCGGTGATCTAGAAGGTTTGATCTCTGAAAAGGCAAGTACTAATGGTATTTGTAGCAGTGATCTAGTAGGTGACTGATCCGGCTCCTTTATATCGGTAGTTAAGGAGCTTAACTTTCTTTTTAAGCTTAGTGCGGCGACTTGTCGGAAGAGGAGTTAGTAGAGGAGTCAGAGCCTTTCTCCGATTCTAAGTCCTCTATTATAGTAGTAGCCTTTATAGCCTTTTTATTTATAGGGTAATTACTATAGCGGTAACCCGTCTTCCTATACTTATAATACGTTACCTGCTCTTAGTATACCTTCTTAATTGTAATAGCTAGCGTTATTATGCCCCTATTGCCCGTTTTAGCCTTTCGTTCCTTAAAAGAAGAGTTAAACTTAACTAGCTTTATTTTAAAGTATTCCTTCTTTTTGGCCAGTTCCTCCTTATAAACATAGAAGTCGTTATGAAGTATAACCGTAAACTGTTTAAAGGAGACTTTGAGGTCTTTAGTAGCCTAGTATAAGGCATAGACGACTACCTTAGGGATCTTTTTATAAAGTATAGCCTTCCGCTTATTTTAGTAGATATAAGCCTTAACTACTAGGATATAGAACTTAGTAATAAAGGTACTAAGATTCGCATTAAGTACTGTTAGGTTGAACTTCATTTTATAAAGGGATTTACATATATTAGCAGTAGTGTTATAGTCCTAATAAACACCAGCTAGGGTGGCTACTATCTCGGCTAACGATTTGAAAGGGTGCTTACTATCCCTAAAGCGTATATTAAGGATATTGCTAGCCGGTCCTTTAGTTAGGAAGTATAAGAGACTTATACGACTAAGCTTAGTCTTATAAGTAGTATAGTCTTCTTTAATTAGATTTATAAACTTCTTAAGCTATTTGTCAATATCCTAGCTACTATTAAAGGTTCTAAGGTTAATACTACTCTTTCTGGCTAAAGAGTTATAGTGTTTGTTCTTAGCCTTCTTATTAGTATTTAAAGGCTAGAAGATCGTTAAGACTACTGCTTTAGAAGGGATATATATTACTAACTAATCGAAGACGCTGTTTAAGATACTTTCTTAAACCTCTTAAAGCTTAGTAAGTCTTATAGTAAGATTAGCCATTTATTACTAAAGAGTAAGAACTTTGCTTACTATTACTATAGTAGGCGTTAAGGTTGGTTAAAGGTTAAGCACTTTAGCTTTTAGAGATCTAGGCTACTATTATTAATGCCTGGCCTTTAGTAGGTAAGTTAGTCTAGGTTATTAATATAAAGGGTATCCAGGTAGTATTTCGATAGTTAATAAGTTAGGGTATACTCCTAGTATTACTAGTATACCCCTAGCAATACTTAAGAAACTTATTAACACTATTATATCCTTTTCTCTATATAGATATAGGATCTTAGACTAAATACCTAGCTTTTTTAAGGCTTTTTATTCGTTATACTAATACTAAGACTGATCTTCTAGATAGGGTTAGGGGATCTCTTACCTAATAAAAGCTATATCGCTAATACTATTTTCTCTTTTGGAATTAGGTAAGAAAGGGAAGGTAGCTTTTTCCTAATTAACAGGAGAGCTCTATAATCAGGTTAAGGTATTAATATAGTTGAATTGTTAGTATTTAGGCTTCTTGCCCTTCCTTTTAGCAGACTCTCTCTATAAAGGATCTAGCTTTTCTTCTAGGTATAGAGTTAGAGTTCTTAAGACTCCTTCTACTCTGCTTAGGGCTATATCTCTTATTAGCCTAACCATAGGTTACTTCTATTCTTATAAGTCGCTTAGGGAGCCGGGCAATGTAATAGTAAAAATTAATAAGGTATATTTCTAAGAAGCGCTTATTAGCGCTATTAAGCTAGTTTAGAGTAGTGTTATAGCTATAGGAAATACGTTAGATAAAAGGCTAGGCTTTTATAGATAAAGACTCTAAACTAGGGAAAAGAAGGAAAAGAGAGGCGTAGCCTACAAACACATTGTGCCTATATAAGGGGACTAGGTCACGTAATCCCCCTTTTAGTCTATTACCGTTAACGGGCCCTCCGGTAAATAGGGATGCAAGACGCTAGCGTACTAAGGATTACCCTTTAGCCCAATCGCTACGTCGTGTACGCGCAGGGGTATAGTGGTCTGTACACCCCCCCATACCCGTGGGTGGGGTCGGCGCTCCACAGCGCGCTAGCCCTTACAGTTATTACGTAAAACATTGGGTAGTCTAAGGTATATATCGATCTAACATTCTTTTAGCTGCTTCTACATCTCTTGAGCTAAGAGATCGTTTAGAAAGTAGGCTGTTTAGAATAAAGTCGCAGTATTGACTATATATAGTACCTTAGAATTTTCAATGTCTAAGACGTCTATAATAATCTTAAAGTTAAAGCAAATATCGTCTTATAATACGAATCTGAACTATTATAGTACTACGTCTTTAATCTAGTAGAAATGGCAGAACTTGTTAATCATCTTAATAGCACTATATTCTACTTAGTAGTCTGCTCGTTATAGTAGTTTGTATAATCTATTAACTATAGGGTATCTAAAGCGTTGATAAATACATCTTAGTTTGGCCTTTATAAGCTATAGGGGTATAGGACGCTTATTATCTGCTATAAATGCTATACTTAGCAGCTTAATCCCTTTTATAGGGATCTATAGATATCTCTATTTCTGCTAAACGTATATACACTTCCCTAACTTAGATATAAGCTTATTTTTTATATTATTAAGGTAGACGTTAAGCTTGTCTATATCCTTTAGATATATAAGAAAAGAGGTTAGTATTTCTAATATATGGAAAGTTATATAACTAATATCAAGCTTGAGTTTGACTATTCTAAGTCATCGTTTTAAATCCCTAGACCTGAAAAGTATATTCGCTTCTTCTATATATATCTTGTCGATTTTAAGCAATCTAATTATCTTTTCTAGCATAAGGAATTGTCGGAGTCTAGTAGTTAAAACGTTAGTAGCCCTAGTATTAGGCATAATCCCTTGGAATTTAGTCTTAATATATCTATCGAGTATAAATTAAACAGCTTCTGTTTTCTTAGTATCTTTTTCGCTATCTTTATACAGCTGTTTACTCTTAGTGATTAGATAGAGGAAAGCTTAGTTTGCAAAGTAAGTTACTGCTATTTATTCTTCCTTAAAACTAATTACTCTTACTTCGTTTTTACCTTAAGTTTAATCGGTCTTATAGTTATCTATCTATACTCTAAGCTAAGTATCTTCTTCCCTTATATTATATTTATCGTCTAAACCCTTATAGTTAAGGAGGAACGCTATATATTGTCTATAATCTTTGTTAATACCCTTCTACTTAAGCTATTTACTCTTAGCTATTACTTATTCCTCTTAGCTATATATAAAGAAGCAGTGATCTAGCTTACTATAAATCTAATAACCTACTTTAGTATAGTTTTTATTATAGTCCCTTTACTAGAGTTCATTTTGCTTTCCGTACCCTATAGCACCTCTAGGTTATTACATATATATAGCCTAGTTTCTCTTAAAGATTAAATCTATAATTAGGTTACCCTAATAGTTTCTTATAAGCCTGGCTTTCATTATAGTAAACCTATAGTCTATTAAGAATCAACGATATATATAATCTGCTTCTTTAACGTTAAGTATCTGGCAGAGTATAGCTACCAGCTCTTTAAAGCTTATTAGTAGTTTATGTAAGGCGATCTTTAGCTTAGATACTTCTTAGTGGGCTTGGATTATATTCGCAACTAGGAACTCCTTGTAATTATAGAGCAGACTAAGCCTACGTTAGCTTTATTAGAGTCTATCAAGCAAGATCTAGAGAATTTCCTTTATAGACTCGTTAATATTCTTGCTTTTAAGGCGTATAAACTAGAAAGTAATAGTATTCCAGACGTGTAAATAGTTATTCTACTTAGTACTTATCTTAAAGTATCCCTTTAAGATACTATATAGTTAGATAAAGGAGATACTAAAAGGGATATAGTATAAGTGATATTCCTTAGCTTCTTCTAAAAGAGCGTTTAGAAAAACAGTACCTAGTAGGCTATAATCGATCTAGAAGGTCTAATAGTAGTATAGGAAGAAACGGACTTTATTATTAAGGATATCGTTATTAGACCCGGAATAGCTGTCCTTTAAGTCCTAAGACTTAATAAAATCAGTTAAGGTCTTTTAATTAATACTTATCTTGTTTATCCAGCTCGTTTTCATCGGTAGAATAGCTATTTACTTAGTACTTCTATATTGTTCGTAGCGTTCCGTACTAGTACGTAGTGGTGGTTTAGGTGGTCAATTTATGTCTATCTCTCTAGGTATATAGGTAAAGAGATTTTAGCCTCTAATATATTCCCTTTATTGTGCGGTAGATACTGTACGACGACCCCTGTCCGACATACATTGTTAGGTAGTTACCTAACGATCTATGCCGTTAGGTTACCTAACAATCTATATTATCTAGGTCCTGGTAATACATGCGTTATAGTTATAATAGGTATTCTAATACTAGTAGTCTTTTCTTTTGTCGATTAAGATTACTAGGTATCGGCTACTTGATTACTATTATACAATGCTGGTCGTACTATAGTTAGTAGGGGTATATATAGGGTATATCTGTAAAGCCTATAGTTAGGTATCTGCGGCGAGAGTTATATATAGGGGAGTGTCCTGCGATATCTATTGTATAGTACTAGCTATTTTAACGGGGGAGTTCTTATAGGGAAAGTATAGTAGTGATTTGGTTGTGTATATGATTTGTATATACGCTACCCTGCACTTATAGTCGCCTTCTTAGTGCTGGTATAGTTAGGGGTATTAATAATAGTAAATCTATAGGCAGAACGCCGTTTTTATACTAAGGAAATAATAGATCTTGTATAATAGAAAAAGAATAATAGGTAGATAATCGAATAGCTTCTATACGAATAATAGGCAGGTAATCGAATAGCTTTTACGCCTGCTTTTATGCCTTTCTTTGTACTGTTTCCTTAGGGTATAAAGGGTTGCTTGCCCGTCCTTACTACTCTATTCTCTTTCTTCCTCCTATATATAACAACTTTTGTAATCTCTATTATGTTTATTGCTTATTGTCGGCCTTTATTTGTACTATTGCTATTGTTTTGCCTTATTTTACGATATCCTTTTTAAGATAGCTGCTATTTATATTCTTTATAATAATATTAACTCGATACTGCTTATAGACGTCTTTAATACAGACGTCTATATTAATTTCGGCTTAGTTAAAGTATATGAGAATACCAATGGTACCTATTGTACTATAGTAATCCCAAATATGGACTTGTTTAACTGTGATCTTTTTATAAAGCTGGCGTCTAATATAAGTTATCCCTAGGTACTTGTTGCGCGATTGCTGCTAGGCAGTGCTTGCTATATAATACTTATTACTTATAGATAGGATACTAAGTATGCTATATACGCCCTATTGTTAAAGGATATCCTTTTTACCCTATATAAGGGTTATAATAGATAGTAGAATAGGTCGGATATATTAAAGTATATAATGAAACGCGAGTAATATTAGCACGCTATCTTGATTACTTTATATAGTAAGCAGCGTATATTGTATGTCTATTACTATTTTAAGACGACCTAAGAGCACTGATTCTAGGGCTGCTTTATCCTAGCTAGTAAATAGCATAATATATGTACGGAGTCTTACTTCTAGAGAAAGAGGTTGGTCTATAACTATAGTATAACAATGCTATAGACGCCGCGCTACTGCTGCCTATAGCCTATAGTATTATACAGCAGTCTTAAAGACAGTCGCTATATAGGTAGTACTATGTTAACTTTATCTAATACTACCTATTGTCCGGGCTTTATCGTACGACAAGATTCTAGCCATAAGGTCGTTTAAGTGCTGGATTTAGATAAAAAGGTGCCGGTAAATGTTAAGAAGGAGTTGTCAGAGCTATCTGAAATAGCTAGTAAGGTGTTTATAGCCTTAGGTATATCGTTTAGGGTAGCTTAGATAGCTAGTAGGCAGTAGCGGCTATAGTAGCCGTATAAGAATTAAGTTTGTATTATTTATTGCCTATTGTTTTATATATATTGTACAATGTCTAGCCTAATTGCCGGTATATTGCTATTATTGCTGATTATCGTTGTATAATATATGTCTATATCTAGCTATAGCACTTGTATCTTCTATATATACTTCTATATAGATAGTTAGCTTGTTATTAGTTATTAAGTCTTTAAGTGTATAATTTAGAGTCTTCTTTGTTATAATATCTACTAGATTATTACGGCTATCGATCTAGCAAACCTCCCCGATTTCTTTCTTCTTATATAACTCCTATATTACTAGGATATCTATTATTAGTTGCTTCTTAGTTGTTATACCTAGCTTGACTAGACATTGGTATAATAACCTTAAATTACAATATAGTATAGTTATGATCTTTAGCAAGCCTAGTACTAATGTCAGTTATATAAGAGTTGTTATTAGGGAGATACTGCTATCTAGCCTAGAGACTATACTATAGAGTTTGCTAGCTAGTGCACTTTAGATTACCCTATAGCATTTTATTAAGGACTAGTAGATAGTATTCCTATAAATGGTAAAGGTGCTAATTGTCTGATAGGTATCTCTGCCGGCTTTTATATAGTAGCTGGCCGAATCTACATCCGTTTCTTTAGTAGCTAGAACGATTATTATACAGATCTATAAGGTTATATCCTTATTATTTACAAATAAGCCGTTAGTAAAGATGAAAAGCTTTATATCCTTCTAGTCTAGTAGTATATACCGGAGTCCCTAGATAGCGTTATTTATCTGCCATTATAGTCGCTTATTAAGATTCTTAGCGTCGTCTAATATAGGCTGTTTAATTTGCACTACTACTAATAAGTCGTACAATGCCTTAGGCTAGTAGATACTAGCTAAGTAGGCTCCTTTTACGCGTTCTGAAATATAGTATTAATGTTGGTAGGTTTCCAGAGATCGTAGTGATCTAAAACGATAAGAGCAAAGAGAGCAGCAAGGAAATACTGGTTTAAGTTCTGGTTCTGGATTGTTATATGTCTCCCTTTATCTAGGGGGTGGTTACGCACCCCTTAAATACCTATGTTAGAGCAGAGCGCTCGTTAGTGACTATTATATAGTACGTAGGTACGCTACTTATAGCTGTCGCATAAGTGGCGTAGTATACGCCCTATTCCCTAGAGTAAGAGGCTTATATGCTACGCGGTTATAGGGATTAGTACCTGACCCCCCTTACTGTAATTAATACCGGCAACTCTTCTTTTATAACTGCGCTAGTACTTTATTAACCGAAATAGGAAATCCTAGATCATTTCGCTCCCCTTATTGCCAGAATAGGAAATGCTAATCACTTAACTTCTCGTTTACCAATTAGAATGTTGAATTCTAGTTACTGATCCCTAGCGTAGAAGGCACGACTTTAGTACCTTCTAGATATGCCTCTAAATAGCATAATAGTAAGCGTATTGCGCTAGCAACCATTATTACAAAAGCTTATAGTCCTAAATAGGAATTATAATAGGAAAAATCAGAGCTCTAAGCTAGCTGATTACAAACTCTAAACGCTCTTGCCCTAAACCTATAAATAGGTAGGTTCTCCTACTACATACTACCTATTCTCTTTCTCCCTATAATCTGCACTAGTAGCAGCAGTAATAGTAACAACAGTAGCAGTAGTATCAGCAGCAGTAACAACAATAGCAGTAGTAGCATTAGCAGTATTAGCAGTAACAAGTAAGTTGCTCACTATTATATACTAATGCTTAAGCGTACTGATCTTATTATTTATAGTGTCGGATTTTAATAATAAGTAGAGTAGGTACTCCTATAGGAGTATAGGCAGCGACGCCTGTATATACGCTAAGGATAAGGGCAGTAATACCCTTGATACGCTTATAACTGACACTCCTAACAAGCATCTTGCCTAAAAGGGTAATAATAACGCGTTCTAGGACGCGTCTAAGCATGCTATTACTAATAATAGCAACTAGGAGAGTATAGCGGGCAGTAATAATAGCGATAATAATAATAATAATAGCAACGATCCTGACGCTACGGACGCGGCTACGCTTGCTATGTAGCCTAAGTCTATAGGCGGCTGTACTAAGGCCGACTCTACGCCCCTTGATTCTAAGGGGTTAATTGTATATATATATATCCTGCTTAAGCAGGCTGCTATACTCCAGCATAAGGAGGAGGTAGAGGAGGAGGCAGCGTGTAAGGCAGAGATTACTATGTATAAGGCGTATATCTCTAAGCCTGCCAAGCACTCCCTACCTACGTCGCCGGCCGTAAAGAAGGCGGTATTAGTAGCTGCACGTACGTAGTACAAGGCGCTATGCGCTGCTATAAGCGTGCCTATACTACCAGTAGCGATACTGGCAGTAGTAATGGCAAGTTTGTTATCCAGTAAAAGCTTAGACAACTCTATCGTCCGCTCTAGCCGCTATATACGCTGTATATCGGACTGTATAAAGCCTTGTAAGAGGTTGTTATATGCTTATATATATAAACCAGAGGGTAAGCGTCTTACTCTTATTATCCTTATTATTAATATTGCTAACGCATATGAAGTTTATAGCCTATATAGTGCTATATACGCTGTTGTTTACCTTAGCTACCTACGCTTGCTTTTAACGGGCGTTAAAGACTCGTTTAACAAGTCTGGCAATTTCGCGCTATATATGGTATACTACGACCGTATAGTTGGCTATAGCCTCTAGTACTAACAGTACTTGTCCGGACACTCGTATATGCCGATATAAGTTCTATTTGCGTATTGTTTCTATTGTTTTATTGTTCCTAATATATATCGTAGCCCTAAGTCAGTCTGCCTATTCTTAGACTGCTTTTTAGAGCTCTGCTCTAACCTGGCTATAAAGGCTAAAGTAAGTTACGATCTTCAGTATTATCTATTGTTTGATTGGAATACTTATTAGTTATAGGATTGGAAGATATGGCGTGATAGCGCTAAGTACGCCTTAGTCTTAGTGGACAAAGCACGTACTCTTGTCGAGTATAGGGCGTCTATAATAGGCATAACGCCTATATAGAAAAAGCTTATAGTAATAGCTGCTATAAGCAAGGCTATCGATGTTTTGTTGTTGTGATTAGGGGGTAGGCGGCGCTAGCGTACGTATCGCGCTAGCTATAAGAGTATGAATTAAGATTGTTTCACGCTTTGCCTTATATTCCTTATTGTACTATAAATGAATTGTTCTAGCAGTCTTTGTCTTTTATACTAGCGATCTTACCCTAAGTTATATAGACTCTTTCTGTTGCTTAGCCAGGCGTTAAACCTAGCCTTCTACTCTAATCTTAGCTATATTCGTAGTAACGAGCCTTTCAAGCGTCTTATTTGGCGTATGCTTAGTTATAGCGTTGGCTAGGTTATTGTCGCTACTAATCTACCTGATTTCTACGATTTTACGGTTTTTGTAGCTCTATTATAGAGCTATTATATCGATTATAAGACGCTTTTCTACTATTATCCTAAGCTTTACTAGGCACTTATATAAACTAAACAAGTCTATATAAACGATAATTGGTAGTAGCGATAATAGACCTAGGCCTAAGTAGATTTTAGCAAGTGTCTAGTATAGAATATACCTAAGATCGAACCTACTTACTATTCTATATATTTCCCTTGCTAAAACGCTTCTTATTACCTGCTTATACTTAGTTAAGGACTAGTGTACGATATTGCCACGTAGGTTAAACTCGTTTATACTGCTTGTCTTATTTCTAAATATTATAACGAATCTAATCTACGATATTATATCAGCATTATTAGCGAATAATCCGTCTATAAAGACAAAGAGCTTGGCTATCTTAAGTTTGAGTTATAGGTAGCGCAGCTTATATATCAAGTTCTTAATCTGCTATTACAGTTAAGCATTAAGCTTAGCAATCTTAGCCGTACTAGGCTTAGTTAACTATACTGCTACTAACAAGTCGAAAGTCGCCTCTAGCTGGCAAATCATAGTAATATAGGCGCTATATATACGTTGTTTAACGTATACTTGTTTTGCTATTTCGGCATCTAGGCTTATAAGTTCGAGTTATATAGCTTGCCCCTTTTGCCGAATCTCGATAGTATCTACGCTTATTTCGAGCTTATATTTGTTAAAGTCTATAATTGATTTATCCGTTAAAAATACTAGCAGCTTATACTTAAAGCCAGCCTTATCTAGCTTAAGCTTCTCCTTATCTGTAAAGGCTTACTCGCTGATATTAAGAGTATCGTTGGTTTATAGGCTAACGATTCTAAATCTACTTCTAATTTATGTCTTACTAATTATAAGGTATAGGTCGAAGGTACTTAGCTTAAGATCAAGACATTTAGTATGCTAGTTTATATATATTACCTATTAGTATAGTCCGGCTTTAGCTAGTCTATATAATAGGGTTTTAACGAGTAAGATAGTATAAAGGGGATAGAGCATCTTAAGTTCTTTAGATAATAGAAGAATTACTTTCCTTACTAGCTGTAACTTAGCTTATATATAAGCCTGGATAACGTTGTATACCTACGCCTTAAAGCCAAAGCGCGTTTATAGCGTTAGAAGTAGTAAGAGCATAAGTCGCTATACGTAGCGTTGAATTATTAGCGATTAAGTAAGTAGGTACTTCTTATCCTTATTACCGAATCTCTAAGCTATAAAGTGTAATTTCTTATATAGCAAAGTAAACTTGTCTTTCACTTCCCGGACGATCCTTAACTTAAAGATCTAGTAGTCCGAGGTATCTACTAGCATTTAGATCGTTTAATTACCCTAGCTACTAGGAGCAAGTTCAGTTCCGTTTTATTAGATTCTTAGAATAGTACGCTAGGTATAGTAATCTTACCTTTAGCTTGCAGTTTAAGCGTAAGGTTATAGTTACGCTTTTCTTTTTCCAAAACAAAGTTGTTAGTAGGTACTAGGTTCTTTTAAGGTTGTTTATACTAGTAGGGCTACTTAGGCTAGGGATATTAGAATAGCTCTAGTTGCTTAACTCTAGCCTAATTGTCTTGTTTATCCTATACTAGCTCCTAGTAATATAGTTTAACTACTATATTCTAAAACTCTATAGGTCTGTTAACTATATCGATAATTACCGTTATATCTATAGCTAAGATTACCTTATAAGGTCCTATCTATCAGTTACTTTCCTAGAATACCAGTACTTCTATACCTACTTCTAATAAGTATAGTAGTACGTCTTCTATACTTGGTCTATTACATTATATAAGAGCGTCTTATATAGTTCTTATATTATTTAGGATTCGCAATTGTATTATAGCCTTCTGAATTATACCTACTTGGCGTAGTTAAGATAAAGAAGGCGGTATGTCTATAGCAAGGCGTAGGTATATGCTAAAAACTAAGAGCGTTGGTACTAGCCTGTCTAGGCCAGCGGTATTATTAACCGCGCTTAATACTGCTTATAGGTATACCTCTTTCAAGCAAGATCTAGCGGTCTCTGATTTGATAATGTTATAGGCCCTTCTTAGTAGCCTATAATACCGCTCGATCTTGCCGACTAACTAGTATACCTTAACTAGTATTAAATAGCAGGTTATACCTATAAGCTTAGCCTCTATCTAGAACTTATACACTTTGAAATTAATATCCTTATTATAGTATAAAACATTACGTAGTCTAAGGTATATATTAATCTAACATTCCTTTAGCTGCTCCTACGTTTCTTTAGCTAAGAGATTGTTTAGAAAGCAGGCTACTTAGAACAATATTATAGCGTCGACTATATATAGCACCTTAGAATTGTCAATGTCTAGGATATCTATAATAATCTCGAAATTAAAGCAAATATCGTCTTGTAATACAAATCTAAATTATTATAGCACTATACCTTTGATCTAGTAGAAGTAGTAGAACTTATTAATTATCTTCATAGCGCTATATTCTACTTAGTAGTCTGCTTGTTATAGTAGTTTATATAATCTATCGACTATAGGGTGTCTATAGCATCGATGAATGCGTCTTAGTTCTGCCTCTATAAGTTAAAGAGGCGTAGGACGCTCGTTATCTGCTATAAATGCTATGCTTAGGAGTTTAATCCCTTTTATAGGGATCTATAGATATCCCTATTTCTGTTAAACATATATATGCTTTTCTAACTTAGATATAAGCTTGTTTGTTATATTATTGAGGTAAATGCCGAGCTTGTCTATATCCTTTAGATATATAAGAAAAGGGATTAGTGTCTTTAACATATAGAAAGTCGTATAACTAATGTTAAGCTCTACTTTAACTATTCCGAGTAATCGTTTTAAATCCCTAGACCTAAAAAGTATATTTACTTCTTCTATGTATAACTTATTAATCTTAAGTAATCCGATTATCTTCTTTAGTATAAGAAATTGTCGGAGTCCGGCAGTCGAAACGTTAGTAGCCCTAGTATTAGGTATAATCCCTTGGAATTTAGTCTTAGTATATCTATTAAGTATAAACTAAATGGCTTTTATTTTCCCGGTATCCTTTTTGCTATCTTTGTACGGTTGTTCGCTCTTAGTAATTAGGTAGAGGAAAGCTTGGTTTATAAAGTAAGTTACTACTGTTTATTCTTCTTTAAAACTAATTACTAGTACTTTATTTCTAACTTAAGTTTAATCAGTTTTATAGTTATCTACCTATACTTCGAGCTTAGTATCTTCTTCCTTTGCTTTATATTTATTATCTAAACCCTTATAATTAAAGAGGAACGCTGTATATTGTCTGTAATCTTTATTAATGTCTTTTCGCTTAAGCTATTTGCTCTTAGCTATTTGTCACGTAAAGAGCAGGTGATGGATGTGAAGAAGTGAATGTGCCTGTTCTTCTTCTTCTCACTACGGGACCTGCCACTCCTTATATAGGCGTCTCTGAGCCTGACAAGCAGCTTGTCAGGATGTCTAAGCATGGAGAGCCCCAGTCCCAGATGGGTCACTCCATGACCGTCACCATGTTCCGTCACACTATTACTTGTTCCTCTTAACTATATATAAAGGAGTAGTAATCTAGCTTACTATAAATCTAATAACCTACTTTAGTTTAGCTTTTATTATAGTCCCCTTGCTAGAGCTTATTTTGCTTTCTATACCTAGTAGCACCTTTAGGTTATTATATATACGTTACCCGGTTTCTCTTAAAGATCGAATCTATAATTGGGTTACTCTGATAGTTTCTTATAGGCCTAGCCTTTATTATAGTAAACCTATAGTCTATTAAGAATTAACAATATATATAATCTGCTTCCTTAATGTTAAGTATTTAGCGGAGTATAGCTGTTAGTTCTTCGAAGCTTGTTAGTAGTTTATATAAGGCGATCTTCAACTTAGATACTCCTTAGTATACTTGGATTATATTCGCAACTAGGAACTTCTTATAGTTATAGAGCAGACCAAGTCTATATTAGCTTTGTTAGAGTCTATTAAGTAAGATCTAGAGAATTTCCTTTATAAACTTATTACTATTCTTGCTCTTAAGGCGTATAGACTGGAAAGTAATAGTATTCTAGATATATAAGTAGTTGTTCTACTTAGTACTTATTTTGAAGTATCCCTTTAAGATACTATATAGTTATATAAAGGAGATGCTAAAAGGGATATAGTATAGGTAATATTCCTTAGCTTGTCCTAAAAGTACGTTTGGAAAAACAGTGCCTAGTAGGCTGTAATCGATCTAGAAAGTCCAGTAGTAGTATAGGAAGAAACGAACTTTGTTATTAAGGATATTGTTGTTGGACCTGGAATAGCTGTCCTTTAAGTCCTAAGACTTGATAAAATCGGTTAGGGTTTTTCGATTAATACTTGTCTTGTTTATCCAGCCTGTTTCGATTAGTAGGATAGCCATATATTTAGTACTTCTATATATAATATACTTATACTAGGTATACCGCTCTTTATTATCTGCTTAGGGTTAAGCGTATTCTGGCCTGTATCTAGTATTGATATTAGGGGTTTATATAGGTCGTATAGGGTTCTGTCGTCCCCCTTAATTGGTTCTCTAGTTATAGCTTTAGTCGTTACCTTGGCTATAACCTTAGATATAACCTTAGCTAGTACTTTAGGTAGTTAGTAGGAATCCGTAGCCTTTGCTAGCGCCCTTGCTAGCTGGCAGGAATCCTACTCCTGTTATACTTCTAAGTCTACGAATCGGAAGTGTTATCTATAGGTCTAGATTTGGCAGGTAGAGGGTGTTTCCGAACTAACTGCGGTTACTAGTATAGAGCGTTCTGCTTTAGGCTACTATATAGCGTATGCCTAGGTCTCGGCTACTTACTGGTTAATTGTTGTTTATAATTAAGCTGCTTGTTAGTCTATATTACTAGATAGTGTTTATAGTTATATTACTGATTTGTATCTCCCCCTATAGTACCTTCTATAGCTAGGTACTAATTTCGGAGTCTTAGGTTGTTATTAGTACAATCTTCTTCCCCTTTTCTATTTAAGTAGGAAGAGATGTTATTATATAACGTCTATACTTAGCCTAGATTAACGGTCTATAGATTTAGGGAAGTACGTTAGGCCCTAGATTATTAGATAGGTTGTTAGCAAGTGTTATAAGTCCTTTAGAGAGCTTCTGCCCTTTCGAGCCATCTACTAGGATATAGCTATTGTTAAGCGTTTAGTATAGTTATAAGTGTAGTTTATTGTTCAACTTGTTAAAGTGGTTAGCTGTCTAGTCCTTAAAATCTAAGCGGAATTTATAGTATAGATCTTTAGATTATTGCCCTTTGTAAGTACTAAGGTAGGAGAGCGTATATAAGTTAAGTACTTTATTGCTATTGTACTTTAGATCGATATGCTCTAGCAATCTATAAAAGGTTTAAGCGTTAAATTTATTAATATTTATAATAGGTAGCTAGGTAGGGAATTCTTGTTTAAAACGCTCTTTAAGATCCTAGGCTATACTTAACAAAATACTTGGTATATAATAGGGGTTTGTCTTAGTATCCTCCCTTTCTAAGGTTCTATAAGTAGAAGGATCTTAGGATACTATAGTATATTGATTATAATAAAGTTTATTAGTAATATAGTTTCAGTAACGTTCTCTTAAGCAACGCTTTCTTAGTCTAGAAGCTTAGGTTAAGCTTCCTTAGCCTAGAAGGATAGGTTTATAGTATTAGTTTTCTTATGAGCGATATTACTAAGTTGATAGGGTGGTTGTCTAGTTATCTAATCGACAGCCCTTAGTAAGTAAACTGCAATCTACTTAGTTAAGGTTGTTAAGCACTTGACTAACTACCTTACTGCTTTGTATTGCCCCTATATCGTAATATAGAGATAATACTAATCAGTATTAGTAGGTTTCTAGAGATTATAGTAATCTAAAATAATAAGAGTCAAGAGAGTAGCAAGGAAATACTAGTTTAAGTTCTAGTTCTAGATTGTTATATATCTCCCTTTATCTAAAAGGTAGTTATATACCCCTTAAATACCTATGTTAGAGCAGAGCGCTTGTTAGTAACCATTACGTAGTACGCGGGTATGCTACTTGTAGCTGTCGCACAAGTGGCGCAGTACGCGCCCTATTCTGCAGAGCGAGAGGCTTATATGCTGCGCGGTCACGGGGATTAGCACCTAACCCCCCTTACCGCAATCAACAATTAAGCTATATCCTTAGTATCTATATCCAGAATGTTTATCTTATCGACTTAACCTTAGTAGGTAAAAATAATATCGCTATTGTCAAACTTAAGTCGTGTTCTATTAAACTTGATATTATAGTTGTATAATAGGATCGATGTTGGTTTTGTATAGAATTGCGCTTTTTAAAGTTTATCCTCTTTAAGCTTTACGAATATTCTACTACTAAAAGAAAGAGTATTATCTTTCTATATAGCAGTAATTCCAAATTATATAGGATCCTTGCCGTCTAGTATATATAGTAGGTAGGGGTTATATAACAATACTTTTATTTTTAGCGTAATAGTATAGTAGTTATAGTATATCTTAAACTAGAAGAGTCCTGATTCTGCTAGGCTATATAGTAGCTTCTTAATAAGCATGTAAGTATCTACTAGGTATTTGTCCGTTATCTCTTTTAGCAGTTATACAATGATCTATTAGACTAAAGTATCTTTTAACTAGATATATACCTGTATAATATCCCGTAGGATATACTTTATACTGAAAGTTTTTATTAATAATAGGCCTAGTATAATCATTAGTTATATACTTATTCGTTATATAGTAGGGGCCTATATTAGAATACTATTCTTTCTATTATTACTAAATCTCTGTATAACGAGTCTCGATTTTTCATATAGCTTCTCCTTATTACCCTTTATCCCTTATACTATACAGATACTATAGATACGCTATATGGGCTATTCCTATAGGTTGAATTTGATAAACTGGAAGACGTTAGCGGCAATAAGGTTATTAATCTCTTTTATATCTGACTTTTCGAATAATACCCTAAGTATAGTAATAAGTCTATTCTCTCTAAGTTTATATGCTAGTTGTTTATCGTCCATCTCCTTCTTACTTAAGAATATAGCTGTTATATAGTGTTAGTTGTAGGTCTATAGCGAGAATCTAACTAGGGCTGTTAGTCTAGATGGTTTCGGTAGGCGTCTATATCTATATCTTGCCGGCGGTTCTTAGATAGGCGCTGTGACCTTGTTATTGTATAATATAGGTTATCTAGCGTCTAGATCCTCTGGCCTTTTATATAGCTTGATATATATTACCTAAAATCGCTAAGGTCCAGCGTTACCTATAATCGTTATAGTAGTATAGTCTATAGCTTCGATTCTATAGGGTCCTTCCTATCTAGCTTGGTTTAATCTATTAGATTTCTCTCTCTATACTAGGACTTTACTTTAAAGGAGGAGCAAGAGGATATCCGAAATCTATAGCCTATTTTAGGTAGCTATTATACAATTTACGTGTTAAACGTACAAAATAAGCTATAGCGCTCTAACGGTTATAGCTTAGGCAAAACGGATTTCAGTTCTCGAACTACTAGATATATAGCTATATTCTAAGGGCGGACCCACTTTTGTGGATACCGCTGACTAAGCTATATATTCCACTATATAGCCTAGAAATAGCTTTAAAAGGCTTTTCTATTTTTAGATTCATGCCCCACTTTTGTGGAGACAGCCTCCTTAGGCTGTATAAGCGCTAGAAATAGCCTTAAAAGGCTCTTCTACTAGGTCACCTACCTACCCTGTACCTACCCTGCACTACAGGAGCGAAAACAGAACTTACAGGAAAAGTCGTGCGGCTTACCCTGCAGCTTAGGTGGCCGTGAGTCGATTATTTAAAATCGCTAGCTTATTTGGTTTTTCGGGAAGGCGCTATACACCTACTAAGGCGCTCCTGCCGTATGGAAGGCAGGAACGGTCCCGGAGGGTATATATAGGAAAGGAAATTGCGAAGCCTTACCTACTTGGACTAGAAATCAAGTTACTACGTTACCTACAACTATAAGCCTTATAGGCCTATAAGACCTACTGAAAGCCGTGATATATAAGCTTAAAGCCCCTATAATATAGCGCTATAGCCTATAACTATACCGTTATATAAGGACTTTTATAGAGGGAATACAGTAAAGGGCCCTACTTTACTATATTAGCACATACCTAGGAAGTGCTATTTAGGCCATATCAACGCTGTTGCTGCCCCTACGTACCCTATACGACTACTACTAGTAGGCTATAGTGGTTACAGATCCTTATATAGGATTACCCATTCCAATACTAGGGTTAGAATTTGAATTAGGGGTTGAATTAGAGCTATTAGCTATATAAGCTGCTCTATACGCCTCTGTAGCCGGGTTCCTAGATTATTCTAAAATATCAGCCATTAGATATTCTATATTAAGGCTAGAGGCTGTAAGGCCTAGCATTCTAGCCTATCTTATAGAGCTTTTTTGGCGTGATACCCAGCTAGGAAACTTAGATTCTCGAGCCTTAAAATACTGATTTAGTATTAAAGAGGGATCTATATCTATTTTAGCCATGGTAAGCTTAGCAAGATAGCCGTTAAATTCAGCGTTAAAAGCTGATAAGCCTTTTCTATAGGTACTAAAGGTAAGGGCATGGAATTCGTTATAGACGTCCTCCTTTTTAGACTCTATAGGTCGGCTAAACTGCCTAACAAGCAGCTTAAAGGCTTTAGAAGGTATATGAATCTACGATATAGCAGCCCTAGGGCTACTAGATAAGCTATCGCGTAGAAGCATTAAAAGAACAGCTTGATCAGAGTCGCTATAAGTGTTAGATATATCAGGGTTTTCTAAAAAATTAGATATCCCTAATGCTCTTAGCACTATACTTAAAGCCTGAATCCACTGTTCAAAATTGCTTTCCCCGCTAAGCTTACTATCGTCCGGTATAGTATAGGCCTTTTTAGAAAGTTCCTTTACTATACTACTGGTAATAGTATCCTTAAAGCCTTCCTTAGACCCTGTATCTATAGGGGGGTCTAAAATTACTAGTAGCTAAATTAACAGCCAGCCCTAGATAGGGCTCTTTCCTAGGGGGATGTAGAGGAGAATCTAAATCTATAGTACCGCTAAAAGGATCAAATCTAGGACGATAGCTAGTTTTTCCAGTAGTAGCAGCCGCAGTGTTACAACTATTAGTTAAAGAAGCTAAAGTGGAAGATATATTCTTTATAGCGCTAACGCTATCCTCGACAGAGGCTTTTAGGGTATTTAGACTTAAAAGTAGTGTTTTTATATCACTAGATTGGCTAGCTATAACTCGCTTATAAGATTTTATATGCTGTTTCAGGACTTCTATAACCTTGCTATAGTCTTTGCTATCTTCCTTATCTTCTGATAGGGTTCGTATAGGTAGTAGAGGCCTAGAAGATTGCCCTAGATCAGCTGGGTTACTAGCCCTTTTAGGCGCTATACCCTTCCCTTTAGCTTGATCTGCCATTGTAAATAGGCTACTATTTACTTTATAGCAGTTCACTAAAGCTAATTATCTAGCTCACTAATTATAGTAGTGATTTTCTAGGCTAGTCTTAGCGCTTAGTAGGTTTATAGCGCTGCCTACTTGCTACTTAGTAGGGCTTTCTAGTAGAAATTCTAAACTAGGCTCTAAGATAGGGACTAGAGACTTCGACGTAGGGACTTAACTACCGCCTATAGATATATCTATAGAAAGGGCTCTATAGTAGGGAAATATAGGTCTTTAGCGCTAGAAATTCTAAAACGCTAGCCTTTCTACTTCCAGCTATAAGTAGAAAGGTCTTTTAGTATAGGTAAGTATACTAGCCTAAGTGTATAAGAGCCCTAAATGCTTGTCAATACTATAGGACTTAGATTTCTTAGCGATTTCTCCTTCTAGATTTTCAGGCTTTTTAGTCCTTAAATAGCCTTTAATAAGGTGTAATATATAGCTTTTTAGGGCTAATATAGTACTATATTTTCAGCTATAAGAGGCTTTAATAGCCCTATATATATAGGCAGAGGTAGCGCTTTGAAATTGGACTCCAACGATAACTATCCTACAGGCTATCCGGGCTCATAACCTATTGGAATGGGTAATCCTATATAAGGATCTAATATAGTAGAGTAGGGAAGAAGACATCACACATCCGAAAACGCGTTCTTGGTCAGGACCGCTCCAAATCGACTGCACTCTTTTGCAATCCACTTGTCCAATTGAGGACTTAACACACGCCAAATTTGGCTGCGGCGCAGTCGCTCGTTCGACGGCGCTATGGTCGGATTCTGACCGTACGATATAGTCGACCGTGGCCAGAAATCTATAGCTGCAGCGGGGCGGGCGCACAGGCCCTATAGTCACGTACCCCAGCCCCGACTGCACTAACCCCTCTAACCCGAACCCTGCTAACCCAAACCCTGCCAACCTAAACCCTACTACCCCTAGCCCCTTAGGGGCTATTAATAAAGCCCCTAAGTGCTTAGGCTACAGCTTCCTGACCTACCTTACTACTGCTACCGCTACCACTACTACTACTACTTCTTCTGCCGCCAACCCTGCTACTACTATAACCGCTACCGGATCGAGCGATATATCGTTTGATAGCCCTTTTAAAGGGCTTTCTAGCAGTTAACACGCCACTACCGCCACCGCCGCCCCTACCCGCTTTAAAAAGGGGAAAGAAAAAGAAAAAGCCCTACTACCTACAACCCTCGCCCTTACCTTCTCTGGTCTTATAGACTAGATAGTCAGTCTTTCAGTTAATAACCCGGCCTTTAAGGAAATCGTCGAATATACCGGGCTAGCTAGAAAGCTAGCCTTAACGTAGATCTTGAAAGAGAAGGAGAAAAAAGCCCTAATATTTCCCTCGTTTATTGCCTAGGCCCCGAGGCAGAAGAAGTAACAACAATAGCAACAATAATAGCAATAACAATAGTAGTAGCAGCAACAACCCCCCGCTGTCGAATCAGAGCTAACCCGCCGTACCTAGGCTGCTATAGCAGCAGTTAGGGTAAAGCCTACTAAGCTAGGCTTAGAAAAACAGGTCTTTATACGGCTAGGATCAGCCTCTTCCTCCCTTGGCCAAAAATCAGCCCCGGAAATTATACAGGCAGTACAGAAGGCTATAGGGCACCCTATTAAGGGGATAAGGACCCTACCAAGCGGTAACCTTATACTAGTTACTAAAGGAGAAAAAATTAAAAAAGCCTTGGAAGAAAATACAGCCTGGCTAGCCTCTTTATCACTAGAAGCCTCGATCTATACTACTACCTGGGCTATTACTGTTAAAGGGCTTATAATAGCTGACCAGGTAACGGAAGCTAGCCTTCTAGTAGTAGTAAAAGAAGCATATCCTTCGGCCTTAAGGGCTAAGGTCTGGTACCCCCTCTAGATCGAAAGAACAAGAGTCTTAGCTCTTATTGCCTTTTCTAGCTAGTAAGAGGCCTACTAGGCCTGTTAAGACGGAATCTTCTAGGCCTATAGGGCCCTAAAAGCAGAGCCTTATATTGATAAGGCTAGGGCCTTACAGTGCTTTAACTGCTGGTAATAGGGGTATAAAGCTAAATACTGCCACTCTCTTACCCTCTGCTACAACTGCGGCCAAGAAAAGAAGAAGCATACTAAGGCGGCCTATACTAAGGCTCAGTACTGCTGGAACTGCCGTAGTAACCACTATACTAAGGCAGAAGAATGCCCTGAAAGAAAGAAGCATAAGGCTCAGGCAAAATCCAGCCTACAAAACAGGCCTATTAACTTTGACCTCCCCGGCCCTCTTAAGCCGGCAATATCAATAGAAGACCAGCTAGAAGGGGAAGAAAGCTATATAGTAGTAGCTGGAAAACGCCGCCATAGCTGCCCCCCTATAACAACCGCCATAACCGCCACTACCGCTACCGCTACTACCGCTATAGCCTCCCTTTCCCAGCGAACTATAAGGGAGGCTTTTAGCAAAATCCCCGCCTCTACCTTTACTACTACTACCGATCTAGCAGCTACCGGTACTATAGCTACTGGTTCTATACCCTCCTTCCTAGAGCCGGTAAGGGGCTCTATAAAGGAAGAGGATATGGATATACTTTAGTCTCTTTTTCTGCCTTCTCTCCTTCCTTAGACTACTTCCCCTCTCTCTCTTTAGACTGTCTTTTATTTCTTCCCTATAGCTGGTATCTTACTACTATACTAAGGTAAAGGGGAAGGCTATAGGTCTAGGCTTATAAGCTTTTAAGCTTTAAGCCTAGCCTTACCTTACCCCTTTTTGCTAACAAGACCCCTTCCTTATTCCCCTACCCCGAGCCCTATATTAATTGAGATATAGGGCGTTCTTACGGGAGATAGGTAGAGGAATAGGCGCGATTTCCCTTAATAGCCTTCTAGACGGCCTCCCCTTGCGATGTTTTTTCTTTTAGTACTGCTCTTTTCCTCTTGCTAGGTTGCCCGCCTTGTTAAGCTCGTTGGAGGTTTTTCATCCGTTTTCCGGTTTTCCTCTAGCATAAGTGTAAGCTAGCAGCCCCTTATAGCCCCTTAGAGGACTCTATAGGAGTAATAGATATCTATCTATATAAGGATCTATAACCACTAGAGCCTACTAGTAGTAGTCGTATAGGGTACGTAGGGGCAGCAACAGCATTGATATAGCCTAAATAGCACTTCCTAGGTATATGCTAATATAGTAAAGTAGGGCCCTTTACTATATTCCCTCTATAAAAGTCCTTATATAACGGTATAGTTATAGGCTATAGCGCTATATTATAGGGGCTTTAAGCTTATATATCACGGCTTTCAGTGGGTCTTATAGGCCTATAAGGCTTATAGTTGTAGGTAACGTATAATTTGATTTCTAGTCCAGTAGGTAAGGCTTCGCAATTTCCTTCCCTATATATACCCTCCGGGACCGTTCCTGCCTTCTACATGGCAGGAGCGCCTTAGTAGGTGCATGGTGCCTTCCCGAAAAACCAAATAAGCTGGCGATTTTAAATAATCGACTTACGGCCACCTAAGCTGCAGGGTAAGCCATACGACTTTTCCTATAAGTTCTGTTTTCGCTCCTGTAGTGCAGGGTAGGTACAGGGTAGGTAGATGACCTAGTAGAAGAGCCTTTTAAGGCTATTTCTAGCGCTTATACAGCCTAAGGAGACTGTCTCCCTAAAAGTGGGGCATAAATCTAAAAATAGAAAAGCCTTTTAAAGCTATTTCTAGGCTATATAGTGGAGTATATAGCTTAGTCAGCGGTATCCACAAAAGTGGGTCCATCCTCAGAATATAGCTATATATCTAGTAGTTCGAGAACTGAAATCCGTTTTGCCTAAGCTATAACCGTTAGAGCGCTATAGCTTATTTTGTACGTTTAACAGGAGTTATCAGAGCTATCTCAAATGGCTAGTAAGGCGCTTACAGCCCTAGATATGTCGCTTAGGGTAGCTTAAATAGCTAGTAGGCAGTAGCAGCTATAGTAGCTACGTAAGAATTAAGTTTATGTTATTTGCTGCCTATTGTTCTATATATATCGCGTAATATCTAGCCTAATTACTAGTATATTGCTATTATTACTGATTATCGTTATATAATATATATCTATATCTAGCCATAGCACTTATATCTTCTATATTCACTTCTATATAGATAGTTAGCTTGTTATTGGTTACTAAGTCTTTAAGTATATAATTTAGAGTCTTCTTTGTTATAGTATCTACTAGATCATCGTAGCTGTTAATCTAGCAAACCTCCCTAATCTCTTTCTTCTTATATAACTCCTATATTACTAGAATATCTATTATTAGTTGCTTCTTAGTTGTTATACCTAGCTTAACTAGATATTAGTATAGTAACTTTGAATCGCAATATAGTACAGTTATAATCTTCGGCAAGCCTAGTACTAATGTTAGTTATACAAGACTTGTTATTAGGGAGATGCCGCTATCTAGCCTAGAAACTATACTATAAAGTTCGCTAGCTAGTACGCTTTAGGTTACCCTATAGCATTTTATTAAAGACTAGTAGATAATATTCCTATAGATGGTAAAGCTGCTAATTGTCCGATAGGTATCTCTGCTAGCTATTGTACAATAGCTAGCTAAATCTATATCCGTTTCTTTAGTAGCTAGAACGATTATTATACCGATCTATAAGGTTATATCCTTATTATTTACGAACAAGCCATTAGTAAAGATAAAAGGTTTTATATCCTTCTAGTCTAGTAGTATATACTAGAGTCCCTTTGGTAGAGAAGCTACAACAACGGTTAGGCAGCTAAAAGAAGCCTAGAAAGAGTGCCTAGACTAGGCAACAACCGCCGGGGTTACCTTCTCAGCAGCAAAGAGCGAGCTTATACACTTCCCCCCTGGAAGAAGGCCCTGGACTAACCCTATTAACCTAGGACTAACAGGGGACTCCCCCCCCCTACAACTAGCTATAGAGGCCCGTTTTCTAGGGGTTTGGCTAGACCCTAAGCTTACCTGGAAGGCCTACGCCAACACCTTACGGCAGAAGCTAAAAACACAGTCCCTTGCTATTACTAGGCTAGCTGGAAAGACCTAGGGACCTGGAATCGAAAAGACTAGGCTTCTATATACAGTAGTAATAAGGCCGGTCCTAGCCTATATAGCCTTGGCCTGGCATACCCCTATACCTATAACACTAAATAGGCTATAGGGTATAACTAGAGGCCTACTAGTAGCTGAAAACGAGGCCTTAAGGAGAGTTATTAGGGCCTATAAGAGAACACTGATCCGAAGCCTCTACTATAAGGCTAATGTCCCCCCTCTTGACCTCTACCTTAACGCCCTCTCCTTCTCTAGCTAGGCTAGAATAAACAGGGCTATAGGGGAAGAGGTGGCTAAGGAGAAGGAAGCCCTACGCCTTACCCTTGGAAACAGGACCCCTAGGACTAGCCTCCTTCTAGGTAGGTGTATAAAGCAAGAAAGAAAAAGGGAAGTAATAGCCTAGTAGCACTACCAACAACTAAGGAAGGCTATTAACGAGGAACCCCTTTATACTGCCTGGAAGGATTGCTATCTATAGGAGGCTAGGGCCTCTAGTTACGACCCCTATACGGAGAGCCTCTTAAAGAAATCAGCTAAGGCTACCTTTTAAGAGGAAAACCTGGCTAAGGCCTTTAAGGAGGCCTTCCAAAGACGCTACTATAACCTCTCTAAGGCCGAAAGCTCGCTACTAATATAGGCCTATATAGGGAAGATAGGCCTAAGGGGATTCCTATATACCTATAAGGTGCCTAGGGTCAATAACCCCCTCTGCCGCTGCTACCTAGCTATAGAGGATATCCGATATATATTCAACGGTTGCCTGGCCTACCCTTTAGCCTCCTTTAAGGAGAGGGAAAGAGGGGATACATACAGCTTTCTCTATAGACTCGAAAAAGGGGGCGGCGGCGCTGTACGCCCCTTAGTTCGCTATATTGCTACTAGACTGCTAGAATACTCGGTTGCTTAGAGGCTAGGAGCGGTCTAGCCTATACCCCTTTAGGCAGTATGTTTTCACACTCCTAAAGGGGCGGTATCTACTCTGGTAAGGATTGGCCTACCCCCTATCATACCCCCCTTATTTCCTAAGTACGGTTATAGGTTTTTTACCCGTTGTACGGTTTTCCTATAGCACTAGTTTAGCCTACCTAGATATCCCCTACGGGGATCAGATAGCGTAATAGAATCTATCTATATACTAGAGTCCTTAGATAGCGTTGTCTATCTGCCATTATAGTTACTTATTAAGATTCTTAGTATTGTCTAATATAGGCTATTTACTTTGCACTGCTACTAACAAGTCGTATAATGCCTCGGGCTAGCAGATACTGGCTAAGTAGGCTCCCTTTATGCGTTTTGAAATATAGTATTAAGCTATATCCTTAGCATCTATATCTAGGATATTTATCTTATTAACTTAACCTTAGTAGGTAAAAATAATATTACTGTTATTAAACTTAAGTTATACTCTATTAAACTCGATATCACAGTTGTATAACAGGATCGATGTTAGTTTCGTATAGAATTATGCTTTTTTAAAGTTTATCCTCTTTAAGCTTTATGAATATTCCGCTATTAAAAGAAAGAGTATTATCTATCTATATAGTAGTAACTCCGAATTATATAGGATCCTTACTGTCCGGTATATATAGTAGGGAGGGGTTTTACAATAATACTCTTATTTTTAGCATAATGGTATAGTAGTTATAGTATATGTTAAACTAGAAGAGTCCTGATTCCGCTAGGCTATATAGTAGCTTTTTAAAAAGTATATGGGTATCTACTAGGTATTTATCCGTTATCTCCTTTAACAGTTGTATAATAATCTATCGGAGTAAAGCATCTTTCGACTAGATATAGGCCTATATAATATCCTATAGGATACACTTTATACTAAAAGTCTTTATTAATGATAGGCCTAGCGCAATTATGAGCTATATACTTATTCGTTATATAGTAGGTGCCTATATTAGAATACTATCTTTTCTATTATTGCTAAATCCCTATATAACAAGTCTTGATTTCTTATATAGCTTCTTCTTATTGCCCTTTATCCCTCTTACTATATAGGTACTATAGATATATATATATTGTATTCCACCTATAGAGTCCTTATTGGACTATGAGGAGCTGCTAGATTACACTAATGCTAGAGTAAAACCGTTAAACGGAAGAAAAACCTTTAACGAGCTCGATAAGGGGGGCGACCTAGCAAGAGGAAAAAAGCAGGACTAAGAGAAAAAGAAAGCAAGGGGAGGCTGTCTAGGTAGCAGTACTAAGAGAAAGAGCACCTATTCCTCTACCCGTCTCCCGTAAGAACGCCCTATATCTCAATTAATATAGGGCCTAGGATAGGGGAATAAGGAAGGGGTTTTGTCAGTAAAAGAGGGGTAGAGGTCAGTCTAGGCTTAAAGCTTAAAAGCTTATAAGCTTAGTCCTATTACCTTCCCTCCTTACCTTAGGTAAAGTAGTAAGGTACTAGCTATAGGGAAAAAAGTAGAAGAAGGAGAGCAGTCTAAAGGAAAGGAGGAGAGCTGTCTAAAGTAGGAGGGGCGGAAATAAAAGGAAGAAAGAAAGACCTAGAGTATATCTATATCCTCCTCCTCTATAGAGCCCCTTACTAGCTCTAGGGAGGAGGGTATAGCTATAGTTATAGCTATAGGGTTGGTAGTAGTAGTAGTAGCGATAGCGGTAAAGGTAGTAGTTAGGGTTTTGCTAAAAGCCTCTTTTATTATCCTCTAGGAAAGGGAGGCTATAGTAGCTGATACTAAGGTAGTTGTAGCGGTAGTAATAGTAGTAAGGGGGCGTCCTCGGCGGCGTTTTCCAGCTACTACTGTATAGCCCTCCTCTCCTTTTAGCTAGTCTTCTGTTGATACTGTTCGCTTAAGGGGGCCTAGAAGGTCGAAGTTAATAGGCCTGTTTTAGAGGTAGGCCTTTGCTTAAGCCTTATATTTCTTCCTTTTAGGGCATTCCTCTGCCCTAGCGTGGTGGTCTCCCCGGCAGTTCCGGCAGTTTTAGGCCTTAGTATAGGCTGCCTCGTTGGTATGCTGCTTCTTTTCCTAGCCATAGTTATAGCAGAGGGCAGAGGAGTGGCAGTATTTAGCCTTATACCTTTAGTACTAGTAGTTAAAACACTAGAGGGCCCTAGCCTTATCGATATAAGGCTCTGCTTTTAGGGCCCTATAGGCCTAGAAGATGCTGTCTTAGCAGGCCTTATAAGCCTCTTATTGGCTAGAAAAGACTAGAAGTGCTAAGACTCTTGTTCTTTTGATTTAGAGAGGGTGCTAGACTTTAGCTTAGAGGGCTAAGGGATATACCTCTTTTACTACTGCTAGGAGGCTAGCTTCCATTACCTGGTCAGCTATTGTAAGCCCTTTAACTGCTACTGCCTAGGTAGTAGTATAGAGGGAGGCCTCTGGCGATAAAGAGGCTAGCTAGGCTGTATTTTCCTTAAAGGCCTTCTTAATCCTCTCTTCTTCTATAACTAATATAGATAGATTCTATTACGCTATCTGATCCCCGTAGGGGATATCTAGGTAGGCTGAGCTAGTGCTATAGGAAAACCGTATAACGGGTGAAAAACCTATAACCGTATATAGGAAAAAGGGGGGTGTGATAGGGGGTAGGCCGATCTTTACCAGAGTAGATACCGCCCCTTTAGGAGTATAAAAACATACTGTCTAAAGGGGTATAGGCTAGACCGCTCCTAGCCTCTAAGTAACAGAGTATTCTGGCAGCCTAGTAGCAATATGGCGAACTAGGGGGTGTATAGTGTTGGACAACGTGGCGCTCGTGTCGCTCTGGTAGAACCTCGGTATCCCTAACAGGAGCAGGGCATAGGGTTACCTTGTTAGGCTCGGGAGCAGGGCATAGGGAGGCCCTGATTAATTAAGGTGGATATAGCTACGATTCCCTATATCAAGCAGATTGAGCCCACTTTAGGGCCTATAAACGTTATAGGGGGGACAGAGAAAATCTCTGCCCTAGGCGGGAGAGCGTAGGTTAAGACAGAAAACAGGACAGCGTACAGAATCGATCAATCAGAGCCTATAGATTCTAACAATTAATAGTTAGAAGTCGTTAGCCTGGTATAGACAAGCCTAGTATTAGTATATATATTATCATTACGATATCTAAGAACGTACCTTAGTAGCCGCGATTATATCAAGCAATAAGAATAATAAGAAGGTCGCTAAGGAGGGCTCTATTCTTCTCTTTAAGCCGGAGTAGTAGATCGACTTTAAGTAGCAGCTTCGGCGTATTACAAGCAAGGTAATAGAGTTTATAGACCCGAACAATACTAAGGAATTAGATAGATATCTAGTCTCTTTAACCCTTAACGATATGCCTATTCTCGGGTTATCAACCGCCTATATCAAGACTGCTTGTTAGACCTACGTTTGCCAGTATTACGGCCTTGCTTAGGGAGCGCAACTTATAGAAGAGTATATTAAGCAGGCAAACGCTAACGGGCCTCCTCCTCTTCCTAGTAAGCGTATTATATATACCGATTTAACTGCTAACGGGAGGGCTACCTTCTAGAGCATATTAATAATATACAATACTGCTATAGCGAACTGGAAATATAACCAGGATAACATTATAGAGGTTAAGAAGTAGATTAGGGAGTATATCGAGACTTATACGCTAAATCTATACTATCTACCTGAGCAAAGCCTTTGCTAGTAGTATTAGAACCTTACTAAGTCGATATATTTGAAGGATTATAAGCGAACAAGGATAATACGTAAGGACTATAAGGAGTACCTTAACACTAGTAAGGCGAAAGCGGTTAGTAATTAGAGGACCTAGATAGAGAAGTAGCAGAAGCTACTATACCTAGCAGAGTATTACAAAGTTAAAGGGATAGCTAATCCTAAACTATAGTTCGATAACTTGTTAATCTTCTTAGAAGTAACCTAAAGATTCCAGGGCTAGATATTAGCCTTATATAGAGACTTCGAGAAGTAGGCCGAAAGGGAGAACCTTAATTACCGTAAAATAGCAAGGGATTTCCTATAAGATCTTGAGTTTAATAAGCCTCCTAAGCTAAAGCCTAAGAACCTAGTAGGAAGAGGAGGCACGTATATTACCTTAAATAGCGAACAGCCTCTTCCTAATAAGGCTAGCAAGAAAGGTAAAAGAGAAGGGGATATATAAGACAAGGCTTTTAAGCAAGGGAGAGCTAATACCTATAGCGACCGAAATCTCTAGGGAGCCTTAGAAGCACCCTAAGCCTTAGGACCTAATTATCCTATAGAGAGACCTGGTTCTTATTATAAGAAGTATATCTATAGAACAATCTAGTATAACTAGAAGGTATGCTAGTATCTATTTCCATCTCTTATATACAAAGGCTAGGAACTAAGGCCAGATATAGAAAAGCATATAAAACAAGCTATTAAGGAGGATTCGCAACTTCGATCGAAGATATCGGCTTGTTAAAAAGAGCTAAAAGATAAGTAGGAGGCCTAAAGGTATATAGGGTATAAAGAGAAAGTAAAGGCTTTAAAACCAATAGTAGAAGTTATCCCTATGCCTAAGAAGAAGAACGAGAATTAGGTCCCTATTAAGTTTATAGTGCTAAAGAGTATACTATAAGCAAGTAGTATTAGCGAATACCCTCTTAAGTACTTGGCCTACCTAGATTCCAGTACCTCTATTTATATTTTTAATAATTAGGAGAGATTTGAAAGCTTTAAGGAAGTAGGGAAAGGGGACTACCTTATAGCAGCTAATAGCAAGTTGCCGATCAAAGGATACAGGACAGTTTTCCTATATCTATACCTAGGTTAGTATAAACGGGTGCTCCTTTAGCTTGATTGTATAGCATACTGCCCTAAGGTAGCTATTAACCTAGTTTCTATAAGGTACCTTTATAAGAAGGGAATATAGTAGGATTACTAGAAGTAGGGCACCCTTTTCTACCTTAGGAGGATGTTAGACTATGATAAGATCTACGAAATCTAGAAAGCCTATAGCTAGTTCCTGCTAGAGCATATTATAACTAATATCTTAGCGTTAGCTTTCGTAATATAAAAGGAGTAGGGCAGGTCTTAGAAGAAGAAGACTAAGCCTAGGACGATCTAAGTATAGTACCGACAGTTAGGTTATCTAAACCTAGAAGCACTCTATCACCTTATTCAGAGCGGTAAAGGAGTTAAGGTTACTAGAAATTACAAGGTAATTAGAACGGTAGACTGTCTATAGTATGGTATAGGAAAAGGCCTTGATTGCTAGGTCTTAAGGGTAGCCCGACTAGACCTAAGGTACCCTGGCAATGTCCTAGCCCTTAATTTCTACGATATTGAAAGGTCTAAGGAAGGTTTTACGTCTATTATACTCTTGTTAGATTATAAGTCAGGCCTAATATAGGACTATTATCTTTATAATCGGTTGGTCAAAAGTATTATTATAGCCTTGGATAATCGCCTTATAGATCTTAATTAAAGGTATAGAATTCGGGTTTTGGATATCGAAGCTGATAATAAGATTACTAGAAGAAAGGGAGTAATCTAAGCCTAGCTATAAGGGAATTATATTAGAATAAATCTCTCTGCTCCTTAGACCTAAGATTAGAATAGAGGTATAGAAAAAGCTACTAGTATTCTAAAAAGGCAGGTAAAAGCGATAGTAGCAGGGACTAACTTACCTTTAGATAAGGTAGCTAAGGTATTTAGAATAGCGGTATATCTTTTAAATCGTACCCTAAGGTATCGGCTAAAGTGGAAAACACTATATAAGGTATTCTATTCGTTTACGGAATTAGCAGGCGCTAAAGAGACAACGCCTATTAAGCTATAGCAAGGGCATCTCCGGGTTTTCCTATATCAAGCCTTTATGTTAGAAGCAGATATATAGCTTAAGAAGAATAAGCTAAAGAGGTTTGCTCTAAGAGCTTTTCTTAGATACCTAATCGGATATAACTCGACGAATATTTATCGAATCTAGAACCCTCGAACTAACAAGATTATAGTAACCTAGGATGTAATTTTTAACGAGAAAGTGGTATTTAACGGGTCTAAAGAGCACCTTATAGTCGGACTAAGAGATCTAAGCTCGGAAGGGCTAAAAGAGTGGCTTGCCAAGATCGAGAAAAGGGCAGAATCCGAAAATCTAAATACTATAGTAGCCGATATCCCTACCTAGGACATACCCTACGAATTAGAGGTAATAGACCTAGGTAATAGATTAGAAGAAAAAGAGGAAGAGGATATCGATATGCCTAACCTTATAGATAATGCGGAACTGGACAATTCGGTAGAAGTAATATAAGAACCTTAGTATATAGAGGCTCGCCTACTCCTATATCCGACTTTAGAAGCTACGCCCCTACTAGTAGTATAGGGTATGCTAGGAGCATGCCTCGTAGTATATTTTAGGGATCGAATTCTCAGTTAGCAGTTCCTTAATACTGCTATAAAGGGAGATTTCCTTATCTAAAGGGCCTCCTTTACTACTAAAAGGCTTATAAATAGGGACCCTAAGACGAAAGAGAGTATGCTAATATCTAAGAACCTAAGTATTAAGGACTTTAAGCCTAGTACTATTTATTCCTCTTAGCTGCCTCTAGCGCCTAAGCTATACTAGAACCTCGAAAGCTACCTATAGGAGGAATACTTTAAGGAAGCCGAAAGGCAGTACCTTCTTATATACCTAGAAATGTAGAAGGAAGTGCCGATTGCTAAGGTATAGGGCAAGCAGGTCTTGGATAATATATAGGTATATATATATAAAATCAACAAGTATAATTATCTAGAGAAGTTTAAGGCTAGATTAGTAGTCCAAGGCGATTAACAATAAGGGACCCTAAGGAAGGATATATACATAGTAATACTAGCTAGAAAGTCTTTCCGGATCTTAATAGCAGTAGTAGTAAAGTTCGATATAGAGCTGATTTAGTTTAACGTTTTAAACGCCTTCTACAACGCTTACCTTGACTAGGACGTGTATATAAGGCTCCTAGTAGGTCGAAGGAAGCAGGGCATAGTCTATAAGCTAAAGAAAGTACTATATGGACTTTGGGAATCGCCTTGCCTATAGTACAAAGAGTTTAGCAGTACTTTTTAGGATCTTAGGCTTAATATAATACCCTATAAACTGTATATCTTCTAGAAGGGAGGAGTCTTTATTCTCTTCTATATAGACAATATAACAATAGTATACTATAAGAGGTATAAAGCCTTTGCTAAAGACCTAATAAGCTTGCTCTAGTCGAAGTATAAGATGACCGGCAGTAGCGAGCTAAACTAGTTTCTTAAGCTATAAGTTATTTAAGATCGGGAGTACTGTAAGATCTATCTCTTATAGGCAGTATATTATAAGAAAATCTTTAAATTAGTAGACGACCTAGTGATTAGGAGCAAGGTAACAAAGCTAACAGTACGGAGATATACCTCCCCTATAGCACTAGAAGAATTGAAGAGCAACTTAGAGCAGGCAATAAACGCTAAGATAAAGTTGTACTAGAGAAAAGTCGGCTTAATAATATATATAGCAGTGATTATAAGGGTCGATATAGCCTTTACTGCATTAAGATTATCGAGATTTCTTATAAACCTAGGTCCGGAGTATTATAAGGCGGTAGATTGTTGCCTTAACTACCTATACTATTCTAGGAATTAGTGCCTTTAGCTTAGGGGTAGAGATACATATAAGGTTTAGTATAATGCTTCCTTTACTGACAATATAGCTAATCGAAAAAGCTCTTAGGGATATGTAATCAAGCTTTTTAGTAGGCTAGTTACTTAGAGGGCAAGCAAGTAGACCTGCGTAATAACTTTCACTATAGAAGCGGAATTAGTATCTATGATAGAAGTAGTGTAAGAAGCGCTGTATCTCTGCCGGCTAATCTATAATCTTAGAATCGGTCTTAAAAGGGAGTATAGTATATAAGTGTTCTGTAATAACGTATAAACTATAAGACTAGTAACCAGGGACGAAACGCTAAAAACGAAGCTCCGGCATATTGATATTAAGAATTACTAGCTCTAGTAGGAAGTTATTATAGGAAGGGTTCTTATAGACTATATACTAATAGATTAATAATTAGCAGATAGCCTAATAAAAGTTCTTACGAACAACAGTTTTACTGCTTTCTATAAGTAAATCAGTATATTAGAAAGGAAAGAAAAGATCGAGAAGTAGTAGAGGGAGAAAGGCTAAGATATAGAGACTCGACAGCAGGTATAGAAGGGAGTACCCTAAGAAACTAGTCTATTAAGCTAAGTGTTGCTACTATGATCCGCAAAGGGTCAATTGATTAGGGCCTAGCTAGAAGTCCTAGGGTACGCCGGAGCAGCAGTAGAATCCTCCTCTGCAGCTATATTAGTAGCCTATAGTACGCTCTTCCCCTTAGTATCGTCGTTGTTGTCGTTGTTAGACACTATTACTGCCTTTTTCACCCTCTTCTTTATCTCCTCCTTCTTCTAGATAGTTGTAGCCCGTTTCTATGTCTATAGCTCTTAGATTAAGCTGGCGTACTCTCTAATAAGAGTATATAACGTTTAGACAAGGATAGTTAGAACAGAAAAGCATAGTAGAACAGGATTATAGGGTAACTTGCTACTAGGGCTACAATACTAGAAGAGTATTCAACAATATAGGCCTAATAGGCCTATACTACTACCAAGATCTTATTGTTGCTTGCTAGAAATATAGGTTAGCGCGAACGGCGCTAAGGGGGTATATAGGCTGGACTTATAAGATATATATAGGTATCGACAACGGGAATAATTTAAGTACTGCAACTGCGAAGAAACGCAGGGACTAAGCTACGCTATATACAGCGCTAAAGGGGAAAAATCGCTAGAATTAGCCTATAAGACCAAGCGTATAAGATAGTGCTTATAGCACACCTTATATAGCTTATTATCTTAGATAGTAGAAACCGCCAGTGATATAGACGGTGATACCCCTATAGGCGTAGACTGCAAGGCTAGGCTCGACGCTAGCTTACTTATAACCAGCTTCTTATAGACTAGTATTACTAGCCCCCTAGCGCTAGCTACCAGCGAACATACCCTAGGGACTATCAAGACTAGGGTAGCAATAGCCGCCAGCGTAGGTAACAGACCTGAATCCCTAAAACGCAGCTTCTTCGACAACAGTAGTACTACAACGTCGTCGTCCTCCTTATTATCGTTCTAGAAAAACCAGGCTAGATATAGACTATTAGCTATTAAGAGAACTACCTAGGAAAGGTAAGATATAAACCGTATTTCTGGCCTAATAAGGGCAAATCTCCTACTACTAGGGTAGTAGGCTGCTCTAGAACTAACTCCTCTTTCTAAGTAGACATCTACGATAAAAGGAAGTCAGAAAAACTTATAAAACTGAATATAGCGATTATAAGAAGCCTTATAGTAAGAAGGGTAAGTGCAGAAAGATAAAAACGCGTTTATAGTAAAAGGAGGAAATTTTTAGAGCTCTAGAGGAGGCAAGCAGATTTTACACCTAACTAGCTACTATATAAAAAGAGCAATAACGCAGGTGGTTAAAAATTACGCCCTTTCTTCTAAACTTCTACTTCCTTCTCCCTAAGAAGGGACAGCATACCCTGATACTAAGAAGAGAGAGGCAGCAGACCTTTACCGATCAATAAGCCTTAATACTCGCAGACGTAAAATATAAGAGTAAGGAAAGAAGCAGGGTAGTATACCCTAATAGAGAAGAGAAGCTAGGGCAGTATACCCTAAGGAAGAGGCAGTATACCTTAACCTAAAGGAAGAGGCAGTATATTTTAACCTAAATAAGGAAAAGGCAGTATACCTTAACCTAAATAGGAAAGGGCAGTATACCTAGACCTTTAGATCTAGCAAGACTTGCTGCGTTAGTTTGACTGCCTTATTACCCGGATTAGCCTCTATAGAGATAGTAAGGAGCAGAGAAGAGACTGTTGCTAAAGTGATAAGCTAGTATTTATAACGCTAAAGGTGGTTTATAAGGTACCTATAAGATCGGCAGAGGTAAAGAGAGTATAGTAAAAGAGATAAGTATTCCTAAGCTAAACAGCAACCTAGTAGTCTCTAATAGAGTAAGGCATTACGCCGGTTAACTACCTAAATAGTAAACTATAGTAATAACTGTTGGGTATTCTTGGAAATAAGATTATAATAGTTAAGAAGAGCCTAACAGTTCCCCTTATAAGAAGGTACCTCTAAGATCAGTAGAGAAAGCAGGTTAGGGAGGGAGTAGCTAACTTTCCTAGACCCTATCTAGGTTAGTAACTAGTAATATCTATTAGAAGCCTGATCTTAATAATCCGGAGTACCCTAACGAGTCTCTATAGAGGAACGGGACTATAGGGTAGCAGAGTAGCTAAGTATTACCTATTAGTACAATCCCTTTTCTAATTAAGCAGTAGAATAACTACCCTTCTACTAGCCTAGGAAGTACTGTATAACCAGGGAATAGAGACCTTAGGGGTAGTAATAATAATTACTAAGAAAAAGACCGTACCGCCGTCTATAAAGCCCGACTATAACCTCTGTAATCCCAGAATATAAGCACTATAAGCGCACATTACCGCTAAATATATTGTCGATAAGGAAGAGCCTTATAGCAAGGCCTAGGATTGCTATTACGAACCTGGACCTAGGGGTATATTGGATAACGTAGCGCTTGTATCGCTCTGGTAGAACCTTGGTATCCCTAATAGAAGCAGGGTACAGGGTTACCTTATTAGGCTTAGGAGCAGGGCACAGGGAGGCCCTGATTAATTAAGGTGGATATAGCCACGATTCTCTATATCAAGCAGATTAAGCCTACTTTGGGGCCTATAAACGTTGCAGGGGGGACAGAGAAAATCTCTGCCCCAGGCGGGAGAGCGCAGGTCAAGACAGAAAACAGGACAGCGCACAGAATTGATCAATCAGAGCCTATAGATTCCAACATATAGCGCTGCCGCCCCCTTTTTCAAGTCTGTAGAGAAAGCTATATGTATCCCCTCTTTCCCTTTCCTTAAAGGAGGCTAAAGGGTAGGCTGGGCAACCGTCGAATATATGTCGGATGTCCTTTATAGCTAGGTAGTAGCGGTAGAGGGGGTTATTAACCCAAGGTACCTTATAGGTATATAGGAATCCTTTTAGGCCTATCTTCCCTATACGGGCCTGTATTAGCAGCGAGCTCTTAGCCTTAGAGAGGTTATAGTAGCGTCTTTAGAAGGCCTCCTTAAAGGCCTTAGCTAGGTTCTCCTCTTAGAAGGTAGCCTTAGCTGATTTCTCTAAGAGGCTCTCTATATAGGGGTTGTAACTAGAGGCCCTAGCCTCCTATAGATAGCGGTCTTTCTAGGCGGTATAGAGGGGTTCCTTGTTAATAGCTTTCCTTAGTTATTAATAGTACTACTAGGCTGTTACCTCCTTCTTCCTTTCTTGCTTTATACGCCCTCCTAGAGGGAGGCTAGTCCTAGAGGTCCTATTTCTAAGGGTAAGGCGTAGGGCTTCCTTTTACTTAGCTACCTCTTTCCCTATAGCCCTGTTTATCCTAGCCTAGCTAGAGAAGGAGAGGGCATTGAGGTAGAGGTTAAGGGGGGGGACGTTAGCCTTATAGTAGAGGCTTTAGACCGGTATCCTTTTATAGGCCCCTATAACCCTCCTTAGGGCCTCGTTTTCGGCTGCTAGTAAGCCCCTGGTTATACCCTATAGCCTATTTAGTATTATAGGTATAGGGGTATGCCAGGCTAAGGCTGTATAGGCTAGGACTAGCCTTATTACTGCTATATATAGGAGCCTAGTCTTTTTGATTCTAGGTCCCTAGGTCTTTCCAGCTAGTCTAGTAATAGCAAGGGACTGCGTTTTTAGCTTCTGCTATAGGGTACTGGCGTAAGCCTTCCAGGTAAGCTTAGGGTCTAGCCAGACCCCTAGAAAACGGGCCTTTATAGCTAGTTATAGGGGGGGGGAGTCCCCTATTAGTCCTAGGTTAATAGGGTTGGTCTAGGGCCTCCTTCTAGGGGGGAAGTGTATAAGCTTGCTCTTTGCTGCTAAGAAGGTAACTCTAGCGGTTATTGCCCAGTCTAGGCACTCTTTCTAGGCCTCTTCTAGCTGTCTAACCGTTGTTATAGCCTCCCTGCTAAAGGCTAGTAGGTTAGTATCGTCTGTATAGCCTATAGTAGAGATAGTAGGGTATTTTCTTTCTAGCCTTTCGTATAGGGGGTAGAGGTATAGGACTAAGAGGATTGGTGAAAGTGGTAAGCCTTAGGGTACTCCTATTGGTACTAGGATTTACTGGCTTTTTTAGCTGTTAAATAGAAGGCTAGTAGTCCTAGAAAAGAGGAATTCCTTTAGCTAGGATAGTAGCTAGGTAGGTAGCCCTAGCTAGTCCAGTATAGCTAGGAGTCTGCTATAAGGGATACTGTCGAAATACCCTAATAGGTCTAGCTATAGGAGGGAGGCCCCGGCTTTATACTTTTATACTTCCTAGATCTAAGCTATAAGGAGGTATATAGCCGATTTTTTGATATTGAAGTATAATCACACATCCGAAAACGCGTTCTTGGTCAGGACCGCTCCAAATCGACTGCACTCTTTTGCAATCCACTTGTCCAATTGAGGACTTAACACACGCCAAATTTGGCTGCGGCGCAGTCGCTCGTTCGACGGTGCTGTAGTCGGATTCTAACCGTACAATATAGTTGACTATAGCTAGAAATCTGCAGCTATAGCAGGGCAGGCGTATAGGCCCCACAGTTACGTGCCCTAGCCCCGACTCCGACTCCGCCCCTAGCCCCCTAGGGGCTATCAATAAAGCCCCTAAGCGCTTGGGCTACAGCTTCTTAACCCACCTTACTACCGCTGCTGCCACCACCACTACCACCACTTCCACCGCTAACCCTACTACTACCATAACCGCTACCGGGTCGAGCGATATACCGTTCGATAGCCCTTTTAAAGGGCTTTCCAGCAGTCAATACGCTACTACCGCCACCGCCGCCCCTACCCCCTCTAAAAAGGGGAAAAAAGAAAAAGAAAAAGCCCTACTACCTATAACCCTTACCCTTACCTTCTCTAGTCTTATAGACCAGATAGTTAGTCTTTCAGTTAATAACCCAGCCTTTAAGGAGATCGTCGAATATACTAGGCTAGCTAGAAAGCTAGCCTTAATGCAGATCTTAAAAGAGGAGGAGAAAAAAGCCCTGATATTTCCCTCGTTCGTTGCCCAGGCCCCAAGGCAGAAGAAGCAATAACAACAACAGCAACAACAACAGCAACAACAACAACAGCAGCAGCAGCAACAACCCCCTGCCGTCGAATTAGAGCTAACCCGCCGTACCTAGGCTGCTATAGCAGCGGCTAGGGTAAAGCCTACTAAGCTAGGCTTAGAAAAACAGGTCCTTATATAGCTAGGATCAGCCTCTTCCTCCCTTAGCCAAAAATCAGCCCTGGAAATCGCACAGGCAGTATAGAAGGCTACAGGGCACTCTATCAAGGGGGTAAGGACCCTACTAAGCAGTAACCTTATACTAGTTACTAAAGGAGAAAAAATCAAAAAAGCCCTAGAAGAAAACATAGCCTAGCTAGCCTCTTTATCACCAGAGGCCTCGATCCATACTACTACCTAGGCTATTACTGTTAAAGGGCTTACAACAGCTGACCAGGTAACGGAAGCTAGCCTTCTAGCAGCAGTAAAAGAAGTATATCCTTCGGCCTTAAGGGCTAAGGTCTAGTACCCCCTCTAGATTGAAAGAACAAGAGTCTTAGCTCTTATTGCCTTCTCTAGCCAGTAAGAGGCCTACCAGGCCTGTTAAGACGGAATCTTCTAGGCCTATAGGGCCCTAAAAGCAGAGCCCTATATCGATAAGGCTAGGGCCTTACAGTACTTTAACTACTAGTGATAGGGGCATAAAGCCAAATACTGCTACTCCCCTGCCCTCTGCTATAATTGCGGCCAAGAAAAGAAGAAGCATACCAACAAGGCGGCCTATACTAGGGCCTATAACTGCCGGAACTACTAAGAAGACCACTATACTAGGGCAGAGGAATACCCTAGAAGAAAGAAATATAGGGCACAAGCAAAGGCCTACCTTTAAAATAGGCCTATCAACTTCGACCTTCCAGGCCCTCTTAAGCTAGCAATACCGACAGAAGACCGGCTAGAAGGAGAAGAGGGCTATACAGTAGTAGCTGGAAAACGCCGCCGTAGACGCCCTTCTATAATACCTACTACTACCGCTACTACAGCCCCCCCTTCCTAAAGGACAATAAGGGAGGCTTTTAGCAAAATCCCTACCGCTACCTTTGCCGCTACTACCAACCCTATAGCTATAGCTACAGCTATAACTATACCCTCCTCCCTAGAGCCGGCAAGGGGCTCTATAGAGGAGGAGGATACAGATATGCTCTAAGTCTTTTCTTTCCTTTTATTTCTACTCCTTTTGTTTAAGACGGCCTTCCTCCTTTCTTTTAGACTGCTTTCCTTCTACCCTTCCCTATAGCCGGTATCTTACTACTATACCTAAGGTAAGAGGGAAGGCTATAAGGCTAAGCTTATAAGCTTTTAAGCTTTAAGCCTAGACCTACCTTTACCTCTTTCACTAACAAGACCCCTTTCTTATTCCCCTACCCTAAGCCCTATATTAATTGAGATATAGGGCGTTCTTATAGAAGATTGGTAGGGGAATAGGCGCAATTTCCCTTAGTAGCCTCCTAGACGGCCTCCCCTTACGTTGTGTTTTTCTTTTAGTACTGCTTTTTTCCTCTTGCTAGGTTGCCCGCCTTGTTTAAGCTCGTTGGAGGTTTTTTATCCGTTTTCCGGTTTTCCTCTAGCATTAGTGTAAGCTAGCAGCTCCTTATAGTCCAATAAGGACTCTATAGGTGGAATACAATATATATATATAGCCGATTTAGTGGATTTATAGCAGTAGTAGCCCTATTACATTGTTAGAATCAGCTTAAAAGCCTTGGCTACGTCCCTTATCTTAGTCTCTATAACTTTCTCTAGGACCTTACTAATACAGTTAAGTAGGCCTATAGGGCGGTAGCCTCTAGGGGTATTATAGGTATCTAGCTGTTTTCCTGGTTTAGGGAGGACAATAGTAACCGCTTCCTTATATTTCTGTAGATAGAAGCTATAGAGGAAGGATTTCGAGGCTAGTATAGCAAGGGCTCTATATAAAGGGTCGCTATAGGCCTTTAAAAAGCCTATAGGGAGTTTGTCAGGTCCTAGTACTTTCTAGGGTTTTATTGTTTTAATAGCCTCTTTTATATTATCCGGCCTAACTATCTAGCTAATAGGTAGCCTTAGGCCTATTAGGGGTTCCTCCAGGCTATCCTTTTAGAGGGAGGGGGGGAAGAAACGTGCTGAAAGGGCCTTTACCTTCTCTTAGAAGGTACTAGCTTGTCTAAGGGTTAGTAGCTTAGGAGGGGGTAGGGCAGTAGTGCTTTATAGCCTAGCCTATCTTTCTAGTTACTAGAGCTTTTCTGGTTTTTCTCTAGCCTTTTATAGAAAAGCCCTCTAGGTCTTTCTCTTACTCTTTCTCATAGCCTTTATTTGTTTCCTCTAGACTAACTTATAGGTGGTAAGGAGGGCCTGGTTACTAGGGGAGCGTTAGAGCTGTCTTTCTGCCCTTTTTCTCTCCTAGACTACCTGGTAGATTTCGTTGTTCTATTAGAGGGTACTCTTCCTTTTAGTAGTTACTAGGGCTCCTTTAGGGGTTATAGCCCTAGTAATACGCTAGAGTTCCTCTAATAGTTGCCTATAGGCCTCCTAGAGCCCAGCTAGGTTAGAGAGGCATAATAGATATCTATAGCCCCCTATATTATATATTAGGGAGCTAGCCTCTCTTACTACCCCCTCTTTATCTATCTTTTTCTACTGGAATTAGGGGGATAGTAGTAGGGTTTCTATAGTCTCTAGGTTGATATCTAGTATCTAGGGGTAGTAGTCTAAGCATAAGCGTATATCTAAGCTAGTATAGGAGCAGATAAGGCTACTACTAAGCTAGAAGTAGTCGATAGTAGAGGCCCTACCTACTTAGCTCTCCTATAGCACCCTAGTTATAGTACTATAGAGGGTATAAAGGGTAAGCCCCTACTCTGCTATTAATAGCATTAGGTCTTCTAACTTAGGGCTAAAGCGGTTATATTAGTCCTAAAGGGGGTAGTAAAGGTTAAAGTCCCTAGCTAGAAGGTAAAGGCCTAGGCAGGCGTTGATCTTCCCCCTTATTTCTTCTATAAGGGAGGTTAAGCTAGTCTAGGGTTAGGGGTTGTTATAAAGGGACCAGACTATAAAGAGGCCATTCTTAGTCTATATAGTAGCCCTAGCCTAGTCTAAGCTAGAGCTATAAGTCTATATTACTAATAGGAGTGATTTATAAATATAAAGTAAGGCCTGTCCGTTAAAGGTGAAAATAAGGTAGTAGGGGGCTGATCTAGGGTAGTAGGTAGAGTACTATACCTGCCTATTAATCTAGGGCTCTTATATAGCAAGTATTTCTTCTTTTACTATAGAAAGTAGTACTTTCTATACCTTCTTCAAGCCCTATAGGTTCTAGAGGCATACCTTTATATTTCCATCTCCTCTAGCTATATAGTTAGCTATAGTTATTGTATAGTAGTAGTAGCGTTAGCTAGTCCGGTATCTAGGTCTAGTCTAGGTCTAGTATCTAAGGGTTTAGGGGCTCCTATAGGCTCTAGGGTTCTAGTAGGTCTAGTAGCCCCTTTAGGGCTTATAGTTAGCATAGAAGAAGAAGAAAAGGGGGTTTAGCCGCTTAGGTAGCTAAAGCAGATAGTAATTATACTCTAGTTAGGGGTTAACCCTCTTAATACTATTAGTCGGCCCTTCTATCTCTTCCCTAAGACTATAGTATAGCCTTCCTTCCCCTTCTCTTATAATAGGGCCTACTAAGGGTATTACTACTATTATTATTATTATTATTATTACTGTTAGTACTAGTATAAAGGTAGTTGGTTAATATTAAAGGCCTTAGGCCTAAAACGTAGGTATCTCTTAGCCTATACCTATACCTCTTTTAGATAGGGGTAGGCCTTTAAGCAGGTATAGTAAGCTTGGTAGTAGTTACGGCAGCAGGGTGCCCTAGAGTAGGTAGGGGCTTCTAGCGTAGTATGGCTATTAGTACTATAGTTATAGCAGATCTCTTCTTTACTCTAGTATACCTTAGCCCTATAGCCCTATTTCTAGTACCTTAGGTACTAGATAAGCTTAGCTTTGTTGATTTAGGGCTCTACTTCTAGGGCTTAGTAGCTCTAAAAGACCCCCTTCTTATAGGCCTTTTAGGCTACCTCTAGAGAGGTAAAGGCTATTAGTACCTTAATCCTAGTCTGTTCTAGCCCTTAAGGGTACTAGACCTTTACTTTAACTACTATAGGGTATTATTTTCTAGCTTCTTCTAATAGGCCTTCTTTTATAACCTGGTTATAGACTGTAAAGCCCTTAACCGCTACTACCTAGGTTGTTATATATGGGGAGGCCTTTTTACTAAAGGCCCTTATAATCTAGGTAGTATTACTCTCCAGGCTCTTCTTTATCTCTATATTCTCTATAACTAGAAGGAGGTTACTACTAAAGAGCATCTAAACCCTCTAAACTACTAGGCTAGAGGCCTATTATATAGCCTATACTATCTTTAAGGCAGATTTAGCAAGTACCTGTTATTAGGCTAAGCCTAGTTAGATAAGTACCTAGTACTCTAGGCTAGGCCTAGTTACCTTACTAGCTATTAGCTTACTAGCTATATTAGCCTAGGTAGGGGCTATAGGCTAGGAGTAGCTAGGCTGTTGTTACTATTACTACTATTATTACTATTAGTAGTAGCTAGGTTGTTAAGGTTATTGCTAGTACTATAGCTTAGGTATTACTAAGATAGTAGGGCGGTTCTAGGGTGCTAGAACTACTACTGTTATAGCTAGGGCTTCTTTAGGCAGGTCCTAAAGCAGGGCTATAAAGGTAATTTACCTAGCTTTAGTAGTTGCCTTTACTATACTATAGAAGTTAGTACTGTTTTTAGCTAGGCTAATTATCTAGTCTAGGAGGCTAAAGAGTATAAGGGCAAGCTTAAAGGGGCTCAGGGCAGTCTAGGCAGTTTTCTTAGTTACTAAGGCGATATGGTTAGCCTTAGTAGCATTATTGTTACTTCCTTCTTTCTCTATATTTTTCTCTGATTTTTTCCTTAGCTTTTTTAAGGTTTTCTAGCTAGAAGGGGCCGGGGCTAGGGCGTACTAACTACTATTTAGGCCCCTAAGAAAAGGGGCAAAGACGTTGGTTAAGGAGGGGGTACTAATTATAGGGGCGTTGATAGTAAGGGGGGTGCTAGAGCTAGGTACTATAGGTACTATAGTTATAGCACCTATAGCAGTCTCCTTAGTAGTAGTAAAGGTAATAGTAATAGTTTAGCAGTCTTCTATTTCTATATCGTTATTTAGATAGTCTATACTTAGGAGCTAGCTTAAAGAGTTATTATTATTGTTATTAGCTATAGGTAGGGCAGAGTTGCCAGGGTATAAAGCCGTATTAGTAGCCTATATATAAGGAAATTACAGTTATAAGAGGGCAGCTAGGCTTGCTATTTTCTGCATTTTCGCATGTCTAGGGCTATTATATAACTAATAGCGCTATAGCGAAAATTAGCGGGCGTTATATCCTCAATCGGACGGTTCGAATAGATGTGGTTGCACGCGATTTGGTGTAGTTTTGACCAAGAACTCGTTTTTCGTTTTTAGGTGTCGGTCATCCTTTCTATAACTAATATAAGGTTACCGCTTAGTAGGGTCCTTACCCCCTTAATAGTATGCCTAGTTGCCCTTTGAATTGCCTGTATAATCTCTGGCGCTGTCTTCTGGCTAAGGGAGGAGGAAGCTAATCCTAGGCGTATAAGGACTTGTTTTTCTAGGCCTAGCTTAGTTGGTTTTACCCTAGCTACTGCTATAGCAGCCTAGGTACGGTGGGTATTAGGCTAAGGGGCTGGCTATTGTTGTTGCTGCTGTTGCTGTTGCTGTTGCTGTTGCTGTTGCTATTGCTATTGCTATTGCTGTTGTTATTGCTTCTTTTGCTTTAGAGCCTGGCTGGCAAAGGAGGGAAAGATTGGGATTGTTGATTGCGGTAAGGGGGATCAGGTGCTGATCCCCGTGACTGCGCAGCACATGAGCCCCTTGCTCTAGAGAATAGGGCGCGTACTGCGCCACTTGTATAACAGCTATAAGTAGCGTACCCGCGCACTACGTAATGGTCACTAACAAGCGCTCCGCTCTAATATAGGTATTTAAGGGGTATACAACCACCCCCTAGATAAAGGGAGATATATAACAATCTAGAACTAGAACTTAAACTAGTATTTCCTTACTACTTACTTTGCTCTTATCGTTTTAGGTTACTACAATCTCTGGAAACCTACTAATACTAATTAGTATTATCTCTATATTATAATATAGGGGTAATATAGATAGATTCTATTACGCTATCTGATCCCCGTAGGGGATATCTAGGTAGGCTGAACTAGTGCTATAGGAAAACCGTATAACGGGTGAAAAACCTATAACCGTATATAGGAAAAAAGGGGGGTGTGATAGGGGGTAGGCCAATCTTTACTAGAGTAGATACCGCCCTTTTAGGAGTATGAAAACATACTGCCTAAAGGGGTATAGGCTAGACCGCTTCTAGCCTCTAAGCAACAGAGTATTCTAGCAGCCTAGTAGTAATATGGCGAACTAGGGGGCGTATAGCGCTGCCGCCCCCTTTTTCAAGTCTGTAGAGAAAGCTGTGTATATCCCCTCTTTCCCTCTCCTTAAAGGAGGCTGAAGGGTAGGCCGGGTAACCGTCGAATATATGTCGGATATCCTCTGTAGCTAGGTGGCAGCGGTAGAGGGGGTTATTAACCCCAGGTACCTTATAGGTATATAGGAATCCTCTTAGGCCTATCTTCCCTATATAGGCCTGTATTAGCAGCGAGCTCTTAGCCTTAGAGAGGTTATAGTAGCGTCTTTAGAAGGCCTCTTTAAAGGCCTTAGCTAGGTTCTCCTTTTAGAAGGTAGCCTTAGCTGATTTCTCTAAGAGGCTCTCTATATAGGGGTTGTAGCTAGAGGCCCTAGCCTCCTATAGATAGCGGTCCTTTTAGGCGGTATAGAGGGGTTCCTTATTAATAGCTTTCCTTAGTTATTAGTAGTACTACTAGGCTGTTACCTCCTTCTTCCTTTCTTGCTTTATACGCCCTTCTAGAGGGAGGCTAGTCCTAGGGGTCCTATTTCCAAGGGTAAGGCATAGGGCTTCCTTCTACTTAGCTACCTCTTTCCCTATAGCCCTATTTATCCTAGCCTGGCTAGAGAAGGAGAGGGCATTAAGGTAGAGGTTAAGAGGAGGGACGTTAGCCTTATAGTAGAGGCTTCGGACTGGTATCCTTTTATAGGCCCCTATAACCCTCCTTAGGGCCTTGTTTTCGACTACTAGTAGGCCCTTGGTTATACCCTGTAGCCTATTTAGTGTTATAGGTATAGGGGTGTGCTAGGCCGAGGCTATATAGGCTAGGACTAGCCTTATTACTGCTGTATATAGGAGCCTAGTCTTTTCGATTCCAGGTCCCTAGGTCTTTCCAGCTAGCCTAGTAATAGCAAGGGACTACGTTTTTAGCTTCTGCCGTAGGGTACTGGCGTAAGCCTTCTAGGTAAGCTCAGGGTCTAGCCAGACCTCTAGAAAACGGGCCTCTATAGCTGGTTATAGGGGGGGGGAGTCCCCTATTAGTCCTAGGTTAATAGGGTTGGTCTAGGGCCTTCTTTTAGGGGGGAAGTGTATAAGCTTGCTCTTTACTGTTAAGAAGGTAATTCTAGCAGTTGTTACCCAGTCTAGACACTCTTTCTAGGCCTCTTCTAGCTGTCTAACCGTTGTTGTAGCCTCCCTGTCGAAGGCTAGTAGGTTAGTATCATCTATATAGCCTATAGTAGAGATAGTAGGGTATTTTCTCTCTAGCCTTTTATATAGGGGGCAGAGGTATAGGACTAAGAGGATTGGTAAAAGTGGTAAGCCTTAGGGTACTCCTATTAGTACTAGGATTTACTAGCTTTTTTAGCTGTTAAATAGGAGGCTGGTAGTCCTAGAGGAGAGGAATTCCTTTAGCTAGGATAGTAGCTAGGTAGGTAGCCCTAGCTAGTCCAGTATAGCTAGAAGTCTGCTATAAGGGATACTGTCGAAATACCCTGATAGGTCTAGCTATAGGAGGGAGGCCCTGGCTTTATACTTCTACGCTTCCTGGATCTAAGCTATAAGGAGGTATATAACTAATTCGGTGGATTTATAGCAGTAGTAGCCCTATTACGTTGCTGGAATTAGCTTAAAAGCCTCGGCTATATCCCTTATCTTAGTCCCTATAACTTTCTCTAGGACCTTGCTAATATAATTAAGTAGGGCTATAGGGCAGTAGCCTCTAGAGGTGTTATAGGTATCCGGCTGTTTTCCTAGTTTAGGGAGGACAATAGTAACCGCTTCCTTATATTCCTATAGATAGAAGCTATAAAGGAAGGATTTCAAGGCTAGTATAGTAAGGGCCCTATATAAAGGGTTGTTACAGGCCTTTAGAAAGCCTATAGGGAGTTTGTTAGGTCCTAGTACTTTCTAGGGTTTTATTATTTTAATAGCCTCTTTTATATTGTCCGGCCTAACCGTCTAGCTAACTAGTAGCCTTAGGCCTATTAGGGGTTCCTCCAGGCTATCCTCTTAGGGGGAGGGGGGGAAGAAGCGTGCTAAAAGGGCCTCTACCTTCTCCTAGAAAGTACTGGCTTATCTAAGGGTTAGTAGCTTAGGAGGGGGTAGGGCAGTAGTACTTTATAGCCTAGCCTATCTTTCTAGTTGCTAGAGCTTTTCTAGCTTTTCTCTAGCTTTTTATAGAAAAGCCCTTTAAGTCTTTCTCTTACTCTCTCTTATAGCCTTTGTTTGTTTCCTCTAGGCTGACTCATAGGCGGTAAAGAGGGCCTGGTTGCTAGGGGAGCGTTAGAGCTATCTTTCTGCCCTTTTTCTCTCCTAGACTGCCTAGTAGGTTTCGTTGTTCTACTAGGGGGTACTCTTCCTTCTAGTGGTTACTAGGGCTCTTTTAGGGGTTATAGCCCTAGTAATATGTTGGAGTTCCTCTAATAGTTACCTATAGGCCTCCTAGAGCCCAGCTAGGTTAGAGAGGTATGATAGATATCTATAGCCCTCTATATTGTATATTAGGGAGCTGGCCTCTCTTACTACCCCCTCTTTATCTATCTTTTTCTACTAGAATCAGGGGGGTAGTAGTGGGGTTTCTATAGTCTCTAGGTCGATATCTAGTATCTAGGGGTAGTAGTCTAAGCGTAAGTATATATCTAAGCTAGTATAGGAGCAGGTAAGGCTACTACTAAGCTAAAAGTAGTTAATAATAAAGGCCCTACCTACTTAGCTCCCCTATAGCGCCCTAGTTATAGTGCTATAGGGGGTATAGAGGGTAAGCCCCTGCTCTACTATTAATAGTAGTAGGTCTTCTAACCTAGGGCTAAAGCGGTTATATTAGTCCTAAAGAGGGTAGTAAAGGTTAAAGTCCCTGGCTAGAAGGTAAAGGCCTAGGCAGGCGTTGATCTTCCCCCTTATTTCTTCTATAAGGAGGGTTAAGCCAGTCTAGGGTTAAAGGTTGTTATATAGGGACTAGACTATAAAGGGGCCGTTCTTAGTCTATATAGTAGCTCTAGCCTAGTCTAAGCTAGAGCTATAAGTCTATATTACTAGTAGGAGTGATTTATAGATATAAAGTAAGGCCCGTCTGTTAGAGGTGAAAATAAAGTAGTAGGGGGCTGATCTAGGGCAGTAGATAGAGTACTATACCTGCCTATTAATCCAGGGCTCTTATATAGCAAGTATTTCTTCTTTTGCTATAGAAAGTAGTACTTCCTATACCTCCTTCGAGCCCTATATATTCTAAAGGTATACCTTTATATTTCTATCTCCTCTAGCTATATAGTTAGCTATAGTTGTTATATAGTAGTAGTAGCGTTAGCTAGTCTAGTATCTAGGTCTAGTCTAGGTCTAGTTATTGGAATGGGTAATCCTATATAAGGATCTGTAACCACTATAGCCTACTAGTAGTAGTCGTATAGGGTACGTAGGGGCAGCAACAGCGTTGATATGGCCTAAATAGCACTTCCTAGGTATGTGCTAATATAGTAAAGTAGGGCCCTTTACTGTATCCCCTCTATAAAAGTCCTTATATAACGGTATAGTTATAGGCTATAGCGCTATATTATAGGGGCTTTAAGCTTATATATCACGGCTTTCAGTGGGTCTTATAGGCCTATAAGGCTTATAGTTGTAGGTAACGTAGTAACTTGATTTCTAGTCCAAGTAGGTAAGGCTTTGCAATTTCCTTCTCTACATATACCCTCCGGCACCGTTCCTGCCCTCCACACGGCAGGAGCGCCTTAGTAGGTGCATGGCCACTTCCCGAAAAACCAAATAAGCTGGCGATTTTAAATAATCGACTTACGGCCACCTAAGCTGCAGGGTAAGCCGCACGACTTTTCCTGTAAGTTCTGTTTTCGCTCCTGCAGTGCAGGGTAGGTACAGGGTAGGTAGGTGACCTAGTAGAAGAGCCTTTTAAGGCTATTTCTAGCGCTTATACAGCCTAAGGAGGCTGTCTCCACAAAAGTAGGGCATAAATCTAAAAATAGAAAAGCCTTTTAAAGCTATTTCTAGGCTATATAGTGGAGTATATAGCTTAGTCAGCGGTATCCACAAAAGTGGGTCCACCCTTAGAATATAGCTATATATCTAGTAGTTCGAGAACTGAAATCCGTTTTGCCTAAGCTATAACCGTTAGAGCGCTATAGCTTATTTTGTACGTTTAACACCCCCTCTATTCTTCTATTCCTTTATAAGCCTTAGAAAGCTATATATAGGTAAAGAATAGAAGAATCCTAAGAAATAAGAACGTAAGAGCAAAACTATTCCGTTAGACAAAGGGGTTAGGCCCTTATATATATATAGGATAAACCCTTATTATATATAGAAAGAAGTAAGAATATATATGATGTTGAAATCAAACCTATAACCTATAAAGGTATAGGTACTATAGCTTTAAAGCTTATAGTAATATATAATATCTAAATATTCTATACCCTAGCGACTAATAGACGCACTAGAGTATAGAAGGAGTAAAGGGCTTATAAACGCCTTTATCCTCTTATATAGAAAACAATTTTTAGCACGGTTTTAAATTTTATGCCCTTTTTTACTCCGTTCTTTCAGCCAGTTCTAGTAAGGAAATAACAGGTAGTCACATAGAGAATCCCCCTCTAAAGGAAAGTATACTACTAGTAATAGCCAGAGCCTATATTTTCCAAATACAGCTATACTATATACTAGAGTACTTCTAGACGTAGCTAGAGTAATATAGGCCTCCCTAACGCCGCAGGGAGCTGATGCCAGCACAAGGGCGCCTATAGAACTGTACTATAGTAGCTAGGACCTTATAAGCCTTTTAAGGCTATATAAAGGAATTAGGTGATTCCAGAGGGCTGTAAAGTAGCCGGTACTATTGACTAGTCTTATAAGCTAATTAGGCTAAGCCAGGCCTTCTATATATATAGTATAGAATATATATATATAGGGGTAGAGGGTAGCTTAGTAAAAAGCTCCCTTAGGTTATAGGCCTAAAAGCCTGATAAAAGACTGAAAGCCACTAACTGGTAGGGCTTTAGTAAGTCCGTCAGCCGGCATACACTTAGTATTAAGATATATAATAGTAACTATTTTAGCCTTAACCTGCTCTCTAACGTACCGGAATTTCAGCAGGGTATACTTAGTTCTAGCGTATAGCGCTGGGTCATTAGCCACCGTTATAGAGCCCTGATTATCTCCATAGAGAGTAATAGGGTAGTCTATAGGTCTATAAAGTTCAGAAAATAGCCCTATAATCCACTGTACTTCGCGTATAGCCTCTATAAGTCCATTAGTTTCAGCTTCTAGGGTAGAGAGAGCAATAGTAGTAGCTCTTTTCGTTTTCTAGCTAATAGGCCTACCGGCTAACTTATATAGATAGCCGTAGGTGGATTGACTAGTAGCCTTATCCCCTGCAAAATCAGAATCACTAAAGCCTATAAGGACTAGACTACTATTAATTATAGAAGTCCGGCTACTACCTTTACTATTTCTAGAATCTACTATAGTAGTAGAGGTAGTAGTTAGGGGCCTAGGCCCTTCCTTAGAGTGAAAGTCTCTACTAAGCTTAGTAGTTGTATTACTACTATTACTAAGCTTAGGCCCTAGATTAGCTACTGTATTTCCGTTATAGCTAAAACAGATGCTATAGTCTTTAGTACTATTAAGATACTTAAAAAGATTTTTAGCAGCGTTTAAGTGTGATTTTGTAGGTCTATTTAAAGACCTAGAGAGCCACTGTACGGTAAAGCTAATATCTACCCTAGTAAGGAGCATTATATATATAGCTGTTCCTACTAGGCTTTGATAGAGCTTAATTTCCGTAGAATTACAGAGGTGGCTAGCAATATCTTCCTCTAGTTGAAGTTGACTTACTAGCCCCAGCTGTAAGGGAATAGATATAGGCTTAGAATCGGCTAAGTTAAAGCGGCTAACCGCCTCTTCTACATACTGTGACTGGTTAAGCCACAGGCGCCTATTAGGTCTATCCCTTATAATTTGTACGCCTAGGAAATAGGCGGCAGGCCCTAAGTCTTCTATAGCGTAGACCTTATTAAGCCGTTTCTTTAAATCAGTTATATAGCCTATATTAGGCCTTATAAATAGACAGTCATCTATATAGGTAACGATAAAGTGGCAGGTTTTAGCATTATAGAAGACCCCTAGATCTGAAATAAGAGGGAGATAGCCTAGGCTCTTAAGTAAGATTTTAAGCTTATCTTGCCACTCTCTAGGGCTTTGTTTCAGACTGTATAACGCTTTAGATAGTTTAATAATATTAGGAGTAGAAGGATTATAGCCGTATTTCAGTAAAAGCTTATAAATAGCCTTATTAGAAGCCGCTAGGTCTAATAGTCCTTTAGGGATTTCTATATATATTTCTTCTCTAAGAGCGCTATTAAGAAATGCCCCTATAAAGTCAGCTTGTTCTATTTCCCAGTCTAGAACAGCACCTATAGCTAGAAGTATACGCCAAGTAGGTGGTATACTAGTAGAGGCGTAGGTTACAGTGTAATCTAGGCCTTCTACCTGTATAAAGCCCCTAGCTACTAACCGAGATTTATACTTAATAGGCCTGTTTTTAGCGTCCTTTTTAACCTTAAGAACGTTTCGACAGGTAATAAGCTTACGGTTAGAAGGTAATAGACTCCTAGGTAGGAATTTAAAAACCCCTAGCTCTAATAACTGGATAAATTCCTTGGTAATAGCCTCTAACCACTTACTACGCTCATCTCTAGGTAGTTTTAAGACTTGCTTATAAGTAGTAGGCGTACTATCCTTAGATATTACCCTTTTTCGAGCCTTATAGACAAAAGACAGTATATAGCTACTAGTCTTAGCTAAAAGCTTATAGTAATCGAGCTGCATTTTATCCCCCTCTGAAATAAGATCACTATTATCAAGAGGTTCGTTCGTTATAGGCTGATTAGGCGCTATAACTTCTATAGGCTTAGGTGTAAAAATAGGCTCTATAGTTTGGGGAAACACCTCTGGTAATTCAGGCTTTCTAATAGATATAGTAGGCCTAGTAGACTCTACTATAACCGGATTTATAGGCTTATCCGGTGAGGGTTCATCTAATTCACTATCGGAAGAAGATTCGTAGGGTTCTAGCTTACTAGGTCCTATTTCTATACTAATAGGCTTTTCAGTATTGAGATTAGAAGGGTCCGGGCTAATAGCCCCCTCTAAATCTAGGTCTAGGTCTACTAATTCCCCCTCTAAAGCCGTATTATTAGTAGGCTGACTTAGTACTGTATTATCCTCTATAAATTTAACAGTAGAGGTTTTAAGTACTGCTCTTCTAGACGGTATATATACTAGGTAGGTCTTAGAACCTAATACCGCTAGTAATTTACACTCTTCCGTTCTAGAGGTAAATTTTAACGATTTAGACCGTTTTTCTAGAGGTATAATCGCCTCTCCTCTAGCGCCTATAGCCCTATAGCGCTCTAGGTTAGGTATATGTGGAATACTAGGCTCTAGCTCGTCAAATAGTACCTGGAAAGGAGTGGTTTCCTTATTAGTTATAGCTGTACTATTAACTAATTCCACTACAGCCTCCAGTATAAAGCACCACAAATACTGGGGTAAAGCGCTACTAAGAATAGTACACCTTACACGGTCTAGTATAACTCTAACTGATCGTTCTACTAAGCCGTTCTGCTCGTGGATATAGGGGGCAGAAGTGCTAAATTTAATACCCCTTTTAGCTAACCAAGTAGTTAATAAATCAGTTATTTCAGTGCCTCCGTTAAAGTGGAATTTAGTAGGATATCTACCAAATCCATTCCTTAGGCCCCTAAAAAAGCCCTTAATAGCGTTAGCTACTATAGGGCCTGATTTATTAGGTAGGTTAAAAACCCACCTATACCTACTTTTACGGTTAACTAGAAGTAAGACTATAGGGTTTCTATTATAAGGCCTAGGCCTAATTTTAACAGTATCCCCCTCTATTGAGTCTAAGACCCTAGGTAGGTCAGGTATTAGAGCCTTACTAACCCTTCTCACTGCTTTACCTCGATCACAGCTAGAGCAGTGAAAATCAGCTTCCTTTATTTTATCAAAATTAGGCAGCCCTTTAGTAATACTAGAGGTCTTTTTCAAAAGACGTAGGCCTATATGGCCTAGCCTAACGTGCCACAATTTAGCTAAATTAAGTAGATTATAGTAATCTCGCTGACCTATATTAGGCTCCTTTAAAGTAGGGCTAGATATAGCCTTTTCTACTACTTTATTCCCCTCTATAACTGGCTCTCTTAGCACACAGGGCAGGTCTCCAGTGCCAGTTAAGGGCTTAGGCTCCCTAGTCTTACGGGGACTTTGATAGGGGGCCTGGGCAGTGGCTAAGGGCTCTATAGGCCTACGGGGCCTTTTCCCCCTTAAAGAAGGTCCTACACCTTCTAAAGTAGTACCCTTAGCCGGAGAATTCCTTAGCTTATAGCGCTTATTAGGCTCTATAGCTTCGGATACTATAGCATCCTCTATAATAGGTCTATAGTCTTCCTTTCTAATAGAATTAGAAGGAATTTCCACCACTATCTTATTACGCTGCAGCTCTATACTTTTAGTAGTATTATAACTAGTAAGGCCTAAAGGAAAAGCAAAATTTGCATGTAATATAGGCTTAGAGCTGCCTTTAACGTCAAGAAAAAATCCTGATTTTTTAAAGTCTAGTATAGCTATACAGCGTCTATCACCCCCGTAAAGGGTTTCCTTTATAAGGCAACCTCCCGAATTATAGTACCTAACCCCGCTAACAATATTTATATCAATATTAGGTAGGTATAAAACGTTATCTAATACTAATTTAGTATAGGTAGGGGGGGCCTTTCTAGATAATACTTCTAGTGTAATAGAGCCTATACCAGCCGGGCTTACAGGGCCATTTCCAGTATTAATAGGGCGTAACTGGCCTATGTTAGGCGTAAAGGTAGTAAACCGCTCTTTACTATTACTGATATGGTCCGTAGATCCCGTATCGTATAGCCAACTATTATAAAGAGCGGGGTCTCTAGGGCGTCTTCTAGGCTTATTATCTTTATTTTTTGCCTTGTTATTAGAAGAGGTTTTTAGGCCTTTTCCTTTAAAGTCCTTACGCTTCTTATACCCTTTTAACGCTAATAGCTGTGCTAATTGGGTATTAGAATTGCTAGAAGAACTAGAATTGGAACTAGAGTCGGATTCCTCTTCTTCTTCTATAGCTAGGTTATAGGACCCTAGCATAAAGGAGGCCTGTTCGGCACTTTTAGCACTATAATTCTGCCCTTCAACATTATAACTAGCCTTCTTCTTACCCTTTTTCTTATTTTTACCCTTCTTACTAGGGTTAGAATTTGAATTAGGGGTTGAATTAGAGCTATTAGCTACGTAAGCTGCTCTATACGCCTCTATAGCCGGGTTCCTAGATTCTTCTAAAATATCAGCCATTAGATATTCTATATTAAGGCTAGAGGCTGTAAGGCCTAGCATTCTAGCCTGTCTTATAGAGCTCTTTTAGCGTAATACCCAGCTAGGAAACTTAGATTCTAGAGCCTTAAAATACTGATTTAGTATTAAAGAGGGATCTATATCTATTTTAGCCATGGTAAGCTTAGCAAGATAGCCGTTAAATTCAGCGTTAAAAGCTAATAAGCCTTTTTTATAGGTACTAAAGGTAAGGGCGTGGAATTCGTTATAGACGTCCTCCTTTTTAGACTCTATAGGTCGGCTATACTGCCTAACAAGCAGCTTAAAGGCCTTAGAAGGTATATAAATCCACGATATAGCAGCCCTAGGGCTACTAGATAAGCTATCACATAGAAGTATTAAAAGAACAGCTTGATCAGAGTTGCTATAAGTGTTAGATATATCAGGGTTTTCTAAAAAATTAGATATCCCTAACGCTCTTAGTACTATACTTAAAGCCTGAATCCACTGTTCAAAATTGCTTTCCCTGCTAAGCTTACTATCGTCCGGTATAGTATAGGCCTTTTTAGAAAGCTCCTTTACTATACTACTAGTAATAGTATCCTTAAAGCCTTCCTTAGACCCTATATCTATAGGGGGGTCTAAATTACTAGTAGCTGTATTATCTATAGCCGGCCCTAGATGGGGCTCTTTCCTAGGGGGACGTGGAGGAGAATCTAAATCCATAGTACCGCTAAAAGGATCAAATCTAGGACTATAGCTAGTCTTTCCAGTAGCAGTAGCATTGCTACTATTAGTTAGAGAAGCTAAAGTAGAAGATATATTCTTTATAGCACTAACGCTATCCTTGACAGAGGCTTTTAGGGTATTTAGACTTAAAAGTAGTGTTTTTATATCACTAGATTGGCTAGCTATAACTCGGTCATGAGATTTTATATTCTGTTTTAGGAATTCTATAACCTCGCTATAGTCTTCGCCATCTTCCTTATCTTCTGATAGGGTTCGTATAGGTAGTAGAGGCCTAGAAGATTGCCCTGGATCAGCTGGGTTACTAGCCCTTTTAGGGGCTATACCCTTCCCTTTAGCTTGATCCGCCATTGTAAATAGGCTACTATTTACTTTATAGTGCTAGCTAAAGCACTTAATTAGCTTCCAGTTCACTAAAGCTAATTAGCTAGCTTACTAATTATAGTAGTGATTTTCTAGGCTAGTCTTAGCGCTTAGTAGGTTTATAGCGCTGCCTACTTGCTACTTAGTAGGGCTTTCTAGTAGAAATTCTAAACTAGGCTCTAAGATAGGGACTAGAGACTTCGATGTAGGGACTTAACTACCGCCTATAGATATATCTATAGAAAGGGCTCTATAGTAGGGAAATATAGGTCTTTAGCGCTAGAAATTCTAAAACGCTAGCCTTTCTACTTCCAGCTATAAGTAGAAAGGTCTTTTAGTATAGGTAAGTATACTAGCCTAAGCGTATAAGAGCCCCAAATGCTCGTCAATACTATAGGACTTAGATTTCTCAGCGATTTATCCTTCTAGATTTTCAGGCTTTTTAGTCCTTAAATAGCCTTTAATAAGATGTAATATATAGCTTTTTAGGGCTAATATAGTACTATATTTTCAGCTATAAGAGGCTTAAATAGCCCTATATATATAGGCAGAGGTAGCGCTTTGAAATTGGACTCTAACGATAACTATCCTATAGGCTATCCGGGCTTATAACCTATTGGAATGGGTAATCCTATATAAGGATCTGTAACCACTATAGCCTACTAGTAGTAGTCGTATAGGGTACGTAGGGGCAGCAACAGCGTTGATATGGCCTAAATAGCACTTCCTAGGTATGTGCTAATATAGTAAAGTAGGGCCCTTTACTGTATCCCCTCTATAAAAGTCCTTATATAACGGTATAGTTATAGGCTATAGCGCTATATTATAGGGGCTTTAAGCTTATATATCACGGCTTTCAGTGGGTCTTATAGGCCTATAAGGCTTATAGTTGTAGGTAACGTAGTAACTTGATTTCTAGTCCAAGTAGGTAAGGCTTCGCAATTTCCTTCCCTATATATACCCTCCGGCACCGTTCCTGCCCTCCACACGGCAGGAGCGCCTTAGTAGGTGCATGGCCACTTCCTGAAAAACCAAATAAGCTGGCGATTTTAAATAATCGACTCACGGCCACCTAAGCTGCAGGGTAAGCCGTACGACTTTTCCTATAAGTTCTGTTTTCGCTCCTGCAGTGCAGGGTAGGTACAGGGTAGGTAGGTGACCTAGTAGAAGAGCCTTTTAAGGCTATTTCTAGCGCTTATACAGCCTAAGGAGGCTGTCTCCACAAAAGTGGGGCATAAATCTAAAAATAGAAAAGCCTTTTAAAGCTATTTCTAGGCTATATAGTAGAGTATATAGCTTAGTCAGCGGTATCCACAAAAGTGGGTCCACCCTCAGAATATAGCTATATATCTAGTAGTTCGAGAACTGAAATCCGTTTTGCCTAAGCTATAACCGTTAGAGCGCTATAGCTTATTTTGTACGTTTAACACTAGTATCTAGGGGTCTAGGGGCTCCTATAGGCTCTAGGGTTCTAGTAGGTCTAGTAGCCCCTTTAGGGCTTATAGTTAGTATAAAAGAAGAAGAAAGAGGGATTTAGCCGCTTAAGTAGCTAAAGCAGGCAGTAATTATACTCTAGTTAGGGGTTAACCCTCTTAATACTATTAGTCGGCCCCTCTATCTCTTCCCTAAGACTATAGTATAGCCTTCCTCCCCCTTCTCTTATAATAGGGTCTACTAAGGGTATTACTACTATTATTATTATTATTACTATTACTATTAGTACTAGTATAGAGGCAGTTGGTCAATGTTAAAGGCCTTAGGCCTAGAATATAGGTATCCCTTAGCTTATGCCTATGCCTTTTTTAGGTAGAGGTAGGCCTCTAAGTAGGTATAGTAAGCTTAGTAGCAGTTATAGTAGCAGGGTGCTCTAGAGTAGGTAGGGGCTTCTAACGTAGTATAGCTATTAGTACTACAGTTATAGCAGATCTCTTCTTTACTCCGGCATACCTTAGCCTTATAGCCCTATTTCTAGTACCTTAGGCACTAGATAGGCTTAGCTTTATTGATCTAGAGCTCTGCTTCTAGGGCTTAGTAGCTCTAGAAGACCCCCTTCTTATAGGCCTTTAAGGCTGCTTCTAGGGAGGTAAAAGCTATTAGTGCCTTAACCCTAGTCCGTTCTAGCCTTTAAGGGTGCTAGACCTTTGCTCTAACTGCTATAGGGTATTGTTTTTTAGCTTCTTCTAGTAGGCCTTCTTCTATAACCTAGTTATAGACTATAAGGCCCTTAACCGCTATTACCTAGGTTATTATATATAAGGAGGCCTTTTCGCCAAAGGCCCTTATAATCTAGGCAGTATTGCTTTCCAGGCTCTTCTTTATTTCTATATTCTCTATAACTAAAAGGAGGTTACTGCTAGAGAGCGTCCAAACCCCCTAAACTACTAGGCCAGAGGCCTATTATATAGCCTATACTACCTCTAGGGCAGATTTAGCAAGTATCTATTGTTAGGCTAAGCCTAGTTAGATAAGTACCTAGCGCTTTAGGCTAGGCCTAGTTGCCTTACTAGCTATTAGCTTACTAGCTATATTAGCCTAGGTAGGGGCTATAGGCTAGAAGTAGCTAGGCTGTTATTACTATTGCTACTATTATTACTATTAGTAGTAGCTAGGCTATTAAGGTTGTTACTAGTACTATAGCTTAGGCGTTACTAAGGTAGTAGGGCGGTTCTAGGGTACTAGAGCTACTACTGTTATAGCTAGGGCTTCTTTAGGCAGGTCCTAGAGTAGGGCTATAAGGGCAATTTACCTAGCTTTAGTAGTTGCCTCTACTATACTATAGAAGTTAGTACTATCCTTAGCTAGGCTAATTATCCGGTCTAGGAGGCTAGAGAGCGTAAAGGTAAGCTTAAGGGGGCTAAGGACAGCCTAGGCGGTTTTCTTAGTTGCTAGGGCAATATAGTTGGCCTTAGTAGCGTTGTTATTACTTCCTTCTTTCCCTATATTTTTCTCTAATTTTTTCCCTAGCTTTTTCAAGGTTTTCTAGCTAAAAGGGGCCAGGGCTAGGGCATACTGACTGCCGTTTAGGCCTCTAAGAAAAGGGGCAAAGACATTAGTTAAAAGGAGGGTACTAATTATAGGGGCGTTGATAGTAGAGGGGGCGCTAGAGCTAGGTGCTATAAGTACTATAGTTATAGCACCTATAGCAGTCTCTTTAGCAGTAGTAAAGGCAATAGTAGTAGTTTAGCAGTCTTCTATTTCTATATTATCATTTAGGTAGTCTATACTTAAGGGCTAGCTTAAAGGATTATTATTATTATTGTTAGCTATAGGTAGGGCAGGGTTGCCAGGGCGTAGAGCCGTATTAGTAGCCTATATATAAGGAAATTACAGTTATAAAAGGGCAGCTAGGCTTGCCATTTTCTGTATTTTCGTATACCTAGAGCTATCGTACAACCGACAGCGCTACAGCGAAAATTAGCGGGCGTTATGTCCTTAATCGGACGGTTCGAATAGATATAGTTGCACGCAATTTGGTATAGTTTTAACCAAAAACTCGTTTTTCGTTTTTAGGTGTCGGTTCTATAGGGGTATTATAGAGCAGCAAGGTAGTTAGTCAAGTGCTTAATAATCTTAACTAAGTAGATTACGGTTTACTTACTAAGGGCTATCAATCAGGCAACTAGATAACTACCCTATTAACTTAGTAATATCACTTATAAGAAAACCGATACTATAAACCTACCCTTCTAGGCTAAAGAAGCTTGATCTAAGGTTCTAGACCAAGGAAGCGTTGCTTAAGAGAACGCTACTAAAACTATATTGCTAACTAACTCTATTATAATTAATATACTATAGTATCCTAAGATCCTTCTACTTATAAAACCTTAGATAGGGAGGATACTAAGACGAACCTCTATTATATACTAAGTATTTTATTAAATATAGCCTAGGATCTTAAAAAGCGTTTTAAATAAGAATTCCCTACTTAGCTACCTATTATAAGCATTGACAAATTTAACGCTTAAACCTACTATAGATTACTAGAGTATATCGATCTAGAGTACAATAGCGATAAAGTACTTAACTTATATATACTCTCCTACCTTAGCACTTATAAAGGGTAATAATCTAAAGATCTATACTACGAATTCCGCTTGGATTTCAAGGACTAGATAGCTAACTACTTTAATAAGTTAAATAACAAACTATACTTATAACTACGCTAAACGCTTAATAATAGCCATGTTCAAGTAGACGGCTTAAAAGGATAGAAGCTCTTTAAGGGACTTGTAATACTTGCTAATAACCTATCTAATAATCTAGGGCCTAATATACTCCTCTAAATCCATAGAATATCAATCTAGGCTAAGTATAGATAGTATAGAATAACATCTCTTCCTACTTAAACAGAAAAAGGGAAAGAGATTATACTAATAATAACCTAAGAATTCGAAACTAGTATCTAGCTATAGAAGGTACTATAGAGGGAGATACAAATCGGTAATATAGCTATAAACGCTACCTAGCAATATAAACTAATAAGTAGCTCGATTATAAACAATAATTAACCGGTAAGTGGCTAAGGCCCGAGTATACGCCAGATAGCAGCCTAAAGTAGAACGCTCTATACCGGTAACTGTGGCTAGTTTGGAAATACCCTCTACCTGCTAGATCCGGACCTATAGATAACATTTCCAATTTATAGACTTAGAAGTATAATAGGAGTAGGATTTATACTGGCTAATAAGAGCGCTAGCGAAGGCTATAGATTCCCTTTAATCACCTAAAGTACTAGCTAAGGTTATACCTAAGGTTATAGCTAAGGTAACTACTAAGGCTATAACTAGAGAACTAATTATAAAGGACGATAGAACCTTGTATAACCTATATAAACCCTTAGTATTAATACCAAATATAGGCTAGAATACGCCTAACCTTAAGCAGATAACAAAAAGCGGTATACCTAGTACAAGTATATTATGTATAGAAGTACTAAGTATATAGCCATCCTACTAATTGAAATAGGCTGGATAAACAAGATAAGTATTAATCGAAAAACACTAACTAATTTTATTAAGTCTTAGGACTTAAAAGACAGCTATTCTAGGTCTAACAACGATATCCTTAATAATAAAGTTCGTTTCTTCCTATACTACTGCTGGACTTTCTAGATCGATTATAGCCTACTAAGTACTGTTTTTCCAAATACCTTTTTACAATAAGCTAAGGAATATTACCTATACTATATCCCTTTTAGTATCTCTTTTATTTAACTATATAGTATCTTAAAGGGATACTTCGAGATAAGTACTAAGTAGAACAACTACTTATATATCTAGAATACTATTACTTTCTAGTCGATATACCTTAAAAGCAAAAATAGTAACAAGTTTATAAAGGAAATTCTCTAGATCTTACTTAATAGACTCTAATAAAGCTAATATAGGCTTAGTCTGCTCTATAACTATAAGGAGTTCCTAGTTACAAATATAATCTAAGCCTACTAAGAAGTATCTAAGCTAAAGATTACCCTATATAAACTATTAATAAGCTTTAAAGAGCTAGTAGCTATACTCTGCTAAACACTTAACGTTAAGGAAGTAGATTATATATATTGCTAATTCTTAATAGACTATAGGTTTACTATAACGAAAGCCAGGCCTATAAGAAACTATTAGAGTAACCCAATTATAGATTCAATCTTTAAGAGAAACTAGGCAATATATATATAATAACCTAGAAGCGCTACTAGGTATAGAAAGTAAAATAAGCTCTAGTAAGGGAACTATAATAAAAACTATACTAATGTAGATTATTAGATTTATAGCAAGCTAGATTACCGCTCCTTTATATATAGCTAATAGGAATAAGCAATAGCTAAGAGTAAATAGCTTAAGCGAAAAGGCATTAATAAAGATTACAGATAATATATAGCATTCCTCTTTAATTATAAGGGTTTAGATAATAAATATAATATAAAGGAAGAAGATACTAAGCTTAAAGTATAGATAGATAACTATAAGACCGATCAAACTTAAGGTAGAAACGAAGTACTAGTAATTAGTTTTAAAGAGGAATAAACAGGAGTAACTTACTTTATAAACCAAGCTTTCCTCTACCGAATTACTAAGAGTAAATAACCGTATAAAGATGGCAAAAAAGATACTAAGAAAATAAAAGCTATTTAATTTATACTTAATAGGTATACTAAGACTAAATTCTAAGGGATTATACCTAATACTAGGGCTACTAACATTTTAACTACTAGACTCTAACAATTCCTTATACTAAAAAAGAACTTAGATTGTTTAAGATCAATAAGATATATATCGGGGAAGCGAATATACTTTTAAGGTCTAGGGATCTAAAACGATTACTTAGAATAGTCAAAGTAAAGCTCGACATTAGTTATATAACTTTCTATATATTAGAGATACGAACCCTTTTTCTTATATATCTAAAGGATATAAACAAGCTTAGTATTTACCTTAATAATATAACAAATAAGCTTATATCTAAGTTAGGAAAGCGCGTATATATTTAATGGAAATAGAGATATCTATAGATCCCTATAAAACGGATTAAACTACTAAGCATAACATTTATAGCAGATAATAAGCGTCCTATACCTCTATAGCTTATAGAGGCCGAACTAAGAGGTATTTATCAACGCTATAGATACCCTATAGTTAATAGATTATATAAACTACTATAATAAGGAGACTACTAAGTAGAACATAGTACTATTAAGATGATTAATAAGTTCTGCTATTTCTGCTAGATTAAAGGCATAGCGCTAGAACGGTTTAGATTTACGTTATAAAACGGCATTTACTTTAATTTTAAGATTGTTATAGATGTCTTAGATATCGACAATTCTAAAGTACTATATATAGTCGACGCTACAACGTTCTTCCAAGCAGCCTACTTTCTAAACAATCTCTTAGCTAAAGAGATATAGAAGCAGCTTAAGGAATATTAGATTAATATATACCTGAGACTACCTAATGTTTTATACTATAACAGGGATACTAATTTCGAAGTATATAAGTTCTAGGTAAAGGCTAAGCTTATAGGTATAACCTGCTATTTAGTACTAGTTAAGGTATACTAGTTAGTCGGCAAGATTAAGCGGTATTATAGGATACTAAGATAGGCCTATATTATTATTAAATCAGAGACTGCTAGATCTTATTTAAAAGAGGTATACCTATAAGCAGTACTAAGCATAGTTAATAATACCGCTAGACCAGACAGGCTAGTACTAACGCTCTTAGTTTTTAGTATATACCTGCGCCTTACTATAGACATACCGCCTTCTCTATCTTAACTATGCTAAGTAGGCGTAATTCGAAAGGCTATAATACAATTATAAATCCTAAACGATATAAGGACTATATAAGACGCTCTTATATGACGTAATAGACCAAGTATAGAAGATATATTACTATGCTTACTTAAAGTAGGTATAGAAGTACTTATATTCTAGAAAAGCGACCAATAGATAGGACCTTATAAGGTAATCTTAGCTATAGATATAACGGTAATCGTTGATATAGTTAACAGACCTATAGAATTTTAGAACATAGTAGTCAAGCTATATTACTAGGAGCTAGCGTAGGATGAACAAGACAATTAGGCTAGAGTTAAGTAGCTAGAACTATTCTAATATTCCTAGCCTAAGAAGCCCTACTAGTATAGACAACCCTAAAAGAACCTAGTACCTACTAACAACTTTATTTTAAAAAAATAGAAATGCAACGACAATCTTACGCTTGAACTACAAGCTAAAGGCAAGATCACTATACCTAGTATACCATTCTAAGAATCTAATAAAACAGAACTAAACTTGCTTTTAGTAGCTAGGGTAATTAAAGTGATCTAGATACTAGTAGATACGTCGGACTACTAGATCTTTAAGTTAAAGATCGTCTAAGAAGTAAAAGATAAGCTTACTTTACTATATAAGAAATTACGCTTTATAGCTTAGGGATTTAGCAATAAGGATAAAAAGTACCTACTTACTTAATTGCTAACAATCCAACGCTATATATAGTAACTTATACTCTTACTACTCCTAATACTACGAATATACTTTAGTTTTAAGGTATAGATGCATAACGTTATCTAGGCTTATATATAAGCTAAGTTATAGCTAGTAAGGAAAGTGATTCTTCTGTTACCTAAGGAGCTTAAGATGCTCTATCCCCCCTATACTATCTTACTTGTTAGAACCCTGATATATAGACTAGCTAAAGCCAGACTATACTAGTAGGTAATATATATAAACTAGTATACTAAATATCTCGATCTCGAGCTAAGCGCCTTTGACCTATACCTTATAATCGGTAAGACGCGAATTAGAAGCAGAATTAGAATCGTCGGCCTATAAACCAACAATACTCTTAATATTAGCAAGTAAGCCTTTATAGATAAGGAGAAGCTCGAGTAAGATAAGGCTAGCTTTAAATATAAGCTATTAGTATTTTTAATAGACAAATTAATCATAGACTTTAATAGATATAGGCTTAAAACAAGTGTAGATGCTATTGAGATTTAACAAAAAGGGCAAGCTATACAACTCGAACTTGTAAGCCTAGACGCCAAAACAGTGAAATAAGTATACGTCGAACAATGCATATATAGTACCTATATTACTATAATTTACCAGCTAAAAGCGACTTTCAACTTGTTAGTAGCAGTATAGTTAACTAAGCCTAATATAGCTAAGATTACTAAGCTTAACGCTCGACTATAATAGCAGATTAAGAACTTAACATATAGGCTACGCTATCTATAACTTAAACTCGAGATAGCTAAGCTGTTTATCTTTATAGACGGATTATTTGCCAACAATGCTAATATAACATCGAAGATTAGATTTGTTATAATATTTAGAAACAAGATAAGCGGTATAAACGAGTTTAACCTACGTAGCAATATTATATACTAGTCCTTAACCAAGTATAAGCGGGTAATATAAAGCGTTTTAGCAAGCGAAATATATAGAATAGTAAGTAGGTTTAATCTTAGCTATATACTATACTAGATACTTGCTAAGATCTACTTAGGCCTAGGTCTACTATTGCTACTACTAATTGTTGTTTATATAGACTTATTTAGTTTATATAAGTACCTGGTAAAGCTTAGAACAATAGTAGAAATGCGACTTATAATCGACATAATAGCCCTATAATAGAGCTACGAAAACTGTAAAATCATAGAAATTAGATAGATTAGTAGTAATAACAACCCTGCTAACGCTATAACTAAGTATACGCCGAATAAGACGCTTAAAAGGCTTATTACCACGAATATAGCCAAGATCAGAGTAGAAGGCTAGGTTTAACGCCTAGCCAAGTAATAGGAAGAGCCTATATAACTCAGGGCAAGATCGCTAGTATAAAAGACAAAGACTGCTAGGACAATTCATTTATAGTATAACAAGGAACATAAGGTAAAGCGTAAAACAATCTCAATTTATACTCTTATAGCTAGCATAATATATACGCTAGTGCCCCCTATCCCCCAATCATAATAATAAAACGTCAATAGCCTTGCTTATAGAAGCTATTACTATAAGCTTTTTTTATATAGGCGTTATACCTGCTATAGGCGCCCTAAACTTAATAAGAGCGCGTGCCTTGTCTACTAGGACTAAGGCGTACTTAGCGCTATTACACCACATTTTCCAATCCTATAACTAATAAGTATTCCGATTAAACAATAGATACTACTAAAGATTGTAACTTACTTTAGCCTTTATAGCCAGGTTAGAGCAGAGCTCCAAAAAGCAGTCTAAGAACAGACAGACCGACTTAGGGCTACGATATATATTAGGAATAATAATATAATAGAAACAATATATAAATAGAACTTATATTAGTATATATAAGTGCCTAGACAAGCACTACTAGCACTAGAGGCCACAGCCCAATATACGGTTATAGCATACTATATACGGCGTAAAATTGCCGGACTTGTTAAACAAGTCCTTAACGCCCGCTAAAAGCAAGTATAGACAGCTAAGGCAAACAACAGCGTATATAGTACTATATAGGCCACAAACTTTATATATATTAGTAATATTAATAATAAGGATAATAAGAGTAAGATACTTACCCTCTAGTTTATATGTATAAGCGTATAACGACCTTTTACAAGGCTTTATACAATCCGACGTACTATATATACAGCAGCTAGAGCGGACAATAGAGTCGTCTAAGCTTTCGCTGGATAACAAACTTGCCGTTACTACTACTAATATTGCTACTGGTAGTACGGGCATACGCGTAGCGGTATATAGCGCTATACGCTACGCACGCGCAGCCGCCACCACCGCCTTCCTTGTAGCCGGCAATATAGGTAGAGAGTGCTTGGCAGGCGTAGAGATACGTACCTTATGTATAGCGATCTCCGCCCTATACGCCGCTGCCTCCTCTACCTCCTCCTTACGCTAGTATATAGCAGCCTATATAAGTAGGACGCGTATATGCGTAATTAGCCCCTTGGAATTAAGGGGCGTAGAGTTGGCGTTAGTATAGCCGCCTATAGACTCAGGCTATATAACAAGTGCAGCTGCGTCTATAGCGTTAGGATTATTGCTATTATTATTATTATTATTGCCGTCGTTGCTACCTACTTTGCTCTCCTAGTCGCTGTTATTAGTAATGGCGCGTTTAGACGTATCTAGGAACGCATTATTATTGCCCTTCAAGGCAAGATACTTATTAAGAGCGTTAGTTATAAGCGTATTAAGGGCATTGCCGCCCTTATCCTTAGCGTATATATAGGCATTACTACCTACGCTCCTATAGGAGTACCTACTCTATTTATCATTAAAATCCAATACTATAAACAATAAGATCAGTATGCTTAATTATTAGTATATAACGGTAAGCAACTTACTTATTACTACTAGTACTGCTAATACTACTACTACTATTATTATTACTACTACTACTACTGTTATTGTTACTACTACTACTACTAGTATAGATTATAGGGAGAAAGAGAATAGGTAGTATATAGTAGGAGAACCCGCCTATTTATAGGTTTAGAGTAAGAGCGTTTGGAGTTTGCAATTAGCTAGCCTAGAGCTTTGATTTTTCCTATTATAATTCCTATTTAGGACTATAAGCTTTTGCAATAGCAGTTACCAGTGTAACGCGCTTACCGTTACGCCGTTTAAGGGCATATCTAGAAGGCGCTAAAGTCGCGCCTTCTACACTAGGGATCAGCAACTAGAATTCAACATTCTAATTAGCAAACGAGAAGTCGAGTAATTATATTGGAATGGGTAATCCTATATAAGGATCTGTAACCACTTTAGCCTACTAGTAGTAGTCGTATAGGGTACGTAGGGGCAGCAACAGCGTTGATATGGCCTAAATAGCACTTCCTAGGTATGTGCTAATATAGTAAAGTAGGGCCCTTTACTATGTTCCCTCTATAAAAGTCCTTATATAACGGTATAGTTATAGGCTATAGCGCTATATTATAGGGGCTTTAAGCTTATATATCACGGCTTTCAGTAGGTCTTATAGGCCTATAAGGCTTATAGTTGTAGGTAACGTATAATTTGATTTCTAGTCCAGTAGGTAAGGCTTCGCAATTTCCTTCCCTATATATACCCTCCGGGACCGTTCCTACCTTCTACACGGCAGGAGCGCCTTAGTAGGTGCATGGCCACTTCCTGAAAAACCAAATAAGCTGGCGATTTTAAATAATCGACTTACGGCCACCTAGGCTGCAGGGTAAGCCGCACGACTTTTCCTATAAGTTCTGTTTTCGCTCCTGTGGTGCAGGGTAGGTACAGGGTAGGTAGGTGACCTAGTAGAAGAGCCTTTTAAGGCTATTTCTAGCGCTTATACAGCCTGAGGAGGCTGTCTCCACAAAAGTGGGGCATAAATCTAAAAATAGAAAAGCCTTTTAAAGCTATTTCTAGGCTATATAGTGGAATATATAGCTTAGTCAGCGGTATCCACAAAAGTGGGTCCACCCTCAGAATATAGCTATATATCTAGTAGTTCGAGAACTGAAATCCGTTTTGCCTAAGCTATAACCGTTAGAGCGCTATAGCTTATTTTGTACGTTTAACACCCCTCTATTCTTCTGTTCCTTTATAAGCCTTAGAAAGCTATATATAGGTAAAGAATAGAAGAATCCTAAGAAAAAAAGAACGTAAGAGCAAAACTATTCCGTTAGACAAAGGGGTTATGCCCTTATATATATATAGGATAAACCCCTATTATATATAGAAAGAAGTAAGAATATATATAATGTTGAAATCAAACCTATAACCTATTTAAAGGTATAGGTACTATAGCTTTAAAGTGTATAGTAATATATAATATCTAAATATTCTATACCCTAGCGACTGATAGACGCACTAGAGTATAGAAGGAGTAAAGGGCTTATAAACGCCTTTATCCTCTTATAGAGAAAACGATTTTTAGCACGGGTTTAAATTTTATGCCCTTTTTTACCCTGTTCTTTTAGCAAGTTCTAGTAAGGAAATAACAGGTAGTTACATAGAGAATCCCCCTCTAAAAGAAAGTATACTACTAGTAATAGCCGGAGCCTATATTTTCCAAATATAGCTATACTATATACTAGAGTACTTCTAGACGTAGCTAGAGTAATATAGGCCTCCCTAACGCCGCAAGGAGCTGATGCCAGCACAAGGGCGCCTATAGAACTATACTACAGTAGCTTGGACCTTATAAGCCTTTTAAGGCTATATAGAGGAATTAGGTGATTCCAGAGGGCTGTAAAGCAGCCTGTACTATTGACTGGTCTTATAAGCTAATCAGGCTAAGCCAGGCCTTCTATATATATAGTATAGAGTATATATATAGGGGTAAAGGGTAGCTTAGTAAAAAGCTCCCTTAGGTTAAAGGCCTAAAAGCCTAATAAAAGACTGAAAGCCACTAACTAGTAGGGCTTTAGTAAGTCCGTCAGCCGGCATATACTTAGTATTAAGATATATAATAGTAACTATTTTAGCCTTAACCTGCTCTCTAACGTACCGGAATTTCAGCAGGGTATACTTAGTTCTAGCATATAGAGCAGGGTCATTAGCTACTGTAAAAGAGCCCTGATTATCTCTATAGAGGGTAATAGGGTAGTCTATAGGCCTATGAAGTTCAGAAAATAGCCCTATAATCCACTGTAATTCGCGTATAGCCTCTGTAAGTCCATTAGTTTCAGCTTCCAGGGTAGAGAGAGCAATAGTAGTAGCTCTTTTTGTTTTCCAGCTAATAGGCCCACCGGCTAACTTATATAGATAGCCATAGGTGGATTTACTAGTAGCCTTATCCCCTACAAAATCAGAATCACTAAAGCCTATAGGGACTAGACTACTATTAATTATAGAAGTCCGGCTACTACCTTTACTATTTCTAGAATCTACTATAGTAGTAGAGGTGGTAGTTAGGGGCCTAGGCCCTTCCTTAGAGTGAAAGTCTCTACTAAGCTTAGTAGTTGTATTACTACTATTACTAAGCTTAGGCCTTAGATCAGCTACTATATTTCCTTTATAGCTTAAACAGATGCTATAGTCTTTAGTACTATTAAGATACTTAAAAAGATTTTTAGCAGCGTTTAAGTGTAATTTTGTAGGTCTATTTAAAGACCTAGAGAGCAACTGTACGGTAAAGCTAATATCTACCCTAGTAAGAAGCATTATATACATAGCTGTTCCTACTAGGCTTTGATAGAGCTTAATTTCCGTGGAATTACAGAGGTAGCTAGCAATATCTTCCTCTAGTTGAAGTTAACTTACTAGCCCCGGCTATAAGGGAATAGATATAAGCTTAGAATCGGCTAAGTTAAAGCGGCTAACCGCCTCTTCTACATACTATGACTGGTTAAGCCACAGACGCCTATTAGGTCTATCCCTTATAATCTACACGCCTAGGAAATAGGCGGCAGGCCCTAAGTCTTCTATAGCATAGACCTTATTAAGCCGTTTCTTTAAATCAGTTATATAGCCTATATCAGGCCCTATAAATAGACAGTCATCTATATAGGTAACAATAAAGTGGCAGGTTTTAGTATTATAAAAGACCCCTAGATCTGAAATAAGAGGGAGATAGCCTAGGCTCTTAAGTAAGATTTTAAGCTTATCTTGCCACTCTCTAGGGCTTTGTTTCAGACTATATAACGCTTTAGATAGTTTAATAATATTAGGAGTAGAAGGATTATAGCTGTATTTCAGTAAAAGCTTATAAATAGCCTTATTAGAAGCCGCTAGGTCTAATAGTCCTTTAGGGATTTCCATATATATTTCTTCTCTAAAAGCGCTATTAAGAAATACCCCTATAAAGTCAGCTTGTTCTATTTCCTAGTCTAGAACAGCACCTATAGCTAGAAGTATACGCCAAGTAGGTAGTATACTAGTAGAGGCGTAGATTATAGTGTAATCTAGGCCTTCTACCTATATAAAGCCCCTAGCTACTAACCGAGATTTATACTTGATAGGCCTGTTTTTAGCGTCCTTTTTAACCTTAAGAACGTTTCAATAGGTAATAAGCTTACGGTTAGAAGGTAATAGACTCCTAGGTAGGAATTTAAAAACCCCTAGCTCTAATAACTGGATAAATTCCTTGGTAATAGCCTCTAACTACTTACTACGCTCATCTCTAGGTAGTTTTAAGACTTGCTTATAAGTAGTAGGCGTACTATCCTTAGATATTACCCTTTTTCGAGCCTTATAGACAAAAGACAGTATATAGCTACTAGTCTTAGCTAAAAGCTTATAGTAATCGAGCTGCATTTTATCCCCCTCTAAAATAAGATCACTATTATCAAGAGGTTCGTTTATTATAGGCTGATTAGGCGCTATAACTTCTATAGGCTTAGGTGCAAAAATAGGCTCTATAGTTTGGGGAAACGCCTCTAGTAATTCAGGCTTTCTAATAGATATAGTAGGCCTAGTAGACTCTACTATAACCGGATTTATAGGCTTATCCGGTAAGGGTTCATCTAATTCACTATCGGAAGAAGATTCGTAGGGTTCTAGCTTACTAGGTCCTATTTCTATACTAATAGGCTTTTCAGTATTAAGATTAGAAGGGTCCGGGCTAACAGCCCCCTCTAAATCTAGGTCTAGGTCTACTAATTCCCCCTCTAAAGCCGTATTATTAGTAGGCTAACTTAGTACTGTATTATCCTCTAGAAACTTAATAGTAGAGGTTTTAAGTACTGCTCTTCTAGACGGTATATATACTAGGTAGGTCTTAGTACCTCATACTGCTAGTAATTTACATTCTTCCGTTCTAGAGGTAAATTTTAACGATTTAGACCGTTTTTCTAGAGGTATAATAGCCTTTCCTCTAGCGCCTATAGCCCTATAGCGCTCTAGGTTAGGTATATATGGAATACCAGGCTCTAGCTCGTCAAATAGCGCCTGGAAAGGAGTGGTTCCCTTATTAGTTATAGCTGTACTATTAACTAATTCCACTACAGCCTCCAGTATAAAGCACCATAAATACTAGGGTAAAGCGCTACTAAGAATAGTGCACCTTATACGGTCTATTATAACTCTAACTGATCGTTCTACTAAGCCGTTCTGCTCGTAGATATAGGGGGCAGAAGTGCTAAATTTAATACCCCTTTTAGCTAACCAAGTAGTTAATAAATCAGTTATTTCAGTGCCTCTGTCAAAGTGGAATTTAGTAGGATATCTACTAAATCCATTCCTTAGGCCCCTAAAAAAGCCCTTAATAGCGTTAGCTACTATAGGGCCTGATTTATTAGGTAGGTTAAAAACCCACCTATACCTACTTTTACGGTCCACTAGAAGTAAGACTATAGGGTTTCTATTATAAGGCCTAGGCCTAATTTTAACAGTATCGCCCTCTATTGAGTCTAAGACCCTAGGTGGGTCAGGTATTAAAGCCTTACTAACCCTTCTCACTGCTTTACCTCGATCACAGCTAGAGCAGTGAAAATCAGCTTCCTTTATTTTATCAAAATTAGGCAGCCCTTTAGTAATACTAGAGGTCTTTTTCAAAAGACGCAGGCCTATATAGCCTAGCCTAACGTGCCACAATTTAGCTAAATTAAGTAGATTATAGTAATCTCGCTAACCTATATTAGGCTCCTTTAAAGTAGGGCTAGATATAGCCTTTTCTACTACTTTATTCCCCTCTATAACTGGCTCTCTTAGCACACAGGGCAGGTCTCCAGTGCCAGTTAAGGGCTTAGGCTCCCTAGTCTTATAGGGACTTTGATAGGGGGCCTGGGCAGTAGCTAAGGGCTCTACAGGCCTACGGGGCCTTTTCCCCCTTAAAGAAGGTCCTACACCTTCTAAAGTAGTACCCTTAGCCGGAGAATTCCTTAGCTTATAGCGCTTATTAGGCTCTATAGCTTCGGATACTATAGCATCCTCTATAATAGGTCTATAGTCTTCCTTTCTAATAGAATTAGAAGGAATTTCCACTACTATCTTATTACGCTGCGGCTCTATACTTTTAGTAGTATAACTAGAAAGGCCTAAAGGAAAAGCAAAATTTGCATGTAATATAGGCTTAGAGCTGCCTTTAACGTCAAGAAAAAATCCTGATTTCTTAAAGTCTAGTACAGCTATATAGCGTCTATCACCCCTATAAAGGGTTTCCTTTATAAGGCAACCTCCCGAATCATAGTACCTAACCCTACTAACAAAATTTACATTAATATTAGGTAGGTATAAAACGTTATCTAATACTTATTTAGTATAGGTAGGGGGGGCCTTTCTAGATAATACTTCTAGTATAATAGAGCCTATACTAGCCGGGCTTACAGGGCCATTTCCAGTGTTAATAGGGCGTAACTGGCCTATATTAGGCGTAAAGGTAGTATACCGCTCTTTACTATTACTAATATGGTCCGTAGATCCCGTATCGTATAGCTAACTATTATAAAGAGCGGGGTCTCTAGGGCGTCTTCTAGGCTGATTATCTTTATATTTTGCCTTGTTAGAAGAGGTTTTTAGGCCTTTTCCTTTCAAGTCCTTACGCTTCTTATACCCTTTTAACGCTAATAGCTGTGCTAATTGGGTATTAGAATCGCTAGAAGAACTAGAATTGGAACTAGAGTCGGATTCCTCTTCTTCTTCTATAGCTAGGTTATAAGACCCTAGAATAAAGGAGGCCTGTTCGGCACTTTTAGCACTATAATTCTGCCCTTTAATATTATAACTAGCCTTCTTCTTACCCTTTTTCTTATTTTTACCCTTCTTACTAGGGTTAGAATTTGAATTAGGGGTTGAATTAGAGCTATTAGCTATATAAGCTGCTCTATACACCTCTATAGCCGGGTTCCTAGATTCTTCTAGAATATCAGCTATTAGATATTCTATATTAAGGCTAGATGCTGTAAGACCTAGCATTCTAGCCTGTCTTATAGAGCTCTTTTGGCGTAATACCCAGCTAGGAAACTTAGATTCTAGAGCCTTAAAATACTGATTTAGTATTAAAGAGGGATCTATATCTATTTTAGCCATGGTAAGCTTAGCAAGATAGCCGTTAAATTCAGCGTTAAAAGCTGATAAGCCTTTTTTATAGGTACTAAAGGTAAGGGCGTGGAATTCGTTATAGACGTCCTCCTTTTTAGACTCTATAGGTCGGCTATACTGCCTAACAAGCAGCTTAAAGGCCTTAGAAGGTATATGAATCCACGATATAGCAGCCCTAGGGCTACTAGATAAGCTATTACGTAGAAGCATTAAAAGAACAGCTTGATCAGAGTCGCTATAAGTGTTAGATATATCAGGGTTTTCTAAAAAATTAGATATCCCTAACGCTCTTAGTACTATACTTAAAGCCTAAATCCACTATTCAAAATTGCTTTCCCCCCTAAGCTTACTATCGTCCGGTATAGTATAGGCCTTTTAGAAAGCTCCTTTACTATACTACTAGTAATAGTATCCTTAAAGCCTTCCTTAGACCCTATATCTATAGGGGGTTCTAAATTACTAGTAGCTGAATTAACAGCCAGCCCTAGATAGGGCTCTTTCCTAGGGGGACATAAAGGAGAATCTAAATCCATAGTACCGCTAAAAGGATCAAATCTAGGACTATAGCTAGTCTTTCCAGTAGCAGCAGCATTGCTACTATTAGTTAGAGAAGCTAAAGTAGAAGATATATTCTTTATAGCGCTAACGCTATCCTCGACAGAGGCTTTTAGGGTATTTAGACTTAAAAGTAGTGTTTTTATATCACTAGATTAGCTAGCTATAACTCCCTCATAAGATTTTATATACTGTTTTAGGACTTCTATAACCTCGCCATAGTCTTCGCCATCTTCCTTATCTTCTAATAGGGTTCGTATAGGTGGTAGAGGCCTAGAAGATTGCCCTGGATCAGCTAGGTTACTAGCCCTTTTAGGCGCTATACCCTTCCCTTTAGCTTGATCCGCCATTGTAAATAGGCTACTATTTACTTTATAGTGCTAGCTAAAGCACTTAATTAGCTTCCAGTTCACTAAAGCTAATTAGCTAGCTCACTAATTATAGTAGTGATTTTCTAGGCTAGTTGTTAGAATCTATGGGGTCTGATTGATTCCGTGTGCTGATCTGTGTTCTGTCTCTTGACCTGCGCTCTCGCCGCCCGGGGCAGAGATTTTCTCTGTCTCCCCTGTAACGTTTATAGGCCCTAAAGTGGGCTTAATCTGCTTGATATAGGGAATCGTGGCTATATCTACCTTAATTGACTAGGGCCTCTCTATACCCTGCTCCCGAGTTAATAGGTAATCCTGTGCCCTGCTCCTGTTAGGAATACCGAGGTTCTACCAAAGCGATATAAGCGCTACGTTGTCTAACATACCCCTAGGTCCGGGTTTACAATAGCGATCCTAGGCCTTACTATAAGGCTCTTCCTTATTAATAATGTGTTTAGCGGTAACGTACGCTTATAGTACCTATATTCTGGGATTATAGAGGTTATAGTTGGGCTTTGTAGGCGGCAGTACGGTCTTTTTCTTAGTAACTATTATTAATATCCCTAAGGTCTCTATTCCCTAGTTATATAGTGCTTCCTAGGCTAGTAGAAGGGTAGTTATTCTACTGCTTAATTAGAAAAAGGATTGTACTAATAGGTAATACTTAGCTACTTTGCTACTCTATAGTCCTGTTCCTTCATAGGGACTTACTAGGGTACTCTGGATCGTTAAGATCAGGCTTCTAATAGATATTACTAGTTGCTAACCTAGATAGGGTCTAAGAAAGTTAGCTACTCTCTCTCTAACCTGCTTTCTCTACTAATCTTAGAGGTACCTTCTTATAAGGGGAACTGTTAGGCTCTTCTTTACTATTATAATCTTATTTCTAAGGATACCTAATAGTTGTTACTATGGTCTGCTATCTGGGTAGTTAACCAGTGTAATGCCTTACTCTATTACAGACTACTAGGTTACCGTTTAGCTTAGGAATGCTTATCTCTTTTGCCATACTCTCTTTACCTCTATCGATCTCGCAGGTACCTTATAAACTACCTCTACATTATAAACACTAGCTTATTACTTTGGCGGCGGTCTCTTCTCTACTCCTTACTATCTCTATAGGGGCTAATCCAGGTAATAAGGCAGTTAAACTAACATAGCAAGTCTCGCTAGATCTAAAGGTCTAGGTATACTGCCCTTTCCTATTTAGGTTAAGGTATACTGCCTTTTCCTTATTTAGGGCAAGGTATACTGCCTTTTCCTTAGGGTATACTGCCCTAGCTTCTCTTTTCTATTAGGGTATACTGCCCTTTTCTTCTTGTTCCTATTACAGGTATACTGCCTAGCTTCTTTTCTTACTCTTATATTTTACATCTATATATATCGAGGCTTGTTGATTGGTAAGGGTCTGCTACCTCTCTCTTCTTAGTATTAGGGTATACTGTCCCTTCTTAGGGAGAAGGAAGTGGAAGTTAGAGGGAAAGGGTATAATTTCTAACTACCTGCGTTATTGCTCTTTTTATATAGTGGCTAGTTAGGTATAAAATCTGCTTGCCTTCCCTAAAGCTCTAAAAATTTCCTCCTTCCTATAAACGCGTTTTTTATCTTTCTATACTTGCCCTTCTTACTATAAGGCTTCTTATAATTACTATGTTTAGTTTTATAAGTTTTTCTAACTTCCTTTTATCATAGATGTCTATTTAGAAGGAGGAGTTGGTTCTAGAGTAGCCTACTACCCTAGTAGTAGGAGATTTACCCTTATTAGGCTAGAAACGCAGTTTGTCCTTTTATCTTGCCTTTCCTAGGTAGTTCTCTTAATAGCTAACGGTCTGTATCTAGTCTGGTTTACCTAGAATAACAATAAGGAGGATAATAACGTTACAGTACTGCCGTTATCGAAGAAACTATATTTTAGGGATTCAGGTCTGTTACCTATACTAGTAGCTATTGCTACCCTAGTCTTAATAGTCCCTAGGGTACGTTCGCCGGCGGCTAGCGCCAGGGGGCCAGTAATACCAGTCTATAAGAAGCTGGTTATAAGCAAGCTAGCGTTAAGCCTAGCCTTGTAGTCCATACCTATAGGGGTATTACTGTCTATATTACTAGCGGTTTCTACTATCTAGGATAGTAAGCTACATAAGGTATGTTATAAGCGCTGTCTTATACGCTTAGTCTTATAGGCCGATTCTGGCGATTTTTCCCCTCTGGCGCCGTATATGGCGTAGCTTAGTCCCTATGTTTCTTCTTAGTTATAGTATTCAAATTGCTCCTATTGCCGGTATCTATATATCTCTTGTAAGTCCAGCCTATATATACCCCCTTAGTACTGTTCGCACTGACCTACGTTTCTAACGGATAATAACAAGATCTTAGCGGCAGTATAGGCCTGTTAGGCCTATATTGTTAAATACTCTTCTAGTATTATAGCCCTAGTAGCAAGTTACCCTATAATCCTGTCCTACTATGCTTCTAGTCTGTCCTAACTATCCTTGTCTAGACGTTATATACTTTTATTAGAGAGTATACTAGCTTAATCTAAGAGCTATAAACACAGAAACGGGCTATAACTATTTAGAGGAAGAAAGAGATAAAGAAGTAGGTAAAAAAGGTAGTAGTAATAGAGTCCGACAACGATAACGACAATAATAGGAAGAGTATACTATAGGCTACTAATATAGCTATAAAGGAGGATTCTACTGCTGCTCTGGCGTACCCTAGGACTTCTAGCTAGGCCCTAATCAATTTTACGTTCGCGGATTATTATAGCGACGTTTAGCTTAATAGACTAGTTTCTTAGGGTGCTCCCTTCTATACCCGCCGCTAAGTCCCTATATCTTGGCCTTCCTCCCTCTACCGCTTCTTGATCTTTTCTTTCCTTTCTACTATACCAACTTACTCATAGAAAGCAGTAAAACTGTTGTTTGTAGGAACTTTTATTAGGCTATCTACTAATTATTAATCTATTAGTATATAGTCTATAAAAACCCATTCTATAACAACTTCCTACCAGAGCTAGTAATTCTTGATATTAACGTACCAGAGCTTCGTTTTTAGCGTTTCGTCCCTAGTTACCAGTTTTACGGTTTAAGCGTTATTATAGAATACTTATACGCTATACTCCCTTTTAAGACCGATTCTAAGATTATAGATTAGGCGGCAGAGATATAGCGCTTCTTATACTACTTCCGTTATAGATACTAATTCCGCTTCTATAGTAGAAGTTGTTATATAGGTCTGCTTGCTCGCCCTCTAAGCAACTAGCCTACTAAAAAGCTTAATTACATATCCTTAAGAGCTTTTCTAATCGGCTATATTGTTAGCGAAGGAAGTATTATACCAAACCTTATATATATCTCTACCCCTAAGCTAAAGGCACTGATTCCTAGAATAGTATAGGTAGTTAAGGCAACGATCTGCTGCCTTATAATACTCTAGACCTAGGTTTATAATAAATCTTAATAATCTTAATATAGTAAAGGCTATATCGACCCTTATAATTACTGCTATGTATATTATTAAGCCGACTTTTCTCTAGTATAACTTTATCTTAGTGTTCGTTACCTGCCCTAGGTTACTCTTTAATTCTTCTAGTACTATAGGGGAGGTATATCTCCGTGCTATTAGCTTTGTTACCTTGCTCCTAATTACTAGGTTATCTACTAATCTGAAGATTTTCTTATAGTATACTACCTGTAAGAGATAGATCTTACGATGCTCCTAATCCTAAATAACTTACAGCCTAAGAAACCAGTTTAGCTTGCTACTGCCAGTTATCTTATACTTCGACTAGAGCAAGCTTATTAGGTCTTTGGCAAGGGCTTTATGCCTCTTATAGTATGCTATTATTATATCGTCTATATAGAAGAGAATAAAGACTTCTTCCTTCTAGAAGATAAATAGTTTATAGGGCATTATGTTAAGCCTAAGATCCTAAAGAGTACTGCTAAACTCTTTATACTATAGGCAAGGTAATTCCTAAAGTCTATATAGTACTTTCTTTAGCTTGTAAACCGTGCCCTACTTCCTTCGACCTACCGGGAGTCTTATATATACATCCTGGTTAAGGCGAGCGTTATAAAAGGCGTTTAAAACGTTAAACTAGATCAGCTTTATATCGAACCTTGCTATTACTACTATTAAGATCTAGAAGGACTTTCTAGCTAACGTTACTATATATATATCCTCTCTTAGAGTCCCTTATTATTAATCGCCTTAGACTACTAACCTGGCCTTAAACTTCTCTAGGTAACTGTGCTTATTGATTTTGTATATATATATCTATATATTATCCAAGACCTACTTGCCCTATACCTTAGCGATCGGCACTTCCTCCTATGTTTCTAGGTATATAAGAAGGTACTATCTTTTAGCTTTTTTAAAGTATTTCCCTTATAAATAGCTTTTAAGTTTCTAGTATAGCTTAGGCGCTAGAGGCAGCTAAGAGGAATAAATAGTACCTAGCTTAAAGTCCTTAATACTTAGGATCTTAGATATTAGCATACTCCCTTTCGTCTTAGGGTCTCTATTTATAAGCCTTCTAGTAGTAAAGGAGGCCCTCTAGGTAAGGAAATCTCCTTTCATAAAGGTATTAAGGAACTGCTAACTAAGAACTCGATCTCTAAAACATACTATAAGGTATACTCCTAGTATACCCTATACTACTAGTAGGGGTATAGCTTCTAGAGTCGGATATAGGAGTAGGTAAGCCTCTATATACTAAGGTTCTTATATTGCTTCTACTGAATTGTCCAGTTCTGCGTTATCTATAAGGTTAGGTATATCAATATACTCTTCCTCTTCTTCTTCTAATCTATTACCTAGGTCTATTACTCCTACTTTGTAGGGTACGTCCTAGGCAGGGATATTAGCTACTATAGTATTTAGATTTTCGGATTCTGCCTTTTTCTTGATCTTAGTAAGCTACTCTTTTAGCCCTTCTAAGCTTAGATCTTTCAGCCTAACTATAAAGTGCTCCTTAGACCTGTTAAATACCACTTTCTCGTTGAAAATCACGTCCTAGGTTACTATAATCTTATTAGTTTAAGGGTTTTAGATTTAATAAATATTTGTTAAGTTATATCCGATTAGGTATCTAAGGAATGCTTTTAAAGCAAACCTCTTTAGCTTATTCTTCTTAAGCTATATATCTACTTCTAATATAAAGGCTTGATATAGGAAAACCCAGAGATGCCCTTGCTATAGCTTGATAGGCGTTGTCTCTTTAGTACCTACTAATTCTACGAACGAATAGAATACCTTATATAGTGTTTTCCACTTTAGCCGATACCTTAGGGTGCAATTTAAGAGATATACTGCTATTCTGAATACCTTAGCTACCTTATCCAAAGGTAAGTTAGTCCCTGCTATTATTGCCTTTACCTGTCTTTTTAGAATGCTAGTAGCTCTTTCTATACCTCTATTCTAATCTCAGGTCTAAGGAGCAAAGAGATTTGTTCTAATATACTTCCCTTATAGCTAGGCTTAGATTACTCCCTTTCTTCCTGCAATCTCGTTATTAGCTTCGATATCTAGAACCTGAATTCTATACCTTTAATTAAGATCTAAAAGGCGGTTGTCTAGGGCTATAATAATACTCTTGACCGACCGATCACGAAGATAATAGTCCTATATTAGGCCTAACTTACAATCTAATAATAGTATAATAAATATAAAGCCTTCCTTAGACCTTTCAATATTATAGAAATTAAGGGCTAGGACATTGCTAGGGTACTTTGGGTCTAGTTAGGCTACCTTTAAGACCTAGTTATTAGGGCCTTTTCCTATACTATACTATAGGTAGTCTACCGTTCTAATTATCTTATGATTTCTAGTAACCTTAACTCCCTTACTACTTTAAATAAGGTAATAGAGTACTTTTAGGTTTAGATAACCTAACTGCTAGTACTATACTTAGATTGTCCTAGGCTTAGTCTTCTTCTTCTAAGACCTGCCCTACTCCTTTTATATTATAAAGGCTAATACTAAGATATTAGTTATAACATGCTCTAGTAGGAACTAGCTATAGGTTTTCTAGATTTCGCAGATCTTATTATAGTCTGACATCCTTTTAAGGTAGGAAAGGGTACCCTCCTTCTAGTAATCCTACTATATTCCCTTTTTACAAAGGTACCTTAAAGAAACTAGGTTAGTAGCTACCTTAGGGTAGTATACTATACGATCGAGCTAAAGGAGCACCCGTTTATACTAATCTAGGTATAGATATAGGAAAACTGTCCTATATCCTTCGATCGGCAACTTACTATTAGCTGTTATAAGGTAGTCCCCTTCCCCTACTTCCTTAAAGCTGTTAAATCTCTTCTGATTATTGAAAATATAGATGGAGGTACTAGAATCTAAATAGGCCAAGTACTTAAGAGGGTATTCGCTAACGCTACTTACTTATAGTATGCTCTTTAGTACTATAAACTTAAAAGGGACCTAATTCTTATTCTTCTTCTTAGGCATAGAAACAACTTCTACTATTAGTTTTAAAGCCTTTACTTTCTTCCTATACCCTATATACCTTTAGGCCTCCTACTTGTCTTTTAGCTCTTTTTAATAAGCTGATATCTTTGATTAAAGTTACGAATCCTCCTTAATAGCTTATTTTATATACTTTTCTATATCTGGCCTTAGTTCCTAACCTTTATAATTAAGAGAGGGAAATAGATACTAGTATACCTTCTAGTTATATTAGATTATTTTATAGGTATACTTCTTATAATAAGAACCAGGTCTCTTTATAAGATAATTAGGTCCTAAGGCTTAGGGTGCTTCTAAGGCTCTCTAGAGATTTCAGTTGCTATAGGTATTAGCTCTCCCTTACTTAGAGGCCTCTTCTTATATATCCCTCCTCTTTTACCCTTTTTGCTACCCCTATTAGGAAGAGGCTGCTTACTATTTAGGATAACATATATACCTCCTCTTTCTACTAGGTTCTTAGGCTTTAGCTTAGAAGGCTTATTAAACTCGAGATCTTATAGGAAATCCCTTACTACTTTATAGTAATTAAGGTTCTCCTGTTTAGCCTGCTTCTTAAAGTCCCTTTATAAGGCTAATATCCAGCCTTAGAACCTTTAGGTTACTCTTAAGAAGATTAGTAAGTCGTTAAACTATAGTTTAGGGTTAGCTACCCCTTTAACTTTGTAATACTCCGCCAGGTATAGTAGCTTCTACTACTTCTCTATCCAGGTCCTTTAGTTGCTAACTGCTTTTGCCTTACTAGCGTTAAAGTACTTTTTATAGTTCTTATATATTGTCCTTATTTACTTATAATCCTTTGAATATATCGACTTAGTAAGGTTCTAATACTACTAGCAAAGGCTTTGCTTAGGTAGGTAGTATAGATTTAGTATATAAGTCTCGATATACTCTCTAATCTACTTCTTAACCTTTATAACGTTATCCTAGTTGTATTTCCAGTTTGCTATAGCGGATTATACATTATTAATATGCTCTAGAAGGTAGCCCTCCTATTAGTAGTTAAATCGGTATATGTAATATACTTACTAGGAAAAGAAGAAGGCCTATTAGCGTTTGCCTGCTTAATATACTCTTCTATAAGCTACGCTCCCTAAGTAAGGCCGTAATACTAGTAGACGTAGGTCTAACGAGCGGTCTTGATATAGGCGGTTAATAACCCGAGAATAGGTATATTGTTAAGGGTTAGAGGGACTAGACGTCTAACTAATTCCTTAGTATTATTCAGGTCTATAAACTCGATTACCTTACTTGTAATACGCCGAAGCTGCTGCTTAAAGTCAATCTACTGCTCTGGCTTAGAGAGAAGGATAGAGCCCTCTTTAGCGGCCTTCTTATTGTTCTTATTGTTCGACATAATAGCGGCTACTAAGGTGCGTTCTTAGATATCGTAATAATAATATATATACTAATACTAGGCTTATCTATGCTAGGCTAACGGCTTCTAACTGTTAATTGTTAGAATCTATAGGGTCTGATTGATTCTATATGCTGATCTGTATTCTGTCTCTTGACCTGCGCTCTCGCCGCCTAGGGCAGAGATTTTCTCTATCTCCCTTACAACGTTTATAGGCCCTAAAGTAGGCTTAATCTGCTTAATATAGGGAATCGTGGCTATATCCACCTTAATTGACCAGGGCCTCCCTATACCCTGCTCCCAAGTTGACAGGCAACCCTATGCCCTACTCCTGTCGGGAATACCAAGGTTCTACCGGAGCGACACGAGCGCCACGTTGTCCAACACTAGTCTTAGCGCTTAGTAGGTTTATAGCGCTGCCTACTTGCTACTTAGTAGGGCTTTCTAGTAGAAATTCTAAACTAGGCTCTAAGATAGGGACTAGAGACTTCGACGTAGGGACTTAACTACCGCCAATAGATATATCTATAGAAAGGGCTCTATAGTAGGGAAATATAGGTCTTTAGCGCTAGAAATTCTAAAACGCTAGCCTTTCTACTTCCAGCTATAAGTAGAAAGGTCTTTTAGTATAGGTAAGTATACTAGCCTAAGCGTATAAGAGCCCTAAATGCTCGTCAATACTATAGGACTTAGATTTCTCAGCGATTTATCCTTCTAGATTTTCAGGCTTTTTAGTCCTTAAATAGCCTTTAATAAGATGTAATATATAGCTTTTTAGGGCTAATATAGTACTATATTTTCAGCTATAAGAGGCTTAAATAGCCCTATATATAGGCAGAGGTAGCGCTTTGAAATTGGACTCCAACGATAACTATCCTATAGGCTATCCGGGCTTATAACCTATTGGAATGGGTAATCCTATATAAGGATTTATAACCACTATAGCCTACTAGTAGTAGTCGTATAGGGTATATAGGGGCAGCAACAGCATTGATATAGCCTAAATAGCACTTCCTAGGTATGTGCTAATATAGTAAAGTAGGGCCCTTTACTATGTTCCCTCTATAAAAGTCCTTATATAACGGTATAGTTATAGGCTATAGCGCTATATTATAGGGGCTTTAAGCTTATATATCACGGCTTTCAGTAGGTCTTATAGGCCTATAAGGCTTATAGTTATAGGTAACGTATAATTTGATTTCTAGTCCAGTAGGTAAGGCTTCGCAATTTCCTTCCCTATATATACCCTCTAGGACCGTTCCTGCCTTCTACACGGCAGGAGCGCCTTAGTAGGTACATAGCCACTTCCCGAAAAACCAAATAAGCTGGCGATTTTAAATAATCGACTCACGGCCACCTAAGCTGCAGGGTAACCCGCACGACTTTTCCTGTAAGCTCTGTTTTCGCTCCTGTGGTGCAGGGTAGGTACAGGGTAGGTAGGTGACCTAGTAGAAGAGCCTTTTAAGGCTATTTCTAGGCTATATAGTGGAATATATAGCTTAGTCAGCGGTATCCACAAAAGTAAGTCCACCCTTAGAATATAGCTATATATCTAGTAGTTTGAGAACTGAAATCCGTTTCGCCTAAGCTATAACCGTTAGAGCGCTATAGCTTATTTTGTACGTTTAACAAATTAGCATTTCCTATTCCGGCAATAAAAGGAGCGAAATAATCTGGGATTTCCTATTTCGGTTAATAAAACGCTAGTATAGTTATAAAAGAAGAGTTACTAGTATTAATTACAGTAAGGGGGATCAGGTGCTCATCCCTATAACCGTATATTATATAAGCCCCTTGCTCTAGGTAATAGGGCGTATACTGCGCTACTTGTATAACAGCTATAAGTAGCGTACCTATATACTATATAATAGTTACCAACGAGCGCTCTACTCTAACTTAGGTATTTAAAGGGTACGCAACTACCCCCTAGATAGAGGGAGACATATGACAATCCAGAACTAGAACTTAAACCAGTATTTCCTTGCTGCTCGCTTTACTCTTATCGTTTTAGGTTACTACGATCTCCGGAAACCTACTAACAGGGATTGTTGTTTTCCTCTCCTCCTCTTTTAATATTTGCGTTAGAGCTAGATTTCTAGCTAGCCCTATATATTCGACGATCTCCTTAAAGGCAGGGTTATCGACTAAGAGGCTAACTATTTGGTCTATTAATCTAGAGAAGGTAAGGGCGAGGGGGGTAGATAGTAGTGGCTTTTCCTTTTCATTTTCCTTCTCTTTCTTCTTTATCAGAGGGCCTTGGGTAGCTATAGTAGTATCGGTAGTATATTAACTATTCGAAAGTCCTTTAAAAGGGCTATCGAACGGTATATTGCTCGGCTTAATCGCAGTAGTGGTTGTAGTAGGGTTAGTGGAAGAAGTAGCTAGAGTAGCGGTAGTAGCAGGGGTAACGTTGAAGAGGTGTGCTAAGAAGCTATGGTCCGTACGTTCAGGGGCTTGTTTATTGACTTAGGGGTTAGGGGCAGAGGCGGTAGTAGCAGTAGTAGGGTTAGGGTTAGGGTTAGGTTCCAGGCATATCATAACCAGGCCCATGCGCCTACGTTGCAAATTCCTCGCCACGGTCGACCACATCGTACGGTCGGAATCTGACCACAGTGCCGTCGAACGGCGGACAGCGCTGCAGCCAAATTCAGCGGGCGTTGTATCCTCAATTGGACGGTTCGAATGAATGTCGTTGCACGCGATTTGGTGTGGTTTTGACCAAAAACCCGTTTTCGTATGTTTGATCTACTGTACTATAGATATACTATACAGGCTATTCCTATAGGTTAAATTTAATAAACTAGAAGATATTAGTAGCAATAAGGTCGTTAATTTCCTTTATATCCGACTTTTTAAATAGTAACCTAGGTATAGTAATAAGTCCTTTTTCCCTAAGTTTATATACTAGTTGTTTATCGTCTATCTCCTTCTTACTTGGAATATAGCTATTATATAGTGTTAGTTATAGGTCTATAGCGAGAATCTAACTAGGGCTATTAGCCTAGATAGTCTTAGTAGGTATCTACGTCTACGTCTTACTAGTAGTTCTCGGACAGGTACTATAACCTTATTATCGTACGATATAGGTTGTCTAGCGTCTGGATCCTCCGGCCTTTTATACAGCTTAATATAGGTCGCCCGAAATTACTAAGGTCCGGCATTACCTATAATCGTTATAGTAGCGTAGTCTATAGCTTTAATTCGGTAAGGTCCTTTCTATCTAGCTTAGTTTGATCTATTAGATTTCTCTCTCTATACTAGGACTTGACTTTTGAGAGGGAGCGAGAGGATATCCGAAATCTATAGCCTATTTTAGGTAGCTATCGTATAATTAACGTCTTATTCTATATAGAATTTTCTAATTGCCTTTATAGCCTTCTATACCGCTGCTCCTTGCTCTATAATGTCCTTTAAGGGAGCTAAGTTGTATAATACCTATAGGTATATGCTAAAAACCAAGTAGTATTAGTATAATTCCTTCTAGTCCAGGCATATCGTTTAATACCTTAATAGCTATTGAAAGAATAGTATATTTATCTATATTATAGCCTAGTTCTGTTCTTAGAATTTTATAAGCCTATTAGAGTAGGTAATACACTTATTTAATAGTCCTAATTACCTAGGATACTTCGACGGATACTATACGATAGGTAATACCGTTAAGGCGTACCGTACCTTGGAATTCTTTAGCAATAAAATTTATACCTTGGTTATATAATAGGTACTCTGGCGGTCTAAGATATATATAGATCTAGCACTTATATATTGCATTGAAGATATCCCCACTATCTTGCGCTTTAGGAAAATCACTGCCTAGAATGCCATTGCAGTATCAGTAATATAAAGGGCTTTATTGCTTTTAAACTATATAATGTTAGTAATAATTTTGTAATTAAAATTACAGTTATCCTTAAGCTTGAATTCAAATCTTATAGATACTGGATTATAAAGTGAGCAATTATAATAGGAATCTTAGATCTTACTTAAGATGTCTATTATATGATTATCGGGTTTAGATAATTCCCTTAAGATACAGTATAGATAGTCAACCATTAGATGTCTGAATTGTCAGTATAGTCGCTATAGCTAGCCTTTAGTTATATAAAGGACAAATTTGCTTTTGAAGAGATTAAAGAATAGGTAGCCCTATTTTTAAACTATAGAGATCCTTATTCTGTCCGATTACATAATAATATCTTCTATATTATTATAGTATACTTTTAGCCATATCATATCATCTAGATAGAATAAAAAGGGTATGCTCGATTCTATAATATAATATGTTATTATACCGATCGAGTTCTCTACTATGATTATGCTAATAGCTACTATGTTCTAGCTATCTCCAAATTTAATAGATAATAAGCCTAGTGTCTAGTTAATGTCGATACCTTAAAGTTATATAAGTGCTATTACTTAGTTCTTACTATATAATGAGATTCAAATAGTGCTAATATCCTAAAGTTATCCCTAGTATTCTATATTATAGAGGCTAGAAAGAACAAAATGTTTAGTATTAATAGAACTTATCGTGCAAAAAGGGTTATCTCCTATGATGATATATAGGAATACCATACTCTAGAGAAAATAGGTACCTATCTTTTATAGCTTATTATCATTACTTACTATACTGTTAGAATTTTCGCTACTACTATTACTAATATCAGGCTGCTCGCCGGCATTATATATTGTAATATATGCTATAAGTAATTCGTCTGTTATACTGGCTATAAGGTAGTACTTCTTTGCCCGTTCCTAGTCTTCCTTGCTATATATCTATAATTTATATCTAAGAATCTTGTAGTTTAGGATCTAGTATGCTCTTAGTATTGTATTCTTCTTATTATATAATAGCTTTTTCTTATACCTATTATACTTCTTAAATTAAGAGCTGTCCCTTAAGCAGTACCTATAGTCTGGTTTTAAGTAATCCTTCTAAGAGTTATAGTATCGATAATAGATATAGTTCAATAAGGGTATATTAGTTATAAAGCTAGTTTATTAGGTTTAAGTACTATAGTACAACTTATATAGCACTATAAATAGTTGTTCTGCTGTCTCAACGTCGTCCCTCTAAAGACCTTCTTCTAATTTATATATCCCTTGGCAAGCTTGTACAACAGCTACTTTAAGCTAGTCATTACTCTTAAAAGTTAAGCTTAGGTTCCATTAAACTAAGGTAAGTTTATTCAACAGTGTATTAAGGATTTCCATTGGTTTTATATCTCGGTTTTCAGCCTATATTATATAATAGGTAACCAAAGTCTATAGATGATAGTACTCCTTCTTATTAATACTAGTATTAAAATACTTGTCTAATATATTATATATTTCGTCCTATTATCATCTAAGCCTAATATAGTATAGGAAGTAATCTGCCGTTTATCTAGTAAGAATATCCAGGTAGATAATTGTATATTAACTCTCATTAATTTCAAACCTTCTATATATATTGATAAACCATTGTATTTTATCAGTAAGGACATTATATAGTATGCCTAAATAGGTATACATCTTATCCTATTACTTATAAAATGCTAAAGCCCTCTTTTTATCTAATAATATAGTCTATATAATGCATATTAGGGGAAGAGTATATAGATCGAATACTATAATCTAAGTATCATTCTTATCTAGCTAGTAGGGTTATAGGAGAGGTAGTACTCTAGATTGTTAGATAGATAGTTGGGTAGGTAGTAGAGAAGACGTTGGTCGTTCTATGGTACCTTTAGAGTATACCTTATAGTTAATAATCTTAAGAATCCTATTAATTTTTATCTATTTCTAGAAGTAGAAACCCTTTTTGTTAAATAAGGCTAGGAACTCCTTTTAAAAAGTACTATTAATAAAGTTCAATTAGTATACCCTCTATCTGTCTAGCTCTTTACCTATATTATCAATTATCCTATATACCTGCAAGGTGCCTGGGGTTGACAACCCCCTCTGCCGCTGCCACCTAGCTATAGAGGACATCCGACATATATTCGACGGTTGCCCGGCCTACCCTTCAGCCTCCTTTAAGAAGAGGGAAAGAGGGGATACACACAGCTTTCCCTACAGACTCGAAAAAGGGGGCGGCGGCGCTATACGCCCCCTCGTCCGCCACATTGCTACTAGACTGCCAGAATACTTAGTTGCTTAGAGGCTAGGAGCGGTCTAGCCTATACCACTTTAGGTAGTATGTTTTCATACTCCTAAAGGGGCGGTATCTACTCTAGTGAAGATTGGCCTACCCCCTATCACACCCCCCTTCTTTCCTATGTACGGTTATAGGTTTTTCACCCGTTGTACGGTTTTCCTATAGCACTAGTTCAGCCTACCTAGATATCCCCAACGGGGATCAGATAGCGTAATAGAATCTATCTATCTATATTATCAATTATTATATCGAGATATATATTGCTATACCTAAGTTCAGCTAGATCTTATACAAACCTAGTTATTAGAGCTACCTCTAAGTCGACATAGCCAGGCTTAATTGTAATATTGTTATACTACAGTTTAATATTAATATATTTCTTCTATATATATAGCAGCGTTGTACTACTATAAGCGATTTCCTTATATATAGGATATTCGTCGATGTCTAACTTATCTGCTATATTAGTATTTATTATCTTAGCTAAGATTAGTACTATAAGTATTAGGTTATACAGTATCTACTATATAATAGGAATACATTATATACTATTATTGTCGGAACTAGGGCATAGGTGACGTTCGGCATTGGGTGATCGCAGCGTTTAGAGCTTTGACGAGCTCTGATTAGCGATACGAATACGGGGTTCATAACAATGGCTTCCAGCGCTCTTTCCAAGCGCTAACAGCTCTATCCTAACGAGCGATCGCTCTGTAATTATTGTGTTTAATATAACGATCATATCCGATTATCGTATATAGTATTTATAATAGGGACTGTCCTAACTAGGTAGTTAAAGTAGACAGACTTCTATTTATTAATCGATTTACCTTTTAGTTACCCTTTTATATATATATATATAGAGACTACTAATACTAATTAGTATTGCTAGTAGATAGTATAGAATAGCAAAGTAAATTAGTAGATCTAGTAAAAGCTTATATTATAAAGGTAACGGTTAACCTAACCAGTCTAAAAACGTAGGATACTAGAAAGAAAGAGCGAATGACCTTATACTACTTCTACTAACGCTTAATTCGATTAAAGGATTAACTAAGACGACAATCATTGCTACTTTATAAGTCGGCGATTTATAATAACAAAATAGCACCTATATCCAGCCTTATAAAGCTTATATAAGCTCTAAAAGAGATTAAATTAGAAAGCTGTTGATTGCGGTAAGGGGGGTTAGGTGCTGATCCCCGTGACCGCGTAGCATATGAGCCTCTCGCTCTGGGAATGGGGCATATACTGCGCCACTGAGCCTCCCGCTCTAGGGAATAGGGCGCGCACTGCGCCACTTATGCGATAGCTATGAGTGGCGCACCTGCGCACTATATAACGGTTACTAACAAGCGCTCTGCTTAAACATAGGTATTTAAGGGGTACGTAACTACCCCCTAGATAGAGGGAGATATAACAATCTAGAACTAGAACTTAAACTAGTATTTCCTTGCTACTTACTTTGCTCTTTATCGTTTTAGATTACTATAATCTCTAGAAACCTACTAATACTGATTAGTATTGTCTCTATATTGCGATATAGGGGCAACGTAGAGCAGCAAGGTAGTTAGTCAAGTATTTAACAACCTTAACTAAATAGATTACGGTTTACTTACTAAGGGCTGTTGATCGGGCGACTAGATAACTACCCTATTAACTTAGTAATATCGCTTATAAGAAAACCAATACTATAAACCTATCCTCCTAGGCCAAGGAAGCTTAACCTAAGCTTCTAGACTAAGGAAGTGTTGCTTAAGAGAACGCTACTAAAACTATATTACTAACTAACTTTACTACAATTAATATATTATAGCGTCCTAAGATCCTTCTGCTTATAGAACCTTAAGAAGGGAGGATACTAAGACAAACCTTTATTATATACTAAGTATTTCGTTAAGTATAGCCTAGGATCTCAAAAAGCGTTTTAAATAAGAATTCCCTATCTAGCTATCTATTATAAGTATCGACAAATTTAACGCTTAAACCTTCTATAGATTGCTAGAGCATATTAATCTAGAGTATAATAGTGATAAAGTGCTTAACTTATATACGCTTTCCTACCTCGGCACTTATAAGGGGCAATAATCTAAAGATCTGTACTACAAATTCCACTTGGATTTCAAGGACTAGATAGCTAACCACTTTAACAAGTTGAATAACAAACTACACTTATAACTACGCTAAACGCTTAACAACGGCTATATCCTTATAGACGGCTTAAAAGGGCAGAAGCTCTCTAAGGGACTTATAACGCTTGCCAACAACCCGTCTAACAATCTAGGGCCCAACGTACTCCCCTAAATCTATAGACCGTCGATCTAGGCCGAGTATAGACGTTATATAACAATATCTCTTCCTACTTAAACAGAAAAGGGGAAGGAGATTGTACTAATAACAACCTAAGACCCTAAATTTAGTACCTAGCTATAGAAGGTACTATAGAGGGAGATATAGATCGGTAATACAACTATAAACACTACCTAGCAATAAAGACTAACAAGCAGCTTGATTATAAACAACGATTAACTAGTAAGCGGCCGAGACCCGGGTATACGCTAGATAGCGGCCTAAAGCGGAACGCTCTATGCCGGTAACTATAGCCAGTTTGGAAATACCCTTTACCTACTAAATCCAGACCTACGGATAACACTTCCGATTTATGGACTTAGAAGTGTAATAGGAGTAGGATTCCTACTAGCTAACAAGGGCGCCAGCAAAGGCTATGGATTCCTATTAACCGCCTAAAGTGCCGGCTAAGGTCATATCTAAGGTTGTAGCTAAGGTAACTACTAAGGCTATAACTAGAGAACTAATTAAAGGGGACGACAGAACCCTGCACAACCTGCATAAACCCCTAGTATTAATACTAGATATAGGTAAGAACATGCTTAACCTTAAGTAGATAATAAAGAGTAGTATGCCCGGTATAAGTATATTATATATAGAAGTATAGAGTATATAGCTATCCTACCGATCGAAATAGGCTGGATAAACAAGACAAGTATTAATCGAAAAACCCTAACCGATTTCATTAAGTCTTAGGACTTAAAGGACAGCTATTCTAGGTCTAACAATAATATCCTTAATAACAAAGTTCGTTTCTTCCTATACTAATGCTGGACTTTCCAGATCGATTATAGACTACTAGGCACTGTTTTTCCAAATATACTTTTAGGGCGAGCTAAGGAATATCACTTATACTATATCCCTCTTAGTATCTCCTTTGTATAACTATATAGTATCTTAAAGGGATACTTTAAGACAAGTACTAAGTAGAACAACTACTTATATATCTAGAATACTATCACTTTCTAGTTTATATATCTTAAGAGCAAGAATAGTAATAAGTCTATAAAGGAAATTCTCTAGATCTTACTCGATAGACTCTAATAAAGCCAACGTAGGCTCGGTCTGCTCTATAACTATAAGGAGTTCCTAGTCGCGAATATAATCTAAGCCTACTAAGGAGTATCTAAGCTAAAGGTTGCCCTATATAAACTACTAATAAGCTTTAAAGAGCTAGTAGCTATACTCTGCCAAATACTTAATATTAAGGAAGCGGATTGTATATATTGCTAATTCTTAATAGACTATAGGTTTACTATAATGAAGGCTAGGCCTATAAGAAACTATTAGAGTAACCCAATTATAGATTCAATCTTTAAGAGAAACTAGGCAATGTATATACAATAACCCAGAGGTACTACTAAGTATAGAAAGCAAAACAAGCTCTGGCAAGGGGACTATAATAAAAGCTATACTAAAGTAGGTTATTGGATTTACAGTAAGCTGGACTATTGCTTCTTTATATATAGCTAAGAGGAACAAGCAATAGCTAAAAGCAAATAGCTTAAGCAAAAAGGCATTAATAAAGATTATAGACAATATACGGCGTTCCTTCTTAATTATAAGGGTTTAGACGATAAATATAAAGTAAAGAAAGAAAATACCAAGCTTGAAGTATAGATAGATAACTATAAAACCGATTAAACTTAAGTCGGAAATAAAGTACTAGTAATTAGTTTTAAAGAAGAATAAATAGCAGTGACTTACTTTGTAAACTAAGCTTTCTTCTACCTAATTACTAAGAGCGAACAACTGTATAAAGATGGCAAAAAGGATACTGAGAAAACGAAAGCCGTTTAGTTTATATTCAATAGGTATACCAAGACTAAATTCCAAGGGATTATACCCGATACTAGGGCTACTAACGTTTCAACTGCTAGACTCTAGCAATTCCTTATGCTAAAGAAGATAATTAGATTGCTTAAGATTGATAAATTATACGTAGAAGAAGTAAATATACTTTTCAGGTCTAGGGATTTAAAACGATTACTTAGAATAGTTAAAGTAGAGCTTGATATTAGTTATACGACTTTCTATATGTTAGAGATACCAACCCCTTTTCTTATATGTCTAAAGGATATAAACGAGCTTAGCGTCTACCTTAATAATACAACAAATAAGCTTATATCTAAGTTAGGAAAGTATATATATATTTAATAGAAATAGGGATATCTATAGATCCCTATAAAAGGGATTAAACTCCTAAGCATAGCATTTATAGCAGATAACGAGCGTCCTGCGCCTCTATAACTTATAGAGGCCGAACTAAGACGCATTTATCGACGCTATAGATACCCTATAGTCGATAGATTATACAAACTACTATAATAAGCAGACTACTAGGTAGAACATAGCGCTATCGAAATGATCAATAAGTTCTACCACTTCTGCTAGATCAAAGGTATAGTGCTATAACGATTTAGATTCGTGTTAAACGTACAAAATAAGCTATAGCGCTCTAACGGTTATAGCTTAGGCAAAACGGATTTCAGTTCTCGAACTACTAGATATATAGCTATATTCTGAGGGTGGACCCTTTTTTGTGGATACCGCTGACTAAGCTATATACTCCACTATATAGCCTAGAAATAGCTTTAAAAGGCTTTTCTATTTTTAGATTTATGCCCCACTTTTGTAGAGACAGCCTCCTTAGGCTGTATAAGCGCTAGAAATAGCCTTAAAAGGCTCTTCTACTAGGTCACCTACCTACCCTGTACCTACCCTGCACCGCAGGAGCGAAAAACAGAACTTACAGGAAAAGTCGTGCAGCTTACCCTACAGCTTAGGTGGCCGTAAGTCGATTATTTAAAATCGCCAGCTTATTTGGTTTTTCGGGAAGTGGCCATGCACCTACTAAGGCGCTCCTGCCGTATAGAGGGCAGGAACAGTGCCGGAGGGTATATATAGGGAAGGAAATTGCGAAGCCTTACCTACTTGGACTAGAAATCAAGTTACTACGTTACCTACAACTATAAGCCTTATAGGCCTATAAGACCCACTGAAAGCCGTGATATATAAGCTTAAAGCCCCTATAATATAGCGCTATAGCCTATAACTATACCGTTATATAAGGACTTTTATAGAGGGAATACAGTAAAGGGCCCTACTTTACTATATTAGCACATACCTAGGAAGTGCTATTTAGGCCATATCAACGCTGTTGCTGCCCCTACGTACCCTATACGACTACTACTAGTAGGCTATAGTGGTTACAGATCCTGATATAGGATTACCCATTCTAATAGGTTATAAGCCCGGATAGCCTGTAGGATAGTTATCGTTGGAGTCCAATTTCAAAGCGCTACCTCTGCCTATATATATAGGGCTATTTAAGCCTCTTATAGCTGAAAATATAGTACTATATTAGCCCTAAAAAGCTATATATTACATCTTATTGAAGGCTATTTAAAGACTAAAAAGCCTGAAAATCTAGAAGGAGAAATCGCTAAGAAATCTAAGTCCTATAGTATTGACGAGCATTTGGGGCTCTTATACACTTAGGCTAGTATACTTACCTATACTAAAAGACCTTTCTACTTATAGCTGGAAGTAGAAAGGCTAGCGTTTTAGAATTTCTAGCGCTAAAGACCTATATTTCCCTACTATAGAGCCCTTTCTATAGATATATCTATAGGCGGTAGTTAAGTCCCTACGTCGAAGTCTCTAGCCCTTAGAGCCTAGTTTAGAATTTCTACTAGAAAGCCCTACTAAGTAGCAAGTAGGCAGCGCTATAAACCTACTAAGCGCTAAGACTAGCCTAGAAAATCACTACTATAATTAGTGAGCTAGCTAATTAGCTTTAGTGAACTGGAAGCTACTTAAGTGCTTTTACTAGTACTATAAGTAAATAGTAGCCTATTTACAATGGCGGATCAAGCTAAAGGGAAGGGTATAGCGCCTAAAAGGGCTAGTAACCCAGCTGATCCAGGGCAATCTTCTAGGCCTCCACCACCTATACAAACCCTATTAGAAGATGAGGAAGATGGCGAAGACTATAGCGAGGTTATAGAAGTCCTAAAACAGCATATAAAATCTTATGAGCGAGTTATAGCTAGCCAATCTAGTGATATAAAAACACTACTTTTAAGTCTAAATACCCTAAAAGCCTCTGTCGAGGATAGCGTTAGCGCTATAAAGAATATATCTTCTACTTTAGCTTCTCTAACTAATAGTAGCAATGCTGCTGCTACTGGAAAGACTAGCTATAGTCCTAGATTTGATCCTTTTAGCGGTACTATAGATTTAGATTCTCCTCCACGTCCCCCTAGGAAAGAGCCCCATCTAGGGCCGGCTGTTAATTCAGCTACTAGTAATTTAGACCCCCCTATAGATACAGGGTCTAAGGAAGGCTTTAAGGATACTATTACTAGTAGTATAGTAAAGGAGCTTTCTAAAAAGGCCTATACTATACCGGACGATAGTAAGCTTAGCGGGGAAAGCAATTTTGAACAGTGGATTTAGGCTTTAAGTATAGTGCTAAGAGCGTTAGGGATATCTAATTTTTTAGAAAACCCTGATATATCTAACACTTATAGCGACTTTGATCAAGCTGTTCTTTTAATGCTTCTACGTGATAGCTTATCTAGTGGCCCTAGGGCTGCTATATCGTGGATTCATATACCTTCTAAGGCCTTTAAGCTGCTTATTAGGCAGTATAGCCGACCTATAGAGTCTAAAAAGGAGGACGTCTATAACGAATTCCACGCCCTTACCTTAAGTACCTATAAAAAAGGCTTATCAGCTTTTAACGCTGAATTTAACGGCTATCTTGCTAAGCTTACCATAGCTAAAATAGATATAGATCCCTCTTTAATACTAAATTAGTATTTTAAGGCTCTAGAATCTAAGTTTCCTAGCTGGGTATCACGCTAAAAGAGCTCTATAAGACAGGCTAGAATGCTAGGCCTTATAGCCTCTAGCCTTAATATAGAATATCTAATGGCTGATATTTTAGAAGAATCTAGGAACCCAGCTATAGAGGCGTATAGAGCGGCTTATGTAGCTAATAGCTCTAATTCAACCCCTAATTCAAATTCTAACCCTAGTAAGAAGGGTAAAAATAAGAAAAAGGGTAAGAAGAAGGCTAGTTATAATGTTAAAGGGCAGAATTATAGTGCTAAAAGTGCTGAACAAGCCTCCTTTATGCTAGGGTCCTATAACCTAGCTATAGAAGAAGAAGAAGAGGAATCCGACTCTAGTTCCAATTCTAGTTCTTCTAGCGATTCTAATACCCAATTAGCATAGCTATTAGCGTTAAAAGGGTATAAAAAGCGTAAGGACTTTAAAGGAAAAGGCCTAAAAACCTCTTCTAATAACAAGGCAAAATATAAAGATAATAAGCCTAGAAGACGCCCTAGAGACCCTGCTCTTTATAATAGTTGGCTATATAATACGGGATCTACGGACCATATCAGTAATAGTAAAGAGCGGTTTACTACCTTTACGCCTAACACAGGCCAGTTACGCCCTATTAACACTGGAAATGGCCCTGTAAGCCCGGCTGGTATAGGCTCTATTATACTAGAAGTATTATCTAGAAAGGCCCCCCCTACCTATACTAAATTAGTATTAGATAACGTTTTATACCTACCTAATATTAATATAAATATTGTTAGCAGGGTTAGGCACTATGATTCGGGAGGTTGCCTTATAAAGGAAACCCTTTACGGGGGTGATAGACGCTATATAGCTGTACTAGACTTTAAAAAATCAGGATTTTTTCTTGACGTTAAAGGCAGCTCTAAGCCTATATTATATGCAAATTTTGCTTTTCCTTTAGGCCTTACTAGTTATAATACTACTAAAAGTATAGAGCTGCAGCGTAATAAGATAGTAGTGGAAATTCCTTCTAATTCTATTAGAAAGGAAGACTATAGACCTATTATAGAGGATGCTATAGTATCTGAAGCTATAGAGCCTAATAAGCGCTAAAAGCTAAGGAATTCTCCGGCTAAGGGTACTACTTTAGAAGGTGTAGGACCTTCTTTAAGGGGGAAAAGGCCCCGTAGGCCTGTAGAGCCCTTAGCTACTGCCTAGGCCCCCTATCAAAGTCCCCGTGAGACTAGGGAGCCTAAGCCCTTAACTAGCACTGGAGACCTGCCCCGTGTGCTAAGAGAGCCAGTTATAGAGGGGAATGAAGTAGAAAAGGCTATATCTAGCCCTACTTTAAAGGAGCCTAATATAGGTCAGCGAGATTACTATAATCTACTTAATTTAGCTAAATTGTGGCACGTTAGGCTAGGCTATATAGGCCCACGTCTTTTGAAAAAGACCTCTAGTATTACTAAAGGGCTGCCTAATTTTGATAAAATAAAGGAAGCTGATTTTCACTGCTCTAGCTGTAATTGAGGTAAAGTAGTAAGAAGGGTTAGTAAGGCTTTAATACCTGACCTACCTAGGGTCTTAGACTCAATAGAGGGGGATACTGTTAAAATTAGGCCTAGGCCTTATAATAGAAACCCTATAGTCTTACTTCTAGTTGACCGTAAAGGTAGGTATAGGTGGGTTTTTAACCTACCTAATAAATTAGGCCCTATAGTAGCTAATGCTATTAAGGGCTTTTTTAGGGGCCTAAGGAATGGATTTGGTAGATATCCTACTAAATTCCACTTTGACGGAGGCACTGAAATAACTGATTTATTAACTACTTGGTTAGCTAAAAGGGGTATTAAATTTAGTACTTCTGCCCCCTATATCTACAAGCAGAACGGCTTAGTAGAACGATTAGTTAGAGTTATACTAGACTGTGTAAGGTGTACTATTCTTAGTAGCGCTTTACCCCAGTATTTATGGTGCTTTATACTGGAGGCTGTAGTGGAATTAGTTAATAGTACAGCTATAACTAATAAGGAAACTACTCCTTTCCAGGCGCTTTTTGACGAGCTAGAGCCTGGTATTCCACATATACCTAACCTAGAGCGCTATAGGGCTATAGGCGCTAGAGGAGAGGCTATTATACCTCTAGAAAAACGGTCTAAATCGTTAAAATTTACCTCTAGAACGGAAGAGTGTAAATTACTAGCGGTATTAGGTTCTAAGACCTACCTAGTATATATACCGTCTAGAAGAGCAGTACTTAAAACCTCTACTGTTAAGTTTATAGAGGATAATATAGTACTAAGTCAGCCTACTGATAATACGGCTTTAGAGGGGGAATTAGTAGACCTAGACCTAGATTTAGAGGGGGCTGTCAGCCCAGACCCTTCTAATCTTAATACTGAAAAGCCTATTAGTATAGAAATAGGACCTAGTAAGCTAGAACCCTACGAATCTTCTTCTGATAGTGAATTAGATGAACCCTTACCGGATAAGCCTATAAATCCGGTTATAGTAGAGTCTACTAGGCCTACTATATCTATTAGAAAGCCTAAATTACTAGAGGCGTTTCCCTAAACTATAGAGCCTATTCTTGTACCTAAGCCTATAGAAGTTATAGCGCTTAATCAGCCTATAACGAACGAACCTCTTGATAATAGTGATCTTATTTTAGAGGGGGATAAAATGCAGCTCGATTACTATAAGCTTTTAGCTAAGACTAGTAGCTATATACTGTCTTTTGTCTATAAGGCTTGAAAAAGGGTAATATCTAAGGATAGTATGCCTACTACTTATAAGCAAGTCTTAAAACTACCTAGAGATGAGCGTAGTAAGTGGTTAGAGGCTATTACCAAGGAATTTATCCAGTTATTAGAGCTAGGGGTTTTTAAATTCCTACCTAGGAGTCTATTACCTTCTAACTGTAAGCTTATTACCTATCAAAATGTTCTTAAGGTTAAAAAGGACGCTAAAAACAGGCCTATGAAGTATAAATCTCAGTTAGTAGCTAGGGGCTTTATGCAGGTAGAAGGCCTAGATTATACTGTAACCTACGCCTCTACTAGTATACCACCTACTTGGCGTATACTTCTAGCTATAGGTGCTGTTCTAGACTAGGAAATAGAATAAGCTGACTTTATAGGGGCATTTCTTAATAGCGCTCTTAGAGAAGAAATATATATAGAAATCCCTAAAGGACTATTAGACCTAGCGGCTTCTAATAAGGCTATTTATAAGCTTTTACTGAAATACGGCTATAATCCTTCTACTCCTAATATTATTAAACTATCTAAAGCGTTATACGGTCTAAAACAAAGCCCTAGAGAGTGGCAAGATAAGCTTAAAATCTTACTTAAGAGCCTAGGCTATCTCCCTCTTATTTTAGATCTAGGGGTCTTCTATAATGCTAAAACCTGTTACTTTATCGTTACCTATGTAGATGACTGTCTATTTATAGGGCCTGATATAGGCTATATAACTGATTTAAAGAAACGGCTTAATAAGGTCTACGCTATAGAAGACTTAGGGCCTGCCGCCTATTTCCTAGGCGTGTAGATTATAAGAGATAGACCTAATAGGCGCCTGTGGCTTAACCAGTTATAGTATGTAGAAGAGGCGGTTAGCCGCTTTAACTTAGCCGATTCTAAGCCTATATCTATTCCCTTATAGCTGGGGCTAGTAAGTCAACTTCAACTAGAGGAAGATATTACTAGCTACCTCTGTAATTCTATGGAAATTAAGCTCTATTAAAGCCTAGTAGGAACAGCTATGTATATAATGCTCCTTACTAGGGTAGATATTAGCTTTACTGTATAGTGGCTCTCTAGGTCTTTAAATAGACCTACAAAATCATATTTAAACGCTGCTAAAAATCTTTTTAAGTATCTTAATAGTACTAAAGACTATAGCATCTGTTTTAGCTGTAATGGAAATACAGTAGCTGATCTAGGGCTTAAGCTTAGTAATAGTAGTAATACAACTACTAAGCTTAGTAGAGACTTTTACTCTAAGGAAGGGCCTAGGCCCCTAACTACTACCTCTACTACTATAGTAGATTCTAGAAATAGTAAAGGTAGTAGCCGGACTTCTATAATTAATAGTAGTCTAGTCCCTATAGGCTTTAGTGATTCTGATTTTGCAGGGGATAAGGCTACTAGTAAATCCACCTACGGCTATCTATATAAGTTAGCCGGTAGGCCTATTAGCTGGAAAACGAAAAGAGCTACTACTATTGCTCTCTCTACCCTGGAAGCTGAAACTAATGGACTTACAGAGGCTATACGCGAAGTATAGTGGATTATAGGGCTATTTTCTGAACTTTATAGACCTATAGACTACCCTATTACTCTCTATAGAGATAATTAGGGCTCTATAACGGTAGCTAATGACCCAGCGCTATATGCTAGAACTAAGCATACCCTGCTGAAATTCCGGTACGTTAGAGAGCAGGTTAAGGCTAGAATAGTTACTATTTTATATCTTAATACTAAGTGTATGCCGGCTGACGGACTTACTAAAGCCCTACTAGTTAGTGGCTTTCAGTCTTTTATTAGGCTTTTAGGCCTTCAACCTAAGGGAGCTTTCTACTAAGCTACCCTTTACCCCTATATATATACTCTATACTATATATATAGAAGGCCTGGCTTAGCCTAATTAGCTTATAAGACTAGTTAATAGTACCGGCTACTTTACAGCCCTCTAGAATCACCTAATTCCTCTATATAGCCTTAAAAGGCTTATAAGGTCCTAGCTACTGTAGTATAGTTCTATAGGCGCCCTTATGCTGGCATTAGCTCCCTGCGGCGTTAGGGAGGCCTATATTACTCTAGCTACGTCTAGAAGTACTCTAGTATATAGTATAGCTATATTTGGAAAATATAGGCTCTGGCTATTACTAGTAGTATACTTTCCTTTAGAGGGGGATTCTCTATGTGACTACCTGTTATTTCCTTACTAGAACTGGCTAAAAGAACGGAGTAAAAAAGGGCATAAAATTTAAAACCGTGCTAAAAATTGTTTTCTCTATAAGAGGATAAAGGCGTTTATAAGCCCTTTACTCCTTCTATACTCTAGTGTATCTATTAGTCGCTAGGGTATAGAATATTTAGATATTATATATTACTATAAGCTTTAAAGCTATAGTACCTATACCTTTATAGGTTATAGGTTTGATTTCAACATCATATATATTCTTACTTCTTTCTATATATAATAGGGGTTTATCCTATATATATATAAGGGCCTAACCCCTTTGTCTAACGGAATAGTTTTGCTCTTACGTTCTTATTTCTTAGGATTCTTCTATTCTTCACCTATATATAGCTTTCTAAGGCTTATAAAGGAACAGAAGAATAGAGGGGGTGTTAAACGTACAAAATAAGCTATAGCGCTCTAACGGTTATAGCTTAGGCAAAACGGATTTCAGTTCTCAAACTACTAGATATATAGCTATATTCTGAGGGTAGACCCACTTTTGTAGATACCGCTAACTAAGCTATATACTCCACTATATAGCCTAGAAATAGCTTTAAAAGGCTTTTCTATTTTTAGATTTATGCCCCACTTTTGTGGAGACAGCCTCCTTAGGCTGTATAAGCGCTAGAAATAGCCTTAAAAGGCTCTTCTACTAGGTCACCTACCAACCCTGTACCTACCCTATACCGCAGGAGTGAAAAACAGAACTTACAGGAAAAGTCGTGCAGCTTACCCTACAGCTTAGGTAGCCGTAAGTCGATTATTTAAAATCGCCAGCTTATTTGGTTTTTCGGGAAGTGGCCATGCACCTACTAAGGCGCTCCTACCGTATGGAGGGCAGGAACGGTGCCGGAGGGTATATGTAGGGAAGGAAATTGCAAAGCCTTACCTACTTGGACTAGAAATCAAGTTACTACGTTACCTACAACTATAAGCCTTATAGGCCTATAAGACCCACTGAAAGCCGTGATATATAAGCTTAAAGCCCCTATAATATAGCGCTATAGCCTATAACTATACCGTTATATAAGGACTTTTATAGAGGGAATACAGTAAAGGGCCCTACTTTACTATATTAGCACATACCTAGGAAGTGCTATTTAGGCCATATCAACGCTGTTGCTGCCCCTACGTACCCTATACGACTACTACTAGTAGGCTATAGTGGTTACAGATCCTGATATAGGATTACCCATTCTAATAATTCGCATTATAAGACGATATTTGCTTTAATTTTAAGATCGTTATAGACGTCCTAAATATCGATAGTTCCAAGGTGCTATATAAAGTCGACGCTGTAACGTTATTCTAAGCAGCCTATTTTCTAAACGATCTTTTAGCCAAAGAGATATAGGAGTAGCTAAAGGAATGTTAGATCAATATATACCTTAGACCACCTAATGTTTTGCGCTATAATAAGGGTACTAATTTCAAAGTACACGAGTTCTAGGCAGAGGCTAAGCTTGTAGGTATAACCTGCTATTTAGTACTAGTTAAGGTATACCAGTTAGTTGGCAAGATCGAGCGGTATTATAGGCTACTAAGAAGGGCCTACGACATTATTAAATTAGAGACTGCCGGATCCTGCTTAAAAGAAGCATGCCTATAAGCGGTACTAAGTACGGTTAATAATACTGTTGGCCTAGATAGGCTAGTACTAACGCTCTTAGTTTTCGGCGTATACCTGCGCCTTACTATAGACATACCGCCTTCTCTAACTCAACTATACTGAGTAGGTGCAATTTGGAAGGCTATAATATAACTGCGAATCCTAAATAATATAAGGACTATATAAGACGCTCTCATATAACATAATAGACTAAGTATAGAAGACGTACTACTATGCTTACTAGAAGTAGGTACTAAAGTGCTTATATTCTAGAAAAGTAACTAATAGACAGGACCTTATAAGGTGATCTCGGCCATAGATATAACAGTAATTGTTAATATGGTTAACAGACCTATAGAATTTCGGAATATAGTAGTTAAACTATATTACTAGGAGCTAGCATAGGATAAGCAAGATAATTAGGCTGGCGTTAAGCGGCTAGAACTATTCTAATATCCCTAGCCTAAGTAGCCCTGCTAGTATAGACAACCCTGAAAGAACCTAGTACTTACTAATAACTTTGTTTTAGAAAAAGAGAAGCGCGACTATAATCTTATGCTTAAACTACAAGCTAAAGGTAAGATTACTATACCTAGTATACTATTCTAAGAATCTGATAAAACAGAACTGAACTTGCTCCTAGCAGCTAGGGTAATTAAAGTGATTTAGATGCTAGTAGATACTTCGGACTATTAGATCTTTAAATTAAGGATCGTCTAGGAAGTGAAAGATAAGCTTACTTTACTATACAAGAAATTATGCTTTATAGCTTAGGGATTTGGTAATAAGGATAAGAAGCACCTACTTACTTAATCGCTAACAATCCAATGCTATACGTAGTAACTCATGCTCTTACTACTCCTAACACTATAAACGCGCTTTGGTTTTAAGGTATAGGTGCGCGACGTTATCCAGGCTTATATATAAGCTAAGTCATAGCTAGCAAGGAAAGTGATTCTTCTGTTACCTAAGGAGCTTAAGACGCTCTATCCCCCCTATACCGTCTTACTTGTTAAAACCCTATTGTATAGACTGGCCAAAGCTGGACTATACTAGTAGGTAATATATATAAACTAGTATACTAAATGTCTTGATCTTAAACCGAGCGCCTTTAACCTATACCTTATAATTAGTAAGATGCAAATTAGAAGTGGATTTGGAATTGTCGGCCTATAAACCGATAACACTCTTAATATTAGTAAGTAAGCCTTTACGGATAAGGAGAAGCTTAAGCTAGATAAGGCCGGCTTTAAGTATAAGCCGTTAGTATTTTTGATAGACAAATCGATTATAGACTTTAACAGATATAAGCTTGAAACAAGCGTAGATGTTATTGAGATTTAGCAAAAGGGGTAAGCTATGTAACTCGAACTTATAAGCCTAGACGCCGAAATAGCAAAACAAGTATACGTCGAACAATATATACAAGGTACCTACATTGCTACGATTTACTAGCTAGAGGCGACTTTCGACTTGTTAGTAGTAGCGCAGTTAACTAAGCCTAGTAAGGCTGAGATTGCCAAGCTTAACGCTTGATTGTAATAGCAGATCGAGAACTTAATATGTAGGCTGCGCTACCTGTAACTCGAACTTAAGATAGCTAAGCTCTTTGTCTTTATAGATAGATCCTTTACTAATAATACTGATATAATATTATAGATTAGATTTGTTATAATATTTGGAAACGAGATAAGCAGTATAAACAAGTTCAACCTATATAGCAATATTGTATACTAGTCCTTAACTAAGTATAAGCGGGTAATAAGAAGCGTTTTAGTAAGCGAAATATATAAAATGATAAGTAGGTTTAATCTTGGGTATATACTATACCAGATACTCGCTAAGATCTACTTAGGCCTAGGTCTGCTATTGCTCCTACTAATCGTTGTTTATATAGACTTGTTTAGTTTATACAAGTGCCTGGTAAAGCTTGGGACAACAGTAGAAAAGCGCCTTATAATCGATATAATAGCTCTACAATAGAGCTACGAAAACCGTAAAATCGCAGAAATCAGGTAGATTAGTAGCGACGACAACCTAGCCGACGCTATAACTAAGTATACGCTGAATAAGACGCTTAAAAGGCTTGTTACTACAAATATAGCTAAGATTAGAGTAGAAGGCTAGGTTTAACGCCTAGCTAAGTAATAGGAAGAGCCTATATAACTTAGGGCAAGATTACTAGTGTAAAAGATAAAGACTGCTAGGACGTATTATTTATAGTATAATAAGGAATATAAGGTAAAGCGCAAAACAATCTTAATTTATACTCTTATAGCTAGCGCGATATACGCGCTAGCGCCCCCTACCCTCTAATTACAACAATAAAACATCAATAGCCTTGCCTATAGCGGCTATTGCTATAAGCTTTTTCTATATAGGCGTTATGCCCGCTATAGGCGCCCTGCACTCGATAAGAGCGCGCGCCTTGTCTACTAGGACTAAGGCGTACTTAGCACTGTTGCGCTATATCTTCCAATCCTATAACCAATAAGTATTCCGATTAAACAATAGATAATACTAAAGATTATAACTTACTTTGGCCTTTATAGCCGGGTTAGAGCAGAGCTCTAAGAAATAGTCTAAGAACGGACAGACCGACTTAGGGCTACAATATACGTTAGGAACAATAAGATAATAGAAACAATGCGCGAATGGAACTTATATCGGCATATACAAGTACCTAGATAAGCACTGCTAATACTAAAGGCTGCGGCCTAATATACGGTTATAGTACGCTGTATATAGCGCGAAATTGCCGGACTTATTAAACAAGTCTTTAACACCTGCTAAAAGCGAGTATAGGTAGCTAAGGCAAACAACAGTGCATATAGCACTATATAGGCTACGAACTTTATATATATTAGCAATATCAATAATAAGGACGATAAGAGTAAGACACTTACCCTTTGGTTTACATATATAAGCGTATAACAACCTCTTATAAGGCTTTATATAGTCTGATATATAGTATATATAGCGGCTAAAGCAGACGACAGAGTTGTCCGAGCTTTTACTAGACGACAAACTTGCTATTACTACTGCTGATATTACTACCGGCGGTATAGGCGCGCTTATAGCAGCGCGTAGCACCTTACGCCGCACGTGTATAGCCGCTAACGCTACCTTCTTTATAGCCGGCGATATAGGTAGAGCATGCTCGGCGGTCTTAGAAAGATATGCCTTATATATAGCAATCTCTACCTTATATACTGCCTCCTCCTTTACCTCCTCCTTACGCTAGAGCGCAGCGGCCTGCTTAAGTAGAACATATATATATACAATTAGCCCCTTGGAATTAAGGGGCGTAGAGTTGGCATCGGTGCGGCTACCCGCGGACTCGGGCTATACGGCAAGTATAGCTGTATCCGTAGTGTTAGGATTATCGCTGTTATTATTATCGTTATTGCTATTATTGCTACCTACTATGCTCTCCTAGTTGCTGTTATTAGTAACGGCGCGCTTGGACACGTCCTTAAACGCATTATTATTACCCTTCTAGGCAAGATGCTTGTTAAAAGCGTTAGTTATAAGCGTATTAAGGGTATTGCCGCCCTTATCCTTAGTATATATACAGGCGTTGCTACCTATGCTCCTATAGGAGTACCTACTCTACTTATTGTTAAAATACGATACTATAAACAATAAGATCAGTATATTTAAGTATAAAGGCCAGTATACTCGAGCATTAGTGTATAAAGGTAAGCAACTTACTTGTTGCTACTAGTACTGCTAATGCTACTTGTTAAACGTACAAAATAAGCTATAGCGCTCTAACGGTTATAGCTTAGGCAAAACGGATTTCAGTTCTCGAACTACTAGATATATAGCTATATTCTGAGGGTGGACCCACTTTTGTGGATACCGCTGACTAAGCTATATACTCCACTATATAGCCTAGAAATAGCTTTAAAAGGCTTTTCTATTTTTAGATTTATGCCCCACTTTTGTGGAGACAGCCTCCTTAGGCTGTATAAGCGCTAGAAATAGCCTTAAAAGGCTCTTCTACTAGGTCACCTACCTACCCTGTACCTACCCTGCACCGCAGGAGCGAAAACAGAACTTACAGGAAAAGTCGTACGGCTTACCCTGCAGCTTAGGTGGCCGTAAGTCGATTATTTAAAATCGCCAGCTTATTTGGTTTTTCGGGAAGTGGCCATGCACCTACTAAGGCGCTCCTGCCGTATAGAGGGCAGGAACGGTACCGGAGGGTATATATAGGGAAGGAAATTGCGAAGCCTTACCTACTTAGACTAGAAATCAAGTTACTACGTTACCTACAACTATAAGCCTTATAGGCCTATAAGACCTACTAAAAGCCGTGATATATAAGCTTAAAGCCCCTATAATATAGCGCTATAGCCTATAACTATACCGTTATATAAGGACTTTTATAGAGGGAATATAGTAAAGGGCCCTACTTTACTATATTAGCACATACCTAGGAAGTGCTATTTAGGCTATATCAACGCTGTTGCTACCCCTACGTACCCTATACGACTACTACTAGTAGGCTATAGTAGTTACAGATCCTTATATAGGATTACCCATTCCAAAAGGTTATAAGCCCGGATAGCCTATAGGATAGTTATCGTTGGAGTCCAATTTCAAAGCGCTACCTCTGCCTATATATATAGGGCTATTTAAGCCTCTTATAGCTGAAAATATAGTACTATATTAGCCCTAAAAAGCTATATATTACATCTTATTGAAGGCTATTTAAGGACTAAAAAGCCTGAAAATCTAGAAGGATAAATCGCTGAGAAATCTAAGTCCTATAGTATTGACGAGCATTTGGGGCTCTTATACGCTTAGGCTAGTATACTTACCTATACTAAAAGACCTTTCTACTTATAGCTGGAAGTAGAAAGGCTAGCGTTTTAGAATTTCTAGCGCTAAAGACCTATATTTCCCTACTATAGAGCCCTTTCTATAGATATATCTATAGGCGGTAGTTAAGTCCCTACGTCGAAGTCTCTAGTCCCTATCTTAGAGCCTAGTTTAGAATTTCTACTAGAAAGCCCTACTAAGTAGCAAGTAGGCAGCGCTATAAACCTACTAAGCGCTAAGACTAGCCTAGAAAATCACTACTATAATTAGTGAGCTAGCTAATTAGCTTTAGTGAACTGGAAGCTAATTAAGTGCTTTAGCTAGCACTATAAAGTAAATAGTAGCCTATTTACAATGGCGGATCAAGCTAAAGGGAAGGGTATAGCCCCTAAAAGGGCTAGTAACCCAGCTGATCCAGGGCAATCTTCTAGGCCTCCACCACCTATACGAACTGTTAAACGTACAAAATAAGCTATAGCGCTCTAACGGTTATAGCTTAGGCAAAACGGATTTCAGTTCTCGAACTACTAGATATATAGCTATATTCTGAGGGTGGACCCACTTTTGTGGATACCGCTGACTAAGCTATATACTCCACTATATAGCCTAGAAATAGCTTTAAAAGGCTTTTCTATTTTTAGATTTATGCCCTACTTTTGTGGAGACAGCCTCCTTAGGCTGTATAAGCGCTAGAAATAGCCTTAAAAGGCTCTTCTACTAGGTTACCTACCTACCCTGTACCTACCCTGCACCGCAGGAGCGAAAACAGAACTTACAGGAAAAGTCGTACGGCTTACCCTGCAGCTTAGGTGGCTGTAAGTCGATTATTTAAAATCGCCAGCTTATTTGGTTTTTCGGGAAGTGGCTATGCACCTACTAAGGCGCTCCTGCTGTATAGAGGGCAGGAACGGTGCCGGAGGGTATATGTAGGGAAGGAAATTGCGAAGCCTTACCTACTTAGACTAGAAATCGAGTTACTACGTTACCTACAACTATAAGCCTTATAGGCCTATAAGACCCACTGAAAGCCGTGATATATAAGCTTAAAGCCCCTATAATATAGCGCTATAGCCTATAACTATACCGTTATATAAGGACTTTTATAGAGGGAATACAGTAAAGGGCCCTACTTTACTATATTAGCACATACCTAGGAAGTGCTATTTAGGCCATATCAACGCTGTTGCTGCCCCTACGTACCCTATACGACTACTACTAGTAGGCTATAGTGGTTACAGATCCTTATATAGGATTACCCATTCTAAAAGGTTATGAGCCCGGATAGCCTGTGGGATAGTTATCGTTGGAGTCTAATTTCAAAGCGCTACCTCTGCCTATATATATAGGGCTATTTAAGCCTCTTATAGCTGAAAATATAGTACTATATTAGCCCTAAAAAGCTATATATTACATCTTATTGAAGGCTATTTAAGGACTAAAAAGCCTGAAAATCTAGAAGGATAAATCGCTGAGAAATCTAAGTCCTATAGTATTGACGAGCATTTGGGGCTCTTATACGCTTAGGCTAGTATACTTACCTATACTAAAAGACCTTTCTACTTATAGCTGGAAGTAGAAAGGCTAGCGTTTTAGAATTTCTAGCGCTAAAGACCTATATTTCCCTACTATAGAGCCCTTTCTATAGATATATCTATAGGCGGTAGTTAAGTCCCTACGTCGAAGTCTCTAGTCCCTATCTTAGAGCCTAGTTTAGAATTTCTACTAGAAAGCCCTACTAAGTAGCAAGTAGGCAGCGCTATAAACCTACTAAGCGCTAAGACTAGCCTAGAAAATCACTACTATAATTAGTGAGCTAGCTAATTAGCTTTAGTGAACTGGAAGCTAATTAAGTGCTTTAGCTAGCACTATAAAGTAAATAGTAGCCTATTTACAATGGCGGATCAAGCTAAAGGGAAGGGTATAGCCCCTAAAAGGGCTAGTAACCCAGCTGATCCAGGGCAATCTTCTAGGCCTCTACCACCTATACGAACCCTATCAGAAGATAAGGAAGATGGCGAAGACTATAGCAAGGTTATAGAATTCCTAAAACAGAATATAAAATCTCATAACCGAGTTATAGCTAGCTAATCTAGTGATATAAAAACACTACTTTTAAGTCTAAATACCCTAAAAGCTTCTATCGAGGATAGCATTAGCGCTATAAAGAATATATCTTCTACTTTAGCTTCTCTAACTAATAGTAGCAATGCTGCTGCTACTAGAAAGACTAGCTATAGTCCTAGATTTGATCCTTTTAGCGGTACTATAGATTTAGATTCTCCTCCACGTCCCCCTAGGAAAGAGCCCCATCTAGGGCCGGCTGTTAATTCAGCTACTAGTAATTTAGACCCCCCTATAGATACAGGGTCTAAGGAAGGCTTTAAGGATACTATTACTAGTAGTATAGTAAAGGAGCTTTCTAAAAAGGCCTATACTATACCGGACGATAGTAAGCTTAGCAGGGAAAGCAATTTTAAACAGTGGATTCAGGCTTTAAGTATAGTACTAAGAGCGTTAGGGATATCTAATTTTTTAGAAAACCCTAATATATCTAACACTTATAGCGACTCTGATCAAGCTGTTCTTTTAATGCTTCTACGTAATAGCTTATCTAGTAGCCCTAGGGCTGCTATATCGTAGATTCATATACCTTCTAAGGCCTTTAAGCTGCTTGTTAGGCAGTATAGCCGACCTATAGAGTCTAAAAAGGAGGACATCTATAACGAATTCCACGCCCTTACCTTTAGTACCTATAAAAAAGGCTTATCAGCTTTTAACGCTGAATTTAACGGCTATCTTACTAAGCTTACCATAGCTAAAATAGATATAAATCCCTCTTTAATACTAAATCAGTATTTTAAGGCTCTAGAATCTAAGTTTCCTAGCTAGGTATCACGCCAAAAGAGCTCTATAAGACAGGCTAGAATGCTAGGCCTTACAGCCTCTAGCCTTAATATAGAATATCTAATAGCTGATATTCTAGAAGAATCTAGGAACCCAGCTACAGAGGCGTATAAAGCAGCTCACGTAGCTAATAGCTCTAATTCAACCCCTAATTCAAATTCTAACCCTAGTAAGAAGGGTAAAAATAAGAAAAAGGGTAAGAAGAAGGCTAGTTATAATATTAAAGGGCAGAATTATAGTGCTAAAAGTACTGAACAAGCCTCCTTTATACTAGGGTCCTATAACCTAGCTATAGAAGAAGAAGAAGAGGAATCCGACTCTAGTTCCAATTCTAATTCTTCTAGCGATTCTAATACCCAATTAGCACAGCTATTAGCGTTAAAAGGGTATAAGAAGCGTAAGGACTTTAAAGGAAAAGGCCTAAAAACCTCTTCTAATAACAAGGCAAAATATAAAGATAATAAGCCTAGAAGACGCCCTAGAGACCCCGCTCTTTATAATAGTTGGCTATACAATACAGGATCTACGGACCATATCAGTAATAGTAAAGAGCGGTTTACTACCTTTACGCCTAACACAGGCCAGTTACGCCCTATTAACACTGGAAATGGCCCTGTAAGCCCGGCTAGTATAGGCTCTATTACACTAGAAGTATTATCTAGAAAGGCCCCCCCTACCTATACCAAATTAGTATTAGATAACGTTTTATACCTACCTAATATTGATATAAATATTGTTAGCGGGGTTAGGCACTATGATTCAGAAGGTTGCCTTATAAAGGAAACCCTTTACAGGGGTAATAGACGCTATATAGCTGTACTAGACTTTAAAAAATCAGGATTTTTTCTTAACGTTAAAGGCAGCTCTAAGCCTATATTACATGCAAATTTTGCTTTTCCTTTAGGCCTTACTAGTTATAATACTACTAAAAGTATAGAGCCGCAGCGTAATAAGATAGTAGTAGAAATTCCTTCTAATTCTATTAGAAAGGAAGACTATAGACCTATTATAGAGGATGCTATAGTATCTGAAGCTATAAAGCCTATTAAGCGCTATAAGCTAAGGAATTCTCCAGCTAAGGGTACTACTTTAGAAGATATAGGACCTTCTTCAAGGGGGAAAAGGCCCCGTAGGCCTATAGAGCCCTTAGCCACTGCCCAGGCCCCCTATCAAAGTCCCCGTAAGACTAGGGAGCCTAAGCCCTTAACTGGCACTAGAGACCTGCCCCGTATGCTAAGAGAGCCAGTTATAGAGGGGAATAAAGTAGTAGAAAAGGCTATATCTAGCCCTACTTTAAAGGAGCCTAATATAGGTCAGCGAGATTACTATAATCTACTTAATTTAGCTAAATTGTAGCACGTTAGGCTAGGCCATATAGGCCTACGTCTTTTGAAAAAGACCTCTAGTATTACTAAAGGGCTGCCTAATTTTGATAAAATAAAGGAAGCTGATTTTCACTGCTCTAGCTGTGATCGAGGTAAAGCAGTAAGAAGGGTTAGTAAGGCTCTAATACCTGACCCACCTAGGGTCTTAGACTTAATAGAGGGGGATACTGTTAAAATTAGGCCTAGGCCTTATAATAGAAACCCTATAGTCTTACTTCTAGTTAACCGTAAAAGTAGGTATAGGTGGGTTTTTAACCTACCTAATAAATCAGGCCCTATAGTAGCTAACGCTATTAAGGGCTTTTTTAGGGGCCTAAGGAATGGATTTGGTAGATATCCTACTAAATTCCACTTTGACAGAGGCACTGAAATAACTGATTTATTAACTACTTGGTTAGCTAAAAGGGGTATTAAATTTAGCACTTCTGCCCCCTATATCTATGAGCAGAACGGCTTAGTAGAACGATCAGTTAGAGTTATACTAGACCGTATAAGGTGTACTATTCTTAGTAGCGCTTTACCCCAGTATCTATAGTGCTTTATACTGGAGGCTATAGTGGAATTAGTTAATAGTATAGCTATAACTAATAAGGAAACCACTCCTTTCCAGGCGCTATTTGACGAGCTAGAGCCTGGTATTCCACATATACCTAACCTAGAGCGCTATAGGGCTATAGGCGCTAGAGGAGAGGCGATTATACCTCTAGAAAAACGGTCTAAATCGTTAAAATTTACCTCTAGAACGGAAGAGTGTAAATTACTAGCGGTATTAGGTTCTAGGACCTACCTAGTATATATACCGTCTAGAAGAGCAGTACTTAAAACCTCTACTGTTAAATTTATAGAGGATAATACAGTACTAAGTCAGCCTACTGATAATACGGCTTTAGAGGGGGAATTAGTAGACCTAGACCTAGATTTAGAGGGGGCTATCAGCCTAGACCCTTCTAATCTTAATACTGAAAAGCCTATTAGTATAGAAATAGGACCTAGTAAGCTAGAATCCTACGAATCTTCTTCCAATAGTGAATTAGATGAACCCTCACCGGATAAGCCTATAAATCCGGTTATAGTAGAGTCTACTAGGCCTACTATATCTATTAGAAAGCCTGAATTACCAGAGGCGTTTCCCCAAACTATAGAGCCTATTTTTGCACCTAAGCCTATAGAAGTTATAGCGCCTAATCAGCCTATAACGAACGAACCTCTTAATAATAGTGATCTTATTTTAGAGGGGGATAAAATGCAGCTCGATTACTATAAGCTTTTAGCTAAGACTAGTAGCTATATACTGTCTTTTGTCTATAAGGCTCGAAAAAGGGTAATATCTAAGGATAGTACGCCTACTACTTATAAGCAAGTCTTAAAACTACCTAGAGATAAGCGTAGTAAGTGGTTAGAGGCTATTACTAAGGAATTTATCCAGTTATTAGAGCTAGGGGTTTTTAAATTCCTACCTAGGAGTCTATTACCTTCTAACCGTAAGCTTATTACCTATCAAAACGTTCTTAAGGTTAAAAAGGACGCTAAAAATAGGCCTATTAAGTATAAATCTCGGTTAGTAGCTAGGGGCTTTATGCAGGTAGAAGGCCTAGATTATACTGTAACCTACGCCTCTACTAGTATACCACCTACTTAGCGTATACTTCTAGCTATAGGTGCTGTTCTAGACTAGGAAATAGAACAAGCTGACTTTATAGGGGCATTTCTTAATAGCGCTTTTAGAGAAGAAATATATATGGAAATCCCTGAAGGACTATTAGACCTAGCGGCTTCTAATAAGGCTATTTATAAGCTTTTACTAAAATACGGCTATAATCCTTCTACTCCTAATATTATTAAACTATCTAAAGCGTTATATAGTCTGAAACAAAGCCCTAGAGAGTGGCAAGATAAGCTTAAAATCTTACTTAAGAGCCTAGGCTATCTCCCTCTTATTTTAGATCCAGGGGTCTTCTATAATGCTAAAACCTGCCACTTTATCGTTACCTATGTAGATAACTATCTATTTATAGGGCCTAATATAGGCTATATAACTGATTTAAAGAAACGGCTTAATAAGGTCTACGCTATAGAAGACTTAGGGCCTGCCGCCTATTTCCTAGGCATGCAAATTATAAGGGATAGACCTAATAGGCGCCTGTGGCTTAACCAGTTATAGTATATAGAAGAGGCGGTTAGCCGCTTTAACTTAGCCGATTCTAAGCCTATATCTATTCCCTTATAGCCAGGGCTAGTAAGTCAACTTCAACTAAAGGAAGATATTGCTAGCCACCTCTGTAATTCTACGGAAATTAAGCTCTATCAAAGCCTAGTAGGAACAGCTATGTATATAATGCTCCTTACTAGGGTAGATATTAGCTTTACCGTACAGTGGCTCTCTAGGTCTTTAAATAGACCTACAAAATTACACTTAAACGCTGCTAAAAATCTTTTTAAGTATCTTAATAGTACTAAAGACTATAGCATCTGTTTTAGCTATAATGGAAATACAGTAGCTGATCTAGGGCCTAAGCTTAGTAATAGTAGTAATACAACTACTAAGCTTAGTAGAGACTTTTACTCTAAGGAAGGGCCTAGGCCCCTAACTACTACCTCTACTACTATAGTAGATTCTAGAAATAGTAAAGGTAGTAGCCGGACTTCTATAATTAATAGTAGTCTAGTCCCTATAGGCTTTAGTAATTCTGATTTTGCAGGGGATAAGGCTACTAGTAAATCCACCTACGGCTATCTATATAAGTTAGCCGGTAGGCCTATTAGCTGGAAAACGAAAAGAGCTACTACTATTGCTCTCTCTACCCTAGAAGCTGAAACTAATGGACTTACAGAGGCTATACGCGAAGTACAGTGGATTATAGAGCTATTTTCTGAACTTTACAGACCTATAGACTACCCTATTACTCTCTATAGAGATAATCAGGGCTCTATAACGGTGGCTAATAACCCAGCGCTATACGCTAGAACTAAGCATACCCTGCTGAAATTCCGGTACGTTAGAGAGCAGGTTAAGGCTAAAATAGTTACTATTATATATCTTAATACTAAGTATATACCGGCTAACGGACTTACTAAAGCCCTACCAGTTAGTGGCTTTCAGTCTTTTATCAGGCTTTTAGGCCTACAACCTAAGGGAGCTTTTTACTAAGCTACCCTCTACCCCTATATATATATATTCTATACTATATATATAGAAGGCCTGGCTTAGCCTGATTAGCTTATAAGACTAGTCAATAGTACCGGCTACTTTACAGCCCTCTGGAATCACCTAATTCCTCTATATAGCCTTAAAAGGCTTATAAGGTCCTAGCTACTATAGTACAGTTCTATAGGCGCCCTTGTGCTAGCATCAGCTCCCTACGGCGTTAGGGAGGCCTATATTACTCTAGCTACGTCTAGAAGTACTCTAGTATATAGTATAGCTGTATTTGGAAAATATAGGCTCCGGCTATTACTAGTAGTATGCTTTCCTTTAGAGGGGGATTCTCTATGTGACTACCTGTTATTTCCTTACTAGAACTGGCTGAAAGAACGGAGTAAAAAAGGGCATAAAATTTAAAACCGTGCTAAAAATTGTTTTCTCTATAAGAGGATAAAGGCGTTTATAAGCCCTTTACTCCTTCTATACTCTAGTACGTCTATTAGTCGCTAGGGTATAGAATATTTAGATATTATATATTACTATAAGCTTTAAAGCTATAGTACCTATACCTTTATAGGTTATAGGTTTGATTTCAATATCATATATATTCTTACTTCTTTCTATATATAATAGGGGTTTATCCTATATATATATAAGGGCCTAACCCCTTTGTCTAACGGAATAGTTTTGCTCTTACGTTCTTATTTCTTAGGATTCTTCTATTCTTTACCTATATATAGCTTTCTAAGGCTTATAAAGGAATAGAAGAATAGAGGGGGTGTTAAACGTACAAAATAAGCTATAGCGCTCTAACGGTTATAGCTTAGGCAAAACGGATTTCAGTTCTCGAACTACTAGATATATAGCTATATTCTAAGGGTAGACCCACTTTTGTGGAAACCGCTGACTAAGCTATATACTCCACTATATAGCCTAGAAATAGCTTTAAAAGGCTTTTCTATTTTTAGATTTATGCCCCACTTTTGTGGAGACAGCCTCCTTAGGCTGTATAAGCGCTAGAAATAGCCTTAAAAGGCTCTTCTACTAGGTCACCTACCTACCCTGTACCTACCCTACACCGCAGGAGCGAAAACAGAACTTATAGGAAAAGTCGTGCGGCTTACCCTGCAGCTTAGGTGGCCGTAAGTCGATTATTTAAAATCGCCAGCTTATTTGGTTTTTCGGGAAGTGGCCATGCACCTACTAAGGCGCTCCTGCCGTATAGAGGGCAGGAACGGTGCCGGAGGGTATATGTAGGGAAGGAAATTGCGAAGCCTTACCTACTTGGACTAGAAATCAAGTTACTACGTTACCTACAACTATAAGCCTTATAGGCCTATAAGACCCACTGAAAGCCGTGATATATAAGCTTAAAGCCCCTATAATATAGCGCTATAGCCTATAACTATACCGTTATATAAGGACTTTTATAGAGGGAATACAGTAAAGGGCCCTACTTTACTATATTAGCACATACCTAGGAAGTGCTATTTAGGCCATATCAACGCTGTTGCTGCCCCTACGTACCCTATACGACTACTACTAGTAGGCTATAGTGGTTACAGATCCTTATATAGGATTACCCATTCTAAAACGAACCCTATCAGAAGATGAGGAAGATGGCGAAGACTATAGCGAGGTTATAGAATTCCTAAAACAGAATATAAAATCTTATGACCGAGTTATAGCTAGCCAATCTAGTGATATAAAAACACTACTTTTAAGTCTAAATACCCTAAAAGCCTCTGTCGAGGATAGCGTTAGCGCTATAAAGAATATATCTTCTATTTTAGCTTCTCTAACTAATAGTAGCAATGCTGCTGCTACTGGAAAGACTAGCTATAGTCCTAGATTTGATCCTTTTAGCGGTACTATGGATTTAGATTCTCCCCCACGTCCCCCTAGGAAAGAGCCCCATCTAGGGCCGGCTATAGATAATACAGCTACTAGTAATTTAGACCCCCCTATAGATACAGGGTCTAAGGAAGGCTTTAAGGATACTATTACTAGTAGTATAGTAAAGGAGCTTTCTAAAAAGGCCTATACTATACCGGACAATAGTAAGCTTAGCGGGGAAAGCAATTTTGAACAGTGGATTCAGGCTTTAAGTATAGTGCTAAGAGCGTTAGGGATATCTAATTTTTTAGAAAACCCTGATATATCTAACACTTATAGCGACTCTGATCAAGCTGTTCTTTTAATGCTTCTACGTGATAGCTTATCTAGTAGCCCTAGGGCTGCTATATCGTGGATTCATATACCTTCTAAGGCCTTTAAGCTGCTTGTTAGGCAGTATAGCCGACCTATAGAGTCTAAAAAGGAGGACGTCTATAACGAATTCCACGCCCTTACCTTTAGTACCTATAAAAAAGGCTTATCAGCTTTTAACGCTGAATTTAACGGCTATCTTGCTAAGCTTACTATGGCTAAAATAGATATAGATCCCTCTTTAATACTAAATTAGTATTTTAAGGCTCTAGAATCTAAGTTTCCTAGCTGGGTATCACGCTAAAAGAGCTCTATAAGATAGGCTAGAATGCTAGGCCTTATAGCCTCTAGCCTTAATATAGAATATCTAATGGCTGATATTTTAGAAGAATCTAGGAACCCGGCTATAGAGGCGTATAGAGCAGCTTACGTAGCTAATAGCTCTAATTCAACCCCTAATTCAAATTCTAACCCTAGTAAGAAGGGTAAAAATAAGAAAAAGGGTAAGAAGAAGGCTAGTTATAATGTTGAAGGGCAGAATTATAGTGCTAAAAGTGCCGAATAGGCCTCCTTTATGCTAGGGTCCTATAACCTAGCTATAGAAGAAGAAGAGGAATCCGACTCTAGTTCCAATTCTAGTTCTTCTAGCGATTCTAATACCCAATTAGTACAGCTATTAGCGTTAAAAGGGTATAAGAAGCGTAAGGACTTTAAAGGAAAAGGCCTAAAAACCTCTTCTAATAACAAGGCAAAATATAAAGATAATAAGCCTAGAAGATGCCCTAGAGACCCCGCTCTTTATAATAGTTGGCTATACGATACGGGATCTACGGACCATATCAGTAATAGTAAAGAGCGGTTTACTACCTTTATGCCTAACACAGGCCAGTTACGCCCTATTAACACTGGAAATGGCCCTATAAGCCCGGCTAGTATAGGCTCTATTACATTAGAAGTATTATCTAGAAAGGCCCCCCCTACCTATACTAAATTAGTATTAGATAACGTTTTATACCTATCTAATATTAATATAAATATTGTTAGCGGGGTTAGGCACTATGATTCGGGAGGTTGCCTTATAAAGGAAACCCTTTACGGGGGTGATAGACGCTGTATAGCTGTACTAGACTTTAAAAAATCAGGATTTTTTCTTGACGTTAAAGGCAGCTCTAAGCCTATATTACATGCAAATTTTGCTTTTCCTTTAGGCCTTACTAGTTATAATACTACTAAAAGTATAGAGCCGCAGCGTAATAAGATAGTGGTGGAAATTCCTTCTAATTCTATTAGAAAGGAAGACTATAGACCTATTATAGAGGATGCTATAGTATCCGAAGCTATAGAGCCTAATAAGCGCTATAAGCTAAGGAATTCTCCGGCTAAGGGTACTATTTTAGAAGGTGTAGGACCTTCTTTAAGGGGGAAAAGGCCCTGTAGGCCTATAGAGCCCTTAGCCACTGCCTAGGCCCCCTATTAAAGTCCCCGTAAGACTAGGGAGCCTGAGCCCTTAACTGGCACTGGAGACCTGCCCCGTATGCTAAGAGAGCCAGTTATAGAGGGGAATAAAGTAGTAGAAAAGGCTATATCTAGCCCTACTTTAAAGGAGCCTAATATAGGTCAGCGAGATTACTATAATCTACTTAATTTAGCTAAATTGTGGCACGTTAGGCTAGGCCATATAGGCCTACGTCTTTTGAAAAAGACCTCTAGTATTACTAAAGGGCTGCCTAATTTTGATAAAATAAAGGAAGCTGATTTTCACTGCTCTAGCTGTGATCGAGGTAAAGCAGTAAGAAGGGTTAGTAAGGCTCTAATACCTGACCCACCTAGGGTCTTAGACTTAATAGAGGGGGATACTGTTAAAATTAGGCCTAGGCCTTATAATAGAAAACCTATAGTCTTACTTCTAGTTGACCGTAAAAGTAGGTATAGGTGGGTTTTTAACCTACCTAATAAATCAGGCCCTATAGTAGCTAACGCTATTAAGGGCTTTTTTAAGGGCCTAAGGAATGGATTTGGTAGATATCCTACTAAATTCCACTTTGACGGAGGCACTAAAATAACTGATTTATTAACTACTTGGTTAGCTAAAAGGGGTATTAAATTTAGCACTTCTGCCCCCTATATCCACAAGCAGAATGGCTTAGTAGAACGATCAGTTAGAGTTATACTAGACCGTGTAAGGTGTACTATTCTTAGTAGCGCTTTACCCCAGTATTTATAGTGCTTTATACTAGAGGCTATAGTGGAATTAGTTAATAGTACAGCTATAACTAATAAGGAAACCACTCCTTTCCAGGCGCTATTTAACGAGCTAAAGCCTGGTATTCCACATATACCTAACCTAGAGCGCTATAAGGCTATAGGCGCTAGAGGATAGGCGATTATACCTCTAGAAAAACGGTCTAAATCGTTAAAATTTACCTCTAGAACGGAAGAGTGTAAATTACTAGCGGTATTAGGTTCTAAGACCTACCTAGTATATATACCGTCTAGAAGAGCAGTACTTAAAACCTCTACTGTTAAATTTATAGAGGATAATACAGTACTAAGTCAGCCTACTAATAATACGGCTTTAGAGGGGGAATTAGTAGACCTAGACCTAGATTTAGAGGGGGCTGTCAGCCCAGACCCTTCTAATCTCAATACTGAAAAGCCTATTAGTATAGAAATAGGACCTAGTAAGCTAGAACCCTACAAATCTTCTTCCGATAGTGAATTAGATGAACCCTCACTGGATAAGCCTATAAATCCGGTTATAGTAGAGTCTACTAGGCCTACTATATCTATAAGAAAGCCTGAATTACCAGAGGTGTTTCCCTAAACTATAGAGCCTATTTTTGCACCTAAGCCTATAGAAGTTATAGCGCCTAATCAGCCTATAACGAACGAACCTCTTGATAATAGTGATCTTATTTTAGAGGGGGATAAAATGCAGCTCGATTACTATAAGCTTTTAGCTAAGACTAGTAGCTATATACTGTCTTTTGTCTATAAGGCTCGAAAAAGGGTAATATCTAAGGATAGTACGCCTACTACTTATAAGCAAGTCTTAAAACTACCTAGAGATGAGCGTAGTAAGTGGTTAGAGGCTATTACCAAGGAATTTATCCAGTTATTAGAGCTAGGGGTTTTTAAATTCCTACCTAAGAGTTTATTACCTTCTAACCGTAAGTTTATTACCTGTCGAAACGTTCTTAAGGTTAAAAAGGACGCTAAAAACAGGCCTATTAAGTATAAATCTCGGTTAGTAGCTAGGGGCTTTATGCAGGTAGAAGGCCTAGATTACACTATAACCTACGCCTCTACTAGTATACCACCTACTTGGCGTATACTTCTAGCTATAGGTGCTGTTCTAGACTGGGAAATAGAACAAGCTGACTTTATAGGGGCATTTCTTAATAGCGCTCTTAGAGAAGAAATATATATGGAAATCCCTAAAGGACTATTAGACTTAGCGGCTTCTAATAAGGCTATTTATAAGCTTTTACTGAAATACGGCTATAATCCTTCTACTCCTAATATTATTAAACTATCTAAAGCGTTATACGGTCTAAAACAAAGCCCTAGAGAGTAGCAAGATAAGCTTAAAATCTTACTTAAGAGCCTAGGCTATCTCCCTCTTATTTCAGATCCAGGGGTCTTCTATAATACTAAAACCTGCCACTTTATCGTTACCTATGTAGATGACTGTCTATTTATAGGGCCTAATATAGGCTATATAACTGATTTAAAGAAACGGCTTAATAAGGTCTACGCTATAGAAGACTTAGGGCCTGCCGCCTATTTCCTAGGCGTGCAAATTATAAGGGATAGACCTAATAGGCGCCTGTGGCTTAACCAGTTATAGTATATAGAAGAGGCGGTTAGCCGCTTTAACTTAGCCGATTCTAAGCCTATATCTATTCCCTTATAGCCGGGGCTAGTAAGTCAACTTCAACTAAAGGAAGATATTGCTAGCCACCTCTGTAATTCTACGGAAATTAAGCTCTATCAAAGCCTAATAGGAACAGCTATGTATATAATGCTCCTTACTAGGGTAGATATTAGCTTTACCGTACAGTGGCTCTCTAGGTCTTTAAATAGACCTACAAAATCACACTTAAACGCTGCTAAAAATCTTTTTAAGTATCTTAATAGTACTAAAGACTATAGCATCTGTTTTAGCTATAACGGAAATATAGTAGCTGATCTAGGGCCTAAGCTTAGTAATAGTAGTAATATAACTACTAAGCTTAGTAGAGACTTTCACTCTAAGGAAGGGCCTAGGCCCCTAACTACTACCTCTACTACTATAGTAGATTCTAGAAATAGTAAAGGTAGTAGCCGGACTTCTATAATTAATAGTAGTCTAGTCCCTATAGGCTTTAGTGATTCTGATTTTGCAGGGGATAAGGCTACTAGTAAATCCACCTACGGCTATCTATATAAGTTAGCCGGTAGGCCTATTAGCTGGAAAACGAAAAGAGCTACTACTATTGCTCTCTCTACCCTGGAAGCTGAAACTGATGGACTTACAGAGGCTATACGCGAAGTACAGTGGATTATAGGGCTATTTTCTGAACTTTACAGACCTATAGACTACCCTATTACTCTCTATGGAGATAATCAGGGCTCTATAACGGTGGCTAATGACCCAGCGCTATATGCTAGAACTAAGCATACCCTGCTGAAATTCCGGTATGTTAGAGAGCAGGTTAAGGCTAAAATAGTTACTATTATATATCTTAATACTAAGTGTATGCCGGCTAACGGACTTACTAAAGCCCTACCAGTTAGTGGCTTTCAGTCTTTTATCAGGCTTTTAGGCCTACAACCTAAGGGAGCTTTTTACTAAGCTACCCTCTACCCCTATATATATATATATATTTTATACTATATGTCACGTAAAGAGCAGGTGATGGATGTGAAGAAGTGAATATGCCTGTTCTTCTTCTTACTACGGGACCTGCCACTCCTTATATAGGCGCCTCTAAGCCTGATAAGCAGCTTGTTAGAATGTCTAAGCATAGAGAGCCCTAGTCCTAGATAGGTTACTCTATAACTGTTACTATGTTCCGTCATATACCCCCTTAGATTTACCATCCTATAGGGAGTCTAATCTATAGAACGTAGGATTATGGTAACTATAACTCCTATACCCCCTTAAGTATATCGAGATAGTAATATACTTAAGCCTAGTATGGGTATCTAGTAAATACCTTGCCTGTAAAAACTTTGCTAGGTTGATAATACTCTTGCCAGTCTGCTTACTGTTGCTACCTTCTCTTTCCTATTTGTAAGTTATAGGACTAGTTTTTATCCTAAGTAGCCTTACCTACTACCCTTTTACTGGCTATATAGGCAGCCTTCTTTCTAAAAGAAGGTAAGTGTATTTGATTATTAACCTTACTACTGTGAGTTACTATAGTAATGGCGAGGTTAACCTGCTCTTTCCTCTTTTCTCTAGAGCTTACTATGGGCCTACTCTTTTTAGGTATAAGAAGAGCATAGAGAATTCCTCCTAGCCCTATTCCTTTTTTCTTCCTTATAACTATCTTTTTAAGGTAAAGTTTTCTTGTAAGCCTGCCCCTATTCTTGCCTAGCTCTCTTTTTCCTATTACTATACCTAAGTAAAGAGTAGTAAGTTTTCCTAATTATTACTATTACTAGCTATAGCGTCCTATAGCCAGACAATGGTATTTCCCTAAAGCTGAGATTACAGGCGTCTCTATAAAAACAGCTTTAGGATCTGACCTTAAACCTTACTTAGCTCTATTCCGGCTATTATCAGCTTGCTGATAATACTAGCAGCTATGTTATGTCCTTAGATGTCGAGAGAGTTAGTAATAATGCGCTGTTAAGCCCTATCCCGGTACCTACACTAGAAACCCCTGCTCTTAAGATACTAGGCCGCCCTAAGAAGATTATAGGCCAGACTCCCGGTTAAGCAAAGACGCCTTAATCCGAAAAATCCAGCCTTCTAGGCCCTCTTTATCTACTATCTTATAAGCCCTATATCTGGTTACTGCTAAAAGGATATACTATAGGAAAATGCTTTTTTTAGCGTAACGATACCGGTAGCTGCTGTTACTACTGTCTTCTAATATAGACTATATCTTACTACTATTGTCCTATATAAGTCTGTCTAGGCCTGATAATTTTGCTATAAAGCTGACTATATGTATTATAGGTTGGTTAAGGCTGAGAAGACTGCCTAGGTCCTCCAGGACTTGAAAAAGAAAAATATAGAGGCTGGTAAAGTATGTCTGTCTGTTTCAAAATTTAATACTTAGACTGATAGTTGTATTTAGGAGGCAATAGCGGGCAAGGCCGCTGCTATTTCGAAAATGTTATGCGCTATCCTTAACCTATTATCCGGATTATTGCTATATAGGCTAATACCTATATTGCCCGCTCTATCTACTCCTTTACGTCTGCCCTAGGCGTTCTATAAAAAGCTGAAATTTAAAGATCTAGCTTATAAGTAAAAAGTGTTTTGCGAATTGTCTCTGCCCCTATACCTGTCTCTATCCTTGTCTATCAGACTAGGACGTATGTTTTTGCCTTTCTGTTAGTCGATTAAGTCTCTAGCTGATGATCCTTTTATATAGGCGGTATTCCTAAGTATAAGCAGTACTAAGTTTACTTAGCACTTTAGACAAGGAATTAGTAGATATGTCGGGGCTCTTCTACGGTTGATACTACGTTATTTTAATAAGAATCGTATAGATATGTTAGCTATGTCGTAGGTACTAGCTAAGATTGATCAGGCTATTAGCATGTTAGAGAAGGCTATTGAGCGCTATAGTACCTTTTAGTAGGCTTCTTTTATAAGTTTTATAGCGGACTAGATAGTTGTCCGCCAGTAATTAAATTTTCTTCTCTTTGATTATTAGCTATAATCTGTAATACATCCTTTAGATTTAGTATAGCCTGGAAGTGCTCGAACTTTACCCTTGATAAATTCTTTGTTAGGCTGTCGGCTAGTATATCAGCTATCTTAATATAGGATATTATAAAGCTGCCCTTACCATGCTCTTATTTAAGCTATATATTCTAAATATCAATATAACAGAGCGCTATTGCTATATGCTCCCCTTTATTAACTACTAGCCTAATAGTCTGAGTATTATCGTAGAAAATCCGCCATAGAACTAACAGTTTAACTGTTAGGTCCTCGAGGAATCTTTTCATTTCTATAGCCTCCTTTGTAGCTAGGGAGAGACTATAAAGCTCTGCTTCTATCATTAACGTAGTAACTATAGCTTAACAAGATGTATTTTACTGGATAAGTCCTCTGAATATTATGATTATATAACCTTAAGACGATTGTTATAAGTCTAAGTTGTCTATAAAGGAGGCGTTACTGGCAATATAAAGTATATAGGCCTGACTAGAGTGGCTACTATATATAATCCTGAGAAACCTTATGTGATATAGATACTGGATTGTCTGCCTAACGGCCTTAATATATCAGGCTAACAGGTTCGTTAAGAAGCAGGAAAGATACAATACAGCAAAGGCTATATCTGGATAGACTATAATTGCTATATATAGTATCGTCCCTACTAGTTCTTATATAAGCTTTACCTCCTTCTTAGTAGCCTGGCTCTTATTCTTACCGAGTCTAACTGTTAGGAGTGGTATAAGGGGGATACTAGCAGATCCATCCAGCCTATACTTCTTAGCTGTCTTCTTAATATATATATTATGAACTAGCATGATTATGCGGTTGACTCTGTCCCTTATAATCTAAATACCGAGAAACCATTCTGCCTTAGGCTGAATTTTTGCTTTATATTTGCCTAGTAGTTTCGCCTTTAGGTCTATAGTATAGTCCTAATACTAACAATGATAGAGAAGTATTATGTTATTTATATAGAATATTAAGAGAATACGTCTGTCTATATTATAAAATAGATATAGCTCCTTCTTAGACTTCTAAAGTCCAAGATTTTTAAGAAAGCCTAAGAATTCGAGATACTAGAGGAGAGGAAAGTCTTAAAGCCTATATAAAGTCCTATCGACCTAAGTAAGAAGTCCCAGCTCCTTAAACCCTTCTAGAAGATTGTAGATTACTAGGCCCTAGCTAAACGACTCCTAGAGTGCATTATAGAAGGTGTTTATAACGTTCTATAAGTTGATCTCTAGATTAAAACGCACTGCTAGGGCTATGCTTACTTTAAGGGACTTGGTAGCTAATGTTATTATATAAGTTGACTTGACTGACTCTAGATATTAAAGATCTCCTTAGACGCAAATCCTTGCCTTCAGCCTAACAACCATCCTGTCCGGATTAAGTTTGTACTTTAGTACCTATTTGAGCAGGAGAGGCTGTATCCTATACTAATCCTTCGGAATTTTCTTATAAATCTATAGCTTTTACAGCTGATTAATCTTAGCCTAAGCTATAGACTTCTATATCTTCTTAAAAGGCGACTTTATAGCTTTACTCTAAGTCCTAGGCTCCGGCGGTATTTCTAATTCGTGCTATTTCCCTAGGACAAACTCTTTCTTATCCTAAGGGCCCTTTAGCAAGTCCTTTTTCTACGACTCTTACTTCTGTTTTCGCTCTGTTAGGCGTTTCTAATATTAAATAGCGCCTGCTACTATAATATATACTGTTTTAAACTCTCTCCTATAGCTAGCTACTAGCTGATTAGGAAAGTAGTTAGCTATAAAAACAAGTAGTAGCAATAATGCTACTGTTCTCTCTATATCTAGAATACTAAAGATATTCTTAAGTATAGTATTACGCTAATAAAGGTTATATTAGCCTAGCTCTACTGTAAATACCTGATTCCTACTACTATAGGGCTAACCTTGTCTTTAAGGGGCTAGGTTACCTAGCACTTATGTATTACTAGTATATACCTTTAAGATCCTGGCTTTAGAGTCCGGTTCTCTAACTAACAGTCTGTCTGTTGTCTTATCGTCGGTATACTAGTAGGTTATAATACCTGCCCTAGCTTTAAATCCTTCCGATGGTCTATGGCAATGCACCTTGCCCTTAGACTATATTCCTCCTCTAGTTATACTTTAGGGAGAGTCTGCTCTATTGCTATAGCTGTTAATCCTAGTATAATCTAGATTCGGCATTCTAGGCTTAGGTATTTACTCTAGGGTAAATAGTCCGGTTATAATGTTAGTATATACCTTATCCTAGCTAGTAATAGCATCTAACTAACGCTCTTCTAGCTTTATAGCTAAGAGCTTTTCCTTATTCTCTTTAGTAGCTATTAGCCTAACAGGACCTATAAGATCCAGATTCTATATCGTCTTAAGGATAGTGTTAAACTTATATTCCTCTGCTGGCTTGTCTAGCTAGTCTGCTAGTTCTCTTAAGATAGGGATAGCCTAAGCCTTAGATTCTACCTCCCTTCCTATATAGAAAACTGTCTTATTAAACTGAATATTCCAGGTGGTAATTACCCTGTTAAGCTCTAGGACCTATATTCTATATAACATGGTAGCGATATAACCTACGAGATAGCTAATATTAGCTTAAGGTTAAATCTTATAAAGTCTCTGAAGTATGTCCTTCTCTCTATCCTTCTTAAGGGGATGACCGGCGTATCTATATGCGTAAAGGCTACTAAGCTAAGGCCTTAGATTAATCATGGCTTTGCAGATGATAGCCGGGTTGTAAAAGCGAAAATAGTTCTGAAACTATAATAGAAGCTTCTTATTTAGGGATCTTGGATTATCCCTAAGCCTAGGAGACAAGTTGTAAAGATATACCGTAGCTTTTACAGTCTTAGGCTATAGATCCTTAGGAAGATATACCCCTAACTATATCGCTATTGACTTATTAATAATAGTCTTTCTATTTCTTTTAATAAGTCCTGTTAGGCTATATATATATAACAGCGGGATTTCCAAGCTTATTCCTTTATAATCTGCCTATTTCTTATACTCGGTTTTTCCTTAAGAAGATATAACTAATATCTTACTGTTATAGCGGAAGAAACAAACAGACAACCTATACTATTGCCTAGTCTAGGCGTCGAACCTCTTAAGGACCTAAAGAAGGTTTTCTTGTCCTTTACCTCTTATCTAGAAGGCCTATACCTTCCTACTAAACTTATCTACTATAAAGAGAATCCTATTATAGCCTATATATCCTTAGGAGAATTTGAAAAGATCCTAGGCAATCCTATGAAACAGTCTAGCGGATTTTCCGCTTAACTCCCTCCTAGATACCACTTTTGTTGCATATAACTAAGCATATACTAAGTACTTAAGCCGTAGTATCCTGGTTAGATTGCCGTTGTTAGGCTATAACAAATTTATACCCTAAGTGTAGTTTACTAACAATTGCAGTACCTTAGGACCTAGGTGTCCTATCCTTAAGTACCATAGTTCTTTAGGATCTATATAAGCCCTATATAGCTTATACATCCTTTTTTATCCTCTCCGTTTTACTTGTTTCTAAGCTATCATTATTACAATACTGTCGTTACTTATTAAGAGGGGTTTTAAGACTATATAGGAGGTAAGCGGCTTATATTTAAGCACTATTAAGTTGAACTTTTCCTATAGCGTTATAAGAACAACTAAGCTTACTATATCTCTAACTCTTAGGGTATTGTCAGCCCCTAATAGCCAGATTCCCTTTTAGCGCAGGAGTATAGCCGATATAATATTAGTATGAAATCCCTCTATAACAGCTACGTTTTGAAGAATCAAGTCTACCGTCTTATTGCCCTTATTATCCTGAAAAATCTTTCTTAAAGTCCGGCGTCCTATCTTAGAAATAGGCAATATCGTCGAGCCTACCTCTATAACAGCATTAGGGGTAGATAGCTTAAATGTCCTATAGTTAAGTAGATCTTTATAGTTAACTATATAAACTGCTATATAGTTATCTAGAAGGGTACTGTCCAAGAGAGGATAACAAGTAGGGTTTTAAATGCTAAATACCCTATAGACTATACCTAGGGTAGCAGTAAATAGGGTAGGGTTGAAGAGAGGTATATTAGAAAAATTCTAACTCTGATTTTCAAGCTAAGGTAATAACTAAGAACTTCTAAAAAACTTTATCCGGCTAACAATCCTATCCTTAAGCACTAAAGGACTTTAGAACCTACAGCTTCTTTATATCTAGCCCCTTACCCTTTAACTATCCTTTTAATTCTAGGGTTATACGGAGATTAGCCTACTAGGGATCCTAATAGACAAGATTTCAAATAGATTGTTACTCCTTTATAGATAAAGTGATTCTTCGTTTTATAGATCCTACATACGATAGCTTAACTCTCCTATAATCTTTAGGTTTCTAGAGGTAGGTATAAGGAAGAGGTAGATAAGGGTATTAGTAGCCCCTATTTCAGGATCCTTAATAATTTCCACCTTAACTACCCTAGGTGTACCGTCTTTAAGGCTATCCTTAGCCTCTTTCTTAATTAGAGTATAGAGCAGGCAGCAGGTTCTTATTGTTAGAAAGTTAAGTAAAGGTAGAGTATACTCTAGCTGGATTTCTATAGGCTTATTACTACTAAGATTCTGTTATAAGGCTAAGAAGGGTCCTATCAATAATCTCTAGTATAAGTAGACTTGCTTAGCTAGTTGCTTTAGCCAGAACGATCTATTAGAGCTAACTATTAGCCTATTATAGAGTTAGCCTTACTACTAGGGCTTAAAGAACTCTTCTAACAGCGGTAACGCCTATGATAGCTAGAATCCTCTTAATTAGCATAACCCGGTAAAATTTCTGCCAGTCCTTATACCAGCGGATTAGCCTGGTTTGGCTATTCTTAGCCTATCTAAGTACTGCCTTATACTAAGATTCGATCTAGACTTTCTCTACTAAGTCTAATAGAGCGTTGTCTTTCTTTAGAGCTTATATAAGAGGCTAAAGATTTTAGTACTATTCTAACCCTTGTCCCTGCTTTAATAACTAATACGACCGAATAGCTATCTCTCTAACATTATAATCTATAGACTAAAGAATCTAGTTTAGAAACTTTAGGTAATTTACCTTCTTTAGCTTAGTAGTAGCCCTCTTAGACTATTATATTAGAAGGTAAGTCCTATACGCTTCTTCTAAGTTATATAGGGTAATAAGGGTTGGCTGAACTAGTAGAGGAGGTACTAAGGCTATATCCTAAGTCAATATGCTAAAAAGTTGAATTTTCTCTTAATAATATACGATAGCCTTATTATACTAGGCTACCCGCTTAGAATTAGCTTAATAAGCCTATTCTTCCTGTCCTAGGTCAAGAATTTCCATGTCTGCTAGAGTAGATGTCGAGTCTAGATTAATATCTTCCCAAATTCCAAGGGCTAAAGCCAGCGTCTATACGTCGAGATGCTAGGCTATCTATATTAATAGGCCTTTTAGGATAATAAACGTCGAATATACTAAATTTAGGGTTATTAATATCTTAAGTAGGGAGTTAAAGGAAGGATAATAGAGTAGTGATAATGATAGGAGGGCTTAATACGTATTATACGTAGTTAGTCAAGTTAATGATACTAGCGCCAGGCTTATAACTGTTATATAAAGAGTAGGTAATAGATATAAAGAAGTAAATATACCTGTTCTTCTTCTTACTACAGGACCTGCCACTCCTTATATAGGCGCCTCTAAGCCTGACAAGCAGCTTGTTAGGATGTCTAAGCATGGAGAGCCCTAGTCCTAGATGGGTCACTCCATGACCGTCACCATGTTCCGTCACACTATATATATAGAAGGCCTAGCTTAGCCTGATTAGCTTATAAGACCAGTCAATAGTACTGGCTACTTTACAGCCCTCTAGAATCACCTAATTCCTCTATATAGCCTTAAAAGGCTTATAAGGTCCTAGCTACTGTAGTACAGTTCTATAGGCGCCCTTGTGCTGGTATTAGCTCCCTGCGGCGTTAGGGAGGCCTATATTACTCTAGCTACGTCTAGAAGTACTCTAGTATATAGTATAGCTGTATTTGGAAAATATAGGCTCCGGCTATTACTAGTAGTATACTTTCCTTTAGAGGGGGATTCTCTATGTGACTACCTGTTATTTCCTTACTAGAACTGGCTGAAAGAACGGAGTAAAAAAGGGCATAAAATTTAAAACCGTGCTAAAAATTGTTTTCTCTATAAGAGGATAAAGGCGTTTATAAGCCCTTTACTCCTTCTATACTCTAGTGCGTGTATTAGTCGCTAGGGTATAGAATATTTAGATATTATATATTACTATAAGCTTTAAAGCTATAGTACCTATACCTTTATAGGTTATAGGTTTGATTTCAACATCATATATATTCTTACTTTTTTCTATATATAATAGGGGTTTATCCTATATATATATAAGGGCCTAACCCCTTTGTTTAACGGAATAGTTTTGCTCTTACGTTCTTATTTCTTAGGATTCTTCTATTCTTTACCTATATATAGCTTTCTAAGGCTTATAAAGGAATAGAAGAATAGAGGGGGTGTTAAACGTATAAAATAAGCTATAGCGCTCTAACGGTTATAGCTTAGGCAAAACGGATTTCAGTTCTCGAACTACTAGATATATAGCTATATTCTAAGGGTAGACCCACTTTTGTGGATACCGCTGACTAAGCTATATACTCCACTATATAGCCTAGAAATAGCTTTAAAAGGCTTTTCTATTTTTAGATTTATGCCCCACTTTTGTGGAGATAGCCTCCTTAGGCTGTATAAGCGCTAGAAATAGCCTTAAAAGGCTCTTCTACTAGGTCACCTACCTACCCTGTACCTACCCTGCACTGCAGGAGCGAAAACAGAACTTATAGGAAAAGTCGTGCGGCTTACCCTGCAGCTTAGGTGGCCATGAGTTGATTATTTAAAATCGCCAGCTTATTTGGTTTTTCGGGAAGTGGCTATGCACCTACTAAGGCGCTCCTGCCGTATGGAGGGCAGGAACGGTGCCGGAGGGTATATATAGGGAAGGAAATTGCGAAGCCTTACCTACTTGGACTAGAAATCAAGTTACTACGTTACCTACAACTATAAGCCTTATAGGCCTATAAGACCCACTGAAAGCCGTGATATATAAGCTTAAAGCCCCTATAATATAGCGCTATAGCCTATAACTATACCGTTATATAAGGACTTTTATAGAGGGAATACAGTAAAGGGCCCTACTTTACTATATTAGCACATACCTAGGAAGTGCTATTTAGGCCATATCAACGCTGTTGCTGCCCCTACGTACCCTATACGACTACTACTAGTAGGCTATAGTGGTTACAGATCCTTATATAGGATTACCCATTCCAAAACTACTGCTATTATTGCTACTACTACTGCTGCTGTTGTTATTACTACTGCTGCTACTACTGGTATAGATCGTAGGGAGAAAGAGAACAGGTAGTATATAGTAGGAGAACCTACCTATTTATAGGTTTAGGGTAAGAGCGTTCGGAGTTCGCAATCAGCTAGCCTAGAGCTCTGATTTTTCCTATTATAATTCCTATTTAGGACTACAAGCTTTTACAATAATAGTTGCTGGCGTAATACGCTTACTATTATACTGTTTAGAGGTATATCTAGAAGGCGCTGAAGTTGCACCTTCCACGCCGGGGATTAGCAACCAGAATTCAACATTCTAATTAGCAAACGAGAAGTTAAGTAATTAGCATTTTCTATTCTAGCAATAAGGGGAGCGAAATAATCTGGGATTTCCTATTTCGGTTAATAAAGCGCTAGTATAGTTATAAAAGAAGAGTTGTCAGTGTTGATTGTAGTAAGAGGGGTTAGGTACTAATCCCTATAACCGCGTAGTATATAAGCCTCTCGCTCTAGGAATAGGGCATATACTACGCTACTAAGCCTCCTGCTCTGGGGAATAGGGCGTGTACTGCGCCACTTGTACGATAGCTATAAGTGGCGTACCCGCGTACTATATAACGGTTACTAACAAGCGCTCTGCTTAAACATAGGTATTTAAGGGATGTGCAACCACCCCCTAGATAGAGGGAGATATAACAATCCAGAACCAGAACTTAAACTAGTATTTCCTTACTGCTTGCTTTGCTCTTTATCGTTTTAGATCACTACGATCTCCGGAAACCTACCAACAAAAGCTATATTTACTCTTTTAACCTATCTCTTTTCTCTTAATACCCTCTGTTTATTAAGCTAAAGAGCATAGATATAATGCTCCTTAACTTATAGATTCTTAATTTTATTACTTAGATTAATAACAACTCGACTAGTTATAACCTTTATATAGCTTTTTATATAGATTTCTATAACTAGGATATAGAAGACTAGGTAAAAGGGCTTCTAAAGCTTAAAGTAGTACTACAAAAAGCCCTTATTAATAAGTTAGTACCTATTAAAGGGTTATTTAGAGCTCCTCTTAATGCTAGCCTTGTTATACTTGCCTATAGATCAGAGAAAGACTTTATACCTCTATCTACTAAGTTCTATAAAAATAGCTCGAAGGAGCTTTGCTCGTAACAACCGTCTTATTAACCAGAAACGTAAGAAGAACAGTCAATAATAATAGAGAGTATAGAGACCTGTTTTAAATAACCTACTTTATAAATACTATATACTAAGATAGTATATATAGGAAGCACCGATTATATACGCCTTTTACCTATTAAAGGCCAGGTTTAGAATATTAATAGTAAGTTAGCAAGTACCTTTACAAAGTTATAGGATAAGTAGGGCAACTATAGTAGCAAGGATACCGAGATTCTAGATAATAAAGTCAAGTTCTTCCTATAGTAGTACTACTCTCTATAGATAGAGTATAGTTAGCTCTATTATATATTCCCTTTAATGCTTTCTAGATATATAAGAGATTAGTATATATAGTATATATTAAACGAGACGTCTTTTACTATTATATATAGTTACTTCTAGGGTTACTTTATTATTAAGGTAATATACTTAAAATGCTTTAACAAATAGAGTATAATAACTTTTAATACAGTATCTAATACTCCTAAGAACTCTGGAAAGTTAAAGATAGATATCCTTAAAGTACTATTTAAGAAATTAATATAGTTATAAAAGAGCCTTAGCATAAAGTACAATAATAAAATACTAGTTCCTACGCTAATTCGAGCAGTAACTAGCATATCTAGGCTTAGTAGCGCGCTATTAAAGCTAGAACTTAACTTTAACAAGCTCTGCTCTTAACTCTAAATAGCCTTTGCTATTTATATATAGAAAAAGGGCTTATTAGCGTTTATAATAGACCGACAATACAATAACCAGAAGTATAGCCAAGTATAAGATAGCCTGATAAGAAGGTGTCACGTAAAGAGCAGGTGATGGATGTGAAGAAGTGAATGTACCTGTTCTTCTTCTTACTACGGGACCTGCTACTCCTTATATAGGCGCCTCTAAGCCTGATAAGCAGCTTGTTAGAATGTCTAAGCATAGAGAGCCCCAGTCCTAGATAGGTTACTCTATAACTGTTACTATGTTCCGTTATATACCCCCTTAGATTTACTATCCTATAGGGAGTCTGACCTATAGAACGCAGGATTATAGTAACTATAACTCCTATATCCCCTTAAGTATATTGAGATAGCGATATGCTTAAGCCTAGTATAGGCACCTAGTAAACACCTTGCCTATAAAAACTTCGCTAGGTTGATAACACTCTTACTAGTCTGCTTGCTATTACTACCTTCTCTTTTCTATTTATAAGTTACAGGACTAGTTTTTATCCTAAGTAGCCTTACCTACTGCCCTCTTACTAGCTATATAGGTAGCCTTCTTTCTAAAAGAAGGTAAGTGTACTTGATTGTTAACCTTACTGCTGTAAGTTACTATAGCAACGGCAAGGTTAACCTGCTTTTTCCTCTTTTCTCTAGAGCTTACTATAGGCCTACTCTTTTTAGGTATAAGAAGAGTATAGAGAATTCCTCCTAGCCCTATTCCTTTTCTCTTCCTTACAACTATCTTTTTAAGGTAAAGTTTTCTCATAAGCCTGCCCCCATTCTCGCCCAGCTCTTTTTTTCCTATTACTATACCTAAGCAAGGAGTGGTAAGTCTTTCTAATTATTACTATTATTAGCTATAGCGTCCTATAGCTAGATAACGGTGTTCCCCTGAAGCTGAGATCGCAGGTGTCCCTATAAAAACAGCTTTAGGATCTGACCTTAAACCTTACTTAGCTCTATTCTAGCTGTTATTAGCTTGCTAATAATGCTAGTAGCTATATTATGTCCTTAGATGTTAAGAGAGTTAGTAATAATGTACTATTAAGCCCTGTCCTAGCGCCTATACCAGAAACTCCTGCTCCTAAGATACTAGACTGCCCTAAGAAGATTATAGACTAGACTTCTGGTTAAGCAAAGATACCTTAATCCGAAAAATCCGGCCCTCTAGGCCCTTTTTGTCTACTATCTTATAAGCCCTATATCTAGTTGCTACTAAAGGGATATACTATAGGAAAATGCTTTTCTTAGTATAACAATACTAGCGGCTACTGTTACTACTATCTTTTGATATAGACTACGTCTTACTACTATTGTCCTATATAAGTCTGTCTAGGCCTAATAATTTTGCTATAAAGCTAACTGTGTATGTTATAGGTTGGTTAAGGCTAAGAAGACTGCCTAGGTCTTTTAGGACTTAAAAAAGAAAAATATAGAGGCTAGTAGAGTATATCTGTCTGTTTTAAAATTCAATACTTAGACTAATAGTTATGTCTAAAAGGCGATAGCGGGTAAGGCTACTGCTATTTCGAAAATGTTATACGCTATTCTCGACCTATTGTCCAGATTGTTGTTATATAGGCTGATACCTATATTGCCTACTCTACCTACTCCTTTACGTCTGTCTTAGGCGTTCTATAAGGAGCTGAAATTTAAAGATCCGCCTTATAAGCGAAAAGTATCTTACGAATTGTCTCTACCCCTATATCTGTCCCTATCCCTGTCTATTAGACTAGGATATGTATTTTTGCCTTTCTGTTAGTCGATTAAGTCTCTGGCTGACAATCTTTTTATATAGGCGGCGTTCCTAAGTATAAGTAGCGCTAAGTTTACTTAGCGCCTTAGATAAGGAATTGATAGACGTATTAGGGCTCTTCTATAGTCGATACTACGTTATCTTAATAAGAATTACATAGATATATCGGCTATATTGCAGGTACTGGCTAAGATTGATCGGGCTATTAGCGCGTTAGAGAAGGCTATCAAGCGCTATAGTACCCTATAGTAGGCTTCTTTTATAAGTTTTATAGCAGACTAGATAGTTATCTGCTAGTAATTGAATTCCCCTTTCTTTGATTATTAGCTATAATCTGTAATACGTCTCTTAGATTTAGTATAACCTGGAAGTACTTGAACTTTGCCCTTAATAAATTCTTTATTAGGCTATTAGCTAGTATATTAGCTTTCTTAATATAGGATACTATAAAGCTGCCTTTACCATGCTCTTATTTAAGCTATATATTCTGAATATCAATGTAACAGAGCGCTGTTGCTATGCGCTTCCCTTTATTAACTACTAGCCTAATAGTCTGAGTATTATTGCAGAAAATCCGCTATAGAACTGACAGTTTAACTATTAGGTCCTTAAGGAATCTTTTTATCTTTATGGCCTCCTTTATAGCTAGGGAGAGACTATAAAGCTCTACTTCTGTCATTAATGTAGTAACTGTAGCTTAACGAGATACATTCTACTAGATAAGTCCCCTGAATATCATAATCGTATAACCTTAAGACGATTGTTGTAAGGCTAAGTCGTCTATAAAGGAGGCATTACTAGCGATATAAAGTATATAGGCCTAACTAGAGTAGCCACTATATATAATCCTAAGAAACCTTATATAATATAGATACCGGATTGTCTGCCTAGCAGCCTTGATATATCGGGCTAACAGGTTCGTTAAAAAGCGGGAAAGATACAATATAGCAAAGGCTATATCTAGACAGACTATAATTGCCGTATATAGTATTGTCCCTACTAGTTCTTATATAAGCTTTACCTCCTTCTTATTAGCCTGGCCTTTATTCTTGCTAAGTCTAACTGTTAGGAGTGGTATAGGAGGGATAATAGCGGATCTATCTAGCCTATACTTCTTAGCTACCTTCTTAATATATATATTATAAACTAGCATAATTGTACGGTTAACTCTGTCCTTTATAATCCGAATACTAAGAAACTATTCTGCCTTAGGCTGAATTTTTACTTTATATTTGCCTAGTAGTTTTGCCTTTAGGTCTATAGTATAGTCCTAATACTAACGATGATAGAGTAGTATTACGTTATCTATATAGAATATTAAGAGAATATATCTATCTGTATTATAAAATAGATATAGCTCCTCCTTAGACTTCTAAAGTCTAAGATTTTTAAGAAAGCCTAAGAATTCGAGATACTAAAGGAGAGGAGAGTCTTAAAGCCTATATAGAGCTCTATCGATCTAAGTAAGAAGTCCTAGCTTCTTAAACCCTTCTAGAAGATTGTAGATTACTAGGCCCTGGCTAAACAACTCCCGAAGTACGTTATAGAAGGCGTTTATAACGTCCTATAAGTTGATCTCTAGATTAAAACGCACTGCTAGGGCTATACTTACTCTAAGGGACTTAGTAGCTAATATTACTATATAAGTTGACTCGACTGACTCTAGATATTAAAGATCTTCTTAGATGCAAATCCTTGCTTTTAGCCTAACAACCATCCTGTCCGGATTAAGCTTATACTTTAGTACCTATTTGAGCAGGAGAGGCTATATCCTGTACTAATCTTTTGGAATTTTCTTATAGGTCTATAGCTTTTATAGCTGATTAATCTTAGCCTAAGCTATAGACTTCTATATCTTTTTAAAAGGCGACTTTATAGCTTTACTCTAAGTCCTAGGCTCTGGTAGCATTTCTGATTTATGCTATTTCCCTAGGACAAACTCTTTCTTATCCTAAGGGCCCTTTGGTAAGTCCTTTTTCTGCGATTCTCGCTTTTGTTTTCGCTTTATTAGGCGTTTCTAATATCGAACAGCACCTGCTACTATAGCATATACTATTTTAAACTCTCTCTTATAGCTAGCTGCTAGCTAATTAGGAAAGTAGTCGGCTATAAAAACAAGTAGTAGCGATAATACCGCTGTTCTCTCTATATCTAGAATATTAAAGATATTCTCGAGTATAGTATTACACTAACGAAGGTTATATTGGCCTAGCTCTGCTATAAATACCCGATTTCTACTGCTATAGGGCCGACCTTATCTTTAAGGGGCTAGGTCGCCTAGTACTTATATATTACTAGTATATACCCTTAAGATCCTAGCTTTAGAGTCTGGTTCTCTGACTAATAGTCTATCTATTGTCTTATCATCAGTGTACTGGCGGGTTATAACACCTACCCTAGCTTTAAATCCTTCTAACGGTCTATGGCAATGTGCCTTGCCCTTAGACTGTATTCCTCCTTTAGTTATGCTTTAAAGAGAGTCTGCTCTATTACTATAGCCGTTGATCCTAGTATAATCTAGATTCGGTATTCTAGGCTTAGGTATTTGCTCTAGGGTAAATAGTCTGGTTATAATATTAATATATACCTTATTCTAGCTAGTAATAGCATCTAACTAATGCTTTTCTAGCTCTATAGCTAAGAGCTTTTCCTTATTCTCTCTAGTAGCTATTAGCCTAACAGGACCTATAAGATCTAGATTCTATATTATCTTAAGGATAGTGTTAAACTTATATTCCTCTGCCGGCTTGTCTAGCTAGTCTGCTAGTTCTCTTAAGATAGAGATAGCCTAAGCCTTAGATTCTACCTCCCTTCCTATATAGAAAACTATCTTATTAAACTGAATATTCCGGGTGGTAATTACCCTATTAAGCTTTAGGACCTATATCCTATATAACATAGTGGCGATATAACCTACGAAATAGCTAATATAAGCTTAAGGTTGAATCTTATAAAGTCTCTAAAGTATATCCTTCTCTCTATCCTTCTTAAGAGGATAACCGGCGTATCTATATATATAAAGGCTACTAAGCTAAGGCCTTAGATCAATCATGGTTTTACAGATGATAGCCGGGTTGTAAAAGCGAAAATAGTTCTAAAACCATAATAGAAGCTTCTCGTTTAGGGATTTTAGATTATCCCTAAGCCTAAGAGACAGGTTGTAAAGATATACTACAGCCTTTATAGTCTTAGGCTATAGATCCTTAGGAAGATATACCTCTAACTATATCGCTATTAACTTGTTAACGATAGTCTTCCTGTTTCTTTCGACAAGTCCTATCGGGCTATATATGTATAACGGCAGGATTTCCAAGCTAATTCCTTTATAATCTGCCTATTTCTTATACTTGGTTTTTCTTTAAGAAGATATAACTAATGTCTTATTATTATAGCGGAAGAAACAAACGGATAACCTATACTATTGCCTAGTCTAGGCGTCAAACCTTTTAAGGACCTAAAGAAGGTTTTCTTATCCTTTACCTCTTATCTAGAAGGCCTATACCTTCCTGCTAAACTTATCTACTATAAAGAGAATCCTATTATAGCCTATATATCCCTAGAAGAATTCGAAAAGATCCTAGGCGATCCTGTAAAATAGTCTAGCGGATTTTCCGCTTAACTCCCTCCTAGATACTACTTTTATTACGTATAACTAAGTATATACTAAGTACTTAAGCTGTAGTATTCTAGTTAGATTGCCGTTATTAGGCTATAATAAATTTATACCCTGAGTATAGTTTACTAACAATTATAGTACCTTAGGACCTAGGTATTCTGTCCTTAAGTGCTATAGTTCTTTAGGATCTGTATAAGCCCTATATAGCTTATACGTCCTTTTCTATCCTCTCTATTTTACTTGTTTCTAAACTGTTATTATTATAATACTGTTGTTACTTATTAGGAGGGGTTTTAAGACTATATAGGAGGTAAGCGGCTTATATTTAAGTACTATTAAGTTAAACTTTTCCTATAGCGTTATAAGAATAACTAAGCTTGTTATATCTCTAACTCTTAGAGTATTATCAGCCCCTAATAGCTAGATTCCCTTTCGGTATAGGAGTGTAGCTGATATAATATTAGTATGAAATCCCTTTATAATAGCTATATTTTGAAGAATCAAGTCTACTGTCTTATTGCCCTTATTATCCTAAAAAATCTTTCTTAAAGTCCGGTATCCTGTCTTAGAAATGGGTAACGTCGTTAAGCCTACCCTTATAATAGCGTTAGGGGTAGATAGCTTGAATATCCTATAGTTAAGTAGATCTTTACAGTTAACTATATAAACTACTATATAGTTGTCTAGGAGGGTGCTGTCTAAGAGAGGATAACGAGTAGGGTTCTAAGTGCTAAATACCCTATAGACTGTACCTAGGGTAGCGGTAAATAGGGTAGGGTTGAAGAAAGGTATATTAGAAAATTTCTAACTCTGATTTTCAAGCTAAGATAATAACTAAGAACTTCTAAAAACTTTATCCGGCTAACAATCCTGTTCTTAAGCACTAAAGGACTTTAAAACCTATAGCTTCTTTGTATCTAGCCCCTTGCCCTTTAACTATCCTTTTAATTCTAGGGTTATATAGAGGTTAGCCTATTAGGGATCTTAATAGACGAGATTTTAAATAGATTGTTACTCCTTTATAGATAAAGTGATTCTTTGTCTTATAGATCCTATATATAATAGCTTAACTCTCCTATAATCTTTAGGTTTCTAGAGGTAGGTATAAGAAAGAGGTAGATAAGGGTATTAGTAGCCCCTGTTTTAGGATCCTTAACGATTTCTACCCTAACTACCCTAGGTGTACAGTCCTTAAGGCTATCCTTAGCCTCTTTCTTAATTAGAGAATAGAGTAGGTAGTAGGTTTTTGTTATTAGAAAGTTAAGCAAAGGTAGAGTATACTCTAGCTGGATTTCTATAGGCTTATTGCTGCTAAGATTCTATTATAAGGCCGAGAAGGGTCCTGTTAATGATCTTTAGTATAAGTAGACTTACTTAGCTAGTTGCTTTAGCTAGAACGATCTGTTAAAGCTAACTATTAGCCTATTATAGAGTTAGCCTTACTACTAAGGCTTAAAGAACTCTTTTAACGGCAGTAACGCCTATAATAGCTGGAATCCTCTTGATTAGTATAACCTAGTAAAATTTCTGCTAGTCCTTGTACTAGTAGATCAGCCTAGTTCGGCTATTTTTAGCCTATCTAAGTACCGCCTTATACTGAGATTCGATCTAGACTTTCTCTACTAAGTCTAACAGAGCGTTATCTTTCTTTAGAGCTTGTATAAAAGGCCGAAGATTCCGGTGCTATTCTAACCTTTATCCCTACTTTAATGACTGATATAACCGAATAGCTGTCTCCCTAACGTTATAATCTATAGACTGAAGAATCTAGTTTAGAAACTTTAGGTAATTTGCCTCTTTTAGCTTAGTAGTAGCCCTTTTAGACTGTTATATTAGAAGGTAAGTCCTATATGCTTCTTCTAAGTTATATAGGGTAATAAGGGTTGGCTAAACTAGTAGGGGAGGTGCTAAGGCTATATCCTAAGTCGACGTGCTAAGAAGTTGAATTTTCTCTTAATAATATGCAATAGCCTTGTTATACTAGGCTGCCTACTTAGAATTAGCTTAATAAGCCTATTCTTCCTATCTTAGGTTAAGAATTTCCATATCTGCTAGAGTAGATGTCGAGTCTGGATTAATATCTTCCTAAATTCCAAGGGCTAACGCTAGCGTCTATACGTTAAGACGCTAGGCTATCTATATTAATAGGCCTTTTAGGATAACAGACGTTAAATATACTGAATTTAGGGTTGTTAATATCTTAAGTAGGGAGTTAAAAGGAGGATAATAGAGTAGTAATGATAATAGGAGGGCTTAATACGTATTGTATATAGTTAGTCAAGTTAATAATACTAGTACTAGGCTTATAACTATTATATAAAAAGCAGGTAATAGATATAAAGAAGTGAATATGCCTGTTCTTCTTCTTACTACGGGACCTGCTACTCCTTATATAGGCGCCTCTAAGCCTAACAAGCAGCTTGTTAGGATGTCTAAGCATAGAGAGCCCCAGTCCTAGATGGGTCACTCCATGACCGTCACCATGTTCCGTCACAGAAGGGCTTAGACGCGGAATATAAGCTACTAGAAGAGAGGTAAAGAGGTAAAGTAGACCTGCTGTTAGATCTATAGAGAAGAAGTTTACTAATCTACAAATTATCTAAAGGCTACTTAAGACAAGCAGAAGAAGCGGTAGTTAGAGAGTTATAGAATTATATAATCGAAGGATAAGGGTTGCTACTAAGCTTTCTTAGTCAATATAGAAGGAACGGATTTTAAAGAGGAAAATAAGCAGCTAATATAGTACTTAGTTAATAATTCCAAGGAAGAATCCAGCAATAAAGATATAAGACTAAGTATAGTATATTATATAGCAACCTACCTCTAAGAAAACGCTTTTAAGCACTTGATTACTAGGTATAATCCTAGATTAAACCTACTAGGTAAGTAGTTAAACTAGATTTTCATATTTAACAGATATTCAGCAGAAGAATTCCAAGGTATCCTGCTAGATATAAGAGCGGCGGATGTCTTAACCGCCGGGTTTAAGCAGTTTCTAGCGCTATAACGCTAGCTCCCTAGGCTTATACTTAACCGAAAACGAGCTGGCGAAACGTCTATTGTCTTTAGTAGCAGTAAGCTACTAAAGTCCCTTAGTACTATAAGCATAGATACCCCTTTTAGTATAATAACGTTCTATATATTAGATCTATAAACGCCTTTTCTACTATACCTTAAGGATATAGATAACCTTGGCATTTACCTAAATAATATGGATAATAAGCTTAAGAATAATAAAACGGGAGTATATATCTAAGTAGCCTGCAAATAGGGCTATCTATAGATGCCGATTTAAGATTGCAAAATCGCAATAGCCACTTACTTTGCGAGACCGGATAAGCTGCTAAAGTACTAATTAACCAAAGCTATGCTCTAGCAACTTTATCAACGATTTAGCTACCTTAGGGCCAATAAGCTTTACGAAATCCTAAGCTATAACTACTAGGACGTTAATATAGCAGCTATCAAGCTGCTAAATAACAACTACCATTATTATTAGATTAAAGAAGCAGTACCTTAGTACTTTTAATTCTCGCTTTAAGCATATAATAACTTCTCTTTTAATAAAGAGGTATTAGTAGATATAGTTGACTTAACGAGCTACAAATGCCTTTATTTAATCGATTCTACTACTTTATTTTAGACAGTAAGGTTCCTAAACATATAGATAGCAAAGGAAATGTAGGAGTACTTAAAGGAGTGCTAGATCGATACCTACCTTAGCCTACCTAATATCTTACACTATTACTAAGGGACTAACTTCGTAGCTAAGGAGTTCTAGGCAGAAGCTAAGCTTACTAGGATTACTATTTACGTTATCCTAGTTAAGGCTTACTAGTTAATTAGGTATCTAAAACGCTATTATACACTACTATACAGGATATATAAGATCATCTTAGAGGAAACGAAAGGTATAGTCTTGCTAGAAGCCTGCCTCTAAAGCGTAGTAAGTATAGTTAATAATACGGCCGGCCTAAACGGACTTATACTAATACTATTAGTCTTTAGAGTATATCTAAGGTTTAAAATAGATTTGCCCCCTTCCTTAACGCAAATATAGCATATAAGAGCAGTATAAGCTGCAATAGCTAAGCTACAAAGAATCAGAGACCGGCAAAAGATCAAAAACGCATTAGCACAGTATAATAGGCTAGATATAACCGACATATTGCCGCTTTTACTCCCCTTAGAAGCAGAAGTTCTGGTATATAAAGAGTATAAGGGGTAGCAAGGGCCCTATAAAGTGCTTAATATAACCAATATAGAGGTTATAGTTAATATGGCAAACGGGCTAGTAACCTTTTGCAATATAGTAGTCAAGCTATATAACTAATTTACTAAGCTCTTAAGCGGTAATAGTAAGGCAATAGGCAATCAGGAAGAGCACTAATCGGCGCCCTAACCGCTTAAGTACCCTACCCTACCGTAAGGTAGAAGACATAGTAGACCTTTAGAGGCAAAAAACAAAGTAAGCCGAAACCCTAACCCTAAAAAGCACGTTATACGTTCAGGGGCGGCGTAATATATATCCGAAAAAGAAAAGAAGGACTACGCTTTAGCTGTTAAACTCCGAAAATAAGGAGTAATTACAGTACCTAGAGCTCCCTTTAAGCAGTTAGACGCTAAAGAGATAGAGTCCCTAATCGAAATAGAAGTACTTAAGGTAGTACCCTAGACGCTGGATCTTAAGAGGATCTATATCTTTAGATATAGGCTTATAAGAGAAGTTAAAGAGAAGTATATACCTTACCTATACGAAAAATCACGCCTTATAGTACAGGGCTATAGTAATACTAATAAGAAGAAAATACTTACGTAATTGCCAACGATCCAACGATGCTTATAACGTCTGCTCCTTGCTCTAGCGCTAATACTACAATTACAGCTTAACTATATGATTATAATACGCAATATTACACAGGCGTATATACAGTTATTGTCGATTGCTAGCGGGCTATCGTAGCTGGTATGGGTTGGTCACGGTAAGGGAATGGCAAGATATGGGGCATAACCCCTATGCTAGCGCTAGGCATAACCCTAGTTAGGATATAGGGCTATAACGCCCCGTATCTAGGAGAGCGAGAAAGAGAGGGAGGGAGGATATATTATTAATCATTACTATAGGAATCGTACTTGTTATTTGCTCTTTCTCTATCTTACTATTCTTGTTCCTTACTATCTACTAGAAGCCTTTTACTATAGTAAGAGCGAATCGATACTGATTAGTTTCTATTGTTTTAATAGACGGTAGGAGCAGAGTAGCTAGATTAATAACTATGCTAGAAGTATACCTATAAAGAGGAAGAGCTAGGCTAGCTATAATAAGAGACGGATCTCTTTATTAAGCATATCTAACCTACGAATGTACCCTAAAACAAGGAGATAAAACGCGGATATACTTTTGAAAAACGACTTTACTTGTCTGATATTTTTCGGCGGATATAACGAACGATAATTCGATACCGCGACTGTAGCTTAAAACCTAGAAATAGAACGCGATATACAATTCGAAATGGCTGATACTACAATATAGACGTACATGCCGACAGCTAAAGATAAGATACTTGACAAGCTGCCCTAGTAGCTACTACCTAGTAAAGCCTACCTACTAGACATAGCAACCTTCTTTAAAACCCTAGACTATATTAAACCGGGCTATAAAGATGAAAGGATTATTAATACTTATATGTTAATAGAAGTAGTAGAATACTAGAGGTTGAAAATAGAGGGAGAAAGGCTATAAATAAGGGTGATTAATAGCTTTGACGGGTAGACTGACAGGGACTTTTAGAAGGCTTCTATGATTATTAAAACGGAGTTAGTAGAACTGCTTAAAGCTAGCGGTTTTGCTATAAGCCTAATAAGAAGCTACTAAGACGCTGAACTGGCTAGGTTTGCTAACGATAAGAGCCTTATCGGTAAACCTACCTATTAGCTAGTCCTATTAGCCGCCTCCTTACCTCTCTGGCTAGCAATAGTACCTCTACTATTATAAGTTTTCTTGCCTGCCCTAGGCGAAGGTATACCTCTACCGCCATTAGTACCGAGCTTTCCTTTACTACCTAAACTGCCAAATTTAGGGCCTAAGCTAGGGAACTTAGTATAAGGACTAGGAGGAAATGGAGGATATAGGGGAGGACCTAAGTATAGGAACAGAACTGGGCCTGGATATAGAAACGGATTTAACCTAGGGCAACCGGGGTTTATTCCAGGACTACCAGGCTTTAACCTACAACCTTAGTAATACTACCTCTATTAGTAATACTAACTGTAGTAGTACTACTAGCAGTACTACCTTTAACAGTAGTAATAAAGAAGGTATAACTAGCCTTCTGTTCTATCTAACCTACTAGAGGTTACTAGAGTCGAAATAGGGAGTCTGGAATACCTGGAAATTCCCCTAAGGCTAACTAGGAGGGATAACGACCCCTATATTAATCAAAAGCTATATATAGACTTTGGAAAAGCGTAGAATAGCAGTAACTGCTATAATAGGGCAGAAACGGAGATACTGGACGATAAAGTCAAGATTTTCCTTTACTAGTGTATAATGTTCTAGATTAACCACGCTGCTTTGTACCTGGTTTTTCCCTATGTCCTTTCTAGTAAGGCTAGGGACTACCAGGTTAACCACCTTAACCGCCTCCTTCCTTTCTACTTGGTTTATGCTAAACTAAGTAAGCATTTCGAGATAGATGCTAAAAAGCAGAACCTAGTAATAATGTAGAGCTCTATTACTTTTAAAAACGTATAATAAGAAAACCCTAGAAAAAGCAACAAAGAAGTCCTTTAGCTACTACTCGATAAGCTACTAGTAATTCAGCAGGCTTTAGGGCCTATTTACCGTAGTAAGGAAATCCTTACCTCGAATATAGTAAGGGCATGCCGTAGAGTGCCTAAACTGAAGTTGGCTTTGTATAAGCTGATTAAAGGATTCGAGGAGCTAGCGGCTATACTATAGGGCATGCTAGAAGTAGAGGAAATGGAAAGCCAGTAGTATCTAACAGACCGGTGGTATTTCTCTAAGAAGTTACAGCTAAGGTCTACCCCTAGAAGGTCTTAATACTACTGGATTTGTAAGAAGGATAGGTGCTACTCTACTAAGTACTTAGAAGAGGAGCAGAAGAAGAATTGACTTAACTGGCTAAAAAGCCGGCAAATCGACCCTAATAGAGGAAAGAAGAGATATTAGTCGTTTCTAGTTGACTATAAGGGCTCTAAGTCTAAAGGGAGTATAGCGGAGGACGATTTTGACAACTATAGCCTAGAGGATTATACCGCAGAAGACTCTGCTAGAAACAATATAGTAGTAGCTTTCTTTGCTAATAAGGCTTTCCTATATAGATTATATAGGGAAGAACCCTGCTATAGTAGAGAATTTAAAGATATACCGTACGCTACGCTCTTTTCTGCGTAATTTGTGCTCGATAAGTATTCTAAAACGGTATTCTAGAGTATTATGCCGGATATAGGTACTGCTAATTTTTCGACTACCGGCATACGTTAAGTACTAGCCCTATAATGCTAAGTACCTAGTATCTATATCGATAGGGCAAGGGCTAGAGAGGCTAGTATTACCTTTGGCCTAGGCAAAGTAAAGGAATCTATTAGTACGGTTATAGTAGATACCGCTGCTAGGAAGGCAACTTTCTATGTTCTAGACACGCCTACCCCTTTTCTTCTTTGCCTTTAAGATATAGATCGGCTTAGGGTATACCTGGATAATATAACGGATACTATGGTTAAGGGGGAGCAGCGGATCCCGATTATCCAAAGATAGGGCTACCTATAGATCCCGGTACTTAACGGCGCAGTATACGCCGTGTTTGTATAAGACAAAGCGCAACTGTACTTAACGGAACTTACGGAATCCTAGCTACGGCGAATTCATCGGCGTTATAGCTACCTGTTAGTGGAAAAGCTGTATAAGCTTCTTAGCCGCGCTAACTATTAAGTGGAACATAGCGCGTTAGAGCTTATTAATAAGTTCTGCCACTTTTGCTAGGTTAAGGGGCCGGTACTAAAGCATTTTAAATTTACGCTTAAGGATAATATCCACTTTAACTATAAGGTAGTAGTGGATATCCTAGATCTTAATAGCTGGAAAGTCCTTTATATAGTCGATACAGCTACCTCCTTTTAAGCAGCCTGTTTTCTAAAGGATATAACGGCAAAAGAGACTTAGGAACGGTTAAAGGAGTGTTAGATAGACATGTATCTCGGACCGCCGGATATCCTTTGTTATAACTAAAGAACTAATTTCGTAGCTAAGGAATTCTAGGCAGAGGCGAAATTAGCCGGTATTATAGTAGTAGACGTTCTAGTCGAGGCTTATAACTTGGTGGGGAAGGTGGAGTGCTACTACGCCCTACTACGCCGGGTATACGAGATTATATAGGAAGAGGCTGGTACTACTATATCGAAAACGGCTAGCTTATAAGCTACGGTCTCCGCTATTAATAATATAGTAGGGCCTAGCGGTTTGATCCCTACCCTACTGGTCTTTAGTGCTTTTCCCTAGCTAACTAGAAATTCGCTACTAAGTCCAGATCAAGTTATAAGGGTAGAAGCTATTGAAAAAGCGATGGCTGAGCTTAAGAGGTAGTAAGGCAAGCGGGCTATTAGAGAGGCTCTTAGCCGCCGAAACAGCCCTAATACCAAGGTAGTACTACCTAGTATGCTAGGTATTAGCTAGAAAGTCTTAGTCTACCGCGAAAATAACAGGTAGACTGGGCTATATAAGGTATTAGCGGTGTTAGAGACTTCTATAACTATAGATATAGTTAATAGTACTATAGACTTTAGGAGTACGGTTGTAAAACTATACTACTGGGAGCTATAGAGGGGGCTATAGGGGGAGCTGTAGGAGGAGGGGGATGTCAAAGACCTGGAAGATCCGGATATAGCAGAAAAGTTCGTCTACCCTAACCCTATACTGCTAAAGAGATAGGGCTAGCCTAGAAGAGAAAGAAGGGCCTAGGTTCTACCGGAGATTATAGACCTATAACCCGACATACTACTTAGATACGGCGCAACTTGCACCGTGAAACCCTAGGACAAGACGCAGCCTATACTAACAAACGATATACCACGACTTAGACGGACGACCTATAATTCCGGCATGCCGGACAAGCTGCAACTCGTACTGCGTTTTACTATTTTAGACTATAGCTATATCCTTATATTAGATAGGGACCTTGTAAGTCAAGTCCCTATAGGACTCTTCCTTTCTAAGAAGGAGAGGAAGGACTATACTCTAGCCCTAGAATTGCAGTACTAAGGCAAGATTACCATGCTAGGTAAGCCGTTTAAGGCCTTAGATAAGGCCGAGATTAACGCCCTTCTTAAAAACAGCGTTATTAAGGTAATCTAAGAACCAAAGGACTTCTATAGCGTTAAGGTATTTAAATTAAGGATAGTTTAGAAGGTAAAAGACAAGACTTCTAGCCTATATAAAAAATCAAGGCTAGTAGCCTAGGGGCATAGTAATCTAGGAAAGAATAGTCTTCTTATCTAGTTACTGACTATCTAACAGTATGCCTAGCGGATTTTACTTGCCCTTTACCCTTCTCTTCTTTACGATTTTAGGCTGTACCTATGGTTATAAGATATTATACAGGCGTATATATAGTCCGAGATAGCCCTAAACTGCAAAATACTCCTTTGTTTGCTTAAAGAGCTTTAGGGTAAATATCCTACTAGCGCTGTTTTACAGGTAAACCGCCCACTATATAGTATAGCAGAGGCAGGGCTTTACTAGTTTGCTACCTATATATAGTAGCATGTAAATTGCCTTAGTCTTTAGTCTTCTTCTTTTGATCCTTATCTTTTGATTTCTACTGCTATACTAGGAAAGGGATTTGGGCTTATTGGCTTGCAAACCGACAATACCCTTATTATTAGGGATAATTCCTTTTCCTAGTTAGAAGAGGAAGAGCTGGAAAAAGCCGGCTTTAAGTTAAAGCTGGCTACTAAGGTAGTAGATAGGCTAAAGGTGGATTTTAACGGCTGCCGGCTTTACCTCTTTAACAGCAATCTTTCAATGCGGCAAAAAGAGTAGGGTAAACGCCTGTCCCTTATCGACACAAAGGGAGCAATGCCCGCTTAGTAATACGTTAAGCAACGTGCTTAAGGGGCTTATTTGGCCTCTATCTACCAGCTAGAGGCGGCTTTCGACTTAGCCGTAGCTGCCTAAGCCTAGTAGCCCTAGCTAGAGGACTATAAGCACCTTAACGCTTGGATCTAGTAGCAGATAGATAACGTGGAAAAAGGCCTGGTTTACCACCCTTTAGATCTTGCTATAGCTAAGCTCTTTATCTTTGTTAATAGGTCCTTTGCTAATAACGTAGACCTGACTTCTTAGATCGGCTACGTTATACTACTAGTTAACGAAAATAACGTACTAGAAGAGGCTGCTTTTCGAATTTATAGAAATATAGTCTACTAGTCCTCGACGAAGTATAAGAGGGTAATAAGAAGCGTACTAGCTAACAAGATCTATAGGATAGTAGTTAGCTTTGATATTAGTTTTATAGTCTAGCGGACTATTTCTACGATTTTTACCTGCCTTAGCCTAGGGGCTAACCTTCTGATTATCCTTTATACAGACTCTTTTAGTCTATACAAGTGCCTTGTCAAGCTTAGTAGTACTGTCGAAAAGCGCCTTATAATCGATATTATAGCTTTATAGTAGAGCTATAAGAATAGGGAGATTTAGGAGGTTAGGTGGATCAATAGGGAGGACAACCTAGTAGACGCTATAACGAAAAGACTGCCTAACCAGGCACTTATAGCGCTGGTCGATAATAATACAGCTAAGATACGTATAGAGGGTTAGGTAACGCGGCGATAATTGCTATATAGCAACTACAGCGCGCTGATAAAAGAAAGACAGCAAAGGCAGGATATGCTATATGCTAATGCACTATAGAAGAGGAGAGAGGACAAGGCATAGACACGCTATAAAACGAAAGTATAAAACGCAATAAGCGTAGTAGGACTGCAAAACAAAGCATAATATACTTTTACATTTTTTATATTTTTATATTTTCCTCCTCCTCCTCCCCCTATACCGCTAACAACAAAAGTACTTTGGCTGTATAGGCTAATACCTATATATAGGCCTTTTATAAGGCCTTCTTCCCTATCCCTGCCAAGTCCGCCTCCTCCTTACCGCTGCTAGGCAGCGTAAGAATATAGTGGACAGCGGACTGCTACTCCCGCTAGTCCCTACGCCACCGCTTCTTAGCAGCTTTTAACAAGTCAGTATATTACTAAGAAGATAGAGGGGAGGACTTATAGCAAAGGCAGGCTCGAAAGCTATAAGGACTTTAAGATAGTACGCCATAATAAAGCGCGCTAACGTAGAGCTATACAGGCAAATTAGAGCGCGACTACAGTTTTATTTATATAAGACAAAGTGCTTATAGTAGCTTGTAACTGCTACTAGCTAAGCAGGACTAATAATGGCTATTAATAACCCTGATATAATCCTAGTAATACTAGTCCTAACGCTATACGTTGTTAGGACCCTAGCCTTTGCCAGCCGTTACTACCTAGACATAATGGACGTATATATCGGCATAGGGCGCGCCGGGGGGGCCATAGGGGTAGGATATAACGCGCTATTGCTTATATAGCAGTATATCTAGAAATTACGAAAATGTTAGCTATATTCCAAAACACAGCTATACTTTGAAACCCACCTTTACAGTGCGAAGCACCCTCGCTGCGCTTATATATGCCGCTACCCTTGCCTTTATCAGCACTATCGCTAGTACCACTGTTAACGCTATTGTTATTGCTGCTACTGCTCTCCTCCTCCTCCTCCGCTTTAGCAGGGGGCATATACGCCCTGTTATAGGCGTTATTATTATCCTTATCGGCTATAAGGCTAGAATCAGTAGTATATCTGCCGGCGTTGCTGCCGGTAGTACGCTTAGAGCGCCGTAGGCCCTCCTTCTTAGCCAGCTTATAGGCCCGGGCATTAGCCACAGCCTTCTTATGCTTCTTATGGCGCTTAGCGGCCGCCGCCCTACCTGCTATAGCGCGGGCCTTGGCTAACTCGCGCCGCTTAGCCTTACAAGCGGCTATACGGCGTATAGCCAGCGTGATCTTAGCCGGCTTAGCCAGCGTAGGCGCTGGGGCTAGGGGCATAGTAGATATACCTATATTACGCTAGGATGTTAATAAATAAGATATACCTATGCCGATAATATGTAGGATACGACGTGTATATAGCGGATAATAAAGCTAGTATGGCAGATAACAATAAAGTACTTACCTAGAATAGTATATACTAAGTCGTCCAAGTTAGAAAAGGAGTCTGTATTAGCTATAAGTAGGTCAGTAAACGACAAATTGCAGCAGTAGCAGCAGTAGGGCAAGCAGGCTATATATATATACATTTTATTAGCGAGACTTAAAAGAGAAGGACTATATTGGAAATATAGGCTAGCCTATTATTCTATTTATTCTATAGCAGGCGGTCTAAGAGTGTATAATAATAAGAAGACGATACTAGCAGAAAAGGGCGTTGTTGATTGGTTAAAGGATAGGCAGGCTATAGCCAAGGAAGAAAAGGGAGAAGGAGATAGAAGGTAGTTATACAGTAAGATTAGTACGGCAATAGGCGATGCAGACATATCGCGGTAGATAAAGCGCAACGCGCGTTTTATATAGTACTTGCAGGACGTAATACGCGACTTATCTTATAGGAATAGGGTACGTTAAGAAGTGATTGCAGGACGCGACATACGCCCTGTCTTATATAGATAAAGCGCGTTAAGTGGCGGACTATAGGTAAGGATGTCCTATAAGGACAGACCGTAACTAAAAAGAAAAGAGAGCTAGTGTCGATTACTAGTAGGCTATTATAGCTAATATAGGTTAGTTATGGTAAGGGAATGGCAAGATATAGGGTATAACCCCTATACTAGCGCTAGGCATAACCCTAGTTAGGATACAGGGCTATAACGCCCCGTATCTAGGAGAGCGAGAAAGAGAGGGAGGAAGGACATATCATCAATCATCACCATAGGAATCGTACTTATTATTTGCTCTTTCTCTGTCTTGCTGTTCTTGTTCCTTACTATCTACCGGAAGCCTTTCACTGCAGTGAGAGCGAATCGACAGTTATAGTCAGAGCTAATAAGGCTAATCTATATAAGGCTGCCCTATAAGCTACGCTTCAATTACCTAGAAAGGCATATTATATATATTAGGAAACCTTTATATAGGATCGCCGAGAGCGGTCTTCACTAGTTCCTAACGTATATACAATAGTATAAAGAGCGTATATAAATAGGCAGTTCCCCTTATAATCCCTACCTCTTATTAACTAATTTAGGCAAGCACTTTAGCATTATAGTACTATAAACAGATAATACGCTTAACCTTAGTACTAAGGAATTCCTTTAGAAAAAGGAAACAGAGCTCTAAAGAGCAGGCTTTCAGGCAAAGCCCCTAACGATTTTAGCGGCCGGAGATTCCGGCAATTTTAACGGCTATAGAGTAGAGGTCCAAGACAACCACCTTATTATACGACAAAAGGGATAGGCCGGAAAGCTATAACTTATCCCTACTAAAAGGTCTGCGTACCCTAAGTAGAAGAAGGCGTATATAAAGCAGCAAGCATATAAAGCATATATTACTTAGATATACTAGCTAAAGGCGGTATTCGACTATGCCTATATAGTATAAGCTATTAAGCTATAGTAAGTAGACGTTAACGCCTTAAACAAGCGAATTTAATAGTAAATCGACAATCCTAAACGCAGGTTACGCTATATTTCTCTTAACCTAAGCACCCTTAAGCTCTTTATCTTTATTAATAGCTCTTTTGCTAATAACCAGGATCTAAGCTTATAGATCGGGTTTATAATTGTTCTTAGGAACGAAAGCGCTAACGAGCAAAGGACGACATTTCGGCTATGCAGTAACATTATATACTAGTCCTCTATAAAGTACAAGCAAGTAACCTAGAGCATACTAGTAAGTAAGATTTATAGGATAAGCTAAGGCTTTAACGTTGCTTATATCCTAAATCAAACGCTTAAAGAGATCTATAAATACCTTAACTTAGGTATAGGTCTACCTTTAGTTCTCTATACCAACTCTTTTAGCCTTTATAAGTATTTAGTTAAATTAGAGAGTATAACTGAAAAGCGTTTGATAATTAATATAATAGCCCTTTATAAGAGCTATAAAAGCAGGGAAATCAAGGAAGTATACTGGATTTACAGCAACAATAACCCATTAGACGTAATAACAAAGGCAGTGCCTAGTAAGGCACTAGGAACCCTAATTTCAACCAACGAGATTAACATATATATAGAAGGCTAGGTCGAGCACGTAGTTCGCATATAGGGCAGTACCAACGCCAGCGAAAACGCACTGCAATAGCGGTACATAGCAGCCACATAGTTGTACAATTATATACCAGCTGCTGTACCCCCTACGGCACTATAACTAGGGCGCCACAGGGGAGCCAAGCAGGCAGGGCCTCTACTATCGACCACTTCTGGCTTAGCAGCAGCCTTACCTGCTCCTATACTGGCTCGGATATACGCTTACGCTTAGATTACTACCCCTAGGTACTAGATATCGACCTAGAGACTATAGAAACCCTACTGCTGCCCCCCTGATTCCAGTGGAAAAAGATGGATAAAGAGTGGGCAGCAAGAGAGGCTAGCTCCCTAATATACAATATAGGGGGCTATAGATATCTATCACGCCTCTCTAACCTAGCTAAGCTCTAGGAGGCCTATAGGCGACTATTAGAGGAGCTCTAGCGTATTGCTAGGGCTATAACCCCTAAAGGAGCCCTAGTAACTATTAGAAGTAAGAGTGCCCTCTAGTAGAACAACGAAATCTACTAGGTAGTCTAGGAGAGAAAAAGGGTAGAAAGATAGCTCTAACGCTCTCCTAGCAACCAGGCCCTCCTTACCGCCTATAAGTCAGCCTAGAGGAAGTAAATAAAGGCTATAAGAGAGAGTAAGAGAAAGACCTAGAGGGCCTTTCTATAAGAGGCTAGAGAAAAGCTAGAGAAGCTCTAGCAACTAGAAAGATAGGCTAGGCTATAAAGTACTACTGCCCTACCCCCTTTTAAGCTACTAACCCTTAGATAAGCTAGTACCTTCTAGAAGAAGGTAGAGGCCCTTTTAGCATGCTTCTTCCCCCCCTCCCCCTAAGAGGATAGCCCGGAGAAACCCCTAATAGGCCTTAGGCTACTAGTTAGCTGGACGGTTAGGCCGGACGATATAAAAGAGGCTATTAAAACAACAAAACCCTAGAAAGTACTAGGACCTGACGAACTCCCTATAGGCTTTTTAAAGGCCTGTAGCGACCCCTTATATAAGGCCCTTACTATACTAGCCTTAAAATCCTTCCTCTATAGCTTTTATCTATAGGAATATAAGGAAGTAGTTACTATTGTCCTTTCTAAACTAGGAAAACAGCCGGATACCTATAACACCCCTGGAGGCTACCGCCCTATAGCCCTACTTAACTGTATTAGCAAGGTCCTAGAGAAAGTTATAGAGACTAAGATAAGGGATATAGCCGAGGCTTTTAAGCTGATTCTAGTAACGTAATAGGGCTACTACTGCTATAAATCTACCGAATTGGCTATATACCTCCTTATAGCTTAGATCTAGGAGGCATAGAAGTATAAAGCCGGGGCCTCTCTCCTATAGCTAGACCTATCAGGGTATTTCGACAGTATCCCTTATAGCAGACTCCTAGCTATACTAGACTAGCTAGGGCTACCTACCTGGCTACTATCCTGGCTAAAGGAATTCCTCTTTTCTAGGACTACTAGCCTTCTGTTTAACGGCTAAAAAAGCCAGTAAATCCTAGTACTAATAGGAGTACCCTAAGGCTTACTACTTTTACCAATCCTCTTAGTCCTATACTTCTGCCCTTTATATGAAAGGCTAGAGAGAAAATACCCTACTATCTCTACTATAGGCTATATAGACGATACCAACCTACTAGCCTTTGGCAGGGAGGCTACAACAATAGTTAGACAGCTAGAAGAGGCCTAGAAAGAGTGCCTAGACTGGGTAATAACCGCTGGAGTTACCTTCTTAGTAGTAAAGAGCGAGCTTATACACTTCCCCCCTAGAAGGAGGCCCTAGACCGACCCTATTAACCTAGGACTAATAGGGGACTCTCCTCCTCTATAACCAGCTATAGAGGCCTGTTTTCTAGGGGTCTGGCTAGACCCTAAGCTTACCTAGAAGGCTTATGCCAGTACCCTACGACAGAAGCTAAAAACGCAGTCCCTTGCTATTACTAGGCTAGCTAGAAAGACCTAGGGACCTGGAATCGAAAAGACTAGGCTCCTATATACAGTAGTAATAAGGCTAGTCCTAGCCTATATAGCCTCGGCCTAGCATACCCCTATACCTATAACACTAAATAGGCCATAGGGTATAACTAGAGGCCTACTAGCAGCTGAAAACGAGGCCCTAAGGAGGGTTATAGGGGCCTATAAAAGGATACCGGTCTAAAGCCTCTACTATAAGGCTAACATCCCCCCTCTTAACCTCTACCTTAACGCCCTCTCCTTCTCTAGCTAAGCTAGGATAAACAGGGCTATAGGGAAAGAGGTGGCTAAGCAGAAGGAAGCCCTACGCCTTACCCTTGGAAATAGGACCCTTAGGACTAGCCTCCCTCTAGGAGGGCGTACAAAGTAAGAAAGAAAAAAGGAGGTAACAGCCTAGTAGTACCACTAACAACTAAGGAAAGCTATTAACAAGGAACCCCTCTATACCGCCTAGAAGGATTGCTATTTATAGGAGGCTAGGGCCTCTAGTTACGACCCTTATATAAAGAGCTTCTTAGAGAAATTAGCTAAGGCTACCTTTTAAGAGGAGAACCTAGCTAAGGCCTTTAAGGAGGCCTTCCAAAGACGCTACTATAACCTCTCTAAGGCTGAGAGCTTGCTGCTAATATAGGCCTGTATAGGGAAGATAGGCCTAAGAGGATTCCTATATACCTATAAGGTACCTAGGGTTGATAACCCCCTCTGCTGCTGCTACCTAGCTATAAAGGATATCCGATATATATTCGACGGTTGCCCGGCCTACCCTTCGGCCTCCTTTAAGGAGAGGGAAAGAGGGGATATATATAGCTTTCTCTATAGACTTGAAAAAGGGGGCGGCGGCGCTATACGCCCCCTAGCTCGCTATATTGCTACTAGACTGCTAGAATACTCTGTTGCTTAGAGGCTAGGAGCGGTCTAGCCTATACCCCTTTAGGCAGTATGTTTTCATACTCCTAAAGGGGCGGTATCTACTCTGGTAAAGATTTGCCTACCCCCTATCACACCCCCCTTTTTTCCTATGTACGGTTATAGGTTTTTCACCCGTTGTACGGTTTTCCTATAGCACTAGCTCAGCCTACCTAGATATCCCCTACGGGGATTAGATAGCGTAATAGAATCTATCTATATACCAGCTGCTATCAAGAAAAAAAAAGAAGTTAAGGGAATATATAGATATAGTATAGAAAACATATAATATAACAATTAGAAGAGCATAAGCGGAACACAATATAGTAAAGTAAAAACTTTTAATTATAGAGGACATATCCCCAGGCGTGTAAATAACGTACTAACAGCCGCTTAAACCAAGCTTACTATCCTACAAATACTAGCTTAACAAAGCGTAGGATAGCCCGTTTAGCCTCCTCCTTCCTCTCTATCCCTAACATTATATATATACCAGCATTACTACTGCTTAGAAGGGCCCGATCCTCCTCCTACGCCTATAAGGCATAGCAAGTACCCTAACGCTAATTGCTAAGTTCCTAGATGCTAGATTAGCAAGGTATATCGAGCGGATAATATAGCAATAAACGCTTACTAATATAAGATAACTAAGATTAATATATTATACTAGGAAGCAGCGTACTATAGGCTTAATCTCTACCAGGCTAGGTACAACATTAGCTATAAGCCTATAATACAGTAACAAAAGCGTATTTAAGCAGAGGATACACTTATATAGAGCGGCAGCTATAGCCTAAGCTATAGCCCTAGCAGCGCTAGCCAAGCAGCCTAATATATAGCTTATCTAGCGCTATAGCTGGGTTTTTGCCATTTAAGGCCGAGCAGAGGCACCCTAGGTAGCAGGACACGCGTTTTACACTAGCAATATATATACAACGCTATATCGCGACTAATAGGCAAGTATTAGACACTATATCTAAACAGCTAATAAAGATGACCTATTACGCTAATACTAGGACTAGGCTATAACTTAGCTATTACCCTTAGAGGGTATATGCAAATTAGCCGCTATACTAATAGTTAGATATAGTAATAGGAGCTTAAAGTAAGTATATAAACCTTTGTCCTTCTTGCCCCTACCTCCTATATCCTTCTTTTCCTCTATCACTTCTTTATCTTCTTCTTCTTCTTCTTCTTTTTTAGCCTTAGCCTTAGCCTTAGTATATAAAGTTATATAAACAGATAACACTGCTTTTTAAAAGGCAGCTAAGCAAGTATATTAGCAAACAATAAGTATAAGGAGCAGACAATAGAACATATTAGAAACAGTAGGAAGGACGGTATTATCGATATCGTCGACGATAGCAGTAGCGGCAGTAGTAGCACCGGCAGGCTCGGCAGTAGCAGCCTTAGCAGTAACAGTAGTATTAGCAGCGGCGGCAGGTACGGCAGTAGCGTTAGCAGGCTCGGCAGGCTTAGCAGCGGCGGCATCGGCAGCCTTGGCAGGCGTGGCAGTAGCGGCACCTAACGCTTTAGCAAGCGGAGGCGGCACCTCTATATATGCGAAGAACGTATCTAGTATAGTAGCGATATTACTAAATAACAATACTTAATTCAAGTTAGTATACAAGCAATAAACAGCAGTCCCTACGCTCGCTAGCATACTTGTTAGTATTATTATTATTGTTACTATTATTGCTATTACTACTATTATATAAGGGAAGAGGAAGCCTAAGCTATAAGGGCAGTACGCCCTCTCTATATATATAGAGGAACAAAGAGCCTATAGATAAAGAGCACTATAATACTAACTTCCTCCCCCTCTACTATTATTCCTAACTATTATACAATCTATTATTCTAACTTTAAGGTCTTGTTATATAAACCTATTATTAATTCCCCTATATAGAGCAAAGAGCTTACTAATCCCTATATACAGTTGCGCGTATAGTCTACCCCTTTTAAGCAACATAGCTAGTAGCTGCTATATAGGCAGTAGACAATACGTTTATACGAAATCGTTTCAAGTACTAATATCTCCTTTATCATCCCTTTTAAAGCATTGATTAATAGATAGTCCTCTACTAAAAAGAAAAAATAGCTAGTATCAGAACTAGGGTATAGGTAACGTTTAGTATCGGGTAATCGCAGCATTTAGAGCTTTAATAAGCTCCAATTAGCAATACAAATATAGGGTTTACGACAATAGCTTCTAGCGCTCTTTCCAAGTACTAATAGCTCTATCCCAACAAGCGATTACTCTGTAATTATTATGTTAAATACAACGATCATATCCGATTGTCGTGCATAGTATTTATAATAGGGACTGTCCTAACTAGGTAGTTAGAGCAGACAGACTTCTATTCACCGATCGATTTACCTTTTGGTTACCCCTTTGTGTATATACACAGAGACTACCGACAATTATAAAGTTAATAGTAGAGTTAAGTTAATATAAGTTGTATCTAGCAGAAGAACTAGTTCGTTCTCTTCACGTAGGTCTTATTAGGTTGGTATATCTAGTCTAAGAACTAGGTTGTTCTCTTAATACTAATTTGTCGGGTTTATATAGTTATATATAACTACTAGATATTGTATAATAACCGTACGATCTACTAGCTAATATCTATAGTTCTTCTTTCTTCGAGATTACTCCTTATATATACTGATTATAGAGAAAAGTCGAATAGAGGCATGAGTATAAGATATAGTAATAATTCTTCTATTCCTAGTATATACCACTATAAAATAGAATTATTAACCTATATACACTTATCTCTTTACATTACTAATCTATAATTCAATGCTAAATGACTAATTGGAATTTATAGCGTTCTATACTAGTAAATAGTAGTAGTTTAGGTAGTTGATTTATATCTATCTCTCTAGATATATAGGTAAAGAGATTTTTAGCCCTTAATATATTCCCTTTATTATATAGTAGATACCGTACGACGATCCCTGTCCGGCGCGCATCGTTAGGTAGTTACCTAACGATCTATGCTATCGGGTCACCTAACGATTCATATTATCTAGGTCCTAGCAACATGTACGTTACAGTCATAACAGGTATTCCAACTATTAGAATGGGTAATCCTATATAAGGATCTATAACCACTATAGCCTACTAGTAGTAGTCGTATAGGGTACGTAGGGGCAGCAACAGCGTTGATATGGCCTAAATAGCACTTCCTAGGTATGTGCTAATATAGTAAAGTAGGGCCCTTTACTATATTCCCTCTATAAAAGTCCTTATATAACGGTATAATTATAGGCTATAGCGCTATATTATAGGGGCTTTAAGCTTATATATCACGGCTTTCAGTGGGTCTTATAGGCCTATAAGGCTTATAGTTGTAGGTAACGTAGTAATTTGATTTCTAGTCTAGTAGGTAAGGCTTTGCAATTTCCTTTCCTATATATACCCTCTAGGACCGTTCCTGCATTCCACATGGCAGGAGCGCCTTAGTAGGTGCATAGCGCCTTCCTGAAAAACCAAATAGGCTGGCGATTTTAAATGATCAACTCACGGCTACCTAAGCTACAGGGTAAGCCGCACGACTTTTCCTATAAGTTCTATTTTCGCTCCTACGGTATAGGGTAGGTACAGGGTAGGTAGGTGACCTAGTAGAAGAGCCTTTTAAGGCTATTTCTAGCGCTTATACAGCCTAAGGAGGCTGTCTCCACAAAAGTAGGGCATAAATCTAAAAATAGAAAAGCCTTTTAAAGCTATTTCTAGGCTATATAGTGGTATATATAGCTTAGTCAGCGGTATCTACAAAAGTGGGTCCACCCCCAGAATATAGCTATATATCTAGTAGTTCGAGAACTGAAATCCGTTTTGCCTAAGCTATAACCGTCAGAGCGCTATAGCTTATTTTGTACGTTTAACACTATATATAGAAGGCTACTAACAACAAGATTACTACCTAGCAGAAAAAGCATATTAGGGTATATAAGGCCACGCTAGTACGTAGCTATACCTTGTTGTTAAAAGCTGCCTATAACTACGTTTAGGCATATACTTAGGAACGCAAGGCGCTACTATAAGTCTTCGCGCCTAGAGAATAGGTGCTATAAGTTTGGTAGGAGGCTTATAAGCAGGAGCTGTTCTATAACGGGCTATATACTATAACGCGTTGTTATAGAGGCAACGTATATAGCCTCGCTACCCTAGGTAGTATAGAGCTGCCGAATCGCTATAACAGTACGAATCTTTTCCCGGTATATACTAACGACGATTACCCTATATACAGTATATAGTATAGCAGTAAAACGCTACTATAGCAGGATCGCTGCTGCTTATTAGCTTAGCTAGAAAGCTAAACCTAAAACACTAAGATTAATATCGCGAGATTTCCTTTATATAGACTACGGATAGTCTAAACGGAGAAGGGGGATAGTATGGATTCCGTAGGAGTACTACGGCTTACGCAATATAGCCACACAAATGCCCCACCTACGGTATTTTAGCGTAGCTGAACATTCCATAGGTTGCGAGGGATATAATCAATCAATAGCCTAGAATCACAAATCACTTACTAGCCCTAGATCGAGTAATCCGGTGCCTCAGTGTTGTGATAGCTAGAAGCCACATAGCTATGTATATAATGCCCCTTACTAGGGTAGATATTAGCTTTACTATATAGTAGCTCTCTAGGTCTTTAAATAGACCTATAAAATCACACTTAAACGCTACTAAGAATCTTTTTAAGTATCTTAACAGTACTAAAGACTATAGCATCTGTTTTAGCTATAACGGAAATACAGTAGTTGATCTAGGGCCTAAGCTTAGTAATAGTAGCAATATAACTACTAAGCTTAGTAGAGACTTTTACTCTAAGGAAGGGCCTAGGCCTCTAACTACTACCTCTGCTACTATAGTAGATTCTAGAAATAGTAAAGGTAGTAGCTAGACTTCTATAATCAATAGTAGTCTAGTTCCTATAGGCTTTAGTAATTCTGATTTTACAGGGGATAAGGCTACTAGTAAATCCAACTTTGGCTATCTATACAAGTTAGCTAGTAGGCCTATTAGCTGGAAAACGAAAAGAGCTACTACTATTGCTCTCTCTAGCCTAGAAGCTGAAACTAAGGGACTTACAGAGGCTATACACGAAGTAAAGTGGATTATAGGGCTATTTTCTAAACTTCATAGGCCTATAGACTACCCTATTACCCTCTGTAGAGATAATCAGGGCTCTATTACAGTGGCTAATAACCCAGCGCTACATGCTAGAACTAAGTATACCCCGCTGAAATTCTAGTATGTTAGAGAGCAGGTTAAGGCTAAAATAGATAGATAGATAGATTCTATTACGCTATCTGATCCCCGTAGGGGATATCTAGGTGGGCTAAACTAGTGCTATAGGAAAACCGTACAACGGGTGAAAAACCTATAACCGTACATAGGAAAAAAGGGGGTATGATAGGGGGTAGGCTAATCTTCACCAGAGTAGATACCGCCTCTTTAGGAGTATGAAAACATACTGCCTAAAGGGGTATAGGCTAGACCGCTCCTAGCCTCTAAGCAACCGAGTATTCTGGCAGTCTAGTAGCAATATGGCGAACTAGGGGGCGTACAGCTCCGCCGCCCCCTTTTTCGAGTCTGTAGAGAAAGCTGTATATATCCCCTCTTTCCCTCTCTTTAAAGGAGGCTAAAGGGTAGGCCGGGCAACCGTCGAATATATATCGGATGTCCTCTATAGCTAGGTGGCAGCGGCAGAGGGGGTTATTAACCTTAGGCATCTTACAGGTATATAGGAATCCCCTTAGGCCTATCTTCCCTATACGGGCCTGTATTAGTAGCGAGCTTTTGGCCTTAGAGAGGTTATAGTGGCGTCTTCGGAAGGCCTTCTTAAAGGCCTTAGCTAGGTTTTCCTCTTAAAAGGTAGCCTTAGCTGATTTCTCTAAGAGGCTCTCCATATAGGGGTTATAGCCAGAGGCCCTAGCCTCCTATAAATAGCGATCCTTCCAGGCAGTATAAAGGGGTTCCTTATTAATAGCCTTCCTTAGTTATTGGTAGTACTACTAGGCTGTTACTTCCCTTTTCCTTTCCTGCTTTATACGCCTACCTAGAGGGAGGCTAGTCCTAGGGGTCCTACTTCTAAGGGTAAGGCGTAGGGCTTCCTTCTGCTTAGCTACCTCTTCCCCTATAGCCCTGTTTATTCTAGCCTAGCTAGAGAAAGAGAGGGCGTTAAGGTAGAGGTTAAGGGGGGGGACGTTAGCCTTATAGTAGAGGCTTTGGATTAGTATTCTCTTATAGGCCCCTATAACTCTCCTTAGGGCTTTATTTTTGGCTGCTAATAGGCCTCTAGTTATACCCTATGGCCTATTTGGTATTGTAGGTATAGGGGTATGCCAGGCTTAGGCTATATAGGCTAGGACCGGCCTTATTACTACTATATATAGGAGCCTAGTCTTTTCGATTCCAGGTCCCCAGGTCTTTCCAGCTAGCCTAGTAATAGCAAGGGACTATGTTTTTAGCTTCTGTCGTAGGGTGTTGGCATAGGCCTTCCAGATAAGCTTAGGGTCTAGCCAAACCCCTAGAAAACGGGCCTCTATAGCTGGTTATAGGGGGGGGGAGTCCTCTATTAGTCCTAGGTTAATAAGGTTAGTCTAGGGCCTTCTTCTAGGGGGGAAGTGTATAAGCTCGCTCTTTACTGCTAAGAAGGTAACCCCGGCGGTTATTACCCAGTCTAGGCACTCTCTCCAGGCTTCTTCTAGCTGCCTAACCGTTGTTATAGCTTCTCTACCAAAGGCTAGTAGATTAGTATCGTCTATATAGCCTATAGTAGAGATAATAGGGTATTTTCTCTCTAGTCTTTCGTATAGGGGGTATAGGTATAGGACTAAGAGGATTGGTAAAAGTAGTAAGCCTTAGGGTACTCCTGTTAGTACCGGGATTTGCTGGCTCTTTTGGCCGTTAAATAAGAGGCTAGTAGTCCTAAAGGAGAGGAATTCCTTTAACCAGGATAGTAGCCAGATAGGTAGCCCTAACTGGTCTAGTATAGCTAAAAGTCTATTATAAGGGATACTATCGAAATACCCTAATAGGTCTAGCTATAGGAGGAAGGCCCCGGCTTTATATTTCCATGCCTCCTAGACCTAAGCTATAAGGAGGTATATAGCTGATTCGGTAGACTTATAGCAGTAGTAGCCCTGTTACATTACTGGAATTAGCTTAAAAGCTTCGGCCACGTCCCTTATCTTAGTCCCTATAACTTTTTCTAGGACCTTGCTAATATAGTTAAGCAGGGCTATAGGTCAATAGCCTCTAAGGGTATTATAGGTATCCGGCTGTTTTCCTGGCTTAGGAAGAACGATAGTAACCACTTCCTTATATTCCTATAGATAGAAGCTATAGAGGAAGGATTTCAAGGCTAGTATAGCAAGGGCCTTATATAAGGGGTTACTACAGGCCTTTAGAAAGCCTATAGGGAGTCCGTCAGGTCCTAGTACTTTCCAGGGTTTTATTATTTTAATAGCCTCTTTTATATCGTCCGGCCTAACTGTCTAGCTAACTAGTAGCCTAGGGCCTATTAGGGGTTCCTCCGGGCTATCCTTCTAAAGGAAGGGGGGGAAGAAGCGTGCTAAAAGGGCCTCTACCTTCTCCTAGAAAGTACTAGCTTATCTAAGGGTTAGCAGCTTAGAAGGGGGTAGGGCGGTAGTACTTTATAGCCTAGCCTATCTTTCTAGTTGCCAGAGCTTCTCTGGCTTTTCCCTAGCCTCTTATAGAAAAGCCCTCTAGGTCTTTCTTTTACTTTCTTTTATAGCTTTTATTTGCTCTCTCTAGGCTGACTTATAGGCAGTAAGGAGGGCCTAGTTACTAGGGGAGCGTTAGAGCCGTCTTTCTGCCCTTTTTCTTTCCTAGACTACCTCGTAGACTTTGTTGTTCTACTAGGGGGCGTTCCTCCTTCTAGTAGTTACTAGGGCTTCTTTAGGTGTTATAGCCCTAGCAATACGCTAGAGTTCCTCTAATAGTCGCCTATAGGCCTCCTAGAGCTTAGCTAGGTTAAAGAGGCGTGATAGATATCTATAGCCCCTTATATTGTATAATAGGGAGCTAGCCTCTCTTACTACCTCCTTCTTATCCATCTTCTTCTACTAGAATCAGGGGGGCGTTAGTAGGGCTTCTGTATTTTCTAGGTTGATATCTAGTACCTAGGGGTAGTAGTCTAAGCGTAAGTATATATCTAAGCTAGTATAGAAGTAGGTAAGGCTACTACTAAGCTAGAAGTGGTTGATAGTCAAGGCCCTACCTGCTTAGCTCCCCTATAGCGCCCTAGTTATAGCGCTGTAGGGGGTATAGAGGGTAAGTCCCTGCTTTACTGTTAATAGTAGTAGGTCTTCTAACCTAGGGCTAAAGCGGTTATATTAGTCCTATAGAGGGTGGTAAAGGTTAAAGTCCCTAGCTAGAAGGTAAAGGCCTAGGCAGGCGTTGATCTTCCCCCTTATTTCCTTTATAAAAGGGGCTAGGCCAGTCTGGGGTTAGGGGTCGTTATATAGGGACTAGACTGTAAAAGGGCCGTTCTTAGTCTATATAGTAGCCCTAGCCTAGTCTAAGCTAGAGCTATAAGTCTATATTGCCCGTAGGAGTAATTTGTAGATATAAAGTAAGGCTTGTCTGTTAGAGGTGAAAACAAGGTAGTAGGGGGCTGATCTAGGGTAGTAGGTAGAGTGCTATACCTGCCTATTAATCTAGGGCTCTTATATAGCAAGTATTTCTTCTTTTACTATAGAAAGTAGTACTTTCTGTACTTCCTTCGAGCCCTATATATTCCAGAGGCGTACCTTTATATCTCTATCTCCTCTAGCTATATAGTAGGTAGTAGTTATTATATAGTAGTAGTGTTAGCTAGTCCAGTATCCGGGTCTGGTCTAGGTCTAGCATCTAGGGGTCTAGGGGCTCCTATAGGTTCTAGGGTTCTAGTAGGTCTTATAGCCCCTTTAGGGCTTATAGCTAGCGTAAAGGAAGGGGGGGTTTAGCCGCTTAGGTAGCTAAAGCAGGCGGTAATCGTGCTCTAGTTAGGGGTTAACCCTCTTAATATTATTAGTCGGCCCCTCTATCTCTTCCCTAAGACTATAGTATAGCCTTCTTCCCCCTCCTCTTATAATAAGGCCTGCTAGGGGGGGTATTATTGCTGTTATTGCTATTGCTGCTATTGCTATTACTGTTGGTACTACTGGTATAGAGGCGGTTAGTTAACGTTAAAGGCCTTAGGCCTAGAACGCAGATATCCCTTAGCCTATGCCTATGCCTCTTTTAGGCAGGGGCAGGCCTCTAAGCAGACATAGTAAGCTTGGCAGCAGTTGTAGCAGCAGGGTGCCCTAGAGCAGGTAGGGGCTTCTGGCGTGGTATGGCTGTTGGCGCTGCAGTTATAGCAGATCTCCTCCTTGCTCTGGCATACCTTAGCCCTATGGCCCCATTTCCAGTACCGTAGGCATTGGATAGGCTTAGCTTCGTCGATCCAGGGCTCTGCTTCTAGGGCTCGGCAGCTCCAGAAGACCCCCTCCTTACAGGCCTTCTAGGCTGCCTCTAGGGAGGTAAAGGCTATTAGTGCCTTAACCCTAGTCCTTTCTGGCCCTTGAGTTAAGGCTAAAATAGTTACTATTATATATCTTAATACTAAGTGTATGCCGGCTAACGGACTTACTAAAGCCCTACTAGTTAGTGGCTTTTAGTCTTTTATTATACTTTTAGGCCTATAACCTAAGAGAGCTTTTTACTAAGCTACCCTCTACCCCGATATATATACTCTATACTATATATATAGAAGGCCTAGCTTAGCCTGATTAGCTTATAAGACCAGTTAATAGTACTGGCTACTTTACAGCCCTTTAGAATCACCTCATTCCTCTATATAGCCTTAAAAGGCTTATAAGGTCCTAGCTACTATAGTATAGTTCTATAGGCGCCCTCGTGCTGGCATTAGCTTCCTACGGCGTTAGGGAGGCCTATATTACTCTAGCTACGTCTAGAAGTGCTCTAGTATATAGTATAGCTACATTTGGGAAATATAGGCTCTAGCTATTACTAGTAGTATACTATCGCTAAGAGGGGGATTCTCTACATAACTACCTGTTATATCACTACTATATCTTGAAAGAACGGAGTAAAAAAGGGCATAAAATTCAAAACTATACTAAAAATCGTTTTCTCCATAAGAGGATAGGGCGCTTATAAGCCCTTTACTCCTTCTATACTCTAGTGCGTCTATTAGTCGCTAGGGTACAGAATAATTAGATATTATATATTACTATACGCTTCAAAGCTATAGTGCCTTTACCTTTCTATAGGGTATAGGTTTAACTTCAACATCATATATATTCTTACTTCTTTCTATTATAATAGGGGTTTATCCTATATATATAAGGGCATTACCCCTTTATCTAATGGAATAGTTTAGCTCTCACGTTCTTTTTTCTTAGGATTCTTCTATTCTTTACCTATATATAGCTTTCTAAGGCTTGTTAAGGAATAGAAGAATAGAGGGGGGTTTAAAGGCATAAATCCAAAAATAGAAAAGCCTTTTAAAGCTATTTCTAGGCTATATAGTGGTATATATAGCTTAGTCAGCGGTATCTACAAAAGTGGGTCTACCCTTAGCATATAGCTATATATCTAGTTGTTTGAGAACTGAAATCCGATTTGCCTAAGCTATAACTGTTAGAGCGTTATAGCTTATTTTATACGTTTAACACCTTCTCTCTTTCTAACTTAATAGGGATGCTAAAGGAGACCTTCTCACGCTGCTATTATAGCCTAATAAAGGTAGAGAGCTCCCTATTAGTTAAGATAAGAATAGGCAAGATCGGCCTCCAAGCCTTTCTTTTCTAGTACTAAGTCCCTAGGACTAGCTCTCCCTTCTACCTTTATAGCCTTAGATTAAAGGATATAAGCTATACCTTAGAAGGTTGCCCAGCCTATCTACTAACCCCTTTTAAAGGGGAGAACATTAATGGCCTACTTCTTAGGCTAGAAAAAGGGGGAGGACTAGCAGTCTATCCTATTCTTTACTACCTTCCTATAAGACTGCCAAATACAAGGTCACTTAGGGCAAAGGAGCGGTCTAGCTAGCCTACCGCCCCCCCCCCCCCTCTCTAGCTATAGCCTAGCTCTAGCGGCTAATAAGAGGGAAAGGGATATCTTATAGGTAAAGGACGCCCTTTACTATATAGTAACAGCCCCTTTTCTATCTGTTTAGTTAAAGGTTATTCACTATATAAGGGTTTCCCATAGCGCTAGTTAAGTAGCACTAAGTCCCCCCTGCCCCTAATAGGGTAGAGGAGTAATATACATCTATCTATCCTCTATCTAATAAGCCATCTTTTTCTCATAGTAGACTATATAAAACTTAGGCAGCCACTTAAGGAAAAAATCTTTTGTAAAGCATCTTAAGTAGGTCTACCGCTCTACCTAAAGGGTGGCCTCCTATGCACCTCCGCCTAAAGGGAAAATTACTTATAGGCTAGTCTAAGCAACTTAGATAACTTCTCACCATATATATAATGTATACGCAATAATATCTATCCGGAATACCTCCAATCTTGTTTAGGGGGAGCAAGCCTAGAAAGAACTTTTCAGCTCTTAATGTATACAATACATAAGAGGGAGGGCATTTAATCCACCCGTGTGCGGCACTGGATTCGAGTTCTACGCGAAGCTAATACTGCATCAAAGCTCGATCGCCTAAACACTAGACGAATGCATCATCGGCTGCAAATTTACAGCTGGCCGGCGGCGGAGAAGTCCTTCAAGGCCTCGACAACGCGTGCCGTCATGGTCTTCTCGCCTTCGCGCACCCACACCTAAACATGACATCAGCGTCAAGCTTCTTAAATTAACCATGCGGAGGATGAGACGTACACGGGGGTCGTAGTACTTCTTGTTGGGCTTGTCCGGGCCGTCGGGATTTCCAACCTGGTTGAGAAGATACTCCTTCTGTGAAGATGTCAGTTTAACACTGTAATCTCGTACGAATGACTTCTGCCTGCCTTCTTCAGGATGTAGTCACGATGGCCGGTGAGGTAAGCCCACTGGAGGTCCGTGTCCAAGTTGACTTTGACCACGCCGAAGGAGATGGCGGTTTGGAACTCCTGCTTTGAGCTGCCGCTTCCACCTACTTTTGCGTCAGCAAGGGTTTGTTTACCTGCGATTCCCACACACCTCTTCTTACCGTGAAAAACAAAGAAAACGGGCTTGTCATCCTTGCCATTGAGCTTCTCCTTGACGAAGGCTTGGTGCTTGCCGAGCAGCTCAGGGTGAAGCTTCACGTTGCCAGGCTTGTACACGCCGTGGACTGGCCACGGTCAGCCGACTGCGGATGCTGTCAAGACCTTCAGACCAGGAAAACCCACCGTTGCCGAAGCCAGCAGCAATGGAGAAATACTTGCTGGTAGCGCTCAACTTTTCGTAGATGGTCCAGATATCCTCGGGTTGGGTGTACAGCGAGTTCTAAACCCGCGGGCTACGTCAGTTTTTTCAAGCCGTTTTAAAGCCGTCTTGTTGGGATGGTAATCACTAACGTTGTCTACGTCCTCGTTGTTCACGCCATCTTCCTCTCCGCCAGTGATTCCTGAGTAGGTTACAAGTCAGTAACAGCTTGTGTTGCCTCACACTGATTGAAGGCGCGAACATCGGGCAGGGCACGCACCGACTTCCATCTCGAGCCACTGCTTCCATGGCGCGGCACGTTGGATGTACTTCGAAGTTATCTCGACGTTCTCCTCCAAGGGTTCCTCGCTCAAGTCAATCATCTAGATGAAGTCAGCATGTGTGAGCGCAAATCTTTGGGGTTCTTCAAGGAAGCCAGGTAACTGCATGCAGGGACTCACGTGGCTTGACCACAGGGGCGTGCCGTGCTCCTTGAAAAACGCCTCGTCGGCGTCCATCATGCCGTCGAGCCATGGCAGAAGCTTCTTGGCGCAGTGATCGGTGTGACAGTTTGGATGTCAGCTTCACTGCTTGGTCGTGCTCCAACTGTGAAGCAGGTTCTTACAGGATGACCGGGACGCCTAGTATGACTGTTAGCTTACTTCGCCAGGAAGCCAGCGAGTCTGCATGTACCGTAGACAGGAGCCACGCTGCGGATGTAGTGAGCAGCGGCAATAGCGCCGGCAATAGACGCCTGCTGCTTGTCGTTGGCGACGCCCTTGCCGGCGAAGAAGGCGGCGCCGCCATTGCTCGTCTGGAGGATGATGGGCGCCTGTGACAGAACGGCCAGTCAGACAAGATCACGAAGACTTTTGTTGGCATGTCCAGTTGGCATCTTCACGATCGTGCATAACCACAAGGGAGCGGACGTGCTGACCTTGGAATCCCGGGCGGCCTCGAGAGCGGCGACGACAGTTGAGCTCGAAGTTACGTTGATGGCAGGAAGGGCAAATCCCTTCTCCTTGGCGTAGCTGAGGAGCTTCCAGACGTCCTCGCCGTAGATGACTCCGGCCTGGCGGTCAAGAACGTGACGAGATGTCAGTTGGATAACGGCAGAGCGAGCCGGAGCAGAGTGGCCAGAAATTCACGCACCGGGAGCTTGAGCTCGTCCATGACGCCTATGTTGCTAAGTCGCTAAGGATGGCGACGGGCGGTTAGTGCAGTTACTAGGAAGCTGCAAAGAGCAGAAAGTTGCTGTCAAGGAAGAGTGATACAAGATTTTGCGGAAGGAAATGTTTTCGTCAACTTGGGGTGAGGGAGGGCACCTACAGGTGGTAGTAGTGCGGGCATGGAGGGGTCGCGGGAGGGGCTGCATGAAAACCGGTGTACTTGCGGACAAGCAAACCTACTCTGAACAGCAATCAAGCAGTGGAACCGTATCTCAGTAGCCTAGACAACTACAAACTGGTTACTACCTAACTCCATATCGTCTTTCGCATAATAATATGCGGAACCTTGAGGTATGTATGGAGTTCGATTTAAGTTGGAATAACTATATTATGACTAAAATTCATATGTGCTAGTACTGTAGGCCCCGCGTTAGGACCCTATACAATGTAGGTCATGAGGTGATAACCTGACAATGCATGTTGTATGGGGGTCATTGTATGGTATATACCGTATAATAAAGGGAATATTAAGGGCTAAAGTCTCTTTTTAGGGATATAAGTAACTAAAGATAAAGATAACTATTAAAATAGGTAATCCTATATAAGGATCTAGAACTACTATAGCCTACTAGTAGTAGTTGTATAGGGTACGTAGGGGCAGCAACAGCGTTAATATGGCCTAAATAGCACTTCCTAGGTATGTGCTAATATAGTAAAGTAGGGCCCTTTACTATATTCCCTCTATAAAAGTCCTTATATAACGGTATAGTTATAGGCTATAGCTGTTGGTAGGTTTCCGGAGATCGTAGTGACCTAAAACGATAAGAGTAAAGCGAGCAGCAAGGAAATACTGGTTTAAGTTCTGGTTCTAGATTGTTATATGTCTCCCTTTATCTAGGGGGTAGTTGCGTACCCCTTAAATACCTATGTTAGAGCGGAGCGCTTGTTAGTAACTATTACGTGGTGTATAGGTGCGCTACTTGTAGCTGTCGTATAAGTGGCGTAGTACGCGCCCTATTCCCCAGAGTAAGAGGCTTATATACTGTATAGTTATAGGGATTAGTACCTAACCCCCCTTACTGTAATTAACACCGGCAACTCTTCTTTTATAACTACGCTAGCGCTTTATCAACCGAAATAGGAAATCCTAAATTATTTTGCTCCCTTTATTGCCAGAATAGGAAATGCTAATTACTTAACTTCTTGTTTGCTAATTAGAATGTTGAATTCTAGTTGCTAATCCCTAGCGTAGAAGGCGCGACTTTAGCGCCTTCTAGATATACCCCTAAACAGTATAACGGTAAGTACGTTACGCTGGCAACTATTGTTATAAAAGCTTATAGTCCTAAATAGGAATTATAATAGGAAAAATCAGAGCTTTAGGCTAGCTAATTACAAACTCTAAACGCTCTTGCCCTAAATCTATAAATAGGTAGGTTCTCCTACTACATACTACCTGTTCTCTTTCTCCTTATGATCTATACTAGCAGTAGCAGCAGCAATAATAATAGTAGCAGTAGTAGTAACAATAATAGTAGTAGTATTAGTAGTACTAGCAGCAACAAGTAAGTTGCTTACTATTATATACTAATAATTGATTATACTAATCTTATTGTTTATAGTATTGGATTTTAATAATAAATAGAGTAGGTACTCTTATAGGAGTATGGGCAGTAACGCCTATATATATACTAAGGATAAGGGTAGCAACGTCCTTAATACGCTTATAACTAACGCTCTTAATAAGCGTCTTGCCTAGAAGGGTAATAATAATATGTCCCTAGATATATCTAAGCGTGCTATTGCTAATAACAGCGATTAGGAGAGCATAGTAGGTAGTAACGATAGCGATAACAATAATAACAATAGTAACGATCCTAACACTATAGACGCAGCTACGCTTGTTACGCAGCCTAAGTCTATAGGCAGCCGTACTAACGCTAACTCCGCGCCCCTTAATTCTAAGGGGCTAATTACGCGTTTATATATCCTGCTTAAGCAGACTACTACGCTCTAGTATAAGAAGGAGGTAGAGGAGGCGGCAGTATATAGGGCAGAGATCGCTATATATAAGGCACGTATCTCTATGCCCGCCGAGTACTCTCTACCTACGTTACTAGCTATAAGGAAGGCAGTAGTAGCAGCTATACATACATAGCGTACAGCGCTACACGCCGCTACGTATATGCCTATACTACCGGTAGCAATACTAGCGGCGGTAACAGCAAGTTTGTTGTCCGGCAAAAGCTTAGACAACTCTATTATCCGCTCTAGCCGCTATATATACTATATATCAGACTATATAAAGCCTTATAAAAGGTTATTACACATTTATACGTATAAACTAGAGGGTAAGCGTCTTACTTTTATTATCCTTATTATTAATATTACTAATATATATAAAGTTCGTAGCCTATATAGTACTATATATGCCGTTATTTACCTTAGCTGCCTATACTTGCTTTTAGCAGGTATTAAGGACTTGTTTAACAAGTCTGGCAATTTCGCGTTAAATATAGTATGCTATAACCGCGTATCGGGCTATAGCCTCTAGTACTAGCAGTGCTTGTCCAGGCACTTATATATGCCAATATAAGTTCTATTTACGTATTGTTTCTATTGTTTTATTGTTCCTAATATATTTCGTAGCTCTAAGTTAGTCCGTCTGTTCTTAGACTGCTTTTTAGAGCTCTGCTCTAACCTAGCTATAAAGGCTAAAATAAGTTACGATCTTTAGTAGTATCTATTTTTTAATCGGAATACTTATTAGTTATAGGATTAGAAAATATAGCGTAACGGTGCTAAGTACGCCTTAGTCCTAGTAGATAAGGCGCACGCTCTTGTTAAGCGTAGGGCACCTATAGCAGGTATAACGCCTATATAGAAAAAGCTTATGGCAATAGCTGCTATAAGCAAGGCTATTAATGTTTTATTATTATGATTAAGGGGTAGAGGGTACTAGCGTATATATTACGCTAGCTATAAGAGTATAAATTAAGATTGTTTTGCGCTTTACCTTATATTCCTTATTATACTATAAATGAATCATCCTAGTAGTCTTTATCTTTTATACTAGCGATCTTACCCTAAGTTATATAGGCTCTTCCTATTGCTTAGCCAGGCGTTAAACCCAGCCTTCTACTCTAATCTTAGCCGTATTTGTAGTAACAAGCCTTTTAAGTGTCTTGTTCGGCGTACGCTTAGTTATAACGTCGGCTAGGTTATCGTCGCCACTAATCTACCTAATTTCTGCGATTTTACGGTTTTTATAGCTCTGTTATAGGGCTATTATATCAATTATAAGTCGCTTTTCTACCGTTGTCCCGAGCTTTACTAGGTACTTGTATAAACTAAACGAGTCTATATAAACGACGATTAGTAGGAGCAATAGTAGACCTAGGCCTAAATAGATCTTAGCAAGCGTCTAGTATAGTATATACCTAAGATCGAACCTACTTACTATTCTATATATTTCACTTACTAAAACGCTTTATATTACCCGCTTATACTTAGTCAAGGACTAGTATACGATATTACTATATAGGTTAAACTCGTTTATACTACTTATCTTATTTCCAAATATTATAACGAATCTAATCTACAATATTATATCGGCATTATTAGCGAATAATCCATTTATAAAGACAAAGAGCTTAGCTATCTCGAGTTTAAGTTACAGGTAGCGCAGCCTATACATTAAGTTCTCGATCTGCTATTATAGTCGAGCGTTAAGCTTAGCAATCTCGGCCATATTAGGCTTAGTTAACTAGGCTGCTACTAACAAGTCGAAAGTCGCTTCTAGCTAGCAAATCGTAGTAATATAGGTACTATATATACATTATTCAATATATACTTATTTCGCTATTTCAGCGTCTAGGCTTATAAGTTCGAGTTATATAGCTTACCCCTTTTGCCGAATCTCAATAGTATCTACGTTTATTTCAAGCCTATATCCTTTAAAGTCTATAATTGATTTATCCGTCAAAAATACTAGCAGCTTGTACTTAAAGCCGGCTTTATCTAGCTCGAGCTTCTCCTTGTCTATAAAGGCTTACTCGCCGATATTAAGAGTATCGTCGGTTTATAGGCCAACAATTCCAAATCCACTTCCAATTTGCGTCTTACCGATTATAAGGCATAGGTTAAAGGCACTTAGCTTAAGATCAAGACATTTAGTATGCCAGTTCATATATATTACCTACTAGTATAGTCCGGCTTTAGCTAGTCTATATATTGGAATGGGTAATCCTATATAAGGATCTATAACCACTATAGCCTACTAGTAGTAGTCGTATAGGGTACGTAGGGGCAGCAACAGCGTTGATATGGCCTAAATAGCACTTCCTAGGTATGTGCTAATATAGTAAAGTAGGGCCCTTTACTGTATTCCCTCTATAAAAGTCCTTATATAACGGTATAGTTATAGGCTATAGCGCTATATTATAGGGGCTTTAAGCTTATATATCACGGCTTTCAGTGGGTCTTATAGGCCTATAAGGCTTATAGTTGTAGGTAACGTAGTAACTTGATTTCTAGTCCAAGTAGGTAAGGCTTCGCAATTTCCTTCCCTATATATACCCTCCGGCACCGTTCCTGCCCTCTACACGGCAGGAGCGCCTTAGTAGGTGCATGGCCACTTCCCGAAAAACCAAATAAGCTGGCGATTTTAAATAATCGACTCACGGCCACCTAAGCTGTAGGGTAAGCCGCACGACTTTTCCTGTAAGTTCTGTTTTCGCTCCTGCAGTGCAGGGTAGGTACAGGGTAGGTAGGTGACCTAGTAGAAGAGCCTTTTAAGGCTATTTCTAGCGCTTATACAGCCTAAGGAGGCTGTCTCCACAAAAGTGGGGCATAAATCTAAAAATAGAAAAGCCTTTTAAAGCTATTTCTAGGCTATATAGTGGAGTATATAGCTTAGTCAGCGGTATCCACAAAAGTGGGTCCACCCTCAGAATATAGCTATATATCTAGTAGTTCGAGAACTGAAATCCGTTTTGCCTAAGCTATAACCGTTAGAGCGCTATAGCTTATTTTATACGTTTAACACCCCCTCTATTCTTCTATTCCTTTATAAGCCTTAGAAAGCTATATATAGGTAAAGAATAGAAGAATCCTAAGAAATAAGAACGTAAGAGCAAAACTATTCCGTTAGACAAAGGGGTTAGGCCCTTATATATATATAGGATAAACCCTTATTATATATAGAAAGAAGTAAGAATATATATGATGTTGAAATCAAACCTATAACCTATAAAGGTATAGGTACTATAGCTTTAAAGCTTATAGTAATATATAATATCTAAATATTCTATACCCTAGCGACTAATAGACGTACTAGAGTATAGAAGGAGTAAAGGGCTTATAAACGCCTTTATCCTCTTATAGAGAAAACAATTTTTAGCACGGTTTTAAATTTTATGCCCTTTTTTACTCCGTTCTTTCAGCCAGTTCTAGTAAGGAAATAACAGATAGTCACATAGAGAATCCCCCTCTAAAGGAAAGTATACTACTAGTAATAGCCGGAGCCTATATTTTCCAAATACAGCTATACTATATACTAGAGTACTTCTAGACGTAGCTAGAGTAATATAGGCCTCCCTAACGCCGTAGGGAGCTGATGCCAGTACAAGGGCGCCTATAGAACTGTACTACAGTAGCTAGGACCTTATAAGCCTTTTAAGGCTATATAAAGGAATTAGGTGATTCTAGAGGGCTGTAAAGTAGCCGGTACTATTGACTGGTCTTATAAGCTAATCAGGCTAAGCCAGGCCTTCTATATATATAGTATAGAATATATATATATAGGGGTAGAGGGTAGCTTAGTAAAAAGCTCCCTTAGGTTGTAGGCCTAAAAGCCTGATAAAAGACTGAAAGCCACTAACTGGTAGGGCTTTAGTAAGTCCGTCAGCCGGCATACACTTAGTATTAAGATATATAATAGTAACTATTTTAGCCTTAACCTGCTCTCTAACGTACCGGAATTTCAGCAGGGTATGCTTAGTTCTAGCGTATAGCGCTAGGTCATTAGCCACCGTTATAGAGCCCTAATTATCTCCATAGAGAGTAATAGGGTAGTCTATAGGTCTATAAAGTTCAGAAAATAGCCCTATAATCCACTGTACTTCGTGTATAGCCTCTATAAGTCCATTAGTTTCAGCTTCTAGGGTAGAGAGAGCAATAGTAGTAGCTCTTTTCGTTTTCCAGCTAATAGGCCTACCGGCTAACTTATATAGATAGCCGTAGGTGGATTTACTAGTAGCCTTATCCCCTGTAAAATCAGAATCACTAAAGCCTATAGGGACTAGACTACTATTAATTATAGAAGTCCGGCTACTACCTTTACTATTTCTAGAATCTACTATAGTAGTAGAGGTAGTAGTTAGAGGCCTAGGCCCTTCCTTAGAGTGAAAGTCTCTACTAAGCTTAGTAGTTGTATTACTACTATTACTAAGCTTAGGCCCTAGATCAGCTACTGTATTTCCGTTACAGCTAAAACAGATGCTATAGTCTTTAGTACTATTAAGATACTTAAAAAGATTTTTAGCAGCGTTTAAGTGTAATTTTGTAGGTCTATTTAAAGACCTAGAGAGCCACTATACGGTAAAGCTAATATCTACCCTAGTAAAGAGCATTATATACATAGCTGTTCCTACTAGGCTTTGATAGAGCTTAATTTCCGTAGAATTACAGAGGTGGCTAGCAATATCTTCCTCTAGTTGAAGTTGACTTACTAGCCCCGGCTGTAAGGGAATAGATATAGGCTTAGAATCGGCTAAGTTAAAGCGGCTAACCGCCTCTTCTACATACTGTGACTGGTTAAGCTACAGGCGCCTATTAGGTCTATCCCTTATAATTTGCACGCCTAGGAAATAGGCGGCAGGCCCTAAGTCTTCTATAGCGTAGACCTTATTAAGCCGTTTCTTTAAATCAGTTATATAGCCTATATTAGGCCCTACAAATAGACAGTCATCTACATAGGTAACGATAAAGTGGCAGGTTTTAGCATTATAGAAGACCCCTGGATCTGAAATAAGAGGGAGATAGCCTAGGCTCTTAAGTAAGATTTTAAGCTTATCTTGCCACTCTCTAGGGCTTTGTTTCAGACCATATAACGCTTTAGATAGTTTAATAATATTAGGAGTAGAAGGATTATAGCCATATTTCAGTAAAAGCTTATAAATAGCCTTATTAAAAGCCGCTAGGTCTAATAGTCCTTCAGGGATTTCCATATATATTTCTTCTCTAAGAGCGCTATTAAGAAATGCCCCTATAAAGTCAGCTTGTTCTATTTCCCAGTCTAGAACAGCACCTATAGCTAGAAGTATACGCCAAGTAGGTGGTATACTAGTAGAGGCATAGGTTACAGTGTAATCTAGGCCTTCTACCTACATAAAGCCCCTAGCTACTAACCGAGATTTATACTTAATAGGCCTGTTTTTAGCGTCCTTTTTAACCTTAAGAACGTTTCGACAGGTAATAAGCTTACAGTTAGAAGGTAATAGACTCCTAGGTAGGAATTTAAAAACCCCTAGCTCTAATAACTGGATAAATTCCTTGGTAATAGCCTCTAACCACTTACTACGCTCATCTCTAGGTAGTTTTAAGACTTGCTTATAAGTAGTAGGCGTACTATCCTTAGATATTACCCTTTTTCGAGCCTTATAGACAAAAGACAGTATATAGCTACTAGTCTTAGCTAAAAGCTTATAGTAATCAAGCTGCATTTTATCCCCCTCTGAAATAAGATCACTATTATTAAGAGGTTCGTTCGTTATAGGCTAATTAGGCGCTATAACTTCTATAGGCTTAGGTGCAAAAATAGGCTCTATAGTTTGGGGAAACACCTCTGGTAATTCAGGCTTTCTAATAGATATAGTAGGCCTAGTAGACTCTACTATAACCGGATTTATAGGCTTATCCGGTAAGGGTTCATCTAATTCACTATTAGAAGAAGATTCGTAGGGTTCTAGCTTACTAGATCCTATTTCTATACTAATAGGCTTTTCAGTATTGAGATTAGAAGGGTCCGGGCTGACAGCCCCCTCTAAATCTAGGTCTAGGTCTACTAATTCCCCCTCTAAAGCTGTATTATCAGTAGGCTGACTTAGTACTGTATTATCCTCTATAAATTTAATAGTAGAGGTTTTAAGTACTGCTCTTCTAGACGGTATATATACTAGGTAGGTCTTAGAACCTAATACCGCTAGTAATTTACACTCTTCCGTTCTAGAGGTAAATTTTAACGATTTAGACCGTTTTTCTAGAGGTATAATCGCCTCTCCTCTAGCGCCTATAGCCCTATAGCGCTCTAGGTTAGGTATATGTGGAATACCAGGCTCTAGCTCGTCAAATAGTGCCTGGAAAGGAGTGGTTTCCTTATTAGTTATAGCTGTACTATTAACTAATTCCACTATAGCCTCTAGTATAAAGCACCACAAATACTAGGGTAAAGCGCTACTAAGAATAGTACACCTTATACAGTCTAATATAACTCTAACTAATCGTTCTACTAAGCCGTTCTACTCGTGGATATAGGGGGCAGAAGTGCTAAATTTAATACCCCTTTTAGCTAACCAAGTAGTTAATAAATCAGTTATTTCAGTGCCTCTATCAAAGTGGAATTTAGTAGGATATCTACCAAATCCATTCCTTAGGCCCCTAAAAAAGCCCTTAATAGCGTTAGCTACTATAGGGCCTGATTTATTAGGTAGGTTAAAAACCCACCTATACCTACTTTTACGGTCAACTAGAAGTAAGACTATAGGGTTTCTATTATAAGGCCTAGGCCTAATTTTAATAGTATCCCCCTCTATTAAGTCTAAGACCCTAGGTAGGTCAGGTATTAGAGCCTTACTAACCCTTCTTACTGCTTTACCTCGATCATAGCTAGAGCAGTGAAAATCAGCTTCCTTTATTTTATCAAAATTAGGCAGCCCTTTAGTAATACTAGAGGTCTTTTTTAAAAGACATAGGCCTATATAGCCTAGCCTAACGTGCTACAATTTAGCTAAATTAAGTAGATTATAGTAATCTCGCTGACCTATATTAGGCTCCTTTAAAGTAGGGCTAGATATAGCCTTTTCTACTACTTTATTCCCCTCTATAACTGGCTCTCTTAGCACACGGGGCAGGTCTTCAGTGCCAGTTAAGGGCTCAGGCTCCCTAGTCTCACGGGGACTTTGATAGGGGGCCTAGGCAGTGGCTAAGGGCTCTACAGGCCTACAGGGCCTTTTCCCCCTTAAAGAAGGTCCTACACCTTCTAAAGTAATACCCTTAGCCGGAGAATTCCTTAGCTTATAGCGCTTATTAGGCTCTATAGCTTCAGATACTATAGCATCCTCTATAATAGGTCTATAGTCTTCCTTTCTAATAGAATTAGAAGGAATTTCCACCACTATCTTATTACGCTGCAGCTCTATACTTTTAGTAGTATTATAACTAGTAAGGCCTAAAGGAAAAGCAAAATTTGCATGTAATATAGGCTTAGAGCTGCCTTTAACGTCAAGAAAAAATCCTGATTTTTTAAAGTCTAGTACAGCTATACAGCGTCTATCACCCCCATAAAGGGTTTCCTTTATAAGGCAACCTCCTGAATCATAGTGCCTAACCCCGCTAATAATATTTATATCAATATTAGGTAGGTATAAAACGTTATCTAATACTAATTTAGTATAGGTAGGGGGGGCCTTTCTAGATAATACTTCTAGTGTAATAGAGCCTATACTAGCCGGGCTTACAGGGCTATTTCCAGTGTTAATAGGGCGTAACTGGCCTGTGTTAGGCATAAAGGTAGTAAACCGCTCTTTACTATTACTGATATGGTCCGTAGATCCCGTATTGTATAGCCAACTATTATAAAGAGCGGGGTCTCTAGGGCGTCTTCTAGGCTTATTATCTTTATTTTTTGCCTTGTTATTAGAAGAGGTTTTTAGGCCTTTTTCTTTAAAGTCCTTACGCTTCTTATACCCTTTTAACGCTAATAGCTGTGCTAATTAGGTATTAGAATCGCTAGAAGAACTAGAATTAGAACTAAAGTCGGATTCCTCTTCTTCTTCTATAGCTAGGTTATAGGACCCTAGTATAAAGGAGGCCTATTCGGCACTTTTAGCACTATAATTCTGCCCTTCAACATTATAACTAGCCTTCTTCTTACCCTTTTTCTTATTTTTACCCTTCTTACTAGGGTTAGAATTTGAATTAGAGGTTGAATTAGAGCTATTAGCTACGTAAGCTGCTCTATACGCCTCTATAGCCGGGTTCCTAGATTCTTCTAAAATATCAGCCATTAGATATTCTATATTAAGGCTAGAGGCTGTAAGGCCTAGCATTCTAGCCTGTCTTATAGAGCTCTTTTAGCGTGATACCCAGCTAGGAAACTTAGATTCTAGAGCCTTAAAATACTGATTTAGTATTAAAGAGGGATCTATATCTATTTTAGCCATGGTAAGCTTAGCAAGATAGCCGTTAAATTCAGCGTTAAAAGCTGATAAGCCTTTTTTATAGGTACTAAAGGTAAGGGCGTGGAATTCGTTATAGACGTCCTCCTTTTTAGACTCTATAGGTCGGCTATACTGCCTAACAAGCAGCTTAAAGGCCTTAGAAGGTATATAAATCCACGATATAGCAGCCCTAGGGCTACTAGATAAGCTATTACGTAGAAGCATTAAAAGAACAGCTTGATCAGAGTCGCTATAAGTGTTAGATATATCAGGGTTTTCTAAAAAATTAGATATCCCTAACGCTCTTAGCACTATACTTAAAGCCTGAATCTACTGTTCAAAATTGCTTTCCCCGCTAAGCTTACTATCGTCCGGTATAGTATAGGCCTTTTTAGAAAGCTCCTTTACTATACTACTAGTAATAGTATCCTTAAAGCCTTCCTTAGACCCTATATCTATAGGGGGGTCTAAATTACTAGTAGCTGTATTATCTACAGCCGGCCCTAGATAGGGCTCTTTCCTAGGGGGACGTGGAGGAGAATCTAAATCCATAGTACCGCTAAAAGGATCAAATCTAGGACTATAGCTAGTCTTTCCAGTAGCAGCAGCATTGCTACTATTAGTTAGAGAAGCTAAAGTAGAAGATATATTCTTTATAGCGCTAACGCTATCCTCGACAGAGGCTTTTAGGGTATTTAGACTTAAAAGTAGTGTTTTTATATTACTAGATTAGCTAGCTATAACTCGGTCATAAGATTTTATATTCTGTTTTAAGAATTCTATAACCTCGCTATAGTCTTTGCCATCTTCCTCATCTTCTAATAGGGTTCGTATAGGTGGTGGAGGCCTAGAAGATTGCCCTGGATTAGCTGGGTTACTAGCCCTTTTAGGGGCTATACCCTTCCCTTTAGCTTGATCCGCCATTGTAAATAGGCTACTATTTACTTTATAGTGCTAGCTAAAGCACTTAATTAGCTTCTAGTTCACTAAAGCTAATTAGCTAGCTCACTAATTATAGTAGTGATTTTCTAGGCTAGTCTTAGCGCTTAGTAGGTTTATAGCGCTGCCTACTTGCTACTTAGTAGGGCTTTCTAGTAGAAATTCTAAACTAGGCTCTAAGATAGGGACTAGAGACTTCGACGTAGGGACTTAACTACCGCCTATAGATATATCTATAGAAAGGGCTCTATAGTAGGGAAATATAGGTCTTTAGCGCTAGAAATTCTAAAACGCTAGCCTTTCTACTTCCAGCTATAAGTAGAAAGGTCTTTTAGTATAGGTAAGTATACTAGCCTAAGCGTATAAGAGCCCTAAATGCTCGTCAATACTATAGGACTTAGATTTCTCAGCGATTTATCCTTCTAGATTTTCAGGCTTTTTAGTCCTTAAATAGCCTTCAATAAGATGTAATATATAGCTTTTTAGGGCTAATATAGTACTATATTTTCAGCTATAAGAGGCTTAAATAGCCCTATATATATAGGCAGAGGTAGCGCTTTGAAATTGGACTCCAATGATAACTATCCTACAGGCTATCCGGGCTCATAACCTATTGGAATAGGTAATCCTATATAAGGATCTATAACCACTATAGCCTACTAGTAGTAGTCGTATAGGGTACATAGGGGCAGCAACAGCGTTGATATGGCCTAAATAGCACTTCCTAGGTATGTGCTAATATAGTAAAGTAGGGCCCTTTACTATATTCCCTCTATAAAAGTCCTTATATAACGGTATAGTTATAGGCTATAGCGCTATATTATAGGGGCTTTAAGCTTATATATCACGGCTTTCAGTGGGTCTTATAGGCCTATAAGGCTTATAGTTGTAGGTAACGTAGTAACTTGATTTCTAGTCCAAGTAGGTAAGGCTTTGCAATTTCCTTCCCTATATATACCCTCCGGCACCGTTCCTGCCCTCCACACAGCAGGAGCGCCTTAGTAGGTGCATGGCCACTTCCCGAAAAACCAAATAAGCTGGCGATTTTAAATAATCGACTTACGGCCACCTAAGCTGCAGGGTAAGCCGCACGACTTTTCCTGTAAGTTCTGTTTTCGCTCCTGCAGTGCAGGGTAGGTACAGGGTAGGTAGGTGACCTAGTAGAAGAGCCTTTTAAGGCTATTTCTAGCGCTTATACAGCCTAAGGAGGTTGTCTCCACAAAAGTGGGGCATAAATCTAAAAATAGAAAAGCCTTTTAAAGCTATTTCTAGGCTATATAGTGGAGTATATAGCTTAGTCAGCGGTATCCACAAAAGTGGGTCCACCCTCAGAATATAGCTATATATCTAGTAGTTCGAGAACTGAAATCCGTTTTGCCTAAGCTATAACCGTTAGAGCGCTATAGCTTATTTTATACGTTTAACACTATATAATAGGGTTTTAATAAGCAAGATAGTATAGGGGGGATAGAGCATCTTAAGCTCCTTAGATAACAGAAGAATTACTTTCCTTATTAGCTATAACTTAGCTTATATATAAGCCTGGATAACATCGCGCACCTACGCCTTAAAACAAAAGCGCATTTGCAGCGTTAGGAGTAGTAAGAGCATAAGTTACTGTATATAGATAGATTCTATTACGCTATCTGATCCCCGTAGGGGATATCTAGGTAGGCTGAACTAGTGCTATAGGAAAACCGTACAACGGGTGAAAAACCTATAACCGTATATAGGAAAAAAGGGGGGGTATAATAGAGGGTAGGCCAATCTTTACCAGAGTAGATACCGCCCCTTTAGGAGTGTGAAAACATACTGCCTAAAGGGGTATAGGCTAGACTGCTCCTAGCCTCTAAGCAACAGAGTATTCTGGCAGTCTAGTAGCAATGTGGCGAACTAGGGGGCATATAGCGCCGCCGCCCCCTTTTTCGAGTCTATAGAGAAAGCTATGTATATCCCCTCTTTCCCTCTCCTTAAAAGAGGCCGAAGGGTAGGCCAGGCAACCGTCGAATATATATCGGATGTCCTCTATAGCTAGGTAGCAGTAGCAGAGGGGGTTATTAACCCTAGGTACCTTATAGGTATATAGGAATCCCCTTAGGCCTATCTTCCCTATATAGGCCTGTATTAGCAGCAAGCTTTTAGCCTTAGAGAGGTTATAGTAGCGTCTTTAGAAGGCCTCCTTAAAGGCCTTAGCTAGGTTCTCCTTTTAAAAGGTAGCCTTAGCTGATTTCTCTAAGAGGCTCTCTATATAGAGGTTGTAACTAGAGGCCCTAGCCTCCTATAGATAGCAATCCTTCTAGGCGGTATAGAGGGGTTCCTCGTTAATAGCCTTCCTTAGTTATTAGTAGTACTATTAGGCTGTTACCTCCCTTTTTCTTTCTTGCTTTATATACCCTCCTAGAGGGAGGCTAGTCCTAGGGGTCCTATTTCTAAGGGTAAGGCATAGGACTTCCTTCTGCTTAGCTACCTCTTTCCCTATAGCCCTATTTATTCTAGCCTAGCTAGAGAAGGAGAGGGCGTTAAGGTAGAGGTTAAGGGGAGGGACGTTAGCCTTATAGTAGAGGCTTCGGACTAGTGTCCTTTTATAGGCCCCTATAACCCTCCTTAGGGCCTCGTTTTCAGCTGCTAGTAGGCCTCTGGTTATACCTTATAGCCTGTTTAGTGTTATAGGTATAGGGGTATGCCAGGCTAAGGCTATATAGGCTAGGACCGGCCTTATTACTACTATATATAGGAGCCTAGTCTTTTCGATTCCAGGTCCCTAGGTCTTTCCAGCTAGCCTAGTAATAGCAAGGGACTGCGTTTCTAGCTTTTGCTATAGGGTGCTGGCATAGGCCTTCTAGATAAGCTTAGGGTCTAGCCAAACCCCTAGAAAACGGGCCTCTATAGCTGGTTATAGGGGGGGGGAGTCCCCTGTTAGTCCTAGGTTAATAGGGTCGGTCCAGGGCCTCCTTCTAAAAGAGAAGTATATAAGCTTGCTCTTTACTGCTAAGAAGGTAACTTTAGCAGTTGTTACCTAGTCTAGGCACTCTTTCTAGGCCTTTTCTAGCTGTCTAACCATTATTGTAGCTTCCCTACTAAAGGCTAGTAGGTTGGTATCGTCTATATAGCCTATAGTAGAGATAGTAGGGTATTTTCTTTCTAGTCTTTCGTATAAAGGACAGAGGTATAGGACTAAGAGGATTAGTAAAAGTAGTAAGCCTTAAGATACTTCTATTAGTACTAGGATTTACTAGCTTTTTTAGCCGTTAAATAGGAGGCTAGTAGTCCTAGAAGAGAGGAATTCCTTTAGCTAGGATAGTAGCCAGGTAGGTAGCCCTAGCTAGTCTAGTATAGCTAGGAGTCTATTATAAGAGATACTATTGAAATACTCTAATAGGTCTAGCTATAGGAGGGAGGCCCTGGCTTTATACTTCTATACCTCCTGGATCTAAGCTATAAGGAGGTATATAGCCAATTCGGTGGATTTATGGCGGTAGTAGCCCTATTATATTGCTGGAATTAGCTTAAAAGCCTTCGCTATATCCCTTATCTTAGTCCCTATAACTTTCTCTAAGACCTTGCTAATGCAGTTAAGTAGGGCTATAGGGCAGTAGCCTCTAAAGGTATTATAGGTGTTTAGCTGTTTTCCTGGTTTAGGAAGGACAATAGTAACCGCTTCCTTATATTCCTATAGATAGAAGCTATAGAGGAAGGATTTCGAGGCTAGTATAGTAAGGACCTTATATAAGGGGTTACTACAGGCCTTTAGAAAGCCAATAGGAAGTTCGTCAGGTCCTAGTACTTTCTAGGGTTTTATTGTTTTAACAGCCTCTTTTATATTGTCTAGCCTAACCGTCTAGCTAACTAGTAGCCTAGGGCCTATTATAGGTTCCTTCAGGCTATCCTTTTAGGGGGAGGAGGGGAAGAAGCGTGCTAAAAGGGCCTCTACCTTCTCCTAGAAGTTACTAGCTTATCTAAAGGTTAGTAGCTTAGAAGGGGGTAGGGCAGTAGTGCTTTATAGCCTAGCCTATCTTTCTAGTTGCTAGAGCTTCTCTGGCTTTTCTCTAGCCTCTTGTAAGAAGGCCCTCTAGGTCTTTCTCTTACTCTCTTTTATAGCATTTATTTGCTCCCTCTAGGCTGACTTATAGGCAGTAAGAAAGGCCTGGTTATTAGGGGAGCGTTAGAGCTGTCTTTCTGCCCTTTTTCTCTCCTAGACTACCTAGTAGATTTCATTGTTTTACCAGAGGGCACTCTTCCTTCTAATAGTTGCTAAGGCTCCTTTAAGGGTTATAGCCCTAGTAATACACTAGAGTTCCTCTAATAGTCGCCTATAGGCCTCCTAGAGCTTAGCTAGGTTAGAGAGGCGTAATAGATATCTATAGCCCCCTATATTATATATTAGGAAGCTAGCCTCTCTTACTACCCTCTCTTTATCTATCTTCTTCTACTAGAATCAGGGGGGCAGCAGTAGGGTTTCTATAGTCTCTAGGTTGATATCTAGTACCTAGGGGTAGTAGTCTAAGCATAAGCGTATATCTAAGCCAGTATAGGAGCAGGTAAGGCTGCTACTAAGCCAGAAGTGGTTAATAGTAGAGGCCCTACCTGCTTAGCTCCCCTATAGCACCCTAGTTATAGCGCCGTAGAGGGTACAGAGGGTAAGCCCCTGCTCTACTATTAATAGTAGTAGGTCTTCTAACCTAGGGCTAAAGCAGTTATATTAGTCCTAAAGGGGATGGTAAAGGTTAAAGTCCCTAGCTAAAAGGTAAAGGCCTAGGCAGGCGTTTATCTTCCCCCTTATTTCTTCTATAAGGAGGGTTAAGCTAGTCTAGGGTTAGGGGTTGTTATATAGGGACCGGACTATAAAGGGGCTGTTCTTAATCTATATAGTAGCCCTAGTCTAGTCTAAGCTAGAGCTGTAAGTCCATGTTACTAGCAGGAGTAATTTATAGATATAAAGTAAGGCCTGTCCGTTAGAGGTGAAAATAAGGTAGTAAGGGGCTGATCTAGGGCAGTAGGTAGAGTGCTATACCTGCCTATTAATCCAGGGCTTTTATATAGCAAGTATTTCTTCTCTTACTATAGAAAGTAGTACTTCCTATACCTCCTTTAAGCCCTATACGTTCTAGAGGCGTACCTTTATATCTCTATCTCCTCTAGCTATATAGTAGGCAGTAGTTGTTATATAGTAGTAGCGTTAGCTAGTCTAGTATCTAGGTCTAGTCTAGGTCTAGCATCTAGGGGTCTAGGGGCTCCTATAGGCTCTAGGGTTCTAGTAGGTCTAGTAGCCCCTTTAGGGCTTATAGCTGGCGTAGAGGAAGGGAGGGTTTAGCTACTTAGATAGCTAAAGCAGGCAGTAATTGTGCTCTAGTTAGGGGTTAACCCTCTTAATACTATTAGTCGGCCCCTCCGTCTCTTCCCTAAGACTATAGTATGGCCTTCCTCCCCCTCCTCTTGTAATAGGGCCTGCTAAGGGGGGTATTACTACTATTATTACTGTTACTACTATTGCTATTAATACTAGTATAGGGGTGGTTGGTCAATGTTAAAGGCCTTAGGCCTAGAATGTAGATATCCCTTAGCCTATGCCTATACCTCTTTTAGATAGGGACAGGCCTCTAAGCAGGCGTAGTAAGCTTAGTAGCAGTTGCGGCAGCAGGGTGCCCTAGAGTAGGTAGGGGCTTTTAGCATAGTATGGCTGTTAGCGCTACAGTTATAGCAGATCTCTTCTTTACTCCAGCATACCTTAGCCCTATAGCCCTATTTCCAGCACTATAAGCATTAGATAGGCTTAGCTTCGTCGATCTAGGGCTCTGCTTCTAGGGCTTAGCAGCTCTAGAAGACCCCCTTCTTATAGGCTTTCTAGGCTACCTCTAGAAAGGTAAAGGCTATTAGTACCTTAACCCTAGTCCGTTCTGGCCCTTAAGGGTACTAGACCTTTGCCCTAACTACTATAGGGTATTGCTTTTTAGCTTCTTCTAGTAGGCCTTCCTCTATAACCCGGTTATAGACTATAAGGCCCTTAACCACTACTACCTAGGTTGTAGTATATAGGGAGGCCTTCTCGCTAAAGGCCCTTATAATCTAGGTAGTATTACTCTCTAGGCTCTTCTTTATCTCTATATTCTCTATAACTAAAAGGAGGTTACTGCTAAAGAGCGTCTAAACCCCCTAAACTACTAGGCCAGAAGCCTATTAGATAGCCTATACTACCTCTAAGGCAGATTTAGCAAGTACCTATTACTAGGCTAAGCTTAGTTGGATAAGCACCTAGCGCTCTAGGCTAGGCCTAGTTACCTTGCTAGCTGTTAGTTTACTAGCTATATTAGCCTAGGTAGGGGCTATAGGCTAGGAGTGGCTAGGCTGTTACTGCTATTACTGCTATTATTGCTAGTAGTAGCTAGGCTATTAAGGGTATTACTAGTGCTATAGCTTAGGCGTTGTTAGGGTAGTAGGGCGGTTTTAGGGTGCTAGAGCTGCTGCTATAGCTAGGGCTTCTCTAGGCAGGTCCTAGAGCAGGGCTATAAGGGCAATTTGCCTGGCTTTAGTAGTTGCTTCTACTATACTATAGAAGTTAGTACTATCCTTAACTAGGCTGATTATCCGGTCTAGGAGGCTAGAGAGCGTAAGGGCAAGCTTAGGGGGGCTAAGGGCAGCCTAGACGGTTTTCTTAGTTGCTAGGGCAATGTGGTTGGCCTTGGCAGTACTATTGTTGCTTCCTTCTTTCCCTGTATTTTTCTCCGATTTTTTCCCTAGCTTTTTCGAGGTTTTCTAGCTAGAAGGGGCCAGGGCTAGGGCGTACTAGCTGCCGTTTAGGCCCCTAAGGAAAGGGGTAAAGACGTTGGTTAAAGGGGGGGCGCTAATCGTAGGGGCGTTGATAGTAGGGGGGGTGCTAGAGCTAGGTACTATAGGTACTATAGTTATAGCGCCTATAGCAGTCTTCTTAGCAGTAGTAAAGGTAGTAGTTTAGCAGTCTTCCATTTCTATATTATCGTTCAGGTAGTCTATACTTAGGGGTTAGTAGTCCGTACTTAGGGGCTAGCTTAGAAGGTTGTTATTATTATCGTTAGCTATAGGTAGGGCAGGGTTGCCAGGGCATAGAGCCGTATTAGTGGCCCATACACAAGGAAATTACAGTTACAAGAGGGCAGCTAGGCTCGCCATTATCTGCATTTTCGCATGCCTAGGGCTATCGTACAACCGACAGCGCTACAGCGAAAATTGGCGGGCGTTATGTCCTTAATCGGACGGTTCGAATGGATGTGGTTGCGCGCGATTTGGTATAGTTAAGTTACTGTATATAGTATTGGATTATTAGCAATTAAGTAAGTAGGTACTTCTTATCCTTATTACCGAATCTCTAAGCTATAAAGCGTGATTTCTAATATAGTAAAGTAAGCTTATCTTTTACTTCCTGGACAATCCTTAACTTAAAGATCTAGTAGTCTGACATATCTGCTAGTATCTAGATTACTTTAATCACCTTAGCTACTAGGAGTAAGTTCAGTTCTGTTTTATTAGATTCTTAAAATAGTATACTAGGTATAGTAATCTTCCCTTTAGCTTATAGTTTAAGCGCAAGATTATAGTTACACTTCTCTTTTTCTAAAACGAAGTTGTTAGCAGGTACTAGGTTCTTTTAAGGTTGTCTATACTAGCAGGGCTACTTAGGCTAGAGATATTAGAATAGTTCTAGCTGCTTAATACTAGCCTAATTATCTTATTCGTCCTATAATAGCTCCTAGTAATATAGTTTAACTACTATATTCTGAAATTCTATAGGTCTGTTAACTATATTAACGATTACTGTTGTATCTATAGCTAAGATTACCTTATAAGGTCCTGTCTATTAGTCGCTTTTCCGGAATACAAGTACTTTTATACCTACTTCTAGTAAGTATAGTAGTATATCTTCTATACTTAGTCTATTATATTATACAAGAGTATCTTATATAGTCCTTATATCATTTAGGATTTGTAATTATATTATAGCCTTCCGAATTACACCTACTTAGCATAGTTAAGATAGAAAAGGCAGTGCGTCTATAGTAAGGTGTAGGTATACGCTGAAAACTAAAAGCATTAGTACTAGCCTATCTAGGCTAGCAGTATTATTAACCGCGCTTAGTGCCGCTTATAGGTATACCTCTTTCAAGTAAGATCTAGCAGTCTCTGATTTAATAATGTCGTAGGCCCTTCTTAGTAGCCTATAATACCGCTTGATCTTGCCGACTAACTAGTATACTTCGACTAGTACTAAATAGCAGGTTATACCTATAAGCTTAGCCTCTACCTAGAACTTATATACTTTGAAATTGGTACCCTTGTTATAGTGTAAAATATCAGGTAGTCCAAAGTATATATCGATCTAATATTCCTTTAGCTACTCCTATGTCTCTTTAGCTAAGAGATTATTTAGAAAGCGGGCTACTTGGAATAACTTTATAGCATCGACTATATATAGTACCTTAGAATTATTAATATCCAAGATGTCTATAACAATCTTAAAATTAAAGTAAATATCGTCTTATAATGTAAATCTAAATCGTTATAGCGCTACGCCTTTAATCTAGTAGAAGTAGCAGAACTTATTAATCATCTTAATAGCGCTATATTCTACTTAGTAGTCTGCTTATTATAGTAGTTTGTATGATCTATCGACTATAGGGTGTCTATAGTATCGATAAATGCGTCTAAGTTCGGCCTCTATAAGTTATAGAGGTGTAGGATGCTTATTATCTGCTATAAATATTATACTTAGTAGTTTAATCCCTTTTATAGGGATCTATAGATATTCCTATTTCTGTTAAACGTATATACGCTTTTCTAACTTAGATATAAGCTTGTTTGTTATATTATTAAGGTAGACGCCAAGCTTGTCTATATCCTTTAGATATATAAGAAAAGGGGTTAGCGTCTCTAATATATAGAAAGTTATATAACCAATGTTGAGCTTTACTTTAACTATTCTAAGTAATCGTTTTAAATCCCTAAACCCGAAAAGTATATTTGCTTCTCCTATATATAACTTGTTAATCTTAAGCAATCTAATTATCTTTTTTAGTATAGGGAATTGTTAGAGTCTAGCGGTTAAAACATTAGTAGCCCTAGTATTAGGTATAATCCCTTGGAATTTAGTCTTAGTATATCTATTAAGTATAAATCAAACGGCTTTCATTTTCTTAGTATCCTTTTTACTATCTTTATATAGTTATTTACTCTTAGTAATTAGGTAGAGGAAAGCTTGGTTTATAAAGTAAGTTACTACTGTTTATTCTTCTTTAAAACTGATTACTAGTACTTTGTTTCGCTTAAGTTTGATTAGGCTTATAGTTATCTACCTATACTTCAAGCTTAGTATCTTCTTCCCTTACTTTATATTTATTGTCTAAACCCTTGTAATTAAGGAGGAACGCCGTATATCGTCTATCATCTTTATTAATACCTTTTTACTTAAGCTATTTGCTTTTAACTATTACTTATTCCTCTTAGCTATATATAAAGGAGTAGTGATCCAGCTTACTACAAATCCAATAACCTACTTTAGTATAGTTTTTATTATAGTTCCCTTGCTAGAGCTCGTTTTGCTTTCTATACTTAGCAGCACCTCTAGGTTGTTATATACGTATCGCCCGGTTTCTCTTAAAGATCGAATCCATAATCAGGTTACTCTAATAGTTTCTTATAGGCCTAGCTTTCGTTATAGTAAACCTATAGTCTATTAAGAATTAGCGATATATACGATCTGCTTCCTTAATATCAAGTGTTTAGCGAAGTATAGCTACTAGCTCTTCGAAGCTTATTAGTAGTTTATATAGGGTAATCTTTAGCTCGGATACTCCTTAGTAGGCTTGGATTATATTTGTAACTAGGAACTCCTTATAGTTATAGAGTAGACTAAGCCTATATTAGCTTTATTAGAGTCTATAAAGCAAGGTCTAGAGAATTTCCTTTATAGACTTGTTACTATTCTTGCTTTTAAGGTATATAGACTGGAAAGTAATAGTATTCTAGACGTATAAGTAGTTGTTCTACTTAATACTCGTTTTAAAGTATCCCTTTAAGATACTATATAGTTAGATAAAGGAGATGCTAAGAGGGATATAATATAGGTAATATTCCTTAGCTTATCCTAAAAGTACGTTTGGAAAAACAGTGCCTAGTAGGCCTTAATCGATCTAGAAAGTCCAGTAGTAGTATAGGAAGAAACGAACTTTGTTATTAAGGATATCGTTGTTAGACCTAGAATAGCTATCCTTTAAGTCTGTCACAGTCCGTTGTCATCCTATACATATATAGCTTCGTTTCATACTAGGACCTTCTGTCCTATGTACAACAACATCTTTCTACAACCTATCCCTGCTCTAGCTATAACAGTTTATTATACCTATATATTCTTGCTAAATTAGCAAGATTTAGTAAGTAAAGAAAACCTCTTATTAAAAGTCTATTTTAATAAACGATTTGACGAATCCCCCTGTTTCTATATACACTTTAACTATAAGTTACTACTGATTCTATAATAGCAACTAACGGCAATTAATTAGCGGAAGACTAGCTCTAAGTATAAGGCTTAGAGGCACTAGGCTCTCTAGGAATACTAGCTACCGACCTAGCTAACCTTGTCTTAGCTAGTAACGATTAACTACTCTATTTCCTATAAGCTATAAATTCTAGAATTTTAGGTATCTCTACCGACTTAGCTATAACTTCCTCTAGGGCCCCTTCCGCCTCCCTTCTAGCTACCTTTTCCTAGCCCCTTTTAGCTCCTATCTTAATAAACTATATAACTCTATTCTAACTCCTTAGCGTTAATCCTCCGACCTTTAATAGAACCTCTACAAACTCTATTAAATGGCAAATAGCCTATATTGCCTAGAAGTCCTAGGTCTTAGTAAAGCTTGCCATTGATAAAGCTTTTTTCCTAGATATCCTAGTCCAAGTCCTTTATATCTTACAGCATCTTAGCGGCGAACCTTATTAGCAAATTCGCCTAGAAGTAGACAAGCTAGTTATACTAGCTTATAGCGTCCCCTCTAACGCTTCTATAATTATATATATTACTGATATTTTTGTATTGCTAGACCTTTAGTATCTTATAGAAGATGTTAGTACTATTAGCCTTACTAAACTAGAGAAACTGAATATAGATGGGGATAAGCTCTTATTTGCCAACTTCCTAATAAAGCTAGTACAACTCTATAAATATTCTAACTAGACCCTTGTATAACGTGTTATATACCTTTAATAAAAAGTAGGTTAGAAGCTACGCTATACTATCGTTAGTATAGTAGATCGACCTAGCCCTATAGACTTTATAAAATAGATAGAGCTTTACTAGAAGCTCTAAAACAATATCACTATAGAACAGTATTAATCCTAAATCAGCTCTAGGTTAGTACTGCCTCCTTAATCAGGATTTTATAATAATAGTAACCCTATAGTATTAGGAGCTATCCTACCTCTAGGTTCCTACCTTTCTTCTAAGGAAAAAGCCTATAAAATCGACAACTGCCTTTACTTATATTATAGTAAGCTAGGCTATCTCGCCTATAATTATAGAGCAAAGAAGAACCGACCTACTACTGCCTTAGCTATAGCTCTATAACTAAACTCTAAGGGGAAAGCCTAGGCTTAGGAATACTAGATTATTATCCTAGGCCTTTTACCTCTAATCTAAAGTTCGTTATTACCTTAGGCGTAGTTTATGCTAATTCTTCTTTGCTTTTTGCTACCTTGGTATATATATAAGGTAAGGCAGTCCTCCTCTAAACCCTTATCAACTCTGGTTATTCTCCGTTTAGATTTGTCAATTCCTTTATAGTAGATTACTTAGGGTTAAAGCAATCTACTTTAGATTTACCTTGCCTTTTATATCTTATAGATAGCAAGTAGGCTAGTCTTATTATAGATTTCTATATCCTAGACTATTAGTTTAGTTACCCTAATTCTGGTTATACTTCTAAGCTATTATCCCTGTATATCTGGCCTCTAAGCTCTTCTAGACCGGATGTAATTCTTAGCCTCCTCTAGCTCTATGCCTATAATCCTTTACTAGACTAGGCTTCTAGTACTATAACCTTTAATAGAAGGATATTAGTTGTACTTTAGGATAAGGACCCTCTAATATCTACTTAAGGCTCCTCCGACTCCCTTTTAATTACTAACTAGGATCCTTCTGATTTATAGCTTCTACCTGCTATACTATTTCTATCTTTTATAAAGGACTCTAGTATCTCTAGTATATTAATGGCAGAACTCTATATAGTAATAGATATATTGCTTTAAAGAGGGTTTACTACTAACTTGTTCCTAACTCTAGACGATACTAACGCTTTTTCTTTTTATCCCTTTAGGGTATCTAATAAGGATATTAAAAAGTACCTTAAAATCAACCTACCTGTTTTAGAAACCGATATTAGGAAACTCTTGCTATCTATATATTATAACTTAATTACAGCTTTTCTTCCTATAAACTCAGAAATACTACTACCTTACTGTCCCTTTGATTACTAAGTCGAACTTATCCCAGGCAAGTTACTACCGACTACTTGATACTGCCCTATAAGCTCCTAAGAGCTCCTAGTAATCCGGAAATACCTAGATAACCACCTTTCTAAGGGCTTTATACAGAGCAGTATATTATCAGCAGCTATACCAGTACTATTAGCAAAGAAGCCTGGTAGTAGGGTACAAGTCTGTATTAACTACCAAGGCCTAAATAACATTATAATCAAAAATCGATATCCAATTCTACTTATTAGAGAAACGTTAGATATATTATACTAGGCAAAAATATATACTAAACTCGATATTATAGCGGTATTTAACCGGATCTAAATCGCCCCTAGTAATGAATAGAAGACTGTATTTACCACCCGTTTTGGCCTATTTAAGTACTTAGTAGTAAATTTCGGTATAACAGGCATGCCTAGTACTTAGTAACACTTTATCAACTATACTCTGTTTAATATATTAGACAAATATATAACTGCTTATCTAGATGACATTCTTATCTTTAGCGATATACCTGCGAACTATACCTAATACATCTATAACGTACTTATAAGGCTTATAAATATAGGCCTTATAGTAGATATTAAGAAGTGTAACTTTCATACTACCTGGACATAATACCTCGGACTTATTATTTCGATATCCAGCATCTTTATAGACCCTAAAAAGATTAAAGCAATTACGTCTTAGCCCTACCTAGAATTACTATAGGATCTATAGCGATTCTTAGGCTTCTCCAATTACTACTAACGTTTTATCTCTGGCTTTTTATCTATAGTATATCTATTAATATCTCTTTACTGTAATAGGGCCTAGACTAGGCCATAGTCTAATTCGTCCTAGGAGGAAACCTCCTTCTAACGCTTAAAGTAGGCTTTTACTATTGCACCTATCTTACAATACTTTGACCCTAGCTATAGGACAGTAGTAGAGAAAGATATATCTAACTAGGCCTTAGAAGGTATACTATCCTAATATAACTTAGAAGGGGTTTTGTGCCTAGTTGCCTTCTTCTTAGCGAAATATATACTAGTAGAATACAACTATAAGATCTATAATAAGGAGCTCCTAGCTATTATTAAAGTGTTTAAGGAATAGAAACTGGAATTATAGGGCCTAGACCGCCCTGTTAAAATATTTATAGACTATAAAAACCTATAGTACTTTTATATAACAAAAATCCTTAACTAGAGGTAGGTTCAGTAGTCTTAATTCCTAGGGGATTTCCGATTCCAAATTACCTATAGGCCTGGTAGTAACTGCATTATACAAGATGCCCTCTCCCGATGCCCTAGCGACTCCCTAGCGACTTCCTTAGATTTATTAGATACCTAGATTATAAGGAGATCTTAGGTTTTACTTTTAGACTTTAAATAGGGTTACGTCTAACTTACTACTATCCCTCCTCTTCTTCTTCTTATACTTGATATATCTAATCTAATTAACTCTATTATTTAGGCTACCTATTCTAACTACTAGGATTCTTAGAGGCTCCTAGACTATATTTAAGACTCTAATTGCTATACATTTCTGCCTAAGCTTAGACCGCTCCTATAGGCTGCTATGGCCGACTATACAGTGATTTATAGCCGACTTTATATTAATGACTGTCTTTTTATCCTACCTAACAATAGGATAAGGCTGTAAGTTATTTATAGAAACTATAGTCTATTGCTAGTAGGGCACCTAGGCTGTAATAAGACACTAGAACTCCTATAACGCTTCTATTATTAGCTGTATATCAAGTAAGATATTATGCAATTTATTATAGTATGCTATATTTACCGCTATACTAAGAACGCTAAAGGAGCTCCGCCAGGCCTCCTTATACCTTTGCCAGTCCTTTTCTAACCTTAGACTATAATAAGTATCAATTATATCTTACCTCTTCTAACCTACTACTAATATAGGGTTAACTACTAGTATATTCTAGTTATAGTTAATAGACTAATAAAAATAAGATACTTTGCTATAGTACCTGACCTTTCTACTACTATACTTACCTCTACCTTTATTATAAATATCTTCTAACTCTATAGTACCCTAGACTGTATTATATTAGACAGGGGTACTTAGTTTGTTATTACCTTTTAGAGGGAACTTTACCACCTTTTAGGAATTACCCTATAGCACTCCTCTATAGCTTACCCTAAAACTGATAGACAGATAGAAATTATAAATATATATCTAGAATAGTACCTATAAGCTTTCATTTTATTCTACTAAGACAATTAGATAGACTAGTTACCCCTAGCAGAGTTTGTAAGTAACAATTATAAGTCGGAGGCGACCTGTCTTATACTATTCTTTGCTAATTATAGATAGTACCCTAATATAGGCATCGAACCTAAGCTACCTACAACTCCCCTATATACCAATGTCGAATAAAAAGAGTTCCTAAATATCTAGTCTATCCATAAAAGACTATAAAGAGTAGTTAACCACGCTTAATTATTTATAAAACAAGCTTAAACTTATAAAGTTAAGACTGTAAATAAAAAACGCTAGGACTTGGTTTAGTATAGAGTTAGGGATAAGGTATAGGTTAGTACTACTAACATTTAACAGGGTTAGCCACTTAAGAAGCTTAGCTATAAGTAGCTTGGCCCTTAGAGGGTATCCAAGGTGTATAGACAGGTAGTAGTAGTATATATCCTGCCCTTATATAAGATCTTCTCTATCTTTTATATATCTCTAGTCCGGACCGACACCTAAAAACGAAAAACGAGTTTTTGGTCAAAACTACACCAAATCGCGTGCAACCACATCCATTCGAACCGTCCGATTGAGGACACAACGCCCGCCAATTTTCGCTGTAGCGCTGTTGGTTGCACGACAGCCCTAGGCGTGCGAAAATGCAGAAAATAGCGAGCCTAGCTGCCCTCTCGCAACTGCAATTTCCTTGTATACAGGCCAATGCGGCTCTATGCCCTGGCAACCCTGTCCTACCTATAGCTAACAATAATAACAACAACCCCCTAAGCCAGCCCCTAAGCACAGACTACTAACCCCTAAGTACAGACTACCTAAACAACAATACAGAAATAGAAGACTGCCAAACTACTACTACTACCTCTACTACTACCGCTAGAGAGACCGCTATAGGCGCTATAACCATAGTACCTATAGCACCTAGCTCTAGCGCCCCCCCTACTATCAATGCCCCTACGATTAGCGCCCCCCCCTTAACCAACGTCTTTGCCCCTTTCCTTAGGGGCCTAAACGGTAGCCGGCATGCCCTAGCCCTAACCCCCTCTAGCTAGAAAACCTTGAAAAAGCCGGGGAAAAAATCGGAGAAAAATACAGGAAAAGAAGAAAACAACAACAGTGCCGCCAAGGCTAACCATATCGCCCTAGCAACTAAGAAAACCGCCTAAGCTGCCCTTAGCCCCTCTGAGCTTGCCCTTACACTCTCTAGCCTCTTAGACTAGATAATCAGCCTAGCTAAGGACAGTACTAACTTCTATAGTATAGTAGAAGCAACTACTAAAGCCAGGCAAATCGCCCTTACAGCCCTGCTCCAGGACCTGCCTAAAGAAGCCCTAGCTATAGCAACAGCTCTAGCACCCTAAAACCGCCCTACTACCCTAGGAACGCCTAAACTATAGCACTAGTAACACCCTTAGCAGCCTAGCTACTACTAGCAATAATAGTAGCAACAATAGCAATAGCCTAGCCACTCCTAGCCTACAGCCCCTACCTAGGCTAATATAGCTAGTAAGCTAATAGCTAGTAAGGTAACTAGGCCTGGCCTAGAGCGCTAGGTACTTATCCAACTAGGCTTAGCCTAACAATAGGTACTAGCTAAATCTGCCCTAGAGGTAGTATAGGCTATCTAACAGGCTTTTAGCCTAGTAGTTTAAGGGGTTTAGACGCTTTCTAGCAGTAACCTTCTACTAGTTATAAAGAACATAGAGATAAAGAAGAGCCTAGAGAACAATACTACCTGGATTATAAAGGCCTTTAGAGAGAAGGCCTCCCTATATACCATAACCTAGGCAGTAGCAGTTAAAGGCCTTACAGTCTATAACCAGGTTACAGAGGAAGGCCTACTAGAAGAAGCTAAAAAGCAACACCCTATAGCAGTTAGGGCAAAAGTCTAGTACCCTTAAGGGCTAGAAAGGACTAGGGTTAAGGTACTAATAGCCTTTACCTCCTTAGAGGCAGCCTAGAAGGCCTGTAAGAAGGGGGTCTTCTAAAGCTGCTAAGCCCTAGAAGCAGAGCCCTAGATCGACAAAGCTAAGCCTATCCAATACCTACGATACTGGAAATAGGGCTATAGGGCTAAGGTATACCAGAGTAAGGGAGAGATCTACTATAACTATAGTGCTAACAGCCATACTACGCTAGAAGCCCCTACCTGCTCTAGGGCACCCCGCTGCTATAACTGCTGCCAAGCTTACCACGCCTGCTTAGAGGCCTGCCCCTGCCTAAAAGAGGCATAGACACAAGCTAAGGGATATCTACGTTTTAGGCCTAAGGCCTTTAACGTTGACCAACCGCCTTTATACCAGTACTAACAGCAACAGCAACAGTAGTAACAGTAATAACAGTAACAATACCCCCCCTAGTAGGCCTTATTATAAAAGGAGGGGGAAGAAGGCTATACTATAGTCTTAGGGAAGAGATAGAGGGGCCGACTAATAGTATTAAGAGGGTTAACCCCTAACCAGAGTACAATTACTACCTACTTTAGCTACCTAAGCGGCCAAACCCCCCTTCCTCTATACCGGCTATAAGCCCTAAAGGGGCTATAAGACCTACTAGAACCCTAGAGCCTATAGGAGCCCTTAGACCCCTAGATGCTAGACCTAGACCGGACCTAGATACTAGACTAGCTAACGCTACTACTATATAACAACCACCGTCTACTATGTAGCTAAAGGAGATAGAGATATAAAGGTACGCCTCTAGAACGTATAGGGCTCGAAGGAAGTATAGGAAGTACTACTTTCTATAGCAAAAGAAGAAATACTTGCTATATAAGAGCCCTGGATTAATAGGCAGGCATAGTACTCTACCTACTACCCTAGATCAGCCCCCTACTACCTTATTTTCACCCCTAACGGACAGGCCTTACTTTATATCTATAAATCACTCCTGTCAGTAACATAGACTTATAGCTCTAGCCTAGACTAGGCTAGGGCTACTATATAGACTAAGAACAGCCCCTTTACAGTCTGGTCCCTATATAACAACCCCTAACCCTAGACTGGCTCAACCCCTCTTATAGAAGAAATAAGGGGGAAGATTAACGCCTGCCTAGGCCTTTACCTTCTAGCTAGGGACTTTAACCTTTACCACCCTCTTTAGGACTAATATAACTGCTTTAGCCCTAGGTTAGAAGACCTACTACTATTAACAGCAGAGCAGGGGCTTACCCTCTATACCCCCTACGGCACTATAACTAGGGCGCTACAGGGGAGCTAAGTAGGCAGGGCCTCTACTATCAACCACTTCTAGCTTAGTAGTAGCCTTACCTGCTCCTATACTAGCTCAGATATATACTTACGCTTAGACTACTACCCCTAGGTACTAGATATCAACCTAGAGACTATAGAAACCCTACTACTACCCCCCCGATTCCAGTAGAAAAAGATAGATAAAGAAGGGGTAGCAAGAGAGGCCAGCTCCCTAATATATAACATAGGGGGCTATAGATACCTATTACGCCTCTCTAACCTAGCTAGGCTCTAGAAGGCCTATAGGCAACTATCAGAGGAACTCTAGCGTATTACTAGGGCTATAACCCCTAAAGGAGCCCTAGTAACTACTAGAAAGAAGAGTGCCCCCTAGTAGAACAATAAAATCTACTAGGTAGTCTAGGAGAGAAAAAGGGTAGAAAGACAGCTCCAACGCTCCCCTAACAACCAGGCCCTCTTTAACGCCTATAAGTCAGCCTAGAGGAAGCAAACAAAGGCTATAAGAGAGAATAAGAGAAAGACCTAGAAGGCCTTTCTACAAGAGGCTAGAGAAAAGCCAGAAAAGCTCTAGCAACTAGAAAGATAGGCTAGGCTATAAAGTACTACCGCCCTACCTCCTCCTAAGCTACTAACCCTCGGACAAGCCAGTACCTTCTAGGAGAAGGTAGAGGCCCTTTTAGCATGCTTCTTCCCCCCCTTCCCCTAAGAGGATAGCCTAGAGGAACCCCTTATAGGCCTAAGGCTACTAGTTAGCTAGACAGTTAGGCCGGATAATATAAAAGAGGCTATTAAAACAATAAAACCCTAGAAAGTACCAGGACCTAACGAACTCCCTATAGGCTTTCTTAAGGCCTATGGCAACCCCTTATATAAGGCCCTTACTATACTAGCCTTGAAATCCTTCCTTTATAGCTTCTATCTACAGGAATATAAGGAAGTAGTTACTATTATCCTCCCTAAACCAGGAAAACAGCTAGATACCTATAACACCCTTAGAGGCTACTGCCCTATAGCCCTACTTAACTATATTAGCAAGGTCCTAGAGAAAGTTATAGGGACTAAGATAAGGGACGTAGCCGAGGCTTTTAAGCTAATTCTAGCAACGTAATAGGGCTACTACTGCTATAAATCTACCGAATCGGCTATACACCTCCTTATAGCTTAGATCTAGGAGGTATAGAAGTATAAAGCCGGGGCCTCCTTCCTATAGCTAGACCTATTAGGGTATTTCGACAGTATCTCTTATAACAGACTCCTAGCTATACTAGACCAGCTAGGGCTACCTACCTAGCTACTATCCTGGCTAAAGGAATTCCTCTTCTCTAGGACTACTAGCCTTCTATTTGATAGCTAAAAAAGCCAGTAAATCCTAGTACTAATAGGAGTACCCTAAGGCTTACCACTTTTACCAATCCTCTTAGTCCTATACCTCTACCCTGTATATAAAAGGCTAGAAAGAAAATACCCTATTATTTCTACTATAGGTTATATAGACGATACTAACCTACTAGCCTTCGGCAGAGAGGCTACAATAACGGTTAGACAGCTAGAAGAGGCCTAGAGAGAGTGCCTAGACTGGGCAATAACCACTGGAGTTACCTTCTTAGTAGCAAAGAGTAAGCTTATATACTTCCCCCTTAGAAGGAGACCCTAGACCGACCTTATTAACCTAGGACTAATAGGGGACTCCCCCCCCCTATAACCAGCTATAAAGGCCTGTTTTCTAGGGGTCTGGCTAGACCCTAAGCTTACCTAGAAGGCTTACGCCAGCACCCTATAGCAGAAGCTAAAAACGCAGTCCCTTGCTATTACTAGGCTAGCTAGAAAGACCTAGAGACCTAGAATCGAAAAGACTAGGCTCCTATATACAACAGTAATAAGGCCAGTCCTAGCCTATATAGCCTTGGCCTAGCATACCCCTATACCTATAATACCAAATAGACTATAGGGTATAACCAGAGGCCTACTAACAGCCGAAAATAAGGCCCTAAGGAGGGTTATAGGGGCTTATAAAAGGACATCAATCCGAAGCCTCTACTATAAGGCTAACATCCCCCCCCTTAACCTCTACCTTAACGCCCTCTTTTTCTCTAGCTAAGCTAGGATAAACAGGGCTATAGGGAAAGAGGTGGCTAAGCAGAAGGAAGCCCTACGCCTTACCCTTGGAAATAGGACCTCTAGGACCAGCCTCCCCTTAGAAGGGCGTATAAAGCAAGAAAGAAAAAAGGAGGTAATAGCCTAATAGCACTACCAACAACTAAGGAAAGCTATTAATAAGGAACCCCTCTATACCGCCTAGAAGGATCGCTATTTATAGGAGGCTAGGGCCTCTAGTTACAACCCCTATACAGAGAGCCTCTTAGAGAAATCAGCCAAGGCTACCTTTTAAGAGGAGAACCTAGCTAAGGCCTTTAAGGAGGCCTTCCAAAGACGCCACTATAACCTCTCTAAGGCTAAAAGCTTGCTGCTAATACAGGCCTGTATAGGGAAGATAGGCCTAAGAGGATTTCTATATACCTATAAGGTACCTAGGGTTAACAACCCCCTCTGCTACTGCCACTTAGCTATAGAGGACATCCGACATATATTCGACGGTTGCCCGGCCTACCCTTCGGCCTCCTTTAAGGAGAGGGAAAGAGGGGATATATATAGCTTTCTCTATAGACTTGAAAAAGGGGGCGGCAGCGCTATACGCCCCTTAGTTCGCCATATTGCTACTAGACTGCCAGAATACTCTATTGCTCAGAGGCTAGGAGCAGTCTAGCCTATACCCCTTTAGGCAGTATGTTTTCATACTCCTAAAGGGGCGGTATCTACTCTGGTGAAGATTGGCCTACCCCCTATCACACCCCCTTTTTTCCTATATACGGTCATAGGTTTTTCACCCGTTGTACGGTTTTCCTATAGCACTAGTTCAGCCTACCTAGATATCCCCTACGGGGATCAGATAGCGTAATAGAATCTATCTATATCTCTAGTCCGACTTGCCTTTAAAGGGCTACTAGGCTAATATTCTATAAACCTACTATTATTACCTTATAGAGCTGTCCTATCCGACAAAGGCCCTAAACCAAAGATTAAGTAGTACTTCGATAAGATACTTAACTCTTGCCTTAGAAACGGCCCCCTTAAATATAGGATCTAATAGTTAAAACCCTATAAACCTACCTAGAAACCGGTAACGAATATTCAAGGCTATATAAGCGATATATAGGATTTTTACACTAAATACCCTATTAAGCCTGGCCTACTAGATTGGTTCTTAGAGTAGGGATGACCTATTTTTTAACGCTATAACAACTTAGCACCGACTTAGTACAAAATATGCCAAAATAGTAGAGCATAAAAAACCCTATATTCTACGAAACGACTACCTGCCTAATTCAGTACGGACACTTGTATAGGCCGCTGCCTAAGTGTCCTTATTGCAAGGTTTAGTGCTATTATACAGCGCCTTAGCCAGCCTCTTCTTTAAGGCTACTACGACTATATAGTAGCTATTATATACGTTAAGACTGGGCTATGTCTGACAAAACCTGTATTGCGACGGCGCGCAAAATCTCCTATAGCCTCGTTGGCGCCCTAGGGGGCAAGTAGCGGTATAATATAGGCGTAGTACTAACGACGATTCTGCATGAAATTTTCATATATGATAATCTTTTCCTATATAATACGTTAGTAACTAGCCTCCAACTTGTAACTAAACCTCTACCTAGCTACCACCTTATTAGTCACCTACCGTAGAAAAAACTTTAGTCCTATTTATACTATGCTTTGTATAATATACCTTGGTTGTAGTATTAAGGTTATATAGCAGCTAGTATGCTACTATAGCGACCTAGGACTGTTCCGGCTAGTTAAAATAATACTATACATTCTTAACAGGTCTGTTAAGATCTATTGTTAATATAGTGCAGAATCTCTTAGTAACGTAGTATATAGGTATATACTCCTCTATCTTATACTATAAGACCCCTATAGGCTACTATAGGCGTTAGTACTATATTACCCCCGACTTGCTAACAGCTCCTTAATATACCGCTAAACAATTAGCCTTTTTCTGCTTTATATAGTGTTTATACTACTGCCCTTTAGCAGCGGTTACTATATAAGGCTCTATAGAAAAAATATTAACAGGCCTACTATACTATATAGCCTTTGTTATATAGAAAATAACAGACCTAATCTATACTTTGTATAGGACCTCCTTTACTAAAGGAGTAGACTAGGGAGTCGGGGCTATAGTTATAGAGAGTTAGTAACGACTCTTGATAAAAGCTAACGAGATTGCGCGGTTAGTATATAGGGGAGAAAATTTTAACGACTTGATGGCGACTTAGGCTGGTGTCGAACGTATAGGAAGGCAGCTTCGGCGCTATACTAGTGTTTGGCCTAGTAATAGGTAGGTCTGCCGCCTAATAGGGAAGGTAGGCCTAATTAGTAGGCTATAGCACCTAATAAGGAAGGTAGGTCAAAACGTATAGGCCTGGACGTAGGTTAGATACGTACGGGCCTTAGTACTGTTACTTTAACCCTATATATAGGTCCTAGTACTGCTACCTTTAGATATAAACCAGAAGCGACATACTTACAACTGAACAACAATACGTATAACACTATTATATACAATCATTATTTGCAGTTAAGGATAACTGCAGTTTTAGGGTAGGGTGCTGTTATAGTCCGTTGTTATCCTATACATATATAGCTTCGTTTTACACCAGGACCTTCTGTCCTATATACAACAACATCTTTCTATAACCTATCTTTGCTCTGGCCATGACAAAGTCCTAAGACTTGATAAAATCGGTTAGGGTTTTTCGATTAATACTTGTCTCGTTTATCTAGCCTGTTTCGATCGGTAGGATAGCCATATACTTAGTGCTTCTATATATAATGTACTTATACCAGGCATACTGCTCTTTATTATCTGCTTGAGGTTAGGCGTATTCTAGCCTGTATTTAGTATTGATACTAGGGGTTTGCGCAGATCGCGTAGGGTTCTGTCGTCCCCCTTAATTAGTTCTCTAGTTATAGCCTTAGTAGTTACCTTAGCTATAACCTTAGGTATAACCTTAGCCGGCACTTTAGGTGGTTAGTAGGAATCCGTAGCCTTCGCCGGCGCCCTTGCTAGCTAGCAGGAATCTTGCTCCTATTACGCTTCTAAGTCTACAAATCGGAAGTATTATCCTTAGGTCTGGATTTAGCAGGTAGAGTATATTTCCGAACTAGCCGTAGTTACCGGTATAGAGCGTTCTACTTTAGGCTGCTATCTGGCATATGCCTAGGTCTCGGCCGCTTGCCGGTTAATCGTCGTTCATAATGAAGCTGCTTATTAGTCTATATTACTAGGTAGTGTTTATAGCTATATTACCGATTTACATCTCCCCCTATAGTGCCTTCTATAGCTAGGTACTAATTTCAGATTCTTAGGTTGTTATTAGTACGATCTCCTTCCCCTTTTCTGTTTAAGCGGAAAGAGATATCGTTATATACCGTCTATACTTAGCCTAGATCAATGTTCTACGGATTTAGGGAAGTACATTAGGCCCTAGATTGTCGGACAGGTTATTAGCAAGCATTACAAGTCCCTTAAAAAGCTTCTACCCTTTTAAGCCGTCTACTAGGATATAGCTATTATTAAGCATTTAGTATAGTTATAAGCGTAGTTTATTGTTCAACTTATTAAAGTAGTTAGCTGTCTAATCCTTCAAATCTAAGCGGAATTTGTAGTATAGATCTTTAGATTATTACCCCTTATAAGTGCTAAGGCAGGAGAGTATATATAAGTTAAGTATTTTATCGCTATTGTACTCTAGATCGATATACTCTAGCAATCTATAGAAGGTTTAAGCATTAAATTTGTCGATATTTGTAATAGGTAGCTAGATAGGTAATTCTTATTTAAAACGCTTTTCGAGATCTTAGGCTATACTTAACGAAATACTTAGTATATAATAGAGGTTCGTCTTAGTATCCTCCCTTCCTAAGGTTCTATAAATAGAAGGATCTTAGAACGCTATAATATATTAATTATAGTAGAGTTAGTTAGTAATATGGTTTTAGTAGCGTTCTCTTAAGCAATACTTCCTTAGTTTAGAACCTTAGGTCAAGCTTCCTTAGCCTAGAAGGATAGGTTTATGATATCGGTTTTCTTATAAGTGATATTGCTTAGTTAATAGGGTAGTTATCTAGTTGCCTAATCGACAGCCCTTAGTAAGTAAACTGCAATCTACTTAGTTAAGGTTATTAAGCACTTAACTCACTACCTTACTGCTCTATATTGCCCTTATATTGCAATATAGAGACAATACTAATCAATATTAGTAGGTTTCCAGAGATTGTAATAACCTAAAACAATAAGAGCAAAGCAAGTAGCAAGGAAATACTAGTTTAAGTTCTAGTTCTAGATTATTATATATCTCTCTTTATCTAAAGAGTAGTTACATACCCCTTAAATACCTATATTAGAGCGGAGCGCTTATTAGTAACTATCATATAGTACGCAGGTACGCCACTTATAGCTATTGCACAAGTGGCGCAGTGCGCGCCCCATTCCCCAGAGCGAGAGGCTCATGTGCCGCGCGGTCACGGGGATCAGCACCTGACCCCCCTTACCGCAATCAACAATAGCGCTATATTATATGGGCTTTAAGCTTTGATAAACGTATAAAATAAGCTATAGCGCTCTAACGGTTATAGCTTAGGCAAAACGGATTTCGGTTCTCGAACTGCTAGATATATAGCTATATTCTAAGGGTGGGCCCACTTTTGTGGATACCGCTGACTTAGCTATATATACCACTATATAGCCTAGAAATAGCTTTAAAAGGCTTTTCTTTTTTTAGATTTATGCCCTACTTTTATAGAGACAGCCCCCTGAGGCTGTATAAGCGCTAGAAATAGCCTTAAAAGGCTCTTCTACTAGGTTACCTTCCTACCCTATACCTACCCTCCACCGAAAGCAGGGAAGATAGAACTTATAGGAAAAGTCGTGTAGCTTACCCTGTACCTTAGGTGGCTATAAGTCGATTATTTAAAATCGCCAGCTTATTCGGTTTTTCGGGAAGGCGCCATGCACCTACTAAGGCGCTCCTGCCGTACGGAAGGCAGGAACGGTCCTAGAGGGTATATATAGGAAAGGAAATTGCAAAGCCTTACCTACTAGACTAGAAATCAAATTACTACGTTACCTATAACTATAAGCCTTATAGGCCTATAAGACCTACTAAAAGCCGTGATATATAAGCTTAAAGCCTCTATAATATAGCGCTATAGCCTTTAACTAAACCGTTATATAAGGACTTCTATAGAGGGAATATAGTAAAGGGCCCTACTTTACTATATTAGCATATACCTAGGAAGTGCTATTTAGGCCATATCAACGCTGTTGCTGCCCCTATGTACCCTATACAACTACTACTAGTAGGCTATAGTGGTTATAGATCCTTATATAGGATTACCCATTCTAATAGGTTATAAGCCCGGATAGCCTATAAGATAGTTATCGTTAGAGTCTAATTTTAAAGCGCTACCTCTACCTATATATAGGGCTATTTGAGCCTCTTATAGCTGAAAATATAGTACTATATTAGCACTAAGAAGCTATATATTACATCTTATTGAAGGTTATTTAAGGACTAAAAAGCTTGAAAATCTAGAAGGAGAAATCGCTGAGAAATCAAAGTCTTATAGTATTGACGAGCATTGAGGGCTCTTATACGCTTAGGCTAGTATACTTACCTATACTAAAAGACCTTTCTACTTATAGCTGGAAGTAGAAAGGCTAGCGTTTTAGAGTTTCTAGCGCTAAAGACCTATATTTCCCTACTATAGAGCCCTTTCTATAGATATATATATAGGCGGTAGTTAAGTCCCTACGTCGAAGTCTCTAGTCCCTATCTTAGAGCCTAGTTTAGAATTTCTACTAGAAAGCCGTGGTAAGTAGCAAGTAGGCAGTGCTAAAAACCTACTAAGCGCTAAGACTAGCCTAGAAAATCACTACTATAATTAGTAAGCTAGCTAATTAGCTTTAGTGAACTAGAAGCTGATTAAATGCTTTTGCTAGTACTATAAGTAAATAGTAGCCTATTTATAATGGCGGATCAAGCTAAAGGGAAGGGTATAGTCCCTAAAAGGGCGAGTAACCCAGCTGATTTAGGGTAATCTTCTAGGCCTCCACTACCTATACAAACCCTATTAGAAGATAAGGAAGATAGCGAAGACTATAGCGAGGTTATAGAAGTCCTAAAACAGTATATAAAATCTTAAAAGCGAGTTATAGCTAGCTAATCTAGTGGTATAAAAACACTACTTCTAAGTCTGAATACCCTAAAAGCCTCTGTTAAGGATAGCGTTAGTACTATAAACAATATATCTTCTACTTTAGCTTCTCTAACTAATAGTAGTAACGCTGCGGCTGCTACTACTGGAAAGACTAGCTATAGTCCTAGATTTAATCCTTTTAGCGGTACTATAGATTTAGATTCTCCTCTACGTCCCACTAGGAAAGAGCCCTATTTAGGGCCGGCTGTTAATTCAGCTACTAGTAATTTAAACCCCCCTATAGATATAGGGTCTAAGGAAGGCTTTGAGGATACTATTGCTTGTAGTATAGTAAAGGAGCTTTCTAAAAAGTCCTATACTATACTGGATGATAGTAAGCTTAGCGGGGAAAGTACTTTTGAGTAGTAGATTTAGGCTTTAAGTATAGTACTAAGAGCATTAGGGATGTCTAATTCTTTAGAAAACCCTAATATATCTAACACTTATAGCGACTCTGATCAAGCTGTTCTTCCAATACTTCTACCTAATAGCTTATCTAGTAGCCCTAGGGCTGCTATATCGTGGATTTATATACCTTCTAAGGCCTTTAAGCTGCTTGTTAGGCAGTATAGCCGACCTATAGAGTCTAAAAAGGAGGACATCTATAACGAATTCCATGCCCTTACCTTTAGTACTTTTAAAAAAGGCTTATTAGCTTTTAACGCTGAATTTAACGGCTATCTTGCTAAGCTTACTATAGCTAAAATAGATATAGATCCCTCTTTAATACTAAATCTATTCGTAGCGTTCCGTACTAGTACGTAGTGGTGGTTCAGGTGGTCAATTCATATCTATCTCTTTAGGTATATGGGTAGAGAGATTTTGGCCCCTAATATATTCCCTTTGTCGTGCGGTAGATACCGCACGACGACCCCTGTCCGACGCGCTTCGTTAGGTAGTTACCTAACAATCTATACTATTAAGTTACCTAACGATCTATATTATCTAGGTCCTAGTGATATATATATATTACAGTTATAACAGGTATTCCAATACTAGTAGTCTTTTCTGTTATCGATTAAGACTGCTAGGTATCAGCTGCCTAATTGCTATTATATAATGCTAGTTATACCATGGTTAGTAGGGGTGTATATAGGGTATATCTTTAAAGCCTGTAGGTAGGTATCTGCAGCGAGAGTTATATATAGGGGAGTGTCCTACGATATCTATCGTATAGTACTAGCTGTTTTAACGAGGGAGTTCTTATAGGGAAAGTATAGCGGTGATTTAGTTGTGCGCGTAATTTATACACGCGCTACCCTACGCTTATAGTCGCCTTTTTAGTGCTGGTATAATTAGGGGTATTAACAATAGTAAATCCGTAGGCAGAATGCCGTTTTCGTACCGAGGAAATAATAGATCTTATATAATAGAAAAAGAACAATAGGCAGGTAATCAAATAGATTCTATACGAATAATAGGCAGGTAATCGAATAGCTTCTGCGCCTGCTCTTATACCTTCTCTTATACTGTTCTCTTAGGGTAAAAAGGTCGCTTGCCTGCCCTTGCTACTTTATTCTCTTTCTTCCTCCTATATATAACAACTTTCATAATCTCTATTATGTTTGTTGCTTGCCGTTAGCCTCTATTTATACTATTGCTATTGTTTTGCCTTATTTTACAATATCCTTTTCGAGATAGCTGCCATTCGTATTCTTTATAATAATGTTAACTCGATACTGCTTATAGACGTCTTTAATATAGATGCCTATGTTAATTTCAGCTTGGTTAACGTATATAAGAACACTAATAGTACCTATTATATTATAGTAATCCAAACTATCGACTTATTTAACCGTAATCTTTTTATAAAGCTGGCATCCGATATAAGTTATCTCTAGGTACTTATTATACGATTGCTGCTAGACAGTACTTGCTATACGACACTTATTGCTTATAGATAGGATACCGAGTATGCTTTATACGCCCTACTGATAAAGGATGTCCTTTTTACCTTATATAAGGGTAGTAATAGATGGTAGAATAGGTAAGACATTTTAAAGTATATAATAAAATGTAAGTAATATTAGCATACTATCTTAATTACTTTATATAGTAAGTAATATATATTATATGCCTATTACTATTGTAAGATAACCTAAAGCACTAATTCTAGGGCTCCTTCGTCCTAGCTAACAAATAGTACAATATATATATAGAGTATTACTTTTAGGGGAAGAGGTTGGTCTATAACTATAGTACGATAACGCTATAGACGCTGTACTACCGCCGCCTATAGCCTATAATACCGTATAGTAGTCTTAAAGATAGTTGCTGTATAGGTAGTACTACGTTAACTTTATCTAGTACTATCTGTCGTCTAGGCTTTATTATATAACAAGATTCTAGCTATAAGGTCGTTGAAGTGCTGGATTTAGATAAGAAGGTGCTAGTAGATGTTAAGAAGGGGTTGTTAGAGCTGTCTAAAATGGCTAGTAAGGCGCTTATAGCCCTAGGTATGTCGCTAAGGGTAACTTAGATAGCTAGTAGATAGTAGCAGCTATAGTAGCCGTATAAAAATTAAGTTCGTATTATTCGCTGTCCATTGTTCTACATATGTTGTACAATATCCAGCCTAATCGCCAGTATATTGCTATTATTGCGGATTATTATTATATAATATATATCTATATCTAGCCATAGTACTTATATCTTCTATATATACTTCTATATAGATAGTTAGCTTGTTATTAGTTACTAAGTCTTTAAGTGTATTATTCAGAGTCTTCTTTGTTATAGTATCCGCTGGATTATCATAGCTATTGATCTAGCGAACCTCCCTGATTTCTTTCTTCTTATATAACTTCTATATTGCTAGAATATCTATTATTAGTCGCTTCTTAGTTATTATACCTAGCTTAACTAGATATTAGTATAGTAACCTTAAATTATAACATAGTACAGTTATAATCTTCGGCAAGCCTAGCGCTAATGTTAGTCGTCTAAGAGTTATTATTAGGGAGATACTGCTATCTAGCCTAGAGACTATACTATAGAGTTCGCTAGCCAGTATACTTTGGATTACCCTATAGCATTTTATCAAAGACTAGTAGATGATGTTCCTATAGATAGTAAAGCTACTAATTGTCCGATAGGTATCTCTGCCGGCTGTTATACAGTAGCTAGCCGAATCTATGTCCGTTTCTTTAGTAGCAAGAACAATTATTATACTCATCTATAAGGTTATATCCTTATTATTTGTAAATAAGCTATTAGAAAAGATAAAAAGCTTTATATCCTTCTAGTCTAGTAGTATATACTAGAGTCCCTAGGTAGTATTGTCTATCTGCTATTATAGTTGCTTATTAAGATTCTTAGTATTGTCCAATATAGGCTGTTTAATTTACACTGCTACTAATAAGTCGTATAATGCCTTAGGCTGGCAGATACTGGCTAAGTAGGCTCTTTTTACGCGTTCTAAAATACAGTATTAAGCCATATCCTCGGCATCTATATCCAGAATATTCATCTTATCAACTTAACCTTAGTAGGTAAAAATAATATCACTGTTATCAAACTTAAGTTATGCTTTATTAAACTTGATATTATAGTTGTATAATAGGATCGATGTTGGTTTTTTATAGAATTGCGCTTTTTAAAGTTCATCCTTTTTAAGCTTTGTAAATATTTTACTACTAAAAAAAGAGTATTATCTATCTATATAGCAGTAATTCCGAATGATATAGGATCCTTGCCGTTTAGTATATATAGTAGGCAGAGGTTATACGACGATACTTTCATTTTTAGCATAATAGTATAGTAGTTATAGTATATCTTAAACTAGAAGAGTCCTAATTCTACTAGGCTATATAGTAGCTTTTTAATAAGCATGTAAGTATCTACTAGATATTTGCCCGTCATCTCTTTGAGCAGTTATACAATGATCTGTTAGACTAAAGTATCTTTTAACTCGATATAGGCCTATATAATATCCTATAGAATACACTTTATACTAAGAGTCTTTATTAGTAATAGGCCTAGTATAATTATTAGCCATATACTTATTCGTTATACAGTAAGGGCCTATATTAGAATACTATTCTTTCTATCGTTACTAAATCCCTATATAACAAGTCTCGATTTCTTATATAGCTTCTCCTTATTGCCCTTTATCCCTTATACTATACAGGTACTATAGATACGCTGTATAGGCTGTTTCTATAGGTTAAATTTGATAAACTAAAAGACATTAGCGGCAATAAGGTTGTTAATCTCCTTTATATCCGACTCTTCAAACAGTACCCTAGGTATAGTAATAAGTCCTTTTGTTAAACGTACAAAATAAGCTATAGCGCTCTAACGGTTATAGCTTAGGCAAAACGGATTTCAGTTCTCGAACTACTAGATATATAGCTATATTCTGAGGGTGGACCCACTTTTGTGGATACCGCTGTCTTAGCTATATATTCCACTATATAGCCTAGAAATAGCTTTAAAAGGCTTTTCTATTTTTAGATTTATGCCCCACTTTTGTGGAGACAGTCTCCTTAGGCTGTATAAGCGCTAGAAAAAGCCTTAAAAGGCTCTTCTACTAGGTCACCTACCTACCCTGTACCTACCCTGCACCGCAGGAGCGAAAACAGAACTTATAGGAAAAGTCGTGCAGCTTACCCTGCAGCTTAGGTGGCCGTGAGTCGATTATTTAAAATCGCCAGCTTTTTGGTTTTTCGGGAAGGCGCTATGCACCTACTAAGGGGCTCCTGCTGTGTGGAAGGCAGGAATGGTCCCGGAGGGTATATGTAGGGAAGGAAATTGCGAAGCCTTACCTACTAGACTAGAAATCAAATTATACGTTACCTATAACTATAAGCCTTATAGGCCTATAAGACCCACTGAAAGCCGTGATATATAAGCTTAAAGCCCCTATAATATAGCGCTATAGCCTATAACTATACCGTTATATAAGGACTTTTATAGAGGGAATACAGTAAAGGGCCCTACTTTACTATATTAGCATATACCTAGGAAGTGCTATTTAGGCCATATCAACGCTGTTGCTGCCCCTACGTACCCTATACGACTACTACTAGTAGGCTATAGTGGTTACAGATCCTTATATAGGATTACCCATTCTAATAGGTTATGAGCCCGGATAGCCTGTGGGATAGTTATCGTTGGAGTCCAATTTCAAAGCGCTACCTCTGCCTATATATATAGGGCTATTTAAGCCTCTTATAGCTGAAAATATAGTACTATATTAGCCCTAAAAAGCTATATATTACATCTTATTGAAGGCTATTTAAGGACTAAAGAGCCTGAAAATCTAGAAGGAGAAATCGCTAAGAAATCTAAGTCCTATAGTATTGACGAGCATTTAGGGCTCTTATACACTTAGGCTAGTATACTTACCTATACTAAAAGACCTTTCTACTTATAGCTAGAAGTAGAAAGGCTAGCGTTTTAGAATTTCTAGCGCTAAAGACCTATATTTCCCTACTATGGAGCCCTTTCTATAGATATATCTATAGGCGGTAGTTAAGTCCCTACGTCGAAGTCTCTAGTCCCTATCTTAGAGCCTAGTTTAGAATTTTTACTAGAAAGCCCTACTAAGTAGCAAGTAGGCAGCGCTATAAACCTACTAAGCGCTAAGACTAGCCTAGAAAATCACTACTATAATTAGTAAGCTAGCTAATTAGCTTTAGTGAACTGGAAGCTAATTAAGTGCTTTAGCTAGCACTATAAAGTAAATAGTAGCCTATTTATAATAGCGGATCAAGCTAAAGGGAAGGGTATAGCGCCTAAAAAGGCTAGTAACCCAGCTGATCTAGGGCAATCTTCTAGGCCTCCACCACCTATACGAACCCTATTAGAAGATAAGGAAGATAGCGAAGACTATAGCGAGGTTATAGAAGTCCTAAAACAGCATATAAAATCTTATGAGCGAGTTATAGCTAGCCAATCTAGTGATATAAAAACACTACTTTTAAGTCTAAATACCCTAAAAGCCTCTGTCGAGGATAGCGTTAGCGCTATAAAGAATATATCTTCTACTTTAGCTTCTCTAACTAATAGTAGCAATGCTGCTGCTACTGGAAAGACTAGCTATAGTCCTAGATTTGATCCTTTTAGCGGTACTATAGATTTAGATTCTCCTCCACGTCCCCCTAGGAAAGAGCCCCATCTAGGGCCGGCTATAGATAATACAGCTACTAGTAATTTAGACCCCCCTATAGATATAGGGTCTAAGGAAGGCTTTAAGGATACTATTACTAGTAGTATAGTAAAGGAGCTTTCTAAAAAGGCCTATACTATACCGGACGATAGTAAGCTTAGCGGGGAAAGCAATTTTGAACAGTGGATTCAGGCTTTAAGTATAGTGCTAAGAGCGTTAGGGATATCTAATTTTTTAGAAAACCCTGATATATCTAACACTTATAGCGACTCTGATCAAGCTGTTCTTTTAATGCTTCTACGTGATAGCTTATCTAGTAGCCCTAGGGCTGCTATATCGTGGATTTATATACCTTCTAAGGCCTTTAAGCTGCTTGTTAGGCAGTATAGCCGACCTATAGAGTCTAAAAAGGAGGACGTCTATAACGAATTCCACGCCCTTACCTTTAGTACCTATAAAAAAGGCTTATCAGCTTTTAACGCTGAATTTAACGGCTATCTTGCTAAGCTTACTATAGCTAAAATAGATATAGATTCCTCTTTAATACTATATCAGTATTTTAAAGCTCTAGAATCTAAGTTTCCTAGCTGGGTATCACGCCAAAAGAGCTCTATAAGACAGGCTAGAATGCTAGGTCTTATAGCATCTAGCCTTCACATAGAATATCTAATAGCTGATATTCTAGAAGAATCTAGGAACCTGGCTATAGAGGCGTATAGAGCAGCTTATATAGCTAATAGCTCTAATTCAACCCCTAATTCAAATTCTAACCCTAGTAAGAAGGGTAAAAATAAGAAAAAGGGTAAGAAGAAGACTAGTTATAATATTAAAGGGCAGAATTATAGTGCTAAAAGTGCCGAACAGGCCTCCTTTATGCTAGGGTCCTATAACCTAGCTATAGAAGAAGAAGAGGAATCCGACTCTAGTTCCAATTCTAGTTCTTCTAGCGATTCTAATACCTAATTAGCACAGCTATTAGCGTTAAAAGGGTATAAGAAGCGTAAGGACTTTAAAGGAAAAGGCCTAAAAACCTCTTCTAATAACAAGGCAAAATATAAAGATAATCAGCCTAGAAGACGCCCTAGAGACCCCGCTCTTTATAACAGTTGGCTATATAATACGGGATCTACAGACCATATCAGTAATAGTAAAAAGCGGTTTACTACCTTTACGCCTAACACAGGCCAGTTACGCCCTATTAACACTGGAAATGGCCCTGTAAGCCCGGCTGGTATAGGCTCTATTATACTAGAAGTATTATCTAGAAAGGCCCCCCCTACCTATACTAAATTAGTATTAGATAACGTTTTATACCTACCTAATAATGATATAAATATTGTTAGTAGGGTTAGGCACTATGATTCGGGAGGTTGCCTTATAAAGGAAACCCTTTACGGGGGTGATAGACGCTGTATAGCTGTACTAGACTTTAAGAAATCAGGATTTTTTCTTGACGTTAAAGGCAGCTCTAAGCCTATATTACATGCAAATTTTGCTTTTCCTTTAGGCCTTTCTAGTTATACTACTAAAAGTATAGAGCCGCAGCGTAATAAGATAGTGGTGGAAATTCCTTCTAATTCTATTAGAAAGGAAGATTATAGACCTATCATAGAGGATGCTATAGTATCCGAAGCTATAGAGCCTAATAAGCGCTATAAGCTAAGGAATTCTCCGGTTAAGGGTACTACTTTAGAAGGTATAGGACCTTCTTTAAGGGGGAAAAGGCCCTGTAGGCCTATAGAGCCCTTAGCCACTGCCAAGGCCCCCTATCAAAGTCCCCGTGAGACTAGGGAGCCTAAGCCCTTAACTGGCACTGGAGACCTGCCCTATGTGCTAAGAGAGCCAGTTATAGAGGGGAATAAAGTAGTAGAAAAGGCTATATCTAGCCCTACTTTAAAGGAGCCTAATATAGGTCAGCGAGATTACTATAATCTACTTAATTTAGCTAAATTGTGGCATGTTAGGCTAGGCCATATAGGCCTACGTCTTTTGAAAAAGACCTCTAGTATTACTAAAGGGCTGCCTAATTTTGATAAAATAAAGGAAGCTGATTTTCACTGCTCTAGCTATGATCGAGGTAAAGCAGTGAGAAGGGTTAGTAAGGCTTTAATACCTGACCTACCTAGGGTCTTAGACTTAATAGAGGGCGATACTGTTAAAATTAGGCCTAGGCCTTATAATAGAAACCCTATAGTCTTACTTCTAGTTGACCGTAAAAGTAGGTATAAGTGGGTTTTTAACCTACCTAATAAATCAGGCCCTATAGTAGCTAACGCTGTTAAGGGCTTTTTTAGGGGCCTAAGGAATGGATTTGGTAGATATCCTACTAAATTCCACTTTGACGGAGGCACTAAAATAACTGATTTATTAACTACTTGGTTAGCTAAAAGGGGTATTAAATTTAGCACTTCTGCCCCCTATATCCACGAGCAGAACGGCTTAGTAGAACGATTAGTTAGAGTTATACTAGACCGTATAAGGTGTACTATTCTTAGTAGCGCTTTACCCTAGTATTTATAGTGCTTTATACTGGAGGCTATAGTGGAATTAGTTAATAGTACTGCTATAACTAATAAGGAAACCACTCCTTTCTAGGCGCTATTTGACGAGCTAGAGCCTGGTATTCTACATATACCTAACCTAGAGCGCTATAGGGCTATAGGCGCTAAAGGAGAGGCTATTATACCTCTAGAAAAACGGTCTAAATTGTTAAAATTTACCTCTAGAACGGAAGAGTGTAAATTACTAGCGGTATTAGGTTCTAAGACCTACCTAGTTTATATACTGTCTAGAAGAGCAGTACTTAAAACCTCTACTTGTCGGAACTAAGGCACAGGTGACGTTCGGCATCGGGTAATCGCGGCGTTCAGAGCTTTAACGAGCTCTGATTAGCAATACGAATACGGGGTTCATGATAATAGCTTATAGCACTCTTTCCAAGCGCTAATAGCTCGATCCTAATAAGCTATCGCTCTGTAATTAGTATGTTTAATACAACGATTATATCCGATCGTTGTGCATAGTATTTATAATAGGGACTGTCCTAACAAGGTAGTTAGAGCAGATAGACTTTAATTTACCGATTGATTTACCTTTTGGTTACCCCTTTATATATATATATAGAGACTACCGACACTGGTCAGTATTGCTAGTAGGTAGTATAGAATAGTAAAGTAGATTAGTAGATCTGGCAAAAGCTTATATTATAAAGGTAACGGTTAACCTAACTAGTCTGAAAACGTAGGATACTAGAAAGGGAGAGCGAATAACCTTATACTACTTCTACGAACGCTTAGTTCGATCAGAGGATCAACTAAGACAATAATCATCGTTACTTTATAAGTCGGCGATTTATAACAACAAAATGGCGCCTATACCCGGCCTTATAGAGCTTATACAAGCTTTAAAAGAGATTAAATTAGAAAGCTATATTCACTCTTTTGACCTATCTCTTTTCTTATAATACCCCCCGTTTATCAAGCTAAAGAGTGTAGATATAATACTCCTTAACTTGTAGATTCTTGATTTTATTACTCGGATTAATAACGACTTAACTAGTTATAACCTTTATACGGCTTTTTATACGGATTTCTATAACTAGGATATAGAAGACTGGGCGAAAGGGCTTCTAAAGCTTAAAGTAGTACTATAAAAAGCCCTTATTAACAAGTCAGTACCTGTTAAAGGGGTATTCGGAGCTCCTTTTAACGCTAGACTTATTATACTTGCCTATATGTCAGAGGAAGACTTTATACCCCTACTTACCAAATCCTATAAAGACAGCTTGAAGGAGCTTTTATCGCGATAACCGTCTTACTAACCAGAAATACAAGAAGAACGGTTAATAATAATAGAGACTACAGAGACCCGTTTTAAATAACCTACTTTACAAACACTATACGCTAAGACAGTACGTATAGGAAGTACTGATTATATATACCTTCTACCTGTTAAAGGCCAGGTTTAGAATATTAATAGTAAGTCAGTAAGCACCTTTACAAAGTCATAGGATAAGTAGGGAAACTATAGCAGCAAGGATACCGAGGTTTTGGACAATAAAGTTAAGTTCTTCCTATAGTAGTGCTGCTCCCTGTAGATAGAGCATGGTCAGCTCTATTATATATTCCCTTTAATGTTTTCTAGGCGTATAAGAGATTGGTACATATAGTATATATTAAACAGAACGTCTTTTACTACTATATATAGTTACCTCTAGGGATACTTCGTTAATAAGGTAATATACTTAGAATGCTTTAATAAATAGAGCATAATTACTTTTAATATAGTATCTAATGCGCCTAAGAACTCTAGAAAGTTAAAAATAGATATCCTTAAAGTGCTATTCGAGAAATTAGTATAGTTATAGAAGAGCCTTGGTATAAAGTACAACGACGAAATGCTAGTTCCTATGCTAATTCGAGTAGTAACTAGCGTATCTGGGCTTAGTAGTGCGCTGTTAAAGCCAGAACTTAACTTTAATAAGCTCTGCTCTTAACTCCGAATAGCCCTTGCTATTTATATACGGAAAAAGGGCTTATTAGCGTTTATAATAGACTGATAATACAATAACCAAAAGTACAGCTAAGTATAGGATAGCCTGATAAGAAGGGCTTAGGTATAGAATATAAGCTACTAGAAGAGAGGTAAAGAGGTAAAGCAGACCTGCTGTTGGATCTGCAGGGGAGAAGGTTGCCGATCTATAAATCACTTAAAGGCTATTTAAAATAAGCAGAAGAAGTAGTGGTTAGAGAGTTATAGAATTATATAATTAAAGGATAAGGGTTGCTACTAAGCCTTTTTAGTTGATATAGAAGGATCGGATTCTAAAGAGGAAAATAAGCGGCTAACGTAGTACTTAGTTGATAATTCTAAGGAAGAATCCAGTAATAAAGATATAAGACTAAGCGTAGTGTATTATATAGCGACCTACCTTTAAGAAGACGCTTTTAAACACTTAATTACTAGGTATAATCCTGGATTAACCCTGCTAAGTAAGTAGTTAAACCAGATTTTTATGCTTAATAGATATTCGGCAGAAGAATTCTAAGGTATCCTGCCGGATATAGGAGCGGCGGATGTCTTAACCGCCAGGTTTAAGCAGTTCCTGGCGTAGACGCTAGCTCCCTAGGCTTATACTTAACCGAAAACAAGCCGGCGAAATGTCTATTGTCTTTAGTAGCAGCGAGCTACTAAAGTCCCTTAGTACTATAAGCATAGACACCCCTTTCGGTATAGTAACGTTCTATATATTAGATCTATAAACGCCTTTTCTACTATGCCTTAAGGATATAGATAACCTTGGCATTTACCTAAATAATATGGATAACAAGCTTAGGAACGATAAAACGGGAGTGTGTATCTAAGTAGCCTGTAAATAGGGCTATCTGTAGATGCTAATTTAGGGTTGCAAAATTGTAATAGCCACTTACTTTGCTGGACTAGATAAGCTGCTAGAGTATTAATTGACCGAAGCTACGCTCTGGTAACTCTATCGACGATTTAGCTACCCTAGGGCTAATAAGCTTTATAAAATCCTAAGCTATAACTACCGGGATGTTGATATAGCAGCTATCAAGCTGCTAAACGACAACTGCCACTATTATTAGATTAAAGGAGCGGTATTTTAACGCTTTTGATTCTTGCTTTAAGTATATAATAACTTCTCTTTTAATAAAGAGATGTTAGTAGATATAGTCGACTTAGTAAGCTGCAAATGCCTTTATATAATTAACTCTGCTATGTTATTTTAGGTAGTAAGGTTCCTAAATGCATAGATAGTAAAGGAAATGTAGAAGTGCTTAAAGGAGTACTAGATCGACACCTACCTTAGCCTACCTGATATCTTATACTACGACTAAGGGACTAACTTTATAGCTAAGGAGTTCTAGGTAGAAGCTAAGCTTACTAGGATTACTGTTTGTATTATCCTAGTTAAGGCTTACCAGTTAATCGGGCATCTAGAGCGCTATTATGCGCTACTATACAGGGTATATAAGATCATCTTAGAGGAAACGAAGGGTATAGTCTTGCTAGAAGCCTGCCTCTAAAGCATAGTAAGCGTAGTTAACAATATAGCTGGCCTAAACAGACTTGTGCTAACGCTACTGGTCTTTAAAGCGTATCTAAGATTTAAAATGGATTCGCCCCCTTCTCTAACGTAAATATAGCGTATAAGAGCAGTATAAGCTATAATAGCTAAGCTATAAAGAATCAGAGACTGGCAAAAGATCAACGATGTATTAGTATAGTATAACAGGCCAGATATAACCGATATATTGCCGCTTTTACTCCTCTTAGGAGTAGAGGTTCTAGTATATAGAGAGTATAAGGGGTGGTAAGGGCTCTATAAAGTGCTTAATGTAACTAATATAAAGGTTATAGTTGATATGGCAAATAGACTAGTAACCTTTTGCAATATAGTGGTTAAGCTGTATAACCAGCTTACTAAGCTCTTAAGCGGTAATAGTAAAGTAATAGGTAATTAGGAAGAGTACTAATCGGCGTCCTAACCGCTTAAGTACCCTGCCCTACTGTAAGGTAGAAGATGCGGTAGACCTTTAGGGGCAAAAAACAAAGCAAGCCGAAACCCTAACCCTAAAAAGCGCGTTATACGTTTAAGGGCAGTGTAATATATATCCGAAAAAGAAAAGAAGGACTATACTTTAGCCGTTAAACTCCGAAAATAAGGAGTAATTACGGCACCTGGAGCTCCCTTTGAGCAGTTAGACGCTAAAGAAATAGAGTCCCTGATCGAAACAGGGGTACTTAAGGTAGTACCCTAGATGCCGGATCTTAAGGGGATCTGTATCTTTAGATACAGGCTTATAAGGGAAGTTAAAGAGAAGTATATGCCTTACCTGTATAAAAAGTCACGCCTTATAGTATAGGGCTATAGTAATACCGATAAGAAGAAAATACTTATATAATCGCTAACGATCTAACGATGCTTATAACGTCTGCTCCTCGCCCTAGTACTAATACTATGATTATAGCTCGACTATATGATTATAATACGCGATATTATATAGGTATATATATAGTTATAGTTAGAGCTAACAAGGCTGATCTATATAAGGCTGCCCTATAAGCTGCGCTATAATTACCTAAAGGGGTATGTTATACGTATTAGGAAACCTTTATATAGGATCGCTAAGAGCGGTCTTTACTGGTTCCTAATGTATATATAATAGTATAAAGAGCGTATATAAATAGGCAGTTCCCCTTATAATCCCTACCTCTTATTAACTAATTTAGGCGAGTACTTTGGCATTATAGTGCTGTAAACGGACAATACCCTTAACCTTAGTACTAAGGAATTTCTCTAGAAAGAGGAAACAGAGCTCTAAAGAGTAGGCTTTTAGGTAAAGCCCCTAACGATTTTGGCAGCCAGAGATTCCGGCGATTTTAACAGCTATAGGGTAGAGGTCTAAGACGACTACCTTATTGTACGATAAAAGGGATAGGCCAGAAAGCTATAACTTGTCCTTACTAGAAGGTCTGTATACCCTAAGCGGAAGAAGGCGTATGTAGAACAGCAAGCGTATAGAGCATATATTGCTTTAATATACTAGCTAGAGGCGGCATTCGACTATACCTATATAGTATAAGCTATTAAGCTATAGTAAGCGGACGTTGATACCTTAAACAAGTAAATTTAGTAGTAAATTGATAATCCTGAGTGTAGGTTGCGCTATATTTCTCTTAACCTAAGTACCCTTAAGCTCTTTATATTTATTAATAGCTCTTTTGCTAATAACTAGGATCTAAGCTTATAGATTAGGTTTATAATTGTTCTTAGGAACGAAAGTACTAATAAGTAAAGGACGATATTTCGGCTATATAGTAACGTTGTATACTAGTCCTTTATAAAGTGCAAGTAAGTAACCCGGAGTATACTGGCTAGCGAGATTTATAGGATAAGCCAAGGCTTCGACGTTACTTACGTTTTTAATCGAACGCTTAAAGAGATCTATAAACGCCTTAACCTAGGTGTAGGTCTACCTTTGGTTCTTTATACCGACTCTTTTAGCCTTTATAAGTGTTTGGTCAAATTAGAAAGTATAACTGAAAAGCATTTAATGATTAATGTAATGGCGCTTTATAAGAGCTATAAGAGTAGGGAAATCGAAGAAGTATCCTGGATTTATAGTAACGATAACCTATTAGATGCAATAACAAAGGCAGTGCCTAATAAGGTACTAGGAACGTTAATTTCGACCAATGAAATTGATATATACGTAGAAGGCTGGGTCGAACGTGCGGTTTATATATAGAGCAGTGCTAATATTAGCAGTAATACGCTGTAATAGCGGTGCGTAGCAGCAATATAGTTGTACAACTATATGCTAGCTGCTATTAAGAGAAGGAAGAAAGTTAAGGGAATAGATGGATATAGTATAGGGAGTATATAATGCGATAATTAGAAGAGTATAAGCGGAATACGATATGGCAAAGTAGAAACTTTTAATTATAGGGGATGTGTCCTTAGGCGTGCAAACAACGTACTAATAACCGTTTAAACTAAGCTTACTGTCCTATAAATACTAGCTTGATAAAGCGTAGGATGGCCTGTTTAGCCTCCTCTTTCCTCTTTATCCCTGATATTATGTGTATACCGGTATTACTACTGTTTAGGAGGGCCTGATCCTCCTTCTATACCTATAGGGTATAGCGAGTATCCTAGTGCTAATTGCTAAGCTCTTAAATGCTAGATTAGTAATATATATTAAGCGGATAATATAGTAATAAACACTTACTGATATAAGATAACTAGGATCGATATATTGTACTAGGAAGCAGTGTGCTATAGGCTTAATCTCTACTAGGCTAGGTGTAACATTAGCTATAAGCCTATAATATAGCAACGAAAGTGCATTTAAGCGGAGGATGTACTTATATAGGGCGGCAGCTATAGCCCGAGCTATAGCTCTGGCAGTGCCGGCTAAGCGGCCCGATATACAGCTCGTCCAGTACTATAGCTGGGTTTTTGCTATTTAAGGCCGAGCGGAGGTACCCTAGGTAGTAGGATACGCGCTTTATACTAGTAATGCGTGTACAATGCTATATCGCGACTAATAGGCAAGTATTAGGAACTATATCTAAATAGCTAATAAAGATAACCTACTATACTAATACTGGGACTAGGCTATAACTTAGCTATTACCCTTAGAGGGTATGTGCGAAGTAGCTATTATACTAATAGTTAGATATAGTAATAGGAGCTTAAAGCAAGTATATAAACCTTCGTTCTTTTTGCCCCTACCTTCTATATCCTCCTCTTCCTCTACTACTTCTTTATCTTCTTCTTCTTCTCCTTCTTCTTCTTCTTTTTCTTCTTCTTCTTTAGCCTTAGCCTTAGCCTTAGTATATAAAGCTATATAAGCGGATAACGCTGCTTCTTAAAAGGCGGCTAAGCAAGTATGTTAGTAAACAACAAGTATAAGGAGCAGACGATAGAACATACTAGAAACAATAGAAGGGACGGCATTGCCAATATCATTGATAATAGCAGCGGCGGCAGCGCTAGTAGGCTCGGCGGCAGTAGCCTTGGCAGCAGCGGCAGCGGCGGCGCCGGCAGGCTCGGCAGTAGCAGCCTTAGTAGTAGCGGCAGGTGCAGCGGCGGCATCAGCGGGCTTAGCAGGCTTAGTAGCAGCGGCACCTAACGCTTTATCGAGTAAAGGCAACGCCTCTATACGTATGAAGAACGTGTCTAGTATAGCAGCGACGTTACTAAATAACAATACTTGATTTAAGTTAGTATATAAGCAATGAACGGCAGTCCCTATACTTGCTAGCATACTTATTAGTATTGTTATTACTACTATTATTACTGTTATTACTGTTATTACTGTTATATAAGGGAAGAGGAAGCCCGAGCTATAAGGGCAGTACGCCCTCTCTATATATATAGAGGAACAAGGAGCCTATAGGTAAAGAGCACTGTAATACTAACTTCCTCTGTGAGAATAGGGGCAGTGGAAGTAGGTGGTGAAAGTGCTTAATTGCTTGATAATCTATCTAGCTATTTGGTGGTGAGGAAGATGGTGATATATACCCTCTTTTTCACCATCTGTTATTTGTTCTACGCTATTCCTATTACTGGAGACCTTGCGGTACTATTCCTAATAAGGAATAGTGTTATTCTAGCTCAACGCTAGTGTACTAGCTTGAGACCTAGGCTTGTCTCATCCTATATATTTATCCGATATTTATTTAGTCTTAGACTGAATAGGATAAGCTAGATATTTGTGTTTAGCATAAGACTTATACAAGATTTGTGCATTTGGCCTTGTAGGTAACTAAGCATGTGTCCCTGGGACTGCAGCCTTATGAATGTCACACGGCAAGGCTATGGTATTTGCTAGATATTCTAACATACCCCTTAAAAGTTATATATATAATCCTAGATATAGAATCTTTTATAGAAAGGAATGTATAGCAAGGGAAAAAACAAAAACCCCGTTATAATTATAAGTATATACTTATATAGAAAATAGGCAAAAACCATATTATACTAAGCTATAAGTAAAGCGGAATTACCAGCTTAGGCTTATCGTATTTTAGTAGAATTAATTGCTAAACCACGGACAAGACTTTTATATATATGTATATATACACACATACTTATATAGAGATGCTACCTATCTCTATGTATTACCCCTAAGCCTATTAATCAGAGTATGCTCTTCTTAGTAGTATAAGAAGAGTGTTATTCTTCTAAGGTCATATTCGCTTGTTTTATAAATCCCTTTATCATAGTACTATTTAGGCTATTAGTTAACCAGTCTACAAGATTTTGCTTAGTTGGCTGGTGTACTAATTTCAGCTTATTGTCTCGTACTACTTCCCTTATATAGTGATAAGTTATATCTATATGCTTTGCCCTTTTATGAAATTCAGGATTTTCAGCTAAGGCTTGTGCCCCTTTATTATCTATGTAGATAAGGGGTATAGAAAGTGGCTTATTAGGCATGAATATATTCCTTAAGTAGGAATAGACGTATTAAAGATATATTGCCTCTTTAGAAGCATCTTTTAACGCCATATATTCTGCCTCTGTACTAGAGGTAGCTACTGTTTTCTGAACTTGTGAATTCCAGCTAATGCAATTAGCCGTGGTATTATTTATATCCTAAAGGCTGAAAATATAGCCTGTAGTAGACCTTCTAGTATCTAGATCAGCTGCCTAGTCTGAATCTGTATATCCTATGATCTGTAAATTTCCTTTGTAGTTATATTTTATTCCTAGATTTGGGAACCTAATTAGGTAACCCTATAAATATTCTAGGGCATCGAAGTGCTCTTTACTAGGATTACTAGCAAATCTAGAGCATAGTATAACGTTATAGGAAATATCAGGGCGAGTCTTTAAGGCTAGGTATAGAAGTGATCCTACTTCTTGCTGATATCTTTTTATTTCAGCTTTAGTAGCCTGGCCTTTATTTTTTCTTAATGCCACGTTATTACTAGGCTTAAGCCTTGGTTTATATATATATTTGGAATAGGGATTCTTCTCCTATATAGTAGAGGAGTCTTGTTTTAAGCAGTGCTTGCTTAGTATTTTATTTGTATAACCATGTTGATTTATTTCTACAGCCTTGTTTTCGTAGTCGATTATGATCTTATTACCTAGGTAATCAGTTAAGTTATCTAATGGTTCTATTTTTAGATATTAAGATACCACTTTTTCAAAGGTATTAATAATATCTTTATTTGGCCCTACTACTAGTAGATCATCTATATAGCTTGCTATTATGATTTTCTTTGTTAAGTGTATAAATACTCCTTTATCATAAGGTAGTATATAAAAGCCTAGCTTGTCTACTAATATAGAAGACATATGCTTATAGAATAACCTAGGGCTTTGTTTTAACCCATATAGTGCTTTATTTACCTTAGCCACCTTACCCCTGTATTTAGGATTATTATATACGCCATAAAGTAGTTCTGTATATATTTCATAATCTATTTTAGCATGTATAAATGCTAGGCGTATATTATATTGTTGGAATATATATCCTAGATTTAATCCTAGAATTAATATAGTATGCCATACTTCTGTTCTGCACATAGTGCTAAACGTTTCTATATAATCAACACCATAGACTTGATTAAAGCCTTATATTACCCAACATACCTTATATCTAAAGGTCTTTTCTTTATTAGTTATATAGTAGTCTGGTATAAAGCTATTTTAAATTGCTTTCTTTTTAAATACCCAATGTCCTCTTATAGCTTGTTTTCCTTTAGGCAAATCTGTTATTGTATAACAGCCTTCAGACTCTAGGTCCTTGACTTCATCTATAGCTGCTAGTTGCCACTATTTATTTTCTAAAGTTAGCATAGCTTCTTTATAGCTAGCTAGTTCTATATCTGTATTTATTAAAAGGATATATTCAGCTTTATCCTTAGTATTAAATTCGGTTTATAGATATAATATTGTAGTATCCCTTAAGGTTAAGAGGATACTATATTCTTCCTTATTAAAAGGAAGTTCTGGTAGCTCGACTACTATTTCTTGATTTGTAGTAGGAAAATTGTTATTATCTTCTAGCATATTATTAGAGCGTAGTCTACTAGAGATAGGCTCTTGTTCTTCTCTTTCTTTTTCTTTTATTGAGGAAGAGATTGTTTCTGATAATTGTTTTTGTATTATTCTATCTTCGTTTTCTTCTTCTATATTTCCTAGTAAAGGAGGAAGAGGACTATCTTGCTTATTTAGTAGCATATTGTTTAGATAGTCCTTCCTAGGTAGGAATTTTCCTTCTAGGATTTTTACATCTCTTACCTAGATAAGAGTATGTTTCTTTATATTATATATTTTATAGTGGTTATTCTCTATAGAAGAGTAACCTACTAGAATTCCAAAGTCTTTCCTTGTATCTAGCTTATTTTTTATTATGCCTTCATTACTATAGAGGCATATTGAACCCTATATCTTTATATTGTTAATATAGGGCTTCTTATTATAGAAAATCTCCCACGGGGTTTTATATTCTACCCCCTTATATAGTATGATATTATATAGGTATGTTACTGCTAGTAAGGCTTCTCCCTATAGATATAAAGGAGAATTAGCCTTATATAGCATTGCCCTTACTTTATTAAATAGGGTAAGATTTATTCTTTCTATTAAGCTATTAGGCTCTTTAGTATATAGAGGAGTAAGAAGGTGTTTTATTCCGTATTTTGAAAGGGCTATAGTAAATCTTTCGTTGATATATTCTCCTCCGTTATCTGTAAAGAACTCCTTTATTTTCCTTTTTTCTATATTTCTCTTTTCTAAAGAAGTGTCTTTAGGGGTAGTATTTTCTACCTTTGCCTTGAAGTATTCAAAGGCTTTATATGCCTTGTCTTTACTACGTAGTAATTTAACAAAGGTGTATCTACTCTTCTTATCTAGAAAAGTAATATAGTACTTATATTTATTAAAAGTACTAGGAGTTATTGGACTACCTAGGTCACTATAGATTCTTTCTAGGATTTGATAGTCATTCTTATTAATTGCTTTCTTAAGTCTTTTCTTAGAAGACTTAGCTAGATCGCAGGTAATACAGGTAATATCTTTATTATAAGCGCGAATAATATCGGCACTTATTATTATATTTTTTGTTTTTAAGAGCTGAACAAGGGTACCTATATTTAGGTGGCCTAATCTCTTATGCCAGTTAAACAACTTTGTTATTTTCAAAGGCAGAGAAGCGGTATTAAAATCTCTAAGATTAGTAGATAAATCTAAGTCTTTTTCAAGATTTATTTCTTGTTCTTTTTCTTGTTCTTGTTCTTGTTTAGTAACAATAGTATTACCCCCTACAATGTTATTCGGGTTTATAGAGGTTATATGTTGTATTACTCTACTAGCTAGCACGTTATAAGAAGAAGATATAATATCTACATTTATAGAATAGAGATCTTCTTTATTTCTATATCCCTCTATAGATATTTCCCTACTTATTTTATCATATAGCTGGACGGTATCTTTGCTAGTATCAAAGATAACTAGCTTGTCTTTCAGTTTAGGGACTGATATTAGGTTAATACCTAGTTCTGGTATATAGTAGACCCCTTTAATAAGGTCTACCTTATTAGTGTCCTTATATTTTATAAAGATATCTCCTTTACCCCTTACTAGTAATTCCCCTGTGTTACCCTACTTAACGCTTTTACTTATATTCTTATATAAGTGAAAGTAGCTTATATTGCAAGTGGTATGTATTGTAGCAGCAGAGTCTATAATAAAGGAGGTATTTTCTTTTTTATTTTTTCTTTCTAGACCTAGGATCTTCTTTTTAATAGTCATATAAATAGGGGCTTTATTAGTTCTATTGTAAGTAAGACTAGTAGAAGAGTAAATTGATTTCCAAAGTCTATATATAGTACTATAATATGATGAGAAAAGGAAAGATAGAAAAGAAAGAAGAAAAAGGAAGAGTAAATAAATACCTCTTAATTCCAAAGGATATCTTCCTATTCGATCTAGTTTCTTAGTTATTAGTACCTTTCCCCTTTGTTATAAGGGGCTATAGTAAATAGTAGGGGAACTTACCCCTGCTTTCTTAATTTTATCTAAGGCTTCTGCTATTGTTTTTTCTCTTTCTTCTTTATCTATCTCTATTTCAGAAGAAGGACCTGCTATACAAGCAGTAGAAGAAGAAGGGCTAGCAGCAGAAGAAGACGAAGGTAGTATAGGAAAGCCGGGATAATACCTAGGAATAAATCCACTAAGGCCCTTATTAGTAAGATGCATTACCTTCTCTTTTTCTTTTCTTTTGCCCTAATTTTCTTCCTTGTTAGAGGAGGATTCTAGCTTTGCTATCTAGGCAAGAAGAGCCTGCTTTTTCATCCTCTTATTAGTAGAAGACCCCTGTTATCCTTTCCTCTTTGTTATTTTCCCTTTATTATTAGGGGGTGTTTTCTTAGAAGAAGAGGAAGAAGAAGCAGCAGTAGGGGAATTCCACTAAGAGGGTGCCTTTTCTGGATGAAGGAAGAAGTAGTTGTTAGTATTATAACCTGGCTTTTTGCAGTTACTGTAGTGACTGGTCTTATTGCTTTTCTCCTTATTTAAAAGGAGGGCGTGTTTTTTGCCGTTCTTTTTTATTTCTTGCGAGGTATCGAGGAGGGCTGTAATATAGGACTAGAGTATATAGGCGTTGCTATTGCCCCTAAAAGCCTGTTTAATATTCTCCCTAAACGTATGGTAGTTGTAGGAGAGCCTATCTAATAAAATAGATATATAGGCTAGATTAGGCAGGGAGATATTGTTAATTCTAAGGCCTTCTGATATAGCCCTAAAAGAAGAGAGATATCTCTCTATATCCCTAAGGAAGTTAGTAAGCCTAATAGCCTATAGTTAACTAAGAAGAAGGAAGCCTGTAGAAATACCATAGGGAGAGTAGTTTTGTTGCAATATCTCCTATATTTGTTTTACCCCTTTTTAGCCTTATAGCTCTATCGTTATTGGGTTGTTAACGGTAAGCTGGAGCATAACAATAGTATAGCTGTTAAGGGGGTCTTGGTCTTCTAGGTTTTCCCTAATAGCCCTTATTATTTAGGTATATTCTAGAAGAACCTAGATTCGTAGGGACTATACTTGGTAGTTATTCTCCCCTTTTAGCTTAGGAATCTTGAATTTCTCAATATCTATAAGCTGGAAACGCTAAGGGGTTGCCCTAGAAACAGTAGTAGCAGTAGTAGTAATCGAGCTTTATTTAGCCATTTTTTCTGCTATTTTTTATTGTAGTATAAGGGGAGGAAAGTGGTTGAATTCGTGGAATTTGAAAAAGGCAGCTCTACTAGCGTTGTACTGCAAAGCTTAAATCTATAGGTTATAGGGGCGGTTATCGACTAAGGACGTGGCTGTACCGTTATGCTAAGAATTTTTACTATAGAGCGATGCAGGGTTGTCGAACTTGGAAATTGACGTTGTTGTTAGATATATATATTGAAATCGACAGCGTAGTCTTATTGATCGAGGGCTTAGAGGGAATTGACAGGATAGTATAATGGTAAAGCGGCTAGCCTAATATTGAAAAAAGGAGCTTGTTTAATTCGAAAGGGCGTAAAGAGGGCGATTTTATCGATAAAAGGGCGATCTATAGGGCCAGCTATAGATGTTGGAATTGGAGAAGCACAGGGAACAACATTGTACTTGTCTATAGCCAAATATAGGTAGTAGGTAATGCAAAGGGGTTTTGATTGATTTGTATTGTGCGACGAGAAATTGATCTGAATAGCGTTGTACTGTTATGCAGCCAAATTTATATAGAGAGCGATAAAGGGCGGTTTTTGTCGATTTCAACGAAGTATGGCGAGAGGAAGCGCTAGGCTTATAACCTGTAAGAATAGGGGCAGTGGAAGTAGGTGGTGAAAGTGCTTAATTGCTTGATAATCTATCTAGCTATTTGGTAGTAAGGAAGATGGTGATATATACCCTCTTTTTCACTATCTGTTATTTGTTCTACGCTATTCCTATTACTAGAGACCTTGCAGTACTATTCCTAATAAGGAATAGTGTTATTCTAGCTTAACGCTAGTGTACTAGCTTAAGACCTAGGCTTGTCTTATCCTATATATTTATCCAATATTTATTTAGTCTTAGACTAAATAGGATAAGCTAGATATTTGTGTTTAGCATAAGACTTATGCAAGATTTGTGTATTTGGCCTTGTGGGTGACTAAGCATGTGTCCCTGGGACTGCAGCCTTGTGAATGTCACACGGCAAGGCTATGGTATTTGCTAGATATTCTAACATCCTCCCCCTCTACTATTGTTCCTTACTATTGTACAATCTATTGTTCTGACTTTAAGCTCTTATTACGCAAACCTATTGTTAATTCCTCTATATAGAGTAAAGAGCTTACTAATCCTTATACACAGTTGTATATACAGTCTACCCTTTTAAGCAATATAGCTATTAGCTGCTACCTAGATAGTGGATAACGCGTTTATACGAAATCGTTTTGAGTACTAATACCTCCTTTGTCATCCCTTTTAGAGCATTGATTAATAGATAGTCCTCTGCCAAAAAAGAAAAGATAGCTAGTATTGGAACTAAGATATAGGTAACGTTCGGTATCGGGTAATCGCGGCGTTTAGAGCTTTAACAAGCTCTAATTAGCGATACGAATATAGGGTTTATAACAATAGCTTATAACGCTCTTTCTAAGCGCTAACAGCTTAATCCTAACAAGCTATTGCTCTGTAATTAGTATGTTTAATACAACGATCGTATCCGATCGTCGCGCGTGGTATTTATAATAGGGACTGTCCTAACAAGGTAGTTAGAGCAGATAGACTTCGATTTACCGATCGATTTACCTTTTGGTTACCCCTTTGTATACATATACGGAGACTACCGACACTACTGTTAAATTTATAGAGGATAATACAGTACTTAGTCAGCCTACTAATAATATAGCTTTAGAGGGGGAATGAGTAGACCTAGACCTAGATTTAGAGGGGGCTGTCAGCCCGGACCCTTCTAATCTTAATACTGAAAAGCCTATTAGTATAGAAATAGGACCTAGTAAGCTAGAATCCTACGAATCTTCTTCCGATAGTGAATTAGATAAACCCTTACCGGATAAGCCTATAAATCCGGTTATAGGAGAGTCTACTAGGCCTACTATATCTATTAGAAAGCCTGAATTACCAGAGGCGTTTCCCCAAACTATAGAGCCTATTTTTGCACCTAAGCCTATAGAAGTTATAGCGCCTAATCAGCCTATAACGAACGAACCTCTTGATAATAGTGATCTTATTTTAGAGGGGGATAAAATGCAGCTCGATTACTATAAGCTTTTAGCTAAGACTAGTAGCTATATACTGTCTTTTGTCTATAAGGCTCGAAAAAGGGTAATATCTAAGGATAGTACGCCTATTACTTATAAGCAAGTCTTAAAACTACCTAGAGATGAGCGTAGTAAGTAGTTAGAGGCTATTACTAAGGAATTTATCCAGTTATTAGAGCTAGGGGTTTTTAAATTCCTACCTAGGAGTCTATTACCTTCTAACCATAAGCTTATTACCTATCGAAACGTTCTTAAGGTTAAAAAGGACGCTAAAAACAGGCCTATTAAGTATAAATCTCGGTTAGTAGCTAGGGGCTTTATACAGGTAGAAGGCCTAGATTACACTGTAACCTACGCCTCTACTAGTATACCACCTACTTGGCATATACTTCTAGCTATAGGTGCTGTTCTAGACTGGGAAATAGAACAAGCTGACTTTATAGGGGCATTTCTTAATAGCGCTCTTAAAGAAGAAATATATATGGAAATCCCTAAAGGACTATTAGACCTAGCGGCTTCTAATAAGGCTATTTATAAGCTTTTACTGAAATACGGCTATAATCCTTCTACTCCTAATATTATTAAACTATCTAAAGCGTTATACAGTCTAAAACAAAGCCCTAGAGAGTAGCAAGATAAGCTTAAAATCTTACTTAAGAGCCTAGGCTATCTCCCTCTTATTTCAGATCCAGGGGTCTTCTATAATACTAAAACCTGCCACTTTATCGTTACCTATATAGATGACTGTCTATTTATAGGGCCTAATATAGGCTATATAACTGATTTAAAGAAACGGCTTAATAAGGTCTACACTATAGAAGACTTAGGGCCTGCCGCCTATTTCCTAGGCATGCAAATTATAAGGGATAGACCTAATAGGCGCCTGTAGCTTAACCAGTCATAGTATATAGAAGAGGCGGTTAGCCGCTTTAACTTAGCCGATTCTAAGCCTATATCTATTCCCTTATAGCCGGGGCTAGTAAGTCAACTTTAACTAGAGGAAGATATTACTAGCCACCTCTGTAATTCTACGGAAATTAAGCTCTATCAAAGCCTAGTAGGAACAGCTATATATATAATGCTCCTTACTAGGGTAGATATTAGCTTTACCATACAGTAGCTCTCTAGGTCTTTAAATAGACCTACAAAATCACACTTAAACGCTGCTAAAAATCTTTTTAAGTATCTTAATAGTACTAAAGACTATAGCATCTGTTTTAGCTATAACGGAAATATAGTAGTTGATCTAGGGCCTAAGCTTAGTAATAGTAGTAATATAACTACTAAGCTTAGTAGAGACTTTCACTCTAAGGAAGGGCCTAGGCCCCTAACTACTACCTCTACTACTATAGTAGATTCTAGAAATAGTAAAGGTAGTAGCCAGACTTCTATAATTAATAGTAGTCTAGTCCCTATAGGCTTTAGTGATTCTGATTTTGCAGGGGATAAGGCTACTAGTAAATCCACCTACGGCTATCTATATAAGTTAGCCGGTAGGCCTATTAGCTGGAAAACGAAAAGAGCTACTACTATTGCTCTCTCTACCCTAGAAGCTGAAACTGATGGACTTACAGAGGCTATACGCGAAGTACAGTGGATTATAAGGCTATTTTCTGAACTTTACAGACCTATAGACTACCCTATTACTCTCTATAGAGATAATCAGGGCTCTATAACGGTGGCTAATGACCCAGCGCTATATGCTAGAGCTAAGTATACCCTGCTGAAATTCCGGTATGTTAGAGAGCAGGTTAAGGCTAAAATAGTTACTATTATATATCTTAATACTAAGTGTATGCCGGCTGACGGACTTACTAAAGCCCTACTAGTTAGTGGCTTTCAGTCTTTTATTAGGCTTTTAGGCCTTTAACCTAAGGGAGCTTTTTACTAAGCTACCCTTTACCCCTATATATATACTCTATACTATATATATAGAAGGCCTGGCTTAGCCTAATTAGCTTATAAGACCAGTTAATAGTACCGGCTACTTTACAGCCCTCTAGAATCACCTAATTCCTCTATATAGCCTTAAAAGGCTTATAAGGTCCTAGCCATTATAGTACAGTTCTATAGGCGCCCTTGTGCTGGCATTAGCTCCCTGCGGCGTTAGGGAGGCCTATATTACTCTAGCTACGTCTAGAAGTACTCTAGTATATAGTATAGCTATATTTGGAAAATATAGGCTCCGGCTATTACTAGTAGTATACTTTCCTTTAAAGGGGGATTCTCTATGTGACTACCTGTTATTTCCTTACTAGAACTTGCTAAAAGAACGGAGTAAAAAAGGGCATAAAATTTAAAACCGTGCTGAAAATCGTTTTCTCTATAGAAGGATAAAGGCGTTTATAAGCCCTTTACTCCTTCTATACTCTAGTACGTCTATCAGTCGCTAGGGTATAGAATATTTAGATATTATATATTATTATAAGCTTTAAAGCTATAGTACCTATACCTTTAAATAGGTTATAGGTTTGATTTCAACATCATATATATTTTTACTTCTTTCTATATATAATAGGGGTTTATCCTATATATATATAAGGGCATAACCCCTTTGTCCAACGGAATAGTTTTGCTCCTACGTTCTTATTTCTTAGGATTCTTCTATTCTTTACCTATATATAGCTTTCTAAGGCTTATAAAGGAATAGAAGAATAGAGGGGGTGTTAAACGTAGAAAATAAGCTATAGCGCTCTAACAGTTATAGCTTAGGTAAAACGGATTTCAGTTCTCGAACTACTAGATATATAGCTATATTCTGAGGGTAGACCCACTTTTATAGATACCGCTGACTAAGCTATATACTCCACTATATAGCCTAGAAATAGCTTTAAAAGGCTTTTCTATTTTTAGATTTATACCCCACTTTTGTGGAGACAGCCTCCTTAGGCTGTATGAGCGCTAGAAATAGCCTTAAAAGGCTCTTCTACTAGGTCACCTACCTACCCTGTACCTACCCTGCACTGCAGGAGCGAAAACAGAACTTACAGGAAAAGTCGTGCGGCTTACCCTATAGCTTAGGTGGCCGTGAGTCGATTATTTAAAATCGCCAGCTTATTTGGTTTTTCGGGAAGTAGCTATGCACCTACTAAGGCGCTCCTGCCGTATAGAAGGCAGGAACGGTCCCGGAGGGTATATGTAGGGAAGGAAATTGCAAAGCCTTACCTACTTGGACTAGAAATCAAGTTACTACGTTACCTACAACTATAAGCCTTATAGGCCTTTAAGACCCACTAAAAGCCGTGATATATAAGCTTAAAGCCCCTATAATATAGCGCTATAGCCTATAACTATACCGTTATATAAGGACTTTTATAGAGGGAATACAGTAAAGGGCCCTACTTTACTATATTAGCACATACCTAGGAAGTGCTATTTAGGCCATATCAACGCTGTTACTGCCCTTACGTACCCTATACGACTACTACTAGTAGGCTATAGTGGTTACAGATCCTTATATAGGATTACCCATTCCAATACTATTAAATACCCCTTTCTCGTTGAAAATCACATCCTAGGTTACTATAATCTTATTAGTTTAAGGGTTCTAGATTCGATAAATATTCGTCGAGTTATATCTAATTAGGTATCTAAGGAACGCTTTTAAAGTAAACCTCTTTAGCTTATTCTTCTTAAGCTATATATCTACTTCTAATATAAAGGCTTAATATAGGAAAACCCGGAGATACCTTTACTATAGCTTAACAGATGTTGCCTCTTCGGCGCCTACTAATTCCGCGAATAAATAGAACACCTTATATAGTGTTTTCCACTTTAGCTAATACCTTAGAGTATAATTTAAGAGATATACTACTGTTCTAAATACCTTAGCTACCTTATCCAAAGGTAAGTTAGTCCCTACTACTATCGTTTTTATATGCCTTTTTAGAATGCCGGCAGCTCTTTCTATACCTCTATTCTAATCTTAGGTCTAAGGAGCAGAGAGATTTGTTCTAACGTACTTCCTTTATAACTAGGCTTAGATTGCTCCCTTCCTTCCTATAATCTTATTATTAGCTTTGATATCTAGAACCTGAATTCTATACCTTCGATTCAGATCCGAAAGGCAGTTATCCAGAGCTATAATAATACTCTTAAACGACTGATTATAAAGATAATAGTCCTATATTAGGCCTAACTTATAATCTAATAACAGTATAATAGATATAAAGCCTTCCTTAGACCTTTTAATATTATAGAAATTAAGGGCTAGGACATTACTAGGGTACTTCGGGTCTGGTTAGGCTACCTTTAAGACCTGGTAATCAGGGCCTTTTCCTATACTATACTATAGGCAGTCTACTAGTCCAATCACCTTATAATTTCTAGTAACCTTAACTCTCTTACCGCTCTAAATAAGGTAATAAAGTGCTTCTAGGTTTAGATAACCTAACTGCTAGTACTATACTTAGATCGTCTTAGGCTTAGTCTTCTTCTTCTAAGACCTGCCCTACTCCCTTTATATTATAAAGACTAATACTAAGATATTAGTTATAACATGCTCTAGCAAGAACTAGCTATAGGTTTCCTAGATTTCGCAGATCTTATTATAGTCTAACATCCTTCTAAGGTAGGAAAAGATGCCCTACTTCTAGTAATCCTACTATATTCCCTTCTTATAAAGGTACTTTAAGGAAACTAGATTAGTAGCTACCTTAGGATAATATACTATACAATTAAGCTAAAAGAGCACCTATTTATACTAACCTAAGTATAGATATAGGAAAACTGTCCTATATCCTTTGATCGGCAACTTACTATTAGCTACTATAAGGTAGTCCTCTTCCCCTACCTCTTTAAAGCTTTCAAATCTCTCCTAATTATTGAAAATATAGATAGAAGTACTGGAATCTAGATAGGCCAAGTGCTTAAGAGGGTATTCGCTAATGCTACTTACTTATAATACACTCTTTAGTACTATAAAATCGATATAAACCTAATTCTCGTTCTTCTTCTTAAGCATAGGGACAACTTCTACTATTAGTTTTAAAGCCTTTACTTTCTCCCTATACCCTATATACCTTCAGGCCTTCTACTTATCTTTTAGCTCTTTTTAATAAGCTAATATCTTTAATCAAAGTTGTAAATCCTCCTTAATAGCTTATTTTATATACTTCTCTATATCTGGCCTTAGTTCCTAACCTTTATATATAAGAGAAGGAAATAGATACTAGTATACTTTCTAGTTATACTAGATTATTCTATAGGTATACTTCTTGTAATAAGAACCGGGTTTCCCTATAGGATAATTAGGTCCTAAGGCTTAGGGTACTTTTGAAGCTCCCTAGAGATTTCAGTTACTATAGGTATTAGCTCTCCCTTACTTAGAGGCCTCTTCTTATACGTCCCCTCCTCTTTTACCCTTCTTACTAGCCCTATTAGAAAGAGGCTACTTGCTATTTAGAGTAATATACGCGCCTCCTTTTCCTACTAGGTTCTTAGGCCTTGGTTTAGAAGGCTTATTAAACTTAAGGTCTTATAGGAAATCCCTTACTACTTTTTAATAATCAAGGTTCTCCTGTTTAGCCTGCTTCTTAAAGTCCCTTTATAAGGCTAATATCCAGCCTTAGAACCTTTAGATTACTCCTAAGAAGATCAGTAAGTCGTTAAACCATAGTTTAGGGTTAGCTACCCCTTTTACTTTATAATACTCCGCTAGGTATAGTAGCTTCTGCTACTTCTTTATCTAGGTCCTTTAGTTACTAACTACTTTCGCCTTACTAGTATTAAGGTACTCCTTATAGTCCTTATATATTGTCCTTATTTGCTTATAATCCTTTAAATATATCAACTTAGTAAGGTTCTAATACTACTAGTAAAGGCTTTGCTTAGGTAGGTAGTATAGATTTAGCGTATAAGTCTCGACGTGCTCCCTAATCTACTTCTTAACTTCTATAATGTTATCCTAGTTATATTTCTAGTTTGCTATAGCAGTGTTATACATTGTTAATATACTCTAGAAGGTAGCCCTCCTATCAGTAGTTAAATCGGTATATATAATACGCTTACTAGGAAGAGGAGGAGGCCTATTAGCGTTTGCCTGCTTGATATACTCTTCTATAAGCTATACTCTCTAAGTAAGGCTATAATACTAGCGGATATAGGTCTAATAAGCAGTCTTAATATAGGCGGTTAATAACCCGAGAATAGGTATATCATCGAGGGTTAGAGGGACTAGACGTCTATCTAATTCCTTAGTATCATTTAGGTCTATAAACCTAATTGCCTTACTTGTAATATGCCAAAGCTACTGCTTAAAGTCAATCTGCTACTCTGGCTTAAATAGAAGGATAGAGCCCTCCTTAACAGCCTTTTTTTTATTCTTATTACTTAATATAATAGCAGCTATTAAGGTACGTTCTTAGATATCGTAATAATGATATATATACTAATACTAGGCTCGTCTATACTAGGCTAATAGCTTCTAACTGTTAATTGTTAGAATCTATAGGCTCTATGATTAATTCCGTATACTAATCTATATTCTGTCTCCTTAACCTACGCTCTAGCCGCCTAGGGTAGAGATTTTCTCTGTCCCCCCTATAACGTTTATAGGCCCTAAAGTAGGCTTAATCTGCTTAATATAGGGAATCGTGGCTATATCTACCTTAATTAACCAGGGCCTCCCTGTGCCCTGCTCCCGAGTTGACAGGCAACCCTGTGCCCTGCTCCTGTCAGGGATACCGAGGTTCTACCGGAGCGACACGAGCGCCACGTTGTCTAACACCCCCTATAGATATAGGGTCTAAGGAAGGCTTTAAGGATACTATTACTAGTAGTATAGTAGAGGAGTTTTCTAAAAAGGCCTATACTATACCGGATGATGGTAAGCTTAGCAGGGAAAGCAATTTTGAATAGTGGATTCAGGCTTTAAGTATAGTGCTAAGAGTGTTAGGGATATCTAATTTTTTTTAGAAAGCCCTGATATATCTAACACTTATAGCGACTCTGATCAAGCTGTTCTTTTAATGCTTCTACGTAATAGCTTATCTAGTCGCCCCAGGGCTACTATATCGTGGATTTATATACCTTCTAAGGCCTTTAAGCTGCTTGTTAGGCAGTATAGCCAACCTATAGAGTCTAAAAAGAAGGACGTCTATAACGAATTCCACGCCCTTACCTTTAGTACCTTTAAAAAAGGCTTATCAGCTTTGAACGCTGAATTTAACGGCTATCTTGCTAAGCTTATCATAGCTTAAATAGATATAGATCCCTCTTTAATACTAAATCAGTATTTAAAGGCTCTAGAATCTAAGTTTCCTAGCTGGGTATTACGCTAAAAGAGCTTTATAAGACAGGCTAGAATGCTAGGTCTTACAGCCTCTAGCCTGAATATAGAATATCTAATAGCTAATATCTTAGAAGAATCTAGGACCCTGGCTATAGAGGTGTATAGAGCAGCTTACGTAGCTAATAGCTCTAATTCAACCCCTAATTCAAATTCTAACCCTAGTAAGAAGGGTAAAAATAAGAAAAAGGGTAAGAAGAAGGCTAGTTATAATGTTAAAGGGCAGAATTATAGTGCTAAAAGTGCTGAACAAGCCTCCTTTATGCTAGGGTCCTATAACCTAGCTATAGAAGAAGAAGAGGAATCTGACTCTAGTTCCGATTCTAGTTCTTCTAGCGATTCTAATACCTAATTAGCACAGCTATTAGCGTTAAAAGGGTATAAGAAGCGTCAGGACTTTAAAGGAAAAGGCCTAAAAACCTCTTCTAATAACAAGGCAAAATATAAAGATAATCAGCCAAGAAGACGCCCTAGAGACCCCGCTCTTTATAATAGTTGGCTATACGATATAGGATCTACAAACCAAATCAGTAATAGTAAAGAGCGGTTTACTACCTTTACGCCTAACATAGGCTAGTTACGCCCTATTAATACTGGAAATAGCCCTCTTAGCCCGGCTAGTATAGGCTCTATTACACTAGAAGTATTATCTAGAAAGGCCCCCCCTACCTATACTAAATTAGTATTAGATAACGTTTTATACCTACCTAATATTAATATAAATATTGTTAGCAGGGTTAGGCACTATAACTTAGGAGGTTGCCTTATAAAGGAAACCCTTTACAGGGGTGATAGACGCTGTATAGCTATACTAGACTTTAAAAAATCAGGATTTTTTCTTGACGTTAAAGGCAGCTCTAAGCCTATATTACATGCAAATTTTGCTTTTCCTTTAGGCCTTACTAGTTATCATACTACTAAAAGTATAGAGCTGCAGCGTAATAAGATAGTAGTGGAAATTCCTTCTAATTCTATTAGAAAGGAAGACTATAGACCTATTATAGAGGATGCTATAGTATCCAAAGCTATAGAGCCTACAAAGCGCTATAAGCTAAGGAATTCTCCGGCTAAGGGTACTACTCTAGAAGGTATAGGACCTTCTTTAAGGGGGAAAAGGCCCTGTAGGCCTGTAGAGCCCTAAGCTACTGCCTAGGCCCCCTATCAAACTCCCTGTGAGACTAGGGAGCCTAAGCCCTTAACTGGCACTAGAGACCTGCCCCGTGTGCTAAGAGAGCTAGTTATAGAGGGGAATAAAGTAGAAAAGGCTATATCTAGCCCTACTTTAAAGGAGCCTCATATAGGTCAGCGAGATTACTATAATCTACTTAATTTAGCTAAATTGTAGCACGTTAGGCTAGGCCATATAGGCCTACGTCTTTTGAAAAAGACCTCTAGTATTACTAAAGGGCTGCCTAATTTTGATAAAATAAAGGAAGCTGATTTTCACTGCTATAGCTGTAATCGAGGTAAAGCAGTGAGAAGGGTTAGTAAGGCTTTAATACCTAACCTACCTAGGGTCTTAGACTTAATAGAGGGGGATACTGTTAAAATTAGGCCTAGGCCTTATAATAGAAACCCTATAGTCTTACTTCTAGTTAACTGTAAAAGTAGATATGGGTGGGGTTTTAACCTACCTAATAAATCAGGCCCTATAGTAGCTAACGTTATTAAGGGCTTTTTTAGGGGCCTAAGGAATGGTTTTGGTAGATATCCTACTAAATTCCACTTTCACGGAGGTACTGAAATAACTGATTTATTAACTACGTGGTTAGCTAAAAGGGGTATTAAATTTAGCACTTCTGCCCCCGATATCCACGACCAGAACGGCTTTGTAGAACAATCAGTTAGAGTTATACTAGACTGTATAAGGTATACTATTCTTAATAGCGCTTTACCCTAGTATTTATAGTACTTTATACTAGAGGCTATAGTGGAATTAGTTAATAGTACAGCTATAACTAATAAGGAAACCACTCCTTTCCAGGCGCTATTTGACGAGCTAGAGCCTGGTATTCCACATATACCTAACCTAGAGCGCTATAGGGCTATAGGCGCTAGACGAGAGGCTATTATACCTCTAGAAAAACAGTCTAAATCGTTAAAACTTACCTCTAGAACGGAAGAGTATAAATTACTAGCGGTATTAGGTTCTAAGACCTACCTAGTATATATACTATCTAGAAGAGCGGTACTTAAAACCTCTACTGTTAAGTTTATAGAGGATAATACAGTACTAAGTCAGCCTACTGATAATACGGCTTTAGAGGGGGAATTAGTAGACCTAGACCTAGATTTAGAGAGGGCTGTTAGCCCGGACCCTTCTAATCTGAATACTAAGAAGCCTATTAGTATAGAAATAGGATCTAGTAAGCTAGAACCCTACGAATCTTCTTCCGATAGTGAATTAGATGAACCCTTACCGGATAAGCCTATAAATCCGGTTATAGTAGAGTCTACTAGGCCTACTATATCTATTAGAAAACCTAAATTACTAAAGGCGTTTCCCAAAACTATAGAGCCTATTTTTGTATCTAAGCCTATAGAAGTTATAGCGCCTAATCAGCCTATAACGAACGAACCTCTTAATAATAGTGATCTTATTTTAGAGGGGGATAAAATGCAGCTCGATTACTATAAGCTTTTAGCTAAGACTAGTAGCTATATACTGTCTTTTATCTATAAGGCTCGAAAAAGGGTAATATCTAAGGATAGTACGCCTACTACTTATAAGTAAGTCTTAAAACTACCTAGAGATAAGTATAGTAAGTGGTTAGAGGCTATTACCAAGGAATTTATCTAGTTATTAGAGCTAGGGGTTTTTAAATTCCTACCTAGAAGTCTATTACCTTCTAACTATAAACTTATTACCTGTCGAAACGTTCTTAAGGTTAAAAAGGACGCTAAAAACAGGCCTATTAAGTATAAATCTCGGTTAATAGCTAGGGGCTTTATATAGGTAGAAGGCCTAGATTATACTATAACCTACGCCTTTACCAGTATACTACCTACTTGGCGCATACTTCTAGCTATAGGTGCTGTTCTAGACTAGGAAATAGAACAAGCTGACTTTATAGGGGCATTTCTTAATAGTGCTCTTAGAGAAGAAATATATATAGAAATCCCTGAAGGACTATTAGACCTAGTAGCTTTTAATAAGGATATTTATAAGCTTTTACTGGAATACAGCTATAATCCTTCTACTCCTAATATTATTAAACTATCTAAAGCGTTATACAGTCTGAAACAAAGCCCTAGAGAGTAGCAAGATAAGCTTAAAATCTAACTTAAAAGCCTAGGCTATCTCCCTCTTATTTCAGGTCTAGGGGTCTTCTATAATGCTCAAACCTGCCACTTTATCGTTACCTATATAGATAACTGTCTATTTATAGGGCCTGATATAGGCTATATAACTGATTTAAAGAAACGGCTTTATAAGGTCTACGCTATAGAAGACTTAGGGCCTGCCGCCTATTTTCTAGGCATGCAAATTATAAGGGATAGACCTAATAGGCGCCTATGGCTTAACCAGTTATAATATATAGAAGAGACGGTTAGCCGCTTTAACTTAGCCGATTCTAAGCCTATATCTATTCCCTTGTAGCTGGGGCTAGTAAGTCAACTTCAACTAGAGGAAGATATTACTAGCCACCTCTGTAATTCTATGGAAATTAAGCTCTATCAAAGCCTAGTAGGAACAGCTATGTATATAATGCTCCTTACTAGGGTAGATATTAGCTTTACTGTACAGTAGCTCTCTAGGTCTTTAAATAGACCTACAAAATCATACTTAAACGCTGCTACAAATCTTTTTAAGTATCTTAATAGTACTAAAGACTATAGCATCCGTTTTAGCTGCAATGGAAATATAGTAGCTGATCTAGGGCCTAAGCTTAGTAATAGTAGTAATACAACTACTAAGCTTAGTAGAGACTTTCACTCTAAGGAAGGGCCTAGGCCCCTAACTACTACCTCTACTACTATAGTAGATTCTAGAAATGGTAAAGGTAGTAGCCGGACTTCTATAATTAATAGTAGTATAGTCCCTATAGGCTTTAGTGATTCTGATTTTACAGGGGATAAGGCTGCTAGTAAATCCACTTATAGTTATCTATATAAGTTAGCTGGTAGGCCTATTAGCTGGAAAACGAAAAGAGCTACTACTATTGCTCTCTCTACCCTAGAAGCTGAAACTGATGGACTTACAGAGGCTATACGCGAAGTACAGTGGATTATAGGGCTATTTTCTGAACTTTATAGACCTATAGACTAACCTATTACTCTCTATGGAGATATTCAGGGCTCTATAACAGTGGCTAATGACCCAGCGCTATATGCTAGAACTAAGCATACCCTGCTGAAATTCCGGTATGTTAGAGAGCAGGTAAAGGCTAAAATAGTAACTATTATATATCTTAATACTAAGTATATGCCGGCTAACGGACTTACTAAAGCCCTACTAGTTAGTGGCTTTTAGTCTTTTATTAGGCTTTTAGGCCTATAGCCTAAGGGAGCTTTTTACTAAGCTACCCTTTACCCCTATATATATACTCTATACTATATATATAGAAGGCCTGGCTTAGCCTGATTAGCTTATAAGACCAGTTAATAGTACCGGCTACTTTACAGCCCTCTGGAATCACCTAATTCCTTTATATAGCCTTAAAAGGCTTATAAGGTCCTAGCTACTATAGTACAGTTCTATAGGCGCCCTTGTGCTAGCATCAGCTCCCTACGGCGTTAGGGAGGCCTATATTACTCTAGCTACGTCTAGAAGTACTCTAGTATATAGTATAGCTATATTTGGAAAATATAGGCTCCGGCTATTACTAGTAGTATACTTTCCTTTAGAGGGGGATTCTCTATGTGACTACCTGTTATTTACTTACTAGAACTTGCTAAAAGAACGGAGTAAAAAAGGGCATAAAATTTAAAACTATGCTAAAAATCGTTTTCTCTATAAGAGGATAAAGGCGTTTATAAGCCCTTTACTCCTTCTATACTCTAGTGCGTCTATCAGTCGCTAGGGTATAGAATATTTAGATATTGTTTATTACTATACGCTTTAAAGCTATAGTACCTATACCTTTAAATAGGTTATAGGTTTGATTTTAACATCATATATATTCTTACTTCTTTCTATATATAATAGGGGTTTATCCTATATATATAAGGGCAGAACCCCTTTGTCTAACGGAATAGTTTTGCTCTCACGTTCTTATTTCTTAGGGTTCTTCTATTCTTTACCTATATATAGCTTTCTAAAGCTTATAAAGGAATAGAAGAATAGAGGGGGTGTTAAACGTACAAAATAAGCTATAGCGCTCTAACGGTTATAGCTTAGGCAAAACGGATCTCAGTTCTCGAACTACTAAATATATAGCTATATTCTAAGGGTGGACCCACTTTTGTGGATACCGCGGACTAAGCTATATATTCCACTACATAGCCTAGAGATAGCTTTAAAAGGCTTTTCTATTTTTAGATTTATGCCCCACTTTTGTGGAGACAGCTTCTTTAGGCTGTATAAGCGCTAGAAATAGCCTTAAAAGGCTCTTCTACTACGTTACCTCCCTACCCTGTACCTACCCTGTACCGCAGGAGCGAAAACAGAACTTATAGGAAAAGTCGTGCGGCTTACCCTATAGCTTAGGTGGCCGTGAGTCGATTATTTAAAATCGCCAGCTTATTTGGTTTTTCGGGAAGGCGCTATGCACCTACTAAGGCGCTCCTGCCGTATAGAAGGCAGGAACGGTCCCAGAGGGTATATATAGGAAAGGAAATTGCGAAGCCTTACCTACTTGGACTAGAAATCAAGTTACTACGTTACCTACAACTATAAGCCTTATAGGCCTATTAGACCTACTGAAAGCCATGATTTATAAGCTTAAAGCCCCTATAATATAGCGCTATAGCCTATAACTATACCGTTATATAAGGACTTTTATAGAGGGAATATAGTAAAGGGCCCTACTTTACTATATTAGCACATACCTAGGAAGTGCTATTTAGGCCATATCAACGCTGTTGCTGCCCCTATGTACCCTATACGACTACTACTAGTAGGCTATAGTGGTTATAGATCCTTATATAGGATTACCCATTCGAATAAGAAGGAGTACTATAACCTATAGACTTTAGTTACCTATCGTACAATATAGGCCGAAAACCGAGATATAAAACTAATGGAAATCCTTAACATACTGTTCGATAAACTTACCCTAGTCTAATAGAACCTAAGCTTAACTTTTCCGGGTAATAACTAGCTTAATGTAGCTGTTGTATAAGCTTATTAAGGGATATACAAATTAGAAGAAGGTCTTTAGAGGGATAATGTTAAGATATAACTATTTACAATACTATATAAATTGTACTATAGTGCTTAAACCTAGTAGACTGGCTTTATAGTAGATATACCCTTATTGAACTATATTTATCGTTGATATTATAACTCTTAAAAGGATTACTTAAAGCCGGACTATAGGTACTGCTTAAGAGACAGCTCTCGATTTAAGAAGTTTAATAGGTATAAGAAAAAGCTATTGTATAACAAGAAGAATATAATACCGGGAGTATACTAGATACTAAACTGCAAGATTCCTAGATACAAATCATAGATATATAGTAAGGAAGACTAGGAATAGGCAAAGAAACACTACCTTATAGCTAGTATAATAGACGAACCACTTATAGCATATATTACTATATGTAATACCGGCAAACAGCCTAATACTAGTAATAGTAGTAGTAAAGATTCCGACAGTGCAGCAAGTAACGATAATAAGCTACGAAAGATAGGCACCTATTTTCTCTAGAGTACGGCATTCCTATATACGATAATAGGAGACAACCCTTATTGTACGATAGGTTCTATTAACACTTAATATTCTATTCTATCTAGCATCTATAATATAGAATACCAAGGACAACTATAAGACACTAGCGCTATACGAATCTCATTATATAGTAAGAACCTAGTAATAGCATTTGTATAATTTTGAGGTATTGACATTAACTGGATACTAGGCTTATTATCTATTAAATTAAGAGATAGCTAGAATATAGTAGCTATTAGCATAATTATAGTAGAGAACTCGATTGGTATAGTAATATACTATATTATAGAATCGAATATACCCTTCTTATTCTACCTAGACGATATAACACGGCTAAAAGTATACTATAATAATATAGAACATGTTATTGTATAATAGGACAGAACAAGGATCTCTATAGTTTGGAAATAGGGCTACCTATTCTTTAATTTCTTAAAAAGCAAATATATCCTCTATATAACCAAAGGCTAGCTATAGTAGCTATACTAACAATTCAGACATCTAATGGCAGACTGTCTATACTATATCTTAAGAGAATTATCTAAAACCGACAATTATATAATAGATATCTTAAGTAAGATCCAGGATTTCTATCATCATTGCTAACTCTATAATCCAGCGCCTATAAGATTTAAATTCAAGCTTCAGGACAACTGTAATTTCAATTATCAAATCATTACTAATGTTGTATAGCTTAAAGACAATAAAGCCCTTAATATCATCAATACTATAATAGCATTCTAGATAGCGATTTTCCTAAAGGGCAAGACAGCGAAGGAGATCTAGAACGCGCTATATAAGTGCTAGATCTATATATATCTTAGACCGCTAGACTATCTATTATACAACTAAGGTATAAATTTTATTGCTAATGAATTCCAAAGTATAGTATGCCTTAACAGTATTACCTATTATGTAGTACCTATTGAAGTATACTAGGTAATTAGGACTATCGAACGAGTATATTGTCTACTCTAATAGACTTATAAGATTTTAAGGCCAGAACTAGGCTATAATATAGATAAATATACTGTTCTCTAGATAGCTATTAAGGTATTAAATAAAACGCCTAGACTAGGAGGAATTGTACTAATACTACTTGTTTTTAGCGTATACCTATAGGTATTATATAACTTAGCTCCCTTAAAGAATATAGTAGAGCAAGGAGCGGCAGTATAGAAGGCTATAAAGGTAATTAGAAAATTCCGCGTAGAATAAGACGTTAATCGTGCAATAGCTACCTAAAATAGGCTATAGATTTCAGATATCCTTTTGCTCCCTTTCTAAAGTAAAGTCCTAGTATAGAGAGAGAAATCTAATAGATTAAACTAAGCTAGATAGAAAGGACCCTACTAAATTAAAGCTATAGACTTTACTACTATAACGATTATAGATAACGCTAGACCTTAGCAATTTTGGGCGACCTATGTCAAGCTATATAAAAGGCTAGAGGATCTGGACGCTAGATAACCTACATTGTATAATAACAAGGTTATAGTACCTATCTAAGAACCGCCGGCAAGATATAGACGTAGAGGCCTACTGAAACTTTCTAGACTAACAGCCCTAGTTAGATTCTTACTATAGACCTATAACCAATACTATATAATAGCTATATTCTTAAATAAGAAGGAGATAGACAATAAATAACTAGTATATAAATTTAGAGAGAAAGGACTTATTACTATACCTAGCGTACTATTCGAAGAGTCGGACATAAAGGAGATTAACGACCTTATCGCCGCTAATATTTTCCAGTTTATCAAATTCAACCTATAGGAACAGCCTATATAGCATATCTATAGTACCTATATAGTATAAGGAATAAAGGGCAATTAGGAGAAGCTATATAAGAAATCGAGACTCGTTATACAGGGATTTAGTAACGATAGAAAGAATAGTATTCTAATATAGGCCCTTACTATATAACGAATAAGTATACGGCTAATGATTGCGCTAGGCCTATTATTAATAAAGACTTTTAGCATAAATTATATTCTATAGGATATCACATAGGCCTATATCTAGTTAAAAGATACTTTAGTCTAACAGATTATTGTATAACTGCTAAAGAAGATAATGGACAAATATCTAGCAGATACTTATATACTTATCAAGAAGCTACTATATAGCCTAGTAGAATCAGGACTCTTCTACTTTAAGATATACCATAACTACTATACTATTATGCTAAAAATGAAAGTATTATTGTATAACCCCTGCCTACTATATATACTAGATAGCAAGGATCCTATATAATTCGGAATTACTACTATATAGACAGATAACACTCTTTCTTTTAGCAGCGGAATATTTGTAAAGCTTAAAGAGGATAAACTTTAAAAAGCGTAATTCCGCATAAAACTAACATTGATCCTATTATACAACCGTAATATTAAGTTTAATATAGCACGACTTAAGTTTAACAACAGTAATATTATTTTTACCTACTAAGGTTAAGTCGATAAGATAAATATTCTAGATATAGACGCTAAGGATATAGCTTAATACTATATTTTAGAACGCGTAAAAGAAGCCTACTTAGCTAGTAGCTGCCAGTCCGAGGCATCGTACAACTTATCAGTAGTAGCGTAAATTAAACAGCCTATATCGGATAACACTAAGAATCTTAACAAGCAACTATAATAGTAGATAGACAATGCTACCTGGGAACTCTAGTATATACTACTAGACTAGAAGGATATAAAGCTTTTCATCTTTACTAATAGCTCGTTTATAAACAATAAGGATATAACCTTATAGATCGGTATAATAATCGCTCTAGCTACTAAAGAAATGGATATAGATTTGGCCAGCTACTTTACAACAGCCGGCAGAGACACCTATTAGACAATTAGCAGCTTTACCATCTATAGGAATATTATCCACTAGTCCTCGATAAAATACCATAGGGTAACCTAAAGTATACTAGCTAGCGAACTTTATAGCATAGTCTCCAGGCTAGATAGTAGTATCTCTCTAACAATAACTCTTATACGACTAACATTAGCGCTAGGCTTACTAAAGATTATAACTATACTATGTTATAATTCAAGGTTATTATACTAATGTCTAGTAAAGCTAGGTATAATAACTAAGAAGCGACTAATAATAGATATCCTAGTAATATAGGAGTTATATAAGAAGAAAGAAATCAGGGAGGTTCGCTAGATTGACGGCTATAATAACCCAGCAGATACTATAACAAAGAAGACTCTAAATCGTATACTTAAAGACTTAATAACTAATAACAAGCTAACTATCTATATAGAAGCATATATAGAAGACACAAGTGCAATAGCTAGATATAGACATACATGATACGACGATAATCAGCAATAACAGCAATATATCAGTAATTAGGTAGGATATTGCGCGATATATATAGAACAATAGGCAGCAAATAATACAAACTTAATTCTTGCGTAGCTACTACGACCGCTACTACCTACTAGCTATCTAAGCTATCCTAAGCAATATACCTAGGGCTGTAAGTGCCTTACTAGCCATTTTAGACAGCTCTGACGACTCCTTCTTAATATCTACCAGCACCTCCTTATCTAAATCCAGCACTTAAACAACCTTATAGCTAGAATCTTGTTATATAATAAAGCCTGGACGATAGATAGTACTAGATAAAGTTAGTGCAGTACTACCTATATAGTAACTATCTTTAAGACTGCTATATAGTATTATAGGCTATAGGTAGTAGTAGCATAGCGTCTATGGCATTATTGTACTATAGTCGTAGACTAACCGCTTTCCCTAGAAGTAATACTCTATATATACGTCGTGCTATTTACCAGCTAGGACAAAGCAGCCCTGGAATCAGTACTCTTAGGTCGTCTTACAATAGTAATAGGCATATAATATACACCGCTTACTATATAAAGTAATCAAGATAGCATGCTAATATTACTTGCGTTTTATTATATACTTTAAAATGTCCAACCCGTTCTACTATCCATTACCACCCTTATATAGGGTAAAAAGGACATCCTTGAACAGCAGGGCATATATAGTGCGCTTAGTATCCGATCTATAAGCAATAAGTATCGTACGGCAAGTACCGCCTAGCAGCGATCGTGTAATAAGTACTAGGGGATGACTTATATCGAACGCCAGCTTTATAAAAGATTATAGTTAAATAAGTCTATAGTCGGGATTACTATAATATAATAGGTGCTATCGGTGTTCTTATATACATTAACCAAGTCGAAATTAACATAGGCGTCTATATTAAAGACGTCTATAAGTAGTATCAAGTTAACGTTATTATAAAAAATACAAACAGCAGCTATCTTAAAAAGGATATCGTAAAATAAGGCGAAACAATAGTAATAGTATAAATAGAGGCCGACAGTAAGTAACAAACATAATAGAGATTACGAAAGTTGTTATATATAGGAGGAAGAAAGAGAATAGAGTAGTAAAGGCAGGCAAGCAACCCTTTATACCCTAAGGGAATAGTGTAAAAGAAGGTATAAGAGCAGGCGCAGAAGCTATTCGATTACCTGCCTATTATTCTTTTTCTATTATACAAGATCTATTATTTCCTCGGTACGAAAACGGCGTTCTGCCTATAGATTTACTATTATTAATACCCCTAACTACACTAGCACTAAAAAGGCGACTACAAGCGCAGGGTAGCACGCGTATAAATCACACGTATAACTAAATCACTGCTATACTTTCCCTATAAGAACTCCCCCGTTAAAACAGCTAGTACTATACGATAGATATCGCAGAATACTCCCCAATATATAACTCTTACCGTAGATACCTACCTATAGGCTTTACAGACATACCCTATATAAACCCCTACGAACTATAGTACAACTAGCATGATACAATAGCAATCAGGCAGCCGACACCTAGTAGTCTTGATCGACAAAAGAAAAGACTACTAGTATTGGAATACCTGTTATAACTACAATGTATATTGGATCGGCGTAGCTAGTGCACGACTAGCCGCCGCTTGTTTTTCTTCTTCTTCTCCCTCTGTTCAGAGGAGACCTATGTCTACTTTCTCTTCTATCATATAGTAGAGTGGGTGGATAAGGCTGGTCTTTCTTTTCCGCCCCTTATTTTATTCTAGGCTGACAATAAGATTGCGAATTAGCAGTACAAGGAGGATAATAGTATAAGAAGCTAGCTTTCCTTCCTATATTTAGAGAAAGACAATCATAAATCGATCCTAATTATTACAGTTATATAGTCACATTTTACCTATTTAGATATTCCATCTACTTCTTGCCTCTAGGCTACTTTGGCCTATTTACTTAGTTCTATTACACCTGTTTACCTTAGTCTCCCCTAATCAGGGAGACTATAGCCTTATTATGCATATACCTCTTATCCTCTTGTCTAGACAGCTGTTTAATATACAGCTGCCTACCACCTTTAGACAGCTGCTCCTACTTTCTTGTAGGTCTACTACTCTGTTTTATATAGGGGCTTAGCCAGGAATAAACTAAGTAAGGGCTTTAATACTTATAAGCAGGCCTTACTTATATTAGGGTTATCTTGCTATTAACAAGGATGACCTATAGACTGTCGGCTAGATAACTCTGTAGTATAGTATTAATAGGACAACTATTTCGAATTTTCTGCTCTAACAACTTAGACCGGTATTTCTAGGCCTCTAACCTCTGATTAGACGACGATAATCTCACTTAGTATAACAGTTATATCAGTCGTAGGTTATATAACAATTCGAGACCTAATATATCGGTTAAGCTTAAGATAAGTATAATCTTAGCTATCCTAGAAACTCGGTTATCTAAGCATTCTAGTAGATATACCTTATATCGAACGAAAGGGGGTAGAGAAGTACTTAAACCCCCCCTTCTAGTTCTATTAGGTATATCAGCTATAAGAGTCTCCTTCGGATATAACTTATATAACTCTTATCTTCGGTTCCTTTCCCTTATTCGACATTTCTAGTATTAGCAACTATATAAGGATCAGAGCTTAGTAAAGAGATTTCCTACGTCTAAGGAAGATTTCGATACTAGGGCTAGATATATAGACCTTACTTACAACTTAGGAACGTGGCCTTATCCTTGATTTCCTCCTCTGTCCAGACAAGTAGCTAGCTGTCCTAACTCGTTTTAGCATTACAAACCCTTAGTTGAAATAAGAGGAGTTATCTTAGGTTAGGCCATGTTAACGAACGATTAGGCTTAGCTTACTATCTAGTATTACTTTGCTACCTCTGTATATACTAGGGTTATAGACATTATAGAGTCCTTTTTATTCTAGCTTCTTAGGTCGACTAGCTGGTATTAGCTAGTTAGTCTTAATCTGGACAAAGGCGTTGTCTTAGTACCTACCTAGAAGTAGTACCCCTATATAGCAACGACAATTCGTAAGATTACTATACCTAGGGTATATAATAAGGGGTAGGGGCAATAGGAAAGTTAAGTTAGGTTAACTCTAGTACTAGGCCTTTAGTTGTGTTTTTAGGACTGCCTTCTTCGTCCTCTAGATAGGGGAGGAACGTAACTAAGTATGTCTAAGGTGTCTTAGTAGTATATGTTTAAACTGGCGAAACAAGTATTACTTGCTTCCTATATAGTAGGAGTATACGGTATAGGGCTCGACTGATTAAGTCTATAGTAAGAAGACAGACTAAGCTGTAGATCTATTCGATATAAGCTTTTTAAAGAGTTAGATACGTTTGATTTTGCAATAGAGGGAGAAGGAGTTTATACTAAGTAGGAACCAGGTATAAGCGATGTTTTATAAAGGCAGGGTAGGTATAATATTACCGTAATTATACTATAGTAGCGGACTATATCCTTCCTCTTTTGCCCTATATCTCTCCTCTATCCTACGATCTAATCCCTTCTAAATTCCCCCTAGACAAAGTCTATTGATAAATTGATAGAAGCTACTAGTAGCTCCTTATATTAATAAAACTAAGGCTCGTCTAATTAGGAGAACGACAACTATACTTTATATCTATTACCTATTAATATACTCCTTAGTACTTTCCCGACTTCTCTAAGAGACTTTAAGTCTATAGTATATTCGGCTAGACCAAGTATCGACATTTTACTATCTAGTATAATTATATATTAACCCTCTACTTAGTTATTTATTAGTAAAAGCCTTATCTAATAGGATTTCCTAGAGTATATCCTTTTAAGGAGAGAAATCTATCGACTTTATAGACTTATAGGCAACTCTACTCCTTTAGTAGCAGGATTATAAGACTTGTCTAATTAAATAACGGACTTTACTAGAAACTAGCTTTAAGAAGCTAAACCCCCTTTTTCCTTTTATAATCTCTCTCCCCTAGTTCCTCCTTAAGTAGAATCTTCCCTACTACTACTCTCTAGCAGTATATTAGAAATAGACGCTAGTAAATAGGACTAATTAGGTACTATAGTTAGAATGTTGACCGATGCTCTTTATTAGTTAAATCCTATATAGAATATTAGCTTCCTATCTGTTTAGTCTTAAGGGCTTGGTAGACAATTCTATAGCACTAATATTACGGATTACTTATAAGCTTTTAACAACGCTTATAAGGACTGTAGTATAGCAACCGATATCGAGAAGTTTACCTAGTAGAAAAGGTAGTACAATTCTAACTGACGTTGTAAGGTAGCCTCTATAATCAAGGACAAAGGAGTAACGATATGGCAAGAACTCTATAGGATAATGCTTAAGTATTGGAAGACTTTCGACCCTAAGGCGTTAGAGGACCCTATTAAGCAGCTTAACCGCTTCTATAAGTATACTATCTCGAACGTCTTAGCTATATAGATTAAATAGGCTATAGAAGAACTTAACGCTATAATTACCCAGATACTAGCTACTAAGTTAGCCCCTATTTGAAAAGATGCCCCTTAACGCTTTTGGGAAAAGTTACCTAAGGATTGCTAATATTTACTCGTTTAAGGATACTACCTTAGAGGCGCTATGCCTATATAGGACTTATATAAAGCTACCTAGGATAACTTTTAATCCCTAGTATCAGTGGTTTTATTTAAAGGATTTATCTACTAAGGAGTACTAACTTAGATTGAACTATTAAGCGAAGATGTCTGTTTAGATAAGAGTAATAATAATAGTAGAGAGACTAATCTTTTTTCGGCTAAAGTCGAAAAGCCTTCTTCTTTTGTCTCTTCTTAAAACTTCTTACCTAAGTCGACTAAGTCCGCTTAAGTAAGTAAGAACCAGGTCTCGTTCTCTGATTAAGGGAGTACTAGCTAGGAATCGGTTAAGATTATCCTAAAGCTGTTAATGGTTAAGGAAATATAGTTTAATCAACTTACTAATGCCTAGAAGACAGTAATAAAGCTTTATACTACTAACCTTTTACAGAAGCGAGGCAATAAGGTAACTGAAAGAGCTGTTTAAGACCTATATAATTAGATAGCCTTGCTTAGAATCTCGCTGAATAAGATAGACCTTATAGTAAAATCAGTTATATGCCTAAGAGATAAGCTAAACGACTTACCGAGCTTCGCAACTAACGTAAATTAGGTAGTATACCTAAAAGAGGAACAAGATATAGCTAAACGGAAAGGGTATTATAAACCTTAATACTACTACCCCTATCTAGATAAATAAGTTGATCTTCCTCTGCTTATAGCGTATGCTTTGCTTTAGAATATAGAGCTAGGTAAAGTCAATAGTTATACTAGCAGGCCTTTTCGCTCTAATACCGATCAAAGGTATAAGGCTCTTAAAGGGATCCATTACTACTAGTATGGTTAATAGCACTATATCAGCTTGTATAATCTGATAAAGGCTAACAACGAACTTGGGCTTAGGTATATATTTAGGGTAAACGCTTATCTTAGTTAGAAAATCCATAGAAAAGACCTACCTTACAACCTATACCAGATTAACCTAGTCCTGATAATAAAGGCCTGTAAGGAAGGCGCCCTTTTCTACCTTGTTTAAGCGCTTTATAAGGTATACGATACTAAGTTCTGCCCTACTTATCTCTAATAGAAGCGTAATTATAAGACTAAGTATAATAAGGCTTTTAAACCCTTTTTCGACTTTCTCTCTATACCAAGCTATACTTACGCCTAGTTAGAGGAAGAGCGAGTTAAGATACGTTTTCTTCTAACGGAAGAAGGGAGGAAAAGCCGGCTTTTCAATGTTACTTCTTATAGTATTAGGCCTGTTGTATCTTCTTCGTCCTCTCCTGCTTATAGCTCTTCCTTATAAGGGGAGAACACGTTTACGGCCTTAATAGTGTAAACTGGAGTCTATTACTTGCTATCCCTAGTACCTAGTATTACGTCTTTCCTATTATAGGTGGTTGACCCTATAGAGGTGTTAGATCTAGATCTAAGTCTTTAAGGCCTGTTTAAAGGGGAGGTTGTTAATAAGAAAGCTAACTCTATAGCTTGTACGATAGAGGTCCCTAGTTAGGTTTCGGATTTTCTTAATATAGTTTAGCGCTAGAAGCCGGACGTTTTCTTTTCGAAGCCCTTAGAGGACATAGCTCGCTTCTTATAGGATTTACTCTCTACTTAGACAGGCTCTAAGCTTTATAGCAGTCTTTATAGTAATAGTACTGTCGATATTTTGCTTATACTACAAAATATAATTGCAAAAGCAAACGACATGTTTGGTAACGAGGTAATATAGCTAGCTGCAGCTAAAGCTTTAAGTATGGCTTTTTAAAGTCGGAAGTAGCTACGACTGGAAAGCAATGACAATGAGCTATTAAGGGCAGGTCCCTCCTATACTCCTCTATCTAATCAGATAGAGACCCCTATCGCTAGCGGCCTATCTATATAGGCGAGAGAAGAGCCTTCTTATAAGATTAAAGCTACTGATATTCGCCGAGGAATACTCTAGAAAATGCTTGATAGAAAATATAGTCTTTCAAATAAGGAGGCCCTTAACCTAATAAGAGGCTAGAGCCTGCTTTCTAAGATTATACATAAGTAGGTCTCTAAAGGTATTAGGATTGTTAAGGAAATAGCTATATTAGATAGCTCTAGCTTAGACGATACTCTCTCTGCTTCTACTTTAGCTCTAATATCAGGTTAGGTAGGCCTAGCTCTGTTTAGACGTCTATAAGGTTGCCTATCTAAGTAATAGGAGACGGTAAAGACGAATGTCGTTTCTCTGGTTAAGCCTATAAGGGAGTCTTAGATAGCCTAGTTCCTAGATATAGGGGACGGCTATTATACGATTAGGTTGCTATAAGACTTTAGCACCCTAAGTATTAACTCTGTCGTTATAGCGAAAAATGCAATTTCTAGTAAGATTGTTAATAGTAATCTGGTAACGTAAACTAATAGAGCTTCCCTTGTTCGGGGAGTAACTAAGTTCTATTCTTTACCCTGGATTTTTCTAATAGCCCTTTATAACAGTAGCCTATAGCTATATGTACTTCTAGATAGTAGATCAGAGTATAGCCTTATCTTCTTTAAAGTTATAAACTACCTTAACCTTATAATCATAAAAACCGAGATACAGTCCTATAGTTTATAGGGCGATTTGCAATCTCTCTAAGGGGAGGTCCTAGTACCTCTCTATATCTAAGGTTATAGGGCCCTAGTCTACTACTATATCTTATCTAATAATAGGTCTAACAAGGCTTATAATATCCTATTAGGGATGCCTTTTTAGAAGGACTATAAGGTAATTTATAGTCTTAGCGGTCCTAATATAGTATAGATGACTTTCTAAGACTAGGAATTTATTACTTGCCTTGCCCCTTTGGATATTGCCGGAGCTCTTTACACTGTTAAACAGGATCTCTCTATATAGGGGGGGGACACTGTCGAATCCCTATCTACTAGCTGCTAGGATAGCCTGTTTACTTTATAGGGATAGGTAAATAAGGCTAATAAAGTCCTTAACTAGGTACTTACTTTAAAGGACGATAATAAGGTTCTAGGAGATCGGCATAACAATAAAACTATTGCTAATATTTTGTCTACTTTCTTTAAGCAGGAGTCTAGCGTTTAGCGTTCGGGTAGAAGGGATTTAGAGTAAGTTATTGGTGTTTAGAGTTTTCCTTATATAAAAATGGTTTCTTCTGATTCTTTCTTTCCTTTAGGGATAGCTTCTAGTCCATTTCCTTCTTCTATTTAGTCTGAAAAACCCTCTATCCTTCAATCTTTCACTATATATAAGCCTGCTAGAAAGAAGGTTCACCCTATTAATAATGTTCTATCCAATAGGTTAGTACTAGAAGGAATCGTCGACTAGAAGCCTACTAAGTTGTTGCTGGCTAAAGAAAAGGCGATTTCTAGGTATAAGTACGATCGATAGGTTTTTCTATGATTTTCGGATTTACCTTACAGTTCTTGACTTATACCTAATCGGTTAAAGGGCTTAATGGACAATATAGACCTAGCTCTCTAGCTCTTTAAGGACAAATTCGACTTGTTCGCCTATATACTCTTTAATAAAGAACAAGCCTTTATATAGGAATTTAAGGACCTTAGCCGTATTAATCCGTCAATTATTCCGCCTTAGTATATTAAGACTATCCCTTACTCTGCCTAGCAAGCTAAACATATGCCTATAGGGAAGGCGATAATTCCGGTATATATGGATATCCTAAAGAAGCGGAAGGCTAAGGGGATCCTAGAAGATGCCTATAGAGCCTACTGGAATAACTAGTTCCTTATTCAGAAGAAGAATAGTAAGTACTACCTGATTAACAATGCTTAGCGATATAATGCTGTTACTATTTAGGACGCCTTTATCCTACTAAATATAGAGGAATTCTCGGAGGACTTTTCTAGCTATATAATTATATCTATGCTTGATCTGTTTTCCGGTTACAATAACATTATACTAGACGAGAAGAGTCGGGATCTTATAATATTTACTAGTCCGATCGGTCTACTATGCCTGACTATACTTCTATAAGGCAGTACAAATTTAGTTACCCAGTTTATACATACAATATATAGGATCTTCTACAACTTAACGCCCTAGATTTGCCAAGCTTTTCTAGATAATATTGGTATAAAAGGACTAAAGACTCAATACGATAATGCCCTGATTATGCCTGGAATTCGACGATTTATAGTAGAATAGGTCTAGAACTATGACTAAGTCTTGCTTAACGCTAAGCTAGCAGGAGCCTACATCGCTATAGTTAAGTCCTAGTTCCTAGTCTTAGAGGCTGTCGTTGTTAGCTATAAGTATACGCTAGATAGCCGCTTACCTAATAATACTAAGATCTAAAAGATTTATAAATGGTTAACCTTAAAGTCTCTTTCTAAAGTCCGCTCTTTTCTTAGTATCGCTGGTTTCTACTGTATTTAGGTCCCCTATTTCGGCTATATTGCCCGCCTGCTCTTTAATCTGGCGAAAAAGAATGCGATATAGGTATAGACGCCAAATTACTAGTATGCCTTTACTTATCTCGGTTTTCTTATTACCTCTACGCCTTGTCTTGTACTATTTACCTATAGAGATAACTACTATAGCAAAATCTACCTTATGGTCGATGCCTTTCTGGACGGATAAGGAGCAGTCCTAGAACAAGAGGGCCTAGATAGTAAACAGTACCCTTGTTGATTTAAGTCTAGTATCTAGTCTCTAGCTAAGCAGCGCTATAATACGACTAAACGCAAACTCTAGGGTCTTCTTTATAGTTTAAAGCGGTTTCGGCAGTACCTTTATAGTATAAGGTTTATAATCAAGACAGACGCTTAAGTCTTAGTCTATTAGATAAACGGCTCGGCTAGTAATATACCTAGCACCCTTATAATATGCTGGATAGCCTAGATTTAACTTTTTGATTTTAAGATTCGGTATATTCTAAGATCGAAAAACGCTATTATAGATGCCCTAAGCAGGCGACCCTTAACTCAAGCCAACATTAAAGAAAAAGCCTATAAGGAAGATATAGATAACTTTGTTAATACTTGGATTTTCACCTTAACTCTTAAGAAAGATATACTTAAGGGCAATTAGCCTAAAAAGTACTAGGAGTATACTGCCTATCTGATTATACTTTGAATGCTAGATTACCTAGTTTGCTATAGCAATAGGGTTAACTTCAAGCGTTAAGCCCTTAAGTTTTTAGTCCAAGATAGGATGCTGTTTCTACGCCTTACTTATAAGGGTGATTGCCCCTACCTTATAATTATAAATAGTAAGAAACAACAGCATATCTAGTCAACTTGCTACGATAAAATGGGATACTGTAGAAGGGATACTTCTTACTACCGGATTGCCTAACTATACTAATAGCCAATAATCTACTTAGATCTTATTAACTAGCACTATTACTACGAGGTTTATTAGAAGATTCGCCTATCTTAGTATAAGGAAGAAGCCTAGTTTACTATACCTTCTTCAACCCTATTTCTCAAGGTCCACTTTAACGTCTAGTTTTTCAAGGGCAAGTATAATACTATAATCGAGGTAAGAGATGACCTTACTAGCTTTATAGAGGCCGCTATCCTTAGTAAAGTCAATTCGGCTTTAGTTTAGACTTTTATGCTTGAGCATATGTTTTTAAGATACGGTTTTCTCCTAATCGTAGTTGTTAATAGCAGTTCTAAGTTCAAAGGTATAGTTAAAGCATCCCTAAAAACTATTAGGGTTAAGCGAATTATCAGCTCGTCCTATAACTCAAGAGCTAATAGCATTAACAAAGTAGGTTACCTACCAATTGCAACTACGCTTACTATAATCGTAGAGATAATAAGGATAGATTAGAAGAAGTCCCTACACTTTGTTCTCTAGGTTAACTATACCTTAATTCGTTCCTCTCTTAGTATCTTGCCTTACTTTATGCTTTTTAGTTAAAACCTAGTTACTAAGATTAAGCTTAATATCCCTTCCTAGCGTCTAATCAGATAGGAGCAAGTCTAGGCTAAGGTTCGTCAACCTAGAAAGTTAGCTAATACAAAGGCTGCTTTAGATCTATTTATAAAGTAAGTTAAGTCTATTATAGATATAGAGCTCGTCTGGACAGAGCTATAGGACAAGGTATCCAAAGCCTATAAAAGCACTGCTAAAGCGAGAAATCGTATATTGTCTAGGAAGTTACGCCTAGATTAGTTGGAAATCCACCCTAGTAATTTAGTCCTTATTTACGATAAGGTTAGGCAGATCGATATAAGTTGCTAGCATAAGCTATCCTTCTAGTAGAAAGGCCCTTTTTAAGTCTTATAAAAGAGTCCTAAAAAGGCTTACTAGCTAAAGACCTTAGATAGGATCGAGCTTAAGCGGACTTTCCTACTAACCATAGTAAAGAAGTTCTTCCGATTAGACAGTGTATTTGTTTGTAATCTAAATAGACTGTAACTAGGGGACGATTCCCGGCCAGAACGGTTTAGTAAGGACAATATTATCAGGCTAGGTATTAAGGATCCTAATAGGCTTAGTAATCTGGTTAAGAGAGAAGGACCGTTAATATAGGGAAGAAAAGCGGCTCTTAAAGGTACTTCTCAAGCAACTTAATTTGCACTAAGTTTTCGGACTGTTTAACTTAGGCTAGGTTTTCGTTGAAGAGAAGATAATATAAGTTCTTTTGTATATTTACCTTCTTTTTACGCCTTTTCCCCTATTTATAGGAGTAGTTTGTTCTTTTCTTTTCCCCTAGCTCTTTGCTATACAAGTATATACGTGCCAGCAAGGGGGGGGGTATATGCTATGTTATATAGTGCTCCCTTGATTTAAGTATTTATGTCGTCTGCTTTGCCTAATTATAAGTCTAAGATTTTGTTTTATACTATTTTATTTCGTTTTGTTTCGGCTCTTTTCTTTTTAGGAAGTAGAAGCTCCATTTATAGCTTATACGTCTAGTCAAAAGAAGGAGCATATTTGGCATTAATAGATCCTATTACTTAGCTAACTAACTACCCTAATAACCCTCGACACCTACCCTAACCTATTTTCTAGACTACTACCTAGTTTGCCCTTCTAATTACTTAGTATAGTATGTATTAACCACTAGATTAACCGACTTCCGCTTAACCTGTAATTGCTATACCTTATAAACGGTTTCCTTATCCTATCGGTTAACAATCATGTCCTTAGCGCGAAAGTTGCCCGGATTAAACCAGTGTAAAGCTATTATCTTCTTAGCCTATTTAGACGCCTAAAGCGGCCATTTATCATAGGAAGAGTCGATATATGCCTATAAGTACTTCTTATCCTAGAAAACGCAGTTCCTACAAGTACTATAGTCGACTTCTAAAACCGAGATACAGCAGATAAATAGCCAAGCTATGTTTAGACAAGGACTATTAGTATTACGCCGGTCAGGTAAACTTAACTGAAATTAGGTTTCATTATATTCCTTACAGTTTACTATATTGCTACCTACTATATTAGCTCTGATTAGATGTCTAGATATAAGCTTAAATATACTAATAGCTAAACTCTTAGATAAAGAGACCTTAGACCTAGTATAGTTGGTTACTACAAATTTCTTAGATATACTTACCTAGAAAGTCTAACCTAAAATGCTTAATAGTAATAGAGGATCGACGTCTAACTATAGAGAAAGAGTAGTCGAAACTAATAATAGTAGGATCCTAACTACTTTCTACTAGCTAAGTCAGAGATAGATAGTCGAGTAGACTAGGTTCTAGACCTAAAGATATATACCGTTGATATGTATTAGCCGGTTCCTCTTTAAAAACCTAGATCTGAAATATACTATATCCAATTATAGCTAGGTTTAGCAGCAGGTACTATATACAATTAACAAAGTTATAGAACTTTGTATTATTAACTGCCTTTTAGATTACCTACTTTAGAAAGATATAGAATCTTCTAGGATTAGTAGGGAAAGTAGTTACCTAAGTTTCAGGTATATAGAATACCTTAAGACGAATCGGACGTGCTACTTAGCTTATAGGAGCTTTCTTAACAAGAGCGTTAGATAATATCCCTATATAAATAAGATTAAGTTGGAAGGATAAGTTTTAAAAGAGAATAGAGTTAGTTTAGTAAGGTTAGAAAAGTTTTTATAGGAGAAAGAGAGGAAGAAAGGCAGGTCTTTATACCTAAAGAAGCTACCTATACTAGTCCTGATTCTGATTAGGAGAGGTTAACAAAAACTAAGCAAACCTGATTATACTATACTAACTTTTAGGGGCTATTTACCAATAAAAAGAATTAGATAGAAGCTCTAAGTGCTGATAAAGGAGCAAACAGCTTGCTTAATAGTAGGAAAGAATTTTCACATACCTTCCTCCTCTAAAAGGACTTGCCCTATATTAGGACCTACCCCCCTTTACCCTTTAGATTTTTCTCTCTCTAACTTCTCTAGTATAACCTTCTTAGACCTTTACCTTTTTTAAGATCTTTTTTTTAGTACTTTTAGCAGAAAAATTCCAGCCCTAACCCTAACTTCCTCTAAACAATCTTACTTGTTGTTTCTACCTTCTCTTTATAATTATATAAGATCAAGATACCTCTAAAGAAGGGATCTGGTAAGTAGGCTCTGCCCTAGACAAACTTAGATTTAAAGGAAGTTCTCTAAGAGGAGTAGTATTGCTATATAGTTAGTAGGCCGGTATATAGTAAGGATAAGGATAAGCTTACGCTAGTAAGCGCCCTAACAATTCTCCTATTAACACTATAAAGACTACGGTCGTTGCCTTACAAGCTTCGCTTTTTGCTATATAAGGTACAGTTCTCTCTATACAAGCTACGATCAACTCTATATAAACCCTAGTCTTCCCTATAAAAGTTATAGGGTACCCTAAGTAAATTTAAGTACTTGTCTATAAAAGGCAAGGATAATGTAATTTCGATTTTCTTAGGTAATATCCCTTAAACTAAGCTGCCTATGTCTAATCTAGTCAAGTCCTTGATAAAGCGCTTTAACAGGCCTGGCTATATATACTCCTATTTGACTTTTAAAGATTTCGAAGCACTTAGAAAGAAGACCGACAAGTATAGCGCTGCTAAAGATATTAACAACGTTACCAACCGCTATACTCTACTTAGTAGTAACTACTTTAAGCTAGTAGGCAAGATTACTTTTTACCTAGAGTAGTATATTATGAGGGATAGCCGGCCGGACTTCTTTAATAAGATAACTATTAATAAGGAGGATTTTAATCGTTACTTCCCTAGAATGGCTAGTCAAGTTACTATAATTATAGGAGAGAAGGTCCTAGGTTAAGATCTCCAATCAGTTTTGGCCATCCTATACAATATATATAGGATATAGCTAGAACGAGCCTAGATAACCAATAACTATATTAACAGTATGCTTAGATGGACCCTATATACGTTTAAGAGACACGTTTTTATTACGCTATACTTAATAGCTCTAACTCTTAATAAGAAGGGCAACTACCTAACAAGCCCGGTCCTCTACCCTGCTAAGGGGAACGTCTGCCATAAGGCCCTTAGGAAGCACTTCTAGCTTATAGTTATATATATCCGTAAGAACTATTAGGTTCTTACTATCTATAATTAGCTTAAGCAGATCTATAAGGTTTAGGATTTAGGCCTTCCTAACAAAGCTAACAATATAGACGACGAAATAATAATAATGCAGGTAGATATAATCATCCCTTACCTACTTATATCTAGAGCTAGCGTCTTTAACCTAATGTATATTCGCCGGTCGAAATTCTGCTTTAATATTAAGGATGACTTTTCCTATAGGCATACTATTACCAAGGTAGCCCGATCCTTCTTCTATAACTAGGTTATTAAGGATAAGAATGATTTAACGCCTGTTCTATAGTGGAAGATAGAGCCCTAGTTCGGCCAAGATATAATAGCAAAGTAGGGATCGATTTCAGCTTACTTGCAGTATACTTAGATATTAGGGATTGCTAAAGTATTCAGAGTAAGGCTAGGATCTAGGGCGCTAAATCTACACCCTATTAGCAGTTAGGTCTCTATTAATAAGCTTTTACCTATAAGCACATTATAGATTATCTGGACTTAGAGCTTCGTCACCCTAGTATTCAGTACCCTAGCTCTAGCAGATACAATAATAGATAACAATACCCCTATCTATATTTAGAGAATAAGGAGTGCTTCCTTAGGTTTACTTAAGTCGATTCCTAGAAATTTAGTAGTATAGATAGCCGAACTATCTATCTAACAATCTTGTCAAAGCCCTTCTTTGCTAAAGGCACTAGTACTACGGCAAACTACTCCTATACTATAGTAGCAGACACCTACGTGCTAAGCTATCCCTAAGTAGACGGATTCTATTTAGAAGACTGTTCTATATCCCTCTGCTCCTAGCAAGCAAAGGTCTGTTAAAAAGGATCCTCCCTACCCTATTACGCCAGAGAAGCCAAAGTCCGTTAAGAAGGCTGCTATATAGCCTGCTATACCTAAGCAGCCCAAGTTGACCAAGAAGAGCATCGCTACGCTGCAATTGCAGCGTACTAGGCAGAATGTCACTCCTTAGCCCGCTATACTTTCACTTACTAGAAGGGTTACTCGATTAACGCTTATAAGGGATCTTAAGCTAGACAATACGCCTACTCTATAGTATAAGAAGGATAATAAGACAGATAAGGCTAGTAGAGAGCTTTATATAGGGATAAATGTCACTACATTAGAGTTGTTACTGCTATACCTCTAAGGCTATAGAGGTTAGGCTAAGACGGACTAATTAGCTATAATTAGGTAACAGTAGATAGGTTGGTTAAGTAGGTTTATGGTTTAGTACCTTCTTTTTCTTGCTTTTCTTACTTAAAGTATTAATAGCTATAGTTAGCTCCCTCGACCTTAATCCTATATAAACCTAGTACAATCTTAGTATACCTTGTTATATATATATAATCTATATTTCCCAATCATCCTTGCTCCAGACAGAGGTGCCCTATATTGTTAATATTGTCTGGTATCTGTTTTAGGGGTTTATATCTCCTACTGCCTTCCGGCTTTTACAGGAGCTATAGGGAGGTATAGATCGGCGTAGCTAGTATATAACTAGCCGCTACTTGTTTTTCTTCTTCTTCTCCCTCTGTTTAGAGGAGACCTATATCCACTTTCTCTTCTGTTATATAGTAGAGTAGGTGGACAAGGCTAGTCTTTCTTTTCCGCCCCTTATCTTATTCCAGGCTAACAATAAGATTGCGAATTGGCAGTATAAGAAGGACAATAGTATAAGAAGCTAGCTTTCCTTCCTATATTCAGAGAAAGATAATCATAAATCGATCCCAATTATTACAGTTATACAGTTACATTTTACCTATTTAGATATTCCATCTACTTCTTGCCTCTAAGCTACTTTGGCCTATTTACTTAGTTCTATTGCACCTGTTTACCTTAGTCTCCCCTAATCAGGGAGACTATAGCCTTGTTGTACACACACCTCTTATCCTCTTGTCTAGACAGCTGTTCGATATACAGCTGCCTACCACCTTCAGACAGCTGCTCCTACTTTCTCGTGGGTCTGCTGCTCTGTTTCAATATATTGCTAGGACCTAGATAATATAGATTGTTAGGTCACCTAACGGCATAGATCGTTAGGTAACTACCTAACGATATACGTCGGATAGGGGTCGTTATACGGTATCCACTATATAATAAAGGGAATATATTAGGGGTTAAAATCTCTTTATGTTAGTAGGTTTCCGGAGATCGTAGTGATCTAAAACGATAAAGAGCAAAGCAAGCAGCAAGGAAATACTGGTTTAAGTTCTAGTTCTGGATTGTCTGTCTCCTTCTATCTAGGGGGTGGTTGCGTACCCCTTAAATACCTATATTGAGTAGAGCGCTCGTTAGTAACTATTATATAGTGCATAGGTACGCCACTTATAGCTATTATACAAGTAGCGCAGTACGCGCCCTATTCCCTAAAGCAGGAGGCTCAGTAATACAGCATATGCCTTATTCCTAGAGCAAGAGGCTTATATACTATACGGTTATAGGGATTAGCATCTAACCCCCCTTATTGCAATTAATACTAGTAACTCTTCTTTTATAACTGCATTAGTGCTTTATCAACCGAAATAGGAAATCCTAGATCACTTTACTCTCCTTGTTGCTAGAATAGGAAATCCCAATTACTTAACTTCTTATTTGCTAATCAGAATGTTAGATTCTGCTGGCTAATCCTTAGTATAGAAGGCGCGACTTTAGCACCTTCTATATACGCCTCTAAACAGCATAACGGTAAGTACGTTGCGCCGGCAACTATTATTGCAAAAGCTTATAGTCCTAAATAGGAATTATAATAGGAAAATCAGAGCTCTAGGCTAGCTAATTGCGAACTCTGAACGCTCTTGCCCTAAACCTATAAATAAGTAGGTTCTCCTACTATATATTACCCGTTCTCTTCCTCCCTACGATCTGCACTAGCAGCAGTAGCAGTAGCAATAACAGTAGCAGTAGCAGCAGCAATAACAGTAGTAGTAGTAGCAATAACAGCAGCAGTATTAGCAGTACTAGTAGCAATAAGTAAGTTGCTTACCTTTATATACTAATGCTTAAGCATATTGGCCTTTATACTTAAGCATGCTGATCTTATTGTCTATAATGTTGGATTTTAACGATAAGTAGAGTAGGTACTCCTATAGGAGCACGGGCAGTAACGCCTGTATATATACTAAGGACAAGGGCAGTAACGCCCTTAATACGCTTATAACTGATGCTTCTAACGAGCATCTTGCCTAGGAGGGCAATGATAATACGTCGGAGGACGCGTCTAAGCGCGCTGTTACTGATAACAGCAACTAGGAGAGTATAGCAGGCAGTAATAACAACGACGGCAATAATAATAACAATAGCGACAATCCCAACGCTACAGATATAGCTGCGCTTGCTATATAGCCCAAGTCCGCGGGTAGCTGCACTGACGCTGACTCTACGCCCCTTGATTCTAAGGGACTAATCACGTATATATATATCCTGCTTAAGCAGGCTACTACGCTCTGGCGTAAGGAGGAGGTAGAGGAGGAGGCGGTATATAAGGCAGAGATCGCTATATATAAGGCGCGTCTCTCTAAGCGCGCCGAGCACGCTCTACCTATATTACTAGCTGCAAAGAAGGCGGTATTAGCGGCTACATATGCGCGGCGTAAGGCGCTACTCGCTACTATAAGCATGCCTATACTGTCGGTAGTAATACCGGCGGCGGTAACAGCAAGTTTGTTGTCCGGTAAAAGCTTGGACAGCTCTATTGTCTGCTCTAGCTACTATATACGCTGTATGTCGGACTATATAAAGCCTTATAAGAGGTTGTTATACGCTTATATATACAAACCAAAGGGTAAGCGTTTTACTCTTATTATCCTTATTATTAATATTGCTAACGTATATAAAGTTTATAGCCTACGTAGTGCTATACGCGCTGTCTTTTGCCTTGGCTGCCTATACTTGCTTTTAGCAGGCATTAAGGACTTGTTTAACAAGTCTAGCAATTTTGCGCTGTATATAGTGTACTGCGACTACGCGTTAGGCTGCAGCCTCTAGTACTAGCGGTGCTTGTCCAGGCACTTGTATATACCGATATAAGTTCCATTTACATATTGTTTCTATTATCTTATTATTCCTAACGTATATTATAGCCCTAAGTTGGTCTGCCTGTTCTTAGATCGCTTTTTGGAGCTCTGCTCTAACCTGGCTATAAAGGCCAAAGTAAGTTACGATCTTTAGTAGTTTCTATTATTTAATCGGAATACTTATTAGTTATAGGATTGGAAATTATAGCATAACAGTACCAAGTGCGCCTTGGTCCTAGTAGATAAGGCATATGCTCTTGTTAAGCGTAGGGCGCCTATAGCAGGTATAACGCCCATATAGAAAAAGCTTATAGCGATAGCTGCTATAGGTAAGGCTATTAATATTTTGTTGTTATGATCGGAGGATAGGGGGCGCTGGCATATATATTGCGTTAGCTATAAAAGTATAAATTAAGATTGTTTTGCGCTTTGCCTTATGTTCCTTATTATACTATAAATAAATCGTCCTAGTAGTCTTTGTCTTTTGCGCTTGCGATCTTGCCCTAAGTTATATAGACTCTTCCTATTACTTAGCCGGGTATTAAACCTAGCCTTCTACTCTAATCTTAGCTGTATTTATAGTAACGAGCTTTTTAAGCGTCTTGTTCGGCATATATTTGGTTATAGCATTAGCTAGGTTATTGTTACTACTAATCTATCTGATTTCTGCGATTTTACGGTTTTTATAGCTCTGGCGCAGCGCTATTATATCGATTATAAGGCGCTTCTCCGCCGTTATACCGAGCTTTACTAGGTATTCGTATAAGCTAAACGAGTCTATATATACGATAATTAGTAGTGGCAAAGGTAGGCCTAGATATAAGTAGATTTTAGCAAGTGTCTAGTGCAATATATACCCGAGATCGAACCTACTTACTATACTATATATCTCGCTTGTTAGAACGCTCTGCATTACCCGCTTATACTTAGTTAAAGACTAGTATACGATATTGCTATATAAGTTAAACTCGTTTATACTACTCGTCTTATTTCTAAATATTATAACGAATCTAATCTATAATGTTATATCGGCATTATTAGCGAATAATCCGTCTATAAAGACAAAGAGCTTAGCTATCTTAAGTTCGAGTTGCAGGTAGTATAGCCTATATATTAAGTTCTCGATCTGCTATTACAGTCGAGCGTTAAGCTTGGCAATCTCGGCTATGCTAGGCTTAGTTGACTATACTGCTACTAACAAGTCGAAAGTCGCCTCTAGTTGGCAAATTATAGTAATATAGGTACTGCATATATATTATTCGATATATACTTGTTTCGCTGTCTTAGCGTCTTAGCTTATAAGTTCGAGTTATATACCTTACCCCTTTTGCCGAATCTTAACAGTATCTACGCTTGTTTTAAGCCTATATCCGTTAAAATCCATAATCGATTTATCCGTTAAAAATACTAGTGGCTTATACTTAAAGCCGGCCTTATCTAGCTTAAGCTTCTCCTTATCTATAAAGGCTTGCTCGCCGATATTAAGAGTGTTATTGGTTTGCAGGCCGACAATTCCGAATCTACTTCCAATTTGCATCTTGCTAATTATAAGGTATAGGTCGAAGGCGCTTAGCTTAAGATTAAGACATTTAGTATACTAGTTTATATATATTACCTACTAGTATAGTCCAGCTTTGGCTAGTCTATATAATAGGGTTTTGATAAGTAAGACGGTATATGGGGGATAGAGCGTCTTAAGCTCTTTAGGTAATAGAAAAATCACTTTCCTTGCTAGCTATAACTTAGCTTATATATAAGCCTAGATAACGTCGTGTACCTATACCTTAAAACCAAAGCGCGTTCGAAGCGTCGGGAATAGTAAGAGTATAAGCTGCTATATATATTGCTAGATCGTCGGCAACTAAGTAAGAAGGTGCTTTTTGTCTTTATTGCTAAATCTCTAAGCTATAAAATATAACTTTTTATATAGTATAGTAAGCTTGTCTTTTACTTCCTAGACAATCCTTAATTTGAAAACTTAGTAGCTTAACGTATCTACTAGCATCTAGATCGCTTTGATCACCCTAGCTGCTAGAAGGGAGTTTAATTCTGCTTTATTAGATTCTTAGAATAGCGTACTAGGTATAGTAATCTTACCTTTAGCTTATAGTTTAAGTGCAAGATCGTAGTCGTACTTCTCTTTTTCCGAAATAAAGTTGTTAGTAGGTACTAGGTTCTTTTAAAGTTGTCTATACTAATAGGGCTGCTTAGGCTAGGGATATTAGAATAGCTCTAGCTGCTTAACTCTAGCCTAATTGTCTTGCTTATCCTACGCTAGCTCTTAGTAATATAGTTTAACTACTATATTCCGAAATTCTATAGGTCTATTAACTATATTGACGATTACTGCTATATCTATGGCCGAGATTACCTTATAGGGTTCTATCTATCAATCGGTTTCTCGGAATACTAGCACTTTAGTACCTACTTCTAATAAGCGCAGTAGTACGTCTTTTATACTTAGTCTATTACGTTATGTAAGAGCGTCTTATATAGTTCTTATATTATTTAGGATTCGCAATTGTATTATAGCCTTCTAAATTGCGCCTGCTCGGCGTAGTTAAGATAGAGAAGGCAGTGCGTCTATAGTAAGGCACAGGTATATACTGAAAACTAAGAGCGTTAGTACTAGCCTGTCTAGGCTAGCGGTGTTATTAACTGTGCTTAGTACCGCTTATAAGCATGCTTCTTTCAAGCAAGTCCCTACGGTTTCGGATTTAATAATATTATAAGTCTATCTTAGTAGCCTATAATACCGCTCGATCTTGCTAACTAATTGGTATGCCTTAACTAGCATAGAGTGGCAAGTTATACCTGCAAGCTTAGCCTTAGCCTAGAACTTACGTGCTTTAAAGTTAGTGCCTTTGTTATAGTGCAAAACGTTAGGTAGTCTAAGGTATATGTCGATCTAACATTCCTTTAGCTGCTCCTATGTCTCTTTAGCTAAAAGATCGTTTAGAAAGCAAGCTATCTAGAATAAAGTTGCAGCATCGACTATATATAGTACCTTATAACTATTGATATCTAAGACATCTACGATGATCTTGAAGTTAAAGTAAATGTTATCTTATAATATAAATCTAAATCATTATAGCACTGCTCCTTTAATCTAAAAAAATAATAGAACTTGTTAATCATCTTGATAGTACTATGCTCCACTTAGTAATCTACTTATTATAGTAGTTTATATAATCTATCGACTATAGGGTATTTATAGCGTCGATAAATGCGCCTTAGCTTGGCCTCTATAAGTTATAGAGGCGTAGGACGCTCGTTGTCCGTAGTAAACGCTATGCTTGGCAGCTTAATCCCTTTAATAGGGATCTATAGGTATCTCTATTTCCGCTAAATATATATATGCTTCTCTAACTTGGATATAAGCTTGTTTATCGTGTTATTAAGGTAAACGCCGAGCTTGTCTATATCTTTCAGACATATAAGAAAAGGGGTTAGTGTCTCTAATACGTAGAAAGTCGCATAACTAATGTTGAGCTTTACTCTGACTATACCAAGTAATCGTTTTAAATCCCTAGACCTGAAAAGTATATTCGCTTCCCCTATATATGTCTTATCGATCTTAAGTAATCTGATTATCTTTTTCAGTATAAGGAATTGTCGAAGTCTAGCGGTCGAAACGTTAGTAGCCCTAGTATTAGGTATAATTCTTTGGAATTCGGCCTTGGTATATCTGTCAAGTATAAATTAAACGGCTTCTATTCTCTCTATATCCTTTTTACTGTCTTTCTATAGCTAGTTACTCCTGGTAATTAGATAGAGGAAAGCTTAGTTTACGAAGTAAGTCGCTACTGTTTATTCTTCTTTAAAACTAATTACTAGTACTTTGTTTTTACCTTAAGCTTAATTAGTCTTATAGTTATCTACTTATACTCTAAGCTCGGTATCTTCTTCCTTTATATTATATTTATCGTCTAAACCCTTATAGTTAAAGAGAAAAGCTGTATATTATCTACGATCTTTGTTAATGTCCTTCCGTTTAAGCTATTTGCTTTTAGCTATTGCCTATTCTTCTTAGCTATATATAAAGGATCGGTGATCTAGCTTGCTGTAAATCTAGTAACCTACTTTGGTATAGGTTTTGTTATAGTCTCCTTACTAAAACTTGTTTCGCTTTCTGTACCTTATAGCGCTTCTAGGCTACTATATATATATAGCCCGGTTCCTTTTAAAGATCGAATCTATAATCAAGTTGCTCTAATAGTTTCTTATAAGCCTAGCTTTCGTCGTTATAAACCTACAGTCTATTAGGAATTAGCAATATGTATAATCCGCCTCTTTAACGTTAAGTGTCTAATAGAGCATAGCTGCCAGCTCTTTAAAGCTTGTTAGTAGTTTATATAGGGCGATCTTTAGCTTAGATACTCCTTGGTAAGCTTGGATTGTATTAGCGACTAGAAATTCCTTATAGTTGTAGAGTAGACTAAGCCTATGTTGGCTTTACTAGAGTCTATTAAGTAAGATCTAGAGAATTTCCTTTATTAACTTATTACTATTCTTGCTTTTAAGGTATATAGACTAGAAAGTAATAGTATTCCAAATGCATAGATAGTTGTTCTATTTAGTACTCGTCTTAAAGTATCCTTTTAAGATGTTATACAGTTTAACGAAAGAGATACTAAGTAGGATATAGTATAAGTGGTATTTCTTAGCTTATCCTAAAAGAGCGTTCGGAAAAACAGTACTAAGCTAGCTATAATCGATCTAGAATATCTAGTAGCAGTAGAGGAAGAAACGAACTTTATTATTAAGGATATTATTATTAGACCTAGAATAGCTGTCCTTCGAGTTCTAAGACTTAATGAAATTAATAAGGGTCTTCTAATTAATAGTTATCTTGTTTATCCAGCCTATTTTGATCGATAGAATAGCTATATACTTAGCACTTCCGCATATAATATACTTATACTAAGCGTATTGCTCTTTATTACTTGCCTAAGGTTAAGTATGTCCTGGCCTATAGTTAGGGTTAATACCAGAGGTTTGTATATATTACATAGGGTTTCGTCGTCCTCCTTAATTAGTCCTCTAGTTATGGCCTTAGTAGTTACCTTAGCTGTAACCTTGGCTGTAACCTTGGCCGGCACTTTAGGTAGTTAATAGTAATCTATAGCCTTTGCTAGTGCCCTTGTTAGCCGGCAGGAATCCTGCTCCTATTATACTTCTAAGTCTATAAATCAGAAATGTTATTTATAGCTCCTGATTTAGCAGGTAGAGGGTATTTCTAAACTTGTTATAGTTACTAGTGTTAAGCGTCCTACTTTTAGCTGCTATTTGACATATACTTAGGCCTAGGCTGCTTGCTGGTTAATCGTTATTTATAATTAAGCTGCTTGCTAGTTCGAATTGCTAGGTAGCGTTTACAGTTATATTACCGACTTGTATATCCCCCTATATTACCTTCTTCTAGCAGGAACTAGTAGCGAAGTTTTAGGTTGTTATTAGTACAATCTCCTTCCCCTTTTCCGTTTAAGCAGGAGGAGATGCCGTTCTAAGCTATCTATACTTAGCCTAGATTAACGTCCTGCGAATTTAGGGGAGTATATTAGGCCCTAGATTGTCGGATAGGTTATTAATAAGCGTTGCAAGTCCCTTAGAGAGCTTCTACCCTTTTAAACCATCTACTAGGACATAGCTATTGTTAAGCGTTTAGCGTAGTTATAAGTATAGTTTATTGTTTAACTTGTTAAAGTAGTTAGCTGTCTAGTCCTTGAAATCTAAGTAGAATTTATAGTATAGATCTTTAGATTATTACCCCTTATAAGTGCTAAGGTAGAAGAGCATATATAAGTTAAGCACTTTATTACTGTTATACTCTGGATTAATATGCTCTAGCGATCTATAGAAGGTTTAAGCGTTAAATTTGTCAATACTTATAATAGGTAGCTAAGTAGGGAATTCTTATTTAAAATGCTCTTCGAGATCCTAGGCTATACTTGACGAAATACTTGGTATATAATAGGGGTTTGTTTTAGTATCCTCTTTTCTTAAGGTTCTATAAGCAGAAGGATCTTAGGATACTATAGTATATTAATCATAGTAAAGTTAGGTAGCGATATAGTTTTAGTAGTGTTCTTTTAAGTAATATTTCCTTAGTCTAGAAGCTTAGGTCGAGCTTCCTTAGCCTAGAAGGATAGGTTTATAGTATCGGTTTTCTTATAAGTAATATTACTAAGTTAATAGGATAGTTATCTAGTTGCCTAATTAACAGCCTTTAGTAAGTAAACTATAATCTACTTAGTTAAGGTTGTTAAGCACTTGACTAACTACCTTGCTACTCTATATTGCCCTTATATTATAATATAGAGATAATACTAATTAGTATTAGTAGGTTTCTAGAGATTATAGTAATCTAAAACGATAAAGAGCAAAGTAAGTAGCAAGGAAATACTAGTTTAAGTTCTAGTTCTAGATTATCTATCTCCCTCTATCTAAGAGGTGGTTACGCACCCCTTAAATACCTATATTAAGCAGAGCGCTTGTTAGTAACCATTACGTAGTACGCAGGTACGCTACTTATAGCTATCGCATAAGTAGCGCAGTGCGCGCCCTATTCCCCAGAGCGGGAGGCTTAGTAGTGCAGCACATGCCCTATTCCCAGAGCGAGAGGCTCATGTGCTGCGCGGTTACGGGGATCAGCACCTGACCCCCCTTATCGTAATCAACACTTTACCTATATACCTAGAGAGATAGACATGAATTAACCACCTGAACCACCACTACGTACTAGTACGGAACGCTACAAATAGTTCATCTAATTTACCATTAGAAGAAGATTTATAGGGTTCTAGCTTACTAGGTCCTATTTCTATACTCATAGGCTTTTCAGTATTAAGGTAAGAAGGGTCTAGGCTGACAGCCCCCTTTGAATCTAGGTCTAGGTCTACTAATTCCCCCTCTAAAGCTGTATTATTAGTAGGCTAACTTAGTACTATATTATCCTCTATAAACTTAACAATAGAGGTTTTAAGTACTGCCCTTATAGGCGGTTTATATACTAGGTAGGTCTTAGAACCTAATACCGCTAGTAATTTATACTCTTCCGTTCTAGAGGTCAATTTTAACGATTTAGACCGTTTTTCTAGAGGTATAATAGCCTCTCCTGTAGCGCCTATAGCCCTATAGCGCTCTAGGTTAGGTCTATATGGAATACCAGGCTCTAGCCTAGTCAAATGGCGCCTGGAAAAGAGTGGTTTCCTTATTAGTTATAGCTATACTAATAACTAATTCCACTATAGCCTCTAGTATAAAGCACTATAAATACTAGGGTAAAGCGCTACTAGGAATAGTATACCTTATGCAGTCTAGTATAACTCTAACTGATCGTTCTACTAAGCCGTTCTACTCGTGGATATAGGGGGCAGAAGTGCTAAATTTAATACCCCTTTTAGCTAACTAAGTAGTTAATAAATCAGTTATTTCAGTGCCTCTGGTAAAGTGGAATTCAGTAGGATATCTACTGAAACCATTCCTTAGGCCCCTAAAAAAGCCCTTAATAGCGTTAGCTACTATAGGGCCTGATTTATTAGGTAGGTTAAAAACCTACCTATACCTACTTTTACGGTTAACTAGAAGTAAGACTATAGGGTTTCTATTATAAGGCCTAGGCCTAATTTTAACAGTATCCCCCTCTATTAAGTCTAAGACACTAGGTAGGTCAGGTATCAAAGCCTTACTAACCCTTCTTACTGCTTTACCTCGATTATAGCTAGAGCAGTGAAAATCAGCTTCCTTTATTTTATCAAAATTAGGCAGCCCTTGAGTAATACAAGGGGTCTTTTTCAAAAAATATAGGCCTATATAGCCTAGCCTAACGTGCTATAATTGAGCTAAATTAAGTAGATTATAGTAATCTCGCTGACCTATATTAGGCTCCTTTAAAGTAGGGCTAGATATAGCCTTTTCTACTACTTTATTTCCCTTTATAACTGGCTCTCTTAGCATACAGGGCAGGTCTCCAGTACTAATTAAGGGCTTAGGCTCCCTAGTCTTACAGGGACTTTGATAGGGGGCCTAGGTAGTGGCTAAGGGCTCTATAGGCCTATAGGGCCTTTTCCCCCTGAAAGAAGGTCCTATACCTTTTAAAGTAGTGCCCTTAGCCGGAGAATTCCTTAGCTTATAGCGCTTTTTAGACTTTATAGCTTCGGATACTATAGCGTCCTCTATAATGGGTCTATAGTCTTCCTTTCTAATAGAATTAGAAGGAATTTCCACTACTATCTTATTGCGCTGCAGCTCTATACTTTTAGTAGTATTATAACTAGTAAGGCCTAAAGGAAAAGCAAAATTTGCATGTAATATAGGCTTAGAGCTGCCTTTAACATCAAGAAAAAATCCTGATTTTGTAAAGTCTAGTATAGCTATATAGCGTCTATTACCCCTGTAAAGGGTTTCCTTCATGAGGCAACCTCCTAAATTATAGTGTCTAACCCTACTAATAATATTTATATTCATATTAGGTAGGTATAAAACGTTATCTAATACTCATTTAGTATAGGTAGGGGGGGCCTTTCTAGATAATACTCCTAGTATAATAGAGCCTATACTAGCCGGGCTTACAGGGGTATTTCCAGTGTTAATAGGGCATAACTAGCCTATGTTAGGCGTAAAGGTAGTAAACCGCTCTTTACTATTACTAATATGGTCCGTAGATCCCGTATTATATAGCTAACTATTACAAAGAGCGGGGTCTATAGGGCGTCTTCTAGGCTTATTATCTTTATATTTTGCCTTATTAGAAGAGGTTTTTAGGCCTTTTACTTTAAAGTCCTTATGCTTCTTACACCCTTTTCACGCTAATAGCTGTGCTAATTGGGTAGTAGAATCGCTAGAAGAACTAGAATTAGAACTCAAGTCGGATTGCTCTTCTTCTTCTTCTATAGCTAGGTTATATAACCCTAGTATAAAGGAGGCCTGTTCAGCACTTCAAGCACTATAATTCTGCCCTTGAACATTATAACTAGCCTTCTTCTTACCCTTTTTCTTATTTTTACCCTTTTACTAAGGTTAGAATTTAAATTAGGGGTTGAATTAGAGCTATTAGCTATATAAGCTGCTCTATACACCTCTATAGCTAGGTTCCTAGATTCTTCTAAAATATCAGCTATTAGATATTCTATATTAAGGCTAAACGCTATAAGGCCTAGCATTTGAGCCTGTCTTATAGAGCTCTTTTAGCGTAATATCCAGCTAGGAAACTTAGATTCTAGAGCCTTAAAATACTGATTTTGTTGGAATACCTGTCATAACTGCAACGCATATGTTGCCGGGACCTAGATAATATGGATCGTTAGGTGACCTAACGGCGTGGATTGTCAGGTAACTACCTGACGATACGCGTTGGATAGGGGTCGTTATATAGTATCTACCATATAACAAAGGGAATATATTAGGGGCTAAAATCTCTTTATCTATATACCTAGAGAGATAGATATAAATTAACTACCTAAACTACTACTATATACTAGTATAGAATGCTACGAATACTAATTGGTAATTTAGCATTAAATTACAGATTAGCAATATAAAGAGATAAGTGTATATAGGTTAATAATTCTATTTTATAGTAGCGTATACTAGGAATAGAAGAATCATTACTATATCTTGTACTAACGCCTTTATTCGACTTTTCTCTATAATTAGTATATATAAAGAGTAATTTTAAAGAAAGAAGAACTATAGATATTAGCCGGCAGATTATACGGTCGTTGTATAATATCTAGCAGTTATATATAACTATACAATCCCGATAAACTAGTATTAAGAGAACAACCTAGTTTTTAGATTCGATATACCAACCTAACAAGACTTATATTAAAAGAACGAACTAGTTCTTATACTAGATATAACTTATACTAACTTAACTATACTATTAACTATACAATAGTATATAATATATTCCTATTATATAATAGATACTGTATAACCTAATACTTATAATACCAAACTTAGCTAAGATGTCGAACACTAATATAGTAGATAAGTCGGATATCAACGAATATCCTATATATAAGGAAATCGCTTATAGTAGTATAACACTGCTATATATATAGAAGAAGTATATTAATATTCAACTATAGTATAACGATATTACTATTAAGCCTAGCTATATCTACTTAGAGGTAGCCCTAACAACTGGATTTGTATAATATCTAGCTAAACTTACGTATAGTAATATATACCTTAATATAATAATTGATAATATAGGCGAGGAGCTAGACGGATAGACGATATACTAATTGAACTTTGTTAATAGTACTTTTCGAAAGGAGTTCCTAGCCTTATTTAACAAGAAGGGTTTCTACTTCTAGAAACAGACAAAGATTAATAGGATTCTTAAGATCGTTGACTATAGGGTATAGTCTTAAGGTACTGTAGAACGACTAACACCTTTTCTACTACCTACCCTACAATTAAACTAATAATTTATAGTACTACCTCCCTTATAACCCTACTAGCTAGATAGGAACGACACTTAAATTACAGCATTCAAACTATATACTCTTCCTGTTGATTGCGACAAGGGGGGTTAGGTGCTAATCCCCGTGACCGCGCAGCACATAAGCCTCTCGCTCTAGGAATGGGGTACGTGCTGCACTACTAAGCCTCCTGCTCTAGGGAATAGGGCGTGTACTACGCTACTTGTACAACAGCTATAAGTAGCGTACCTATGTACTATATAATGGTTACTAATAAGCGCTTTGCTTAATATAGGTATTTAAGGGGTATATAACCACCTTCTAGATAGAGGGAGATAGATAATCCAGAACTAGAACTTAAACTAGTATTTCCTTGCTACTTACTTTGCTCTTTATTGTTTTAGATTACTATAATCTCTGGAAACCTACTAATACTGATTAGTATTATCTTTATATTATGATATAGGGGTAATATAAAGCAGTAAGGTAGTTAGTTAAGTGCTTAATAACCTTAACTAAGTAGATTGTAATTTACTTACTAAAGGCTATCGATTAGGCAACTAGACAACTACCCTATTAACTTAGTAATATTACTTATAAGAAAACTGTCACGTAAAGAGCAGGTGATGGATGTGAAGAAGTGAATGTGCCTGTTCTTCTTCTTACTACAGGACCTGCCACTCCTTATATAGGCGCCTCTGAGCCTGATAAGCAGCTTATTAGGATGTTTAAGCATGGAGAGCCCTAGTCCTAGATAGGTCACTCTATAACCGTTACTATGTTCCGTTATATACCCCCTTAGATTTACTATCCTATAGGGAGTCTGACCTATAGAACGTAGGATTATAGTAACTATAACTTCTATACCCCCTTAAGTATATCGAGATAGCAATATACTTAAGCCTAGTGTAGGTACCTAGTAAACACCTTGCCTATAAAAACTTTGCTAGGTTGATAATACTCTTGCTAGTCTGCTTGCTATTACTACCTTCTCTTTCCTATTCGTAAGTTATAAGACTAGTTTTTATCCTAAGTAGCCTTACCTACTGCCCTCTTATTGGCTATATAGGTAGCCTTCTTTCTAAAAGAAGGTAAGCGTGCTTGATTGTTAACCTTACCGCTGTAAGTTACTATAGCGATGGCAAGGTCAACCTACTCTTTCCTCTTTTCTCTAGAGCTTACTATAGGCCTACTCTTTTTAGGTATAAGAAGAGTATAGAGAATTCCTTCTAGCCCTATTCCTTTTCTCTTTCTTATAACTACCTTTTTAAGGTAAAGTTTTCTTGTAAGCCTGCCCCTGTTCTTGCCTAGCTCTCTTTTTCCTATTACTATGCCTGAGCAAGGAGTGGTAAGTCTTTCTGATTATTACTATTATTAGCTATAGCGTTCTATAGCTAGATAATAGTGTTCTTCTGAAGCTAAGATTATAGGTATTCCTATAAAAACAGCTTTAGGATCTGACCTTAAACCTTACTTAGCTCTGTTCTAGCCGTTATTAGCTTACTGATAATGCTAGTAACTATATTATGTCCTTAGATATTAAGAGAGTTAGTAACAATGTACTGTTAAGCCCTATCCTAGCGCCTATACTGGAAACTCCTGCTCCTAAGATACTAGGCTGTTCTAAGAAGATTATAGGCTAGACTCCTAGTTAAGCAAAGACGCCTCGATCTGAAAAATCCGGCCTTTTAGGCCCTCTTTATCTGCCATCTTATAAGCCCTATATCTGGTTGCTACTAAAGGGATATACTATAGGAGAATACTTTTCTTAGCATGATAATACTAGCGGCTGCTGTTACTACTATCTTCTAATATAGACTGCGTTTTACTACTATCATCCTATATAAGTCTGTCTAGGCCTAATAATTTTGCTATAAAGCTAACCGTATATGTTATAGGTCGGTTAAGGCTAAGAAGACTGCCTAGGTCCTTTAGGACTTGAAAAAGAAAAATATAAAGGCTGGCAGAGTATGTCTATCCGTTTTAAAATTTAATACTTAGACTAACAGTTGTATCTAGAAGGCAATGGCAGGTAAGGCTACTGCTGTTTCGAAAATGTTACGCGCTATCCTTAACCTATTATCCGGATTGTTGCTATATAGGCTAATGCCTGTATTGCCTGCTCTACCTACTCCTTTATATCCGCCTTAGGCGTTCTATAAGGAGCTGAAATTTGAAGATCCGCCTTATAAGCGAAAAGCGTCTTGTAAATTGTCTCTGCCCCTATGCCTGTCCCTATCCCTGTCTGCTGGACTAGGATATGTATTTTCGCCTCTCTATTAGTCGATTAAGTCTCTAGCTAATAATCCTTTTATATAGGCAGTGTTTCTAAGTATAAGCAGTGCTGAGTTTACTTAGCGCCTTAGACAAGGAATTAGTAGACGTGTTAGGGCTCTTCTATAGTCGATGCTATGTTATCTTAATAAGAATTGTATAGATATATCGGCTATATTATAGGTACTGGCTAAGATTGATCGGGCTATTAGCGTATTAGAGAAGGCTGTTAAACGCTATAGCGCCCTTTAGTAGGCTTTTTTTATAAGTTTTACGGCGGACTAGATAGTTGTCCGCTAGTAATTGAATTCCCCTCTCTTTGATTATTGGCTATAATCCGTAATACGTCCTTTAGATTTAGCATAGCCTAGAAGTGCTTAAACTTTGCCCTTGACAAATTCTTTATTAGGCTATCGGCTGGTATATTAGCTGTCTTAATGTAGGATACTGTAAAGCTGCCTTTACTATACTCTTGTTTAAGCTATATATTCTGAATATTAATGTAACGAAGCGCTATTGCTATACGCTCCCCTTTATTAACTACTAGCCTAATAGTCTAAGTATTATTGTAGAAAATCCGCTATAGAACTGACAGTTTAACTGTTAGGTTCTTAAGGAATCTTTTTATCCCTATAGCCTCCTTTATAGCTAGAGAGAGACTATAAAGCTCTGTTTCTATTATCGATGTGGTAACTATAGCTTAACAAGACGCATTCTACTAGATAAGTCCCCTAAATATTATAATTGTATAACCTTAAGACGATCGTTATAAGGCTGAGTTGTCTGTAAAAGAGGCGTTACTAGCGATATAAAGTATATAGGCCTGACTAGAGTAGCTACTATATATAATCCTAAGAAACCTTGTATGATATAGATACCGGATTGTCTGTCTGGTAGCCTTGATGTGTCGGGCTGATAGGTTTATTAAAAAGCGGGAAAGATACGATATAGCAAAGGCTATATCTAGACAGACTATAATTGCTGTATATAGTATCGTCCTTACTAGTTCTTGTATAAGCTTTACCTCCTTCTTATTAGCCTAGCTCTTATTCTTACTAAGTCCGACTGTTAGAAGTGGTATAGGGGGGATAATAGCGGATCTATCCAGCCTATACTTCTTAGCTACCTTCTTAATATATATATTATAAACTAGCGTGATTGTACGGTTGACTCTGTCCTTTATAATCTAAATACTGAGAAACCATTCTACCTTAGGCTGAATTTTTGCTTTATATTTGCCTAGCAGTTTCGCCTTTAGGTCTATAGTATAGTCCTAATGCTAATAATGATAAAGAAGTATTATGTTATCTATATAGAATATTAAGAGGATATGTCTATCTGTATTATAAAATAGATACGGCTCTTCCTTAGACTTCTAAAGTCTAAGATTTTTAAGAAAGCCTGAGAATTCGAGATACTAGAGGAGAGGAGAGTCTTAAAGCCTATATAGAGCTCTATCGATCTAAGTAAGAAGTCCTAGCTCCTTAAACCCTTTTAGAAGATTATAGATTACTAGGCCCTGGCTAAATAACTCCCGGAGTGCGTTATAAAAGGCGTTTATAATATCCTATAAGTCGATCTCTAGATTAAAATACGCTGCTAGGGCTATACTTACTCTAAGGGACTTGGTAGCTAATATTGCTATATAAGTTAACTCGACTGACTCTAGATATTAAAGATCTCTTTAGATGTAAATCCTTGTCTTTAGCCTGATAACCATCCTGTCTAGATTAAGCTTGTATTTTAGTACCTATTTGAGCAAGAGAGGCTATATCTTGTACTAATCCTTCGGAATTTTCTTATAGGTCTGTAGCTTTTATAGCTGATTAATCTTAGCCTAAGCTACAGACTTCTATATCTTCTTAAAAGGCAACTTTATAGCTTTACTCTAAGTTCTAAGCTCTGGCGGTATTTCTGATTTATGCTATTTCCCTGGGATAAACTTTTTCTTATCTTGAGGGCCCTTTGGCGAGTCTTTTTTCTGCGACTCTTGCTTCTGTTTTCGCTCTATTAGGCGTTTCTAATATCAAATAGCGCCTGCTACTATAGTATATACTATTTTAAACTCTCTTTTATAGCTGGCTGCTAGCTAATTAGGAAAGTAGTCGGCTATGAAAACGAGTAGTAGCGATGATACTACCGTTCTTTTTGTATTTAGAATACTAAAGATGTTCTTAAGTATAGTATTACGCTGACGAAGGTTATATTAGCCTAGCTCTGCTATAAATACCCGATTCCTACTGCTATAGGGCCGACCTTGTCTTTAAGGGGCTAGGTCGCCTAGTACTTGTATATTACTAGTATATACCCCTAAGATCCCGGCTTTAGAGTCCGGTTCTCTAACTAACGGTCTGTCTGTCGTCTTATCGTCGGCGTACTAGTAGGTTATAATATCTGCCCTAGCTTTAAATCCTTCCGACGGTCTATAGTAATACGCCTTATCCTTAGACTATATTCCTCCTCTAGTTATACTCTAGGGAGAGTCTGCTCTATTGCTATAGCTATTGATCCTAGTATGATCTAGATTTGGCATTTCAGGCTTAGGTATTTGCTCTAGGGTAAATAGTCTAGTTGTAATGTTGGTATATACCTTATCCTAGCTAGTAATAGCATCTAACCGACGCTCTTCTAGCTCTATAGCTAAGAGCTTTTCCTTATTCTCTTTAGTAGCTATTAGCTTAATAGAACCTGCGAGATCCAGATTCTATATCGTCTTAAGGATAGTATTAAACTTATATTCCTCTACCGGCTTATCCAGCTAGTCTGCTAGTTCTCTTAAAACAGGGATAGCCTAAGCCTTAGATTCTACCTCCCTTTCTATATAGAAAACTGTCTTATTAAACTAAACATTCTAGGTGGTAATTACCCTATTAAGCTCTAGGACCTATATCCTATATAACATAGTAGCGATATAACCTACGAGATAGCTAATATAAGCTCAAGGTTAAATCTTATAAAGTCTCTAAAGTATATCCTTCTCTCTGTCCTTCTTAAGGGGATAACCGGCGTATCTATATACGTAAAGGCTACTAAGCTAAGGCCTTAGATCAATTATAGCTTTACGGATAACAGCCGGGTTGTAAAAGCGAAAATAGTTCTGAAACTATAATAGAAGCTTCTTGTTTAGGGATCTTGGATTATCCCTAAGCCTAGGAGACAGGTTATAAAGATATACTACAGCCTTTATAGTCTTAGGCTATAGATCCTTAGGAAGATATACCTCTAACTATATTGCTATTGACTTGTTAATAATAGTCTTCCTGTTTCTTTCGACAAGTCCTATCGGGCTGTATATATATAACAGCGGGATTTCTAAGCTAATTCCTTTATAATCTGCCTATTTCTTATACTCGGTTTTTCCTTAAGAAAATATGACTAATGTCTTACTGTTATAGCAGAAGAAACAAACGGACAACCTATACTATTGCCTAGTCTAGGCGTCAAACCTCTTAAGGACCTAAAGAAGGTTTTCTTATCCTTTACCTTTTATCTAGAAGGCCTATACCTTCCTGCTAAACTTATCTACTATAAAGAGAATCCTATTATAGCCTATATATCCTTAGGAGAATTCGAAAAGATCCTAGGCGATCCTATAAAACAGTCTAGCAGATTTTCCGCTTAACTCCCTCCTAGATACCACTTTTATTACGTATAACTAAGTATATACTAAGTACTTAAGCCGTAGTATCCTAGTCAGATTGCCGTTATTAGGCTATAATAAATTTACACCCTAAGTATAGTTTACTAATAATTATAGCGCCTTAGGACCTAGGTGTCCTGTCCTTAAGTGCTATAGTTCTTTAGGATCTATATAAGCCTTATATGGCTTATACATCCTTTTCTATCCTCTCTGTTTTACTTGTTTCCAAGCTGTTATTATTATAATACTGTCGTTACTTATTAGGAGGGGTTTTAAGACTATATAGGAGGCAAGCGGCTTATATTTAAGTACTGTTAAGTTGAACTTTTCTTATAGTATTATAAGAACAACCAAGCTTGCTATATCTTTAACTCTTAAGGTATTGTTAGCCCCTAACAGCTAGATTCCCTTTCAGCGTAGGAGCATGGCCGACATAATATTAGTATAAAATCCCTCTATAACAGCTATATTTTAAAGAATCAAGTCTACTGTCTTATTACCCTTGTTATCCTAAAAAATCTTTCTTAGAGTCTAGCGTCCTGTCCTAGAAATAGGTAACGTCGTCGAGCCTACCCCTATAATAGCGTTAGAGGTAGACGGCTTAAATGTCCTATAGTTAAGTAGATCTTTATAGTTAACTATATAAACTACTATACAGTTGTCTAGGAGGGTGCTGTCCGAGAGAGGATAACAAGTAGGGTTCTAAGTACTAAATACCCTATAGACTATGCCTAAGGTAGCGGTAAATAGGGTAGGGTTGAAGAGAGGTATATTAGAAAAATTCTAACTCTGATTTTCAAGCTAAGGTAATAACTAAGAACTCCTAAAAACTTTATCTAGCTAACGATCCTGTCCTTAAGTACTAAAGGACTTTAGAACCTATAACTTCTTTATATCCAGCCCCTTGCCCTTTGACTATCCTTTTAATTCTAGGGTTATATAGAGGTCGGCCTATTAGAGATCCTAATAGACGAGATTTCGAATAGATTGTTGCTCCTCTGTAGATAAAGTGATTCTTTATCTTATAGATCCTATATATAATAGCTTAACTCTCCTGTAATTTTTAGGTTTCTAGAGGTAGGTATAAGGAAGAGGCAGATAAGAGTATTAGTAGCCTCTGTTTTGGGATCCTTAACGATTTCTACCTTAACTACCCTAGGCGTATAGTCCTTAAGGCTATCCTTAGCCTCTTTCTTAATTAGAGCGTAGAGTAGGTAGCAGGTTTTCGTTATTAGAAAGTTAAGTAAAGGTAGAGTATACTCTAGCTGGATTTCTATAGGCTTATTACTACTGAGATTCCGTTATAAGGCTAAGAAGGGTCCTATTAATAATCTCTAGTATAAGTAGACTTACTTAGCTAATTGCTTTAGCTAGAACGATCTATTAGAGCTAACTATTAGCCTATTATAGAGTTAGCCTTACTACTAGGGCTTAAAGAACTCTTTTAACGGCGGTAACGCCTGTAACAGCCGGAATCCTCTTAATTAGCGCAACCTAGTAAAATTTCTACCAGTCCTTATACTAGCGGATCAGCCTAGTTTGGCTATTCTTAGCCTGTCTAAGTACCGCCTTATACTAAGATTCGATCTAGACTTTCTCCGCTAAGTCTAATAGAGCATTGTCTTTCTTTAGAGCTTGTATAAGAGGCTAAAGATTCCAGTACTATTCTAACCCTTATCCCTGCTTTAATGACTAATACAACCAAATAGCCGTCTCTCTAACGTTGTAATCTATAGACTAAAGAATCTAGTTTAGAAACTTCAGGTAATTTGCCTCCTTTAGTTTGGCGGTAGCCCTTTTAGACTGTTATATTAGGAGGTAAGTCCTATATACTTCTTCTAAGTTATATAGGGTAATAAGGGTTAGCCGAACTAGTAGAGGAGGTACTAAGGCTATATCCTAAGTCGACGTACTAAGAAGTTGAATTTTCTCTTAATAATATGCAATGGCCTTATTATACTAGGCTACCTGCTTAGAATTAGCTTAATAAGCCTATTCTTCCTGTCCTAGGTTAAGAATTTCTATGTCTGCTAGAGTAGATATCAAGTCTAGATTAATATCTTCCTAAATTCCAAGGGCTAACGCTAGTATCTATACGTCGAAACGCCAGGCTGTCTATATTAACAGGCTTTTCAGGATAACAGACGTCGAATATACTGAATTTAGGGTTGTTGATATCTTAAGCAGGGAGTTAAGGGGAGGATAATAGAGTAGTAATAATGATAGAAGGGCTTAATACGTATTATATATAGTTAGTCAAGTTAATAATACTAGTACCAGGCTTATAACTGTTATGTAAAAAGCAGGTAATAGATATAAAGAAGTAAATGTGCCTGTTCTTCTTCTTACTACAGGACCTGCTACTCCTTATATAGGCGCCTCTAAGCCTGATAAGTAGCTTGTTAGGATGTCTAAGCATGGAGAGCCCTAGTCCCAGATGGGTCACTCTATGACCGTCACCATGTTCCGTCACAAAAACCAATACTATAAACCTATCCTTCTAGGCTAAGGAAGCTTGACCTAAGCTTCTAGACTAAGGAAGTATTGCTTAAGAGAACGCTACTAAAACTATATTACTACCTAACTTTACTATAATTAATATACTATAGCATCCTAAGATCCTTCTGCTTATAGAACCTTAGAAAGGGAGAATACTAAGATAAACCCTTATTATATACTAAGTATTTTGTTAAATATAGCCTAGGATCTTAAAGAGCGTTTTAAACAAGAATTCCCTACCTAGCTATCTATTATAAACATCGACAAATTTAACGCTTAAACCTTCTATAGATCGCCAGAGTATATTAATCTAGAGTATAATAGTAATAAAATGCTTAACTTATATATGCTCTCCTACCTTAGCACTTATAAGGGGCAATAATCTAAAGATCTATACTATAAATTCCGTTTAGATTTCAAGGACTAGATAGCTAACCACTTTAATAAGTTGAACAATAAACTATACTTATAACTATGCTAAACGCTTAATAATAGCTATATCCTAGTAGATAGCTCGAAAGGGTAGAAGCTCTCTAAGGGACTTATAATATTTACTAACAACCTGTCTAATAATCTAGGGCCTAACGTACTCCCCTAAATTCATAGGACGTTAATCTAGGTTAAGTATAGATAGCTTAGAACGGCATCTCCTCCTACTTAAACGGAAAAGGGGAAGGAGATTATACCAATAATAAACCGAGACTTCGCTACTAGTTCCCGCTAAGAGAAGGCAATATAAGGGGATATATAAGTCAGTAATATAACTATAAACGCTACCTAGTAATTTAAACCGGCAAGCAGTTTAATTATAAACGACAATTAACCAGCAAGCAGCCTAGGCCTAAGTATACGTTAAACAGTAGCTAAGAGTAGGATATTTAACGCTAATAACCGTAATAAGTTCGGAAATACCCTCTATCCGCTAAATCAGGAGCTATGGATAACATTTCCGATTTATAGACTTAGAAGTATAATAGGAGCAGGATTCCTACTAGCTAATAAGGGCACTGGTAAAGGCTATAGATTACTACTAACCACCTAAAGTACTAGCTAAGGTTATAGCTAAGGTTATAGCTAAGGTAACTATCAAGGCTATAACTAGGGGACTAATTAAGAAGGACGACGAAACCCTGTATAATATGTATAAACCTCTAGTATCAACCCTAACTATAAGCCAGGACATACTTAACCTTAGATAAGTAACAAAGAGCAATATACTTAGTATAAGTATATTATATGTAGAAGCGCTAAGTATATAGCTATTCTACTAATCGAAATAGGCTAGATAAACAAGACGACTATTAATCAGAAGACCCTTACCGATTTCATTAAGTCTTAGGACTTAAAGGATAGCTATTCTAGGTCTAACAATAATATCCTTAATAATAAAGTTTGTTTCTTCCTCTACTGCTACTAGACATTCTAGATCAATTATAGCCAGCTTAGCACTGTTTTTCCGAATACTCTTTTAGGATAAGCTAAGGAATACTACTTATACTACATCCTACTTAGTATCTCTTTTATTAAACTATATAACATCTTAAAGGGATACTTCGAGATAAGTACTAAGTAGAACAACTATCTATATATTTAGAATACTATTACTTTCTAGTTTATACGCCTTAAAAGCAAGAATAGTAATAGGTTTAATAAAGGAAATTCTCTAGATCTTGCTTAATAGACTCTAGCAAAGCTAATATAGGCTTGGTCTGCTCTATAACTATAAGGAATTCCTAGTTGCTAATACAATCCGAGCTTGCTAAGGAGTATCTAAGCTGAAGATCGCCCTATATAAACTACTAATAAGCTTCGAAGAGCTGGTAGCTATGCTCTATTAGATACTTAACGTTAAAAAGGCGGATCGTACATATCGCTAATTCCTAATAGACCGTAGGTTTATAACGATAAAAGCTAGGCCTATAAGAAACTATTAGGGTAACTTAATTATAGATTCGATCTTTAAAAGGAACTAGGCTATATATATACAGCAGCCTAGAGGTGCTATAGGGTATAGAAAGCAAAATGAGTTTTAGTAAGGAGACTGCAACAAAACCTATACTAAGGTAGGTTGCTGGATTTATAGTAAGCTAGATCACCGATCCTTTATATATAGCTAAGAAGAACAGGCAATAGCTAAGAGCAAATAGCTTAAACAGAAGGGCATTAACAAAGATTATAGATAATATATAGCTTTTCTCCTTAACTATAAGGGTTTAGACGATAAATATAATATAAAGGAAGAAGATACTAAGCTTAGAGTATAGGTAGATAACTACAAGACCGATTAAGCTTAAGGTAAAAACAAAGCGCTAGTAATTAGTTTTAAAGAAGAATAAATAGCAGCGACTTACTTTGCAAACCAAGCTTTCCTCTATCTGATTACTAGGAGTAACTAGCTATAGAAAGATAGTAAAAAGGATATAGAAAGAACGGAAGCTATTTAATTCGTACTCGACAGATATACCAAGGCTAAATTCTAAGGAATTATACCTGATACTAGGGCTACTAACGTTTTAACTACTAGACTTCGACAATTCCTTATACTAAAAAAGATGATCGGATTGCTTAAGATTGATAAGACGTGTATAAAGGAAGCGAATATACTTTTCAGGTCTAGGGATTTAAAACAATTACTTAGTATAGTTAGAGTAGAGCTCGATATTAGTTATATAACTTTCTATGTATTAGAGACGCCAACCCCTTTTCTTATATATCTAAAAGACATAGATAAGCTTAACGTCTACCTTAATAATACGACAAATAAGCTTATATCTAAGTTAGGGAAGTGCATATATATTTAGCGGAAATAGGAATACCTATAGATCCCTGTTAAAGGGATTAAGCTGCTAAGTATAGTATTTACTATAGATAACGAGCGTCCTATACCTCTATAACTTATAGAGGCTAAGCTAAGGTGCATTTATTAATACTATAGATACCCTATAGTCGACAGATTATACAAACTACTATAATAAGTAGATTACCAAGTAGAGTATAGTACTATCAAAATGATTAACAAGTTCTATCATTTTTGTTAGATTAAAGGAGCAGTACTATAACGATTTAGATTTGCGTTATAAGATAATATTTACTTTAACTTTAAGATTGTTATAGACGTCTTGGATATTAATAGTTATAAGGTACTATATATAGTTGATACTACAACTTTATTCCAGATAGCTTACTTTCTAAACGATCTTTTAGCTAAAAAGACGTAGGAGCGGCTAAAAGAATGTTAGATCGATATATACCTTAGACTACCCAATGTTTTACGCTATAATAAAAGCACTAACTTTAAAGTGCGTAAGTTCTAGGCCAAGGCTAAGTTTATAGGTATAACTTGCCACTCTATGCTAGTTAAGGCATACTAATTAGTTAGTAAGATTAAGTGGTATTATAGGCTACTAAGATAGGCTTATAATATTATTAAATCTGAAACTATAGGGACTTACTCGAAAGAAGTATACTTATAAGCGGCACTAAGCGTAGTTAACAATACTATTAGCCTAGATAGGCTAGTACTAACGCTTTTAGTTTTCGGCGTATACCTGCACCTTACTATAAACGTACTGCCTTCTCTATCTTAACTACGCCGAGTAGGCGTAATTCGGAAGGCTATAATACAATTGTAAATCCTAAATAATATAAGAACTATGTGAGATACTCTTGTACAATATAATAGACTAAGTATAGAAGACGTACTACCGTGCTTACTAGAAGTAGGTACTAAAGTACTAGTATTCCGAGAAACCAATTAATAGATAGGACCCTATAAGGTAATCTCGGCTATAGATACGATAGTAATCGTTGATATAGTTAACAGACCTATAGAATTTTAGAATATAATAGTTAAACTATATTACTAGGAGCCGGCGTAAGATAAGCAAGACAATTAGGCTAGAGTTAAGCGGCTAGAGCTATTCCAATATCCCTAGCCTAAGCAGCCCTACTAGCACGGACAACCCTGAAAGAACCTAGCACCTACTAACAACTTTATTTCGGAAAAAGAGAAGCGTAACTACAATCTTACGCTTAAACTATAAGCTAAAGGCAAGATTACTACGCCTAGTACGCTATTCTAAGAATCCAATAAAGCGGAATTGAACTCCCTTCTAGTAGCTAGGATAATCGAAGCAATCTAGATACTAGTAGATATATCAAGCTACTAAGTTTTTAAATTAAGGATTATCTAAGAAGTAAAAGACAAGCTTACTATACTATGCGAAAAGTTACGTTTTATAGCTTAGGGATTCGGCAATAAAGACAAGAAGTACCTCCTTACTTAGTTACTAACGATCCAGCGATGTATATAGCAGCTTATACTCTTACTATTCCTAATACTTTAAACGCACTTTAGTTTTAAGGTATAGGTACGCAACGTTATCTAGGCTTATATACAAGCTAAGTTATAGCTAGTAAGGAAAGTGATTCTTCTATTACCTAAAGAGCTTAAGACGCTCTATCCCCTATATACTGTCTTGCTTGTTAAAACCCTATTGTATAGACTAGCCGAAGCCAGACTATACTAGTAGGTAATATATATAAACTAGCATACTAAATATCTTAATCTTAAGCTAAGCGCCTTTAACCTATGCCTTATAATCGGCAAAACGCGAATTGAAAGTGGATTTGGAATTGTCGGCCTATAAACTGATAATACTCTTAATATTAGCGAGTAAGCCTTTATAGATAAGAAGAAGCTTAAGCTAGATAAGGCTAGCTTTAAGTATAAGCTACTAGTATTTTTAACGGACAAATCAATTACGGATTTCAACGGATATAGGCTCGAAACAAGCGTAGATGCTATTAAGATTCGGTAAAAGGGGCTAGCTATACAACTCGAACTTATAAGCTAAGACGCTAAGACAGTAAAACAAATATACATCGAACAATACGTATATGGTACCTATATTACTACGATTTGCCAACTAGAGGCGACTTTCGACTTGTTAGTAGCAGTATAGTTAACTAAGCCCGGTATAGCCGAGATTGCCAAGCTTAACGCTTAATTATAATAGTAGATTAAGAACTTAATACATAGGCTACGCTACCTATAACTCGAACTCGAGATAGCTAAGCTCTTCGTCTTTATAGATAGATTATTCGCTAATAATGCTAATATAACATTGTAGATTAGATTCGTTATAATATTCGGAAATAAGATAAGTAGTATAAACAAGTTTAACTTATATAGCAATATTATACACTAGTCTTCGACTAAGTATAAGTAGGTAACACAGAGCGTTCTAGCAAGCAAGATATACAGTATAGTAAGCAGGTTCAATCTTAGGTATATATTATATTAGATGCTTGCTAAAATCTACTTATATCTAGGCCTACCCTTGCTACTACTAATTGTTATATATATAGATTTGTTTAGCTTGTACGAATACCTGGTAAAGCTTGGTATAACGGCGGAGAAGCGCCTTATAATCGATATAATAGCGCTACGCCAGAGCTATAAAAACCGTAAAATTGCAGAAATCAGGTGGATTAGTAGTAACGACAACCTAGCTAACGCTATAACCAAACGTACGCCGAACAAGATGCTTGAAAAGCTCGTTACTATAAATATAGCTAAGATTAGAGTAGAAGGCTAGATTTAACGCCTGGCTAAGTAATAGGAAGAGTCTATATAACTTAGGGCAAGATCATAAGTATAAAAGACAAAGACTGCTAGGACGATTTATTTATAGTATAATAAGGAATATAAGGCAAAGCGCAAAATAATCTTAATTTATACTTTTATAGCTAGTGCAATATATATACTAGCGCCCCCTACCCCCTAATTACAATAATAAAATATCGATAGCCTTGCCTATAGCGGCTATCGCTATAAGCTTTTTCTACATAGGCGTTATACCTGCCATAGGCGCCCTACGCTTAATAAGAGTACGCGCCTTGTCTACTAGGACTAAGGTGCACTTAGCGCCGTTATGCTATAGTTTCTAATCCTATAACTAATAAGTATTCCGATTAAATAATAGAAACTACTAAAGATCGTAACTTACTTTGGCCTTTATAGTTAGGTTAGAGTAGAGCTCTAAAAAGCGATCTAAGAACAGGTAGACCGACTTAGGGCTACGATATATATTAGGAACAATAAAACAATAGAAATAATATATAAATAGAACTTACATCGGCATATATAAGTGCCTAGATAAGCACTGTTAGTACTAAAGGCTGTAGCCTAATATACAGTCGTAGTATACTATATACAGTACGAAATTACCAGACTTGTTAAACGAGTCTTTAATACCCGCTAAAAGTAAGTATAGATAGCTAAGGCAAAGGACAGTATATATAATACTATATAGACTATGAACTTCATATATATTAGCAATATTAATAATAAGGATAACAAGAGTAAGATACTTACCCTCTGGTTTATATATATAAGCGCGTAACAACCTCTTATAAGGCTTTATACAGTCCAACATATAGCGTATATAGCAGCTAGAGCAGATAATAGAGCTATCCGAGCTTTCGCCAGACGATAAACTTGCCGTTACCGCTGCTAGTATCACTACCGATAGCATGGGCACGCTCGCAGCAGCGAGCAGCGCCTTACGCCGTATATATATAGCCGCTAACACCGCCTTCTTTATAGCCGGCAATATAGATAGAGCATGCTTAGCACGCTTAGAGAGATATACCTTATGCGTAGCAATCTCCGCCTTATACGCTACCTCCTTCTTCGCCTCCTCCTTATACTAGAGCATAGTAGCCTGCTTAAGTAGGATATATATATACGCGATCAGCCTCTTAGAATTAAGGGGCGTAGAGTTAGCGTTAGTACAGCCGCCTATAGACTTAGGCTGTACGGCAAGTACAGCCGCGTCTATAGTGTCAGGATCGTTGCCGTTATTATTGTTATTACTATTGTTATTGTCGCTACCTGCCATGCTCTCCTAGTTACCGTTATTAGTAATAGCGCGCTTAGACATGTCCTCTAACACGTTATTATTATCCTTCTAGGTAAGATACTCGTTAGGAATGTTAGTTATAAGTATATTAAGGGCATTGCTGCCCTTGTCCTTAGTATATATATAGGCATCGCTGCCTATGCTCCTATAGGAGTATCTACTCTACTTATCGTTAAAATCCAATACTATAAACAATAAGATTAGTACGCTTAAGTATAAAGGCCAATATACTTAAGTATTAGTATATAAAGGTAAGCAACTTACTTGTTACTGCTAGTACTACTAATACTACTACTATTATTGCTACTACTACTGCTGTTATTACTACTGCTACTGCTACTGTTATTACTACTACTGCTACTGCTAGTGCAGATTGTAGGAAGGAAGAGAACGGGTAGTATATAGTAGGAGAACCTACCTATTTATAGGTTTAGGGTAAGAGCGTTTAGAGTTTGTAATTAGCTAGCCTAGAGCTCTGATTTTCCTATTATAATTCCTATTTAGGACTATAAGCTTTTGCAACAATAGTTGCCAGCGCAATGTACTTACTGTTATGCTGTTTAGAGGTATATATAAAAGGTACTAAAGTCGCGCCTTCTGCGCTAGGGATTAGCTAGTAGAATCTAACATTCTAATTAGCAAATAAGAAGTTAAGTAATTGGGATTTCCTATTCTAGTAATAAGAAGAGCAAAGTGATCTGGGATTTCCTATTTCGGTTAATAAAGCGCTAGTATAGTTATAAAAGAAGAGTTGCCGGTATTGATTACAATAAGGGGGGTTAGATGCTAATCCCTGTAACTATATAGCATATAAGCCTCTTGCTCTAGGAATAGGGTATATGCTATACCACTAAGCCTTCTATTCTAGGGAATAGGGCGCGCACTACGCTACTTATATAACAGCCATAAGTAGCGCACCTACGCACCATATAATAGTTACTAACAAGCGCTCCGCTTAACATAGGTATTTAAGGGGTATGCAACCACCCCCTAGATAGAGGGAGACAGATAATCCAGAACCAGAACTTGAACCAGTATTTCCTTGCTGCTCGCTTTGCTCTTTATCGTTTTAGATCACTACGATCTCCGGAAACCTACTAACACTTCCCCTAATATATATTATATAGACTATATTGATAGATAAGAAAAGGACTTTAGCATTTTATAAGTAATATGACAAGATACATAACTATTTAGACGTACTATACGATATCTTTACTAACAAAATATAATAGTTTATTAATATATATAGAAAGTTTGAAATTCATGAAAGTTAATATGCAATTATCTACCTGGATATTCTTGCTAGATAAGCAGTAGATTACTTCCTATACTATATTAGGCCTAGACAATAATAGGACAAAATGTATAATATATTAGACAAGCACTTGAATATCAGTATTAATAAGAAGAAGTACTATAACCTATAGACTTTAGTTACCTATTATATAATATAGGCCGAAAACCAAGATATAAAACTAATAGAAATCCTTAACGTACTGTTCGATAAACTTACCCTAGTCTAATAGAACCTAAGCTTAACTTTTTAGGGTAACGACTAGCTTAAAGTAGTTGTTATATAAGCTTGTTAAGGGATATACAAATTAGAAGAAGGTCTTTAGAGGGATAATGTCGAGATAGCGGAAAAACTATTTACAATACTATATAAATCGTACTATAGCGCTTAAACCTAGTAGACTAGTTTTATAGCAGATATACCCTTATTGTCGGTAGTCTCCGTGTATGTACACAAAGGGGTAACCAAAAGGTAAATCGATCGGTGAATAGAAGTCTGTCTGCTCTAACTACCTTGTTAGGACAGTCCCTATTATGAATACCATATGCGACGATCGGATACGATTGTTATATTGAATATACTAATTACAGAGCGATCACTCGTTAGGATCGAGCTGTTAGTACTTAGGAAGAGCGCTATAAGCCATTATCGTAAACCCTGTATTTATATTGCTAATTAGAGCTTGTTAAAGCTCTAAATGCTATAATTACCCGATGCCGAATGTCACCTATGCCTTAGTTCTGATACTAGCTATCTTTTCTTTTCAGCAGAGGACCATCTATTAATCTATACTTTAAAAAGGATAATAAAGGAGATATTAGTACTTAAAACGATTTCGTATAAACGCGTTATCTACTACCTAGGTAGTAGCTAATAGCCATATTGCTTAAAAGGGTGGACTATATGTGCGACTAAGCATAGGGATTAGTAAGCTCTTTACTCTATATAGGGGAATTAACAATAGGTTCGTACAACAAGACCTTAAAGTTAGAATAATAGATCGTACAATAGTAAGGAACAATAGTAGAGGGGGAGGAAGTCAGTATTACAGTGCTCTTTACCTATAGGCTCCTTGTTCCTCTATATATATAGAGAAGGCGTACTACCCTTATAGCTCGGGCTTCCTCTTCCCTTATATAATAGCAGCAATAGCAGTAACAGCAATAATAGTAATAATAGCAACAATAACAATACTAACAAGTATACTAGCAAGTATAGAGACTGCCGTTCGTTGCTTGTATACTAACTTAAATCAAGTGTTGTTATTTAGTAACGTTACTGCTGTACTAGACGCGTTCTTCGCGTATATAGAGGCATTGCCTTTGCTCGATAAAGCCTTAGGTGCCGCTGCCGCCGCGCCCGTCGATGCTGCCGCTGCCGAGCCCGCCGAGCCTGCCGATGCCGCCGCTGTACCTGTCGCCGCCGAGGCCGCTGCCGCCGAGCCTGCCGGCACCGCCGCTACTGCCGTCGTCGACAATGTTAGCGATACTATCCCTCCTGTTATTTCTAGTATATTCTATCGTCTACTCCTTATACTTGTTATTTGCTGGTATGCTTGCTTAGCTGCCTTTTAAGAAGCAGTGTCGTCCGCTCGTGCGGCTTTACGCGCTAAGGCTAAGGCTAAGGAAGAAGAAGAAGAAGAAGAAGAAGAAGAAAGAGAAGAAGAAAAAAACAAAGAAGTAATAGAGGAAGAGAAGGACGTAGAAGGCAGGGGTAAGGAGGATAAAGGTTCGTATACTTACTTCGAGCTCTTATTGCCATATCTAACCATTAGTATAGTAGCTACTTCGCGCATACCCTCTAAGGGTAATAGCTAAGTCGTAGCCTAGTCCTAGTATTAGCGTAGTAGGTTGTCTTTATTAGCTGTTTAGATGCGGTTCTTAATACTTGCCTATTAGTTGCGATATAGCATTGTATATATATTGCTAGTATAAAGCGTATATCCTACTACCTAGGGTACCTCTGCTTAGCCTTAAATGGCAAAAACCCGGCTATAGCGCTAGATAAGCTATATATCGGGCTGCTTGGCCGGCGCTACTAGGGCTATAGCTTAGGCTATAGCTACCGCCCTATATAAGTACATCCTCTGCTCAAATATACTTTCGTTGCTATATTGTAGGCTTATAGCTAATATTGCACCTAGCCTAGTAGAGATTAAGCCTATAGCGCGCTACTTCTTAGTATAATATATCGATCCTAGTTATCTTATATCGATAAGCGTTTATTGCCGTATTATCCGCTTAATATACGTTGCTAATCTAGCATCTAGGAGCTTAGCAATTAGCACTAAGGTACTCGCTATATCCTATAGGTGTAAGAAGAGGATTAGGCCCTTCTAAATAGCAGTAATACTGGTATATATATAATATCGGGGATAGAGAGAAAGGAGGAGGCTAAACAGGCCATCCTACGCTTTGTTAAGCTAGTATTTATAGGACAGTAAGCTTAGTTTAAGCGGTTATTAGTATGTTGTTTGCACGCCTAAGGACGCGTCCCCTATAATTAAAAGTTTTTGCTTTGCTATATTATATTCCGCTTATACTCTTCTCATTGTCGTATTATATACTCTCTATACTATATCTATCTATTCCCTTAACTTTCTTCCTTCTCTTAATAGCAGCTAGTATATAGTTATACAACTATGTTACTACTATATACTGCTATTGCAGCGCGTTACCGCTGGCGTTAGTACCGCCCTATATGCAAACCGCGCGTTTGACCTAGCCTTCTATATATACGTTAATTTTGTTAGTCGAAATTAGCGTTCCTAGTACCTTATTAGGCACTACCTTTGTTATTATATCTAATAGGTTATCGTTGCTGTAAATCCAGCGTACTTCCTTGATTTCCCTGCTCTTATAGCTCTTATAAAGTGCTATTATATCAATTATTAAACGCTTTTCAGTTATACTTCCTAATTTGACTAAGTACTTATAAAGGCTAAAAGAGTTGGTATAGAGAACCAAAGGTAGACCTATACCTAGGTTAAGGCGTTTATAGATCTCTTTGAGCGTTCGATTAAGAATATAAACAATATTAAAGCCTTGGCTTATCCTATAAATCTTGCTAGCTAGTATACTCCGGGTTACTTGCTTGCACTTTATAAAGGACTAGTATATAACGTTACTGTATAGCTCAAACGTTGTCCTTTGCTTGTTAGCACTTTCGTTCCTAAGAACAATTATAAACCCGATCTATAAGCTTAGATCCTAGTTATTAGCAAAAGAGCTATTAACAAAGATAAAGAGCTTAAGGGTACTTAGGTTAAGAGAAATATAGCATAACCTATACTTAGGATTGTCGATTTGCTACTAAATTTGCTTATTCAAGATATTAATGTCTACTTGCTATAGCTTAATAGCTTATACTATATAGGCATAGTCAAATGCTGCCTTTAGCTAATATATCAAAGCAATATATGCTCTATACGCTTGCTGCTCTATATATGCCTTCTTCCGCTTAGGGTACGCAGACCTTCTAGTAGTAACAAGTTATAGCTTTCCGGCCTATCCCTTTTGTTATATAATAAGGTAGTTGTCTTAGACCTCTACCCTATAGCCGTTGAAATCGCCGGAATCTCTGGCTACTAAAACCGTTAGAGGCTTTACCTAAAAGCCTGCTCTTTAAAGCTCTATTTCCTCTTTCTAGAGGAATTCCTTAGTACTAAGGTTAAGGGTATTATCCGTTTATAGCACTATAATGCCAAAGTACTTACCTAAATTAGTTAATAAAAGGCAGGGATTATAAGGGGAACTGCCTATTTATATATGCTCTTTATACTATTGTATATACGTTAGGAACTAGTAAAGACCGCTCTTAGCAATCCTATATAAAGGTTTCCTAATATATATAACATGCCCTTCTAGGTAATTGTAGTGTAGCTTATAAGGCAGCCTTATATAGATCAGCCTTATTAGCTCTAACTATAACTATATATATACCTACGTAATATCGCGTATTATAATCATATAGTCGAGCTATAATTGTAGTGTTAGTGCTAGGGCAAAGAGCAGACGTTATAAGTATCGTTAGATCGTTAGCAATTGCATAAGTATTTTCTTCTTATTAGCATTACTATAGCCCTGTACTATAAGGTATGACTTTTTATATAGGTAAGGTATATACTTCTCTTTAACTTCTCTTATAAGCCTGTATCTAAAGATACGGATCCCCTTAAGATCCGGCGTCTAAGGTACTACCTTAAGTACTCCTGTTTCGATTAGGGACTCTATCTCTTTAGCGTCTAACTGCTCGAAAAGAGCTCCAGGTGCCATAATTACTCCTTATTTTCGGAGTTCAACGGCCAAAGCATAGTCCTTTTTTTCTTTTTCGGATATATATTGCGCCGCCCCTAAATATATAACGCGTTTTTCGGGGTTAGGGTTTTGGCTTACTTTGTTTTTCGCCCTTAAAGGTCTGCTGCGTCTTCTACCTTATAGTAGGGCAAGGTACTTGAGCGGTTATAGTGCTAATTAGTGCTCTTCCTAATTACCCGTTGCTTTACCGTTGCCGCTTAAGAGCTTAGTAAGCCGGTTATATAGCTTAACCACTATATTGCAAAAGGTTACTAGTCCGTTTGCCATATTAACTATAACCTCTATATTGGTTATATTAAGCACTTTATAGGGCCCTTGCTACCCCTTATACTCTCTATATACTAGAACCTCTACTTCTAAAGGGAGTAAAAGTAGTAACATATTGGTTATATCTAGCCTATTATACTATACTAATACGTTATTGATCTTTTGCCGGTCTCTGATTCTTTATAGCTTAGCTATTGCAGCTTATACTGCTCTTATATGCTGCATTTGTATTAGGGAAGGGGGCGAATCTATTCTAAACCTTAGATACGCTTTAAAGACTAGTAGCGTTGGCATAAGTCTATTTAGGCCGGCCGTGTTATTGACTATGCTTACCGCGCTTTAGAGGCAGGCTTCTAGCAAGACTATACCCTTTATTTCCTCTAAGATAATCTTATATACCCTATATAGTAGCGTATAATAGCGCTCTAGATACCCGATTAACTAGTAAGCCTTAACTAAGATAATATAAATAGTAATTCTAGCGAGCTTAGCTTCTGCCTAGAACTCTTTAGCTACAAAGTTAGTCCCTTAGTTATAGCGTAAGATATTAGATAGGCTAAGATAGGTATTGATCTAGCACTTCTTTAAGCACTCCTACATTTCCTTTACTATCTATACGTTTAGGAACCTTACTGCCTAAAACGAAGTAGTAGAGTCGATTATATAAAGGCATTTATAGCTTGCTAAGTCAATTATATCTACTAATACCTCTTTATTAAAAGAGAAGTTATTATATACTTAAAGCGAGAATTAAAAGTGCTAAAGTACTGCTCCTTTGATCTGACAATAGTAGCAGTTGTTGTTTAGTAGCTTAATAGCCGCTATATCAACGTCCTGGTAATTATAGCTTAGAATTTCGTAAAGCTTATTAGCCCTAAGATAGCTAAATTGTTAATAGAGTTGCTAAAGCATAGCTTTGGTTAATTAGTACTCTGGCAGCTTATCTAGTCTAGCAAAGTAAGTGGCCGTCGCGATTTTACAACCCTGAATTAGCATCTACGTATAGCCCTATTTGCGGGCTACTTAGATATATACTCCCGTTTTGTCGTTCCTAAGCTTGTTATCTATATTGTTTAGGTAAATGCCGAGGTTATCTATATCCTTAAGGTATAGTAGAAAAGGCATTTATAGATCTAATATATAGAACGTTACTATACCGAAAGGGGTATCTACGCTTATAGTACTAAGGGACTTTAGTGGCTTGCTGCTACTAAAGATAATAGACGTTTCGCCGGCTCGTTTTTGGTTAAGTATAAGCCCAAGGAGCTAGCATTATAGCGCTAGAAACTGCTTAAACCTAGTAGTTAAGATATCTGCCGCTCCTATATCCGGCAGGATACCTTGGAATTCTTCTGCCGAATATCTGTTAGGTATAAGAATCTAGTTTAACTGCTTATTTAGCAGGGTTAATCCAGGATTATACCTAGTAATCAAGTATTTAAAAGCGTCTTCTTAGAGGTAGGTCGCCATGTAATATACTACGCTTAGTCTTATATCTTTATTATTAGATTCTTCCCCGGAATTATCGACTAAGTACTATATTAGCTACTTATTTTCCTCTTTAGAATCCGATCCTTCTATATCAACTAAGAAGGCTTAGTAGCGACCCTTATCCTTTAATTGTATAATTCTACAACTCTCTAACCACTACTTCTTCTGCTTATCTTAAGCAGCCTTTAGGTAATTCGTAGATTAGCAACCTTCTCCCCTATAGATCTAATAGCAGGTCTGCTTTACCTCTTTACCTCTCTTCTAATAGCTTATATTCCACGTCTAAGCCCTTCTTATCGGGCTATCTTATACTCAGCCGTACTTCTAGTTGTTATATTATTAGTCTATTATAAACGCTAATAAGCCCTTTTTCTATATATAAATAGTAAGGGCTATTCGGAGTTAAGAGCAGAGCTTGTGAAAGTTAAGTTCTGGTTTTAACAGTACGCTACTAACCCTAGATACGCCAGTTACTACTCGAATCAGTGTAGGAACTAGTATTTCGTCGTTGTACTTTATACTAAGGCTCTTCTATAACTATACTAATTTCTTGAATAGCGCTTTAAAGATATCTATCTTTAACTTTCTAGAGTTCTTAGGTATATTGGATACTATATTAAAAGTGATTATACTCTATTTATTAAAGTATTCCAAGTGTGTTACCTTATTAACGAAGTATCTCTAGAGATAACTGTATATAGTAGCAAAAGACGTTCTGTTTAATATATACTATATATACCAATCTCTTATATACCTAGAAAGCATTAAAGGGAATATATAATAGAGCTAACTATACTCTATCTATAAGGAGCAGCACTACTATAGAAAGAACTTGACTTTATTGTCTAGAATCTTAGTATCTTTACTGCTATAGTTTCCCTGCTTATCCTATAACTTTGCAAAGGTACTTACTAACTTACTATCGATATTCTAAACCTGGCCTTTAATAGGTAGAAGGTATATATAATTAGTACTTTCTATATGCACTGTTTTGGCGTACGGTATTTGTAAAGTAGGTTATTCAAAACAGGTCTCTATAGTCTCTATTATTATTGACCGTTCTTCTTATATTTCTAGTTAATAAGACAGTTATTGCAATAAAAGCTTCTTCGAGCTATCTTTATAGGATTTGGTAGGTAGAGGTATAAAGTCTTCCTCTAACATATAGGCAAGTATAACAAGACTAGTATTAAGAGGAGCTCCGAATACCCCTTTAATAGGTATTGACTTGTTAATAAGGGCTTTTCGTAGTACTGCTTTAAGCTTTAGAAGCCCTTTTGCCTAGTCTTCTGTATCCTAGTTATAGAAATCTATATAAAAAGCTATATAAAGGTTATAACTAGTTAAGTCGTTATTAATCTAAGCAATAAAATCAAGAATCTATAAGTTAAGGAGCATTATATCTACGCTCTTTGGCTTGATAAACAGGGGGTATTATAAGAAAAGTAATAGGTTAAAAGAGTAAATATAGCTTTCTAATTTGATCTCTTTTAGAGCTTGTATAAGCTCTATAAGGCCAGGTATAGGCGCTATTTTATCGTTATCAATCGCCGACTTATAAAGTAGCGATAATTATTATCTTAGTTAATCCTTTGATCGAACTAAGTGTTAGTAGAAGCAGTATAAGGTTATTTGCTCTCCCTTTCTAGTATCCTACGTTTTTAGACTAGTTAGGTTAACTATTACCTTAGTAATATAAGCTTTTGCCAGATCTGCTAATCTACTTTGCTATTCTATACCGTCTACTAGCAATACTAATCAGTGTCGGTAGTCTCTATATATATATATAAAGGGGTAACTAAAAGGTAAATCGATTAGTAAATAGAAGTCTATCTGCTCTAACTACCTTATTAGAACAGTCCCTATTATAAATACTATATATAACGATCGGATATAATCGTCGTATTAAACATACTAATTACAGAGCGATCGCTCGTTAGGATCAAGCTATTAGCGCTTGGGAAGAGCGCTATAAGCCATTGTTATAAACCCCGTATTCGTATCGCTAATCAGAGCTCGTCAAAGCTCTAAACGCTGCGATTACCCGATGCCGAACGTCACCTATGCCTTAGTTCCGACACTTATCGAACTATATTTATTATTGATATTATAACTCTTAAAAGGATTACTTAAAGCTGGACTATAGGCACTGCTTAAGAGATAGCTCTCGATTTAAGAAGTATAATAGGTATAAGAAAAAGCTATTGCATAATAAGAAGAATATAATACTAGGAGCATACTAGAAACTAAACTATAAGATTCCTAGATATAAATCATAGATATATAGTAAGGAAGACTAGGAATAGGCAAAGAAATACTACCTTATAGCTAGTATAACAGACGAATTACCTTTAGTATATATTACTATATATAATACCGGCGAACAGCCTAATACTAGTAGTAGTAGTAGTAAAGATTCCGATAGTATAGCGAGTAATAACGATAAGCTATAAAAGACAGGTACCTATTTTCTCTAGAGTATGGTATTCCTATATACGATAATAGAAGACGACCCTTATTGTACGATAAGTTCTATTAATACTAAACATTTTGTTCTATCTAGCATCTACGATATAGAATATTAAGAACAACTATAGAATACTAGCGCTATACGAATCTTATTATATAGTAAGAACCAAGCAATAATACTTATACGACTTAAAAGTATCGACATTAACTAGATACTAGGCTTATTATCTATTAAATTTAGAGATAGCTAAAATATAGTAGCTATTGGTATAATTACAGTAGAGAACTCGATCGGTATAGTAATATACTATATTATAGAATCGAATATACCCTTCCTTTTTTGCCTAGATAATATAACATAGCTCAAAGTATACTATAATAATATAGAAGATGTTATTATATGATAGGATAGAACAAGGATCCCTATAGCTCGGAAATAGGGCTACCTATTCTTTGATCTTTTAAAAAGCAAATATATCCTCTATATAACCAAAGGCTAGCTATAGTAGCTATACCGACAATTCGGACATCTAACGGCAGACTGTCTATAGTATATCTCAAGAGAATTATCTAAAACCGATAATTATATAATAGATATCTTAAGCAAGATCTAGGATTTCTGTTATTATTAGATAGATATCTATTACTCCTATAGAGTCCACTAAGGGGCTATAAGGGGCTGCTAGCTTACACTTATGCTAGAGGAAAACCGGAAAACGGATGAAAAACCTCCAACGAGCTCGACGAGGCAGGCAACCTAGCAAGAGGAAAAGAGCAGTACTAAAAGAAAAACATCGCAAGGGGAGGCTATCTAGGAGGCTACTAAGGGAAATCGCGCCTATTCCCCTACCTATCTCCCGTAAGAACGCCCTATATCTCAATTAATATAGGGCTTGGGGTAGGGGAATAAGGAAGGGGTCTTATCAGCAAAAAGGGGTAAGGCAAGGCTAGGCTTAAAGCTTAAAAGCTTATAAGCCTAGGCCTATAGCCTTCCCCTTTACCTTGGTATAGTAGTAAGATACCAGCTATAGGGAAGAAAGAAAAGATAGTCTAAAGAGAGAGAGGGGAAGCAGTCTAAAGAAGGAGAGAAGGTAGAAAAAGAGACTAAAGCATATCCGTATCCTCTTCCTCTATAGAGCCCCTTACCGGCTCTAGGGAGGAGGGTATAGAACCGGTAGCTGTAGTACCGGTAGCTGCTAGATCGGTAGTAGTAAAGGTAGAGGCAGGGATTTTGCTAAAGGCCTCCTTTATAGTTCGCTGGGAAAGGGAGGCTATGGCGGTAGTAGCGGTAGCGGTAGTGGCGGTTATTATAGGGGGGCGGCTACGGCGGCGTTTTCCAGCTACTACCGTATAGCTTTCTTCCCCTTTTAGCCAGTCTTCTATTAATATTACTAGCTTAAGAGGGCCTGGAAGGTCGAAGTTAATAGGCCTATTTTAAAGGTAGGCCTTTGCTTGTGCCCTATATTTCTTTCTTTCAGGGCATTCCTCTGCCCTAGTATGGTGGCCTTCTTGGTAGTTCCGGCAGTTCTGGGCCCTAGTATAGGCTACTTCGTTAGTATGCTTCTTCTTTTCTTGGCCGCAGTTATAGCAAAGGGCAGGGGAGTAGCAGTATTTAGCCTTATGCCCCTAGCGCCAGCAGTTAAAGCACTAAAGGGCCCTAGCCTTATCGATATAAGGCTCCGCTTTTAAGGCCCTATAAGCCTAGAAGATGCCGTCTTGACAGGCCTTATAAGCCTCTTGTTAGCTAGAAGAGGCTATAAGTGCTAAGACTCTTGTTCTTTCGATTTGGAGTAGGTGCTAGACTTTAGCTCGGAGGGCTAAGGGATATACTTCTTTTACAGCTGCTAAGAGGCTAGCTTCTATTATCTGATCAGCTGTTATAAGCCTTTTAACAGCTACTGCCTAGGTAGTGGTATAGAGGGAGGCCTCTAGTAATAAAGAGGATAGCCAGGCTGTATTTTCCTTTAAGGCCTTCTTTACCTTCTCTTCCTCTATAACTAGTATAAGGTTACCGCTTGGTAGGGTCCTTACCCCCTTAATAGTATGCCCTATTGCCCTCTAAACCGCCTATACAATCTCTGGCGCTGATTTCTAACTAAGGGGGGAGGAGGCTGATCCTAGGCGTATAAGGACTTGTTTTTCTAGGCCTAGTTTAGTCGGCTTTACCCTAGCTGCTGCTATAGTAGCCCAGGTATAGCGGGTCTTAGGCTAAGGGGCTAGTTACTGCTATTGTTGTTATTATTATTGTTGTTATTATTGTTAGTACTGCTGCTTCTTCTGCTTTTAGGCCTGGCTAGTAAAAGAAGGAAAGATCGGAATTACTGCCTTCTTCTCCTCCTCCTTTAGTATTTGCGTTAGAGCTAGCTTTCTAGCTAGCCCTGTATATTCGACGATTTCCTTAAAAGCCGGGTTATTGATTAAGAGGCTGACTATCAAGTCTATAAGGCTAGAGAAGGTAAGGGCAAGAGTCAATAGCGGTAAAGCTTTCTCCTTTTCTTTCCCCTTTTTTAGGGGGGTGGTAGCGGCGTTAGCGGTAGTAGCGTACTAACTGCTAGAAAGCCCTTTAAAAGGGCTATCGAACGATATATTGCTCGGCCTAGTAGCGGTTATAGCAGTGGTAGAATCGGTAGCGGAAGTAGTAGTAGTAGCGGTAGCAGCAGCGGCGGTAGTAGTGGCTATAGCTATAGCTATGGCGCTAGAGAGGTAGGGCGCAAACGTATAGCTTGTACAATCGGGTTTAGGGGTAGGCTTGTTGATTAAGGGGCTAGGGGTAGCGGAAGCAGGGTAAGGGCCCAGAGGGTTAGGGGTGCTAGGGGGGCATATAACTGTAGGGCCTATGCGCCCTCGCTGCAGATTTCTCGCTACAGTCGACCATATCGTACAGTCAGAATCCGACCACAGCGCCGTCGAACGGCGGACAGCGCTGCTGCCAAATTTGGCGTGTGTTGTGTCCTCAATTGGACAAGTTGATCGTAAAAGAGTGCAGTCGATTTGGAGCGTTCCTGACCAAGAACGCGTTTTCGGATGTTTGATGTCCTTACTCTTTTTCTGTTATTATTAATAACTCTATAATCTAGTGCCTATAAGATTTAAATTTAAGCTTAAGGATAACTGTAATTTTAATTACAAAATTATTACTAATATTGTATAGCTGAAAGGCAATAAAGCCCTTTATGTTATTAATACTATAATAGTATTCTAGGCAGCGATTTTCCTGAAGGGCAAGATAGCGAAGAATATCTAGAACGTGCTATATAAGTGCTAGATCTATATATATCTTAGACTACTAGACTACCTATTGTACAACTAAGGTATAAATTTCATTATCGAAGAATTCTAAGGTATAGTACGCCTTAATAGCATTACCTGTTATATAGTACCTATCAAAGTATACTAGATAATTAGGACTATTGAACAAGTATATTACCTACTCCGATGGGCTTATGAAATTTTAAGAACAGAACTAGACTATAATATAGATAAATATACTAATCTTTCAATAGCTATTAAGGTATTAAACGATATGCCTAGACTAGGAGGAATTATACTAATACTACTTGTTTTTAGTATATACCTATAGGTATTGTACGACTTAGCTCTTTTAAAGGATATAGTAGAGTAAGGAGCAGTAGTATAGAAGGCTATAAAGGCGATTAGAAAATTCTGTATAGAATAAGACGTTAATTATACGATAGCTACCTAAAACGGGCTGTAGATTTCGGACGTCCTTTCGCTCCTTCTTTAAAGAAAAGTCCTAGTATAGAGAGAGAAATCTAATAGATTAAACTAAGCTAGATAGAAAGGATCCTACTGAATTAAAGCTATAGACTATACTACTATAACGATTATAGGTAACGCTGGACCTTAGTAATTTCGGACGACCTATATTAAGCTGTATAAGAGGCTGGAGGATCTAGACGCCGGATAACCTATATTATATAATAACAAGGTTATAGCGCCTATCTAAGAACCGCCGGCAAGACGTAGACGCAGACGCCTACTAAAACCATCTCGACTAATAGCCCTAGTTAGATTCTCGCTATAGACCTATAACTAATACTGTATAATAGCTATATTCTTAAGTAAGAAGGAGATAGATAATAAACAACTAGTATATAAACTTAGAGAGAAAGGTATTAGAATGGGTAATCCTATATAAGGATCTGTAACCACTATAGCCTACTAGTAGTAGTCGTATAGGGTACGTAGGGGCAGCAACAGCGTTAATATGGCCTAAATAGCACTTCCTAGGTATGTGCTAATATAGTAAAGTAGGGCCCTTTACTGTATTCCCTCTATAAAAGTCCTTATATAACGGTATAGTTATAGGCTATAGCGCTATATTATAGGGGCTTTAAGCTTATATATCACGGCTTTCAGTGGGTCTTATAGGCCTATAAGGCTTATAGTTGTAGGTAACGTATAATTTGATTTCTAGTCCAGTAGGTAAGGCTTCGCAATTTCCTTCCCTACATATACCCTCCGGGACCATTCCTGCCTTCTATACGGCAGGAGCCCCTTAGTAGGTGTATGGCGCCTTCCCGAAAAACCAAATAAGCTGGCGATTTTAAATAATCGACTTACGGCCACCTAAGCTGCAGGGTAAGCTGCACGACTTTTCCTGTAAGTTCTGTTTTCGCTCCTGCGGTGCAGGGTAGGTACAGGGTAGGTAGGTGACCTAGTAGAAGAGCCTTTTAAGGCTATTTCTAGCGCTTATACAGCCTGAGGAGGCTGTCTCCACAAAAGTGGGGCATAAATCTAAAAATAGAAAAGCCTTTTAAAGCTATTTCTAGGCTAAATAGTGGAATATATAGCTTAGTCAGCGGTATCCACAAAAGTGGGTCCACCCTCAGAATATAGCTATATATCTAGTAGTTCGAGAACTGAAATCCGTTTTGCCTAAGCTATAACCGTGAGAGCGCTATAGCTTATTTTGTACGTTTAACACCCCCTCTATTCTTCTGTTCCTTTATAAGCCTTAGAAGGCTAATATAGGTAAAGAATAGAAGAATCCTAAGAAATAAGAACGTAAGAGCAAAACTATTCCGTTAGACAAAGGGGTTATGCCCTTATATATATATAGGATAAACCCCTATTATATATAGAAAGAAGTAAGAATATATATGATGTTGAAATCAAACCTATAACCTATTTAAAGGTATAGGTACTATAGCTTTAAAGCTTATAGTAATATATAATATCTAAATATTCTATACCCTAGCGACTGATAGACGCACTAGAGTATAGAAGGAGTAAAGGGCTTATAAACGCCTTTATCCTCTTATAGAGAAAACGATTTTTAGCACGGTTTTAAATTTTATGCCCTTTTTTACTCCGTTCTTTCAGCAAGTTCTAGTAAGGAAATAACAGGTAGTTACATAGAGAATCCCCCTCTAAAGGAAAGTATACTACTAGTAATAGCTGGAGCCTATATTTTCCAAATATAGCTATACTATATACTAGAGTACTTCTAGACGTAGCTAGAGTAATATAGGCCTCCCTAACGCCACAGGGAGCTGATGCCAGCACAAGGGCGCCTATAGAACTGTACTATAGTGGCTAGGACCTTATAAGCCTTTTAAGGCTATATAGAGGAATTAGGTGATTCCAGAGGGCTATAAAGTAGCCGGTACTATTAACTGGTCTTATAAGCTAATCAGGCTAAGCCAGGCCTTCTATATATATAGTATAGAGTATATATATAGGGGTAAAGGGTAGCTTAGTAGAAAGCTCCCTTAGGTTGAAGGCCTAAAAGCCTAATAAAAGACTGAAAGCCACTAACTGGTAGGGCTTTAGTAAGTCCGTCAGCCGGCATATACTTAGTATTAAGATATATAATAGTAACTATTTTAGCCTTAACCTGCTCTCTAACATACCGGAATTTCAGCAGGGTATGCTTAGTTCTAGCGTGTAGCGCTGGGTCATTAGCCACCGTTATAGAGCCCTGATTATCTCTATAGAGAGTAATAGGGTAGTCTATAGGTCTGTGAAATTCAGAAAATAGCCCTATAATCCACTGTACTTTGCGTATAGCCTCTGTAAGTCCATCAGTTTTAGCTTCTAGGGTAGAGAGAGCAATAGTAGTAGCTCTTTTCGTTTTCCAGCTAATAGGCCTACCCGCTAACTTATATAGATAGCCGTAGGTGGATTTACTAGTAGCCTTATCCCCTGCAAAATCAGAATCACTAAAGCCTATAGGGACTAGACTACTATTAATTATAGAAGTCCGGCTACTACCTTTACTATTTCTAGAATCTACTATAGTAGTAGAGGTAGTAGTTAGGGGCCTAGGCCCTTCCTTAGAGTGAAAGTCTTTACTAAGCTTAGTAGTTGTATTACTACTATTACTAAGCTTAGGCCCTAGATTAGCTACTGTATTTCCGTTATAGCTAAAACAGATGCTATAGTCTTTAGTACTATTAAGATACTTAAAAAGATTTTTAGTAGCGTTTAAGTGTGATTTTATAGGTCTATTCAAAGACCTAGAGAGCCACTATACAGTAAAGCTAATATCTACCCTAGTAAGGAGCATTATATATATAGCTGTTCCTACTAGGCTTTGATAGAGGTTAATTTCCGTAGAATTTCAGAGGTAGCTAGTAATATCTTCCTCTAGTTGAAGTTGACTTACTAGCCCCGGCTATAAGGGAATAGATATAGGCTTAGAATCGGCTAAGTTCAAGCGGCTAACCGCCTCTTCTACATACTATGACTGGTTAAGCCACAGGCGCCTATTAGGTCTATCCCTTATAATTTGCACGCCTAGGAAATAGGCGGCAGGCCCTAAGTCTTCTATAGCGTAGACCTTATTAAGCCGTTTCTTTAAATCAGTTATATAGCCTATATTAGGCCCTATAAATAGACAGTCATCTATATAGGTAACGATAAAGTAGCAGGTTTTAGCATTATAGAAGACCCCTGGATCTAAAATAAGAGGGAGATAGCCTAGGCTCTTAAGTAAGATTTTAAGCTTATCTTGCTACTCTCTAGGGCTTTGTTTCAGACTATATAACGCTTTAGATAGTTTAATAATATTAGGAGTAGAAGGATTATAGCCGTATTTCAGTAAAAGGTTATAAATAGCTTTATTAGAAGCCGCTAGGTCTAATAGTCCTTTAGGAATTTCCATATATATTTCTTCTCTAAGAGCGCTATTAGGAAATGCCCCTATAAAGTCAGCTTATTCTATTTCCCAGTCTAGAACAGCACCTATAGCTAGAAGTATACGCCAAGTAGGTGGTATACTAGTAGAGGCGTAGGTTACAGTATAATCTAGGCCTTCTACCTGTATAAAGCCCCTAGCTACTAACCGAGATTTATACTTAATAGGCCTGTTTTTAGCGTCCTTTTTAACCTTAAGAACGTTTCGATAGGTAATAAGCTTACGGTTAGAAGGTAATAGACTCCTAGGTAGGAATTTAAAAACCCCTAGCTCTAATAACTGGATAAATTCCTTAGTAATAGCCTCTAACCACTTACTACGCTCATTTCTAGGTAGTTTTAAGACTTGCTTATAAGTAGTAGGCGTACTATCCTTAGATATTACCCTTTTTCGAGCCTTATAGACAAAAGAAAGTATATAGCTACTAGTCTTAGCTAAAAGCTTATAGTAATCGAGCTGCATTTTATCCCCCTCTGAAATAAGATTACTATTATCAAGAGGTTCGTTCGTTATAGGCTAATTAGGCGCTATAACTTCTATAGGCTTAGGTGCAAAAATAGGCTCTATAGTTTAGGGAAACGCCTCTGGTAATTCAGGCTTTCTAATAGATATAGTAGGCCTAGTAGACTCTACTATAACCGGATTTATAGGCTTATCCAGTGAGGGTTCATCTAATTCACTATCGGAAGAAGATTCGTAGGGTTCTAGCTTACTAGGTCCTATTTCTATACTAATAGGCTTTTTAGTATTAAGATTAGAAGGGTCCGGGCTGACAACCCCCGCTAAATCTAGGTCTAGGTCTACTAATTCCCCCTCTAAAGCCGTATTATCAGTAGGCTGACTTAGTACTGTATTATCCTCTATGAACTTAATAGTAGAGGTTTTAAGTACTGCTCTTCTAAACGGTATATATACTAGGTAGGTCTTAGAACCTAATACCGCTAGTAAGTTACACTCTTCCGTTCTAGAGGTAAATTTTAACGATTTAGACCGTTTTTCTAGAGGTATAATAGCCTCTCCTTTAGCGCCTATAGCCCTATAGCGCTCTAGGTTAGGTATTTGTGGAATACCAGGCTCTAGCTCGTTAAATAGCGCCTGGAAAGGAGTGGTTTCCTTATTAGTTATAGCAGTACTATTAACCAATTCCACTATAGCCTCCAGTATAAAGCACTATAAATACTGGGGTAAAGCACTACTAAGAATAGTACACCTTATACAGTCTAGTATAACTCTAACTAATCGTTCTACTAAGCCGTTCTGCTTGTGGATATAGGGGGCAGAAGTGCTAAATTTAATACCCCTTTTAGCTAACCAAGTAGTTAATAAATCAGTTATTTCAGTGCCTCTGTCAAAGTGGAATTTAGTAGGATATCTACCAAATCCATTCCTTAGGCCCCTAAAAAAGCCCTTAATAGCGTTAGCTACTATAGGGCCTGATTTATTAGGTAGGTTAAAAACCCACCTATACCTACTTTTACGGTTAACTAGAAGTAAGACTATAGGGTTTCTATTATAAGGCCTAGGCCTAATTTTAACAGTATCCCCCTCTATTGAGTCTAAGACCCTAGGTAGGTAAGGTATTAAAGCCTTACTAACCCTTCTCACTGCTTTACCTCGATTATAGCTAGAGCAGTGAAAATCAGCTTCCTTTATTTTATCAAAATTAGGCAGCCCTTTAGTAATACTAGAGGTCTTTTTCAAAAGACGCAGGCCTATATGGCCTAGCCTAACGTGCCACAATTTAGCTAAGTTAAGTAGATTATAGTAATCTCGCTGACCTATATTAGGCTCCTTTAAAGTAGGGCTAGATATAGCCTTTTCTACTTTATTCCCCTCTATAACTGGCTCTCTTAGCACACGGGGCAGGTCTCCAGTGCCAGTTAAGGGCTTAGGCTCCCTAGTCTTACAGGGACTTTGATAGGGGGCCTAGGCAGTGGCTAAGGGCTCTACAGGCCTACAGGGCCTTTTCCCCCTTAAAGAAGGTCCTATACCTTCTAAAGTAGTACCCTTAGCCGGATAATTCCTTAGCTTATAGCGCTTATTAGGCTCTATAGCTTCGGATACTATAGTATCCTCTATAATAGGTCTATAGTCTTCCTTTCTAATAGAGTTAGAAGGAATTTCCACTACTATCTTATTACGCTGCGGCTCTATACTTTTAGTAGTATTATAACTAGTAAGGCCTAAAGGAAAAGCAAAATTTGCATGTAATATAGGCTTAGAGCTGCCTTTAACGTTAAGAAAAAATCCTGATTTTTTAAAGTCTAGTACAGCTATATAGCGTCTATCACCCCCGTAAAGGGTTTCCTTTATAAGGCAACCTCCTAAATCATAGTGCCTAACCCTGCTAATAATATTTATATCAATATTAGGTAGGTATAAAACGTTATCTAATACTAATTTAGTATAGGTAGGGGGGGCCTTTCTAGATAATACTTCTAGTGTAATAGAGCCTATACCAGCCGGGCTTACAAGGCCATTTCCAGTGTTAATAGGGCGTAACTAGCCTGTGTTAGGCGTAAAGGTAGTAAACCGCTCTTTACTATTACTAATATGGTCTGTAGATCCCGTATCGTATAGCCAACTATTATAAAGAGCGGGGTCTCTAGGGCGTCTTCTAGGCTGATTATCTTTATATTTTGCCTTGTTAGAAGAGGTTTTTAGGCCTTTTCCTTTAAAGTCCTTACGCTTCTTATACCCTTTTAACGCTAATAGCTGTGCTAATTGGGTATTAGAATTGCTAGAAGAACTAGAATTGGAACTAGAGTCGGATTCCTCTTCTTCTTCTATAGCTAGGTTATAAGACCCTAGTATAAAGGAGGCCTGTTCGGCACTTTTAGCACTATAATTCTGCCTTTTAACATTATAACTAGCCTTCTTCTTACCCTTTTTCTTATTTTTACCCTTCTTACTAGGGTTAGAATTTGAATTAGAGGTTGAATTAGAGCTATTAGCTATATCAGCTGCTCTATACGCCTCTGTAGCTGGGTTCCTAGATTCTTCTAGAATATCAGCTATTAGATATTCTATATTAAGGCTAGAGGCTATAAGGCCTAGTATTCTAGCCTGTCTTATAGAGCTCTTTTAGCGTGATACCCAGCTAGGAAACTTAGATTCTAGAGCCTTAAAATACTGATTTAGTATTAAAGAGGGATCTATATCTATTTTAGCTATGGTAAGCTTAGCAAGATAGCCGTTAAATTCAGCGTTAAAAGCTAATAAGCCTTCTTTATAGGTACTAAAGGTAAGGGCGTGGAATTCGTTATAGACGTCCTCCTTTTTAGACTCTATAGGTCGGCTATACTGCCTAACAAGCAGCTTAAAGGCCTTAGAAGGTATATAAATCCATGATATAGCAGCCCTAGGGCTACTAGATAAGCTATTACGTAGAAGCATTAAAAGAATAGCTTGATCAGAGTCGCTATAAGTGTTAGATATATCAGGGTTTTCTAAAAAATTAGATATCTCTAACGCTCTTAGCACTATACTTAAAGCCTGAATCTACTGTTCAAAATTACTTTCCCTGCTAAGCTTACTATCGTCCGGTATAGTATAGGCCTTTTTAGAAAGCTCCTTTACTATACTACTAGTAATAGTATCCTTAAAGCCTTCCTTAGACCCTATATCTATAGGGGGGTCTAAATTACTAGTAGCTGTATTATCTATAGCCGGCCCTAGATAGGGCTCTTTCCTAGGGGGACGTGGAGGAGAATCTAAATCCATAGTACCGCTAAAAGGATCAAATCTAGGACTATAGCTAGTCTTTCCAGTAGTAGCAGCATTGCTACTATTAGTTAGAGAAGCTAAAGTAGAAGATATATTCTTTATAGCGCTAATGCTATCCTCGACAGAGGCTTTTAGGGTATTTAGACTTAAAAGTAGTGTTTTTATATCACTAGATTAGCTAGCTATAACTCGCTTATAAGATTTTATATGCTGTTTTAGGACTTCTATAACCTCGCTATAGTCTTCGCCATCTTCCTTATCTTCTGATAGGGTTTGTATAGGTAGTAGAGGCCTAGAAGATTGCCCTGGATCAGCTAGGTTACTAGCCCTTTTAGGCGCTATACCCTTCCCTTTAGCTTGATCCGCCATTGTAAATAGGCTACTATTTACTTTATAGTGCTAGCTAAAGCACTTAATTAGCTTCCAGTTTACTAAAGCTAATTAGCTAGCTCACTAATTATAGTAGTGATTTTCTAGGCTAGTCTTAGCGCTTAGTAGGTTTATAGCGCTGCCTACTTGCTACTTAGTAGGGCTTTCTTGTAGAAATTCTAAACTAGGCTCTAAGATAGGGACTAGAGACTTCGACGTAGGGACTTAACTACCGCCTATAGATATATCTATAGAAAGGGCTCTATAGTAGGGAAATATAGGTCTTTAGCGCTAGAAATTCTAAAACGCTAGCCTTTCTACTTCCAGCTATAAGTAGAAAGGTCTTTTAGTATAGGTAAGTATACTAGCCTAAGTGTATAAGAGCCCCAAATGCTCGTTAATACTATAGGACTTAGATTTCCTCGCGATTTCTCCTTCTAGATTTTCAGGCTTTTTGGTCCTTAAATAGCCTTTAATAAGATGTAATATATAGCTTTTTAGGGCTAATATAGTACTATATTTTCAGCTATAAGAGGCTTAAATAGCCCTATATATATAGGCAGAGGTAGCGCTTTAAAATTGGACTCCAACGATAACTATCCCACAGGCTATCCAGGCTTATAACCTATTGGAATGGGTAATCCTATATAAGGATCTGTAACCACTATAGCCTACTAGTAGTAGTCGTATAGGGTACATAGGGGCAGCAACAGCGTTGATATAGCCTAAATAGCACTTCCTAGGTATGTGCTAATATAGTAAAGTAGGGCCCTTTACTATATTCCCTCTATAAAAGTCCTTATATAACAGTATAGTTATAGGCTATAGCGCTATATTATAGGGGCTTTAAGCTTATATATCACGGCTTTCAGTGGGTCTTATAGGCCTATAAGGCTTATTGTTCGTAGCTCTTCGTACTAGTACGTGGTGGTTCAGGTGGTCTATTCATTTATGTCTATCTCTTCTAAGTGTATAGGTAAAGAGATTTTGGCCCCTAATATATTCCCTTTATCGTATAGTGGATACTATACGATGATCCCGGTCTGACCTACATTGTTAGGTAATTACCTAACGATCTACGTTAGCTAGGGTCTATTATATAGAGTCTATAGTCCTAGTATATATAGCCTATAGTTATAGCTAGTATTCTAACACTAGTAGTCTTTTCTTTTGTTAGTATAGACTACTAGGTGCTGGTTGTATAAGCGCTATCGTACAATGCCAATTGTACAGTAGTTAGTAGGGAGTGTATAAGGTATACCTATAGAGTCTAAGGGTAGGTATGTATAGTAAGTGTTAGATATAGGAGAGCATCTTATAATAGTTATTGTACAATACCTGCTGTTTAATTAGGGGATTCTTTAGGGAAGGTACAGTAGTAACCTGATTATATGTATAACCCTTTGCATATAATCCTACGCTTATAGTCGCGTTTCTAGCGTTAGTGTATTTAGGGGAAATCAATAATAGGAAATATATAAGTAAAGTCCTATTCTTATACTAAGGAGATAATAGATCTTGCATAATAGGAAAGTAGGTCTTGTATAATAGGAAAGTAGGTCTTGCATAATAGGAAAAGAATAATAGGTAGGTGATTAATCAGTTTGTATGCCTGCTTCTGCCCTTTCCCTTGTGCCTTTCTCTTAGGGTATAAAGGCTTGTTCTCTTGCCTTTGCCCTTCTCTTCTCTTCCTTTCCCTTTTACATTACGAATTTGTATTCTTGATCGAGTTTTCTGTTTGCTATTACTATTAATTTGTACTATTAATATCTTCTGTCTTTTATCTTGCAATACCTCTTGTATAATAGCTGCTATTAGGATTCTATACGACAATGTCGACTCGCTCCTCCTTATTAACGTTTTTAACATAGATGTATATATGAACTTTAGCCTTATAAACGTATATAAGAATATAGATAGGACCTATCGAATTATAGTAATCCTAACAGCAGATCCTTTTAATTATAATCTTTTTATAAAGCTTATATCCGATATAAGTCTAACGCTTGTTGTACGATAGCCGCTTTACGCTACTGGCTATATAACACTTATTGCTTATAGATAGGATCTTAAATGCGCTATATATACGCTACCGTTGAAAAATGTCTTGTTTATACTCTATAAGACCGGCAGTATATGGCAGAACCTTTGGGATATCTTGAAGCATATAATAAAGAGAGAACAGTATTGGCATATAATCCTAATAGCTTCTTACGGCAAGTAGCGTATATTATACGCCTATTATTGTCGTAAGATCATACGCGAATATTACTTCTAGGGCTGCTTTGTCCTAGCTAGAAAATAGTACAACTTATATGCTAAGTGTCACTTCTAAGGAAAAGGCTTGCTCTGCGAGTATAGTACAGTAGTACCGTATATACTGCGTTACTACCGCTAGCACTTGCCTACGATACTGCGCGGCTATCCTAAAGCTAGCTACTATATCTATGGCAGCGTACTAGCTTTATCTAGTGCTGCTAACTGTCCGAGCTTCATTATACGATAGGATTCTGGCTATAAGGTCGTATAGGTGCTGGACTTGGATAATAAGGTACCTATAGATATAAAGGAGGAGTTGTCTAAGCTGTCTATTATAGCTAGTAAGGCCTTTGCTATTCTAGGCAAGTCTATTAGGATAGTATAGATAGTTTAAGTACAGTAGCTATACCTGTACTATTAGAATTAAGTTCTTGTTATTCGGTCCTAGTCTTTAGAATGCGTTGTATAATGTCCAGTAAGTTTGTTAATATACTGCTATTATTGCTGCTCCCTATTATACAATATATGCTAGCATCTAGCCATAGTATCCTTGTCCTTTATATATACCTCTATCTAAATGCTTAGCTTGTTATAGCTTACTAATTCTTTAAGCACCCTGTTTGGATTCTTTTTCGTTATTGCATCTACTAGATTATCACAACTGTTAATCCAGCGGACTTCTCTAATTTCTTTCTTCTTATAAGATTCTTATATTGCTAGAATATCTATTATTAGTCGTTTTTTAGTCGTTGTACTAAGCTTAACTAAATATTAATACAATGACCTTAAGTTATAGTATAGGATAGTTATAATCTTTGGCAAGCTAAGTACTAATGTTAGTTATACGAGAGTTATTGTTAGAGAAATGCCGCTATCTAGGCTGGAAACTATACTATAAAGTTCGCTAGCTAGTATACTTCTTATAACCCTATAGCACTTTATCGAAGACTAGTAAATGATATTTCTATAGATAGTAAAACTGGTGATTATATAATAGGTATCTTTACTAGCTGTTGCCCGATAGCTAGCCGAATCTACGTCCGTTTCTTTAGTAGCTAAAACTACTATTATTCCGATCTACGATATTATATCCTTATTATTAGCGAACAAGCTATTAATAAAGATAAACAGCTTTATATCTTTCTAGTCTAGTGGTATATACCGGAGTCCTCGAGTAGCATTGTCTATCTGCCATTATAGCTGCTTATTCAGATTCTCTACATTATTCTTCGTCGGTGCTTTGACTTATGCTATAACCGATAGGTTGTACGACGCCTCGGGCTAGCAGACGCTAGCTAGATAGGCTCCTTTTATGCATTCTGAAATATATCGCTAGGCTATGTCTTTAGCGTCTATATCTAGGATTCTTATCTTCTTAACCTATCCTTAGTAGGTAAAAATAATATTACTGTTATCGAACTTAAGTCGTGCTCTATTAAACTTAATATCGCAGTTGTACAATAGGATCGATATTAGCTTTACGCAGAACTGTGCTTTTTAAAGTTCGTCTTCTTTAAGCTTAGCAAAGCTTTTACTACTGAAAGAAAGAGTATTATCTGTTTATATGGCGGTAACTCCGAATTATATAGATAGATTCTATTACGCTATCTGATCCCTATAGGGGATATCTAGGTAGGCTAGTCTAGTGCTATAGGAAAACCGTATAACGGGTGAAAAACCTATAACTATGCGTGGAAGAGAAGGGAGGGTATGGGTAGGGTTGGGCTGTTCTTCACCGTAATAGATACCGCCCCCTTAGGAGTATGAAAACACACTTCCTAAAGGGGTATAGGCTAGACCGCTCTTAGCCTCTAAGCAACCGAGTATTCTGGCAGTCTAGTAGCGATATAGCGGATTAGGGGGCGTACAGCGTTGCCGCCTCCCTTTTCAAGCCTATAGAGGAAGCTATGTATATCCCCTCTTTCTTTCTCTTTAAAGGAGGTCAAGGGGTAGGCCGGGTAACCGTCGAATATATGCTGGATGTCCTCTATGGCTAGGTAGCAGCGGTAGAGGGGGCTGTCAACTCTAGGCACCTTATAGGTATATAGGAATCCCCTTAGGCCTATCTTCCCTATATAGGCCTATATTAGTAGCGAGCTTTTAGCTTTAGAGAGGTTATAGTAGCGCCTCTTAAAGGTCTCTTTAAAGCCCTTAGTTAGATTCTCTCCCTAGAAGGCATCCTTAGCTAATTTCTCTAAGAGGCTCTCTATATAAGGGTTATAGCTAGAGGCTATAGCTTCTTAGAGGTAGCAGTCTTTCTAGGCGGTATATAGGGGCTCCTTGTTAATAGCCTTCTATAGCTGCTAGTAATGCTACTATACTACTACCTCTTTCTTCCTCTCTTATTTTATACGTCCTCCTAGGGGGAGGCTGGTCCTAGGGGTCCTATTGCCTAGGGAGTAGCATAGGGCTTCTTTCTACTTAGTAACTTCTTCCCCTATAGCTCTGTTTATCCTAGCTTTGCTAGAAAAGGAGAGGGCGTTAAGGTAGAGGTTAAGGGAGGGGACGTTAGCCTTATACTAGAGACTCCGGGTCGGCGTTCGTTTATAGGCCCCTATAACTCTTCTTAGGGCCTCGTTCTCTACTATAAGTAGACCTCTTGCTATACCTCGGGGCTTATTTAGTACTATAGGCGTTAGAGTATACTAGGCTAAGGCTATATAGGCTAGAACTAGCCTTATAACTACTATGTAAAAGAGCCTAGTCTTCTCGATTCTAGGTCCCTAGGTCTTTCCTACTAGCCTAGTAATAGCTAGGGACTGCGTTTTTAGCTTCTGCCGTAGGGTGTTGGCGTAGGCCTTCCAGGTAAGCTTAGGGTCTAGCCATACCTCTAGAAAACGGGCCTCTATTGCTGGTTATAGGGGGGGAGAGTCCTCTATAAGTCCTAGGCAAATAAGGGTATTCTAGGGCCTTCTTCTTAGGGGGAAGTGTATAAGCTCGCTTTTTACTGCTAAGAAGGTGACCCTAGCGGTTGTTGCCTAGTCTAAGCACTCTTTCCAGGCCTCTTCTAGTTGCCTAGTTACTGTTATAGCATCTTTTCTAAAGGCTAGTAGGTTGGTGTCGTCTGTATATCCTATAGTAGAGATAGTAGGGTATTTTCTTTTCAGCCTTTCGTATAGTAGGCAGAGGTATAGGACTAAGAGAATAGGTGAAAGTAGTGATCCTTAGGGTACTCCGGTAAGTACTAGGATTTATTAGCTTCTTTGGCCGTTAAATAAGAGGCTAGTAGTCCTAGAGAAGAGGAACTCCCTTAGCTAGAAGAGCAGCTAGGTAGGTAGCCCTAGTTAATCTAGGATAGCTAGGAGCCTTGTATAAGGGATGCTATCGAAATACCCTAATAGGTTGAGCTGTAATAGGGAGGCCCTAGCCTTATATTTCCAGGCTTCCTAGACCTGGGCTAGTAGGAGGTATATAGCGGATTCCATGGACTTATAGCGGCAGTAGCCCTACTGTATTGCTGGAATAAGCTTAAAGGCCTCTATAACATCCCTTATTTTTGCCCCTATAACCTTCTCTAGTATCTTACTGATATAGTTAAGTAGGGCTATAGGGCAGTAGCCCCTAGGGGCGTTATAGGCGTCTAGCTGTTTTCCTGGCTTTAGGAGGACTATAGTAATTGCCTCCTTATATTCCTATAGGTAAAAGCTATAGAGGAAGGACTTTGATGCTAATATAGCAAGTGCCTAGTATAGGGGGTCGCTATAGGCCTTTAGAAAGCCTATAGGGAGTTCGTCTAGTCCTAGTACTTTCTAGGGCTTTGTTGTTTTAACAGCCTCCTTTATATCGTCTGGCTTAACTATCTAGCTAACTAGTAGCCTAGGGCCTATAAGGGGTTCCCCTAGGTTGTCTTTTTAGGGGGAGGGGGGGAAGAAGTATACTAAAAGGGCCTTAACCTTCTCCTAGAAGGTACTAGCTTGTCCAAGGGTTAGTAGCTTTAGAGGGGGCAGTATAGCAGTGCTCTATAGCCTAGCCTATCTTTCTAGCTACTATAGTTTTTCAGGCTTTTCCTTAGCTTCCTATAGAAAAGCCCTCTAGTTTTTCCTCTTACTATCCCTTATAGTCTTTGTTTGTTTCCTTAGGGCTGCCCTATAGGCGTTAGAGTAGGCCTAGCTAGTAGGGGAGCGCTGTAGTTGCCTTTCTGCCCTCTTTCTTTCCTAGACTGCTTAGTAGACTCCGTTGTTCTACTAGGGGGCTCTCCTTTTCCCGGTGGTTGTTAGGGCTCTTTTAGGGGTTATAGCCCTAGCAATATACTGGAGTTCCTCTAAGAGCCGCTTATAAGCCTCCTAGAGCCTAGCTAGGTTAGCAAGGTATATAAGGTATCCGTAGCCCCCTATATTATATATAAAGAAGCTGGCCTTTCTTACTACCTCCTCTTTATTTATCTTCTTCTACTAGAACCTAGGGGGTAGTAGCAGGGCCTCTATAGTCTCTAGGTTAATATCTAGGGTCTAAGGGTAGTAGTCTAAGCATAAGCGTATCCCTAAGCTAGTATAGGAATAGGTAAGGCTACTCCTAAGCCAGAAGTAGTTCATAGTAGAGGTCCGGCCTATTTAATCTCCCTATAATGCCCTAGTTATAGCGCTGTAGGGTATATAGAGGGTAAGTCCCTGTTCTACTACTAGTAGTAGCAGGTCCTTTAATTTAGGACTAAAGCGGTTATACTAGTCCTATAGGGGGTGGTAAAGGTTAAGGTCTTTAGCTAGAAGGTAGAGGCCTAGGTAGGTATTAATCTTCCCCCTTATTTCTTCTAGAAGGAGGGGTAAGCCTACTTAAGGCCAGAGGTCGTTATATAAAGACCAGACTATAAAAGGGCTGTTCTTCGTTTATATAGTAGCCCTAGCCCAGTCTAGGCTAGAGCTATAGGCCTAAGCTGATAGAGGGAGTAACTTATGGATATAGAGGGCCGCCCTTCTGTTTAGGGTAAATATAAGGTAATAGGGGGCTGACCTAGGGTAGTAGGTAGAGTATTAGGCTTGTCTGTTAATCTAGGGCTCTTATATAGCGAGTATTTCCTCTGTTACTATAGAGAATAGTATTTCTTATACCTCTTTAGAGCCTTGTACGTTCTAGAGGCGTACTCTTATATCTCTATATCCTCTGGTTATATAAAGGGCGGCGGTTATATAGTTGTAGGTAGTAGGTATATGGTTAGGGTAGTGACTGATCTAATTCCTAGGTCCAGTCTAGGTCCGGTCTTTAGGGTTCTAGGTCTAGTTTCTAGGGTCCTAGGGGTTCTAGAGGCTCTAGTCTCTAGGCTTCTAGGGGCTCCTACGGTCTCTGGTCTAGTAGGTCCTTTAGCCTCTATTTGGCTAAAGCAGGCTGTAATTGTACTTTGGTTAGGGGTTAGCCCTCTTATTAGCTGGCCCCTCTATCTCTTCCCTAAGACTATATTATAGCCTTCTTCCTCCTCTTCCTATAGGGGAGGGTGGTGCTGCTACTGCTACTACTGTTATTATTATTGCTGCTGTTATTATAAGGGCGGTTAGTTGCTGTTAAAGGACTTAGGTCTAGACTATAGGTATCCTTTAGCCTATGCCTAGGCTTCTTTTAGGTAGGGGCAGTCCTCTGAGCAGGCGTGGTAGGCTTTGTAGCAGTTTCTATAGCAGGGTGCCCTAGAGTAGGTAGGGGCTTCCAGTATAGTATAGCTATTAGCGCTATAGTTATAGCAGATCTCTTCTTTACTCCGGCATACCTTAGCCCTATAGCCCTATTTCCAGTACTATAAGTACTGAATAGGCTTAGCCTTATCGATCTAGGGCTCTGCTTTTAGGGCCCGGCAGTTCTAGAAAACCCCCTCTTTATAGGCCCTTTAGGCTAAATCAAAGGAGGAGAAGGCTAGTAGTGCCTTAACCCTAGTCCTTCTAGGCCCTTAAAGGTGCTAGACCTTTGCCCTAGTTGTTATAGGGTACTGCTTTTTAGCCTCTTCTAGTAGGCCCTCCTCTATAACTTAGTTGTAAATAGTAAGGCCCTTAACTACTACTGCCTAGGTTATGGTATATAGGGAGGCCTTCTCTCTAAAGGCTCTTATAATCTAGATAGTATTATTCTCTAGGCTCTTCTTTATCTCTATACTTTCTATAATAAGAAGAAGGTTACCGCTAGAGAGGGTCCTAACCCCCTAAACCGCTAGGCTAGACGCCTGTTTAATAGCCTATACTACCTCTAGGGCAGTCTTAGAGAGTACCTTTTATTATACTAAGCCTAGACGGATAAGCACCTAGCGTTCTAGGCCTAGCCTAACTGCCTTACTAGCAGTTAGTTTATAGGCTATATTAGCCTAGGTAGGGGCAGTAGGCTACAAGTGGCTAGGCTATTACTATGGCTGTTGCTAGTGCTAAGGGTAGCTAGGTTGCTACTGTTATTGTTGTTGTTATTATTATTATTATTGCTGCTTAGGCAGGGCTTCCTTAGGCAGGGCTTCCTTAGGCAGGTTTTAGAGCAGAGCTATAAGGGCTAGCTGCCTAGCCTTAGTAGTTATCTCTACTATCTTACGGAAGTTAGTACTATCCTTTGCTAGGCCTATAACCTAGTCTAGGAGACTAGAAAGCGTAAGGGCAAGTTTCGGGGGACTAGGGGCAGTTTTGGCGGTTTTAGCGGTCTTTTCGGTTGCTAGGGCAGCCTGGCTGGTCTTTAGGGCATTGTCAACGTTCCCCTTTCCTTTTATATTTTTCTCTGATTTTTTCTCTATGTTTTTCGTATTTTTCTAGCTAAGGAGGGCATACTAGCTGTTGTTCAGTCCCCTTAGAAAGGAGGCAAAGATATTTGTAGAGGAGGGGGCGCTAGAAGCTAGGACGTTAATAGTAGAGAGGGCGCTAAAGCTAGGTACTATAGGTGCTATAGCTATAGCGCCTATAGCAGTCTTTATAGCGGTCTCTATAGCGGTAGTAGCTACTATAATCTAGTAGTCGTTTATCTCTACGTTATTTAGGGACTGTTAGTCTATACTTAGGGGTTGGTAGTCCATACTTAGGAGGGGGCTATTGTTATTATTATTGGTCGTAGGGGCAGGGTTGCCGGGGTATAGAGCCTTATTATTAGCCTATATACGCGAAAATCGCAGCCCTATAAGGGAGGCTAGGCTTGCTATTTTCGCGGTTTTCGCGCGCCTGCTGCCGTTGTACAACCGACAGCGCTGCTGCGAAAATTGGCGGGCGTTGTATCCTCAGTCGGACGGTTCGAATGGATGTGGTTGCACGCGATTTAGTGTAGTTTTGACCAAAAACTCGCGGTTGTCTCTATAGGTAAGTAGTATCTCCGAATTATATAGGATCTTTGCTGTCTAGTGTATAGAGTAGGCAGGGGTTATACAATAAGACTTTCATTCTTAGTACTATAGTATGGTGGTTGTGGTATATCTTGAACTAAAAGAGTCCCGATTCTACTAGTCTATATAGTAGCTTCTTAATCAGTATATATATATCTACTGGGTATTTGTCTGTTATCTCCTTTAATAGTCGTACAATGATCTGCTAGACTAGAGTATCTTTTAACTGAATATACGCTTGTATAATATCCCGGAGGATACACTTTATGCTGAAAGACTTTATTAGTGACAGGCCTAACGCAATTATTAGTTGTATGCTTATCTATTGTACAGTAGGTGCCTGCGTTAGGATACTATCCTTCCTATTATTACTAAATCCTTATACAATAAGCCTTAATTTCTTATACGGTTTCTCTTTATTACCCTTTATCCCTTGTACTATATAGGTACTATAGATATGTTATCCTGGCTGATCTTATAGGCTAAATTTGATAAACTTAAAGATACTAGCGGCGATAAGATCGTTAATCTCCTTTATATCTGATTCCTCGAACGGTACTCTAGGTATAGTAATAATCCCTTTTTCCTAGAGTTTAGTTGCTAGTTGTCTGTTATCTATCTCCTTCTTGCTTAGAAAGACGTCTGTTGTATAATGCTAGTCGTAGGTCTATAGCGAGAATCTAACTAGGGGTGTTAGCTTGGATGGTTTTACTAGGCGTCTATATCTATATCTTGCCGGTGGTTCTTAGATAGGCGCTATAGCCTTGTTATTATACAATGTAGGTTATCCGGCATCTATATCTATAGGTCGGTTATACAGCTTAACGTAAGTTACCCAAAATTACTATTATCTAGCATTTCCTATGATCGTTATAGTTGTATAGTCTATAGCTTTAATTTGATATAGCCCTTCCTATCTAGCCTAGTTAGAACCGTTAGGTTTCTCCCGCTATACTAGGACTTTACTTTACAGAGGGAGCGAGAGGACGTCCGAGATTTATAGTCCATTTCAGGTAGCTATCGTACGATTGACGTCTGATTCTATACGGAATTTACAAATCGCCTTTATAGCTTTTTATACTGCCGCTCCTTGCTCGGCGATATCCTTTAAAGGAGCTAAGTCATACAATACTTATAGATATACGCTAAAAATAAGTAGTATTAGTACGATTCCTCTAGGTCTAGGTATATCGTTTAATGCCTTGATAGATATCTAGAGGATAGTATACTTATCTATATTATATCCTAGTTCTGCTTTTAGAATCTTATATACTTATCAAAGTAGGTAGTACGCTTGTTCTATACTTCTAATTACCTAGTATACTTCAATAGGTACCGTATAATAGGTAACGCCGTTTAGTCGGGCTATACCTTGGAATTCTTTAGCGATGAAATTCGTACCCTAGTCGTACGATAGGTAGTTAGGTAGTCCAAGATAAGTATAGATCTAGCACTTATATAGCGCGTTCTAGATATCTTTCGCCGTTTTGCCCTTTAGAAAAATCGCTACTTGAAATACTATTACAGTATTAATAATATAAAGGGCTTTATCTCCTTTAAGCTATACGACATTAGTAATAATTTCGTAATTAAAATCGCAGTTGTCCTTTAGCTTGAATTTGAATTATATAGGCGCTGGATCGTAGAGTTGGTAATAATGATAGAAATCTTAGATCTTACTAAGGATATCTATTATACGATTATTAGTCTTTAATAAGTCCTTTAGTATATAATATAATCTATCTGCTATAGGATGCCCGAATTATTGATATAGTTGTTATAGCTATCCTTTAGTTATATAAAGAATATATTCGCTTTTAGCAAGGTCGAAGAATAGGTAGCCCTATTTACGGACTACTAGAATCCTTGTCCTATCTTGTTATACAATAACGTCTTTTATATTATTATAGTATACCTTTAGTTGTATTATATTGTCTAAACAGAATAGAAAGGGTATGTTGGATTCTATAATATAGTATATTACTATACCGATCGAGTTCTCTACCGTGATTATGCCGATAGCTACTATATTCTAGCCATCCCTAAATTTAATGGATAATAAGCCCGGCGTCTAATTAATATCGATACCTTATTGCCGTATAAGTGCTATTACTTGGTTCTTACTATATAATAAGATTTGCATAGTACTAGTATCCTATAGCTACCCCTGATATTCTATGTTATAGATGCTTAAAAGAATAAAATGTTTAGTATCGACGAAACTTGTTGTATAATATAGGTTGTTACCCGTTATTATATAGATAAATGCTATACTCTAGAGGAAATAGGTACCAGTCTTTCGTAGTTCGTCGTCGTTACTTGCTATAGCCTTAGAATCTTTACTACTAGAGCTACTAGTATTAGGTTGGTTGCTATTATCATATATAGCAATATATACTATAAGTGATTCGTCTATTATCCCTGCTATAAGATAATGCTTCTTTGCTTATTCCTGTTCTTCCTTGCTATATATCTACGATTTATATCCAGGGATCTTGCAGTTTAGTATCTAGTATATACCTGATGTTGTGTTCTTCTTGTCGTATAATGACTTCTTCTTATACTTATTGTACTTCCTAAATTGTAAACTGTCCCTTGAATGATACTGGTAGTTAGGCTTTGAGTAATTCTTCTAGGAATTGTAGTATTGTTAATATATATAGTTAAAGGATGGTATATCGGTTATAAAGCTTATCTGCCATATCTATATAGTATAGTACGATTTACGTAGTATAGCGAATAGTTATTCTGCTATATCAACGTCGTCCCTCTAAAGCCCTTCTTCCAATTTTTAGATTCCTTAATAGGCTTATACGACAGCTACCTTAAGTTAGTCGTTATCCTGAAAAGTTGGATTTAGGTTTCGTTAGATTAGAGTAAGTTTGTCAAATAGTACGTCTAGGATTTCCAGCGGTTTCTTATCTCGGTTTTCAGCCTATATTATACAATAGGTAACTAAAGTCTATAGGTTGTAGTACTCTTTCTTATTAATACTAGTGTTAAAGTGCTTGTCTAGTATATTATATATCTTATTCTACCGTTATCCAGGCCTAATATAATATAGAAAGTAATCTGCTGCTCGTCCTATAAGAATATCTGGGAAGATTATCGCGTACTAGCTCTTATTGATCTTAAGCTAGTAATATATATTAATAAACTTTTGCGTTTTATCGGCAAGTACGTTATATAGCATGCCTAAATAGTTACATATCTTGTCCTACTACTTATGAAATACCGAAGTTCTCTTTTTATCTAACGTTATTATACATATAATGTATTTTAGGGAAAGAGTATATAGATTGAATGTTATAGAATGACTGTCTAGCTATAGAGGTCTTAGGGTAGTCGGTGTAGGTAGGGGTAGTATAGTAGGTAGTAGAGGAGAAGGTAGTTATTGTTCTTCTTTAGTCTTATAATAAGTCCTATAGTTAATAATCTTAAGAAGTCTCTTAATCTTTATTTATTTCTAAAAATAGAAACCCTTGTTATTAAATAGGGCTAGGAATTCCTTGCGAAATGTACTATTAACGAAGTTAAGCTGGTATAATGTCTAGCTTTCTAGTTCTTCTCTTATATTATCGATTATTATATCGAAATATATATTGCTATACCTAAGTTCGGCTAGGTATTGTACAAACCTAGTCGTTAGGGCTACCTCTAAGTATATATATCTAGGTTTAATAGTAATATCATTATACTATATCTTAATATTAATATACTTCTTCTATATATAGATTGGTATTATACTACTGTAAGCGATCTCCTTATATATAGGATATTTGTTAGCTTCCGACTTCTCTGCCAGGTTAATAGTCGATATCTTGGCTGATTGTAGTATTATAAGTATCAAGTTGTATAGTGTCTATTATATAACGGATATCTGATAAATACTATTATAGGTTGGATAGTATTGTTAGGTAGGTATAAGTTATATCTAGTAAGAGAACTAGTTCGTTCTCTTAATATAGATGGTTAGGTTAGTGTATTTGGTATAAGAACTAGTATTGTTCTTTAAATATAGAGTTATTAGGGTTATATAGTTGTATATAACTGCTGGATATCGTATAACGACTGTACGATCTATTAGCTGATATCTACAGTTCTTTTTTCTTTGAGATTCCTCCTTATATATGCCGATTATAAAGGGAAGTTGAATAGAGGCGTTAGTATAAGATACAGTAATGATTCTTCTATTCCTAGTATATACTGCTATAGAATAGAATTATCAATCTATATATGCTTATCTCTTTATATTGCTAATCTATAATTCAATACTGAATTACTAATCAGTGTTTATAGCTCTTTGTACTAGTCTATAGTAGTCTAGGTAGTCTATTTATTTATATCTATCTCTTTTAAGTGTATAGGTAAAGAGATTTTAGCCTCTAATATATTCCCTTTATTGTACGGTACATACTGTACGATAATCCCGGTCTGACCTGCATTATCAGGTGGTTACCTGACGATCTACGTCGGCTGGGGTCCACCATATGGAGTCTGCAGTCCCAGCACATATGGCCCGCAGTTATGGCTAGTGTTCCAACACTTATAGTTATAGGTAACGTAGTAACTTGATTTCTAGTCCAAGTAGGTAAGGCTTTGCAATTTCCTTCCCTATATATACCCTCTAGGACCGTTCCTGCCTTCCATACGGCAGCAGCGCCTTAGTAGGTACATGGCCACTTCCCGAAAAACCAAATAAGCTGGCGATTTTAAATAATCGACTTACGGCTACCTAAGCTGCAGGGTAAGCCGCACGACTTTTCCTGTAAGTTCTGTTTTCGCTCCTGCGGTACAGGGTAGGTACAGGGTAGGTAGGTAACCTAGTAGAAGAGCCTTTTAAGGCTATTTCTAGCGCTTACGTTGGACAACGTGGCGCTCGTGTCGCTCCGGTAGAACCTCGGTATCCCTGACAGGAGCAGGGCATAGGGTTACCCTGTTCTACTTGGGAGTAGGGCACAGGGAGGCCCTGATCAATTAAGGTGGATATAGCCACAATTCCCTATATCAAGTAGATTGAGCCTACTTTAAGGCCTATAAACGTTTATAGGGGGGACAGAGAAAATCTCTGCCTTGGGCAGCTAGAGCATAGGTTAAGACATAACATAGATTAGTATATAGAATCGATCAATTAGAGCCTAGAGATTCTAACAATTAATAGTTAGAAGTCGTTAGCCTGGCGTAGACAAGCCTAGTATTAGTATATATATCATTATTACGATATTTAAGAATGTACCTTAGTAGCTGCTATTATGTTAAGCAACGAGAATAACAAGAAGGCTGCTAAGAAGGGCTCTATTCTTCTCTCTAAGCCAGAGTAGTAGATCGACTTTAAGCAGTAGCTTCGGCGTATTATAAGTAAGGTAATAGAGTTTATAGACCCGAACAATACTAAGGAATTAGGTAGATGTCCGGTCCCTCTAACCCTTAATAATATGCCTATTCTCGGGTTATTAACTGCCTGTATTAAGACCGCTTGTCAGATCTATATTTGCCAGTATTACGGCCTTACTTAGGGAGCATAGCTTATAGAAGAGTATATCGAGCAGGCAAATGCTAATAGGCCTCCTTCTCTTCCTAGTAAGCGTATTATATATACCGATTTGACTGTTAATAGAAGGGCTACCTTCTAAAGTATATTAATAATATACAATACTGCTATAGCAAACTGGAAATACAACTAGAATAACATTATAGAGGTTAAGAAGTGGATTAGGGAGTACGTTGAGACTTATACGCTAAATTTATACTACCTATCCAAGCAAAGCCTTTACTAGTAGTATTAGAACCTTACTAAGTTAATATATTTAAAGGATTATAAGCGAACAAAGACGATATATAAGGACTATAAAGAGTACCTTAACGCTAGTAAGGCAAAAGCGGTTAGTAACTAGAGGACCTAGATAGAGAAGTAGTAGAAGCTACTATACCTAGCGGAGTATTACAAAGTCAAAGGGGTAGCTAACCCTAAACTATAGTTTAACAACTTACTGATCTTCTTAGGAGCAACCTAAAGATTCTAGGGCTAGATATCGGCCTTATATAGGGATTTCAAGAGGCAGGCTAAGCAGGAGAACCTTAATTACTATAAAGTAGTAAGGGATTTCCTATAAGACCTTAAGTTTAATAAGCCTTCTAAGTTAAAGCCTAAGAACCTAATAGGAAGAAGAGGCATATATGTTATACTAAATAGCAAGCAGCCTCTTACTAATAGGGCTAGTAAGAAAGGTAAAAGAGGAGGGGATATATAAGATAAGGCTTTTAAGTAAGGGAGAGCCAATACCTATAGCGACCGAAATCTCTAGGGAGCCTTAGAAGTACCCTAAGCCTTAGGACCTGATTATCCTATAAAGAGACCTAGTTCTTATTATAAGAAGTATATCTGTAGAACAATCTAGTATAACTAGAAGGTATACTAGTATCTATTTCCATCTCTTATGTATAAAGGTTAGGAACCAAGGCCAGATATAGAAAAGCATATGAAATAAGCTATTAAAGAGGATTTGCAACTTTGATCAAAGATATTAGCTTATTAAAAAGAGCTAAAAGATAAGTAGGAGGCCTAAAGGTATATAGGGTATAAGGAGAAAGTAAAGGCTTTAAAACTAATAGTAGAAGTTATCCCTATGCCTAAGAAGAAGAACGAGAATTAGGTCCCTATTAAGTTTATAATACCGAAGAGTATACTACAAGTAAATAGCATTAGCAAATACCCTCTTAAGCACTCGGCCTACCTAGATTCTAGTACCTCTATTTATATTTTCAATAATTAGGAGAGATTTAAAAGCCTTAAGGAAGTGGGGAAAGGGGACTACCTTATAACAGCTAATAGTAAGTTACTAATCGAAGGATATAGGACAGTTTTCCTATATCTATACCTAGGTTAGCATAAACAGGTGCTCCTTTAGCTTTATTATATAGTATACTGCCCTAAGGTAGCTACTATCCTAGTTTCTATAAGGTACCTTCGTAAAAAGGGAATATAGTAGGATTACTAGAAGTAGGGTACCCTTTCCTACCTTAGGAGGATATCGGACTATAATAAGATCTGCAAAATCTAGAAAGCCTATAGCTAGTTCCTACTAGAGCATATTACAACTAATATCTTAGCATTAGCTTTTATAATATAAAGGGAGTAGGGTAGGTCTTAGAAGAAGCAGACCAAGCCTAGGACAATCCAAGTATAGTACTAGTAGTTAGGTTATCTAAACCCAGAAGTACTCTATTATATTGTTTAGAGTAGTAAAGGAGTTAAGGTTACTAGAAATTACAAGGTAATTAGAACGGTAGACTACCTATAGTATAGTATAGGAAAAGGCCCTAATTGCCAGGTCTTAAGGGTAGCCCAACTAGACCTAAGATACCCTAGCAATATCCTAGCCCTTAATTTCTATAATATCAAAAGGTCTAAGGAAGGCTTTACGTCTATTATACTCTTATTAGATTGTCAGTCAGGCCTGATATAGGACTATTATCTTTATAATTAGTCGGTCAAGAGTATTATTATAGCCTTGGACAATTGCCTTATAGATCTTGATTAAAGGTATAGAATTCAGGTTCTAGATATTAAAGCTAATAACGAGATTGCCGGAAGGAAGGGAGTAATCTAAGCCTAGCTATAAGGGAAGTATATTAGAACAAATCTCTCTACTCCTTAGATCTAAGATTAGAATAGAGGTATAGAAAGAGCTACTAGTATTCTGAAAAGGCAGGTAAAAGCAATAGTAATAGGGACTAACTTACCTTTGGACAAGGTAGCTAAGGTATTTAGAACAGCAGTATATCTCTTAAATTATACCCTAAGGTATCGACTAAAGTGGAAAACACTATATAAAGTATTCTATTTATTCGCGGAATTAGTAGGCTCTAAAAAGACAACACCTGTTAAGCTATAGTAAAGGCATCTCCAGGTTTTCCTATATTAAGCTTTTATGTTAGAAGCAGATATATAGCTTAAGAAGAATAAGCTAAAGAGGTTTACTCTAAGAGCTTTTCTTAAATACCTAATCAGATATAACTTAACGAATATTTATCGAATCTAGAACCCTTAAACTAACAAGGTTATAGTAACCTAGGATATGATTTTCAACGAGAAAGTAGTATTTAACAGGTCTAAAGTGCACCTTACAGTTAGGCTAAGAGATCTAAGCTTAGAAGGGCTGAAAGAGTAGCTGGCCAAGATCGAGAAAAGGGCAGAATCTGAAAATCTAAATACCATAGTAGCCGATATCCCTGCCTAGAACGTACCCTATAAAGTAGGGGTAATAGACCTAGAGGATAGATTAGAAGAAGAAGAGGAAGAGGATATCGATATGCCTAACCTTATAGATAACACAGAACTGGATAATTCGGTAAAAGCAATATAAGAACCTTAGTATATAGAGGCTCGCCTACTTCTATATCCGACTCTAAAAGCTATGCCCTTACTAGCAGTATAGGGTATGCTAGGAGTATACCTTACTGTATGTTTTAAGGATCAAGTTCTTAGTTAGTAGTTCCTTAACGCTGCTATAAAGGGAGATCTCCTTACCTAAAGGGCCTCCTTTACTGCTAGAAGGCTTATAAATAGGGACCCTAAGACAAAAGAGAGCATACTAATATCCAAGATCCTAAGTATTAAGGACTTTAAGCCTAGTACTATTTATTCCTCTTAGCTGCCTCTAGCGCCTAAGCTATACCGGAACCTTAAAACCTACCTTTAGGGGGAACACTTTAAGGAAGCTAAAAGGCAGTACCTTCTTACGCACCTAGAAACGTAGGAGGAAGTGCCGATCGCTAAGGCGTAGGGCAAGTAGGTCTTAAACAATATATAGGTATATATATATAAAATCAATAAGTATAATTACCTGGAGAAGTTCAAGGCTAGATTAGTAGTCTAAGGTAATCAATAATAAAGGACTCTAAGGAAGGATATATACGTAGTAACGCTAGCTAAAAAGTCTTTCTAGATCTTGATAGCAGTAGTAGCGAGGTTCGATATAGAGCTGATCTAGTTTGACGTTTCAAACGCCTTTTATAACGCTTGCCTTGACCAGGACGTGTATATAAGGCTCCTAGCAGGTCGAAGGAAGTAGGGCATGGTCTATAAGCTGAAGAAAGTACTATATAGACTTCGGAAATCGCCTTACCTATAGTACAAAGAGTTTAGCAGTACTCTTTAGGATCTTAGGCTTAATATAATACCCTATAAACTATATATCTTTTAAAAGGAAGGAGTCTTTATTCTCTTCTATATAAACGACGTAATAATAGCGTACTATAAGAGGTATAAAGCCCTTACTAAAGACCTAATAAGCTTACTCTAGTCGAAGTATAAGATAACCGGCAATAGCAAGCTAAACTAGTTTCTTAGGCTATAAGTTATTCGGGATTAGGAGTACTATAAGATCTATCTCTTATAGGCGGTATACTATAAGAAAATCTTTAAATTAGTAGATAATCTAGTGATTAGGAGTAAGGTAATAAAGCTAATAGTACAGAGATATACCTCCTCTATAGTATTGGAAGAATTAAAGAGCAACCTAGGGCAGGTAATGAACGCCGAGATAAAGTTATACTAGAGAAAAGTCGGCTTGATAATATACATAGTAGTGATTATAAGGGTTAATATAGCCTTTACTATATCGAGATTATCAAGATTTCTTATAAACCTAGGTCCAGAGTATTATAAGGCGGCAGATCGTTGCCTTAACTACCTATACTATTCTAGGAATTAGTGCCTTTAGCTTAGGGGTAGAGATATATATAAGGTTTGGTATAATGCTTCCTTTGCTGATAATATAGCCGATCGAAAAAGCTCTTAGGGATATATAATCAAGCTTTTTAGTAGGCTAGTTGCTTAGAGGACAAGTAAGCAGACCTATATAACAACTTCTACTATAGAAGTGGAATTAGTATCTATGATGGAAGTAGTGCAAGAAGTGCTATATCTCTGCCGGCTAATCTATAATCTCGGAATCGGTCTTAAAAGGAAGTATAGCGTATAAGTGTTCTATAATAACGTATAAACTATAAGACTAGTAACTAGGGACGAAACGCTGAAAACGAAGCTCCAGTATATCGATATTAAGAATTACTAGCTCCGGCAGGAAGTTGTTATAGGAAGGGTTCTTATAGACTATATGCTAACAGATTAACAATTAGCAGATAGCCTAACGAAAGTTCTTACGAACAACAGTTTTACTACTTTCTATAAGCAAGTTAGTATAGTAGAAAGGAAAGAAAAGATCGAGAAGCAGTAAAGGGAGAAAGGCCAAGATATAAAGACTTGATAGTAGGTATAGAAGGAAGTACCCTAAGAAACTAGTCTATTAAGCTAAGCGTCGCTACTATAATCCGCAAAGGGTAAATTAATCAGGGCCTAGCTAGAAGTCCTAGGGTATGCCAGAGTAGTAGTAGAATCCTCCTCTATAGCTACATTAGTAGCCTATAGTGCGCTCTTCCCCTTAGTATCGTCGTTGTTATTATCGTCGGACACTATTACTGCCTTTTTCACCCTCTTCTTTATCTCCCCCCTCTTCTAGATAGTTGTAGCCTGTTTCCGCGTCTATAGCTCTTAGATCAAGCTAGTATACTCTCTAATAAGAGTATATAACGTCTAGATAAGAATAGTTAGGACAGACTAGAAGTATAGCAGGACAGGATTATAAGGTAACTTGCTACTAGGGCTATAACACCAGAAGAGTATTCAACAACGTAGGCCTAATAGGCCTACACTGCTACTAAGATCTTGTCGTTGTCTGCTAGAAACGTATATTAGTACGAACAGCGCTAAGGGGGTATATATAGGCTAGACTTACGTAATACGTATAGATACCGATAATAGGAACAATTTAAGTACCGTAACCAGGAGGAAATACAGGGACCAAGCTGCGCTATATACAGCGCCAGAGGGGAAAAATCGCTAGAATCGGCCTATAAGACTAAGCGTATAAGACAGTGCTTATAGTACACCTTATATAGCTTACTATCCTAGACAGTAGAAACCGCCGGTAATATAGACGGTAATACCCCTATAGGCGTGGACTATAAGGCTAGGCTTAACGCTAGCTTACTTATAACTAGCTTCTTACAGACTAGTATTACCAGCCCCCTAGCGCTAGCCGCCGGCGAACATACCCTAGGGACTGTCAAGACTAGGGCAGTAACAGCTACCAGCATAGGTAACAGACCCGAATCCCCGAAACGCAGCTTTTTCGACGACAGTAGTACTACAACATCGTCTTCCTCCTTATTGTTGTCCTAGGCAAACCAGACTAGATATAGATCGTTAGCCTTAAAAGAACTACCTAGAAAAGGTAAGATAAAAGAACAAACCGCGTTTCTAGCCCGATAAGGGCAAATCTCCTACTACTAGGATAGTAGGCTACTCTAGAACTGACTCCTCTTTCTAAGTAGATATCTATAATAAAAGGAAGTTAGAAAAACTTATAAAAACTGAATATAGCGATTATAAGAAGCCTTATAGTAAGAAGGGCAAGCATAAAAAGATAAAAACATAGTTAAAGTAGAAGGAGGAAATTTTTAAAGCTCTAAGGGAGGCAAGCAGATTTTACACCTAACTAGCTACTATATAAAAAGAGCAACAACATAGGCGGTTAAAAATCATGCCCTTTCCTCCTAACTTCCACTTCCTCCTCTCTAAGAAGGGACAGCATACTCTAATACTAAGAAGAGAGAGGCAGTAGACCCTTACCGATTAACAAGCCTTAATATATATAGATATAAAGTATAAGAGTAAGGAAAGAAGTAGGACAGTATACCCTAATAGAGAAGAGAAGCTAGGGTAGTATACCTTAAGGAAGAGGCAGTATACCTCGACCTAAAGGAAGAGGTAGTATACCTCGACCTGAATAAGGAAAAGGTAGTATACCTTAACCTAAATAGGAAAGGATAGTATACCTAGACCTTTAGATCTAGCAAGACTTGCTACGTTAGTTTAACTACCTTGTTACCTAGATTAGCCCCTATAGAAATAGTAAGGAGCAGAGAAGAGACTATTACTAAAGTAATAAGCCAGTATTTATAATGCTAAAGGTGGTTTATAAGGCACCTATAAGATCGGCAGAGGTAAAGGGAGTATAGTAAAAGAGATAAGTGTTCCTAAGCTAAACGGTAACCTAGCAGTCTCTAATAGAGTAAGGTATTACGCTGGTTAACTACCTAGATAGTAGACCATAGTAATAACCGTTAGGTATCCTTAGAAATAAGATCATAACAGTTAAGAAGAGCCTAACAGTTCCCCTTATAAGAAGGTACCTCTAAGATTAGCAGAGAAAGTAGGTTAAAGAGAGAGCAGTCAACTTTCCTAGACCCTATCTAGGTTAGCAACTAGTAACATCTATTAAAAGCCTAATCTTAACGATCTAGAGTACCCTAACAAGTTCCTATAGAGGAACGGGACTATAGGGTAGCAGAGCAGCTAAGTATTACCTATTAGTATAATCCCTTTTTCTAATTAAGTAGTAGAATAACTACCCTTCTACTAGCCTAGGAAGTACTATACAACTAGGGAATAGAGACCTTAGGGGTAGTAATAATAATTACTAAGAAAAAGACTGTACTACCGTCTATAAAGCCCAACTACAACCTCTACGATCCTAGAATATAGGTACTATAAGCGTACATTACTGCTAAATATATCGTCGATAAGGAAAAGCCTTATAGTAAGGCCTAGGATTGCTATTACAAACCTGGACCTAGGGGTATATTGGATAACGTAGCGCTTATATCGCTCTAGTAGAACCTTGGTATCCCTAACAGAAGCAGGGTATAGGGTTACCCTGTTCTACTTAGGAGTAGGGTATAGGAAGGCCCTGATTAATTAAGGTAGATATAGCTACGATTCCCTATATCAAGCAGATTAAGCCCACTTTAGGGCCTATAAACGTTTGCAGGGGGGACAGAGAAAATCTCTGCCCCGGGCGGCTAGAGCGCAGGTCAAGACATAACACAGATCAGCACACGGAATCGATCAATCAGAGCCTAGAGATTCCAACAGCTTATACAGCCTAAGGAGGCTGTCTCTACAAAAGTGGGGCATAAATCTAAAAATAGAAAAGCCTTTTAAAGCTATTTCTAGGCTATATAGTGGAGTATATAGCTTAGTCAGCGGTATCCACAAAAGTGGGTCCACCCTCAGAATATAGCTATATATCTAGTAGTTCGAGAACTGAAATCCGTTTTGCCTAAGCTATAACCGTTAGAGCGCTATAGCTTATTTTGTACGTTTAACAAATAGGTCTAAGGAGTACCTTATAGTTAGGCTAAGAGATCTAAGCTTAGAAGGGCTAAAAGAGTAGCTTACTAAGATCAAGAAAAGGGTAGAATCCGAAAATCTGAATACCATAGTAGCCGATATCCCTGCCTAGGACATACCCTACGAAGTAGGGGTAATAGACCTAGATAATAGATTAGAAGAAAAAGAGGAAGAGGATATCGATATGCCTAACCTTATAGATAACACGGAACTAGACAATTCAGTAGAAGTAATATAAGAACCTTCGTATATAGAGGCTTGCCTGCTCCTATATCTGACTTTAGAAGCTACACCTCTACGAGTAGTATAGGGCATACTAGGAGCATGCCTTATAGTATGTTTTAGAGATTAAGTTCTTAGTTAGCAGTTCCTTAATGCCGTTATTATTGGAATGGGTAATCCTATATAAGGATCTGTGACCAACACCTAAAAACGAAAAACGAGTTTTTAGTCAAAACTACACCAAATCGCATATAACTATATCTATTCGAACTGTCCGATCGAGGATATAACGCCCGCTAATTTTCGCTATAGCACTGTTAGTTGCGCAATAGCCCTAGGTATGCGAAAATGCAGAAAATAGCAAGCCTAGCTGCCCTCTCGTAACTGCAATTTCCTTATATATAGGCTACTAATACAGCTCTATGCCCTGGCAACCCTGCCCTACCTATAGCTAATAATAATAATAACAACCCTCTAAGCTAGCCCCTAAGTACAGACCAACCCCTAAGTATAGACTATCTAAATAACAATATAAAGATGGAAGACTGCTAAACTACTACCTCTACTACTACTAAAAAGACTACTATAGGTACTATAACTATAGTACCTATAGTACCTAGCTTTAGCACCCTCTTTACTATCAACGCCCCTATAATTAGCACCTCCCTTTTAACTAATATCTTTGCCCCTTTCCTTAGGGGCCTAAACAGTAGCTAGTATATCCTAGCCTTAACCCCCTTTAGCTAGAAAACCTCGAAAAAGCTAGGAAAAAAATCGGAGAAAAATATAGGGAAAAAAGAAAACAACAATAGTACTGCCAAGGCCGACTATATTGCCCTAGCAACTAAGAAAACCGCCTAGGCTGCCTTTAGCCCCCCTAAGCTTACCTTTATACTCTCTAGCCTCCTAAACTAGATAATTAGCCTAGCTAAGGACAGTACTAACTTCTATAGTATAATAGAAGCAACTATTAAAGCTAGGCAAATCGCCCTTATAGCCCTGCTCTAGGACCCTCCTAAAGAAGCCCTAGCTATAATAATAGCTTTAGCACCCTAAAACCGCCCTAATACCCTAGGAACGCCTAAACTATAGTACTAGTAATACCCTTAGCAGCCTAGCTACTATTAGTAACAACAGTAGCAACAATAGTAATAGCCTAGCCACTTCTAGCCTATAGCCCCTACCTAGGCTAATATAGCTAGTAAGCTAATAGCTAGTAAGGTAACTAGGCCTAGTCTAGAGCACTAGATACTTATCTAACTAGGCTTAGCCTAATAACAGGTACTAGCTAAATCTACCCTAGAGGTAGTATAGGCTATCTAACAGGCTTCTAGCCTAGCTATTTAGGGGGTTTAGACGCTCTTTAGTAGTAACCTCCTACTAGTTATAAAGAACATAGAGATAAAGAAGAGCCTGGAGAATAATACTACCTGGATTATAAGGGCCTTTAGAAAGAAGGCCTCCCTATATACTATAACCTAGGTAGTAGCGGTTAAAGGCCTTATAGTCTATAACTAGGTTATAGAGGAAGGCCTACTAAAAGAAGCTAAAAAGCAGTACTCTACGGCAGTTAGGGTAAAAGTCTAGTACCCTTAAGGGCTAGAAAGGACTAGGGTTAAGGCATTAATAGCCTTTACCTCCTTAGAGGCAGCCTAAAAGGCCTATAAGAAGAGGGTCTTTTAGAGCTACTAAGCCCTAGAAGCAAAGCCCTAGATCGACAAAGCTAAGCCTATCTAATACCTATAGTACTGGAAATAGGGCTATAGGGCTAAGGTATGCCAGAGCAAGGAGAAGATCTGCTATAACTATAGTACCAACAGCTATACTATGCTAGAAGCCCCTACCTACTCTAGGGCACCCTACTACTATAACTACCGCCAAGCTTATTATACCTGCTTAGAGGCCTACCCTTATCTAAAAGAGGTATAGACATAGGCTAAGGGATATCTACGTTCTAGGCCTAAGGCCTTTAATATTAACTAACCGCCCCTATACCAGTAGCACTAACAGCAATAGCAATAGTAGCAATAGTAATAATAGCAATAATACCCCCCCTAGCAGGCCTTATTATAAGAGGAGGGGGAAGAAGGCTATACTATAGTCTTAGGGAAGAGATAGAGGGGCTAACTAACAGTATTAAGAGGGTTAACCCCTAACCAGAGTATAATTACCGCCTATTTTAGCCACCTAAGCGGCTAAACCCTCTCTTCCTTTATACCAGCTATAAGCCCTAAAGGGGCTACAAGACCTACTAGAACCCTAGAGCCTATAAGAGCCCCTAGACCCCTAGATGCTAGACCTAGACCGGACCTAGATACTAGACTAGCTAACGCTACTACTATATAATAACTACCGCCTATTATATAGCTAGAGGAGATAGAAATATAAAGGTATGCCTCTAGAATATATAGAGCTTGAAAGAAGTATAGAAAGTATTACTTTCTACAGCAAAAGAAGAAATACTTGCTATATAAGAGCCCTAGATTAATAGGCAGGTATAGTACTCTACCTACTACCCTAGATCAGCCCCCTACTACCTTGTTTTTACCCCTAACGGACAAGCCTTACTTTATATCTATAAATTACTCCTGCTAGTAATATAGACTTACAGCTTTAGCTTAGACTAGGCTAGGGCTACTATATAGACTAAGAACGGCCTTTTTATAGTCTAGTCCCTATATAATAACCCCTAACCCCAGACTAGCCTAACCCCTCTTATAGAGGAAATAAGGGGGAAGATTAACACCTACCTAGGCCTTTACCTTCTAGCTAGGGACTTTAACCTTTACTACCCCCTATAGGACCAATATAACCGCTTTAGCCCTAGGTTAAAAGACCTACTACTATTAACAGTAGAGTAGGGACTTACCCTCTATACCCTTTATAGTATTATAACTAGGGTGCTATAGGGGAGCTAAGTAGGTAGGGCCTTAATTATCAACCACTTCTAGCTTAGTAGTAGCCTTATCTACTCCTATACTAGCTTAGATATACACTTATACTTAGACTACTACCCCTAGGTACTAGATATTAACCTAAAAAACACAGAAGCCCTGCCGCTGCCCCCCTGATTCTAGTAAAAGAAGATAGATAAAAAGGGGGTAGTAAGAGAGGCTAGCTCCCTAATATATAATATAAGGGGCTATAGATATCTATCATACCTCTCTAACCTAGCTAAGCTCTAGAAGGCCTATAGGTAACTATTAGAGGAACTCAAGTATATTACTAGGGCTATAACCCCTAAAGAAGCCCTAGTAACTACTAGAAGGAGGAATACCCTCTAGTAGAATAACGAAGTCTACTAGGTAGTCTAGGAGAGAAAAAGGGCAGAAAGACGGCTCTAACGCTCTCCTAGTAACCAGGCCCTCCTTACTACCTATAAGTTAGCCTAGAGAGAGCAAACAAAAGCTATAAAAGAAAGTAAAAGGAAGACCTAGAGGGCTTTTCTATAAAAGGCTAAAGAAAAGCTAGAAAAGCTCTAGTGACTAAAAAGATAGGCTAGGCTACAAAGTACTACCGCCCTACCCCCTTCTAAGCTGCTAACCCTTAGATAAGCCAGTACCTTCTAGGAGAAGGTAGAGGCCCTTTTAGTACACTTCTTCCCTTCCTCCCCCTAGGAGGATAGCCTAAAGGAACCCTTAATAAGCCCTAGGCTACTAGTTAGCTAGACGGTTAGGCCGGACGATATAAAAGAGGCTGTTAAAACAACAAAACCCTAGAAAGTACTAGGACCTGACGGACTCCCTATAGGCTTTCTAAAGGCCTATAGTAACCCCTTATATAAGGCCCTTACTATACTAGCCTTGAAATCCTTCCTTTATAGCTTCTATCTATAGGAATATAAGAAAGCGGTTACTATTGTCCTTCCTAAACTAGGAAAACAGCCGAATACCTATAACACCCTTAGAGGCTACTAAGCTATAGCCCTGCTTAACTGTATTAGCAAGGTCCTAGAAAAAGTTATAGGGACTAAGATAAGGGATATAGCCGAAGCTTTTAAGCTAATTCTAACAATGTAATAGGGCTACTACCGCTATAAGTCCACCGAATCAGCTATATACCTCCTTATAGCTTAGGTCTAAGAGGCATAGAAATATAAAGCCAGGGCCTCCCTCTTACAGCTAGACCTATTAGGGTATTTCGATAGTATCCCTTATAACAGACTTCTAGCTATACTAGACCAGTTAGGGCTACCTATCTAGCTACTATCCTGGCTAGAGGAATTCCTCTCTTCTAGGACTACTAGCCTCTTATTTAACAGCCAAAAGAGCCAGTAAATCCTAGTACTAACAGGAGTACCCTAAGGCTTACCACTTTTACCAATCCTCTTAGTCCTATACCTATACCCCTTATATAAAAGACTAGAGAGAAAATACCCTACTATCCCTACTATAGGCTATATAGACAATACTAATCTACTAGCCTTTAGTAGAGAAGCTATAATAACGGTTAGGCAGCTAGAAGAAGCCTAGAGAGAGTGCCTAGACTGGGCAATAACCGCTAAGGTTACCTTCTTAGTAGTAAAGAGCAAGCTTATATACTTCCCCCTTAGAAGAAGGCCCTAGACTAACCCTATTAACCTAGGACTAATAGAGGACTCCCCCCCCCTATAACCAGCTATAGAGGCCCGTTTTCTAGAGGTTTAGCTAGACCCTAAGCTTACCTGGAAGGCCTACGCCAATACCCTATGGCAGAAGCTAAAAACACAGTCCCTCGCTATTACTAGGCTAGCTAGAAAGACCTAGGGACCTGGAATCGAAAAGACTAGGCTCCTATATATAGCAGTAATAAGGCCGGTCCTAGCCTATACAGCCTCGGCCTAGTACACCCCTATACCTATAATACTAAATAAGCTATAGGGTATAACTAGAGGCCTACTAGTAGCTGAAAACAAGGCCCTAAGGAGAGTTATAGGGGCCTATAAGAGAATACCAATCCGAAGCCTCTACTATAAGGCTAACGTCCCCCCCCTTAACCTCTACCTTAACGCCCTCTCCTTCTCTAGCTAGGCTAGAATAAATAGAGCTATAGGGGAAGAGGTAGCTAAGTAGAAGAAAGCCCTATGCCTTACCCTTAGAAGCAGGACCCCTAGGACTAGCCTCCCCCTAGGTAGGCATATAAAGCAAGAAAGGAAAAGGGAAGTAATAGTCTAGTAGCACTACCAACAACTAAGGAAGGCTATTAACAAGGAACCCCTTTATACTATCTAAAAGGATCGCTATTTATAGGAGGCTAGGGCCTCTAGCTACAACCCCTATACAGAGAGCCTCTTAGAGAAATTAGCTAAGGCTACCTTTTAAGAGGAAAACCTAGCTAAGGCCTTTAAGGAGGCCTTCCAAAGACGCTACTATAACCTCTCTAAGGCTAAAAGCTCGTTACTAATATAGGCCTATATAGGGAAGATAGGCCTAAAGGGATTCCTATATACCTATAAGGTGCCTGGGATTAATAACCCCCTCTGCTACTGCTACCTAGCTATAGAGGACATCCGACATATATTCGACAGTTGCCCGGCCTACCCTTTAGCCTCCTTTAAAGAGAGGGAAAGAGGGGATATATATAGCCTCTCTATAGACTCGAAAAAGGGGGCAGCAGCGCTATACGCCCCCTAGTTCGCTATATCGCTACTAGACTGCCAGAATACTCAGTTGCTTAGAGGCTAAGAGCGGTCTAGCCTACACCCCTTTAGGCAGTATGTTTTCATACTCCTAAAGGGGCGGTATCTACTCTAGTAAAGATTAGCCTACCCCCTATTATACCCCCTTTTTTCCTATGTACGGTTATAGGTTTTTCACCCGTTGTACGGTTTTCCTATAGCACTAGTTTAGCCCACCTAGATATCCCCTACGGGGATTAGATAGCGTAATAGAATCTATCTATCTATATAAGGATCTGTAACCACTATAGCCTACTAGTAGTAGTCGTATAGGGTACGTAGGGGCAGCAACAGCGTTAATATGGCCTAAATAGCACTTCCTAGGTATGTGCTAATATAGTAAAGTAGGGCCCTTTACTGTATTCCCTCTATAAAAGTCCTTATATAACGGTATAGTTATAGGCTATAGCGCTATATTATAGGGGCTTTAAGCTTATATATCACGGCTTTCAGTAGGTCTTATAGGCCTATAAGGCTTATAGTTATAGGTAACGTAGTAACTTGATTTCTAGTCCAAGTAGGTAAGGCTTCGCAATTTCCTTTCCTATATATACCCTCCGGGACCGTTCCTGCCTTCCACACGGTAGGAGCGCCTTAGTAGGTGCATGGCGCCTTCCCGAAAAACCAAAAAAGCTGGCGATTTTAAATAATCGACTTACGGCCACCTAAGCTGCAGGGTAAGCCGCACGACTTTTCCTGTAAGTTCTGTTTTCGCTCCTGCGGTGCAGGGTAGGTATAGGGTAGGTAGGTGACCTAGTAGAAGAGCCTTTTAAGGCTATTTCTAGCGCTTATACAGCCTAAGGAGGCTGTCTCCACAAAAGTGGGGCATAAATCTAAAAATAGAAAAGCCTTTTAAAGCTATTTCTAGGCTACATAGTGGAATGTATAGCTTAGTCAGCAGTATCCACAAAAGTGGGTCCACCCTCAGAATATAGCTATATATCTAGTAGTTCGAGAACTGAAATCCGTTTTGCCTAAGCTATAACCGTTAGAGCGCTATAGCTTATTTTGTACGTTTAACAGTTATAAAGGGAGATTTCCTTATCTAGAGGGTCTCCTTTACTGTAAGAAGGCTTATAAATAGAGACCCTAAGACGAAAGGGAGTATACTAATATCTAAGATCTTAAGCGTTAAGGACTTTAAGCTAGGCACTATTTATTCTTCTTAGCTACCTTTAATGCCTAAGCTGTACTAGAACCTTAAAAGCTACCTATAGGGGGAATACTTTAAGGAAGCCGAAAGGTAGTACCTTCTTACGCACCTAGAAACGTAGGAGGAAGTACTAATCGCTAAAGCGTAGGGCAAGTAGGTCTTAGATAATATATAGGTATATATATATAAAATCAATAAGTATAATTACCTAGAGAAGTTTAAGGCCAGGTTAGTAGTCTAAGGCGATCAATAACAAGGGACCTTAAAAGAGGATATATATATAGTAACGTTAGCTGGAAAGTCCTTTTAGATCTTAATAGCAGTAATAGCGAGGTTCGATATAGAGCTGATCTAGTTTAACAGTTTGAACGCCTTTTACAACGCTTACCTTGACCGGGACGTATATATAAGACTCCCGGCAGGTCGAAGGAAGTAGGACATGGTTTATAAGCTGAAGAAAGCACTGTATAGACTTCGGGAATCGCCTTGCCTGTAGTATAAAGAGTTTAGTAGTACTCTTTAGGATCTTAGGCTTAATACAATACCTTATAAACTATATATCTTTTAGAAGGGAGGAGTCTTTATTTTCTTTTATATAGACGACGTAATAATAGTGTACTATAAGAGGTATAAAGCCCTTGCTAAAGACCTAACAAGCTTGCTCTAGTTGAAGTATAAGATAACTGGCGGTAGCAAGCTAAACTGGTTTCTTAGACTATAAGTTATTTAGGATTAGGAGTACTATAAGATCTATCTCTTTAAGGCGGTATTTTATAAAAAAATCTTTAGATTAGTAGACGACCTAGTAATCGGGAGTAAGGCGATAAAGCTAACGGTATAGAGATATACCTCTCTTATAGTACTAAAAGAATTAAAGAGCAACCTAGGGCAGGCAATAAACGCTAAGATAAAGTTATACTAGAGAAAATTCGGCTTAATAATATATATAGCAGTGATTATAAGGGTTAATATAGCCTTTACTACGTTAAGATTATTGAGATTTCTTATAAACCTAGGTCCGGAGTATTATAAGGCGGCAGATTATTGTCTTAACTACCTATACTATTCTAGGAATTAGTACCTTTAGCTTAGGGGTAGAGATACATATAAAGTTTAGTATAATGCTTCCTTTGCCGACAATATAGCTAATCGGAAAAGCTTTTAAGGATATATAATTAAGCTTTTTAGTAGGCTGGTTGCTTAGAGGGCGAGCAAGCAGACCTATATAACAACCTCTACTATAGAAGTGGAATTGGTATCTATAATAGAAGCAGTATAAGAAGTGCTATATCTCTGCTGCCTAATCTACAATCTTAGAATCGGTCTTAAAAGGAAGTAAGGCATATGAGTGTTCTGTAATAACGCTTAAACCGTAAGACTAGTAACCAGGGACAAAACGCTGAAAACGAAGCTCCGGTATATCGATATTAAGAATTACTAGCTCTAGTAGGAAGTTATTATAGAAAGAGTTCTTATAGATTATATGCTAATAGATCAATAATTAGCAGATAGCCTAACGAAAGTTTTTATAAATAATAGTTTTACTGCTTTCTATAAGTAGGTTAGTATAGTAGAAAGGAAAGAAAAGATTAAGAAACAGTAAAGGGAGGAAGGCCAAGATATAGAGACTTAGCGGCGGGTATAGAAGGGAGTACCCTAAGAAACTGGTCTATTAAGCTAAACGTTACTATTATAATCCGCAAACGTAAAATTGATTAGGGCCTAGCTAGAAGTCCTGGGGTACGCTAGGGCAGTAGTAGAATCCTTCTCTACAGCTATATTAGTAGCCTGTAGTACGCTCTTCCCGTTATTGTCGTTATTGTTATTAGATTCTATTACTACTACCTATTTCCCTTTTTTCTTTATCTCTTTCTTCTTCTAGATAGTTATAGCCCGTTTCCGCGTCTATAGCTTTTAGATCAAGCTAGTATACTCTCTCATAAGAGTATATAACGTCTAGATAAGGACAGTTAGGATAGACTAGAAGTATTGTAGGACAGGATTATAAGGTAACTTGCTACTAGGGCTACGATATTAGAAGAGTATTTAACGATATAGGCCTAATAGGCCTATACTGCTGCTAAGATCTTGTCGTTATCTACTAGAAACGTAGGTCAGTACAAACGATACTAAGGGGGTATATAGGCTAGACTTAGACAAGATATATAGATACCGGCGATAGGAGTAATTTAAACACTATAACTAAGAAGAAACACAGGGACCAAGCTGCGCCATATACAGCGCTAGAGGGGAAAAATCGCTAAAATCTACCTATAAGACTAAGCGTATAAGACAGCGCTTATAGTATACCTTATACAGCTTACCGTCCTAGATAGTAGAAACCGCCAGTAACATGGACAGTAACGCCCCTATAGGCGTAGACTGTAAGGCTAAGCTTAATACTAGCTTACTTATAACCAGCTTCTTATAGACCAGTGTTACTAGCCCCCTAGCGCCAGCCGCCGGCGAACGTACCCTAGGGACTATCAAGACTAGGGCGGTAATAGCTGCCGGCGTAGGCAACAGGCCTAAATCCCTAAAACGCAGCTTCTTTAATAACAGTAGTACCGTAACGTCATCGTCCTTATTATTGTCCTAGGTAAACTAGACTAGATACAGATCGTTAGCTATTAAGAGAACTACCTAGGAAAGACAAGACAAAAGGATAAACCGCGTTTCTAGCCTAATAAGGGCAAATCTCCTGCTACTAGGATAGTAGGCTGCTCTAAAACCGACTCCTCTTTCTAAGTAGATATCTATAATAAAGGAAGTTAGAAAAACTTATAAAACTAAATATAGCGATTATAAGAAGCCTTATAGTAAGAAGGGTAAGCATAAAAAGATAAAAACGTTTTTGTAAGAAGGAGGAAATTTTTAGAGCTCTAAAGGAGGTAAGCAGATTTTATACCTAACTAGCTACTGTATAAAAAGAGTAACAACGTAGGCGGTTAAAAATTACACCCTTTTCTCCTAACTTCTACTTCCTCCTTCTTAAAAAGGGATAGCATACCCTAATACTAAGAAGAGAGAGGTAGCAGACCCTTACCGATCAATAAGCCTTAATATATATAGATGTAAAACAGAAGAGTAAGGAAAGAAGCTAGGTAGTATACCTATAATAGAAATAAGAAGGAAAGAGTAGTATACCCTAACCGAGAAGAGAAGCTAAGGTAGTATACCCTAAGGAAGAGGTAGCATACCTCGACCTAAATAAAGAAGAGGCAGTATACCTTGACCTAAATAGGAAAAGATAGTATACCTAGACGTTTAGATCTAGTAAGACTCGCTATGTTAGTTCAACTGCCTTGTTACCCGGATTAGCCCTTATAGAGATAGTAAGGAGTAGAGAAGAGGCTGCTACTAAAGTAATAAGCTAGTGTTTATAATACTAAAGGTGGTTTATAAGGTACCTATAGGATCGGCAGAGGTAAAGAGAGTATAGCAAAAGAGATAAGTATTCCTAAGCTAAACAGTAACCTAGTAGTCTCTAATAGAGTAAGGCATTATACCAGTTAACTACCTAGATAATAGACTATAGTAACAACTATTAGATATCCCTAGAAGTAAGATTATAATAGTTAAGAAGAGCCTAATAGTTTCCTTTATAAGAAAGTACCTCTAAGATTAGCAAAGAAAGTAGGTTAGAGAAGGAGTAGTTAACTTTCCTAGACCCTATCTAGGTTAGCAACTAGTAATATCTATTAGAAGCCTGATCTAAACAACCTAGAGTACCCTAATAAGTCTCTATAAAGGAATAGGACTATAGGGTAGTAGAGCAGCTAAGTATTACCTATTAGTATAATCCCTTTTCTAATCGAGTAGTAGAATAACTACCCTTCTACTAGCCTAGAAAGTACTATATAACCAGGGAATAGAGATCTTCGGGGTATTAATAATAGTTACTAAGAAAAAGACCGTACTACTGCCTATAAAGCCTAATTAAAACTTCTATAATCCTAGAATATGGGTACTACAAGCATATATCACTGCTAAATATGTCGTTAAAAAGGAAGAGCCTTATAGCAAGGCCTAGGATTACTATTGCGAACCTGGACCTAGGGGTATGTTGGACAACGTAGCGCTTATATCGCTTGAGTAGAACCTTAGTATCCCTAACAAAAGCAGGGCATAGGGTTACCTATCAACTTAGGAGTAGGGTATAAAGAGGCCCTGGTCAATTAAGGTAGATATAGCCACGATTCCCTATATTAAGCAGATTAAGCCTACTTTAGGGCCTGTAAACGTTGCAGGGGGGACAGAGAAAATCTCTGCCCTAGGCGGCTAGAGCGCAGGTCAAGGAGACAGAACATAGATCAGCATATGGAATCAATCACAGAGCCCATAGATTCCAACAGGGGGGTCTAAACTACTAGTAGCTGAATTAATAGCCGGCCCTAGATAGGGTCTTTCCTAGGGGGATATAGAGGAGAAGCTAAATCTATAGTACCGCTAAAAGGATTAAATCTAGGACTCTAGCTAGTTTTTCCAGTAGTAGTAGCCATAGCGTTACTACTATTAGTTAAAGAAGCTAAAGTAGAAGATATATTCTTTATAGCGCTAACGCTATCCTTGACAGAGGCTTTTAGGGTATTTAGACTTAAAAGTAGTGTTTTTATATTACTAGATTGGCTAGCTATAACTCGCTTATGAGATTTTATATGCTGTTTTAGGACTTCTATAACCTCGCTATAGTCTTTACTATCTTCCTTATCTTCTGATAGGGTTCGTATAGGTAGTAGAGGCCTAGAAGATTGCCCTGAATCAGCTAGGTTACTAGCCCTTTTAGGGGCTATACCCTTCCCTTTAGCTTGATCTGCCATTATAAATAGGCTACTATTTACTTTATAGTGCTAGCTAAAGCACTTAATTAGCTTCCAGTTTACTAAAGCTAATTAGCTAGCTTACTAATTATAGTAGTGATTATCTAGGCTAGTCTTAGCGCTTAGTAGGTTTATAGCGCTGCCTACTTGCTACTTAGTAGGGCTTTCTAGTAGAACTTCTAGACTAGGCTCTAAGGGCCAGAGACTTCGACGTAGGGACTTAACTACCGCCTATAGATAGATCTATGGAAAGGGCTCTATAGTAGGGAAATATAGGTCTTTAGCGCTAGAAATTCTAAAACGCTAGCCTTTCTACTTCCAGCTATAAGTAGAAAGGTCTTTTGGTATAGGTCAGTATACTAGCCTTAGCGTATAAGAGCCCCAAATGCTCGTCAATACTATAGGACTTAGATTTCTTAGCGATTTCTCCTTCGAGATTCTCAGGCTTTTTAGTCCTTAAATAGCCTTCATCAAGATGTAATATATAGCTTTTTAGGGCTAATATAGTACTATATTTTCAGCTATAAGAGGCTTAAATAGCCCTATATATAGGCAGGGGTAGCGCTTTGAAATTGGACTCCAACGATAACTATCCCACAGGCTATCCGGGCTTATAACCTATTGGAATGGGTAATCCTATATAAGGATCTATAACTACTATAGCCTATTAGTAGTAGTCGTATAGGGTACGTAGGGGCAGCAACAGCGTTGATATGGCCTAAATAGCACTTCCTAGGTATATACTAATATAGTAAAGTAGGGCCCTTTACTATATTCCCTCTATAAAAGTCCTTATATAACGGTATAGTTATAGGCTATAGCGCTATATTCTAGGGGCTTCAAGCTTATATATCACGGCTTTCAGTGGGTCTAATAGGCCTATAAGGCTTATAGTTATAGGTAACGTAGTAACTTGATTTCTAGTCTAAGTAGGTAAGGCTTTGTAATTTCCTTTCCTATATAAACCCTCCGGGACCGTTCCTGCCTTCTATACGGCAGGAGCGCCTTAGTAGGTGTATAGCGCCTTCCCGAAAAACCAAATAAGCTGGCGATCTCAAATAATCGACTCACGGCCACCTAAGCTGCAGGGTAAGCCGCACGACTTTTCCTATAAGTTCTATTTTCGCTCCTACAGTGCAGGGTAGGTACAGGGTAGGTAGGTGACCTAGTAGAAGAGCCTTTTAAGGCTATTTCTAGCGCTTATACAGCCTAAGGAGGCTGTCTCTACAAAAGTAGGGCATAAATCCAAAAATAGAAAAGCCTTTTAAAGCTATTTCTAGGCTATATAGTGGAATATATAGCGTAGTCAGCAGTATCCACAAAAGTGGGTCCACCCCCAGAATATAGCTATATATCTAGTAGTTCGAGAACTGAAATCCGTGTTGCCTAAGCTATAACCGTTAGAGCGCTATAGCTTATTTTGTACGTTTAACAACTATATATACATAATAACCTAGAGGCGCTATAGGGTATGGAAAGCAAAACAAGCTCTAACAAGAGGACTGTAATAAAAACCATACTAAAGTAGGTTATTAAATTTATAGTAAGCTAGATTACCGCTCCTTTATATACAGCTAAAAGGAATAAGTAATAGCTAAGAGTAAATAGCTTAAGTAGAAGGGTATTAATAAAGATCATAGATATTATATGGCATTCCTCCTTAACTATAAGGGTTTAGACGATAAATACAATATAAGGGAAGAAGATACTAAGCTTAAAGTATAGATAGATAACTATAAGACCGATCAAACTCAAGGTAAAAACAAAGCGCTTGTTGATTGCGGTAAGGGGGGTCAGGTGCTGATCCCCGTAACCGCGCAGCACATGAGCCTCTCGCTCTGGGGAATGGGGCGCGCACTGCGCCACTTGTACGACAGCTATAAGTGGCGTACCTGCGTACTACATAATAGTTACTAACAAGCGCTCTACTCTAATATAGGTATTTAAGGGGTATATAACTACCCCCTAGATAGAGGGAGATATATAACAATCTAGAACTAGAACTTAAATTAGTATTTCCTTGCTACTTACTTTACTTTTATGGTTTAAGGTTACTATAATCTCTAGAAACCTACTAATACTAATTAGTATTGTCTCTATATTGCAATATAGATGTAACGTAGAGCGGTAAGGTAGTTAGTCGAGTACTCGATAACCTTAACTAAGTAGATTGCAGTTTACTTACTAAGGGCTATCGATCAGGCAACTAGATAACTACCCTATTAACTTAGTAATATTACTTATAAGAAAACCGATACTATAAACCTATCTTGCTAAGTTAAGGAAACTTAACCTAAGGTTCTAGACTAAGGAAGTATTACTTAAAAGAACGCTACTTAAACTATATTACTAACTAACTTTACTATAATTAATATATTATAGCGTTCTAAGATCCTTTTACTTATAGAACCTTAGAAAGGGAGGATACTAAGATAAACCCCTATTATATAGATAGATTCTATTACGCTATCTGATCCCCGTAGGGGATATCTAGGTAGGCTAAACTAGTGCTATAGGAAAACCGTATAACGGGTGAAAAACCTATAACCGTATATAGGAAAAAAGGGGGTGTGATAGGGGGTAGGCTAATCTTTACCAGAGTAGATACCGCCCCCTTTAGGAGTATAAAAACATACTGCCTAAAGGGGTATAGGCTAGACCGCTCCTAGCCTCTAAGTAACCGAGTATTCTAGCAGTCTAGTAGCGATATGGCGAACTAGGGGGCGTATAGCGCCGCCGCCCCCTTTTTCGAATCCGTAGAGAAAGCTATATATATCCCCTCTTTCCCTCTCGTTAAAGGAGGCTAAAGGGTAGGCCGGGCAACCGTCGAATATATGTCGGATGTCCTCTATAGCTAGGTAGCAGTGGCAGAGGGGGTTATTAACCCTAGGTACCTTATAGGTATATAGGAATCCTCTTAGGCCTATCTTCCCTATATAGGCCTGTATTAGTAGCGAGCTTTCGGCCTTAGAGAGGTTGTAGTGGCGTCTTTGGAAGGCCTTCTTAAAGGCCTTAGCTAGGTTTTCCTCTTAAAAGGTAGCCTTGGCTAATTTCTCTAAGAGGCTCTCTATATAAGGGTTGTAGCTAGAGGCCCTAGCCTCCTATAAATAGCGATCCTTCTAGGCAGTATAAAGGGGTTCCTTGTTAATAGCCTTCCTTAGTTATTAGTAGTACTACTAGGCTATTACTTCCTTTTTCCTTTCTTGCTTTGTACGCCTATCTAGAGGGAGGCTAGTCCTAAGGGTCCTGCTTCTAAGGGTAAGGTATAGGGCTTCCTTCTGCTTAGCTACCTCTTCCCCTATAGCCCTATTTATTCTAGCCTAGCTGGAGAAGGAGAGGGTATTAAGGTAGAGGTTAAGGGGGGGAATATTAGCCTTATAGTAGAGGCTTTGGATTAGTATTCTCTTATAGGCCCCTATAACTCTCCTTAGGGCCTTGTTTTCGGCTGCTAGTAGGCCTCTAGTTATACCCTATAGCCTATTTAGTATTATAGGTGTAGGGGTATGCTAGGCCAAGGCTATATATGCTAGGACTAGCCTTATTACTGTTATATATAGGAGCCTAGTCTTTTCGATTCCAGGTCTTTAGGTCTTTCTAGCTAGTCTAGTAATAACGAGGGACTGTGTTTTTAGCTTCTGCCGTAGGGTATTGGCATAGGCCTTCCAGGTAAGCTTAGGGTCTAGCTATACCCCTAGAAAACGGGCCTCTATAGCTGGTTATAGGGGGGGGGAGTCCTCTGTTAGTCCTAGGTTAATAGGGTTGGTCTAGGGCCTTCTTCTAGAGAGGAAGTGTATAAGCTTGCTCTTTACTACTAAGAAGGTAACCCCGGCGGTTATTGCCCAGTCTAGGCACTCTCTCTAGGCTTCTTCTAGCTGCCTAACTGTTATTATAGCTTCTCTACCAAAGGCTAGTAGATTGGTATTGTCTATATAGCCTATAGTAGAGATAGTAGGGTATTTTCTCTCTAGTTTTTTATATAGGGGGTATAGGTATAGGACTAAAAGGATTGGTAAAAGTAGTAAGCCTTAGGGTACTCCTGTTAGTACTAGGATTTGCTGGCTCTTTTGGCTGTTAAATAAGAGGCTAGTAGTTCTAGAGGAGAGGAATTCCTTTAGCTAGAATAGTAGCTAGATAGGTAGCCCTAACTAGTCTAGTATAGCTAGGAGTCTATTATAAGGGATACTGTCGAAATACCCTAATAGGTCTAGCTATAGGAGGGAGGCCCTGGCTTTATATTTCTATACCTCCTGGACCTAAGCTATAAGGAGGTGTATAGCCGATTCGGTAGACTTATAGCGGTAGTAGCCCTGTTGCGTTACTGGAATTAGCTTAAAAGCTTTAGCTATGTCCCTTATCTTAGTCTTTATAACTTTTTCTAGGACCTTGCTGATATAGTTAAGTAGGGCTATAGGTTGGTAGCCTTTAGGGGTGTTATAGGTATCTAGCTGTTTTCCTGGTTTAGGAAGGACAATAGTAACTACTTCCTTATATCCCTATAGATAGAAGCTATAAAGAAAGGATTTTAAGGCTAGTATAGCGAGGGCCTTGTATAAGGGGTTACTATAGGCCTTTAACAAGCCTATAGGGAGTCTGTCAGGTCCTAGTACTTTCTAGGGTTTTATTGTTTTAATTGCCTCTTTTATATCGTCTGGCCTAACCGTCTAGCTAACTAGTAGCCTAGAGCTTATTAGGGGTTCCTCCAGGCTGTCCTCCTAGAGGGAGGGGGGGAAGAAGCGTGCTAAAAGGGCCTCTACCTTCTCTTAAAAGGTGCTAGCTTATCTAAGGGTTAGTAGCTTAGAGGGGGGTAAGGCGGTAGTACTTTATAGCCTAGCCTATCTTTCTATTTGCTAGAGCTTTTCTAGCTTTTCTTTAGCCTTTTATAGAAAAGCCCTCTAGGTCTTCCTCTTACTTTCTTTTATAGCTTTTGTTTGCTCTCTCTAGGCTAACTTATAGGTAGTAAGGAGGGCCTGGTTGCTAGAGGAGCGTTAGAGCTGTCTTTCTGCCCTTTTTCTCTTCTAGACTACCTAGTAGATTTCATTGTTCTACTAAAGGGTATTCCTCCTTCTAGTAGTTACTAGGGCTTCTTTAGAGGTTATAGCCCTAGTAATACGCTAGAGTTCCTCTAATAGTCGCCTATAGGCCTCCTAGAGCTTAGCTAGGTTAAAGAGGCATAATAGATATCTATAGCCCCCTATATTGTATATTAGGGAGCTAGCCTCTCTTGCTACCTCCTTTTTATCCATCTTCTTCTACTAGAATCAGGGGGGCAGTAGTAGGGCTTCTATATTTTCTAGGTTGATATCTAGTACCTAGGGGTAGTAGTCTAAGTATAAGTGTATATCTAAGCTAGTATAGGAGCAGGTAAGGCTACTACTAAGCTAGAAGTAGTCGATAGTTAAGGCCCTACCTGCTTAGCTTCCCTATAGCGCCCTAGTTATAGTGCTATAAGGGGTATAGAGGGTAAGTCCCTGCTCTACTGTTTATAGCAGTAGGTCTTCTAACCTAGGGCTAAAGCGGTTATGTTAGTCCTATAAAGGGTAGTAAAGGTCAAAGTCCCTAGCTAAAAGGTAAAGGCCTAGATAGGCGTTGATCTTCCCCCTTATTTCCTTTATGATGGGGGTTAGGCTAGTCTGGGATTAGGGGTTATTATATATAGACCAGACTATAAAGGGGCTGTTCTTAGTCTATATAGTAGCCCTAGCCTAATCTAAGCTAGAGCTATAAGTCTATATTACTAGTAGGAGTTGTTAAACGTACAAAATAAGCTATAGCGCTCTAACGGTTATAGCTTAGGCAAAACGGATTTCAGTTCTCGAACTACTAGATATATAGCTATATTCTGAGGGTGGACCCACTTTTGTGGATACCGCTGACTAAGCTATATACTCCACTATATAGCCTAGAAATAGCTTTAAAAGGCTTTTCTATTTTTAGATTTATGCCCCATTTTTATAGAGACAGCCTCCTTAGGCTGTATAAGCGCTAGAAATAGCCTTAAAAGGCTCTTCTACTAGGTCACCTACCTACCCTGTACCTACCCTGTACCGCAGGAGCGAAAACAGAACTTACAGCAAAAGTCGTGCGGCTTACCCTGCAGCTTAGGTGGCCGTAAGTCGATTATTTAAAATCGCCAGCTTATTTGGTTTTTCGGGAAGTGGCTATGCACCTACTAAGGCGCTCCTGCCGTGTAGAGGGCAGGAACGGTGCCGGAGGGTATATATAGGAAAGGAAATTGCGAAGCCTTACCTACTTGGACTAGAAATCAAATTACTACGTTACCTATAACTATAAGCCTTATAGGCCTATAAGACCCACTGAAAGCCGTGATATATAAGCTTAAAGCCCCTATAATATAGCGCTATAGCCTATAACTATACCGTTATATAAGGACTTTTATAGAGGGAATACAGTAAAGGGCCCTACTTTACTATATTAGCACATACCTAGGAAGTGCTATTTAGGCCATATCAACGCTGTTGCTGCCCCTACGTACCCTATACGACTACTACTAGTAGGCTATAGTGGTTATAGATCCTTATATAGGATTACCCATTCCAATAGGTTATAAGCCCGGATAGCCTGTAGGATAGTTATCGTTGGAGTCCAATTTCAAAGCGCTACCTCTGCCTATATATATAGGGCTATTTAAGCCTCTTATAGCTGAAAATATAGTACTATATTAGCCCTAAAAAGCTATATATTACATCTTATTAAAGGCTATTTAAGGACTAAAAAGCCTGAAAATCTAGAAGGATAAATCGCTGAGAAATCTAAGTCCTATAGTATTGACGAGCATTTGGGGCTCTTATACACTTAGGCTAGTATACTTACCTATACTAAAAGACCTTTCTACTTATAGCTGGAAGTAGAAAGGCTAGCGTTTTAGAATTTCTAGCGCTAAAGACCTATATTTCCCTACTATAGAGCCCTTTCTATAGATATATCTATAGGCGGTAGTTAAGTCCCTACGTCGAAGTCTCTAGTCCCTATCTTAGAGCCTAGTTTAGAATTTCTACTAGAAAGCCCTACTAAGTAGCAAGTAGGCAGCGCTATAAACCTACTAAGCGCTAAGACTAGCCTAGAAAATCACTACTATAATTAGTGAGCTAGCTAATTAGCTTTAGTGAACTGGAAGCTAATTAAGTGCTTTAGCTAGCACTATAAAGTAAATAGTAGCCTATTTACAATGGCGGATCAAGCTAAAGGGAAGGGTATAGCCCCTAAAAGGGCTAGTAACCCAGCTGATCCAGGGCAATCTTCTAGGCCTCTACCACCTATACGAACCCTATTAGAAGATAAGGAAGATGGCGAAGACTATAGCAAGGTTATAGAATTCCTAAAACAGAATATAAAATCTTATGACCGAGTTATAGCTAGCTAATCTAGTAATATAAAAACACTACTTTTAAGTCTAAATACCCTAAAAGCCTCTATCAAGGATAGCGTTAGCGCTATAAAGAATATATCTTCTACTTTAGCTTCTCTAACTAATAGTAGCAATGCTGCTGCTACTGGAAAGACTAGCTATAGTCCTAGATTTAATCCTTTTAGCGGTACTATGGATTTAGATTCTCCTCTACGTCCCCCTAGGAAAGAGCCCTATCTAGGGCCGGCTATAGATAATACAGCTACTAGTAATTTAGACCCCCCTATAGATATAGGGTCTAAGGAAGGCTTTAAGGATACTATTACTAGTAGTATAGTAAAGGAGCTTTCTAAAAAGGCCTATACTATACCGGACGATAGTAAGCTTAGCGGGGAAAGCAATTTTGAATAGTAGATTCAGGCTTTAAGTATAGTGCTAAGAGCGTTAGGGATATCTAATTTTTTAGAAAACCCTGATATATCTAACACTTATAGCGACTCTGATCAAGCTGTTCTTTTAATGCTTCTACGTGATAGCTTATCTAGTAGCCCTAGGGCTGCTATATTGTAGATTCATATACCTTCTAAGGCCTTTAAGCTGCTTGTTAGGCAGTATAGCCGACCTATAGAGTCTAAAAAGGAGGACGTCTATAACGAATTCCATGCCCTTACCTTTAGTACCTATAAAAAAGGCTTATCAGCTTTTAACGCTGAATTTAACGGCTATCTTGCTAAGCTTACTATAGCTAAAATAGATATAGATCCCTCTTTAATACTAAATCAGTATTTTAAGGCTCTAGAATCTAAGTTTCCTAGCTGGGTATTACGCCAAAAGAGCTCTATAAGACAGGCTAGAATGCTAGGCCTTATAGCCTCTAGCCTTAATATAGAATATCTAATGGCTGATATTTTAGAAGAATCTAGGAACCCGGCTATAGAGGCGTATAGAGCAGCTTACGTAGCTAATAGCTCTAATTCAACCCCTAATTCAAATTCTAACCCTAGTAAGAAGGGTAAAAATAAGAAAAAGGGTAAGAAAAAGGCTAGTTATAATGTTGAAGGGCAGAATTATAGTGCTAAAAGTGCCGAACAGGCCTCCTTTATACTAGGGTCCTATAACCTAGCTATAGAAGAAGAAGAGGAATCCGACTCTAGTTCTAATTCTAGTTCTTCTAGCGATTCTAATACCTAATTAGCACAGCTATTAGCGTTAAAAGGGTATAAGAAGCGTAAGGACTTTAAAGGAAAAGGCCTAAAAACCTCTTCTAATAACAAGGCAAAATATAAAGATAATAAGCCTAGAAGACGCCCTAGAGACCCCGCTCTTTATAATAGTTGGCTATATAATACGGGATCTACGGACTATATCAGTAATAGTAAAGAGCGGTTTACTACCTTTACGCCTAACACAGGCCAGTTACGCTCTATTAACACTAGAAATAGCCCTGTAAGCCCGGCTAGTATAGGCTCTATTACACTAGAAGTACTATCTAGAAAGGCCCCCCCTACCTATACTAAATTGGTATTAGATAACGTTTTATACCTACCTAATATTGATATAAATATTATTAGCAGGGTTAGGCACTATGATTCGGGAGGTTGCCTTATAAAGGAAACCCTTTACGGGGGTAATAGACGCTATATAGCTGTACTAGACTTTAAGAAATCAGGATTTTTTCTTGACGTTAAAGGCAGCTCTAAGCCTATATTACATGCAAATTTTGCTTTTCCTTTAGGCCTTTCTAGTTATACTACTAAAAGTATAGAGCCGTAGCGTAATAAGATAGTGGTGGAAATTCCTTCTAATTCTATTAGAAAGGAAGACTATAGACCTATTATAAAGGATGCTATAGTATCCGAAGCTATAGAGCCTAATAAGCGCTATAAGCTAAGGAATTCTCCGGCTAAGGGTACTACTTTAGAAGGTGTAGGACCTTCTTTAAGGGGGAAAAGGCCCCGTAGGCCTATAAAGCCCTTAGCCACTGCCTAGGCCCCCTATTAAAGTCCCCGTAAGACTAGGGAGCCTAAGCCCTTAACTGGCACTAGAGACCTGCCCCGTGTGCTAAGAGAGCCAGTTATAGAGGGGAATAAAGTAGAAAAGGCTATATCTAGCCCTACTTTAAAGGAGCCTAATATAGGTCAGCGAGATTACTATAATCTACTTAATTTAGCTAAATTGTGGCACGTTAGGCTAGGCCATATAGGCCTACGTCTTTTGAAAAAGACCTCTAGTATTACTAAAGGGCTGCCTAATTTTGATAAAATAAAAAAAGCTGATTTTCACTGCTCTAGCTATGATCGAGGTAAAGCAGTGAGAAGGGTTAGTAAGGCTCTAATACCTGACCCACCTAGGGTCTTAGACTCAATAGAGGGGGATACTGTTAAAATTAGGCCTAGGCCTTATAATAGAAACCCTATAGTCTTACTTCTAGTTAACCGTAAAAGTAGGTATAGGTAGGTTTTCAACCTACCTAATAAATCAGGCCCTATAGTAGCTAACGCTATTAAGGGCTTTTTTAGGGGCCTAAGGAATGGATTTGGTAGATATCCTACTAAATTCCACTTTGACAGAGGCACTGAAATAACTGATTTATTAACTACTTGGTTAGCTAAAAGGGGTATTAAATTTAGCACTTCTGCCCCCTATATCCATGAGCAGAACGGCTTAGTAGAACGATCAGTTAGAGTTATACTAGACCGTATAAGGTGTACTATTCTTAGTAGCGCTTTACCCCAGTATTTGTAGTGCTTTATACTAGAGGCTATAGTGGAATTAGTTAATAGTACAGCTATAACTAATAAGGAAACCACTCCTTTCTAGGCGCTATTTGACGAGCTAGAGCCCGGTATTCCATATATACCTAACCTAGAGCGCTATAGGGCTATAGGCGCTAGAGGAGAGGCGATTATACCTCTAGAAAAACGGTCTAAATCGTTAAAATTTACCTCTAGAACGGAAGAGTGTAAATTACTAGCGGTATTAGGTTCTAAGACCTACCTAGTATATATACCATCTAGAAGAGTAGTACTTAAAACCTCTACTGTTAAGTTTATAGAGGATAATATAGTACTAAGTCAGCCTACTGATAATACGGCTTTAGAGGGGGAATTAGTAGACCTAGACTTAGATTTAGAGGGGGCTGTCAGCCCGGACCCTTCTAATCTTAATACTGAAAAGCCTATTAGTATAGAAATAGGACCTAGTAAGCTAGAACCCTACGAATCTTCTTCCGATAGTGAATTAGATGAACCCTTACTGGATAAGCCTATAAATCCGGTTATAATAGAGTCTACTAGGCCTACTATATCTATTAGAAAGCCTGAATTACTAGAGGCGTTTCCCTAAACTATAGAGCCTATTTTTGCACCTAAGCCTATAGAAGTTATAGCGCCTAATTAGCCTATAACAAACGAACCTCTTAATAATAGTGATCTTATTTCAGAGGGGGATAAAATGCAGCTCGATTACTATAAGCTCTTAGCTAAGACTAGTAGCTATATACTGTCTTTTGTCTATAAGGCTCGAAAAAGGGTAATATCTAAGGATAGTACGCCTACTACTTATAAGCAAGTCTTAAAACTACCTAGAGATGAGCGTAGTAAGTGGTTAGAGGCTATTACCAAGGAATTTATCCAGTTATTAGAGCTAGGGGTTTTTAAATTCCTACCTAGGAGTCTATTACCTTCTAACCGTAAGCTTATTACCTGTCAAAACGTTCTTAAGGTTAAAAAGGACGCTAAAAACAGGCCTATTAAGTATAAATCTCAGCTAGTAGCTAGGGGCTTTATGCAGGTAGAAGGCCTAGATTACACTATAACCTACGCCTCTACTAGTATACCACCTACTTAGCGTATACTTCTAGCTATAGGTGCTGTTCTAGACTGGGAAATAGAACAAGCTGACTTTATAGGGGCATTTCTTAATAGCGCTCTTAGAGAAGAAATATATATGGAAATCCCTAAAGGACTATTAGACCTAGCGGCTTCTAATAAGGCTATTTATAAGCTTTTACTGAAATACGGCTATAATCCTTCTACTCCTAATATTATTAAACTATCTAAAGCGTTATACGGTCTAAAACAAAGCCCTAGAGAGTGGCAAGATAAGCTTAAAATCTTACTTAAGAGCCTAGGCTATCTCCCTCTTATTTCAGATCCAGGGGTCTTCTATAATGCTAAAACCTGCCACTTTATTGTTACCTATGTAGATGACTGTCTATTTATAGGGCCTAATATAGGCTATATAACTGATTTAAAGAAACGGCTTAATAAGGTCTACGCTATAGAAGACTTAGGGCCTGCCGCCTATTTCCTAGGCGTGCAAATTATAAGGGATAGACCTAATAGGCGCCTGTGGCTTAACCAGTCACAGTATGTAGAAGAGGCGGTTAGCCGCTTTAACTTAGCCGATTCTAAGCCTATATCTATTCCCTTACAGCCGGGGCTAGTAAGTCAACTTCAACTAGAGGAAGATATTGCTAGCCACCTCTGTAATTCTACGGAAATTAAGCTCTATCAAAGCCTAGTAGGAACAGCTATGTATATAATGCTCCTTACTAGGGTAGATATTAGCTTTACTGTATAGTGGCTCTCTAGGTCTTTAAATAGACCTACAAAATCACACTTAAACGCTGCTAAAAATCTTTTTAAGTATCTTAACAGTACCAAGGACTATAGCATCTGTTTTAGCTATAACGGAAATACAGTAGCTGATCTAGGGCCTAAGCTTAGTAATAGTAGTAATACAACTACTAAGCTTAGTAGAGACTTTCACTCTAAGGAAGGGCCTAGGCCCCTAACTACTACCTCTACTACTATAGTAGATTCTAGAAATAGTAAAGGTAGTAGCCGGACTTCTATAATTAATAGTAGTCTAGTCCCTATAGGCTTTAGTGATTCTGATTTTGCAGGGGATAAGGCTACTAGTAAATCCACCTACGGCTATCTATATAAGTTAGCCGGTAGGCCTATTAGCTAGAAAACGAAAAGAGCTACTACTATTGCTCTCTCTACCCTAGAAGCTGAAACTGATGGACTTACAGAGGCTATACGCGAAGTACAGTGGATTATAGGGCTATTTTCTGAACTTCATAGACCTATAGACTACCCTATTACTCTCTATAGAGATAATCAGGGCTCTATAACGGTGGCTAATGACCCAGCGCTACACGCTAGAACTAAGCATACCCTGCTGAAATTCCGGTACGTTAGAGAGCAGGTTAAGGCTAAAATAGTTACTATTATATATCTTAATACTAAGTGTATGCCGGCTGACGGACTTACTAAAGCCCTACCAGTTAGTGGCTTTCAGTCTTTTATTAGGCTTTTAGGCCTACAACCTAAGGGAGCTTTTTACTAAGCTACCCTCTACCCCTATATATATATATTCTATACTATATATATAGAAGGCCTGGCTTAGCCTGATTAGCTTATAAGACCAGTCAATAGTACCGGCTACTTTACAGCCCTCTGGAATCACCTAATTCCTCTATATAGCCTTAAAAGGCTTATAAGGTCCTAGCCACTGTAGTACAGTTCTATAGGCGCCCTTGTACTGGCATCAGCTCCCTGCGGCATTAGGGAGGCCTATATTACTCTAGCTACGTCTAGAAGTACTCTAGTATATAGTATAGCTATATTTGGAAAATATAGGCTCCGGCTATTACTAGTAGTATACTTTCCTTTAGAGGGGGCTTCTCTATGTGACTACCTGTTATTTCCTTACTAGAACTGGCTGAAAGAACAGAGTAAAAAAGGGCATAAAATTTAAAACCGTGCTAAAAACTGTTTTCTCTATAAGAGGATAAAGGCGTTTATAAGCCCTTTACTCCTTCTATACTCTAGTACGTCTATTAGTCGCTAGGGTATAGAATATTTAGATATTATATATTACTATAAGCTTTAAAGCTATAGTACCTATACCTTTATAGGTTATAGGTTTGATTTCAACATCATATATATTCTTACTTCTTTCTATATATAATAGGGGTTTATCCTATATATATATAAGGGCCTAACCCCTTTGTCTAACGGAATAGTTTTGCTCTTACGTTCTTATTTCTTAGGATTCTTCTATTCTTTACCTATATATAGCTTTCTAAGGCTTATAAAGGAACAGAAGAATAGAGGGGGTGTTAAACGTACAAAATAAGCTATAGCGCTCTAACGGTTATAGCTTAGGCAAAACGGATTTCAGTTCTCGAACTACTAGATATATAGCTATATTCTAAGGGTGGACCCACTTTTGTAGATACCGCTGACTAAGCTATATACTCCACTATATAGCCTAGAAATAGCTTTAAAAGGCTTTTCTATTTTTAGATTTATGCCCCACTTTTGTGGAGACAGCCTCCTTAGGCTGTATAAGCGCTAGAAATAGCCTTAAAAGGCTCTTCTACTAGGTCACCTACCTACCCTATACCTACCCTGTACCGCAGGAGCGAAAACAGAACTTACAGGAAAAGTCGTGCGGCTTACCCTGCAGCTTAGGTAGCCGTAAGTCGATTATTTAAAATCGCCAGCTTATTTGGTTTTTCGGGAAGTGGCTATGCACCTACTAAGGCGCTCCTACCGTATAGAGGGCAGGAACGGTGCCGGAGGGTATATATAGGAAAGGAAATTGCAAAGCCTTACCTACTTGGACTAGAAATCAAATTACTACGTTACCTACAACTATAAGCCTTATAGGCCTATAAGACCCACTGAAAGCCGTGATATATAAGCTTAAAGCCCCTATAATATAGCGCTATAGCCTATAACTATACCGTTATATAAGGACTTTTATAGAGGGAATATAGTAAAGGGCCCTACTTTACTATATTAGCACATACCTAGGAAGTGCTATTTAGGCCATATTAACGCTGTTGCTGCCCCTACGTACCCTATACGACTACTACTAGTAGGCTATAGTGGTTATAGATCCTTATATAGGATTACCCATTCCAATAGGAGTGATTTATAGATATAAAGTAAGGCTTGTCCGTTAGGGGTGAAAACAAGGTAGTAGAGGGCCGATCTAGAGTAGTAGGTAGAGTGCTATACCTGCCTATTAATCCAGGGCTCTTATATAGCAAGTATTTCTTCTTTTGCTATAGAAAGTAGTACTTTCTATACTTCCTTTAAGCTCTGTATATTCTAAAGGTATACCTTTATATCTCTATCTCCTCTAGCTGTATAGTAGGTGGTGGTTATTATATAGTAATAGCGTTAGCTAGTCTAGTATTTAGGTCCGGTCTAGGTCTAGTATCTAGGGGTCTAGGGGCTCCTATAGGCTCTAGGGTTCTAGTAGGTCTTATAGCCCCTTGAGGGCTTATAGCTAGTATAGAGGAAGGGGGGTTTTAGCTGCTTAGGTAGCTAAAGTAGATAGTAATTATACTCTAGTTAGGGGTGAACCCTTTTAATACTGTTGGTCGGCCTCTCTATCTTTTTCCTAAGACTATAGTATAGCCTTCTTCCCCCTCCTCTTATAATAAGGCCTGCTAGGGGGGGTATTATTACTGTTATTGCTATTACTGCTATTGCTATTACTATTGGTACTACTGGTATAAGGGTAGTTAGTTAATGTTAAAGGCCTTAGGCCTAGAACGTAGATATCCTTTAGCCTATTATTGGAATGGGTAATCCTATATAAGGATCTATAACCACTATAGCCTACTAGTAGTAGTCGTATAGGGTACGTAGGGGCAGCAACAGCGTTGATATGGCCTAAATAGCACTTCCTAGGTATGTGCTAATATAGTAAAGTAGGGCCCTTTACTGTATTCCCTCTATAAAAGTCCTTATATAACGGTATAGTTATAGGCTATAGCGCTATATTATAGGGGCTTTAAGCTTATATATCACGGCTTTTAGTGGGTCTTATAGGCCTATAAGGCTTATAGTTGTAGGTAACGTAGTAATTTGATTTCTAGTCTAAGTAGGTAAGGCTTCGCAATTTCCTTTCCTATATATACCCTCCGGCACCGTTCCTGCCCTCCATACGGCAGGAGCGCCTTAGTAGGTGTATAGCCACTTCCCGAAAAACCAAATAAGCTGGCGATTTTAAATAATCGACTCACGGCCACCTAAGCTGCAGGGTAAGCCGCACGACTTTTCCTATAAGTTCTGTTTTCGCTCCTGCGGTACAGGGTAGGTATAGGGTAGGTAGGTGACCTAGTAGAAGAGCCTTTTAAGGCTATTTCTAGCGCTTATACAGCCTAAGGAGGCTGTCTCCATAAAAGTGGGGCATAAATCTAAAAATAGAAAAGCCTTTTAAAGCTATTTCTAGGCTATATAGTAGAGTATATAGCTTAGTCAGCGGTATCCACAAAAGTGGGTCCACCCTCAGAATATAGCTATATATCTAGTAGTTCGAGAACTGAAATCCGTTTTGCCTAAGCTATAACCGTTAGAGCGCTATAGCTTATTTTGTACGTTTAACACCTATGCCTATACCTCTTTTAGGTAGGGGCAGGCCTTTAAGCGGGCATAGTAAGCTTAGCGGTAGTTATAGCAGTAGAGTACCCTAAAGCAGGTAGGGGCTTCTAGCGTAGTATGGCTATTAGCGCTACAGTTATAGCAGATCTCCTCCTTACTCTAGTATACCTTAGCCCTATAGCTCTATTTCTAGTACTATAGGCATTAGATAGGCTTAGCTTTATCGATCTAGGGCTCTACTTCTAGGGCTTAGTAGCTCTAGAAGACCCCCTTCTTATAGGCCTTCTAGGCTGCCTCTAAGGAGGTAAAGGCTATTAGTACCTTAACCCTAGTCCTTTCTAGCCTTTAAGGGTACTAGACTTTTGCCCTAACTACTATAGGGTACTGCTTTTTAGCTTCTTTTAGTAGGCCTTTCTCTATAACCCGGTTATAGACTATAAGGCCTTTAACCGCTACTACCTAGGTTATGGTATATAGGGAGGCCTTCTCTCTAAAGGCCCTTATAATCTAGGTAGTATTGTTCTCCAGGCTCTTCTTTATCTCCATATTCTCTATAACTAGTAGGAGGTTACTGCTAGAGAGTATCTAAACCCTTTAAATAGCTAGGCTAGAAGCCTATTAGATAGCCTATACTACCTCTAGGGCAGATTTAGCTAGTACTTATTGTTAGGCTAAGCCTAGTTGGATAAATACCTAGCGCTTTAGGCTAGGCCTAGTTACCTTACTAGCTATTAGCTTACTAGCTATATTAGCCTAGGTAGGAGCTATAGGCTAGGAGTAGCTAGGCTATTACTGTTATTACTACTATTATTACTAGTAGTAGCTAGGCTACTAAAGGTGTTACTAGTACTATAGTTTAGGCGTTTTTAGGGTAGTAGGGCGGTTCTAGGGTACTAGAGCTATTGCTATAGCTAGGGCTTCTTTAGAAGGGTCCTAGAGTAGGGCTATAAAGGCGATTTACCTGGCTTTAGTAGTTGCTTCTACTATACTATAGAAGTTAGTACTGTCTTTAGCTAGGCTAATTATCTAGTCTAGGAGGCTAGAGAGTATAAAGGTAAGCTTAAGGGGGCTAAGAGTAGCTTAGGCGGTTTTCTTGGTTGCTAGGGCAATATAGTCGGCCTTGGCAGTACTGTTATTGTTTTCTTCTTTCTCTATATTTTTCTCCGATCTTTTCCCCGGCTTTTTCAAGGTTTTCTAGCTAAAGGGGGTTAGGGCTAGAGCGTACTAGCTACCGTTTAGGCCCTTAAGGAAAGAGGTAAAGACATTGGTTAAGGGAGGGGCGCTAATTGTAGGGGCGTTGATAGTAGAGGGGGTACTAGAGCTAGGTATTATAGGTACTATAGTTATAGCACTTATAGCAGTCTTTTTAGCAGTAGTAAAGGTAGTAGTTTAGCGGTCTTCCATCTCTATATTGTTATTTAGGTAGTCTATACTTAGGGGTTAGTCTATACTTAGGGGCTAGCTTAGAAGGTTGTTATTATTATCGTTAGCTATAGGTAGGGCAGGGTTGCCAGAGTATAGAGCTGTATTAGTAGCCTATATATAGATAGATATCTATTACTCCTATAGAGTCCTCTAAGGGGCTATAAGGGGCTGCTAGCTTACACTTATGCTAGAGGAAAACCGGAAAACGGATGAAAAACCTCCAACGAGCTTAACAAGGCGGGCAACCTAGCAAGAGGAAAAGAGCAGTACTAAAAGAGAAACAACGCAAGGGGGGGCCGTCTAGGAGGCTACTAAGGGAAATCGCGCCTATTCCCCTACCTGTCTCCCGTAAGAACGCCCTATATCTTAATTAATATAGAGCTCGGGGTAGGGGAATAAGGAAGGGGTCTTGTTAGCGAAAGAGGTAAAGGTAGGTCTAGGCTTAAAGCTTAAAAGCTTATAAGCTTAGCCTTATAGCCTTCCCTCTTACCTTGGGTATAGTAGTAAGATACTAGCTATAGGGAAGGGTAGAAGGAAAGCAGTCTAAAGGAAAGGAGGAAGGCCTTTTTAAACAAAAGGAGTAGAAATAAAAGGAAAGAAAAGACTTAAAGCATATCCATATCCTCTTCCTCTATAGAGCCCCTTACTAGCTCTAGGGAGGAGGGTATAGAACCGGTAGCTATAGTACCGGTAGCTGCTAGATCGGTAGTAGAAAAGGTAGAGGCGGGGATTTTGCTAAAAGCCTCCCTTATAGTTCGCTGGGAAAGGGAGGCTATAGCGGTAGTAGCGGTAGCGGTAGTGGCGGTTATTATAGGGGGGCGGCCATAGCAGCGTTTTCCAGCTACTACTGTATAGCCTTCTTCCCCTTCTAGCCGGTCTTCTATTGATATTGCCGGCTTAAGTAGGCTAGGGAGGTCGAAGTTAATAGGCCTGTTTTATAGGCTAGATTTTGCCTAAGCCTTATACTTCTTTCTTTTAGGGCAATCTTCTGCCCTAGTATAGTAGTTGCTACGGCAGTTCCGGCAGTGCTGAGCCTTAGTATAGGCCGCCTTAGTATGTTTCTTCTTTTCTTGGCCATAGTTATAGCAGAGGGTAGGGGAGTGGCAGTATTTGGCTTTATACCCCTATTACTAGCAGTTAAAGCACTATAAGGCTTTAGCCTTATTAATATAGGGCTCTGCTTTTAGGGCCCTATAGGCCTAGAAGATTCTGTCTTAGCAGGCCTAGTAGGCCTCTTACTAGCTAGAGAAGGTAATAAGAGCTGAGACTCTTGTTCTTTCAATCTAGAGGGGGTACTAGACCTTAGCCCTTAAGGCCGAAGGATATACTTCTTTTGCCGCTGCTAGAAGGCTAGCTTCTGTTACCTGGTCAGCTGTTATAAGCCCTTTAACAGTAATAGCCCAGGTAGTAGTATGGATCGAGGCCTCTGGTGATAAAGAGGCTAGCCAGGCTGTGTTTTATTCCAAGGCTTTTTTAATTTTTTCCCCTTTAGTAACTAGTATAAGGTTGCCGCTTGGTAGGGTCCTTACCCCCTTGATAGAGTGCCCTATAGCCTTCTATACTGCCTGTGCGATTTCCGGGGCTGATTTTTGGCTAAGGGAGGAAGAGGCTGATCCTAGCTATATAAGGACCTGTTTTTCTAAGCCTAGCTTAGTAGGCTTTACCCTAGCCGCTGCTATAGCAGCCCAGGTACAGCAGGTTGGTTCTGATTCGACAGCAGGGGGTTGTTACTACTACTACTGTTGTTATTGTTGCTGTTGTTGTTGCTTCTTCTGCCTTAGGGCCTAGGCAACGAACAAGGGAAATATTAGGGCCTTTTTCTCCTCCTCTTTTAAGATCTACGTTAAGGCTAGCTTTCTAGCTAGCCTGGTATATTCGACGATTTCCTTAAAGGCCGGGTTATTAACTGAAAGACTGACTATCTAGTCTATAAGACCAGAGAAGGTAAGGGCAAGGGTTATAGATAGTAGGGCTTTTTCTTTTTCTTTCCCCTTTTTAGAGAGGGTAGGGGCGGCGGTAGCGGTAGTGGCGTATTGACTACTAGAAAGCCCTTTAAAAGGGCTATCGAACGATATATCGCTCGACCTAGTAGCGGTTATAGTGGTGGCAGGGTTGGCGGCGGAAGTGGTGGTAGTAGTAGTAGCAGTAGCAGTGGTAAGGTGGGTCGAGAAGCTATAGCCCAAGCGCTTAGGGGCTTTGTTAACAGCCCCTAAGGGGCTAGGGGCAGCAAGGTTCGGGTTAGAGGGGTTAGTGCGGTTAGGGCTAGGGCACGTGACTGTAGGGCCTATGTGCCCGCCCCACTGCAGCTGCAGATTTCTGGCCACGGTCGACCACATCGTACAGTCAGAATCCGACTACAGCGCCGTCGAACGAGCGACTGCGCCGCAGCCAAATTTGACGTGTGTTAAGTCCTTAATTGGACAAGTGGATTGCAAAAGAGTGCAGTCGATTTGGAGCGGTCCTGACCAAGAACGCGTTTTCGGATGTGTGATGTCGGTCCTCTCAGTAGCCTATATATAAGGAAATTACAGTTATAAGAGGGCAGCTAGGCTTGCTATTTTCTGTATTTTCGTATGCCTAGGGCTATTGTACAACCAACAGCGCTATAGCGAAAATTAGCAGGCGTTGTATCCTCGATCGGACGGTTCGAATGGATGTAGTTATACGCGATTTGGTATAGTTTTGACCAAAAACTCGTTTTTCGTTTTTAGGTGTCGGTCAACCCCTATTATATACTAAGTATTTTGTTAAGTATAGCCTAAGATCTTAAAAAGCATTTTAAATAAGAATTCCCTACCTAGCTACCTATTATAAGCATTGATAAATTTAACGCTTAAACCTTCTATAGATTACTAAAGTATATCGAGCTAGAGTATAATAGTAATAAAGTACTTAACTTATATACGCTCTCCTACCTTAGCACTTATAAGGGGCAATAATCTAAAGATCTATACTATAAATTCTACTTGGATTTTAAGGACTAGATAGCTAACTACTTTAATAAGTTAAATAACAAACTACACTTATAACTACGCTAAACGCTTAACAATAGCTACGTCCTAGTAGATAGCTTAAAAGGGCAGAAGCTCTTTAAGGAACCTATAATACTTGCTAATAACCTATCTAATAATCTAAGGCCTAATATACTCCCCTAAATCTATAGAACGTCGATCTAGGCTAAGTATAGATAGCATATAACAACATCTCTTCCTACTTAAATAGAAAAAGGGAAGGAGATTATACTAATAACAACCTAAGAATCCGAAATTAGTACCTAGCTATAGAAGGTACTATAGGGGGAGATGCAAATCGGTAATATAGCTATAAACACTATCTAGTAATATAGACTAATAAGCAGCTTAATTATAAATGATAATTAACCGGCAAGCGGCTAAGACCTAGATATACGCTAGACAGTAGCCTAAAGCAGAACGCTCTATACCAGTAACTACAGCTAGTTCGGAAATACCCTTTATCTGCTAAATCCAGACCTATGGATAACACTTCCGATTTATAGACTTAAAAGCATAATAGGAGCAGGATTCCCGCTAGCTAGTAAGGGCGCCGGCAAAGGCTATAGATTCCTACTAACTACCCAAAGTGCCAGCTAAGGTTATACCTAAGGTAATAGCTAAAGTAACTACTAAGGCTATAACTAGAGAACTAATTAAAGGGGATAACGGAACCCTATATACCCTGTATAAACCCCTAGTATTAATACTAAATATAGGCCAGAATATGCCTAACCTTAAATAGACAATAAAGAGCGATATACCCGGTATAAGTATATTATATATAGAAGGACTAAGTATATAGCTATCCTACTGATCGAAATAGGCTGGATAAATATAATAAGTATTAATCGAAAAACCCTAACTGATTTCATTAAGTCTTAGGACTTAAAGGACAGCTATTCCAGGTCTAACAACGATATTCTTAATAATAAAGTTCGTTTCTTCCTATACCGCTACTAGACTTTCCAGATTAATTATAGCCTACTAGGCACTATTTTTCCAAATAGCCTTTCAGGATAAGCTAAGGAATATCACCCATACTATATCCCTCTTAGCATCTCCTTTATCTAACTATATAGTATCTTAAAGGGATACTTTAAGATAAGTACTAAGTAGAACAACTACTTATACGTCTAGAATACTATTACTTTCCAGTCTATATACCTTAAAAGCAAGAATAGCAACAAGTCTATAAAGGAAATTCTCTAGATCTTACTTAATAGACTCTAATAAAGCTAATATAGGCTTGGTCTACTCTATAACTATAAGGAGTTCCTAGTTATAAATATAATCTAGCTAAGGTAACTACTAAGGCTATAACTAGAGAACTAATTAAAGGGGACGATAGAACCCTATATAACCTGTGTAAACCTCTGGTATTAACACTAAATATAGGCCAGAATATGCCTAACCTTAAGCAGATAATAAAGAGCAGTATACCCGGTATAAGTACATTATATATAGAAGTACTAAGTATATAGCTATTCTACTAATCGAAATAGGCTAGATAAATAAGACAAGTATTAATCGAAAAACCCTAACCGATTTTATTAAGTCTTAGGACTTAAAGGACAGCTATTCTAGGTCTAATAATAATATCCTTAATAATAAAGTTCGTTTCTTCCTATACTACTACTAGACTTTCTAGATCGATTATAGCCTACTAGGTACTGTTTTTCTAAACGCCCTTTTAGGATAAGCTAAGGAATATCACCTATACTATATCCTTCTTAGTATCTCCTTTATCTAATTATATAGTATCTTAAAGGGATACTTTAAAATAAGTATTAAATAAAACAACTACTTATATATTTAGAATACTATTACTTTCCAGTCTATATGCCTTAAAAGCAAGAATAGCAACAAGTCTATAAAGGAAATTCTCTAGATCTTACTTAATAGACTCTAATAAAGCTAATATAGGCTTGGTCTACTCTATAACTATAAGGAGTTCCTAGTTATAAATATAATCTAAGCCTACTAAGGAGTATCTAAGCTAAAGATCGCCCTATATAAACTACTAACAAGCTTTAAAGAGCTAGCAGCCATGCTTCGCTAAATACTTAATGTTAAGGAAGCGGATTGTATATATTACTAATTCTTAATAGACTATAGGTTTACCATAATGAAAGCCAGGCCTACAAGAAACTATCAGAGTAACCTAATTATGGATTCGATCTTTAAAAGAAACCGGGCAACACGTATATAACAACCTAGAGGTGCTACTAGGTACAGAAAGTAAAACAAGCTTTAGTAAGGGGACTATAATAAAAACTATACTAAAGTAGGTTATTAGATTTATAGTAAGCTAGATTACCACTCTTTTATATATAGCTAAGAGGAACAAGCAATAGCTAAGAGCGAATAGCTTAAGCAAAAAGGTATTAACAAAGATTACGGACAATATATAGCGTTCCTCCTTAATTACAAGGGTTTAGATAATAAATATAAAGCAACGGAAGAAGATACTAAGCTTAAAGTACAGGTAGATAACTATAAGACTGATGAAACTTAAGGTAGAAACAAAGTACTAGTAATTAGTTTTAAAGAAGAATAAATAGCAGTAACTCACTTTGTAAACCAAGGTTTCCTTTATCTAATTACTAAGAGCGAATAACTACGTAAAGATAGTAAAAAGGATACTAAGAAAATAAAAGCCGTTTAGTTCATACTTGATAGGTATACTAAGACTAAATTCCAAGAGATTATACCTAATACTAGGGCTACTAACGTTTTAACTGCTAGACTCTAACAATTCCTTATACTGAAAAAGATAATTAGATCGCTTAAGATTAACAAATTATATATAGAAGAAGCAAATATACTTTTTAAGTCTAGGGATTTAAAAGGATTATTTAGAATAGTTAAAGTAAAGCTTGATATTAGTTATACAACTTTCTATATATTAGAGACGCTAACCCTTTTTCTTATATATCTAAAGGATATAGATAAGCTTAGCATCTACCTTAATAATATAACAAATAAGCTTATATCTAAGTTAGGAAAGCGTATATACGTTTAACAGAAATAAGGATATCTATAGATCCCTATAAAAGGGATTAAACTACTAAGTATAACATTTATAGCAGACAACAAGCGTCCTACACCTTTATAACTTATAGAGGCTAAACTAAGATGTATTTATCGATACTATAGATACCCTTTAGTCAATAGATTATACAAACTACTATACCAAGTAGACTACTAAGTAGAACATAGTACTATTAAGATGATTAACAAGTTCTGCTACTTCTGCTAGATTAAAGGCGCAGCGCTATAACGATTCAGATTCGCGTTTTAAAACGATATTTACTTTAATTTTAAGATCGTTATAGACGTTTTAGACATCGATAATTCCAAGGTACTATATATAGTCGATACTACAACGTTATTCTAAGCAGCCTACTTTCTAAACAATCTTTTAGCTAAAAAGACATAGAAGCGGCTAAAGGAATATTAGATTAATATATACCTTAGACTACCCGATGTTTTATACTTTAATAAGAATACTAATTTCAAAGTATATAAGTTCTAGACAGAGGCTAAGCTTATAGGTATAACCTGCCATTTAGTACTAGTTAAGGTACATCAGTTAGTCGGCAAGATCAAGCGGTATTATAGGCTACTAAGAAGGGCCTATAACATTATTAAAACAGAGACCGCCGGATCTTGCTTAAAAAAGGTATACCTATAAACAGTACTAAGTACAGTTAACAATACTACTAGCCTAGATAGGCTAGTACTAACGCTCTTAGTTTTCGGCGTATACCTACGCCTTACTATAGATATACTACTATCTCTATCTTAACTACGCCAAGTAGACGCAATTCAGAAGGCTAAAACACAATTGCGAATTCTAAATAATATAAGGACTATATAAAACGCTCTTGTATAATACAATAGACTAAGTATAGAATATATACTATTATACTTACTAGAAGTAGGTATAGAAGTACTTATATTCTAGGAAAGCGACTAATAGACAGGACTTTATAAGGTAATCTCGGCTATAGATATAATAGTAATTGTCGATATAGTTAACAGACCTATAGAATTTCGGAATATAGTAGTTAAACCATATTACTAGGAGCTAACGTAGGATAAACAAGACAATTAGGCTAGTATTAAGCAGCTAGAACTATTCTAATATCTCTAGCCTAAGTAGCCCTACTAGTATAGACAACCCTAAAAGAACCTAGTACCTACTAACAACTTTGTTTCGGAAAAAGTGAAGTGTAACTACAATCTTATGCTTAAACTACAGGCTAAAGGGAAGATTACTATACCTAGCGTACCATTCTAAGAATCTAATAAAACAGAACTAAACTCACTTCTAGCAGCTAGGGTAATCAAAGTAATCTAGATACTAGTAGATATGTCAGACTACTAGATCTTTAAATCAAGGATTGTCTAAGAAGTGAAAAACAAGCTTACTTTACTATACAAGAAATTACACTTTATAGCTTAGGGATTTGGTAATAAGGATAAGAAGTACCTACTTACTTAATCGCTAACAATCTAACGCTATGTATAGCGACTTATACTCTTACTACTCCTAATACTGCAAACTCGCTTTAGTTTTATTGGAATGGGTAATCCTATATAAGGATCTGTAACCACTATAGCCTACTAGTAGTAGTCGTATAGGGTACGTAGGGGCAGCAACAGCGTTGATATAGCCTAAATAGCACTTCCTAGGTATGTGCTAATATAGTAAAGTAGGGCCCTTTACTGTATTCCCTCTATAAAAGTCCTTATATAACGGTATAGTTATAGGCTATAGCGCTATATTATAGGGGCTTTAAGCTTATATATCACGGCTTTCAGTGGGTCTTATAGGCCTATAAGGCTTATAGTTGTAGGTAACGTAGTAACTTGATTTCTAGTCCAAGTAGGTAAGGCTTCGCAATTTCCTTCCCTATATATACCCTCCGGGACCGTTCCTGCCCTCCACACGGCAGGAGGGCCTTAGTAGGTGCATGGCCACTTCCCGAAAAACCAAATAAGCTGGCGATTTTAAATAATCGACTTACGGCTACCTAAGCTGCAGGGTAAGCCGCACGACTTTTCCTGTAAGTTCTGTTTTCGCTCCTACGGTACAGGGTAGGTACAGGGTAGGTAGGTGACCTAGTAGAAGAGCCTTTTAAGGCTATTTCTAGCACTTATACAGCCTAAGGAGGCTGTCTCTACAAAAGTGGGGCATAAATCTAAAAATAGAAAAGCCTTTTAAAGCTATTTCTAGGCTATATAGTGGAATATATAGCTTAGTCAGCGGTATCTACAAAAGTGGGTCCACCCTCAGAATATAGCTATATATCTAGTAGTTCGAGAACTGAAATCCGTTTTGCCTAAGCTATAACCGTTAGAGCGCTATAGCTTATTTTGTACGTTTAACACCCCCTCTATTCTTCTGTTCCTTTATAAGCCTTAGAAGGCTAATATAGGTAAAGAATAGAAGAATCCTAAGAAATAAGAACGTAAGAGCAAAACTATTCCGTTAGACAAAGGGGTTATGCCCTTATATATATATAGGATAAACCCCTATTATATATAGAAAGAAGTAAGAATATATATGATGTTGAAATCAAACCTATAACCTATTTAAAGGTATAGGTACTATAGCTTTAAAGCTTATAGTAATATATAATATCTAAATATTCTATACCCTAGCGACTGATAGACGCACTAGAGTATAGAAGGAGTAAAGGGCTTATAAACGCCTTTATCCTCTTATAGAGAAAACGATTTTTAGCACGGTTTTAAATTTTATGCCCTTTTTTACTCTATTCTTTCAGCAAGTTCTAGTAAGGAAATAACAGGTAGTTACATAGAGAATCCCCCTCTAAAGGAAAGTATACTACTAGCAATAGCCGGAGCCTATATTTTCCAAATATAGCTATACTATATACTAGAGTACTTCTAGACGTAGCTAGAGTAATATAGGCCTCCCTAACGCCATAGGGAGCTGATGCCAGTACAAGGGCGCCTATAGAACTGTACTACAGTAGCTAGGACCTTATAAGCCTTTTAAGGCTATATAGAGGAATTAGGTGATTCCAGAGGGCTGTAAAGTAGCCGGTACTATTAACTGGTCTTATAAGCTAATCAGGCTAAGCCAGGCCTTCTATATATATAGTATAGAATATATATATAGGGGTAAAGGGTAGCTTAGTAAAAAGCTCCCTTAGGTTAAAGGCCTAAACGCCTAATAAAAGACTAAAAGCCACTAACTGGTAGGGCTTTAGTAAGTCCGTCAGCCGGCATACACTTAGTATTAAGATATATAATAGTAACTATTTTAGCCTTAACCTGCTCTCTAACGTACCGGAATTTCAGCAGGGTATGCTTAGTTCTAGCGTATAGCGCTAGGTCATTAGCCACCGTTATAGAGCCCTGATTATCTCTATAGAGAGTAATAGGGTAGTCTATAGGTCTGTAAAGTTCAGAAAATAGCCCTATAATCTACTGTACTTTGCGTATAGCCTCTGTAAGTCCATCAGTTTCAGCTTCTAGGGTAGAGAGAGTAATAGTAGTAGCTCTTTTCGTTTTCCAGCTAATAGGCCTACCAGCTAACTTATATAGATAGCCGTAGGTGGATTTACTAGTAGCCTTATCCCCTATAAAATCAGAATCACTAAAGCCTATAAGGACTAGACTACTATTCATTATAGAAGTCCGGCTACTACCTTTACTATTTCTAGAATCTACTATAGTAGTAGAGGTAGTAGTTAGGGGCCTAGGCCCTTCCTTAGAGTGAAAGTCTCTACTAAGCTCAGTAGTTGTATTACTACTATTACTAAGCTTAGGCCCTAGATTAGCTACTATATTTCCGTTACAGCTAAAACAGATGCTATAGTCTTTAGTACTATTAAGATACTTAAAAAGATTTTTAGCAGCGTTTAAGTGTGATTTTGTAGGTCTATTTAAAGACCTAGAGAGCCACTATACGGTAAAGCTAATATCTACCCTAGTAAGGAGCATTATATACATAGCTGTTCCTACTAGGCTTTAATAGAGCTTAATTTCCGTAGAATTACAGAGGTGGCTAGTAATATCTTCCTCTAGTTGAAGTTGACTTACTAGCCCTGGCTGTAAGGGAATAGATATAGGCTTAGAATCGGCTAAGTTAAAGCGGCTAACCGCCTCTTCTACATACTATGACTGGTTAAGCCATAGGCGCCTATTAGGTCTATCCCTTATAATTTGCATGCCTAGGAAATAGGCGGCAGGCCCTAAGTCTTCTATAGCGTAGACCTTATTAAGCCGTTTCTTTAAATCAGTTATATAGCCTATATTAGGCCCTATAAATAGACAGTCATCTACATAGGTAACGATAAAGTGGCAGGTTTTAGCATTATAGAAGACCCCTGGATCTAAAATAAGAGGGAGATAGCCTAGGCTCTTAAGTAAGATTTTAAGCTTATCTTGCCAGTCTCTAGGGCTTTGTTTCAGACTGTATAACGCTTTAGATAGTTTAATAATATTAGGAGTAGAAGGATTATAGCTGTATTTTAGTAAAAGCTTATAAATAGCCTTATTAGAAGCTACTAGGTCTAATAGTCCTTTAGGGATTTCTATATATATTTCTTCTCTAAGAGCGCTATTAAGAAATGCCCCTATAAAGTTAGCTTGTTCTATTTCCTAGTCTAGAACAGCACCTATAGCTAGAAGTATACGCCAAGTAGGTAGTATACTAGTAGAGGCGTAGGTTATAGTGTAATCTAGGCCTTCTACCTGTATAAAGCCCCTAGCTACTAACCGAGATTTATACTTAATAGGCCTGTTTTTAGCATCCTTTTTAACCTTAAGAACGGTTCAACAGGTAATAAGCTTACGGTTAGAAGGTAATAGACTCCTAGGTAGGAATTTAAAAACCCCTAGCTCTAATAACTGGATAAATTCCTTAGTAATAGCCTCTAACCACTTACTACGCTTATCTCTAGGTAGTTTTAAGACTTGCTTATAAGTAGTAGGCGTACTATCCTTAGATATTACCCTTTTTCGAGCCTTATAGACAAAAGACAGTATATAGCTACTAGTCTTAGCTAAAAGCTTATAGTAATCAAGCTGCATTTTATCCCCCTTTAAAATAAGATCACTATTATCAAGAGGTTCGTTCGTTATAGGCTGATTAGGCGCTATAACTTCTATAGGCTTAGGTATAAGAATAGGCTCTATAGTTTGGGGAAACACCTCTGGTAATTCAGGCTTTCTAATAGATATAGTAGGCCTAGTAGACTCTACTATAACCGGATTTATAGGCTTATCTGGTAAGGGTTTATCTAATTCACTATCGGAAGAAGATTCGTAGGGTTCTAGCTTACTAGGTCCTATTTCTATACTAATAGGCTTTTTAGTATTAAGATTAGAAGGGTCCGGGCTAACAGCCCCCTCTAAATCTAGGTCTAGGTCTACTAATTCCCCCTCTAAAGCTGTATTATCAGTAGGCTAACTTAGTACTGTATTATCCTCTATGAACTTAACAGTAGAGGTTTTAAGTACTGCTCTTCTAGACGGTATATATACTAGGTAGGTCTTAGAACCTAATACCGCTAGTAATTTACACTCTTCCGTTCTAGAGGTAAATTTTAACGATTTAGACCGTTTTTCTAGAGGTATAATAGCCTCTCTTCTAGCGCCTATAGCCCTATAGCGCTCTAGGTTAGGTATATATAGAATACCAGGCTCTAGCTTGTCAAATAGCGTCTGGAAAGGAGTAGTTTCCTTATTAGTTATAGCTATACTATTAACTAATTCCACTATAGCCTCCAGTATAAAGCACTATAAATACTAGGGTAAAGCGCTACTAAGAATAGTACACCTTACACGGTCTAGTATAACTCTAACTGATCGTTCTACTAAGCCGTTCTGCTCGTAGATATAGGGGGCAGAAGTGCTAAATTTAATACCCCTTTTAGCTAACCAAGTAGTTAATAAATCAGTTATTTCAGTGCCTCCGTCGAAGTGGAATTTAGTAGGATATCTACTAAATCCATTCCTTAGGCCCCTAAAAAAGCCCTTAATAGCGTTAGCTACTATAGGGCCTGATTTATTAGGTAGGTTAAAAACCCACCTATACCTACTTTTACGGTTAACTAGAAGTAAGACTATAGGGTTTCTATTATAAGGCCGAGGCCTAATTTTAACAGTATCCCCCTCTATTAAGTCTAAAACCCTAGGTGGGTCAGGTATTAAAGCCTTACTAACCCTTCTCACTGCTTTACCTCGATTATAGCTAGAGCAGTGAAAATCAGCTGCCTTTATTTTATCAAAATTAGGCAGCCCTTTAGTAATACTAGAGGTCTTTTTCAAAAGACGCAGGCCTATATAGCCTAGCCTAACGTGCCACAATTTAGCTAAATTAAGTAGATTATAGTAATCTCGCTGACCTATATTAGGCTCCTTTAAAGTAAGGCTAGATATAGCCTTTTCTACTTTATTCCCCTCTATAACTGGCTCTCTTAGCATACAGGGCAGGTCTCCAGTGCCAGTTAAGGGCTTAGGCTCCCTAGTCTTACGGGGACTTTGATAGGGGGCCTGGGCAGTGGCTAAGGGCTCTACAGGCCTACGGGGCCTTTTCCCCCTTAAAGAAGGTCCTATACCTTCTAAAGTAGTACCCTTAGCCGGAGAATTCCTTAGCTTATAGCGCTTATTAGGCTCTATAGCTTCGGATACTATAGCATCCTCTATAATAGGTCTATAGTCTTCCTTTCTAATAGAATTAGAAGGAATTTCCACTACTATCTTATTACGCTGTAGCTCTATACTTTTATTAGTATTATAACTAGTAAGGCCTAAAGGAAAAGCAAAATTTGCATGTAATATAGGCTTAGAGCTGCCTTTAACGTCAAAAAAAAATCCTGATTTTTTAAAGTCTAGTATAGCTATATAGCGTCTATTACCCCTGTAAAGGGTTTCCTTTATAAGGCAACCTCCCGAATCATAGTGCCTAACCCTGCTAACAATATTTATATCAATATTAGGTAGGTATAAAACGTTATCTAATACTAATTTGGTATAGGTAGGGGGGGCCTTTCTAGATAATACTTCTAGTATAATAGAGCCTATACCAGCCAGGCTTATAGGGCCATTTCCAGTGTTAATAGGGCGTAACTGGCCTGTGTTAGGCGTAAAGGTAGTAAACCGCTCTTTACTATTACTGATATGGTCTGTAGATCCCGTATTGTATAGCCAACTATTATAAAGAGCGGGGTCTCTAGGGCGTCTTCTAGGCTTATTATCTTTATATTTTGCCTTGTTATTAGAAGAGGTTTTTAGGCCTTTTCCTTTAAAGTCCTTATGCTTCTTATACCCTTTTAACGCTAATAGCTGTGCTAATTGGGTATTAGAATCGCTAGAAGAACTAGAATTGGAACTAGAGTCGGATTCCTCTTCTTCTTCTTCTATAGCTAGGTTATATGACCCTAGTATAAAGGAGGCTTGTTTAGCACTTTTAGCACTATAATTCTGCCCTTTAATATTATAACTAGCCTTCTTCTTACCCTTTTTCTTATTTTTACCCTTCTTACTAGGGTTAGAATTTGAATTAGGGGTTGAATTAGAGCTATTAGCTATGTGAGCTGCTCTATACGCCTCTGTAGCTGGGTTCCTAGATTCTTCTAAAATATTAGCCATGAGATATTCTATATTAAGGCTAGAGGCTGTAAGGCCTAGCATTCTAGCCTGTCTTATAGAGCTCTTTTAGCGTGATACCTAGCTAGGAAACTTAGATTCTAGAGCCTTAAAATACTGATTTAGTATTAAAAAGGGATCTATATCTATTTTAGCTATGGTAAGCTTAGTAAGATAGCCGTTAAATTCAGCGTTAAAAGCTAATAAGCCTTTTTTATAGGTACTAAAGGTAAGGGCGTGGAATTCGTTATAGACGCCCTTCTTTTTAGACTCTATAGGTCGGCTATACTGCCTAACAAGCAGCTTAAAGGCCTTAGAAGGTATATAAATCTACGATATAGCAGCCTTAGGGCTACTAGATAAGCTATTACGTAGAAGCATTAAAAGAATAGCTTGATCAGAGTCGCTATAAGTGTTAGATATATCAGGGTTTTCTAAAAAATTAGATATCTCTAACGCTCTTAGCACTATACTTAAAGCCTGAATCTACTGTTCAAAATTACTTTCCCTGCTAAGCTTACTATCGTCCGGTATAGTATAGGCCTTTTTAGAAAGCTCCTTTACTATACTACTAGTAATAGTATCCTTAAAGCCTTCCTTAGACCCTGTATCTATAGGGGGGTCTAAATTACTAGTAGCTGTATTATCTATAGCCGGCCCTAGATAGGGCTCTTTCCTAGGGGGACGTGGAGGAGAATCTAAATCTATAGTACCGCTAAAAGGATCAAATCTAGGACTATAGCTAGTTTTTCCAATAGTAGCAGCCGCAGCGTTACTACTATTAGTTAAAGAAGCTAAAGTAGAAGATATATTCTTTATAGCGCTAACGCCATCCTCGACAGAGGCTTTTAGGGTATTTAGACTTAAAAGTAGTGTTTTTATATTACTAGATTGGCTAGCTATAACTCGCTTATGAGATTTTATATACTGTTTTAGGACTTCTATAACCTTGCTATAGTCTTCGCCATCTTCCTTATCTTCTAATAGGGTTCGTATAGGTAGTAGAGGCCTAGAAGATTGCCCTAGATCAGCTGGGTTACTAGCGCTTTTAGGCGCTATACCCTTCCCTTTAGCTTGATCCGCCATTGTAAATAGGCTACTATTTACTTTATAGTGCTAGCTAAAGCACTTAATTAGCTTCCAGTTTACTAAAGCTAATTAGCTAGCTCACTAATTATAGTAGTGATTTTCTAGGCTAGTCTTAGCGCTTAGTAGGTTTATAGCGCTGCCTACTTGCTACTTAGTAGGGCTTTCTAGTAGAAATTCTAAACTAGGCTCTAAGATAGGGACTAGAGACTTCGACGTAGGGACTTAACTACCGCCTATAGATATATCTATAGAAAGGGCTCTATAGTAGGGAAATATAGGTCTTTAGCGCTAGAAATTCTAAAACGCTAGCCTTTCTACTTCCAGCTATAAGTAGAAAGGTCTTTTAGTATAGGTAAGTATACTACCCTAAGTGTATAAGAGCCCCAAATGCTTGTCAATACTATAGGACTTAGATTTCTTAGCGATTTCTCCTTCTAGATTTTCAGGCTTTTTAGTCCTTAAATAGCCTTTAATAAGATGTAATATATAGCTTTTTAGGGCTAATATAGTACTATATTTTCAGCTATAAGAGGCTTAAATAGCCCTATATATATAGGCAGAGGTAGCGCTTTGAAATTGGACTCCAACGATAACTATCCCACAGGCTATCCGGGCTTATAACCTATTGGAATGGGTAATCCTATATAAGGATCTATAACCACTATAGCCTACTAGTAGTAGTCGTATAGGGTACGTAGGGGCAGCAACAGCGTTGATATGGCCTAAATAGCACTTCCTAGGTATATGCTAATATAGTAAAGTAGGGCCCTTTACTATATTCCCTCTATAAAAGTTGTCGATTGCTAGCGGGCTATCGTAGCTGGTATAGGTTAGTCACGGTAAGGGAATGGCAAGATGTGGGGCATAACCCCTATGCTAGCGCTAGGCACAACCCTAGTTAGGATATAGGGCCACAACGCCCTGTATCTAGGAGAGCGAGAAAGAGAGGGAGAGAGGATATATTATTAATCATTACTATAGGAATCGTACTTGTTATTTTGCTCTTTCTCTGTCTTGCTGTTCTTATTCCTTACTATCTATTAGAAGCCTTTTACTATAGTAAGAGCGAATCGACACTGATTAGTTTCTATCGTTTTAACAGATAGTAGGAGTAGAGTAGCTAGATTAACGACTATGCTAGAAGTATACCTATAAAGAGGAAGAGCTAGGCTAGCTATAACAAAAGACGGATCTCTTTATTAAGTATATCCAACCTGCGAATACGCCCTGAAACTTAGAGACAAAACGTAGATATACTTTCGAAAAATGACTTTACTTGTCCGATATTTTTGGCGGATATAACAAACGACAATTCGATACTATAACTACAGCTTAAAACCCGAAGATAGAACGTAAAACGCAATTCGAAATGGCCGACACTACAATACAGACGTATATACCGATAGCCAAAGATAAGATGCTTGACAAGCTGCCCTAGTAGCTACCGCCTAGCAAAGCCTACCTACTAGATACAGTAACCTTCTTTAAAACCCTAGACTATATCGAACCGGGCTATAAAGATAAAAGGATCATTAATACCTATATATTAATAGAAGTGGTAGAATACTAGAGGTTAAAAATAGAGGGAGAAAGGCTGTAAATAAGGGTGATTAATAGCTTTGACGGGTAGACTGACAAGGACTTTTAGAAGGCTTCTATAATTATCAAAACGGAGTTAGCAGAACTACTTAGAGCTAGCGGTTTTGCTATAAGCCTGATAAGAAGCTACTAAGACGCTAAACTAGCTAGGTTTGCCAATAATAAGAGCCTTATCGGTAAACCTACCTATCAGCTAGTCCTATTAGCCGCCTCCTTATCTTTCCGGATAGTAATAGCACCTCTACCATTATAAGTTTTCTTACCTACCCTAGGCAAAGGTATACCTCTACTGCTATTAGTACTAGGCTTCCCTTTACTACCTAAACTGCCAAATTTAGGGCCTAAGCTAGGGAGCTTAGTATAAGGACTAGGAGGAAATAGAGGATATAGGGGAGGACCTAAGTATAGGAACGGAACTAGGCCTAGATATAGAAACGGATTTAACCTAGGGCAACCAGGGTTTATTCCAGGACTACTAGGCTTTAACCTATAACCTTAGCAACACTACTCCTATTAGTAATACTAACTATAGTAGTACTACTAGCAGTACTACCCTTAGTAGTAGTAACAAAGAAGGTATAACTAGCCTTCTGTTCTATCTAACCTACTAGAGGTTACTAGAGTCGAAATAGAGAGTCCGGAATACCTGGAAATTCCCCTAAGGCTAACCTAGAGGGATAACGACCCCTATATTAATCGAAAGCTATATATAGACTTTAGAAAAGCGTAGAATAGCAGTAACTGCTATAATAGGGCAGAAACGGAGATACTAGACAACAAAGTCAAGATTTTCCTTTACTAGTATATAATATTCTAGATTGACTATGCCGCTTTATACCTGGTTTTTCCCTATATCCTCTCTAGTAGGGCTAGGGACTACTAGGTTAACCACCTTAACTACCTTCTTCCTTTCTACTTAGTTTATGCTAAACTAAGCGAGTATTTCAAGATAGATGCTAAAAAGCAGAACCTAGTAACAATATAGAGCTCTATTACTTTTAGAAGCATATAATAAGAAAACCCCGGAAAAAGCAATAAAGAAGTCCTCTAGCTACTGCTCGATAAGCTACTGGTAATTCAGCAGGCTTTAAGGCCTATTTACTATAGTAAGGAAATCCTTACTTCAAATATAGTAAGGGTATGCCATAGAGTACCCGAACTGAAGTTAGCTTTATATAAGCCGATCAAAGGATTTAAGGAGCTAGTAGCTATGCTATAGGGCATACTAGAAGTAGAGGAAATGGAAAGCTAGTAGTATCTAACAGATCAGCGGTATTTCTCTAAGAAGTTATAGCTAAGGTCTACCCCTAGAAGGTCTTAACGCTATTAGATTTGTAAGAAGGATAGGTGCTACTCTACTAAGTACTTAGAAGAGGAGCAGAAGAAGAATCGACTTAACTAGCTAAAAAGCTGGTAAATCGACCTTAATAAGGGGAAGAAGAGATATCAGTTGTTTCTAGTTAACTATAAGGGCTCTAAGTCTAAAGGGAGTATAGCAGAGGACGATTTTAACAACTATAGCCTAGAGGATTATACTATAGAAGACTCTACCGGAAATAATATAGTAGCAGCTTTCTTTACTAATAAGGCTTTCCTATATAGATTATACAGGGAAGAACCTTACTACAGTGGGGAACCTAAAGACATACCGTACGCCGCGCTCTCTTCTACGTAATTTATGCTTAACAAGTATTCCGAAACGGTATTCCAGGGGATTATGCCGGATATAGGTACTGCTAATTTTTCGACTGCCGGTATACGTCAAGTACTAGCCCTATAATGCTAAGTGCCTGGTATCTGTATTGATAGGGCAAGGGCTAGAGAAGCTAGTATTACCTTTAGCCTAGGTAAAGTAAAGGAATCTATCGGCATAGTTATAATAGATACTGCTGCTAGGAAGGTAACTTTCTACGTTCTAGATACGCCTACCCCTTTTCTTCTTTGCCTTTAAGATATAGATCGGCTTAGGGTATACCTAGATAATACAACGGATACTATAGTTAAGGGTAAGTAGCGGATCCTGATTATCCAAAGATAGGGCTACCTGTAGATCCCGGTACTTAATAGCGCGGTACGTACTGTGTTTATGTAGGATAAAGCGCGACTGCGCTTAACAGAACTTACGGAATCCCAGCTACGGCGAATTCATTAATATTACAGCTATCTATTAGTAGAAAAGCTATATAAGCTCCTTAGCTATGCCGACTATTAAGTAGAATATAGCGCGTTAGAGCTTATTAACAAGTTCTACTACTTCTACTAGGTTAAGGGGCTAGTACCTAGGCGTTTTAAATTTACATTTAGGGATAATATCCACTTTAACTATAAGGTAGTAGTAGATATCCTGGATCTTGATAGCCGGAAAGTCCTCTATATAGTCGATATAGCCACTTCCTTTTAAGCAGCCTATTTTCTAAAGGATATAACGGTAAAAGAGACTTAGGAACGGTTAAAGGAGTGCTAGATGGACATATATCTTAGACTGCTGGATATCCTTTGTTACGACTAGAGGACTAATTTCGTGGCCAAGGAATTCCAGGTAGAGGCGAAATTAGCCGGTATTATAGTAGTAGACGTTCCGGTTAAGGCTTATAACTCGGTAGGGAAGGTAGAGCGCTACTATGCCCTACTATGCCGGGTATACAAGATTATACAGGAAGAGGCCGGCACTACTATATTAAAAACGGCTAGCTTGTAAGCTGTGGTCTCCGCTGTTAATAATACAGCAGGGTCTAGCAGTTTAATCCCTACCCTGCTGGTCTTTAGTACTTTTCCCTGGCTAACTGGAAATTCGCTACTAAGTCCAGATCAAGTTATAAGGGCAGAAGCTATTGAAAAAGCAATGGCTAAGCTTAAGAGGTAGTAAGGCAAGCGGGCTATTAGGGAGGCTCTTAGCCGCCGAAATAGCCCTAATACTAAGGCAGTACTACCTAGTGTACTAGGTATTGGCTAGGAAGTCTTAGTCTACTGCGAAAATAACAGGTAGACCGGGCTATATAAGGTATTGGCGGTATTAGAGACTTCTATAACTATAGATATAGTTAACGGTGCTATGGACTTTAGGAGTATAGTTGTAAAACTATACTGCTAGGAGCTATAGAGGGGGCTATAGGGGGAGCTATAGGAGGAGGGGGATACTAAAGACCTGGAAGATCCGGATATAGCAGAAAAGTTCGTCTATCCTAACCCTGTACTACCAAAGAGGCAGGGCTGGCTTAGAAGAGAAAAAGGGGCCTAGGTTTTACTAGAGATTATAGACCTATAACCTAACGTACTGCCTAGATACGGCGTAACTTACACTACGAAACCCTAGGATAAGGTATAGCCTGCGCTAACAAACGATATACTATGACTTAGATAGACGACCTATAATTCTAGTATGCTGGACAAGCTACGACTTACGCTGCGTTTTACTATTTCAGACTGCAGCTGCGCCCTTGTATTAGGTGGGGACCTTGTAAGTCAAGTCCCTGTAGAACTCTTCCTTTCTAAGAAGGAGAGGAAGGACTATGCTCTAGCCCTAGAATTGTAGTACTAAGGCAAGATTACCATGCTAGGTAAGCCGTTTAAGGCCTTAGATAAGGCTAAGATCGACGCCCTTCTTGAAAACGGCGTTATTAAGGTGATCTAGGAACCGAAGGACCTCTATAGCGTTAAGGTATTCAAGTTAAGGATAGTTTAGGAGATAAAGGATAAGACTTTTAGCCTATATGAAAAATCAAGGCTAGTAGCCTAGGGGTATAGTAATCTAGGAAAGAATAGTCTTCTTACCTAGTTACCGACTATCTAACGGTATGTCTAGCGGATTTTACTTGCCCTTTACCCTTCTCTTTTTTACAATTTTAGGCTATACCTATGGTTACGAGATATTATACAGGCGTATATGCAGTCTAAGACAGCCCTAAACCGCAAAATACTCCTTTGTCTGCCTAAAGAACTTTAGGGTAAATATCCTACTAGCGCTATTTTACAGGTAAACCGCCCGCTATACGGTATAGCAGAGGTAGGGCTTTACTGGTTTGCTACCTATATATAGTGGTATATAAATTGCCTTGGTCTTTAGTCTTCTTCTTTTAATCCTTGTCTTCTGATTTCTACTACTATATTAGGAAAGGGATTTAGGCTTGTTGGCTTGTAAACCGACGATACCCTTATTATTAGGGATAATCCTTTTTCCCAGTTAGAAGAGGAAGAGCTAGAAAAAGCCAGCTTTAAGTTAAAGCTGGCTATTAAGGTAGTAGATAGGCTAGAGGTGGATTTTAACAGCTACCGGCTTTACCTCTCTAATAGTAACCTTTCAATACGGTAAAAAGGGTAGGGTAAACGCCTGTCCCTTGTCGATATAAAGGGGGTAACGCCTGTTTAGTAATACGTTAAGCAACGTGCTTGGGGGGCTTATTTGGCCTCTATCTGCCAGCCGGAGGCGGCTTTCGACTTAGCCGTAGCTGCATAAGCCTAGCAGCCCTAGCCAAAGGACTATAAGCACCTTAACGCCCGGATCTAGTAGTAGATAGATAATATAGAAAAAGGCCTGGTTTATCACCCTTTGGATCTTGCTATAGCTAAGCTCTTTATCTTTATTGACAGGTCCTTTGCTAATAACGCGGACCTAACTTCTTAGATCAGCTATGTTATACTACTAGCTAATAAAGACGATATACTGGGAGAGGCTGCTTTTCGAATTTATAGAAATATAGTCTACTAGTCCTCGACGAAGTACAAGAGGGTAACAAGAAGCGTACTGGCCAGCGAGATCTATAGGATAGTAGCCGGCTTTGATATCGGTTTTATAGTCTAGCAGACTATTTCCACGATTTTTGCCTGCCTTAGCCTAGGGGCTAACCTTCCGATTATCCTTTATATAGACTCTTTTAGTCTATACAAGTACCTTATTAAGCTTAGTAGTACTGTCGAAAAGCACCTTATAATCGATATTATAGCTTTACAGTAGAGCTACGAGAATAGGGAGATTTAGAAGGTTAGGTAGATCAATAGGAAGGATAATCCAGCGGACGCCATAACGAAAAGACTGCCTAACCAGGCACTTATAGCGCTGGTCGATAATAATACAGCCAAGATATATATAGAGGGTTAGGTAACGTAGCAATGATTGCTGTATAGCAACTACAGTACGCTAATAAAAGAAAGACAGTAAGGGCGGGACATGCTATATGCTAATACGCCGTAGAAGAGGAGGGAGGACAAGGTACAGATACGCCGTAAAACGAAAGTATAAAACGCAATAAGTGTAGTAGGACTGCAAGACAAAGCGCAATATACTTTTATATTTTTTATATTTTTATATTTTCCTTCTCCTTCTTCCCTTATACCGCTAATAACAAAAGTGCTTTAGCTGTATAGGCCGATACCTATGTATAGGCCTTTTATAAGGCCTCCTTCCCTATCCCTACCAAGTCCGCCTCCTTCTTACCGCTGCTAGATAGCGTAAAAACGCAGCAGACAGCGGACTGCTACTCCTGCTAGTCCTTACGCTACTGCTTCTTAGCAGCCTTTAACAAGTTAGTATATTACTAAAAAGATAGAGGGGAGGACTTACGGTAGAGGCGGGCTTGAAAGCTATAAGGACTTTAAGATAGCGCACTACGATAGGGCGCGCTAACGCAGAGCTATATAGGTAAATTAAAGCGCGACTATAGTTTTATTTATATAAGACAAAGCGCTTATAGCGGCTTATAACTACCGCCGGCTAAGCAGGACTAATAACAGCCGCTAACAACCCTAATATAATCCCAGCAATACTAGTCCTAATACTATATATTATTAGGACCCTGGCCTTTGCCAGCTGTTACTACCTAGATATAGTAGATGTATATATCGGCGCAGGGCACGCTAGGGGGGCTATAGGGGTAGGACGTGATGCGCTATTACTTGTATAACGGTGTATCTAGAAATTACAAAAATGTCAGCTATATTCTAAAGTATAGCTGCACTTTAAAACCTACCTTTATAGTACAAAGCGCCCTTACTGCGCTTATGCACGCCGCTACCCTTGCCTTTATTAGCACTATCGCTAGTACTGCCATTAACGCTATTATTATTACTACTACTGCCCTTTTCCTTCTCCTCCTCTGTATTAGCAGGGGGTATATACGCCCTGTTATAGGCGTTATTATCGTCCTTATCGGCCGTAAGGCCGGAATTAGTAGTATATCTGCCGGCGTTGCTGCTAGTAGTACGCTTAGAGCGCTGTAGGCCCTCTTTCTTAGCCAGCTTCCTAGCCTGGGCATTAGCTATAGCCTCTTTACGCTTCTTGCAGCGCTTAGTAGCCGCCGCCCTACCTGCTATAGCGCGGGCCTTAGCTAACTTACGCTGCTTAGCCTCGCGAGCAGCCGCGTGACATACGGCCGGCGTGATCTTGGCCGGCTTAGCCGGCGTAGGCGCCGGGGCTAGGGGCATAGTGGATATACCTATATCGCGCTAGGATATTAATAAATAAGATATGCCTATGCTAATAATATATAGGATATAACGCATATATGGCGGACAATAAAGCTAGTACGGCAGATAATAATAAAGTACTTACCTAGGATAGTATATACCAAGTTGTCCAAGTTGGAAAAGGAGTCTATATTAGCTATAAGCAGGTTAGTAAACGACGAATCGTAGTAGTAGCAGCGGCAGGGCAAGTAGACTATATATATATACATTTTGTTAGTAAGACTTGAAAGAGAAGGACTACGTTGGAAGTATAGGCTGGTCTATTATTCTATTTATTCTATAGCGGGCAGTCTAGGAGTGTGCAACAATAAGAAGACAATGCTGGTAGAAAAGGGCATTATTGATTAGTTAAGGGATAGGCAGGCTATAGCTAAGGAAGAAAAGGGAGAAGGAGATAGAAGGTAGTTGTATAGTAGGATTAGTACGGTAACGGGCGACGCGGATATGTTACGGTAGACAAAGCGCGATACGCGCTTTATATAGTGCTTATAGGATGCAACGCGCGACTTGTCTTATAGGAATAAGGCGCGTTAAGAATTGATTGTAGGACGTAATATACGCCCTATCTTGCATAGATAAAGTATATTAAGTAGCGGACTATAGGTAAGGATGTCCTATAAGGATAGACTATAACTAAAAAGAAAAAAGAGCTAGTATCGATTGCTAGTGGACTATCGTAGCTAGTATAGGTTAGTTATAGTAAGGGAATGGCAAGATATAGGGCATAACCCCTATACTAGCGCTAGGCATAACCCTAGTTAGGATATAGGGCTACAACGCCCTGTATCTAGGAGAGCGAGAAAGAGAGGGAGAGAGGACACATTATCAATCATCACTATAGGAATCGTACTTGTTATTTTGCTCTTTCTCTGTCTTGCTGTTCTTATTCCTTACTATCTACTAGAAGCCTTTCACTGCAGTGAGAGCGAATCGACAAAAGTCCTTATATAACGGTATAGTTATAGGCTATAGCGCTATATTATAGGGGCTTTAAGCTTATATATCACGGCTTTCAGTAGGTCTTATAGGCCTATAAGGCTTATAGTTGTAGGTAACGTAGTAACTTGATTTCTAGTCCAAGTAGGTAAGGCTTCGCAATTTCCTTCCCTATATATACCCTCCGGGACCGTTCCTGCCCTCTATACGGCAGGAGCGCCTTAGTAGGTGCATGGCCACTTCCCGAAAAACCAAATAAGCTGGCGATTTTAAATAATCGACTCACAGCTACCTAAGCTGCAGGGTAAGCCGTACGACTTTTCCTGTAAGTTCTGTTTTCGCTCCTGCGGTACAGGGTAGGTACAGGGTAGGTAGGTGACCTAGTAGAAGAGCCTTTTAAGGCTATTTCTAGCGCTTATACAGCCTAAGGAGGCTGTCTCTACAAAAGTGGGGCATAAATCTAAAAATAGAAAAGCCTTTTAAAGCTATTTCTAGGCTATATAGTGGAATATATAGCTTAGTCAGCGGTATCCACAAAAGTGGGTCCACCCTCAGAATATAGCTATATATCTAGTAGTTCGAGAACTGAAATCCGTTTTGCCTAAGCTATAACCGTTAGAGCGCTATAGCTTATTTTGTACGTTTAACAAGTTTTAAGGCATAGGTATACAACGTTATCTAGGCTTATATACAAGCTAAGTTATAGCTAGTAAGGAAAGTGATTCTTCTATTACCTAAGGAGCTTAAGATGCTCTATCCCCCTTATACTATCTTACTTATTAAAACCCTATTATATAGACTAGCTTAAGCCGGACTATACTAGTAGGTAATATATATAAACTAGTGACCTAGACCGACATCAAACATACGAAAACGAGTTTTTGGTTAATACCACACTAAATCGCGTGCAACTACATCCATTCGAACTGTCCGATTAAGGACATAACGCCCGCCAATTTTCGCTGTAGCGCTGTCGGTTGCGCGACAGCCCTAGGCGTGCGAAAATGCAGAAAATGGCAAGCCTAGCTGCCCTTTTACCACTGCAATTTCCTTGCGTATAGGCTAATAAGGCTCTATGCCCTAGCAACCCTGCTCTATCTATAGCTAACGATAATAATAACAACCCCCTAAGCCAGCCCCTAAGTACAGACTACCAACCCCTAAGCACGGACTACCTAAACAGCAATACGGAAATGAAAGACTACTAAACTACTACTATTGCCTCTACTACTACTAAGGAGACCGCTATAGGCGCTATAACTATAGTACCTATAGTACCTAGCTCTAGCGCCCCCTCTACTATCAACGCCTCTATAATTAGTGCCCTCCCTTTAACCAATGTCTTTACCCCTTTTCTTAGGGGCCTAAACGGCAGTCAGCACGTCCTAGCCCCGGCCTCTTCTAGCTAGAAAACCTTGAAAAAACTAGGGAAAAAACCGGAAAAGAATACAGGAAAAGAAGGAAGTAACAATAATGCTACTAAGGCCGGCTATATCACCCTAGCAACCAAGAAAACCGCCTAGGCTGCTCTTAGCCCTCCTAAGCTTGCCCTTACACTCTCTAGCCTTCTAGACCGGATAATCAGCCTAGCTAAGGACAGTACTAACTTCTATAGTATAGTAGAGGCAACTACTAAAGCCAGGCAAATTGCCCTTATAGCCTTGCTCTAGGACCCGCCTAAAAAAGCCCTAGCTATAACAGTAGCAGCTCTAGCACCCTAGAACCGCCCTACTACCTTAGCAACGCCTAAACTATAGTACTAGCAATAACCTTAAGAGCCTAGCTACTACTAGTAGCAACAATAGTAGTAATAGTAGCAACAGCCTAGCCACTCCTAGCCTATAGCCCCTATCTAGGCTAATATAGCTAATAAGCTAACAGCTAGCAAGGTAACTAGGCCTAGCTTTAAGCGCTAGGTGCTTATCCGACTAGGCTTAGCCTAACAATAAGTACTCGCTAAATCTGCCCTAGAGGTAGTATAGGCTATATAATAGGCCTCTAGCCTAGTAGTTTAGGGGGTTTAGACGCTCTCTAATAGTAACCTTCTTCTAGTTATAGAGAATATAGAGATAAAGAAGAGCCTGGAAAGCAATACTACCTAGATTACAAGAGCTTTTAGCGAAAAGGCCTCCTTATATATAACAACCTGGGTAGTAGCAGTTAAGGGCCTTATAGTCTACGACCGGGTTACAGAAGAAGGCCTACTAGAAGAAGCTAAAAAACAACACCCTACGGCAGTTAGGGTAAAGGTCTGGCACCCTTAAAGGCTAGAACGGACTAGGGTTAAGGCACTAATAGCCTTTACCTCTCTAGAGGCAGCCTAGAAGGCCTATAAGGAGGGGGTCTTCTAGAGCTGCTAAGCCCTAGAAGCAGAGCCCTAGATTGATAAGGCTAAGCCTATCTAGTGCCTAAGGTGCTAGAAATAGGGCTATAGGGCTAAGGTATGCCAGAGCAGAGAAGAGATCTGCTATAACTATAGCACTAACAGCTATACTACGCCAGAAGCCCCTACCTGCTCTAGGGCACCCTACTGCCGTAACTGCCACCAAGCTTACCATACCTGCTTAGAGGCCTGCCCCTACCTAAAAGAGGCATGGGTATAGGCTAAGGAATACCTACGTTTTAGGCCTAAGGCCTTTAACATTAACTAACCGCCCCTATACTAGTACTAACAGCAATAGTAACAATAACAACAACAGCAGTAATACCCTTAGCAGGCCCTATTATAAAAGGAGGGGGAAGAAGGCTATACTATAGTCTTAGGGAAGAGACAGAGGGGCCGACCAATAGTATTAAGAGGGTTAACCCCTAACTAGAGTACAATTACTGCCTACTTTAGCTATCTAAGCAGCTAAACCCCCCCTTCTTCTACGCCAACTATAAGCCCTAAAGGGGCTACTAGACCTACTAGAACCCTAGAGCCTATAGAAGCCCCTAGACCCCTGGATGCTAGACCTGGACTAGACCTAGATACCGGACTAGCTAACGCTACTACCACTATACAACAACTATAGCTAACTATACAGCTAGAGGAGATAGAAATATAAAGGTACGCCTCTAGAACATACAGGGCTCGAAGGAAGTACAGGAAGTACTACTTTCTACAGCAAAAGAAGAAATACCCGCTATATAAGAGCCCTGGATTAATAGGCAGGCACAGCACTCTACCTACTACCCTAGATTAGCCCCCTACTACCTTATTTTCACAACTTATAGACAGGCCTCACTTTATATCTATAAATCACTCCTACTAGTAATATAGACTTATAGCTCTAGCCTAGACTAGGCTAGGGCTACTATACAGACTAAGAACAGCCCCTTTATAGTCTGGTCCCTATATAACAACCCCTAACCCCAGACTAGCTCAACCCCCCTTATAAAAGAAATAAGGGGGAAGATCAACGCCTATCTAGGCCTTTACCTTCTAGTAGGGGACTTAACCTTTACTACCCCCTTTAGGACTAACATAACCGCTTTAGCCCTAGGTTAGAAGACCTACTACTATTAACAGCAGAATAGAGGCTTACCCTCCGTACCCCCTACGGCACTATAACTAGGGCGCCATAGGGGAGCCAAGCAGGTAGGGCCTCTACTATCGACCACTTCTAGCTTAGCAGCAGCCTTACCTACTCCTATACTAGCTTAGATATACACTTACGCTTAGACTACTACCCCTAGGTACTAGATATTAACCTAGAGACCATAAAAACCCTACTACTGCCCCCCTGGTTCTAGTGGAAAAAGATAGATAAAAAGGGGGTAGTAAGAGAGGCTAGCTCCCTAATATATAATATAGGGGGCTATAGATATCTATCATACCTCTCTAACCTAGCCGGGCTTTAGGAGGCCTATAGGCAACTATTAGAGGAACTCCAGCGTATTACTAGGGCTATAACCCCTAAAGGAGCCCTAGTAACTACTAGAAGGAAGAGTACCCCCTAGTAGAACAACAAAATCTACTAGGTAGTTAAGAAGAGAAAAAAGGCAGAAAGACAGCTCTAACGCTCCCCTAGCAACCAGGCCCTCCTTACCGCCTATAAGTTAGCCTAAAGGAAACAAACAAAGGCTATTAGAGAGAGTAAAAGAAAGACCTAGAGGGCTTTTCTATAAGAGGCTAGAGAAAAACCAGAAAAGCTCTAGCAACTAGAAAGACAGGCTAGGCTACAAAGCACTACCGCCCCCCCCCCTTCTAAGCTACCAACCCTTAGACAAGCTAGTACTTTCTAGGAGAAGGTAGAAGCCCTTTCAGTATGCTTCTTCCCCCCCTCCCCCTAAGAGGATAGCCTAGAGGAACCCCTAATAGGCCTAAAGCTACTAGTTAGCTAGACAGTTAGGCTGGACAATATAAAGGAGGCTATTAAAACAACAAAACCCTAGAAAGCACCAGGACCTGACGAACTCCCTATAGGCTTTCTAAAGGCCTATAGCAACCCCTTATATAAGGCCCTTACTATAATAGCCTTAAAATCCTTCCTCTATAGCTTCTATCTATAGGAATATAAAGAAGCGGTTACTATTGTCCTTCCTAAACCAGGAAAACAGCCGGATACCTACAATACCCCTAGAGGCTACCGCCCTATAGCCCTACTTAACTGCATTAGCAAGGTCCTAGAGAAAGTTATAGGGACTAAAATAAGGGATATGGCCGAGGCTTTTCAGCTAATTCCAGCAACGTAATAGGGCTACTACTGCTATAAATCCACCGAATCGGCTATATACCTCCTTATAGCTTAGATCTAGGAGGTATAGAAGTATAAAGCCGGGGCCTTTCTTTTACAGCTAGACCTATTAGGGTATTTCAACAGTATCCCTTACAGCAGGCTCCTAGCTATACTAGACTAGCTAGGGCTACCTACCTAGCTACTAACCTAGCTAAAGGAATTCCTCTCCTCTAGGACTACCAGCCTCCTATTTAATAGCCAAAAAAGCCAGTAAATCCCAGTACCAATAGGAGTACCCCAAGGCTTACCACTTTCACCAATCCTCTTAGTTCTATACCTCTGCCCTCTATACGAAAGGCTAGAGAGAAAATACCTTACTATCTCTACTATAGGCTACATAGACGATACCAACCTACTAGCCTTTGGCAAAGAGGCTATAATAACAGTTAGACAGCTAGAAGAGGCCTGGAAAGAGTGCCTAGACTAGGCAACAACCGCTGGAGTTACCTTCTTAGCAGTAAAGAGCGAGCTTATATACTTCCCCCCTAGAAGAAGGCCCTAGACCGACCCTATAAACCTAGGACTAATAAAGGACTCCCCCCTATAACCAGCTAAAGAAGCCTATTTTTTAGAGGTCTAGCTAGACCCTAAGCTTACCTAGAAGGCTTATGCCAGCACCCTATGGCAGAAGCTAAAAACATAGTCCCTTGCTATTACTAGGCTAGCTAGAAAGACCTAAAGACCTAGAATCGAAAAGACTAGGCTCCTATATATAGCGGTAATAAGGCTAGTCCTAGCCTACGCAGCCTCGGCCTGGCATACCCCTACACCTATAACACTAAATAGGCCATAGGGTATAACCAGAGGCCTACTAGCAGCTAAAAACAAGGCCCTAAGGAAGGTTATAGGAGCCTATAAAAGGACACCGGTCTGAAGCCTCTACTATAAGGCTAACGTCCCCCCCCTTAACCTCTACCTTAACGCCCTCTCCTTCTCCAGCCAGGCTAGGATAAACAGGGCTATAGGAAAAGAGGTAGCTAAGCAGAAGGAAGCCCTACGCCTTACCCTTAGAAATAGGACCCCTAGGACCAGCCTCCCTCTAGGAGGGCATACAAAGTAAGAAAGAAAAAAGAAGGTAATAGCCTAATAGCACTACTAATAACTAAGAAAAGCTATTAATAAGGAACCCCTCTATACTGCCTAAAAGGATCGCTATCTATAGAAGGCTAGGGCCTCTAGTTACAACCCCTATATAGAGAGCCTCTTAGAGAAATCAGCTAAGGCTACCTTCTAAAAGGAGAACCTAGCTAAAGCCTTTAAGAAGGCCTTCCAAAGACGCTACTATAACCTCTCTAAGGCTGAGAGCTCGCTGCTAATACAGGCCCATATAGGGAAGATAGGCCTAAGAGGATTCCTATATACCTATAAGGTACCTAGGGTTAATAACCCCCTCTACCGCTACTACCTAGCTACAAAGGATATCCGACATATATTCGATAGTTGCCTAGCCTACCCTTTAGCCTCCTTTAAGGAGAGGGAAAGAGGGGATATACATAGCTTTCTCTATAGACTTGAAAAAGGGGGTAGCAGCGCTATACACCCCCTAGTTCGCCATATTACTACTAGGCTGCCAGAATACTCTATTGCTTAGAGGCTAGAAGCAGTCTAGCCTATACCCCTTTAGGCAGTATGTTTTCATACTCCTAAAGGGGCGGTATCTACTCTAGTAAAGATTGGCCTATCCCCTATCACACCCCCCATTTTTCCTATATACGGTTATAGGTTTTTCACCCGTTATACGGTTTTCCTATAGCACTAGTTCAGCCTACCTAGATATCCCCTACGGGGATCAGATAGCGTAATAGAATCTATCTATATATAAACTAGTATACTAAATATCTCGATCTTAAGCTAAGTACCTTCGACCTATACCTTATAATTAGTAAGACGTAAATTAGAAGTAGATTTGGAATCGTCGGCCTATAAACCGACAACACTCCTAATATCAGTGAGCAAGCCTTTATAGATAAGGAGAAGCTTAAGCTAGATAAAGCTAGCTTTAAGTATAAGCTACTAGTATTTTTAACAGACAAATCAATTATAGACTTTAACGGATATAGGCTTAAAATCAGCGTAGATACTATTAAGATTCGGCAAAAGGGGCAAGCTATATAACTTAAACTTATAAGCCTAGACGCTAAAATAACGAAACAAGTATACATCGAACAACGTATATATAGTGCCTATATTACTACGATTTACCAGCTAGAAGCGACTTTCGACTTGTTAGTAGTAGCCTAGTTAACTAAGCCTAATACAGCTAAGATTGCCAAGCTTAACGCTCGACTGTCATAGCAGATCGAGAACTTAATACATAGGCTATACTACCTATTACTTAAACTCAAGACAGCTAAGCTCTTCGTCTTTATAGACGGATTATTCGCTAATAATACTAATATAATATTGCAGATTAGATTCGTTATAATATTCGGAAATAAGACAAATAATATAAACGAGTTTAACCTATATAGCAATATCGTATACTAGTCCTCGACCAAGTATAAGTAGGTAACGTAAAGCGTTTTAGCAAGCAAAATATATAGAATAGTAAGCGGGTTTAATCTTAGGTATATACTATACCAGACGCTTACTAAGATCTACTTAGGCCTAGGTCTACTATCGCCACTACTAATCGTCGTTTATACAGACTTATTTAGTTTATACAAGTACCTAGTAAAGCTTAGGACAATAGTAGAAAAACGACTTATAATCGACATAATAGCCCTATAACAGAGCTACAAAAACCGTAAAATCGCAGAAATCAGGTAGATTAGTAGCAACAATAATCTAGCCGACACTATAACTAAGCGTATGCCGAATAAGATACTTAAAAGGCTCGTTACTACAAATATAGCTAAGATTAGAGGAGAAGGCTAGGTTTAACGCCTAGCTAAGCAATAGGAAGAGCCTATATAACTTAGGGCAAGATCGCTAGTATAAAAGACAAAGACTACTAGGACGATTTATTTATAGTAAAATAAGGAATATAAGGCAAAGCGCAAAACGATCTTAATTTATACTCTTATAGCTAGTACAACATATATACTAGTACCCCCTACCCCCTAATTATAATAACAAAACATCGATAGCCTTGCTTATAGCAGCTATTACTACGAGCTTTTTCTATATAGGTATTATGCCTGCTATAGGCGCCCTACGCTCGACAAGAGTACACGCCTTATCCACTAAGACTAAGGCATACTTAGCACCGTTACGCTATATTTTCCAATCCTATAACCAATAAGTATTCCGATTAAACAATAAATACTACTAAAGATCGTAACTTACTTTAGCCTTTATAGCTAGGTTAAAGCAGAGCTCTAAAAAGCAGTCTAAGAACAGACAGACCAACTTAGGGCTACAATATATATTAGGAACAATAAAATAATAGAAACAATATACAAATCGAACTTATATTGGCATATATAAGTGCCTAGACAAGCACTGCTAGTACTAAAGGCCGTAGCCCGATATACGGTTATAGTACGCTATATATAGCGCGAAATTGCTAGACTTGTTAAACAAGTCCTTAACGCCTACTAAAAGCAAGTATAGACAGCTAAGGCAAACAAAGGCGTATATAACACTGTATAAGCTACGAACTTTATATATATTAGTAATATTAATAATAAGGATAATAAAGTAAGATGCTTACCCTCTGGTTTATATATATAAACATACAACGACCTCTTACAAGGCTTTATATAGTCCGACATATAGCATATATAGCAGCTAGAGTAGATAATAGAGTTGTCCGAGCTTTTGCTAGACGATAAACTTGCCGTTACTACCGCTAGTGTCGCTACCGGCAGTATAGGCATACGCGTAGCAGCGCGTAGTACCGTATACTATATATGTACAGCTGCTACCGCCGCCTTCTTTATAGCCGGCAATATAGGCAGAGAGTGCTTGGCAGGTATAGAGATACGTGCCTTATACGTAGCGATCTCTACCCTATATACCGCTGCCTTCTCCGCCTCCTTCTTACACTAGAGCATAGCGGCCTGCTCAAGCAGGATATATATATATATGCGATTAGACCCTTAGAATTAAGGGGCATAGAGTCGGCATTAGTATAGCTGCCTATAGACTTAGGCTATATAACAAGCGTAGCTACGTCTATAGCGTTAGGATTGTCGCCATCGTTATTATCGTTGTTACTATCGTCGCTACCCGCTACGCTCTCCTAGTCGCTATTATTAACAATAGTATACTTAGATATATCTAGGAATACGTTATTATTACCCTTTTAGGCAAGATGCTTATTAGGAGCATTAGTTATAAGTGTATTAAGGGCGTTGCTGCCCTTATCCTTAGCGTATATATAGGTATCGCTGCCTATGCTCCTATAGGAGCACCTACTCCACTTATTATTAAAATCCAATACTATAAACAATAAGATCAGTATACTTAATTATTAGTATATAACAGTAAGTAACTTACTTGATACTACTAGTACTACTAATACTACTACTATTATTATTGCTACTACTACTACTATTATTATTACTACTACTACTACTAATATAGATTATAGGAAGAAAGAGAACAGGTGGTATATAGTAGGAGAACCTACCTATTTATAGGTTTAGGGCAAGAGCGTTCGGAGTTTACAATCAGCCAGTCTAGAGCTCTGATTTTTCCTATTATAATTCCTATTTAGGACTACAAGCTTTTGCAATAATAGTTGCTAGTATAACGCACTTACTATTGCGCTGTTTAGGGGTATATCTAGAAGGCGCTAAAGTTACGCCTTCTATACTAGGGATTAGTAACCAGAATTCAACATTCTGATTAGCAAACGAGAAGTTAAGTGATTAGCATTTCCTATTCCGGTAACAAAGGGAGTAAAATAATTTAGGATTTCCTATTTCAGTTAATAAAGTGCTAGTACAGTTATAAAAAGAAGAGTTGCCGGTATTGATTATAGTAAGGGGGGTTAGGTACTAATCCCTATAACCGTATAGCATATAAGCCTCTTACTTTAGAGAATAGGGCGCGTACTATGCCACTTATACGACAGCTATAAGTAGCGCACCCGCGCACTATATAATGGTTACTAACGAGCGCTCCGCTCTAACATAGGTATTTAAAGGGTATGCAACTACCCCCTAGATAGAGAGAGATATATGACAATCCAGAACCAGAACTTAAACCAGTATTTCCTTACTGCTCACTTTGCTCTTATCGTTTAAGGTCACTACGATCTCCGGAAACCTACTAACAGCGCTAGTAATTAGTTTTAAAGAAGAAAAAACATTAGCAACTTACTTCGTAAATCAAGCTTTCCTCTACCTCATTACTAAGAGCAAACAGCTGTATAAAGATAGCAAAAAAGATACTAAGAAAACAGAAGCTATTTAATTCATACTTAACAGGTATACTAAGACTAAATTCTAAGGGATTATACCTAATACTAGGGCTATTAACGTTTCAACTGCCGGACTCTAACAATTCCTTATACTAAAAAAGACAATTGGATTCCTTAAGATTAATAAGATATATATAGAAGAAGTGAATATACTTCTCGGGTCTAGGGATTTAAAACGATTACTTAGAACAGTTAAAGTAGAGCTTAACATTAGTTACATAACTTTCTATATATTAGAGATACTAACCCCTTTTCTTATATCTCTAAAGATTATAGATAAGCTTAGCGTCTTTCTTAATAATACGACAAACAAGCTTATATCTAAGTTAAAGAAGCGTATATATGTTTAGCGGAAATAGGGATATCTATAGATCCCTGTAAAAGGGATTAAGCTACTAAGCATAGCATTTACAGCAGATAACGAGCGTCCTATACCCCTATAGCTTATAAAGGCCGAACTAAGACGCATTTATCGACACTATGGATACCCTATAGTTAACAGATTGTATAAACTACTATAATAAGCAGACAACTAAGTAGAATATAGTACTATTAAGATGATTAACAAGTTCTGCCATTTCTACTAGATTCAAGGCGTAATACTATAATAGTTTAGATTCGCGTTAAAGACGATATTTACTTTAACTTTAAGATTATTATAGACGTCTTAGACATCGACAATTCTAAGGTACTATATATAGTTGATACTACAACTTTATTCTAAGTAGCCTACTTTCTAAACAATCTCTTAGCTAAGGAGACGTAGGAGCAGCTAAAGGAATGTTAGATCGATATATACCTTAGACTACCCGATGTTTTACGCTATAATAAGGTAACTAATTTCGAAGTATATATCACACTCAATACTTAGATTTATCATCTTTTTGCAAAGTGCTTTGTTTTAATTAAACTAAGCTTATAGGTATAACCTATTATTCTATACTAGTCGAGGTATACTAGTTAGTCGGCAAGATCAAGCGGTATTATAGGCTACTAAGACAGGCCTACGATATTATCAAATCCAAGACTGCTGGAACTTGCTTGAAAGAGGCATACCTACAAGCAATACTAAGCATGGTTAATAATACTGCTAGCCCAGATAGGCTAGTACCAACGCTCTTAGTTTTCAGCGTATACCTGCGCCTTACTATAGATGTACCGCCTTCTCTATCTTAACTATACTAAATAGGCGCAATTTAGAAGACTATAGTATAATTGCGAATCCTAAATAATATAAGGACTATATAAGACGCTCTTGCATAATATAATAGACTAAGTATAGAAGACGTACTGCTATACTTACTTAAAGTAGGTATAGAAGTACTTATATTCTAGGAAAGCGACTGATAGACGGGACCTTATAAGGTAATCTTAGCTATAGATACAATAGTAATTGTCAATATAATCAATAGACTTATAGAATTTCAGAATATAGTAATTAAGCTATACTACTAGGAGCTAGCGCAGGATAAGTAAGATAATTAGGATAGGGCTAAGCAGCTAGAGCTATTCCAATATCTCTAGCCCGAGCAGCCTTGCTAGTATAGACAACCCTAAAAGAACGTAGCACCTACTAGCAACTTTATTTTAGAAAAAGAGAAGTATAACTATAATTTTGCGCTTGAATTATAAGCTAAAGGCAAGATTACTATACCTGGTATACCATTCTAAGAATCTAATAAAACAGAACTAAACTTACTCCTAGTAGCTAGGGTAATTAAAGCGATCTAGATACTAGTAGATATATTAGGCTACTAGATCTTTAAGTTAAGGATCCTCTAGGAAGTAAAAGACAAGCTTACTTTACTATATAAGAAATCACGCTTTATAGCTTAGGGATTCGGCGATAAGGACAAGAAGTATCTACTTACTTAGTTACTTATAATCTAGCGCTATATATAGCAACTTATACTCTTACTATTCCTAATACTATAAACGCGCTTTAGTTTTAAGGTATGGGTATATAACGTAATCCAGGCTTATACCTAAGCTAAGTCATAGCTAGTAAGGAAAGTGATTCTTCTATTACCTAAGGAGCTTAAGATGCTCTATCCCCTCTATACTATCTTACTTGTTAAAACCCTATTATATAGGCTGGCTATAGCCGGCCTATACTAGTAGGTGATATATATAAACTAGCATACTAAATACCTTGATCTTGAACTAAGGACCTTTAACCTATATCTTATAATTGGTAAGATGCAAATTAAAGACGGATTTAAAATCGTTGGCCTATAAACTAACGATATACTTAATATCAGCAAGTAAGCCTTTACTAATAAGGAGAAGCTCGAGCTAGATAAGGCTAGCTTTAAGTATAAGCTGCTAGTATTTTTGACGGATAAGTCAATTATGGACTTTAACGGATATAAGCTCGAAACAAGCGCGGATAATATCGAAATTCGGCAAAAAGGACAAGCTATATAACTCGAACTTAGAAGCCTAGAGGCAGAAATAGCAAAGCAAGTATACGTCGAATAACATATATGTAGTACCCATATTACAACGATTTACTGGCTAAAAGCGACTTTTGACTTATTAGTAGTGTTAAACGTACAAAATAAGCTATAGCGCTCTAACGGTTATAGCTTAGGCAAAACGGATTTCAGTTCTCAAACTACTGGATATATAGCTATATTCTAAGGGTGGACCCACTTTTGTGGATACCGCTGACTAAGCTATATATACCACTATATAGCCTAGAAATAGCTTTAAAAGGCTTTTCTACTTTTAGATTTATGCCCCACTTTTGTAGAGATAGCCTCCTTAGGCTGTATAAGCGCTAGAAATAGCCTTAAAAGGCTCTTCTACTAGGCCACCTACCTACCCTGTACCTACCCTGCACCGCAGGAGCGAAAACAGAACTTACAGGAAAAGTCGTGCGGCTTACCCTGCAGCTTAGGTAGCCGTAAGTCGATTATTTAAAATCGCCAGCTTATTTGATTTTTCGGGAAGGCGCCATGCACCTACTAAGGCGCTCCTGCCGTATGGAAGGCGGGAACGGTCCCGGAGGGTATATGTAGGGAAGGAAATTGCGAAGCCTTACCTACTGGACTAGAAATCAAATTACTACGTTACCTACTACTATAAGCCTTAAAGGCCTATAAGACCTACTAAAAGCCGTGATATATAAGCTTAAAGCCCCTATAATATAGCGCTATAGCCTATAACTATACTGTTATATAAGGACTTTTATAGAGGGAATACAGTAAAGGGCCCTACTTTACTATATTAGCACATACCTAGGAAGTGCTATTTAGGCCATGTCAACGCTGTTGCTGCCCCTACGTACCCTATACGACTACTACTAGTAGGCTATAGTGGTTATAGATCCTTATATAGGATTACCCATTCTAATAAGTAGTAGTATAGTTAACTAAGCCTAATATAACCGAGATTGCTAAGCTTTACGCTTAACTGTAGTAGCAGATTAAGAACTTAATATATCGGCTGTACTATGATAGAGAACAACGAAATAACGAAAACGAGTTTTTGGTCAAAACCGCACCAAATCGCGTACAACCACATCCATTCGAACTGTCCGACTAAGGACATAACGCCCGCCAATTTTCGCTATAGCGCTGTCGGTCGTACAATAGCCCTAGGCGTGCGAAAGTGCGAAAAATGGCAAGCCTAGCCGCCCTTTCGTACCTATAGGCCCCTTCTATATAGACTACTAATATAGCTCTATGCCCTAGTAACCCTGCCCTACCTATAGCTAATAATAATAACAATAACCCTCTGAGCTAGCCCCTAAGTATAGACTACTAACCTCTAAATACAGACTACCTAAGTAACGATATAAAAATAGAAAACTACTAAATTACTACTTCTATTACTGCTAAAAAGACTGTTATAAGCGCTACGAATATAGTACCTATAGTATATAGCTCTAGTACCCCTTTTACTATTAATACCCCTATAACTAGCACCCCCTTCTCTACTAATATCTTTGCCCCCTTTCTTAGGGGCCTAAGCAGTAGCTAGTACGCCCTAGCCCAAACCCCCTTTAGCTAGAAAAACACGAAAAAGCCAGAGAAAAAATCAGAGAAAAATACAGGGAAAGAAAGAGGCAATAATAAAGCTACTAAGGCTAGCCATATTACCCTAGCAACTAAGAAAACCGCCTAAGCTACCCTTAGCCCTCTAAAGCTTGCCCTTATACTCTCTAGCCTTCTAAACCGGATAATTAGCCTAGCTAAAGATAGTACTAACTTCTATAGTATAGTAGAAGTGACTACTAAGGCTAGGTAAATCGTCCTTATAGCCCTACTCTAGGACCCGCCTAAAGAAGCCCTAGCTATAGTAGTAACTCTAATAGCCTAAAACCAGCCTACTACCCTAGTAATACCTAGGCTATAGTACTAGCAATACCCTTAGCAACCTAGCTACTAATAATAACTATAATAATAATAGCCTAGCTATACTTAACCTTAACCTATAGCCCTGACCTAGGCTAATATAACTAGTAAACTAGCAGCTAGTAAGGTAACTAGGCCTAGCCTAAAGTGCGAGGTACTTATCTGACTAGGCCTAACCTAATAATAGGTACTTGCTAAGTCTATACTAGAGGTAGTATAGACTATCTAACAAACGTCTAGCCTAGTAGTTTAGAGGGTTAGGACCCTCCCTAGTAGTAACCTACTTCTTATTATAAAAAACACAGAGATAAAAAGGAGCCTAGAGAATAATACTACCTAGATTATAAGGGCCTTTAGTAAGAAGGCCTCCCTATATACTATAACCTAGGTAGTAGTAGTTAAAGGCCTTATAGTCTATAACTAGGTTATAGAGGAAGGTCTACTAGAAAAGGCTAAAAAACAGTACCCTATAGCAGTTAGAGTAAAGGTCTAGTACCCTTAAGGGCTAGAACAGACTAGGGTTAAGGTACTAATAGCCTTCTCCTCTCTAGAGGTAGTCTAAAAGGCCTATAAAGAGAGGGTCTTCTAGAGCTACTGAGCCCTAAAAGTAGAACCCTAGATCGATAAGGCTAAGCCTATCTAGTACCTAAGGTACTAGAAATAGGGCTATAGGGCTAGAGTATGCTAGAGTAAAGAGGAGATCTACTATAACTATAGTACTAATAGCTATACTATACTAGAAGCCCCTACCTACTCTAGGGCACTATGCTACTATAACTACTACTAAGCCTACTACACCTGCTTAAAGGTCTGCCCTTACCTAAAAGAAGCATAGGTATAGGCCAAGGAATACCTACGTTCTAGGCCTAAAGCCTTTAATGTTGACTAACCGCCCCCTCTCTAACAGTAATAACAATAATAGTAATAACAATAATAGTAGTAATACTACCCTTAACAAGCCCCCCTATAAGAGGAGGGGGAGAAAGGCTATACTATAGTCTTAGGGAAGAGATAGAAAGGCTAGCTAGTAGTAGTAAAGGGGCTAACCCCTAGCTAGAGTATAATCACTACCTACTTTAGTTAACTAAGCAGCTAAACCCCCTTTAACCTTCTCTCCTCCTCCTCTTCTATAACAGCTATAAGCCCTAAAGAAGCTACTAGATCTACTAGAACCCTGGAACCTATAGGCGCCCCTAGAGCCCCTAGAGTACCTAGAACCCTAGAAGCTAGACCTAGACTAGACTTAGAACTAGATACTAGACTAGCTAATACCCCTACTATATAATAACTACCGCCTACTATATAGCTAAAAGAGATAGAGATATAAGGGTATACCTCTAGAACGTATAGGGCTTAAAGGAGGTATAGAAAGTACTACTCTCTATAGTAAAAGAGGAAATACTTGCTATATAAGAGCCCTAGATTAATAGACAGGCCTAACACTCTATCTTCTACCCTAGATCCGCCCCCTACTACCCTGTTTTCACCTCTAACGGAAAAGCTGCCCTTTATATCTATAAATTACTCCTACTTACAACCTAGACCCATAGCTCTAGCCTAGACTAGGCTAGGGCTATAATATAGACTAAGAACAGCCCCTTTATAGTCTAGTCTCTATATAATAACCCCTAGCCCTAGACTGGCCTACCCCCTCCTATAGAAGAAATAAGGGGGAAACTTAATACCTACCTAGGCCTTTACCTATTAGCCAGGGACCTTAACCTTTACTACCCTTTATAGGACTAATATAACCGATTTAGCCCTAAGTTGAAGGACCTACTACTATTAGTAGCAGAATAGGGACTTACCTTTCATACCCCCTTTAGGGCTATAACTAGAGTACTATAAGGGGGCCAAGCTAGTAGGGCCTCTACTATCGACTACTTCTAGCTTAGTAGCAGCCTTACCTACTCCTATACTAGCCTAGATACCTACTTACAATCAGACTACTACCCCTAAGTCCTAGATATTAACCTAGAGGCTATAGAAACCCTACTACTACCCTTCTAATTCTAATAGAAGAAGATAGATAAGGAGGAGATAGTATAGGAGGCCAGCTCCCTAATATATAATATAGGGGGCTATAGATACCTATCTCGCCTCTCTAACCTAGCTAAGCTATAGGAGGCCTTTAGACGACTATTAGAAGAACTCTAACGTATTACTAAGGCTATAACCCCTAAAAGGGCCTTAGTAACTACTAGAAAGAAGAGAGCCCTCTAGTAGAATAATAATACCTACTAAGCAGTCTAGAAGAGGAAGAAGGCAGATAGATAACTCTAGTATTCCCCTAACAACCAAGCCCTCCTTAATACCTATAAGTTAGCTTAGAAGAAATAAACAAAGGCTATAAGAGAAAGTAAAAGGAAAACCTAAAGGGCCTTTCTATAGAAAACTAGAGAAAAGCTAGAAAGGCTCTAGTAACTAGAAAGATAGGCTAGGCTATAGAGTACTACTATACTACTACCCCCTAAGCTACTAACCCTTAGGCAAGCAAGTACCTTCTAGAAGAAGGTAGAGGTCCTTTTAATATACTTCTTCCCCCCCTCCCCCTAAGAGGAAAGCCTAGAGGAGCCCCTAATAGGACCTAGGCTACCGGTTAGCTAGATAGTTAAACCGGATAATATAAAGGAAGCTGTTAAAACAATAAAACCATAGAAAGTACTAGGACTAGACAAACTGCTTATAGGCTTCCTAAAAGCCTATAGAGACCCCTTATATAAGGCCCTTGCTATACTAGCCTTAAAATCCTTCCTCTATAGCTTCTACCTATAGGAATATAAGGAGGTAATTACTATTAGCCTTCTTAAGCTAGGAAAACAACTAGATGCCTATAACACCTCTAGAGGCTACTGCCCTATAGCCCTGTTAAACTGCATTAGCAAGGTCCTAGAAAAAGTTATAGGGACTAAAATAAGGGATATAGCTAAGTCTTTTAAGATAATACTAGCAATATAATAGGGCTACTACTGCTATAAGTCTACTGAATCGGCTATATACCTCCTTATAGCCTAAGTCTAGGAGGCCTAGAAATATAAGGCTAGGGCCTCCCTCCTATAGCTAGACCTATTAGGATATTTCGACAGTATCCTTTAAACTAGGCTCCTAGCTATACTAGACTAGCTAGGGCTACCTATCTGGCTACTCTTCTAGCTAAAGAAGTTCCTCTCCTCTAGGACTACTAGCCTCCTATTCGACAGTTAAAGTAGCTAATAAATACCAGTACCTATAGGAGTACCCTAGGGTTTGCCACTCTTACTAATCCTCTTAGTCCTTTATCTCTACCCTTTATACAAAAGACTAGAAAGAAAATACCCTACTATCTCTACTATAAGCTATATAAACGATACTAACCTACTAGCCTTTAGTAGAGAGGCTAAGATAACGGTTAGGCAGCTAGAAGAGGCCTAGAAAGAGTGCCTAGCCTAGGTAGCAACTACTAGAGTTACCTTCTTAGTAGTAAAGAGCAAGCTTATATACTTCCCCCCTAGAAAGAGGCCCTAGAACGACCCTATCTACCTAGGACTAAAGGACTCCCCTCCTCTATAACCAGCTAAAGAGGCCCGATTTTTAGAAGTCTAGCTAGACCCTAAGCTTACTTAGAAGGCCTATGCTAGTACCCTATGGCAAAAGCTAAAAACGTAGTCCCTAGCTATAACTAGGTTAGCTAGAAAGACCTAGGGACCTAGAATCGAAAAGACCAGGCTACTATATATAATAGTAATAAGGCTAGTCCTAGCCTATATAGCCTGGGCCTAGCATACCCCTATACCTACTATACTAAATAGGCCTTAAGGTATAACTAGAGGCCTACTAGCAGTCGAAAACGAAGCCCTAAGGAAGGTTATAGGGGCCTATAAGAGAACGCTAGTCCGAAGCCTCTACTATAAGGCTAACGTCCCCCCTCTAGAACTCTATCTTAACACCTTTTCCTTCTCTAGCTAGGCTAGATTAAACAGAGCTATAGGGAAGGAGATAGCTAAATAGAAGGACGCCCTACGCTATACCCTTAGGAATAGGACCCTTAGGACTAGCCTCCCCCTAGAAGGGCGAATAGAATAAGAAAGAAAGAGGGAAGCTATAGTATAGTAGTACTGCTAATAATTAGGGAAGGCTATTAACAAGGAACCCCTCTATACTACCTAGAAAGACCGCTATCTATAAAAGGCTAGAGCCTCTAGCCATAACCCTTATACAGAGAGCCTCTTAGAGAAATCAGCCAAAGCTACCTTCTAGGAGAAAAACCTAGCTAAGGCCTTTAAAGAGGCCTTCCAGAAACGCCACTATAGCCTCTCTAAGGCTAAGAGCTCGCTACTAATATAGGCCTATATAGGGAAGATAGGCCTAAGGGGCTTCCTATATACCCACAAGGTGCCTAGGATAGATAGCCCCCTTTGCCGCTACTACCTAGCCATAGAAGACGTTCGATATATATTCAATGGTTGCCCGGCCTACCCTTTAGCCTCCTTTAAGGAGAGGGAAAGAGGGGATATAAACAGCCTCCTCTATAGACCTGAAAAAGGGGGCAGTAGCACTATACGCCCCCTAGTCTGCCATATCGCTACTAGACTGCTAGAATATACCGTTGCTTAGGGGCTAGGAGCGGTCTAGCCTATACCCCTTTAGACAGTATGTTTTCATACTCCTAAAAGGGCGGTATCTACCTTGGTAAAGATTAGCCCACCCCCTACCATACCCCTATTTCCTATATATAGTTACAGGTTTTTCACCCGTTATACGGTTTTCCTATAGCACTAGCCTAGCCTACCTAGATATCCCCTACGGGGATTAGATAGCGTAATAGAATCTATCTATCTATCTATATAGGCTGTATTACCTATAACTCGAACTTGAGATAGCTAAGCTCTTTGTCTTTATAAACGGATTATTCGCTAACAATGCTGATATAACATTGCAGATTAGATTCGTGATTATATTTGGAAATAAGATAAGCGGTATAAACGAGTGTAACCTATATAGCAATATTATACAGTAGTCTTTAACTAGGTATAAGTAGGTAATGCAAAGCGTTTTAGCAAGTGAGATATATAGAATAGTAAGTAGGTTTAATCTTAGGTATATTCTATACTAGACGCTTGCTAAGATCTACTTAAGCTTAGGTCTACTGTTGCTACTACTAATTATTATTTATACAGACTTGTTTAGTTTGTATAAATGCCTAGTAAAGTTCGGGATAATAGTAGAAAAGTGCCTTATAATCGATATAATAGCGCTATACCAGAGCTACGAAAACTATAAAATCGTAGAGATCAGGTAGATTAGTAGTAATAACAACCTAGCTAACGCTATAACTAAGCGTATGCCGAATAAGACGCTTAAAAGGCTTGTTACTATAAATATAGCTAAGATTAGAGTAGAGGGCTAGGTTTAACGCCCGGCTGAATAACAGGAAGAGCCTATATAACTTAGGGCAAGATTACTAGTATAAAAGACAAAGACTGCTAGAACAATTCATTTATAATATAATAAGGAACATAAGGCAAAGTGCGAAACGATCTTAATTTATACTTTTATAACTAGCGCGATATACGCGCCAGCGCCTTCTACCCTCCAATCATAACAATAAAACATCGATAGCCTTGCTTATAGCAGCCATCGCCATAAGTTTTTTCTATATAGGCGTTATGCCTGCTATAGGCGTCCTATGCTTGATAAGAGCGTGTGCCTTATCTACTAAGACTAAGGCACACTTAGTACTATTGTGCTACATTTTCCAATCCTATAACTAATAAGTATTTCGATTAAACAATAGATATATCTCAAGATCATAACTTACTTTAGCCTTAGTAGCTAGGTTAGAACAGAGCTCTAAGAAGTAGTCTAAGAACGGAAAGACTAACTTAGGGCTATAATATATATGAGGAACAATAATATAATAGAAATAATATGCGAATGGAGCTTATATTAATATATATAAGTACCTAGACAAGCACTACTAGTACTAGAGGCTATAGCCTAACGTATAGTCGTAGTACGCTATACATAGTGCGAAATTGCTAGACTTGTTAAACAAGTCCTTAATGCCTGCTAAAAGCAAGTATAGATAGCCAAAGTAGATAATAGTATATATAGCACTATGAAAAAAAGCTTCCCTAACGAAATAACGAAAACGAGTTTTTGGTCAAAACCGCACCAAATCGCGTGCAACCACATCCATTCGAACTGTCCGACTAAGGACATAACGCCCGCCAATTTTCGCTATAGCGCTGTTAGTCGTATAACAGCCCTAGGCATACGAAAGTGCGAAAAATAGCGAGCCTAGCCGCCCTTTTATACCTATAGGCCCCTTATATATAGACTACTAATATAGCTCTATACCCTAATAACCCTGCCCTACCTATAGCTACTAATAATAATAATAACCTTCTAAGCTAGCCCCTAAGTATATACTACTAACCTCTAAGTATAGACTACCTAAGTAATAATATAGAAATAGAAGACTGCTAAATTACCGCTTCTACTACCGCTAAAGAGACTGCTATAAGTACTACAAATATAGTACCTATAGTATATAGCTCTAGTACCCCTTTTACTATTAATGCCCTTATAACTAGCATCTCTCCCTCTACTAACGTCTTTACACCCTTTCTTAAAGGCCTAAGTAGTAGCTAGTATACCCTAGCCCTAACCCCTTTTAGCTAGAAAAACATAAAGAAGCTAGAGAAAAATCAGAGAAAAATATAGGGAAAGAAGGAGGTAATAATAAAGCTACTAAGGCTAGCTATATTACCTTAGTAACTAAGAAAACCGCCTTAGCTACCCTTAGCCCTCTAAAGCTCGCTTTTATACTCTCTGGCCTTCTAGATCGGATAATCAGCCTAGCTAAAGATAGTACTAACTTCTATAGTATAGTAGAAGTAACTACTAAAGCTAGGCAAATCGCCCTTATAGTCCTACTCTAGGACCTACCTAAAGAAGCCCTAGCTATAATAGTAACTCTAGAAGCCTTAAACCAGCCTACTACCCTAATAATACCTAGGCTATAGTACTAGTAATACCCTTAGCAACCTAGCGACTAATAATAACTATAATAACAATAGCCTAGCTATATTTAACCTTAACCTATAGCCCCTACCTAGGCTAATATAGCTAGTAAACTAACAGCTAGTAAGGTAACTAGGCCTAGCCTAGAGTACTAGGTGTTTATCCGACTAAGCCTAACCTAATAATAGATACTTACTAAGTCTATACTAGAGGTAGTATTGTTAAACGTACAAAATAAGCTATAGCGCTCTAACGGTTATAGCTTAGGCAAAACGGATTTCAGTTCTCAAACTACTAGATATATAGCTATATTCTGAGGGTGGACCCACTTTTGTGGATACCGCTGACTAAGCTATATATTCCACTATATAGCCTAGAAATAGCTTTAAAAGGCTTTTCTATTTTTAGATTTATGCCCCACTTTTGTAGAGACAGCCTCCTTAGGCTGTATAAGCGCTAGAAATAGCCTTAAAAGGCTCTTCTACTAGGTCACCTACCTACCCTGTATCTACCCTGCACTACAGGAGCGAAAACAGAACTTATAGGAAAAGTCGTGCGGCTTACCCTGCAGCTTAGGTAGCCGTAAGTCGATTATTTAAAATCGCCAGCTTATTTGGTTTTTCGGGAAGTGGCTATGCACCTACTAAGGCGCTCCTGCCGTGTGGAAGGCAGGAACGGTCCCGGAGGGTATATATAGGGAAGGAAATTGCAAAGCCTTACCTACTGGACTAGAAATCAAATTATACGTTACCTACAACTATAAGCCTTATAGGCCTATAAGACCTACTAAAAGCCGTGATATATAAGCTTAAAGCCCCTATAATATAGCGCTATAGCCTATAACTATACCGTTATATAAGAACTTTTATAGAGGGAATACAGTAAAGGGCCCTACTTTACTATATTAGCACATACCTAGGAAGTGCTATTTAGGCTATATTAACGCTGTTGCTGCCCCTACATACCCTATACGACTACTACTAGTTGGCTATAGTAGTTACAGATCCTTATATAGGATTACCTATTCCAATAGGTTATAAGCCCGGATAGCCTGTAGGATAGTTATCGTTGGAGTCCAATTTCAAAGCGCTACCTCTGCCTATATATATAGGGCTATTTAAGCCTCTTATAGCTAAAAATATAGTACTATATTAGCCCTAAAAAGCTATATATTACATCTTATTGAAGGCTATTTAAGGACCAAAAAGCCTGAAAATCTAGAAGGAGAAATCGCCGAGAAATCTAAGTCCTATAGTATTGATAAGCATTTAGGGCTCTTATATACTTAAGCTAGTATACTTACCTATACTAAAAGACCTTTCTACTTATGGCTGGAAGTAGAAAGGCTAGCGTTTTAGAATTTCTAGCGCTAAAGACCTATATTTCCCTACTATAGAGCCCTTTCTATAGATATATCTATAGGCGGTAGTTAAGTCCCTATGTCGAAGTCTCTAGCCCTTAGAGCCTAGTTTAGAATTTCTACTAGAAAGCCCTACTAAGTAGCAAGTAGGCAGCGCTATAAACCTACTAAGCGCTAAGACTAGCCTAGAAAATCACTACTATAATTAGTAAGCGAGCTAATTAGCTTTAGTGAACTAGAAGCTAATTAAGTGCTTTAGCTAGTACTATAAAGTAAATAGTAGCCTATTTACAATGGCGGATCAAGCTAAAGGGAAGGGTATAGTGCCTAAAAGGGCTAGTAACCCAGCTGATCTAGGGTAATCTTCTAGGCCTCTACCACCTATACAAACCCTATCAGAAGATAAGGAAGATAGCAAAGACTATAGCGAGGTTATAGAAGTCCTAAAACAGCATATAAAATCTTATAAGCGAGTGATAGCTAGCCAATCTAGTAATATAAAAACACTACTTTTAAGTCTAAATACCCTAAAAGCCTCTGTTAAGGATAGCGTTAGCGCTATAAAGAATATATCTTCTACTTTAGCTTCTCTAACTAATAGTAGCAATGCTGCTGCTACTGGAAAGACTAGCTATAGTCCAAGATTTAATCCTTTTAGCAGTACTATAGATTTAGATTCTCCTCTACGTCCCCCTAGGAAAGAGCCCCATCTAGGGCCGGCTGTTAATTCAGCTACTAGTAATTTAGACCCCCCTATAGATATAGGGTCTAAGGAAGGCTTTAAGGATACTATTACTAGTAGTATAGTAAAGGAGCTTTCTAAAAAGGCCTATACTATACCGGACGATAGTCAGCTTAGCAGGGAAAGCAATTTTGAATAGTAGATTCAGGCTTTAAGTATAGTGCTAAGAGCGTTAGGGATATCTAATTTTTTAAAAAACCCAGATATATCTAACACTTATAGCGACTCTAATCAAGCTGTTCTTTTAATGCTTCTACACAATAGCTTATCTAGTAGCTCTAGGGCTGCTATATCGTAGATTTATATACCTTCTAAGGACTTTAAGCTGTTTGTTAGGCAGTATAGCCGACCTATAGAGTCTAAAAAGGAGGACGTCTATAACGAATTCCATGCCCTTACTTTTAGTACCTATAGAAAAGGCTTATTAGCTTTTAACGCTGAATTTAACGGCTATCTTGCTAAGCTTACCATAGCTAAAATAGATATAGATTTCTCTTTAATACTAAATCAGTATTTTAAGGCTCTAGAATCTAAGTTTCCTAGCTGGGTATCACGCCAAAAGAGCTCTATAAGACAGGCTAGAATGCTAGGCCTTATAGCCTCTAGCCTTAATATAGAATATCTAATGGCTAATATTTTAGAAGAATCTAGGAACCCGGCTACAGAGGCGTATAGAGCAGCTTACATAGCTAATAGCTCTAATTCAACCCCTAATTCAAATTCTAACCCTAGTAAGAAGGGTAAAAATAAGAAAAAAGGTAAGAAGAAGGCTAGTTATAATATTAAAGGGCAGAATTATAGTACTAAAAGTGCTGAACAAGCCTCCTTTATACTAGGGTCCTATAACCTAGCTATAGAAGAAGAAGAGGAATCCGACTCTAGTTCCAATTCTAGTTCTTCTAGCGATTCTAATACCCAATTAGCACAGCTATTAGCGTTAAAAGGGTATAAGAAGCGTAAGGACTTTAAAGGAAAAGGCCTTAAAACCTCTTCTAATAAGGCAAAATATAAAGATAATAAGCCTAGAAGACGCCCTAGAGACCCCGCTCTTTATAATAGTTGGCTATACAATACAGGATCTACAGACCATATTAGTAATAGTAAAGAGCGGTTTACTACCTTTACGCCTAACACAGGCCAGTTACGCCCTATTAACACTGGAAATGGCCCTATAAGCCCGGCTAGTATAGGCTCTATTACACTAGAAGTATTATCTAGAAAGGCCCCCCCTACCTATACTAAATTAGTATTAGATAACGTTTTATACCTACCTAATATTAATATAAATATTATTAGCAGGGTTAGGCACTATGATTCTAGAGGTTGCCTTATAAAGGAAACCCTTTATAGGGGTGATAGACGCTATATAGCTACACTAGACTTTAAAAAATCAGGATTTTTTCTTGACGTTAAAGGCAGCTCTAAGCCTATATTACATGCAAATTTTGCTTTTCCTTGAGGCCTTACTAGTTATAATACTACTAAAAGTATAGAGCCGCAGCGTAATAAGAGAGTAGTGGAAATTCCTTCTAATTCTATTAGAAAGGAAGACTATATACCTATTATAGAGGATGCTATAGTATCCGAAGCTATAGAGCCTAAAAAGCGCTATAAGCTAAGGAACTCTCCGGCTAAGGGCACTACTTTAGAAGGTATAGGACCTTCTTTAAGGGGGAAAAGGCCCCGTAGGCCTATAGAGCCCTTAGCCACTACCCAGGCCCCCTATCAAAGTCCTAGTAAGACTAGGGAGCCTAAGCCCTTAACTGGCACTGGAGACCTGCCCTATATGCTAAGAGAGCCAGTTATAGATGGGAATAAAGTAGTAGAAAAGGCTATATCTAGCCCTACTTTAAAGGAGCCTAATATAGGTTAGCGAGATTACTATAATCTACTTAATTTAGCTAAATTGTGGCACGTTAGGCTAGGCCATATAGGCCTGCGTCTTTTGAAAAAGACCTCTAGTATTACTAAAGGGCTGCCTAATTTTGATAAAATAAAGGAAGCTGATTTTCACTGCTCTAGCTATGATCGAGGGAAAGCAGTAAGAAGGGTTAGTAAGGCTTGAATACCTGACCTACCTAGGGTCTTAGACTTAATAGAGGGCGATACTGTTAAAATTAGGCCTAGGCCTTATAACAGAAACCCTATAGTCTTACTTCTAGTTGACTGTAAAAGTAGGTATAGGTGGGTTTTTAACCTACCTAATAAATCAGGCCCTATAGTAGCTAACGCTATTAAGGGCTTTTTTAGGGGCCTAAGGAATTGATTTAGTAGATATCCTACTAAATTCCACTTTGACGGAGGCACTGAAATGACTGATTTATTAACTACTTGGTTGGCTAAAAGGGGTATTAAATTTAGCACTTCTACCCCCTATATCCACAAGTAGAACAGCTTAGTAGAACGATCAGTTAGATTTATACTAGACTATATAAGGTGTACTATTCTTAGTAGCGCTTTACCCCAGTATTTATAGTGCTTTATACTAGAGGCTATAGTAGAATTAGTTAATAGTACAGCTATAACTTATAAGGAAACCACTCCTTTCCAGGCGTTATTTGACGAGCTAGAGCCTGGTATTCCACATATACCTAACCTAGAGCGCTTTAGGGCTATAGGCGCTAGAGGAGAGGCTATTATACCTCTAGAAAAACAGTCTAAATTGTTAAAATTTACCTCTAGAACGGAAGAGTGTAAATTACTAGTAGTATTAGGTACTAAGACCTACCTAGTATATATACCGTCTAGAAGAGCAGTACTTAAAACCTCTACTATTAAGTTTATAGAGGATAATACAGTACTAAGTCAGCCTACTAATAATACGGCTTTAGAGGGGGAATTAGTAGACCTAGACCTAGATTTAAAGGGGGCTGTCAGCCCGGACCCTTCTAATCTTAATACTAAAAAGCCTATTAGTATAGAAATAGGACCTAGTAAGCTAGAACCCTACGAATCTTCTTCCAATAGTGAATTAGATGAACCCTCACCGGATAAGCCTATAAATCCGGTTATAGTAGAGTCTACTAGGCCTACTATATCTATTAGAAAGCCTGAATTACCAGAGGCGTTTCCCTAAACTATAGAGCCTATTTTTACACCTAAGCCTATAGAAGTTATAGCGCCTAATCAGCCTATAACAAACGAACCTCTTGATAATAGTAATCTTATTTTAGAGGGGGATAAAATGCAGCTCGATTACTATAAGCTTTTAGCTAAGACTAGTAGCTATATACTGTCTTTTGTCTATAAGGCTCGAAAAAGGGTAATATCTAAGGATAGAACGCCTACTACTTATAAGCAAGTCTTAAAACAACCTAGAGATAAGCGTAGTAAGTGGTTAGAGGCTATTACCAAGGAATTTATCCAGTTATTAGAGCTAGGGGTTTTTAAATTCCTACCTAGGAGTCTATTACCTTCTAACTATAAGCTTATTACCTGTCGAAACGTTCTTAAGGTTAAAAAGGATGCTAAAAACAGGCCTATTAAGTATAAATCTCGGTTAGTAGCTAGGGGCTTTATACAGGTAGAAGGCCTAGATTATACTATAACCTACGCCTCTACTAGTATACCACCTACTTAGCGTATACTTCTAGCTATAGGTACTGTTCTAGACTAGGAAATAGAATAAGCTGACTTTATAGGGGCATTTCTTAGTAGCGGTCTTAGAGAAGAAATATATATAGAAATCCCTAAAGGACTATTAGACCTAGCGGCTTCTAATAAGGCTATTTATAAGCCCTTACTGAAATACGGCTATAATCCTTCTACTCCTAATATTATTAAACTATCTAAAGCGTTATACAGTCTGAAACAAAGCCCTAGAGAGTAGCAAGATAAGCTTAAAATCTTACTTAAGAGCCTAGGCTATCTCCCTCTTATTTCAGATCTAGGGGTCTTTTATAATACTAAAACCTGCCACTTTATCGTTACCTATATAGATAACTATCTATTTATAGGGCCTGATATAGGCTATATAACTGATTTAAAGAAACGGCTTAATAAGGTCTATGCTATAGAAGACTTAGGGCCTGCCGCCTATTTCCTAGGCATGCAGATTATAAGGGATAGACCTAATAGGCGCCTATAGCTTAACCAGTTACAGTATATAGAAGAGGCGGTTAGCCGCTTTAACTTAGCCGATTCTAAGCTTATATCTATTCCCTTATAGCCGGGGCTAGTAAGTCAACTTCAACTAGAGGAAGATATTGCTAGCCACCTCTGTAATTCTATGGAAATTAAGCTCTATCAAAGCCTAGTAGGAACAGCTATATATATAATGCTCCTTACTAGGGTAGATATTAGCTTTACCGTACAGTAGCTCTTTAGGTCTTTAAATAGACCTACAAAATCACACTTAAACGCTACTAAAAATCTTTTTAAGTATCTTAATAGTACTAAAGACTATAGCATCTGTTTTAGTTATAACGGAAATACAGTAGCTGATCTAGGGCCTAAGCTTAGTAATAGTAGTAATATAACTACTAAGCTTAGTAGAGACTTTCACTCTAAGGAAGGGCCTAGGCCCCTAACTACTACCTCTACTACTATAGTAGATTCTAGAAATAGTAAAGGTAGTAGCCGGACTTCTATAATTAATAGTAGTCTAGTCCCTATAGGCTTTAGTGATTCTGATTTTGCAGGGGATAAGGCTACTAGTAAATCCACCTACGGCTATCTATATAAGTTAGCCAGTAGGCCTATTAGCTGGAAAACGAAAAGAGCTACTACTATTGCTCTCTCTACCCTAGAAGCTGAAACTAATGGACTTACAGAGGCTATACGCGAAGTACAGTGGATTATAGGGCTATTTTCTGAACTTCACAGACCTATAGACTACCCTATTACTCTCTATAGAGATAATCAGGGCTCTATAACGGTGGCTAATGACCTAGCGCTATATGCTAGAACTAAGTATACCCTGCTGAAATTCCGGTATATTAGAGAGCAGGTTAAGGCTAAAATAGTTACTATTATATATCTTTATACTAAGTATATGCCGGCTAACGGACTTACTAAAGCCCTACCAGTTAGTGGCTTTCAGTCTTTTATTAGGCTTTTAGGCCTTTAACCTAAGGGAGCTTTTTACTAAGCTACCCTTTACCCCTATATATATACTCTATACTATATATATAGAAGGCCTGGCTTAGCCTAATTAGCTTATAAGACCAGTCAATAGTACCGGCTACTTTATAGCCCTCTGGAATCACCTAATTCCTCTATATAGCCTTAAAAGGCTTATAAGGTCCTAGCTACTGTAGTACAGTTCTATAGGCGCCCTTGTGCTGGCATTAGCTCCCTGTGGCGTTAGGGAGGCCTATATTACTCTAGCTACGTCTAGAAGTACTCTAGTATATAGTATAGCTATATTTGGAAAATATAGGCTCCGGCTATTACTAGTAGTATACTTTCCTTTAGAGGGGGATTCTCTATGTGACTACCTGTTATTTCCTTATTAGAACTTGCTGAAAGAACGGAGTAAAAAAGGGCATAAAATTTAAAACCATGCTAAAAATTGTTTTCTCTATAAGAGGATAAAGGCGTTTATAAGCCCTTTACTCCTTCTATACTCTAGTACGTCTATCAGTCGCTAGGGTATAGAATATTTAGATATTATATATTACTATACGCTTTAAAGCTATAGTACCTATACCTTTAAATAGGTTATAGGTTTTATTTTAACATCATATATATTCTTACTTCTTTCTATATATAGTAGGGGTTTATCCTATATATATATAAGGGCATAACCCCTTTGTCTAACGGAATAGTTTTGCTCTTATGTTCTTATTTCTTAGGATTCTTCTATTCTTTACCTATATATAGCTTTCTAAGGCTTATAAAGGAACAGAAGAATAGAGGGGGTGTTAAACGTATAAAATAAGCTATAGCGCTCTAACGGTTATAGCTTAGGCAAAACGGATTTCAGTTCTTGAACTACTAGATATATAGCTATATTCTCAGGGTGGACCCACTTTTGTGGATACCGCTGACTAAGCTATATATTCCACTATATAGCCTTGAAATAGCTTTAAAAGGCTTTTCTATTTTTAGATTTATGCCCTACTTTTATGGAGACAGCCTTGTTAGGCTGTATAAGCGCTAGAAATAGCCTTAAAAGGCTCTTCTACTAGGTCACCTACCTACCCTATACCTACCCTGCACCACAGGAGCGAAAACAGAACTTATAGGAAAAGTCATGCGGCTTACCCTGTAGCTTAGGTGGCCGTAAGTCGATTATTTAAAATCGCCAGCTTATTTGGTTTTTCGGGAAGTGGCCATGCACCTACTAAGGCGCTCCTGCCGTATAGAAGGCAGGAACGGTCCCGGAGGGTATATGTAGGGAAGGAAATTGCGAAGCCTTACCTACTGGACTAGAAATCAAATTATACGTTACCTACAACTATAAGCCTTATAGGCCTATAAGACCCACTGAAAGCCGTGATATATAAGCTTAAAGCCCCTATAATATAGCGCTATAGCCTATAACTATACCGTTATATAAGGACTTTTATAGAGGGAATACAGTAAAGGGCCCTACTTTACTATATTAGCACATACCTAGGAAGTGCTATTTAGGCCATATCAACGCTGTTGCTGCCCCTACGTACCCTATACGACTACTACTAGTAGGCTATAGTGGTTACAGATCCTTATATAGGATTACCCATTCCAATAAGTATAAGCTATCTAATAAGTATCTAGCCTAGTAGTTTAGAGGGTTAGGACCTTTCCTAACAGTAATCTACTTCTTATTATAGAAAACATAGAGATAAAGAGGAGCCTAGAGAATAATACTATTTAGATTATAATGGCCTTTGTCAAAAAGGCCTCCTTATATACCATAACCTAGGCAATAGCGGTTAAAGGCCTTATAGTCTATAACTAGGTTATAGAGAAAGGCCTACTAAAAAAGGCTTAAAAACAGTACTCTATAGTAGTTAAAGCAAAGGTCTAGCACCCTTAAAGGCCAGAATAGACTAGGGTTAAGATACTAATAGCCTTCTCCTCCCTAAAGGTAGCCTAAAAGGCCTGTAAAAAGGGGTCTTTTAGAGCTACTAAGCCCTAAAAGCAGAACCCTAGATCGATAAGGCTAAGCCTATCTAGTACCTAAGGTACTAGAAATAGGGCTATAGGGCTAAAGTATGCCAGAGTAAAGAGAAGATCTACTATAACTGTAGTACTAATAGCTATACTACGTTAGAAGCCCCTACCTACTCTAGGGCACTACGCTGCTGCAACTGCTACCAAGCCTACTACGCCTGCTTAGAGGTCTGCCCTTACCTAAAAGAGGTATAGGCATAGGCTAAGAGATACCTATGTTCTAGGCCTAAAGCCTTTAACGTTAACCAACTGCCCCCTCTTTAATAGTAATAACAATAACAGTAATAACAATAATAGTAATAATAATAATAATAGTAATAACAATAATAGTAGTAATACTACCCTTAACAAGCCCCCCTATAAGAGGAGGGGAAGGAAGGCTATACTATAGTCTTAGGAAAGAGATAGAGGGGCTAGCTAGTAGTAGTAAGGGGGCTAACCCCTAGCTAGAGTATAATCACTAGCTGCTTAAGTTAACTAAGTAGCTAAACCCCCTCCAACCTCCCCTCCTCCTCCTCTTCTATAACAGCTATAAGCCCTAAAGAAGCTACTAGATCTACTAGAACCCTAGAACCTATAACTGCCTCTAGAGCCCCTAGAGCACCTGGAACCCTAAAATCTAGACCTAGACTAGACCTAGAACTAGATATTAGACTAGCTAACGCCCCTACTATATAATAACCACTGCCTACTATATAGCTAGAAGAGATAGAGATATAAGGATATACCTCTAGAACGTATAGGGCTTAAAGGAGGTACAGAAAGTACTACTCTCTATAGTAACAGAAGAAATACTTACTATATAAGAGCCCTAGATTAATAGACAGGCCTAATACTCTACCTTCTACTCTAGATCCGCCCCCTACTACCCCGTTTTCACCTCTAACAGAAAGGCTGCCCTTTATATCTATAAATCACTCCTACTTATAACCTAGACCTATAGTTCTAGCCTAGACTAGGCTAGGGCTATAATATAGACTAAGAACAGCCCCTTTACAGTCTAGTCCCTATATAACAACCCCTAGCCCTAAACCGGCCTACCCCCCCTTATAGAAGAAATAAAAGGGAAACTTAATACCTACCTAGGCCTCTACCTACTAGCTAGGGACCTTAACCTTTACCACCCTTTATAGGACTAATATAACCGATTTAGCCCTAAGTTAAAGGACCTACTACTATTAGTAGCAGAATAGGGACTTACCCTCTATACCCCCTTTAGGGCTATAACTAGGGCACTATAAGAGGGATAAGCTAGTAGGGCCTCTACTATTAACTACTTCTAGCTTAGTAGCAGCCTTACCTGCTCCTATACTAGCCTAGATACCTACTTACGATTAGACTACCACCCCTAAGTCCTAGATATTAACCTAGAGGCTATAGAAACTGTGACGGAACATGGTGACGGTCATGGAGTGACCTATCTGGGACTGGGGCTCTCTATGCTTAGACATCCTGACAAGCTGCTTGTTAGGCTTAGAGACGCCTATATAAGGAGTGGCAGGTCCTGTAGTAAGAAGGAGAAGAATAGGCACATTCACTTCTTTATATCCATTACCTACTCTTTATATAACAGTTATAAGCCCGGCGCTAGTATTATTAACTTGACCAACTGCGCATAATACGTAATAAGCCTTCCTATTATTATTACTACTCTATTATCCTCCCTTTAACTTCCTGCTTAAGATATCAACAACCCTAAATTCAGCATATTCGACGTCTGTTATCCTAAAAGGCCTGTCAATATAGACAGCTTGGCGTCTCAACGTATAGACACTAGTGTTAGCCCTTGGAATTTAGGAAGATATTAATCTAGACTCGACATCTACTCTAGCAGACGTAGAAATTCTTGACCTAGGACAGGAAGAATAGGCTTATCAAGCTAATTCTAAGTAGGCAGCCTAGTATAACAAGGCTATTGTATATTATCAAGAGAAAATTCAACTTCTTAGTACGTCGACTTAGGACATAGCCTTAGTACCTCCTCTACTAGTTTAGCCGACCCTTATTACCCTATATGATTTAGAAGAAGCGTATAGGACTTACCTCCTAATATAATAGTCTAAGAGGGCTACTACTAAGCTAAAGGAGGTAAATTACCTAAAGTTTCTAAACTAGATTCTTTAGTCTATAGATTACAACGTTAAGGAGATAGCTATTCGGTTATGTTAGTTATTAAAGTAGGGATAAGGGTTAGAATAGTACTAGAATCTTCGGCCTTTTATATAAGCTCTAAAAAAAGACAATGCTCCGTTAGACTCAGCAGAGAAAGTCTGGATCGAATCTTAATATAAGGCGGTACTTAGACAGGCTAAGAATAGCCAAACCGGGCTGATCCGCTAGCATAAGGACTAGCAGAAATTTTACCGGGTTATGCTAATCAAGAGGATTCTGGCTATTATAGGCGTTACTGCTGTTAGAAGAGTTCTTTAAGCCCTAGTAGTAAGGCTAACTCTATAATAGGCTAACAGTTAGCTCCAACAGATCGTTCTGGCCGAAGCAACTGGCTAAGCAAGTCTACTTATACTAGAGATTATTAATAGGACCCTTCTCGGCCTTATAACGGAATCTCAGCAGTAACGAGCCTATAGAAATCCGGCTAGAGTATACTCTACCTTTGCTTAACTTTCTAACAACGAGAACCCGCCGCCTACTCTATACTCTAATTAAGAAAGAGGCTAAGGATAGCCTTAAGGACGGTATACCTAGGGTAGTTAGGGTGGAAATCGTTAAGGATCCTAAAACAGGGGCTACCAATACCCTTGTCTACCTCTTCCTTATACCTACCTCTAGAAACCTAAAGATTGTAGGAGAGTTGAGCTATTGTACGTAGGATCTATAAAACAAAGAATTACTTTATCTATAGAGGAGTAACAATCTATTTGAAATCTCGTCTATTAGGATCCCTGGTAGGCCGACCTCTATATAACCCTAGAATTAAAAGGATGGTTAAAGGGCAAGGGGCTAGATACAAAGAAGCTGCAGGTTCTAAAGTCCTTTAGTACTTAAGGATAGGATCGTCAGCCGGATAAAGTTTTTAGGAGTTCTTAGTTATTACCTTAGCTTGAAAATCAGAGTTAGAATTTTTCCAATATACCTCTCTTCGACCCTACTCTATTTACCGCTACCCTAGGTACAGTATATAGGGTATTTAGCACTTAGAACCCTACTTATTATCCTCTCTTAGACAGTATCCTCCTAGATAACTATATAGCAGTTTATATAGTTAACCGTAAAGATCTACTTAACTATAGGACATTTAAGCCGTCTACCCCTAATACCGTTGTAGGGGTAGGCTCAACGACGTTGCCCATTTCTAGAATAGGACGCCGGACTTTAAGAAAGATTTTTCAGGATAATAAGGGCAATAAGATAGTAGACTTGATTCTTTAGAACATGGTTATTATAGAGGGATTTCATACTAATATTATGTCGGCCATGCTTCTACGCTAAAAGGGAATCTAGCTATTAGGGGCTGACAATACCCTAAGAGTTAGAGACATAGTAAGCTCGGTTGTTCTTATAACGCTATATGAAAAGTTCAACTTAATAGTACTTAAATATAAGCCGCTTGCCTCCTATATAGTCTTAAAACCCCTTTTAACAAGTAACAATAGCATTATAATAATGATAGCTTAGAAACGAGTAAAATAAAGAGGATGGAAAAGGATGTATAAACTATATAGGGCTTATATAGATCCTAAAGAGCTGTAGCACTTAAGGACAGGATACCTAGGTCCTAAGGCACTACAATTGTTAGTAAACTATACTTAGGGTATGAATTTGTTATAGCCTAACAACGGTAATCTGACTAGGATACTACGGCTTAAGTGCTTAGTATATACCTAGTTATATATAATAAAAGTGGTGTCTAGGAGGGAGTTAAGCGGAAAATCCGCTAGACCGTTTTACAGGATTGCCTAGGATCTTTTCGAATTCTCCTAGAGATATATAGGCTATAATAGGATTCTCTTTATAGTAGATAAGTTCAGTAGGAAGGTATAGGCCTTCTAGATAAGAGGTAAAGGATAAGAAAACCTTCTTTAGGTCCTTAAGAGGTTCGACGCCTAGACTAGGTAATAGTATAGGTTATCTATTTGTTTCTTCTGCTATAACGGTAAGATATTAGTTATATCTTCTTAAGGAAAAACCAAGTATGAGAAATAGGCAGATTGTAAAGGAATTAGCTTGGAAATCCTACTGTTATATATATATAGCCCGATAGGACTTGTCGAAAGAAACAGGAAGACTATCGTTAACAAGTCAATAGCGATATAGTTAGGGGTGTGTCTTCCTAAGGATCTATAGCCTAAGACTGTAGAGGCTACGGTATATCTTTATAACTTGTCTCCTAGACTTAGAGATAATCCGAGATCCCTAAACGAGAAGCTTCTATTATGGTTTTAGAACTATTTTCGCTTTTATAACCCGGCTATTATCCATAAAGCTACGATTGATCTAAGGCCTTAGCTTAGTAGCCTTTATATATACGGATATACCGGTTATCCTCTTAAGAAGGACAGAGAGAAGGATATACTTTAGAGACTTTATAAGATTCGACCTTAAGCTTATATTAACTATCTCATAGGTTATATCGCCACCATGTTATATAGGATATAGGTCCTAAAGCTTAATAGGGTAATTACTACCCGGAATGTTCAGTTTAATAAAACAGTTTTCTATATAGGAAGGGAGGTGGAATCTAAGGCTTAGGCTATCCCTATCTTAAAAGAACTAGCAGACTAGCTGGACAAGCTAGTAGAGGAACTTAAGTTTAACATTATCCTTAAGATAATATGGAATCTAGATCTTACAGGTCCTGTTAGGCTAATAGCTGCTAAAGAGAATAAGGAAAAGCTCTTAGCTATAGAGCTGGAAGAGCGTCGGTTAGATGCCGTTACTAGCTAGGATAAGGCATATACCAACATTATAACCAGACTATTTACCCTAGAGCAAATACCTAAGCCTGGAATACTAAATCTAGATTATACTAGGATTAACGGCTATAGTAATAGAGCAGACTCTCCTTAGAGCGTAACTAGAGGAGGAATATAGTCTAAGGGCAAGGCGCATTACTATAGACCGTCGGAAGGATTTAAAGCTAGGGCAGGTGTTATAACCTACTAGCACGCTAACGATAAGACGATAGACAGACTATTAGTCGGAGAACCGGACTCTAAAGCCGGGATCTCAGGGGTATATACTAGTAATACGCAAGTACTAGGCAACCTAGCCCCTTAAAAACAAGGTCGGCCCTATAGTAGTAGGAATCGGGTATTTATAGTAGAGCTAGGCCGATATAACCTTCGTCAGTATAATGCCGCACTTAAGAATATCTTTAGTATTCTTAATATAGAGAGAATAGCAGCATTATCGCCACTACTTGTTTTCATAGCCGACTACTTTCCTAATCAGCTAGTAGCCAGCTATAAAAGGGAGTTTAAAACAGTGTATACTATAGTAGCAGGTGCTGTTCAATATCAGAAACGCCTGATAAAGCGAAAAGAGAAGCGAGAGTTGCGGAAAAGGGACTTGCCAAAGGGCCCTTAGGATAAGAAAGAGTTTGTCCTAGGGAAATAGCATAAATTAGAAATGCCGCCAGAGCCTAGGACTTAGAGTAAAGCTATAAAGTCACCTTTTAAGAAGATATAGAAGTCTATAGCTCAGGCTAAGATTAATTAGCTATAAAAGCTACAGACCTACAAGAAAATTCCGAAGGATTAGTACAGGATACAGCCTCTCCTACTTAAATAGGTACTAAAGTACAAGCTTGATCCAGATAGGATGGTTATTAGGCTAAAGGTAAGGATTTACATCTAAGGAGATCTTTAATATCTAGAGTTAGTCGAGTTAACTTATATAGTAATATTAGCTGCTAAGTCCCTTAGAGTAAGTATAGCCTTGGCAGTGTGTTTTGATCTAGAGATCGACTTATAGGACGTTATAAACGCCTTCTATAACGTACTTTAGGAGTTGTTTAGCTAGGGCCTAGTAATCTGCAATCTTCTAAAAGGGTTTAAGGAGCCAGGACTTCTTACTTAGGTCGATAGGGCTCTATATAGGCTTTAAGACTCTCCTCTCCTCTAGTATCTCGAATTCTTAGGCTTTCTTAAAAATCTTAGACTTTAGAAGTCTAAGAAGGAGCTGTATCTATTTTATAATATAGATAGACGCATCCTTTTGATATTCTATATAGATAACGTAATGCTTCTCTATCATCGTTAGTATTAGGACTATACTATAGACCTAAAGGCGAAACTACTAGGTAAATATAAAGTAAAGATTTAGCCTAAGGCAGAATAGTTTCTCGGTATTTGGATTATAAAGGATAGAGTTAACCGTACAATCATGCTAGTTTACAATACATATATTAAGAAGGCGGCTAAGAAGTATAGGCTGGATAGATCTGCTGTTATCCCCCCTATACTACTCCTAACAGTCGGACTCGGCAAAAATAAGGGCCAGGCTACTAAGAAGGAGGTAAAGCTTATATAAGAACTAGTAGGGACGATACTATATACGGCAATTATAGTCCGTCTAGATATAGCCTTTACTGTATCTTATCTTTCCTGCTTCTTAACAAACCTATTAGCCTGATATATCGAGGCTGTTAGGTAGACGATCCGGTATCTATATTATATAAGGTTTCTTAGGATTATATATGGTAGCTACTCTAGTTAGGCCTATATACTTTATATTGCTAGTAACACCTCCTTTACAGACGACTTAGACTTACGACGATCGTCTTAAGGTTATACGATTATAATGTTTAGGGGACTTGTCTAGTAGAATGCGTCTTATTAAGCTATAGTTACTATATCGACGATAGAAACGGAGCTTTATAGTCTCTCCCTGGCTGTGAAGGAGGCTATAGGGATAAAAAGATTCCTTAAGGACCTAACAGTTAAACTGTCAGTTCTATGGCGGATTTTCTGCAATAATACTCAGACTATTAGGCTAGTAGTTAATAAAGAGGAGCGTATAGCAACAGCGCTCCGTCATATTAATATTCAGAATATATAGCTTAAATAAGAGCATAGTAAGGGTAGCTTTATAGTATCCTATATTAAGATAGCTAATATACTAGCCGACGGCCTAACAAAGAATTTGTTAAGGGCAAAGTTCAAGCACTTCCGGGCTATGCTGAATCTAAGGAATATATTACGGATCATAGCTGATAATCAAAGAAGGGGGAATTCAATTACTGGCGGACAACTATCTAGTCCGCCGTAAAACTCATAAAAGAAGCCTATTATAGGGCGCTATAGCGCTTAACAGCCTTTTCTAACGCGCCGACAGCCCGATCAATCTTAGCCAGCGCCTGTAACATAGCCGACATATCTATATAATTCTTATTAAGATAACGTAGTATTAACCGCAGAAGAGCCCCGATATATCTACCAATTCCTTATCTAAGGCGCTAAGTAAACTTAGCGCTGCTTATACTTAGGAACGCTGCTTATATAAAAGGATTGTTAGCCAGAGACTCGATCGACTAATAAAGAGGCGAAAACATATGTCCTAGTCCGATAGACAGGGATAGGGACGGGCATAGGGGCAGAGATAATTCGCAAGATGCTTTTCGCTTATAAGGTAGATCTTCAAATTTCAGCTCCTTACGGAACGCCTAGGGCAGACGCAAAGGAGTAGGTAGAGCGGGTAATATAGGCATTAGCCTACATAGCAATAATCCGGATAATAGGTTAAGGATAGTATATAACATTTTCGAAATAGTAGTAGCCTTGCCTGCTATTACCTCCTAGATACAACTGTTAGTCTAAGTATTGAATTTTGAAATGGACAGACGTACTTTACCGGCCTCTGTATTTTTCTTTTTCAAGTCCTAAAGGACCTAGGCAGTCTTCTTAGCCTTAACCGACCTATAATATACGCAGTTAGCTTTATAGTAAAATTGTTAGGCCTAGACGGACTTATATAGGACAATAGTAGTAAGACGTAGTCTATATTAGAAGATAGTAGTAACAGCAGCCGCTAGTATCGTTATACTAAGAAAAGCATTCTCCTATAGTATATCCTTTTAACAGCGACCGGACATAGGGCTTATAAGATAGCAGATAAAGAGGGCCCGGAGGGCTAGATTTTTCAGATCAAAGCGTCTTTGCTTAACTGGAAGTCTAGCCTATAATCTTCTTAGGGCAGCCTGGTATCTTAGAAGCAGGAGTTTCCAGCGTAGGTGCCAGGATAGGGCTTAACAGCGCATCGTTACTAACTCTCTCGACATCTAAGGACATAACATAGCTACTAGCGTTATTAGCAAGCCGATAACAGCTAGAACGGAGCTAAGTAAAGTTTAAGGTCAGATCCTAGAGCTGTTTTTACAGGGACACCCGCGATCTCAGCTTTAGGGGAACACCATTATCTAGCTGTAGGACGCTATAGCTAGTAATAGTAATAATTAGGAAGACTTACTACTCCTTACTTAGATATAGTAATAAAAAAAAAAAAAAGAGCTAGGCGAAAACAGGGGCAGGCTTACGAGAAAACTTCACCTTAAAAAGGTAGTTATAAGGAAGAGAAAAGGAATAGGGCCAGGGGAATTCTCTATGCTCTACTTATACCTGAAAAGAGTAGGCCTGCGGTAAGCTCTAGAGAAAAGAGGAAAGAGCAGGTTGACCTTACCGTCGCTATAGTAACTTACGGCGGTAAGGTTGACAATCAAGCATACTTACCTTCTTTTAGAAAGAAGGCTACCTATATAGCCAGCAAAAGGGCAGTAGGTAAGGCTACTTAGGATAAAAACTGGTCTTATAACTTATAAATAGGAAAGAGAAGGTAGTAACAGCAAGTAGGCTGGCAAGAGTGTTGTCAACCTAGCGAAGATTTCGCTAGCGAGGTATTTGCTAGGTGCCTATACTAGGCTTAAGCATATCGCTATCTCAATATGCTTAAGGGGGTATAGGAGTTGTGGTTACCATAATCCTACGTTCTATAGGTCAGACTCCCTATAGGATGGCAAATCTAAGGGGGTATATAACGGAATATAGTAACAGTTATAGAGTAACCTATCTAGGACTAGGGCTCTCTATGCTTAGACATCCTAACAAGCTGCTTGTCAGGCTTAGAGACGCCTATATAAGGAGTGGCAGGTCCCGTAGTAAGAAGGAGAAGAACAGGCACATTCACTTCTTCATATCCATCACCTGCTCTTTACGTGACAGAAACCCTACTACTACCTCTCTAATTCTAGTAAAAGAAGATAGATAAGGAGGAGGTAGTATAGAAGGCCAGCTCCCTAATATATAATATAGGGGGCTATAGATACCTATCTCGCCTCTCTAACCTAGCTAAGCTATAGGAGGCCTTTAGACAACTATTAGGAGAACTCTAACGTATTACTAAGGCTATAACCCCTAAAAGGGCCTTAGTAACCACTAAAAAGAAGAGAGCCTTCTAGTAGAATAACAATACCTACTAAGCAGTCTAGAAGAGGAAGAGGGCAGTGAGATAACTCTAGCGTTCCCCTAACAACTAAGCCCTCCTAAACACCTATAAGTCAGCTTAGAAGAAATAAATAAAGGCTATAAGAGAAAGTACAAGGAAAACCTAGAGGGCCTTTCTATAGAAAGCGAGAAAAAAGCTAGAAAGGCTCTGGTAACTAGAAAGATAGGCTAGGCTATAAAGTACTACTATACTACTACCCCCTAAGCTACTAACCCTTAGGTAAGCTAGTACCTTCTAGGAGAAGATAAAGGCCTTTTTAATACGCTTCTTCCCCCCCTCCCCCTAAGAGGAAAGCCTAGAAGAGCCTCTAATAGGACCTAGGCTACTAGTTAGCTGGACAGTTAAACCAGATGATATAGAGGAAGCTGTTAAAACAATAAAACCGTAGAAAGCGCCAGGACTAGATAAACTGCCTATAGGCTTTCTAAAAGCCTATAGAGACCCCTTATATAAGGCCCTTACTATACTAGCCTTAAAATCCTTCCTTTATAGCTTCTACCTATAGAAATATAAGGAGGTAATTACTATTGTCCTTCCTAAGGCAGGAAAACAACTAGATACCTATAATACCCCTAGAGGCTACTGCCCTATAGCCCTGCTAAACTGCATTAGCAAGGTCCTAGAAAAAGTTATAGGGACTAAAATAAGAGATATAGCTAAGGCTTTTAAGCTAATACCAGCAATATAATAGGGCTACTGCCGCTAAAAGTCTACTTAATCGGCTATATACCTTTTTATAGCCTAAGTCTAAAAGGCCTAGAAATATAAGGCTAGGGCCTCCCTCCTATAGCTAGACATATTAGGATATTTCAACAGTATCCCTTATACTAGGCTCCTAGCTATACTAGACTAGCTAGAGCTACCTATCTAGCTACTCTCCTAGCTAAAGGAGTTCCTCTCTTCTAGAACTACCAGCCTTTTATTCGACGGTTAAAGAAGCTAATAAATACTAGTATCTATAGGAGTACCCTAGGGCTTGCTACTCTTACCAATCCTCTTAGTCCTCTACCTCTACCCTCTATATAAAAGACTAGAAAGAAAATACCCTACTATCTCTACTATAGGCTATATAGATAATACTAACCTACTAGCCTTTAGTAGAGAGGCTAGGACAATAGTTAGGTAGTTAGAAGAGGCCTAGAGAGAGTACCTAGACTAGGTAGTAACCGCTAGAGTTACCTTTTCAGTAGTAAAGAGCAAGCTTATATACTTTCCCCTAAGAAGGAGGCCCTAGAACAACCCTATCTACCTAGAACTAGAAGACTCTCCTCCTCTATAACTAGCTTAAGAGGCCCGATTTTTAGAAGTCTAGCTAGACCCTAAGCTTACCTAGAAGGCCTATGCTAGTACCCTATAGTAGAAGCTAAAAACATAGTCCCTAGCTATAACTAGGTTAGCTAGAAAGACCTAGGGACCTGGAATCGAAAAGACCAGGCTACTATATATAGTAGTAATAAGGCTAGTCCTAGCCTACATAGCCTTAGCCTAGCATACCCCTATACCTACTATCCTAAATAGGCTATAAGGTATAACTAGAGGCCTACTAGCAGCTAAAAAAAAAGCCCTAAGGAAGGTTATAGGGGCCTATAAGAGAACGCTAGTCTAAAGCCTCTACTATAAGGCTAATATCCCCCCCCTAGACCTCTACCTTAATACCCTCTTCTTCTCTAGCTAGGCTAGATTAAACAGGGCTATAGAGAAGGAGATAGCTAAATAGAAGGATACTCTATGCTATACCCTTAGGAACAGGACCCCTAGGACTAGCCTCCCCCTAGAAGGGCAAATAAAATAAGAAAGAAAAAGGGAAGCTATAGTATAGTAGTACCGCTAATAACTAGAGAAGGCCATTAACAAGAAACCCCTCTTTACTGCCTAGAAATACCGCTATCTATAGGAGGCCAGAGCCTCTAGCTATAACCCTTATATAGAGAGCCTCTTAGTGAAATCAGCTAAAGCTACCTTCTAGAAGGAAAACCTAGCTAAGGCCGTTAAAGAGGCCTTCTAGAAACGCTACTACAGCCTCTCTAAAGCTAAGAGCTCGCTACTAATATAGGCCTATATAAGGAAGATAGGCCTAAAGAGCTTCCTATATACCTATAAGGTACCTAGGATAGACAGCCCCCTCTACTGCTACTACCTAGCTATAGAAGACGTTCGACATATATTCGACGGTTACCCAGCCTACCCTTTAGCCTCCTTTAAGAAGAGGGAGAGAGGGGATATAAACAGCCTCCTTTATAGACTTGAAAAAGGGGGCAGTAGCGCTATACGCCCCCTAGTCCGCCATATCGCTACTAGACTGCTAGAATATACCGTTGCTTAGAGGCTAGGAGCGGTCTAGCCTATACCCCTTTAGGCAGTATGTTTTCATACTCCTAAAGGGGCGGTATCTACCTTAGTAAAGATTAGCCCACCCCCTACCACACCCCTATTTCCTATATATGGTTATAGGTTTTTCACCCGTTATACGGTTTTCCTATAGCACTAGCCTAGCCTACCTAGATATCCCCTACGGGGATTAGATAGCGTAATAGAATCTATCTATATATAGCACTATATAGGCTATAAACTTTATATATATTAGCAATATTAATAACAAGGATAATAAGAGTAAGACACTTACTCTTTAGTTTATATATATAAGCGTGTAATAACCTTTTACAAGGCTTAGTGCAATTTAATATACTATGTATATAGTGGCTAGAGCGGACAATAGAGTTGTCTAAGCTGTCGCTAGACGACGAGCTTGCCGTTACTGCTGCCAGTATTGCTACTAGCAGTGCAGGCGTATATACAGCGGCGCGCAGCGCTATACGCCATATATATGCAGCTACTACTGCCGCCTTCTTTATGGCTGGCAACGTAGGTAGAGAGTACTTGGCAGGCATAGAGATATATACTTTATATATAGCGACTTCTGCCTTATATACCGCCGCCGCCTCTACCTTCTCCTTATACTAATATATAGCAGCCTGCTTAAGCAGGACATACGTATGTACGATTAGCCCCTTGAAATCAAGGGGCGTAGAGTTAACATTAGTATGGCCGTCTATAGACTTAGGCTGTATAACAAGTATAGCCGCGTCTATAGCGTCAGGATTATCGCTATTATTATTATTATTATTATTATTATTATCGCTATTGTCGCTACCTACTATGCTCTCCTAGTTACCGTTATTAGTAATAGCGCGCTTAGACATATCTAGAGATATATTATTATTACCCTTCTAGGTAAGATACTTGTTAAGAGCGTTAGTTATAAGTATATTAAGGGCGTTGCTGCCCTTATCCTTAGTATATATATAGGTGTCGCTGCCTGTGCTCCTATAGAAGCCCCCACTCTACTTATTATGAAAATCCAACACTATGAATAATAAGATTAGTACGTTTAATTATTAGTATATAATAATAAGCAACTTACTTATTACTGCTAGTACTGCTAATACTACTGCTACTATTACTATTGCTACTACTACTACTATTGTTGTTACTACTACTACTACTAGTATAGATTATAGGGAGGAAGAGAACAGGTAGTATACAGTAGGAGAACCCGCCTATTTATAGGTTTAGGGCAAGAGCGTTCGGAGTTCGTAATTAGCCAGCCTAGAGCTCTGATTTTTCCTATTCTAATTCCTATTTAGGACTATAAGCTTTTACAATAATAGTTACTAGTATAATGCGCTTACTATTACGCCGTTTAGAGGTATATCTAGAAGGCGCTAAAGTCGTGCCTTCTTTACTAGAGATTAATAACTAGAATCTAACATTCTAATTAGCAAACAAGAAATTAAGTAATTAGCATTTCCTATTCTAGCAATAAGGGGAGCGAAATGATCTAGGATTTCTTATTTCGGTTGATAAAGTGCTAGCGCAGTTATAAAAGAAGAGTTACCAGTATTAATTACAGTAAGGGGGATCAGGTACTAATCCCCATAACCATATAGCGTATAAGCACCTTGCTCTAGAGAATAGGGCATATACTATGCTACTTATACAACAGCTATAAGTGGCGCACCTACGCACCACATAATGGATACTAACGAGCGCTCCGCTTAACATAGGTATTTAAGGGGTACGCAACTACCCCCTAGATAGAGGGAGATATAACAATCTAGAACTAGAACTTAAACTAGTATTTTCCTTGCTGCTCGCTTTGCTCTTATCGTTTTAGATTACTACGATCCCTAGAAACCTACTAACAAAATAAGTATATAGCTGATAATTGCGCTAGGCCTATTATTAATAAAGACTTTCGGCATAAAGTATATCCTATAGGATATTATATAGGCCTATATCTAGTTAAAAGATACTTTAGTCTAATAGATTATTGTATAACTATCAAAGGAGATAATGGATAAATACCTAGCGGATACTTATATGCTTATTAAGAAGCTACTATATAGCCTAGTGGAATTAGGACTCTTCTAGTTTAAGATATACTATAACTGTTTGTAGCATTCCGTACTAGTACGTAGTGGTAGTTCAGGTGGTCAATTTATATCTATCTCTCTAGGTATATAGGTAAAGAGATTTTAGCCCCTAATATATTCTCTTTGTTATACGGTAGATACCGTATAACGACCCCTGTCCGACGCGCATCGTTAGGTAGTTACCTAACAATCTATGCTATTAGGTTACCTAACGATCTATATTATCTAGGTCCTAGTAATATATGCGTTGCAGTTATAACAGGTATTCTAATACTAGTAGTCTTTTCTTTTATCGATCAAGATTACTAGGTATTAGCTGCTTAATCGCTATTATGTCATGCTGGTTATGCTATGGTTAGTAGGGGTGTATATAAGGTATGTCTGTAAAGCCTATAGTTAGGTATCTGCGGCGAGAGTTATATATAGGGGAGTGTTCTGCGATATCTATTGTATAGTACTAGCTGTTTTGATAGGGAAGTTCTTATGGGGAAAGTATAGCGGTGATTTAGTTGTACGTGTGATTTGTACGCGTACTACCCTGCGCTTATAGTTGTCTTTTTTTAGTACTAGTGTAGTTAAGGGTATTAATAATAGTAAATCCGCAGGTAGAACGCCGTTTTCGTACTAAGGAAATAATAGATCTTATATAATAGAAAAAGAATAATAGGCAGGTAATCGAATAGCTTCTTTACAAATAATAGGTAGATGATCGAATAGCTTTTACGCCTACTTTTGTACCTTCCCTTATACTATTTCCTTAGGGTATAAAGGGTCGCTTGCCTGCCCTCACTACTCTGTTCTCTTTCTTTCTCCTATATATAACAACTTTTGTAATCTCTATTGTATTTGTTGCTTGCTATTGGCCTTTATTTATATTATTATTATCGTTTTGCCTTATTTTATAATATCCTTTTCGAGATAGCTGCCGTTTATATTCTTTATAATAACGTTAACTTGATACTGCTTATAGACGTCTTTAATATAGACGCCTATGTCAATTTCGGCTTGGTTAACGTATATAAGAATACTAATAGTACCTATTCTATAATAGTAATCCTAACTATAGACTCGTTTAACTATAATCTTTTTATAAAGCTAATGTCTAATGTAAGTTATCCTAGATACTTGTTATGTAATCACTACTAGATAGTGCTTACTATACGATACTCATTACTTATAGATAGGATACTAAGCGCGCTATATACGCTCTGCCGTTAAAGGATATCCTCTTTACCCTATATAAGAGTAGTAATAGATTGCAGAGCAGGTTGGAGATATTAAAGTATATAATAAAACGCGAGTAATATTAACACGCTATCTTGATTGCTTTGTATGGTAAGTAGCGTATATTATATGCCTATTACTATTGTAAGACAACCTGAGAGTACTAATTCTAGGGCTGCTTTATCCTAGCTGGTAAATAGTACAATGTATATACAGAGTGTTACTTCTAGGGAAAGGGGTCGGTCTATAACTATAGTATAACGATGTTATAAACGCTGCGCTACTGCTGCCTATAGCCTATGACATTGTACAGTAGTCTTAAAGATAGTCGCCGCATAGGTAGTACTTTACTAACTTTATCTAGTACTGCCTGTTATCCAGGCTTTGTTATACGACAAGATTCTAGCTATAAGGTCGTTCAAGTACTGGATTTAGATAAGAAGGTACTGGTAGATGTTAAGGAGGAGTTGTTAGAGCTGTCTAAAATAGCTAGTAAGGCGCTTGCAGCCCTAGGTGCGTTACTTAGGATAGCTTAGATAGCTAGTAGGCGGTAGTGGCCGTAGTAGCCGCATAAGAATTAAGTTTGTATTGTTTGCTGTCTATTATCCTATATACATTGTATAATATCTAGCCTAATTACTAGTATATTGCTGTTATTGCTGATTGTCGTTGTGCAATATATGTCTGCATCTAGCCATAGCACTTGTATCTTCTATATATACTTCTATATAGATAGTTTGCTTGTTATTAGTTACTAAGTCTTTAAGCGTATAATTCGGAGTCTTCTTTGTTATAGCATCTACTAGATTATTATAGCTGTTGATCTAGCGAATCTCCCTGATTTCTTTCTTTTTATATAACTTGTTGATTGCGGTAAGGGGGGTTAGGTGCTGATCCCCGTGACCGCGCAGCGCATGAGCCTCTCGCTCTGGGAATAGGGCGCGTACTGCGCCACTAAGCCTCCCGCTCTAGGGAATAGGGCGCGTACTGCGCCACTTGTACGATAGCTACGAGTAGCGCACCCGCGCACTACATAATAGTCGCTAACGAGCGCTCCGCTTAACATATATATTTAAGGGGTGCGCAACTACCCTCTAGATAGAAGGAGATATAACAATCTAGAACTAGAACTTAAACTAGTATTTCCTTGCTGCTTGCTTTGCTCTTTATCGTTTTAGATTACTATAATCTCTGGAAACCTACTAATACTAATCAGTATTGTCTCTATATTACGATATAGGGGTTATATAGAGCGGTAAGGTAGTTAGTTAAGTACTTAACAACCTTAACTAAGTAGATTGCAGTTTACTTATTAAGGACTATTAATCGGGTAACTAGATAACTATCCTATTAACTTAGTAATATTGCTTATAAGAAAACCGATACTATAAACCTACCCTCCTAGGCTAAAGAAGCTCGATCTAAGCTCCTAGACTAAGGAAGCGTTGCTCGAGAGAACGCTACTAATACTATATCTGTCGATTCGCTCTTACTGCAGTGAAAGGCTTCCGGTAGATAGTAAGGAACAAGAACAGCAAGACAGAGAAAGAGCAAAATAATAAGTACGATTCCTATGGTAATGATTGATGATCTGTCTTTTTTCCCTCTCTTTCTCGCTCTTCTAGATACAGGGCGTTGTAACCCTATATCCTGACTAGGGTTGTGCCTAGCGCTAGTATAGGGGTTATGCCCTATATCTAGCCATTCCCTTACCGTGACTAACCTATACCAGCTACAATAGCCCGCTAGCAATCGATATTAGCTCTCTTTTCTTTTTGATTATAGTCTATCCTTATAGGACATCCTTACCTATAGTCCGCCACTTAACGCGCTTTATCTACGCGAGATAGGGCATATATCGCGTCCTGCAATTAATTCTTGATATACCCTATTCCTGCAAGACAAGTCGCGCGTCGTGTCCTACAAGCACTATATAAAGCGCGCGTCGCGCTTTGCCTACGGCGACATATCCGCGTCGCCCGTTGCTATGCTAATCCTACTGTATAACTACCTTCTATCTCCTTCTCCCTTTTCTTTCTTAGTTATAGCCTACTTATCCCTTAACCAATTAACGATGCCCTTTTCTACTAGCATTGTCTTCTTGTTGTTATACACTTCTAGACCGCCTACTATAGAATAAATAGAACAATAGGCTAGCCTATACTTCCAACATAGTCCTTCTCTTTCAAGTCTTGCTAATAAAAATGTATATATATATAGTCTTCTTGCCCTACTACCGCTACTGCTATACTTTATCGTTTTACTAACCTGCTTATAGCTAATATAGACTCCCTTTCTGACTTGGATAACTCGGTATATAATATCCCAGGTAAGTACTTCATTATTATCCGCTATACTAGCTTTATTATCTACTATATATACGTTATATCCTACGTATTATCGGCGTAGGTACGTCTTGTTTATTAACATCCTAGTATAATATAGGCATACCCGCCGTACCCCTGGCCCCAGCGCCTATGCCGGCCAAGCCGGCTAAGATCACGCCGGCCGTACGTCACACAGCCGCCTGCAAGGCTAAGCAGCGCAAGTCGGCCAAGGCCTGCGCTATAGCGGGTAGGGCAGCGGCCGCTAAGCGCCGTAAAAAGCGTAAGGAGGCTGTAGCAAATGCCCAGGCCTGTAAGCTGGCTAAAAAGGAGGACCTACAGCGCTTTAAGCGTACTACTAGCAGCGATACCGGCAGATACACTACTAATTCCGGCCTTACAGCTAATAAGGACGATAATGACGCCTATAATAGGGCATATGTCCCCCCTGCCAATACAGAGGAGGAGAAGGAGGACGGTAGCAGCAACGACAACGGCGTTAACGGCGGTACTAGCGATAGTACCGATAAAGGCAAGGCTAGCAGCGCGCGTAAGCGCGGCAAGGGCGCTTTACGCTATAAAGGTAAGTTTCAAAGCGCAGCTACGCTTTGGAATATAGCTGACATTTTCGTGATTTCTAGACATACTGCCGCGCAAGCGACAGTGCGTTACGTCCTACCCCTATAGCCCCCCTAGCGTACCCCGCGCTAACATATACATTTACTATATCTAGGCAGTAACGGCCAGCAAAGGCCAGGGTCCTAACAACGTATAGCGTTAGGACTAGTATTACTAGGATTGCATCGGGGTTATTAGTAGCTATTGTTAGTCCTACTTAGCCGGCGGTAATTACAAGCCGCTATAAGCGCTTTATCTTATGTAAATAAAACCGCAGTTGCGCTTTAATTTACCTATATAGCTCTGTATTAGCGTGCCCTATTATAGCGTACTATCTTAAAGTTCTTACGGCTTTTAAGCCTACCTCTGCTATAAGCCCTCCCCTCTATCTTCTTAGCGATATACTAACTTGTTAAAGGCTACTAAGAAGCAGTAGTATAGGGACTAGCAGAAGTAGCAGTCCGCCGTCCGCTGCGTTCTTATGCTGCCTAGCGGTAGTAAGAAGGAGGCGGACTTGGCGGGGATAGGGAAGGAGGCCTTGTAAAAGGCCTATACGCAGGCATTAGCCTATACGGCCAAAGTACTTTTATTGTTAGTAGTGTAGAGGGAGGAGAAGGAGAAAAATATAAAAATATAAAAAAATGTAAAAGTATATTGCGCTTTGTCTTGCAGTCCTACTGCGCTTGTCGCGTTTTGTTCTTTCGTTTTACGGCGCGTCTGCGCCTTGTCCTTCCTCCTCTTCTGCAGCGTATTAGTGTATAGCATGTCCCGCCCTTACTATCTTTCTTTTGTCGGCGTGCTGTAGTCGCTGTACGGCAATTATCGCCGCGTTACCTAACCCTCTATATGTATCTTGGCCGTATTATTGTCGACTAGTACTATAAGTGCCTGGTTAGGCAGTCTTTTCGTTATAGCGTCCGCTAGGTTGTCCTTTCTGTTGATTTACCTGACTTCCTAAATCTCCCTATTCTCGTAGCTCTGCTATAAAGCTATAATATCGATTATAAGGCACTTTTTAACAGTACTGCTAAGCTTAACAAGGTACTCGTATAGACTAAAAGAGTCTATATAAAGAATAATCAGAAGGTTAGCCCCTAGGCCAAGGCAGGCAAAAATCATAGAAATAGTCCGCTAGACTATAAAACTGATATTAAAGCCAGCTACTATCCCATAGATCTTGCTAGCTAGTACACTTCTCGTTACCCTCTTGCACTTCGTCGAGGACTAGTGGACTATATTTCTATAAATTCGAAAAGCAGCCTTTCCTAGTATGTCGTCTTTGTTAGCTAGTAGTATAATATAGCCGATCTAAGAAGTCAGGTCTACGTTATTAGCAAAGGACCCGTTAACAAAGATAAAAAGCTTAGCTATAGCAAGATCTAAAGGGTAATAAACCAGGCCTTTTTCCACGTTATCCATCTGCCACTAGATCTAGGCGTTAAGGTACTTATAGTCCTCTAGCTAGGGCTATTGGGCTTAGGCAGCTACGGCTAAGTCGAAAGCCGCCTCTAGTTAGTAGATAGAGGCTAAATAAGCCCCCTGAGCACGTTGCTTAATATATTGCTAAGCAGGCGTTGCCCCCTTTATATCAACGAGGGACAGGCGTTTACCCTGCCCTTTTTGCTATATTGAAAGGTTACTGTTAAAGAGGTAAAGCCGGTAGCCGTTGAAATCCACCTCTAGCCTATCTACTACCTTAGTAGCCGGCTTTAACTTAAAGCCGGCTTTTTCTAGCTCTTCCTCTTCTAACTAGGAAAAGGAATTATCCCTAATAATAAGGGTATTGTCGGTTTGCAAGCCAATAAGCCCAAATCCCTTTCCCAGTACAGCAGTAGAAATCAGAAGATAAGGATCAAAAGAAGAAGACTAAAGACTAAGGCAATTTATATGCTACTGTATATAGGTAGCAAACCAGTAAAGCCCTACCTCTGCTATACCGTATAGCAGGCGGTTTACCCGTAAAACAGCGCCAGCAGGATATTTACCCTAAAGCTCTTTAGGCAGACAAAGCAATATTTTGCGGTTTAGGGCTATCTCGGACTGCGTATACACCTGTGTAATATCTCGTAACCATAGGTACAGCCTAAAATCGTAAAGAAGAGAAGGGTAAAGGGCAAGTAAAATCCGCTAGGCATACTGTTAGATAGTCGGTAACTAGGTAAGAAGACTATTCTTTCCTAGATTACTATACCCCTAGGCTACTAGCCTTGATTTTTCATATAGGCTAGAAGTCTTGTCCTTTACCTCTTATACTATCCTTAACTTGAATACCTTGACGCTATAGAGGTCCTTCGGTTCTTAGATCACCTTAATAACGCTGTTTTTAAGAAGGGCGTTAATCTCGGCCTTATCTAAGGCCTTAAACGGCTTACCTAGCGTGGTAATCTTGCCTTAGTACCGCAATTCCAGGGCTAGGGCATAGTCCTTCCTCTCCTTTTTAGAAAGAAAGAGTCCTACAAGGACTTGACTTATAAGGTCCCTACCTAATACAAAGGCGCAGCTATAGTCTAAAATGGTAAAACATAGCGCGAGTTGCAGCTTGTCCGGCATACTGGAATTGCAGGTCGTCCATCTAAATCATAGTATATCGTTCGTTAGCGCAGGCTATATCTTATCCCTGGGTTTCACAGCGCGAGTTACGCCGTATCCAGGCAGTACATCAGGTTATAGGTCTATAATCTCCGGTAAAACCCAGGCCCCTCTTTCTCTCCTAGGCCGGCCCTACCTCTTTAGTAGTATAGGGTTAGGATAGACGAACTTTTCCGCTATATCTGGATCTTCTAGGTCTTCGACGTCCCTCTCCTCCTACAGCCCCCCTTATAGCCCCCTCTATAGCTCCTAGCAGTACGGTTTTACAACTATACTCCTAAAGTCCATAGCGCTATTAACTATATCTACAGTTATAAAAGTCTCTAATACCGCTAATACCTTGTATAGCCCGGTCTACCTGTTATTTTCGCGGTAGACTAAGACTTCCTAGCTGATACCTAGTATACTAGGTAATACTACCTTGGTATTAGGGCCGTTTCGGCGGCTAAGAGCCTCCCTGATAGCCCACTTGCCTTGCCACCTCTTAAGCTCAGCCATCGCTTTTTCAATGGCTTTAGCCCTTATAATTTGATCTAGACTTAGTAGCGAATTTCCAGTTAGCCAGGGAAAAGCACTAAAGACCAGTAGGGTAGGGATTAAACCGCTAGGCCCTGCTATATTATTAACAGTAGAGACCGCGGCTTATAAGCTAGCTGTTTTTAATATAGTAGTGCCGGCCTCTTCCTGTATAATCTTGTATACCCAGTATAGTAAGGCGTAGTAGCGCTCTACCTTCTCTACCGAGTTATAAGCCTCGACTAGGACGTCCACTACTGTAATACCGGCTAATTTCGCCTCTACCTAGAATTCCTTAGCTATAAAATTAGTCCCCTAGTCGTAACGAAGGATATCCAGCGGCCTAAGATACGTGTCTATCCAGCACTCCTTTAGCCGTTCCTAAGTCTCTTTTGCCGTTATATCCTTTAGAAAACAGGCTACTTAAAAGAAGGTAGCTATATCAACTATATAGAGTACTTTCCGGCTATCAAGATCTAGGATATCTACTACTACCTTGTAGTTAAAGTGGATATTGTCCCTAAGTATGAATTTAAAACGCCTAGGTACCGGCCCCTTAACCTAGTAGAAGTGGCAGAACTTATTAATAAGCTCTAACGCACTATGTTCCACTTGATAGTCAGCGCAGCTAAGAAGCTTATACAGCTTTTCCACTAACAGGTAGCCGCAATGTCGATAAATTCGCTATAGCTAGGATTCCGTAAGTTCCGTTAAGCACGGTTGCGCTTTGTCCTGCATAAACACAACACGTACTGCACCGTTAAGTGCCGGGATCTATAGGTAGCCCTATCTTCGGATAATTAGGATCCGCTGCTTACCCTTAACCATAGTATCTGTTATATTGTCCAGGTATACCCCAAGCTAATCTATATCTTAAAGGCAAAGAAGAAAAGGGGTAGGCGTGTCTAGAACATAGAAAGTTGCCTTCCCAGTAGCGGTATCTACTATAACCGTACTGATAGATTCCTTTACTTTGCCTAGGCCAAAGGTAATACTAGCCTCTCTAGCCCTTGCCCTGTCGATATAGATACCAGGCACTTAGCATTGTAGGGCTAGTACTTGACATATGCTAGCAGTCGAAAAATTAGCAGCACCTATATCCGGCATAATCCCCTAGAATACCGTTTCGGAATACTTATCAAGCACAAATTACATAGAAGAGAGCACGGCGCGTAGTATATCTTCGGGTTCCCTACCATAGCAGGGTTCTTCCCCGTATAATCTATATAGGAAAGCCTTATTAGTAAAGAAAGCTACTGCTATATCGTTTCCGGTAGAGTCTTCTATAGTATAATCCTCTAGGCTATAATCGTCAAAGTTGTCCTCCGCTATACTACCCTTAGACTTAGAGCCCTTATAGTTAATTAGAAACAACTCATATCTCTTCTTTCCTCTATTAGGGTCGATTTGCCGGCTTTTTAGCTAGTTAAGTTGATTCTTCTTCTACTCCTCTTCTAAGTGCTTAGTAGAGTGGCACCTATCCTTCTTACAAATCTAGCAGCGTTAAGACCTTCTAGGGGTAGACCTTAGCTATAACTTCTTAGAGAAATACCGCTAGTCTGTTAGATACTGCTAGCTTTCCATTTCCTCTACTTCTAGCGTGCCCTATAGTATAGCCGCTAGCTCCTCGAATCCTTTGATCGGCTTATACAAAGCTAACTTTAGTTTGGGCACTCTACGGCATACCCTTACTGTATTCGAAGTAAGGATTTCCTTACTATAGTAAATAGGCCCTAAAGCCCGCTGAATTACTAGTAGCTTATTAAGCAGTAGCTAGAGGACTTCTTTATTGCTTTTTCTAGGGTTTTCTTATTACACGCTTCTAAAAGTGATAGAGCTCTATATCGTTACTAGGTTCTGCTTTTTAGCGTCTATCTTAAAATGCTTACTTAGTTTAGTATAAACTAAGTAGAAAGGAAGAAGGCAGTTAAGGTAGTTAACCTAGTAGTCTCTAGCCCTACTAGAGAGGATATAGGGAAAAACCAGGTATAAAGTAGCATAGTCGATCTAGAACATTATATACTAGTAAAGGAAAATCTTAACTTTATCGTCCAGTATCTCCGTTTCTGCCCTATTATAGTAGTTACTACTATTCTATACTTTTCCAAAGTCCATATATAGCTTTTAATCAATATAGAGGTCGTTATCCCTCTAGGTTAGCCTTAGGGGAATTTCTAGGTATTCTAGACTTCCTATTTCAACTCTAGTAACCTCTAGTAGGTTAGATAGAATAGAAGGCTGGTTATACCTTCTTTGTTGCTACTGCTAAAGGTAGTACTGCTGATAGTACTACTACGGTTAGTATTACTAATAGGGGTAGTGTTGCTAAGGTTATAGGTTAAAGCCTAGTAGTCCTAGAATAAACCCTGGTTACCCTAGGTTAAATCCGTTTCTATATCTAGGTCTAGTTCTATTCCTATACTTAGGTCCTTCCCTATATCCTCTATTTCCTCCTAGTCTTTATACTAAGCTCCCTAGCTTAGGCCCTGAATTTGGCAGTTTAGGTGGTAAAGGGAAGCCCGGTACTAATGGCGGTAGAGGCATACCTTTGCCTAGGGCAGGCGAGAAAACTTATAATAGTAGAGGTACTATTGCTGTCTAAAGAGATAAGAAGGCGGCTAATAGGACTGGCTAATAGGTAGGTTTACCGATAAGGCTCTTGTCGTTAGTAAACCTAGCTAGTTCAGCATCTTAGTAGCTTCTTATTAGGCTTATAGCAAAACCGCTAGCTTTAAGCAGTTCTGCTAACTCCGTTTTGATAATTATAGAAGCCTTCTAAAAGTCCCTATTAATCTACCTATTAAAGCTATTAATCACCCTTATTTACAGCCTTTCTCCCTCTATTTTCAACCTCTAGCATTCTACCACTTTTGTTAATATATAGGTATTAATAATCCTCTTGTCTTCGCAGCCTAGTTCGATATAGTCTAGGGTTTTAAAGAAGGTTACTACGTCTAGCAGGTAGGCTTTACTAGGTAGTAGCTATTAGGGCAACTTGTCAAGCATCTTGTCTTCAGCTATCGGTATATACATCTATATTATAGTATTGGCTATTTCGAATTACATATTACGTTCTATCTTTAAGTTTTAAGCTATAGTTATATTGTCGAATTGTCGTTCGTTATATCTGCTGAAAATTGTCGGACAAGTAAAGTCGTTTTTCAAAAGCACATCTGCGTTTTGTCTCCTCGTTTCAGGGCGTATTCGCAGGTTGGATATACTTAATAAAGAGATCCATCTCTTGTTATAGCTAGCCTAGCTCTTCCTCTTTATAGGTATACTTCTGGCATAGTTATCAATCTAGCTGCTCTGCTCCTACCGTCTATTAAAACAATAGAAACTAATTAGTATTGATTCGCTCTTACTATAGTAAAAGGCTTCTGATAGATAGTAAGGAACAAGAATAGCAAGATAGAGAAAGAGCAAAATAACAAGTATGATTCCTATAGTAATGATTGATGATCTGTCTTTTTTCCCTCTCTTTCTCGCTCTCCTAGATACAGGGCGTTGTAACCCTATATCCTAACTAGGGTTGTGCCTAGCGCTAGCATGGGGGTTATGCCCCACATCTAGCCATTCCCTTACCGTGACCAACCCATACCAGCTACGATAGCCCGCTAGCAATCGACAATATCGTTAAGTAACTTTACTACAATTAACCTACTATAGCTTCCTAAGATCTATCCGCTTATAGACCTTTAAGGAAGAATAATACTAAGACAAACCCTTATTGTATACCAAGTATTTCGTCAAGTATAGCCTAGGACCTTAAAGAGCGTTTTAAATAAGAGTTCCCTGCCTAGCTACCTATTATAAATATCGATAAATTCGACGCTTAAGCCTACTATAGATCGCTAGAGTATATTAATCTAGAGTATAATAGTAATAAAGTACTTAACTTATATACGCTCTCCTGCCTTAGCACTTATAAGGAGTGACAATCTAAAGATCTATACTATAAATTTCGCTTAGATTTCAAAGATTAGATAGCTAATCACTTTAATAAGTTAAACACTAAGCTATGATTATAGCTACGCTAAACGCTTAACGATAGCTATATCCTAGTAGATAGATCAAAAAGGCAGAAGCTCTCTAAAGGACTTATAGTGCTTACTAACAACCTGTCTAACAATCTAGGGCCCGATATACTCTCTTAAATTCGTAGGACGTTAATCTAGGCTAAGTATAGATAGCTTAGAATAGTATCTCCTCCTGCTTAAACGGAAAAGGGAAAAGAGATTATACTAATAACAACCTAAGATTTCGCTACTAGTTCCTACTAGAAGGAGGTAATATAGGGGGATATACAAGTCGGTAATATAACTGTAAATGCTATCTAGTAATTCGAACCCGCAAGCAGCTCGATTATAAACGACAATTAACCAGCGAGTAGCCTAGGCCTAAGTACACGTTAAACAGTAGTCCAGAGCAGGACGCTTAACGCTAGTAACTATAACAAGTTCGGAAATACCCTCTACCTGCTAAATCAGAAGCTATAGATAATATTTCTGATTTATAGACTTAGAAGTATAACAGGAGTAGGATTCTTACTAGCTAATAAGGGCACTGGCAAAGGCTACAGATTACCACTAACTACCTAAAGTGCCGGCCAAGGTTACAGCTAAGATTACGGCTAAGGTAACTACTAAGGCTATAACTAGGGGACTAATTAAGGGGGACGACAAAACCCTATATAATATGCGTAAACCCCTGGTATTAACCCTAACTATAGGCCGGGATACGCTTAACCTTAGGTAAGTAACAAAGAGCAATATACTTAGTATAAGTACATTATATATAGAAGTGCTAAGTATATAGCTATTCTACTAATTAAAACAGGCTAGATAAATAAGACGACTATTAATTGGAAGACCCTTACTGATTTTATTAAGTCTTAGGACTCGAAGGACAGCTATTCCAGGTCCAATAATAATATCCTTAATAACAAAGTTCGTTTCTTCCTCTATTACTACTAGATATTCCAGATCAATTATAGCTAGCTTAGTACTGTTTTTCCAAATGCTCTTTCAGGATAAGCCAAGGAATACCACTTATACTATATCCTACTTAGTATCTCTTTTGTTAAACTGTATAATATCTTAAAGGAACACTTCAAGACGAGTACTAAGTAGAATAACTATCTATACGTTTAGAACACTATTACTTTCCAGTCTATATGCCTTAAAAGCAAGAATAATAACAAGTTAATAAAGGAAATTCTCTAGATCTTACTTAATAGACTTTAGCAAAGCTAATATAGGCTTAGTCTGCTCTATAACTATAAGGAATTCCTCGTTACTAATACAATCCAAGCTTATTATAGAGTATCCAAGCTAAAGATTGCCCTATATAAACTACTAACAAGCTTTAAAGAGCTAGTAGCTATGCTCTGTTAGACACTTAATGTTAAAAAGGCAGATTATACATATTACTAATTCCTAATAGACCGTAGGTTTATAATAATGAAAGTTAGGCCTGCAAGAAACTATTAGGGTAACTCGATTATAGATTTGATCTTCAAAAGGAACCGGGCTACATACGTACGGCAGCCTAGAGGCGCTATAGAGTATAGAAAGCGAAACGAGTTTTAGCAAGGAGACTATAATAAAACCTATACCAAAGTAGGCTACTAGATTTACAGTAAGCCAGATTACCGATCCTTTATATATAGCTAAGAAGAATAGGCAATAGCTAAGAGCAAATAGCTTAAACAGAAGGGTATTGACAAAGATTATAGATAATATATAGCGTTTCTCCTTAACTATAAGGGTTTAGACAATAAATACGATATAAGGAAAGAAGATACTAAGCTTAGAATATAGATAGACAACCATAAGACTAATCAAACTTAAGGTAAAAACAAAGCGCTAGTAATTAGTTTTAAAGAAGAATAAACAGCAGTGACTTACTTTGTAAACCAAGCTTTCCTCTATCTAATTACTAAGAGTAACCAGCTATAGAAAGATAGTAAAAAGGACATAGAGAGAACAGAAGCTGTTTAATTTGTACTTGATAGGTATATTAAGGCCGAATTCTAAGGAATTATGCCTAATACTAGGGCTACTAACGTTTCGACTACTAGACTTCAACAATTCCTTATACTAAAAAAGATAATTAGATTGCTTAAGATCGATAAGACGTATATAGGGAAAGCGAATATACTTTTCGTGTCTAGGGATTTAAAACGATCACTTAGTATAGTTAGAGTGGAGCTCGATATCAGTTATACAACTTTCTATATATTAGAAACGCTAACCCCTTTTCTTATATATCTGAAAGACATAGACAAGCTTAACGTCTACCTTAATAATACAACAAACAAGCTTATATTTAAGTTAGAGAAGCGTATATATATTCAGTAGAAATAGGGATACCTATTGATCCCTGTTAAAGGGATTAAGCTACCGAGTATAGCATTTACTATAGACAATGAGCGTCCTATACCTCTACAACTTATAGAGGCCAAGCTAAGGCGCATTTATCGACGCTATAGATACCCTATAGTTAACAGATTATACAAACTGCTATAACAAGCAGACTACTAAGTAGAGCATAGTACTATTAAGATAATCAATAAGTTCTGCTATTTTTGTCAGATTAAAGGAGCAGCGCTATAACAATTCAGATTCGTATTACGAGATAACATTTGCTTTAACTTCAAGATTATTATAGATATCTTAGATATCGATAGTTCTAAGGTACTATATATAGTCGATATTGCAACTTTATTCTAGGTAGCCTACTTTCTAAACGATCTTTTAGCTAAAAAGACGTAGAAGCAGCTAAAGGAATGTTAGATCGACATATACCTTAGACTACCCGACGTTTTATGCTATAACAAAGGCACTAATTTCAAAGTACGTGAGTTCCAGGCTAAGGCTAAGCTTATAGGTATAACTTACTACTCTATGCTAGTTAAGACATACCAATTAGTCGGCAAGATCGAGCGGTATTATAGGCTATTAAGACAGGCTTATAACATTATTAAATCCAAAACCGTAGGGACTTGCTTGAAAGAAGCATACCTATAAGCAGCACTAAGTACGGTTAACAATACCGCTAGCCCGGACAGGCTAATACCAACGCTCTTAGTTTTTAGCGTATACCTGCGCCTAACTATAGACGCACTGCCTTCTCTATCTTAACTATACTAAGTAGGCGTAATTCGGAAGGCTATAGTGCAATTGTATATCCTTAATAATACAAGAACTACGTAAGACGCTCTTACATAGTATAATAGACTAAGTATAGAAGATATACTACTATACTTACTTGAGATAGGTATAGAAGTGCTAGTATTCTAAGAAACCGATCGATAGATAGGACCCTATAAGGTAATCTCGGCCATAGATATAGCGGTAACTGTCGACATAGTTAATAGACCTATAGAATTTCAGAATATAGTAGTTAAACTATACTACTAGAAGCCCACGTAGGACGAGCAAGCTGGCTAAACTAGGGCTAAGTAACTAGAGCTATTCTAATATCCCTAGCCCAAGCAACCTTACTAGTATAGACAACCCTAAAAGAACCTAATACCTACTAACAACTTTATTTCGGAAAAAGAGAAACGTAACTACGATCTTGCGCTTAAACTATAAGCTAAAGGCAAGATTACTATACCTAGCGTACTATTCTAAGAATCTAATAAAACAGAACTAAACTTACTTCTAGTAGCTAGGGTGATCGAAGCAATCTAGATGCTAGTAGACACTTTGGACTACTAGATCTTTAAGTTAAGGATCGTCTAGAAAGTAAAAGACAAGCTTACTTTATTATATAAGAAATCACGCTTTATGGCTTAGGGATTTAGTAATAAGGATAAAAAGCACCTGCTTATCTAATCGCTAATAATCCAATGCTATATATAGTAACTTATACTCTTACTACTCCTAATACTACGAACGTACTTTGGTTTTAAGGCGTAGGTACACAACATTATCCAGGCTTATATATAAGCTAAGTTATAGCTAGCAAGGAAAGTGATTCTTCTATTACCTAAGGAGCTTAAGACGCTCTATCCCCCTTATACTATATTACTTGTTAAAACCCTATTATATAGACTAGCTAAAGCTAGACTATACTAGTAGGTAATATATATAAACTGGTATATTAAATGTCTTGATCTTAAACTAAGTACCTTTGACCTATACCTTATAATCGGCAAGATACGAATTAAAGGCGAATTTAGAATTATTAGCCTATAAACCAATAACACTCTTAATATCAGCGAGTAAGCTTTTATAAATAAAGAGAAGCTTAAGCTAGATAAGGCCAGCTTTAAATACAAGCCGCTAGTATTTTTAATAGACAAATCGATTATAGACTTTAACGGATATAGGCTTAAAACGAGCATAGACACTGTCGAGATTCGGCAAAAGGGACAAGCTACATAACTCGAACTTATAAGCCTAAACGCCGAAATAGCAAAACAAGCATACATCGAACAATGCATACGCAGCGCCTATATTACTACAATTTGCTAGCTAGAGGCGACCTTCGACTTGTTAGTAGTAGTGCAGTTAACTAAGCCTAGTACGACCGAGATTACCAAGCTTAACACTTAACTATAATAGCAGATTAAGAACTTAATATATAGGCTATACTACCTATAACTCGAACTTAAGATAGCTAAGCTCTTCGTCTTTATAGATAGATCATTTGCTAATAATGCAGATATAACATTGCAAATTAGGTTCGTTATTATATTTAGCAATAAAACAAGCAGTATAAACAAGTTCAACTTATATAGTAATATTGTATACTAGTCTTTAACTAAGTATAAGCGGGTGATACAGAGCGTTCTAGCAAGCGAGATATATAGTATAGTAAGCGGGTTCGACCTTAGGTATATATTATACTAGACGCTCGCTAAAGTCTACTTACATCTAGGCCTACCCTCGCTACTACTAATTGTTATATATATAGATTTGTTCAGCTTATACGAATACCTGGTAAAGCTCGGTATAACGGCAGAGAAGCGCCTTATGATCGATATAATAGCGCTACGCCAGAGCTATAAAAACTATAAAATCGCAGAAATCAGGTGGATTAGTAGCAACGACAACCTAGCTAACGCTATAACCAAACATACGCCGAACAAGACGCTCGAAAAGCTCGTTACTGCTAATATAGCTAAGATCAGAATAGAAGGCTAGGTTCAACAACCAGCCGAATAACAGGAAGAGTCTATATAACTTAGGGCAAGATCGCTTATATAAAAAACAAAGATTACCAGGACAATTCATTTATATTTATAGTACAATAAGGAATATAAGGCAAAGCGCGAAACGATCTTAATTTATACTTTCACAGCTGGCGTAATATATATGCCAGCGCCCTCTACCCCCTAATTATAATAACAAAACATTAATGGCCTTACCTATAGCAGCTATCGCTATAAGCTTTTTCTACACAGGCGTTATGCCTGCTATAGGTACCCTATGCTTAACAAGAGTATACGCCTTGTCTATTAGGACTAAGGCGTACTTAGCGCTGTTATACTATATCTTCCAATCCTACAACCAATAAGTATTCCAATTAGATAATAGATAATACTAAAGATTGTAACTTACTTTGGCCTTTATGGCTAGGTTAGAGCGGAGCTCTAAAAAGCGGTCCAAGAACGGACAGACCGACTTAGGGCTACAATATATATTAGGAACAATAAAACAATAGAAACAATATACAAATGGAACTTATATCGGCATATATAAGTGCCTAGATAAGCACCGCTAGTACTAGAGGCTATAGCCCGACGTATAGTCGCAGTACGCTATATATGGCGCGAAATTGCCGGACTTGTTAAACAAGTCCTTAACGCCTGCTAAAAGCAAGTATAGGTAGCTAAGGCAAATAACAGCGCGCATAGTACTATATAGGCTACGAACTTTATATATATTAGCAATATCAATAATAAGGATAATGTTGATTCGCTCTTACTGCAGTGAAAGGCTTCCGGTAGATAGTAAGGAACAAGAACAGCAAGACAGAGAAAGAGCAAAATAACAAGTACGATTCCTATAGTGTTGATTAATAATAAGTGTCCTCTCTCCCTCTCTTTCTCGCTCTCCTAGATATAGGGCGTTATAGCCCTATATCCTGACTAGGGTTGTGCCTAGCGCTAGTATAGGGGTTATACCCTATATCTAGCTATTCCCTTACTATGACTAACCTATACTAGCTATAATAGCCTACTAGTAATCGACACTAGCTCTCTTTTCTTTTTAGTTACGGTCCGTCCTTATAGGACATCCTTACCTATAGTCCGCTACTTAACGCGCTTTGTCTATGCAAGACAAGACGCGTATTATATCCTGCAATTAATTCTTAATACGCCTTATTCCTATAAGACAAGTCGCGCGTTGCGTCCTATAAGCACTATATAAAGCGCGTATTACGCTTTGTCTACCGCGATATGTCTGCGTTGCCCGTTGCTATGCTAATCCTACTATACGACTACCTTCTATCTCCTTCTCCCTTTTCTTCCTTAGCTATAGCCTGCCTATCCCTTAACTAATCAACAACGTCCTTTTCTGCCGGCATTATCTTTTTATTATTGTATACTCCTAGACTACCTGCTATAGAATAAATAGAATAATAGGCTAGCCTGTACTTCTAACGTAGTCCTTCTCTTTTAAGTCTTGCTAATAAAAATGTATATATATATAGCCTGCTTGCCCTGCTGCTACTACTGCTATGATTTGTCGTTTACTAACCTACTTATAGCTAATATAGACTCTTTTTCTAACTTAGACGACTCAGCGTATACTATCCCAGGTAAGTACTTTATTATTATCTACTATACCAGCTTTTTTATCCGCCATATATGCGTTATGTCCTATATATTATTAGTATAGGCGTGTCTTATTTATTGATATCCTGGCGTAACATAGGTATATCTACTGTGCCCCTAGCCCCGGCATCTACGCCGGCTAAGCTGGCCAAGATTACGCTGGCTATATACCGTGCGGCCGCTTGTAAGGCTAAGCGGCGTAAGTCGGCTAAGGCCTACGCTGCGGCAGGTAGGGTAGTAGCTGCTAAGTGCTGTAAGAAGCGTAAGGAGGCTGCGGCTAATACCTAGGCTAGTAAGCTGGCTAAAAAAGAGGGCCTGCAGCGCTCTAAGCGCACTACCGGCGGCAATGCCGGCAGATATACTACTAATTCTAGCCTTAAGGCTAATAAGGACAATAATAACGCCTATAACAGGGCGTATATACCTTCTGCCAATATAGAGGAGGAGGAGGGTAGTAGCAGCGATAACAATAGCATTCACAGCGGCACTAGCGATAGTGCTGATAAAGGCGAGGGTAGCGGCGTACATAAGCGTGGCGAGGGCGCTTTGCGCCGTAAAGGTAGGTTTCAAAGCATAGCCGTACTTTGGAATATAGCTGATATTTTCGTGATTTCTAGACACGCCGCTATATAAGCGACAGTACGTTGCGTCCTACTCCTATGGCCCTTCTAGCGCGCCCTACGCCGATATATACGTTTACTATATCTAGATAGTAACGGCTAGTAAAGGCCAGGGTCCTAACAACGTATAGCGTTAGGACTAGTATTACCAGGATTACGTTAGGGTTATTAGCGGCTATTATTAGTCCTACTTAGCTAGTAGTAGTTATAAGCTGCTATAAGCGCTTTGTCTTATATAAATAAAACCATAGTTGTGCTTTAATTTGCCTATATAGCTCTGTGTTAGCGCGCCCTATCGTAGTGCGCTATCTTAAAGTCCTTATAGCTTTTGAGCCTACCTCTACTATAAGTTCTTCCCTCTATCTTCTTAGTAATATACTAACTTGTTAAAGGCTACTAAGAAGTAGTAGTGTAGGGACTAGCAGAAGTAGCAGTCCGCCGTCCATTATATTCTTACGCTACCTAGTAGCAGTAAGGAGGAGGCAGACTTAGCGGGGATAGGGAAGGAGGCCTTATAAAAGGCCTATATATAGGCGTCGGCCTATACAGCTAAAGCACTTTTGTTATTAGTAGTATAGGAGGAGGAGGAGGAGGAAAATATAAAAATATAAAAAATATAAAAGTATATTGCACTTTGTCTTGCAGTTCTGCTATACTTGTTGCGTTTTGTACTTCCGTTTTACAGCGTATCTGTGCCTTGTCCTTCCTTTTCTTCTACGGCGTATTAGCGTATAGTATAGCCTGCCCTTACTATCTTTCTTTTATCGGCGTATTACGGCTGCTATACGGCAATCATTGCTGTATTACCTAACCCTCTATATATATCTTAGCTGCGTTATTGTTGACCAGTACTGTAAGTGCCTAGTTAGGCAGTCTTTTTGTTATAGTGTCTGCTAGGTTGTCCTCTCTGTTGATCTACCTAACCTCCTAAATCTCCCTATTCTTATAGCTCTACTATAAAGCTATAATATCGATTATAAGGCGCTTTTTGATAGTACTGCCAAGCTTAATAAGGCACTTATATAGACTAAAAGAGTCTGTATAAAGAATAATCGGAAGGTTAGCCCCTAGGCTAAGGTAGGCAAAAATCGTAGAAATAGTCTGCTGGACTATAAAACTGATATTAAAGCTGGCTACTATCCTGTAGATCTCGCTAGCTAGTACGCTTCTCGTTACCCTCTTGTACTTCGTCAAGGACTAATAGACTATATTTCTATAAATTCGAAAAGCAGCCTCTCCTAGTACATCGTCTTCGTTAGCTAGTAGTATAATATAGCTAATCTAAGAAGTTAGGTCTATGTTATTAGCAAAGGACTTATTAATAAAGATAAAGAGCTTAGCTATAGCAAGATCTAAAGGGTAATAAACCAGGCCTTTTTCCACGTTATCTATCTACTACTAGATCCGGGTATTAAGGTGCTTATAGTCCTCTAGCTAGGGCTGCTAGGCCTAGGCAGCTACAGCTAAGTCGAAAGCTACCTCTAGCTAGTAGATAGAGGCCAAAAAGGCCCCCTAAGCACGTTACTTAACGTATTGCTAAGCAGGCGTTGCCCCCTTTGTATTAACGAGGGACAGGCGTTTACCCTGCCCTTTTTGCCATATCGAAAGGTTACTGTTAGAGAGGTAAAGCCGGCAGCCGTTAAAATCCACCTTTAGCCTATCTACTACCTTAGTAGCCGGCTTTAACTTAAAGCTAGCTTTTTCTAGCTCTTCCTCCTCTAACTAGAAAAAGGAATTATCCCTAATAATAAGGGTATCGTCAGTTTACAAGCCAACAAGCCTAAATCCCTTTCCTAGTATAGCAGTAGAAATCAGAAGATAAGGATTAAAAGAAGAAGACTAAAGACTAAGGCAATTTATATGCTACTGCATATAGGTAGCAAACTAGTAAAGCCCTGCCTCTGCTATACTATATAGTAGGCGGTTTACCTATAAAATAACACTAGTAGGATATTTACCCTAAAGCTCTTTAGGCAGATAAAGGAGTATTTTGCAGTTTAGGGCTATCTCGGACTATATATACACCTATATAATATCTCGTAACTATAGGTATAGCCTAAAATCGTAAAAAAGAGAAGGGTAAAGGGCAAGTAAAATCCGCTAGGTATACCGTTAGATAGTCGGTAACTAGGTAAAAAGACTATTCTTTCCTAGATTACTATACCCCTAGGCTACTAGCCTTGATTTTTTATATAGGCTAGAAGTCTTGTTCTTTATCTTCTAAACTATCCTTAACTTGAATACCTTAACGCTATAGAGGTCCTTTAGCTCTTAGATCACCTTAATAACGCTGTTTTTAAGAAGGGTATCGATCTCGGCCTTATCTAAGGCCTTAAACGGCTTACCTAATATAGTAATCTTACCTTAGTATTGCAATTCTAGGGCTAGGGTATAGTCCTTCCTCTCCTTCTTAGAAAGGAAGAATCCTATAGGGACTTAACTTGTAAGGTCTCTACCTGATATAAGGGCGCAGCTACAGTCTAAAATGGTAAAACGTAGTGCGAGTTACAGCTTGTCCGGCATACCGGAATTACAGGTTGTCCGTCTAAGTTATAGTATGTCGTTTATTAGCGCAGGCTGCACCTTATCCTAGGGTTTTGCAGTACGATTTACGCTATATCTAGGTAGTACGTTGGGTTATAGGTCTGTAATCTCTGGTAAAACCCAGGCCCCTCTTTCTCTTTTAGGCCAGCCCTGCCTCTTTAGTAGTATAGGGTTAGGATAGACGAACTTTTCTACTATATCTAGATCTTCTAGGTCTTTAGCGTCCTCCTCCTCCTATAGCCCCCTTTATAGCCCCCTCTATAGCTCCCGGTAGTACGGTTTTACAACTGTACTCCTAAAGTCTATAGCGCTGTTAACTATATCTATAGTTATAGAAGTCTCTAACACCGCTAATACCTTATATAGCCCGGTCTACCTGTTATTTTTACGGTAGACCAAAACTTCCTAGCTAATACCTAGTATACTAGGTAGTACTACCTTAGTATTAAGGCTGTTTCGGCGGCTAAGAGCCTCCCTAATAGCCCGCTTACCTTACCACCTTTTAAGCTTAGCTATTGCTTTTTCAATAGCTTCTGCCCTTATTACTTGATCTAGACTTAATAGCGAATTTCTAGTTAGCTAGGGAAAAGCACTAAAGACTAGTAGGGTAGGGATTAAACCGCTAGGCCCTACTGTATTATTAACAGCAGAGACCGTGGCTTATAAGCTAGCTGTTTTCGATATAGTAGTGCCGGCCTCTTCCTGTATAATCTCGTATACCCAGCGTAGTAGGGCATAATAGCGCTCTACCTTCCCTACCGAGTTATAAGCCTTAACCAGAACGTCTACTACTATAATACTAGCTAATTTCGCCTCTGCCTGGAATTCCTTAGCTATAAAATTAGTCCCCTAGTTATAACAAAGAATATCCAGCAGTCTAAGATATATATCTATTTAGCACTCTTTTAACCGTTCCTAAGTCTCTTTTACCGTTATATCCTTTAGAAAACGGGCTACTTGAAAGGAGGTAGCCGTATTAACTATATAAAGGACTTTCTAGCTATCGAAATCCAGGATATCCACTACTACCTTATAGTTAAAGTGGATATTATCCCTAAGCGTAAATTTAAAACGCCTAGGTACTAGCCCCTTAACCTGGCAGAAGTAGTAGAACTTGTTAATAAGCTCTAACGCGCTATGTTCCACTTGATAGTTAGCGCGGCTAAGGAGCTTATATAGCTTTTCCACTAACAGGTAGCCGTAATGTCGATGAATTCGCCGTAGCTAGGATTCCATAAGTTCTATTAAGCGCAGTTATACTTTATCCTATATAAACACAGCGTATACCACGCTATTAAGTACCGGGATCTATAGGTAGCCCTATCTTCGGATAATTAGGATTCGCTACTTACCCTTAACTATAGTATCCGTCGTATTATCCAGGTATACCCTAAGCTGATCTATATCTTAAAGGTAAAGAAGAAAAGGGGTAGGTATATCTAGAACGTGGAAAGTTGCCTTCCTAGTAGCAGTGTCTATTATAACTATGCTAATAGATTCCTTTACTTTACCTAGGCTAAAGGTAATACTAGCCTCTCTAGCCCTTGCCCTATCGATATAGATACTGGGTACTTGACGTTATAGGGCTAGTACTTAATATATACTAGTAGTCGAAAAATTAGCAGTACTTATATCCGGCATAATACCCTAGAATACCGTTTTAGAATACTTGTCGAGCACAAATTACGCAGAAGAGAGCGCAGCGCATAGTATGTCTTTAAGTTCTCTACCGCAGCAGGGTTCTTCCCTATATAGTCTATATAGAAAAGCCTTATTAGTAAAGAAAGCTACTGCTATATCGTTTCTAGCAGAGTCTTCTATAGTATAATCCTCTAGGCTATAATCGTTAAAATCATCCTCTACTATACTCCCTTTAGACTTAGAGCCCTTATAGTTAACTAGAAACAACTAATATCTCTTTTTCCCCCTATTAGGGTCGATTTGCCGGTTTTTTAGCTAGTTAAGTCGATTCTTCTTCTACTCCTCTTCTAAGTGCTTAGTAGAGTAGTACCTATCCTTCTTATAAATCCAGCAGCATTAAGACCTTCTAAGGGTAGACCTTAGCTATAACTTTTTAAAGAAATACCGCTAGTCTGTTAGATACTGCTGGCTTTCCATTTCCTCTACTTCTAGCGTGCCCTATAGCGTAGCTACTAGCTCCTTAAATCCTTTAATCGGCTTATACAAAGCTAACTTCAGTTTAGGTACTCTACGGTATACCCTTACTATATTCGAAGTAAGGATTTCCTTACTATGATAAATAGGCCCTAAAGCCTGCTAAATTACCAGCAGCTTATCGAGCAATAGCTAAAGGACTTCTTTGTTACTTTTTCCAGGGTTTTCTTATTATATACTTCTAAAAGTAATAGAGCTTTATATCGTTACTAGGTTCTGCTTTTTAGCGTCTATCTCGAAATACTTACTTAGTTTAGCATAAACTAAGTAGAAAGAAAGAAGGTAGTTAAGGTAGTTAACCTAGTAGTCCCTAGCCCTACTAGAGAGGATATAGGGAAAAACTAGGTACAAAGCAGTATAGTCGATCTAGAACATTATACACTAGTAAAGGAAAATCTTAACTTTGTCGTCCAGTATCTCCGTTTCCGCCCTATTATAGCAGTTGCTACTATTCTACGCTTTTCTAAAGTCCATATATAGCTTTCGATTAATATAAGGGTTGTTATCCCTCTAGGTTAGCCTTAGGGGAATTTCCAGGTATTCTAGACTCTCTATTTCGACTCTAGTAACCTCTAGTAGGTTAGATAGAACAGAAGGCTGGTTATACCTTCTTTATTGCTACTACTAAGGGTAGTACTACTAGTAGTACTACTGTAGTTAGTATTACTAATAGAGGTAGTATTACTAAGGTTAAAGGTTAAAGCCTAATAGTCCTAGAATAAACCCTAGTTGCCTTAGGTTAAATCCGTTTCTATATCTAGGCCTAGTTCCGTTCCTATACTTAGGTCCTCCCCTATATCCTCTATTTCCTCCTGGTCCTTATACTAAGCTCCCTAGCTTAGGCCTTAAATTTAGCAGTTTAGGTAGTAAAGGGAAGCCTAGTACTAATAGCGGTAGAGGTATACCTTTGTCTAGGGCAGGTAAGAAAACTTATGATAATAGAGGTACTATTACTAGCCAAAGAGGTAAGAAGGCGGCTAATAGGACCAGCTAATAGGTAGGTTTACCGATAAGGCTCTTATTATTAGTAAACCTAGCTAGTTTAGCATCTTAGTAGCTTCTTATCAGGCTTATAGCAAAACTACTAGCTCTAAGTAGTTCTACTAACTCTATTTTAATAATTATAGAAGCCTTCTAAAAGTCCCTGTTAGTCTACCTATTAAAGCTATTAATTACCCTTATTTACAGCCTTTCTCCCTCTATTTTCAACCTCTAGTATTCTACTACTTCTATTGATATATAGGTATTAATGATCCTCTTGTCTTTACAGCCCAGTTCGATATAGTCTGGGGTTTTAAAGAAGGTCGCTACGTCTAGCAGGTAGGCTTTGCTAGGTAAGAGCTACTAAGGCAGCTTATTAAGTATCTTATCTTTAGCTATTAGTATATACGTCTATATTATAGTATTAGCTATTTCGAATTGTATGTTACATTCTGTTTTTAGGTTTCAAGCTATAGTTATAGTGTCGAATTATCGTTCGTTATATCTGCTGAAAAATGTCGGATAAGTAAAGTCGTTTTTCGAAAGTGCATTTGCGATTTATCTCCTTATTTCAGGGCGCGTTTATAGGTTGGATATACTTAATAAAGAGATCCGTCTCTTATCGTAGCTAGCCTAGCTCTTCCTCTTTATAGGTATACTTCTAGCGTAGTTGTCAATCTAGCTACTTTGCTTCTACTATCTATTAAAACAATAGAAACTAATTAGTGTCGATTCGCTCTTACTATAGTAAAAGGCTTTTAGTAGATAGTAAAGAATAAGAATAGTAAGATAGAGAAAGAGCAAAATAACAAGTACGATTCCTATAGTATTAATTGATAATAAGTGTCCTCTCTCCCTCTCTTTCTCGCTCTCCTAGATACAGGGCGTTATAGCCCTGTATCCTGACTAGGGTTGTACCTAGCGCTAGCATAGGGGTTATGCCCCATATCTAGCCATTCCCTTACCGTGACTAACCCATACCAGCTACAATAGCCCGCTAGCAATCGACAGATAATAAGAGTAAGACGCTTATCCTCCAGTTTATACGTATAAGTATATAACAACCTTTTATAAGGCTTTATATAGTCCGACATATAGCGTATATAGCGGCTAGAGCAGACAATAGAGTTGTCCAAGCTTTCGCTGGACAACAAACTTGCTATTACTACTGCTAGTATCGCTACCAGCGATATAGGCATGCTTGTAGCAGTATATAGCGTCTTATACCGCACATGCGTAGCTGCTAACGCTGCCTTCTTTATAGCCAGTAATATAGACAGAGCGTACTCGGCGTGCTTAGAGAGACGTACCTTATATATAGCAATCTCCGTCTTATACGCTACCTCCTCCTCCGCCTTCTCCTTATGCCGGAGCATAGTAGCCTATTTAAGCAGGATATATACATGTATAATCAGCCCCTTAGAATTAAGGGATATAGAGTTAGTGTTAGTACAGCCGCCTACAGACTCGGGCTATATAGCGAGCGTAGCTATATCCACAATGTTAGGATTGTTGCTATTATTGTTATCGTTATTGCCGTTATCGCCGCCTGCTATACTCTCCTAGTTACTATTATCGGTAATAGCATGCTTAGACGTATCCTTAAACGTATTATTATTGCCCTCCTAGGCAAGATGCTTATTAGAAGCGTCAGTTATAAGCATATCGAGGGTATCGCTGCCCTTGTCCTTAGTATATATACGGGCGTCGCTACCTACGTTTCTATAAGAGCACCTACTCTACTTATTATTAAAATCCAACACTATAAACAACAAGATTAGCACGCTTAAGCATTAGTATATAATAGTAAGCAACTTACTTATTACTACTAGTACTGCTAATACTACTACTATTATTATTGCTACTATAGCTACTACTGTTATTGTTACTGCTACTGCTACTACTAGTACAGATTGTAGAGAGAAAGAGAATAGGTAGTATACAGTAGAAGAACCTACCTATTTATAGGTTTAGGGTAAGAGCGTTCGGAGTTCGTAATCAGCCAGCCTAAAGCTCTGATTTTTCCTATTATAATTCCTATTTAGGACTACAAGCTTCTACAACAATAGTTGCTAGCACAATGCACTTACTATTACGCCGTTTAAAGGCATATCTAGAAGGCGCTAAAGTCGCGCCTTCTACACTAGGGATCAGCAACCAGAATTCAACATTCTAATTAGCAAACGAGAAGTTAAGTGATTAGCATTTCCTATTCTAGCAATAAGAGGAGCAAAATGATCTAGGATTTCCTATTTCGGTTAATAAAGCGCTAGTACAATTATAAAAGAAGAGTTGCCGGTATTAATTACAATAAGGGGGGTTAGGTACTAATCCCTATAACCACATAGCGCATAAGCCTCTCGCTCTAGGAATAAGGCACGTACTGCGCCACTAAGCCTCCCGCTCTAGAGAATAAGGCACATACTACGCCACTTATACGATAGCTATAAGTAGCGCACCCACGCACTATATAATAGTCGCCAATAAGCGCTCTGCTTAACATATATATTTAAGGGGTGCGCAACCACCCTCTAGATAAAGGGAGACATAACAATCCAGAACTAGAACTTAAACTAGTATTTCCTTACTGCTCGCTTTGCTCTTTATCGTTTTAGATCACTACGATCTCCGGAAACCTACCAACATAACTCCTATATTGCTAGGATATCTATTATTAGTTGCTTCTTAGTTGTTATACTTAGCTTGACTAGATATTAGTATAGTAACCTTGAATTATAATATAGTATAGTTATAATCTTCAGCAAGCCTAGTACTAATATTAGTTATATAAGAGTTATTATTAGAGAGATGCTGCTATCTAGCCTAGAGACTATACTAAAAAGTTCGCTAGCTAGTATGCTTTAGGTTACCCTATAGCATTTTGTTAAGGACTAGTAGATAATATTCTTATAGATAGTAAAGCTGCTAATTGTCCGATAGGTATCTCCGCCGGCTATCGTACAGTAGCTAGCCAAATCTATATCTATTTCTTTATTAGCTAGAACGATTATTATGCCAATCTATAAGGTTATATCCTTGTTATTTATAAACAAGCTGTTAATAAAGATAAAAAGCTTTATATCCTTCTAGACTAGTAGTATATACTAGAGCCTCTAGGTAGCGTTATCTATCTACTATTATAGTCGCTTATTGAGATTCTTAGTATTGTCTAACATAGGCTGTTTAATTTGCACTACTACTAACAAGTTGTACGATATTTTAGACTAGGAGATACTAGCTAAGTAGGCTCCTTTTACGCGTTCTAAAATTTAGTATTAAGCTACATCCTTAGCGTCTATATCTAGAATATTTATCTTATTAATTTGACCTTAGTAGGTAAAAATAATATTACTATTGTCAAACTTAAGTCGTGCTCTATTAAACTTGATATTGCGGTTATATAATAGGATCGATGTTGGTTTTATATGGAATTGCGCTTTTTGAAGTTTATCCTCTTTAAGCTTTATAAATATTCTACTACTAAAAGAAAGAGTATTATCTATCTATATAGTAGTAATTCCGAACTATATAGGATCCTTGCTATCTAGTATATATAGTAGGCAGGGGTTATACGATAATACTTTTATTTTTAGCGTAATAGTATAGTAGTTGTAGTATATCTTAAACTAGAAGAGTCCTAATTCTACTAGGCTATATAGTAGCTTCTTAATAAGCATATAAGTATCCGCTAGGTATTTGTCCATTATCTCCTTTAGCAGTTGTATAATAATCTGTTAGACTAAAGTATCTTTGAACTAGATATATGCCTATATAATATCCTATAGGATATACTTTATACCGAAAGTCTTTATTAATAATAGGCCTAGCGCAATTAGCAGTTATATATTTATTTATTATATAGTAGGGGCCTATATTAGAATACTATTCTTTCTATTGATACTAAATCCCTATACAACGAGTCTTGATTTTTCATATAGCTTTGCCTTATTACCTTTTATCCCTTATACTATATAGGTACTATAGATACGCTATATAGGCTGTTCCTATAGGTTGAATTTGATAAACTGGAAGACATTAGCGGCGATAAGGTTGTTGATCTTCTTTATATCTAACTCTTTAAATGGTACCCTAGGTATAGTAATAAGTCCTTTCTCTCTAAGTTTATAAGCTAGTTGTTTATCGTCTATCTTCTTCTTACTTAAGAATATAGCTATTATATAGTATTAGTCGTAGGTCTATAGCGAGAATCTAACTAGGGCTGTTGGTCTAGATAGTTTCAGTAGGCATCCGTGTCTATATCTTACTAGCGGTTCTTAGATAGGCGCTATAACCTTATTATTATATAATATAGGTTATCTAGCGTCCAGATCCTCTAGCCTTTTATATAGCTTAATATATATCGCCTGAAATTACTAAGGTCTAGTATTGCCTATAATCGTTATAGTAGTATGGTCTATAGCTTTGATTCTATAGGGTCCTTCCTATCTAGCTTAGTTTGATCTATTAGATTTCTCTCTCTATACTAGGACTTGACTTTAGAAGGGGAGCGAGAGGATGTCTGAAATCTTCGGTCCGTTTTAGGTAGCTATTATATAATTAACGTCTTATTCTATATGGAATTTTCTAATCGCCTTTATAGCCTTCTATACTACCGCTCCTTGCTCTACTATATCCTTTAAGGGAGCTAAGTTATATAATATCTATAGATATATACTAAAAACAAGTAGTATCGGTATAATTCCTCCTAGTTTAGGCGTGTTGTTTAATACCTTAATAGCTAACTAAAGAATAGTATATTTATCTATATTATAGCCTAGTTCTATTCTTAAAATTTTATAAGCCTGTTAGAGTAGGTAATATGCTTGTTTGATAGTTCCGATTACCTAGTATGCTTCGACAGGTACTATAAAATAGGTAATGCTATTAAGGCATACTATACTTTAGAATTCTTTAGCGATAAAATTTATACCTTAGTTATTGTGACGGAACATGGTGACGGTCATGGAGTGACCTATCTGGGACTAGGGCTCTCTATGCTTAGACATCCTAACAAGCTGCTTGTTAGGCTTAGAGATGCCTATATAAGGAGTAGCAGGTCCTATAGTAAGAAGAAGAAGAACAGGCACATTTACTTCTTTATATCTATTACCTGCTCTTTATGTAATAGTTATAAGCCCGGCACTAGTATCATTAACTTGACTAACTGCGCATAATATATATTAAGCCCTCCTATTATTATTACTATTCTATTATCCTCCCCTTAACTCCCTGCTTAAAATATCAATAACCCTAAATTTAGTATATTCAACGTCTGTTATCCTGAAAGGCCTGTTAATATAGACAGCCTAGCGTCTCGACGTATAGATACTAGCTTTAGCCCTTAGAATTTAGAAAGATATTAATCCAGACTTGATATCTACTCTAGCAGATATGGAAATTCTCGACCTAGGATAGGAAGAATAGGCTTATTAAGCTAATTCTAAGTAGGTAGCCTAGTACAACAAGGCTATTGTATATTATTAAGAGAAAATTCAACTTCTTAGTATATTGACTTAGGATATAGCCTTAGTACCTCCTCTACTAGTTCGGCCGACCCTTATTACCCTATATAACTTAGAAGAAGTATATAGGACTTACCTCCTAATATAATAGTCTAAGAGGGCTACCGCTAAGCTAAAAGAGGCAAATTACCTAAAGTTTCTAAACTAGATTCTTTAGTCTATAGATTATAACGTTAGGGAGATAGCTATTCAGTTATATTAGTTATTAAAGTAGGGATAAGGGTTAGAATAGCACTAGAATCTTTAGCCTTTTATACAAGCTCTAAAGAAAGACAACGCTCTGTTAGACTTAGTAGAGAAAGTCTAGATCGAATCTTAGTATAAGGCAGTACTTAGATAGGCTAAGAATGGCCGAACCAGGCTAATCCACTGGCATAAAGACTAGTAGAAATTTTACCGGGTTATACTAATCGAGAGGATTCTAGCTATTACAGGCATTACTACTGTTAGAAGAGTTCTTTAAGCCCTAGTAGCAAGGCTCACTCTATAATAGGCTAATAGTTAGCTCTAACAGATCGTTCTAGCTAAAGCAACTAGCTAAGTAAGTCTACTTATACTAGAGATTATTAATAGGACCCTTTTCAGCCTTATAATAGAATCTTAATAGCAATAAGCCTATAGAAATCCGGCTAGAGTATACTCTACCTTTACTTAACTTTCTAATAATAAGAACCTGCCGCCTACTCTACGCTCTAATTAAGAAAGATGCTAAGGATAGCCTTAAGGATAGTATACCTAGGGTAGTTAGGATAGAAATTGTTAAGGATCCTAAAATAGAGGCTACTAATACCCTTATCTACCTCTTCCTTATACTTACCTCTAAAAACCTAAAGATTATAAGAGAGTTAAGCTATTATATGCGGGATCTATAAAACAAAGAATTACTTTATCTACAGAGAAGTAACAATCTATTTAAAATCTTGTTTATTAGGATCCCTAGTAGGCCAACCTCTATATAACCCTAGAATTAAAAGGATAGTTAAAGGGTAAGAGGCTAGATATAAAGAAGCTATAGGTTCTAAAGTCCTTTAGTACTTAAGGACAGGATTATTAGCTAGATAAAGTTTTTAGGAGTTCTTAGTTATTACCTTAGCTTGAAAATCAGAGTGAGAATTTTTCTAATATACCTCTCTTCAACCCTACCCTATTTACCGCCACCCTAGGCACAGTCTATAGGGTATTTAGTACTTAAAACCCTACTTATTATCCTCTCTTAGACAGTACCCTTCTGGACAACTATATAGCAGTTTATATAGTTAACTATAAAGATCTACTTAACTATAGGACATTTAAGCCGTCTACCCCTAATACTATTATAGAGGTAGGCTCAACAACGTTACCTATTTCTAGGATAGGACGCCAGACTCTAAGAAAGATTTTTCAGGATAATAAGGGCAATAAGACGGTAGACTTGATTCTTTAAAACATAGTTGTTATAGAGGGATTTTATACTAATATTATATCGGCCATACTTCTACGCTAAAAGGGAATCTAGCTGTTAGGGGCTGACAATACCCTAAGAGTTAGAGATATAGTAAGCTTAGTTGTTCTTATAACGCTATAGGAAAAGTTCAACTTAATAATGCTCAAATATAAGCTACTTGCCTCTTATATAGTCTTAAAACCCCTTTTAACAAGTAACAACGGTATTATAATAATAATAGCTTGGAAACAAGTAAAATAGAGAGGATAGAAAAGGACGTATAAGCTATATAGGGCTTATATAGATCCTAAAGAACTATGGCACTTAAGGACAGGATACCTAGGTCCTAAGGTGCTATAATTGTTAGTAAACTATACTTAGGGTGTAAATTTGTTACGGCCTAATAATGGTAATCTAACCGGGATACTATAGCTTAAGTGCTTAGTATATGCCTAGTTATACGTAATAAAAGTAGTATCTAGGAGGGAGTTAAGTGGAAAATCCGCTAGACTGTTTTATAGGATTGCCTAGGATCTTTTCGAATTCTCCTAGGGATATATAGGCTGTAATAGGATTCTCTTTATAGTAGATAAGTTTAACAAAAAGGTATAGGCCTTTTAGATAAGAGGTAAAGGATAAGAAAACCTTCTTTAGGTTCTTAAGAGGTTTAATGCCTAGACTAGGTAATAGTATAGGTTATCTATTTGTTTCTTCTGCTATAACAGTAAGACATTAGTTATATCTTCTTAAGGAAAAACCGAGTATAAGAAATAGGCAGATTATAAAGGAATTAGCTTAGAAATCCTGCTGTTATATATATATAGCCTAATAGGACTTATCGAAAAAAACGGGAAGACTATTATTAATAAGTCGATAGTAATACGGTTAGAGGTATATCTTCCTAAGGATCTATAGCCTAAGACTATAGAAGCTGCAGTATATCTTTACAACTTATCTCCTAGGCTTAGAGATGATCTAAGATCCCTAAACAAGAAGCTTCTATTATGGTTTTAGAACTATTTTCGCTTTTACAACCCGGCTATTATCTATAAAGCTACGATTGATCTAAGGCCTTAGCTTAGTGGCCTTTATGTATATAGATACGCCGGTTATCCCCTTAAGAAGGATAGAGAGAAGGATATACTTTAGAGACTTTATAAGATTTAACCTTAAGCTTATATTAGCTATCTTATAGGTTATATCGCTACTATGTTATATAGGATATAGGTCCTAGAGCTTAATAGGGTAATTACTATCTAGAATGTTTAGTTTAATAAGACAGTTTTTTATATAAGAAGGAAGGTAGAATCTAAGGCTTAGGCTATCCCTGTCTTAAGAGAACTAGCAGACTGGCTAGATAAGCTGGCAGAGGAATGTAAGTTTGATACTATCCTTAAAATAATATAGAATCTAGATCTTGTAGGTCCTATTAGGCTAATAGCTACTAGAGAGAATAAGGAAAAGCTCTTAGCTATAGAGCTAGAAGAGCGTCGGTTAGATGCCGTTACTAGCTAGGACAAGGTATATACTAATATTATAACCGGACTATTTACCCTAGAGCAAATACCTAAGCCTAGAATGCCAAATCTAGATTATACTAGGATTAACAGCTATAGCAATAGAGTAGACTCTCCCTAGAGCGTAACTAGAGGAGGAATATAGTCTAAGGGCAAGACGTATTACTATAGACTATTAGAAGGATTTAAAGCTAGGGCAGGTGTTATAACCTACTAGTACACCGACGATAAGACGACAGATAGACTATTAGTCAGAGAACCGGACTCTAAAGCTGGGATCTTAGGGGTATATACTAGTAATATACAAGTGCTAGGCGACCTAGCCCCTTAAAGATAAGGTCGGCCCTATAGCAGTAGGAATCGGGTATTTATAGCAGAGCTAGGCCGATATAACCTTTATCAGTATAATGCTACACTTAAGAATATCTTTAGTATTCTTAATATAGAGAGAATAGTAGTATTATTACTACTACTTGTTTTTATAGCCAACTACTTTCCTAATTAGCTAGTAGCTAGCTATAGAAGGGAGTTTAAAACAGTATATGCTATAGTAGCAGGCGCTGTTTGATATTAGAAATGCCTAACAAAGCGAAAAGAGAAGCGAGAGTTATAGAAAAAGGACTTGCCAAAGGGCCCTTAAGATAAAAAAGAGTTTGTCCTAGGGAAATAGCATAAATTAGAAATGCTACTAGAGCCTAGGACTTAGAGTAAAGCTATAAAGTTGCCTTTTAAGAAGATATAGAAGTCTATAGCTTAAGCTAAGATTGATTAGCTATAAAAGCTATAGACCTATAAGAAAATTCCGAAAGATTAGTATAGGATATAGCCTCTCCTATTTAAATAGGTACTAAAGTATAAGCTTAATCTAGACAGGATGGTTGTTAGGCTAAAGGCAAGGATTTACGTCTAAGGAGATCTTTAATATCTAGAGTTAGTCGAGTTAACTTATATAGTAATATTAGCTACTAAGTCCCTTAAAGTAAGTATAGCCCTAGTAGCGCGTTTTGATCTAGAGATCGACTTATAGGACGTTATAAACGCCTTCTATAATATACTCTAGAAGTTGTTTAGCCAGGGCCTAGTAATCTATAATCTTCTAGAAAGGTTTAAGGAGCTAGGACTTCTTGCTTAGGTTAATAGGGCTCTATATAGGCTTTAAGACTCTCCTCTTCTCTAGTATCTCGAATTCTTAGGCTTTCTTAAAAATCTTAGACTTTAGAAGTCTAAGGAAGAGCCATGTCTATTTTATAATATAGATAGATATATCCTCTTGATATTCTATATAGATAATGTAATACTTCTCTATTATTGTTAGTATTAGGACTATACTATAGACCTAAAGGCGAAACTACTAGGTAAATATAAAGCAAAAATTCAGCCTAAGGCGGAATAGTTTCTCGGTATTTAGATTGTAAGGGATAGAGTTAACCGTACAATTACGCTGGTTTACGATATATATATTAAGAAGGTAGCTAAGAAGTATAGGCTGGATAGATCTGCTATTATCCCCCCTATACCACTTCTAACAGTCAGACTTGGCAAGAATAAGGGCTAGGCTACTAAGAAGGAGGTAAAGCTTATATAAGAACTAGTAGGGACGATACTATATATAGCAATTATAGTCTGTCTAGATATAGCCTTTGCTGTATCTTATCTTTCCTGCTTCTTAACAAACCTATTAGCCTGATATATCAAGGCTGCTAGGTAGACAATCCGGTATCTATATTATATAAGGTTTCTTAGGATTATATATAGTGGCTACTCTAGTTAGGTCTATATACTTTATATTGCTAGTAATGCCTCCTTTATAGATGACTTAGACTTACGACGATCGTCTTAAGGTTATATAATTATAATGTTTAGGGGACTTGTCTAGTAGAATGCGTCTTATTAAGCTATAGTTACTATATTAACGATAGAAGTAGAGCTTTATAGTCTCTCCCTAGCTATAAAGGAGGCTATAGGGATGAAAAGATTCCTTAAGGACCTAATAGTTAAACTGTTAGTTCTATAGCGGATTTTCTGCAATAATACTTAGACTATTAGGCTGGTAGTTAATAAAGGGGAGCGTATAGCAACAGCGCTCTGTTATATTGATATTCAGAATATATAGCTTAAACAAGAGTATAGTAAGGGCAGCTTTATAGTATCCTATATCAAGATAGCTAATATGCTAGCCGATAGCCTAATAAAGAATTTGTTAAGGGTAAAGTTCAAGCACTTCCGGGCTATACTAAATCTAAAGGACGTATTATAGATTATAGCCGATAATTAAAGAAAGGGGAATTCAATTACTAGCGAACAACTATCTAGTCTACTATAAAACTTATAAAAGAAGCCTACTATAGGGCGCTATAGCGCTTAATAGCCTTCTTTAACGCGCTAACAGCCCGATTAATATTAGCCAGTACCTGCAATATAGACGATATATCTATGCGATTCTTATTAAGATAATATAACATTGACCGTAAAAGAGCCCTAATACGTCTACTAATTCCTTGTCTAAGGCGCTAAGTAAACTTAGTACTGCTTATGCTTAGGAACGCCGCCTATATAAAAGGATTATTAGCTAGAGACTCGATTAACTAATAGAGAGGCGAAAATATATATCCTAGTCCGATAGACAGGGATAGGAATAGGCGTAGAGGCAGAGATAATTTACAAGACGCTTTTTGCTTATAAGGCGGATCTTTAAATTTTAGCTCCTTATAGAACGCCTAGGGCGGATGTAAAGGAGTAGGTAGAGCGGGTAATATAGGTATTAGCCTATATAGCGACAATCCGAATAATAGGTTAAGAATAGCGTATAACATTTTCGAAATAGCAGTAGCCTTGCCTGCCATTGCCTCCTAGATACAACTATTAGTCTAAGTATTGAATTTTAAAACGGACGGACGTACTCTGCCGGCCTTTATATTTTTCTTTTTCAAGTCTTAAAGGACCTAGGTAGTCTTCTCGGCCTTAACCAACCTATAATATATATAATTAGCTTTATAGTAAAATTGTTTGGCCTAGACAGACTTATATAGGACAATAGTAGTAAGATACAGTCTATATTAGAAGATAGTAGTAATAGTAGCTACCGGTATTATTATACTAAGAAAAGTATTCTCCTATAGTATATCCTTTTAGCAGTAACTAGACGTAGGGCTTATAAGATAGCAGATAAAGAGGGCCTAGAAGGCTGGATTTTTCAGATTAAGGTGTCTTTACTTAACTGGGAGTCTAGCCTATAATCTTCTTAGGGCAGCCTAGTGTCTTAGGAGCGGGAGTTTCCAGTATAGCTGCTAGAACAAGGCTTAATAGTACATTATTACTAACTTTCTTAATATCTAAGGATATAATATAGCTACTAGCGTTATTAGCAAGCTAATAACAGCCAGAATAGAGCTAAGTGAAGTTTAAGGTTAGATCCTAGAGCTGTTTTTACAGGGACGCCTACGATCTTAGCTTTAGAGGAATACTGTTATCTGGCTATAAGACGCTATAGCTAGTAATAGTAATGATTAGAAAGACTTACCACTCTTTACTTAGGTATAGTAATAGGAAAAAGAGAGCTGGGCAAGAACAGGGGCAGGCTTACAAGAAAACTTTACCTTAAAAAGGTAGTTATAAGGAAGAGAAAAAGAATAAGGCTAGGAGGAATTCTCTATACTCTTCTTATACCTAAAAAAAGTAGGCCTATAGTAAGCTCTAGAGAAAAGAGGAAAAAGCAGGTTAACCTTGCTATTGCTATAGTGACTTATAGTAGTAAGGTTGATAATTAAGCATACTTGACTTTTTTTAGAAAGAAGGCTGCCTATATAGCTAGTAAGAGGGTAGTAGGTAAGGCTACCTAAAATAAAAACTAGTCCTGTAACTTATAAATAGGAAAGAGAAGGTAGTAACAGCAAGTAGGCTAGTAAGAGTATTATTAATATAGCGAAGTTTTCGCTAACAAGGTGTTTGCTAGGTGCCTATACTGGGCTTAAGCATATTGCTATCTCGATATACTTAAGGGGGTATAGGAGTTATAGTTACCATAATCCTACGTTCTATAGGTCAGACTCCCTATAAGATGGCGAATCTAAGGGGGTATATAACGGAATATAGTAACGATTATAGAGTGACCTATCTAGGACTAGGGCTCTCTATACTTAGACATCCTAACAAGCTGCTTATTAGGCTTAGAGACGCCTATATAAGGAGTAGCAGGTCCCGTAGTAAGAAGAAGAAGAACAGGCACATTCACTTCTTCACATCCATCACCTGCTCTTTACGTGACAGTTATACAATAGATAGTCTAGTAGTCTAAGATATATAGAGATCTAGCACTTATATAGTGTGTTTTAGATGTCCTTCGCTATCTTGCCCTTTAGGAAAATCGCTGTCTGGAATACTATTGTAGTATTAATAATATAAAGTGCTTTATTGCCTTTAAGTTGTACGACGTTAGTAATAATTTTATAATTGAAATTGCAGTTATCCTTAAGCTTGAATTTGAATCTTATAGGTGCTGGATTATAGAGTTGGCAATAATAATAGAAATCCTAGATCTTACTTAAGATATCCATTATACAATTATTGGTTTTGGATAATTCTCTTAAAATATAGTATAGACAGTCTACTGTTAGATGTCCGAATCGTTAGTATAGCTACTATAGCTGGCCTTTAGTTATATAGAGGATATATTCGCTTTTTAAGAGATCAAAGAATAGGTAGTTCTATTTCTAAACTATAGAGATCCTTGTTCTGTTCTATTATATAATAATATCTTCTATATTATTATAGTATGCTTTGAGCTGTGTTATATCGTCTAGGTAGAATAAGAAAGGTATATTCGTTTTTATAATATAGTATATTACCATACCGATCGAGTTCTTTACTATAATTATGCTAATAGCTACTATATTCTAGCTATCTCTAAATTTAATAGATAATAAGCCTAGTATCTAGTTAATATCGATACTGTGACGGAACATGGTGACGGTCATGGAGTGACCCATCTAGGACTGGGGCTCTCTATGCTTAGACATCCTAACAAGCTGCTTATCAGGCTTAGAGACGCCTATATAAGGAGTAGAAGGTCCTGTAGTAAGAAGAAGAAGAACAGGCACATTTACTTCTTTATATCCATCACCTGCTCTTTATATAACAGTTATAAGCCCGGCACTAGTATCATTAACTTAACTAACTATATATAATATGTATTAAGCCTTCCTATTATTATTACTACTCTATTATCCTCCCTTTAACTCCCTACTTAAGATATTAACAACCCTAAATTTAGTATATTCAACGTCTATTATCCTAAAAGGCCTATTAATATAGATAGCCTGGCATCTCGACGTATAGACGCTAGCTTTAGCCCTTGGAATTTAGAAAGATATTAATCCAGACTTAATATCTACTCTAGCAGATATGGAAATTCTCGACCTAGGATAGGAAGAATAGGCTTATTAAGCTAATTCTAAGTAGATAGCCTAGTATAATAAGGCTATTGCATATTATTAAGAGAAAATTTAATTTCTTAGTACATTAACTTAGGATATAGCCTTAGTACCTCCCCTACTAGTTCGGCCGACCCTTATTACTCTATATAACTTAGAAGAAGTATATAGGACTTACCTTTTAATATAACAGTCTAAAAGGGCTACTACTAAGCTAAAGGAGGCAAATTACCTAAAGTTTCTAAACTAGATTCTTTAGTCTATAGATTATAACATTAGAGAGACAGCTATTTAGTTGTATTAGTTATTAAAGTAGGGATAAGGGTTAGAATAATACTAGAATCTTCAGTCTTTTATATAAGCTCTAAAGAAAGACAACGCTCTATTAGACTTAGTAAAGAAAGTCTAGATTGAATCTTAGTATAAGGTAGTACTTAGATAGGCTAAGAATAGCTAAACTAGGCTAATCTGCTAGTATAAGGACTAGTAGAAATTTTACTAGGTTACGCTAATCAAGAGGATTCTGGCTATTATAGGCGTTACTACTGTTAGAAGAGTTCTTTAAGCCCTAGTAATAAGGCTAACTCTATAATAGGCTAATAGTTAGCTCTAATAGATCGTTCTAGCTAAAGTAACTAGCTAAGCAAGTCTATTTATATTAGAAATTATTAATAGGACCCTTCTTAGCCTTATAACAGAATCTTAGTAGTAATAAGCCTATAGAAATCCGGCTAGAGTATACTCTACCTTTGCTTAACTTTCTAATAACGAAAACCCGCTGCCTACTCTACGCTCTAATTAAGAAAGAGGCTAAGAATAGCTTTAAGGATAATACGCCTAGGGTAGTTAGGATGGAAATCGTTAAGGATCCTAAAACAGGGGCTACTAATACCCTTATCTACCTCTTTCTCATACCTACCTCTAGAAACCTAAAGATTATAAGAGAGTTGAGCTATTATATATAGGATTTATAAGATAAAAAATCACTTTATCTATAAAGGAGTAACAATCTATTCGAAATCTCGTCTATTAGGATCTCTAGTAGGCCGACCTCTATATAACCCTAGAATCAAAAGGATAGTTAAAGGGTAAGGGGCTAGATATAAAGAAGCTATAGGTTCTAAAGTCCTTTAGTACTTAAAGATAGGATCGTTAGCCGGATAAAGTTTTTAGGAGTTCTTAGTTATTACCTTAGCTTAAAAATCAAAGTTAGAATTTTTCTAATATACCTCTCTTCAACCCTACCCTATTTACCGCTACCTTAGGTATAGTCTATAGGGTATTTAGTACTTAGAACCCTACTTGTTATTCTCTTTTAGATAGTACCCTCCTAGATAACTATATAGCAGTTTATATAGTTAACCGTAAAGATCTACTTAACTATAGAACATTCAAGCTATCTACCCCTAACGCTGTTATAGGGGTAGGCTCGACAACGTTACCTATTTCTAGGATAGGACGCCGGACTTTAAGAAAGATTTTTCAGGATAATAAGGGTAATAAAACAGTAGACTTAATTCTTCAAATCATAGCTGTTATAGAGGGATTTTATACTAATATTATATCGGCTATACTTCTATACTAAAAGGGAATCTGGCTATTAGGGGCTAACAATACCCTAAGAGTTAGAGACATAGCAAGCTTAGTTGTTCTTATAATACTATAGGAAAAGTTCAACTTAATAGTGCTTGAATATAAGCCGCTTACCTCCTATATAGTCTTAAAACCCCTTCTAATAAGTAACAACGGTATTATAATAATAACAGCTTGGAAACAAGTAAAACAAAGAGGATAGAAAAGGACGTATAAGCTATATAGGGCTTATATAGATCCTAAAAAACTATGGCACTTAAGGATAGAATACCTAGGTCCTAAGGTACTATAATTATTAGTAAACTATACTTAGGGTATAAATTTGTTATAGCCTAACAACGGTAATCTAACCGGGATACTACGGCTTAAGTACTTAGTATATACCTAGTTATACGTAATAAAAGTAGTATTTAGAAGGGAATTAAGCGGAAAATCCGCTAGACTGTTTTACAGGATTGCCTAGGATCTTTTCGAATTCTCCTAGGGATATATAGGCTATAATAGGATTCTCTTTATAGTAAATAAGTTTAATAGGAAGGTATAGGCCTTCTAAATAAAAGGTAAAGGATAAAAAAACCTTCTTTAGGTCCTTAAGAGGTTCGACACCTAGACTAGGTAATAGTATAGGTTATCTGTTTGTTTCTTCCGCTATAATAGTAAGACATTAGTTATATCTTCTTAAGGAAAAACCGAGTATAAGAAATAGGCAGATTGTAAAGGAATTAGCTTGGAAATCCCGCTGTTATACATATATAGCCTAACAGGACTTATTAAAAGAAACAGAAAGACTATTATTAATAACTTAATAGCGATATAGTTAGGGGCATATCTTCCTAAGGATCTATAGCCAGAGACTATAGAGGCTGCGGTATATCTTTATAACTTATCTCCTAGGCTTAGGGATAATCCAAGATCCCTAAACGAGAAGCTTCTGTTATAGTTTCGGAACTATTTTCGCTTTTACAACCTGGCTATTATCCGTAAAGCTATAATTGATCTAAGGCTTTAGCTTAGTAGCCTTTATATATATAGATATACCGGTTATCCCTTTAAGAAGGATAGAAAGAAGGATATACTTTAGAGACTTTATAAGATTTAACCTCGAGCTTATATTGGCTATCTTATAGGTTATATTACTACTATGTTATATAGGATATAGGTCCTAGAGCTTAATAGGGTAATTACTATCTGGAATATTTAGTTTAATAAGATAGTTTTCTATATAGGAAGGAAGGTGGAATCTAAGGCTTAGGCTATCCCTGTCTTAAGAAAACTAGCAGACTAGCTAGATAAGCTAATAGAGGAATATAAGTTTAATACTATCCTTAAGACGATATAGAATCTAGATCTCGTAGGTCCTATTAGGCTAATAGCTGCTAGAGAGAATAAGGAAAAGCTCTTAGCTATAGAGCTAGAAAAGCGTTGGTTAGATACTGTTACTAGCTAGGACAAGGTATATACCAACATTATAACCGGACTATTTACCCTAGAGTAAATACCTAAGCCTGGAATGCCAAATCCAGATTATACTAGGATCGACGGCTATAGTAATAGAGCAGACTCTCCCTAGAGTATAACTAGAGGAGGAATATAGTCTAAGGGTAAGGTATATTGCTATAGACTATCGGAAGGATTTAAAGCTAAGGCAGGTATTATAACCTGCTAGTATACCGATAATAAGACGATAGATAGACCGTTAGTTGGAGAACCAGACTTTAAAGTTAGGATCTCGGGGGTATATACTAGTGATACGCAAGTACTAGGTAACCTAGCCCCTTGAAAATAAGGTCGGCCCTATAGCAGTAGGAATCGGGTATTTATGGTAGAGCCAGGCTAATATAACCTTCGTTAGTATAATGCTGTACTTAAGAACATCTTTAGTATTCTAGATATAGAGAGAACAGCGGCATTATCGCTACTACTCGTTTTTATAGCTAACTACTTTCCTAATTAGCTAGCAGCTAGCTATAAGAGGGAGTTTAAAATAGTATATACTGTAGTAGCAGGCGCTGTTCGACATTAGAAATGCCTAATAAAGCGAAAAGAGAAGTAAGAGTTATAGAAAAAGGACTTGCTAAAGGGCCCTTAGGATAAGAAAGAGTTTGTCCTAGGGAAATAGTACGAATTAGAAATGCCGCTAGAGCCTAGGACTTAGAGTAAAGCTATAAAGTCGCCTTTTAAAAAGACATAGAAGTCTGTAGCTTAGGCTAAGATTAATCAGCTATAAAAGCTATAGACCTATAAGAAAATTCCGAAGGATTAGTATAGGATATAGCCTCTCCTACTTAAATAGATACTAAAGTATAAGCTTAATCCGGACAGGATGGTTATTAGGCTAAAGGTAAGGATTTACGTCTAAGGAGATCTTTAATATTTAGAGTTAGTCGAGTTAACTTATATAGCAATATTAGCTGCTAAGTCCTTTAGAGTAAGTATAGCCCTAGCAGTGCGTTTTAATCTAGAGATCGACTTATAGGACATTATAAACGCCTTCTATAATGTACTCCGGGAGTTGTTTAGCCAGGGCCTAGTAATCTATAATCTTCTAGAAGGGTTTAAGAAGCTAGGACTTCTTGCTTAGGTCAATAGGGCTCTATATAGGCTTTAAGACTCTCCTCTCCTCTAGTATCTCGAATTCTTAGGCTTTCTTAAAAATCTTAGACTTTAGAAGTCTAAGGAGGAGCTGTATCTATTTTATAATACAGATAGATATATCCTTTTGATATTCTATATAGATAATATAATGCTTCTCTATTATTATTAGTATTAGGACTATACTATAGACCTAAAGGCGAAACTGCTAGGCAAATATAAAGCAAAAATTCAGCCTAAGGCAGAATGGTTTCTCGGTATTTAGATTGTAAGGGACAGAGTTAACCGTACAATTACGCTGGTTCACGATACATATATTAAGAAGATGGCTAAGAAGTATAGGCTAGATAGATCCGCTATTATCCCCCCTATACTACTCCTAACAGTCGGACTTAGTAAGAATAAGGGCTAGGCTACTAAGAAGGAGGTAAAGCTTATGCAAGAACTAGTAGAGATGATACTATATACGGCAATTATAGTCCGTCCAGATATAGCCTTTGCTACATCTTATCTTTCCTGCTTTTTAATAAACCCGTTAGCCCGATATATCAAGGCTGCTAGACAGACGATCCGGTATCTATATTATACAAGGTTTCTTAGGATTATATATAGTAGCTACTCTAGTTAGGCCTATATACTTTATATCGCTAGTAATACCTCCTTTATAGACGACTTAGACTTACGACGATCGTCTTAAGGTTATATAATTATGATATTTAGGGGACTTATCTAGTGGAATACATCCTATTAAGCTACAGTTACTATATCGACGATAGAAGCGGAGCTTTATAGTCTCTCCCTAGCTGCGAAGAAGGCTATAGGGATAAAAAGATTCCTTAAGGACCTAACAGTTAAACTGTCAGTTCTATGGCGGATTTTCTACGATAATACTCAGACTATTAGGCTAGTAGTTAATAAAAGGGAGCGCATAGTAATAGCACTCTGTTACGTTAATATTTAGAATATATAGCTTAAACAAGAGCATAGTAAGGGTAGCTTTACAGTATCCTATATCAAGATAGCTAATATACTAGCTAACAGCCTAACAAAGAATTTATTAAGGGTAAAGTTCGAGCATTTCCAGGCTATACTAAATCTAAAGGACGTATTATAGATTATAGCTGATAATCAAAGAAAGGGGAATTTAATTACTAACGGACAACTATCTAGTCTACTGTAAAACTTATAAAAGAAGCCCACTATAGGGCACTATAGCGCTTAATAGCCTTCTCTAACGTACCGACAGCCCGATTAATCTTAGCTAGCGCCTATAACACAGCTGATATGTCTATATAATTCTTTTTAAGATAATATAGCATCGACCATAGAAGAGCCCTAACATATCTACTAATTCCTTATCTAAGGCGCTAAGTAAACTCAGTGCTGCTTATACTTAGGAACGCCGTCTATATAAAAGGATTGTTAGCTAGAGACTCGATTAACTAACAGAAAGGCAAAAACATATATCCTAGTTTGATAAACAGGGATAGGGACAGGCATAGGGGCAGAGACAATTTGTAAGACGCTTTTCGCTTATAAGGCGGATCTTTAAATTTCAGCTTCTTATAGAACGCCTAGGGCAGATATAAAGGAGTAGGTAGAGCAGGCAATACAGGTATCAGCCTATATAGTAATAATCCGGACAATAGGTCGAGGATAGTATGCAATATTTTCAAAATAGTAGCAGCCTTATCTACCATTACCTCCTAGATACAACTATTAGTCTGAGTATTAAAGTTTAAAACGGATAGATATACTTTGCCGGCCTCTATATTTTTCTTTTTCAAGTCCTAAAGGACCTAGGCAGTCTTTTCAGCCTTAACCGACCTATAATATATACAGTTAGCTTTATAGCAAAATTGTTAGGCCTAGACGGACTTATATAGGATAATAGTAGTAAGACGCAGTCTATATTAAAAGATAGTAGTAACAGCGGCTACCGGTATTGTTATACTAAGAAAAGTATTTTCTTATAGTATATCCTTTTAGCAGTAACTAGATATAGGGCTTATAAGATGGCAGATAAAGAGGGCCTAGAGGGCTGGATTTTTCGGATTGAGGCGTCTTTGCTTAACTAGAAGTCTGGCCTATAATCTTCTTAGGACGGCCTAGTATCTTAGGAGCAGGAGTTTCTAGTATAGCCGCTAAGATAGGGCTTAATAGCACGTTGTTACTAACTCTCTTGATATCTAAGGATATAACATAGCTGCTAGTATTATCGGCAAGCTAATAACAGCTAGAACAGAGCTAAGTAAAGTTTAAGGTCAGATCCTAGAGCTGTTTTTATAGGAATACCTGCAATCTTAGCTTTAGAGAAACACTATTATCTAGCTATAGGACGCTATAGCCAGTAATAGTAATAATCAGAAAGACTTACCACTCCTCGCTTAAGTATAGTAATAGGAAAAAGAGAGCTAGGCAAGAACAGGGGCAGGCTTATAAGAAAACTTTACCTTAAAAAGGTAGTTATAAGGAAAAGAAAAGGAATAGGGCTAGAAGGAATTCTCTATACTCTTCTTATACCTAAAAAGAGTAGGCCTACGGTAAGCTCTAGAGAAAAAAGGAAAGAGCAGGTTAACCTTACCATTGCTATAGTAACTTATAGTAGTAAGGTTAACAATTAAGTACACTTACCTTCTTTTAGAAAGAAGGCTGCCTATATAGCTAGCAAGAGAGTAGTAGGTAAGGCTACTTAGGATAAAAACTAGTCCTATAACTTATAAATAGGAAAGAGAAGGTAGTAATAGTAAGTAGGCTAGTAAGAGTATTGTCAACCTAGCAAAGTTTTCGCTAGTAAGGTGTTTACTAGATACCTATACTAGGCTTAAGCATATCGCTATCTCGATATGCTTAAGGGGGTATAGGAGTTATAGTTACTATAATCCTACATTCTATAGGTTAGACTCCCCATAGGATGGCGAATCTAAGGGGGTATATAACGGAATATAGTAACGGTTATAGAGTAACCCATCTAGGACTAGGGCTCTCTATACTTAGACATCCTAACAAGCTGCTTATCAGGCTTAGAGACGCCTATATAAGGAGTAGAAGGTCCTATAGTAAGAAGAAGAAGAACAGGCATATTCACTTCTTCATATCCATCACCTGCTCTTTACGTGACAGATACCTTAGAGTTATACAAGTACTATTACTTGGTTCTTACTATATAATAAGATTTATATAGCGCTAGTGTCCTATAGTTGTCCTTAGTATTCTATATTATAGATGCTAGACAGAATAAAATGTTTAGCGTCGATAGAACTTATTATATAATAAGGGTCGTCTCCTATAATCGTATATAGGAATGCTATACTCTAGAGAAAATAGGTACCTATCTTTCGTAGCTTATCGTCGTTACTCGCTATGCCGTTAGAATCGTTACTACTGCTATTACTAGTATTAGGCTGTTCGCCGGTAATATATACAGTAATATATACTATAAGTGATTCGTCTGTTATGCCGGGTATAAGGTAGTGTTTCTTTACCTATTCCTGGTCTTCCTTACTATATATCTATGATTTGTATCTAGGAATCTTATAGTTTGGTATCTAGTTTGCTCCTAGTATTGTATTCTTCTTATTATATAATAGCTTTTTCTTATACCTATTATACTTCTTAAATCGAGAGTTGTCCCTTAAGTAGTATCTATAGTCTAGCTTTAAGTAATCCTTTTAAGAGTTATAATATTAACGATAAATATAGTTCGATAAGGGTATATCTACTATAAAACTAGTCTACTAGGTTTAAGCGCTATAATATAATTTATATAGCGCTGTAAATAGTTGTTCTACTGTTTTAATATTATCCTTCTAAAGACCTTCTTCTAATTCGTATATCCTTTAACAAGCTTAAATAAAAGCTACTTTAAGCTAGTCATTACCTTAAAAAGTTAAGCTTAGGTTCTGTTAGACTAGAGTGAGTTTATCGAACAGTATATCAAGGATTTCCATTAGTTTTATATCTTGGTTTTTAGCCTATATTATATAATAGGTAACTAAAGTCTATAGGTTATAGTACTCCTTCTTATTAATACTAGTATTAAAATACTTGTCTAATATATTATATATTTTGTCCTATCGTTATCTAGGCCTAATATAGTATAGGAAGTAATCTACCGCTTGTCTAGTAAGAATATCCAGATAGATGATTGTATATTAACTTTCATTGATTTCAAGTCTTCTATATATATTAATAAACTATTGTGTTTTATTAGTAAGGATATTATATAGTACGCCTAAATAGTTACGTATCTTGTCCTATTACTTATAAAATACCAAGGTCCTCTTTTTATCCAATAATATAGTCTGTATAATATATATTAAAGGAAGGGTATATAGATTGAATGCTATAATCTAAGTATTATTCTTATCTAGCTAGTAGAGTTATAGAGGAGGCAGTACTATAGATTGTTAGATTAATAGTAGAGCAGATAGTAGAGAAGGTATTAGTCGTTCTATAGCGCCTTTAGACTATACCCTATGGTTAATAATCTTAAGAATCCTATTAATCTTTATCTATTTCTAGAAATAGAAACCCTTTTTGTTAAATAAGGCTAGGAACTCCTTTTAAAAAGTGCTATTAACAAAGTTCAATTGGTATATTATCTATCTGTCTAGTTCTTCGCCTATATTATCAATCATTATATCAAGGTATATATTGCTATACCTAAGTTCGGCTAGATATTATACGAATCTAGTTATTAGTACTACCTTTAAGTAGACATAGTTAGGCTTAATAGTAAAATCGTTATACTAAAGTTTAATATTAATATACTTCTTCTATATATATAGTAGCGTTGTACTGCTATAAGCGATTTCCTTATATATAGGATATTTATCGATATCTGACTTATCTGCCATATTAGTGTTTAATATCTTGGCTAAGGTTGGTATTAAAAGTATTAGGTTATATAGTGCCTGTTATATAATAGGAATATATTATATACTATTATATAGTTAATAGTATAGTTGTGAGTAGGTTTCCGGAGATCGTAGTGATCTAAAACGATAAGAGCAAAGAGAGCAGCAAGGAAATACTAGTTTAAGTTCTGGTTCTGGATTTTTCTTGTCTCCCTCTATCTAGGGGGTAGTTGCATACCCCTTAAATACCTATGTTTGAGCAGAGCGCTCGTTAGTGACTATTACGTGGTACGTAGGTACGCCACTCGTAGCTGTCGTACAAGTGGCGCAGTACGCGCCCTATTCTTAGAGCGAGAGGCTTATATGCTATGTAGTTATAGGGATTAGCACCTAACCCCCCTTACTGCAATTAACACCGGCAACTCTTCTTTTATAACTGCGCTAGCGCTTTATTACCTAAAATAGGAAATCCTAGATCATTTCGCTCCCTTTGTTGCTAGAATAGGAAATGCTAATTAATTAACTTCTTATTTGCTAATTAGAATGTTGAATTCTGGTTGCTGATCCCTGGTATAGAAGGCGCAACTTTAGTGCCTTCTAGATATACCTCTAAATAGCGTAACGGTAAGTGCGTTATGCTAGTAACTATTATTACAAAAGCTTATAGTCCTAAATAGGAATTATAATAGGAAAAATCAGAGCTCTAGGCTAGCTAATTACGAACTTTAAACGCTCTTGCCCTAAACCTATAAATAGGTAGGTTCTCCTATTACATACTACCTATTCTTTTTCTCCCTATAATCTATACTAGTAGCAGTAGCAGCAGCAATAATAATAGTAGTAGCTATAGTAGCAACAATAATAGTAGTAGTATTAGTAGTACTAGTAGTAATAAGTAAGTTGCTTACTATTATATACTAATACTTAAGCGTACTAGTCTTATGCTTAAGTATACTGATCTTGTTGTTTATAGTATTGGATTTTAATAATAAGTAGAGTAGGTGCTCCTATAGGAGTATAGGTGGCAACGCCTGTATATATACTGATAATAAGGGCAGTAATGCCCTTAATACGCTTATAACTGACGCTCCTAACAAGCATCTTGCCTAGGAGGGCAATAATGACGCGTTTAAGGACGTGTCTAAGCGTGCTATTACTAACGACGGCAACTAGGAGAGCATAGCGGGCAGCAACGACGGCGATAACGATAATAATAACGGCGATCCCGATACTATAGATGCGGCTGTACTTATTGCGCAGCCTAAGTCTGTAGGCGGCTGCTCTAACGCCGACTCTACGCCCTTTAATTCCAAAGGGCTGATTATATATATACATGTCCTGCTTAAGGAGGCTGCTATACTCCGGCGTAAGGAGGAGGCGGAGGAGAAGGCGGTATATAAGGCGGAGATCGCTGCGTATAAGGTGCGTATCTCTAAGCCTGCCAAGCGCTCTCTGCCTACGTTGCTAGCTGTTAAGAAGGTAGTGTTAGCAGCTGTATATACGTAGTATAAGGTACTATACGCTGCTATAAGCGCGCCTATACTACCGGTAGCGATACTAGCAGTAGTAACGGCAAGTTTGTCGTCCGGCGAAAGCTTAGATAACTCTATTGTCCGCTTTAGCTACTATATACGCTATATATCAGACTGTATAAAGCCTTGTAAGAGGTTATTACGCGCTTATATATATAAACCAGAGAATAAACGTCTTACTCTTATTATCCTTGTTATTAATATTGCTAATATATATAAAGTTTATAGCCTATATAGTACTATATATACTATTGTTTGCCTTAGCTGCCTATACTTGCTTTTAGCAGGCGTTAAGGACTTGTTTAACAAGTCTAGCAATTTCGCGCTATATACAGTATACTACGACTATATATCAGGCTGCAGCCTCGAGTACTAGCGGTACTTGTCCAGGCACTTATATATGCCGATATAAGTTCTATTTGTATATTATTTCTATTGTTTTATTATTCCTAAAATATATTATAGCCCTAGGTTAGTCTACCCGTTCTTAGACTGCTTTTTAGAGCTCTGCTCTAACCTAGCTATAAAAGCTAAAGTAAGTTACAATCTTTAGTATTATCTATTATCTAATTAGAATACTTATTAGTTATAGGATTGGAAGATATAGCGCGATAGTGCCAAGTATATCTTAGTCCTGGTAGACAAGGCGCGTACTCTTGTCAAGCATAAGGCGCCTATAGCAGGTATCATGCCTATATAGAAAAAGCTCGTAGCGATAGCTGCTATAAGTAAGGCTATTAATGTTTTGTTGTTGTAATTAGGGGTTAGGGGGCACTAGCGCGTATATTGCGCTAGCTATAAAAGTATAAATTAAGATTGTTTCGCGCTTTGCCTTATATTCCTTATTATACTATAAATAAATTATCCTAGTAGTCTTTGTCTTTTACGCTTATAATCTTGCCCTAAGTTATATAGACTCTTCCTATTGCTTAGCTAGGCATTAAACCTAGCCTTCTATTCTGATCTTAGCCGTATTTATAGTAATAAGCTTTTTAAGCGTCTTGTTTGGTATGCACTTGGTTATAGCGTTAGCTAGGTTATTATCGCTACTAATCTACCTGATTTCTGCAATTTTATGGTTTTCGTAGCTCTGTTATAGAGCTATTATATTAATTATAAGGCGCTTTTCTACTATTGTCCTAAGCTTTACTAGGTATTTGTATAAACTAAACAAGTCTGTATAAATAACGATTAGTAGTAGCGATTATAGACCTAGGCCTAAGTAGATCTTAGCGAGTATCTAGTATAGTATATACCCGAGATCGAACTTACTTACTATTCTATATATTTCGCTTGCGAAAACGCTTCTTATTACTCGCTTATACTTGGTCAAGGACTAGTATATAATGTTACTATATAGATTAAACTCGTTTATACTACTTGTCTTATTTCTAAATATTATAACGAATCTAATCTACAATGTTATATTAGTATTATTAGCAAATAATCTATCTATAAAGACGAAGAGCTTAGCTATTTTAAGTTTAAGTTATAGGAAGTATAGCCTATATATTAAGTTCTTAATCTACTATTATAATTAAGTGTTAAGCTTGGCAATCTTGGCTATGCCTAGCTTAGTTAACTACGCTACTACTAATAAGTCGAAAGTCGCCTCTAGCTAGCAAATCATAGCAATATAGGTACTGTATATACGTTGTTCGATATATACTTGTTTTGCTATCTTAGCATCTAGGTTTATAAGTTTGAGTTATATAGTTTGCCTCTTTTGCCGAATCTTAATAGTGTCTATACTTGTTTCAAGCCTATATCTATTAAAGTCTATAATCAATTTGTCTGTTAAAAATACTAGTAGCTTATACTTAAAGCTAGCCTTATCTAGCTTAAGCTTCTCCTTATCTATAAAGGCTTACTTACTAATATTAAGAGTATCGTTGGTTTATAGGCTAACAATTCTAAATCTACTTTTAATTTACGTCTTGCCGATTATAAGGTATAGGTCGAAGGTGCTTAGCTTAAGATCGAGACATTTAGTATGCTAGTTTATATATATTACCTACTAGTATAGTCCGGCTTTAGCTAGTCTATATAATAGGGTTTTAACAAGTAAGATGGTATAAGGGGGATAGAGCATCTTAAGCTCCTTAGATAATAGAAGAATTACTTTTCTTACTAGCTATAACTTAGCTTATATATAAGCCTGGATAACGTTACGTACCTACGCCTTAAAACCAAAGTGCGTTTATAGTATTAGAAGTAGTAAGAGTATAAGTTGCTATATATAGCGTTGGATTATTGGCGATTAAGTAAGTAGGTACTTCTTGTCCTTATTACCGAATCTCTAAGCTATAAAGTGTAATTTCTTATATAGTAAAGTAAGCTTGTCTTTTACTTCCTGGACAATCCTTAACTTAAAGATCTAGTAGTCTAAAGTATCTGCTAGCATCTAGATTACTTTGATTACCCTAGCTACTAGGAGCGAGTTCAGTTCCGTTTTATTAGATTCTTAGAATAGTATACTAGGTATAGTAATCTTACCTTTAGCTTATAGTTTAAGCGTAAGATCGTAGTCGCGCTTTTCTTTTTCCGAAATAAAATTGTTAGTAAGTACTAGGTTCTTTTAGGGTCGTCTATACTAGTAGGGCTGCTTAGGCTAGAGATATTAGAATGGTTCTAGCTGCTTAATACCAGCCTGATTATCTTGCTTATCCTACGCTAGCTCCTAGTAATATAGTTTAACTACTATATTCTAAAATTCTATAGGCCTATTAACTATATTGACAATTACTGTTGGTAGGTTTCCGGAGATCGTAGTGATCTAAAACGATAAGAGCAAAGAGAGCAGCAAGGAAATACTGGTTTAAGTTCTGGTTCTAGGTTGTCTGTCTCCCTCTATCTAGAGGGTAGTTACACATCCCTTAAATACCTATGTTTAAGCAGAGCGCTTGTTAGTAACCATTATATAGTACGCGGGTACACTACTCGTAGCTATTGCACAAGTGGCGCAGTATACGTCCTATTCCCTAAAGCAGGAGGCTCAGTAGTATAGCATATACCCTATTCCTAAAGCAAAAGGCTTATATACTATACGGTTATAGGGATCGGCATCTAATCCCTCTTATTATAATTAATACTAGCAACTCTTCTTTTATAACTACGCTAGTGCTTTATTAACTAAAATAGGAAATCCCAGATCATTTTACTCTCCTTGTTGCTAGAATAGGAAATACTAATCACTTAACTTCTCGTTTGCTAATTAGAATGTTAAATTCTAGTCGCTAATCCCTAGTATGGAAGGCGTAACTTTAGCGCCTTCTAGATATGCCTCTAAACAGCGTAACAGTAAGTGCATTACGCTAGTAACCATTGTTGTAAAAGCTTGTAGTCCTAAATAGGAATTATAATAGGAAAAATCAGAGCTCTAGGCTGGCTAATTGCGAACTCCGAACGCTCTTACCCCAAACTTATAAATAGGTAGGTTCTCCTACTATACACTACCTATTCTCTTTCTCCCTACGATCTATACTAGTAGTAGCAGCAGTAGCAATAATAACAGCAGTAGTAGCAGCAGTACTAGCAGTAATAAGTAAGTTACTTACTATTATACACTAATGTTTAAGCATATTAGTCTTATACTTAAGTATACTGATCTTGTTGTTCATAGTGTTGGATTTTAATAATAAGTAGAGTAGGTACTCCTATAGAAGCGTAGGCAGCAACGCCTATATATATACTAAGGACAAAGGCAGTAACGCCCTTGATATACTTATAACTGACGCTCTTAACAAGCATCTTACCTAGAAGGGTAATAATAATACGTTCGAGAATGCATCTAAGCGTACTATTACTAACAATAGTAACTAGAAGAGTATAGTAGGCAGTAACGACAGCGATAACAATAATAACAATAGCGACGATCCTAACGCTATAGACGCAGCTACGCTTGCCGTACAGCCTAAGTCTGCAGGCAGCTATACTAACGCTGACTCTATACCCTTTAATTCCAAGGGGCTAATCGTATATATATATATCCTGCTTAAGCAGGCTACTATGCTCTAGTATAAGAAGGAGGCAGAGGAGGAGGCAGCGCGTAAGGCAGAGATCGCTATGTATAAGGTATATATCTCTAAGCCCGCCAAGTACGCTCTGCCTATATTACCAGCTATAAAGAAGGCAGCGTTAGCGGCTATACACGCGCGGCGTAAGGTGCTATACGCCGCTACAAGCATGCCTATACCGCCAGTAGCAACATTAGTAGCGGTAATAGCAAGTTTGTCGTCTGGTAAAAGCTTGGACAACTCTATTGTCCGCTCTAGCTGCTATATATACTGTATATTAGACTATACAAAGCCTTGTAAAAGGTCGTTATACACTTGTATATATAAACTAGAAGGTAAGTATCTTACTCTTGTTATCCTTATTATTAATATTACTAATATATATAAAGTTTATAGCCTATATAGTACTATATACGCTGTTATTTGCCTTAGCTGTCTACGCTTGCTTTTAATAGGCATTAAGGACTTGTTTAACAAGTCCGGCAATTTCGCGCTATATACGGCATACTACGACTATATATCGGGCTACAGCCTCTGGTACTAGCGGTGCTTGTCCGGGCACTTATATATGCCGATATAAGTTCCATTTGCGTATTATTTCTATTATTTTATTATTCCTAATAAATGTCGTAGCCCTAAGTTAGTCCGCCTGTTCTTAGACCGCTTTTTAGAGCTCCGCTCTAACCTGGCTACGAAGGCTAAAGTAAGTTACGATCTTTAATAGTATCTATTGTTGAATCGGAATACTTATTAGTTATAGGATTAGAAGATATAGTACAATAGTACTAAGTATGCCTTAGTCCTAGTAGACAAGGTACGCGCTTTTATCGAGCATAAGGCGCCTATAGCAGTCAAAACGCCCATGTAGAAAAAGCTTATAGTAATAGCCGCTATAAGCAAGGCCATCGATATTTTATTGTTGTGATTAAGGGGTAGGAGGCGCTGGCGCGTATGTTACGCCAGCTATAAGAGTATAAATTAAGATCGTTTCGCGCTTTACCTTATATTCCTTATTGTACTATAAATAAATCGTCCTAGTAGTTTTTATCTTTTATACTAGTAATCTTGCCCTAAGTTATATAGACTCTTTCTGTTGCTTAGCTAGGCGTTAAACCCAGCCTTCTACTTTAATCTTAGCTATATTCGTAGTAACAAGCCTTTCAAGCGTCTTGTTCGGCATACACTTAGTTATAGCGTTAGCTAGGTTATCGTCGCTATTAATCTACCTAATTTCTGCGATTTTATGGTTTTTATAGCTCTATTATAGAGCTATTATATCGATCATAAGGCGCTTTTCTGCTATTATCCCAAGCTTTACTAGGTACTTATATAAACTGAACAAGTCTATATAAACGACGATTAGTAATAGCGATTATAGACCTAGGCTTAAATAGATCTTAGTAAGCGTCTAGTATAGTATATACCTAAGATCGAACCCGCTTACTATTCTATATATTTCGCTTATTAAAATACTTCTTATTACTTATTTGCACTTAGTCAAGGACTAGTATATAATATTACTATATAGGTTAAACTCGTTTATACTGCTTATCTCGTTTCCGAATATTATAATAAATCTAATCTACAATGTTATATCGGCATTATTAGTAAATGATCCGTCTATAAAGACAAAGAGCTTAGCTATCTTAAGTTCGAGTTATAGGTAGCGCAGCCTATATATTAAGTTCTTGATCTACTATTACAATCAAGCATTAAGCTTGGCAATCTCGGCTATACTAGGCTTAGTTGACTATGCTACTACTAACAAGTCGAAAGTTACCTCTAGCTGGCAAATTATAGTAATATAGGTACTTTATACGCGTTGTTTGACGTATACTTGTTTTGCTGTTTTGGCATCTAGGCTTATAAGTTTAAGTTGTATAGCTTACCCCTTTTGCTAAATCTCAATAGTATCTACGCTTATTTTAAGCCTATATCTGTTAAAGTCTATAATCAATTTGTCCGTTAAAAATACTAGCGGCTTATACTTAAAGCTAGCCTTATCTAGCTTAAGCTTCTCCTTATCTATAAAGGCTTACTCGCTGATATTAAGAGTATTATCAGTTTACAGGCCAATGATTCTAAATCTACTTCTTATTTGTATCTTACTAATTATAAGATATAGGTTAAAGGTACTTAGCTCGAGGTCGAGACATTTAGTATACCAGTTTATATATATTACCTACTAGTATAGTCCGGCTTTAGCCAGTCTATACAATAGTGTTTTAACAAGCAAGACGGTATAAAGGGTATAGAGCGTCTTAAGCTCTTTAGGTAATAGAAGAATTACTTTCTTTACTAGCTATAACTTAGCTTATATATAAGCCTGGATAACGTTATATACCTATACCTTAAAACCAAAGTACATTTATAGCGTTAGGAGTAGTAAGAGTATAAGTTGCTATATACAGTATTAGATCGTTGGTAATTAGGTAAGTAGGTACTTCTTATCCTTATTACCGAATCCCTAAGCTATAAAGTGTAATTTCTTATATAGTAGAGTAAGCTTGTCTTTTACTTCCTGGACAATCCTTGACTTAAAGATCTAGTAGTTCGAAGTATCCGCTAGTATCTAGATCGCTTCGATTACCCTAGCCGCTAGGAGTAAGTTCAGTTCTATTTTATTGGATTTTTAGAATAGTATACTAGGTATAGTAATCTTATCTTTAGCTTGTAGTTTAAGCGCAAGATTATAGTCGTATTTCTCTTTTTCCGAAACAAAGTTGTTAGTAAGTGCTAGGTTCTTTTAGAGTTATCTATACTAGTAGGGCTGCTTAGGCTAGGGATATTAGAATAGTTCTAGCTACTTAATACTAGCCTAATTATCTTGCTTATCCTGTACTAGCTCCTAGTAATATAGTTTGACTACTATATTCCGAAATTCTATAGGTCTGTTAACTATATCGACAATTACTATTATATCTATAGCTAAGATTACTTTATAAGGTCCTATCTATCGGTCGCTTTTTTAGAATATAAGTACTTCGGCACCTACTTTTAGTAAGCATAGTAGTACGTCTTCTATACTTAGTCTATTACGTTATGCAAGAGCGTCTTGCATAGTCCTTATATCATTTAGGATTTACAATTATATTATAGCCTTCTAAATCGCGCCTACTTAGTATAGTTAAGATAGAGAAGGCGGTATATCTATAGTAAGGCGTAGGTATATGCCGAAAACTAAAAGCGTTAGTACTAGCCTGTCTGGGCCAGTGGTATTGTTAACTGTGCTTAGTACCGCTTATAGGTATACCTCTTTCGAGCAAGATCTAGCAGTCTCTGATTTGATAATGTTATAGGCCCTTCTTAGTAGCCTATAATACCGCTCGATCTTGCCAACTAACTAGTATACCTTAACTAGTACTAAATAGCAGGTTATACCTATAAGCTTAGCCTCTACCTAGAACTTGCGTACTTCGAAATTAGTACCCTTATTATAGCGTAAAATATCGGGTAGTCTAAGGTATATATTGATCTAACATTCCTTTACCTGTTCCTATATCTCTTTAGCTAAAAGATCGTTTAGAAAGCAGGCTACTTAGAACGACGTTACAGCGTCGACTATATATAGTACCTTAGAATTATCAATGTCTAGGATATCTATAACAATCTTAAAATTAAAGCAAATATCGTCTTATAACGTAAATCTAAATCGTTATAGCGCTGCGCCTTTGATCTAGTAGAAGTAGTAGAACTTATTAATTATCTTAATAGCGCTATATTCTACTTAGTAGTCTGCTTATTATAGTAGTTTATATAATCTGTCGACTATAGGGTGTCTATAGCGTCGATAAATACATCTTAGTTTAGCCTTTATAAGTTATAGAGGTATAGGACGCTTATTGTCTGCTATAAATGCTATACTTAGGAGTTTAATCCCTTTTATAGGGATCTATAGATATCCCTCTTTCCGTTAAACGTATATATACTTTCCTAACTTAGATATAAGCTTATTTATTGTATTATTAAGGTAAATGCCAAGCTTATCTATATCCTTTAGATATATAAGAAAAGGGGTTAGCGTCTCTAATATATGGAAAGTTGTATAACTAATATCGAGCTCTACTTTAACTATTCTAAGTAATCGTTTCAAATCCCTGGACCTAAAAAGTATATTTGCTTCTCCTATATATAACTTGTTAATCTTAAGCGATCTAATTATCTTCTTTAGTATAAGGAATTGTTAGAGTCCGGTAGTTGAAACGTCGGTAGCTCTAGTATTAGGCATAATCCTTTAGAATTTAGTCTTAGTATACCTGTCGAGTATGAACTAAACGGCTTTTGTTTTCTTAGTATCCTTTTTACTATCTTTATATAGTTGTTTACTTTTAGTAATTAGGTAGAGAAAAGCTTGGTTTATAAAGTAAGTTACTACTGTTTATTCTTCTTTAAAACTAATTACTAGTACTTTATTTCCGACTTAAGTTTGATTAGTCTTATAGTTATCTACCTATACTTTAAGCTTAGTCTCTTCTTCCTTTACTTTATATTTGTCGTCTAAACCCTTATAATTAAGGAAGAATGCTATATATTGTCTACGATCTTTGTTAATGCCCTTTTACTTAAGCTATTTGCTCTTAGCTATTACTTATTCCTCTTAGCTATATATAAAGGAGTAGTAATCTAGCTTACTATAAATCTAATAACCTACTTTGGTATAGCTTTTATTATAGTTCCCTTGCTAGAGCTTGTTTTACTTTCTATACCTAGTAGCACCTCTAGGTTATTGTATATACATTGCCTAGTTTCTCTTAAAGATTAAATCTATAATTGGGTTACTCTAATAGTTTCTTATAGGCCTAGCCTTCGTTATAGTAAACCTATAGTCTATTAAGAATTAGCAATATATATAATCCGCTTCCTTAATGTTAAGTGTTTGGCGGAGTATAGCTACTAGCTTTTTAAAGCTTGTTAGTAGTTTATATAGGGCAATCTTTAGCTTAGATACTCTTTAGCAGGCTTGGATTGTATTTGCGACTAGAAACTCCTTATAGTTATAGAACGGACTAAGCCTATATTGGCTTTATTAGAGTCTATTAAGTAAGATCTAGAGAATTTCCTTTATAGACTTATTACTATTCTTGCTTTTAAGGCGTATAGACTGGAAAGTAATAGTATTTTAGATGTACAAGTAGTTGTTCTACTTAGTGCTTATCTCGAAGTATCCCTTTAAGATACTATATAATTATATAAAGGAGATGCTAAGAGGGATATAGTATAAGTAATATTCCTTAGCTTACCCTAAAAGTACATTTGGAAAAACAGTACCTAGTAGTCTATAATCGATCTAGAAAGTCCAGTATTAATATAGGAAGAAACGAACTTTATTATTAAGGATATCGTTGTTAGACCTAGAATAGCTGTCCTTTAGGTCCTAAGACTTAATAAAATCAGTTAGGGTTTTTCGATTAATACTTGTCTTGTTTATCCAGCCTATTTCGATTAGTAGGATGGCTATATACTTAGTGCTTTTATACATAATATACTTATGCCGGACATACCGCTCTTTATTATCTGCTTAAGGTTAAGCGTATTCTAGCCTATATCTAGTATTAATACTAAGGGTTTGCGCAGGTTATATAGGGTTCCGTCGTTCCCCTTAATTAGTTCTTTAGTTATAGCCTTAGTAGTTACCTTAGCTATAACCTTAGGTATAACCTTAGCTGGCACTTTAGGTAGTTAGTAGGAATCCATAGCCTTCGCCAGCGCCCTTATTAGCCGGCGGGAATTCCTGCTTCTATTGTACTTCTAAGTCTATAAATCGGAAGTATTATCTATAGGTCTGGATTTAGCAGGTAAAGGGTGTTTCCGAATTGGCTACGGTTACCGGCATAGAGCGTTCCGCTTTAGGCTACTATCTGGCGTATACCTGGGTCTTAGCTACTTACTAGTTAATCGTTGTTTATAATCAAGCTGCTTATTAGTCTATATTGCTAGGTAGTGTTTATAGTTGTATTACCGATCTGTATCTTCCCCTATAGTACCTCCTATAGCCGGGTATCAAATTCAGGGTCTTAGGTTATTATTAGTACGATCTCCTTCCCCTTTTCTGTTTAAGCAGGAAGAGATATTGTTATATAACGTCCATACTTGGCCTAGATCGACGGTCTATAGATTTAGAGGAGTATGTTAGGCCCCGGATTGTTAGACAGGTTATTAGCAAGTATTATAAGTTCTTTAGAGAGCTTCTGCCTTTTTAAGCTATCTATAAGAACATAGCTATCGTTAAGCGTTTAGTATAGTTGTAAATGTAGCTTGTTGTTTAACTTATTAAAGTAGTTAGCTGTCTAGTCCTTGAAATCTAAGCGGAATTTAAAGTATAGATCTTCAGATTATTGCCCCTTATAAGTGCTAAGGCAGAAGAGCATATATAAGTTAAGTACTTTGTTACTATTATACTCTGGATTAATATACTCTAGCAATCTATAGAAGGTTTAAGCGTTAAATTTGTTAATGCTTATAATAGGCAACTAGGTAGGAAATTCTCGTTTAAAACGCTCTTCGAGATCCTAGGCTATACTTAATAAAATACTTAGTATATAATAAGGGTTTGTCTTAGTATCCTCCCTTTTTAAGGCTCTATAAGCAGAAGGGTCTTAGGATGCTATAATATATTGATTATAGTAAAGTTAGTTAACAATATAGTTTTAGTAGCGTTCTCTTAAGCAACGTTTCCTTAGTCTAGAAGCTTAGGTCAAGCTTCTTTAGCCTAGGAGGATAGGTTTATAGTATTGGTTTTCTTATAAGCGATATTGCTAAGTTAATAGGGTAGTTATCTAGTTGCTCGATTAACAGTCTTTAGTAAATAAACTGCAATCTACTTAGTTAAGGTTATTAAGTACTTGACTTACTACCTTACTACTCTACGTTACCCCTATATCGCAATATAGAGATAATACTAATCAGTGTTAGTAGGTTTCTAGAGATTATAGTAATCTAAAATAATAAGAGCAAAGAGAGTAGCAAGGAAATACTAGTTTAAGTTCTAGTTCTAGGTTATCTATCTCCCTCTATCTAAAGGGTAGTTGCGCACCCCTTAAATACCTATATTTAAGTAGAGCGCTCGTTAGTAACCATTATATAGTATACAGGTGTACTACTTATAGCTATCGTACAAATGGCGCAGTACACGCCCTATTCCCCAGAGCAGGAGGCTTAATAGTACAGCACGTGCCCCATTCCCAGAGCGAGAGGCTCATATGCTGCGCGGTCATAGGGATCGGCACCTGATCCCCCTTACCGCAATCAACAATTACTATTATATCTATAGCTAAGATTACCTTATAAGGTCCTATCTATTAGTCGCTTTCCTAGAATACAAGTACTTTAGCATCTACTTCTAGCAAGTATAGTAGTATGTCTTCTATACTTAGTCTATTATATTATGCAAGAGCGTCTTATATAATCCTTGTATTATTTAGGATTTATAGTTGTATTATGGCCTTCCGAATTACGCCTACTTAGCGTAGTTAAGATAGAGAAGGTAGTGCGTCTATAGTAAGGCGCGGGTATATACTGAAAACTAAGAGCGTTGGTACTAGCCTGTCTGGGCTAGCGGTATTATTAACCGTGCTTAATACTGCTTATAGGTATGCCTCTTTTAAGTAAGATCCGGCGGTCTCTAATTTAATAATGTCGTAGGCCCTTCTTAATAGCCTATAATACCGCTTGATCTTGCCGACTAACTGGTATGCCTTAACTAGTACTAAATAGCAGGTTATACCTATAAGCTTAGCCTTTACCTAGAACTTATACACTTCGAAATTAGTGTCCTTATTATAGTGCAAAACGTTAGGTAGTCCAAGGTATATATTAATCTAACATTCCTTTAGCCGCTCCCATATCTCTTTAGCTAAGAGATTGTTTAGAAAGCGGGCTACTTAGAATAATATCGTAGTATCGACTATATATAGTACCTTAGAATTGTCGATGTCTAGGACGTCTATAATAATCTTAAAATTAAAGTAAATATTGTCTTATAATACGAATCTGAATCGTTATAGCGCTGCGCCTTTGATCTAGTAGAAGTAGCAGAACTTGTTAATTATCTTAATAGTATTATATTCTACTTAGTAGTCTGCTTGTTATAGTAGTTTATACAATCTATCGACTATAGGGTGTCTATAGCGTTGATAAATATATCTTAGTTCTACCTCTATAAGTTATAGAGGTGTAGAACACTTGTTATCTGCTATAAATACTATACTTAAGAGTTTAATCCCTTTTATAGGGATCTATAGATATCTCTATTTCTATTAAACGTATATATACTTCTCTAACTTAAATATAAGCTTGTTTATTATATTATTAAGGTAGATACTAAGCTTGTCTATGTTCTTTAGATGTATAAGAAAAGAGGTTAGTGTTTCTAATATATAGAAAGTCGTATAACCAATATCGAGCTGTACTTTAACTATTCTAAGGAATCGTTTTAAATCCCTAGACCTAAAAAGTATATTTGCTTCTTCTATATATAACTTATAAATCTTAAATAATCTAATTATCTTTTTTAGTATAAGGAATTGTCGGAGTCCAGTAGTTAAAACGTCAGTAGCCCTAGTATTAGGTATAATCCCTTGGAATTTAGTCTTAGTATACCTATCAAGTATAAACTAAACAGCTTTTATTTTCTTAATATCCTTTTTGCTATCTTTGTACAGTTGTTTACTCTTAGTAATTAGGTAGAGGAAAACTTAGTTTTCAAAGTAAGTCACTGCTATTTATTCTTCTTCGAAACTAATTACTAGTACTTTGTTTCTATCTTAAGTTTAATCGGTTTTATAGTTATCTACCTATACTTTAAGCTTAATATCTTCTTCCCTTACTTTATATTTATCGTCTAAACCCTTATAATCAAGGAGGAACGCTATATATCGTCTATAATCTTTATTAATGCCTTTTCGCTTAAGCTATTCGCTTTTAGCTGTTACTTATTTCTCTTAGCTATATATAAAGAAGCGGTAATCTAGCTTGTTATAAATCCAACAACCTACTTTAGTATAGCTTTTGTTATAGTCCCCTTGCTAAAACTCGTTTCGCTTTCTATATCTAGTAGCACCTCTAGGTTATTATATATATATTGCCCAGTTTCTCTTAAAGATTGAATCTATAATTAGATTACTCTAATAGTTTCTTATAGGCCTAGCCTTCATTATAGTAAACCTATAGTCCATTAAGAATTAGCGATATATACAATCCGCTTCCTTAATATCAAGTATTTAGCAGAGTATAGCTACTAGTTCTTCAAAGCTTATTAGTAGTTTATATAGGGCAATCTTTAGCTTAGACACTCCTTAATAGGCTTAGATTATATTTGTAACTAGGAACTTCTTATAGTTATAGAGCAGACTAAGTCCGTATTAGCTTTATTAGAGTCTATTAAGTAAGATCTAGAGAATTTCCTTTATAGACTTATTACTATTCTTGCTTTTAAGGTATATAGACTGGAAAGTAATAGTGTTCTAGATGTATAAGTAGTTGTTCTACTTAGTACTTGTCTTAAAGTGTCCCTTTAAGATACTATACAGTTATATAAAAGAGATGCTAAAAGGGATATAGTATAGGTAATATTCCTTAGCTTATCCTAAAAGTACATTTAGAAAAATAGTACCTAGTAGGCTATAATCAATCTAAAAAGTCCAGCATTAGTATAGGAAGAAACGAACTTTGTTATTAAGAATATCGTTGTCGGACCTGGAATAGCTATCCTTTAAGTCCTAAAACTTAATAAAATCAGTTAAGGTTTTTCGATTAATACTTATCTTGTTTATCCAGCCTATTTCAATTAGTAGGATGGCTATATACTTAGTACTTCTATATATAATATACTTATGCCGGGTATACCGCTTTTTATTATCTACTTAAGGTTAAGCGTATTCTAGCCTATATCTAGTGTTAATACCAGGGGTTTATATAGGTTATACAGGGTTCTGTCGTCCCTCTTAATTAGTTCCCTAGTTATAGCCTTAGTAGTTACCTTAACTATAACCTTAGGTATAACCTTAGCTGGTACTTTAGGTGGTTAGTAGGAATCTATAGCCTTTACCAGCACCCTTATTAGCCAGCGGGAATCCTGCTCCTATTACGCTTCTAAGTCTATAAATCAGAAGTATTATCCATAGGTCTGGATTTAGTAGGTAAAGGGTATTTCCGAACTAGCTACGGTTATCGGCATAGAGCATTCCGCTTTAGGCCGCTGTCTAGCGTATGCCTAGGTCTTAGCTGCTTACTAGTTAATCGTTGTTTATAATTAAGCTGCCTATTAGTCTATATTGCTAGGTAGCGTTTATAGCTATATTACCAATACAATCTACTTCCTTACCTATTTTGCATCTCCCCCTATAGTACCTCCTATAGCTAGGTACTAATTTCGGAGTCTTATATTGTTATTAGTACGATCTCCTTCCCCTTTTCTGTTTAAATAGGAAGAGATGTTGTTACCTGTTATCTATACTTAGCCTAGATTAATAGTCTATGGATTTAGGGGAGTACGTTAGGCCCTAGATTGTTAGACAGGTTATTAGCAAGCGTTACGAGTCCCTTAGAAAGCTTCTACTCTTTTAAGCTATCTACTAGGACATAGCTGTTATTAAGCGTTTAGCGTAGTTATAAGTATAGTTTATTATTCAACTTATTAAAGTAGTTAGCTATCTAGTCCTTGAAATCTAAGCGGAATTTATAGTATGGATCTTTAGATTATTACCCTTTATAAGTGCTAAGGTAGGAGAGCGTATATAAGTTAAGTACTTTATCGCTGTTATACTCTAGATTAATATGCTTTAGCAGTCTATAGAAGGTTAAGTATCAAATTTATTAATGCTTATAATAGGTAGCTAGGTAGGGAATTCTTGTTTAAAATGCTTTTTAAGATCCTAGGCTATACTTAATAAAATACTTAGTATATAATAGAGGTTCGTCTTAGTATCCTTCCTTCTTAAGGTTCTATAAGTAGAAGGATCTTAGGACGCTATAGTATATTAATTATAGTAAAGTTGGTTAACGATATGGTTTTAGTAGCGTTCTTTTAAGTAATACTTTCTTAGTCTAGAAGCTTAGGTTAAGCTTCCTTAGCCTAGAAGGATAGGTTTATAGTATCGGTTTTCTTATAAGCAATATTACTAAATTAATAGGGTAGTTATCTAGTTACCTAATCGACAGCCCTTAGTAAGTAAACCGTAATCTACTTAGTTAAGGTTGTTAAGCACTTGACTAACTACCTTACCGCTCTACGTTACCCCTATATCGCAATATAGAGATAATACTAATCAGTATTAGTAGGTTTCTAAAGATTATAGTAATCTAAAACAATAAGAGCAAAGAGAGCAGCAAAGAAATACTAGTTTAAGTTCTAGTTCTAGATTTTTCTTATCTCCTTCTATCTAAAGGGTAGTTACGTACCCCTTAAATACCTATGTTTAAGCAGAGCGCTCGTTGGTAACCATCACGTAGTACGCAGGTACGCCACTTGTAGCTGTCGTACAAGTGGCGCAGTACGCGCCCTATTCCCAGAGCGAGAGGCTTATGTGCTGCGCGGTCACGGGGATCAGCACCTAACCCCCCTTACCGCAATCAACAATAGTTAAGTTAATATAAGTTATATCTAGTATAGAAACCAGTTTGTTCTCTTGATATAGGTCTTGTTAGGTTGGTATATCTAGTCTAAGAACTAGGTTGTTCTCTTAATACTGGTTTATTAGGATTGTATAGCTGTATATAACTGCTAGATATTGTATAACGATCGTACGATCTGCCGGCTAATATCTATAGTTCTTCTTTCTTCGAGATTACTCCTTATATATACCGATTATAGAGAAAAGTCGAATAGAGGCGTTAGTACAAGATTTAGCGATAATTCTTCTATTCCTAGTATATACTACTATAAAATAGAATTATTAACCTATATACACTTATCTCTTTACGTTGCTAATCTATAATTTAATACTAAATTACTAATCAGTATTCGTAGCGTTCTATACTAATATATAGTAGTAGTTTAGGTAGTTAATTTATATCTATCTCTCTAGGTATATAGGTAAAGAGATTTTAGCCCCTAATATATTCTCTTTATCGTACAGTAGATACCGTACAACAACCCCTGTCTAACGCACATTGTCAGGTAGGTACCTAACGATCTACGCCGTTAGGTCACCTAACAATCTACATCATCTAGGTCCCGGCAACATATACGTTGCAGTTATGACAGGTATTCCAACAATAACTACTATATTATTACGCTAAAAATAAGAGTATCGTCGTACAACCTCTACCTACTATATATACCAGACAGCAAGGATCCTATATAATTCGGAGTTACTACTATATAGATAGATAATACTCTTTTTTTAGTAGTAGAATATTTATAAAGCTTAAAAAGGATGAACTTCAAAAAGCGTAATTCTATATGAAACTAACATCGATCCTATTATACAACCGTAATATCGAGTTTAATAGAGCATAACTTAAGTTCAACAATACTAATATTATTTTTACCTACTAAGTTTAAGTTAATAAGATGAATATTCTAGATATAGACGCTAAGGATATAGCTTAATACTACATTTTAGAATGTTTAAAGGGAGCCTACTTAGCTAGTATATACTAGTCTAAGGCATTATACGACTTGTTAATAATAGCGTAAATCAAACAGCCTATATTGGACGACGCTAAGAATCTTAATAAGCAACTATAATAGCAGATAGACAACGCTACCTAGGGACTCTAGTATATACTACTAGACTAGAAGGATATAAAGCTTTTTATCTTTACTAATAGCTTATTTATAAATAATAAGGATATAACCTTATAGATCGGTATAATAATCGTTCTAGCTACTAAAGAAACAGATATAGATTTAGCCAGCTACTATATAATAGCCGGCAGAGATACCTATTAAATAATTAGTAGCTTTACTATCTATAGAAATATCATCTACTAGTCCTTAACAAAATGCCATAGGGTAACCTTAAGTGTACTAGCTAGCAAACTCTATAGTATAGTCTCTAGGCTAGATAGTAGTATCTCTCTAATAACAACTCTCGTACGACTAATATTAACGCTAGGCTTACTAAAGATTATAACTCTACTATATTATAATTTAAGGTTACTATACTAATGTCTAGTTAAGCTAGGTATAATAACTAAGAAGCAACTAATAATAGATATCGTAGTAATACAGGAGTTATATAAGAAGAAAGAGATTAGGGAGGTTTGCTGGATCGATAGCTGCAATAATCTAGCGGATACTATAACAAAGAAGACTCTAAATCGTATATTCAAAGACTTAGTAACTAATAATAAGCTAACTATCTATATAGAAGTATATATAGAAGATATAAGTGCTATGGCTAGATATAGACATATATTGCACAACGATAATCGGCAATAATAGCAATATACTAGCGATTAGGCTAGATATTGCGCGATATATATAGAACAATAGGCAGTAAACAACACGAACTTAATTCTTACGTAGCTACTACAGCTGCTACTACCTACTAGCTATCTAAGCTGCTTTAAGCGATATACCTAGGGCTAAAAACGCCTTACTAGCTATTTTAGACAGCTCTAACAACTCCTCCTTAATATCTACTAGCACCTTCTTATCTAAAATCTAGTACTTAAACAACCTTATAGCTAGAATCTTGTTATACAACAAAGCCCGGATAATAGGCGGGACTAGATAAAGTTAGCACGGTACTACCTATACGGCGACTGTCTTTAAGACTACTATACGATATTATAGGCTATAGGCGGCAGCAGCGCAGCGTCTATAGCGTCGTTGTACTATAGTCGTAGACTAACCCCTTTCCCTAGAAGTAACACTCTGTATATAGATAGATTCTATTACGCTATCTAATCCCCGTCGGGGATATCTAGGTGGGCTAGGCTAGTGCTATAGGAAAACCGTACAACGGGTGAAAAACCTATAACCATATATAGGAAATAGGGGTGTGGTAGGGGGTGGGCTAATCTTCACCAAGGTAGATACCGCCCCTTTAGGAGTATAAAAACATACTGCCTAAAGGGGTATAGGCTAGACCGCTCCTAGCCCCTAAACAACAGTATATTCTGGCAGTCTAGTAGCGATATGGCGGACTAGGGGGCGTATAGCGCTACTGCCCCCTTTTTTAAGTCTATAGAGGAGGCTGTTTGTATCCCCTCTCTCCCTCTCCTTAAAGGAGGTTAAAGGGTAGGCTAGGCAACCGTCGAATATATATCGAACGTCTTCTATAGCTAGGTAGCAGCGGCAGAGAGGGCTGTCTATCCTAGGCACCTTATAGGTATATAGGAAGCCCTTTAGGCCTATCTTCCCTATACAGGCCTATATTAGCAGCAAGCTCTCGGCCTTAGAGAGGCTATAATGGCATTTCTAGAAGGCCTCTTTAAAAGCCTTAGCTAGGTTTTCCTCCTAGAAGGTAGCCTTGGCTGATTTCTCTAAGAGGCTCTCTATATAAGGGTTATCGCCAGAGGCTCTAGCCTCTTATAGATAGCGGTCTTTCTAGGCGGTATAGAGGGGTTCCTTGTTAATAGCCTTCCCTAGTTGTTAGCGGTACTACTATGCTATAGCTTCCTTCTTTCTTTCTTATTTTGTTTGCCCTTCTAGAGGGAGGCTAGTCCTAGGGGTCCTGTTCCTAAAGGTATGGCGTAGGGCGTCCTTCCGTTTAGCTATCTCCTCCCCTATAGCCCTATTTAATCTAGCCTAGCTAAAGAAGAAGAGGGTATTCAAGTAGAGGTCTAGAGGGAGGACGTTAGCCTTATAGTAGAGGCTTTGGACTAGCGTTCTTTTATAGGCCCCTATAACCTTCCTTAGAGCTTTGTTTTCGGCTGCTAGTAGGCCTCTAGTTATACCTTATAGCCTATTTAGTATAGTAGGTATAGGGGTATGCTAGGCTAAGGTGTGACGGAACATGGTGACGGTCATGGAGTGACCCATCTGGGACTAGGGCTCTCTATGCTTAGACATCCTGACAAGCTGCTTGTCAGGCTCAGAGATGCCTATATAAGGAGTAGCAGGTCCTATAGTAAGAAGAAGAAGAATAGGCATATTTACTTCTTTATATCTATCACCTGCTCTTTATATAATAGTTATAAGCCTAGTACTAGTATTATTAACTTGACTAACTATATATAATATATATTAAGCCCTTCTATTATTATTACTACTCTATTATCCTCCCTTTAACTCCCTGCTTAAGATATTAATAACCCTAAATTTAGCATATTCGATGTCTATTATCCTGAAAGGCCTATCAATATAGATAGCCTAGCATCTTGATATATAGACGCTAGCTTTAGCCCTTAGAATTTAGAAAGATATTGATCTAGACTCGATATCTACTCTAGCAAACGTGGAAATTCTCAACCTAGAATAGGAAGAATAGGCTTATTAAGCTAATTCTAAGTAGGCAGCCTAGTACGACAAGGCTATCGTATATTATTAAGAGAAAATTCAACTTCTTAGTATATTGACTTAGGATATAGCCTTAGTACCTCCTCTACTAGTTTAGCCGACCCTTATTACCCTATATGACTTAGAAGAAGTATATAGGACTTACCTTTTAATATAATAGTCTAAAAGGGCTATTACTAAGCTAAAAAAGGTAAATTACCTAAAGTTTCTAAACTAGATTCTTTAGTCTATAGATTATAACGTTAGAAAGACGGCTATTTGGTTATATTAGTTATTAAAGCAGGGATAAGGGTTAGAATAGTATTGGAATCTTCGGCCTCTTATATAAGCTCTAAAGAAAGACAACGCTCTATTAGACTTAGTAGAGAAAGTCTAGATCAAATCTTAGTATAAGGTAGTACTTAGATAGGCTAAGAATAGCTAAACTAGGCTGATCTACTAGTATAAGGACTAGTAGAGATTTTACTAGGTTGCGCTAATTAAGAGGATTCCGGCTATTATAGGCGTTACTACTATTAGAAGAGTTCTTTAAGCCCTAGTAGTAAGGCTAACTCTATAATAGGCTAATAGTTAGCTCTAACAGATTATTCTAGCTAAAGCAACTGGCTAAGTAAGTCTACTTATATTAGAGATTATTAATAAGACCCTTTTTAGCCTTATAACGGAATCTTAGCAGTAATAAGCCTATAGAAATCCAGCTGGAGTATACTTTACCTTTACTTAACTTTCTAATAACAAGAACCTATTACCTACTCTATACTCTAATTAAAAAAGAGGCTAAGGATAGCCTTAAGGATAGTATACCTAGGGTAGTTAGGGTAGAAATCGTTAAGGATCCTAAAATAGGGGCTACTAATACCCTTATCTACCTCTTCCTTATACTTACCTCTAGAAACCTAAAGATTATAGGAGAGTTAAGCTATTATATATAGGATTTATAAGACGAAGAATTACTTTATCTATAGAGGAGTAATAATCTATTTAAAATCTTGTCTATTAGGATCCTTAGTAGGCTGACCTCTATATAACCCTAGAATTAAAAGGATGGTTAAAGGGTAAGAGGCTAGATACGAAAAAGCTATAGGTTTTAAAGTCCTTTAGTACTTAAGGACAGGATTGTTAGCCGGATAAAGTTTTTAGGAGTTCTTACTTATTACTTTAACTTGAAAATCAGAGTTAGAATTTTTCTAATATACCTTTCTTTAACCCTACCCTATTTACTACTACTCTAGGTATAGTCTATAGAGTATTTAGTACTTAGAACCCTACTTATTATCTTCTCTTAGATAGTATCCTTCTGGATAACTATATAGTAGTTTATATAATTAACTATAAAGATCTATTTAACTATAGGATATTTAAGCCGTCTACTCCTAATACTGTTATAGAGGTAGGCTTAACAACGTTGCCTATTTCTAGGATAGGATGCCGGACTTTAAGAAAGATTTTTCAGGATAATAAGGGCAATAAGATAGTAGACTTGATTCTTTAAAACATAGTTGTTATAAAGGGATTTCATACTAATATTATATCGGCTATGCTTCTATACTGAAAGGGAATCTAGCTATTAGAGGCTAATAATACCCTAAGAGTTAGAGATATAGTAAGCTTAGTTGTTCTTATAACGCTATAGGAAAAGTTTAACTTAACAGTACTTAAATATAAGCTACTTGCCTCCTATATAGTCTTAAAACCCCTTCTAACAAGTAATAATAATATTATAATAATAATAGCTTAGAAATAAGTAAAACAGAGAGGATGGAAAAGGATATATAAGCTATATAGGGCTTATATAGATCCTAAAGAACTGTAGCACTTAAGAACAGAATATCTAGGTCCTAAGGTACTATAATTATTAGTAAACTATACTTAAGGTATGAATTTATTATAGCCTAATAACGGTAATCTAACCGGGATACTACGGCTTAAGTGCTTAGTATATGCCTAGTTATACGTAATAAAAGTGGTATCTAGGAGGGAGTTAAGCGGAAAATCCGCTAGACTGTTTTATAGGATTACCTAGGATCTTTTTGAATTCTCCTAGGGATATATAGGCTATAATAGGATTCTCTTTATAGTAGATAAGTTTAGCAGAAAGGTATAGGCCTTTTAGATAAAAGGTAAAGGATAAGAAAACCTTCTTTAGGTCCTTAAGAGGTTCGACGCCTAGACTAGGCAATAGTATAGGTTATCTATTTGTTTCTTCTGCTATAATAGTAAGATATTAGTTATATCTTCTTAAGGAAAAACTAAGTATAAGAAATAGGCGGATTATAAAGGAATTAGCTTAGAAATCCCGCTGTTATATATATATAGCCTAATAGGACTTATTAAAAGAAACAGGAAGACTATTGTTAATAAGTTAATAGTAATATAGTTAGGGGTATATCTTCCTAAGGATCTATGGCCTAAGACTATAGAGGCTACGGTATATCTTTATAACTTGTCTCCTAGGCTTAATGATAATCCGAGATCCCTAAACAAGAAGCTTCTATTGTAGTTTCGGAACTATTTTCGCTTTTACGACCTGGCTGTTATCTATAAAGCTATAATTGATCTAAGGCCTTAGCTAAGTAGCCTTTACGTATATAGATATGCCGGTTATCCCCTTAAGAAGGATAGAGAGAAGGACATACTTTAGAGACTTTATAAGATTTAACCTTAAGCTTATATTAGCTATCTTATAGGTTATATTGCTACTATGTTATATAGGATATAGGTCCTAGAGCTTAACAGGGTAATTACCACTTAGAATATTTAGTTTAATAAGATAGTTTTCTATATAGGAAGGAAGGTAGAATCTAAGGCTTAGGCTATCCCTGTCTTAAGAGAACTAGTAGACTAGCTAGATAAGCTAGCAGAGGAATATAAGTTTAACACTATTCTTAAGACGATATAGAATCTAGATCTTATAGGTCCTGTTAGGCTGATAGCTACTAGAGAAAATAAGGAAAAGCTCTTAGCTATAGAGCTGGAAGAGCGTTGGTTAGATGCTATTACTAGCTAGGATAAGGTATATACTAACATTACAACTGGACTATTTACCTTAGAGCAAATACCTAAGCCTAGAATGCCAAATCTAGATTATACTAGGATTAATAGCCGTAGTAACAGAGTAGACTCTCTCTAAAGTATAACTAAAGGAGAAATATAGTCTAAGGGTAAGGCACATTGCTATAGACTATTAAAAGGATTTAAAGCTAGGGTAGGTATTATAACCTACTAGCATACTAACGATAAGATAATAGATAGACCGTTAGTTAGAAAACCAGACTCTAAAGCTAGGATCTTAGGGGTATATACTAGTAATACGTAAGTGCTAGGCGACCTAGCCCCTTAAAGACAAGGTCGGCCCTATAGTAGTAGGAATTAGGTATTTATAGTAGAGCTAGGCTAATACAACCTTTATTAGTATAATACTGTACTTAAGAATATCTTTAGTATTCTCGATATAGAGAGAACGGCGGTATTATTGCTACTACTTGTTTTTATAGCCGACTACTTTTCTAATTAGCTAGTAGCTAGCTATAGAAGGGAGTTTAAAACAGTATATACTATAGTAGCAGGCGCTATTCGATATTAGAAATGCCTAATAAAGCGAAAAGAGAAGCGAGAGTTATAGAAAAAGGACTTGCTAAAGGGCCCTTAGGATAAGAAAGAGTTTATCCTAGGGAAATAGCACAAATTAGAAATGCTACCGGAGCCTAGGACTTAGAGTAAAGCTATGAAATTGCCTTTTAAGAAGATATAGAAGTCTATAGCTTAAGCTAAGATTAATTAGCTATAAAAGCTGCAGACCTATAAGAAAATTCCGAAGGATTAGTATAGGATATAGCCTTTCCTGCTTAAATAGGTACTAAAGTATAAGCTTGATCTAGATAGGATAGTTATTAGGCTAAAGGCAAGGATTTACGTCTAAGGAGATCTTTAATATCTAGAGTTAGTCAAGTTAACTTATATAGTAATATTAGCTATTAAGTCCCTTAGAGTAAGTATAGCCCTAGTAGTACGTTTTGATCTAGAGATTGACTTATAGGACGTTATAAACGCCTTCTATAATATACTCTAGGAGTTGTTTAGCCAGGGCCTAGTAATCTATAATCTTTTAGAAGGGTTTAAGGAGCTAGGACTTCTTACTTAGGTCGATAGAGCTCTATATAGGCTTTAAGACTCTCCTCTCCTCTAGTATCTCGAATTCTTAGGCTTTCTTAAAAATCTTAGACTTTAGAAGTCTAAGGAGAAGCTATATCTATTTTATAATACAGATAGACGTATCCTTTTAATATTCTATATAGATAACGTAATGCTTCTCTATTATCATTAGTATTAGGACTATGCTATAGACCTAAAGGCGAAACTACTAGGTAAATATAAAGCAAAAATTCAGCCTAAGGCGGAATGGTTTCTCAGTATTCGGATTATAAGGGATAGAGTCAATTGTACGATCATGCTGGTTCACGATATATATATTAAGAAGGCGGCTAAGAAGTATAGGCTAGATGGATCTGCTATTATCCCCTTTATACTACTCCTAATAGTCGGACTTAGTAAGAATAAGGGCTAGGCTACTAAAAAGAAGGTAAAGCTTATATAAGAACTAGTAGGGACGATACTATATACGGCAATTATAGTCTGTCTAGATATAGCCTTTGCTATATCTTATCTTTCCCGCTTCTTAATAAACCTATTAGCCTAATATATCGAGGCTACTAGGCAGACAATCCGGTATCTGTATTATATAAGGTTTCTTAGGATTATATATAGTAGCTACTCTAGTCAGGCTTATATACTTTATATTACTAGTAATGCCTCTTTTATAGACGACTTAGACTTACAATGATCATCTTAAGGTTATATAATTATGATATTTAAGGGACTTATCTAGTAGAATGCATCTTATTAAGCTATAGTTACTATATCGACGATAGAAGCGGAGCTTTATAGTCTCTCCTTAGCTATAAAAGAGGCTATAGGGATAAAAAGATTCCTTGAGGACCTAACAGTTAAACTGTTAGTTCTATGGCGGATTTTCTGCGATAATACTTAGACTATTAGGCTAGTAGTTAATAAAGGGAAGTGTATAGTAACAGTACTCTGTTATATTAATATTCAGAATATATAGCTTAAATAAGAGTATAGTAAGGGCAGCTTTATAGTGTCCTACATTAAGATAGCTGATATACTAGCCAATAGCCTAATAAAGAATTTGTTAAGGGTAAAGTTCGAGCACTTCCGGGCTATGCTGAATCTAAGGGATATATTACAGATTATAGCTGATAATTAAAGAGAGGGGAATTCAATTACTAGCGGACAACTATCTAGTCTACTATAAAACTTATAAAAGAAGCCTACTATAGGGTACTATGGCGCTTAATAGCCTTCTCTAACACGCTAATAGCCTAATTAATCTTAGCTAGTACCTGCGATATAGCTGATATATCTATGCGATTCTTATTAAGATAACGTAGCATTGACTATAGAAGAGCCCTAATATATCTACTAATTCCTTATCTAAGGTACTAAGTGAACTTAGCACTGCTTATACTTAAGAATGCTGCCTATATAAAAGGATTATCGGCTAGAGACTCGATCGACTAATAGAAAGGCGAAAATATATATTCTAGTCCGATAGACAGGGATAGAGATAGGTATAGGGGCAGAGATAATTTACAAGACGCTTTTTACTTATAAGGTAGATCTTTAAATTTTAGCTTTTTGTAGAACGCTTAGGGCGGATATAAAGGAGTAGGCAGAGCGGGTAATACAGGTATTAGCCTATATAGCAATAATCCGGATAATAGGTCGAGGATAGTATATAACATTTTCGAAATAGCAGTAGCCTTGCCTGCTATTACCTCCTAGATATAACTGTTAGTCTGAGTATTGAATTTTGAAATAGACGGATATACTCTGCCGGCCTTTATATTTTTCTTTTTCAAGTCCTAAAGGACCTAGGTAGTCTTCTTAGCCTTAACTAACCTATAATATACGCGGTTAGCTTTATAGTAAAATTGTTAGGCCTAGATAGACTTATATAGGACGATAGTAGTAAGACGCAGTCTAAGTTAGAAGATAGTAGTAATAGTAGCTACTAGTATTGTTATACTAAGAAAAGCATTTTCCTATAGTATATCCTTTTAGTAGCAACTAGATATAGGGCTTATAAGATGGCAGATAAAGAGGGCCTAAAGGGCCGGATTTTTCGGATTAAGGCGTCTTTGCTTAACTAGGAGTCTGGCCTATAATCTTTTTAGGGCGGCCTAGTATCTTAAGAGCAGGAGTTTCTAGTAAAGCTACTAGGATAGAGCTTGACGGTATATTATTACTAACTCTCTTGATATCTAAGGATATAATATAGCTGCTAGCGTTATTAGCAAGCTAATAATAGCTAGAACAGAGCTAAGTAAAGTTTAAGGTTAGATCCTAGAGCTGTTTTTACAGGGATACCTATAATCTAAGCTTTAAGGGAATACTGTTATCTAGCTATAGGACGCTATAGCTAGTAATAGTGATGATTAGAAAGACTTACTACTCCTTGCTCAGGTATGGTAATAGGAAAAAAAGAGCTAGGCGAGAATAGGGGCAGGCTTATAAGAAAACTTTATCTTAAAAAGGTAGTTATAAGGAAGAGAAAAGGAATAGGGCTAGGAGGAATTTTCTATACTCTTTTTATACCTGAAAAGAGTAGGCCTATAGTAAGCTCTAGAGAAAAGAGGAAAGAGCAGGTTAACCTTACCGTTACTATAGTAACTTACAGCAGTAAGGTTAACAATTAAGTACGCTTATCTTCTTTTAGAAAGAAGGCTGCCTATATAGCTAGTAAAAGGGCAGTAGGTAAGGCTACTTAGAATGAAAACTAGTCCTATAACTTACAAATAGGAAAGAGAAGGTAGTAACAGTAAGTAGGCTGGTAAGAGTGTTGTTAACTTAGCAAAGTTTTCGCTAGCAAGGTATTTACTAGGTGCCTATACTAGGCTTAAGTATATTGCTATTTCGATATACTTAAAGGGGTATAGGAGTTGTAGTTACTATAATCCTACGTTCTATAGGTTAGACTCCCTATAGGATGGCGAATCTAAGGGGGTATATAACGGAATATAGTAACAGTTATAGAGTAACTTATCTAGAACTAGGGCTCTCTATGCTTAGACATCCTGATAAGCTGCTTATCAGGCTTAGAGACGCCTATATAAGGAGTGGCAGGTCCTGTAGTAAGAAGAAGAAGAACAGGCACATTCACTTCTTCATATCTATCACCTGCTCTTTACGTGACATAAGGCTATATAGGCTAGGACTAGCCTTATTACTACTATATATAGTAGCCTAGTCTTTTCGATTCTAGGTCCCTAGGTCTTTCTAGCTAACCTAGTTATAGCTAAGGACTGCGTTTTTAGCTTCTGCCATAGGGTACTGGCATAGGCCTTCCAGGTAAGCTTAGGGTCTAGCCAGACTTCTAAAAATCAGGCCTCTTTAGCTTGTTATAAAGGAGGGAATCTTCTAGTCCTAGGTAGATAGGGTCGTTCTAGGGCCTCCTTCTAAAGGGGAAGTGTATAAGCTTGTTCTTTACTACTAAGAAGGTAACTCTAACGGTTACTACCTAGTCTAGGCACTCTCTCTAGGCCTCTTCTAGCTGCCTAACCATTGTCCTAGCCTTTCTACTAAAGGCTAGTAGGTTAGTATTATCTATATAGCCTATAGTAGAAATAGTAGGGTGTTTTCTTTCTAGTCTTTTATATAGGGGTTAGAGGTAGAGGACCAAGAGGATTAGTAAGAGTAGTAAGCCCTAAGGTACTCCTATAGGTACTAGTATTTATTAGCTTCTTTAACTGTCGAATAGAAGGCTGGTAGTCCTAGAGAAGAGGAACTCCTTTGGCCAGGAGAGTAGCTAGATAGGTAGCCCTAGCTAGTCTAGTATAGCTAGGAGCCTAGTATAAGGGATACTGTCGAAATATCCTAATAGGTCTAGCTATAGGAGGGAGGCCCTAGCCTTATATTTCTAGGCCTCCTAGACTTAGGCTATAAGGAGGTATATAGCCGATTTAGTAGACTTATAGCGGTAGTAGCCCTGTTATATTGCTAGTGTTAGCTTAAAAGCCTTAGATATATCCTTTATTCTAGTTCCTATAACCTTTTCTAGGACTTTACTAATGCAGTTTAGCAGGGCTATAGGGTAGTAGCCTCTAGGGGTATTATAGGTGTCTAGTTGTTTTCCTAGCTTAGGAAGGACAATAGTAATTACCTCCTTGTATTCCTATAGGTAGAAGCTATAGAGGAAGGATTTTAAGGCTAATATAGTAAGGGCCTTATATAAAGGGTCTCTATAGGCTTTTAAGAAGCCTATAGGCAGTTCGTCTAGTCCTAGCGCTTTCTACGGTTTTATTGTTTTAACAGCTTCCCCTATATCGTCCAGTTTAACTATCTAGCTAACTAGTAGCCTAGGTCCTATTACAGGCTCCTTTAGGCTTTCCTCTTAGAGAGAGGGGGAGAAGAAGCGTATTAAAAGGGCCTCTACCTTCTCCTAGAAGGTACTGGCTTACCTAAGGGTTAGTAGCTTAGGGGGTAGTAGTATAGTAGTGCTCTATAGCCTAGCCTATCTTTCTAGTTACTAGAGCCTTTCTAGCTTTTCTCTAGCTTCTTATAGAAAGGCCCTCTAGGTTTTCCTTTTACTTTCTCTTATAGCCTTGATTCATTTCTTCTAAGCTGACTTATAGGCGTTAAGGAGGGCTTAGTTGTTAGAGGAACGCTAGAGTTATCTCTCTACCCTCTTCCTCTCCTAGACTGCTTAGTAGGTATTGTTGTTCTACTAGGAGGCTCTCTTCTTTCTAGTAGTTACTAGGGCCCTTTTAGGGGTTATAGCTTTAGCAATATATTAGAGTTCTCCTAATAGTCGTCTAAAGGCCTCCTATAGCTCAGCTAGGTTAAAGAGGCAAGATAGGTATCTATAGCCCCCTATATTATATATTAAGGAGCTAGCCTCTTGTACTACCTCCTTCTTATCCATCTTCTTCTACTAGAATCAGGGGGGTAGAAGTAGGGTTTCTATAGCCTCTAGGTTAATATCTAAGACTTAGGGGTAGTAGTCTAATTGTAAGTAGGTATCTATACTAGTATAAGAGTAGGTAAGGCTGCTACTAAGCTAGAAGTAGTTGATAGTAGAGGCCCTACTAGCTTATCCCCCTTATAGTACCCTAGTTATAGCCCTAAAAGGGGTATAGAGGGTAAGTCCCTATTCTGCTACTAATAGTAGTAGGTCCTCTAACTTAGGGCTAAATCGGTTATATTAGTCCTATAAAGGGTAGTAAAGGTTAAGGTCCCTGGCTAGTAGGTAGAGGCCTAGGTAGGTATTAAGTTTCCCCTTTATTTCTTCTATAAGGGGGGGTAGGCCGGTCTAGGGCTAGAGGTTGTTATATAGAGACTAGACTATAAAGGGGCCGTTCTTAGTCTATATCGTAGCCCTAGCCCAGTCTAGGCTAGAGCTATAGGTCTAGGTTACAAGTAGGAGTAATTTGTAGATATAGAGGGCAGCTCTTCCGTTAGGGGTAAAAACAGGGTAGTAGGGGGCAGATCTAGGGTAGAAGGTAGAGTGTTAGGCCTATCTATTAATCTAGGGCTCCTATATAGCAAGTATTTCCTCTTTTACTATAAAGAGTAGTACTTCCTATACCTCTTTCAAGCCCTATATATTCTAGAGGTATACCCTTATATCTCTATCTCTTCTAGCTATATAGTAAGTAATAGTTGTTATATAGTAGGAGCGTTAGCTAGTCTAGTATCTAGTTCTAGATCTTGTCTAGGTCTAGCTTCTAGGGTTCTAAGTGCTCTAGGGGCTCTAGAGGCGCCTATAGGTTCTAGGGTTCTAGTAGATCTAGTAGCTTCTTTAGGGCTTATAGCCGTTATAGAAGAGGAGGAGGGGGGAAGGTTAAAGGGGGTTTAGCTGCTTAGTTAACTAAAGTAGGTAGTGATTATACTCTAGCTAGGGGTTAGCCCCCTTACTGCTACTAGCCGGCCCCTCTATCTCTTCTCTAAGACTATAGTATAGCCTTCCTCCCCCTCTTCTTATAGGGGGGCTTGTTAAGGGTAGTATTACTACTGTTATTATTATTACTATTATTGTTATTGCTATTAGAGAAGGGGCGGTTGGTTAACGTTAAAGGCTCTAGGCCTAGAACGTAGGTATCCCTTAGCCTTTGCCTATACCTCTTTTAGATAAGGGCAGACCTCTAAGCAGGTATAGTAGGCTTAGTAGCAGTTGCGGCAGCGTAGTACCCTAGAGTAGGTAGGGGCTTCTAGCGTAGTATGGCTATTAGCGCTATAGTTATAGCAGATCTTCTCTTTGCTCTAGTATACTTCAGCCCTATAGCCCTATTTCCAGTACCTTAGGCATTAAATAGGCTTAGCCTTATTAATCTAGAGCTCTGCTTCTAGGGCCTAGCAGCTCTAGAAGACCCCCTTCTTATAGGCCTTCTAGGCTGCTTCTAGAAAGGAGAAGGCTATTAGTACCTTAACCCTAGTCTGTTCTAGCCCTTAGGGGTGCTAGACCTTCGCTCTAACCGCTATAGGGTGCTGTTTCTTAGCCTCTTCTAGCAGGCCTTCCCCTTTAACCCAGTTATAGACTATAAGGCCCTTAACCGCTACTGCCTAGGTTATAGTATATAGGGAGGCCTTTTTACTAAAGGCTCTTATAATCTAAGTAGTATTATTCTCTAGGCTTCTCTTTATCTCTGCGTTTTCTATAATAAGAAGTAGGTTACTACTAAGGAGGGTCCTAACCCTCTAAACTACTAGGCTAGACATCTATTGAATAGCCTATACTACCTCTAAGGCCAACTTAGCAAGTACCTATTACTAGATTAGGCCTAGTCAGATAAGCACCTAGCGTTCTAGGCTAGGCCTAGTTACCTTACTAGCTGTTAGTTTACTAGCTATATTAGCCTAGGTAGGGGCTATAGGCTAAGGTTAAGTATAGCTAGGCTATTATTATTACGGTTATTACTATTATTAGTAGCTAGGTTACTAAGGATATTGCTAGTGCTATAGCCTAGGTATTACTTGGGTAGTAGGCCGGTTTTAGGCTACTAAAGTTACTGTTATAGCTAGGGCTTCTTTAGGCAGGTCCTAGAGTAGGGCTATAAGGGCAATTTGCCTAGCTTTAGTAGTTGCTTCTACTATACTATAGAAGTTAGTACTATCTTTAACTAGGCCGATTATCCGATCTAGAAGGCTAGAGAGTGCTAGAGCGAGCTTCAAAGGGCTAAGGGTAGCTTAGGCGGCTTTCTTAGTCACTAGGTTAACGTAGCTAGCCTTAGTAGCTTTATTATTACCTCCTTCTTTCCCTATATTTTTCTCTGATTTTTTCTCTAGCTTCTTTATATTCTTCTAGCTAGAAGGGGTCGGGGCTAGGGCATACTAGCTGCTATTCAGGCCCCTAAGAAAGGGGGTAAAGACGTTAGTAGAAGGGGGGGCGCTAATTATAGAGGCGTTAATAGTAAGAAGGGCGCTAGAGCTATATACTATAGGCGCTATATTTGTAGCGCTTATAGCAGTCTCCTTAGTAATAGTAGAAGTAGTAATTTAGCAGTCCTCCATTTCTATATTATTACCTAGGTAGTCTATACTTAGGGGTTAGTAGTCTATACTTAGGGGCTAGCTTAAGGGCTAGCTTAGAGGGTTATTATTATTATCGTTGGCTATAGGTAGGGCAGGGTTACTAGGGCGTAAAGCCGCATTAATAGTCCATATATAAGGGGCCTGCAGGTACGAGAGGGCAACTAGGCTCGCCATTTTTTCGCACTTTTACACGCCTAGGGCTGTCGCGCGACTAACAGCGCCGTAGCGAAAATTAGCGGGCGTTGTATCCTTAATCGGACAGTTCGAATGGATGTGGTTGTACGCGATTTAGTGTGGTTTTAACCAAAAACTCGTTTTCGTTATTTCGTTGTTCTCTTTAACACTCTGTATATACATTATACTATTTGCTAGCCAGGACGAAACAGCCTTAGAATCGGTGCTCTTAGGTTGTCTTATAATAGTAATAAGCGTATAATGTATACCGCTTACTATATAAAGCAATTAAGATAGCATGCTAATACTACTTACGTTTTATTATATACTTTAAAATGTCCAACCCATTCTACTATCTATTACTACCCTTATATAGGGTAAAACCCCCCTACAATAACCGCCACTACTGCTACCGCCACTACCGCTACAGCCTCCCTTTCCCAGCGAACTATAAGGGAGGCTTTTAGCAAAATCCCCGCCTCTACCTTTACTACTACCGATCTAGCAGCTACCGGTACTACAGCTACCAGTTCTATACCCTCCTCCCTAGAGCCGGCAAGGGGCTTTATAGAGGAAGAGGATACGGATATGCTTTAAGTCTTTTCTTTCCTTTTATTTCCACTCCTTTTATTTAAGACGGCCTCCCTCCTTTCCTTTAGACTGCTTTCCTTCTACCCTTCCCTATAGCTGGTATCTTACTACTATACCTAAGGTTAGAGGGAAGGCTATAAGGCTAAGCTTATAAGCTTTTAAGCTTTAAGCCTAGACCTACCTTTACCTCTTTCGCTGACAAGACCCCTTCCTTATTCCCCTACCCTAAGCCCTATATTAATTGAGATATAGGGCGTTCTTACGGGAGATGGGTAGGGGAATAGGCGCAATTTCCCTTAGTAGCCTCCTAGACGGCCTCTGTGACGGAACATGGTGACGGTTATGGAGTGACCCATCTGGGACTGGGGCTCTCTATGCTTAGACATCCTGACAAGCTGCTTGTCAGGCTTAGAGGCGCCTATATAAGGAGTGGCAGGTCCTGTAGTAAGAAGAAGAATAGGTATATTTACTTCTTTATATCTATTACCTGCTCTTTATATGATAGTTATAAGCCTGGCGCTAGTATTATTAACTTGACTAACTATATATAATATGTATTAAGCCCTTCTATTATTATTACTACTCTATTATCCTCCCTTTAACTCCCTGCTTAAGATGTTAATAACCCTAAATTTAGCATATTTAACGTCTATTATCCTGAAAGGCCTGTTAATATAGATAGCCTGGCGTCTTGACGTATAGATGCTAGTGTTAGCCCTTGGAATTTAGGAAGATATTAATCTAGACTTGACATTTACTCTAGCAGACGTGGAAATTCTCGACCTAGGATAGGAAGAATAGGCTTATTAAGCCAATTCTAAGTAGGCGGCCTAGTATAATAAGGCTATCGTATATTATTAAGAGAAAATTCAACTTCTTAGTACGTTGACTTAGGATATAGCCTTAGCACCTCCCCTACTAGTTCGGCCGACCCTTATTACCCTATACGACTTAGAAGAAGTATATAGGACTTACCTTCTAATATAACAGTCTAAAAGGGCTATTACTAAGCTAAAGGAGGCAAATTACCTAAAGTTTCTAAACTGGATTTTTTAGTCTATAGATTATAATGTTAGGGAGATAGCTATTCGGTTATATTAGTTATTAAAGCAGGGATAAGGGTTAGAATAGTACTAGAATCTTTGGCCTTTTATATAAGCTCTAAAGAAAGATAACGCTCTATTAGACTTAGCAGAGAAAGTCTAGATCGAATCTTAGTATAAGGCAGTACTTAGATAGGCTAAGAATAGCCGAACTAGGCTAATCCGCTAGTATAAGGACTGGCAGAAATTTTACCGGGTTACGCTAATTAAGAGGATTCCAGCTATTATAGGTATTATTACTGTTAGAAGAGTTCTTTAAGCCCTAGCAGTAAGGCTAACTCTATAATAGGCTAATAGTTAGCTCTAATAGATCGTTCTAGCCAAAGTAACTAGCTAAGCAAGTCTACTTATACTAAAGATTATTAATAGGACCCTTCTTAGCCTTATAATGGAATCTTAGTAGCAACAAGCCTATAGAAATCCAGCTAGAGTATACTCTACCTTTACTTAACTTTCTAATAACGAAAACCTGCTATCCGCTTTACGTTTTAATTAAGAAAGAGGCCGAGGATAGCCTTAAGGACTATACGCCTAGGGTAGTTAGAATGGAAATTATTAAGGATCCTAAAATAGGGGCTACTAATACCCTTATCTACCTCTTTCTTATACCTACCTCTAGAAACCTAAAGATTATAGGAGAGTTAAGCTATTATATGTAGGATCTATAAGACAAAGAATCACTTTATCTATAGAGGAATAATAATCTATTCGAAATCTCGTCTATTAGGATCCCTAATAGGCCGACCTCTATATAACCTTAGAATCAAAAGGATGGTTAAAGGGTAAGGGGCTAGATATAAAGAAGCTGTAGGTTCTAAAGTCCTTTAGTGCTTAAGGATAGGATTATTAGCCGGATAAAGTTTTTAGGAGTTCTTAGTTATTACCTTAGCTTGAAAATCAGAGTTAGAATTTTTCTAATATACCTCTCTTTAACCCTACCTTGTTTACTGCTACCCTAGGTATAGTCTATAGGGTATTTAGCACTTAGAACCCTACTTATTATCCTCTCTTAGACAGTACCCTTCTAGACAACTATATAGCAGTTTATATAGTTAACTATAAAGATCTACTTAACTATAGGACATTTAAGCCGTCTACCTCTAACGCTATTATAGGGGTAGGCTCGATAATGTTGCCTATTTTTAGGATAGGACGCCGGACTCTAAGAAAGATTTTTTAGGATAATAAGGGTAATAAGACAGTAGACTTAATTCTTTAAAATATAGCTATTATAGAGGGATTTTATACTAATATTATGTCGGCTATACTCCTATACTAAAAGGGAATCTGGCTGTTAGGGGCTAATAACACCCTAAGAGTTAGAGACATAGTAAGCTTAGTTGTTCTTATAACGCTATAGGAAAAGTTCAACTTAATAGTGCTTAAATATAAGCTACTTGCCTCTTATATAGTCTTGAAACCCCTTCTAACAAGTAACAATAGTATTATAATGATAATAGCTTGGAAATAAGTAAAACAGAGAGGATGAAAAAGGACGTATAAGCTATATAAGGCTTATATAGATCCTAAAGAACTATAGCACTTAAGGACAGGACACCTAGGTCCTAAGGTACTACAATTATTAGTAAACTATACTTAGGGTGTAAATTTGTTACGGCCTAATAACAGCAATCTAACTGGGATACTACGGCTTAAGTGCTTAGCGTATGCTCAGTTATACATAACAAAAGTAGTATCTAGGAGGGAGTTAAGTGGAAAATCCGCTAGACTGTTTTATAGGATTGCCTAGGATCTTTTCGAATTCTCTTAGGGATATATAGGCTATAATAGGATTCTCTTTATAGTAGATGAGTTTAGTAGGAAGGTATAGGCCTTCTAGATAAGAGGTAAAGGACAAGAAAACCTTCTTTAAGTCCTTAAGAGGTTTAACGCCTAGACTAGGCGATAGTATAGGTTGTCCGTTTATTTCTTCTGCTATAATAGTAAGATATTAGTTATATCTTCTTAAAGAAAAACCGAGTATAAGAAATAGGCGGATTATAAAGGAATTAGCTTGGAAATCCCGCTGTTATATATATATAGCCTGACAGGACTTGTCGAAAGAAACGGGAAGACTATCGTTAATAAGTCAATAGCGATATAGTTAGGGGTATGTCTTTCTAAGGATCTATAGCCTAAGACTATAAAGGCTGTAGTATATCTTTATAACCTATCTCCTAGGCTTAGGGATAATCTAAGATCCCTAAATAAGAAGCTTCTATTATAGTTTTAGAACTATTTTCGCTTTTATAACCTAGCTGTTATCCGTAAAGCTATAATTGATCTAAGGCCTTAGCTTAGTAGCCTTTATATATATAGATATGCCGGTTATCCCCTTAAGAAGGATAGAGAGAAGGATATACTTCAGAGACTTTATAAGATTCGACCTTAAGCTTATATTAGCTATCTTATAGGTTATATCGCTACTATGTTATATAGGATATAGGTCCTAGAGCTTAATAGGGTAATTACTACCTAGAATGTTTAGTTTAATAAGATAGTTTTCTATATAGGAAGGGAGGTAGAATCTAAGGCTTAGGCTGTCTATATCTTAAGAGAACTAACAGACTGGCTAGACAAGCCGGCGGAGGAATATAAGTTTAATACTATCCTTAAGATAATATAGAATCTGGATCTTGCAGGTCCTGTTAGGCTAATAGCTGCTAGAGAGAATAAGGAAAAGCTCTTAGCTATAGAGCTGGAAAAGCGTCGGTTAAATACTGTTACTAGCTAGGACAAGGTATATACTAACATTATAACCGGACTATTTACCCTAGAGCAAATACCTAAGTCTAGAATGCTAAATCCAGATTATACTAGGATCGATAGCCGTAGTAACAGAGCAGACTCTCCCTAGAGTATAACTAGAGGAGGAATATAGTCTAAGGGTAAGGCGCATTGCTATAGACTGTTAGAAGGATTTAAAGCTAGGGTAGGTGTTATAACCTGCTAGTACGCCGACAATAAGACAACGGACAGACTGTTAGTTGGAGAACTAGACTCTAAAGCCGGGATCTCGGGGGTATATACTGGTAATACGTAAGTACTAGGTAACCTAGCCCCTTAAAGACAAGGTCAGCCCTATAGTAGTAGGAATTGGGTATTTATAGTAGAGCTAGACTGATATAACCTTTATTAGCGTAATGCTATACTTAAGAATATCTTTAGTATTCTAGATATAGAGAGAACAGCAGTATTATCGCTACTACTTATTTTTATAGCTAACTACTTTCCTAATTAGCTAGTAGCCAGCTATAAGAAAGAGTTTAAAACAGTATATACTGTAGTAGTAGGCGCTATTCGACATTAGAAACGCCTAATAAAGCGAAAACAGAAGCGAGAGTTGTAGAAAAAGGACTTGCCAAAGGGCCCTTAGGATAAGAAAGAGTTTATCCCAGGGAAATAGCATAAATTAGAAATGCTGCCAGAGCCTAGGACTTAAAGTAAAGCTATGAAGTTGCCTTTTAAGAAGATATAGAAGTCTATAGCTCAGGCTAAGATTAATCAGCTATAAAAGCTATAGACCTATAAGAAAATTCCGAAGGATTAGTGTAGGATATAGCCTCTTCTGCTTAAATAGGTACTAAAGTACAAGCTTAATCTAGACAGGATAGTTATTAGGCTAAAGGCAAGGATTTATATCTAAGGAGATCTTTAATATCTAGAGTTAGTTAAGTTAACTTATATAGTAATATTGGCTGCCAAGTCCCTTAGAGTAAGTATAGCCTTAGTAGTGTATTTTAATCTAGAGATCGACTTATAGGACGTTATAAACGCCTTCTATAATGTACTCCGGGAGTTATTTAGCCAGGGCCTAGTAATCTATAATCTTTTAGAAGGGTTTAAAGAGCTGGGACTTCTTACTTAGGTCGATAGGGCTTTATATAGGCTTTAAGACTCTCCTCTCCTCTAGTATCTTAAATTCTTAGGCTTTCTTAAAAATCTTAGACTTTAGAAGTCTAAGGAGAAGCTATGTCTATTTTATAATATAGACAGATATATCCTCTTGATATTCTATATAGATAACGTAATACTACTCTATTATTATTAGTATTAGGACTATACTATAGACCTAAAGGCGAAACTGCTAGGCAAATATAAAGCAAAAATTCAGCCTAAGGCGGAATAGTTTCTTAGTATTCGGATTATAAGGGACAGAGTTAACCGTACAATTACGCTGGTTTACGATATATATATTGAGAAGGTAGCTAAGAAGTATAGGCTGGATAGATCCGCTATTATCCCCCCTATACTACTCCTAATAGTCGGACTTAGCAAGAATAAGGGCTAGGCTAATAAGAAGGAGGTAAAGCTTATATAAGAACTAGTAGGGACGATACTATATACGGTAATTATAGTCTATCTAGATATAGCCTTTGCTATATCGTATCTTTCCTACTTCTTAATAAACCTATTAGCCCAACATATTAAGGCTGCTAGGCAGACGATCCGGTATCTATATTACATAAGGTTTCTTAGGATCATATATAGTAGCCACTCTAGTTAGGCCTATATACTTTATATCGCCAGTAACGCCTCTTTTATAGACGACTTAGCCTTATAACGATCGTCTTAAGGTTATATAATTATAATATTTAGGGGACTTGTCTAGTAGAATGCGTCTTGTCAAGCTATAGTTACTACGTTAATGATAGAAGTAGAGCTTTATAGTCTCTCCCTAGCTACAAAGAAGGCTATAGGGATGAAAAGATTCTTTAAGGACCTAACAGTTAAACTGTCAGTTCTATGGCGGATTTTCTATAATAATACTTAGACTATTAGGCTAGTAGTTAATAAAGGGGAGTACATAGCAATAGCGCTCTGTTATATTAATATTCAGAATATATAGCTTAAACAAGAGCATGGTAAGGGCAGCTTTATAGTATCCTATATTAAAACAGCTAATATACTAGCCGATAGCCTGATAAAGAATTTGTTAAGGGTAAAGTTCAAGTACTTCTAGGCTATGCTAAATCTAAGGGATATATTACGGATTATAGCTAATAATCAAAGAGAGGGGAATTTAATTACTGGCGGATAACTATCTAGTCTGCTGTAAAACTTATAAAAGAAGCCTACTATAGGGCGCTATAGCACTCGATAGCCTTCTCTAACGCGCTAATAGCCCGATTAATCTTAGCTAGCACCTGCGATATAGCCGATATATCTATGCGATTCTTATTAAGATAACATAGCATTAACTATAAAAGAGCCTTAATATATCTATTAATTCCTTATCTAAGGCGCTAAGTAAACTTAGCGCTGCTTATGCTTGGGAATGCCGCTTATATAAAAGGATTATTAGCTAGAGACTCGATCGACTGATAGAGAGGTAAAAACATATGTCCTAGTCTAGCGGATAGAGATAGGGATAGGCATAGGGGCAGAGATAATTCGTAAGACGCTTTTTACTTATAAGGCGGATCTTTAAATTTCAGCTCCTTGTAGAACGTTTAGGGCAGACGTAAAGGAGTAGGTAAAGCGGGTAATATAGGTATTAGCCTATATAGCGATAATCCAGACAATAGGTTAAGGATAGCGCGTAATATTTTCGAAATAGCAGTAGCCTTACCTGCTATTACCTCCTAGATACAACTGTTAGTCTAAGTATTGAATTTTAAAACGGATAGATATACTCTGCCGGCCTCTATATTTTTCTTTTTTAAGTCCTAAAGGACCTAGGCAGTCTTCTTAGCCTTAACTGACCTATGATATACGCGGTTAGCTTTATAGCAAAATTATTAGGCCTGGATAGACTTATATAGAACAATAGTAGTAAGACGCGGTCTATATTAAAAGATAGTAGTAATAGTAGCTACTGGTATTATTACGCTAAGAAAAGTATTTTCCTATAGTATATTCTTTTAGTAGCAACCGGACGTAGGGCTTATAAGATAGCAGACAAAGAGGGCCTAGAGGGCTGGATTTTTCGGATTAAGGCGTCTTTGCTTAACTGGGAGTCTGGCCTATAATCTTCTTAGGGCAGCCTAGTGTCTTAGAAGCAGGAGTTTCCAGTATAGGCACTAGGATAGGGCTTAACGGCGTATTGTTACTAACTCTCTTAATATCTAAGGATATAATATAGCTACTAGCGTTATTAGCAAGCTAATAACGGCTAGAACAGAGCTAAGTAAGGTTTAAGGTTAGATCCTAGAGCTGTTTTTACAGGGATACCTATAATCTTAGCTTTAGGGGAATACTGTTATTTAGCTATAGGACGCTATAGCTAGTAATAGTAATGATTAGAAAGACTTACTACTTCTTACTTAGGTATAGTAATAGGAAAAAGAGAGCTAGGCGAGAATAGGGGCAGGCTTATAAGAAAACTTTACCTTAAAAAGGTAGTTATAAGGAAGAGAAAAGGAATAGGGCTAGGAGGAATTCTCTATACTCTTCTTATACCTAAAAAGAGTAGGCCTATAGTAAGCTCTAGAGAAAAGAGGAAAAAGCAGGTTAACCTTGCTGTTACTATAGTAACTTATAGCGGTAAGGTTGATAATCAAGTACACTTACCTTCTTTTAGAAAGAAGGCTGCCTATATAGCTAGTAAAAGGGTAGTAGGTAAGGCTACTTAGGATGAAAACTAGTCCTGTAACTTACAAATAGGAAAGAGAAGGTAGTAATAGTAAGTAGACTGGCAAGAGTATTGTTAACCTGGCGAAGTTTTTACAGGTAAGGTGTTTACTAGGTGCCTATACTAGGCTTAAGTACATTGCTATTTCGATATGCTTAAGGAGGTATAGGAGTTGTAGTTACTATAATCCTATGTTCTATAGGTTAGACTCCCTATAGGATGGCGAATCTAAGGGGGTGTATGACGGAACATAGTAACGGTTATAGAGTGACCTATCTAGGACTAGGGCTCTCTATGCTTAGACATCCTAACAAGCTGCTTGTCAGGCTTAGAGGCGCCTATATAAGGAGTAGCAGGTCCTATAGTGAGAAGAAGAACAGGCACATTCACTTCTTCACATCCATTACCTGCTCTTTACGTGACAGCCTCCCCTTACGTTGTATTTTTCTTTTAGTACTGCTTTTTTCCTCTTGCTAGGTTTCCTGCCTTGTTTGAGCTCGTTGGAGGTTTTTCATCCGTTTTCCGGTTTTCCTCTAGCATTAGTGTAAGCTAGCAGCTCCTTATAGTCCAATAAGGACTCTATAGGTGGAATACAATATATATATATAGGGTAAAAAGGACATTCTTCGATAGTAGGGCATATATAGCGCGCTTAGTATCCTATCTATAAGCAATAAGTATTATATAGCAAGTACTACCCAGCGGTAATTACGCAATAAGTATTAGAGGATGACTTATATTAGACGCCAGCTTTATAAAAAGATTATAGTTAAATAAGTCTATAGTTGGAGTTACTATAATATAATAGATACTATTAGTATTCTTATATACATTAACCAAGCTGAAATTAACATAGGCGTCTATATTAAAGATGTCTATAAGCAGCATTAAGTCAATGTTGTTATAAAGAATATAAACGGCAGCTATCTTGAAAAGGATATTGTAAAATAAGGCGAAACAATGGCAATAGTATAAATAGAGGCTAACGGCGAGCAACAAACATAACAGATATTACGAAAGTTATTATATATAGGAGGAAGAAAGAGAACGGAGTAGCAAAGGCAGGTAAGCAACCCTTGATACCCTAAGGAAATAGTACAAGGGAAGGTATAAAAGCAGGCGTAGAAGCTACTTAATTGCCTGCCTATTGTTCTTTTTCTATTGTATAAGATCTATTATTTCCTTAGTATAAAAACGGGACTCTGTCTATAGATTTACTATTGTTAATACCCCTGACTATACTAGTACTAAAAGGGCGACTATAAGCGTAGGGTAGCGCGTGTATAAATCATACGCATAACTAAATTACTACTGTACTTTCCTTATGAGAACTCCCCTATTAAACAGCTAGTACTATACAATAGATATCGTAGGATACTCTCCTATATATAACTCTCGCTGCAGATACCTACCTATAGGCTTTACAGATATACCCTATATATACCCCTACTAACTATAGTTTAACCGGCATTATACAATAGCAATTGGATAGCCAACACCTAGCAGTCTTTATCGATAAAAGAAAAGACTGCTAGTATTAGAATACCTATTATAACTATAACGTATATGTTGTTAGGACCTAGATAATATAGATCGTTAGATAACCTAATAGCGCGGATTGTTAGGTGACTATCTGACGATGCGCGTCGGATAGGGATCGTCGTACGGTATCTACCATACGACGAAGGGAATATATTAGGGGCTAAAATCTCTTTACCTATATACCTAAAGAGATAGATATAAATTAACCACCTGAACCACTACTACGTACTAGTACGGAACGCTACGAACAATAGTATACCTTCTAAGGCCTAGTTAGATATATTAGTTTCTACTACTATCCTATAGTTAGGGTCAAAGTATTATAATATAGGTATTATAGTAAAACCCTGCTTTAAGCGTTCAAAGGAGGTTTCCTCCTAGGAAGAATCAGACTATAGCCTAGTCGAGGCTCCATTATAGCAAAGGGATGTTAAAGGACATACTATAGAGGAAAAGCTAGGAATAAAACAATAGTAGTAATTAGAGAAGCCTAGGAATCGTTATAGGTCCTATAGTAATTCCAGGCAAGGCTAATTAGTAATCGCCTTAGTTTTTTTAGGGTTTATAGAAATACCGGTTATTAAAATAATAAGTCTAAGGTATCTTATCTAGGTAGTATAAAAGTTACACTTCTTAATATCCACTATAAGGCTAGCATCTATACGCCTTATAAGCAAATTACAGATATATCGCATATGATTCGCAGGGGTATTGCTAAAGATAAGAATATTATCTAGATAAAGAGTTATATATTTGTCTAATATATCGAATAAGGTATAGTTAATGAAGTATTACTAAGTGCTAGGCACGCTAGTTATACTGAAATTTACCACTAAATACTTGAATAAGCTAAAACAGGTAATAAATACAGTTTTCCATTTATTACTAGGGGCAATTTAGATCCGATTAAATGCTACTATAATATCGAGTTTAGTATATATTTTTGCCTAATGTAGCATATCTAATGTTTCTCTAATGAGTGGAATTGGATATTGATTTTTAACCATAACGTTATTAAGGCCTTAGTAATTAATATAAACTTATACTCTACTACTAGGTTTCTTTGCTAGTAATACTAGTATAGCTACTAATAATATACTACTTTGTATAAAGCCCTTAGAAAGGTGGTTGTCCAGGTATTTTCGTATTACTAGGAGCTTTTAGGAGCCTATAAGGCGGTATTGTAAAGCTAGTGGTAACTTGCCTAAGGTGATTTCAACATGGTAATTAAAAGGGCAATAAGGTAGTAGTATTTCCGAATTTACAGGAAGAAAGGCTATAATTAAGTTTTAGTATATAGTAGGTAGAAGTTTCTTAATATTAGTTTCTGAAATAGGTAGTTTAGTTTTAAGATACTTTTTAATATCCTTGTTAGATACCCTAAAGAGATAAAAAGGAAAAGTATTAGTATTATCTAGGGTTAGGAATAAGTTAGTAGTAAATCCTTTCTAAAACAAGGTATCTATAATAGTATACAGTTCTACTATTAATAGACTAGAGACGTTAGAGTCGTTTATAAAAGATAGGAATAGTATAGTAGGAAGAATCTGTAAGTTAGAGGGGTCCTCATTAGTATCTAAAGGAGGGTTAGGGGTGCCTTAGGTAGGTATTAGAGGGTCCTTATCCTAAAGTACAACTAGTACCCCTTTATATAGGGTTATAGTACTAGAAGCCTAGTCTAGTAAAGGGTTATAGGTATAAAGCCAAAAGAGGCCTAGAATTATATTAGGTCTAGAAGAGCTTAGGGGCTAGATATATAGAGATAATAGCTTAGAAGTATAACTAGAATTAGAGTAACTAAAACTATAGTCTAGGATATAGAAGTCTGTAATAAGACTGGCCTACTTGCTATCTACTAGGTATAGAGGGTAAGGTAGATTTAAAGTAGATTGCTTTAATCCTAAGCGATCGACTATAAAGGAATTAACAAATCTAAAAGAAGAATAACTAGAATTAATAAGGGTTTGGAGGGGAATCGAATTGCCTTATATATTTATAGAGGTAGTAAAGAGTAAAGAAGAATCCGCATATACTATACTTGAAGTAATAATAAACTCTAGATTAGAGGTAGAAGGTCTAGAGTTATAATCCGATATACCTAGGCCTAAGCTTTTCCCTTAGAGTTTAGGTATAAGGTTATAATTAAGGTGGTAATAGATCGGGTCTTTTTTGCTCTATAGTTACAGGCAAGGTAGCCTAGCTTGCTATAGTATAAACAGAGGTAGTTATTAATTCTATAGGCCCTCTTATTAGGGGATAGATAGGAACCTAGAGGTAGAATAACTTTTAATACTATAGAGTTGCTATTGTTATAAGGTCCTAATTAAGGGAGTTGTTAGTAGGTTTCCGGAGATCGTAATAACCTAAAACGATAAGAGCAAAGCGAGCAGCAAGGAAATACTGGTTCAAGTTCTGGTTCTGGATTGTTATATATCTCCCTCTATCTAGGGGGTAGTTACGTACCCCTTAAATACCTATGTTAGAGCAGAGCGCTCGTTAGTGACTATTATATAGTATATAGGTATACTACTTGTAGCTATCGCATAAGTAGCGTAGTATATGCCCTATTCCCTAGAGCGAGAGGCTTATATACTGCGCGGTTATAGGGATTAGTACCTAACCCCCCTTACTACAATTAATACTAGCAACTCTTCTTTTTATAACTATACTAGTGCTTTATTAACCGAAATAGGAAATCCTAGATTATTTCGCTCCCCTTATTACCGGAATAGGAAATGCTAATTACTTAACTTCTCGTTTGCTAATTAGAATGTTGAATTCTAGTCGCTAATCCCTAGCGTAGAAGGCGCGACTTTAGCGCCTTCCAGATATGCCCCTAAACGGCGTAACGGTAAGCGCATTATACTGGTAACCATTGTTGCAAAAGCTCGTAGTTCTAAATAGGAATTATAATAGGAAAAATCAGAGCTCTAGGCTGGCTAATTATAAACTCCGAACGCTCTTACCCCAAACCTATAAATAGGTAGGTTCTCCTACTATATACTACCTATTCTCTTTCTCCCTATGATCCGTACTAGCAGTGGTAGTAGTAACAACAACAGTAGTAGTAGTAGTAATAACAATAATAGCAGTAGTATTAGCAGTACTAGTAGTAATAAGTAAGTTACTTACTATTCTACACTGATGATTAAGCGTACTTATCTTATTGTTTATAGTATCGGATTTTGATAATAAGTAGAGTAGGTGCTCCTATAGGAGCATAGGCGGCGACGCCTATATATATACTAAGGATAAGGGCGGCAACGCCCTTAATATACTTATAACTAACGCTTCTAACAAGCATCTTACCTAGAAGGGCAATAATAACGCGTTCTTAGATATATCTAAGTATACTATTGCCGATAATAGCGACTAGGAGAGTATAGCGGGTAGCGATGATAGCGACGATAATAATAATAATAGCGACGATCCTAACGCTACAGACGCGGCTACACTTGTTATATAGCCTAAGTCTATAGGCGGCTATACTAACGCTGACTCTATACCCTTTAATTCTAAGGGGCTGATCGTATATATATATATCCTGCTTAAGCAGGCTACTACGCTCTAGTATAAAGAGAAGGCAGAGGAGGCAACGGTATATAGGGCAGAGATCGCTATATATAAGGCGCGTATCTCTATACCTGCCAAGCACTTTCTGCCTATATCGCCGGCCGTAAGGAAGGTAGTAGTAGCGGCTATGTATATACGGCGTATAGCGCTACGCGCTGCTACGTATATGCCTGTACTGCTAGTGGTAATACCGGTAGTAACGACGGCAAGTTCGTTGTCCGGCAAAAGCTCGGACGACTCTGTTGTCTGCTCTAGCCGCTATATACGCTATATGTCGGACTATACAAAGCTTTATAAGAGGTTGTTATGCGCTTATACGCGTAAACCAGAGGGTAAGCGTCTTACTCTTATTATCCCTATTATTAATATTACTAATATGTATAAAGTTTATAGCCTATATAGTACTATATATGCTGTTATTTGCCTTAGCTGCCTACACTTGCTTTTAGCGGGCGTTAAGGACTTATTTAACAAGTCTAGCAATTTCGCGCTGTATATAGCGTACTATAACCGCGCGTTAGGCTACAGCCTCTAGTACTGGCAGTGCTTATCTAGGCACTTATATATACTAATATAAGTTCTATTTACATATTATTTCTATTATTTTATTGTTCTTAACGTATATTGTAGCTCTAAGTTAGTCTGTCCGTTCTTAGACCGCTTTTTAGAGCTCTGCTCTAACCTAGCTATAAAGGCCTAAGTAAGTTACGATCTTTAGTAGTATCTATTGTTTAATTGGAATACTTATTAGTTATAAGATTGGAAAATATGGCGCAATAGTGCCAAGTGCGTCTTAGTCTTAGTAGATAAGGCGTACACTCTTGTTGAGCATAGGGCGCCTATGGTAGGTATAATGCCTATATAGAAAAAGCTTATAGTAATAGCCGCTATAAGCAAGGCTATCGACGTTTTGTTATTGTAATGAGAGGGTAGAGAGCGCTGGCACGTATATCGCGCTAGCTATAAAAGTATAAATTAAGATTGTTTTACGCTTTGCCTTGTATTTCTTATTATACTATAAATGAATTGTCCTAACAGTCTTTGTCTTTTATACTAGTAATCTTGCCCTAAGTTATATAGGCTCTTCCTATTACTTAGCTAGGCGTTAAACCTAGCCTTCTACTCTGATCTTAGCCGTATTTGTAGTAATAAGCCTTTTAAGCGTCTTGTTTAGCGCGTACTTAGTTATAGTATTAGCTAGGTTATCGTTGCTACTAATCTACCTAATTTCTGCGATTTTACGGTTTTTGTAGCTCTGTTATAGGGCTATTATGTCGATTATAAGTCGCTTTTCTACTATTATCCTAAGCTTTACCAGGTACTTATATAAACTGAACAAGTCTATATAAACGACGATTAATAGTAGCGATAGTAGACCTAGGCCTAAGTAGATCTTAGTAAGCGTCTAGTATAGTATATACCTAAGATCGAACCTGCTTACTATTCTATATATTTCGCTTACTAAAACGCTTCGCGTTACTTGTTTATACTTAGTCGAGGACTAGTATACGATATTGCTATATAGGTTAAACTCGTTTATACTACTTATCTTATTTCTAAATATTATAATAAATCTAATCTATAATGTTATATTAGCATTATTAGCAAATGATCCGTCTATAAAGATAAAGAGCTTAGCTATCTTAAGTTCGAGTTATAGGTAGCGTAGCCTATATATTGAATTCTCGATCTACTATTATAGTTAAGCGTTAAGCTTAGCAATCTCGGCTATATTAGGCTTAGTTAACTACGCTACTACTAATAAGTTGAAAGTCGCTTCTAGCTGGCAAATTATAGTAATATAGGTACCGTATAAACGTTGTTCGATATATACTTGTTTTGCTATTTTAGTATCTAGGCTTATAAGTTTGAGTTATATAGCTTACCCCTTTTGCCGAATCTTGATAGTATTCGCGTTTGTTTTAAGCCTATATCCGTTAAAGTCTATAATTGATTTGTCTATCAAAAATACTAGTAGCTTATACTTAAAGCCGGCCTTATCTAGCTTAAGCTTCTCCTTATCTATAAAGGCTTACTTGCTGATATTAAAAGTATTGTCGGTTTATAGGCTAACAATTCCGAATCTGCTTCTAATTTACGTCTTACTAATTATAAGGCATAGGTCAAAGGCGCTTAGCTTAAGATCAAGACATTTAGTATATTAGTTCATATATATTACCTACTAGTATAGTCCGGCTTTAGCTAGTCTATATAATAGGGTTTTAACAAGTAAGATAGTATAAGGGGGATAGAGCATTTTAAGCTCCTTAGGTAATAGAAGAATCACTTTCCTTACTAGCTATAACTTAGCTTATATATAAGCCTAGATAACGTTATATACCTATGCCTTAAAACTAAAGTACGTTTGTAGTATTAGGAGTAGTAAGAGTATAAGTCGCTATATATAGTGTTGGATTGTTAGCGATTAAGTAAGTAGGTGCTTTTTGTCCTTATTGCCGAATCTCTAAGCTATAAAGCGTGATTTCTTATATAGTAAAGTAAGCTTGTCTTTTACTTTCTGGACAATCTTTAACTTAAAGATCTAGTAGTCTAACGTATCTGCTAGTATCTAGATCGCTTTGATTACCCTAGCTACTAGGAGCAAGTTCAGTTCTGTTTTATTAGATTCTTAGAATAGTACGCTAGGTATAGTAATCTTCCCTTTAGCCTATAGTTTAAGCGTAAGATTGTAGTTAAGCTTCTCTTTTTCTAAAACAAAGTTGTTAGTAAGTGCTAGGTTCTTTTAGGGTTATCTATACTAGTAGGGCTATTTAGGCTAGAGATATTAGAATAGTTCTAGCTACTTAATACCAGCCTAATTATCTTGTTTATCCTATACTAGCTCCTAGTAATATAGTTTAACTACTATATTCCGAAACTCTATAGGTCTGTTAACTATATCGATAATCACTGTTATATCTATAGCCGAGATTACCTTATAAGGTCCTATCTATTAGTTACTTTCCTAAAATATAAGTACTTCTATACCTACTTCTAGTAAATATAGTAATACGTCTTCTATACTTAGTCTATTACATTATACAAGAGTATCTTATATAGTCCTTATATCGTTTAGGATTTACAATTGTATTATAGCCTTCCGAATTACGCCTACTTAGCATAGTTAAGATAGAGAAGGCAGTACGTCTATAGTAAGGCACGGATATACGCCGAAAACTAAGAGTGTTAGTACTAGCCTATCTAGGCCAGTAGTATTATTAACTACGCTTAGTACCGCTTATAGGTATACCTCTTTTAAGCAAGATCTAGCAGTCTCTAATTTAATAATATTACAGGCCCTTCTTAGTAGCCTATAATACCGCTCGATCTTGCCGACTAACTGGTATACCTTAACTAGTACTAAATGGCAGGTTATACCTATAAGCTTAGCCTCTGCCTAGAACTTGTATACTTTGAAATTAGTACCTTTGTTATAGCGTAAAATATTAGGTAGTCTAAGGTATATATCGATCTAATATTCCTTTAGCCGCTCCTATATCTCTTTAGCTAAGAAATTATTTAGAAAGTAAGCTACTTGGAATAACATTGTAGCATCGACTATATATAGTACCTTAGAATTATCAATGTCTAAGACATCTATAACAACCTTAAAATAAAGTAAATATCGTCTTATAACGTAAATTTAAATCGTTATAGCACTGCGCCTTTAATCTAGCAGAAATAGCAGAACTTGTTAATTATCTTGATAGTACTATATTCTACTTAGTAGTCTACTTGTTATAGTAGTTTGTACAATCTGTCGACTATAGGGTATCTATAGTATTAATAAATGCGTCTTAGTTCAGCCTCTATAAGTTATAAAGGCGTAGGACGCTTGTTATCTATTATAAATGTTATGCTTAGTAGTTTAATTCCTTTTACAGGGATCTATAGATATCCCTGTTTCCATTGAATGTATATACGCTTTCCTAACTTAGATATAAGCTTATTTGTTATATTATTAAGGTAAATGCCAAGCTCGTCTATATCCTTTAGATATACAAGAAAAGGGGTTAGCGTTTCTAATATGTAGAAAGTCGTATAACTAATGTTAAGCTCTACTTTAACTATTCTAAGTAATTGTTTTAAATCCCTAGACCTAAAAAGTATATTTGCTTCTCCTATATATAATTTGTGACCGACACCTCAAAACGAAAAACGAGTTTTTGGTCAAAACTACACCAAATCGCGTATAACTATATCCATTCGAACCGTCTGATCGAGGATATAACGCCTGCTAATTTTCGCTATAGCGCTGTCGGTTGCGCGATAGCCCTAGGCATACGAAAATGCAGAAAATGGCAAGCCTAGCTGCTCTCTTACAACTGTAATTTCCTTACGTATAGGCTACTAATACAGCTCTATACCCTAGTAACCCTGCCCTACCTATAGCTAATAATAATAATAACAACCCTCTAAGCTAGCCTTTAAGTACAGACTAACCCCTAAGTATAGACTACCTAAATAACAATATAAAGATGGAAGACTGCTAAACTACTATCTCTACTACTGCTAAAAAGACCGCTATAAGCGCTATAATTATAGTACCTATAGTACCTAGCTCTAGCACCCTCCTTACTATTAATGCCCCTATAATTAGCACTCCCTCTTTAACCAATATCTTTACCCCTTTCCTTAGGGACCTAAACGGTAGCCAGCATGCCCTAGCCCTAACCCCCTTTAACTAGAAAACCTTAAAAAAGCTAGAGAAAAAATCAGAGAAAAATATAGGGAAAGAAGAAAATAATAATAGTATTGCTAAGGCTGACTATATTGCCCTAGCAACTAAGAAAACCGCCTAGGCTACCCTTAGCCCTCTTAAGCTTACCCTTATACTTTCTAGCCTCTTAGACTGGATAATCAGCCTAGCTAAAGACAGTACTAACTTCTATAATATAGTAGAAGCGACTCCTAAAGCCAGGTAAATCGCCCTTATAGCCCTGCTCTAGGACCCTCCTAAAGAAGCCCTAGCTATAGTAATAGCTCTAGTACCCTAAAACTGCCCTACTGCCCTAGAAATGCCTAAACTATAGTACTAGTAATACCCTTAGTAACCGAGCTACTACTAGTAACAACAATAGTAATAATAGCAACAGCCTAGCTACTTCTAGCCTATAGCCTCTACCTAGGCTAATATAGCTAGTAAGCTAATAGCTAGTAAGGTAACTAGGCCTAGCCTAGAGTACTAGGTACTTATCCGACTAGGCTTAGCCTAACAACAAATACTAGCTAAATCTGCCCTAGAGGTAGTATAGGCTATCTAATAGGCTTCTAGCCTAGCTGTTTAGGGGGTTTAAACGCTCTTTAGCGATAACCTCCTACTAATTATAAAGAATATAGAGATAAAGAAGAGCCTAGAGAATAATACTACCTGGATTATAAGGGCCTTTAGAGAGAAGGCCTTCCTATATACTATAACCTAGGCAGTAGTAGTTAAAGGCCTTATAGTCTATAACTAGGTTATAGAGGAAGGCCTACTAGAAGAGGCTAAAAAGCAGTACCCTATAGCGGTTAGGGCAAAAGTCTAGTACCCTTAAAGGCTAGAAAGGACTAGGGTTAAGGTATTAATAGCCTTTACCTTTCTAGAGATAGCCTAGAAGGCCTATAAGAAGGGGGTCTTTTAGAGCTGCTAAGCCCTAGAAGTAAAGCCCTAGATCGACGAAGCTAAGCCTATCTAATGCCTATAGTACTGGAAATAGGGCTATAGGGCTAAGGTATGCTAGAGTAAGGAGGAGATCTGCTATAACTATAGTACTAATAGCTATACTACGCTAGAAGCCCCTACCTGCTCTAGGGCACCCTGCTACTATAACTACCGCTAAGCTTACTATACCTGCTTAGAGGCCTGCCCCTATTTAAAAGAGGTATAGATATAGGCTAAGGGATATCTACGTTCTAGGTCTAAAGCCTTTAACGTTAACTAACCGCCCTTATACTAGTAGTACTAATAGCAATAGTAATAGCAGTAATAGCAATAACAGTAATAATACCCCCTCTAGCAGGCCTTATTATAAAAGGAGAGGGAAAAAGGCTATACTATAGTCTTAGGGAAGAGACGGAGAGGCTGACTAATAGTATTAAGAGGGTTAACCCCTAACTAGAGCACGATTACCGCCTGCTTTAGCTATCTAAGCGGCTAAACCCCCTTTTCCTCTATACTGGCTATAAGCCCTAAAGGGGCTATAAGACCTACTAGAACCCTAGAGCCTATAAGAGCCCCTAGACCCCTAGATACTAGACCTAGACCAGACCTAGATACTAGACTAGCTAACGCTACTACTATATAACAACTACTGCCTACTATATAGCTAGAGGAGATAGAGATATAAAGGTACGCCTCTAGAATATATAGGGCTTAAAGGAAGTATAGGAAGTACTACTTTCTATAGTAAAAGAAGAAATACTTACTATATAAGAGCCCTAGATTAATAGGTAGGTATAGCACTCTACCTACTGCCCTAGATCAGCCCCCTACTACCTTATTTTCACCCCTAACAGATAAGCCTTACTTTATATCTATAAATTACTCCTACTAGCAATATAGACTTATAGCTCTAGCTTAGACTGGGCTAGGGCTACTATATAGACTAAGAACAGCCCCTTTATAGTCTAGTCCCTATATAACAACCCCTAACCCTAGACTAGCCTAACCCCCTTTATAGAGGAAATAAGGAGGAAGATCAACGCCTACCTAGGTCTTTACCTTCTAGCTAGGGACTTTAACCTTTACCACCCCCTATAGGACTAATACAACCGCTTTAGCCCTAGGTTAGAAGACCTACTGCTATTAATAGCAGAGTAGGGACTTACCCTCCGTACCCTTTACAGCGCTATAACTAGGGCGCTATAGGGGAGCTAAGCAGGTAGAGCCTTAACTATTAACTACTTCTAGCTTAGTAGTAGCCTTACCTGCTCCTATACTGGCTTAGATATACGCTTATACTTAGACTACTACTCCTAGGTACTAGATATCGACCTAGAAAATACAGAAGCCCTACTACTACCCCCCTAATTCTAGTAGAAGAAGATAGATAAAGAGGGGGTAGTAAGAGAGGCTAGCTCTCTAATATACAATATAGAGGGCTATAGATATCTATCACGCCTCTCTAACCTAGCTAAGCTCTAGAAGGCCTATAGGCAACTATTAGAGGAACTCTAGTATATTACTAGGGCTATAACCTCTAAAGAAGCCCTAGTAACTACTAGAAGGAGGAATGCCCCCTAGTAGAACAACAAAGTCTACTAGGCAGTCTAGGAGAGAAAAAGGGTAGAAAGATAGCTCTAACGCTCCCCTAGTAACCAGGCCCTCTTTACTGCCTATAAGTTAGCCTAGAGAGAGCAAACAAAAGCTATAAAAGAAAGTAAGAGAAAGACCTAAAGGGCTTTTCTATAAAAGGCTAGAGAAAAGCCAGAGAAGCTCTAGTAACTAGAAAGATAGGCTAGGCTATAAAGCACTACTGCCCTACCCCCTCCTAAGCTGCTAACCCTTAGATAAGCTAGTACCTTTTAGGAGAAGGTAGAGGCCCTTTTAGTACGCTTCTTCCTCCCCTCCCCCTAGGAGGACAGCCTAGAGGAACCCCTGATAGGCCTTAGGCTACCAGTTAGCTAGACGGTTAGGCCGGACGATATAAAAGAGGCTATTAAAATAATAAAACCCTAGAAAGTACTAGGACCTAACGGACTCTCTATAGGCTTTCTAAAGGCCTGTGGTAACCCCTTATACAAGGCCCTTGCTATACTAGCCTTGAAATCCTTCCTCTATAGCTTCTATCTATAGGAATATAAGGTAGTAGTTACTATTGTCCTTTCTAAGCTAGGAAAACAGCCGGATACCTATAACACCCCTAGAGGCTACTAACCTATAGCCCTGCTTAACTGTATTAGCAAGGTCCTAGAAAAAGTTATAGGGACTAAGATAAGGGATATAGCTGAAGCTTTTAAGCTAATTCCAGCAATATAACAGGGCTACTACCGCTATAAGTCTACCGAATCGGCTATATACCTCCTTATAGCTTAGGTCTAGGAGGCATGGAAATATAAAGCCGGGGCCTCCCTCCTATAGCTAGACCTATTAGGGTATTTCAACAGTATCCCTTATAATAGACTCCTAGCTATACTAGACTAGTTAGAGCTACCTATCTGGCTACTATCCTGGCTAAAGGAATTCCTCTCCTCTAGGACTACTAGCCTCTTATTTAACAGCTAAAAGAGCCAGCAAATCCTGGTACTAATAGGAGTACCCTAAGGCTTACCACTTTCACCAATCCTCTTAGTCCTATACCTATACCCCTTATACGAAAGACTAGAGAGAAAATACCCTACTATCTTTACCATAGGCTATATAGATAATACCAATCTACTAGCCTTTAGTAGAGAAGCTATAACAATGGTTAGGTAGCTAGAAGAAGCCTAGAGAGAGTGTCTAGACTAGGTAACAACCGCTAGGGTTACCTTCTTAGTAGTAAAGAGCAAGCTTATATACTTCCCCCCTAGAAGAAGGCCCTAGACTAACCCTATTAACCTAGGACTAATAGAGGACTTCCCCCCCCTATAACTAGCTATAAAGGCCCGTTTTCTAGAGGTTTAGCTAGACCCTAAGCTTACCTAGAAGGCCTACGCTAATACCCTATAGCAGAAGCTAAAAACACAGTCCCTTATTATTACTAGGCTAGCTAGAAAGACCTAGGGACCTAGAATCGAAAAGACTAGGCTCCTATATATAGTAGTAATAAGGCCGGTCCTAGCCTATACAGCCTCGGCCTAGCACACCCCTATACCTATAATACTAAATAGGCCATAGGGTATAACTAGAGGCCTACTAGCAGCCGAAAACAAGGCCCTAAGGAGAGTTATAGGGGCCTATAAGAGAATACTAATCCAAAGCCTCTACTATAAGGCTAACGTCCCCCCCCTTAACCTCTACCTTAACGCCCTCTCCTTCTCTAGCTAGGCTAGAATAAACAGGGCTATAGGGGAAGAGGTAGTTAAGCAGAAGGAAGCCCTATGCCTTACCCTTAGAAGTAGGACCCCTAGGACTAGCCTCCCCCTAGGCAGGCGTATAAAGTAAGAAAGGAAAAGGGAAGTAACAGCCTAGTAGTACTACTAACAACTAAGGAAGGCTATTAATAAGGAACCCCTTTATACCGCCTAGAAGAATCGCTATTTATAGGAGGCCAGGGCCTCTAGCTACGACCCCTATATAGAGAGCCTTTCAGAGAAATCAGCTAAGGCTACCTTTTAAGAGGAAAACCTAGCTAAGGCCTTTAAGGAGGCCTTCTAAAGACGCTACTATAACCTCTCTAAGGCCGAAAGCTCGCTACTAATATAGGCCCATATAGGGAAGATAGGCCTAAGGGGATTCCTATATACCTATAAGGTATCTAGGGTTGATAACCCCCTCTGCCGCTGCTATCTAGCTACAGAGGATATCCGACATATATTCGACGGTTGCCCGGCCTACCCTTTAGCCTCCTTTAAAGAGAGGGAAAGAGAGGATATATACAGCTTTCTCTATAGACTTGAAAAAGGGGGCAGCAGCGCTGTACGCCCCTTAGTTCGCTATATCGCTACTAGACTGCTAGAATACTCAGTTGCTCAGAGGCTAAAAGCGGTCTAGCCTATACCCCTTTAGGCAGTATATTTTCATACTCCTAAAGGGGCAGTATCTACTCTGGTGAAGATTAGCCTACCCCCTATCACACCCCCTTTTTTCCTATATACGGTTATAGGTTTTTCACCCGTTATACGGTTTTCCTATAGCACTAGTTTAGCCCACCTAGATTTCCCCTATAGGGATCAGATAGCGTAATAGAATCTATCTATCTATATATAATTTGTTAACCTTAAGTAATCTGATTATCTTTTTTAGTATAAGGAATTGTTAGAGTCTAGCAGTCAAAACGTTAGTAGCCTTAGTATTAGGTATAATCCCTTGGAATTTAGTCTTAGTATACCTATTAAGTATGAATTAAATAGCTTTTATTTTCTTTATATCCTTTTTACTATCTTTATATAGTTGTTTGCTCTTAGTAATTAGGTAGAGGAAAGCTTGGTTTATAAAGTAAGTTACTACTGTTTATTCTTCTTTAAAACTAATTACTAGTACTTCGTTTCTACCTTAAGTTTAATCAGTCTTATAGTTATCTACCTATACTTTAAGCTTAGTATCTTCTTCCTTTGCTTTATATTTATCGTCTAAACCCTTATAATTAAGGAAGAATGCTATATATCGTCCGCGATCTTTATTAATACCTTTTTGCTTAAGCTATTTGCTTTTAGCTATTACTTGTTCTACTTAGCTATATATAAAGGAGTAGTGATCTAGCTTATTATAAATCTAATAACCTACTTTAGTATAGTTTTTATTATAGTCCCCTTACTAGAGCTTATTTCGCCTTCTATACCTAGTAGTACCTCTAGGTTATTATATATATATCGCCTAGTTTCTCTTAAAGATCGAATCTATAATTGGGTTACTCTAATAGTGTCTTGCAGGCCAAGCTTTCGTTATAGTAAACCTATAGTCTATTAAGAATTAGCGATATATATAATCTGCTTCCTTAACGTTAAGTGTTTAGCGAAGTATAGCTACTAGCTCTTTAAAGCTTATTAGTAGTTTATATAAGGCGATCTTTAGCTTAGATACTCCTTAGTAGGCTTAGATTGTATTTACAACTAGGAACTCCTTATAGTTATAGAGCAGACTAAGCCTATATTAGCTTTATTAGAGTCTATTAAGCAAGATCTAGAGAAATTCCTTAATAAACTTATTACTATTCTTGCTTTTAAGGTATATAGACTAGAAAGTAATAGTACTCTAGATATATAAGTAGTTATTCTACTTAGTACTTATCTTGAAGTGTCCTTTTAAAATACTATATAGTTAGATAAAGGAGATACTAAGAGGAATATAGTATAGGTGTTGATTGCTAGCGGGCTATTGTAGCTGGTATGGGTTGGTCACGGTAAGGGAATGGCTAGATATGGGGCATAACCCCTATACTAGCGCTAGGCATAACCCTAGTCAGGATACGGGGCTACAACGCCCTGTATCTAGGAGAGCGAGAAAGAGAGGGAGAGAGGATACTTATTATTAATTAATACTATAGGAATCGTACTTGTTATTTTGCTCTTTCTCTGTCTTGCTATTCTTGTTCCTTACTATTTACTAGAAGCCTTTTACTATAGTAAGAGCAAATCGATACTGATTAGTTTCTATCGTTATAATAGACGGTAGAAGTAGAGTAGCTAGATTAACGATTATACTAGAAGTATACCTGTAAAGAGGAAGAGCTAGGCTAGCTATAATAAAAGACGGATCTTTTTATTAAGTATATCTAACCTATAAACGCGCCCTAAAACGAGAAGATAAATCGTAGATACGCTTTTGAAAAACAACTTTACTTGTCCGATATTTTTCGGTAGATATAACGAACGACAATTTAATACTGCGACTACAGCTTGAAACCTAAAGATAGAATGCAATATACGATTCGAAATAGCTAATACTATAATACAGATATACGTGTTAATAGCTAAAGATAAGATGCTTAACAAGCTGCCCTAGTAGCTACTACCTAGCAAAGCCTATCTACTAGACGTAGTAACCTTCTTTAAAACCCTAGACTATATCGAACCAGGCTATAAAGACAAGAGGATTATTAATACCTATATATTAATAGAAGTGGTAGAATATTAGAGGTTGAAAATAGAGGGAGAAAGGCTGTAAATAAGGGTAATTAATAGCTTTGATAGGTAGACTGATAGGGACTTTTAGAAGGCTTCTATAATTATTAAAACAGAGTTAGCAGAACTGCTTAAAGCTAGCGGTTTTGCTATAAGCCCGATAAGAAGCTACTAAGATGCTAAACTAGCTAGGTTTGCTAACGATAAGAGCCTTATCGGTAAACCTACCTATTAGCCAGTCCTATTAGCCGCCTCCTTACCTCTTTAGCTAGTAATAGCACCTCTACTATTATAAGTTTTCTTACCTGCCCTAGGCAAAGGTATACCTCTACCGCTATTAGTACCGGGCTTCCCTTTACTACCTAAACTGCTTAATTCAGGGCCTAAGCTAGGGAGCTTAGTATAAGGACTAGAAGAAAATGAAGGATATAGGGGAGGACCTAAGTATAAGAACGGAACTAGGCCTAGATATAGAAACGGATTTAACCTAGGGCAACTAGGGTTTATTCTAGGACTACTAGGCTTTAACCTACAACCTTAGCAATACTACCCCTATTAGTAACATTAATTGTAGTAGTACTATCAGTAGTACTACCCTTAGTAGTAGCAATAAAGAAGGTATAACTAGCCTTCTGTTCTATCTAACCTACTAGAGGTTATTAGAGTTAAAATAGGGAGTCTAGAATACCTAGAAATTCCCCTAAGGCTAACCTAGAGGGATAACGACCCCTATATTAATCGAAAGCTATATATGGACTTCGGAAAAGCGTAGAATAGCAGTAACTGCTATAATAGGGCAGAAACGGAGATACTAGATAATAAAGTTAAGATTTTCCTTTACTAGTATATAATATTCCAGATCAACCACGCTACTTTGTACCTGGTTTTTCCCTATATCCTCTCTAATAGGGCTAGGGACTACTAGGTTAACTATCTTAACTACCTTCTTCCTTTCCACTTAGTTTATACTAAACTAAGTAAGTATTTCGAGATAGACGCTAAAAAGCAGAACCTAGTAACAATATAGAGCTCTATTACTTTTAGAAGTGTATAATAAGAAAACCCTGGAAAAAGTAACAAAGAAGTCCTCTAGCTACTGCTCGATAAGCTGCCGGTAATTTAGCGGGCTTTAGGGCCTATTTACCATAGTAAGGAAATCCTTACTTTAAATATAGTAAGGGCATGCCATAGAGTGCCCAAACTAAAGTTAGCTTTGTATAAGCCGATTAAAGGATTTAAGGAGCTAGCGGCTATACTATAGGGCACGCTAGAAGTAGAGGAAATGAAAAGCCAGCAGTATCTGACAGACTAGTAGTATTTCTCTAAGAAGTTATAGCTAAGGTCTACCTCTAGAAGGTCTTAATGCTGCTAGATTTGTAAGAAGGATAGGTACTACTCTACTAAGTACTTAGAAGAGGAGCAGAAGAAGAATCGACTTAACTAGCTAAAAAGCCGGCAAATCAACCCTAATAGGGGGAAAAAGAGATATTAGTCGTTTCTAGTTAACTATAAGGGCTTTAAGTCTAAGAGGAGTATAGCAGAGGACGATTTTAACAACTATAGCCTAAAGGATTATACTATAGAAGACTCTGCTAGAAACGATATAGCAGTAGCTTTCTTTGCTAATAAGGCTTTCCTATATAGACTATATAGGGAAGAACCCTGCTACGGTAGAGAACTTAAAGATATACCATACGCTATGCTCTCTTCTATATAATTTATGCTCGACAAGTATTCCAAAACGGTATTCTAGGATATTATACCGGATATAAGTGCCGCTAATTTTTCGACTACCGATATAAGTTAAGTGCTAGCCCTATAACGCTAAGTACCTGGTATCTATATCGATAGGGCAAGGGCTAGAGAGGCTAGTATTACCTTTGGCCTAGGCAAAGTAAAGGAATCTATTAGTACGGTTATAGTAGATACCGCTGCTAGAAAGGCAACTTTCTACGTTCTAGATACGCCTACCTCTTTTCTTCTTTACCTTTAAGATATAGATCGGCTTAGGGTATACCTGGATAATACAACGGATACTGTAGTTAAGGGTAAGCAGCGAATCCCGATTATCCGAAGATAGGGCTACCTATAGATCCTAGCATTTAACAGTGCGGTATATGCCGTGTTTATATAGGACAAAGCGCGACCGCGCTTAACGGAACTTATAGAATCCTAGCTATGGCGAATTCATCGACGTTACAGCTACCTATTAGTGGAAAAGCTGTATAAGCTTCTTAGCTACGCCGACTATTAAGTGGAATATAGTACGTTAGAGCTTATTAACAAGTTCTGCTACTTCTGCTAGGTTAAGGGGCTAGTACCTAGGCGTTTTAAATTTATGCTTAGGGACGATATCCACTTTAACTATAAGGTAGTAGTGGATATCCTGGATCTTAATAGCTAGAAAGTCCTCTATATAGTCGATACGGCTACCTTCTTTTAAGCAGCCTGTTTTCTAAAGGATATAACGGCAAAAGAGACTTGGGAATAGTTAAAGGAGTACTGGATAGACATATATCTTAGACCGCCGGATATCCTTTATTATAACTAGGGGACTAATTTCATAGCTAAGGAATTCTAGGTAGAGGCGAAATTAGCCGGTATTACAGTAGTAGATATCCTGGTTAAGGCTTATAACTCGGTAGGGAAGGTAGAGTGCTACTATGCCCTACTACGCTAAGTATACGAGATTATATAGGAAGAGGCTGGTACTACTATGTCGAAAATGGCTAGCTTATAAGCTGCGGTCTCTGCTATTAATAATATAGCAGGGCCTAGCAGTTTAATCCCTACCCTACTGGTCTTTAGTGCTTTTCCCTAGCTAACTGGAAATTCGCTACTAAGTCCAGATTAAGTGACAAGGGTAGAAGCTATCGAAAAAGCAATAGCTAAGCTTAAGAGGTAGCAAGGTAAGCGGGCTATTAGAGAGGCTCTTAGCCGCTAAAACGGCCCTAATACTAAGGTAGTACTACCTAGTATACTAGGTATTAGCTAGAAAGTCTTAGTCTACTATGAAAATAATAGGTAGACTGGGCTATATAAGGTGTTAGCGGTGTTAGAGACTTCTATAACTATGGATATAGTTAACAGTGCTATGGACTTTAGGAGTATAGTTGTAAAACTATACTACTAGGAGCTATAGAGGGGGCTATAAAGGGAGCTATAGAAGGAGGGGGATACTAAAGACCTAGAAGATCTAGATATAACGGAAAAGTTTATCTACCCTAACCCTATACTGCTAAAGAGGCAGGGCTAGCCTAGGAGAGAAAGAGGGGCCTAGGTTTTACCGGAGATTATAGACCTATAACCTGATGTACTGCCTAGATACGGCGCGAATTACGCTGCGAAACCCTAGGATAAGGCATAGCCTGTACTAACGAACGATATACTACGATTTAGACAGACGACCTGTAATTCCGGTATGCCAGACAAGCTGTAACTTACACTGCGTTTTACTATTTTAGACTGTGGCTATGCCTTTGTATTAGGTAGAGACCTTGCGAGTTAAGTCTCTGTAGGACTCTTCCTTTTTAAGAAGGAGAGGAAGGACTATGCCCTAGCCCTAGAATTGCAGTACTAAGGTAAGATTACTATGCCAGGTAAGCCGTTTAAGGCCTTAGATAAGGCCGAGATTAACGCCCTCTTTGAAAACGGCGTTATTAAGGTGATCTAAGAGCTAAAGGACCTCTATAGCATTAAGGTATTTAAGTTAAGGATAGTTTAGGAGGTAAAGGATAAGACTTCTAGCCTATATAAAAAATTAAGGCTAGTAGCCTAGAGGTATAGTAATCCAGGAAAGAATAGTCTTCTTACCTAGTTACTGACTATCTAACGGTATGCCTAGCGGATTTTACTTGCCCTTTACCCTTCTCTTCTTTACGATTTTAGGCTATACTTATAGTTACAAGATATTATATAGGTATATACGTAGTCCAAGACAGCCCTGAACCGTAAAATACTCCTTTATCTGCCTAAAGAGCTTTAGAGTAAATATCCTGCTAGTGCTGTTTTACAGGTAAACCGCCTGCTATACGGTATAGCAGAGGTAGGGCTTTACTAGTTTGCTATCTATATATAGTGGTATATGAATTGCCTTAGTCTTTAGTCTTCTTCTTTTAATCCTTGTCTTTTGATTTTTACTACTATACTAGGAAAGGGATTTAGGCTTGTTAGCTTGTAAACCGACGATACCCTTATTATTAGGGATAATTCCTTTTCCTAGTTAGAGGAGGAAGAGCTGGAAAAAGCTGGCTTTAAGTTAAAGCTGGCTACTAAGGTAGTAGATGGGCTAGAGGTGGATTTTAATAGCTGCCGGCTTTACCTCTCTAATAGTAACCTTTCGATGCGGCAAAAAGGGTAGGGTAAACGCCTATCCCTTGTTAATATAAAGGGGGTAACGCCTGCTTAGCAATACGTTGAGCAACGTACTTAGGGGGCTTATTTAGCCTCTATCTGCTAGCTGGAGGTAGCTTTCGACTTAGCTATAGCTGCCTAGGCCTAGCAGCTCTAGCTAAAGGACTATAAGCACCTTAACGCCTGGATCTAGTAGTAGATAGATAACGTAGAAAAAGGCCTGGTTTATCACCCTTTGGATCTTACTATAGCTAAGCTCTTTATCTTTATTAACGGGTCTTTTACTAATAACGCGGACCTGACTTCTTAGATTAGCTATGTTATACTATTAGCTAACAAAGATGATATACTAGGAGAGGCTGCTTTTCGAATTTATAGAAATATAGTCTACTAGTCCTTAACGAAGTGTAAGAGGGTGATAAGAAGTATACTAGCTAGTGAGATCTATAGGATAGTAGCCGGCTTTAATATCGGTTTTATAGTCTAGCGGACTATTTCTATGATTTTTGCCTATCTTGGCCTAGGGGCTAACCTTCTGATTATTCTTTATATAGACTCTTTTAGTCTATATAAGTGCTTTGTCAAGCTTGGTAGTACTATTGAAAAGCGCTTTATAATTGATATTATGGCTTTATAGTAGAGCTATAAGAATAAGGAGATTTAGAAGGTTAGGTGGATTAATAGGAAGGACAACCTAGTAGACGCTATAACGAAAAGACTGCCTAACTGGGCACTTATAGCGCTGGTTGATAATAACGCGGCTAAGATACATATAAAGGGTTAGGTAACGTAGCGATAATTGCCGTATAGCGGCTGTAGCGCGCCGACAAAAGAAAGATAGCAAGGGCGGGCTATATTATACGCTAATACGCTGCGGAAGAAGAGGGAGGATAAGGCGCGGACGTACTATAAAATGGAAGTATAAAACGCGATAAGCGTAGTAGGACTGCAAGACAAAGCGTAATATACTTTTATATTTTTTATATTTTTATATTTTCCTCCTCCTCCTCCCCCTATACTACTAACAACAAAAGTGCTTTGGCTATATAGGCTAATGCCTATGTATAGGCCTTTTACAAGGCCTCCTTCCCTATCCCTGCTAAGTCTGCCTTCTCTTTACTACTGTTAGGTAGTGTAAGAATGTAGTAGATGGCGGACTGCTACTCCTGCTAGTCCTTATACTACTGCTTTTTAGCAGCCTTTAACAAGTTAGTATATTGCTAAGAAGATAGAGGGGAGGACTTACAGCAGAGGCGGGCTTGAAAGCCATAAGGACTTCAAGATAGCGCGCTATAACAGGGCGCGCTAACGTAGAGCTATATAGGTAAATTAGAGCGCAACTGTAGTTTTATTTACATAAGACAAAGCGCTTATAGCAGCTTATAACTGCTGCTGGCTAAGTAGGACTAATAACAGCTACTAATAACCCTGACGTAATCCTAGTAATACTAGTCCTAACGCTATACGTTATTAGGACCCCGGCCTTTGCCGGCTATTACTGCCTAGATATAGTAAATGTATATGTCAGTATAGGGCGTACTAGGGGGGCTATAGGGGTAGGACATAACGTACTGTTGCTTATACAGCAGTATGTCTAGAAATTACGAAAATGTTAGCTATATTCTAAAGCGCAGCTGTGCTTTGAAACCTACCTTTATAGTACGAAGTGCCCTTACTGCACTTATGTATGCTGCTACCCTTGCCTTTATTAGTACTATCGCTAGTGCTGCTATTAATGCTATTATCGTTGCCGCTACCGTCCTCCTTCTCCTCTGTATTAGTAGGAGGTATGTACGCCCTATTATAGGCGTTATTATCGTCCTTATTGGCCTTAAGGCCGGAATTAGTAGTATATCTGCCGGCGTTGCTGCCGGTAGTGCGCTTAGAGCGCTATAGGCCCTCTTTCTTAGCTAGCTTACTGGCCTAGGCATTGGCTATAGCCTTCTTGCGCTTCTTATAGCGCTTAGCGGCTGCTGCCCTACCTGCTATAGCGTAGGCCTTAGCCGACTTACGCTGCTTAGCCTTACGAGCAGCCATGTAGCGTATGGCCGGCGTGATCTTGGCTGGCTTGGCCAGCGTAGGCGCTAGGGCTAGGGGCACGGTAGATATACCTATGTTACACTAGGATGTTAATAAACAAGATATACCTATGCTAATAATACATAGGATATAATATGTATACGGCGGACAATGAAGCTAGTACGGTAGATAATAATAAAGTACTTACCTAGGATAGTATATACTAAGTTGTCTAAGTCGGAAAAAGAGTCTACGTTAGCTATAAGTAGGTTAGTAAACAACGAATCGTAGTAGTAGCAGCAGCAGGGCAAGCAGGCTATATATATATATATTTTTATTAGCGAGACTTGAAAGAGAAGGACTATGTTGGAAGTACAGGCTGGTCTATTGTTCTATTTATTCTATAGTAGGCGGTCTAGGAGTGTATAATAATAAGAAGATAATACCGGCAGAAAAGGGCATTGTTGATTAGTTAAGGGATAGGCAGGCTATAGCCGAGGAAGAAAAGGGAGAAGGAGATAGAAGGTAGTTATATAGTAGGATTAGCACGGTAACGGGCGACGCAGACATGTTACGGTAGATAAAGCGTAATATGCGTTTTATATAGTACTTGTAGGACATAATGTGCGACTTATCTTGTAGGAATAGGGCGTGTTAAGAATTGATTATAGGATATAACACGCGCCTTATCTTATATAGATAAAGCGCGTTAAGTAGTGGACTATAGGTAAGGATGTTCTATAAGGACAGACTGTAACTAAAAAGAAAAGAGAGCTAGTGTCGATTGCTAGTAGGCTATTATAGCTAGTATAGGTTGGTCATGGTAAGGGAATGGCTAGATATAGGGTATAACCTCTATACTAGCGCTAGGCACAACCCTAGTCAGGATATAGGGCTATAACGCCCTGTATCTAGGAGAGCGAGAAAGAGAGGGAGAGAGGACACTTATTATTAATCAACACTATAGGAATCGTACTTGTTATTTTGCTCTTTCTCTGTCTTGCTGTTCTTGTTCCTTACTATCTACCGGAAGCCTTTCACTGCAGTGAGAGCGAATCGACAATAGGTGATATTCCTTAGCTTATCCTAAAAAGGCATTTAGAAAAACAGTACCTAATAGGCTATAATCGATCTAGAAAGTCCAGCAGTAGTATAGGAAGAAACGAACTTTATTATTAAGGATATTATTTTTAGACCTAGAATAGCTATCCTTTAAGTCCTAAAACTTGATAAAATCAGTTAGGGTTTTTCAATTAATACTTATCTTGTTTATCTAGCCTGTTTTAATCGGTAGGATAGCTATATACTTAGTGCTTCTATATGTAATATACTCATACTAGGTATACTGCTCTTTATTATCTGCTTAAGGTTAGGCATATTCTGGCCTATATTTGATATTAATACCAGGGGTTTACGCAGATTGTATAGGGTTCTATCGTCCCCCTTAATTGGTTTTCCAGTTATAACCTTAGTAGTTACCTTAACTATAACCTTAGGTATAACCTTAGCCGGCACTTTAGGTGGTTAGTAGGAATCTATAGCCTTTACTAGCGCCCTTACTAGCTAATAGGAATCCTACTCCTATTGCGCTTCTAAGTCTATAAATCGGAAGTATTATCTATAGGTCTGGATTAAGTAGGTAAAGGGTGTTTCCGAACTAGCTACGGTTACTGGTATAGAGCGTTCCGCTTTAGGCTGCTATCTAGCATATACCTGGGTCTTAGCTGCTTACTAGTTAATTATTGTTTATAATCGAGCTACTTATTAGTCTATATTACTAGGTAGCATTTATAGCTATATTACCGATTTGCATCTCTCTCTATAGTACCTTCTATAGCTAGGTACTAATTTCGGATTCTTAGGTTGTTATGAGTATAATGTCCTTCCCCTTTTCTGTTTAAACAGGAAAAGATATTATTATATACTGTCTATACTTGGCCTAGATCGACGTTCTATGGATTTAGGGGAGTATATTAGGCCCTAGATTGTCGGACAGTTTATTAGCAAGTGTTATAAGTCCCTTAGAGAGCTTCTGCCCTTTTAAGCTATTTACTAGAACATAGCTGTTATTAAGCGTTTAGTATAGTTGTAAGTATAGTTTGTTATTTAACTTATTAAAGTAGTTAGCTGTCTAGTCCTTGAAATCTAAGCGGAATTTATAGTATAGATCTTTAGATTATTACCCCTTATAAGTGCTAAGGCAAAAGAGCGTATATAAGTTAAGTACTTTGTTACTATTATACTCTGGATTAATATACTCTAGTAATCTATAGAAAGTTTAAGTATTAAATTTGTCAATACTTATAATAGGTAGCTAGATAGGGAATTCTTATTTAAAATGCTCTTTGAGATCTTAGGCTATACTTAACGAAATACTTAGTATATAATAGGGGTTTATCTTAGTATTCTTCCTTCCTAAGGTTCTATAAGTAGGAGGATCTTAGGACACTATAGTATATTAATTATAGTAGAGTTAGTTAGTAATATAGTTTTAGTAGTATTCTCTTAAGCAACGCTTCCTTAGTCTAGAACCTTAGGTTAAGCTTCTTTAGCCTAAAAGAATAGGTTTATAGTATTGGTTTTCTTATAAGTAATATTACTAAGTTAATAGGGTAGTTGTCTAGTTACCTAATTAACAGCCTTTAGTAAGCAAACTATAATCTACTTAGTTAAGGTTATTAAGCACTTAACTAACTACCTTGCTACTCTATATTACCCTTATATTATAATATAAAGACAATACTAATTAGTATTAGTAGGTTTTTAGAGATTATAATAACCTAAAACAATAAGAGTGAAGCAAGTAGCAAGGAAATACTAGTTTAAGTTCTAGTTCTAGATTATTATATATCTTCCTCTATCTAGAGGGTAGTTACATACCCCTTAAATACCTATATTAGAGCGGAGCGCTTGTTAGTAACTATTATATAGTACGCAGGTGCGCTACTTATAGCTGTCGTACAAGTAGCGCAGTATACGCCCTATTCCCTAGAGCGAAAGGCTTATGTGCTGCGCGGTCACGGGGATCAGCACCTGACCCCCCTTACCGCAATCAACAGGAGTACTAAACTAGAACTAACTTAAGATTAATATTGTTCTACGGTGATATTATTTTAGAGCTTCTAATAAAGCTCTATCTACTTTATAAAGTCTATAGGGTTAGGTTAGTCTATAATACTAATAACAGTATGGTATAGTTTCTAGCCTACCTTCTGGTAAAGGTAGGTAATATATTATATAAGAGTCTAGTTAGAGTATTTACAGAGTTGTACTAGCTCTGTTAGGAAGTCGGCAAATAAGAGCTTCTTGTTAGTAGGTTTCCGGAGATCGTAATGATTAAAAAGGATAAGAGCAAAGCGAGTAGCAAGGAAATACTAATTTAAGTTCTGGTTCTGGATCGTCGTCTCTCCCTCTATCTAGGGGGTGGTTATGCACCCCTTAAATACCTATGTTAAGCAGAGCGCTCGTTAGTAACTATTACGTGGTACGTAGGTACGCTACTTATAGCTGTTGTATAAGTAGTGTAGTGTATGCCCTATTTCCTAGAGCGAGGTGCTTATACGCTATATAGTTATAGGGATTAGCACCTAATCCCCCTTACTATAATTAATACTGGCAACTCTTCTTTTATAACTGCGCTAGCGCTTTATTAATCTAAAATAGGAAATCCTAGATCACTTTACTCCCCTTATTGCTAGAATGGGAAATACTAATCACTTAACTTCTTATTTGCTGATTAGAATATTAGATTCTAGTTGTTAATCCCTAGTATAGAAGGCGCGACTTTAGTACCTTCTAAATATACCTTTAAACGGCGTAACAGTAAGTGCGTTATACTGGCAACCATTATTGCAAAAGCTTATAGTCCTAAATAGGAATTATAATAGGAAAAATCAGAGCTTTAGGCTAGCTAATTGCGAACTCCGAACGCTCTTGCCCTAAACCTATAAATAGGTAGGTTCTCCTACTATATACTACTTATTCTCTTCCTCCCTACAATCCGTACTAGCAGTAGTAGTAGTAACAATAATAATAGTAGTAGTAGTAATAGTAATAGTAATAGTAGCAGTAGTATTAGCAGTACTAGTAGCAATAAGTAAGTTGCTTATTATTATATACTTGTTGATTGCAGTAAGGGGGGTCAGGTGCTAATCCCCGTGACCGCGCAGCATATAAGCCTCTTGCTCTAGGGAATAGGGCGCGTACTGCGCTACTTGTACGACAGCTATAAGTGGCATACCTATGTACTATATAATGGTTACTAACGAGCGCTCTGCTCTAACATGGGTATTTAAGGGGTATATAACTACCCCCTAGATAAAGGGAGATATATAATAATCTAGAACTAGAACTTAAACTAGTATTTTCTTGCTGCTTGCTTTACTCTTATTGTTTTAGATTACTATAATCTCTAGAAACCTACTAATACTAATTAGTGTTATCTCTATATTACGATATAGGGGTAATATAGAGCAGTAAGGTAGTTAGTCGAGTACTTAATAACCTTAACTAAGTAGATTATAGTTTGCTTATTAAAGGCTGTTAATCAGGTAACTAGATAACTACCCTATTAACTTAGTAATATCGCTTATAAGAAAACCGATACTATAAACCTATCCTTTTAGGCTAAGGAAGCTTAACCTAAGATTCTAGACTAAGAAAGCGTTATTTAAGAGAATACTACTAAAACTATATTACTAACCAACTCTACTACAATTAATATACTATAGTATCCTAAGATCCTCCTACTTATAAAACCTTAGGAAGGGAGGATATTAAGACGAACCTCTATTATATACTAAGTATTTCGTTAAGTATAGCCTAGGATTTTAAAAAGCGTTTTAAACAAGAATTCCCTATCTAGCTGCCTATTATAAACATTGATAAATTTAACGCTTAAACCTTCTATAGATTGCTAGAGTATATTAATCTAGAGTATAATAGTGATAAAGTACTTAACTTATATATACTCTTCTGCCTTAGCACTTATAAGGGGCAATAATCTAAAGATTTATACTACGAATTCTGCTTGGATTTTAAGGACTAGATAGCTAACTACTTTAACAAGTTGAATAACAAACTACGCTTATAACTACGCTAAACGCTTAACGATAGCTATATCCCAGTAGATAGCTTAAAAGGGTAGAAGCTCTCTAAAGGACTTATAACGCTTGCTAATAACCTGTCTAACAATCCGGGGCCTAATATACTCCCCTAAATCTATAGAACGTCGATCTAGGCCAAGTATAGACAGTATATAACAATATCTCTTTCTACTTAAATAGAAAAGGGGAAGAAGATCGTACTAATAATAACCTAAGAATCCGAGATTAGTACCTGGCTATAAGAGGTACTATAGGGGGAAATACAAATCGGTAATATAGCTATAAACGCTACCTAGTAATATAGACTAATAAGTAGCTCGATTATAAACAACAATTAACCAGTAAGCAGCCGAGATCCAGGTATACGCTAGATAGTAGCCTAAAGTAAAACGCTCTATGCCGGTAACCGCGGCTAGTTTAGAAACACCCTCTACCTGCTAAATCCGGACCTACGGATAATACTTCCGATTTATAGACTTAGAAGCGTAATAGGAGCAGGATTCCCGCTAGCTAGTAAGGGCGCTAGTAAAGGCTATAGATTCCTACTAACTACCTAAAGTGCCAGCTAAGGTCATACCTAAGGTCATAGCTAAGGTAACTACTAAGGCTATAACTAAGGAACTAATTAAGAAGGACAATGGAACCCTGCGCAACCTACATAAACCCCTAGTATTAACACCAGATATAGGCCAGAATACGCTTAACCTTAAGCAGATAATAAAGAGCAGTATACCTAGTATGAGTATATTATATATAGAAGTACTAAGTATATAGCTATCCTACTAATCGAAATAGGCTGGATAAACGAGATAAGTATTAATCGAAAAACCCTAACTGATTTTATTAAGTCTTAGGACTTAAAGGACAGCTATTCTAGGTCTAACAACGATATCCTTAATAACAAAGTTCGTTTCTTCCTATACTGCTACTAGACTTTCTAGATCGATTATAGCCTACTAGGTACTGTATTTCCAAATATACTTTTAGGATAAGCCAAGGAATATTACCTATACTATATCCCTCTTAGTATCTCCTTTATCCTACTATATAGTATCTTAAAGGGACACTTTAAGATAAGTATTAAGTAGAACAACTACTTATATATTTAGAATACTATTACTTTCTAGTCTATATACCTTAAAAGCAAGAATAGTAATAAGTCTATAAAGGAAATTCTCTAGATCTTGCTTAATAGACTCTAATAAAGCTAATATAGGCTTAGTCTGCTCTATAACTATAGGGAGTTCTTAGTTATAAATATAATCTAAGCCTACTAAAGAGTATCTAAGCTAAAGATTGCCTTATATAAACTATTAACAAACTTTAAAGAGCTAGTAGCTATACTCTGCCAAATACTTAACATTAAGGAAGTAGATTATATATATTGCTAATTCTTAATAGACCGTAGGTTTACTATAATGAAAGCCAGGCCTATAAGAAACTATCAGAGTAACCTAATTATGGATTCAATCTTTAAAAGAAACCGGGCAATATATATACAATAATCCAGAGTTATTACTAGGTATAGAAAGCAAAATAAGCTCTAGTAAGAGGACTATAATAAAAACTATACTAAAGTAGGTTATTGGATTTATAGTAAGCTAGATTACTACTTCTTTATATATAGCTAAGAGGAATAAGCAATAGCTAAGAGTAAATAGCTTAAGTAGAAAGGTATTAATAAAGATTACAGACAATATACGGCGTTCCTCCTTGATTATAAGGGTTTAGACGATAAATGCAAAGCAAGGGAAGAAAATACTAAGCTTAAAGTATAGGTAGATAACTATAAGACTGATCAAACTTAAGGTAGAAATAAAGCGCTAGTAATCAGTTTTAAAGAAGAATAAACAGTAGTAACTTACTTTGTAAACCAAGCTTTCCTCTATCTAATTACTAAGAGCGAATAACCGTATAAAGATAGTAAAAAGGATACTAAGAAAATAAAAGCTGTTTAGTTTATACTTAATAGGTATACTAAGACTAAATTCTAAAGGATTATGCCTAATACTAGGGCTACTAACGTTTTAACTACTAGACTTTGACAATTCCTTACGCTAAAAAAGATAATTAGATCGCTCAAGATTAACAAGTTATATATAGGAGAAGTAAATATACTTTTTAGGTCTAGGGATCTAAAACAATTACTTAGAATAGTTAAAGTAAAGCTCGACATTAGTAACGCGACTTTCTATATATTAGAGATGTATGACGGAACATGGTGACGGTTATAGAGTGACCTATCTAGGACTGGGGCTCTCTATGCTTAGACATCCTGACAAGCTGCTTATCAGGCTTAGAGACGCCTATATAAGGAGTGGCAGGTCCTATAGTAAGAAGAAGAAGAATAGGCATATTTACTTCTTTATATCTATCACCTGCTCTTTACGTAACAGTTATAAGCCCGGCGCTAGTATCATTAACTTGACCAACTACGTATAATATATATTAAGCCCTCCTATTATTATTACTACTCTATTATCCTCTCCTTAACTCCCTACTTAAGATATCAATAACCTTAAATTCAGTATATTCGACGTCTGTTATCCTAAAAGGCCTGTTAATATAGATAGCCTGGCGTCTTAACGTATAGACGCTAGCTTTAGCCCTTGGAATTTAGAAAGATATTAATCCAGACTCGACATCTACTCTAGCAGATATAGAAATTCTCAACCTAAAATAGGAAGAATAGGCTTATCAAACCAATTCTAAGTAGGTAGCCTGGTATAATAAGGCTATCGTATATCATTAAGAGAAAATTCAACTTCTTAGTACGTCGACTTAGGATACAGCCTTAGTACCTCCTCTATTAGTTTAGCTAACCCTTATTACCCTATATAACTTAGAAGAAGTATATAGGACTTACCTTCTAATATAACAGTTTAAAAGGGCTACTACTAAGCTAAAGGAGGCAAATTACCTAAAGTTTCTAAACTAGATTCTTTAGTCTATAGATTATAACTATAGGGAGATAGCTATTCGGTTGTATTAGTTATTAAAGCAGGGATAAAGGTTAGAATAGTACTGGAATCTTCGGCCTCTTATATAAGCTTTAAAGAAAGACAACGCTCTATTAGACTTAGTAGAGAAAGTCTAGATCGAATCTTAGTATAAGGTAGTACTTAGATAGGCTAAGAATAGCTAAACCAGGCTAATCTGCTGGTATAAGGACTGGCAGAAATTTTACTAGGTTACACTAATTAAGAGGATTCTAGCTATTACAGGCGTTACTACTGTTAGAAGAGTTCTTTAAGCCCTAGTAGTAAGGCTAACTCTATAATAGGCTAATAGTTAGCTCTAATAGATCGTTCTAGCCGAAGTAACTGGCTAAGCAAGTCTACTTATACTAGAGATCATTAATAGGACCCTTCTCGGCCTTATAACGAAATCTTAGTAGTAATAAGCCTATAGAAATCTAGCTAGAGTATACTCTACCTTTACTTAACTTTCTAATAATAAGAACCTGCCGCCTGCTCTATACTCTAATTAAGAAAAAGGCTAAAAACAGCCTTAAAGACGGCATACCTAGGGTAGTTAGGGTAGAAATCGTTAAGGATCCTAAAATAGGGGCTACTAATACCCTTATCTACCTCTTCCTCATACCTACCTCTAGAAACCTAAAGATTATAGGAGAGTTGAGCTATTATATATAGGATCTATAAGACAAAGAATTACTTTATCTATAAAGGAGTAATAATCTATTTAAAATCTTGTCTATTAGGATCTCTAGTAGGCCAACCTCTATATAACCCTAGAATTAAAAGGATAGTTAAAGGGTAAGAGGCTAGATATAAAGAAGCTATAGGTTCTAAAGTCCTTTAGTACTTAAAGACAGGATTGTTAGCCGGATAAAGTTTTTAGGAGTTCTTAGTTATTACCTTAGCTTAAAAATCAGAGTTAGAATTTTTCTAATATACCTCTCTTCGACCCTACCCTATTTACTGCTACCCTAGGTACAGTCTATAGGGTATTTAACACTTAGAACCCTACTTGTTATCCTCTTTTAGACAGTACCCTTCTAGACAACTATACAGCAGTTTATATAGTTAACTGTAAAGATCTACTTAACTATAGGACATTTAAGCCGTTTACCCCTAACACTGTTATAGGGGTAGGCTCGACAACGTTGCCTATTTCTAAAACAGAATACCGGACTCTAAGAAAGATTTTTCAGGATAATAAAGGTAATAAGACAGTAGACTTGATTCTTTAAAACGTAGTTATTATAGAGGGATTTTATACTAATATTATATCGGCTATACTTCTATGCTAAAAGGGAATCTGGCTATCAGGGGCTAATAATACCCTAAGAGTTAGAGATATAGCAAGCTCGGTTGTTCTTATAACGCTATAGGAAAAGTTCAACTTAACAGTACTTAAATATAAGCCGTTTGCCTCCTATATAGTCTTAAAACCCCTTCTAATAAGTAATAATAGCATTGTAATAATAATAGCTTAGAAACAAGTGAAATAGAAAGGATAGAAAAGGATATATAAGCTGTATAGGGCTTATATAGATCCTAAAGAACTATAGTACTTAAGGATAGGATACCTAGGTCCTAAGGCGCTGCAATTGTTAGTAAACTATACTTAGGGTATAAATTTGTTATAGCCTAACAACGGCAATCTGACTAGGATACTACAGCTTAAGTGCTTAGCATATACCTAATTATACGTAATAAAAGTGGTATCTAGGAGGGAGTTAAGCGGAAAATCCGCTAGACTGTTTTATAGGATCGCCTAGGATCTTTTCGAATTCTCCTAGGGATATATAGGCTATAATAGGATTCTCTTTATAGTAGATAAGTTTAGTAGGAAGGTATAGGCCTTCTAGATAAGAGATAAAGGATAAGAAAACCTTCTTTAGGTCTTTAAGAGGTTCGACACCTAGACTAGGCAATTATATAGGTTATCTATTTGTTTCTTCTACTATAACGGTAAGATATCAGTTATATCTTCTTAAGGAAAAACCGAGTATAAGAAATAGACGGATTATAAAGGAATTAGCTTGGAAATCCCGCTATTATATATATATAGCCCGACAGGACTTGTCGAAAGAAACGGGAAGACTATCGTTAACAAGTTAATAGCAATATAGTTAGGGGTATATCTTCCTAAGGATCTATGGCCTAAGACTATAAAGGCTATAATATATCTTTACAACTTGTCTCTTAGGCTTAGGGATAATCCGAGATCCCTAAACGAGAAGCTTCTATTATAGTTTCAGAACTATTTTCGCTTTTATAACCTGGCTATTATCTGTAAAGCTACGATTAATCTAAGGCCTTAGCTTAATGGCCTTTACGTATATAGATACGCTAGTTATCCCTTTAAAAAGGATAGAGAGAAGGATATACTTTAGAGACTTTATAAGATTCAACCTTAAGCTTATATTAGCTATCTTGTAGGTTATATCGCCACTATATTATATAGGATATAGGTCCTAGAGCTTAATAGGGTAATTACTACCTAGAATGTTTAGTTTGATAAAACAGTTTTCTATATAGGAAGGAAGGTAGAATCTAAGGCTTAGGCTATCCCTGTCTTAAGAGAACTAGCAGACTGGCTAGACAAGCTAGTAGAGGAACATAAGTTTAATATTATCCTTAAGACAATATAGAATCTAGATTTTATAGGTCCTATTAGGCTAATAGCTACTAGAGAGAATAAGGAAAAGCTCTTAGCTATAGAGCTGGAAGAGCATTGGTTAGATGCCGTTACTAGCTAGGATAAGGTATATACTAACATTATAACTAGACTATTTACCCTAGAGCAAATACCTAAGCCTAGAATGCTAAATCCAGATTATACTAGGATCAACGGCTATAGTAACAGAGCAGACTCTCTCTAGAGCGTACCTAGAGGAGGAATATAGTCTAAGGGTAAGGCGTATTACTATAGACCGTTAGAAGGATTTAAAGCTAGGGCAGGTGTTATAACCTACTAATATACTAACGATAAGACAACGGATAGACTGTTAATTAGAAAACTGGACTCTAAAGCTAGGATCTTAGGGGTATATACTGGTAATATATAAGTACTAGGTAACCTAGCCCCTTAAAGACAAGGTCGGCCCTATAGTAGTAGGAATTAGGTATTTATAGTAGAGCTAGGCCGATATAACCTTCGTCAGCGTAATACCGCACTTAAGAACATCTTTAGTATTCTCGATATAGAGAGAACGGCGGTATTATCGCCACTACTCGTTTTCATGGCCAACTACTTTCCTAATCAGTTAGCAGCTAGCTATAGAAGGGAGTTTAAAACAGTATATACTATAGTAGTAGGTGCTATTTGATATTAGAAATGCCTAATAGAGCGAAAAGAGAAGTAAGAGTTGTAGAAAAAGGACTCGCCAAAGGGCCCTTAGGATAAGAAAGAGTTTGTCCTAGAGAAATAGCATGAATTAGAAATGCCGCTAGAGCCTAGGACTTAGAGTAAAGCTATAAAGTCGCCTTTTAAGAAGATATAGAAGTCTATAGCTTAAGCTAAGATTAATTAGCTATAAAAGCTACAGACCTATAAGAAAATTCCGAAGGATTAGTACAGGATACAGCCTCTCCTACTCAAATAGGTACTAAAGTACAAGCTTAATCTAGACAGGATAGTTATTAGGCTAAAGGCAAGGATTTACATCTAAGGAGATCTTTAATATCTAGAGTTAGTTAAGTTAACTTGTATAGTAATATTAGCTGCTAAGTCCCTTAAAATAAGTATAGCCCTAGCAGTACGTTTTAATCTAAAGATCGACTTATAGAACGTTATAAACGCCTTCTATAATATACTCTAGGAGTCGTTTAGCTAGGGCCTAGTAATCTATAATCTTTTAAAAGGGTTTAAAGAGCTAGGACTTCTTACTTAGGTCGATAGGGCTTTATATAGGCTTTAAGATTCTCCTCTCCTCTAGTATCTCGAATTCTTAGGCTTTCTTAAAAATCTTAGACTTTAGAAGTCTAAAGAGGAGCTATATCTATTTTATAATACAGACAGACATATCCTTTTGATATTCTATATAGATAATATAATACTTCTCTATTATTGTTAGTATTAGGACTATACTATAGACCTAAAGGCAAAACTATTAGGTAGATATAAAGTAAAAATTCAGCCTAAGGTAGAATAGTTTCTTAGTATTTGGATTATAAAGGACAGAGTTAACTGTACAATTACGCTGGTTTATAATATATATATTAAGAAGGTAGCTAAGAAGTATAGGCTAGATAGATCTGCTGTTATCCCCCTTATACTACTCCTAACAGTCGGACTCGGCAAGAATAAGGGCTAGGCTACTAAAAAGAAGGTAAAGCTTATATAAGAACTAGTAGGGACGATACTATATATGGCAATTATAGTCCGTCCAGATATAGCCTTTACTATATCTTATCTTTCCTGCTTTTTAACAAACCCGTTAGCCTGATATATCAAGGCTGCTAGGTAGATAATCCGGTATCTATATTATATAAGGTTTCTTAGGATTATATATAGTGGCCACTCTAGTTAGGCCTATATACTTTATATCGCTAGTAACGCCTCCTTTATAGATAACTTAGACTTATAACGATCGTCTTAAGGTTATATAATTATAATGTTTAGGGGACTTGTCTAGTAGAATATATCTTATTAAGCTATAGTTACTACGTTGATAATAGAAGCGGAGCTTTATAGTCTCTCCCTAGCTGTAAAGGAGGCTATAGGGATAAAAAGATTCCTCGAGGACCTAATAGTTAAACTGTCAGTTCTATGGCGGATTTTCTATAATAATACTCAGACTATTAGGCTAGTAGTTAATAAAGGGGAGCGTATAGCAATAGCGCTCTGTTACATTGATATTTAGAATATATAGCTTAAATAAGAGTATAGTAAGGGCAGCTTTATAGTATCCTATATTAAGACAGCTAATATACTAGCTAATAGCCTAATAAAGAATTTATTAAGGGCAAAGTTCAAGTACTTCCAGGCTATACTAAATCTAAGGGACGTATTACAGATTATAGCCGATAATCAAAGAGAGGGGAATTCAATTACTAGCGGATAACTAGCTAGTCCGCTGTAAAACTTATAAAAGAAGCCTACTATAGGGCGCTATAGCGCTTAATAGCCTTTTCTAACGCGCTAATAGCCTGATTAATCTTAGCTAGCGCCTGCGATATAGCCGATATATCTATACGATTCTTATTAAGATAATGTAGCATCGACTATAGAAGAGCCTTAATATATCTACCAATTCCTTATCTAAGGCGCTAAGTAAACTTAGCGCTGTTTATACTTAGGAATGCCGCCTATATAAAAGGATTATCGGCCAGAGACTCGATCGACTAATAGAAAGGTAAAAACATATGTTCTAGTCTAATAGATAGGGATAGGGATAGGTATAGGGGCAGAGACAATTTGTAAGACACTTTTCGCTTATAAGGCAGATCTTTAAATTTCAGCTCTTTATAGAACGTCTAGGGCAGATGCAAAGGAGTAGGCAGAGTAGGCAATATAGGTATTAGCCTATATAGCGATAATCCGGATAATAGGTTGAGGATAGCGTATAATATTTTCGAAATAGCAGTAGCCTTACCCGCTATTGCCTCCTAGATACAATTATTAGTCTAAGTATTGAATTTTAAAACGGATAGATATACTCTGCCAGCCTCTATATTTTTCTTTTTTAAGTCCTAAAGGACCTAGGTAGTCTTTTTAGCCTTGACCGACCTATAATATATACAGTTAGCTTTATAGTAGAATTGTTAGGCCTAGACAGACTTATATAGGACGATAGTAGTAAAACGTAGTCTGTATTAGAAGATAGTAGTAACAGCAGCTACTAGTATCGTTATATTAAGAAAAGTATTCTTCTATAGTATATCCTTTTAGCAGTAACCGGATATAGGGCTTATAAGATAGTAGACAAAGAGGGCCTAGAGGGCCGGATTTTTCAGATCGAGGCGTCTTTGCTTAACTAGAAGTCTGGCCTATAATCTTCTTAGGGCAGCCTAGTATCTTAGGAGCAGGAGTTTCTAGTATAGCTGCTAGGATAGGGCTTAATAGTACGTCGTTACTAACTCTCTTAATATCTAAGGACATAACATAGCTACTAGCGTTATTAGCAAGCTGATAATAGCTAGAACAGAGCTAAGTAAAGTTTAAGGTTAGATCCTAGAGCTGTTTTTATAGAGATGCCTATAATCTTAGCTTTAGAGGAATACTGTTATCTGGCTATAGAACGCTATAGCTAGTAATAATAATAATTAGAAAGACTTACTACTCCTTACTCAGGTATAGTAATAGGAAAAAGAGAGCTAGGCAAGAATAGGGGCAGGCTTATAAGAAAACTTTACCTTAAAAAGGTAGTTATAAGGAAGAGAAAAGGAATAGGGCTAGGAGGAATTCTCTATGCTCTTCTTATACCTAAAAAGAGTAGGCCTATAGTAAGCTCTAGAGAAAAGAGAAAAGAGCAGGTTAACCTCGCTATCGCCATAGTAACTTATAGCGATAAGATTAACAATCAAGTACGCTTACCTTCTTTTAGAAAGAAGGCTGCCTATATAGCCAGTAAGAGGGTAGTAGATAAGGCTACTTAGAATAAAAACTAGTCCTGTAACTTACAAATAGGAAAGAGAAGGTAGTAATAGTAAGTAGGCTAGTAAAAGTGTTGTTAACCTAGCAAAGTTTTCGCTAGTAAGGTATTTGTTAGATACCTATACTAGGCTTAAGTATATCGCTATTTTGATATACTTAAAGGGGTATAGGAGTTATAGTTACTATAATCCTACGTTCTATAGGTTAGACTCTCTATAGGATAGCGAATCTAAGGGGGTATATAATGGAATATAGTGATAGTTATAGAGTGACCTATTTAGGACTAGGGCTCTCTATACTTAGACATCCTAACAAGCTGCTTGTCAGGCTTAGAGATGCCTATATAAGGAGTGGCAGGTCCTGTAGTAAGAAGAAGAAGAACAGGCACATTCACTTCTTCACATCCATCACCTGCTCTTTACGTGACAAGATGCTAACCCCTTTTCTTTTATGTCTAAAGGATATAGATAAGCTTAGCGTCTACCTTAATAATATAATAAATAAGCTTATATCTAAGTTAGGAAAGTGTATATATGTTTAACAGAAATAGGGATATCTATAGATCCTTATAAAAGGGATTAAACTCCTAAGTATAATATTTATAGCAGATAATAAGCGTTTTACACCTCTATAACTTATAGAGGCCGAACTAAGACGTATTTATCAATACTATAGATACCCTATAGTCGATAGATTGTATAAACTACTATAATAAGTAGACTACTAAGTAGAACATAGTACTATTAAGATAATTAACAAGTTCTGCTACTTCTACTAGATTAAAAGTATAGTACTATAACGATTTAGATTTGCGTTATAAGACGATATTTGCTTTAATTTTAAGATCGTTATAGACGTCCTAGATATCGATAATTCTAAGGTACTATATATAGTTAACACTACAACGTTATTCTAAGTAGCCTACTTTCTAAACAATCTTTTAGCTAAAGAGATATAAGAGCGGCTAAAGGAATGTTAGATCGATATATACCTTGGACTACCTAATATTTTACGCTACGATAAGGGTACTAATTTTAAAGCGTACGAGTTCTAGGCAGAGGCTAAGCTTATAGGTATAACCTGCTATTTAGTACTAGTTAAGGTATACTAGTTAGTCAGCAAGATCGAGCGGTATTATAGGCTACTTAGAAGGGCCTATAACATTATTAAATCAGAGACTGCCGGATCTTGCTCGAAAGAGGCATACCTATAAGTAGTACTAAGCGCAGTTAATAATACTACTAGCCTAGACAGGCTAATACCAACGCTTTTAGTTTTCGGTATATATCTGTACCTTATTATAGATATACTGCCTTCTCTATCTCAACTATACTAAGCAGGCGTAATCCAGAAGGCTATAATACAATTGTAAATCCTAAACGATATAAGGACTGTATAAGATGCTCTTATATAACATAATAGACTAAGTATAAAAGACGTACTACTATACTTACTAGAAATAGGTATAGAAGTACTTATATTCCAGGAAAGCAACTAATAGATAGGACCTTATAAGGTAATCTTAGCCATAGATACAACAGTAATCGTTAATATAGTTAACAGACCTATAGAATTTCGGAATATAGTAGTTAAACTATATTACTAGGAGCTAATATAGGATAAACAAGACAATTAGGCTAGTATTAAGTAGCTAGAACCATTCTAATATCCCTAGCCTAAGTAGCCCTACTAGTATAGACAACCCTAAAAGAACCTAGCACTTACTAACAACTTTGTTCTAGAAAAAGAGAAGTACGACTATAATCTTACGCTTTAACTATAGGCTAAAGGGAAGATTACTATACCTAGTATACTATTCTAAGAATCCGACAAAATAGAACTAAACTCGCTTCTAGCAGCTAGGGTAATCAAAGCGATCTAAATACTAGTAGATATGTCGGACTACCAGATCTTTAAGTTAAAGATTGTCTAGAAAGTAAAAGATAAGCTTACTTTACTATATAAGAAATTACGCTTTATAGCTTAGAGATTCGGCAATAAGGATAAAAAGTACCTACTTACTTAATCGCCAACAATTCAACGCTATATATAGTAACTTCTACTCTTACTACTCCTAATACTATAAATACGCTTTAGTTTTAAGGTATAGGTATACAACGTTATCTAGGCTTATATACAAGCTAAGTCATAGCTAGTAAGAAAAGTGATTCTTTTGTTAGCTAAAGAGCTTGAGATGCTCTATCCCCCTTATACCGTCTTGCTTGTTAAAACCCTATTATATAGACTGGCTAAAGCTGGAATATACTAGTAGGTAATATATATAAACTGGTAGACTAAATGTCTTAACCTTAAGCCGAGTACCTTTGACCTATACCTTATAATCAGTAAGACGTAAATTAAAAGCGGATTTAGAATCGTTAGCCTATAAACTAACAATACTCTTAATATTAGCAAGCAAGCCTTTATAGATAAGGAGAAGCTTAAGCTAGATAAGGCTAGCTTTAAGTATAAGCTACTAGTATTTTTGATAGACAAATCAATTACGGACTTTAACGGATATAGGCTCGAAACAAGCATAGATACTATTGAGATTCGGCAAAAGGGGCAAGCTATATAACTCAAACGACCGACACCTAAAAACGAAAAACGAGTTTTTGGTCAAAACTACACCAAATCGCGTGCAACTACATCTATACGAACCGTCCGATTGAGGATACAACGCCTGCTAATTTTCGCTATAGCGCTGTCGGTTGTACGATAGCCCTAGGTATACGAAAATGCAGAAAACAGCGAGCCTAGCTGCTCTCTTATAACTGTAATTTCCTTATATACAGGCTAATGCGGCTCTGCGCGCTAGTAACCCTGCCCTACCTACAGCTAACGATAATAATAACAACCCTTTAAGCTAGCCCTTAAGTATAGACTACTAACCCCTAAGTACAGACTATCTAAACGATAATATAGAAATAGAAGACTGCTTAACTACTACTATTACCTCTACTACTACTAAGGAGACTGCTATAGACGCTATAACTATAGTACCTATAGTACCTAGCTCTAGTACCCCCCTTACTATTAATGCCCTTATAATTAGCACCCTCCCTTTAACCAACGTCTTTGCCCCTTTTCTTAGGGGCCTAAATAGCAGTTAGTATGCCCTAGCCCTAGCCCCTTCTAGCTAGAAAACCTTAAAAAAGCTAGGGAAAAAATCAGAGAAAAATATAGGGAAAGAAGGAAGTAATAACAATGCTACTAAGGCTGACTATATTGCCCTAGTAACTAAGAAAACTGCCTAGGCTACCCTTAGCCCCTTTAAGCTTGCCCTTACGCTCTCTAGCCTCCTAGACTGGATAATCAGCCTAGCTAAGGACAGTACTAACTTCTATAGTATAGTAGAGGTAACTACTAAAGCTAGGCAAATTGCCCTTATAGCCCTGCTCTAGGACCCGCCTTAAGAAGCCCTAGCTATAACAGTAGTAGCTCTAGCACCCTAGAACCGCCCTACTACCTTAGTAACGCCTAAGCTATAGCACTAGCAATACCCTTAATAGTCTAGCTACTACTAGTAGCAATAATAGTAGTAAAAGTAGTAATAGCCTAGCTACTCTTAGCCTATAGCCTCTACCTAGGCTAATATAGCTAATAAGCTAATAGCTAGTAAGGTAACTAGGCCTAGCCTAGAGTGCTAGGTACTTATCTAACTAGGCTTAGCCTAATAATAGGTACTTGCTAAATCTGCCCTAAAGGTAGTATAGGCTATACAACAGGCCTCTGGCCTAGCAGTTTAGGAGGTTCGGACACTCTCTAGCAGTAACCTCCTTCTAGTTATAGAGAATATAGAAATAAAGAAGAGCCTAGAGAGCAATACTACCTGGATTATAAAAGCCTTTAGCGAGAAGGCCTCTCTATATACAATAACCTAGGTAGTAGCGGTTAAGGGCCTTATAGTCTATAACTAGGTTATAGAAGAAGGCCTACTAGAAGAAGCTAAAAAGCAATACCCTATAGCAGTTAGGGCAAAGGTCTAGTACCCTTAAGGGCTAGAACGGACTAGGGTTAAGGTACTAATAGCCTTTACCTCTTTAGAGATAGCCTAGAAGGCCTATAAGAAGGGGGTCTTCTAGAGCTACTAAGCCCTAGAAGTAGAGCCTTAGATCGACAAAGCTAAGCCTATCTAGTGCCTAAGGTACTGGAAATAAGGCTATAGGGCTAAGGTATACTAGAGTAAAGAAGAGATCTGCTATAACTATAGTACTAATAGCTATACTATGCTAGAAGCCCCTACCTACTCTAGGGCACCCTGCTACTATAACTGCCACTAAGCTTACTATACCTGCTTAGAAGCCTGCCCCTGTCTAAGAGAGGTATAGGTATAGGCTAAAGGATACCTATATTCTAGGCCTAAGGCCTTTAACGTTAACTAACCGCCTCTATACTAGTACTAATAGTAATAGTAATAACAATAATAATAGCAGTAATACCCTTAGTAGGCCCTATTATAAGAGGAGGGGGAGGAAGGCTATACTATAGTCTTAGGGAAGAGACAGAGGGGCTGACCAATAGTATTAAGAGGGTTAACCCCTAACCAGAGTATAATTAACGCCTGCTTTAGCTACCTAAGCAGCTAAACCCCCTCTTCTTTTACACTAACTATAAGCCTTAAAGGGGCTACTAGACCTACTAGAACCCTAAAGCCTATAGGAGCCCCTAGACCCCTAGATGCTAGACCTAGACTAGACCTAGATACCGGATTAGCTAACGCTACTACTACTATGCAACAACTATAGCTAACTATATAGCTAGAGAAGATAGAAATATAAAAGTATGCCTCTAGAACATATAGAGCTTAAAGGATGTATAGGAAGTACTACTTTCTATAGTAAAAGAAGAAATACTTGCTATATAAAAGCCTTAGATTAATAGGCAGGTATAGCACTCTACCTACTACCCTAGATCAGCCCCCTACTACCTTATTTTCACCCTTAACGGACAGGCCTTACTTTATATCTATAAATTACTCCTACTAGCAATATAGACTTATAGCTCTAGCTTAGACTGGGCTAGGGCTACTATATAGACTAAGAACAGCCCCTTTATAGTCTAGTCCCTATATAACAACCCCTAACCCTAGACTAGCTTAACCCCCTTTATAGAAGAAATAAAGGGGAAGATCAACGCCTGTCTAGGCCTTTACCTTCTAGCTAGGGACTTTAACCTTTACTACCCCTTTTAGGACTAATATAACCGCTTTAGCCCTAGGTTAGAAGACCTACTGCTATTAATAGCAGAGTAGGGGCTTACCCTCTGTACCCTCTATAGTACTATAACTAGGGCGCTATAGAGGAGCTAAGTAGGCAGGGCCTCTACTATTAACTACTTCTAGCTTAATAGTAGCCTTACCTACTCCTATACTAGCATAGATATACGCTTATGCTTAGACTATTACCCCTAGGTATTGGATATCGATCTAGAGACTATAGAAACCCTACTACTACCCCTCTGATTCTAGTAGAAAAAAATGGATAAAGAGGGGGTAGTAAGAGAGGCTAGCTCCCTAATATATAATATAGAGGGCTATAAATATCTATTACGCCTCTCTAACCTAGCTGGGCTCTAGGAGGCCTATAGGTGACTATTAGAGGAACTCTAGTATGTTACTAGAACTACAACCCCTAAAGGAGCCCTAGTAACTACTAGAAGGAAGAGTACCCCCTAGTAGAACAATAAAATCTACTAGGTAGTCTAGAAGAGAAAAAGGGCGGAAAGATATCTTTAACACTCCCCTAGTAACTAGGCCCTCCTTACTACCTATAAGTCAGCCTAAAAGAAACAAACAAAGGCTATAAGGAGAGTAAGAGAAAGACCTGGAGGGCTTTTCTATAAGAGGCTAGAGAAAAGCCAGAAAAGCTCTAGCAACTGGAAAGATAGGCTAGGCTACGAAGTACTACTGCCCTACCCCCTTCTAAGCTACTAACCCTTAGATAAGCCAGTACCTTCTAGGAGAAGGTAGAGGCCCTTTTAGTATACTTCTTCCTCCTCTCCCCCTAAGAGGATAGCCCGAAGGAACCCCTAATAGGCCTAAGGCTATTAGTTAGCTAGATAGTTAGGCCGGATGATATAAAGGAGGCTATTAAAACAATAAAACCCTAGAAAGTACTAGGACCTGACGAACTCCCTATAGGCTTTTTAAAGGCCTATAGCAACCCCTTATATAAGGCCCTTGCTATACTAGCCTTAAAATCCTTCCTCTATAGCTTCTATCTATAGGAATATAAGGAAGTAGTTACTATTGTCCTTCCTAAACTAGGAAAACAGCTAGATACCTATAATACCCCTAGAGGCTACTGCCCTATAGCCCTACTTAACTATATTAGTAAGGTCCTAGAGAAAGTTATAGGGACTAAGATAAGGGATATAGCTAAGGCTTTTAAGCTAATTCTAGCAATATAACAGGGCTACTACTGCTATAAATCTACCGAATCGGCTATATACCTCCTTATAGCTTAGATCTAGGAGGTATAGAAGTATAAAGCCAGGGCCTCCCTCCTATAGCTAGACCTATTAGGGTATTTCAACAGTATCCCTTATAGCAGACTCCTAGCTATACTGGACTAGTTAGGGCTACCTACCTAGCTACTATTCTAGCTAAAGGAATTCCTTTCTTCTAGGACTACTAGCCTCCTATTTAACGGCCAAAAAAGCTAGTAAATCCTAGTACTAACAGGAGTACCCTAAGGCTTACTACTTTTACCAATCCTCTTAGTCCTATACCTCTGCCCCCTATACAAAAGGCTAGAGAGAAAATACCCTATTATCTCTACTATAGGCTACATAGACAATACTAACCTACTAGCTTTTGGCAGGGAGGCTATAACAACGGTTAGATAGCTAGAAGAGGCCTAGAAAGAGTGCCTAGACTAGGTAATAACCACTGGAGTTACTTTCTTAGCAGTAAAGAGCAAGCTTATACACTTCCCCCCTAGAAGGAGGCCCTAGACCGACCCTATTAACCTAGGACTAATAGGGGACTCCCCCCCCTATAACCAGCTATAGAGGCCTGTTTTCTAGGGGTCTAGCTAGACCCTAAGCTTATCTAGAAGGCTTATGCTAGTACCCTATGGTAGAAGCTAAAAACGCAGTCCCTCGCTATTACTAGGCTGGCTGGAAAGACCTAGGGACCTGGAATCGAAAAGACTAGGCTCCTATATATAGCAGTAATAAGGCTAGTCCTAGCCTACGCAGCCTTGGCCTAGCACACCCTTATACCTATAATACTAAATAGGCTATAGGGTATAACTAGAGGCCTACTAGCAGCTAAAAACGAGGCTTTAAGGAGGGTTATAGGGGCCTATAAAAGGATACTGGTCCGAAGCTTCTACTATAAGGCTAACGTCCCCCCCCTTAACCTCTACCTTAACGCCTTCTCCTTCTCTAGCTAAGCTAGGATAAATAGGGCTATAGGGAAAGAGGTAGCTAAGTAGAAGGAAGCCCTATACCTTACCCTTAGAAACAGGACCTCTAGGACCAGCCTCCCTTTAGAAAGGCGTATAAAGTAAGAAAGAAAAAAGGAGGCAATAGCCTAGTAGCACTACCAATAACTAAGGAAAGCTATTAACAAGGAACCCCTCTATACTGCCTAGAAGGATCGCTATCTATAGGAGGCTAGGGCCTCTGGTTACGACCCTTATATAGAGAGCCTTTTAGAGAAATCAGCTAAGGCTACCTTCCAAGAGGAGAACCTAGCTAAGGCCTTTAAGGAGGCCTTCTAAAGACGCTATTATAACCTCTCTAAGGTTAAGAGCTCGCTGCTAATACAGGCCTATATAGGGAAGATAGGCCTAAGAGGATTCCTATATACCTATAAGGTGCCTAGGGTTAATAACCCCCTCTGCTGCTGCTACCTAGCTATAGAGGATATCCGACATATATTTAACGGTTGCCCGGCCTACCCTTCGGCCTCCTTTAAGGAGAGGGAAAGAGGGGATATATATAGCTTTCTCTACAGACTTGAAAAAGGGGGCGGCAGCGCTATACGCCCCCTAGTTCGCTATATTGCTACTAGGCTGCCAGAATACTCTGTTGCTTAGAGGCTAGGAGCGGTCTAGCCTATACCCCTTTAGGCAGTATGTTTTCATACTCCTAAAGGGGCGGTATCTACTCTGGTAAAGATTAGCCTACCCCCTATTACACCCCCCCTTTTTCCTATGTACGGTTATAGGTTTTTCACCCGTTATATGGTTTTCCTATAGCACTAGTTCAGCCTACCTAGATATCCCCTACGGGGATCAGATAGTGTAATAGAATCTATCTATATAACTCAAACTTATAAGCCCAGATGCTAAAACAGCGAAACAAGTATACATCGAACAACGCGTATACAGTACCTATATTGCTATAATTTACCAGCTAGAAGCGACTTTTAACTTGTTAGTAGTAGCGTAGTTAACTAAGCCTGATATAGCCGAGATTGCCAAGCTTAATGCTTAACTGTAATAGCAGATCAAGAACTTAATACGCAGGCTATACTACCTATAACTCGAACTTAAGACAGCTAAGCTTTTCGTCTTTATAGACAGATCATTCGCTAATAATGCCGATATAATATTGCAGATTAGATTCGTTATAATATTTAGAAATAAGACAAGTAGTATAAACGAGTTTAACCTATATAACAATATTATATACTAGTCTTTAACTAAGTAAAAGTAGGTAATATAAAGCGTTTTAGTAAGCGAAATATATAGAATAGTAAGTAGGTTTAATCTTAGGTATATACTATACTAGACGCTTGCTAAGATCTACTTAGGCCTAGGTCTACTATTACTACTACTAATCGTCGTTTATACAGACTTGTTTAGTTTATATAAGTACCTGGTAAAGCTTAGGATAACAGTAGAAAAGCGTCTTATAATCGATATAATAGCTCTATAATAGAGCTATAAAAATCGTAAAATCGCAGAAATCAGGTGGATTAGTAGCGACAACAACCTAGCTAATACTATGACCAAGCGTACGCTGAATAAGACGCTTAAAAGGCTTATTACTATAAATATAGCTAAGATCAGAGTAGAAGGCTAGGTTTAACGCCTAGCCGAGTAATAGGAAGAGCCTATATAACTTAGGGCAAGATCGCCAGTACGAAAGACAAAGAATACTAGGACGATTCATTTATAGTATAATAAGCAATATAAGGCAAAGCGCGAAATGATCTTAATTTATACTTTTACAGCTGGCGCAATATACATGCTAGCACCCTCTACCCCCTAATTACAATAACAAAACATTAATAGCCTTGCTTATAGCAGCTATTACTATAAGCTTTTTCTATATAGGCGTTATACCTGCTATAGGCGCCCTATACTCGACGAGAGTATGTATCTTATCTACTAAGACTAAAGCGTACTTAGCGCTATCGTACTATATTTTCCAATCCTATAACCAATAAGTATTCCGATTAAATAATAGATCCTACTAAAGATCGTAACTTACTTTGGCCTTTATGGCTAGGTTAGAGCGGAGCTCCAAAAAGCAGTCTAAGAACGGACGGACTAACTTAGGGCTACAATATATATTAGAAACAATAAAACAATAGAAACAATATATAAATAGAACTTATATTAGCATATATAAGTGCCTGGACAAGTACTGCTAGTACTAGAGGCTATAGCCCGACATACGGTTATAGTACGCCGTATATAGCACGAAATTGCCGGACTTGTCAAACGAGTTCTTAACGCCTGTTAAAAGTAAGTATAGGTAGCTAAGGCAAACAACAGCGTATATAGTACTATATAGGCTACAAACTTTACACGTATTAGCAATATTAATAATAAGGATAATAAGAGTAAGACGCTTACCCTCTGGTTTATACGTATAAGCGTATAACGACCTCTTACAAGGCTTTATATAGTCTAATATATAGTATATACGGCAGCTAAAGCAGATAATAGAGTTGTCCGAGCTTTCGCCGGACAATAGACTTACCGTTGCTACTGCCGGTATTACTACTAGTAGTATAGGCATATATATAGCGGCGTACAGCGCTATATGCCGTACGTATATAGCTGCTACTACTGCCTTCCTTATAGCCAGCGACGTAGGTAGAGAGTACTTGGCAGGCGTAAAGATATATGCCTTACGTATAGCAATCTCCGCCCTATATACTACCGCCTCCTCTACCTCCTCCTTATACTAGAGTATAGCAGCCTGCTCGAGCAGAACGTATATACGCGCGATTAGCCCCTTAGAATTAAGGGGCGTAAAGTCAGCGTTAGTGCAGCTGCCTACGGACTTAGGCTGTACGACAAGCGTAGCTACGTCTATAGTATCGGGATCGTCGCTATTATTACTATCGTTATTACCGTTATCGCCACCCGCCATGCTCTTCTAGTTACTGTTATCGGCAATAGCACGCTTAGATATATCTAAAAACGTATTATTATTGCCCTTTTAGGTAAGATACTCGTTAGGAGCGTTAATTATAAGCATATTAAGGGTATTGCTACCCTTATCCTTAGTATATATATAGGCGTTACCGCCTATGCTCCTATAGGAGTACCTACTCTACTTATTATTAAAATCCAACACTATAAACAATAAGATCAATATGCTTAATTATTAGTATATAATAGTAAGTAACTTACTTGTTACTGCTAGTACTGCTAATACTACTGCTATTGTTATTACTGTTACTACTACTATTGTTATTACTGCTACTACTGCTAGTATATATCGTAGGGAGAAAGAGAATAGGTAGTATATAGTAGGAGAACCTACCTATTTATAGGTTTAGGGTAAGAGCGTTTAGAGTTCGCAATTAGCTAGCCTAAAGCTCTGATTTTTCCTATTACAATTCCTACTTAGGACTACAAGCTTTTACAACAATAGTTACCGGCGTAATACGCTTACTATTACGCTGTTTAAAGGCATATCTAGAAGGCGCTAAAGTCGCGCCTTCCATACTAGAGATCAGCAACCAGAATTTAACATTCTAATTAGCAAACGAGAAGTTAAGTAATTAGTATTTCCTATTCCGGCAATAAAGGGAGCAAAATGATTTAGGATTTCCTATTTCGGTTGATAAAGTGCTAGCGCAGTTATAAAAAAGAGAGTTACTAGTATTAATTACAGTAAGGGGGGTCAGGTACTAATCCCTATAACTATATAGCATATAAGCCTCTTGCTCTAGGGAATGGAGCATATACTACACTACTTATACGACAGCTATAAGTAGCGCACCTATATACCATATAATAGTTACCAACAAGCGCTCTGCTCTAACATAGGTATTTAAGGGGTACGTAACTACCCCCTAGATAGAGGGAGACATATAACAATCCAGAACCAGAACTTGAACTAGTATTTCCTTGCTGCTCGCTTTGCTCTTATCGTTTTAGATCACTACGATCTCCGGAAACCTACCAACAATACTAATAATTAAGCATACTGATCTTATTGTTCGTAGTATTGGATTTTAATGATAAGTAGAGTAGGTACTCTTATAGAAGTATAGGCGGCGATGCCTATATATATACTAAGGATAAGGGCGGCGATGCCCTTAATATACTTATAACTAACGCTTCTAACGAGTATCTTGCCTAGAAGGGTAATAATAATATGTTTCTAGATATATCTAAGCATGCTATTACTGATAATAGTAACTAGGAGAGCATAGTAGGTAGTAATAATAGCGACAATGATAATAACAACGGCGATGATCCTAATACTATAGATACGGCTGTACTTATTATATAGCCTAAGTCTATAGGCGGCCGTACTAACGCCGACTCTATACCCCTTAATTCCTAGGGGCTAATCGTATATATATATGTCCTGCTTGTATAGGCTACTACACATTAGTATAAGGAGGAGGCAAAGGAGGCAGCAGTATATAGGGCGGAGGTTGCTATATATAAGGCGCATATCTCTATACCTGCTAAGCACTCTCTGCCTATGTTGCCGGCTGTGAAGAAGGCGGTAGTAGCGGCTATATATATGCGGCGTATAGCGCTACGCGCTGCTACGCGTACGTCTGCACTGCTAGTAGCAATACTAGCAGTAGTAACGGCAAGTTCGTCGTCTAGCGAAAGCTCGGACAACTCTATCGTCTACTTTAACTACTGTATATATAGTATGTTGGATTGTACTAAGCCTTATAAAAGATTGTTACGTACTTATACTATTGGAATAGGTAATCCTATATAAGGATCTATAACCACTACAGCCTACTAGTAGTAGTCGTATAGGGTACGTAGGGGCAGCAACAGCGTTGATATGGCCTAAATAGCACTTCCTAGGTATGTGCTAATATAGTAAAGTAGGGCCCTTTACTGTATTCCCTCTATAAAAGTCCTTATATAACGGTATAGTTATAGGCTATAGCGCTATATTATAGGGGCTTTACGCTTATATATCACGGCTTTCAGTGGGTCTTATAGGCCTATAAGGCTTATAGTTGTAGGTAACGTATAATTTGATTTCTAGTCCAGTAGGTAAGGCTTTGCAATTTCCTTCCCTACATATACCCTCCGGGACCGTTCCTGCCTTCCACACAGCAGGAGCGCCTTAGTAGGTGCATGGCCACTTCCCGAAAAACCAAATAAGCTGGCGATTTTAAATAATCGACTTACGGCTACCTAAGCTGCAGGGTAAGCCGCATAACTTTTCCTATAAGTTCTGTTTTCGCTCCTGTAGTGCAGGGTAGGTACAGGGTAGGTAGGTGACCTAGTAGAAGAGCCTTTTAAGGCTATTTCTAGCGCTTATACAGCCTAAGGAGACTGTCTCCACAAAAGTGGGGCATAAATCTAAAAATAGAAAAGCCTTTTAAAGCTATTTCTAGGCTATATAGTGGAATATATAGCTTAGTCAGCGGTATCCACAAAAGTGGGTCCACCCTCAGAATATAGCTATATATCTAGTAGTTCGAGAACTGAAATCCGTTTTGCCTAAGCTATAACCGTTAGAGCGCTATAGCTTATTTTGTACGTTTAACATATACGTATAAACTAAAGGGTAAGTGTCTTACTCTTATTATCCTTGTTATTGATATTGCTAATATATATAAAGTTCGTAGCCTATATAGTACTATACGCGCCGTTGTTTGCCTTAGCTGCCTATACTTGCTTTTAGCAGGCGTTAAAGACTCGTTTAACAAGTCCGGCAATTTCGCGCTATATATAGCGTACTGCGACTACGCGTTAGGCTGTAGCCTCTAGTACTGGCAGTACTTATCTAGGCACTTATAGATGCCGATGTCAGCCTAGAAGGCCTGTAAGGAGGGGGTCTTCTAGAGCTGCCAGGCCCTAGAAGCAGAGCCCTAGATCGACGAGGCTAAGCCTATCCAGTGCCTAAGGTGCTGGAAATGGGGCCATAGGGCTAAAGTATGCCGGAGCAAAGAGGAGATCTGCTATAACTGCAGCGCCAACAGCCATACTACGCTAGAAGCCCCTACCTGCTCTAGGGCACTACGCTGCCGCAACTGCTACCAAGCCTACCACGCCCGCTTAGAGGTCTGCCCTCGCCTAAAAGAGGCATAGGTATAGGCCTAGGGATACCTATGTTCTAGGCCTAAAGCCTTTAGCGTTAACCAACCGCCCCCTTTCTAACAGCAATAACAATAATAGTAATAACAATAATAGTAGTAATACTACCCTTAACAAGCCCCTTTATAAGAGGAGGGAGAGGAAGGCTATACTATAGTCTTAGGGAAGAGATAGAGGGACTGGCTAGTAGTAGTAAGGGGGCTAACCCCTAGCTAGAGTATAATCACTGACTGCTTTAGTCAACTAAGCAGCTAAACCCCCTCTAACCTCCCTCCCTTCTCCTCTTCCATAATAGCTATAAGTCCTAAAGAAGCTACTAGATCTACTAGAACCCTAGAACCTATAGGCGCCTCTAGAGCCCCTAGAGCACCTAGAACCCTAGAAGCTAGACCTAGACTAGACCTAAAACTAGATACCGGACTAGCCAACGCCCCTACCATATAATAACCACTGCCTACTATATAGCTAGAAGAGATGGAGATATAAGGGTATACCTCTAGAACATATAGGGCTCGAAAGAGGTATAGGAAGTACTACTCTTTATATTAAAAGAGGAAATACTCGCTATATAAGAGCCTTTAGACAGGCCTACCACTCTATCTTCTACCCTAGATCCGCCTTCTACTACCCTGTTTTCACCCCTAACGGAAGAGCTGCCCTCTATATCCATAAATCACTCCTACTAGCAACCTAGACCTATAGCTCTAGCCTAGACTGGGCTAGGGCTACGATATAGACTAAGAACAGCCCCTTTACGGTCTGGTCCCTATATAACGACCCCTAGCCCTAGACCGGCCTACCCCCCCTCATAGAAGAAATAAGAGGAAAACTTAATACCTGCCTAGGCCTTTAACTACTAGCTAAGGAGCTTAACCTTTACTACCCCTTATAGGACTAATATAACTGATTTAGCCCTAAGTCGGAGGACCTACTACTATTAGCAGCAGAATAGGGACTTACCCTCTATACCCCCTTTAGAGCTATAACTAGGGCACTATAAGGAGGACAAGCTAGTAGGGCCTCTACTATTAACTACTTCTAGCTTAATAGTAGCCTTACCTACTCCTATACTAGCCTAGATACCTACTTACGATTAGACTACTACCCTTAAGTCCTAGATATCGACCTAGAGGCTATAGAAACCCTACTACTACCCCCCTGATTCTAGTAGAGAAAGATAGATAAGGAGGAGGTAGTACGGAAGGCCAGCTCTCTAATATATAATATAGGGGGCTACGGATACCTATCTCGCCTCTCTAACCTAGCTAAGCTATAGGAGGCCTTTAGACGACTATTAGGAGAACTCTAACGTATTGCTATAGCTATAACCCCTAAAAGGGCCCTAGTAACTACTAGAAAGAAGAGAGCCCTCTAGTAGAACAATAATACCTATTAAGCAGTCTAGGAGAGGAAGAGGGCAGAGAGATAACTCTAGCGTTCCCCTAATAATCAAGCCCTCTTTAATACCTATAAGTCAACTTAGAAGAAACAAACAAAGGCTATAAGAGAAAGTAAAAGGAAAACCTAAAAGGCTTTTCTATAGGAAGCTAGAGAAAAGCCAGAAAGGCTCTAGTAACTAGAAAGATAGGCCAGGCTATAGAGTACTACTATACTACTACCCCCTAAGCTGCTAACCCTTAGGCAAGCTAGTACCTTCTAGGAGAAGGTAGAGGCCTTTTTAATACGTTTCTTCCCCCCCTTTCTCTAAGAGGAAAGCCTAGAGGAGCCCCTAATAGGACCTAGGCTACTAGTTAGCTAGACAGTTAAACTAGACGATATGGAGGAAGCTATTAAAACAATAAAACCATAGAAAGCGCCAGGACTAGATAAACTGCCTATAGGATTTTTAAAGCCTGTAGAGACCCCTTATATAAGGCCCTTGCTATACTAGCCTTAAAATCCTTCCTCTATAGCTTCTACCTATAGGAATATAAGGAGGTAATTACTATTGTCCTTCCTAAGCTAGGAAAACAACCAGATGCCTATAATACCCCTAGAGGCTACTGCCCTATAGCCCTGCTAAACTGCATTAGTAAGGTCCTAGAAAAAGTTATAGGGACTAAAATAAGGGATATAGCCGAGGCTTTTAAGCTAATACCAGCAGTATTATAGGGCTACTACTACTATAAGTCTACTAAATCAGCTATATACCTCTTTATAGCCTAAGTCTAGGAAGCCTAGAAATATAAGGCTAGGGCCTCCCTCCTATAGCTAGACCTATTAGGATATTTCGATAGTATCCTTTATACTAGGCTCCTAGCTATGCTAGACTAGCTAGGGCTACCTATCTGGCTACTCTCCTAGCTAAAGGAGTTCCTCTCCTTTAGAACTACTAGCCTCCTATTTAACAGTTAAAGAAGCTAATAAATACTAGTATCTATAGGAGTACCCTAGGGCTTACTACTCTAACCAATCCTCTTAGTCCTCTACCTCTACCCCCTATATAAAAGACTAGAAAGAAAACACCTTACTATCTCTACTATAGGCTATATAGATAATACTAACCTACTAGCCTTTAGTAGAGAGGCTAGGATAACGGTTAGGTAGCTAGAAGAGGCCTAGAGAGAGTACCTAGACTGGGTAGCAACTCCTAGAGTTACCTTCTTAGTAGCAAAGAGCAAGCTTATGTACTTCCCCCCTAAAAGGAGGCCTTAGAACGACCCTATCTACCTAGGACTAGAAGACTCTCCTCCTCTATAACCAGCTAAAGAGGCCTGATTTTTAGAAGTCTGGCTAGACCCTAAGCTTACCTAGAAGGCCTATGCCAGTACCCTACGGTAGAAGCTAAAAACGTAGTCCCTAGCTATAACTACGTTAGCTAGAAAGACCTAGGGACCTGGAATCGAAAAGACCAGGCTACTATATACGGCAGTAATAAGGCTAGTCCTAGCCTACGTAGCCTTGGCCTAGCATACCCCTATACCTATTACACTAAATAGGCTATAAGGTATAACTAGAGGCCTACTAGTAGCTGAAAACGAAGCCCTAAGGAAGGTTATAAGGGCCTATAAGAGAACGCCAGTCTAAAGCCTCTACTATAAGGCTAACGTCCCCCCCCTAGACCTCTACCTTAACACCCTCTCCCTTTCTAGCTAGGCTAAATTAAACAGGGCTATAGGGGAGGAGATAGCTAAACAGAAGGACGCCCTACGCTATACCCTTAAGAACAGGACCCCTAGGACTAGCCTCCCTTTAGAAGGGCGAACAAAACAAGAAAGAAAGAAGGAAGCTATAGTATAGTAGTACCGCTAATAACTAAGGAAGGCTATTAACGAGGAACCCCTCTATACCGCCTAGAAAGACTACTATCTATAAAAGGCCAGAGCCTCTAGCTATAACCCCTATACAGAGAACCTCTTAGAGAAATCAGCCAAGGCTACCTTCTAGGAGGAAAACCTAGCTAAGGCCTTTAAAGAGGCCTTCTAGAAACGCTACTATAGCCTCTCTAAGGCTAAGAGCTTGCTGCTAATACAGGCCTATATAGGGAAGATAGGCCTAAGGGGCTTTCTATATACCTGCAAGGTACCTAGGATAGACAGCCCCCTCTATCGCTACCATCTAGCTATAGAAGACGTTCGATATATATTCGACGGTTGCCTAGCCTACCCTTTAGCCTCCTTTAAACAGAGGGAGAGAGAGGATATAAACAGCCTCCTCTATAGACTTGAAAAAGGGGGCAGCAGCGCTATACGCCCCCTAGTCCGCCATATCGCTACTAGACTGCTAGAATATACCGTTACTTAGGGGCTAGGAGCGGTCTAGCTTATACCCCTTTAGGCAGTATGTTTTCATACTCCTAAAGGGGCGGTATCTACCTTGGTAAAGATTAGCCCACCCCCTACCACACCCCTATTTCCTATATATAGTTATAGGTTTTTCACCTGTTATACGGTTTTCCTATAGCACTAGCCTAGCCTACCTAGATATCCCCTACAGGGATCAGATAGCGTAATAGAATTTATCTATCTATCTATATATGCCGATGTAAGTTCTATTTATATATTATTTCTATTATATTATTGTTCTTAATGTATATTATAGCCCTAAGTCAGTCTATCTGTTCTTAGACTGCTTTTTAGAGCTCCGCTCTAACCTAGCTACTAAGGCTAAAGTAAGTTACAATCTTTAGTAGTATTCATTGTTTGATTGAAATACTTATTAGTTATAGGATTGGAAAATGTAGTATAATAGCGCTAAGTGCGCCTTAGTCTTAGTAGATAAGGCGTGCGCTCTTGTTAAGCGTAGGGCGCCCGCGGCAGGCATAACGCCTATGCAGAAAAAGCTCGTAGTAATAGCTGCTATAAGTAAGGCTATCGATGTTTTATCATTATAATTAGGGGGTAGGGGGCGCTGGCGCATATGTCGCGCTAGCTATAAAAGTATAAATTAAGATCGTTTTACATTTTGCTTTATATTCCTTATTATCCTATAAATGAATTGTCCTAGTAGTCTTTGTCGTTTATACTAGCGATCTTGCCCTAAGTTATATAGGCTCTTTCTATTGTTTAGCCGGTCGTTGAACCTAGCCTTTTACTCTAATTGTAGCTGTATTTATAGTAACGAGCTTTTTAAGCGTTTTCTTCGGCGTATACTTGGTTATAGTATCGTCTAGGTTGTTATTACTACTAATCTATCTGATTTCTGCGATTTTACGGTTTTTATAGCTCTGCTACAGCGCTATTATATCGATTATAAGGCGCTTTTCTACTATTGTCCTAAGCTTTACCAGGCACTTATGTAAACTGAACAAGTCTGTGTAAATAACGATTAGTAGTAGCAATAGTAGACCTAGGCCTAAGTAGATCTTAGCAAGCGTCTAGTATAGGATATACCTAAGATCGAACCTACTTACTATTCTATATATTTTACTTACTAAAACGCTTTGCATTACCTACTTATACTTAGTTAAAGACTAGTATACGATATTGGTATATGGGTTAAACTCGTTTATACTACTTGTCTTATTCCTAAATATAATAACGAATCCTATCTGTAATGTTATATTAGTATTATTAGCAAATGATCCGTCTATAAATACAAAGATCTTAGCTATCTCGAGTTTAAGTTACAGATAGTATAGCCTATATACTAAGTTCTTAATCGACCATTATAGTTAAGCGTTAAGCTTGGTAATCTTAGCTATATTAGGCTTAGTTAACTATACTACTACTGATAAGTCAAAAGTCGCTTCTAGCTGGCAAATCGTAGTAATATAGGTACTATATATACGTTGTTCGACGTATACTTGCTTTGCTATTTCCGCCCTTAGGTCTATAAGTTCGACTTATATAGCTTGCCCTTTTTGTCGAATCTTAATAGTATTTATACTTGTTTTAAGCTTATATCCGTTCAAGTCCATAATTAATTTGTCCGTTAAAAATACTAGTAGCTTATACTTAAAGCTAGCCTTATCTAGCTTAAGCTTCTCCTTGTTAGTAAATGCTTGCTCGCCGATATTAAGCGTATTGTCAGTTTATAGGCCGACGATTCTAAATCCACTTTTAATTTACATCTTACCGATTATAAGGTATAGGTTAAAGGCGCTTTGTTTAAGATCGAGGCATTTAGTATACTAGTTTATATATAGTACCTACCAGTATAGGCCGGCTTTAGCTAGTCTATATAATAGGGTTTTAACAAGTAAGATAGTATAGAAGGGATAGAGCATTTGAAGCTCCTTAGGTAATAGAAGAATTACTTTCCTTACTAGCTATAACTTAGCTTATATATAAGCCTAGATAATATTATGTACCTATACTTGAAAACTAAAGCGCGTTTGTAGTGTTAGGAGTAATAAGAGTATAAGTCGCTATATATAGTACTAGATTATTAGCAACTAAGTAAGGAGGTACTTCTTATCCTTATTGCCGAATCTCTAAGCTATAAAGTATAATTTCTTACATAGCAAAGTAAGCTTGTCTTTTATTTCCTAGACGATCTTTCACTTAAAGATCTAGTAGCTTCACATATTAATGGAATGGGTAATCCTATATAAGGATCTGTAACCACTATAGCCTACTAGTAGTAGTCGTATAGGGTACGTAGGGGCAGCAACAGCGTTGATATGGCCTAAATAGCACTTCCTAGGTATGTGCTAATATAGTAAAGTAGGGCCCTTTATTGTATTCCCTCTATAAAAGTCCTTATATAACGGTATAGTTATAGGCTATAGCGCTATATTATAGGGGCTTTAAGCTTATATATCACGGCTTTCAGTGGGTCTTATAGGCCTATAAGGCTTATAGTTGTAGGTAACGTAGTAACTTGATTTCTAGTCCAAGTAGGTAAGGCTTTGCAATTTCCTTTCCTATATATACCCTCCGGGACCGTTCCTGCCTTCTACACGGCAGGAGCGCCTTAGTAGGTGTATAGCGCCTTCCCGAAAAACCAAATAAGCTGGCGATTTTAAATAATCGACTTACGGCCACCTAAGCTACAGGGTAAGCCGCACGACTTTTCCTGTAAGTTCTGTTTTCGCTCCTGTAGTGCAGGGTAGGTACAGGGTAGGTAGGTAACCTAGTAGAAGAGCCTTTTAAGGCTATTTCTAGCGCTCATACAGCCTAAGGAGGCTGTCTCCACAAAAGTGGGACATAAATCTAAAAATAGAAAAGCCTTTTAAAGCTATTTCTAGGCTATAAAGTGGAATATATAGCTTAGTCAGCGGTGTCCACAAAAGTGGGTCCACCCTCAGAATATAGCTATATATCTAGTAGTTCGAGAACTGAAATCCGTTTTGCCTAAGCTATAACCGTTAGAGCGCTATAGCTTATTTTGTACGTTTAACACCCCCTCTATTCTTCTGTTCCTTTATAAGCCTTAGAAAGCTATATATAGGTAAAGAATAGAAGAATCCTAAGAAATAAGAACGTAAGAGGAAAACTATTCCGTTAGACAAAGGGGTTATGCCCTTATATATATATATAGGATAAACCCCTATTATATATAGAAAGAAGTAAGAATATATATGATGTTGAAATCAAACCTATAACCTATTTAAAGGTATAGGTACTATAGCTTTAAAGTGTATAGTAATATATAATATCTAAATATTCTATACCCTAGCGACTGATAGACGTATTAGAGTATAGAAGGAGTAAAGGGCTTATAAACGCCTTTATCCTCTTATAGAGAAAACGATTTTTAGCACGGTTTTAAATTTTATGCCCTTTTTTACTCCGTTCTTTCAGCAAGTTCTAGTAAGGAAATAACAGGTAGTTATATAGAGAATCCCCCTCTAAAGGAAAGTATACTACTAGTAATAGCCGGAGCCTATATTTTCCAAATATAGCTATACTATATACTAGAGTACTTCTAGACGTAGCTAGAGTAATATAGGCCTCCCTAACGCCGCAGGGAGCTGATGCTAGTACAAGGGCGCCTATAGAACTGTACTACAGTGGCTAGTACCTTATAAGCCTTTTAAGGCTATATAGAGGAATTAGGTAATTCCAAAGGGCTATCAAGTAGCCGGTACTATTAACTGGTCTTATAAGCTAATCAGGCTAAGCCAGGCCTTCTATATATATAGTATAGAGTATATATATAGGGGTAAAGGGTAGCTTAGTAAAAAGCTCCCTTAGGTTGAAGGCCTAAAAGCCTAATAAAAGACTGAAAGCCACTAACTGGCAGGGCTTTAGTAAGTCCGTTAGCCGGCATACACTTAGTATTAAGATATATAATAGTAACTATTTTAGCCTTAACCTACTCTCTAACATACCGGAATTTCAGTAGGGTATACTTAGTTCTAGCGTATAGAGCAGGGTTATTAGCTACCGTAATAGAGCCCTAATTATCTCTATAGAGGGTAATAGGGTGGTCTATAGGCCTGTGAAGTTCAGAAAATAGCCCTATAATCTACTGTACTTCGCGTATAGCCTCTGTAAGTCCATCAGTTTCAGCTTCTAGGGTAGAGAGAGCAATAGTAGTAGCTCTTTTTGTTTTCCAGCTAATAGGCCTACTGGCCAACTTATATAGATAGCCGTAGGTGGATTTACTAGTAGCCTTATCCCCTACAAAATGAGAATCACTAAAGCCTATAGGGACTAGACTATTATTAATTATAGAAGTCCGGCTACTACCTTTACTATTTCTAGAATCTACTATAGTAGTAGAGGTAGTAGTTAGGGGCCTAGGCCCTTCCTTAGAGTAAAAGTCTCTACTAAGCTTAGTTATTGTATTACTACTATTACTAAGCTTAGGCCCTAGATCAGCTACTGTATTTCCGTTATAGCTAAAACAGATGCTATAGTCTTTAGTACTATTAAGATACTTAAAAAGATTTTTAGCAGCGTTTAAGTGTGATTTTGTAGGTCTATTTAAAGACCTAGAGAGCTACTATACGGTAAAGCTAATATCTACCCTAGTAAGGAACATTATATATATAGCTATTCCTACTAGGCTTTGATAGAGCTTAATTTCCATAGAATTATAGAGGTGGCTAGCAATATCTTCCTCTAGTTGAAGTTGACTTACTAGCCCCGGCTATAAGGGAATAGATATAGGCTTAGAATCGGCTAAGTTAAAGCGGCTAACCGCCTCTTCTATATACTGTGACTGGTTAAGCCACAGGCGCCTATTAGGTCTATCCCTTATAATTTGCACGCCTAGGAAATAGGCGGCAGGCCCTAAGTCTTCTATAGCGTAGACCTTATTAAGCCGTTTCTTTAAATCAGTTATATAGCCTATATTAGGCCCTATAAATAGACAGTCATCTATATAGGTAACGATAAAGTAGCAGGTTTTAGCATTATAGAAGACCCCTAGATCTGAAATAAAAGGGAGATAGCCTAGGCTCTTAAGTAAGATTTTAAGCTTATCTTGCCACTCTCTAGGGCTTTATTTCAGACTATACAACACTTTAGATAGTTTAATAATATTAGGAGTAGAAGGATTATAGCCGTATTTCAGTAAAAGCTTATAAATAGCCTTATTAGAAGCCGCTAGGTCTAATAGTCCTTCAGGGATTTCCATATATATTTCTTCTCTAAGAGCGCTATTAAGAAATGCCCCTATAAAGTCAGCTTATTCTTTTTCCTAGTCTAGAACAGCACCTATAGCTAGAAGTATACGCCAAGTAGGTAGTATACTAGTAGAGGCGTAGGTTACAGTATAATCTAGGCCTTCTACCTGCATAAAGCCCCTAGCTACTAACTGAGATTTATACTTAATAGGCCTGTTTTTAGCGTCCTTTTTAACCTTAAGAACGTTTCGACAGGTAATAAGCTTACGGTTAGAAGGTAATAGACTCCTAGGTAGGAATTTAAAAACCCCTAGCTCTAATAACTAGATAAATTCCTTAGTAATAGCCTCTAACCACTTACTACGCTCATCTCTAGGTAGTTTTAAGACTTGCTTATAAGTAGTAGGCGTACTATCCTTAGATATTACCCTTTTTCGAGCCTTATAGACAAAAGACAGTATATAGCTACTAGTCTTAGCTAAAAGCTTATAGTAATCAAGCTGCATTTTATCCCCCTCTGAAATAAGATCACTATTATTAAGAGGTTCGTTCGTTATAGGCTAATTAGACGCTATAACTTCTATAGGCTTAGGTGCAAAAATAGGCTCTATAGTTTAGGGAAACGCCTCTAGTAATTCAGGCTTTCTAATAGATATAGTAGGCCTAGTAGACTCTACTATAACTGGATTTATAGGCTTATCCAGTAAGGGTTTATCTAATTTACTATTGGAAGAAGATTCGTAGGGTTCTAGCTTACTAGGTCCTATTTCTATACTAATAGGCTTTTCAGTATTCAGATTAGAAGGGTACGGGCTGATAGCCCCCTCTAAATCTAGGTCTAGGTCTACTAATTCCCCCTCTAAAGCCGTATTATCAGTAGGCTAACTTAGTACTGGATTATCCTCTATAAATTTAACAGTAGAGGTTTTAAGTACTGCTCTTCTAGACGGTATATATACTAGGTAGGTCTTAGAACCTAATACCGCTAGTAATTTACACTCTTCCGTTCTAGAGGTAAATTTTAACGATTTAGACCGTTTTTCTAGAGGTATAATAGCCTCTCCTTTAGCGCCTATAGCCCTATAGCGCTCTAGGTTAGGTATATGTGGAATACCAGGCTCTAGCTCGTCAAATAGCGCCTAGAAAGGAGTGGTTTCCTTATTAGTTATAGCAGTACTGTTAACTAATTCTACTACAGCCTCTAGTATAAGGCACTATAAATACTAGGGTAAAGCGCTACTAAGAATAGTACACCTTATACGGTCTAGTATAACTCTAACTGATCGTTCTACTAAGCCGTTCTGCTCGTGGATATAGGGGGCAGAAGTGCTAAATTTAATACCCCTTTTAGCTAACTAAGTAGTTAATAAATCAGTTATTTCAGTACCTCCGTTAAAGTAGAATTTAGTAGGATATCTACCAAATCCATTCCTTAGGCCCCTAAAAAAGCCCTTAATAGCGTTAGCTACTATAGGGCCTGATTTATTAGGTAGGTTAAAAACCCACCTATACCTACTTTTACAGTCAACTAGAAGTAAGACTATAGGGTTTCTATTATAAGGCCTAGGCCTAATTTTATCAGTATCCCCCTCTATTAAGTCTAAGACCCTAGGTGGGTCAGGTATTAAAGCCTTACTAACCCTTCTCACTGCTTTACCTCGATCACAGCTAGAGCAGTGAAAATCAGCCTTCCTTTATTTTATTAAAATTAGGCAGCCCTTTATTAATACTAGAGGTCTTTTTCAAAAGACGTAGGCCTATATGGCCTAGCCTAACGTGCCACAATTTAGCTAAATTAAGTAGATTATAGTAATCTCGCTGACCTATATTAGGCTCCTTTAAAGTAGGGCTAGATATAGCCTTTTCTACTTTATTCCCCTCTATAACTGGCTCTCTTAGCATACAGGGCAGGTCTCTAGTGCCAGTTAAGGGCTTAGGCTCCCTAGTCTTACAGGGACTTTGATAGGGGGCCTAGGCAGTGGCTAAGGGCTCTACAGGCCTACAGGGCCTTTTCCCCCTTAAAGAAGGTCCTATACCTTCTAAAGTAGTACCCTTAGCCAGAGAATTCCTTAGCTTATAGCGCTTATTAGGCTCTATAGCTTTAGATACTATAGCATCCTTTATAATAGGTCTATAGTCTTCCTTTCTAATAGAATTAGAAGGAATTTCCACCACTATCTTATTACGCTGAGGCTCTATACTTTTAGTAGTATTATAACTAGTAAAGCCTAAAGGAAAAGCAAAATTTGCATGTAATATAGGCTTAGAGCTGCCTTTAACGTCAAGAAAAAATCCTGATTTTTTAAAGTCTAGTACAGCTATACAGCGTCTATCACCCCCGTAAAGGGTTTCCTTTATAAGGCAACCTCCCGAATCATAGTGCCTAACCCTGCTAATAATATTTATATTAATATTAGGTAGGTATAAAACGTTATCTAATACTAATTTAGTATAGGTAGGGGGGGCCTTTCTAGATAATACTTCTAGTGTAATAGAGCCTATACCAGCCGGGCTTATAGGGCCATTTCCAGTGTTAATAGGGCGTAACTGGCCTATGTTGGGCGTAAAGGTAGTAAACCGCTCTTTACTATTACTAATATGGTCCGTAGATCCTGTATTGTATAGCCAACTATTATAAAGAGCAGGGTCTCTAGGGCGTCTTCTAGGCTGATTATCTTCATATTTTGCCTTGTTAGAAGAGGTTTTTAGGCCTTTTCCTTTAAAGTCCTTACGCTTCTTAAACCCTTTTAACGCTAATAGCTATGCTAATTGGGTATTAGAATCGCTAGAAGAACTAGAATTAGAACTAGAGTCGAATTCCTCTTCTTCTTCTATAGCTAGGTTATAGGACCCTAGCATAAAGGAGGCTTGTTCAGCACTTTTAGCACTATAATTCTGCCCTTCAACATTATAACTAGCCTTCTTCTTACCCTTTTTCTTATTTTTACCCTTCTTACTAGGGTTAGAATTTGAATTAGGGGTTGAATTAGAGCTATTAGCTATATAAGCTGCTCTATACGCCTCTATAGCCGGGTTCCTAGATTCTTCTAAAATATCAGCCATTAGATATTCTATATTAAGGCTAGAGGCTATAAGGCCTAGCATTCTAGCCTGTCTTATAGAGCTCTTTTAGCGTGATACCCAGCTAGGAAACTTAGATTCTAGAGCCTTAAAATACTGATTTAGTATTAAAGAGGGATCTATATCTATTTTAGCTATAGTAAGCTTAGCAAGATAGCCGTTAAATTCAGCGTTAAAAGCTAATAAGCCTTTTCTATAGGTACTAAAGGTAAGGGCATGGAATTCGTTATAGACGTCCTTCTTTTTAGACTCTATAGGTCGGCTATACTGCCTAACAAGTAGCTGAAAGGCCTTAGAAGGTATATAAATCTACGATATAGTAGCCCTAGGGCCACTTGATAAGCTATCGCATAGAAGCATTAAAAGAACAGCTTGATCAGAGTCGCTATAAGTGTTAGATATATCAGGGTTTTCTAAAAAATTAGATATCCCTAACGCTTTTAGCACTATACTTGAAGCCTGAATCCACTGTTCAAAATTGCTTTCCCCGCTAAGCTTACTATCGTCCGGTATAGTATAGGCCTTTTTAGAAAGCTCCTTTACTATACTACAAGTAATAGTATCCTTAAAGCCTTCCTTAGACCCTATATCTATAAGAGGGTCTAAATTACTAGTAGCTGAATTAATAGCCGGCCCTAGATGGGGCTCTTTCCTAGGAGGACATGGAGGAGAATCTAAATCCATAGTACCGCTAAAAGGATCAAATCTAGGACTATAGCTAGTTTTTCCAGTAGTAGCAGCTGTAGCGTTACTACTATTAGTTAAAAAAGCTAAAGTAGAAGATATATTCTTTATAGCGCTAACGCTATCCTTAATAGAGGCTTTTAGGGTATTCAGACTTAAAAGTAGTGTTTTTATATCACTAGATTAGCTAGCTATAACTCGCTTATGAGATTTTATATGCTGTTTTAGGACTTCTATAACCTCGCTATAGTCTTCGCCATCTTCCTTATCTTCTGATAGGGTTCGTATAGGGAGTAGAGGCCTAGAAGATTGACCTAGATCAGCTGGGTTACTAGCCCTTTTAGGTGCTATACCCTTCCCTTTAGCTTGATCCGCCATTGTAAATAGGCTACTATTTACTTTATAGTGCTAGCTAAAGCACTTAATTAGCTTCCAGTTCACTAAAGCTAATTAGCTAGCTTACTAATCATAGTAGTGATTTTCTAGGCTAGTCTTAGCGCTTAGTAGGTTTATAGCGCTGCCTACTTGCTACTTAGTAGGGCTTTCTAGTAGAAATTCTAAACTAGGCTCTAAGATAGGGACTAGAGACTTCGACGTAGGGACTTAACTACCGCCTAAAGATATATCTATAGAAAGGGCTCTATAGTAGGGAAATATAGGTCTTTAACGCTAGAAATTCTAAAACGCTAGCCTTTCTACTTCCAGCTATAAGTAGAAAGGTCTTTTAGTATAGGTAAGTATACTAGCCTAAGTGTATAAGAGCCCCAAATGCTCGTCAATACTATAGGACTTAGATTTCTTAGCGATTTCTCTTTCTAGATTTTCAGGCTTTTTAGTCCTTAAATAGCCTTTAATAAGGTGTAATATATAGCTTTTTAGGGCTAATATAGTACTATATTTTCAGCTATAAGAGGCTTAAATAGCCCTATGTTGATTGCGGTAAGGGGGATCAGGTGCCGATCCCCGTGACCGCGTAGCATATGAGCCTCTCGCTCTGGGAATGGGGCACGTGCTGCACTACTGAGCCTCCTGCTCTAGGGAATAGGGCGCGCACTGTGCTACTTGTACGATAGCTATAAGTGGCATACCCATATACTATATAATAGTTACCAATAAGCGCTCTGCTTAATATAGGTATTTAAGGGGTGCGCAACTACCCTTTAGATAGAGGGAGACAGACAATCTAGAACTAGAACTTAAACTAGTATTTCCTTGCTACTTGCTTTGCTCTTTATCGTTTTAGATTACTATAATCTCTAGAAACCTACTAATACTAATTAGTATTGTCTCTATATTATAATATAGGGGTAACGTAGAGCGGCAAGGTAGTTAGTCGAGTACTTGATAACCTTAACTAAGTAGATTGCAGTTTACTTACTAAAGGCTATCGATTAGGCAACTAGATAACCACCCTGTTAACTTAGTAATATCGCTTATAAGAAAACTAATATTATAAACCTATTCTCCTAGGCTAAGGAAGCTTGACCTAAGCTTCTAGACTAAGGAAGCGTTGCTTAAAAGAACGCTACTAAAACTATATTACTAATCAACTTTACTATGATTAATATACTATAGCGTCCTAAGACCCTTCTACTTCTAGAGCCTTAGGAAGGGAGGATACTAAGACGAACCCCTATTATATACTAAGTATTTCGTTAAGTATAGCCTAGGATCTTAAAAAGCATTTTAAGCAAGAATTCCCTACTTAGCTACCTATTATAAGTATCGATAAATTTAACGTTTAAACCTTCTATAGATTGTCAGAGTATATCGATCTAGAGTACAATAGCGATAAAGTGCTTAACTCATATATGCTTTTCTGCCTTAGTACTTATAAGGGGCAATAATCTAAAGATCTGTACTACGAATTCCGCTTGGATTTTAAGGACTAGATAGCCAACTACTTTAACAAGTTAAATAATAAACTACGCTTATAACTATGTTAAACGCTTAATAATAGCTATATCCTAGTAGATAGCTTAAAAGGGTAGAAGCTCTTTAAGGGACTTATAACGCTTACTAACAACCTGTCTGACAATCTAGGGCCCGATATACTCCCTTAAATTCGTAGGATGTTAATTTAGGCTAAGTATAGATAGCTTAGAACGGCATCTCCTCCTACTTAAACGGAAAAGGGGAAGGAGATCGTACTAATAATAACCCGAGATTTCGCCACTAGTTCCTACTAGAAGGAGGCAATATAGGGGGATATGCAAGTTAGTAATACAACTATAAACACTATCTAGTAATTCGAACTAGCGAGTAGCTTGATTATAAACGACGATTAACTAGCGAGTAGCCTAGGCCTAAGTATATGTCAAACAGCAGCCTAGAGTAGGACGCTTAACGCCGGTAACTGTAATAAGTTCGGAAATACCCTTTACCCGCTAAATTAGGAGCTATAGATAACATTTCCGATTTATAGACTTAGAAGTATAATAGGAGCAGGATTCCCGCTGGCTAATAAGAGCACTAGTAAAGGCTATAGATTACTACTAACTACCTAAAGTACCAGCTAAGGTTACAACTAAGGTTATAGCTAAGGTAACTACTAAGGCTATAACTAGAGGACTAATTAAGGGGGACGACAAAACCCTATACGATATATATAAACCCCTGGTATTAACCCTAACTATAGGCCGGAATATGCTTAACCTTAGGCAAGTAATAAAGAGCAATATGCTTAGTATAAGTACATTACGTATAGAAGCGCTAAGTATATGGCTATTCTACCGATCGAAACAGGCTGGATAAACAAGACGACCATTAATCGGAAGACCCTTACCGATTTCATCAAGTCTTAGGACTTAAAGGACAGCTATTCTAGGTCTAACAATAATATCCTTAATAATAAAGTTCGTTTCTTCTTCTACTACTGCTAGATATTCCAGATTGATTATAGCTAGCTTAGTACTGTTTTTCTAAACGCTTTTTTAGGATAAGCCAAGGAATACTACTTATACTATATCCTACTTAGTATCTCTTTCGTCAAACTATATAACATCTTAAAGGGACACTTCAAGATAAGTACTAAGTAGAACAACTATCTATATATTTAGAATACCCTTACTTTCTAGTCTATATACCTTAAAAGCGAGAATAGTAACAAGTTAATAAAGGAAATTCTCTAGATCTTACTTAATAGACTTTAGTAAAGCTAATATAGGCTTAGTCTGCTCTACGACTATAAGGAATTCCTAGTTACTAATACAATCCAAGCTTACTAAGGAGTGTCCAAGCTAAAGATTGCCCTATATAAACTACTAATAAGCTTTAAAGAGCTAGTAGCTATACTCTATTAGACACTTAACGTTAAAGAGGCAGATTATACATATTGCTAATTCCTAATAGACTATAGGTTTATAATAACGAAAGCTAGGCCTATAAGAAACTATTAGGGTAACTCGATTATAGATTCGATCTTCGAAAGGAACCGGGCTATGTATATATAGCAACCTAGAGGCGCTATAGGGTACGAAAAGCAAAACGAGTTTTAGCAAGAAGACTATAACAAAACCTATACTAAGGTAGGCTACTGGATTTACAGTAAGCTAGATTACCGATCCTTTATATATAGCTAAGAAGAACAGGCAATAGCTAAGAGTAAATAGCTTAAACGGAAAGGCATTGATAAAGATTATAGACGATATATAGCGTTTTTCCTTAACTATAAGGGTTTAGACGATAAATATAATACAAGGGAAGAAGATACCGAGCTTAAAGTATAGGTAGATAACTATAAGACTAATCAAGCTTAAAGTAAAAACAAAGCGCTAGTAATTAGTTTCGAAGAAGAATAAACAGTAGCGACTTACTTTACGAACTAAGCTTTTCTCTATCTAATTACTAGGAGCAACTAGCTATAGAAAGATAGTAAAAAGGATATAGAGAGAATAGAAGCCGTTTAATTTATACTTAACAGGTATACTAAGGCTAAATTCCAAGGAATTATACCTAATACCGGGGCTACTAACGTTTCAACCGCCGGACTTTGACAATTCCTCATACTAAAAAAGATAATCAGATCGCTTAAGATCGACAAGATATGCATAGGGGAAGCGAATATACTTTTTAGGTCCGGGGATTTAAAACGATCACTTAGTATAGTTAGAGTAGAGCTCGATATCGGTTATATAACTTTCTATATATTAGAGATACTAACCCCTTTTCTTATATATCTAAAAGATATAGATAAGCTTAGCATCTACCTTAATAATATAATAAATAAGCTTATATCTAAGTTAGGGAAGCGCGTATATATTTAGTAGAAATAGGGATATCTATAGATCCCTGTTAAAGGGATTAAGCTGCTAAGTATAGCATTTACTATGGATAATAAGCGTCCTACACCTCTATAACTTATAGAGGCTAAGCTAAGGTGCATTTATCGACGCTATAGATACCCTATAGTCGACAGATTATACAAACTGCTATAACAAGCAGACTACTAAGTAGAGCATAGCGCTGTTAAGATAATCAATAAGTTCTGCCATTTTTATTAGATTAAAGGAGCAGCGCTATAACGATTTAGATTTGTATTATAAGATGACATTTGCTTTAACTTCGAGATCGTTATAGATATCTTAGATATCGATAGTTCTAAGGTACTATATATAGTTAATACTACGACTTTATTCTAGGCAGCCTACTTTCTAAACGATCTTTTAGCTAAGAAGATGTAAGAGCAGCTAAAGGAATGTTAGATCAATATATACCTTAGATTACCTAATGTTTTGCACTATAATAAAGGTACTAACTTTAAAGCACGTAAGTTCCAGGCTAAGGCTAAGCTTATAGGTATAACTTGCCACTCTATGCTAGTTAAGGTATACTAATTAGTCGGCAAGATCGAGCAGTATTATAGGCTACTAAGACAGGCGTATAATATTATTAAATCCGAAACTACTAGGACTTACTTGAAAGAAGTATACTTATAAGCGGCACTAAGTATAGTTATGAATACCGCTGGCCCGGACAGGCTTATACTAACGCTCTTAGTTTTCGGTATATACCTACGCCTAACTATAGACATACTACCTTCTCTATCTTAACTATGCCGAACAGGCGTAATTTGAAAGGCTATAGCGTAATTGCGTATCCTTAACGATATAAGGACTGCGTAAGATGCTTTTACATAGCGTAATAGACTAAGTATAAAAGATATACTACTATAATTACTTAAGGTAGGTATAGAAGTACTAGTATTCCGAGAAACCAATTGATAGACAGGACCTTATAAGGTAATCTCGGCTATAAATATAGTAGTAATTGTCGATATAGTTAACAGACCTATAGAATTTCGGAATATAGTAGTTAAACTATATTACTAGGAGCTAGCACAGGATAAGCAAGATAATTAGGCTGGCGTTAAGTAGCTAGAACTATTCTAATATCCCTAGCCTAAGTAGCCCTACTAGTACAGATAACCTTAAAAGAACCTAGTACCTACTAACAACTTTATTTCGGAAAAAGAGAAGTATAACTACGATCTTGCGCTTAAACTATAAGCTAAAGGTAAGATCACTATACCTAGTATGCTATTCTAAGAATCAGATAAAGCAGAACTGAACTCCCTTTTAGCAGCTAGGGTGATCGAAGTGATCTAGATGCTAGTAAACACGTTAAGCTACTAAATTTTCAAATTAAGGATTATCTAGGAAGTAAAAGACAAGCTTACTATACTATGTAAAAAGTTACGTTTTATAGCTTAGGGATTCGGCGATAAAGATAAGAAGTACCTTCTTACTTAGTTGCTAACGATCTAGCAATACGCATAGCGGCTTATACTCTTACTATTCCCGACACTTTGAACGCGCTTTGGTTTTAAGGCGTAGGTACGTAATGTAATTCAGGTATATACCTAAGCTAAGTTACAGCTAGCAAAAAAAGTAATTCTTCTATTACCTAAGGAGCTTAAGATGCTCTATCTACCTTATACTATCTTACTTGTTAAAACCCTATTATATAGACTGGCCAAAGCCGGCCTATACTAGTGGATGATATATATAAACTAGTATACTAAGTGCCTTGATCTTAAACCAAGCGCCTTTAACCTATACCTTATAATTAGCAAGATACAATTTAGTAACAGGTTCGGAATTGTTGGCCTATAAACTGACGATACGCTTAATATTAGCAAGTAAGCCTTCGCTAATAAAGAAAAGCTCGAGTTGGATAAGGCCGGCTTTAAGTGTAAGCCGCCGGTATTTTTGACAGACAACTCGATTATAGACTTTAACAGATATAGACTTAAAACAAGCATAGACGTTATAGAGATTCGGCAGGAAGGGCAAACTGCGCGAATCGAACTTGTAGACCTAAAGGGGGAAACGGCGAAGTAAGTATATGTTAAACAACGTATATACAGTGCCTATATCGCTACGATTTGCCAGCTAGAAGCGACCTTTGACTTGTTAGTAGCGGCGTAGTCAACTAAGCCTAGTATAACTAAGATTACCTAGCTTAATATTTAACTATAATAGCAGATCGATAATAATATATATAGACTATGCTATTTATAACTCGAACTTAAGACAGCTAAGCTCTTTATCTTTATAGACGGATTATTCGCTAATAACGTAGATATAACATTGCAAATTAGGTTCGTTATTATATTCGGCAATAAGACAAGCGGTATAAACGAGTTTAACTTATATAGTAATATTGTATATTAGTCTTTGACTAAGTATAAGCGGGTAACGCAGAGTGTTCTGGCAAGCGAGATATATAGTATAGTAAGTAGGTTCGATCTTGGGTATATATTATACTAGATACTCGCTAAAATCTACTTATATCTGGGCCTACCCTTGCTACTACCAATTATCGTATATATAGATTTGTTCAGCTTATATAAATACCTGGTAAAGCTCGGTATAACGGCGGAGAAGCGCCTTATAATCGATATAATAGCGCTACGCCAGAGCTACGAAAACCGTAAAATCGTAGAAATTAGGTAGATTAATAGCAACGACAATCTAGCCGATGCTATAACCAAACGTATGCCGAATAAGACGCTTGAAAAGCTCGTTACTGACAATATAGCTAAGATTAGAGTAGAAGGCTGGGTTTAACGACTAGCCGAACAATAGGAAGAGTCTATATAACTTAAGGCAAGATCGCTTATACAAAAGACAAAGATTACTAGAACGATTTATTTACATTTATAGTATAATAAGGAATATAAGGCAAAGTGCAAAACGATCTTAATTTATACTTTTATAGCTGGCGTAATATATGCACCAGCGCCCCCTACCCCCCAATTACAATAATAAAACATCGATGGCCTTGTCTATAGCGGCTATCGCCATAAGCTTTTTCTATATAGGCGTTATGCCTGCTATAGGTGCCCTATGCTCGACAAGAGTGTACGCCTCGTCTACTAAAACCAAGGTATACTTGGCGCTGTTGCGCCATATCTTCTAATCCTGTAACTAATAAGTATTCTAATTAAACAATAGATAATACTAAAGATTGTAACTTACTTTGGCCTTTATAGCTAGGTTAGAGCGGAGCTCCAAAAAGCGGTCTAAGAACAGGCGGACCGACTTAGGGCTATAATATACATTAGGAACAATAAGACAATAGAAATAATATGTAAATGGAACTTATATTAGTATATATAAGTGCCTAGATAAGTACTACTAATACTAGAGGCTGCGGCCTAATGTATAGTTATAGTACGCTATATATAGCGTGAAATTGCCAGACTTGTTAAATAAGTCCTTAATACCTGTTAAAAGTAAGCGTAGGTAGCTAAGGCAAACAACGGCGTATATAGCACTATATAGGCTACGAACTTTATATATATTAGTAATATTAATAATAAAGACAATAAGAGTAAGACGCTTACCCTCTAGTTTATATATACAAGCGTATAGCAACCTCTTATAAGGCTTTATATAGTCCGACGTATAGCATATATAGCAGCTAGAGCAGACAATAGAGTTGTCCGAGCTTTCGCTGGACGACAAACTTGCCGTTGCCGCTGCTAGTATTGCTATTAGCGGTATAGGCACGCTTATAGCGGCGCATAATGCCTTGCGCCGTATATACGCAGCTGCTAACGCCGCCTTCTTTATAGCCGGTAATATAGGTAGAGCATGCTTATATACCTTATATATAGCGATCTCTGCCTTACGCGCTGCCTCCTCCTCTGCCTTCTCTTTACGCCGGAGCGTAGCAGCCTGCTCAAGCAGGACATATACATATGTAATTAGCCCCTTAGAATTAAGGGGCGTAGAGTTAGCGTTAGTATAGCTGCCTACGAACTCGGGCTGTATAGCAAGCGCAGCTGCGTCCGCGGCGTTAGGATCGTTGTTATTGTTATTATCGTTGTTGCTGTTGTTGTTGCCTGCTATACTCTCCTAGTTGCCGTTATTAGTAATAGCGTGCTTAGACGTATCCTTAAACGTATTATTATTGCCCTCCTAGGCAAGATGCTCGTTAAGAGCGTCAGTTATAAGTGTATTAAGGGCGTTACTGCCTTTGTCCTTAGTATATATATAGGCGTTGCTACCTATACTTCTATAGGAGCACCTACTCTACTTATTATTAAAATCCAATACTATAAACAATAAGATTAGCATGCTTAAGTATAAGACTAGTACGCTTAAGTATTAGTATATAATGGTAAGCAACTTACTTATTACTGCTAATACTGCTAATGCTACTGCTATTGTTATTACTACTACGGCTACTACTATTGTTGTTGCTACTACTACTACTACTAGTATAGATTATAAGGAGGAAGAGAACGGGTGGTATATAGTAGGAGAACCTATCTATTTATAGGTTTAGGGTAAGAGCGTTCGGAGTTTGCAATTAGCTAGCCTAAAGCTCTAATTTTTCCTATTATAATTCCTATTTAGGACTACAAGCTTTTATAATAATGGTTACTGGCGTAATGCACTTACTATTACGCTGTTTAGAGGTATATCTAGAAGGCGCTAAAGTCGCGCCTTCTATACTAGGGATTAGTAACTAGAATTTAACATTCTAATTAGCGAATAAGAAGTTAAGTGATTAGCATTTCCTATTCTAGCAATAAGGAGAGCGAAATGATCTAGGATTTCCTATTTCGGTTAATAAAGCGCTAGCATAGTTATAAAAGAAGAGTTACTAGTATTGATTATAGTAAGGGAGATTAGGTGCTAATCCCTATAACTGTATAGTATATAAGCCTCTTACTCTAGGAATAGGGTATGTGCTATACTACTAAGCCTCCTGCTCTAGGGAATAGGGCGTATACTACGCTACTTATGCGACAGCTACAAGTAGTATACCCGCGTACTATATAATAGTTACTAACAAGCGCTCTGCTTAATATAGGTATTTAAGGGGTGCGTAACCACCCTCTAGATAGAGGAAGACAGACAATCCAGAACCAGAACTTAAACTAGTATTTCCTTGCTGCTCGCTTTGCTCTTTATCGTTTTAGATCACTACGATCTCCGGAAACCTACTAACACCTATATATATAGGCAGAGGTAGCGCTTTGAAATTGGACTCCAACGATAACTATCCTACAGGCTATCCGGGCTTATAACCTAATAGAATGGGTAATCCTATATAGATAGATAGATATCTATTACTCCTATAGAGTCCTCTAAGGGGCTATAAGGGGCTGCTAGCTTACACTTATGCTGGAGGAAAACCGGAAAACGGATGAAAAACCTCCAACGAGCTCAACGAGGCGGGCAACCTAGCAAGAGGAAAAGAGCGGTACTAAAGAAAAACAACGTAAGGGGAGGCCGTCTAGGAGGCTACTAAGGGAAATTACGCCTATTCCCCTACCTATCTCCTGTAAGAACGCCCTATATCTCAATTAATATAGGGCTCGGGGTAGGGGAATAAGGAAGGGGTCTTATCAGCAAAAAGGGGTAAGGTAAGGCTAGGCTTAAAGCTTAAAAGCTTATAAGCCTGGGCCTATAGCCCTCCCCTTTACCTTGGTATAGTAGTAAGATACTAGCTATAGGGAAGAAAGAAAAGACAGTCTAAAGAGAGGGGGGGGAAGCAGTCTAAGGAAGGAGAGAAAGCAGAAAAAGAGACTAAAGTATATCTGTATCCTCTTCCTCTATAGAGCCCCTTACTAGCTCTAGGGAGGAGGGTATAGAACTAGTAGCTATAGTACTAGTAACTGCTAGATCGGTAGTAGTAAAGGTAGAGGCAGGGATTTTGCTAAAAGCCTCTCTTATAGTTCGCTAGGAAAGGGAGGCTATAGCGGTAGTAGCGGTAGCGGTAGTGGCGGTTATTGTAGGGGGGTGGCTACGGCGGCGTTTTCCAGCTACTACTATATAGCTTTCTTCCCCTTCTAGCCGGTCTTCTATTGATATTGCCGGCTTAAGAGGGCTGGGAAGGTCGAAGTTAATAGGCCTGTTTTATAGGCTAGATTTTGCCTGAGCCTTATACTTCTTTCTTTCAGGGCATTCTTCTGCCCTAGTATAGTAGTTGCTACGGCAGTTCCGGCAGTGCTGAGCCTTAGTATAGGCCGCCTTATCGGTATGCTTCTTCTTTTCTTGGCTATAGTTGTAGCAGAGGGCAGGGGAGTGGCAGTATTTGGCTTTATGCCTCTATCGCTAGCAGTTAAAGCACTATAAGGCCCTAGCCTTATCGATATAGGGCTCTGCTTTTAGGGCCCTATAGGCCTAGAAGATTCCGTCTTGGCAGGCCTGGTCGGCCTCTTGCTAGCTAGAGAAGGTAATAAGAGCTAAGACTCTTGTTCTTTCGATCTAGAGGGGGTACCAGACCTTAGCCCTTAAGGCCGAAGGATATGCTTCTTTTACTACTGCTAGAAGGCTAGCTTCTGTTACCTGGTCAGCTATTGTAAGCCCTTTAATAGCAATAGCCTAGGTAGTAGTGTGGATCGAGGCCTTTAGTGATAAAGAGGCTAGCTAGGCTGTGTTTTCTTCTAAGGCTTTTTTGATTTTTTCTCCTTTAGTAACCAGTATAAGGTTACCGCTTAGTAGGGTCCTTACCCCCTTGATAGAGTGCCCTATAGCCTTCTATACTGCCTATACGATTTCCGGGGCTGATTTTTAGCCAAGGGAGGAAGAGGCTGGTCCTAGCTGTATAAGGACCTGTTTTTCTAAGCCTAGCTTAGTAGGCTTTACCCTAGCCGCTGCTATAGCAGCCTAGGTATAGCGGGTTAGCTCTAATTCGACGGCAGGGGGTTGTTGCTGCTACTGCTATTATTGTTACTGTTATTGTTATTGTTGTTGTTGCTTCTTCTGCCTTAGGGCCTGGGCAACGAACGAGGGAAATATCGGGGCTTTTTTCTCCTCCTCTTTTAAGATCTGCGTTAAGGCTAGCTTTCTAGCTAGCCCGGTATATTCAACGATTTCCTTAAAGGCCAGGTTATTAACTAAAAGACTAACTATCTGGTCTATAAGACTAGAGAAGGTAAGGGCGAGGGTTATAGGTAGTAGGGCTTTTTCTTTCCCCTTTTTAAAGGGGGTAGGGGCGGCGGTAGCGGTAGTGGCGTGTTAACTGCTAGAAAGCCCTTTAAAAGGGCTATCAAACGATATATCGCTTGACCTGGTAGCGGTTGTAGTAGTGGCAGGGTTAGCGGCGGAAGTAGTAGAAGTAGTAGTAGTAGTAGTGGCAGTAGCGGTAGTAAGGTAGGTTAAGAAGCTATGGCCTAAGCGCTTAGGGGCTTTGTTGATAGCCCCTAGGGGGCTAGGAGCGGCAGGGTTCGGGTTGTCAGGGTTCGGGTTGTCAGTATAGTCGGGGCTAGGGCACGTGACTATAAGGCCTATACGCCCGCCCCGCTATAGCTGCAGATTTCTAGCCACAGTCGACTATATCGTGCGGTCAGAATCCGACTATAGCGCCGTCGAACGAGCGACTGCGCCGCAGCCAAATTTGGCGTGTGTTGAGTCCTCAATTGGACAAGTGGATTGCAAAAGAGTGCAGTCGATTTGGAGCGGTCCTGACCAAGAACGCGTTTTCGGATGTGTGATGTCGGTTCGTGGGTAATCCTATATAAGGATCTGTAACTACTATAGCCTACTAGTAGTAGTTATATAGGGTACGTAGGGGCAGCAACAGCATTGATATGGCCTAAATAGCACTTCCTAGGTATGTGCTAATATAGTAAAGTAGGGCCCTTTACTATATTCCCTCTATAAAAGTCCTTATATAACGGTATAGTTATAGGCTATAGCGCTATATTATAGGGGCTTTAAGCTTATATATCACGGCTTTCAGTAGGTCTTATAGGCCTATAAGGCTTATAGTTATAGGTAACGTAGTAACTTGATTTCTAGTCCAAGTAGGTAAGGCTTCGTAATTTCCTTCCCTATATATACCCTCCGGCACCGTTCCTGCCCTCCACACGGCAGGAGCGCCTTAGTAGGTGCATGGCCACTTCCCGAAAAACCAAATAAGCTGGCGATTTTAAATAATCGACTTACGGCTACCTAAGCTGCAGGGTAAGCCGCACGACTTTTCCTGTAAGTTCTGTTTTCGCTCCTGCGGTGCAGGGTAGGTACAGGGTAGGTAGGTAACCTAGTAGAAGAGCCTTTTAAGGCTATTTCTAGCGCTTATACAGCCTAAGGAGGCTGTCTCTACAAAAGTGGGGCATAAATCTAAAAATAGAAAAGCCTTTTAAAGCTATTTCTAGGCTATATAGTGGAGTATATAGCTTAGTCAGCGGTATCTACAAAAGTAGGTCCACCCTTAGAATATAGCTATATATCCAGTAGTTCGAGAACTGAAATCCGTTTTGCCTAAGCTATAACCGTTAGAGCGCTATAGCTTATTTTGTACGTTTAACACATATCTACTAGTATCTAGATCACTTCGATTATCCTAGCTACTAGGAGCAAGTTTAGTTCTGTTTTATTAGATTCTTAGAATAGTACGCTAGGTATAGTAATCTTGCCTTTAGCTTGTAGTTTAAACATAAGATCGTAGTTATACCTCTCTTTTTCTAAAACAAAGTTGTTAGTAGGTACTAGGTTCTTTTAGGGTTGTCTATACTAATAGGGCTACTTAGGCTAAAGATAATAGAATAGCTCTAGCTGCTAAACCCTAGCCTAATTATCTTATATTATCCTATACTAGCTCCTAGTAATATAGCTTAACTACTATATTCCGAAATTCCGTAGGTCTGTTAACTATATCGACGATTACTGTTATATATATAGCTAAAATTACCTTATAAGGTCCTATCTATTAGTTACTTTCCTAGAATACAAGTACTTTTATACCTACTTTAAGTAAGTATAGTAGCATGTCTTCTATACTTAGTCCATTACATTTTGTAAGAGCGTCTCGCACAGTCCTTATATCATTTAGGATTCGCAATTGTGTCATAGCCTTCCGAATTACGCCTGCTCGGCGCAGTTAAGATGGAGAAGGCGGTGAGTGGACGCCTTGAAAGGACAGAAGCTCTCCAAGGGACTCGCAGCGCTCGCCAACAACCCGTCCAACAATCCAGGGCCCGATATACTCCCCTAAATCCGCAGAACGTCGATCTAGGCCAAGTATAGACGGCATAGAACGGCATCTCTTCCCGCTTAAACAGAAAAGGGGAAAGAGATTATACTAATGATAATCTAAGAATTCGAAACTAGTGCCTAGCTGTAGGAGGTACTATAGAGGGACATACAACTTAGTAATACAGCTATAAACGCTATCTAGTAATATAGACTAATAAGCAGCTTAATTATAAACAATAATTAACTAGTAAGCGGCTAAGGCCTTAATATACGCTAGATAGCAGCCTAAAGTAGAACGCTTAACGCTAGTAACTGTAGCTAGTTTAGAAATACCCTTTACCTGCTAAATCCAGACCTATAGATAATATTTCCGATTTATAGACTTAGAAATATAATAGGGGCAGGATACCTGCTGGCTAATAAGGGCGCCGGCAAAGGCTATAGATTCCCCCTAACCACCTAAAGTACCGGCTAAGGTTACAGCTAAGGTTATAGCTAAGGTAACTACTAAGGCTATAACTAGGGAACTAATTAAGAAGGACGACAGAACCCTATACAACCTGTATAAACCCCTAATATTAATACTAACTATAGGCTAGGTCATACCTAACCTTAAGTAGATAATAAAGAGCGGTATACCTAGTATAAGTACATTATGTATAGAAGTACTAAGTATATAGCTATCCTACTAATTAAAATAGGCTGGATAAATAAGATAAGTATTAATCGAAAGACTCTAACCGATTTTATTAAGTCTTAGGACTTAAAAGACAGTTATTCTAGGTCTAATAACGATATCCTTAATAACAAAGTTTGTTTCTTCCTATATTACTACTAGACTTTTTAGATTAATTATAGTCTACTAGGTACTGTTTTTCCAAATACTCTTTTAGGATAAGCTAAGGAATATTACCTATATTATATCCCTCTTAGTATCTTCTTTATCTAAATATATAGTATCTTAAAGGGATACTTTAAGATAAGTACTAAGTAGAATAACTATTTATATATCGAGAACACTATTACTTTCTAGTTTTTATACTTTAAAAGTAAGAATAGCAATAAGTCTAAAAAGGAAATTCTCTAGATCTTACTTAATAGACTCTAACAAAGCTAATATAGGCTTAGTCTACTTTAGAACTATAAGGAGTTCCTAGTAATAAATATAATCTAAGCCTACTAAAGAGTATCTAAGCTGAAGATTACCTTATACAAACTACTAATAAGCTTTAAAGAACTAGTAGCTATACTCTGCTAAATACTTAACGTTAAAGAAGCAGATTATATATATTACTAATTCTTAATGGACTATAGGTTTACTATAATGAAAGCTAGGCCTACGAGAAACTATTAGGGTAACCCGATTATAGATTCGATCTTCGAGAGAAACCGGGCGATATATATACAATAACCTGGAGGTACTACTAGGTATGGAAAGTAAAACGAGCTTTAGTAAAGAGACTATAATAAAAACTATATTAAATTAGGCTATTAGATTTATAGTAAGCTAGATCACCGCTCTTTTATATATAGCTAAGAGGAACAAGTAATAGCTAAGAGCGAATAGCTTAAGCGAAAAGGTATTAATAAAGATTATAGATAATATATAGTATTCCTCCTTAACTATAAGGGTTCGGACGATAAGTATAATATAAAAGAAGAAGATACTAAGCTTAGAGTATAGATAGATAACTATAAGACTGATCAAACTTAAGTTAAAAACAAAGTACTAGTAATTAGTTTTAAAGAAGAATAAATAGTAGTAACTTACTTTATAAACCAAGCTTTCCTCCACCTAATCACTAAGAGTAAATAGCTGTATAAAGATGGCGAAAAAGATATTGAAAAAATAAAAGCTATTTAATTTATACTTAATAGGTATATTAAGACTAAATTCTAAGGGATTATGCCTAATACTAGGACTACTAACGTTTCAACCGCAGGACTCTAACAATTCCTTATACTAAAAAAGATGATTGGATTGCTTAAGATTAATAAGATATATATAGGAGAAGCGAATATACTTTTTAGGTCTAGGGATTTGAAATAATTACTTAGAACAGTTAAAGTAGTCCTTAATATTAGTTATATGACTTTCTAAATATTAGAGATACTAACCCCTTGTCTTATATATCTAAAGGATATAGACAAGCTTAGCATCTACCTTAATAATATAACAAATAAGCTTATATCTAAGTTAGGAAAGTATATATACGTTTAACGGAAATAGAGATATCTATAGATCCCTGTAAAAGGGATTAAGCTACTAAGTATAGTATTTATAGCAGATAACAAGCGTCTTACACCCCTATAGCTTATAAAGGCCGAACTAAGACGCATTTATCAACGCTATAGACACCCTATAGTCGATAGATTGTACAAACTACTATAATAAGCAGACTACTAAGTAGAATACAGCGCTATTAAGATAATTAATAAGTTCTGCCATTTCTACTAGATTAAAGGCATAACGCTATAACGGTTTAGATTTATATTATAAAACGATATTTACTTTAATTTTAAGATCGTTATAGACGTCTTAGATATCGATAATTCTAAGGTATTATATATAGTCGATACTACGACTTTATTCTAAGTAGCCTGCTTTCTAAACAATCTCTTAGCTAAAGAGATATAGGAGCGGCTAAAGGAATGTTAGATTAATATATACCTTAGACTACCTAATATTTTGCGCTATAATAAAGGTACTAATTTCAAAGTATATAAGTTCTAGGCAGAGGCTAAGTTTATAGGTATAACCTGTTATTTAGTACTAGTTAAGGTATACTAGTTAGTTAGTAAGATTAAGCGGTATTATAGGCTACTAAGACAGGCCTATAACATTATCAAATCCAAGACTGCCGGATCTTGCTTGAAAGAGGTATACCTACAAGCAGTACTAAGCGCGGTTAACAATACTACTAGCCCGGACAGGCTAGTACTAACGCTCTTAGTTTTCAGCATATACCTGCGCCTTACTATAGACGCACTGCCTTCTCTATCTCAACTGCGCCAAGTAGGTACAATTTAGAAGGCTATAACATGATTGCAAATCCTAAGCGATATAAGGACTATATAAGACGCTCTTATACAATGTAATAGACTAAGTATAAAAGATATACTACTATACTTACTTAAAGTAGATATAGAAGTACTTATATTCCAGGAAAGCGACCGATAGACAGGACTTTATAAGGTAATCTCAGCTATAGATATAATAGTAATTGTTAATATAGTTCATGGACTTACGGAATTTCGGAATATAGTAGTTAAGCTATACTACTAGAAGCTAGTACAGGATAAATAAGATAATCAGGCTAGGGTTAAGTAGCTAGAGCTATTCTAATATCCCTAGCCTAAATAGCCCTACTAGTACAGACAACCCTAAAAGAACCTAGTACTTACTAATAACTTTGTTTTAGAAAAAGAAAAGCGCAACTATAATCTTATACTTAAACTACAAGCTAAAGGTAAGATTACTATACCTAGTATACTATTGCAAGAATCTGATAAAACAGAACTGAACTTACTCCTAGTAGCTAGGGTAATTAAAGCGATCTAGATACTAGTAGATATGTCAGGCTACTAGATCTTTAAGTTAAGGATTGTCTAGAAAGTAAAAGATAAGCTTACTTTGCTATATAAGAAATTACGCTTTATAGCTTAGGGATTCGGCAATAAGGACAAAAAGCACCTTCTTACTTAGTTACTAATAATCCAGTACTATATATAGTAACTTATACTCTTACTACTCCTAATATTATAAACGCGCTTTGGTTTTAAGATATAGGTATATAATAATATCTAGGCTTATATATAAGCTAAGTTATAGCTAGTAAGAAAAGTAATTCTTCTATTATCTAAGGAGCTTAAGATACTCTATCCCCTTAATACTATCTTACTTGTTGAAACCCTATTATATAGACTGGCTAAAGCTGGCCTATACTAGTAGGTAATATATATGAACTGGCATACTAAATGTCTCGATCTTAAACTAAGCGCCTTCGACCTATACCTTATAATTAGCAAGATGCGAATTAGAAGTAGATTCAGAATCGTTAGCCTATACACTAACAATATGCTTAATATTAGCAAGCAAGCCTTTGCTGAAAAGGAGAAGCTTAAGCTATATAAGGCTAGCTTTAAGTATAAGCTACTAGTATTTTTAACGGATAAATCAATTATAGACTTTAATAGATAAAGGCTTGAAACAAATATAGATACTATTAAGATTCCACAAAAAGGGCAAGCTATGTAACTCGAACTTATAAACCTAAGGGCAGAAACAATAAAGCAAGTATACGTTAAATAACGCATATATAGTACCTATATTGCTATGATTTACCAGCTAGAAGCGACTTTCGACTTGTTAGTAGTAGTATAGTTAACTAAGCCCGATATAGCTAAGATTACCAAGCTTAACGCTTAACTATTATAGCAGATTAAGAACTTAGCGTATAGGCTATACTACCTATAACTCGAACTCGAGCTAGCTAAGCTCTTTATATTTATAGATAGATCATTCGCTAATAATACTAATATAATATTGTAATCTTAGGACCGACACCTAAAAACGAAAAATGTTCGTAGCTCTTCGTACTAGTACGTGGTGGTTCAGGTGGTCTATTCATTTATGTCTATCTCTTCTAAGTATATAGGTAAAGAGATTTTAGCCCCTAATATATTCCCTTTATTGTACGGTGGATACCGTACGATGATCCCGGTCTGACCTGCATTGTTAGGTGGTTACCTAACGATCTACATCAGCTAGGGTCCACTATATAGAGTCTGTAGTCCCAGTATATATAGCCTATAGTTATAGCTAGTATTCTAATACTAGCAGTCTTTTCTTTTATCGGTATAGACTGCTAGGTACTAGTTGTATAAGCACTATTGTATAATGCCAATTATACAGTAGTTAGTAGGGAGTATATAGGGTATGCCTGTAGAGTCTAAGGGTAGGTATGTATAGTAAGTGTTAGATATAAAAGAGCATCTTATAACAGTTATTATATAATACCTACTGTTTAATCGGGGGATTCTTTAGAGAAGGTACGGTAGTAACCTAATTATACGTATAACCCTCTGCGTATAATCCTGCACTTGTAGTCGCGTTTCTAGCGTTAGTGTATTTAGGGGAAGTTAATAATAGGAAATATATAAGCAAAGTCCTGTTCTTATACTAAAGAGATAATAGATCTTGTATAATAGGAAAGTAGGTCTTGTATAATAGGAAAAGAACAATAGGCAGGTAATTAATTAGTTTATACGCCTGCTTCTGCCCTTTCCCTTGTGCCTTTCCCTTAGGGTATAAAGGCTTGTTCTCTTGCCTTTGCCCTTCTCTTCTCTTCCTTTTCCTTTTACATTACAAATTCGTATTCTTAATCGAGTTTTCTATTCGCTGTTACTATTAATTTATACTATTGATATCTTCTATCTCTTATCTTACAATACCTCTTGTATAATAGCTGCTATTAGGATTCTATACAACAATGTCGACTCGCTCCTCCTTATCGACGTTTTTAATATAGATATATATATGAACTTTGGCCTTATAAACGTATATAAGAATATAGATAGGACCTATCGAATTATAGTAATCCTAATAGCAGATCCTTTTAATCGCAATCTTTTTATAAAGCTTATATCCAATGTAAGTCTAACGCTTGTTGTATGATAGCCGCTTTATACTGCTGGCTATACGATACTTATCGCTTATAGACAGGATCTTAAATACGCTATATATACACTACTATTGAAAAATGTCTTATTTACGCTCTATAAGACCAGCAGTATATAGTAGAACCCTTGGGATATCTTAAAGCATATAATAAAGAGGGAACAGTATTAGTATACAATCCTAATAGCTTCTTACGGCAAGCGGCGCACATTATACGTCTATTATTATTATAAGATAATATGCGAACATCGTTTCTAGGGCTGCTTCGTCCTAGCTGGAAAATAGTATGACTTATATGCTAAGTGTTACTTCTAAGGAAAGGGCTCGCTCTATAAGCATAGTACAACAGTACTATACATGCTACATTACCGCTGCTAGCCCTTGCCTATAATACTATACGGCCGCCCTAAAGCCAGCTACCGTACCTGTAGCAGCATACTAGCTTTATCCAGTACCGCTAACCATCCGAGCTTCGTTGTATAACAGGATTCTAGCTATAAGGTTATATAGGTGCTAGACTTAGATAATAAGGTGCCTATAAATATAAAGAAGGAGTTGTCTAAGCTATCTGTTATAGCTAGCAAGGCCCTTACTGCTCTAGGCAAGTCTATTAGGATAGTATAGATAGTTTAAGTATAGTGGCCATGCTTATACTACTAGAATTAAGGTCTTATTGTTCGGTCCTAGTCTTTAGAATACGTTGTATGATATCCAGCAAGTTTGCCAGTGTACTGCCACTATTGCCGCTCCCTATTATACAATATATACTAGCATCTAGCTATAGAATTCTTATCCTCTATATATACCTCTATCTAAATACTTAGCTTATTATAGCTTACTAATTCTTCAAGCGCCTAGTTCGGATTCTTTTTTATCATTATATCTACTAGATTATTACAGCTGTTAATCTAGCAGACTTCTTTAATTTCTTTCTTCTTATAGGATTCTTATATTACTAGGATATCTATTATCAGTCGTTTTTCAGTTATTATACCAAGCTTAACTAAACATTAATATAATAACCTCGAGTTGCAGTATAGGACAGTTATAATCTTTGGCAAGCTAAGTGCTAATGTTAGTTATATAAGAGTTATTATTAGAGAAATACCGCTATCTAGACCGGAAACCATACTGTAAAGTTCGCTGGCTAGTACACTTCTTATAACCCTATAGCACTTTATTGAAGATTAGTGAATGATATTTCCATAGATAGTAAAACTAGTGATTGTACAATAGGTATTTTTACCAGCTATTGCCCAATAGCTAGCCGAATCTACGTCCGTTTCTTTAGTAGCCAAAACTACTATTATTCTAATCTATAATATCATATCCTTATTGTTAGCGAACGAGCCGTCGGTAAAGATAAACAGCTTTATATCTTTCCAGTCTAGTAGTATATACCGGAGTCCTTAAGTGGTATTGTCTATCTGCCATTATAGCTGCTTGTTTAGATTCTCTACGTCGTCCTTTATTAGTACTTTGACTTACGCTATAACCGACAGGTCGTACAATGCCTCGGGCTGGCAGACGCTGGCTAGATAGGCTCTTTTTACGCGTTCTAAAATATATTGCTAGGCTATATCTTTAGCGTCTATATCTAGGATTCTTATCTTCTTAACCTATCCTTGGTAGGTAAAAATAATATTACTGTTATCGAACTTAAGTTATACTCTATTAAACTTAATATTACGGTTATACGATAGGATCGATATCGGCTTTGCATAGAGCTACGCTTTTTAAAGTTCGTCTTCTTTAAGCTTAGCAAAGCTTTCACTACTAAAAGAAAGAGTATCATCTGTTTATATAGCAGTAACTCCGAATTATATAGGATCTTTGCCGTCTAGTGTATAGAGTAGGTAGGGGTTGTACGATAAGACTTTTATTCTTAGTACTATAGTATAGTAGTTATAGTATATCTTAAACTAAAAGAGTCCCGATTCTGCTAGTCTATATAGTAGCTTCTTAATTAGTATATATATATCTGCTAGGTATTTGTCTGTTATCTCCTTTAGCAGTTGTATAATGATCTGCTAGACTAGAGTATCTTTTGACTAAATATACGCTTATATAATATCCTAGAGGATACACTTTATACCGAAAGTCTTTATTAGTAACAGGCCTAACGCAATTATTAGTTGTATGCTTATCTGTTGTATAGTAGGTGCCTATGTTAGGATACTATCCTTCCCGTTATTACCGAATCCTTGTATAATAAGCCTTGATTTCTCGTATAGTTTCTCTTTATCGCCCTTTATCTCTTATACTATATAGGTACTATAGATACGTTGTCCTGGCTAATCTTATAGGCTAAATTTGATAAACTTAAAGATACTAGTAGCGACAAGATCGTTAATCTCCTTTATATCTGATTCCTTAAACAGTGCTCTAGGTATAGTAATAATCCCTTTTTCCCGGAGTTTAGTTGCTAGTTATCTATTATCTATCTTCTTCTTACTTAGAAAGACGTCTGTTATACAATGCTAGTTATAGGTCTATAGCAAGAATCTAACTAAGGATATTAGCTTAGATGGTTTTACTAGGCATCTATATCTATATCTTACTAGTGGTTCTTAGACAGGCGCTATAGCCTTATTATTGTACAATGTAGGTTATCCGGCGTCTATCTCCTTAAGTCTGTTATATAGCTTAACGTAAGTCACCCGGAATTGCTATAGTCTAGTGTTCTCTATAATCGTTATAGTTATATAGTCTATAGCTTTAATTCGGTATAGCCCTTCCTATCTAGCCTGGTTAGAACCGTTAGGTTTCTCCTGCTATATTAGGACTTTACTTTATAGAGGGAGTAAGAGGACGTCCGAAATTTATAGTCCATTTCAGGTAGCTATTGCACAATTGACATCTGATTTTACGCGGAATTTACGAATTGCCTTTATAGCTTTTTATACTGCCGCTCCTTGTTCGGCGATATCCTTTAAAGGAGCTAAGTCGTATAATACTTATAGATATATACTAAAAACAAGTAGTGTTAGTATGATTTCTCTAGGTCTAGGTATATCATTCAATACCTTAATAGATATCTAGAGGATAGTATACTTATTTGTGACGGAACATGGTGACGGTCATGGAGTGACCTATCTGGGACTAGGGCTCTCCATGCTTAGACATCCTGACAAGCTGCTTGTTAGGCTTAGAGGCGTCTATATAAGGAGTAGCAGGTCCTATAGTAAGAAGAAGAATAGGTATATTTACTTCTTTATATCTATTACCTGCTCTTTATATGATAGTTATAAGCCTGGCGCTAGTATTATTAACTTGACTAACTGTGTATAATATATATTAAGCCCTTCTATTATTATCACTACTCTATTATCCTCCCTTTAACTCCCTGCTTAAGATGTTAATAACCCTAAATTCAGTATATTCGACGTCTGTTATCCTAAAAGGCCTGTTAATATAGACAGCCTGGCGTCTTAACGTATAGATGCTGGCGTTAGCCCTTAGAATTTAGGAAGATATTGATCTAGACTTAACATCTACTCTAGTAGACGTGGAAATTCTTGACCTAGGATAGGAAGAATAGGCTTATTAAGCTAATTCTAAGTAGGCGGCCTGGTACGACAAGGCTATTGTATATTATTAAGAGAAAATTCAACTTCTTAGTATGTCGACTTAGGATATAGCCTTAGTACCTCCCTTACTAGTTCGGCTGACCCTTATTACCCTATACGACTTAGAAGAAGCGTATAGGACTTACCTTCTAATGTAATAGTCTAAAAGGGCTACTGCTAAGCTAAAGGAGGCAAATTACCTGAAGTTTCTAAACTAGATTCTTTAGTCTATAGATTATAATGTTAGGGAGATGGCTATTCGATTATATTAGTTATTAAAGCAGGGATAAGGGTTAGAATAGCACTGGAATCTTTAGCCTTTTATATAAGCTCTAAAGAAAGATAATGCTCTATTAGACTTAGCAGAGAAAGTCTAGATCGAATCTTAGTATAAGGTAGTACTTAGATAGGCTAAGAATGGCCGAACTAGGCTGATCTACTAGCATAAGGACTGGCAGAAATTTTACCGGGTTATGCTAATTAAGAGGATTCTGGCTGTTATAGGCGTTACTACTATTAGAAGAGTTCTTTAAGCTCTAGTAGCAAGGCTAACTCTATAATAGGCTAATAGTTAGCTCTAATAGATCGTTCTGGCCGAAGTAACTGGCTAAGCAAGTCTACTTATACTAGAGATTATTAATAGGACTCTTTTTAGCCTTATAATAGAATCTTAGTAATAACGAGCCTATAGAAATCCGGCTAGAGTGTACTCTACCTTTACTTAACTTTCTAATGACGAAAACCCGCCGCCTACTCTACGCTCTAATTAAGAAAGAGGCTAAGGATAGCCTTAAGGATAGTACGCCTAAGGTAGTTAGGGTAGAAATCGTTAAAGATCCTAAAATAGAGGCTACTAATACCCTTGTCTATCTCTTCCTTATACCTACCTCTAGAAACCTAAAGATTGTAGGAGAGTTGAGCTATTATATGTAGGATCTATAAGATAAAGAATTACTTTATCTATAGAGGAGCAACAATCTATTTAAAATCTTATTTATTAGGATCCCTAATAGGCCGACCTTTATATAACCCTAGAATTAAAAGGATAGTTAAAGGGTAAAAGGCCGGATATAAAGAAGCTATAGGTTCTGAAGTCCTTTAGTGCTTAAGGATAGGATTGTTAGCTGGATAAAGTTTTTAGGAGTTCTTAGTTATTACCTTAGCTTGAAAATCAGAGTTAGAATTTTTCTAATATATCTCTCTTTAACCCTACCTTATTTACTGCTACCTTAGGTACGGTCTATAGGGTATTTAGTACTTAGAACCCTACTTATTATCCTCTTTTAGACAGTACCCTTCTGGACAACTGTACGGTAGTTTATATGGTTAACTATAAAGATCTACTTGACTATAGGACATTTAAGCTGTCTACCCCTAACGCTGTTATAGGGGTAGGCTCGATAATATTGCCTATTTCTAGGATAGGACGCCGGACTTTAAGAAAGATTTTTTAGGATAATAAGGGTAATAAGATAGTAGACTTGATTCTTTAAAACGTAGCTATTATAGAAGGATTTTATACTAATATTATATCGGCCATGCTCCTATACTAAAAGGGAATCTAGCTGTTAGGGGCTGACAATACCCTGAGAGTTAGAGATATAGCAAGCTCGGTTGTTCTTATAACGCTATAAGAAAAGTTTAACTTAATAGTGCTTAAATATAAGCTGCTTGCCTCCTATATAGTCTTGAAACCCCTTCTAATAAGTAACAATAGTATTATAATGATAATAGCTTGGAAATAAGTAAAACAGAGAGGATAGGAAAGGACGTATAAGCTATATAGGGCTTATATAGATCCTAAAGAACTATGGTACTTAAGGACAGGACACCTAGGTCCTAAGGCACTGCAATTGTTAGTGAACTATACTTAGGGTATAAATTTGTTATGGCCTAATAACGGTAATCTAACTGGGATACTACGGCTTAAGTACTTAGTATATACTTAGTTATACGCAATAAAAGTGGTATTTAGGAGGGAGTTAAGTGGAAAATCCGCTAGACTATTTTATAGGATTGCCTAGGATCTTTTCGAATTCTCTTAGGGATATATAGGCTATAATAGGATTCTCTTTATAGTAGATAAGTTTAGTAGGAAGGTATAGGCCTTCTAAATAAAAGGTAAAGGATAAGAAAACCTTTTTTAGGTCCTTAAGAGGTTCGACGCCTAGACTAGGCAACAGTATAGGTTATCCATTTATTTCTTTTACTATAATAGTAAGACATTAGTTATATCTTCTTAAGGAAAAACTAAATATAAGAAATAGGCAGATTATAAAGGAATTAGCTTGGAAATCCTGCTGTTATATATATATAGCCCGATAGGACTTGTTAAAAGAAACGGGAAGACTATCGTTAACAAGTTAATAGTAATATAGTTAGGGGTATATCTTCCTAAGGATCTATAGCCTAAGACTATAGAGGCTATAGTATATCTTTACAACTTGTCTCCTAGGCTTAGAGATGATCCGAGATCCCTAAACAAGAAGCTTCTATTATAGTTTCAGAACTATTTTCGCTTTTACAACCCGGCTATTATCTATAGAGCTACGATTGATCTAAGGCCTTAGCTTAGTGGCCTTTATGCATATAGATACACCGGTTATCCCTTTAAGAAGGATAGAGAAAAGGATATACTTTAGAGACTTTATAAGATTCAACCTTAAGCTTATATTAGCTATCTTATAGGTTATATCGCTATTATATTATATAGGATATAGGTCCTAGAGCTTAATAGGGTAATTACCACCCGGAATGTTCAGTTTAATAAGACAGTTTTCTATATAGGAAGGGAGGTAGAATCTAAGGCTTAGGCTATCCTTATCTTAAAAGAACTAGTAGACTGGCTGGACAAGCCGGCAGAGGAATATAAGTTTAATACTATCTTTAAGATAATATAGAATCTAGATCTTGCGGGTCCTATTAGGCTAACAGCTACTAGAGAGAATAAGGAAAAGCTCTTAGCTATAGAGCTAGAAGAGCGTCGGTTAGATGCTATTACTAGCTAGGACAAGGTATATACTAATATTATAACCAGACTATTTACCCTAGAGCAAATACCTAAGCCTAGAATACCGAATCTAGATTACACTAGGATCGACAGCCGTAATAACAGAGCAGACTCTCCCTAGAGCGTAACTAGAGGAGGTATATAGTCTAAGGGTAAGGCATATCGCTATAGACTATTAGAAGGATTTAAAGCTAGGGTAGGTGTTATAACCTACTAGTACGCTAACGATAAGACAACGGACAGACTGTTAGTCAAAGAACCGGACTTTAAAGCCGGGATCTTAGGGGTATATACTAGTAATACGCAAGTACTAGGCGACCTAGCCCCTTAAAGACAAGGTCGGTCCTATAGCAGTAAGAATTAGGTATTTATAGCAGAGCTAGGCCGATATAACCTTTATTAGTATAATGCTATACTTAAGAATATCTTTAGTATTCTAGATATAGAGAGAACGGCGGTATTATCGCTACTACTTGTTTTTATGGCTGACTACTTTCCTAATTAGCTAGTAGCTAGTTATAGGAGAGAGTTTAAAATAGTATATGCTGTAGTAGCAGGCGCTGTTCAATATCAGAAATGCCTAATAAAGCGAAAACAGAAGCGAGAGTTATAGAAAAAGGACTTGCTAAAGGGCCCTTAGGATAAGAAAGAGTTTGTCCTAGGGAAATAGTATAAATTAGAAATACCGCCGGAGCTTAGGACTTAGAGTAAAGCTATAAAGTTACCTTTTAAGAAGATATAGAAGTCTATAGCTTAGGCTAAGATTAATTAGCTATAAAAGCTACAGACCTATAAGAAAATTCTAAAGGATCAGTGCGGGATATAGCCTCTTCTGCTTAAATAGGTACTAAAGTACAAGCTTAATCCGGACAGGATGGTTGTTAGGCTAAAGGCAAGGATTTACATCTAAGGAGATCTTTAATATCTAGAGTTAGTCGAGTTAACTTATATAGTAATATTAGCTACTAAGTCCCTTAGAGTAAGTATAGCCCTAGTAGTATATTTTAATCTAGAGATCGACTTATAGGACGTTATAAACGCCTTCTATAACGTACTTTAGAAGTCGTTTAGCCAGGGCCTAGTAATCTGTAATCTTCTAGAAGGGTTTAAGGAGCTAGGACTTCTTGCTTAGGTCAATAGGGCTCTATACAGGCTTTAAGACTCTCCTCTTCTCTAGTATCTCAAATTCTTAGGCTTTCTTAAAAATCTTAGACTTTAGAAGTCTAAGGAAGAGCTATGTCTATTTTATAATACAGATAGATATATCCTCTTGATATTCTATATAGATGATATAATGCTTCTCTATTATCGTTAGTATTAGGACTATACTATAGACCTAAAGGCGAAACTACTGGGTAAATATAAAGCAAAAATTCAGCCTAAGGCGGAATGGTTTCTCGGTATTCGGATTATAAGGGACAGAGTCAACCGTACAATTACGCTGGCTTACGATATATATATTAAGAAGGCGGCTAAGAAGTATAGGCTAGATGGATCTGCTATTATCCCTACTATACTACTCCTAACAGTCGGACTTAGCAAGAATAAGGGCCAGGCTACTAAGAAGGAGGTGAAGCTTATATAAGAACTAGTAGGGACGATACTATATACGGCAATTATGGTCCGTCTAGATATGGCCTTTACTGCATTGTATCTTTCCCGCTTTTTAACGAACCTGTCAGCCTGATATATCGAGGCTGCTAGACAGACGATCCAGTATCTATATTATATAAGGTTTCTCGGGATTATATATAGTAGCTACTCTAGTCAGGCCTATATACTTTATATTACCAGTAATGCCTCCTTTACAGACAACTTAGCCTTATAACAATCGTCTTAAGGTTATACAATTATAATATTTGGGGGACTTGTCTAGTAGAATGCGTCTTATTAAGCTATAGTTACTACGTTAATAACAGAAGTGGAGCTTCATAGTCTCTCCCTAGCTGCAAAGAAGGCTATAGGGATAAAAAGATTCCTTAAGGACCTAACAGTTAAACTGTTAGTTCTATAGCGGATTTTCTGCGATAATACTTAGACTATTAGGCTGATAGTTAATAAAGAGGAGCGTATAGCAATAGCGCTCCGTTACATTGATATTTAGAATATATAGCTTAAACAAGAGTATAGTAAGGGCAGCTTTATAGTGTTCTATATTAAGATAGCTGATATACCAGCCGACAGCCTAACAAAGAATTTGTTAAGGGTAAAGTTCAAGTACTTCTGGGCTATACTAAATCTAAAGGACGTATTACGGATTATAGCTAATAATCAAAGAGAGGGGAATTCAATTACTGGCGGACAACTATCTAGTCCGCTGTAAAACTTATAAAAGAAGCCTACTATAGGGCGCTATAGCGCTTAACAGCCTTCTCTAACATACCGATAGCCTGATTAATCTTAGCTAGCGCCTGTAATATAGCCGATATATCTACGTAATTCTTATCAAGATAACATAGCATTGACTATAGAAGAGCCCTAATATGTCTACCAATTCCTTATCTAAAGTACTAAGTAAACTTAGCGCTGCTTATACTCGGGAATACCACCTGTATAAAAGGATTATCAGCCGGAGACTCGATTGACTAACAGAAAGGCGAAAATATATGTCCTAGTCTAGCAGATAGGGATAGGGATAGGCGTAAGGGTAGAGACAATTCGCAAGACGCTTTTCGCTTGTAAAGCGGATCTTTAAATTTTAGCTCCTTATAGAATGCCTAGGGCGGATATAAAGGAGTAGGTAGAGTGGGTAATATAGGTATTAGCCTATATAGCAATAATCCAGACAATAGGTTAAGGATAGTATATAACATTTTTAAGATAGTAGCGGCCTTATCTGCCATTACCTCTTAGATACAACTATTAGTCTAAGTATTAAATTTTAAAACGGACGGACGTACTCTGCCGGCCTTTATATTTTTCTTTTTCAAGTCCTAAAGAACCTAGGCAGTCTTTTCGGCCTTAACCGACCTATAACATATATAGTTAGCTTTATAGCAAAATTGTTAGGCCTAGACGGACTTATATAGAATAATAGTAGTAAAACGCAGTCTACGTTAGAAGATAGTAGTAATAGCAGCTATTAGTATCGTTATACTAAGAAAAGCATTCTCCTATGGTATATCCCTTTAATAGCGACTAGATGTAGGGCTTATAAGATAGTAGACAAAGAGGGCCTAGAGGGCTGGATTTTTCGGATTAAGGCGTCTTTGCTTAACTGGAAGTCTGGCCTGTAATCTTCTTAGGGCAGCCTAGTATCTTAGGAGCGGGAGTTTCCGGCATAGGTGCTAGGACAGGGCTTAACAGTACGTTATTACTAACTTTCTCGACATCTAAGGATATAATATAGCTACTAGCGTTATTAGCGAGCTGATAATAGCCGGAATAGAGCTAAGTAAGGTTTAAGGTTAGATCCTAGAGCTGTTTTTATAGGGACGCCTATGATCTTAGCTTTAGGGGAATACCGTTATCTGGCTATAGGACGCTATAGCTAGTAATAGTAATAATTAGAAAGACTTACTACTCCTTGCTCGGGTATAGTAATAGGAAAAAGAGAGCTAGGCAAGAATAGAGGCAGGCTTATAAGAAAACTTCACCTTAAAAAGATAGTTATAAGGAAGAGAAAAGGAACAGGGCTAGAAGGAATTCTCTATACTCTTCTTATACCTAAAAAGAGTAGGCCTATAGTAAGCTCTAGAGGAAAGAGGAAAGAGCAGGTTAACCTTGCTATTGCTATAGTGACTTACGGCGGTAAGGTTGACAATCAAGTACGCTTACCTTCTTTTAGAAAGAAGGCTGCCTATATAGCTAGTAAAAGGGCAGTAGGTAAGGCTACTTAGGATAAAAACTAGTCCTATAACTTACAAATAGGAAAGAGAAGGTAGCAATAGCAAGTAGACTAGCAAGAGTATTATTAACCTGGCGAATTTTCGTAGGTAAGGTATTTACTAAGTACCTATACTAGGCTTAAGCACATTACTATCTTAATATGCTTAAGGGGGTATAGGAGTTATAGTTACTATAATCCTGCGTTTTATAGGTCAGACTCCCTATAGGATGGCGAATCTAAGGAGGTGTATAACGGAACATAGTGACGGTTATAGAGTAACCTATCTAGGACTGGGGCTCTCTATGCTTAAACATCCTAACAAGCTGCTTGTCAGGCTTAGAGGCGCCTATATAAGGAGTGGCAGGTCCTATAGTAAGAAGAAGAACAGGTATATTCACTTCTTCACATCCATCACCTGCTCTTTACGTGACATTATTTATATTATATCCTAGTTCTGCCTTTAGGATCTTATATACTTGTCGAAGTAGGCGGTACGCTTATTCTATACTTCTAATTGCCTAGTATACTTCGACAGATACCGTACGACAGGTAACGCTGTTTAGTTAGGCTATACCTTAGAATTCTTCGGCAATGAAATTCGTACCTTAGTTGTATAATAGGTAGTTAGATAGTCCGAGATAAGTATAGATCTAGCACTTATATAGCGCGTTCTAGATATCTTTCGCCGTTTTGCTCTTTAGAAAAATCGCTGCTTGAAATGCTATTACAGTATTAATAACATAGAGGGCTTGATCTTCTTTAAGCTATATAATATTAGTAATAATTTCGTAATTGAAATTACAGTTATCCTTTAGCTTGAATTTGAATTATATAGGTACTAGATCATAGAGTTGGCAATAATAATAGAAATCTTAGATCTTACTAAGGATATCTATTATATAATTGTTAGTCTTTGATAAGTCCTTTAGCATATAATATAATCTATCTGCTATAGGATGCCCGAATCGTCGATATAGTCGTTATAGCTGTCCTTTAGTTATATAGAGAACGTGTTTGCTTTTAGTAAGGTCGAAGAATAGGTAGCCCTATTTACAGACTACTGGAATCCTTGTCCTATCTTATTATACAATAACATCTTCTACGTTATTATAGTATACCTTTAGTCGTATTATATCGTCTAAACAGAATAGAAAGGGTATATTAGATTCTATAATATAGTATATTACTATACCGATCGAGTTCTCTACTATAATTGTGCCAATAGCTACTATATTCTAGCTATCCCTAAATTTAATAGATAATAAGCCCAGCGTCTAATTGATATCAATACCTTATTAATATACAAGTGCCATTACTTAGTTCTTACTATACGATGAGATTCGCATAGCGCTGGTATCCTATAGCTACCTCTGATATTCTATGTTATAGACGCTTGAAAGAACAAAATATTTAGCATCGACGAAACTTATTATACAATATAGATTATTACCTATTATTGTATAGATAAATGCTATACTCTAGAGAAAATAGGTGCCGGTCTTTTATAGTTTATTGTCGTTACTTGCTATAGCCTGAGAATCTTTATTGCTAGAGCTGCTAATATTAGGTTAGTCGCTATTATCGTATATAGCAATATATGCTATAAGTAATTCGTCTATTATCCCTATTATAAGATAATGCTTTTTTACTTATTCCTATTCTTCCTTGCTATATATCTATAATTTATATCTAGGGATCTTATAGTTTAGTATCTAGTATATACCTAATATCGTATTCTTCTTATTATATAATAACTTCTTCTTATACTTATTATACTTCCTAAATTATAAACTATTCCTTAAACAATACTAGTAGTTAGGCTTTAAGTAATTCTTCTAGGAATTGTAGTATCGTCGATATATATAGTTGGAGGATAGTACGTTAGTTATAAAGCTTATCTGCCATATCTATATAGTATAGTACGATTTGTATAGTATAGCGAATAGTTATTCTGCTATATCAACGTCGTCCCTCTAAAGCCCTTCTTCTAATTTTTAAATTCCTTAATAGGCTTGTATAACAGCTACCTTAAGTTGGTTGTTACCCTGAAAAGTTGGATTTAGGTTTCGTTAGACTAAAGTAAGTTTATTAAATAGTATATCTAGGATTTCCAGCGGTTTCTTATCTTAGTTTTCGGCCTATATCGTATAATAGGTAACTAAAGTTCATAGGTTATAGTACTCCTTCTTATTAATACTAGTGTTAAAGTGCTTATCTAGCATATTATATATCTTATCCTACTGTTATTTAGGCCTAATATAATATAGAAAGTAATCTGCTACTTGTCCTATAAGAATGTCTAGGAAGATTATTATATACTAGCTCTTATTAATCTTAAGCTAGTAACATATATTAATAAACTATTGCATTTTGTTAGTAAGTACGTTATATAGCGTGTCTAAATAGTTATGTATCTTATCCTACTACTTATAAAATGCCGAAGTTCTCTTTTTATCTAATAATGTTATATATATAATACGTATTAGGGGAAGAGTATATAGATCGAATGTTATAGAATAACTATCTAGCTATAGAGGTCCTAGGGTAGTCAGTATAGGTAGGGGTAGTATAGTAGGTAGTAGAGGAGGAGGTAGTTGTTATTCTTCTTTAGTCTTATAATAAGTCCTATAGTTAATAATCTTAAAAAGTCTCTTAATCTTTATCTGTTTCTAAAAATAGAAACCCTTATTATTAAATAGGGCTAGGAATTCCTTGCGAAATATACTATTAACGAAGTTAAGCTAGTATAATATCTAGCCTTCTAGTTCCTCTCCTATATTATCGATCATTATATCAAGGTGTATATTACTATACCTAAGTTTGGCTAGGTATTATATAAACCTAGTCGTTAGGGCTACCTCTAAGTATATATATCTAGGTTTAATGGTAATATCGTTGTACTATATCTTAATATTGATATACTTCTTCTATATATAGATTGGTATTGTACTACTATAAGCGATCTCCCTATATATAGGATATTCATTAGCTTCTAACTTCTCTACTAGATTAATAGTTAATATCTTAGCTAATTATAGTATTATAAGTATTAAGTTATATAGTATCTATCGTATAATAGATGTCTAATAAATACTATTATAGGTTAGATAGTATTATCGGGTAGGTGTAAGTTGTATCTAGTAAAAGAACTAGTTTGTTCTTTTAATATAGAGGGTTAGGTTAGTGTATTTAGTATAAGAACTAGTATCGTTCTTTAAATATAGAATTATTAGGGTTATATAGTTGTATATAACTGCTAGATATTATATAACGACCGTACGATCTATCGGCTAATATCTATAGTTCTTCTTTCTTTAAGATTCCTCCTTATATATACCGATTATAAAGGGAAGTCAAATAGAGGCGTTAGTATAAGATATAGCAATGATTCTTCTATTCTTAATATATACTACTATAGAATAGAATTATTAATCTATATACGCTTATCTCTTTATATTACTAATCTATAATTCAATATTAAATTACTAATTAATGTTCGTAGCTCTTTATACTAGTATATAGTAGTTTAGATAGTCTATTTATTTATATCTATCTCTTCTAAGTATATAGGTAAAGAGATTTTAGCCCTTAATATATTCTCTTTATTGTACGGTAGATACTATACGATAATCCTAGTCCGACCTATATTATTAGGTAGTTACCTGACGATCCACGTCAGCTAGGGTCCACCATATGGAGTCTGTAGTCCCAGCACATATAGCCCGCAGTCATGGCTAGTGTTCCAACAAAAAACGAGTTTTTGGTCAAAACTACACTAAATCGCGTGCAACCACATCCATTCGAACCGTCCGATTAAGGACACAACGCCCGCCAATTTTCGCTGTAGTACTGTCGGTTGCGCGACAGCCCTAGGCGTGCGAAAATGCAGAAAATGGCGAGCCTAGCTGCCCTCTTACAACTGTAATTTCCTTATATACAGGCTACTAATACGGCTCTACGCCCTGGCAACCCTGCCCTACCTATAGCTAACAATAACAATAACAACCCTCTAAGCCAGCCCCTAAGTACGGACTACCAACCCCTAAGCACAGACCACCTAAACGACGATATAGAAATAGAAGACTGTTAAACTACTACTACTACCTCTACTACTGCTAAGGAGACTGCTATAGGCGCTTTAACTATAGCACCTATAGCACCTAGCTCTAGTGCCCCCCCTACTATCAACGCCCCTATAATTAGCGCCCCCCCCTTAACCAATATCTTCGCCCCTTTTCTTAGGGGCCTAAACGGCAGTTAGTATGCCTTAGCCCTAGCCCCTTTTAGCTAGAAAACCTCGAAAAAGCTAGGGAAAAAATCGGAGAAAAATACAAGGAAGGAAGGAAGCAACAACAATGCTACCAAGGCCGACCATATCGTCCTAGCAACTAAGAAAACCGCCTAGGCTGCCCTTAGCCCCTCTAAGCTTGCCCTTATACTCTCTAGCCTCCTAGACCGGATAATCAGCCTAGCTAAGGACAGTACTAACTTCTATAGTATAGTAGAGGCAACTACTAAAGCTAGGCAAATTACCCTTATAGCCCTGCTCTAGGACCCGCCTAAAGAAGCCCTAGCTATAATAGTAGTAGCTCTAGCACCCTAGAACCGCCCTACTACCTTAGTAACGCCTAAGCCATAGTACTAGCAACACCCTTAATAGCCTAGCTACTACTAGTAACAACAGTAGCAATAGTAGCAATAGCCTAGCTACTCCTAGCCTATAGCCCCTACCTAGGCTAATATAGCTAGTAAGCTGACAGCTAGCAAGGTAACTAGGCCTAGCCTAAAGCGCTAGGTACTTATCCGACTAGGCTTAGCCTAGTAACAGGTACTTGCTAAATCTGCCCTAGAGGTAGTACAGGCTATACAATAGGCCTCTGGCCTAGCAGTTTAGGGGGTTCGGACGCTTTTTAGCGGTAACCTCCTTCTAGTTATAGAGAACGTAGAGATAAAGAAGAGCCTGGAGAGCAACACTACCTGGATTATAAGGGCTTTTAGCAAGAAGGCCTCCCTATATATAACAACCTAGGTAGTAGCGGTTAAGGGCCTTATAGTCTATAACTAGGTTATAGAAGAAGGCCTACTAAAAGAAGCTAAAAAGCAACACCCTATAGTAGCTAGGGCAAAGGTCTGGCACCCTTAAGGGCTAGAACGGACTAGGGTTAAGGCACTAATAGCCTTTACCTCCCTAGAGGCAGCCTAGAGGGCCTATAAGGAGGGGGTCTTCTAGAGCTGCCGAGCCCTAGAAGCAGAGCTCTAGATCGATAAAGCTAAGCCTATCCAGTGCCTATAGTACTGGAAATAGGGCTATAGGGCTAAGGTATACCAAAGTAAAGAAGAGATCTGCTATAACTATAGCGCTAACAGCTATACCATGCTAGAAGCCCCTACCTACTCTAGGGCACCCCGCTACCGTAACTACCACTAAGCTTACCACGCCCGCTTAGAGGCCTGCCCCTGCCTAAAAGAGGCATAGGCACAGGCTAAGGGATACCTACGTTCTAGGCCTAAGGCCTTTAACGTTGACTAACCGCCCTTATACCAGTACTAATAGTAATAGCAACAACAGTAACAATAGTAGTAATACCCCCCTTAGCAGGCCCTATTACAAGAGGAGGGGGAGGAAGGCTATACTATAGTCTTAGGGAAGAGACAGAGAGGCCGACTAACAGTATTAAGAGGGTTAACCCCTAACTAGAGCATAATCACCGCCTGCTTTAGCCACCTAAGCGGCCAAACCCCCCCTTCTTCTACGCTAACTATAAGCCCTAAAGGGGCTACTAGACCTACTAGAACCCTAGAGCCTATAAAAGCCCCTAGACCCCTAGATACTAGACCTAGACTAGACCTGGATACCGGACTAGCTAACGCTACTACTACTATATAACAACTATAGCTAACTATATAGCTAGAGGAGATGGAAATATAAAGGTACGCCTCTAGAATATACAGGGCTTGAAGAAGGTATAGGAAGTACTACTTTCTATAGCAAAAGAAGAAATACTTGCTATATAAGAGACCTGGATTAATAGGTAGGCACAGTACTCTACCTACTGCCCTAGATCAGCCCTCTACCACCTTATTTTTACCTCTAACAGACAGGCCTTACTTTATATCTATAAATCACTTCTACTAGCAATATGGATTTATAGCTCTAGCTTAGACTAGGCTAGGGCTACTATATAGACTAATAACGGCCCCTTTATAGTCTAGTCCCTATATAACGACCCCTAACCCTAGACTGGCTTAACCCCCCTTATAGAAGAAATAAGGGGGAAGATCAACGCCTACCTAGGCCTTTACCTTCTAGCTAGGGACTTTAACCTTTACTACCCCCTTTAAGACTAATATAACCGCTTTAGCCCTAGGTTAGAAGACCTACTACTATTAACAGCAGAGCAGGGGCTTACCCTCTATACCCTCTACAGCACTATAACTAGGGCGCTATAGGGGAGCTAAGCAGGTAGGGCCTCTACTATCGACCACTTCTAGCTTAGTAGTAGCCTTACCTACTCCTATACTGGCTTAGATATACGCTTATGCTTAGACTACTACCCTTAGGTACTAGATATCGACCTAGAGACTATAAAAACCCTACTACTACCCCCCTGATTCTAGTAGAAAAAGATAGATAAAGAGGGGGTAGTAAGAGAGGCCAGCTCCCTAATATATAATATAGGGGGCTATAGATATCTATTATACCTTTCTAACCTAGCTAAGCTCTAGGAGGCCTATAGGCGACTATTAGAGAAACTCTAGCGTATTGCTAGGGCTATAACCTCTAAAGGAGCCCTAGTAACTACTAGAAGGAAGAGTACCCCTTAGTAGAACAACGAAATCTACTAGGTAGTCTAGGAGAGAAAAAGGGCAGAAAAATAGCTCTAACGCTCTTCTAGCAACCAGGCCCTCCTTACTGCCTATAAGTCAGCCTAGAGGAAGCAAATAAAGGCTATAGGAGAGAGTAAGAGAAAGACCTAGAGGGCCTTTCTATAAAAGGCTAAAGAAAAGCCAGAGAAGCTCTAGCAACTAGAAAGATAGGCTAGGCTATAAAGCACTACCGCTTTACCCCCTCCTAAGCTACTAACCCTTAGATAAGCTAGTACCTTCTAGGAGAAGGTAGAGGCCCTTTTAGCACGCTTCTTGCCCCCCTTCCCCTAAGAGGATAGCCTAGAGAAACCCCTAATAGGCCCTAGGCTACTAGTTAGCTAGACGGTTAGGCCGGATAATATAAAAGAGGCTATTAAAACAACAAAACCCTAGAAAGCATTAGGACCTGACGAACTCCTTATAGGCTTTCTAAAAGCCTATAGCGACCCCTTATATAAGGCCCTTACTATACTAGCCTCGAAATCCTTCTTCTATAGCTTCTATCTATAGGAATATAAGGAAGCGGTTACTATCGTCCTCCCTAAACCAGGAAAACAGCCGGACACCTATAACACCCTTAGAGGCTACTACCCTATAGCCCTACTTAACTGTATTAGCAAGGTCCTAGAGAAAGTTATAGGGACTAAGATAAGGGACGTAGCTGAGGCTTTTAAGCTGATTCTAGCAATATAATAGGGCTACTGCTGCTATAAATCTACCGAATTAGCTATATACCTTCTTATAGCTTAGATCTAGGAGGCATAGAAGTATAAAGCCAGGGCCTCCCTTTTATAGCTAGACCTATTAGGGTATTTCGACAGTATCCCTTATAGCAGGCTCCTAGCTATACTGGACCAGCTAGGGCTACCTACCTGGCTACTAACCTGGCTAAAGGAATTCCTCTCCTTTAGAACTACCAGCCTCCTATTTAACAGCTAACAAAGCCAGCAAATCCCAGTACTAATAGGAGTACCCTAAGGCTTACTACTTTCACTAATTCTCTTAGTCCTATACCTCTACCCCCTATACAAAAGGCTAGAGAGAAAATACCCTACTATCTTTACTATAGGCTTTATAGATAATACTAACCTACTAGCCTTCGGCAAAGAGGCTACAATAATGGTTAGACAGTTAGAAGAGGCCTAGAAAGAGTGTCTAGACTGGGCAACAACTGCTAGAGTTACCTTCTTAGTAGTAAAGAGCGAGCTTATACACTTCCCCCCTGGAAGGAGGCCCTAGACCAACCCTATAAACCTCGGACTAATAGGGGACTTCCCCCTATAACCAGCTAAAAAAGCCCGTTTTCTAGGGGTCTAGCTAGACTCTAAGCTTACCTAGAAGGCTTACGCCAGCACCCTACAGCAGAAGCTAAAGACGCAGTCCCTTACTATTACTAGGCTAGCTGGAAAGACCTAGGGACCTGGAATCGAAAAGACTAGGCTCCTATATATAGCGGTAATAAGGCTAGTCCTAGCCTATGCAGCCTCGGCCTGGCATACCCCTATACCTATAACACCAAATAGGCTATAGGGTATAACCAGAGGCCTACTAACAGCCGAAAACGAGGCCCTAAGGAGGGTTATAGGAGCCTATAAAAGGATACTGGTCCAAAGCCTCTACTATAAGGCTAACGTCCCCCTCCTTAACCTCTACCTTAATGCCCTCTCCTTCTCTAGCTAGGCTAGGATAAACAGGGCTATAGGAAAAGAGGTAGCTAAGCAGAAGGAAGCCCTATGCCTTACCCTTGGAAATAGGACCTCTAGGACTAGCCTCCCTCTAGGAGGGCATATAAAGCAAGAAAGAAAAAAGGAGGTAACAGCCCAGTAGTACTACTAACAACTAAGGAAAGCTATTAACAAGGAACCCCTCTATACCGCCTGGAAGGATCGCTATCTATAGGAGGCTAGGGCCTCTAGTTACAACCCCTATATAGAGAGCCTCTTAGAGAAATCAGCTAAAGCTATCTTCTAAGAGGAGAACCTAGCTAAGGCCTTTAAAAAGGCCTTCCAAAGACGCCACTATAACCTCTCTAAGGCTAAGAGCTCGCTGCTAATACAGGCCTATATAGGGAAGATAGGCCTAAGAGGATTCCTATATACCTATAAGGTACCTAGGGTTAATAACCCCCTTTACCGCTACCACCTAGCTATAGAGGATATCCGACATATATTCGATGGTTGCCCAGCCTACCCTTCGGCCTCCTTTAAGGAGAGGGAAAGAGGGGATATATATAGCTTTCTCTACAGACTCGAAAAAGGGGGCGGCAGCGCTATACGCCCCCTAGTTCGCCATATTACTACTAGGCTGCCAGAATACTCTATTACTCAGAGGCTAGAAGCGGTCTAGCCTATACCCCTTTAGGCAGTATGTTTTCATACTCCTAAAAGGGCGGTATCTACTCTGGTAAAGATTAGCCTACCTCCTATCACACCCCCTATTTTTCCTATATACAGTTATAGGTTTTTCACCCGTTATACGGTTTTCCTATAGCACTAGTTCAGCCTACCTAGATATCCCCTACGGGGATCAGATAGCGTAATAGAATCTATCTATCTATATACAGTTATAGGTTTTTCACCCGTTATACGGTTTTCCTATAGCACTAGTTCAGCCTACCTAGATATCCCCTACGGGGATTAGATAGCGTAATAGAATCTATCTAATATAACATTGTAGATAGGATTCGTTATTATATTCGGGAATAAGATAAGTAGTATAAACAAGTTTAACCTATATAGTAATATCGTATACTAGTCTTTAACTAAGTACAAGTAGGTAACGCAAAGCGTTTTAGCAAGTAAAATATATAGAATAGTAAGTAGGTTCGATCTTAGGTTGTTAAACGTATAAAATAAGCTATAGCGCTCTAACGGTTATAGCTTAGGCAAAACGGATTTCAGTTCTCGAACTACTAGATATATAGCTATATTCTGAGGGTGGACCCACTTTTGTGGATACCGCTGACTAAGCTATATACTCCACTATATAGCCTAGAAATAGCTTTAAAAGGCTTTTCTATTTTTAGATTTATGCCCTACTTTTGTAGAGACAGCCTCCTTAGGCTGTATAAGCGCTAGAAATAGCCTTAAAAGGCTCTTCTACTAGGTTACCTACCTACCCTGTACCTACCCTGCACCGCAGGAGCGAAAACAGAACTTACAGGAAAAGTCATACGGCTTACCCTGCAGCTTAGGTGGCCGTAAGTCGATTATTTAAAATCGCCAGCTTATTTGGTTTTTCGGGAAGTAGCTATGCACCTACTAAGGCGCTCCTGCCGTATAGAGGGCAGGAACAGTGCCGGAGGGTATATATAGGGAAGGAAATTGCAAAGCCTTACCTACTTGGACTAGAAATCAAGTTACTACGTTACCTACAACTATAAGCCTTATAGGCCTATAAGACCTACTAAAAGCCGTGATATATAAGCTTAAAGCCCCTATAATATAGCGCTATAGCCTATAACTATACCGTTATATAAGGACTTTTATAGAGGGAATACAGTAAAGGGCCCTACTTTACTATATTAGCACATACCTAGGAAGTGCTATTTAGGCCATATCAACGCTGTTGCTGCCCCTACGTACCCTATACGACTACTACTAGTAGGCTATAGTGGTTATAGATCCTTATATAGGATTACCCATTCTAATAGGTTATAAGCCCGGATAGCCTATAGGATAGTTATCGTTAGAGTCCAATTTCAAAGCGCTACCTCTGCCTATATATATAGGGCTATTTAAGCCTCTTATAGCTGAAAATATAGTACTATATTAGCCCTAAAAAGCTATATATTACATCTTATTGAAGGCTATTTAAAGACTAAAAAGCCTGAAAATCTAGAAGGAGAAATCGCTAAGAAATCTAAGTCCTATAGTATTGACGAGCATTTGGGGCTCTTATATACTTAGGCTAGTATACTTACCTATACTAAAAGACCTTTCTACTTATAGCTGGAAGTAGAAAGGCTAGCGTTTTAGAATTTCTAGCGCTAAAGACCTATATTTCCCTACTATAGAGCCCTTTCTATAGATATATCTATAGGCGGTAGTTAAGTCCCTACGTCGAAGTCTCTAGCCCTTAGAGCCTAGTTTAGAATTTCTACTAGAAAGCCCTACTAAATAGCAAGTAGACAGCGCTATAAACCTACTAAGCGCTAAGACTAGCCTAGAAAATCACTACTATAATTAGTGAGCTAGCTAATTAGCTTTAGTGAACTGGAAGCTAATTAAGTGCTTTGGCTAGCACTATAAAGTAAATAGTAGCCTATTTACAATGGTGGATCAAGCTAAAGGGAAGGGTATAGCGCCTAAAAGGGCTAGTAACCCAGCTGATCTAGGGCAATCTTCTAGGCCTCCACTACCTATACGAACCCTATTAGAAGATGAGGAAGATAGCGAAGACTATAGCGAGGTTATAGAAGTCCTAAAACAGTATATAAAATCTCATAAGCGAGTTATAGCTAGCTAATCTAGTGATATAAAAACACTACTTCTAAGTCTAAATACCCTAAAAGCCTCTGTCGAGGATAGCGTTAGCGCTATAAAGAACATATCTTCTACTTTAGCTTCTTTAACTAATAGTAGTAACGCTGCGGCTGCTACTATTGGAAAAACTAGCTATAGTCCTAGATTTGATCCTTTTAGCGGTACTATGGATTTAGATTCTCCTCTACATCCCCCTAGGAAAGAGCCCCATCTAGGGCCGGCTGTAGATAATATAGCTACTAGTAATTTAGACCCCCCTATAGATACAGGGTCTAAGGAAGGCTTTAAGGATACTATTACTAGTAGTATAGTAAAGGAGCTTTCTAAAAAGGCCTATACTATACCGGACGATAGTAAGCTTAGCGGGGAAAGCAATTTTGAACAGTGGATTCAGGCTTTAAGTATAGTGCTAAGAGCGTTAGGGATATCTAATTTTTTAGAAAACCCTGATATATCTAACACTTTTAGCGACTCTGATCAAGCTGTTCTTTTAATGCTTCTACGTGATAGCTTATCTAGTAGCCCTAGGGCTGCTATATCGTAGATTTATATACCTTCTAAGGCCTTTAAGCTGCTTGTTAGGCAGTATAGCCGACCTATAGAGTCTAAAAAGGAGGACGTCTATAACGAATTCTATGCCCTTACCTTTAGTACCTATAAAAAAGGCTTATCAGCTTTTAACGCTGAATTTAACAGCTATCTTGCTAAGCTTACTATGGCTAAAATAGATATAGATCCCTCTTTAATACTAAATCAGTATTTTAAGGCTCTAGAATCTAAGTTTCCTAGCTGGGTATCACGCCAAAAGAGCTCTATAAGACAGGCCAGAATGCTAGGTCTTATAGCATTTAGCCTGAATATAGAATATCTAATGGCTGATATTCTAGAAGAATCTAGGAACCTGGCTACAGAGGCGTATAGAGCAGCTTACGTAGCTAATAGCTCTAATTCAACCCCTAATTCAAATTCTAACCCTAGTAAGAAGGGTAAAAATAAGAAAAAGGGTAAGAAGAAGGCTAGTTATAATATTAAAGGGCAGAATTATAGTGCTAAAAGTGCCGAACAGGCCTCCTTTATGCTAGGGTCCTATAACCTAGCTATAGAAGAAGAAGAGGAATCTGACTCTAGTTCCAATTCTAGTTCTTCTAGCGATTCTGATACCCAATTAGCATAGCTATTAGCGTTAAAAGGGTATAAGAAGCATAAGGACTTTAAAGGAAAAGGCCTAAAAACCTCTTCTAATAACAAGGCAAAATATAAAGATAATAAGCCTAGAAGACGCCCTAGAGACCCCGCTCTTTATAATAGTTGGCTATACGATACGGGATCTACGGACCATATTAGTAATAGTAAAGAGCGGTTTACTACCTTTACGCCTAATACAGGCCAGTTACGCCCTATTAACACTGGAAATAGCCCTATAAGCCCGGCTGGTATAGGCTCTATTACACTAGAAGTACTATCTAGAAAGGCCCCCCCTACCTATACTAAATTAGTATTAGATAACGTTTTATACCTACCTAATATTAATATAAATATTGTTAGCGGGGTTAGGCACTATGATTCGGGAGGTTGCCTTATAAAGGAAACCCTTTATGGGGGTGATAGACGCTATATAGCTGTACTAGACTTTAAGAAATCAGGATTTTTTCTTGACGTTAAAGGCAGCTCTAAGCCTATATTACATGCAAATTTTGCTTTTCCTTTAGGCCTTTCTAGTTATACTACTAAAAGTATAGAGCCGCAGCGTAATAAGATAGTGGTGGAAATTCCTTCTAATTCTATTAGAAAGGAAGACTATAGACCTATTATAGAGGATGCTATAGTATCCGAAGCTATAGAGCCTAATAAGCGCTATAAGCTAAGGAATTCTCCGGCTAAGGGTACTACTTTAGAAGGTATAGGACCTTCTTTAAGGGGGAAAAGGCCCCGTAGGCCTATAGAGCCCTTAGCCACTGCCTAGGCCCCCTATCAAAGTCCCTGTAAGACTAAGGAGCCTGAGCCCTTAACTGGCACTGGAGACCTGCCCCGTATGCTAAGAGAGCCAGTTATAGAGGGGAATAAAGTAGTAGAAAAGGCTATATCTAGCCCTACTTTAAAGGAGCCTAATATAGGTCAGCGAGATTACTATAATCTACTTAATTTAGCTAAATTATAGCACGTAAGGCTAGGCCATATAGGCCTACGTCTTTTGAAAAAGACCTTTAGTATTACTAAAGGGCTGCCTAATTTTGATAAAATAAAGGAAGCTGATTTTCACTGCTCTAGCTGTGATCGAGGTAAAGCAGTAAGAAGGGTTAGTAAGGCTTTAATACCTGACCTACCTAGGGTCTTAGACTCAATAAAGGGCGATACTGTTAAAATTAGGCCTAGGCCTTATAATAGAAACCCTATAGTCTTACTTCTAGTTGACCGTAAAAGTAGGTATAGGTAGGTTTTCAACCTACCTAATAAATCAGGCCCTATAGTAGCTAACGCTATTAAGGGCTTTTTTAGGGGCCTAAGGAATGGATTTGGTAGATATCCTACTAAATTCCACTTTGACGGAGGCACTGAAATAACTGATTTATTAACTACTTGGTTAGCTAAAAGGGGTATTAAATTTAGCACTTCTGCCCCCTATATCTACGAGCAGAACAGCTTAGTAGAACGATCAGTTAGAGTTATACTAGACCGTGTAAGGTGTACTATTCTTAATAGCGCTTTACCCTAGTATTTGTAGTGCTTTATACTAGAGGCTATAGTGGAATTAGTTAATAGTACAGCTATAACTAATAAGGAAATCACTCCTTTCCAGGTGCTATTTAACGAGCTAGAGCCTGGTATTCCACATATACCTAACCTAGAGCGCTATAGGGCTATAAGCGCTAGAGGAGAGGCGATTATACCTCTAGAAAAACGGTCTAAATCGTTAAAATTTACCTCTAGAACGGAAGAGAGTAAATTACTAGCGGTATTAGGTTCTAAGACCTACCTAGTATATATACCGTCTAGAAGAGCAGTACTTAAAACCTCTACTGTTAAGTTCATAGAGGATAATACAGTACTAAGTTAGCCTACTAATAATACGGCTTTAGAGGGGGAATTAGTAGACCTAGACCTAGATTTAGAGGGGGCTATCAGCCTAGACCCTTCTAATCTTAATACTAAAAAGCCTATTAGTATAGAAATAGGACCTAGTAAGCTAGAACTCTACGAATCCTCTTCCGATAGTAAATTAGATGAACCCTCACCGGATAAGCCTATAAATCCGGTTATAGTAGAGTCTACTAGGCCTACTATATCTATTAGAAAGCCTGAATTACTAGAGGCGTTTCCCTAAACTATAGAGCCTATTTTTGCACCTAAGCCTATAGAAGTTATAGCGCCTAATCAGCCTATAACGAACGAACCTCTTGATAATAGTGATCTTATTTCAGAGGGGGATAAAATGCAGCTTGATTACTATAAGCTTTTAGCTAAGACTAGTAGCTATATACTGTCTTTTGTCTATAAGGCTCGAAAAAGGGTAATATCTAAGGATAGTACACCTACTACTTATAAGCAAGTCTTAAAACTACCTAGAGATGAGCGTAGTAAGTGGTTAGAGGCTATTACCAAGGAATTTATCCAGTTATTAGAGCTAGGGGTTTTTAAATTCCTACCTAGGAGTCTATTACCTTCTAACCGTAAGCTTATTACCTATCAAAACGTTCTTAAGGTTAAAAAGGACGCTAAAAACAGGCCTATTAAGTATAAATCTCGGTTAGTAGCTAGGGGCTTTATACAGGTAGAAGGCCTAGATTATACTATAACCTACGCCTCTACTAGTATACCACCTACTTGGCGTATACTTCTAGCTATAGGTGCTGTTCTAGACTAGGAAATAGAATAAGCTGACTTTATAAGGGTATTTCTTAATAGCGCTTTTAGAGAAGAAATATATATGGAAATCCCTAAAGGACTATTAGACCTAGCGGCTTCTAATAAGGCTATTTATAAGCTTTTACTGAAATACGGCTATAATCCTTCTACTCCTAATATTATTAAACTATCTAAAGCGTTATACAGTCTAAAACAAAGCCCTAGAGAGTGGCAAGATAAGCTTAAAATCTTACTTAAGAGCCTAGGCTATCTCCCTCTTATTTCAGATCCAGGGGTCTTTTATAATGCTAAAACCTGCCACTTTATCGTTACCTATATAGATAACTGTCTATTTATAGGGCCTAATATAGGCTATATAACTGATTTAAAGAAACGGCTTAATAAGGTCTATGCTATAGAAGACTTAGGGCCTGCCGCCTATTTCCTAGGCATGTAAATTATAAGGGATAGACCTTATAGGCGCCTATGGCTTAACCAGTCACAGTATGTAGAAGAGGCGGTTAGCCGCTTTAACTTAGCCGATTCTAAGCCTATATCTATTCCCTTACAGCCGGGGCTAGTAAGTCAACTTCAACTAAAGGAAGATATTGCTAGCCACCTCTGTAATTCTACGGAAATTAAGCTCTATCAAAGCCTAGTAGGAACAGCTATATATATAATGCTCCTTACTAGGGTAGATATTAGCTTTACTATACAGTGGCTTTCTAGGTCTTTAAATAGACCTACAAAATCACACTTAAACGCTGCTAAAAATCTTTTTAAGTATCTTAATAGTACTAAAGACTATAGCATCTGTTTTAGCTATAACGGAAATATAGTAGCTGATCTAGGGCCTAAGCTTAGTAATAGTAGTAATACAACTACTAAGCTTAGTAGAGACTTTCACTCTAAGGAAGGGTCTAGGCCCCTAACTACTACCTCTACTACTATAGTAGATTCTAGAAATAGTAAAGGTAGTAGCCGGACTTCTATAATTAATAGTAGTCTAGTCCCTATAGGCTTTAGTAATTCTGATTTTGCAGGGGATAAGGCTACTAGTAAATCCACCTACGGCTATCTATATAAGTTAGCCGGTAGGCCTATTAGCTAGAAAACGAAAAGAGCTACTACTATTGCTCTCTCTACCCTGGAAGCTGAAACTAATGGACTTATAGAGGCTATACGCGAAGTACAGTGGATTATAGGGCTATTTTCTGAACTTTATAGACCTATAGACTACCCTATTACTCTCTATAGAGATAATCAGGGCTCTATAACAGTGGCTAATGACCTAGCGCTACACGCTAGAACTAAGCATACCCTGCTGAAATTCCGGTACGTTAGAGAGCAGGTTAAGGCTAAAATAGTCACTATTATATATCTTAATACTAAGTGTATGCCGGCTGACGGACTTACTAAAGCCCTACCAGTTAGTGGCTTTCAGTCTTTTATCAGGCTCTTAGGCCTATAACCTAAGGGAGCTTTTTACTAAGCTACCCTCTACCCCTATATATATATTCTATACTATATATATAGAAGGCCTGGCTTAGCCTGATTAGCTTATAAGACCAGTCAATAGTACCGGCTACTTTACAGCCCTCTGGAATCACCTAATTCCTCTATATAGCCTTAAAAGGCTTATAAGGTCCTAGCCACTGTAGTACAGTTCTATAGGCGCCCTTATACTGGCATCAGCTCCCTGCGGCGTTAGGGAGGCCTATATTACTCTAGCTACGTCTAGAAGTACTCTAGTATATAGTATAGCTATATTTGGAAAATATAGGCTCCGGCTATTACTAGTAGTATACTTTCCTTTAGAGGGGGATTCTCTATGTGACTACCTGTTATTTCCTTACTAGAACTAGCTGAAAGAACGGAGTAAAAAAAGGGCATAAAATTTAAAACCGTACTAAAAATTGTTTTCTCTATAAGAGGATAAAGGCGTTTATAAGCCCTTTACTCCTTCTATACTCTAGTACGTCTATTAGTCACTAGAGTATAGAATATTTAGATATTATATATTACTATAAGCTTTAAAGCTATAGTACCTATACCTTTATAGGTTATAGGTTTGATTTTAACATTATATATATTCTTACTTCTTTCTATATATAATAGGGGTTTATCCTATATATATATAAGGGCCTAACCCCTTTGTCTAACGGAATAGTTTTGCTCTTACGTTCTTATTTCTTAGGATTCTTCTATTCTTTACCTATATATAGCTTTCTAAGACTTATAAAGGAATAGAAGAATAGAGGGGGTGTTAAACGTATAAAATAAGCTATAGCGCTCTAACGGTTATAGCTTAGGCAAAACGGATTTCAGTTCTCGAACTACTAGATATATAGCTATATTCTAAGGGTGGACCCACTTTTATGGATACCGCTAACTAAGCTATATACTCCACTATATAGCCTAGAAATAGCTTTAAAAGGCTTTTCTATTTTTAGATTTATGCCCTACTTTTGTAGAGACAGCCTCCTTAGGCTGTATAAGCACTAGAAATAGCCTTAAAAGGCTCTTCTACTAGGTTACCTACCTACCCTGTACCTACCCTGTACCGCAGGAGCGAAAACAGAACTTACAGGAAAAGTCGTGCGGCTTACCCTGCAGCTTAGGTAGCCGTAAGTCGATTATTTAAAATCGCCAGCTTATTTGGTTTTTCAGGAAGTGGCCATGCACCTACTAAGGCGCTCCTGCCGTATAGAGGGCAGGAACGGTGCCGGAGGGTATATGTAGGGAAGGAAATTGCAAAGCCTTACCTACTTAGACTAGAAATCAAGTTACTACGTTACCTACAACTATAAGCCTTATAGGCCTATAAGACCTACTGAAAGCCGTGATATATAAGCTTAAAGCCCCTGTAATATAGCGCTATAGCCTATAACTATACCGTTATATAAGGACTTTTATAGAGGGAATACAGTAAAGGGCCCTACTTTACTATATTAGCACATACCTAGGAAGTGCTATTTAGGCCATATCAACGCTGTTGCTGCCCCTACGTACCCTATACGACTACTACTAGTAGGCTATAGTGGTTATAGATCCTTATATAGGATTACCCATTCTAATATAGGTATATCCTATACTAGATACTTACTAAGATCTACTTAGGCCTAGGTCTACTATCGCTACTACTAATCGTTATTTGTAGAGACTTGTTCAGTTTATATAAATACCTGGTAAAGCTTAGGACAATAGTAGAAAAGCGCCTTATAATCGACATAATAGCGCTACGGCAGAGCTACAAAAACCGTAAAATCATAGAAATCAGATAGATTAGTAGCGATGACAACCTAGCTAACGCTATAACCAAGCGTATGCTAAACAAGATGCTTGAAAAGCTTGTTACTACGAATATAGCCAAGATTAGAGTAGAAGGCTGGGTCTAACGACCGGCCAAATAATAGGAAGAGCCTATATAACTCAGGGCTAAGTCGGAGGACCTACTAATATTAGCAGCAGAACAGGGACTCACCCTCCGCACCCCCTTTAGAGCTATAACTAGGGCACTATAAGGGGGACAAGCTAGCAGGGCCTCTACTATCGACCACTTCTGGCTTAGCAGCAGCCTTACCTGCTCCTATACCGGCCTAGATACCCGCTTACGATCAGACCACTACCCCTAAGTCCTAGATATCGACCTAGAGGCTACAGAAACCCTACTACCACCCTCCTAATTCTAGTGAAAAAAGATAGATAAGGAGGAGGTAGTATAGGAGGCCAGCTCTCTAATATATAATATAGAGGGCTACGGATACCTATCTCGCCTTTTTAACCTAGCTAAGCTATAGGAGGCCTTTAGACGACTATTAAGAGAACTCTAATGTATTGCTAAGGCTATAACCTCTAAAAGGGCCCTAGTAACTACTAGAAAGAAGAGAGCCCCCTAGTAGAATAATAATACCTACTAGGCAGTCTAGAAGAGGAAGAGGGCAGAGAGATAACTCTAGCGTTCCCCTAATAACCAAGCCCTCCTTAATGCCTATAAGTCAGCTTAGAAGAAACAAACAAAGACTATAAGAGAAAGTAAAAGGAAAACCTAGAGGGCTTTTCTATAGGAAGCTAGAGAAAAGCTAGAAAGGCTCTAGCAACTAGAAAGATAGGCTAGGCTATAGAGCACTACCGTACTACTACCCTCTAAGCTACTAACCTTTAGGCAAGCTAGTACCTTCTAGGAGAAGGTAGAGGCCCTTTTAATACGTTTCTTCCCCCCCTCCCCCTAAGAGGACAGCCTAGAGGAGCCCCTAATAGGACCTAGGCTACCGGTTAGCTAGACAGTTAAACCAGACAATATAGAGGAAGCCATTAAAACAACAAAACTATAGAAAGCGTTAGGACTAGACAAACTGCCTATAGGCTTCTTAAAAGCCTATAAAGACCCCTTATATAAGGCCCTTACTATACTAGCCTTAAAATCCTTCCTCTATGGCTTCTACCTATAGGAATATAAAGAGGCAATTACTATTATCCTCCCTAAGCCAGGAAAACAACTAGATACCTATAACATACCTAGAGGCTACCGCCCTATAGCCCTGCTAAACTGCATTAGCAAGGTCCTAGAAAAAGTTATAGGGACTAAAATAAGGGATATAGCCGAGGCTTTTAAGCTAATACTAGTAATATAACAGGGCTACTACCGCTATAAGTCTACTAAATCGGCTATACACCTCTTTATAGCCCAAGTCTAGGAGGCCTGGAAATATAAGGCTAGGGCCTCCCTCCTATAGCTAGACCTATTAGGATATTTCGACAGTATCCCTTATACTAGGCTCCTAGCTATACTAGACTAGCTAGGGCTACCTATCTGGCTACTCTTGTTAAACGTACAAAATAAGCTATAGCGCTCTAACGGTTATAGCTTAGGCAAAACGGATTTCAGTTCTCGAACTACTAGATATATAGCTATATTCTGAGGGTGGACCCACTTTTGTGGATACCGCTGACTAAGCTATATACTCCACTATATAGCCTAGAAATAGCTTTAAAAGGCTTTTCTATTTTTAGATTTATGCCCCACTTTTGTAGAGACAGCCTCCTTAGGCTGTATAAGCGCTAGAAATAGCCTTAAAAGGCTCTTCTACTAGGTCACCTACCTACCCTGTACCTACCCTGCACCGCAGGAGCGAAAACAGAACTTACAGGAAAAGTCGTGCGGCTTACCCTGCAGCTTAGGTGGCCGTAAGTCGATTATTTAAAATCGCCAGCTTATTTGGTTTTTCGGGAAGTGGCCATGCACCTACTAAGGCGCTCCTGCCGTGTGGAGGGCAGGAACGGTGCCGGAGGGTATATGTAGGGAAGGAAATTGCGAAGCCTTACCTACTTGGACTAGAAATCAAGTTACTACGTTACCTACAACTATAAGCCTTATAGGCCTATAAGACCCACTGAAAGCCGTGATATATAAGCTTAAAGCCCCTATAATATAGCGCTATAGCCTATAACTATACCGTTATATAAGGACTTTTATAGAGGGAATACAGTAAAGGGCCCTACTTTACTATATTAGCACATACCTAGGAAGTGCTATTTAGGCCATATCAACGCTGTTGCTGCCCCTACGTACCCTATACGACTACTACTAGTAGGCTATAGTGGTTACAGATCCTTATATAGGATTACCCATTCTAAAAGGTTATAAGCCCGGATAGCCTGTGGGATAGTTATCGTTGGAGTCCAATTTCAAAGCGCTACCTCTGCCTATATATATAGGGCTATTTAAGCCTCTTATAGCTGAAAATATAGTACTATATTAGCCTTAAAAAGCTATATATTACATCTTATTGAAGGCTATTTAAGGACTAAAAAGCCTGAAAATCTAGAAGGATAAATCGCTGAGAAATCTAAGTCCTATAGTATTGACGAGCATTTGGGGCTCTTATACGCTTAGGCTAGTATACTTACCTATACTAAAAGACCTTTCTACTTATAGCTGGAAGTAGAAAGGCTAGCGTTTTAGAATTTCTAGCGCTAAAGACCTATATTTCCCTACTATAGAGCCCTTTCTATAGATATATCTATAGGCGGTAGTTAAGTCCCTACGTCGAAGTCTCTAGTCCCTATCTTAGAGCCTAGTTTAGAATTTCTACTAGAAAGCCCTACTAAGTAGTAAGTAGGCAGCGCTATAAACCTACTAAGCGCTAAGACTAGCCTAGAAAATCACTACTATAATTAGTGAGCTAGCTAATTAGCTTTAGTGAACTGGAAGCTAATTAAGTGCTTTAGCTAGCACTATAAAGTAAATAGTAGCCTATTTACAATGGCGGATCAAGCTAAAGGGAAGGGTATAGCCCCTAAAAGGGCTAGTAACCCAGCTGATCCAGGGCAATCTTCTAGGCCTCTACCACCTATACGAACCCTATTAGAAGATGAGGAAGATGGCGAAGACTATAGCGAGGTTATAGAATTCCTAAAACAGAATATAAAATCTTATGACCGAGTTATAGCTAGCCAATCTAGTGATATAAAAACACTACTTTTAAGTCTAAATACCCTAAAAGCCTCTGTCGAGGATAGCGTTAGCGCTATAAAGAATATATCTTCTACTTTAGCTTCTCTAACTAATAGTAGCAATGCTGCTGCTACTGGAAAGACTAGCTATAGTCCTAGATTTGATCCTTTTAGCGGTACTATGGATTTAGATTCTCCTCTACGTCCCCCTAGGAAAGAGCCCTATCTAGGGCCGGCTGTTAATTCAGCTACTAGTAATTTAGACCCCCCTATAGATACAGGGTCTAAGGAAGGCTTTAAGGATACTATTACTAGTAGTATAGTAAAGGAGCTTTCTAAAAAGGCCTATACTATACCGGACGATAGTAAGCTTAGCAGGGAAAGCAATTTTGAACAGTGGATTTAGGCTTTAAGTATAGTGCTAAGAGCGTTAGGGATATCTAATTTTTTAGAAAACCCTGATATATCTAACACTTATAGCGACTCTGATCAAGCTGTTCTTTTAATGCTTCTACGTAATAGCTTATCTAGTGGCCCTAGGGCTGCTATATCGTGGATTTATATACCTTCTAAGGCCTTTAAGCTGCTTGTTAGGCAGTATAGCCGACCTATAGAGTCTAAAAAGGAGGACGTCTATAACGAATTCCACGCCCTTACCTTTAGTACCTATAAAAAAGGCTTATCAGCTTTTAACGCTGAATTTAACGGCTATCTTGCTAAGCTTACTATAGCTAAAATAGATATAGATCCCTCTTTAATACTAAATCAGTATTTTAAGGCTCTAGAATCTAAGTTTCCTAGCTGGGTATCACGCCAAAAGAGCTCTATAAGACAGGCTAGAATGCTAGGCCTTATAGCCTCTAGCCTTAATATAGAATATCTAATGGCTGATATTCTAGAAGAATCTAGGAACCCGGCTATAGAGGCGTATAGAGCAGCTTACGTAGCTAATAGCTCTAATTCAACCCCTAATTCAAATTCTAACCCTAGTAAGAAGGGTAAAAATAAGAAAAAGGGTAAGAAGAAGGCTAGTTATAATATTGAAGGGCAGAATTATAGTGCTAAAAGTGCTGAACAAGCCTCCTTTATGCTAGGGTCCTATAACCTAGCTATAGAAGAAGAAGAAGAGGAATCCGACTCTAGTTCCAATTCTAATTCTTCTAGCGATTCTAATACCCAATTAGCACAGCTATTAGCGTTAAAAGGGTATAAGAAGCGTAAGGACTTTAAAGGAAAAGGCCTAAAAACCTCTTCTAATAACAAGGCAAAATATAAAGATAATAAGCCTAGAAGACGCCCTAGAGACCCCGCTCTTTATAATAGTTGGCTATACAATACGGGATCTACGGACCATATCAGTAATAGTAAAGAGCGGTTTACTACCTTTACGCCTAACACAGGCCAGTTACGCCCTATTAACACTGGAAATAGCCCTATAAGCCCGGCTAGTATAGGCTCTATTATACTAGAAGTATTATCTAGAAAGGCCCCCCCTACCTATACCAAATTAGTATTAGATAACGTTTTATACCTACCTAATATTGATATAAATATTGTTAGCAGGGTTAGGCACTATGATTCAGGAGGTTGCCTTATAAAGGAAACCCTTTACGGGGGTGATAGACGCTGTATAGCTGTACTAGACTTTAAAAAATCAGGATTTTTTCTTAACGTTAAAGGCAGCTCTAAGCCTATATTACATGCAAATTTTGCTTTTCCTTTAGGCCTTACTAGTTATAATACTACTAAAAGTATAGAGCCGCAGCGTAATAAGATAGTAGTAGAAATTCCTTCTAATTCTATTAGAAAGGAAGACTATAGACCTATTATAGAGGATGCTATAGTATCTAAAGCTATAGAGCCTATTAAGCGCTATAAGCTAAGGAATTCTCCGGCTAAGGGTACTACTTTAGAAGGTATAGGACCTTCTTTAAGGGGGAAAAGGCCCCGTAGGCCTATAGAGCCCTTAGCCACTGCCCAGGCCCCCTATCAAAGTCCCTGTAAGACTAGGGAGCCTAAGCCCTTAACTGGCACTAGAGACCTGCCCCGTATGCTAAGAGAGCCAGTTATAGAGGGGAATAAAGTAGTAGAAAAGGCTATATCTAGCCCTACTTTAAAGGAGCCTAATATAGGTCAGCGAGATTACTATAATCTACTTAATTTAGCTAAATTGTGGCACGTTAGGCTAGGCCATATAGGCCTACGTCTTTTGAAAAAGACCTCTAGTATTACTAAAGGGCTGCCTAATTTTGATAAAATAAAGGAAGCTGATTTTCACTGCTCTAGCTATGATCGAGGTAAAGCAGTAAGAAGGGTTAGTAAGGCTCTAATACCTGACCCACCTAGGGTCTTAGACTCAATAGAGGGGGATACTGTTAAAATTAGGCCTAGGCCTTATAATAGAAACCCTATAGTCTTACTTCTAGTTAACTGTAAAAGTAGGTATAGGTAGGTTTTTAACCTACCTAATAAATCAGGCCCTATAGTAGCTAACGCTATTAAGGGCTTTTTTAGGGGCCTAAGGAATGGATTTGGTAGATATCCTACTAAATTCCACTTTGACGGAGGCACTGAAATAACTGATTTATTAACTACTTGGTTAGCTAAAAGGGGTATTAAATTTAGCACTTCTGCCCCCTATATCTACAAGCAGAACGGCTTAGTAGAACGATCAGTTAGAGTTATACTAGACCGTGTAAGGTGTACTATTCTTAGTAGCGCTTTACCCTAGTATCTATAGTGCTTTATACTAGAGGCTGTAGTGGAATTAGTTAATAGTACAGCTATAACTAATAAGGAAACCACTCCTTTCCAGGCGCTATTTAACAAGCTAGAGCCTGGTATTCCACATATACCTAACCTAGAGCGCTATAGGGCTATAGGCGCTAGAGGAGAGGCGATTATACCTCTAGAAAAACGGTCTAAATCGTTAAAATTTACCTCTAAAACGGAAGAGTATAAATTACTAGCGGTATTAGGTTCTAAGACCTACCTAGTATATATACCGTCTAGAAGAGCAGTACTTAAAACCTCTACTGTTAAATTTATAGAGGATAATACAGTACTAAGTCAGCCTACTGATAATACGGCTTTAGAGGGGGAATTAGTAGACCTAGACCTAGATTTAGAGGGGGCTGTCAGCCCGGACCCTTCTAATCTTAATACTAAAAAGCCTATTAGTATAGAAATAGGACCTAGTAAGCTAGAATCCTACGAATCTTCTTCCAATAGTGAATTAGATGAACCCTCACCGGATAAGCCTATAAATCCGGTTATAGTAGAGTCTACTAGGCCTACTATATCTATTAGAAAGCCTGAATTACCACAGGCGTTTCCCTAAACTATAGAGCCTATTTTTGCACCTAAGCCTATAGAAGTTATAGCGCCTAATTAGCCTATAACGAACGAACCTCTTGATAATAGTGATCTTATTTCAGAGGGGGATAAAATGCAGCTCGATTACTATAAGCTTTTAGCTAAGACTAGTAGCTATATACTGTCTTTTGTCTATAAGGCTCGAAAAAGGGTAATATCTAAGGATAGTACGCCTACTACTTATAAGCAAGTCTTAAAACTACCTAGAGATAAGCGTAGTAAGTGGTTAGAGGCTATTACTAAGGAATTTATCCAGTTATTAGAGCTAGGGGTTTTTAAATTCCTACCTAGGAGTCTATTACCTTCTAACTATAAGCTTATTACCTGTCGAAACGTTCTTAAGGTTAAAAAGGACGCTAAAAACAGGCCTATTAAGTATAAATCTCGGTTAGTAGCTAGGGGCTTTATGCAGGTAGAAGGCCTAGATTATACTATAACCTACGCCTCTACTAGTATACCACCTACTTGGCGTATACTTCTAGCTATAGGTGCTGTTCTAGACTGGGAAATAGAACAAGCTGACTTTATAGGGGTATTTCTTAATAGCGCTCTTAGAGAAGAAATATATATGGAAATCCCTAAAGGACTATTAGACTTAGCGGCTTCTAATAAGGCTATTTATAAGCTTTTACTAAAATACGGCTATAATCCTTCTACTCCTAATATTATTAAACTATCTAAAGCGTTATATAGTCTAAAACAAAGCCCTAGAGAGTGGCAAGATAAGCTTAAAATCTTACTTAAGAGCCTAGGCTATCTCCCTCTTATTTCAGATCCAGGGGTCTTCTATAATGCTAAAACCTGCCACTTTATCGTTACCTATATAGATGACTGTCTATTTATAGGGCCTAATATAGGCTATATAACTAATTTAAAGAAACGGCTTAATAAGGTCTACGCTATAAAAGACTTAGGGCCTGCCGCCTATTTCCTAGGCGTGCAAATTATAAGGGATAGACCTAATAGGCGCCTGTAGCTTAACCAGTCATAGTATGTAGAAGAGGCGGTTAGCCGCTTTAACTTAGCCGATTCTAAGCCTATATCTATTCCCTTATAGCCGGGGCTAGTAAGTCAACTTCAACTAGAGGAAGATATTGCTAGCCACCTCTATAATTCTACGGAAATTAAGCTCTATCAAAGCCTAGTAGGAACAGCTATATATATAATGCTCCTTACTAGGGTAGATATTAGCTTTACCGTACAGTGGCTCTCTAGGTCTTTAAATAGACCTACAAAATCACACTTAAACGCTGCTAAAAATCTTTTTAAGTATCTTAATAGTACTAAAGACTATAGCATCTGTTTTAGCTATAACAGAAATACAGTAGCTGATCTAGGGCCTAAGCTTAGTAATAGTAGTAATACAACTACTAAGCTTAGTAGAGACTTTTACTCTAAGGAAGGGCCTAGGCCCTTAACTACTACCTCTACTACTATAGTAGATTCTAGAAATAGTAAAGGTAGTAGCCGGACTTCTATAATTAATAGTAGTCTAGTCCCTATAGGCTTTAGTGATTCTGATTTTGCAGGGGATAAGGCTACTAGTAAATCCACCTACGGCTATCTATATAAGTTAGCCGGTAGGCCTATTAGCTGGAAAACGAAAAGAGCTACTACTATTGCTCTCTCTACCCTAGAAGCTGAAACTGATGGACTTACAGAGGCTATACGCGAAGTACAGTGGATTATAGGGCTATTTTCTGAACTTTATAGACCTATAGACTACCCTATTACTCTCTATAGAGATAATCAGGGCTCTATAACGGTAGCTAATGACCCAGCGCTATACGCTAGAACTAAGCATACCCTGCTGAAATTCCAGTACGTTAGAGAGCAGGTTAAGGCTAAAATAGTTACTATTATATATCTTAATACTAAGTGTATGCCGGCTGACGGACTTACTAAAGCCCTACCAGTTAGTGGCTTTCAGTCTTTTATTAGGCTTTTAGGCCTATAACCTAAGGGAGCTTTTTACTAAGCTACCCTCTACCCCTATATATATATATTCTATACTATATATATAGAAGGCCTGGCTTAGCCTGATTAGCTTATAAGACTAGTCAATAGTACCGGCTACTTTACAGCCCTCTAGAATCACCTAATTCCTCTATATAGCCTTAAAAGGCTTATAAGGTCCTAGCTACTGTAGTACAGTTCTATAGGCGCCCTTATGCTGGCATCAGCTCCCTGCGGCGTTAGGGAGGCCTATATTACTCTAGCTACGTCTAGAAGTACTCTAGTATATAGTATAGCTGTATTTGGAAAATATAGGCTCCGGCTATTACTAGTAGTATGCTTTCCTTTAGAGGGGGATTCTCTATATGACTACCTGTTATTTCCTTACTAGAACTGGCTAAAAGAACGGAGTAAAAAAGGGCATAAAATTTAAAACCGTGCTAAAAATTGTTTTCTCTATAAGAGGATAAAGGCGTTTATAAGCCCTTTACTCCTTCTATACTCTAGTATGTCTATTAGTCGCTAGGGTATAGAATATTTAGATATTATATATTACTATAAGCTTTAAAGCTATAGTACCTATACCTTTATAGGTTATAGGTTTAATTTCAACATTATATATATTCTTACTTCTTTCTATATATAATAGGGGTTTATCCTATATATATATAAGGGCCTAACCCCTTTGTCTAACGGAATAGTTTTGCTCTTACGTTCTTATTTCTTAGGATTCTTCTATTCTTTACCTATATATAGCTTTCTAAGGCTTATAAAGGAATAGAAGAATAGAGGGGGTGTTAAACGTACAAAATAAGCTATAGCGCTCTAACGGTTATAGCTTAGGCAAAACGGATTTCAGTTCTCAAACTACTAGATATATAGCTATATTCTGAGGGTGGACCCACTTTTGTAGATACCGCTGACTAAGCTATATACTCCACTATATAGCCTAGAAATAGCTTTAAAAGGCTTTTCTATTTTTAGATTTATACCCCACTTTTGTAGAGACAGCCTCCTTAGGCTGTATAAGCGCTAGAAATAGCCTTAAAAGGCTCTTCTACTAGGTTACCTACCTACCCTGTACCTACCCTGCACCGCAGGAGCGAAAACAGAACTTACAGGAAAAGTCGTGCGGCTTACCCTGCAGCTTAGGTAGCCGTAAGTCGATTATTTAAAATCGCCAGCTTATTTGGTTTTTCGGGAAGTGGCCATGCACCTACTAAGGCGCTCCTGCCGTGTGGAGGGCAGGAACGGTGCCGGAGGGTATATATAGGGAAGGAAATTACGAAGCCTTACCTACTTGGACTAGAAATCAAGTTACTACGTTACCTACAACTATAAGCCTTATAGGCCTATAAGACCCACTGAAAGCCGTGATATATAAGCTTAAAGCCCCTATAATATAGCGCTATAGCCTATAACTATACCGTTATATAAGGACTTTTATAGAGGGAATACAGTAAAGGGCCCTACTTTACTATATTAGCACATACCTAGGAAGTGCTATTTAGGCCATATCAACGCTGTTGCTGCCCCTACGTACCCTATACGACTACTACTAGTAGGCTATAGTGGTTACAGATCCTTATATAGGATTACCCATTCTAAAAACTCTTCTGGCTAAAAGAGTTCCTCTCCTCTAGGACTACCAGCCTCCTATTCGATGGTCAAAGAAGCTAATAAATACTAGTATCTATAGGAGTACCCTAGGGCTTGCTACTCTTACCAATCCTCTTAGTCCTCTACCTCTGCCCTTTATATAAAAGACTAGAAAGAAAATACCCTACTATCTCTACTATAGGCTATATAGATGATACTAACCTACTAGCCTTTAGTAGAGAGGCTAGGATAACAGTTAGGTAGCTAGAAGAGGCCTAGAGAGAGTGCCTAGACTAGGTAGCAATCGCTAGAGTCACCTTCTTATTAGTAAAGAGCGAGCTTATACACTTCCCCCCTAGAAGGAAGCCCTAGAACAACCCTATCTACCTAGGACTAGAAGACTCCCCTCTTCTATAACCAGCTAAAGAGGCCCGATTTTTAGAAGTCTAGCTAGACCCTAAGCTTACCTAGAAGGCCCATACTAGTACCCTACGGCAGAAGCTAAAAACACAGTCTCTAGCTATAACTAGGTTAGCTGGAAAGACCTAGGGACCTAGAATCGAAAAGACCAGGCTACTATATACGGCAGTAATAAGGCCAGTCCTAGCCTATGTAGCCTCGGCCTGGCATACCCCTATACCTACTATACTAAATAGGCTATAAGGTATAACTAGAGGCCTACTAATAGCCGAAAACGAAGCCCTAAGGAAGGTTATAGGGGCCTATAAGAGAACGCTAGTCTAAAGCCTCTACTATAAGGCTAACGTCCCCCCTCTAGACCTCTACCTTAATACCCTCTCCTTCTCTAGCTAGGCTAGATTAAATAGAGCTATAGGGGAGGAGATAGCTAAACGGAAGGACGCCCTACGCCATACCCTTAGGAACAGGACCCCTAGGACTAGCCTCCCCTTAGAAGGGCGAACAAAATAAGAAAGAAAGAAGGAAGCTATAGTATAGTAGCACTACTAACAACTAGGGAAGGCCATTAACAAGGAACCCCTTTATACTGCCTAGAAAGACCGCTATCTATAGGAGGCTAGAGCCTCTAGCTATAACCCCTATATAGAGAGCCTCTTAGAGAAATCAGCCAAGGCTATCTTCTAGGAGGAAAACCTAGCTAAGGCCTTTAAAGAGGCCTTCTAGAAACGCCACTACGGCCTCTCTAAGGCCGAAAGCTCGCTGCTAATATAGGCCTGTATAGGGAAGATAGGCCTAAGGGGCTTCCTATATACCTGCAAGGTACCTAGGATAGACAGCCCCCTCTGCTGCTACTACCTAGCTATAGAAGACGTTCGACATATATTCGACGGTTGCCTAGCCTACCCTTTAGCCTCCTTTAAGGAGAGGGAGAGAGGGGATATAAACAGCCTCCTTTATAGACTTGAAAAAGGGGGTAGCAGCGCTATATGCCCCCTAGTCCGCCATATTGCTACTAGACTGCTAGAATATACCGTTACTTAGGGGCTAGGAGCGGTCTAGCCTATACCCCTTTAGGCAGTATGTTTTCATACTTCTAAAGGGGCAGTATCTACCTTGGTGAAGATTAGCCCACCCCCTACCACACCCCTATTTCCTATGTATGGTTATAGGTTTTTCACCCGTTATACGGTTTTCCTATAGCACTAGCCTAGCCTACCTAGATATCCCCTACGGGGATCAGATAGCGTAATAGAATCTATCTATATAACTTAGGGCAAGATCGCTAGTATAAAAGACAAAGACTACTAGGACAATTCATTTATAGTATAATAAGGAATAAAGGGCAAAGCGTAAAACAATCTTAATTTATACTTTTATAGCTAGTGCGACATATGCGCCAGCGCCCCCTACCCCCTAATTATAATAACAAAACATCGATAGCCTTATTTATAGCAGCTATTACCACGAGCTTTTTCTATATAGGCGTTATACCTACTGCAGGTGCCCTATGCTCGATAAAAGTACGTGTCTTGTCTACTAAGACTAAGGCGTACTTAGCACTGTTATACTATATTTTCCAATCCTATAACTAATAAGTATTTCGATTAAACAATAGATACTACTAAAGATCGTAACTTACTTTAGCCTTAGTAGCCAGGTGAGAGCAGAGCTCTAAGAAGCAGTCTAAGAACAGATAGACTAACTTAGGGCTATAATATACGTTAGGAATAATAATATAATAGAAATAATGCGCGAATGGAACTTATATTGGCATATATAAGTGCCTAGATAAGCACCGCTAGTACCGGAGGCCGCAGCCCGACATACGGTTATAGTACGCCGTATATAGCGCAAAATTGCCGGACTTGTTAAACAAGTCCTTAACACCTGCCAAAAGCAAGCGTAGGTAGCTAAGGTAAATAATAGCATATATAGTACTACATAGGCTACGAACTTCATATATATTAGCAATATTAATAATAAGGATAATAAAAGTAAGACACTTACCCTCTGGTTTATATATATAAGTGTATAACAACCTTTTATAAGGCTTAGTACGATCTGATATACTATATATATAGCGGCTAAAGCGGACAATAGAGTTATCCGAGCTTTTACTGGATAACGAACTTGCCGTTGCTACTACTGGTATTGCTACTAGTAGCGCGGGCATATACGCAGCGGCGCGTAGTACTATACGCCGCGCATGCGCAGCTACTACTACCGCCTTCTTTATAGCCGGCAATATAGGTAGAGAGTGCTTAACAGGCATAGAGATATATGTCTTATATATAGCGACCTCTACCCTATATATTGCCGCCTCCTCTGCCTCCTCCTTATACTAATATATAGCAGCCTATATAAGTAGGACGTATATACGTACGATTAGCCCCTTGGAATTAAGGGGCGTAGAGTTGGCGTTAGTACGGCTACCTATAGACTTAGGCTGCGTAACAAGCGCAGCTGTATCTATAGTATTAGGATTATTGCCGTTGTTATTATTATCGTCGCTGTTATTGCTACCTACTATGCTCTCCTAGTTACCGTTATTAGTAATAGCGTGCTTAGACGCATCTAGGAATGCATTATCATTGCCCTTCTAGGTAAGATACTCGTTAGAAGCGTTAGTTATAAGCGTATTAAGGGTATTACCGCCCTTATCCTTAGTATATATGTAGGTATTGCCGCCTATGCTCCTATAGGAGCACCTACTCCACTTATTATTAAAATCCAATACTATAAACAATAAGATTAGTATGCTTAATTATTAGTATATAACGATAAGCAACTTACTTATTACTACTAGTACTACTAATGCTACTACTACTATTGCTATTACTATTACTACTACTACTATTATTATTATTACTGCTGCTACTACTAGTATAGATCGTAGGAAGGAAGAGAATAGGTGGTATATAGTAGGAGAACCCGCCTATTTATAGGTTTAGGGCAAGAGCGTTCGGAGTTCGTAATTAGCTAGCCTAAAGCTCTGATTTTTTCTATTATAATTCCTATTTAGGACTATAAGCTTTTACAACAATAGTTGCCAGCGTAACGCACTTACTATTACGCCGTTTAGGGGTATATCTAGAAGGCGCTAAAGTTATACCTTCTATACTAGGGATCAACAACTAGAATCTAATATTCTGATTAACAAACGAGAAGTTAAGTGATTAGCATTTCCTATTCTAGTAATAAGAAGAGCAAAGTGATCTGGGATTTCCTATTTCGGATTAATAAAGCACTAGCGTAGTAATAAAAGAAGAGTTGCTAGTATTAATTATAGTAAGGGGGATTAGGTACTAATCCCTATAACTATATAGCGTATAAGCACCTTACTCTAGGAAATAAGGCGTATACTACGCTACTTGTATAACAGCTATAAGTGGCGTACCCACGTACTACATAATAGTTACTAACGAGCGCTCTGCTTAATATAGGTATTTAAGGGGTGTATAACCACCCCCTAGATAGAGGGAGAGACGATAATCCAGAACTAGAACTTAAACTAGTATTTCCTTGCTACTTGCTTTGCTCTTATCCTTTTTAATCATTACGATCTCTAGAAACCTACTAACACTGGTTAGTAGAGGCGCGGGTATGCGCTGAAAACTAAGAGCGTTAGTACTAGCCCGTCCGGGCTAGCGGTATTGTTAACCGCGCTTAGTGCCGCTTGCAGGCATGCCTCTTTCGAGTAAGATCTAGCGGTCTTGGATTTGATAATATTATAGGCCCGTCTTAGTAGCCTATAATACTGCTTGATCTTACTAACTAACTAGTATGCCTTAACTAGTACTGAATAACAGGTTATGCCTATAAGCTTGGCCTCTACCTGGAACTTATACGCTTTAAAATTTGTACCCTTGTTATAGTGCAAAACATTAGATAGTCTAAGGTATATATCGATCTAACATTCCTTTAGCTACTCCTACGTCTCTTTAGCTAAGAGATTGTTTAGAAAGTAGGCTGCTTAGAATAAAGTCGTAGTATTAACTATATATAGTACCTTAGAATTGTCAATGTCTAAGACGTCTATAACAATCTTGAAATTAAAGTAAATATCGTCTTATAATACGAATCTAAACCGTTATAGCATTATGCCTTTAATCTAGCAGAAATGGTAGAACTTGTTAATCATCTCAATAACACTGTATTCTACTTAGTAGTCTACTTATTATAGTAGTTTATATAATCTATCGACTATAGGGTATCTATAGTATTAATAAATATATCTTAGTTCGGCCTTTATAAGCTATAGGGGCGTAGGACGCTCGTTATCTGCTATAAATGCTATACTTAGCAGCTTAATCCCTTTTACAGGGATCTATAGATATCCCTATTTCTATTAAACATATATATACTTCTCTAACTTAGATATAAGCTTATTCATTATATTATTAAGGTAGATACTAAGCTTGTCTATATCCTTTAGATATATAAGAAAAGAGATTAGTGTCTTTAATATATAGAAAGTTATATAACTAATGTTAAGCTCTACTTTAACTGTTCTAAATGATTGTTTTAAATCCCTAGACCTGAAAAGTATATACGCTTTTCCTATATGTATTTTATCAATCTTAAGTAATCTAATTATCTTTTTAACGTAAGGAATTATTAAAGTCTAGTAGTTGAAACGTTAGTAGCCCTAGTATTAGGTATAATCCTTTGGAATTTAGTCTTAGTATACCTATTAAGTATAAATTAAATAGCTTTAATTTTTTTAGTATCTTTTTTACTATCTTTATATAGCTGTTTACTTTTGGTAATTAGATAGAAGAAAGCTTAGTTTATAAAGTAAGTTACTGCTATTTATTCTTCTTTAAAACTAATTACTAGTACTTTATTTTTACCTTAAGTTTGATCGGTCTTATAGTTGTCTACCTATACTTTAAGCTTAGTATCTTCTTCCCTTATATTGTATTTATCGTCTAAACCCTTATAGTTAAGGAGGAATGTTATATATCATCTATAATCTTTGTCAATGCCTTTTTGCTTAAGCTATTTACTCTTAGCTATTACTTATTCCTCTTAGCTATATATAAAGAAACAGTAATCTAGCTTACTATAAATCTAATAACCTACTTTAGTATAGTTTTTATTACAGTCTCCTTGCTAGAGCTCGTTTTGCTTTCTATACGTAGTAGTACCTCTAGATTATTATATATATATTACCTAGTTTCTCTTAAAGATTAAATCTATAATTAGGTTACCCTAATAGTTTCTTATAGGCCTGGCCTTCGTTATAGTAAACCTAAAGTCTATTAAGAATTAGCAATATATATAATCTATATCTTTAACGTTAAGTATTTAGCAGAGTATAGCTACTAGCTTTTTAAAGCTTATTAGTAGTTTATATAGGGCGATCTTTAGCTTAGATACTCCTTAGTAGGCTTAGATTATATTTGTAATTAGGAACTTCTTATAGTTATAGAGCAGACTAAGCCTATATTAGCTTTATTAGAGTCTATTAAGTAAGATCTAGAGAATTTCCTTTATAGACTTATTGCTATTCTTACTTTTAAGGTATATAGACTAGAAAGTAATAGTGTTCTAGATATATAAATAGTTATTCTACTTTGTACTTATCTTAAAGTATCCCTTTAAGATACTATATAGTTAGATAAAAGAGATACTAAAAGGGATATAGTATAGGTAATATTCTTTAGCTTATCCTAAAAGAGCGTTTGGAAAAACAGTACTTAGTAGGCTATAATCGATCTAGAAAGTCTAGTAGTAGTATAGGAAGAAACGAACTTTATTATTAAGGATATCGTTGTTAGACCTAGAATAGCTGTCTTTTAAGTCCTAAGACTTAATAAAATTGGTTAGGGTCTTTCGATCAATACTTATCTTATTTATCTAGCCTATTTCGATTAGTAGGATGGCTATATACTTAGTACGTCTATATATGATATATTTATACTAGGTATACCGCTCTTTGTTGTCTGTTTAAGGTTAGGCGTGTCTTGGCCTATAGTTAGTATTAATACTAGGGGTTCATACAGGTTATACAGGGTTCTATCGTCCTTCTTAATTAGTTCTTTAGTTATAGCCTTAGTAGTTACCTTAGCTATAACCTTAGCTATAACCTTGACTATAACCTTAGCCGGTACTTTAGGTGGTTAGGGGGAATCTATGGCCTTTGCTAGTGCCCTTGTTGGCCGGCAGGAATCCTGCTCTTATTGCGCTTCTAAGTCTATAATCGGAAATGTTATCTATAGGTCTGGATTTGGCGGGTAAAGGGTATTTCTAAACTAGCTATAGTTACTAGCGTTAAGCGTTCTACTTTAGGCCGCTATCTAGCATATACATAGGCCTTAACTGCTTACTAGTTAATTGTTGTTTATAATTAAGCTACTTATTAGTCTATATTACTAGGTAGCGTTTATAGCTATATTACTAAGTTGTATATCCCCCTATAGTACCTTCTATAGCTAGGTACTAGTTTCGAATTCTTAGGTTGTTATTAATACAATCTCTTTCCCCTTTTCTATTTAAGCGGGAAGAGATGCTATTCTATACTGTCTATACTTAGCCTAGATCGCCGTTCTACAGATTTAGAGGAGTATATTAGGCCCTAGATTGTTAGACAGGTTATTAGTAAGCACTTTAAGTCCCTTAGAGAGCTTCTACCCTTTTAAGCTATCTACTAAGACGTGGCTGTTATTAAGCGTTTAGTATAGTTATAAGTGTAGTTTATTGTTCAACTTGTTAAAGTAGTTAGCTGTCTAGTCCTTAAAATCCAAGCGGAATTTGTAGTATAGATCTTTGGATTATCGCCTTTCATAAATGCTAAGATAGGAGAGCGTATATAAGTTAAATACTTTATTGCTATTATACTCTAGATTAATTACTCTGGCGATCTATAGTAGGTTTAAGCGTTAAATTTGTTAATGCTTATAATAGGTAGCGAAATAGGGAATTCTTGTTTAAAATGCTCTTTAAGATCTTAGGCTATACTTGACGAAATACTTAGTATATAATAGAGGTTTATCTTAGTATTATCCTTTTCTAAGGTTCTATAAGTAGGTAGATCTTAGGAAGCTATAGTAGGTTAATTATAGGAAAGTTAGTTAGTAATATAGTATTAGTAGCGTTCTCTTAAGCAACGCTTCCTTAGTCTAAAAGCTTAGGTCAAGCTTCCTTAGCTTAGGAGGGTAGGTTTATAATATTGGTTTTCTTATAAGTAATATTGCTAAGTTAATAGAGTAGTTGTCTAGTTGCCTAATCGACAGCCCTTAGTAAGTAAACTGTAATCTATTTAGTTAAGGTTGTTAAGCACTTGACTAACTATCTTACTACTCTGCGTTACCCCTATATCGCAATATAGAAACAATATTAATCAGTATTAGTAGGTTTCTAGAGATTATAATAATTCAAAAGGATAAGAGTAAAGCAAGTAATAAGGAAATACTAGTTTAAGTTCTAGTTCTGGATTATCGTCTCTCCCTCTATCTAGGGGGTAGTTATACACCCCTTAAATACCTATATTAAGCAGAGCGCTCGTTAGTGACCATTATATAGTACATAGGTACGCCACTTATAGCTGTCGTACAAGTAGCGTAGTATACGCCCCATTTCCCAGAGCGAGGTGCTTATACGCTGCGCGGTCACGGGGATCAGCACCTCATCCCCCTTACCGCAATTAACACTTATCCTTATTTATATCTAGCTTTTCTAGTTTAGTTAGGCTAATAGTACTAACATCTTCTATAAGATACTAAGGGTCTAGCAAGAAGAAAATATCAGTAATATACATAATTATAGAGGCCTTAGAAGAGAGGCTATAAGCTAGTACAACTAGCTTATCTACTTTAGGGTAAATTCGTTAATAAGGTTCACTACTAAGACGCTATAAGATATAGAGGACCTAGACTAAGGTATCTAGGAAGAACGCTTTATTATTAATAAGCTTTACTAGAATCTAGGACTTCCAGGTAATATAGGTTATTTACTGCTTAATTAAGTTTATAGAGGTTCTGTTAAAGGTTAAAGGGTTAACGCTAAGGGGTTAAGATAGAGTTCGATAACTTATTAAGATAGAAACTAAAGGAGCCTAGGAAAATATAGTAGGAAGAGGGGTAGAGGATATTATAGAAGAAGTTGTTATAGAGTTGGTAAAGGTACTCAAAATCTTGGAATTTACAGTTTATAGGAATTAAAGTAGTTAATTATTATTAGATAGAACGTAGTTAGCTAGGTTAGTAGCAGGTATACCTAGAGAGCCTAGTACTCCTAAGCCTTATACTTTAAGCTAGTCTTCTGCTAATTAGTTATTAGGAGATACTATTAAATTAGTTATTAGGAGATACTATTATAGGATCGGTAGTAACTTATAGTTAAAGTGTATATAGAGAAGGGAAGATTCGTCAAATTGCTTGTTAGAATAGATTTTAATAAGGGATTTTCTTTGCTTACTAAATCTTACTTTATAGGCAAGAAAATAACAGTATAACAAACTGTCAAGGCTAGAGCAAAGATAGGTTATAGAAGGATATTATTGTATATAGATAGATTCTATTACGCTATCTGATCCCCGTAGGGGATATCTAGGTAGGCTAAACTAGTGCTATAGGAAAACCGTATAACGGGTGAAAAACCTATAACCGTGCTTAGGGAACAAGGGGGGGGTATGATAGGGGGTAGGCCAATCTTCACCAGAGTAGATACCGCCTCTTTAGGAGTGTGAAAACATACTGCCTAAAAGGGTATAGGCTAGACCGCTCCTAGCCTCTGAGCAACCGAGTATTCTAGCAGTCTAGTAGCAATATGGCGAACTAGGGGGCATACAGCGCCGCCGCCCCCTTTTTCAAGTCTATAGAGAAAGCTATATATATCCCCTCTTTCCCTCTCCTTAAAGGAGGCTAAAGGGTAGGCCGGGCAACCGTCGAATATATGTCGGATATCCTCTATAGCTAGGTAGTAGCAGTAGAGGGGGTTATTAACCCTAGGCACCTTATAGGTATATAGGAATCCCCTTAGGCCTATCTTCCCTATATAGGCCTATATTAGTAGCGAGCTTTCGGCCTTGGAGAGGTTATAGTGGCGTCTTTAGAAGGCCTCCTTAAAGGCTTTAGCTAGGTTTTCCCCTTGAAAGGTAGCCTTGGCTGATTTCTCTAAGAGGCTTTCCGTATAGGGGTCGTAACCAGAGGCCCTAGCCTCCTATAGATAGTAATCCTTTTAGGCAGTATAAAGAGGTTCCTTGTTAATAGCCCTCCTTAGTTGTTGGTAGTGCTACTAGGCTATTACTTCCCTTTTTCTTTCTTACTTTGTACGCCTACCTAGGGGGAGGCTAGTCCTAGGGGTCCTGTTTCCAAGGGTAAGGCATAGAGCTTCCTTCTGCTTAGCCACCTCTTCCCCTATAGCCCTATTTATTCTAGCCTGGCTAGAGAAGGAGAGGGCGTTAAGGTAAGGGTCAAGGAGGAGGACGTTAGCCTTATAGTAGAGGCTTTGGATCGGTATTCTCTTATAGGCCCCTATAACCCTCCTTAGGGCCTTATTTTCAGCTGCTAGTAGGCCTCTGGTTATACCTTATAGCCTATTTAGTGTTATAGGTATAGGGGTATACTATGCCGAGGCTGCGTAGGCTAGGACCGGCCTTATTACTATTATATATAGGAGCCTAGTCTTTTCGATTCCAGGTCCCTAGGTCTTTCTAGCTAGCCTAGTAATAGCAAGGGACTGTGTTTTTAGCTTCTGCCGTAGGGTATTAGCATAGGCCTTCCAGGTAAGCTTAAGGTCTAGCTAAACCCCTAGAAAACGGGCCTCTATAGTTGGTTATAGGGGGGGGGAGTCCCCTGTTAGTCCTAGGTTAATAGGGTTAGTCTAAGGCCTTCTTCTAGGGGGAAAGTATATAAGCTTGCTCTTTACTGCTAAGAAGGTAACCCCGGCGGTTATTGCCTAGTCTAGACACTCTCTCTAGGCTTCTTTTAGCTGCCTAACCGTTATTGTAGCTTCTCTACCAAAGGTAAGTAGGTTGGTATTGTCTGTATAGCCTATAGTAGAGATAACAGGGTATTTTCTCTCTAGTCTTTCATATAGGGGGTATAGGTATAGGACTAAGAGGATTAGTAAAAGTGGTAAGCCTTAGGGTACTCCTGTTAGTACCGGGATTTACTGGCTTTTTTAGCCGTTAAATAAGAGGCTAGTAGTCCTAGAGGAGAGGAATTCCTTTAGCCAGGATAGTAGCCAGGTAGGTAGCCCTAGCTGGTCTAGTATAGCTAGGAGTCTGTTATAAGGGATACTATCGAAATACCCTAATAGGTCTAGCTATAGGAGGGAGGCCCTAGCTTTATATTTCTATACCTCCTAGACCTAAGCTATAAGGAGGTATATAGCCAATTTAGTAGACTTATAGCGGCAGTAGCCCTATTGTATTACTAGAATTAGCTTAAAAGCTTTAGCTACGTCCCTTATCTTAGTCCCTATAACTTTTTCTAGGACCTTACTAATGCAGTTAAATAGGGCTATAGGTTGGTAGCCTCTAAGGGTGTTATAGGTATCTAGCTGTTTTCCTAGTTTAGAGAGGATAATAGTAACCACTTCCTTATATTCCTATAGATAGAAGCTATAAAGGAAGGATTTCAAGGCTAGTATAGCGAGGGCCTTATATAAAGGGTTACTACAGGCCTTTAAAAAGCCTATAGGAAGTCCGTTAGGTCCTAGTACTTTCTAGGGTTTTATTGTTTTAATAGCCTCTTTTATATCGTCCGGCCTAACTATCTAGCTAACTAGTAGCCTAGGGCCTATCAGGGATTCCTCCGGGCTATCCTCCTAGGGGGAGGGGGGGAAGAAGTATGCTAAAAGGGCCTTTACCTTCTCCTAGAAGGTACTGGCTTATCCAAGGGTTAGTAGCTTAGGAGGGGGTAGGGCGGTAGTACTTTATAGCCTAGCCTATCTTTCTAGTTGCTAGAGCTTCTCTGGCTTTTCTCTAGCCTCTTATAGAAAGGCCCTTAGGTCTTCCTCTTACTTTCTTTTATAGCTTTTATTTGCTCTCTCTAGGCTGACTTATAGGCGGTAAAGAGGGCCTGGTTGCTAAGGGAGCGTTAGAGCTGTCTTTCTGCCCTTTTTCTCTCCTAGACTACCTAGTAGATTTCGTTGTTCTACTAAATGGTATTCCTCCTTCTAGTAGTTACTAGGGCTTCTTTAAGGGTTATAGCCCTAGCAATATACTAGAGTTCCTCTTATAGTCGCCTATAGGCCTCTTAGAGCTCGGCTAGGTTAGAGAGGCGTAATAGATATCTATAGCCCCCTATATTGTATATTAGGAGGCTAGCCTCTCTTGCTACCTCCTCCTTATCTATCTTCTTTTATTGGAATCAGGGGGGTAGCGGTAGGGTTTCTGTATTTTCTAGGTTGATATCTAGTACCTAAAGGTAGTAGTCTAAGCATAAGCGTATATCTAAGCTAGTATAGGAGCAGGTAAGGCTACTACTAAGCTAGAAGTGGTTGATAGTAGAGGTCCTGCCTGCTTAGCTCCCTTATAGCGCCCTAGTTATAGCGCTATAGAGGGTATAAAGGGTAAGTCCCTGCTCTGCTATTAATAGTAGTAGGTCTTCTAACCTAGGGCTAAAGCGGTTATATTAGTCCTATAGAGGGTAGTAAAGGTTAAAGTCCCTAGCTAGAAGGTAAAGGCCTAGATAGGCATTAATCTTCCCCTTTATTTCTTCTATAAAGGGGGTTAGGCCAGTCTAGGGTTAGGGGTTGTTATATAGGGACTAGACTATAAAGGGGCCGTTCTTAGTCTATATAGTAGCCCTAGCCTAGTCTAAGCTAGAGCTGTAAGTCCATATTACTAGTAGGAGTAATTTATAGATATAAAGTAAGGCTTGTCCGTTAGAGGTAAAAACAAGGTAGTAGGGGGCTGATCTAAGGCAGTAGGTAGAGTGCTATACCTGCCTATTAATCCAGGGCTCTTATATAGCAAGTATTTCTTCTTTTACTATAGAAAGTAGTACTTCCTATACCTCTTTCAAGCCCTATACATTCTAGAGACGTACCTTTATATCTCTATCTTCTCTAGCTATATAGTAGGCAGTAGTTGTTATATAGTAGTAGCACTAGTTAGTCCAGTATCTAGGTCTAGTCTAGGTCTAGCATCTAGGGGTCTAGGGGCTCCTATAGGCTCCAAGGTTCTAGTAGGTCTTATAGCCCCTTTAGGGCTTATAGCCGGTATAGAGGAAGGGGGGGTTTGGCCGCTTAGGTAGCTAAAGCAGGCAGTAATTGTACTCTAGTTAGGGGTCAACCCTCTTAATACTATTGGTCGGCCCCTCTATCTCTTCCCTAAGACTATAGTATAGCCTTCCTCCCCCTCCTCTTATAATAAGGCCTGCTAGGGGGGGTGTTATTACTGTTATTGCTGTTGCTACTATTACTATTAGTGCTAGTATAAGGGCGGTTAGTCAACGTTAAAGGCCTTAGGCCTAGAACGTAGATATCCCTTAGCCTATGCCCATGCCTCTTTTAGGCAGGGGCAGGCCTCTAAGCAGGCGTAGTAAGCTTAGCGGCAGTTATAGCAGTAGGGTGCCCTAGAGCAGGTAGGGGCTTCTAGCGTAGTATGGCTATTGGCACTACAGTTATAGCAGATCTCTTCCTTACTCCGGCATACCTTAGCCCTATAGCCCTATTTCTAGTACTATAGGTATTAGATAGGCTTAGCTTTATCGATCTACGGCTCTGCTTCTAGGGCTTAGCAGCTCTAGAAGACCCCCTTCTTATAGGCTTTTTAGGCTGCCTCTAGAGAGGTAAAGGCTATTAGTACCTTAACCCTAGTCCGTTCTAGCCCTTAAGGGTGCTAGACTTTTGCCCTAACCGCTATAGGGTATTGCTTTTTAGCTTCTTCTAGTAGGCCTTTCTCTATAACCTAGTTATAGACTATAAGGCCCTTAACCGCTACTGCCTAGGTTATAGTATATAGGGAGGCCTTCTCTCTAAAGGCCCTTATAATCTAGGTAGTATTGTTCTCTAGGCTCTTCTTTATCTCTATATTCTCTATAACTAGTAGGAGGTTACTGCTAAAGAGTGTCTAAACCCTCTAAATAGCTAGGCTAGAAGCCTATTAGATAGCTTATACTACCTCTAGGGCAGATTTAGCAAGTACCTATTACTAGGCTAAGCCTAGTTAGATAAGTACCTAGCGCTCTAAGCTAGGCCTAATTGCCTTGCTAGCTATTAGCTTACTAGCTATACTAGCCTAGGTAGGGGCTATAGGCTAGAAGTAGCTAGGCTATTACTATTATTGCTACTATTGTTACTAGTAGTAGCTAGGCTACTAAGGGTATTACTAATACTATAGCTTAGGCGTTCCTAGGGCAGTAGGGCGGTTTTAAGGTACTAGAGCTGTTGCTATAGCTAGGGCTTCTTTAGGCAGGTCCTAGAGCAGGGCTGTAAGGGCAATTTGCCTGGCTTTAGTAGTCGCTTCTACTATACTATAGAAGTTAGTACTGTTCTTAGCTAGGCTGATTATCCAGTCTAGAAGGCTAGAGAGCGTAAGGGCAAGCTTAGGGGGGCTAAGGGCAGCCTAGGCGGTTTTCTTAGTTGCTAGGGCAATATGGTCGGCCTTAGCAGTACTATTGTTGTTTTCTTCTTTCCTTATATTTTTCTCCGATTTTTTCCCTGGCTTTTTCGAGGTTTTCTAGCTAGAAGGGGCCGGGGCTAGGGCATACTGGCTGCTGTTTAGGCCCCTAAGGAAAAGGGCAAAGACGTTGGTTAAGGGGGGGGCGCTAATCGTAGGGGCGTTAATAGTAGGGGGGTCGCTAGAGCTAGGCGCTATAGGTACTATAGTTATAGCGCCTATAGCAGTCTCTTTAGCAGTAGTAGAGGTAGTAGTTTAGCGGTCTTTCATTTCTATATCGTTATTTAGGTAGTCTATACTTAGGGGTTAGTAGTCTATACTTAGGGGCTAGCTTAGGGGGTTGTTATTATTATCGTTGGCTATAGGTAGGGCAGGGTTGCCAGGGCGTAGAGCTGCATTAGTAGCCCATATACAAGGGAATTGCAGTTATAAGAGGGCAGCTAGGCTCGCCATTTTCTGCATTTTCGCATGCCTAGGGCTGTCGCGCAACCGACAGCGCTACAGCGAAAATTAGCGGGCGTTATGTCCTCAATCGGACAGTTCGAATGGATGTGGTTGCACGCGATTTGGTGTGGTTTTGACCAAAAACTCGTTTTCGTTATTTCATTGTTCTTCATATTATTGTATATAGGACGGAAGGTCCTAGTGTAGAACAGGGCTATATATATATAGGACATAAACACGAGGACTATAGGGCTGTGACACCTCCTTAGCATTCTTCTTATTATTCTTATTACTTCATATAATAGCAGCTACTAAGGTATATTCCTTAATATCATAATCATAGTATTTGTATATTAATACTAGTCTTATCTAAACTAAGCTTATAACTTCTAACTATTAATCGTGAGATCTTATAGATCTAAGTCATTGCTTATATATTGTTCTAGTCTCTATCCTCTAACCTATGCCCTAGGGCCTACTTTCTGCCTTTTTCTTTACTCCCCCCCCCTACTATACTTATACGCCTAGAGATAAGGCTTAATCTATATAATACAGGGAAACGCGGCTATATCTACCTTAATTAACAGGGCCTTCCTATACCCTGCTCTTATTACTAATAAGCATTCCCATGCCCTACGCCTAACATAGATACTAGAGTTCTACTAAGGCGACATTAGCGCCACGTTGTCTAACAAACGCCTCTTCTTTCTTCTCTTCCTCAGTTTAGAGTCTTCGTTAACAGAGCCCTAGTAATACTATCTACTATTCCTTATAGCTGTAATAGCTTTAATCCTACTAAACTTAAAAATACTAGTAATATAAGTATATATCATCACTAATTATATTATCTAGATAAGGACTAGCCTCATAGTAAGGCCTAGAGTTACTATTATAAACCTAGACCTAAAGGTATGTTAGACATTATAGCACCTATAGTACTTGAGTAGAACTCTAGTATCCATATTAGATATAAGTTATAGGAAGGCCCTATTAATCAAGGTAGATATAGCCACAATTCCCTGTATTAAACAGATTAAGCCGTATTTCCAGGCCTATAAGCGTAGTAGGGGCAAAAGAAGAAAAGGGCGGGCAGGAAGCCCTAGGGCATAGGTTAAGGAACAGAGAGGGAACATAGAATAGATCAGTACATGGAATCAAGCACTTGGATCCGCGGAATCCAACATTCTACCGAAGAGACACGGGCGCCACGTCGTCCAACAGGATTCGGGCGTATCCTGCGCCACTTAGGGCAACAGCTATAAGTAGCGCATATATGTACTACGTAATGGTCGCTAACGAGCGCTCCGCTTAACTTAGGTATTTAAGGGGTACGCAACTACCCTTTAGATAGGAGGGAGAGAAGACTATATAGAACCAGAGAATTAAACCACCTTTCCTTACTGCTCGCTTTACTCTTTAGTGCACCTGCTTTTAGATCTTAACGATCTCCGGAAACCTACGAACATCCACCGTAGATCAGGGGATTCGCCCTCATCAACAATTACAGGTTGTTCCACACCCTCTTCCTTCCGGTATCACAGCGAATCCAACAGTAGTAGTATAGATTAGCCTTACTATAGCACAGGGAAAGTCGTGACGTCATATAGGTAACCTTCATATCGTCGAGACAGGGCACTTTCGCCCTCTCATCGACAGAAAGATCAATTCAACCCGTTTGGCAACGAGCAGGTCGAACGGTAGGCACGCACATGCCCGCTCAAATCCAGCAGGCTGCCGCTGGACAGATTTGGTGGAAAGTAGCCGGGAGCTCTGTACAAGTTGGCGGCCCCCAGTCTCATGGGGTCGCAATATCATCCTGCCGCAGTCCCGGGAGAAGTGGTGCGCATCGCTCCAACGTGCAATATGGACATCTGTGACATCGGTTGGGGGCTTCATAATACGTGTGATACCCGATATGTCTTTGAGCCAAAAGGTCATGGCCGACTGTTGCGGTCACGTGGCTGTTGGATATCCACCGTCTGACTGAAGCAGAGGTACTGTAGCGTCGAAACTGTCCATATCAGTACAATATACACAACCGCGTATTCTGACTTGGGCTGCTAGCATAGTAAGAACTCATTGAAACATATCCGTCTGTGGTTGTCCAAGATGACCACCCGATACCGCGTCGAGTGTACGTTCTACACCATGTCCCAGGCTGAGAGAGTCGCAGGGCCCGAGAGCTGACACGTGGACTCCAGATGCTTTAAAAACCCATCGGAGAGATCAGTTCATAGGTTCGTCCAACACGAATTGGCCTCGGGCGATTGCGGCCTTGAAGAGGCCTGCCGAGGTCCTTGTTGACTTCTGTGTTTGGCAGAATGGATCAAGGGTCTCCTTGCTGTCCCGTTCGTTCTCTACTCGCAGCCTACTGGAGTCTTCGACAGCGACGGGGGCAGCTTTGTCCACGCTCAAGCGGAGGCGCATCGGCGATATAGTGAGATTCTGCGGGACGTTGAAACCATGGTCGATGACCACAGTGAGACCATCTTCATCCCCATCTCTACAACCTTCCCCATCCCGCGAGCTTACCGTCATTGGCAGTCATCCATCAGAATGAAGGCAATCCTCTTCCCTCGAAACTGAAACTGCTTGTCCCCAGTGTCGGCCCTTTCTTCACCAGGTTGCCACTTGAGGCGGCGTTCAAGCTGCAGGATCGCAAGCGGTACATCTCCTCACGGCGCTTTGTGTCGCCATCCTTCAACGACGTCCGCCTGATTCTCAACTCGGCGCAGATCATGGCTGTCACAACGTACGGCACTCTTCAGCTCGCCACCTTTGACGGGGATGTCACCCTCTATGATGACGGGCAGAGCCTGGAGTCGACGAGCCCGGTGATTCCCCGCATACTCGGTAGGTCTTGTCGTTAGCTGGATTGCTCCTCACGCAGGCCGAGAACCGCAATCGTGTCGTGACGGCCACTGACCCTGACACTGCATGCTCAACAAAGACCTCCTCCGCAAAAATGTCAAGATCGGCATCGTGACCGCAGCTGGCTATACCACCGCAGACAAATACTACGCCCGCCTCCACGGCCTCCTTGACGCTCTGGCGGTCAATACGGAACTCACCGAGGCGCAGAAGTCAAGCGTCATCATCATGGGCGGTGAAGCAAATTACCTCTTCGAGTACTCTGCGTCGTCAGAGCATCTCTTGGCCGCAGTACCGCGCGAGCGCTGGCTGACGCCCGAGATGAGGACGTGGGACGAAGGTGACATGTACGTGCTCCATCGACCATCCCCCACATACCTGATCCTCATCCGCCATTTGGCTTGGCGTACCTGGGCCAGGCGGGAGCGTCGGCACAGAACGACACCAAACTGACGCCTCCCAACCCCCCAGCTTCCAACTCCTCCATGTCGCCGAGGCCGCCCTCCTCTCCTGTGTCAAGTCCCTGAGCCTGCCCGCCACCGTGATGCGCAAGGACCGCGCCGTCGGCATCGTGCCCCTGTCGGCCAGCACCGTGATCCCGCGCGAGTCGCTGGAGGAGACGGTACTGGTGGTGCAGAAGATTCTCGAGCTATCGGCCACCGGGCGCAGCCGGCGCGTGCCCTTCTGCGCCTTCAACGGCGGGCGCGACGTCTTCGTCGACATCGGCGACAAGAGCTGGGGCGTCAAGGTGTGCCAGCGCTGGTTCGCGGCGGCCGGTCCGGGGGTGACGGCGGTGGGGGCGGCCACGGGGGACGAGATCCCGGGGGAAAATACGCTGCACGTGGGCGATCAGTTCCTGAGCGCTGGCGCGAATGACTTCCGCGCGCGAAGCGTGGGCACGACGGCGTGGATTGCTAGCCCGGCCGAGACGGTGGAGCTGCTGGACGAGCTGGCCGAGTTGATGGGAAAGAAGATGTCCTGAGCGATGGGTACCGGTGTGTAGATTTCACGAGATGTGCTGAGGACTCGGCATGTTTTGACAGTGTAAGTTGGACTCGATATTGCTGAATCAGTGCACATGGCTCTGACGACCTGCTGTCAGGCTTTCACGCTAGAAAGCTACCTGATCGTTTCCCAACCGGGCCGGGTCGACGAAATGAAGTTGTATACAACGAGCCAGTCGATGGGGCCACTGGGTACCGTCTGCCTGTGTTACGCTCCGCCAACCTGCTTGATGTGGACGTAGACACGACATGAGCTTGACCTCCGCAGCAACGTTCAAGGACTCTCCGGACAGCATCAACACCACCAAGGAGGCACAAAAAACACTTCCCGAGCCCTGTACAAACGTGAATGTGATGTACAGAGTGAACCACAAAGTCGACTGTCTTCTGTGCGACAAAACGTGGGGAACACAGGCTTCTTATGGAAGGGGTATCCGCTGTGATAGTAGTACCTCGCGTACATCTACCTGCCATACGAATTGTTCTTGATCAAGGGAAAGAAAAACAAGTATAAACCCGTTGACATGTCCACGCTTTCTCCCTCTCTCCAGCTAGGGGAAGTAAAACAAACTAGCCAACCCGCTTCTTCTTTGCGCCATGCCCAGTCTGGGCCTACTCTTGTCATAAGACCAAGTCTAATCAACCGTCGGATAACGTGGGATTCGGGTTGTCGTCTAGTCCTCGCTGTAATATAAGTGCATCCTGTTCATCGGTGCGCTTAAGACAAAAAAAAATTCCAGTACATGCAGTCTGGTCCTGATCGAGGGGCGCGGGAGCAATGCTAGTGACCATGATTTCGAGATTCATGTTCCCGGGGTATGTAAACAGCGTGAGGAAAGTCCTGACAAAGGAGAATGCCCTGCATGAGAGGCAGGGTTCCAGTGACGAGTTTGCTGCGGAATCAGAGGGGAAATAGACCGACCAGCGGCAGTGAGGAAATACTCATCGGCGTTCACCAAATGGGGCGCCGAAGTTGCTGCTCTTCTTTATTCTGAGAGGAATTTCCAGCTCCTCGTCGTTCTTTGGGCTTCTGTGGCGCGATCTCGTCGTCTCGGCAGCTTCAGCAACTGCACCTGCCGCCGCAGGTGGGGATGGCAACATGAACTCTTCTGGTGACCCACCATCCGGGACAGGGTCTTTCAGCACCGCGGGGATTGCTATTTCGGGACTTCGCCGCATTTCTTCAAGCTTGTCCGACAAGCGGCGGAGAAAGATCTCGTCCGTAGCAGGAATGTTCCGAATCATCAAGGGCGCCGCCAGCGTTCGATCCTCTCTCGAATCCGGGTCCATCAGCGGATCCGGAGAGTCATCTGTAGAACCTACCTGAGCCTGCTGGGATGGCGCGGGCTCGACGGGCTCGGCAGGCTCTGACATTGAAACAGAGCTGTCCCTCCTGTCGTCTTCGTCTGCGGCACCGCTCTTGAGCGGGGTCATGTGGTCCTGACAAGCAAGAGGGGTGGTACAGCCGCCGCTGCTAGCAGCAGTCGAGACCGCAGACGGCACGCTCGTCGGGACGACTGACATGGAGTGGCTCGGGGTGTGGCCGGCGTGCATCGTGAGCCTGGCCGTCTCTGGCGCAGCGAGCGTCTCGAGGGTCTGTTGCCTGGACTCTTGCTTGTCCAGCGGAGATCGTTGGTTTTCCGTCGGGGACCCGGTTCTGCTAGTGATTCTGGACCCGATCGGCGTGGGACCATCCGTGAATGTTGGTCGCTGAATTGCATTCGCCTTGATGGGAATGCCTTCCAATTCGGGATGGATCTCTCGAACATCCACAACCGGTACATGTCCATTTTCCGTGCCAGACAGTCCCATGGCATTGGATGGGGGCGACAATGGGCCGGGAATGACGGTAGCCATAGAACTTAAGTTGGACTGGGAGGTCGCTTGATCTGACGAGGAGAGTTTTCCCGTCTTGAGGGAACCGACATTGCTTTGTGCTGGCCCTGAGTTCATGTTGCTGGCGTTCATCAGTGGGTGGAATGTGGACCCTCTGCCCTCGTGAGACGCGTCGCCTCCACCCACAGCATCGTTAGATGCCGAATGGTCTCGGGTCGGTATTCTTGAGGCCAGGCCTCGTTCACTCGTCGCGACATAGCCGTCTAGTCTGGATTCCAAGGCTGAAACCTTGATCTGCAAGCGTTCGATCTGCTGCAGCAGCCGACTCTTTTCCGAATCCCAGCCGACACGTTCCCGTCCGAGGGCTTCGACCTGTTGTAGCAATTGAGCACGCTCATCGTCCCAGGCAAGGCGGTCTTCCTCCATGATGACTCGTTCTTCTTTATACACCTCCTCTGCACGCTCGCGATTCGCCTCCAAGTACTTCCTCTCGGCCTCCCAGGCACCTCGTATACGCGCGTTCTGCTGCAGGAGCCGATGGATAGTGTGCGCCGACGAGTATTCGTTGGCCGGATCAACGGGAGAGGAATAGCGAGAAGCAGCGACACTCTCGAGAGGTTCCCCGCGAAAAGACTCCCGTGCCAGGGTCACCCTGCGGTGATTAGGCGACAGGCTCGATGACCGCAGCTGCTGAAGATGAAAATTTGTTTCACGGACAGGCGCCAGGTTCGGCAATAGGAAGTGAGCGGGCTGCGCCGGAGGAGGGCCCCGAAGGGGAGGCGATGAAGGCGAGAAGCCCTTGATGTTGCTGGGCAGCGAGGGAACGTTGACGCCGTTTGTCTTCAGCGCAGGATATGGAGAAGTAAGACGGCTTGTGGCAGATAAATGGTCGAAACAACCGGCTTCTCCTCGCGACAGCGCTAACGGGCAGAGGGCGGAGGACACTTGGCTGCTCAGAGTAGAGGAGGTGACAGGACGCGGATATGTCACATCGCTTTCGAGAGAAGCAAGCGGCAGGAACGGCTCGAGAGGGACTCTGGTCGTCGTCGTCATTGTATCTGGCACCTAGAGGTAGAGACGGATGTGAGAGGCGGGAGGGAAGGAGAGCCCGAGCAAGCCGCTGCTGCCGTCGCATTGCATTGCGGCTCAACGCTTCGCGGCTGCTCACCTAGAGGGTTATAAGTTTCTTGCCTGGCTCTAGAGGTACCTGCCATGAGGGTCGCTCTGCTGTGCATGTTTTTGATTTTCTAGACCTCACTGGTGCCGGGTTTTTACGCAGATTATTTCACTTGGAACACTAGGCTGTGGGGTTTCCCGTAGTGTCCCTGCAGCTTTTGCTGCCAGCAAGCTGCACTGTGCAGCGGTAAATCAGGGACCGACCCACCAGAGAATGCCGACTACATGGACGGGAGCCCTATTGACGCGTCTTGTCTGGCACCTGTGAGGAGGGAATGGCTTTTGACATTTTTTGAGCCTTTGCATGCCCATCAAGAACTTTCCGAACCGGCCCCTGGTTTGAAGACCGAGATTCTTCAGCGATCCAGGCATCAACTCTACAGGACTACCGGGCGCCCAGCGGCCCGCGCGCGAACCTGTGGAGTGGAAAAAGTTGGCGCTTGGGGACGGTCGGTAATAAGCAGTCTGAAGCTGTAAACCACCTTTGTTTCATACTTCACTACCACGAGGACCTTGTAGTAGGCACCCGCTAGTGCTCAACCTCCAACGACCTTCATATTCATATGCTCCATTTCTTTTGTCATGCAGACGAGCCGTGCCACGTGTAGGCTCGCGGTACGAGATGCTTTGCTGTCCCCGCCTTCGTTGGCATCAATGACTCGTGGACTGCTCTTCCAGGCCGCGGGAACACTTGACCCCGCTCATGGAGGACGGTCGAGGTCTCCGGCACAGCAAGACTGTGTAAAGTGTACCTACCTCGAGTCTCAAAGTCTCGGGTTCTTATTGGGTGGAAAGTGAAGAGGAAAGTCACGTGATCGCCCGCCAAATCTGTTTCCACAGAAGCTGAACCCAGAATCTGATAGGCAACTTCACACCATGAGGGCAAAGCTTCCCTAGAACGCTGTTCGCCGAAAAACGCTAGTGAAGTCCAGGAGCTAGTATGTCGTTCGAATGCCCACGTGGAATGGCTCAGGGCATGTGAGCTTTGCAACCCGAACGAATTCCGGATTTGATGTCACCCTCCAACAATTGGACTGCCCTGAAGAGCCGCGGGAGCCAAGTCGCTGGCAGCGCTGATTTGAAGCACAGCCCGGGGGCAATATGACGGAGACCGACTGGCCCGATCGAAGCTGAAGCAAAGAGTTTCGTGGGTACGAATGCTGGCACAACAAATCTCTTTCCCCACGACTGGATTCGTCCAAAGAAAATCCCGATCGAACAGTGGACTGGTGAAGTGCGCCATGCTTGTCAATCCCTTGTAACTCACTCACTTCGTAGGCGGGGAAGAGGCTGCATCAGCCGGGTGAGACTCGGAGCCCAGACCTTGTCAATCTCACCGACAAATGGGCCAAGGCTTGGGACAAGGTTATCTGAAGAAAGCATGACGCAATCAGCTGCCGCCAGCAGGCTCGATGGCGCGAAAATCCCTACTTCGTATCCCGCAGACGCGAGGGCGATTACAGCGGTAACTTGTTGCGAGCCCCAGAGACGGATGTTTCGACGTGAGAAAGCGACGAGCCGCCGTTGACAGCTAATGGGGACACGTCGGAGAGTCGGCAGCTCAACACCGCGCGCTCGATTTCGAGTTCGTTTTTTACCTATTCAGCCGGCGGTTGGGCGGCTTGGCTTGTCTGGCACGGGAGCCTGGCACGGGAGCTGCCAGCTCGTGTCGTCCGACCAGGGAGAAACGAAACGGGCGAGACATGGGCTCTCCCGGAGTCCTGTCCGCACCTTCCAACGCGACCAACCTTGCCGTCACACAGATCTTGGCCGTTGCCAAGCCTACCTAGAAGAGAAGGGACCCTACTCTGCCCAGGCGCTATCGTGTGCGGCCTCAGGAACTCAGTTGTTGTACGCGCCCACGGAGACGACGCCATTTGCCAGAACGACGCTAGGAAATCAAGCTTTTCACCAAGCATTTCACCATACCGTCAGTACGGAGTAGGGGCCAGTCCAATCACCAATGGATTGGAATAGCGGCGGCGAGTCAAGTTGCACTGAGGATAAGGAGCACAGGGTAGGTACGTACCGGGCTGATGCAACATACCATGCACATCTACGCACACACCGGCGGCACGCAGCGCGGCGCGGCAGGAAACAAAGAAGGAGATGGAAACTCTTGGTTGCCGAGCCCTTCTCCCCGCCCGGCTCGCCTCTTGGCATTCTTGGATTGTTAAAGCTCGACGACGACATCCACGGACTACCCTCGGAATGTCAGATTAGTACTTCATATATTCGATGGTAGTACAGAATTGCGCTGGGCCTATCGCTACCACTACTTCGTACCTCTATGCGCTACCCAAGGACTTTGCCGATTCGCCGTGCCAAGCGCACGTCTCGACCGACATCGCCGAGCATTCCCCCGCCTCCATTTGTGCAGTAACCTACCTAGCACTCTGCGCACCCCACGGCCGGAGTGCCCGGCACCCCACAGACTTTGTGCAACAGATTTTGTGCAACATAAGTCTGCTGCATGAGAGTGAGTATAACGTCTCGTTTTATCAGTAAGAAACAAACTTGGAAACGTTGAGAAGGTCGGATTTGCATGGAAAATCAACCAAGGTACCCCCCAGTCCTATCGCTAGGGTTCTGTTGCATAAGTTTGTGGGGTGCCTGGAACTCCGACCGAGGGGTGTGCAGAGTGTTCCTCGGAACCTCCTTCTGCAGACTATACGTACCTCAAACCCCCACTGGATCCTGCCCCAAAAAGCGCACAATCGAACCGCCCTTTCTTCCCACTTGGTTCTGCCCAGCCGACCCAAGCCTGTCCTGCCGGATCCCGATGTCTCTGCGTGAGCGCAGTTCTTCCGCACCTCTCTTCTTGCCCGCGGACAGGTCTTTATAAGCCAAGGCGTACCTGCCGTTTGCAATCCGCACGCTTCCCTCATCCGGAACACGCAAGGCAAGCGAGGCCGGCTGCCACTCTGATTCGCGGATTCGCGGATACGCGGACTGTCACGCACGTCGGAGACGCCACGCCCGCCTGGCACGCTCGCGCTGCCGACAGCCAGCCAACTTGAGCGATCCCGGGCAACGAAGAGCACCCGCTTTGCTGATTCCCTTGTGTTTTCCGCCGGCCGGTTTGCAGTTGTTCGACAGGCATCTGCACTGATAGGCACCTGCACCTGTCAGTGCGTGCCAGCATACGAGGGCTGACCGCCCACTACCGGCCGCCCACCTTTGCCATGGTAGTCCTTTCAGTGGCCCGTCGCCCAGCTGATTCAGCCACCCAAACTCCGTCACCAGGTTTGTCACTCCCAGACCCCAGAACCTTTACTCTGCCTACTACATGTTGCCATGATCGGATCTCGGCTCTCAAAATCTCTTCCCCTACCTACCTCGCCTTCGTTTATCCCATTTCCAGCAATTCACCTGACGGACTGGGCGTCGCAGAAATTCCCGCAGACGTGGATTCCAACTGGTCGAGCCTGTCATCATCGCCCCACCACTATTCGACTGACCTCAGCGACGCAATAGTGGAAGCGGGCGATGAGTCCGAAAGTGAACCCCCAAATGAGCCTGTAACCCCTGTCAGCGGGAGACAATCTCGAGATTTCCACCGGACCCTGCTGCACCACGACACACAAAATTACGACTTCGCCAACGACTCGCTCGTCGGCGCCAAGCAGCCCCTGATTTTGAATACGCCACCCACCCCACGAGCAACGCGGCCCTCGGTGCATCCGGCGCGCACGAAATCAGCATTCCCGACCGAGCTACCACCGCCACCGCAACGGCTCTCGACCGCCGAGCCGGATTCGCAGCCCATTCGAAGATCTCGAAGGAGCACCCGCGGCGCAGGACCCCTCACCCGTACCATCTCCAGCCTGTTTCGTCGTGACAAGCCAGATGGTCTGCCGCAGGCCGCTTCAGAGCTGAATCTTGCTGCGACGCCACAACGCAATAGGCCGGGCCGCCGCTGGTCCAACATCAAGAGTTCTGCCACGACACGGTCCAATACACCACCGTCACCGGGATCACCCTTGGAGATGGGCGTCGCACTAGACGGCCAGGTTTCAACGCCTACTATTCCTGACGCGGAACAGTTCACGACGAAGAACCGTGCGTCAACGGGTTTGCACCTCGGCCGTCGAGTAGGCTTCCTTGGCGGTGGCCATAGCGTCCACAACACGGCACATGACACGCCGATTGGCCGTCGACGTGCGAGCAGCTTTGACCCCTCGCACCAGGAGCAGGCACTCGGAGCCGGCAAGGCTGACGAGTACCAGCAGCCGCGCCATGTCTGGGGTCTTCCGCCGGAAGAGGGTACCGGGGTCAAGGCCCGCCGCATGAGCTTGAGTCTTCCAGACGACTTCACCGTCGACATTGGCGAACTGCTCTCTGAGTACGAGTACCAGCACAAGCTGCTTGGTCGCCATGGCAAGCACATTGGCAAGGGCGCAACCTCCAAGGTGACACTGATGGTCAGGAAGGGTTGTGCCGGGGAGCTTTATGCTGTGAAGGAGTTCCGCGGGCGGATGCGCGACGACACGGTCGAGGACTACGAGAAGAAAATCAAATCGGAATACACTCTCGCCAAGAGCTTACACCACCCCAACATTATCGAGACCATCCGGTTGTGCACAGATAAAGGCCGCTGGAATCACGTCATGGAGTACTGCCAGGAAGGCGACCTTTTTTCTCTCGTGGAGAAGGGATACCTGAAAACGGCCGACAGGGAAAAGGATCGGCAGTGTCTTTTCAAGCAACTGTTGCAGGGAGTCAACTACCTGCACAGCAACGGAATCGCCCATCGCGATATCAAGCTAGAGAACTTGCTGTTGACAAGTGGCAGCCGGCTGAAAATCACCGATTTTGGGGTTTCCGAGGTCTTCTGCGGCATTCACCCCGGCCTTCGAGAGGCCGGAGGGCAATGTGGCGTCAGGATGGATGGCGCCATTCGACTGTCATCGCCGGGTATCTGCGGCAGTCTGCCATATATCGCCCCGGAAGTGCTCGCCAAACAGGACCACTACGACCCTCGCGGCCTTGACGTGTGGTCATCCGCGATCGTGATGATCCATCTGCTCTTCGGCGGCGCACTATGGGGCAAAGCCATGCCCGATGGCTCTTGGTACTCGGCGCTCATGCAGGGTTGGGAGGAGTGTAATGCGCGCGCCAATAGCCAGGATGTCCCCGAAAAGGACTTTCCCAGAGTCGGGCCTTTCGAGCAGTTCGTCAAACCGCCGGCGCTCAAGCGTGTGCTACTTCAGATGCTCAACCCGGATCCGGCAAAACGCTTGACCATGAGCCAAGTTTTAAACAATCGATGGGTCAAGAACATTGAGTGCTGCCAGATGGAGAGCTATGAGGAGCCCACGGACCAGTTCGACGCGTCCAAGAAGCTAGCCCTCGACCGCATGAGCCAGCGGAAAGTTTTTTGCCACAACCATTTGCCGCCTAGCCATCAATTCAGCTCCCACTCTTTAGGGAAGATGCCTGGACAGGTTGGCTACTAAAACTATGCCTCATCTGACGGTGACGGGTCAACAACAGATCGCCTGTTGCCGGTCCATGCCCGACGTGGGATATACATATATATACACTACCTCAGGCTTCACGCCCTGGCTACTGGCGTTCTGGCGTGGCACGAGATTGGAAGAAGGCGCGCGACGGTGGTTTTCATAGGCCATGGGCATGGTGGTTAATGGGCGTTGGAACATGTTGATCACGACCCATTGTTAACCTATGATTAAACCTCTGGTGAGATGTGCTCAGGCATGAGCTCAACTCAGGCTTGTCTTCCCCCGCATCGCTATGTCCACATGTTCTTCCACCTTGTCTTTTCTTCTGGCTCAATCAAGCACATACCGGCCAACCGATTGCCTGTCCACAAGAACTGGGCGTCACAAAAGCCGATGACTTGACGGGGCGACTAACGAACGCATGGCGAGCACATGGTTCCCCCCATAAGCATGACACCCGCTTGTCTTGCCAACCACGCTTGCCAGGGACAAACTGTGTTGAACTCGGGCTCGAATAAGCTGCCAGCGCTCGGGGGTATGGGAGCATGCGGCGGCCCAGGTCATGAGATTCGTGCTCGTGTTAGTGCTAACCTACGTACCCTTAGCATGCTTACTCTGTACACCGACGGTGCTGACGGAAGATGGCTGCACGATATTTCTGACGTTGCTCCAGCATACCTACATGGGAGCACGGTAACGCAAAATAATGAACTGCACGCCCAGTTCGCCAGGTGCGTAGTCCGATACGCCCACCCGGAGTCTGCTTGCTAGGTATACACCCAGGTCTTGGCTGCTTCACTCTCGGACTGATCACGCGACCGGCCCGGGGTTGTTTTTGCGCCTGCACCGAACTGGAACGCAGAGCTGTGCCGGCAACGGACCCTCGGTGGATCTACTGCAGCGCGCGCCCCACCCCCACCGAAGCCGGCCGCGCGTGGTTGGGTAACGACACAGACCATCGTGGATGACAAGACAGCCTTACTCGGTGCTTCTTGGCAGGGTCTGCACGGTCTGGGACTTGCCAAGCCTGGCGCCCGCGCTGGACCGTCTCGCCGTTTCAGCCGCCGCACACACACACACACACACACACACACACACACACACACCTTCGGCCTCGGGTGTCGACATGCCGAGCGAGCGATAGCAGCAGCCAAGAAACACTTGGCGATTGCCGAGGCGGCAGAAAGGCTTGCAAGACAGGCAATGACGCACTTCGCTTCGCCCGAGCTGTCTTGTGCCGTGTGTAGGTCATGTGTGTGTGTATGTGTGTCGGCCCGCCATTTCGCCGATCTCCCCCCTTCCGTCCTCGATGCTGCTGCCCGCCCACCCCAGGTTCGTGTGGGTGGTAGTCTGCTGGGAGCGATCGATTGGACCAACCGGACCCCGCCGACCTGCGCCCCCCCCCCCTTCCCTTCTTCATCCCCCCGCGCCCGCCTGGCCCGCCCTCTTCTGTGTCGTGCCTATCCGGGCCCCCGCGATCCGTTGGGGCTTCTCTTGCCTGATACGGACGGTCAGGAACCAGGTCCCCCGTGCAGTAAGGGGCCTGGCGGCACGTGTGGCGGTGGCCGTACCCGGACCGGGTCTTCCGACTGGCCAGAGAGAGCCCCGACGGCGTCCTCAGGCCCCCCGCCCAAGGTCTTTCCTTGGCAACCTGGCTCTCCGTCCGAAAGCTCCTGCACTGGACAGGTCCATCTTTCCTGCCAAGCTTTCTTGCCGATCTGGGCAAAATGGGCTGTACAGCCCAACAAGCCGGACGGACGGACGGACCGTCGCTTCCTTCCTTCTCGTGTTCCCCGGTGCGTTGCATTCGCGCGACATGCCTGCCTGCTTACAGGAAAAAGGGTGCCTGCCCAGCCTCCCCCCGATTGGCATCTACGCCGTGGCAATGTGCAGCGTACGTCGGACGTGGGCACCAAGGGGTGTAGCTCGCCGTCTGCCTGGCAAGAAGGCATCCGATACGGCGCTGCCTTGGGCACGACACGAGAGCTAGGTAGGTAGGAGGTATGCAGGGACCCTGACGGAAGCCACATCACCTGAGGAACGAAGTTGAACATCCGTCTCACGGACGCCAGGAATCCCCCCAGGTGGAGGCAAAGTCGGCCCTACACAATCTGCCTTTCGGTGACTGACTGCGGAGCGAACCTGACTCAATTTCTGTCGTCATTGTATGAAGCAGGACCCTCACCCGTGCTTGATCCCATGTAGATGCCAAAAAGCTACCTATGGTGGCCACGATGCGTGGCGACGAAGAAAAGACGACCAAGACCCAAGAAAAATGCGGCAGCACAATGTTGATTGATCCGCTACTCGCCCGTCACGCGACCGCTAGTGCTGCTGACCGGAAACCCCGCTGACCGGAAACCCCTTTGCAGAACACCGCTTCACGTCTCCCAGCGTGGCGGGAGTGTGCGGAAAGCTCCAGAAAAGGGTCCATGCTTTGAGGGCGAGGCCAACGCGCGCCAGAGACAAGGGCCAGAAGAGATCAAACCGACATGAGGGTAGATATCAATGACTTGGCAAGAGAACCGACAGCGTAGAGCTGATGCGTGAGCACGCATCATCAACTCCCCTTGAAGCGGGAATCCGGCCGGAACCTTTGGACGCGGCTGAGAAGCTCGGAACGTTGTTCGACAGGGCCAGGGTAATCGAACCGGTCTGGGCTGTCTTCTTCTCCCGCTCTCCCGCAGGCTCCTGGTCTGTGCTAGCAGCTGTCCATCTTGGAGGCCGTCGTTCTCCTGTTCGGGCTCTCTCTTGGTGTGCTAGTGGACGTTCCCGCCGCCGTTTACCGCAGCAGCCTCTTGTTGCTGTTGGTGCGCTTGTTGTGCCGCCTGCGCGGCCGCCTGATGCGCCAGAGACTCCGCCTGCTGGCACACCGAGGCAACAGTCGCCTGCTCCTCGGCGCTCAAGTGCGAGGCCAGAGAGGCGTAGAACTGAGGTTGTTCTTGCTGCAATTCTGTCATCGGCTGTGGTCAGATTGGCGCTCTCGAGCTGAGCCAGTTACGGCAAGATTGATAGGAGCCCAGTCGCATCAAAACGAACAAACGTACTCATCAGCGCTGCCCGGAAAATCATGTACGGCTCGATCTTGTCGAGTGGCGATTCTAGGAGCACGCTATCCTCGCCGAGCTCTTCTTCCGAATACTCATCAGCCTCGGCCGAGGCGAACTTGTTCGCCTGTATTCGATGCCTGTCAGCAATCTCGTGGAGCCTGAAATCGCGATCGACATTGAAGTCGAGCCGGCTTGACCGGGGCGTACTACAAAGTGCAAGATGGAGCCCAGACTCACCTCGTCACTGAGGAAGTCGAGGTACGCTTGGCTCTCGTCTTTCGTATCCACCCTCTCTTCCTCGGTCTCATCTTCGGCCGTCCACGTCGCATCATCATCGCCCCAATCTTCCTCCTCCTCGTCGTAGCCGTAGTTTGACGATTCGAGGTGGAAGTCATCTTTGAGCGCTTCTTCACGGTCTGCGAGCCATGTCAGTTAAGCTTCCCAATCCCCTCGGCTCGTTTCCGCCAAGCGTACTCTTCATCGCCGTAGGCAAGGTCTTGAAGAGAATCGTGATCCCTTGGAGCAACCGCGGCCACCCGACGAACACACTAGCCGGGACCTGCTCGGCTGGGATATTGAGCAGCGAAACAATGGCCACTATGCAGAGTTTCTTGTCGTGGACCCGGCTGAACGAGTCCATACTGCCGAACCACAGGCTGAAGAACTTATTCGTCCATGCCTTCGACTCTAGGAGCTGTAGTGTGAGAATCGGGTTGTAGTAGACGGCGTTGATGACCATCTCCATGAGGTGGATCTTGTATGACTTGACGATTACTTCCTGCGCGCTCAGCACACTCATGGCCATGTTGACGAAGCCGACGACGCAGTTGTCGATCTGGCCACGCAAGCTCAGCATCATGGCCTCGGCGAGTTTGCATGCGCATATCCTATCGACACCTCCGACCTTCTCGTCGACGAACATATCAGACACCATCGAGAAGAGTGCTTCGATGTATTGCGGCTTCTGGACAAGGTCCGTGGCGCCGTATTGGACAAAATTGTCCAGCGCAGGCAGCATGTCTTCGAGGTATAGCTCGGCGCCCGACTTGAACGTCGAGTGTATCAGCTCAAACGCCTGCCACATGGTCGGTGATATGTGTTTCGCCGCAAAGGTGCAACTGTCGATGATCTCGAAAACTTCGTTGTAGAGATCTAGCAAACGGATTAGCGCCATTTCCTCCAAGGTAGTAAGTAGAATGAGACTCGTGCAACTGACCAAAAAGTTTGTTTTCAAGCGTGATCTGTACCACCGGCATCAAAACTGCCTCAATATGCAGCAGGACGTCAGGCGTGCTTTCCAACGTAAGGATGAGCGTGCCGATGGTCTGAAGCACACCCAAGGCCGTTATGCTTTTGTCGTCCAGGAAATCGCCATATTCCTCTCCGTCGTCTCGCTTTTCGTTCTTTTCCAAGAGGTCGCGAACAATGCGCATGTACGTGTCGCGTAGCTGCTCGCTCAGGGCAACGGCGAACGGTGTAAGCTCTGTGGCGAACACTTCCACGAAATCCTCCATCACGTTGGCCAGCGCGTCGATGTCCACCTCGTTCGCCAGTTTGAGAAGTTGCTGCATGATGGTGGGGATACTATTCTGCATGCTGGTCCTGATGATGTCGTGTCGGATCAGGGGCTGGAGAGCGAGAGCCGCCGTGACTCTGACGGGCAATGTTGTATCCGCCATACAGTCGAGAATATGTCGGTAGATGGCCAGAAGATTGTTCTGGTCTTTGAAGTTGAGCTGCTCGAACTTTTCGATCGTATCGCAAGCTCGCGCGCGTAGAACACCCTGCGAGTTTGTGAAGTCTGGAAATACGTAGCGGACCAGGAAGTATTCCACTTGGTCAGCTATAGGTGACTTCTTTCCCAGCATCACAGGTGCTAGCGTTCCAATCATCCGCAACGCGCCCTCCTTCGCGATGTGGTTCTTCTTGTCATCAGGTGCCTGCTCGTACTGATTGACAACTTCGTTGATGAATTTCAGGATCTCAAAGGTCTGCTTCCTGCGGGTCTTGGTCAAGGTCACCAAGAAATTGGTGGCCGCCACGTCGGGCGCCGAGACTTCCTCGTAAAAGTTCAGCTTTCGGTGGAGATATTCCTCCGGCTCGTCGTTGAACTTCTCCAAATCCTCTTCGGAGAGGCAAAGCACGGGGAAGATGAAGTGCATGACCAGGTTCGTCATGTGCGGCTTGAGATGGGCCCACATATCCTTCGGCCGGATGCATTCATCGAAGAAAACGATGGTGTAAGACAGACAAGGTCGGCTTAGCCAGACCGTCTTTGCCACCCACTTCTCGATCTCCTGTAGATAGTGCTTCAGGATTTCCGGCGCAACCTGGGCGGAGAAGTCTGCCGCAAACTGGGCCTGAGCCTGATTCGACTTGTCGGCTATAGACTGGGGGTTCCCGTGCCTGCGAAGTGTAAGTAGCTGTCCCATGACCCATTGCGTCTTCCGCAACGGATGGTGGTGCTGGTGGTGCTGCTATACCTGAGAAAAAGGCGGTTCAGGTTGAAGTACGCCCACTTCTTTGCCTTCCACCAATGGTGTTGCTCCCGCTCCGGAGGATCATCCCGCATGGCACTGGCAGGTATCGTCTTGGACACGGTCTGCAGGAAGATGGTGCACCACCCGAGATTGACAGGCCTCTGGCGAAGGAAGTCGGAGAGCTCGAGCTGCGCTCACGTCAGTCTCCCGGCCATGGCCATGTGCTCGCCCCTCTCAAACCTACCCAAGTCGCATGCTTGAAAGCCTTCAAAGCAATATGCAGCATCTCTCCCGCCTCGTCACTTTCCTGGCCGACCAGCTCGTTGCATATAGCCATCAGCCGAGGGAAGCTCGCCTCGGTAATCTTGTCGAAGTGTGACCTGCTCTCGCCCTCACTCGCCTTGAACCGGTAGGTGCGGCAGATGGCCAGGAGACACTGCAGGCCCGCGAGTACCGAGCCCGGGTCGTTCGTGTTGAGCAGCCGGACGGTGAACTCCATGAAGCTCGGCCACTTGTCGGGAAAGTCGAACTGAAGGATCCGCTGGAGCACTGGGATGAGCTGTTGGCGCACACGCGGCTGTGACCCGGCGAGAATCGGCAGAAGCCGATCTCGGCAGCGCGCCTTCTCATCTTCGGGTATCAAGGACTCGTTCGGGTAGGTGTCGGTCCGCGACCAGGATCGGTTTACGCGATTCTTGAGATAGATGACAGCTGTGACGATTCGGTCTTGTCAACTCGCTGGTCCCTGGAACCGAAGATGTGGCCTCCCAGAGAGCAAAGCCGAATGCTGTAGAGTGGATGGGTTGGGTGGTGGCGGTGCCGCAGCAGATGCGATGGGTGTACGTACTGGGAAGATGCAACTGGACGTCCCGCTCGTTCTGTACGATATCGAGAAGGATGTCTGTAAAGCCAGGATGGACTTCGGCCTGGACCCGCAAAGGTTAAGTTAGCCAGGGCATCGGGACCCAGGCGCAGGCATAGAACGATGCAGAGGTCGACGAATGACACATCCATCGTCTGGCCCGCGTCCGGCGGCGCGTACCTGCTTCAGCTGGTGCTCAGCCCGCGTGCGGACATCGGCACTCGGGTCGAGGGTGGCCACGATACAGCTGCGAATCGCGGCGGCGTCCATCTTTGCGGGCGGGCAACTTGATGTGGTGGGCGCGCATTCAAGTCACCGGACACAGACGGATGGACAGACGCAGTCAAGGGTGCAGACTCGCAATGGACAGAAAAAAATCGCAAGTTGGGCAAAGGAACCAAGCTAAAATAAATAAAAAAATTGCACTTTTCCCCCCTCCAAAATTGTGCCAAATGGCGGGGCAGCGAGGTTAAAGGGAGCCGAGCGGAGGGTGGAAGGCGGTGGGCGGCAGTGCACTCTCCTGCGTGTGATATGTGATAGGCTTGGGGCTAAAATAACAGTACCTCTGCATTTGACAGTTCCACGGATACCTGGGCATCAGGACGCAATTGTCATGCGAATCACTTCACTGTGTTCGTGCTTAGAGCACCTGGCCCGCATCCTGGGAGGTAGAGGTACTGACAATTAGATTGAGACGGACGCAGCTCCCCAGAACGGCGCTGTGCAGAGGGAACACAGCGCCTGTGAGGTACCTACTTCTCTAGTCTCGCGCTCGCGTGGCCAATCGCTCAGATACGTGGGATAGTCACTTATGCGCCGATCACGTTCAGGGCAGCTTGCAATAGCTGGTTTAGCTCGCGAGGAATGGGCGACATGGATCGAAGTCCTGCCGGGAGGAATTGGGCGGCCGGTGACGCTGCTGGAATCAAGCCACTGTCGTCTTCATACCCATCATGCACGAACTTTTTTTTTTTTTTTCCTTCCCTGGCCTGCCGCGCCGTGACCCATTGGCCCGGGACCACGGACAACTTCCTGTGCTCCAGTAACCAGTCGCTTGCCGTGAGTTCACGCCGGTGTCAGCCACCCACCCGCTGCCACACCCGGTGTACTCCCTTATGGCCACGCGAGCTGCGCCCTGCAACGGAAGCATGCAGGCACGTGAGTGTGATACATCGCATGGCCATGGCCGTCTTGGTCAGGCACACAACATCCCAGCCCGAGTTCCAGTCGGATTACAAAACACTACCCCCCGATGAAGGCAATCGCCCCTGTGTGAATTGACTAAGCTTCTTCTTTCGAAGCGTACAGTCTTGACTACATTGTGTCAACAGTGCGTGAAAGAAGCGGCTTAGTAATGTCAAACTGGGGAATGTCTTCCATAAATAGAAGCTACAATAAAATATATTGGCAGAACTACACCTGCGTAAACCCAACGCCCTATGCTGCGTCGTCCCGTTCCTCCAGGAGTACGTTCTGCTATGCTTCTTCCACCAGCGCGTTTCCCAACCACGCGCGTCCATGTCCGGGCAGCTACGCTCATGTCTATCCCAACAGGAGCACAGAGGCTTGAATCGAGCCACTAGTTTCCCGGGAACGGTCCTGACATCTGTGTGTTGTCCCTGTGAGCGCTTCGGTCTACCGCCGTCCAGCCCAAACTATCGCTATGTATGTGACGAGCACCAGACCATTGCTCGAACAGAATCCGAGGGGATCCCGAGGAACTGACGTCAAGTCAACACGGGAAGACTTTCGAAGACCACACCACGGTGGCCAAAGCTAGTACAGGAACGAGGAAGGGTATCATACATATCGGTCGGCCAAATCGCGCAAATTCCGTGGTTTCGGAAGCCCTCCCCATAACGAATGCCCGCAAAGTTCATCTCAGATCTTGACCGGACCTAGTTCCGATCTTGTATCGGCTATCCTGACCGCAGCGCAAAATCCCACCCGTCCTCTAGACCGGCCGATTGTCGAAAAAACGCCGAGACTATTCAAAAGCGAGTGTAACCGGTGGTGAGTAGTTCCAACCCATGTCGTATGAAGGCATCAGCACCCTCGAATGTATACTGATGCTGCCGAGACTTGCATTATTGATGACGGGTGACGTCTATCCAATGTTGTGTTTATTCTGCTTGAACGACACGCGCGACCGCCTCGCCATCCCTCACGGCATCAGCCACCGCGGCTGTCATGTCCGTGGTAAGGTATCCGTCGGCCCCGTCTAGATCCATTGGCGTGACGGGCCCCGGACTTCCAATCGGTATCAGCTTTGGAGCGGTAGGCTTTGACCGATCGATCATGGCACCCCCCAGCTGCAAGGTCTGAATCGGTGCCCCATGCAGCGACGCGCTTGCTGCCACGTTCGCACCCGTCACTCGATCAACGGTCCCGAGAACGTGACTCGCAGCCAGCGTCGCTTGTGCAATCATATCGCGTTGGTATTGCTGTAGGCGGCGTGTGGCGTCGGAGTCACTGCGGCATTGCGATGATCTGTGATAGTTGGAAGCGCCCAAGCTCGGCTTCAATGTGCCGACAAAGGAAGCTGGGTTTGCAGACGGCGCTGGCGAAGGGAGCTGGCTGTGCTGGCTTCGCCTGCTGGCTTCGTAGTTTGAGGGGTAGTATTTGCCCATGGGCAAAGCGTTCTCGTGCACACTGCTTGGGAGGTAAGAAGTCGTTGAGGTAAAATCGATATTCTTGTGTAGATGCAACCTGCCTAAAGGCGATGATGCCTTGGCTGCGTGCATAGATTCGGCCATAGTGCTCGGTGAGCCAAGCTCTCGTTGCGTTGGTGGCAAGGAGCCGTAGCTTGCTGCCTGGCTGAGAGATTGATGCCTTGCTTTGGTGACGTCCAGATGAAATGGATGCGGCTTGTAAATGCGACACGTCGGATTCTCATGAAGAGGGAAGTATCCTCTGGGAAACATTAGCGTTTCTCGAAATGATGCGGATGAGAATCCTGATCACATCCCATTCCGAAGAAATCAAAAGGATTTCTCCTGGACCTACCCGATCACATCACCCCTCGCGCTCAAAGGCTCAGGCGGGGTGTCAACGGAAGCCGTGCTTGGCTTCCGAGGGGGCGGGAGTTCGATAGCGATGGGCCGACTCCTCGGAGACGTTGAGAAATCAGGCCAGTCGTGGCGGGACGGGCGGGCCGAGTTTCTGGGACGATGGCTTTCGGCTAGAGGTAACTGTCAGTCAGCCATTGGGCAAAGTCTATGACATCGATCGTGTTTTTATAGACCTAGTGCGGGAGGATGTTGTTATGTGGCTAGCCTGGCGACAAATGACGCAGCCGCTGCAGATGGGACGAAAGCCAGTGGCGCCGTAACCGCCTGGGCCAAATCGGCAAGCTTCGGACCTTCGACGAACTTTCGTCACGCCCGACCAGCCCATTGCCTGTCCTGCCATGCCATACGGCGTGGAAGACGTCGCTGTCCGGACATGAAGCCCCGCTGCACTGCAAGCGGGGTGCAGAAGCGCGGGGTCCATCCACACTTCCATTAGCGTAAGGCCTGAGCCATGTTCCTCCACATTACGGTGACGTTGAGGTTTCCGCTGTGGGACGCTGTGGAAGAGCCGCGAAACAAGGAGAGGAGAATGATGAGGGCGAAGCGTGTAGGGTTCACGGTCAGAATGAGTAAATACGTACAGTCATGGATAGCTACTTGCTTGTCTCGGGTGGCGGCAGATGAGGCCATCGGCGTTATGTCGCTCGAGTTCGGAGCGGGCGGCTCCTCATGCGCTGGTGTATGGCCGACCGAGAAAACGAAGGGGTCCTCAGAACGTGGGCTGGAGGCCGCGGACGACAATTCCGACGAGCTTGACAGCGTCCGACGTGGGTGACCAGGCCTCATAAGTCTCGGTGACAAGAGTGACGACTGTTTGATCGACCGTCCGACGCCGGCCATGGTGCAACGCGTCTGGTGGAAAATAGGAAGGTGATCCCTTTTGCTCTGTCGGCTCAAGCTCTTGTGTCAGCGACGCGAAATCCATTTAGTATGCGAGGTAGGGTGGAAGCGGTTTTCGCAATCCGCAACGCCTTGCGATCTTGCACAACGGATGCCTGGAGCATGGGAATCCCGAGAAGAATCCCGAAGGACAGAACGAAAGCTTCGTACCAGGCTGCAAAAGGATGATTGCTCTAGTCTTCCTCGACGGCCGTGTATCCTTTTTGCTTCAACCCAGGGCCGTGCCGACCTAGGCGCAGCTTTCATCGACGAGGAGGCGCGCAGACCGTGCCTTGCCACTGCTCCGTGTTCCAAGCACTCGACGGTTCTCCAGCAGTGGCTCGGGTCAGTTGCGTGAGGCCGAGTGCCGCAGTACCGGGCAGAAGCAGTAAACGTAGAGAAAGATGGCAGAAATGAAACCGACTCACAGTTGTGTCCCACAACCTTCGATTGCAGGAGTGATCGGCGAGGCCCCACTATGGTGATAACCCAAGTCGGGTATGCCAAGCAGCCAAAAAAAATAATGTTCCGTGTGAGAATGATCCGGCGGAGGGGTGGGTGTATATATTCATTGTTGCGAAATGCGAAGGCATCCAAGTAAACGCCGTTCGTACTGACCATGGGTCGTCGTTAGGATCACGTGGATGTCCATCCAAGATTATAAGCCCGTGGTCGAGATCGGGCTTGGATCCCAGCCTTTTTGAGAGCATTCGCTCCCGTCACGCTGAACACTCCACCGGTATCTTCTTTCATCTTCGGACCGAGTCAGGCGGCAACATGAACATCACCCGCTGCATGCACTTCATACTTCGCGCTTCGTCCCCGCGTCATAAAGAATGCTAGCGTGGATATGATTCAAGCGACCAGGAACACGAGCACCCCACAGGTTTCAAACGGATGATTCAGATGAGTTCAGCGCTCCGCGAATGAAGTCAGTCGAATGAGCTCCGCGCAAACCGCGCACTGAAAAAAAAAAAAATCCTTGCCCCTGACCTTGAGACTTCTCATTGACCACTTTAGGGGTGAAACAAGCGGGATAGACCGACTCTCCGACTGCGCTCCGGCAAGTTGTGTGATACGGCCCGGTCATACTTCGTACGGCAGCCGAGATCCATACGGCACGGCTGGTCTTACCTACCCACCAGCAGGATGACCTCGACTTCCACTTGCTCTGGCTTTTCGTAGTGGGGGGGGGGGGGGGGGGGGCTGGAGGGTGCGATCGCATCGGGCGCCCAGATGGCGGCGGACTAGAGGCGTCAGCAATGAAATGTGGTGTCCTCGTGGTGAGCTAGCCAAGTGTTCCCAATCTAGAAGGGGCTTTCCCTCCCTCTCTTTTCGCGGCTTCCGCGCTCGAGACATGAGCGGCCACATCTCACAATCTTAGGTGCGACGACGATCTTGCCGATCTTGTGTGCCCACTAGTCTCTGAGTACCTAGCTACCTGCAGAACGGAAGTTTAGCACTGTCACACTAACGACGACATGGCAAGCCCCGGAATGAAACTCATAACTAGAAAACCTACCTCGAATTCTCAAGTGGCATGACTTTGGGTTGAGCCTTCTGTGTCGTCTGCGGACCTACGCCACGATGATGTCATACCCACAAAGCAAGGACCATCCCAGTACGTCCGTAAAACGGCCTCACGCGGTCTCGGCCCCTGAGCTTTCTGATGTCAAGGGCCGGGGACCGAAGGCGCCTGTCACGTGTGCCATGCATGCACTGACGAATTCGGGGAGAGAGCTACGGCAGGAGATGGACGTCTCGTTGAGGCATGCCTCCGGCTGATCAGAACATGCAGCCTGACAGGGAGAGCAAAAAGTTACTATTACTGAATATTAGAGGTAGGAAGTCCCGATCCCTTTTAACGTGGTATCTCTCGGGATCGATAGCTAGGGTGTTGACGCTGAAGCAAGTACAAGTGGTGTCGTTGTCCATTCGTCCTCGAACACGTGGTCACGCGCGTGAACCCACCAGACATTGCTGACCGACCAGACAGGCGATACCGCTGTCCCTCACGCAGTGGCGTCTCGAGACGGCGTTTAACCATGGAGTGCTATGCACGGTGCCCACGACTGATCTCACCCAGTATGTAGTCATGTGGAGCCGACCCCTACACAGTTGCACGGCTAGTGAACCGAGTGTGCCGCTCACGGTGAGACAGCCAGTAAATCACCGACGCCGTTGAGGAGATCAGCCAGAGGAGTGCATTGGCAAGGTCCACCCAGACGGCGTTCTTCATGCGCTGGACGCCGGCATCGCCCTCGGCTCTCTCCTTGATGAACATCTGCGGAAACTCGTATTTAGTTCTCGACACGTCTCATTTGGCGCGTGTTTCTGGGACCAGGGAGAACACGTACGGAACCGAAGAGACCAAACAGGGCGATCCATAGAATGAAGAGGATGTAGCCCCAGACCCAGACGTGCGCGAGCCGGAGGATAAAGGGGACCAGGAATAGCAGCGCTGTAAGGGCCGAAAGAGCGCCTACGACGACGGCATAGACCTGACCCCGCACAACATACGTCAGCTTGCTGTTCTTCGGAGAGAGAGAAGGGTGCCCAAGGCCCACCCATTTTCCGTCGGCGTATACGTGGGCTTTGTTGGCGGACTGGAGATCTTGCCCGTAGAGCCCGATCACGGTCAAGGCGAGGACGAACTGCAAGAAATGCGCAACGGCGAAGCCGAGGTAGCTGAAGGCCATGCCGAAAACACCCATCTTCGCGGTTTTTGATACCGTAGTAGATATTGTTCGATTTGTGTCGGTGAGGTGTGTGTGGATGGGGGCAGTTTGCGAGGGCTCCGTATGCAAGATGCTGGAAGTGCGGCCACGAGATATCCGTCGCAGCAAACAAAGCTTTCCGACAAAGGACGGGCGGGCAATAATATATAGGTGTATCTTTCAAGATGCCGGGAGCGTCTGGAATGCGGTGCCTGGGGTAACGGTCTCTGAACAGTGAATTCCCGCATGCATCTCTTGACGAAATCGCAATTGAGAGTTTATAGACTCGTTTGGAGCTTGTGAGAGCGAGGAGGATGTGCAGCCAATCGTCTTTTTTTTCGCGTGTTTTGTGGTGCTGCTTGAACCAGAAAGGATTGGCTCGTCAAGTTCACAAATGGAACTGTCACGCCAAGAATCGCGAACCCGCGCTTGGTAGAGGTACGAAGTACTTACAGATGACGCAATGGCCCGCTGCCATCTCATGTCGACAGTGACAGGGGCTATTCTTCAATCCCTGATTAGTGTCACGTCGATACGGGACGGCGGCGCACTAAAGGGCACCATATTAAGCTACCCGCCTCAGAGGTCACGTGAGACACATGTGGCTATCGCACGCCGCCGGACAGGTCGCCATGTCGCAATCCTGGGTTGCCGGCCGAGCTTGTGACGGGCAAGACTCCCGAGTGCCGTACGCCATTACGACGGACCTGTTCTCGAGAACGACGTTGCAATGCCAGCCCGTGGCTCCAAAGTCCCTCTGTTGCTGCTGTCTTGCCTTCGACCAAGTCCGGGGCCGCTTTGAGCCCCTCGTGTGACCTTCATTCACGGGCAACGACTGCCAGGCTCACCGACGACGATGCTGGGCTTCCTATCCGCAGCACTGCACCGACGACGTTGCCCGCCGGCCGCGGCTCGCCAGTATCGGCAGCGTTGGACCCGCGCGTTCGCATCACTCGCTCTGGCACTGTTTACTCAGGTGTCCGACGTCCTCCCGAGAACGGGAGGAAAACGGTGGAAAGGCAACCCGATGGCTTGGTGTCTCTGCTTGTGGTATTCCAGCCGTGGCAGACCTTTGATTCTCGTCTCTCGTCTTTTGCTTCCTTCTCTCTTACATGGCCAGGTACTGCGTGCGGCAGGTTGGAGGACGTGAAGAAGCACAGCATAACCGGCTGTATTCCGCCTCCTTGCAACCAGCCACCCGGCCATGCGTTACTTGTCCAGTATCGGAACGCACCATGGCCCTTCTTTCCCGGCCATCTGATCTGTGCCGTGACCAGGGGCAAGGTCAAAGGGGGGGCTCGACAACAAAAGGGCCACGACACGTGCTGTTCACATGCTGTTCACAATTCCCACGCCACAAGCACTGGCAGTCGCCGAATCTGCAGGTGATCAGTACTTCAACAAGCTGGCCAGGAACCCCGTCGCTTTTGGGCAGTTGTCCAGATAGTAGACACTTGCGTGTTCGTCTACCAGCGCTGCATCTTCTCAGCTTCGAACCCAACCGAGCTGCACAGAACAACCGGGCCTACCGCTCTCCGTTGCCCTTTGTCGACGCGTCCGGCGTGTGGTCCGTCTTCTTTTTTTCCCTTCATGTCACGCTCTCCTGCGTCTTTTATTTATGGATTCATATATTTCTTTGGTCTGAACTCTTCACTGGGAAGAAACAGGTGGCACCGTCTTCCCCGCAGTAGGTTCCCGCAAGCGAGCGTCCGTCTGAGGCCGGACAAGGAGAACATGCTGTAGAGACTGGCCATGGTCTGGGCCACTCCTCGGCGAAGAAGTTTTATTCCACCTTGGTCGGAATCTTGACCTGTCCAACCTTCCGGTCGGGGTGCGGGTACCCATACCTCCATCCCACAGCGCCCCTGGCGCGGCCCTGGCGGCCCACCTTCTGGGAGTTGTAGTCGACAACGCGAAACTCGAAGCGGTCCGTCGGCACGCGCGTGGTCTGGGCCTCGGCCAGGCGAACCTTGTGATGGAACTCCTCGGCGACGGCCTGCTCGCTGGCCGCCACATCGGCGTCGAAGCGCTGGCGCGCCTCGTGCATGGGCTTGCCCGCGAGCAGGTCGCGCTCGAGGTTGACGAGCTCCGGCAGCGGGATGCGTTGGTCGGCGGGGAGGATGTGCTCGCCGAAGGCCTTGGCCGCGTCGGCGCGCGTGAAGTGGCGCGACTCGGACGTCGGGTGGAAGATCTGCTGCATCGTGTAGCTGTGCACGTGGATCTCGTTGACGGGCTCGAACGGCGTGCGCGGCTCGGCGTCGTGGTGCCACTGCGGGACCATGAGCTCCACTGCGCGGGCGTATGGCTTCGCCAAGGGTCTGCCCTGTGTTGGGGGAAAGGAAGAAGGCCGGGTTAGCTGGCTTGTGCTCCATGGTCCATGGTCGGAACGCGAGAGATGGCAGGATTCAAAGGGCGTGGCGGGGCCGGTCAGAGAGGCTCGCAAAGCTAGTTTGTAACCATGGGTGCTGTCTTCAAGACTAATCGAATTTTTGTACATCATCATACGGAAGACCTGCCAGGCAGAAGAAGAAAAAAAGCGAGAGGCAGCGAGCGACTCACCTCGGCGATCATGGTCTTCTCCACCTGCTTCATGCGTATCACGGCTGCGACCCGTCGCACATCGACACTGTACTTGGCCGAGATGGTCTTGATGTTGAGCTGATTTTCGAAAGCGTCGCGCCAGATGGCCTCGCGCGACGCATCCGATAGGACGGGCCGGCTGATGAAGTCTGGGTTGGTCGGGAACGGCACGTCCCAGCCGCCCAGGTAGTTTTGTCTGCCCGGCTTTGTCCTCGGGGTCATATATTTCGTCCCTGCACCTGCTAGCCACCGTTGCAAGCGAAGGGTCTCCTTTGTGACGCGTTGGCGAGCCGGCGTTGTCGAGAAGTGGGCTGGGGTGAGACGTGGTAGGCCATCTGCTGGTGATGTTTTTGGTGGGGTGACATGTCGACGGTGGGAAAGGATGGAGTTGCCCTCGAAGCCACGGAGAGCTGAGGCACCTGGGATTCGCGAAGGCATTGCGAGCCGTGTGGTGTTGACGATGAGTTACGAGTACAACAACGTGGCATTTTTGTTGAGAAACGGATGGGATCCACCGAGGTTGGGTGGGCGGGGCGTGGAGAGCTTGGCCAACCAATCAGGAACGATACGGGAAAAGGACGTGTCCACCAGAAAGCGGGAATTCGCATGCCACGCCCTGTCTATTCCTGGTTCCCTCCATTGAGGGAGAGGAAGGATGATGACATGTACAAGAGAGGGGGGGGGGGGAGAGAAGGGAGAAGATGGATAAATCAATCCCCATGCGAACCAATGTAGAGAGAGGAGAGCACACGTCGTCAACCATGTTGAGCGGCGGCGTTCCCGCGTGTTGGAAGCTCCCGGTCACGACGAGGACGACAGCCGGGCCTTTTTCGCCTTCGCCTTGCTGGGGTTGGCGGCCTTCTTGGGCTCAGTCTGGTCGGCTTGTTGCGAGTAGTCCTTCCACTTCCTCCAGCCGTCAAAGTCGATCAGAGCTTGCATGCAGCCCCACTCCATGACCTTCCTTTCCAGCCACACAAAGTTGACGGGCTACATGGAGCATGGGCCCGGTTAGACAAAGACGAAGAAATGGCGGCTTGTGCTTGCTGTATGTCTTCTTACCTTGGTCAAGAAATCATTACAGCCGGCCGCCAGGGCCTCGTGCCTGTCGCTCTGCAGCGCGCTGGCCGTGAGGGCGACGATGATGACGGGACTTTTGAACATGTCGGTGTTCTTGAGGAGGTTGTCCTCGGCCAGCTCCGTCTCATTTGCTTCGCCGGCCGACGGCGCCGACGAGGAGATGGCGCCAATGGAGTTGACGCGTTCGAGCCGGCGGATTTCGCGCGTGGCTTCGAGGCCGCTCATGACGGGCAGCTGGATGTCCATGAGGACGAGGTGGAAGCCGCCGGCGCGCCACTTGTTCACGGCCTCGCGCCCGTTCATGGCCGTTTGCCATCGCACCTTGAGACGCTTGACGAAGGCTTCGAGCAGCTTCAGGTTGATGATGTTGTCCTCGACGATGAGCACGTTGATGGGCGGCACGCTACCGTTGGGCATGCCTGCCGAGCGGCCAGGGCGTGGTGACGGTGATGGCCCGGCCGTGTCGTTCTTGACCCTCTTCGGCCTGGACGCTAAGTTGGCGGGTCGGGGCGAGGCCACGGGGGCCGGGGGAGGGGGCGGCGTGGTGGAACGCGTGACGGCCGCAGGCGCTGCGGAGGGGACTGCGGCTGCCATGGGACCGGGGTCGGTGGTGGCAGGTGGTGTCGGTATCGGTGGCGGGGCCGGAGGTGCGGCGCTCGAGGTTGGGCTGGCTGGATGAATGTGTTCGGGAGGAGGGTTGCTGGCATGAGCCATGTTCTGTGTTCGATTCTGTGGCGTGGTGTTCACACCGGCCGGGCCGTGAGTGGCAGCCGACCCGTTGACCATGTTCAAGATCGTAGGGGAGGACGTATGTTGTCTGCCCAGTCTTGGCCGATCCGGCCGCTCTTTGTAGGGTCGGCGCGTGCCGCCGCCGGGGGAAGGGATCTGCGGGACTTGGCCGGTGTTCAGAACGGACGGGGGGTGCGGCAGGGGGCCGGCGCCACTCGACGTCGCCGTCACGGTCACCGGGACCTGAGCGACGGCTCCGGGGCCGAAGTAATCCAGGCCGCCGTCAGCTGGCCTGCCATCCTCGTAGAAGCCTGTGGGCACATGGGGCACGTGAGGTGGTCCGATCCGAGGCGACGGCCTGGGACTCCTGCGAAGCGGAACCTGGATGACGAGGGCTTCCTCGACCATCTGGCCACCGGGAAAGTAGGCATCCAAGGTACGGCCCATGGGTTCCTCGGGCCCCAGGGTTCGTTCCTGCCGCTGTGGCTCTCTCGGCACGATGCGGAGGGTGAGGTCCGGGGCATCGAACTGGCGCCCGAGCGAGTTGCCGTACTTGCGCAAGATCATCTCGCGCACATCGTCGACGAGGTCGTCTTCGAGGACAGTGACCAGGGTGGCCGAGGCGCCGGGCCGCCTGACCCAGATCTTGCGAACAGCCATTGTTGCTGCTGGCATGGACAGGGAGGGGGGAGGAGCAAGGAATTCGTCGAGCGCGAGCGGCCGGGGGCAAGGGGTTGGCGTGTCGAGAAGAGGGTGGAGGGAGGGAGGATCCCTGACGGCTTTTCGGACGGTCGGACCCGGGGACACGGACACAGGAGCAGGAACGTCGAGATGGGTCGCCGTGACTTTCGTCGATGCTGCCGAGTGGAGGATGGTCGTGTTGATCCGAAGAAGCGGGGGGCGGCGGCAGGACGCATGTCTCGAGGTAGAGGTAGAGAGGGAGTCGTGGCAGAACAGCAGCAGGTCTGGGGTGGGGGGCGGCAGGCACGAGACTGTCTCGGTTGCGTGGGCCGATCTTTTTTTCGTCACGGGTGCGTTAGTGTGTGTGTGTGTGTGTGTGGCCGACAGTTGGCGCACCTCTCCCATCACGCTGCGACGGGGCGAGAACGAAGTGAGCATCTGGGGAATTCGGGGTGTGGCGGACAGGGACAGCTCTACCTTGTCATTTGGGGGGGTGCTTGTGTGGCATGATGCATCAATCGCCTCTGGTCAAGAGCGTGCTACTACGACTAGGACTACGGCTACTCGTACTACTACTACTCGTACTACTACTACTACTACGACGAGGACTACGGCTACTCGTACTGGTACTCCTGCAACTGGTACTGCTGCTACTGCTGCTGCTGCTGCTGCTGCTGCTGCTGCTGCTGCTGCTGCTGCTGCTGCTGCTGCTGCTGCTGCTGCTGCTGCTGCTGCTGCTGCTGCTGCTGCTGCTGCTGCTGCTGCTGCTGCTGCTGCTGCTGCTGCTGCTGCTGCTGCTGCTGCTGCTGCTGCTGCTGCTGCAGCGCTGCTGCTGCTGCTGCTGCTGCTGCTGCTGCTGCTGCTGCTGCTGCTGCTGCTCCTGCTCCTGCTGCTGCTGCTGCTGCTGCTGCTGCCTGCCTTGCTGCTGCTGCTGCTTGTTGGGACCTGAGGTCACGTGTCACGTCACGTGACATGACACGTGACCCACTCCCCTATATAGGACCCTGTGTCACTCTACCGTAGATGAGGGGTTTCCCCCTTATCAACAAATATACGTTGTTCTATAGGTTATAAGCCCTTGTATACTCTTGTACGTCTAAAAAGAACAAACGGTAATCGATGCTAGAAATAAGGAAGTAGGCAGGCGTTTTCTTCGACTTGATAGAAGAAGCAGAATAAGCAGGAAGGTTAGTAGTAATACGCTAAGTTATACTATAGACTACCTCTTCTAGAAACCTAGCATTACTACCTCCTATAGCATAGAAGCTAACGAAATAACCCTTCTTTTCTTCTTTTAATAAAGGAGATAATAGAGGATTAACCACTAATATAGCTTCCTTCTTTACTACTTTTAGGGCCCTTACTATAGACAGGTTTATCTTTGCTAATAAGGCAGTAATAGTACTCTCTCTAAAAGAGGGTATCGATACTAATATAAAGGCTATATAGGCCTCTAATACTATAAACAAGCTAGAGGTAACTACCTCTCTAGTCTAGTTATTACTAGAGGATAGTACTATATAGTATAAAGCCCTTAGGCACTTTCTCTTTATTATAAGCAGCTTAGCTATATTCTTTAATATTAATAACCTAGAGTTATACTTTACTATTAACATCTAGAGAGCCTTCTAAGAAAAGAAGCTTAAGGAACTAGCCCTAAAGAGAATATCTCTAAGTAAGAGAGCCTTACCTTAGGTACTACTAACAGAAATACTAGAAAAGACTAAGCCCTAGACTAAGGTTTCCTAGTTAAGGATCATTATAAGCTTTCTATAGCTCCCTAATTATAAGACTCTTACTATCCTTACTATAGATACTAAGAATAGGCTTAAACAGATTTAGACTATTGATATCCTAGTAACTAGAAGCCTAGCTAAGATATAGTAGGTCCTTCTTATTAATAAGATTAATAAGATAGACAAAGACCTTGCCTATATCTATAAGGATAAGGATCTTATAGATATAATGGAAAGTCTCTATAAGAGAGTAGCCTAAGAATCCCTAGCTACTAGGAAGAAGGGTAATAAGTACCTTAAGGAATATACCTTCTATAAAAAAAAAGGGTACCTAAAGGAGGAATACTATAGTAAGTAGTCTAGCCTTAATACTAAGACTAAGAGCAAAGAGGATAGGAAGAGGAAGAAGCCTAGAATTAAGACAGTAAGTAGTAACTAAGTTAATAACTAGACCTAGTTAGACTCTAGTATAGACCGCTATATTAGCTTTGACAAATCTAACTTTACTTCTTACGTTACTAGTCCTAAAATAGTAGAGCTTGCTAATAGCTCTACTGTTAATATTCTTAGGAAAGAGAGCCTAAGACTCTTATCCTTAAAAGGCGTATCTCTAGAGCTCGACGGCGCTCTATATATAAGGAAAATAGGGCCCTTAATGCCTAATCTTCTCTCTCTAGGCTAGCTAATCGACAACGGATATAAGCTTGTAATAGCCTTGTAGTACCTACTTGTCCTTAGGCTAGAAAAGGAAGGCTATAGCCTACTATTTACAAAGAGAAGACGTCGTTTTACATCTATAAGAGATGTTAAGCCAATAGTAGATTCTATAGCTATAGCCTTTTACGAAGGATCGTAGTCTACGCTAGCATCTACTACCCTAATCGATTAGTATATAGCGCTTAGGTATATAAACCTATATTCGGCTAACTAGATACTACAAAGATATAGTATAAAAGATAATATTGTTACTATAACTACTAAATCTTGCGATTCTTATATAAAAAGTAAGTTTACTGTTTTACCTAGTCGAGAAGACCTGATTAGTAACGCTAAAAACTTTATGGAAGTCCTTTATATAGACCTAAAAGGAGGTTAAACCTCCCTTTTACTATTAATAGAAATTGGCGATTCGCTGGTAGTAGTTTTAGCGCTAGTAGTAATCGATGAATTTACCTATTATAAATAGGTCTTTCTAGTATAGTTAAAGTCGGAGGCTCCTCTTAAGGTTAGATATCTACTATAATAGCTTAAGGCTTGCTATAGCAGATATCCCTTTAGAGTCTACTCTGATAAGGGTACTAAATTCGTTAGCTAGTCTCTATTGACCTTCCTCCTAGAGAATAGGATAGAATGGACCAGCAGCGCTGTAAGAGCGCTATAACAAAACAGCCTTATCAAAAGGACTAACAGGACTATATTCAAGGCCCTTAGGGCTATATACTTATATGCTAATCTTCTAGCTAAACTTTAGGCTATTACTATAGAAGCTATTACAGATATACTAAATAGTATAGTATTAACCTACTTAAGCTTTAGAAAGTTACTATACAAACTAGCGTTTGCTAAAACTCCTATACTATTACTAGAGCTTATAGGCTATAAAGTTCTGTTTAAGAAGGTAGATAGTAAAGAACTCTCTATCCTAATAGAAAGAACAGAGGAAGGGGTCTTTCTAGGAAGGAAATATAATGTTATAAGGATCCTAGACCTTAAAACTAAGAGGGTTATTATAAGACATAATATTATACCCTTTCCTACTAAGTTTCCTCTCTAACCTAAGGTAGTAATAATATTAACTACTAACTTATTAACCGTCTCTATTCTATAAGTATTCTTCTTTCTAGAGAAGGAAGAATAGTATAAAGCTATAGATAAGGAAATAAAGACAATAGAAAAGATAGGAGTATAGTTACTAGTACCAAAAGCCAGCCTTCTACTAGGAGCAAAGGTTATAACTAGTACCTAGGTCCTATAGGAGAAGAACAATGGTACTAAGAAGGCTAGGTAGTATACTTACGGGTTTTCTAAACTAGACATAGATATAGTCTTTGCTAATATGCTCTAAGCCGTTACTATATAGCTTCTATTTACCTATACTACTTAGTATAAACTACAAATGTGGCATATAGACTTCGACTCTACCTTCCTAAATTCCAACCTTAACAAGCCTCTATACCTTTAATAGCCAGCATACCTTATAAGAAAACTAGAGATAGTCTACTAACTAAGAAAATCTATATATAGACTGTATATAGCGCCTTATCGTTGGTAAGCAACCTTTAAGTCCTCTTTCAAGATCTTTAGCTTCTAGTAACTAACTATAGACAAGAATGTATTCTATAGGGGAGCCCTACTAATATCTATATACGTTAATAACGTTATAATAGTTAGGCTTAACCAAGATATAGACCAGGTAGTAGTAGATATTAGGACTAAGTATAAGATTAAGGACCTAGGGGAAACGACCGATTACCTTAGGATAAAAGTAACGAAGTATCCTAATAGCGACTATAGTATTATACAGTCCTATAAGATCCTAAACCTAATAGACTAGCTTGGTCTATTACAAAGCAGGCCTCTCTAGGTACCTATCCTAGATAATAGTCAAGTAGATATTATACCTAAAGACCTTATATTAGAAGAAAAAGCAGCCTAGTATAGATCGGCAGTAGGCTAGCTACTCTATATATCCCTCTTTATAAGGCCTGATATAGCCTATAGGGTAATAAGACTAGTATAACGCTTCTTACACCCTAGTTATAACAGCTAGAGATTACTAGTAGCCTTGGTAAAGTATCTAAAGGGCACTAGCAACTTTACCCTCTACTTTTGTTATAACCTAAAAGGGCCGGTAATAGTAGGCTCCTCCGACAGTAGCTAGGGTATAATAATATAAGCTAAAGCTATAATAGGAAATATGTTCCTTGTTAACGGCACCCTAGTATTATAGAGAGCTAAGCGCTAAAGCCTTATAGCCTAGTTAACCTGCAAGGTAGAATATATAGTAGCCTATATAGTAGTAATATAAGCTACCTAGTTGCTACTACTTGTTAACGAGATATTCGGGCGTAAGCTAGGTCCTATTCCTCTATAGATAGATAATTAAGGAGCTATAGCTATAGTAAACAGAGACGGTATAACGGTATGTAATAGGTACTTCCTAATACGACAGTTAGTACTACAAAAAGTGATTAGAAAAGGCGTTATCCAGGTAGAATATATGCCCTCTAATAGTATAATCGTAGACGGCCTGACAAAAGCACTGTAGCGTGTTAAACAGGAGGCGTTTATAGAGCAGATCAAGATATTAGGGTCTAGGGGGGGTATTAGGACCTAAGGTCACGTGTCACGTCACGTGACATGACACGTGACCCACTCCCCTATATAGGACCCTGTGTCACTCCACCGTAGATGAGGGGTTTCCCCCTCATCAACAAATATACGTTGTTCCACACTACTGCTACTACTCCTACTACTACTACTAGGTACCTCCACCATGACCCCGAACCCGACCTCGACCTCGACCCCGTCCCCGTCCCCGTCCCCGCTGTCGCACCCCCGGCCCCGGCTGGCCAAGACGCCGGCCCAGGTGGCGCACATCCGCACGCAGAACCGGCGCCGGGCCTATCTGGACCGGCATCCCGAGTACTTCCAGTCGACCGAGCATGAGCTTGCCGACCCTCTCCTCTACGATGCCCTGATCCGCCAATTCCAGACGCCCGCCGAACGCGCCGCCGACGAGCGCGCCAAGGGCTACGCGCGCGTGCTCGAGGGCTCGCTCCTGCGCGACGAGTCCCGCCGGCGGGAGAAGCTCGCGGCCGAGACCCGGCAGCAAGCCCGGCGGGCCATCAGCTCCGACGACGTCGACGCGCAGCTCGCACCACCGCCCGGCTCCCGCGAGGAAGGCCGGGCCCGGTGGGAGGCCTTCCTGCGCCACCGGTTCGTGCACGGGGCCGACGACGACTTTGCCTATGCCGCCGTGGACGAGAACGACGAATACGACGTGCTGGAGAGGAGGGATCGCGAGGACGCCTGGTTCGAGGACGAAGAGGCCCGGTGGACGAGCACGGTGCAAGGGGAGACGGGCATCCAAGACTACTAGGCATAGCTGTCATCCCGTTTGGTGGCCGTCTTACGCGCCCATGTAATACAACGGGTAAATGTGCTGGATAAATTGGTCGACCTCGCGCGAGCCTCTCTCCTCCTCCCCACTCTCTCCTCCTCCCCCCTCGCCCAAGACTTTCGGCTTTGGACTTTCTTGCCTCTCTGCGTGTCGAAAGCCAGCAGCCCATCATGCCTCCCCTGATCAAGCACCTCTACACCGCCGACCCCTCGGCCCACGTCTTCCGTGGCACGATGTACATCTACCCGTCGCACGACCGCGAGACCGACGTCGGCTCCAACGACAACGGCGACCAGTACGACATGGCCGACTACCACGTCTTCTCGACCGCAGGGCCCCTCGACGACCCCAGTCCCGCCGTGACGGACCACGGCGTCGTGCTGCGGTCGGAGGACGTGCCCTGGGCGTCCAGGCAGCTGTGGGCGCCCGACGCCGCCCACAAGGCCGGCGTCTACTACCTCTTCTTCCCCGCCCGCGACAAGGCCGACATGTTCCGCATCGGCGTCGCCACCGCCGACCGGCCCGAGGGGCCCTTCCAAGCCGAGCCGGAGCCCATCGCCGGCAGCTTCAGCATCGACCCGGCCGTCTTCGTCGACGACGACGACGACGCCGGCGGCGAGGCCTACCTGTACTTTGGTGGCCTGTGGGGCGGCCAGCTGCAGTGCTACCAGGGCGGCGACCGCGGCCCGGCCAGCTTTGACAAGGCCTGGCTCGGGCCCCAGGAGCCGGCGGGGGCGGGGACCAGGGCGCTGGGGCTGCGGGTCGGACGGCTGCGGCCTGATATGCGGCAGTTCGCCCCGGCGACCGGCGGGGCGCCGGCCCTGGACGGGCTGGACGTGCGCGAGGTCATGATCCTGGCACCGAAAACGGGGGAACCGTTGGCGGCGGACGACCACGACAGGCGCTTCTTCGAGGCGGCTTGGGTGCACAAGAGGCGGGGGATCTACTACCTCAGCTACTCGACGGGGGACACACACTACCTCTGCTACGCGACGGGCAAGAGCCCGTACGGGCCCTTTACCTACGGCGGCCGGATCCTCGGGCCGGTGCTGGGCTGGACGACGCACCACTCGATCGTCGAGTTCGACCGGCGCTGGTGGCTGTTCTACCACGACTGCGAGCTGAGCGGGGGGGTCGACCACCTGCGGTCCGTCAAGGTCAAGGAGATCTTTTACGACGACGAGGGGGGCATGATGCCGGTGAAGCAGGATTGTTTTTCTGTAGCTCTGACTGACTGACTGACTGATTGACTGACTGCACTCATGCCTCGGCCTTGGCAGATGCCATGACGCTTTCCATCCAAGGATAAACGGACCCGTTGGCCATTGGATAGCCCATGTGCAGAGCCCCGGGGAAGAAGCGGGCCTCCTTTGGCGTGCCGTGTTCCAAGAGCATCATGGAGTCCTCGATGGGCATGAGTCCATCGAGGGTGCCCTTGCGTCATGACATGTCAGAAGAGAGGGGGTGAGAGTGTGAGAGAGTGAGAGTGTGAGAGAGTGAGAGTGTGAGAGTGTGAGAGTGTGGGAGGAACGCACATTGATCAGCAACAGCCTCGTCGACGGCTTCTCGAGAATGCCATTCTCCAGCAGGGAAAACTTGGTTTGCACGCCCTTTTTGTATTCTTCGACCGAGTCGTAGCCATGCTTCATGGCCATGGCGGGCGTCAGTCTAAAGGGATACTCATGCCCGTCGGCCCTCTCCAGCCACTCCGGGTCGAAGAAGTGGTGGCACCCGGCGCCCTGGGCGACGACGCCGATCAGCTGGTCCCGGTGCGTGTGCGCAATGCGCACGGCGTAGTACCCGCCCGAGCTGAGGCCCCAGACCATGACCCGGGCCATGTCGAAGCGGGGCTCGCGGCCGGCCCAGTCCAGCAGGCTGGACCACAGCCGGTCCGGGCTGGCCGGGTCGGCCGGGTCGGCCGGGCAGTCGGCCGTGCCGGGGATCTCGACGACGACGACGGCCCAGCCGCGCGCCAGGAACTCGTCGCACCGCGCCGTGTTGTCGGGCCGGTAGCCGTCGAGGCCGGTCATGAGCACGACGAGCGGGCACCGGGCCGTCCCCTGCGGAGCCGGCTCGCGCACGTAGACGGGCATCTCGGCGCGGTCGCGGCCGGCCGCGTGCGCGTGCGGCACGAGCACCTCGCGCAGCGGCGACGGCTGCCAGCCGGCGCCGGCCTTGGCGTAGATGCGCTTCTGCGCCTCCCAGGCCCGCCACTTGGCCGCGCAGCTGACGGCCGGGAAGCTCGTCAGGTAGGGGAAGCGGGCGATGCGCAGGACGGCGCCGGCGCGGAGGTAGAGGGCCGAGGCGGCCGCCGCGTCGCCGGCCGACGACTGCGCGTCCGCCTCGGTCTCGAGCTGCGAGGCGGTCGGGAAAAAGGCGTCGGTGTAGGCGACCGCGGTGCCGTCGTTGATCTTGTTCTGCCCGACGATTTCTCAGCGAGCGCAGGCGGGTAGAGACGGGGGGAGACTGGGGGGGGGGCTGGCTGGCTGGCTGGCTTGCTTGCTTACTTGGATCAGGTGCTTGAAGATGGGCTCAAAGTCGTCAAAGTGGCCGTCGTGGAAGGGGTAGACGCTTTTCATGCACTGCAGGAGGACGGACATGTCGGTGAGCATTTCTTCTTCTTCTTCTTCTTCTTCTTCTTCTTCTTCTTCTTGTTCTTCTTGTTCTTCTTCTTCTTCTCTCTCACTCACCGGAAACTTCCACTTGGTTTCCCAGAGCGCCTTGATACCATCGTGATGCGGCATCCTGCGCTCAAACGCCTCGGTGCCCATAAGCCACTGCCTCGTCTGTTGCTTCTGCTTCTGCCCCCCCTCGGCTGCTGCCGGCGGCGGCGCCGCCTTGGCCGTCATCGTGCTTTCGGTTCCGTCGGCCGGAAGCGGCGTTGGAACTTGTTGTAGGACAGCACGCAGAGCACGCGGACAACCTTTTGCTTCGTGATGACGGGGAGGCCGTCCTGGAACGAGACCCAAGTCACTGTGCTGCGTCGGAAAAAAAAAAAAAACAGTTGGCTTGGCTCACAGAGTCCGAGGAAAGCGGAGGCGAGAGGAGGCAAAGGGGGGTGGGAGGGCTAGGGTAGGGTAGGGTAGTACTCCTAGTACGAGCCTGAGGGCGGCTGGCGGCTTACTGTGACGGGAGGAGTGCTATGCGCACACGGGTCAAGGAGGTGTAGAGATGGTCAGTAGAGATGGTCAACCATGTTTGTGTACTGGTGGTAGATTGGGGGACTCCGTAAGTGTCCACTAGTCACGGGGGGGGGGGGAAGAAACCGGCGCATATGTGGCGGGCATTAACTTGCACTCGCTACTTTGATGCCGGGAAGAGGCCAAAGAAGGGAGGACGGTTTATATGTTGCCCACCACACAAAGCCAGATTGTGAGCAGCTCTAAGCTACCAACGTAACGCGACACAGTCTTGGGCTGTCCCGAGCGTCCCGAGCGGCCCAGGTCAGACGGAATTCGTCCCCGTGCTGCTCGGCCTCTTTCCTTTCGTCCGGACGACCGTTCCGCCCCCCCCATGTCAGAGAGGAGGACCCGATGCTGGGGCGGCCGGAGCTGGGTAGTAGTGCGCCATCTCCAGGCCGGCGCGCCTGTAGCCGCACTTGACGTAGAAGCCCTCGTTGGCCTCGCTGCAGTCGAGGATGGTCTTGTAGCAGCCGACGGCGTGGGCGATGTGGTCGAGGGCGTGAATGATGCGCAGGCCCAGCTTCTTGCCCTGCTGGCTCTTGGCCACGGCGATCTCCTCGATGTGGCCGACCTTGCCGAGCTGGTGGATGAACTTGCGCTCGACGATGACGGTGCCGCACCCGACCACGGCGGCGCGCCCGGCCCCGGCCTTGCGCTCCTCGACCACCAGGATGTAGTAGGTGCCCTCGTGCTTCCGCATGTAGTCGAAGCGCTCGTCAAAGGCCGCGCGCGAGAAGTCGCCGACCGTCGTCAGCACGCCGAGCGTGTCGAGGAAGCCGGCGTCGTAGTCGCTCTTGCGCAGCGGCCGCAGCGTGTAGCCGTCGGGGAGCTCGCTCTGGACCTGCGCCGAGATGAGCGCGGCCGGGAAGAGGTCCGGGTCCTCCGACATGGTTATTTTTTTCAGGGGAAAAGGGAGGGAACGTCGAGTTGTTTTCCCGAGCGGGAAACCCAAAGAAAGGTGACGACGACGGGGGGCTGATTTATTTTTCTATTTCTTTTCTCTTCTTTTTGCTCTCTCTCTCTCTCTTTTTTTTTTTTTTTTTTTTTTTTGATTCGCGGTTTTTTTCCTCCTTTTCTTTTTTTTTCTTTTTTTCCCTATTTTTTTCCCTATTTTTTTCTTATTTTTTTCTTTTCTTCTTTTTCTCTCCCTCCCTCTCCCCACCCCCTCGTTTTCGGGCATCCCGGCGGCCATGACATCATCGGCCTCTTTCGCAGCCCGCCCACCTACAAGTACTTTGTACCTAGGTAGTCATCGTCATGGACTAAGCACGCCGGCGCAAACTTTAAAAAAGTTTCTTCTCCAGCCGCCTGTGCTTGTCCACAGGAGACTGAAGCCGTGCTAACATGCACCGCTCCCATCAAGCATGGTAAGTGTCGGCAACAGAGCAAGAAGAGGGCTGGACGGGGACGGCGAGGCGGATTTCGATGCGGAGGCAACCAACGCGGATAGGAGCGACGCGACCACATGATCGATGAAGACGACCCCTCGGGGGGGGGGGGGGGGGGGGGGGTTTGTTTGATTTTGTTTAATTTTTTTATTTTTTATTTTTTATTTTTATTCTTTATTTTAATTTTTTGTTTTTTTGTTTTTTTGTTTTTTTATTTTTCTTCAACTCTCCCTCTCCCTCTCTTGCATGACACTGTCGGATGCGGCTGCGTGCAGGTGTGCGTCTTTCGCATCGCCGCTACCGCTCGCGCTGGGCGGCGATACGCGAACAACAAGACGGGTAATCTAACTAGACTTTCAAGCGACAGTCCGGTGCGTTGGTGCCGACTCGACGTTTCGGCTTTCTAGCCTTCTTGTTGGATTCCCATCCCTTCTGGCCTCTCCTCTCCTTCAAGCCTGACCCTCCTTGGACCCAACGGCCGCCGGTTCCCGCGCACGTCGCATAACACGGCAGCATCCTTCTTCACACCAACAGCTCGGGCATGGACACTTGTACACCATGATGGACCTGCACCAGTTTGATCCGGGACACGGCGCCCTGGAGCGTGACAACGTCGACATGGCCGACATGGCCCACGAGTCCCATCACCACCACCGCCACCGCCACCTGGCCATGATGATCCTCGACCACCACCAAGACCAAGACGACGACCAAGACGATGACGACGACGACGACGACGATGACGACGATGACGACGACGACGACGACGACGACGACGATGACAACGGCAACGGCCACGACAAACACATGGGCCTCGCCGTCTCGCATCCCGGCCGCACTCTGCTGCCATCGCCCGTGGCACGGGTCGTCAGCTTCGCCACCCGCTCGACCAGCCTGGCCCTCCGCATGAGCACCTTCATCGGCGGCTACGGCTTCGAGGCCGCCAAGGTCACCACCCTGTCCAGCCTCGAGCTGGGCCGCGGCATCCTCGAGGGCATCCTGAGCCGCGCCGGCCGCGACGTCATCATCCGGTCGCGCTCCGACCTGGTCAAGGCCGACGCCGAGTCCATCCTCGAAGCCAGCCTGGACAGCCTGCACCGCACCATGACCCACATCGTCTTCTGGACGACGACGGGCTTCCAGATGACGGGCACGACGCTGTCCATGGTGTCCGGCATGTCCATCCTGCTCCTCTCGACGCTCGACCAGTTCTTCGGCTCGACCGACTCGTCGCGTGCCATTGCGAGCATCATCACCCTGATCCGGCGCGAGTTCGAGAACCCGGCGACCGGCCGGCAGGGCGAGAAGGTCGGCGTGGCTGACCTGGTGCTGGGCCTCTCGGGCATGGCCTATCTGCAGACGTGGTGTCGCCGCATCATCGAGGAGGAAACACGCAGGCTGCGGATCGAAGAGGTCGTGTGGGACGTGGTCGTCCTCGAGGACGGCGAGCGCGTCGACCTGCACGAGGAGTCGCTGTACGGCGTGCACAGCAGGACCCCCAGGACCCCGGTCACGGCCACGGCGTCCCGGACCCGGCCGGCGCCCATGCACGACGACGGCGCACCCGGCAAGATCGTGGCCACGATCGAATCCCACGGCCTCCAGGACAGCGACAGCGAGGAGACGGACGGGCTGCCGGAAATCCGGCTGAAACGCCAGATCATGAAGTCGCTGCCGCATGACACCAAGGTGTCGATCGCCACCTCGGTCGAGATGACCAAGACCATCACGGTCGACATCAGCAGCCTGCAGACGGTCCCCTTGGCGCCGCCCCCCGGCGTCGAGCTCGTCGAGGAGGGCCGGGCCTTGTTGCGGCCAGCACCGGCGACGACGACGACGACGACGACGACGACGCCGACGCCGCCGCAGCAGCAGCAGAGTGGTGGTCTTGGCATGCCGGGCAACGACGGCGCAGTGCCCACCTATCGGGTTGTGTACCGTGTCAACCGCAACAAGGAGCGGAGCAGCTCCTTCAAGAAAGAAGGCGGCGTGGGACACATGGGCTTCGTCGAGCAGACGGACGAGTCGACAGAGGAAGAAAGGCCGAGCGAGGCCGACGACAGTACCGCCACCACGCTCAGCCCACCGGCGCCCAAGCCGAAGCGGTTCCTGGACAAGAGCCTCCCGGCCGCGTCGCCGCCAGGCTCGGCTCCGAGGCCCAGTTCCTCGGGCTCCGGCATCTCGGGAGCATCGGCCGGCTCCTCGTCATCGCCAGGCCTGAGACAGACGGCCTCGAGGATCCCGGCCGCCGTCCACTCCAGGGCGAGGGCGGAGAACGCGGCAAACCAGAAGCGACCGCGGATCCCGCTGACGACGTCTGGCCCGTCATCTACCAACACCCGATGCACGCCGAAACCGTCGAGGAAGCAGTCCCTCACCAGCGTCTTCCCCACCCGCAGCAGCAAGGACGACGTGGCCGAGGCCAAAGTCACGGAAAAGAGGAGCTTCCGCTCCGCGCTGAGGAAGGGCCCGGTCTCGGGACTCACGAGCCTGCTGCACAAAGACGAGTCCGGGCCCGAAAGTCCGGGGCCGGCACCCAAGGCGGCCAACACGGCCAAGCCGAATCCATCCTCGACCGTCTTGCAAAAGACCAAGGCTTCGGCAGCGCGATCGGTCCCGGGCCATCATCTCGGCGTGCCCGACCGCACTCCAACAAGCCTGAGCCTGAGCCTGATGAGCCTTGTGTCGCGACGGGACGCCCCGCCGGCGCCGCAACGGTCGGTCGTTGGCCCCTTGACGCGGCGGCCGGCGGCGCCGGCGCCGGCGCCGCTGCCGCTGCCGCTGCCGCTGCCGCTGCCGCCGAGCCAAGAGGCGGACGAGCCGTACGCGCGGGCCTCGTCTCGCGCAAGCTACATCTCTGTCCACGAGCGACGGCGCGACTCGGTCGTCTCGCAAACCGACACGTACTCGATCCACACTGTCGAGGACTACCGGCCCGTGTCGCCGCCGGCGCCACCGTCGTTCCTGCGGGCCGAGGGCCGACCGAGCGGCGGCGCCATGGTCAAGTCCCGGTCGGACAAGGACGTCTCCTGCCACGGCCTGACGGGCACGGCCACGGCCACGGCCACGGGCTCGGGCCCGGGCTCGGGCTCGCCCCTGCGGAAGCACGGACGGGTCAAGTCGCAGATGTACTCGCCCAGCATATACACGCTCAAGACGAACGACTCGGACCTGTCCCTGGTCCCCTACGCGGCCGGGCACGGTCCGACAGGCGCCTTCAGCGACGTAAAAGCGCTGGGGACACTGCGGCAGGCGGGCATGGTCGACGGCACGTTCCCGCGCCACCATCTCCTGCGCAACATGACGCGCTACATGCGCTTCGCCTCGGCCTCGTACGGGTCCAACTTCCTCAAGGTCCTGGGCATCGCGAAAGAGATGCCGATTCTCGGCGCGCTCGACGAGACGCATCACGAGCTGCGGTCGTTTGCCCACCACACCGACTCGGACGCCAGCAGCATCCTGCTCTCCTCCTTTGTCGATCCCCAGGGCGGGTCGGACGGGACCGGATCGACCAACACGGGCGTCCCGCTGGTGCACTACATCTCGCTCGACCACGAGTCCAAGGCGGTCGTGCTGGCATGCCGCGGCACGCTGGGCTTCGAGGATGTCCTCGCCGACATGACGTGCGACTACGACGACCTCAGGTGGCGCGGCAAGTCGTACAAGGTGCACAAGGGCGTGCACGCTTCGGCGCGCCGCCTGCTGTACGGGGGCGACGGCCGGGTCCTCGTGACGCTCCGGCAGGCGCTCCAGGAGTTCGCCGACTACGGGCTGGTGCTCACGGGACACTCGCTGGGCGGGGCCGTGACGGCGCTGCTGGGCGTCATGCTGTCGGAGCCGGCCGCGGTCGGCACCTCGTTCATGACGTCGACGGAACCGCGGCCCAGCCGGGTCCTCGGGGGCGGCCGATGGTCGGCCGACGCGCAGTCGGCGCACCACCACATCAGCCTCCCCGCCGGACGGCCGATCCACGTGTTCGCGTACGGCCCGCCGTCGACCATGTCGGCGAGCCTGTGCCGGGCGACGCGCGGGCTGATCACCAGCATCGTCAACGGGCACGACCTGGTGCCGTACCTGTCGCTGGGGGTGCTGCACGACTTCCAGGCCGTCGCCCTGGCCTTCAAGACGGACAACAACGAGGCCAAGGTGGAGGTGCGGCAGCGCATCTGGGAGGCCTTGCAGACGGGGCTGGCCGACAAGTGGTACGGCAACGCGTCGCCCAAGGCGCCGTCCCAGGAGGAGGACCAGTGGGCGTACGCGGCGCTCAAGGTGCTGCGCGCCAGCATGATGAGCGAGAAGCTGCTGCCGCCGGGCGAGGTGTTTGTGGTGGAGACGAGCGCGGTGCTGCGGCGCGACGCCTTCTTGCTCGAGGGCGAGGACCGCTTCGGCCGGCCGGCCAAGCGGGTCGTGCTCAAGTACGTGCGCGACGTGGAGAGGCGTTTCGGCGAGGTGCGCTTCGGCACGAGCATGCTGACGGACCACAGCCCGGGGAAGTACGAGGCCGCGCTGGACAAGCTGCGGGCGGGCGTCATGGACATTTGACCGGCTTACTTGGTTTTTGTCTTTTTTTTTTTTTTTTTTTTTTTTTTTTTTTTGGTGGTCTTTTCTATCTCCTTTGTGTAGGACGCATGGAGCCATGGATGGATACCTTTATCCCCTCGCTCTCGCTCTCGCTCTCGCTCTCGCTCTCGCTCTCGCTCTCGCTCTCGCTCTCGCTCTCGCTCTCGCTCTCTCTCTCTCTCTCTCTCTCTCTCTCTCTCTCTCTCTCTCTCTCTCTCTCTCCCTCCCCTTTACCTCCCCATCCAACCGCCGTCCACAACGAGCACATGGCCGTTCACGTAGGCGCTCGCCCGACTGGCCAGGTAGACCACGGTGCCCTTGAAGTCGTCGGGCGTGCCCCAGCGGCCGGCGGGGATGCGCTCGCTGATGCTGCGCAGGCGGTCCGGGTCCGCCAGCAGGGCCGCGTTCATCTCGGTCTCGACGTAGCCGGGGGCGACGGCATTGACGGTGACACCGCGGGCGGCCCACTCGTTGGCGAAGCTCTTGGTCAGCTGGCCGACGGCACCCTTGGACGCGGCGTAGGCCGGCACGGTGTAGCCGCCCTGGAAGGTCAGCAGCGAGGCGAAGTTGATGACGCTGCCGCGCCGGCCCGTGGTCGGGTGCGGCGGCAGCCCGAGCATGTGGGCGCCGACGTCGCGCGTCAGCGTGAACACGGCCCGCAGATTGACCTGCAGCACGGCGTCCCAGTCGGCGTCGGGGAAGCGCTCGCACGGGTGCCGGCGCTGGATGCCGGCGCAGTTGACCAGCACGCGGATCTCGTGCCCGGCCGCGAGCACGCCCGGCACCAGCGCGGCCACGTCGGCCGGCGAGCCCAGGTCCGCCGTCACGATGGTGGCCCGCCGCCCGAGCGCCTCGGCCGCCTGCCGCGTCGCCTGGCTGCTCGTGTCGCGCTGCACCAGCACCAGGTCGCAGCCGGCTTCGGCCAGGGCGAGCGCGACGGCCTGGCCGATGCCGCGCGTGCCGCCGGTCACGAGGGCGGTGTGGCCGGCGAGGGAGAATAGGTCTTGGAGGGGGGACGCGGCCGCCATCGTGTGGGGTGGTTGTGGTTGTGGTCGTGGTCGCGGTCGTGGAGGAGGAGGAGGAGGAGGAGGAGGAGGAGGAAGAGTGGACAGGCAAAGTGGGCGGCGCGAGCTGGGTGAACATGCCAAGGGAATGGGAATCAACGCATCATGCATCGTGACTGACTCTTGTGGGGTCTGCTGCTCCCTCTAGCTACATAGCTACTACTGGTGCGCCAGGAACACCCTCGTTTCCCCACAGGTCATGTCGTTCGATATCGGAGCTCGTTCTACCTCACGCTCCGCACAACCTTTTCCTTCTCCTCTTCTTCTGCTTTTTCTTCTTTTTCTTTTTCTTTTTCTTCTTCTTCTTCTTCTTCTTCTTCTGCTGCTGCTGCTGCTGCTGCTGCTGCTGCTACTTTCTTGTGCCCGTCTCGTCTCTCGTGGCTCTTCACACCATGGCCGACTCAATCTCGGTCAAAGCCTCGGTGTTGCACGGGCCGCGCGATCTCCGCGTGGTAAGACAACAGACAGACAGAGAGAGACAGAAGAATGACAGAGACCCGGTCAGCTCACGCTCCGCAATCACAGCAAGACCGCACCCTCCCGCCCCTCGCGGCCGGCCACGTGCGCGTCGCCGTCAAGGCCACCGGGCTCTGCGGCTCCGACCTGCACTACTTCCGCCACTACCGCAACGGCGACATCCTCGTGCGCGAGCCGCTGACCCTGGGCCACGAGTCCGCCGGCATCGTCACCGCCGTCGGCCCCGGCCCCGTCGCCGCCCTGCAGGTCGGCGACCGCGTCGCCCTCGAGGTCGGCCTGCCCTGCGCCGCCTGCGACCTGTGCGCCGCCGGCCGCTACAACATCTGCCGCGCCATCCAGTTCCGCAGCTCCGCCAAGGCCTACCCGCACGCTCAGGGCACGCTGCAGGAGGAGATTGTCCATCCGGCCCAGTGGTGCCACAAGTGCGTCATCTATCCATCTATCCCCCATCCATCCCTTCGACTTACCCTTTTTTTTTTCTCTCTTCTCTTCTCCTTCCTCTCTTGACTCCCGCCCACCGTCTCCCTCTCGGCCGGCGCCCTCGCCGAGCCGCTCTCCGTGGCCCTCCACGCGGCCGACCGCGCGGCCCCGCTGCCGCCGGGCGCGACCGTGCTCGTGCTCGGCGCCGGCGCCGTCGGCCTGCTCTGCGCGGCCGTCAGCCGGGCGCGCGGCGCCGCCGCCGTCGTCGTCGCCGATCTCCAGCCCGACCGCCTGGGCTTCGCGGTCGCCCACGGCTTCGCCGACGCCGCCGTCGTCGTGCCCCCGCGCCGGCCCGACTCGGTCGACGCCGGGCTCGCCTGGGCGCGCGAGGTCGCCGACTTGGTCCGCTCGACGCCCGTGCGGCGCCGCCGCCGGGACGCGGAGCCGGAGCCGGAGGAGGTCGGCGAGGTCCACGCCACCTTCGAGTGCACCGGGGTCGAGTCGTGCATGCAGACGGCCATGTACGCGACGGCGCCCGGCGGCAAGGTGCTGGTGATCGGCATGGGGACGCCGGTGCAGACGCTGCCCGTGGCGGCGGCGTCGCTGCGCGAGGTCGACCTCGTCGGCGTCTTCCGCTACGCCCACACGTACCCGGGCGCGATCGAGCTGCTGGCGAGCCGGGACCCGCTGCTGCCCGACCTGACGAAGCTGATCACGCAGCGGTACAGCGGCATCGACAACATCCACAAGGCCTTTGACATGGCCGCCCGGGTGAAGGATGACGAGGGCAAGCTGGTGCTCAAGGTCATGATCGACATGTGACGGTGGAGTGTGGAGTGGGCGAGCGCGCCCCATGCCGATGGATGGCCAACATGCTTCGATGCAAACGTGGGTGTCTAGGGGCAGCCAAACGAATAGATGCCCAGGTACACAAACGAGGCGCCTTATTCTTGCTCTTGTTCCCGCCCTCGTGTCCCACCACCCGACGCCCTATCCTGATGACAACAAAGTCTCCTTCATCGTACATGGCTCGCGCCGAACCTACACACTCAAGCCAGACGGCTATCCGGCGACCAAGACCCAGAGTAGGAAAAATATCATCTGTGCCGGTTTTAGTGCCGTGTGGGCTGAGGCGGGAAAGCATCATGATGACTTACCAGGACGCCGAACATCTTGGCTAGCAACCAGCGATTGCTCGAGACACGGCTCCAATATTTCAGCAGCTCTCGCTGTGTTCCTCCGTCGTCAGCTTCTTGTTGTTGCCACCTGGACCCAGGGTCCCGAGGCCGGATGTGTTGGCATGAGACGACGAACCTGAGCTCCATGGACATTGTCCACGACGTCTTCCGTGTTGGCATCGATTCGTTCGACCATCTCGGCTTGTTCGCTGACCATTCTGCGCATGTCTGTCAGCTGCGTGGCACGGCCGGAAGCGCTCGAGGAGACGAAAAACGACAACAAGTCTCACTGTGCAAGTTGTCCAAACTGCCCGGGGAAAACGGTCAGCATCGGGTCCGGCCGAGGGAAGGGCGCGCACAAACGGGCTGAGCCAGACGTACGATACTGCCGAGTTCGTTGATGGTTGCTTCTATTGCCTCTATGGCCTGCCCACGCTGCTGGATATAGGCATTTTGTGGCTGGGCCTCCTCCATCATGACTCCACGAGCGCCCACGATTAGCCCCGTCTTCACCACCTGCCCAGGCGGCGGACGCACACGGCGCACGGTAGGGTAGGGGGGGGGCACATACGGAGCTGCTGGTCGCCCACGGGCAGCAGGGAGATCAGGTCGGCGGCCGGTGACGGCGTGCCCCGGTGTGGCGTGCCGTAGAGCGGACTCGTGCTCTGCTGCATGACGCTCGGCTGCACGACGTGCTGCGAGACGGAGCTGACGAACTGGTCGGTGCGCAGCTTGCTGGCCTGGATGTTGCGGGTGCGGATCTCGAGCACGTCCTTGAAGCTGGCGCTGACGTCGGTCAGCTTACCCTGGAGCAGAAGCACGACCTGCTTGGTGTGCTCGCCCTCCTCCGTCTTGGGGTTGAGCCGGCGTGACAGGGCCTGCAGCTTGGCGATCTCGCCGTTCAGCGTCGACAGGTCCTGCTTGATGATGAAGGTGAGCTCGTTGATCTCGACGGGCGCGTCGAACAGCGTCTTGCGCTTGGCCAGCGTCGCCAGCTTCTCCAGCTTCGCCATGGTCGCGCCGATGCCGCGGCCAATCTCGGCCGCCTTGCGGGCAAACTCGGACCGACGCGGGCGCGAGCCGGGCCCGGCGTCGTCGGCGTCGGCGCCATCGTGGAGGCCTGCCGAGGCGGCCTGTTGCTGCGCATCCGAGAGAAGACGCTGCGCGCCGGGTTTTGTCGACTGGCGCTTTTTCGCGGCGGCGACAATGTGCTGAAACTCGGTTGTTCGATCCTGGATCTGCGCGACGGCCATGTTGGCAGTAGGTGTACACACACACACACACACAGAGAGAGAGAGAGAGAGAGAGAGACAGACGCGCGCGCGCGCGTAGGCACTGCGGAACAAATTTCTCTTTCCCCCGTCCCCCCCCTTCCCCTTCTTCTCCGTCCTGAGAAGGCGGTTCGACGGGCCGATCGATTGAGAGGGACCGGGCCAGCACAAGCTGACCAGTCGGACTGAACGCGGGGGAGAGATGCTTGCTGTACGTGGTCGAAGGGATGGGTCGAAGAGAAAGAGAAGAAGGAAGAAGAAGAAGAAGAAGAGGAAGAAGAGGGAAAAAAAGAGGGGAAAAAAAGAAGAAGAAGCGGCACCAGGCGCCGTCGCAAATGGGAGATTTCTTCCTTGTCTTTTTTTGGGTCCTGTCGCTCGGCCCAAGGTCGATGTATATGGTATGGTCACAGAGGAAGGACGCTCGGGATGGCCATGAACGAACTAAACAGGACAATGTTCCTTGTCAACGTGGTTTCTTGCTCCATTATAGCCGAAGTTCTACCGGCTGTACAAGGACACCCCACATATTCCGAACCGAGCGCTCGGAGGGTTCACAAAGGGTTGGTACGGCTCACAAAGTACCTCGAAAACACCAGATCGTCTCGAGACCAGGTCCTCCGCCGTCATGCTCGGCCTGCGGTGCGCATCCCAGTCGCTTCGCTGTCCCGCTCGGTCGATAGCCAAGCCGACGCCGTCTCTGTCGGCCCTCAACGCCCGCCGCCGCCTCCTCCTCCTCGTCCAGCGCACAGGCTCACCGTCACCTTCATCTTCACCTTCTGCCTCACCACGGACCCCTTTTGCCGCGGCCCCTCGCTCGTTCACCAGCCGTAGGCTCCACACCATGGCCTCGCTGCAGTACGACCCCGAGATCAAGGACATTGTCGACTACGTCCACCACAAGCCGATTGACTCGGAGCTCGCCGTACGTCATGTCCACACGCCTCCGCCGTGTCCAGCGTCACCATCCCTCCCTCTTGGCTGACTCTTGCCCCCTCGCTGCCACACAGTTCGACACGGCTCGCTGGGTCTTCCTCGACACGCTCGGCTGCGGTCTCGAAGGCCTCCGGTTCAAGGAGTGCAGCAAGCTGCTCGGCCCCATCGTCGAGGGCTCCACGGTCCCGCATGGCACCAGGGTGCCCGGTACGCCCTTCCAGCTCGACCCGGTCAACGGGGCCTTCAACATCGGGACCATGATCCGCTGGCTCGACTACAACGACTGCTGGCTGGCGGCCGAATGGGGCCATCCCAGCGACAACCTCGGCGCCATTCTCGCCGTGGCCGATTGGGTCACGCGGACCAACAAGGCCGGCGGCCAGGGCCAGGGCCAGGGCCAAGGCCAGGGCCAGGGCCGGCTGGCTGGCGGTCGCACCTTCATCGTGCGCGACGTGCTCGAGGCCATGATCAAGGCCCACGAGATCCAGGGCTGTCTCGCCCTGCTCAACTCGTACAACAAGGTCGGGCTGGACCACGTGGTGCTGGTCAAGGTGGCGAGCGCGGCCGTCGTCAGCAAGATGCTCGGCCTGAGCGAGAAGCAGACGGCCGATGCTGTCACGCAGGCCTGGGTCGACGGCCAGAGCCTGCGGACGTACCGACACACGCCCAACACCATGTCGCGCAAGTCGTGGGCCGCCGGCGACGCGTGCCAGCGCGCCGTCAACCTGGTGCTCAAGGTGATGAAGGGCGAGTCGGGCGTTCCGACGGTGCTGTCTGCGCCCGTGTGGGGCTTCTACGACGTCCTGTTCCAGGGCCGCACGTTCGCCTTCCAGCGGCCGTACGGGAGCTACGTCATGGAGAACGTGCTGTTCAAGGTCTCGTATCCCGGTAGGTCGTCGTCGGCCTTGTGCTGCTGAGGGAGGGAGGAGCCCTGTCGGCTGACGCGCGTGCGGCCCCATCCCCCCCCCCCCGGCTCTAGCCGAGTTCCACTCCCAGACGGCCGTCGAGGCTTGCGAGAAGATTCACGCGACGCTCGAGGCGCAGGGCAAGAGCGCGGCCGACATCAAGGCCATCACGTGCCGGACGCACGATGCGTGCGTCCGCATCATCGACAAGCAGTTCAAGCCGATGGACAACTTTGCCGACCGCGACCACTGCATCCAGTACATGTGCGCCGTCATGCTCGTGTACGGGCGCCTGACGGCGGCCGACTACCCCGACGGCTCCGAGGCGGCCACGTCGCCGCTGGTCGAGGCGCTGCGGAAGAAGATCAAGTGCGTCGAGGACGCCCGGTTCACGCGCGACTACCACGACCCGGCCCTGCGCACCATCAGCAACGGTCTCACCGTCGAGCTCAACGACGGCTCGGTCCTGGACGAGGTCGTGGTCGAGGCGCCGCTGGGCCACCGTCTGCGGCGCGAGGAGGCCAAGCCCGCCATTCTGGCCAAGTACAAGAGGCACCTGGAGCCGCACTACGCGGCCGACAGGGTGAAGCAGCTGGTGGATCTAGGGCAAGACGCGAAGACGTTGGACGCCATGGCCGTGGACGAGTACGTGGATCTGTATGTCCCCCACGAGAGCAGGTTTGTATAAAAGGGTAGTCTAGGTAGTCTGGACGACGACGACGACGAAGACGACGTGTCGCTAGGGAATGTCTACGACGAGCCATGTACCATGTACCACACCAAGTGCTTGCTTTGTACCCATGTACCGCACCACCTACTAGTCCACGCCACGCGAGGGAGCACGGACTGCACAGCCACCGACCGCGGTTTTCTTTCTCTTCCTTTCTTTCTCTTCCTTTCTCTCTCTCTCTCTCTCTCTCTCCCTCTCTCCCTCTCTCCCTCTCTCCCTCTCTCCCTTTCGCCTTCTTCACAATCATCGATCACAGTCATGGTGGCTGGCGATCGCCAACGCGTCATCGAGACCAACCGGTCCATCCGCCTCATCAAAAATGTGCATTATGGCCGCACCTTTTCCCCCTCCGAGGAACAACAATGCTGACCCCCCTCCCCCCCCTTAGGAGCTCGAATCCCTCCTCGAAAAAGACGTCATAACCGAAGACGTCTTCGACTCCATCTCGCGCCAGCTCCCCGGCGAATCCGGCCTCTCCGGCACCGGCTCCGGCCCCGCCACCCCCCTCCCCGCCGCCACGCCCTCTTCCCCGCCCACCCACGCGCTCGCGAACGTCAAGCTCGCCCCGCCGTCCTACACCCAGTCCGCCGCCGCCGGTCCACCGCCGCTCCCGGGCCGCGCCGCCCCGCCCACCGGCAAGCCGGTCCTCGCGCGCGCCCGTGCGCTGTACGCCTACACGGCCTCGGACGCGCGCGACCTCAGCCTTGAGCCCGACGACCCCGTCGCCGTGCTCGAGCACATGAACGCCGACTGGTGCTTGGGCCGCAACGAGCGCTCCGGCCGCGAGGGCATCTTCCCCCGCACCTACGTCGACCTCGTGCCCGCGCTGCCCCCCCCGCAGCTGCCGCTGTACGGTGGCGGCTACCCGGCGCCTCCGCCGTCCGCCGGCCCCGTGAACCCGTATCATGCCCCCGTGCCGCCCATGGCCGTGGCCGACCCGGGATCGGGCCCGCACGGTGGCGGCGGCGGCGGCGGCAAGATGGGCGAGCACGGGAAGAAGATTGGGAAGAAACTGGGCAATGCAGCCATCTTTGGTGCGGGCGCGACGATCGGCAGCAATATTGTAAACTCGATTTTCTGATAGCCCCCCCCCCCCCCCCCCCCTTTTCTACGGAAGCACCCTTCATGGATTGTTCCAACGTGAGAAAAAAAAATTCACTCGGGATTCCCAAACCCCAAGCCAACCCCAAAACCGGGTTCCCCAAAGCCGGCACGCCATCTCTTCCCTATATGCTTCTTCCCATCCTTCTCTATATCCCCGATCCGCCCGTCCCAGAAAAGGGGAGACAACGCTGTTTTTTTAACCCTGTCTCGTTCATGCCTTGCCGCTCCTCAGACTGTACATGTCGTCAAACTCATGCTCCATCATCGACTCCGCCGGTCCCAGCTGGCCGGCCGTCCAGGCCCGGATGCGCCGGCCGTAAATGTACACAAACGGCAGGCCCAAACAGGCCAGGACCAGGGCGCCCGTGTAGATGGCGAAGCTCTTGAAGAAGCCCATGTCCTGGATCCACTGGGTCGCGCGGAAACTCATGGCGAAGCCGACGCACAGCCGGATCGACGCCACGTTGACCAGCACCGGCCCGGCGTAGACCGGGTACGACTCGACCAGGTAGACGGAGAAGAGCGTGGTCGCCGTCAGGAAGCCGAAGGCGATCAGGAAGATGGACCCCAGCACCGGCCAGCTGCCGGCCGTGAAGATGTTCTCGCCCGCCCAGCCGAACAGCAGCGGCCCGGCGATGCCGGCCGCGAGCGGCACCAGCAGGCTGAGCAGGTGCGCCTCGGGCTCGCGCCGGCCGTGGTTGCGGCGCGCGTGCGCGTTGCTGATGCGGTCGGCGACGAAGCCGCCGAAGAACCAGACCAGCGGGGTGGCGACGACGATGGGGATGACGACGAAGCCGAGGGTGCGGAACTTCCAGCCGGCCGCGATCAGCAGGGACGAGCCCACCTGGGTGGCGGCGCCCTGCATGGAGACGAAGACGCTGCTGAGGAGCATGACGCAGAAGACGTTGGGGAAGAAGGTGGTCTTGACCGTGTCGACCATGCTGCGGCCGGCCAGGCGCCACTCCATGGCGATGTGGAAGAGCCCGAAGTCGGTCTTGTTGGTGCGCGGCCCGAAGACGGCCACGTCGAGGCGCGGCCGCACCTCGCCCGGCCGCAGCGGGTAGACTTCCTTGCCGGCCAGCTCGTCCGGCGTCCGGATCCATCGGGTTTCCGGCACCGCGAGGATGCAGCCGAACCAGGCGGCCACGGCGATGCCCGAGGTGATCCAGTAGAGGTAACGCCAGCTCAGGTCGACGACGATGAGAGGACTTGGGGCCTGCGTGTCAGTCTCTCTCTCTCTCTCTCTCTCTCTCTCTCTCGCTACGCACCTGGCAATGCCCAGTCCGACAATGATAAAGCCCTGCGACGCCACGATGCTCGCAAACGCCTTGTTCCGCTGGTTGATAAACATCATGTCCTGGATGATGAGCGGGATGAGGGCCTCGACGGCGCCGGCACCAAAGCCCTGGAGACAGCGGGCGGCGAGGTGACTGTCGAGATCGTGCGAGAGGCCGGCCCAGAAGCCGCCGAGCCAGGCGAGCAGGCCGGCGAACAGCAGGACGGGGCGGCGGCCGACGGCGATGGACAGCGGCACCAGCACGTACGACGCGATGCCGTTGACCAGCAGCGGCGCCGACGAGAGCAGCGACACCTTCCAGATGGGCGGGCCGCCCAGGCCGGCCAGGATCTGCAGCGGGTCGAGGTTGATGGTGCCCGCCGGCGCGAGCGCGTTGATGTCGATGGAGCCGAGCAGGCGCGGGTCGATGCCCGTGTACTCGAGCACGAAGACGGGCACCATGGCGCCGATGATGGCCTCGGCCGACAGGGCCAGCGCGCCGACTACGCCGCAACGTCGTCGGTCAGCGACGGCCAGCCAACAGAACGACACGGAAAGACGACGTACAGAAACAGAGAGCGGCCACGGCGGTCCACTTTCGCCAGTTGGGCAGGTTCATCGGGTCTAGCGGGCGGGCATGGGCGTGTCAGTCTCTCTCTCTCTCTCTCTCTGTCTCTTCTCTCTCTCTCTCTGTGCCTCTCTCTCTCTCTCTCTCTCTCTCTCTTTGACACACACCTTTGGGGTCCGGCGTCGGCATCGGCACGCAGCGCACCTGTCCGTCGGCCTGGAAAAGCTGGCTCGAGCCGACGACCAAGACGTCGGGGGGGGCGTGGGGGGGAAGATGGGCCCCGACCCTGCCCATGGTCGTGAGGTCCTCCTCGCTTTCCGCGTACGTGAAAGCCTGACCCCCCATGAGGGATCGCGGCTCTGGGTGTGTTGCCGCCGGAGGCACTCTCGGCCGCTCGCCGCCCTGTGCTGGCGGTTGTGTGTGAGAGAGACCAAGGGACGGTCGTCTCTGCCGCTGGTCAAGGCTCCACGTCTCTCTCCGCATGAATCGTGCCGTGCAAGTCGGGGTTCGCGTGCGGAGCACACGGTGGAGCAACCGGAAGTGGCCGGAATCTGCCGTCGCGTGGAGAAGAGCGGCAAGGCTGGCGATTTGGTAGAATAAAAAAAGAAAAAAAAATTAAACAAGACGAATACCAAAGGCCCATACGGGGCGAATTAAGAGGTAGACGGTCCGGACATACGTATAGTCGTCGGCTTCCCCCCTCCGACGCTCAAGCTTTTCCTACTGACACAGGGAAACTTCAGCCGTGCCACTCTTGGCTCTCCCCGGATACGGCAATCCATGCAAGAAATCCCAAGATTTCACCACACTGCCTCCCCCACCGTACTTTGCCCACAGCCTTCCTGAACTTTCCCCGGTTCGAGGGGCGGTGCACCCGGTCCAAAAAGGGACGAGAAGAAACAGGCAACGTTTAGAAAACACGGCCCAGTTCTCTCTCTCGAGCCACCGAGGAGCCGAGCGCCCTTCCTTCTTCTCAGACCTTCTCGTCTCATTTCGGACCGAGCCGGCACAGCCAGCCCGAGGCCAGCCAGATGCCAGCCAGATGCCAGTTCCCTAGACAAAGTGTAATCGAGCTGGGAGGAGCCGGCGGGGAGCTGAGTGGAAGAGGGTTGGTCAATTGGCTTGCCACGGCTTGCCACATTGGGTACGACGTTGCGGCCGTCCCTCATCACACGGGGGGCTTCCCAGCTTGCCTTGCCGACTGCGCGTGCTTGTCGATGGATTGATGTCCGGGTCCATTGGTCCTGCAGAAGGGGGGCCATGTTTCCGCCCGGTTTCACCTTGACCCGCTCTATCCGCACAACGCCCTGGGTAGAGTGCGGACACAGACACACAGACATACAGACACACAGACATACAGACACACAGACACACAGACACAGCAGTCTGTGAAATGGAATAGACAGAGGGGGGAACAACGGGACGTGTTGTTGGGGGGGGGGCACTCGGAAAAGCTGCCACTCTGTAGGCAATCATCAATCCTGCTTGGAATCCTTGTCAACACTGCCTCCCGGACGGCCGAGGAGGTTCTCTGCGTGGGTTCGGGAGCCTAAAAGCCTGTGTTTGTTGGACGTGTGGTCAAATCCAGCCATCTCCGAGCTTTTTCGCGTCCGGGCGCGACTGTGGTCTTTGTTTCAGCGTGGCCCGCGCGCTTGCGTCAGAGAGCAAACACTTTTTTTCGTCCCATCTCGCCGCTTTCTCGCGCACCCGCCGACTCTGACTTGGGGCACCGATCAAGAGTGGTTGCCTATATGTGTGTTGCCCGCCTTCCTTGTATCGCAACGTGTTCGGTACCTTTAGGCGGAGGCGTAGAGACGAGAACGAGGAAGATGGTTAGTCAACCATGCCACCTTGCCTAAAGAAAAAAACAATGGTATTATAAGTTCCGGTCAAACTCCCCCGCTCCGCAGCAGTCCATCACCCGCGCCGCACTTGGTGTCTCGCGGCTGGACCCGGAGCTCATCGAAAGCGGCCGGCTCGTCAACACCGCTTCCCTATGGCCCCAGTAGTCACACCATGGCAGCGAGGGGGGGAATTAAAAAAAAAGAGCAGAAACAAAAGGTAAAAAAAAAAGAGTAAAGAAAATAAAAAAAGAGTTAAAAAAAAAGAAGAAAGAAAAAAAAAAAGAGTAAGGAAAAAAATTCACTCTCTCTCTCTCTCTCCCATGGTGGTGAAGAACTGGTCCAAACTCGGTCCCACTCGGCCGTCGTCATCACTCGGTCGACGCCTGTACATCTCTCACGGCCAAACCATCCTCGTCCCTCGTGGCAAGGAGATCATCTCGGTCTGCGGGCCACTCTGGCAGTCTCATGGGCGCGAAGCGTAGTTGGTGCCGAGTCTCGAGTTCGTGCCGCAGTATCTCGCCTTGCACAAGCCACCTCCTCCGCATCCGCGCCCTTCTCGCGGCAAAGGTGCGGGCAAATGCCTCGTCCTCGGTCGCGCACCGACCCGTCAGCTCGTCCACCTCCTTGCCCCTTCTCTCGGCCAGAGTGTCGAGCTCCCGCTCCTGCCGGTCCATCAACTCCTCCAGCCGTTTCGCCTGCTTCTCCCGCAGCACGTTGATTTGTGCCTGGTGCCGCCGCTCCATGCCGTCCCGCACGTGGTACTGCTGGCCCAGCAGCTCCAGGTGCTTTTGCGTCACTTGACGAGATGGCATGTCCTTGCCGGGGTTGCGCCCGAGCGCGTTGCAGTACGCCTCCATGTGCTTCAGCTTGATCCGGATGCTCTTCTCCTGCTGGTCCAGCGCGTGCCGGAGCTCGATTTCCCCTTCGATCTGACCATCTTCCAGCTGCTGCGCCGTCTTGTCGTGGCGCTCCTTCATCTTGTTCATCAGGTCCGCGTACTGTTCGACAAGCCTGAGCTTCTCCTGGGAATGTCGGGTCCACATGATCCATTTCGCTTTCCGTTCAAACGTCTGGAACCGGGCCATGTTCTCTTCCTGCTCCTTCCGCAGCTGTCGAAAGGAAGCGTTCTCGTCCGTCCTCTGTTGCGCCTCCTGCCGCTCGGCCTCTTCCTTCGCCGCTGCCTCGGCCCGAGCCTGCTTCTCGGCCTCCCGCTCGGCCGCGCGCTCCTCCTCCTCGACCCGCCGGCGTTCCAGCTCTTCTTCGCCCCGGCAAAAGTTCGGACAGCCGACCGCGACGTCCCAGACAGCGCCGCAGATGTAGCAGAATTGCGCTTTGCAGCGGCAGGTCATGTGCGTGCAACCTTGGTGGAGCTCGACGAGAGTCCTGCACTTGTAACAGCGCCGCCACCCGGACTTTTCCCCCATCCTCAGGACCGCTTCCAGCTCCCAGTCGGACGGACAGTCCGGGCCGAACCGATGCGCCTTTCTCTTGCACATGACGCACACCCTGGTCTTGCAGTTCTTGCAGACGACCTCGGACGGATGCCTGGGGTTGATCTTGTCGTGTGGCGGGACGAATTCGCCGCAGGCCGAGTTGGGGCAGAACAACCTCGATTCCCACGGTGTGCTGTACTGCAGGACGGCCTGGAGGAACAGCTGCTGATCGTCGCGGCTGAGCACGTTCTTGACCGTGTGTCCGGGTATCGGCTGCGTGCAACACCTCGGCGGCATCTTGGACTCGTCCGTCGTCGACTGGTTGATCATGACGGCCAGGCAGTTTTGGCAGTACGTGTGCCCACAGGGCAAGGTCTGCGTGGCATGGTGGTCGACGCTGAAGTCCTCGCGGCAACAGGAGCAGGATCTGGAGGCGGCACAGGTCAGTTGTGCTGGGCCAGATTCCTTGCACGGACGAACTGACACGGTAGCCATGAGCTCGGTGGCCGGCCTCCGCAGGATCCTGGCCGTGATACTTTGGCCGAGCCCCTTGATGCTTCTCCTGGTACTGACACTGAACAGACTGGTGGTGCGCGCCGGTCTCGCGTATGGCACGTTCAGGAACTTGGGTTGGCTCAGGTGCGGATCGACCTGGCTGAGGTACTTGTCATAGTGCGAAAAGTTCAAGCTGTGCGACCGTTGGCGCGCAATCACCAGATGGGCCGCCGTTTCCGTCAGCGTCGCGGGGATGACGAGCGAGTGGTTCGACGTCAGGCCGGTGCTGACGGACCCGTCGGACCCGGTGGAGGCCGTTCGCGCATGCTGGGAGACAGCCGTGACGGCCGACTCGGCACCCGCCGTGTCCGGCTTGTCGGCCGTTGTCGGTCGCGAAGGCGGGATCGCCAGGTCCAACGCGGCCGCCCTGGCGAACAGGGGCCGGTCGACGTCGGCCTCGGTGACGACGGTCGGCTGCAGCAAGGCTTCCCGCAGGTAGTCGACGTCGTCCAGCTCGGCCGGGCGGGCTGCGGCGCCGAATTCGCCGGCCGGCTCCAGGACCGGGAACGGCACCGAGCCCATGGTTGCTTCCGCCCTCGAATCGGCTCTGGTCGCCCGATGCGAGCGCGCCGGGGCAGTGGTGTAGTCGAGAAGTGGCGGGGCCAACGGATCCGGCCGATGCTCCGCAGCAACAGAACCTTCACTCATGTCCGTGCCGCGAAGGGGAGAAGCAGCTCGTGGTGCATGATAAGGAGTCGTAGTGATTGTAGTAGGGACCTTCCAACCCACTAGTCTTCTGCACTCTCCGTGTCTTGCTCTGCGATGGATCCATGCGAGATGCTACAATAAGGGGGGGGGGGGGGGCATGCAGAGGGAAAGGCTGGGCTTGGACTGAAGTCGCACACACAAACACCCGCTTGGCTCGCTGGCGGTTCGTACCTCTAGCCAGAAGTATATACCTAGATAGGTGTAGGTACTTGCGTTGTTTGGCACCGCTGGGATCCATCTTGGTGCACTAGGTGGGGCGGGCATGTTGGGGGAGGGCAGGACCGACCGGTGTAGGAGTCGTCGGACTGCCCGTCGCAAGAGCCCAAGGCCGAGAAGGGCGCATGAGTACACAACAAGCTTACAAAGCAAGAGCAGACAGGAGAGAGCCCCCCTTCCCGCTGCCTGCCCGCTGCCTGCCCGCTGTGGGCTGGCACCTGCCCGTTGTCCGTACCACACCGCTCCGCTACGTTCCTGCCAACTGCGTTCCTGCCAACCAGGGAAAAAAAAAAAAAAAAAAAAAAAAAAAGAGTCAAAATCAGGGGACAGCCAACGCTGGCGCTGGCCGAGGCGGGAAAGTAGGTAGCCCTAGTTCGTACCTTCGTCTAGTTTTGCCACTACCCGAGTTGGGGCGGCATCCATGCGCCAAGCGCCCCATCTAGTTACGCCACGGCCTGCTTGCTGCCCTTCCCACCCTACTTACTGCCCTGCAGCGTGTCGGGTCCGTCGTCGGCCTCCTTTAGCCCGTTCAGGCCCCTTCCCACCGAGCAAGCCAGCCGATGTTTTCACCCGCGTTCCTGACGATGCAGAGCTTGCCCTCCTTGGGCCCGTCAGCCCGCCAGGTCTGGACCGCCTTCTCCGCCACCAGAGATGCGATGGCGGTACCTTGTCCCTCGCTCAGGCTGTAGGCACCACTGGTGACGAAACCTAGCAGGTCCTCCTCGTCGGGACAAAGAGGGTGGCCGTTCATGTCCGTCCGGTTCGGGGCCGGCACGGGGAACGGCCCGGCCTCCGCCTTGACGATGGACGCCGCCAGGCGCTGCTTCTCTGCACCCATCTCGGCGAGAAACCTGTCGGTAATGGCAAGACCGGACCTGCTGCTGACCTGGGCGTATGCGCGGATTGCCTGTGACTTGCTTGGCCCCGGGCCTGTCTTGTCCAACCATTGCTGTCGAAGATGCAGTGGCAACGGGCATGGTGCTGCAGTGGCTGATGGGGGCACAGTGGCGGCGACTTCGGCTTGCGTCCCCGTGGCCGCCACCGTGCTTGCTTTCCGAGGGAGGCGATAAATCCGGGCACATCTCCGGAAGCTCCCTCTTCCGACCGCCGTCACTTTCACCGTCACCAGTGAACCGGGCCATGGTCCGGTCAGGCTTGCGTCGGAGAGTAACGCACTGAAGCTGGCCTTGGTGATCTGGTTGAGGTGAGCCCAAGCCGGCCTTATTGTGCCCGCGTGCTCCGCAGCTCCCAGGAGATGGTCAAAGTCACAAGCGCAGCCATCCCCGATCTCGCCAATACGCCCAGCGCCCAGGTCAACTGACGACCACTCCGTCCTTTTGCTTTTGGGCCGACGCTCCCAGGCTGCCCTGGCTCTGGCGCGTTGATCGAGTTCCCAGCACGCGCCCGCGTCGGTTCCCAAGAAGTCTCCAGGAAACCATGGGACGCCTCGGTCCAGATAGACTTGGCGCATTTCATCGAGCCCACCCATTCGTGCGTTGCCCCCGGACGAAAGGGGGTAATGCATGAGTCCGTACCAAATCGGGACGATGCATGCCCACGGCGCCAACAGCGTCCACCTGCCTTGGTCCTGGACGCTCGTGCCCAACCGGGAAGCTGCGAGCAGTATGGGAATCGGAGCGTCTTTCCATCCGGCCTCGAGGTCCTTGCCCGGCAGGTCACTCTTCCGACGATGCAGAGACTTCTGCGACGGCAGCTTCGACGTCTCGAAGCGAGCATCGCGAGAGAACAGGGCGTACGGCTTGACTTTCTTGTCGACGGGCCATTCGGCCAAGGTCTCGGTGAGATCGGAGCGGCCGGTCGTATCTGCTGGATCGACCGCTCTCGGCGGATATCGCAACCGCGGATCGACGACAGAAAAGCCAAGCAGAGCGCCCCTGGGCAGGGTGCTGGGGTTGGTGATCCCGTTCAGTAGTCTGAACGTGGTGGCTGCGACCTCCTCCGTGCCCGCTTGGGCATGGTAGGGGTGAAGGACAGCCAGCAGGGCTTCGGTAGAAGCCGGACCGATCAGCTCTATGCTGCCAATTTCAAATCGGAGGTCCTCCATGTGCACCCGGGGCGTGTGCATCTTGACGAGCTTGAGAAGCTCATGGAATAGTTCGAGGAAACAGGAGGGATGCACGCGGATGAAGACGTGTCTTTCTGCCTTGTTTGCCGACTCGGAGGCCGCCGTGGCATCGTCCAGTACCTCCTCGGGGTTCCAGATAATCCTTGCCGGGCCGATTTGTCTCCAGCCTGCTTGTCTCGCTTTGCTCAGAGTCCCGGTCCAGTGTCTCGAGCCGGCTCTCCACTTGGCCCCTTGGGCGCCCCATAGACCGTCCTGCGTCAGACCCAGAGACTTGAGAGTGCGCTCGATACCCTGGGCAAGCCCGTAAAGACGGATCGTGCTCATGTAGCTCGTGTCCCAGGCGACGACGCCCTTGTGGCTCGAGGCTCGATGTGTCGGGCGGTAGCACTTCTCCGAGGCTGTGATGGGAACAGCAAACCGCCAGAGAGGTTCGCTGGGCTCCGTCATTCTCGCTCGCTTCGCATGCCAGAGATGGGTCGGCAGCCATGTCTTGTTCCTTTGGCGCTTCTTGAACCTCGCACTCGGCCTCGGTGGCTCATTGAGCTGGTTTCGTCGTATCTTGGGCCATGCCGGCCTCGTGCGCACTGTTGTCGCCTGGACGCCGCCGCCATCCTGGGCCCCGGACGCTGCGCCGGCGCCCTTCTCACCGGCTTCCTTTTCCTCGTCCTCGGATTCCCGCCTGCGTTTCCTGGCCGCCAGCTTCTCCAGCTTCTTGGCCGTCTCCATGCGCATCTTGGCGCGCGTCGTCTTGGGCCGCCGCTTCCGTGCCTCCACGGTCGGGCTGTTGTCCTCCTGCTTTTGGTATCGGGCCTTGTCTCTCAGCCTCTTGGGCACCCGCTTGACGTTGTGGCTCGCCGTCCTCCGTCGCATGCTGCGGGGCACATGCTGGAAGGCGCGCGTCGCGCGGGCCGCCTTGGTCCTGCGCATGCTGGCTTCGAGCGCCTGGATCTCGAAGGCGCGCGCGTCGACGAAGGACTGGAGGTCGAGCTCGCCATTCTTGAAGGCGACGTCCGACGGCTGCGATCGAATCGTGCGCGCGTCCACCATCTTGGCGCGTTTGGCAGAGCGGGCGGGCTGGGCTGCGCCTGGCCCGCCGGCCGGCTCTTTGCGCTTGGCCGGCAGCATGACTGCGGCTGCGTTGATTGCGTGGCGGGGGGGGGGGGAAGGGCGTCGGAACAGAAGAGGACGAAGATGGCCGTACGAAATACTCGGGTACGTCCTACTTTGTGCTCTTATCTTATCGAGGAAAAGTCCGCGGTCCCGGCTGAGATTAACCGGGGCTCGGGGTCGGAGCAGACCAAGTATCTCCGCGTGCCGGTTTCACCGTCGACAGGGAAGTACGGACTAGGTACGGAGTAGGGGCTAGGTAGAGGTGTAGGTAGAGGTACCCCTACGTCCCTAGCTTCGCGTAATAATGACAGGCTACAGTAGGTGTAAGCAAGCATAATGCCGTCGTGTCCGTCTTTCTCTTGGACGACGGATCAGCAACAACGACTGTCTCACTCACTCTCTTGTCTCTGTCGCTCGCTGGCTTGCACCATCCATCCACACGTGCTTTTGCACTCACATGCCTCAACCCTCGACGCCTCAACTTTTGGCCCTTGCGGGTGCGGACACGGTGCGCTGATATGCAATTCCTTCCTGTAGTGAACAAGGCTAGAAAGGCATGTAGTCCTTTTCTTTCTCTTTTTTTTTCTTTTTTTTTTCTTCCTCTCCTTCTTTCTTTCTCTCTCTCTCTCTCTCTCTCTCTCTCTCTCTCTCTCTCTCTCTCACACACACACTCCCTCTCCATCCTCGCTTGATCTAACATCCATGTGCCTCGCCAGCCAAAGTTTGAACTCCATCTCAAGGTACTGTGTCATATCCATGGCCATGCACTACACCTGTTCTGATATTCCCCCTCATCCCCCTTCCCCCCCCCCCCCCCCAGATCTACGACCTCAATAACGTCCCACTGGTTTCCGGCGTCTCCCTCATCAAATGGCATCTCCCGCACAGCATCCACGGCGAGCACCGGGGCCGCACGTCCAAGAGCCCGATCGCCAACCACCGGGTCGAGTACAACTACGGCAAGGTGGTGCCGGTCCGCATCGCCATCGACCGCCACCACCGGCTGGCCGAGTGCCCCGTCGAGCTCGAGGTGCTGCAGGAGTTCGGCCCCGGCGCCCGCGCCCGCGACGACAAGACCAGCCTCGGCCACGTGCGCCTCAACCTGAGCGAGTACGTCGAGGAGAGCGAGGCCTTCCTGCGCGACAAGCCGGCCGGCAGATCGGCCGGGTCCGACGCCAGTCCCCGCTCGCTGCTGCGCATCGCCCCGCCGCCCGCCGCCCCGTCGGTCGTCGCCAGCGGCAGTGGGAGCACCACCCCTGCGGCCTCCTCGCTGACGGGCGCGCCGGCCTTTGACCTGGTCCAGGACGGCGTGGTGCGCCGCTACCTCATGCAGGAGAGCAAGATCAACTCGACCCTCAAGGTCAGCATCTTGATGGTCCAAATCGACGGCGACCGCAACTTCATTGCCCCGCCACTCAAGACGGCCCCTGTGTTTGGCGGCATCGCCGGCCTCATAGGCACCGGCGAGCCGCTCGATCCAGGCAGCGGGGGCAAGGAAGTCGGTGCGCAAGCCAGTGGTCTCGGCCTCGGCCTGGGTCTCGGTCCCGCCAGCGGTGGCAGCGGCGCCGGAGCCGGAGCCGGCGGTGTCGGCGGTGCCGAGGCCATGTCCGCCACACCGTCCTTCAGCCGCAAGTCGCACGACGCATCCGAGGTCCAGGACATGTACCGCCGCGCCCTGGCCGCCAGCTGGGCGTGCCAGGCGGGCGACCTGCCGGCGGACCAGTGTGTCGAGGACATCTTCGCCGGCGGAGACGGGTTCGGCGGCGAGGGCGGCCGGGCCGGGGACGACCGGCATCAGCACCACCAGCACCAAGCGCCCCAAGCCCCCCCTCACCACCCGCGGCACAGCCCCGGGCGCCGCACGTCCTCGAGCGGCCCGGCCTCGGCCGACGCGAGGAGCATCGGGCCGCCAAGCGTCGCCAGCACCCGCTCCGACCGCGCCGGTCTCCCGGGGCGCGAGCACAGTCCGTCCGCCACGTCGGCCGACGAGGACAGCGGGTCCAACCCGAACCAGAACCAGAACACGCTCCGGCCGCGGGACATGGCGCACCTACGGCTGCCGGGACGCCAGCAGCACCAGCGCACCGAGTCGCGCTCGTCGCAGCTCTCGGGCCACTCGCGCACCCACAGCGGCGTGAGCGACCGGGCCGCCGGGCCGGGGGCGCTTTGGGGCCACTTTTGCCACAACAGCAACGGCACCAGCGGCAACGGCCGTCGCACCCCATCACTCTCGCCACACCGCGGGTCCCGCCACAGCCCTCGTCACCAGGCATCGCCGAGTCGGCAGAACCAGCATCGTCCTAGCCACCCACAGCAGCAGCAGCAGCAGCAGCAGCACCACCACCACCACCACCACCACCACCACCACCACGACGGTGCTAGGGCCCACGTCTCCACCCGGGACTTTGGCAGCGGTGCACCGGAGAGGCCGGCGGGGGATGCCGGCGGCGGCGGCGGCGGCGGCGGCGGCGACCCGGGCCGGCGACGCAGCAGGAGCCAGAGCTTCGAGAGCTTGGCCACAACGCCGAGCACGCGTGACCGCGGGCGGGAAGGGTTCAAGCACACGCAAGAGGTGGACGAGTTTGACGTCCGCGATGATCTTGTGGCGTGGGCGACAAGGAAGGAGATTGTCTCTTGATGTCCAGGGCCGAGGACATGACTCTCCCGACGGCTCCAACGGCCGGGATCCGGCGCCTGCCCCTGCACCTGCTGTTTACAAAGCGGAATCCTTTCCCCCCTCCCCCCGGGGGTGGCGCACCGCTGAACCCGTGCGCTTTACATGATGAGCCTGCTACTTACTGCCATGGCCCGCTTGCTGCTTGCACATGGCTGCCTGCTCGTAACGCAGATGCTCATCCTCTAGAGGTTTATATGTTCGCCGACGTCGTGCATGTGTCTAAACGAGCCGCTCGCTCTCAAGCCAACGTCGTTGCCAGTCAGGTCCCTCGAAGTCGCGGGACCGGGCTCCAAAAAACTTGGACGATCGGCATGGCGCCGACTCGGCCTTCTATGCACTCAGTGTTCCCCGCACGCCTCCCTTGGCACCGACCTCCCTCGCCGTCGCGGTGACGTCCAAGTTGGCATTGACGTTGATCGTGATCTCCATCTTCGCGCCGGGCTTGACGCTGCGGACGGCCGCCTCGGCCAGCACCTGGCCCATCTTCCACACCTTTTCCCGCTTCTCCTCCTCCTCTTCTTCGTCCTCGTCGTCCTCGTCGTCGTCCTCATCGTCACCGTCATCGTCATCCTCCACCGTGGCCTTCTTCGAGTTGCCCTGGCTCTCTGCCTTCTTTGCCGGCTTCGCTTGCGGCTTGATGACCTTGATGTGGGTGTTGCCCTCGACGATCTTGATCAGCACGTCGCCGCCATTCTCGGGAGCGGCCATGTGAATAGTGCGGCGTGCCGGCACGGCCGTCTCCGCGGGCATAATCGGGTGGAACTCCTCTTGGCCGTCGGCCCCCACCGAGGTCACGCCGATGGCGTGGAGAATGTGCGGGACCGTCGTGACAGCTGCGTGCGTCGCCTGCTCGATATCGTCTGCCTCGTACTCCTGAACCAGACTGGCTTGCAGGGCGGCGCCGCGCGCTGGCAGCTCCGACGGGTTGATGGCAGTGGGCGTCAGGGAAGGCGCCAGGATGGTCGTCGACTCGGAAAACACGGACCGCAAGTTGGCGGCGATGCGAGGGGTGTGGGATGTGCCGCCCGACAGGATGACCTCGTCGATGTCGAGTACGTCGAGGCCGGCTTTCTTGATGACCGACGCCACCAAGCGGCCGATGCCGTCGAAGACGGACCGCGCCATCGTCTCGTACCGCAGCCGGTTGAGCGTGCTCGCAAAGTCGAATCCCTCGGCCAGACTCTCGACGCTAAAACTGGCGTTGGTGCCCAGGCTGAGCGCCTTCTTGGTCGCTTCTGCCTCGAGCCTCAGCTTGGCCAGACTGCGGCCGTTTCCGCGCGGGTCGACGGCCGGGTGCTTCTTGAGGAACTCTTTCGCGAAGTGATCCATGAGCACGCGGTCGAGGGCGGTGCCGACGAACTCATAGTCGTGCGCGGTCGCCAGCACCGTGTACATGCCACCGCGGCTGGCTACCACGGCCACGTCGGATCGAGTACCGCCGAGATCGGCTACCACCACCATCTTGTCGGCCATGACAGCTTCCGGGCGCGCATCGTACGCTAGCACGGCCGCGACCGGATCGCTGATGAGCTGCAGCACTTCGAGACCGGCGGCGTTGGCGGCCGATACAAGGGCCGACTTTTGCGCGTCGCCAAAGTTGGTGGGCACCGTGATGACGGCCGAAGTCACCTTCTTGCCCAGGTACTCCGAGGCGGCTGTGGTGAGGCGACCGAGGAAGCGGGTCGCCATCTCGGACACGGGCAGAGTGGACGGGGCTTCATCCTCGCCGGCTTTGTCTTTCAGCGTGAAGGAGACTGTGCTCGGGCCTTCTCCGGGGTGGCAGGACGCGTGGTTGTGGCTGGGATCTATCGACTTGAAGCTGGAGAAGTGTCAGCACGGGACTTGGGGGCGGACGAAGCCAGGCGGGGGCCGTCTTACTCTTTTCCCAGGAAGTCACGGAAGTATGCGACAGTGTTGGTGGGGTTTCTGACAAGAAAGGCTTTGGCCTGCTGGCCGTAGTACTCGTCGCCGTCGACGTACGAGAGTATCGTGGGGATCTGGCGGTCTAGTGGCCACCGAGAAAACAGTCAGCGGGGCGGCGAAGTAGAGAGAGAGGGAGAGAGAGAGAGAGAGAGCGAGGGAGAGAAAGAGAGAGAAAGAGAGAGAGAGAGAGAGAGAGAGAGAGAGAGAGAGAGAGAGAGAGAGAGAGAAAAAAAGTACCTCCGTCCTCGTTGGCAATGACTTCGGCCTTGTCGTCAACGGTGTAGGCGATGGAGCTGTTCGAGTTGCCAAAGGTTATGCCAATGGCTGTCCGCTCGCCTGGCGCGGGGCCATTCTTGGTGCCGTTCTCGCTCATGGTGGTCGGGTCGCCGAGGAGCCAGGTTTGTTTGCTTTGCGCTTTGCGATTGTCTGAAAAACAGCTCCCCTCCAATTTTTTTTTAATTTTTTTTATTTTTTTTTTTTCAATTTTTCTTAGCTCGGGCATCTCCGTACCTCTAGGTACCTGTAGAGTGGTGTAAGCAACCGTCGCGCGAGTCCGTCGGAGTTCCTGGCCCCCGACAGGCCGATGCGGGGCACGTAGCACGCAAGCACGGGATCCATGGGGAGCTTTCGATTGCTGTGATTTTGGCGACTAGCATCGGCGAGCAGCAGTCATGGCAGCCGAAAAGCTCATCGTGCTGCCGGGGGACACTATCGACCCAGCACTCATACCATCACACCCCAAACACCCTCTACGGCTGGGCCCGGGCCTGCGCCATGTCCCACCGACCGACATCGTGCCGACGGTCGCGGGCCAGCTGGTGACGGACGCGCGCAAGAACTCCATGTGGATCGAGCACAGCGGCGGCCGCGTACGTTTTTTTTTTCTTCTTCTCTCTCTCTCTCTCTCTCTCTCTCGCGCTTTTTTGCCCATCATCCCACTGACCGACCCACCCACCCCTCTAGTACATCCCCTCGCCCTCGGACCTCGTCCTGGGCCAAGTCCTCCGCTCGACGGCGGACTCGTACCTCGTCAGTCTGGGCCCCTACACGGCGCCGGCGTCGCTGCCGCACCTGGCCTTCGAGGGCGCGTCCAAGAAGACGCGCGCGCAGCTGCCGCCCGGCGCCGCCGTGTACGCGCGCGTCGCGCTCGCGAACCGCCACATGGACGCCGAGCTCGAGTGCGTGTCGGCCGCGACGGGCCGCGCCGACGGCCTGGGCCCGCTGGCGGGCGGGTGCGTCTTTGACGTCAGCACGGGGCTGGCGCGCCGGCTGATGATGGCGCCGGTGACGGGGGCCGGTGCCGGTGCCGGTGCCGGTGCCGGTGGCGCCGTGGCCGTGTTGGAGATGTTGGCGGGCGAGGGCGCCCTGGCGTTCGAGACGGCCGTCGGGAGGAATGGGCGCGTCTGGGTCGGCAGTGAGGACGTGAGGACGGTGGTGCTCGTGGGACGCGCGTTGGCTGCGGTGGATGCGGTGCCACTGGATCTAGCCGGGCAGGAGAAGCTAGTGAAGAGGTTATTGAGGGAGGCCAAGTGAGGGAGGCCAAGTGAGGGAGGCCAAGTGAGGGAGGCCAAGTGAGGGCCGCCGCTACAGTGTGTTTGTGCATAAGCATGGAATTGCGTTGCCATTCATGATATCCCTGACTCGATGTGGTCAAATCAGCCCGGCCTGTATGTTCCCCTCAACCAACCCCCAAAAGGGACCCTTTCGAACGCCTTGCGCTATTTGACCCCGCTTTCCTCGCCATGACAAAAGGAATTGAGTAGGGAAAAAAAAAAAAAAAAAAAAAAAGTGACCAAATACCGAGAATGACGCGGTGGTATCATAGGACAGCAGACCTTGACGGAAACCGGAAAGAAAAAAAAAAAAAAGGGACATCGTTCTCCGGGGTAAGGTCCTGCCAGCCCCCCGGTTTGTACTGTGCCATGCCACGCCGTGCCCACAAAAGCCCTTCTTCGTCGTCACGAGTCCGCCATGGAGATATCCTCGACATACTGCGGGCCCGGTTCCGAAGCGGGTGTGACCTGGTGCTTGTTCATCATGTGTCGGCGCCAGTTATCCTTCCTCGGAAAAGACTTCCCGCCTTGCCTCGACCACGGGCACTCGGGAACCATGCAGTAGTACTTCTTCGTCTTCCTGTGTTTGTCGTTGACGTGACGGTCCAGGTGGGTCTTGGTGCCGAAGCTCATGCCGCAGTTCGGGTGCGCGCAAGCGTGTGGCCGTTCATGGTAGCGTCTATGGTGACTATAAGGGGGGGGGGGGACCAACCCCACACGAGGTCAGCCCGGCTCAGGAAGAAGTCAGGTGGTGTGGGTGTGCAATCTCACTTCAGCTTGTGCACTTGATCAAACGAGCGGCCACACTGTTCGCAGAGGTACGACGAGTTGGGCGGGTGGTCCATGCCGCTGGGATAGGTCGGCGGATACATGGGTTGGGAGCTGCCGAACTCGGCCTGAGACTCGGCATCGGGCTTGTGACCGAGGTCGGCAGTGTCGAGCGGCGCCACCGGGGAAGGCGACGCTGTATAGGGTTCTGAGTAGGTCATGCCCGTGTCTGGCGTGTTCCCCAACGAAGGTCCCGACGACCAAGGGAGCGGCGTCGCTACGGAGCAGGGAGATTCACCCATGTCGACGTCGGTGACATGGACTTTCAGACCCCCGTCGTCGGCGTCGGCGTCTGGGAGCACGGCGTCGGCGAAGAAGTCCTGCTGCTTCTCTTCCTGCTTCTTGGACCAAGGGACCTGCGGCCGCGACTCGATGGGCTGCGGCGGTGGCGAGCTCTCGTACTTGACAATTTCCTGCTCCACCATCCACTGGTGTTCCCTGTCCGTCGTGGGCCTCATGATGTCCATCGGGCTGGCACTAGGCTCGGCCGCAGACGGGCCGGGGGGGTTAGGTATGTCCGACACGATATCCTGTGGACCGAGGCTGTCCATACGCTGGACACCCTTGCGTTGCCTCCACAAGACGGATGATCGGGAGGCGTGCCGAGCCGGAAGCGCCGACACGGTCTTGTCACTGTCGGGCGAGACGGCCTCGGGCACCGCGGGGACGGTTGTGACAACGAACTCTTCTGGTTCTTGCAGATTGGGATGATAGTAGGACCACGCCTCGCCCCGCGTCTCGACCTCGTAGCTTTCATGGACGGCTGGCGCCGACTCGGGCTCGGCTTGGATGAGGGGGTCGCCAAAGTCGATGGTCTGTGACCTGGCGGCTTCGCTCAAGCAGCCGGTGCTGGATGCCTTGCTCGCCCGCCGCGGTGGAGGGTGGAAGATGCGCTTGACAGCGTCAGGCACGCGGGGAAAGCGTATCCGGCCATGATCTTGGTGGTTCTGCTGCACAGGCTGGTGGACGGCAGAGGGAAGACGAGTGACGCCCGGGAACTCGGCCGCTGGCAGAGACCGGGGGGAGATGGCCGAGGGGAGGCCTTGCTGTATCCTGATGCCGTGTCCCTCTTTTCGTTGCGCAGGCTCGGGGTCGAAGGGGTCCGTGTGGCCGCGCCGACGACGTCTCCATGCCCGCAGGACGACGGGAAAGCAGCACACGACGAGCATGGCGCCTAGGACGGAGCCGAGGACTGCGCCGGCGATGCCACCGCTGGAGAGGCCGCGGGCCGCAAGCGGCGATGCCGACGAGCGGGATGACAGCATAGGCCCCGCCGAGAGGGCGAAGTCGAGCCGCATTGTGCCCATGCACGGGGGAGGGGGTGTTGGGAATACACAAGGAGGACGGACAAGTGAGTGACAAGTAATAGAGGTGCTCTGGGTGGGTGGTGGTCCCGGTGGTGGTCCCGGTGGGTCTGAGGGAGTGAGTGAGGGAGTGAGTAAGTGGGGTAAGATGCTTGGCTCTCTCGGCTCGTCCTCCCAATGGCCCGGTATAGAGATGTCGGTCGAAAGGGTGTCGACATCGGGCAATGAATGTATGCACGATGGAGAATACGACGTCCATCCATGCCCCGCTGCCCCGCTGCCCCGCTGCCCCGCCGTCGCCGCTTTTCCCGTCGGTCTCGCCGGGGATTGGTTTCCTCCGACTCCACTGTGTGGCGCAAGGCCCAAGGCCCGACTCGTCGTTGACCTTGGATTCCACGGGTCCATCGGGTTGATCGAGATAGCTGGAGGGCTCCCACGGCAGCCCACAAGAGGCATAGACCCATTCCATCTGCCGATCCATTTCCTTTTCCTCCAGTCCTCTCGCCTTTCAGCTTTTCAGCTTTCTCACCTTGGGGGCTGAGCCTTGCGTAACTGTTGACTTGGGTACGACCACATTCGTATACAGCTACTTCGTACCAGCCCGTCTCTGTCTACCACTGTCAGGAAATCCTGCTCCTATATCAAGTAGCCTATCACCTGCGAGACTCCAAGACTCCTGCCAAAGTGAACAACGCCTTCCAACAGGGCCTGTGAAACTCCGTCGTGTACAATGCGAGGGGAAAAAAAAAAGGGAAAAAAAGGGAAAAAAAGGGAAAAAAAAGGGGAAAAAAAGGAAAAAAAAAACCGACCAATGCCCAAAGAACGCTCAATAGCTATGCAGAATGCGGCTAAAGCATGATCCGCTCTGGCTATGATGTAAACTCGTTGTGTCCGACCTAGATTAAGAAGCCCCCCCCCCCCCCCCCCCCCCCGGAAGAAAAATGGGCTACTGCAGTCTCCTGGCATCGAACAGGCCCAGACTCAGCGCCGTATCGTTCTCGCCCACAACCGGCGTCGGCTCGCTCAGGATTTCCCAACGCCGGAACTGGAAGGGCGTCAGCTTCTCCGGCTGCCCGCCTGTACCCTGACCAGTAATGCCCCACAGAGCCAACGGTGCCCCAGGCGTGTTGCCGGCGGCCACCGGACCGACACCGCGAGAGGCCACGACCGTCGCCTGCTGGCCTTGGGCTTGCTGCTGCTGCTGCTGCTGCGGCGGCGGCTGCTGCTGCCCGACATGCTGCGCCTTCTCCTTTTGCATCAGCATCAGGTTCTCGTGCGGCGCCGGCATGAAGCTGAACAGGTACCGCACGCGGCGGTCCGACGCCAGCGGCGCCTGGATGACCCGCACACAGTCGGCCCGGTTCTCCTCCGGCAAATTGTCCGCCAGCACGCACCCGAGGTCGAAGACGCGGACCGAGAGCGCGCCCAAGTCAAGGCCCGGGCCCGCGAGCCCGTGCGGGGCCAGGTCCAGTGTCTGCAGCAGGCCCGCCAGCCCCACGAGCGCGCGCGCGCGCAGCTCGTTGCTGGCCTTGTTCGACCCGTCAAAGGTGTGCAGGTGCAGGGTGAAGAAGGCCAGGAGGAGCGGCAGCCAGTGCCGCAGAACCGTCGGCTTGTGCGCGCGCGCGCCCGCCTCGTCCGACGCGAGAAGCTCCCACACCTCCCCCAGCTTATCGACCATGGCAGGAAGGGGCTGCGGCGGGCGGCCCATGGCACCGGTGCCGCGGGCAATGGCCTCCAGTACCGCCATCAGGTTATCGGCCGTCTGTAGTGCCTGCTCCAGCGTGCCATCGCCGCTGCCACCATACGGAGCCGGGTTCCGTAATGATGGCAAGAGTTCCAGGAAGCGTGCTCGGGCACGTGCCCGGACATGGTGCGTCGTGTCGGGGCCGAAACACGAGAGCATGCCGGTCCATGTGATGTTCTTGCCCTCGATCGCCTTGTCCATGGCGTTGGCGAACAATTCCAAGTGCGACTGCTGCCGTTCACTGGCATCCGGACTGCTTGTGTCCGCTGTCGTTGGCACGAGCCTCAGGACCAACTTCACTTGGCAGAACGGCAGTGTGAACTCGTTGGTCAAGTCGAGTATCTGCTCAAACGAGATCCGAGTCTCTGGACCGGCCGTGGGCATCAGGAGTCTCGTCGTCAGGTTTTCGATGCACATGCTAACCTGAGGATCGAGGTTCTTGACAGCCAGCGCTCTGGCCACTCCGGTCGCGTCCTTCAGCACCATCCGCCTTAGGAGAGCCAGGAGCTGTTCTCGCGTGGCTTGCTCTTCCAGTGGCAATCCCTCCGTGTCGTTCTGCCCTTTTGCGTACGAGTATTCCGCAAGAGCGTTGCGAACGAGGGTCAAGATCTCTCGGGAGTGCTCTCGCTCCACCTGGTCTTGCAGGACAGCAAACCGGTAAGACTCTTCGACAAGGAGCCCACAAGATTGTACCGGGCCCATGAACAACTGCAGGACTTCCTGCATATATCTTGTCCTGTACGTCAGCCTTACCGGCGGCGTTCCTCCCGGCGCCGTCGATCGTGCAGCGACTCCGGACACTGCAGTGGGAGAATCGGCCGATGCGCTGACCAGAATAGTAGCAGGATCCAAGCATCCAACGCTGATGAGGAGAGGGTATATCCGTAGGATCGATGGCCGGTTGCCTTGGGTGCGGAGGTCCATCAGCCACTTGCCCATCAAACGGTCAAAGTGCGGCATGTCGAACACGCGCAGCCGGGTCAACAGCTGCGCATAGGCCCGCTGCTTCTCTACATCCTGACGCCAGCACAGTTCGAAACGCTGGGTCACGTTCTGATGGAGTCGGTCCATCGTGTTCCGGTCCAAACTTGTGCCACTCGTCAAGAGCTTCTCCGTCTCCTCGTGCAGGTCACCGTCGGCGTCTTGCAGCCGAGCTGCCATGTTGTCCGACACAGGGGAACAGGCATCCACCGGGTTGTTTCGGTCCGTGCGGGTCAGATCCCGCCTGAGCTGCGCCGCAAGGGCCTCCAGACCAGGCATTCTCGGCGCCAGCGACACCATCGACGCGAGCAGAGGGCGTGCCCCTAATCCCTGGACTTCCACCACGGCCCTGAGCCTTTCGTTGAGCACGTCGAAAATCGGCTTGGCAGAGCCGATGGCAGAAAATATGAGCAGGTGGCGATTGAGGGTGTCGGCGCACGAGGCGAGTACATCGACACTCGATGATTTGGCTGTCGCCAGCAAAACGTCCGAGAGCATGGCGAAATCCTCGGCTGCTTCCAATACCGATCTCACCGAGATGAGTATCCCATGCGATATGTCCGCGCCTGCGCAGCTTTCCTTTGTCGCCATGTGCCTATCACCCAAGACTTGATCTCGAAGCCAGCTGCTGACGCCGGCTCGTAACGCGTGGCTGCTCCTCGCAATGAGCTTGGCCAACTTGGCGATGGGCTGCCGCTTCTGTCGCAGGATTGGGTCCGCTGCGTCCAAGTGCGTGCCCATGGAACGCTTGATATGTCTTTTGGCCGATTCGACGTCTCGCGCTTCCTCGTCTGTGTGGAATCCAGCACGGCGTAGGGCTCCGCTTCTCACGTTCTGCTGGGACGGGGACAGGCAGTGTACCGGAAGTTCGACGAGTAGACGGGTGGCGGCAGGAGCTTCCGAAGCAACATCTAGAGCGTCGCTGATGCCGCCTCGGGCTAGGAGCCACTGCACGTATCGGGCGATGGAGAAGTGGTTCGAACGAACCAGTTCCCTGACCAGGTGATAAAGCGCTCTCTTGCGCGCCGCTTCTTCCAGTGACTCCGTGTCCAGAAAGTCCAGTACAGCGCCCGTGACATCGATGCCGTGGAGAAGCCTCTGGTCCAAAAGGCGACATGTGACATAGATCTTGGCGGAACCGGACCTGTGCAACGATACGCACCATTCCAACAGTGCTCGAAGTAGAACCGACTTGTCCTTCACGATGCCCCAGCACTTGGTCAAGAGCTCATCCGACATGGGCGCTTGCAGCGTGGTATCGAGCATTCGTACAAGAGTGTGCCGTGCCGCCGGCTGTGATCCATTACTCGACGCTGTCAGTTTTTCGTTTCGTGCATGGACCCTTTGGAAGGCGTGCTTTCGCGACTCGTCGTGGGACGAAATACACGACTGGATGCTGCCTCTGTAGGCGGACCAGTCTGCCGGTGATATGAAGTTCTCTGGGCTGTGGACGAGAAGAATCCGCAACAGAAAGACGAGCCGGTTGAGAAGGGGCTCCAGGATATCTGTGTCTGGGTGCTGATGGACCTGATCATGGCGTTAGTCCAGCGTCGAGCTTGACCCAACGTGAATTTGAACATGGCTCAGGTGACGACTCGACTCACTTCGTGATGGTGTCTGAGCAGCGCTGCCACCAAGCGTTTCCCAAACTTCCTCAGCTGGAGGAGATCTTTCCAGTATATCTGCGTCACGAGCAACCACATCGGAAGTTTGGCCGAGGGGCTGCTCTCCAGGTTTGACACAAGCCACTCCATGTAGTGGTCGCGGTCCAGCAGATGTTCGGCGTAGAAATGCGTTGCCAGGCGGAGACTGTGCCGGCATTAGTACTTGGGGAGACAAACACCTGCAAGCGTCGAGCGCACACTTACGCATAGTTTACCTTGCTCTTCCAGTCAGCCTCACTAAAGGAGCAAACCACATTGTCGATGAACTGCTCGACGCAAATGGTCCAATCTCGTATCCATTTTACCTCGCCGCCCATGATGAAGCCACCGCTTGCTCCCATCCTTCTCAGCCCCCTGATCTCATTCGCACCGACGCATTTTGCCAACCACACTGCCCTATCCGCGGGTATCTTCTTGGTCAAGCACTGGTCCAAGAGCGTCTTGCCGCGAATGCCGTGAGGGATGGTTCGACTGAGGCGACGGAGCGGCGTGGCCGGGCTGGCCAAGTCCTGCAGCCAGCCTTCCCTCCGCGGTTCCGTGAGCGTCACGCGAGGAGGTGGTTTGAACGTCGACGGCGCCGTGATCAGGCCCCGTTGTCGCCTCTGGCCCAGGATGCTCGTGAAGACGTTGGAGAGAAAGGTGAAGCCGCTTTTGTGTTTGAGCGGGGCCTGGACCAGCTGTTTGGCTGTCGCCGTCTCGTTCTGAAGACCGTTCGGGAGCTTGCTGTAGGCGAGAAAGCCATGCCGCAGTACGGACTCGTTCAGTCGATCTTCCGGGTGATCGCCGGTCCAGGGGCCAAAGTCAAGGTGGCCCTTTGCGCCGAGACCGTTCCGGTTGCTGCTGTTGAGGGACGAACTCGTCCTATTTCTCGCCTGTCCCTCATTCTGGGAGGGGATCGGGTAGTGCGGAGCGTCGGGCGGTATCTCGATCAGGTACGGCTTCGGCGGTGGCGGCTTGGTATCCCTGTCCTTCTCCTTCTTCGGCGTGGGCTGGGGAGGGTGGCCCGGCTGTGGTCGTATCTGTGATCGTGAGGGTGCCGGGGCGAAGCGTGGTGGGCGCTGTGGCATGGGTAAAGGCCCGTCACCCTCCATGACATGCTGTCTCGCTTGGGGACGGGAACCGTTGTCGGCAGCGTCGAACGTGTCGGTCTGGGACATCAGGCGGAAAGGGTCCAAGGAACTGGACGATGTGAGGCCGGCGGGCCAGTCGCCGATGCCGGCCGACGTGATGCCGTCGGACATGTCGTGAGACAACTCCAACTTGAGACGCGAGCCGCGCAGCCTCTGGTTGGCGCCATAGCGGGCCATGTTCTGCGCAGCATGTCGAGCCGACGCATCGCCGGCATCGCCCGGCGATGAGCTGGCGGCGGCGGCATCTGCAAACGTCGTTTCGCGACGGACCGACGAAGGCGGGAGGCACTGCTGCGACAAGCTGCGTTGCTGGGCCGCGGGCCGCTGCGACAGTGCGAGACCGCCGCTCAGCGATCGCTGGGGCTGTCGCTGCTGGACGCCTAATGGAGGCCGGGAGGTCATCGCGGACACAGGGATTGATGCGCCATTCCGCAGAGATTTTCTCGGGTGCCGAAACCGGTCGTGTGCGTCGTGATATCGCTTCGGTGTTGACTGTTGTTGGGACGTCAAATTCGTCAGGATGTTCAACAGTCGACTGAGGTTAGATCCGGGGCCGACAGGGTTGGGGCAATCGCTGCAGGGATGGTGGTGGGGGGGGGGGGGGGGGGTGTGATCTCCACAAATGCTTGGAAGCTAAGCAAAGGTGAAAAAAAAAAAAAAAAAAAAAAAAAAAAAAGGTAAAAGGCCCGGTCACCGGGTGCCGGAGGCTCCGGCACGAGTTCAGCACGGCGCCACCCCGAAGGAAATGCAACTTTCCGAGGATGGAACTGACAAAAAGGGGGCTGTTCCGAACTGCCGGCGAGGGATGATGCAGTTCAGACAGACATCGGGATGTTTGGCCAAAGCTTGGGTAGGTCGGTACCGAGTGCATACCCCCATTCCACGATAGTCAAGTACTCTACTTCGTTCCGCGCCGTCGATCCACAGTAGCCACTCAACGCAATCTACGGGCGTAGGTGGCCTGAATGGAGGCGGCGGGAGACGCGGGAAATAAGTCATTGCGCGGTCTTGCACGACGGTCGCGCACACTACACTACTCTAGGTGGAGGTAAGAAGTAGGTCTCCCCTTTTTTTCACCGAGGGCACAAGGATGGGTCCAAGCAAGGCCTTGATCGAACTGGATCATCCCCAAATTGTACGGCCGTCGCCAGCCGCGGGCGAGAGAACCCGTTGAATGATGAGACGAAAGATGCGGCCGTCGGGCAGACAGCTTCCTACCTATGGAAGAAATGCCCCTGTTTGACATGACTAAGCCGCTTCTTTCACGCACTGTGGACACCATATAGTTAGACTGTACCGCTTCGATAGAAGAAGCTTCGTCATTTCAAACAGGAGGATTTCCTCCATAGGTACGGCGTACTTTCCCCCAGAGGTCAGGAGCAAGAGGTCTTCTCGAAGGCGGCGGGGAGGTTTGTACGCCCCATCTTCGACCACGCTGCTCTATAGATGATATCCTCTTACTGCATCTGGCCTTCCCAGCCACTTCATCCCTAGGTAGGTATCACCCTCGGCATCTCTTCGGATCTCCATCCCCGTCACGCGGGAAAACTTCGGATCCGAGGCTCTTTGACAGTGACCAGCTCTTGTGCCTCAACAGAGGATAGGATTCTGTTGCGCTCATTCGTCGCCTGTCAAGATGACGACGAAAGGCAAGGATATGCGACGCGCTGACTTGAGTGAGCCACGACTCCTTCTGATGGATGGCGGCATTCCGAGACTCCATGCTGTTTTGCTGACCGTCCCTCCTCCCCTCCAGTCATCCCGTACCAAGAGCCCGCGGCGAAGAACGAGGGCGCCGAGTTCTCTTCCACGCTGTCTTCGACGCTCCCCATGGCCGCCATCTTTATGCGAAATCGCTACATCGGATGGTAAGGAAGCTTTTTAGCACCCCAGCTGTCTGGACACAAGGGTAGAGTCGGTCGTTGAGGTCGTCTCGACCGAGTTGCCCTTGACGATCTCCGTGCCGCGGAATTCAGCGCCGCTAGGTCTCCAAGAACTGTCGAAACTAAGCAACCCCGTCTTTGTTTCCCAGGGCCTCCGTTGTCTTCAGCGTCCAGGGTTGGCTGGGCGAGAGCGAGGCGACCAAGAAGAGCTCAAGTACACCTGGCTATTTTGCCGTCGGCATGTCATGTTGGTCCCGCCCGCTCTCTATGCCCACTGCCGATTCGTACCTGGCTTGCTTGCTCACCCGCACTCAGTGATGTCGCTCGCCGTTACGTATCTTCCCATGTTCCTACCCCCAACAGCGGGTCTCAAGGCCGGGACCAGCACTGAAGCGCCTGCTCCTCTACCGCCGGCTTAGACTGGACATATATCTAGCTATAGGACAACGGCTGGATAGGTAGGAGGGTATGAGAACTAGATAGCAAAAGGTTGACATTGTGATATCATGGACATCAAGGTCAAAAAGCTCACCCCTTCCACTTCATGAAAGATTCCAAGGGAGAGGCTACGAAACCCTTTTTTTTTGTAGGTTTACCCGAGAGTCGAACCGACGACCTCTCGTGGGCTGCACCTTTTGTACCGGTGTGGCATATGGAACTCAGAGCGCCCACTCTAGCCACTTGACCACACCGCTGTGCAAATTGGGCGAACCTTTGGACTTGTGATACTGACTACGACTTGGAGATCTAAGCGATACACGACAGCTGTGGATGATGCAGAATTCTGCCTGGCGCTTCTAGCACTCCAGACCACCTACGGCTGGTGATCATCGCCTCCCAACAGGTCGGCGTTACTCCCGCTCGATTCTTGGTTTGCCTTTTGACGTTGGAATTTCCCAGTAGGCGAGGTGCATATCACACGGTCAGTTGTGTCCATTGACGTGGCCATGCACAGATCAACGGTTGAAACATAATCCGGTCGGGTGCATTCTTGATTCCATCACGGTCGGTAGCATGATGATCTGGACGATGCCCTCGCTGCTCGGGACGTTACCACGGTTCGATTTCTTCACGGCCAAGGTTCAACCTTTCCATTGCTTACTGCTTAGGTACAGAGTACCCTTGACGGAAACATGTTATACCTCGAGTTGTAGCCCAGGCATGACATCGGATGAACGTCCCGCCGCCGGTGCATAGCGCCGCCCCATTCTTCCGCCTCGTTAGTGGATCCCCACAGAGCGCCCCGGGCCATCCATGGCGCCCGGGCACTTGGCGATTGGCCGCTCACGGGAGGGTCTGGCAGCTCCGAAACCGCGTGGAGCCCCGCCCCACCCCCCCCCCTTCGTTTCCCCAGCGCTTCGACGTCGTCCCCCCATCTCTGCAGTCTCAACGGGCATCGGGCCATGAAGCAAGCACACGGGAGACAATCGTCGTGGCTGAATCCGTGTGACACGCTGTGGCAAAAAATGTCTCTCTCCTTTCTCTCTCCTTCCTCTCCTGTCCCTCCTGTCCCTCCTGTCCCTCCTTTCTCTGCTTCCTCTCCCGTCCGTCCTGTGTCTCCTTGGCTTTGACCATCGCGCCGGCTGGCCAAGACCCGTCCCAACGCCGGCCCCTTTCCATTCTTGTTTTTTTTTTTTTTTTTTTTTTTTTTTTTTTTTTTCAGCCAACCGCTCGCCACTATCGTTTCAACTCCTGAAACTGCCATCCCAGCGCCTCTTCGGCCCTCACCTCCGTCTGCGTGCCCGAAGAGTTTCACACGGCTGACAGCACTCTGGCCGCCAGGACGGTTCTGACGTCGCCACCCGCGCCACCTCTCTCTCTGTCTGGAAGTCCGGCTTGCTTTTTGTCCATTTCCTCCTCCGTACAACACACTGCCGTGTCACGTCGATGATCACGGTTCTTTCCCCTTCCCAGTTCACACGGCAATCCTTCTCCAGCCGGTCTGGTCTGGATAATTTCCAAGTCAGCAACTCGCTTGCTCATCCCAGCCCCTCCCATCCCGCAATCGCTACAGAGTTCCCGGCGAACCCCCAAGATGAAAGCCATAACCTTGACCGCCACGGTACTCTCGCTGTGCGCGTCGCTCGTGAGCGCCGGCCTGGTTTTGACCCCGATCTACAAGGACCAGATCGTCCCCAAGAACAGCGATGACTGCGTGTACGGCGTCACGACGCCGCAGGGTTGCGGGTAAGTGTGCACGCCACCCTCCCGCTCACTTTGCGAGATGACCCTTCGCCTGTCGCCCCCCTCCACGGCCAGCACCTCTGACGTGGATGTTCATGCAGGCACCTTCGCTCGTAATTGCATCGAGGTTGCATCGGACGTCCGTCTGATGGGGTCGTGAGAGGGCGTCTTGGTTGGTACAAGGGAAGGCCAGCAGGTCCTCTGCAGTGGACGATGAGGTGACCACACACGACTTCAGGAGCATACGAGCGAACGCGGATACCCGAGCGGCCTTTCCGTCTCTTACACAGTCCCTTACATGTACTATTCCTCCTCTACGAAGTGTTCTGCGAGGGAGATACCGCTGGCATGTCATCCCGATTACGGACACTTGCATTGTTTCGTGTCGGCATCGGCTCGGCCTTCTGCCGGAGCGAAACCGATAGCGCAGCTTGTTTGCCACGCCGTCTCTCCAGTCCACAGTTCGATCTGCAGACGATGAAAGCAGGATGCGGTGGTGATTTTCCAGCGATCTGCCGTTCCGGCCTAGCCTAGAACCAATCGCGAGATGACGGCTCCCCATGTACCAGATGCCCATGAGATGCCCAGGATGACCTGAAACTCTGAAAGCCCTGCGACTTGGCCGCAGGGAACGTGTTCTTGGCCGCGTTGACATCATGTTGAGCCAGTTCATGCAGCCCTACTCGGGCCTTCATGCAAGTGCCACAGCCAGAACGGTAACCAAGCAACAGCAACGGATGTCATTGCGACGCGTCAACACAGATGGCACTCAACAAGCGACCTGGCAAAATCTTCATGGGAATCCAAGCGCGTTATCGCTCTCGTTGCCGCGCGCTTCGCAAGTGCGTTGCGTGGTGGCTTGTGCTTCCATCTCTCGTAGACTCTGAGACTCTCCGACCGTCATGGGAACTGATATCGAGACAAGGTGTGGAATGGGGTGAAATGCACATGGGCAATCGCGTTAGGCCACACTGCTGTTTTTGGCCTGAGGCCGTGCCGAGTACGCCCTGAATTGGGCGAAGATGATAAAGTCCTCGACCATGGTGCCCGCGGAGCCAAGCAGCCACGGGATGTACTTGATAAGGTCCGACCACGAACTTGCAAACGATAGCAGAGAGGCGCCGTAGGTAAAATTGCCTGTCAAAGACAGCAGGAAGAACAGTACGGCAAGGCCCTCGGTCGAGCTCTCCCGCCAATTCTTGATGATCTGGGGTATGCGCGCGCTGTGGGAACGAGACTGGTAAGCGTCCGATCGTGGATGCCTGGCAACCACGGCCGAAAGTGTGACCCTGGGTGCGCCCCGCGCAATCCGGGCACACAGACAGGAGGGACTCACGTCAGATAACACAGCGCACTGATATATCCCAGCACCATACCGACCACCTGACCAGTTCCAGTCGCAGCCGCCTCGGGATCACCGCCCGCAGGGCCGGCCCCATCATCCCAAGCTCCCATCTTGAAGCTGACGAACCAGCCAGCAGTCCCGACGATCCATACCGCCAGCAGACTCAGTGTGTTGTGCAACCAAGGGTTGCTGTCTGGGCCATCGTCCTCGCCTGTGACGATGCGCCTCAGCGGGTCGAGCCCGCTCTCCTCGTGACGCAGAGAATGTCGTCGGCGAGACCCTGGCAATGCGCCGGTGGAGTCGGCCATGGAGCTCCCGCGCCGGCGCGAGCTGCTCAGTAATGGTGTGTCCTCGGCCAGTGATCCGTTCTGGTCTTCCTCGACGTCGACGGCGGTAGAGTCGCGTTCCGTCGCCGCGATGCGGCCGAAGCGGTGAGTTTGCCGCCGGGCGTTGACCAAGTTGTAGTAGTTGCATTGCCCGATGAGTGCGAGGTCGGAAAAACAAAAGTAGAAGGCGAGGGCGATAGCAGTCGGTGCGAGATTGGTGAGGAGTGCGCCTGTATGAGCCAGGATGCAAGTGTTAGAATCTTGTGATTCAGATACCCGTGGCATCCATGGTCTCCTGCCGTATGACTCTGAGGCGAGCATGCTATGTAGGACGTGGTGGGGGGTTCAAATCTCACCTGCAAGGTTTGTCACGTCACCGAGAAGCCAGATGAACAGGAAGCCCATGGACAGGCCGTCGGCGCTCTTGGATCGATAGTTTGTTATGAGTTGCGGCAACTGGTCGAAGGTGTGGGGTTAGCTGATCATGCAGGGAATATTATCCATCTTGGAGACTACTTGCCAGTAGACATATCCACGCCGTGAGCGAGACGCTGCCGAAGATGCCCGAGAGCGCGTCGTGCACTGTCGGAACCTGAGAGGGGTTGACGGCCGAAGCCAGGGCAGCAACATGACCGGCCATCGGCAAGGTGTGGAAGAATATACGGCGCGGCAGTGAGGCTCCTGGGCGAGGATCGGAATCTTGTGAGTCACGGTCCCAGACGGTAGTATCGAGGCTTTCTAATCAATCATCACGTCTCGGCCGTGAGCGAGGAGCCAAAAAGTCCGTCGATGTGCTTATCTCTGGTTGGAGATAAGGCCACCTTCTCGGCCCATCTTGGCGAGGTTATCTTCTTGGCCCCTTGTCATTTTCCCGTGCGCTAGCCAATCAGCTTGTTGTGTCAGATGGCTTCTATCCGCGTTCGGACCCTGCAGAGCCCTAGCCCCGCGCTTGTACATGTGGATCCGTCCATGTCGTCACTCCGCACGTGGATGGGGCTAGCGAGATCACGCCCCACCAGGCCAAACCTGCAGAGGAACGTCTCGACAAGAGATGCCACAACAAAAAAGGCGCGTGCTCCTGTCAGGCGCTGTCTCATTGCGAGCGAGCTGGTGACTGTGCACCAGGTTCACGTTCTCGTCCTGGCGCTGATTCTTCGCCAGCCCGGAAAGCCCGAGTCCCGTCATGAAGTTTTCAAGTCTCTGCGCGACCGTCGCTCAGATTGCCTGGACCTCGTTCATGAGAGGACTCTAGACCGATAAACGCCTTGTGTGTGTGTGTGTGTGTGTGCGCAGACGCGAAGATGAGACCTGGGTCCCTTGTGACCTTTTCCGCGGCTGTGCCAGTTGCGTGGGCATGGGGTGGTGTGTCTCGCGATTCCGCCGGTTTGCTGGCGCAGAAGCCAACGTGTTGGATTGGCGACACTAACAGAAGACGGACGACATGGCGCATGCGCAGGCCTCGGTCACATAACCATCGCCTACCTTGCGACCAACCTGGTGGCCGATGACACGGCGTCGTATTTCCAGGGCCTGCTGCGCAATCACACCGACGACTACCTCGCAGGCGTCGCAACGTGGGCGGATAGTGTGCGATACACGCGCTGGGGCCGCTTCACCGAGCCCTTCCACTTCATCGACGCCAAGGACAGCCCGCCCTCGGACTGCTCCATCGACTTCGATCGCGACTGCAAGGCCGAGGGGTGCGTCGTCAGCGCGTTGCAGAACTACACGGGCCAGTTGTTGGACGCGTCCCTGCGGCCCTCGGTGCGCGCCCAGGCGGCCAAGTTTGTCGTTCACTTCATTGGCGATATCCATCAGCCGCTGCACACAGAGGACCTGGCGCGAGGCGGGAACGACATCCACGTCCTGTTCGACGACGTGCACCTCAATCTGCACCATGTATGGGACTCCAGCATTCCGGAGAAAATGGTTGGCGGCGTGCGTAGGCGACCGTGAGTTGTCGTGGCTCTCTAGGTAGCTAGCTGCTGGCTGCTGGCTTCGGGACACGCGCATGCTTACTTGCTGTACCCAGGTACCCAGATGCAAAGCGCTGGGCAGCCGAGCTCACCGCGGAAGTCAAGTCTGGCAAGTACCGAGAACCAAGCCTGGCGTGGCTCGATGGCATCAACGTCAATGATGCCAAGACGACGGCGCTTAGGTGGGCGACTGAAGGAAACGCCCACGTCTGCAGTACGGGTAGGCAGGCGTCCTGGTTTTTGTCATCTGTCCACACTGGCTGCCATTTCTTCTCCCCATACTGATCCCCCTGCTTTTCCCCCAGTTCTGCCTCAAGGACCTCGCGCTATCATGGGCCGAGAACTAGGGTCTGACTACTTCAAGACGGCGGCCCCCGTGGTCGAGATCCAGGTCGCACGCGCGGGATATCGCTTGGCCGCTTGGCTCGATCAGATAGCGCGGAAGATCAAGGGCGACGACCAGATGAGCGACCTATGAGAGCGCAGTCGGAAGACCACGGCGTGTCCCCGTCGGTCGTCGTAGCGTAGTGTACTTCGTATTGTGCCTTATTGAGCCCGGCTGCATGCCAGGACGATGAGAAGCAGAAAGGAAAGCAGGGAAAATAGGGTTGGAGCGGCATCAAGCTACGCTGTCCGGCCCTCTCTACTCTAGGTACCGTTAGTATGTCTGCTTTCGTTTCTTCGTCGTCTGCGACTTTGGTCTCCCGGGCCCCTATTTGCAGAGCTGCACAAAGTCATGGTGGCGCCGGCAAATCCTGCTTCCACTTGATGGGCTTGTTGGCGAAAATGCGGCACCAGTAGATTCGTTGCAACCAGCCAGCCAGCCAGGTACTAAGCAGCAGATGAGTGTGATGAGACCCCAACATGCTTCCGAGCTGTGGTGAGATCTGGGCTGTCGGGTCCGCCCTCTCTACCTCCTTGCCTTCGCCTTGTTCATGGTCTGCAGAAACTCCATGACGCCCTGGTACACGACAAGCAAGATGCCCCCGCCCGGCCCCAGCCGCAGCACCTTGGGCAAAAACCCCTTGTACAGCGCGCGATAGCCCTCCTCCCGCGCGACCGTGGCGACGGCGCCCCAGGCCCAGTTGTACTTGGGCACGGCGCCCGCCACCTTGGGGCTGTTCTGGATGCGCGACTTTACCACGTCCATGGGGGTGTTGGCCAGGGTGCCGACGGTGCCGCCGACGCTGCCGGCGACGAGGTCGTTGACGACCTGGGCCCGCTTGTCGCCCGCCGCCGCCGCCGGCAGCCGTTGCCGCACCTGGAAGATGCAGCCGAAGAAGCCGGCGTTCCACAGCACGTGCCTCCACATGGTCGACTCGAGCCCGTTGAACATGGCCAGCGGGCCCTCGGCCCGCACCGTCTTCATGACCACGTCCACCATGCCCGTGTACTTGCCGGCCGAGGCCTTATCCTGGAGCCGGATCTTGACGAGCTCGAAGGGGACGACGACGAAAGATTCTTGGCCTCCCGGTCAGTCGGGGGGCGGGGGGGCGGCATGTGCATGTGAGGTTCGCGACGGGCAGGCTGACCTGTTGCGCCGGCGGACGCGCCCGTCAGGACGGACAGGCTCTGCGTCATCTTTTCCTGGCCAAACGTCTTGCGCCAGAAGGCCCCCCACGACGCGTTGGCCGAGAACTTGACGGCGCGCTTCGGCGCCTCCATGAGGATGGGCGCGGTGATCCCGCGGTACAGCCTCGAGAACCTGGGGCCCAAGCCCCGTCAGCGGCCTGATGCGCCGTTGGGAGGGACGACGACGACGTCACCCTTGACTGTGCCAGCCTGCCTACCCTTCTTGGCGCACAATCTTCTGGAAGGCGTCCACCATGCCGTTGTACGAGTCCGCGCCGGCCCCTCTGCCCGTTTGCAATTGCCTGGCCGGGGTGTCAATGAGTCGCCGTCCGATCTCGTTGTCGACGTCGCACGCCCGAGGCACTCACACGCGCGTCTGGTGGGACGAGCCAAGGGTCAGCCTCTCTGCGGTGCGACGACCTCGGCGGGGACGGACATGGGCCGAGGTACCTTGACGACGTCAAGCGGATACATGACCAGGATCTGCAGCAGAACCATCAGCCATGCGCCGTCCCCAAGGCGCTCTCGGTCGCATCACCTCGGACACGCCGGCGACGGCTCCTGTCCTCCGGCCGTTAGCGACGACACGAGACGGGGAGGGGGGTGTGCGCATCGTGACGAACCGGCGATAAAGCTCTCCATCTCGGCGAAGAGAACGTGGGCAGTGTCGGGCGCTTGCGATTGGGCCTCGCCGAGAAGAGAAAAAGATGCACAGGGGCAAACCGATCACAAGCCCCGCTCGACTTCCTAATACCTCTCTACTCCACTTTGTGCGTGAGGCTTCACACCCTTCCGCCATTACGTCAGCGAACCGGTCGCTCCTTCTTATACTGCCACCACAAGTTGATATCACAACAAGTTCTGGTTTGCTACCTGCCTAGCGTAGCTGGCAAATACCCGGACTAGCAAATCAGAATTGTTACTCGAAACCCTCCGGGTTCGAGTCGTAGACCGGAGCAAAATTCCCACCGGGATTTTCGCAACCTTCCACCTATCCCACGAACCGTGAGAATAAATCACCACGAAACGCGGCGGAGGTTGGGAGGCGAGCTTTTTTTTGTCCCTCCCGAGGCTGCGCAGAAGGGTCATATGTTGCGCCTGGCAGGCCTTGAGAAACGACCCTGATGACCTGGACCACGTACGGGCGTGGCCAACATCACATTATAGTCTCAGTCCATTCATATATATCTATACGTCGTAACTTGCGCACCTTTCCTCCACCCTGTCCAGCCCTTTGCGAACCATACATGTTTCCTATCCCAAGCAGTGACCTGCGACCTCCACCGAGCCTTGGTGCCCCTCTGCGCGTAATGCCGCACCGGCACCGGCACCGCTTTCCTGCCTTCCCTTCCCCTTCCGTCTTGTCCTGAGTCGCTTGTGCGGCTCCGCCGAGGCCGAAGCCTGCCCTATCGCTCCGGTCTCGTCGCCGCCCGCAGCCGGGCCGGGCTCTTGTGCCGGTGCTGCCGCCGTCCCACCCGCTCTACCGACGACCCCCTTCACCCGTTTCCCGCCCCTCCCCCTCCCCCTCCGTCCAGCACCGGCACTCTCAGCCCCTGCCCCCTCGCCTCTCCCATCGCCATCACCATCGCCACCGGTCCCAGCCCCCCTCCTCTCCCGCGCCAGCCTCTTCCGCTCCTCCTCCTGCGTCCTCCGGCTCTCCGCCTCCCACCAGGCGTCAAATTCCTGCTCGGCCTGGATCTCCTGCAGCGAGCGCTTGGCCACCGCGTCGCGCACCGCCTCCTGTTCGCGCCGCTGCTGCGCAATGATGTCCGCCATGCTCAGCCCCACCAGCACCGGCTCCGCCGCCGGCACCGCCGCGATGTACGATCTCGAGTGCGGCACGAGCGGAGCCGCCTTCGGCCCGGGCGGCGCGCGTGTCGCGCTCGTCGGGCCCGTGGTCGGCGTCGCCGGACTGCGCGGCTGGCCCGGGAAGCGCGTGTCCTGCGAGGCGGCGCGGCGGGGGAGCGAGCCCGGGGCGGCGAGCCCGGCGGCCGCAGGGGGCTTCGACGCGGGCGAGCCCGCCTCGGAGGACAAAATGTCTTTGAGAGCCGTCTTGGCCCTGTTGCCCGTGACGGTCTTCCAGGGCGGCGGCGCCGCCGGCGACGGCTGCTGCTGCTGCTGCGCCGAGTCCTGGTCCGAGGCTGCTTTGAGCTGCTGGGTGCGGGCCGCTTCGGCGAGTTGTCCGGCCTTGGCTTCTTGCTGCTGCTGCTGCTGCTGCTGCTGCTGCTGCTGCTTCTTGCGCTCTTTCTGCGATAACTTCGGCTGGGCGAGTTTCAAGGCAGCTTCCGTGGCCTTCTGGTCGGCGAGGCTGGCCGAGATGAGCGATCGGTTGGTCGTCTCGGATTGCAGGATATCGCGCAGAGCCGTCTTGAAAGGCGGCGCGTTGCCCCAAGGGTTGCCGGGCCTCGCTTGTTGGGGTAGGGATGGCGCAGTCGAGCTTGTCGATTCGGGAACTCGCCTGGCTGGCTCCTCGTTCCAGGACTCTGACAGAGCCGGGAGCGGCTGGTCGAGTTCCTTGTGGGCGGAAGCCTCTCCTTGTCGCTGTGGCCTGGCCAGCGGACTACGCAGAGCGGCCGTATCTTCGTCCATCGCGAACATCAGGTCCGCCTGCGACTCCTTTGGCCTGAGCTCCGGGCTGAACGGCGCGTTACGGCCGGGCTCGGTAAGTCCGCCGGCTCGGTCGGGCGTCGACGTCAGCGTGCCCGGGACCTCCAGGCTGCCGTACTTGCCCTTGACCGACATGGACAGCTTTCGCTCTTCCTCCTTCTGGGCAGCCACAGCAGCGCTGGAAGCCAGGTCCCGCACCCAGCGCTGCCGTTCTTGCTTGATGCCTTCCGCCAGCTCCGGGAACTTCTCCAACAGCATCCTTTGTTCCTGACCTCCCCTGACACGAGGAAGCTGGACGAGTTGGTGATCTCGCACGACTCGGTCGAGCTCTAGGAGTAAATCTTCCTCCAGGTCGTCCAACAGGTGATTTTCGAGCTGGTTCTCCAGCTGCAGGCAGAGGTATCTCAGTCCTGCGAACTTGAACTCGGCGACCGAGAACGGGCCGATCTCGTTGAGTAGTTGGCTTGCGTTGAGGGAGTTGACAAACCGTCCCAGAACTTGTTGACATATCTGGGCCAGTTTGTCGAGCAGAAGAAAATCGGCCATGCTCATGACGTCGACGACGAGATGGAGGAAATCGTCCAGCGTGTCCGTGACGGCCGGGTCGAAGAGTTCCGGCCCGGGATCGGCGTAGAGAAACTGGAGGACGTAGGTGAAGGCGCCCGGGTCCATATCCTTCAAGTCGATCTTGATTCGCTCCGACGCGTCGGCTTGTCGACGGCCGGCGAGCCACTTGCCTTGGGAACGTCCATGGAACAGGCGGTCGAACCACGGAGATCTCTGGCAGAGGAGGGCGCTGTGAACGGGCACTTCGGAGCCGTCCAGCTCGAGCAAGACGTCTCCGTCGTCGAAGAAGCTGTCGTCTTTGATGGCGTTGCGGAAGTCCTCGTCCATGCATTTCTGCGGGTCCACCTGGAGGCGAACGGCGTGCTCGAGCTTGTTCATCTTGAGATGACCGGCCAGCTTCATCAGCGTCGAGCGCACCTGTCGATACCTGTGGGCAAACAACGGAGCGTGCCGGGTGAAGTTCCAGACAGGTATCACCTTGTCCTCGTACATGAAGTGGACCAAGTTCAGGACGGCGATGGTGTCGAGGGCATGGAAAGAGACCACGGTGATGCCCTCGTCGGTGGTGGCAATGGAGAAGGTCTCGGCCTGCTTAAAGCTCCCGAATTTGCGTGACTGGGCAAGTGCCGTACGCAAGACAGAGCTCCGAGCCGCGAGGAGCCAGCCGTGCACGGGGATCTTGATCTCGGGAAAGGAAGTGGTGCAAACAAGAAGGTCCAGAGATTTGTTCTTGTGGGACCAAGCTGCCATGTGTTGCAGCACATCGGACTCGAGATCTGGTGACTTGAGCATAGTGAACGCCACCGGGTCTCGTCCCTTCTCGGGCGCGTGCGAGTCCCATCCCACCCCTTCTCCCCCCTCATCCGCCGACGAGGAGGCTCGAAAGGCCCGGAGGCAGCTGAGGGGTGCTACATCGTCCCAGATCGACTTGGCATCCACCTTGATCTCCGTCTTCATCACGTCCGAGTCTTTTCGAATGGCCGCAAAGGCTCCCGACGGCGAGGCCGCCACGGAGGCTATGCGCGTGACGCAGGGCACGCGTTGGAACTTGAAGTCCTTGCGCTTGGTGTCGCCGGCTCCGGCACCATACGCGTCTTTGGCCGTGACTCTCTTGACCGTCCGCCAAGCGGCGCCGGACTGGGTGCTGAATATGACAGATCCGGCCTCGCCGACAGACACGGAGCGGATCCCGTCTTTCTTGGCACTCCAGATGCACTGCGGCTGCGTCACGGCGCCCTTGATCTTGGACGGGTTGGTGGTCGATGTCGCAGGCGGATCCGCGTCCGTCTTGGTGTCCAGTCTTGCCGTGTACAAATCCCCTTGGGCGCTGACGGCGGCGATGGTCGCCTCTCCCCCCGACGTGATGTACTCGATCTGGTTTCGCCGCGCGTCGTAGCGGACAGCGTGCGCGGGCGACGGATCGACAAAGTTCAGCCTGACATAGCCGTACTTGGTCAGGACGTAGACGGCGTGGTTTTGCAGCAGGATCGTCGTAGCTTTGTCGATGGCCGAGACCATCACAATGCTTTCGCCCTGTATGACGGATGGCGCCACCTTTCGCGGCATGGCCTGCACTTCCAGAGACCGGGAATCGAGCGCGAGCTGGCCGACGTTCTTGCCCCAGCAGTAGAGCGACGAAGCGGTATGCGCGACCGAGTGGATGGACGAGGCCGCAATGCCCAGGATGACTTCCTTCTTCAGCGGGCCAAAGACCTGACGGGGCGTGACGCTTTTTCCTTCCTCTTCCCGGGCCGGCTCAGGCAGCACATAGCCCAGCTGGCAGTGCGCGTTGGATCCCCAGGTCCAAAGCTCGCCGCCGGAGGTGAGGCACATGGAGTGATCCTGGCCCAGGGCGACCTGCGTCACTTGCTTGTCCGCGAGGCCTCCCTGCACGGGCGTATAGGTGAACCGAGTGTTCTCGTCGCCCAACCCGAGTCGGCCTTTACGGCCGATTCCACAGACGAACAGGTTGGAGACGGCATCGGCCGTGAAGACGGCACTGTGGAACTTGGAAAGAACCACATGGCGAATCAGCAAGGGCTTGTCTCGGATCAGGGTCGGAATCCTGCCGAGATCGAGCGTCGAGTTGTCCTCCAGCCCTGCGCGTTCGAGGTATTCGTTGTGGAATCGTTGGATCAGCTGGTCGGGTCGCTTGAGATGCACCCGTTCCGGGAACTGACGGTCATCCTGGTCGCTGAAGCCCAGCGAGATGTTCTTGTTGCTTCCGAAGGAGAGCAGTTCGTCTCCGTCCAGGCCGACCTCTGGGCTTCCCATGCTCGGCTGTCCGATGGTCAAGTTGTAGAGCTCAAAAGGGCTGTTTCCTTCGCGGTCCTTGGTCTTGATCAGCTGCGCGACCTTGGCGCGGCCGGCAGCCGTGCGCCCCTTCAGGTCCCTCAGGTCCCTCGGGTCCCTCGGGTCCCTCAGGTCCTTCTGCTCCTTCTGCAGCAGCGCGCGGGCGATGGACACGTTCCCGGCGTACAGCGCCCGATGGAGCGCGTTCCAGCCACTCTCGGCGTCCTGCACGTATATGTCGATCGCCGGGTGGTCGAGGAGGGCCTGCACGAAGGCGAGGGCGTTCCCCGACGTCGACGCCGCGGCGCGCAAGAGGACGGTAAGACCGGCGTTGTCGCGGTAGTTGACCTCGTTCTTTCCGAGCATGCCCGGCGTCAGGCCGGACACCTTGCGCGCTTTGCTGTGGTAGTTCGGCGTGCGCGGCGACGTGCCGAGTGCAGACCCGAGAGCAGACCCGAGTGCGAACCCAGCGCCGCCGCCGCCGCCGCCGCCGCCGCCGAGGCCACCGACGGCCGGGACCGGGACCGGGGCCGGGGCCGGGGCCGGGGCCGGGGCCAACAGGGCCTGAAACTTGTCGACATCATCTTCCCAGTAGTATTTCCACAGCAGATGCGTCATGGGTTGGTGTTGGAGGCCGTCGGCTTGTCCGTTCGTCCCGCTCCTGATTTTGGCACCTCGCTGTGAGTCTCGAGCGAAATCGGGACCACGGCCAAGGTGCGAAAAAAAGAGGGAGCGCGAGAACAGACTCCGACGGTAGTGATTCGCGACGGTGTCCGCGCGGCGTGAAATGTTGTCGATGGGTGGATTGAGCCGACGGTGGGGAAAGAGAGGTAGTCACTTTGTACGGGAGGAAGGTTGTGCGTCCTTGTGCGTCCTTGTGCGTGCTTGTGCGTCGTTGTGCGACACGCATAAAAAGGTGCACCCAAAGGATAAAGTTATGTAGGCTCTAGGCCCAAACCTTGTTGCCTGTGTGCGCGCGTCGGCGCGACAACGTCACTTCAATCTACTTCGTACCGCTGCTGCTGCTGCTGCTGCTGCTGCTTCTTCTGCCTACATCTCATCCTTCCCTGGCCCGTACCTCGACGTACACGGGCAACCCCCCGTCCATCGGCAGCGTCAGACTGGTCTTGCTCCGCCGCTCCCTGTCGTCCACAGGCACAAAGTCGAACAGCAACGTCATAATGGCGATGCACTGCACCGCCACGACCTCGGCCATCTTGATACCCAGGCAGGTGCGCGGCCCGCCGTTGAAGACTGGGTACTCGGACGGCGGGCGGCTGACAAAAATCAATCGGTCCCCTTCCACGCGGAGCCAGCGCTCGGGCCGAAACGCCCGCGCATCCTCGCCCCACGTCTTTTGCGACCGGCCCAACGCCCAGACACACCACACCACGACCGAGCTCACGGGCAGGAAGGTCCCGTCGGGCAGAGTAGTGGCGCGCGCGCACTGCCGGATCTCGAACGGGATGGGCGGTCGCAGCCTCAGCGTCTCGTAGAAGACGGCCATGGTGTAGGGCATGCCGGCGGGCGTGAAGCGCGTGGGGTCGAGGCCGGCCAGCCCGCCGTTCCCCGCGCGGTGGAGGGGAGGGACCGTCGTGCTGGTCTTGTCACGGTCGTCATCACCCGCCGCGGCGGCCCGCTGCACTTCCTTCTGGAGCTCGGCGGCGGCGCGAGGGTGGCGCAGCAGCTCGTAGAAAGTCCAGGTCAAAGCCTGGGCGACGGTGTCGCGGCCGGCAGTCAGGTAATTCAGCGCCGCGTCGGCGACCAAGTCCTCGCGGCCAATGACATCGAGGAGGGACTGGATCAGGCTGCCGGATGTGGCGTCGAGCTGGGTGTCGTCGGCGTCGTCCCGGCCGGCCCTGTTCTTGTGCTGGTCACGCACGGCGCTGGCGACGAGGTCCGCACCGAACGCCTTGACGGTGGCGACAGAGGCCCGGAAGCGCGCGCCCAGGAAAAGCTCCGTCAGCGGCCACAGGGGACTATGGAACCGCCTCGCCGTCTCGCCCGAGGCGTACTCAAAGGACCGGGTGAAAGCGTCGTCGGCGTGCATATTCTCCGTCTGGTGCGAACTGTGAGCACGATGCCAGAGAAAGGGGGAGGGGGGCTCACGTTGTAGGCCATCTTGCCCATGAGCATGGTCGTGATTTCATGAAAGACATATTGCAGATCCACCTCGGAGCCCGACCGGTCCCGGAGGTAGGCGGTGACGGTGGCCAGGATTTGAGGAAGCACCACTTTGGTCAAGCCCTTGAGGTTCCTGTTCAGGAAGTGTACGCCCACCTTGCGCTGGACGGCCCAATAGTCTCCATCCGAATTGATAATGCCGTTGCCAAAAAGATCCCACGAGCGCGTCTTGACGAAGTCGCCCTTGGTGAAATCACCCTCCTTCTTGAAGACGTACTCGAGGTTTTTGGGGCTGTTGATCAGAACGCCAGGCGGCAGGGTCGGCACGGACAGGGCCAATGTTTCGTGGCCATAGAGAACTTCACACTTGACAAACCAATCAAACAGCTTCTCTCGGGCCTGCAAGAACAAGATGCCATTGCCCACGAGCGGCAAGGTGTTGGGAGGTTTCCTGGGTCAAGAGATCAGGGACTTCATCTCATGCATGTCATGTTGTCATGGTGTCATGGTGCGCGAAGTGGAAGCTCACTGACCTCAAGGGTTTGCCGTGCCGACTGATGCGGCACTTGGTGAAGTAAGCCTTGACCAGAAACGAGACGAGCGCGAGCGCGGTGGCGCCTAGAACAACGGGCGGCGAGAAGATCATGGCAGTGCGTGTAGGCCACGCGGACAATGGGCATGACACATGGAAGGCCCCGGAGCGGTGCACATCCGCAGGGAGCCGCAGGGAGGCCGGGCCGGACCGGGGGGAGCTTAAAGAAATCGAATCTTCCTTCGTCTCTGACGGCTACAAAATGTGGGGCCTGTCACGCACGCCGAGTAAGCGGGTGGTGGCCCAAGCTTCCCACCCAATCCGGCTAAGCTACCTAGGTAAGGTGGGTGGGTACCAGCTATCCGCATCCGGCATGGCGGCGCTCGGACCATTTCCGTGTGGAACAGCTTTCCGGACCAGCTTCTTGCTCTCTTGCAGGTGGAGAGAGAAGTACCCAAGGCAGAAGAGGTCCACATGACACCGAGCATCCACCATGACCCGACCTGAGGCTCACACCTCCTCGAACCCGAGGCCGCCCATGATCCCGCGGTTGCACCTCTTTGAGATCGCTGACCAGAGCTGGTACATGGAGTCTGACACCATCCATCGTCATGGTTTCTTCGCTCGACTCCCCCAGCTCCGCTGAGCTGACCGAGTACTGACGGAGCCATGTGGGCCCATATCACAGGTTCCCGCCCTACCTGCGAGGCTTCGTGCAGGCGGCTCTTACGCGCGCGTGGAACTCCAACATTCCCTTCCTCCAAAAGACCACGCCCGCCCGCCTCGTCGCCCAGCAGATCCACCGCCAGCTCGGAGACGCCGTGTATGAGTACGTCTTCATCGATTTCTGCTCGGGCGCCGGTGGGCCCACGCCCTCGATCGAACAGCACCTGAACGATGTCATCGGCGCATCGGCTGCCCATCATGACCCGCACGGCCGCACTCGGTCCGACAACGGCTCGGCCCGCAAGCCTGTCAAGGTCGTCATGACGGACCTGCACCCGCACGTTGACGAGTGGCGCCGTGCCATCCATAGCCCCAACCTGAGCTATATCGAGCAGTCCGTTGACGCTGCCAATGCGCCGCGGGACTTGATTGCGCGCATGAGGAATGGGGAAGCAGACGAGGCCGGTGAGGACGGCTATCAAGGGGATGGACCGGCAGCGGCAGCGGCAGCGGCAGCGGCAGCGGGGGCGGGGGCGGGGGCGGAGAGTGGAGGTGCCAAGGTGGCCGTCAAGCCGGTGCCTAGGGGTGGCGGGACAGGACGCGAGCCCAAGAAGGTCTTTCGCCTGTTCAGCCTGGCATTTCATCATTTTGATGATGGTGCGGCGCGCAACATCTTGGAGAACACGATGGAGACGAGTGATGCTCTGGGGTAAGTAACATCCAGTCAAGCGCCTCTCTCCTCACGGGCGAGACGATGCTTCCTGGCCCCGGCTGACCGACTGGCCCGTCTTGTCAGCATCTTCGAACTCCAGGACCGCACCCTGCTCGGCTTTGTCACCCCCGCCGTCTTCGGCGTCGGCATCATGGCCATGAGCTGGTACTACGCCTGGGTCTGGGGCACGCCGATGGCTTTGTTTTTCGTCTACGCCGTCCCCATCTTGCCCTTCGTGCTGGTTTTCGACGGCCTGATCTCGGCCTTGCGCACCCGCACCCCGCAGGAGGTCGAGCGTCTCCTGCGGACATGCCAAGCGTCGGGCGATGTCGACCGCACCTGGGAGGTCCGCAGTGGCCAGGAGATGTTTCTCTGGCCGGTGGGCTTCATGCACTGGATCATCTGCGTGCCGCGCGATCCCCTGCCCGGGACGCAAAAGGGGCAAAAAGGGCAAAAGGGGCAAAAGGGGCCCACGCCCGCCGAAGCGCAGTGGATGGGCTCGTCGACGACGCGCCGCGCCGCCGTGTCGCGCAGGGTGGAGACGGATTCGGCCGAGACTACGGGAGCGCAGTCTCGAGACCCTGCGATTCCGAGCTATGCGGCGGTGGCCAGCGAATCGTAGTGGCTGTCTGACGTACTCCACATGCAGACCAGACCGGCTTGCCAAGTACTCCTCAGAGTGAAGACTGTGCGAGACGGCTCTCTGGAGGTGGTACGATGCCACACCTCTGTACGGCCCAGAAGCGAGATACACCATGTCGTGCACAGGGAGGGCTTGTTGCACTCGGATCACGACTTGGCCCAATCTATCGAATCTCCTCACGTCGGAGCTGGGTTTCCGAGGCAGATAGATGCGAAGAATTCGAAGAGTCGCCGTCCTCTCCACTCCGCGTGGCCTCTTGATCCAAGACGCCAGGAACCAAAAAGGCCACAGACCACTCGGCCTACTCCTAGCCACCATCCCATGCTTCCAGGCCGCTATTTCGCCACCCCTCTCTCCCCCGCCGACCTCATCCCTCAACTTCGCGACCTCGAGGTCCTCCCGTCCCCTATGTGACCTCGACAGGAGCAGACGCACACGCCCGAGCGACGTGGACGTGGCATGACGATGCGTCGGCGAGATTCGGAAGGCAGACAGCAGACGACCGCAGGGTGTGTGAGTGAGGGGACGTCACATGGGTTGGGCGTTATGGGCCATCAAGGATGTGTGGGCCATCAAGGATGGGTGTCTCTCTCTTCTGTGACAGAAACGAAAAAAAAAAAATCCCTTGTTTTCGTGTTGAGAAGTCCCGTGAGCATGCGAGGCATGATCTCTCCTACAAGCTGGACATGACAACTCTGAACGGTTCTCGGGAAAAATAGGAACAGCCATGGCCCCATTAGTGGCGCGCGTGCACGCGTCTAACTGGCCGCCGAGTCAGGCCGACAAGGGTGTCGGAAAGTATCGGGCCGGGGCATGTCATGCGGGGGGTGAACCAGGTACCTAGGTACCTCTAGGTATGAACCAGGTAAGATATACCTATAGGCTGGTGGGGGGTTCTTTCTGTCAGGGGAGCTGGGGTGGCCGGCCACGGCACGGGTGCCACCGGGCTACGAGTTGCCGAATTCTGCCATGGAGGAGATTGGTCATTGGGCGGCGCCGTCGTCCGCAGGCCCGGGGGGGGGCGGACTCGTCATTATGTCGCGTTACCTGTCAAACTCGCTCTCGTCAGAACATGTCGCCCAATTTTTGTGAACTTTTTTTTTTTTTTTTTTTTTTTTTTTGGTGGCTGTCGCGCAGTGTGCGTGCAGCATAGTGCAGTCGTGTCTCCAACTGGCAGCAGCAGCAGAGCAAACTTCAGTCTTTCGCCGGGCTGCGTCTTCAACCCATGCACGGATCATACAAGACAAAAAAAAAAAAAAGTTCTACTTTTGTCACTCGCCCGGGTCCAATCGATCTGCGTCCGATTCGTGTCCGCAAAATGCCGTCTGCCTCGGACAAGTCCCGACGTGTCTCGACGAATTGCATTGTTGCAAGGACGCAAGCACTCAACCCGCAACTTGAGCCATCCCAGGTAGAGGTAATGCGTCGCCGGCGTCGGAACCCGATGCCGACAGGGGTTCCATCGTTCCATCCAGCAGCTGCTCCGGGAAGTCTTCGTCGACCGTGACCCAGCCAGCGCCGCCAGCCAGTTGGAAGGCGAGCCATGCAGTCATCGCGCCAGACCAGCTCCACCCTACTACTTCTTAGCTTGCGCGCCTTGTATGTACTCCAGGCCGTGGCTTTGGCTCAACCTGCATATCTGTGCCCAGGTGGAGGTAAGTACAAGCACGATTACTACTACACAATCTTGCTGAGCTCCGTGCCCCTGTTTACCGTATCGACCCCACGCAGCCAGTGCGAGTGCGGCCGGGTTCTACCGCATCGACCACGTCCGCGAGAAGCACTTAAGAAGCATGAAGGAACCCGTTCCCCGGACTGCCTCCCCTTACGTCGATCCCCGTGTCAAAGGCCCTCGTTCCAAGATCCTCGCCTCCGGCCCGTGGTCCCCCCACCTCCACCTACGCAGGAGTGAGTGCCTGCTGCCCAACACTCCTCTGTTCACTGCCGACGTCGCTCTGACCGGCTCTCGTTCTGTAGTGATCAGCAACAGCGTCAACAAAACCGGCCTCCACCCGGGCGGTGTCCAGTGAGTCCATCTCCTCCCTCCTTCGCGACCCCGAAAAGGCCAGTTTTGTTGCCGTGCGTACTTGAGAGACGGCCCTGTTGACCTTGCTTCACTCTTCCAGGCCGCCGGTGGAACACACCGAGTTAGGTGTGTACTGCCGCTGCTGCTGCTCCTGCTGCTGCGCAACCGCCCGCCGCTTGTCCGCGCGAACGCCATCAGCGGACCTAACCACATACATACAGAGGAGGAGCTGCACGAGAAGGCGCACATTGACTACGACCGTGTTGCCATTGTGAGTTGCTGGACCTCTCCCCGATGGAGGCTCGGCCCGATGGAGGCTCGGCTAAACCCGCTCCCAGATTCCCAATGCGTCGGTAGCTGCGCTTTACGAAGATGCCTTGGTACGGACTCGCGCTTCCTCTCCAAGTTGCCTGCGTTGCACACGATGGCTAACCGCCTATGGCGCCCAGGTATACGAAACCGGAACTGCCATTACTTCCAGTGGCGCTTTGACGGCCTACTCCGGGCAGAAGACGGGCCGGTCACCTCTCGACAAACGCATCGTCAAGGAGGAAACATCGGAGAATGACGTTTGGTGCGTCCCCAATTGCCGATGACTGTCACTACTGCTGCTGCTGCTGCCTCGTGCTAACCATGTTGAGTTCGACAGGTGGGGCCCTGTCAACAAGCCCATGACACCCGAGGTGGGCCGATGTGCTTTTTTTTTTTTTTTTTTTCTTTTAAATTTTTTTTTAAATTTTTTTTTAAGATTGCTTTTGGATCACATGGGCCTGTCCACCGTCATGGAATGTTGGGTCGATTTTGATTCGTGCACCTTTTTTGACCCCCACCCCTGGTCGCTTTCGTCATAGCCGGTCTCTCGGCCGGATTCACACCCCCGCTTCCGACAGCCGAGATGCAGCTCCCCGTCCCAGAGGTCACGTGGCCGCCCCACCGACGACCACGACACGTGTGACTGACGTTTCGTTCGGCCAGGTCTGGAAAATCAACCGCGAGCGCGCGGTTGACTACCTCAACACGCGAAATCGCATCTACGTTGTCGATGGCTATGCCGGCTGGGACGAGAAATACCGCCTGCGCGTGCGTGTCGTGTGCGCCCGGGCCTACCACGCCCTCTTCATGCGCAACATGTTGATCCGCCCGCCGCGCGAGGAGCTGGAGCATTTCCACCCGGACTACACCATTTACAATGCCGGCTCGTTCCCGGCCAACCGCTTCACCGAAGGCATGACCTCGGGCACCTCGGTCGCCATCAACTTCGCCGAGAAGGAGATGGTCATCCTCGGCACCGAGTATGCCGGCGAGATGAAGAAGGGCGTTTTTACCGTCTTGTTCTACGAGGGCCCGGTCAAGCACAACATCCTCACGCTGCACTCGTCGGCGAACGAGGGCAAGAATGGCGATGTCACCTTGTTCTTTGGCCTGTCGGGCACAGGCAAGACGACGCTTTCGGCTGATCCCAACCGTGCGCTCATCGGAGACGACGAGCATTGCTGGAGTGACCGAGGTGTCTTCAACATTGAAGGAGGAGTAAGTTGATGGCGAAGACGGCGGCAGCCCAGGTCTGACACACGGCAGTGCTACGCGAAAACCATTGGCCTCTCGGCCGAGAAAGAACCCGACATCTTCAACGCGATTCGCTTTGGCTCGGTGCTGGAGAACGTCGTCTTCGATCCGGAAACGCGCGAGGTGGACTACAACGACTGCACGCTGACGGAGAACACGCGGTGCGCGTACCCGATTGAGTACATCCACAACGCCAAGATCCCGTGCCTCTCGGAGAACCACCCGTCCAACATCATCCTGCTCACGTGCGACGCACGCGGCGTGCTGCCGCCCATCTCCAAGCTGAACCGCAGCCAGACCATGTTCCACTTCATCTCGGGCTACACGTCCAAGATGGCGGGCACCGAGGACGGCGTGCTGGAGCCGCAGGCGACCTTTAGCTCGTGCTTTGCCCAGCCCTTTTTGGCGCTGCACCCGATGCGCTACGCCAAGATGCTGGCCGACAAGATCGAGGCGCACAGCGCCAACGCCTGGCTGCTCAACACGGGCTGGGTGGGCGCCGGTTTCGCGCACGGCGGCAAGCGCTGCCCGCTCAAGTACACGCGCGCCATCCTCGACGCCATCCACAGCGGCGAGCTGGCCCGGGTCGAGTACGAAAACTACGACGTCTTCAACCTGCAGATCCCCAAGACGTGCCCCGGCGTGCCGCCGGAGCTGCTCAACCCCAAGGCTGCCTGGACCGCCGGCCAGGAAAGCTTCGTCAGCGAGGTCACCAAGCTGGGCGGCCTGTTTGTCGAGAACTTCAAGAAGTACGCGACCGAGGCGACCGAGGACGTGATCAAGGCGGGTCCGGTCGTGTAGATGGACAGTCCGGTGTACGACACGCTCTTACGTACACAAATAGGAAAAAAACAAAGCCATTTTTCGTGTTGTAGAAATCCTGACAGTCTCTCTCCACTGACAAAACCCCCCCCCCCTGTCTCGTGATTACGGAACGTCGATTCGGTCACCGTGGGATATTCGATGGCTCCGCAGACATTATGTCTCGAGATGGGACAGTGTACCGTAGGCTCCCAAGTGGAGTCATTTCATCCTCCCTCCCGTTTCCATCTCCCCACGGCTTATTATTCTTTCCACATGCCAGCCTCTCGAGATGGCCGTCGACACGTAGCAGAGCAGCAAGAAAGTCGCCCACGACCAAGCTGCACAGTCAAGCCTCCTCATCACCATGCAGGTTTCCATGCCCGTCTTGGCCCTCGCCTGGGCTCTCGCCGCCCTCGGCCTCTCCAGCCCCGCGGCCGCGCCGCCCACGCACGCGCTGCACGCCCGCTCGCCGCCGCGGGCGCGCGTCCAGGGCACGAGGGAGTACTGGATCTGGAACAGCCGGCGGGCCCGAGGCGACGACCACGGCCACGGCCACGGCCACAGACCGCCCGCCCTGCTGCAGGAGGGCCACACCTACTTCTTCTTCGCCGACGTGCCCGCCACCGACGCCACGGACGCGTGGCTGGCCGCGCGTCGGCCCCACCTGGCTGGCGCGCGCGCCTTCATGCACGGCCTGCAGCACGTCTACCTCGTCGTCGTGTCCGTCTTCGCGCACGGGACCGGGACCGGCCGCCGGCTGTTCCCGGTCGAGTCGTTCTGGGACGCGGTCGAGGGGGGGCGCGGGTCGGGCCCGGCGCGGACCGTCGTGCGCGCGCACAGGGTCTGGCCCTCCGAGGCGGCCGACGACGAGCTGTGGCACGAGCTGCCGCTGACGTTCCGGTACGCGCGCGACCTCGAGACGCCCGAGATGGGGGCGTTGCTGCGGCTGGAGAAGGAGATGTCGCGGGCAGCGACGCGGTGGGCGCGGAAGAACCCGTACTTGACGGCCGCGGGGACGTGCAAGCATTTTGTCGAGTATATGGTCCAGACCGACTACCCGGGGCAGAGCCTTGACCGGTGACGGGACGGAGAAGGGGCAAAACAGACAGGCATGGGAGGGGGTGTGTTGTCGACGGAGTGCAAGCCCATGCCATCTCGATTCGCCAACTGTCACCGTCCCACATGTCTAGGCAGCCGCGTCGACGTCCCCAGCCCAGCCCAGCCACGGACCAAGACGCCTACGCCCAACTCTGTCTCTACCTTTCACCTGCCAAGCCCGCACTCGCCGCACTCTCCCCAACCTTGACCTCTTCCTCGGGCACGCCCACGGCAATACTCCCCGACGCGCTCTGTAGGCTCGCGACCCTGGGGCGGGTCGACGGTTCCGGCGCCGGCCCCGTGGCTACTACACCCGCCCCCGCTCCTGTTCCAGCAATCGGCATTCCCGTCGTCGTCGTCGTCGTCGTCGTCGTAGTCGGCGCTGCCGTCCTACCATCCCTCTCTCTTTGTCCCGCAATGCTCGCCCCACCCCCCCCTCCGGCAGTTGTGCCGCCCGCGCTCGCCAGGGTGCTCGTGCTCCCGCTGCGGCCGCGGCCGCTGGTAGCGCTCTCGCGGCGTCGGCGCTCGTGCACGGCGCGCTCCAGCTCGCGCACGCGGCGTTTGAGGGCCTCGTTCTCGCGCTTGACGACGTCGAGCTCGGAGCGGTAAAAGACGGTCTCCTCGTAGCGGCTCGTCGCTGGTAGCAGGCTGGGCGAGGTCTGCGTGGCATCGGGTGCGGGCGAGTTCTGCTGCTGCTGCTGCTGCTGCTGCTGGTTGTGGCCGTGGTGGGCATTGCGTTGGGAAAAGTACTCGCTCAGGTGCGAGTGCGTGTAGCTGTGCGACGGCGTCGTCTGCATCTGCGGCGTGTGGCCCGAGGATGCGGCGACGGCGACGGCGACGGGCCCTGCGCTGTGGCTTGCATTGTGGGCCGGGTGGGTGGCGTAGGCGGTCGCGGGGGACGGCGAGCCGGTCCTGCTGCGGCGCGAGGCGGCGCTGTTCTGGCGGCTGAGGCTGATGCCGCCGCCCAGGACCTGGGGCGCCGCACGCACGGGGGCCGGGGACGAGATGGAGGTGACGGTGGCGACGGAGCCGAGCTGGGCCGACAGGCTGCGGGCGCTGGCGTTGGACGAGGTGCGGTGGTGGCGGTCGACGGAGCTGCGCGGGTGCGAGAAGCCGGCGCCGGTGCCCTGGGGGTCGACGGCCGCGCTGAAGTGGAGGGACGACGACTCGGCAGACGCGGAGGAGGCGTTGGACATGACCGAGGCGTTTTGCTGCGCGCGCAGGGCCGAGAGCTCGCGCGTGAGCCGGTTGACCTGGGTCCATGCTGATGAGTACCGAGTCAGGTAGCCGGAAGGGAGGAGGGAGGAGGGAGGAGGGAGGAGGGAGGAGGGAGGAGGGAGGCCCATCAAACCCACCACGGCCTCTTGTTCCTTTTCCAGCTCCGAGTGGAGTTCCGCCGCGGTCAAGGGACGCGGGTGCCGCAGAGGACCCGGGCCGGGGACCACGCTGGAATTGTCCTGGTGGCTGGCCATCTGGATCGAAGGCGGAAAGTTCAGGGATGGCGAGCTCGACATGGACACGGGACCGGGAGGTGGCGGCATCTGCTGGGCTGACGGGCGACGTGCCAGAAGGTGGGGGGACGATGGCACCGTGTTGAGGTCCGGCATAGCGATGGAGTTGAACTACCCAGTTATGTATGGATTGGTTCGTGTCTCGGACCAACAAAGCCCGCGCGCGATTGTCAACAAACAGCCGAGACAGGGTGGAGACCTGCTGCCAGCTGCACAGACCCCAAGTGACAGCTGTCAGCTGCAGAGCTCGAGTGGTCCCCCATGGTACGTTGGTTATGACGTAGCGGCTGCCCAAGTAGGTACAGGCAAAAATGATGTCAAGGGCTGGCTGACTGAGCAGAGCAAGCCAGTGTTGAAAGCCAGTATTGAAACCCGGCGTAACGGCACTTTTTCCCTTGACTTTTCTTTCCCTCCCCTCTGTGCGACAGTCAGCCAAGACCACAAGACAGACATATCATACACACACACACACACACACACACACGTTGCACCCAGGACCCACTGTCGTCATGCCCGAAGGTCGCCAGTCACCCGCTCCCGAGGACCAGACCGGTGCCCAAGGCAACGACCCTCCCGCCTCGGGCAAGGGCACCGACGATGCCTCCAACAAGGACGAGACCAACAAGAGCGCTCTCGAGGTGAGGACGATTTCTTCCCCACCCCCGTCGAGTCATGCAACTGACCGCGGTGGCAGAACCTCTCCTCGAACCCGACCGGCCCCATGGACGACGCCGTCACAGACAAGTTCTCCAAGACGGTTTCGTAAAAGCCGGCGGGAGTGGGAAGAGCATTCGGAAAAGACGGCGTTTTGGGTGGGCAGGTTTTATACGGCAGCATGAACTGTAAATCAAGATGAAAAAGAATCATCCGAGCATTTCTCGTCCCTGTGCCACACATGCCCTCCCCCTTGGTGCACCGCCACACGCCACACGCCACAACTGCCCCCCTGCCTGCGGGGATATGAGATGACGACACATGCCCTCCCCTCGTCATGGGCCGCAACGGAGGGGAGGAAAATACAAAGACGGCAAGTTTCTCCCGACTTTCCCTATCGACACACTGCCATCCCGCTCGTCGTACATCACACGAGCATAAATACCTGCGTACCGCCGTCCCAGACCCAATTCTCCACTACTCCACTAGTTCATCCGTCCATCCGTCGTCCCACCCGCTTCCCCCCCCCCCCCCCCGCACCCAGCACCTCGCAGTTCCATCCCAAACCCAATTTTTTTTTCTTCAGGCTCACCCTGGTCGCCATGGCTTCCACCGTGCAGGTCAAGAACATCTCGGCCGACAAGGACGACAAGGAGATCAAGGACTTTTTCAGTTTCTGGTAAGAAAGACCGGGAAATCCTGGCTCTGCCCGCTGCCCGCTGACCGTGGCCTCGTGCCAACCAAACAGCGGCAAGATCTCCAGCATCCACGTCACCGGCGAGGGCGCCACCAAGAGCGCCACGGTGACGTTCGAAAAGGCCACGGCCGCCAAGACGGCCCTCCTCCTCAACAACACCAAGCTGGGCGACAACGAGATCACGGTCACGGGCGAGGCCGGCGACGACAAGGACTCGGACCACCACGCCGGCGGCGAGCGCGACTCGGACGAGCTGACACAGGAGGAAAAACCGCGCAGCCGCATCCTGGCCGAGTACCTGGCCCACGGCTACCTGGTGGCCGACACGGGCCTGCAGTCGGCCATCGCGCTCGACGAGAAGCACGGCATCTCGCAGCGCTTCCTCGCCACCCTGCAGAACCTCGACGCCAAATACCACGCCACCGACCGCGCCAAGACGGCCGACCAGAGCTACGGCATCACCCAGCGCGCCAACAGCCTGCTGACGGGCCTGAACTCGTACTTTGAAAAGGCCACCAATACCCCGACCGGCCAGCGCATCGTCCAGTTCTACACCACCGGCCAGCGCCAGGTCTCGGACATCCACGGCGAGGCCCGCCGCCTCGCCGACCTGAAGAAGCAGGACGCCGGCGGCAGCGCCTACAAGGCCGCCGGTCTCGACCGCGTCTTTGGCCCCGAGAAGACCCAGTCCGGCTCGGGAAGCGACCCTGCGGGCCACGCCGCGGGCGGTGCCACCGACGCCGAGACACGGGAGCCCGCCGCCGCCTCGTCTGCTCCCGGCGGGACCGGCAGCACGCAGCTTCCCAAGGCTTGAGAGTCCAATGGGCCTGGCGGCTTGGGGGGCCTGCAACTCGGGACGTGTGGGTATGAAGGAGTAGATAGATACACGGCATTTCGTGACCAAAGGGAAGATGTTCGGCAGATTGTGGATCGGGCAGCGAGCGGGTTCCGACTATCGCGAGAAAAAAAAAACCCCCCCTTTTCCGGACGCCCGGACGGCTTGATGTCGAGTTCGCGGGGCGAGGCAACGAGTCCGCAGGCCGGAGTGTTCAAGGGGCGAGTTAGAGGTTCACTACCAAGCAGCACGAGCCAGGAATGCAGTCATGTCCATGACGAAGCAAGCCGAGGAGTGAATGCTGTGTGCCAAGACTTGGACTCTTATGATATCCATCGGCAATCCAAGCCGTGCGTCGTCCCCATCTTCCGGGCAATCCGAGGGCGTCGTCATCAGGCTGTTGTTGTGTCGCACGCAACTTTTGACCTCGGGTTTGGGAGGTCGAGAATCCTGCTTGGTAAGCACCCTGTCACTCACCCCACTGTGTGCACTGTGTGCACTGTGTGCACTGTGTGCACTGTGTGCACTGTGTGGTCCGATCGTCCCGTCGTGCCGCAGCCAGAACCCCCATGACGCTTCATTCCGCTTTCTTACCTGGGTACCTTGATCTACATGGCAGCCTGGCTCTGTGCCTGCCGGCTCCATGCCTGCTTTTGCTGGCAGGCCTTCCTAAAACCCCGATCCCCTCCCTGGTCGAATCTTGTTGTATGGTATGGATCTGGGGTGATGATGCCGTCACAGCCGTCGACTGACCCGTTGCTTTCTCGACTCTTTGCTATTCTTTCCCTTCTGCCCTATAAAAACTGCGCGGAACCCAAAGGCCGCCGGGGAAAAAAAAATCCTTCGCCCTTGCCGTGCCCTCTCGCCCTTTCCCGCTGAAGTGGAAAGCGGTGTCGTCCGTCCGACCGGTGACCTCCGGTGACGCTCGAATGATAATGCACCGCACGCCCCCCCCCCCGACCCGAGCTTCAACCCTTCCAGATCCGTCCTCGCCATCTTCAGAGCTCCGACTCGGCCCCGTTCGTCTCCAGCGCCATGGGGCTCCCGTTCTGGTTCAGGCGCTGCTGCCCCTGCTGCCGCTGCCGCAGCCGGGCATGGCCCGAGGGCGGCCGCCGCCGCGTCGTCGACGTCTGCGGCTCCCGCCCGCCCTCGTGGACGCTCACGCTCTCCATCTCGTCGTCGTCGGAATCCGGGTGGTCCTCGGCCCACAGCCGGGCCTCGTCCAGCTCGTTGACGTCGTCGGGCTTGTCGCGCAGCCACTGCATGCGCGGGCCCGAGCGCGCCACCTCGCTCACGCGGAAGCCATAGATGCGCGGCTCGTAGATCTTGGGGCGGCCCAGCCCCGGCGCGATGTTGCACGCGTACACGCCGTTGACCATGGGCGGGTCGTCGCCCTCCCCACCATGGCCGGTGCCGGATCCGGCCGCCGTCGTCCGCCCGATGCTGGCCAGGTTCTCCGCACCCGACTTGGTCAGGTCGTACTCGGGGAAGGTGAGCAGGAAGAGCGCGCCAAAGGTGCGGCCGAAGAAGGCGCCGTCGACCGTCTGGAAGCGGCTGTTGGGCGGCACGTAGACGTCGAGGCACGACGGGCAGAACAGCTTGACCGTATCCTCACCGACAATGTCCGACAGGCCGACCGGGAGCGTGCGGGCCTGGTTGCAGTGCGTGCGCGGACACACGCCAAAGTGGCCCATCTCGTACTTTTCCGACATCTGCTGGATCCCCGCCCGCGAGCAGATAAAGCGCTGGTGAATCATGCCGTAGAGCATCTCTGCCGACGACTCGATCACCGACAGGTCGCTCGCGATCCGGCTATGGTGTCTCCGCGCCTCCATCTCGGCCCGGGAGCGGCCCGTGCCGTCGCGTTGTACGTCGTGCCCGTCACCGGATATATCCTCGTCATCTTCCTCCTCCTCTTCTTCGTCCTCGTCGTCCTCTTCCGGCTCGACATCGAGGATCATCTGGAAGAGAAGCAGAAAAGGGTCAGCAAAACCAAGGGCACGGAGAGTTCGAAGAGGGTCTCCCTACCTCCAATGCCTCCTTGTACATGGGCACTTGGGTCTGCAGGCCCGTGAGGTTGAAGTCGTCTTCAATAAACTCTTCCGACACTTCGGCAAAGTATTCGTGGCCTAGCAGGGAGCAAAAGGAAGCGATCCAAGACTCTGGGTCTCCCGACGTGGTCGACATGGTGCAGTACCCGGTGGGAAACCTGCGATCTGCGCGGGGCGGCCTCGAACGCCGATTTCGGGAAGCGGCCGAGGTCGAACAACAGGAGATCGAGGGATGACCGAGGTTCGAGAAGGATGCAGGATTTTTTTTCCCGCCGATGTTGCAACCGCCGGCCGACGCGTTCCGTGCTCGTCCTCCTATGAAGCGAGCATGTCGAAGCGGTCGAAGCGGTCGAAGCGCACCGATCAAGGGCCGAGTGCGGCAGGCAAGCTCGTCGAGTCGCGCGTCGTGTTGAGTCGGGCGTCGAGGATGACTGGCGCGTTTGGTGGAGTTTTCGCCTCAATTCCAGGCCCTGTCGATAGAGGCAAGTACGTGGCGCCCCCCCCCTGTTCAACCCAGCTCCAACCCCGCGCTGTCTCTTTTCCTAACTCGTTCCAGAACACACGTGCCACCACACGTGCTCTGTGGTCAGGCCCTTCACAGCACTGTGTGACTATCGCCAGGCGAATTTGCGTGTGTTCACAAACACGACGACCAAGAGGGGAAAAAAAAAAAAGCCTCCCCAAAAACCACGAGGAGAGACGGGGCCGATTCGTCCTGTGAGTTCGACAGTGGTCTGCACACTAGGTTGACGCGCTTTGTCTTGAGCTTCGCAGCAGACGCGGGCTGCTGGGTGGCGATACCACTGGACAGAGTCGTCATGTTCGGTTGAGACACGTTCATGATGAGTAGGGTAGAAGAGATGGAATTTCGCACCAGTAGGTAGGCTAGTTGATGTTGGATCGCGGAGGCCGTTAAACAATCAATTGTGTTTGTTCAGCGCAGGCCAGATTCATTCTACTCGCATGCTACAGCCTATACCAGCCACTTTTACCCTGAGATTCTTTGATAGTTTGTCCTAGACCTCGCCTGCCACGATGTCCATGTCCTGAACTAGCCCCTCCGTGAGGCCACCTGGCGTGATCCTACCGTACTCTATAGTCTCCTGCCCGGTGCTCGGGAAGATCGTGATCTATTGAAGTTGGGTGCGGTTGACTTGGGAATAAGTCTCGATTGGTTGGTATGGAACGCGATCAAATACCTACGCCTAAGTTCGCCTCGGAGAGGCTAGCCGACTGAACACATAATGTATTATGGCATAACATGTCAACAATCCTTACAACATGCTCATAGACCACACCTACTACCTCGAAATCATGGGCGCTGTGACATGCGTCGAGGTGGTCCCAAATATGGTAGCACGGCATTCAGCTTCCGACCAGTTGCCGAACCCGACCCTGCTACCTTGATAAGTCCAAGGTTCGGCGATACAATTTTGTACACAGCGTTGTGGTGAAGTGGCCAGTTTGGGCAATCTGAGTACACTTGGCCCATATGTTGGCTGTAGCTGACTGTAGAAGGGATGTTAGTTTCTCTCTTGTCTTAGGCCAAAGAAATTCAAGCTAAGACGTCAAGAACACCACGTCCATCCGGGTTATCCCGGTTTCGTAGCCTTCTCTCGAGCGAGAAGGGGAGCGTTGACATTGTAAACCTCCGAGTTTCGGAACCTCCCTGTTAAGGAAGTGAGCTTTTTGGGAGATTTTTCTATTTCTTCTGGCTAGAAAGAAGCAGGACAAGACACATCACTGTATCGTACATGTACCTGCTGTGTCGACTAATCTCTTTTTTTCAATCATGGACATGGGGCGTAAGCAAGAGGGAAGGGCCCGACAATCACCGCGAGCGTCACGGTGCCAACTCGAGTCGACCACACAGCCGAAAAGGCAGCCCTGCGATTTACAATGTACCCATGGTCTTCTACTGTAGGCAAAACAGAAATGATGGACAAATACACTGGTTCGGCGGCATGAACAATGAACTTCGTCTATCTGGTCTGAAAGATCACGTCACGATCCAGGTCCCTCATTCAGCGTTGCAACCGCTTCACCTTCGCCGTCAAGTTCGCGTTGGCCCCCTGCGCCAGGTCAAAGACAGGCCGCCCGAGGCCGTCGTGGATGCCGAAGGCGCTCGCGTTGCTTTCCGGCGTCTTTGGCGGCTTCGCCGCGAACGCGATGGCAAACGTGTTTTGCGCCGTGGGGTTGACGGTCTGCACACCCGCCCCGGCGTTGGCCCAGCTGGTGCAGCCGCTGCACTGCGCCGTCACCTGCCAGTGCGTCGCGTTGACGTGCGTGCCGGCGGACAGGACGGTGTAGGTGGCGCCGGCGTAGGCGGCGGGGAGGACATAGCCTCTGGGAGCGAGGGGTACACCTGCGTCAGCGTGGGAAGACTGGGGGTCGGGTCGAAAGAGGCACGTACGAGGCCTCTCGCGAGGAGATGACGGCGTTGCTGGTGCCGTTGGCCCACGCCACCGCCAGGGGGTTGTTGGCCATCTTGCCGCCCCAGGCGAAGCCGGCCCAGCCCATGGTCACGGGAGCGGCGATCTGGATCACGGCATCGTAGGAACCGTTGGGCGCGCGGCTGGGGACGGCGATGCGGTACGTGAGGCTGTTGTCGGACGTGTAGGACGCAAAGGTCAGTCCGGTTTCACCGTCCAGGTAGCGGGAGCTATCCGCTTTCTGTGCCGATCCTACGCGCAGTCAGTCTTGGGAAAGTGTCGTGCGCAGGACGACAAGGAGAAGGTGGGAAGGCCTGTACCGAGGACCGCGGCCAGTACGGCAAAGCTCGCTGTTTTACAAGCCCAATACATGTTGTTGCACTTGACTTGATCGTACGAATGCGGATAGTGACTTGCCAGGTGACAATCTGCCCACACCAGATGCACACAGGAGGCGTTTATATACGCCTGCAAAGAAAGGACATGACGACTTCTGTCGCGAAGACGCAGCCTCGTCCGAGGACTCGACCGGCTGGTGAAAAAAAAAAAAAAAAAAAAAAAAAAAAAAAGCCACGGCGCATCAATCGTGCTCGTTCGAGCAACATGTTCGGATGCTTTTGGGCCAACCTATTCTTGGCCCAAGGTTGACCCGGCTCAGAACACCAGCCATTCCCAAACGTTTCGTTTTGTTTCGAGAGGTTGATCCGCCGCCGTTCGTCCCGCCACCAGCTCGGGATCGGTGCGGGCATCGGTGGCTGGATTCCGTGAACATACGTCACCTGATGGTGGCTGGCCGCACACGCACAGCACGGGCCACCCAAGCACGACAGCTTGGAGCTCCAGGGGTACCTCGACCTACCCACGTCCAGGTTAGCCTAGGTCGGTCGGATACGGAGTGGAGTCGCTCCGTCCGGGGAGCACGGGCAAGTCACGAAAGTCGCCCAGACGACGTCGGACATCGCAAGCCCCCGGCGCTTTGAATCGGCAGGTCACGACGATCCGATCGCCTCGACCAGCTTTCTTTCTTGGGCAGGCCGGCACTATGTCTCTGCAGCTTCCTCACCGTGAGAGGACCAACGGCAAACACGGCACTCACGGTGGCGGCACAAAGGCCGTGATCCTGGTTCGTCCTCCGTCCTCGTCCTCGTGTCGGTCAAGGATGGGGCCAGACGAACGAATGCCAGCCGGCCTTCGCGCGCGCGCACTAACTCGTGCGCGCCCAGGTCGGAGGTGCATCCCGGGGCACTCGCTTCAGGCCCCTATCGCTGGACGTTCCCAAGGTTGGTGCTGGCCCGCACGGCACGAGCTACACACGAGGGCGCAGCTCGGAGTCGCACACACGATCGCACCACTGACTTGGCTGCCTCTTGCCCGTTGTTGTCCACAGCCCCTCTTCGACGTCGCCGGACACCCCATCATCTGGCACTGCCTGACTGCCATCGATAAGGTCCCCTCGATCCAAGAAGTCTACCTCATCGGCTACTACGAGGAATCCGTCTTCCGCGACTTCATCAAGGACTCGGCGGCCGAGTTCCCCAACCTCACCATCAAATACCTCCGCGAATACCAGGCCCTGGGCACCGCAGGCGGCCTGTACCACTTCCGCGATGCCCTCCTCAAGGGCCGGCCCGAGCGCATCTTCGTCATGAACTCGGACGTCTGCTGCAGCTTCCCGCTCAACGACATGCTGCGTCTCTTCCAGGACAAGGACGCCGAGGCCGTCATCCTCGGCACCCGCGTCGGCGAGGAGGCCGCCACCAACTTTGGCTGCATCGTGTCCGACGCCCACACGCGCCGCGTGCTGCACTACGTCGAGAAGCCCGAGTCGCGCATCTCCAACCTGATCAACTGCGGCGTCTACCTCTTCAGCACCGAGGCCATCTTCCCCTCGATCCGCACCGCCATCAAGCGCCGCGCCGACCGCCCCGCCCGCCTCGTCCCGTACCCCTCGTCCGAGAACCTCGAGAGCTCCTTCGTGCTCGACGACGACTTCGACGACAACGACTCGGGCCGCCAGAACGAGGTCATCCGCCTTGAGCAGGACATCCTGGGCGACATGGCCGACAGCAAGCAGTTCTACGTGCACGAGACCAAGGACTTTTGGCGCCAGATCAAGACAGCCGGCTCCGCCATCCCCGCCAACGCGCTGTACCTGCAAAAGGCGCAGCAGGCGGGCGCCCAGGAGTTGGCCGCGCCGTCGCCCAACGTGCTGCCGCCCGTCTTCGTGCACCCGACGGCCAGCGTGCACCCGACGGCCAAGCTGGGGCCCAACGTGTCCATCGGGCCGCGCGCCACCGTCGGCGCCGGCGCGCGCGTCAAGGAGGCCATTGTGCTCGACGACGCCGAGATCAAGCACGACGCCTGCGTGCTGTACTCCATCATCGGGTGGAGCAGCCGCGTCGGCGCCTGGGCCCGCGTCGAGGGCCGCCAGATCCCGGCCACCAGCCACACGACGAGCATCATCAAGAACGGCGTCAAGGTCCAGGCCATCACCATCCTGGGCAAGGAGTGCAGCGTGCAGGACGAGGTGCGCGTGCAAAACTGCGTCTGCCTGCCGTTCAAGGAGCTGAAGAGGGTACGTCTGCCTGCTGTGCTGTTCCCCAGGACGGCCGAGGCTGACAGGCTGACGTGATCCAGGATGTTGCCGACGAGGTCATCATGTAGACCGGGGGGCCGGAGGGGGCTTCCACGCGGTGTGTGAGGGGGGGGGGGGGGGGCGGGAGCAGGACATGCTCGCGATTTCGATACCAAGATAGAACAGAGTGGCCCGGCTGCCGTTCTCCGGCGGGCCTAGCCTGCGTCTTCACGCTCATGCCGGTCGGCTCGCAATCTTGTATTGATGTGTGGTATCTCATGGAAGTGCTATGCCGTACGACCCATTGATTACCTATTACTCACTGCCAAGTCCTTGGGGTCATGTGTACCGCGTGTACCGTCCAGGGCCTCCGTCCATCCTTGCGTCAACACCGGCTGAGCGTCGGCCTCGGTGTCCAGATGGAGAGGCCTGGTCACTCCACGGTTCCACGCCCAAGAAGAGTACTGTATGCCCCACCCGCAGGTTCCCATAACATACAGGGTATCAGGAAATCAGAAACATGCGCATCAGTCGATGCCATGCAGTCCCCCCCGCACACACTCCCACCTGGGCACAATCAGTGTGCCACAGCCATGGGCCCCGTGTACTGGTTGCTGCGACCGTGGCCCTAGACGGTCTCCTTGTCGGGGAGGCCGTTCTCGATGTGGCCCGTGGCCGACTTGTCCGTCATACCCATCTCGGCGGCGTAGGTGCCGTGCGGCACCCACTTGGCCGACGTGAAGGGCGTCGTCTCCTCCAGCATACGGTCGACCTGCTCGAGGGTCAAGCCCTTGGTCTCGGGGATCAGGAAGATGGCGTAGACCAGGGCGCATGCGCACAGCGAGCCCCAGATGAAGAAGACCTTGGAGCCCAGGTCTCCCTTGTCCGGGTCGACCATGTACGGAGTGATGACGGCGATGATGCAGTTCCCTGAAAAAAAGGTCAGTCAACATCCTGGCAGGTCTGGTGGCATGTGGCGAATACTCACAAAGCCAGTTGGAGGCGGTGGAGAGGGCGACACCGCGCGAGCGGATGGGCAGGGGGTAGATCTCGCCAATGACGACCCAGGCACCAGGGCCCCAGGTTGAGGCGAAGAAGAAAATGTAAATGCAGATGAAGGCAATCTGTACACTTGTCGCAGCCTTGTCATCCGGACGGGCGACACCGACGATGGCGACAATGAACTCGCAGATGACCATGCCGAGGGCGCCGTAGATGAGCAGGGTGCGGCGGCCGTACCTTTCAATCGTGTAGAACGAGATGGGAGTCGAGACCACGTTCACAATCGTCGTGATCATGGACAGCAGGAATGCGTTCTGGATGGTGCCGAGCTGCTTGAAAAAAGCGGTGCCGAAGTAGAAGATGAAGTTGATACCGGTCCATTGCTGTGCAGCAGTAGGGGTCAGCGACACATGTCGGCAAGGGAGGAAGGATGGCGTGCATGGCGAACTTACCTGCATCATCTGCAACGAGGTGCCGAGAATGGTGCGCCGGAGGTTGCTGCTACCCTTGAACAGAGAGCCTCGGAAGCAGTTGGCCCAGCTGCCAAAGTAGCCGCTCGGGGGGATGACCGACTGTTCGTACTCGTGGTTGGCGACAATCTCAGTGAGCTCGTCCTGAATGTACTGAGAGTCGATGGGCTGGCCACGCAGGCGTGACAGGGTATGGGCCGCAGTGTCGAGCTTGCCCTTCTTGACATAGTAGCGCGGCGAGTCGGGGAGCAGAAACAGGCCAAAGGCAAGGATGATGGCCCACAGAATCTGGAGGGCAATGGGGATGCGGTAGGAGCCGGTGTTGTTAAAGTTCTGCGTGCCGTAGTCGACGCAAGACGCGAGCAGGAGACCGAGGGTGACGCAGAACTGGTAACCCGACACGATGGCGCCGCGGACCTTTCGGGGAGAAATCTCGGCCATGTAAAGCACGATAATTGCCTGTTCAAGAGGTTAGCCGTGCCCAGTACAGACAAGGTGAAGGCGGAGGGAGCACGGGGATGAGCATGGAGATGGTGCAGGAAGAGAAGACTTACAGAAACGAAACCCACGCCGAAGCCGGCGATGAGACGGCCAGCCACAATCAGACCCAGGCCGCTGGTAGAGACGGTCTGTAGGACGACGCCGATGGAGAAGATGAGGCAACCGAGAATGACAGTGAGGCGGCGTCCGATCCAGTCGGCCAGGTCACCCGCGATGAGGGCGCCGAAGAAAGTGCCAGCCGAGAGAATCGAGGTGATGAGGGAGCGCTTGTAGGCGTTCAGCGTGGTGGCGTCGGGACCATCCTGCATTTTGATATAGTAGTCCATGGCGAGCACACCCGAGATGTAGCCAGAGTCGTAACCGAAGTAGATACCGCCGAAACTGGCGAAGACACACATGAGGTAGGCTTTGAAGGTCATGGGAGCTTCGACGCGGCTCACGTCGCCGGTACCGGCGCTCTTAGCCACCGTGGCAGCATCGGGGACATTAGGCTCTGCCTTGGGGTCTGCCATGGGCTCTGCGACGGGCTCTGCCATCTTGGACTTGTCGCTTTTGCTGTGTGGGTGATGTGGGTGATGATGTTCACAGAACAGAGAGGATAGCTAAGATAAGCTGTAAAATGGGGGGGAAACACACACGAGAAGGCCGTGTGGTGCGATGAAAGGAAAAAGGTGCTTGACAGAGCTCCTTGTGGTGCTGAAAGAGGGAGGAAGAGGAGAAGTCGGACCAAGTGTGAAGAAAAAAAAAAAAGAGTAAAGACTGGGGACTGGGGACCGGAGGAAGAAATTTTATAGGCAGAGGTGGGAAGGAGCTCCCGGAATCTATTGTACTCGGCCCACCGCTCATTCATTGGGCCATTTCTGCCAAACTGGGCAAACTTGGGGTGGTGGCCGGCGGGGGACTGTCACTGGGGGTGGTTTTGTTTGCGCCGCTCGGCTGAGCAGGAGCTTCTTTCCCAAACAAACTTTTTACAAACTTGCACCTCCACAGTCCACACCGCTCGGATACGAGGACACCTGAGCTGCACCTGGCTGCACCTGCACCGTGTCGATTGGGTGTAGCTTGGGCAGGTAGAGGTAGTCCGGGTACGTACGAAGCAGAACTTTGGTGAAAGGTACCACACAGGGAAAGCACACCCAAGCGTGCCTGCCTGTTGGAAAAGCCCCGGACTTTGAGCCACGCGCACATTCCATAGGCTGGGAAGGTCTGGCGTAGCAATCAGCTGACCCAACCTTTTTTTTTTTAATCAAACGCCGTTTCGGAGCACAGCTTCTCTACAGTCCTACTGCGTACAAGGCGTACCTAGCGCCCTGGCCAGACGAGCTGAAGGCGTGGAAGCCACAGGCTGGCCGGGGACTGGACTGGGGGAGGCAGGATGGAGAGCCAGTTTCCCCTGCGGTCTCTCCTCTCCTCGGGGACGCGCATGGTCGCATCCAGGTCGCGTTCCTGGAGCAGGCACTCACATGTTTCCGCTCCGGCTCGGCGTTACCGCAAAAAGTGGCATGGCATTTCATATACAGTTGGAGTCGGCGGCTTGGGCGGCTGTCTGGGCTCGACCAAGCGTGACTTTCCTTGGTGGGGGGGATGAGGATGACCTTATTCTCGTCACTTGACAAGAATGGCGTCCAGTGTGGCTGACAAGGCTTGACAAGGCTCCGGAGACTTCAGAGTTCAGACTTGGCACGCGGGACGGCAACGTCAAGATGAAGCTCGGAACCTGCCTGCATGCTGGCTGGCCGGCTGGGATGACCAAGGTGCCGCAAACCTCGGGAGGAACCGAGCTGCGTCGCACCGGGAACCCACCGGGAACCGGCCATCCGGGTTGGGCACACCTCTATTTCACGAACCGATTCGGGGCGTGAGAAGTGGGAAACCGACCTGGTGGTTCCGCTGTGATCATGGACATTCGGCACGAGGGTTTCCCGTGACCCGTGACCGGTGACCGGTGACCGGTGTCCCGTGATAGCCCGATCTAGTAGGTACCTACCTACCTCTTCTTACCTCTGCTACCTACGTTGTGCATTCTACTTCGCACTAGATGGAAGTAGCGATCCGCGATCGTCATCCTAGGCCCTGCCCCCACTGCACATGCATGTGGTCGATCTTTCCAATGGCCGATTCTACTTGCTCGTCTACTAACTTTGCAAGTACTGCGCCCGCGTCCGACGGCGTGTGCCGGGCGAAGGGCCTGGCCGGGGCAAACAACCAACTGTCGGGCACTCGCAGTATTCCATTCACTCCAGCAAGCCAGCAAGCCGGCAAGCCAGCAAGCCAAGCAAGCAAGTCGCACGTCGCACGCACCAGTACCACTACTACCACCAGGAAGTGGGCAAGCACCGCACCATGCTCGGTCCCCACATGCTCATGTCCGACTCGGCCGACGACCAGGGTCAGCCGAAGCGCATGCGTCTCGGGACCCGCAGCTGCGCCGAGTGCCGGCGCCGCAAGGTCCGCTGCGTCTACCCGCCGGCGCCCGACTACGCCCTGTACGGCGCCGCCGTGTGCATCAACTGCGCCCTGCACGAGGTGCCGTGTCGAGCTCAGCAGCCCAGCGGCCAACGAAGCCAGCCCGGTACGCCGGAGAAGCGCCTCTCCAGCAAGCCGGACGATGCCGGTGTCGATGCCGATGCCGATACCGAGAAGGAGGCGCTGCAGCGCAAGGTGCGCGACCTCGAGGCCGTGGTGCGCCAGCTCCGCGGCACGACGGCCGAGACTGGAAGTGGCGCCATGGTCACGCTCAAGTCGAGCACGGCGACGCACCCGTCTACCCGTGCTGGCCAGCGGGCCCTGTCCATCTCGGTGCCGTCACTGCCGTCCCAAGCCGGGCCGTCCCGAGTCGGCCCTGCCCGAGCCGGGCCGTCCCGAGCCCGGCCTGCCGACCAGGATCTTTCCGAGGACACGGACGAAGGCGACGACGGGCCGCTCGACGAGGCCCCGCTGATCACGCTCTTCAATGACGCCATGCTCATCCGCCACACCGCCAGCCCACGTGATCAGTCCCCGCTAGATCCCGTTCGGGCCGAAAAGGTGTGGGATGTGGTTCGTGCCGTCAGCCCGTTCGTGCCCCAACAACCGGCCGACATCGAAGCCGTTCTGGCTGCCACGCAGATCTACTGGCCCATCTGGCCGTCGGCCTACTCGGGCCCCTCCAGCCCGTTCCTTCTCCGGCTCGCCTCGGTTCCGCACATGCAGGCCTTTGTCATCCAGAGCCTTTCGGGTCACGACCCCGTGTACATGGCAAAGGCCCTCCTTTGGCTGGGCCTGTGTCTCTCTCAAGTCCCGCTGGACTGGCCCTGCTTGGCCCGCCTACCTGCCACGCCCAAGGCCATGATAGACGCCTACATGCTCGCCGCCCAGGATCTCCTCGCCATCGCGCCCGGCGACCGGGGCCACTCTCTTGACGCTGTGGAGGCCTACATGCTGGCCTTCAAGCAGCACCTGGACCTGGGCCGCCCGCGCAAGGCCTGGCTCAGCGTGCGCCAGGCCGTAAATACTGCCCTTTTCCTGGGTCTACACCGTGCTTACGCCGCCGCCGCCGCCGCCGCCGCCACCGCCGCCACCGACGCCAGCCCGGACCATGTCCGCCGCCACAATCTCTGGTCCGAGATCTGGCAGGCCGATCGCATCACGTCCGTGGCTATCGGCATGCAGCACGCCATCCCCAACACGCACCCGAGCCTGTCGCCCGACCTCATCCCGCCGGACACAGACCCCATTCAGCGCTTTCACCACGCCCTGTGCCTTTTGACCGGCAACATCGCGGACCGCGATCAGTCGCGGGGGGCGGGCGGGTATGCCGAAACGAGGAAGCTACATGAGGACTGGGAGGCAATGCAAAATTTACTTCCGCCGGCCTTCTGGCTAGACCCCCCCGCCCTTGCTGATACGACACGCCGAGATGCTCACCCCGATGTGCAAGCCGGTCCCGGCCCCGGCCCCGGTCCCGCCCTGTCCAGCATCTTCTTCCTCCAGGTGACCAAGATACGGTACTTCATCGCTGGCAAAATGATCCACCTCCCCTTTCTCCTCCGCGCCTACTCAGGCCAAAGCAGCAGCAGTAGCAGCAGCAGCAGAAGTAGCACCGCCCACAGCGGCGACACGGGCGCCTACCAGGGCTTCGAGCCCAGCCGCCTGGCCTGCCTAGCCGCCTCGCGCAGCGTCTGCACCAACTACCTGGGTCTGCGGCGCGTGAGTTCGGCGGCCGTCGCGCTGTGCGAGACGACCGACTTCCACACGTTCAGCGCCGCGGCCGTGCTGGCCATCGACCTGCTGACGCGGCGCCCGCAGCAGCGTCAGCGGCAGTGGCAGAGTCCGTGGCACGCCGTGGCGGTGGACGAAGAAGACGACGCCGACGAGCGGCTCGTCCGCGACGTGGTCGCCAGCTTCCGCGCCACGTCGGCGCGCATGAGGTGCACCGTCGGCAGCCGCTCGGCGCGCGTGCTGGAGCTGCTGCTGGCGGTCGGGCGTGGCGAGGCGCTGGCGCGGCCGGGCGATGAGTGCGACGTCACCCTGCCGTATTTTGGGCGGTTGCGCATCGGGCTGGGCCGGCAGCAGCAGCAGCAGCAGCAGCAGCAGCAGCAGCAGCAGCAGCAGCAGCAGCAGCAGCAGCACGAGGTTGTCGGCACTGCCGGGTATCGTCAGGGCGCGGGCCAGACGGTCGTCGTTGGTGAACCCGCGCATATGCCCAACGCCCAGCCGCGGTTGGCGACCGTTTGGAACGAGGGCTTGTTGGACGCCGTGTCCCCGACAGTATCCCCGTCGTCGTCATCGTCGCACGGGGGCGCGTCGGCATCCGGGACGATGGCGCTGACGGTGTCCCCGACGTCGCTGACGGTGTCCCCGACGTCGCTGACGGTGTCCCCGACGTCGCCGTACGGGACCGCGTCGGCGGCGGGGTCCGGGACGATGGCACTGATGGACCTGTCGTGCTTGTCGGCGACGTCGTACACAAGCAGCAGCATGGGCACCGCACCCTTTTGCGGCAGCAGCGGCGGAGGCGGAGGCAGCAGCATCGGCTTCTTTGCGACGCCGCCGCCGGCGCTCGTGGCGGACATGGCCATGGTATCGCCGCTGCCGGTGGTGGAGTTCGGCTCGAACCTGTTCAACCAGGACCCCAGCCCGCTCGACAACTTCCCCTTCGACCCCGAGCTGACGGGGAACTGGGCGAACGCCGTGGACTTTGGCGCCTTCGAGTGGACGCAGGTGTTTGAGCCGGGGCAGGCCGTGTACAGGGGGCCGCCCGGGTAGGCTGGAGCGTACACCACTACACATGTATCACCTCTTTCTACGAATCACGAGTATCCACCAGCGAGTAGCCTCTGTCTGAGAATCATGCGCCATGCTGGAAACAGCAGGAGATAGCCAAGGATAGCGTAAAGCAAGAAGAAGCTCGAAGCTAATGTACGACGCATTGTTTACACGGCCATTGTTTATGTGGCCTGCCATGTTCATATCTGTTGATCGCACGAGGTACGTCACGTGACGTCAGCTCTATGGGGTGAGAGGCTGTATGGTCCTGTCTATCTGTGGAGCTGGGATGCTTGAGCTGGCCTAAAAGTGGTGGGGCCCTTCATCCACGTGCCAGGTCACAGGGTCCCAGCTCTGCCTGATCTGGCCTGACCTGCGCTGGCCCCACCCAACAAGCTCTCTTGGCAGTTCGCTAATCCGGGAAGAATCTAGTGTGAACACGTGAGCTCCCAGTTTCAACTCCCCATTCCGTGCGCGTCGTCAGTCATGAGACGACGGCTCGGGCGCATTCCCCCGTGGCCTCCTTGTGCTCTCACCAGACAGCGTCCTCGATGTGGGCACATGCACGGTGCGAGGTGGTACGGGCAGGAAAATGAGACGGGCGAGAAAAATACGATCGTCCGTGTCTTCGCCAAGGCGGTGGCCCAAGAAGAGCCAACAGTGCTGACGGGCTGCATGCCCCCAGCAGGTCCCCTGCCGGCCCTCTCGTCGTGGTTTGAGCATCATCAGCATCATCGTCATCATCCTCCGTCTTCCTGCTTCGCACGCTTCGCACCGCGTGTCTTGGAGCACGCCGACCACCCCTTCGCCTACGAGCTCACCGTCTTCCCGGAGAACAGCTCGGCGGGCATCGGCAACCGCGACGCCCTTCGGACCTTCATCCACTGGCTCGCCGCGTCCACCAACGACGGCCATCCGGGTCTGGCCGCGCTGCTGCAAGAGGCACTCGGCCAGCACTCCATCGACCTGGACGCAGACCCGCCGCCGGACCAGCCCCGCTTCCTCCGCTTCCGCGCCCCCCTCGCCCTCCTCCAGGCCGGCCTGCAGCACAACGAGGGGCGCGCCCAGTTCCACGGCCGGGCGGCCGCGCCCCTGACGGGCCTGTACATCGCGCAGTCCTCGCTCGATGAGCTCCCGCCGCCGCTGCGCCGGGACGTGCCGGTCCCCGCGCTGCTCAACCGGCCCGACGTGAACGTGTACGGCTCCAGCGTCTGGCTCGGTCTCGAGCCGACCTACTCGCCCTGGCACCGGGACCCGAACCCCAACCTGCTGGTGCAGCTGTGCGGGCGCAAGGAGGTCCGGCTGCTGCCGCCGCGGGCGGGCGAGGACCTGAAGCGGCGGGCTCTCCTGGCCGGCCGCGGGGGCGGTCAGCTGCTGGGCTTGCGCATGGCGGGGCCCGAGACGATGGAGGGGCGGCAGAGGGAGGCCCTGCATGAGGCCGTGTGGTCCGGTCCGGCAGGGACGACGACGACGACGATAACGAAGCTGAAGATTGCGCCCGGCGATGGGCTGTACGTACCGCAGGGCTGGTGGCACAGCGTGAGGAGTGAGGCGTCCATGGGAGAGCTCAACGCGTCTGTGAATTGGTGGTTTCGTGTTCGATCTAGGGGGTTGAGAGGAAGTTGAATAGCACCACCTAAACAACAAGGCTACGTAGGGGCGGCAGCAAGCCAGTGCGAGAGACTTGTCTCTGATGCCACCAACTGCCATGAACCTAAGGACGATTTGTACCTCGATAGCCTGAGCGAGTAAGCATACCGCTGAAAAAAAAAATCAATCAAAATAAAAATAGGTCGTCTAGGGAATCATCTCATCTCCCCCCCCCCCCCCCCGGCGACGCTCTCGCTCTCCGCCTTGACGCCCACCGCCGCCGCCGCCGCCGCCCCGCAGCCGCGGCCGTCCAACTCCCCGTCGTCATCTCCTGTCAGATCGAACACCATGCCGACATCCTGCGGCGAAATCAGCCGCGGCTGCGCCGCCGCCCCCATCCCCACCTGCCGCCCCCGCCGCGTGGGGTTGAGGGCGCTGAGGCGCCGGTGCGCGGCCGGCGGGCCGCTGCGCGGCGAGGAGCCCGACGTCTGCCGCGGCGGGGCCGCCACGGCCGGGGACGTAGTAGCGGTCTGGGAGCTCTTGGACCCGGGCGTGGGCGTCCGGGCGGGGCACGCGCTGGTCTGGGGCACGAAGAGGGAGTCGCCGGCGTCGCTGTTGGTGCCGGTGAGGGGGGTTGGCGTGTGGATGGGCGTGTGGGTGCCGCCCATGTCCCTGTCTTGGGCGGGCGCGTTCTCATACGCGTCGGCGGAGTCGAGCATTTCCATGTCCAAGTCGGGGGACGGTTGGTTGTCGTTTTCGTTCATGTCGTCGTCGGGGACGTCGCTGGGTGCGTCCCTGGGCAAGCCGGCATCGTCGTCGTCGGACTCGGACGTGTCTTCCTCCTCGATGACTTGCAACGCGTCATCTTCCATCTCCGCGTCATCCTCGCTCTCCTCCATCCTGGCATCCTTTCTCTTGCGGATGCTGTCCCAGGCGTCGGACCCATCCGGCCGGGGGTCCTGGGGGTAGAAAGATTCGACAAAGGCAAAGTGCTCCTCATCAGGAAGCCAGGATTGGACGGTCGGGTTCCCTCCCGCGGCAGCAAACAGCGGCCGTAGACCATGGCGAACCGTCAGGTCCCGCGCCGGCACGACCTTTTGCGACGTCAGCCTGGTGATCATTTCCGAGAAGGAGCTGTCGCGGACGGCACTCCTCTCGCGGCCGTGGGCCGCCGGGCGTGCGCCGTGGAAGTCGTAGAAGCGCACAAAGCACATGCCGCGCAGCGTGTGGATGTGGTCCAAGCCCTGCAGCGTGTGCAGGTTCCGGGTCATGCGCCCGTTCGGCTGGCCGTCCGTCCGGCCGTCGCCCAGGGCCATCAGCGGGCGCGGCTCGTACGCACGCCGGATCACGGTCGGGCCGGTCTCGTCCAGGTGCACGACCAGGCTGCGGAGCATCTTGGCCTCGGGCAGGTAGGCGAGCGGCAGCGTCCGCAGGGACATCCACCGCTCCTTTTCGCCCCCGCTCGGCGTCGCTTCGAGGTAGCGTGCCGAGACGAGGGACTGGCTGCCTACCCAGGTCAGCTCCATGTGGCGGACACGCTCGAGGCGGGCGGGGCCGATGCCGGCGCAGAAGGCGCCCAGCTCCCCGAGGCTGGAGAAGGCAAAGGTGTTGAGGCCGTAGAAGGCGTGGGTGAAGAAGAAGCACCACTGTCGACAGACGGCCAGTGGCGCCAGGACCATCTTGGGCTCGAGGCCGTCCTGGTCCAGGTCGGCGTGTGTGAGGCCGGACGAGAGGATGAAGCGGCGTGGGACGTTCGGCTTGAGCGTGCCGTCAACCTCCTGCACGACCGTGCGCTGCGGCCTGCGGAAAGGGTGAAGGCGGGTGAAGCAGTGGACTAGTTGTCCGCGGAAGTCCATGGTGTCGAGGAAGATACGCTGCATGATGCACAGCTGGATGGCCACCGGCGAGCCGGCAAAGTCGAACCGGCTTGGCAGGAGGATAGTCTGCGGTCCACGGCGGCGGCGGCGGCGGCGACGGCGGCGGCCGGGGGGGCATGTGCCATCCTGCCCCGAGAGCTCTGCCTCGTCCTCGTCCTCGTCCGGCTCCTCGGCCTCATCGGTGTCCAGGCCTCGCACAAGACGAATATCCGGGTGGGTCTTGTGCAGAAGCGGGCTCATGTTTTCCTCTCGGCAAAATCTCTTGTAGATTTTCTCATAGGGAATCTCGCCGTTGTCTTCGTCCATGTTGTCGGTGTTGCCGCAGAACAGTTGCAACCAGGTCTTCTTGGAGCTTCGATGACCCTTCTCCCGTGCGCGCCGAAGCCTTTCCACCTCCTCATTCAGTTTCTCGATACTTAGTTTCAGCCTGTCGATGGTGGCCCGATGTTTGTCTAGATCCTGCTCATGTTGCAGCTTGTTTGTAGCAAGCCGCGTTCTTAATCTGTCCGTCCGTGCCTGCTCAAGGGCTCGTTCCAGAACGCAATCCACGTGGTTGCATTCCCCCGAAATGGGAGGCTGCTGTTCCTGGGGGCCGTTCCCGTCCTCGTCCTCGTCGTCCTCGTCCTCGTCCTCGTCCTCGTCCTCGTCGTCACCACCATGTTCATCCGATTCCTCCTCGGTTTCATCAGGGTTACCAACTCCCTCGTCCGGATCAACTTCCTCGTGGTCCTCGATTTCGATAGCGTCATTGGCTCCGTCCGTCGTATCGGTCGCAGACTCATCACCATCGTCGTCGCTGCTAAGGTCGATGGGGTTTCCAAACACGCCAGATGCTGTTATGTCAGCGCGGCGGGAATTCGACGAGCCGCCCCAGATCGCACTATCCTCGTCGGATTCCATCTCGCGATGGGTCAACTGCGTAAATGATCATAAAACTGAAAGTGGTGTTCATGTGTAGACATGTAGCGAAAGTGTACGAGGTGGTGATTGATGAGTGAAAGCTCAGGGAGCAACCGGTTTGATCAGATGGAACTGCCTTGTGATGCGGCCGCATTGGTTGGACTACGTAAAGAAGGAAAAAAGGAGAGAAGGAAGGAGAGGAAAAATCAAACCAGCGTGAGAAGAAAAAAAGAGGGTTGGGCCCGGTGCTTGTTGGAGAGGAAAAGGTGGGAGAGAGAGAAGGTGTGAGAGTGAAAATCCAAACCCGTCACGACCGGAGGGGACACTTCATCACGACCAGCACATCACACCTGTCAAATCTAGTCCAAGGTGCACTAGGAAATCACAAGCTAGATTCAAACGGCTGTGGCAACCTCATCATACACGCCCAACTTCCCAAAGCTGTCATTCCCATGTCTGCCCTGAACCCCGTAGCGTGAAAATCTCACCACCCTACGTTGGGGTAAAAAAAAAAAAAAAAAAAAAAAAAAAAAAGAGTATGCTTGTCCGAGAAAGAGTTGGTCTTGGAATTGCCTTTCTAATAGCTAGCTCAAGTCGTGGTGTTTGTTGGTCTTTTCGCTTGTGTACCATCGATCTCACTAGGCTTTCCATGTCTTTGACCGCAGCCATCGTGAGTAAAATCAAGGCTAGCTGGCCGTATGTGCTCGCGAAAGGGAGCTCTTACCAAAGTTGGCTAACCAAAGACCTTCATTCGGGAGCCGATAACAATGCATCAAAATCCGTGCTGCCCGCCTCGGCCTCGTCTTCACCTCTCTTGGCGGTAGGAGTGGGACAAAAGCTAGGGTTAGGGTTTTCCCAGCCCCCTGCATTCCTGTAGCTAGCTAGGTCCTGGATCGCCGGGCTCACAGCGAACTGGAGGTGAACGGGAGGTGGTGCTAATGCCTGTTAGTGTTTTGCCCCGCACAGGTAGAAAACAGTAACACCTGGTATCATTCGCCTGTGCCCTGCGGTGGAGCTCGTGAATCTCCGTTATGGCAGCCGAGAAAAGAGTGAGGCCAACTTCTCGGGCAAACAGCTCCCCCCTCCAACCACAGATTCAAGTCTACTTTGTGCACCTTGCAACGTCAAGCTGTCTAGCAGCCTGACCATTCACTGTACCAGGCCCTCCACTTGTACCGCCCAGCTTGATCCGGGTTTCGTGATACTCGTCATCGTCAGAGTCCAGGTATGTCTCATCGCAGACCTTTCCCCTTCCTCCGTCTTCCCTATCATTTTCAAACGACGGGCCCGAAACGACTGACCTTCCACTCCAGCGCGCCTGCCCGGCTGCAGGTTCATGAGGATGCCGGCGATCAAGAAAGAGCTCGAAGGTCGTCCCTCACACGCGACACCCGCGCCTTCTTCTGCGCGAGTCAACGCGTATCGAGCCCTGCGATCCGGAGCTCGTGAGTCTTTCCGTCCTCTTGCGTCTTGTTTCCAAGTCCACAGGTCCCTCTGGTCGGTATGATCCCAATCTGACAAGGTGGCAGCGAGTATTGACACCCGTCAACCGCCGCGGACCGCCAACCCGGCGACAACTGCTGAAGACACTGAGAGCGACGACGAGATCATCTTTATGGAAGTGAGACCGAAGACTCAGTTTGTCAAGACGGAGTTCATGGAATCGACCCTGGAATCGACCATGGCACCCAACAACGCGCTGCTCGATCTGGGCAGGAACATCGGCGAGATCAACAAAACCCTGGGTCATCTCCAGACTCTCGGTGTGGCGAACCTCGTCACGCGAAAACTCCCCGAGCTTGTGCTGGTCGGTGATCAGTCTGCGGGCAAGTCCAGCCTGATGTCTGCTCTGGCAGGCTTGAGCCTGCCGCGAGACTCGGGCACGTGTACAAGGTTGGTTTGTCCTCCAGGACTCTGTCACCCCTGCCGCCTGCCGGCGACTCTCTGACAAAGAACGACCTATAGGTGTCCCACCCACATTCGCATCTCGCCTGCGGCCGAGTGGACGTGTCACGTCTACCTGGACATTAACTACGACTACAAACCGCCCCCTTCCGGGAAGATCTACTTGAAAGACGTCACTCGCACGAACCGGTTTCCCCCCTGGACCAAGAGACCGACTCCACAGAGGATCGAATTCAAGTTCATCAACGACCAGTATGCCTCGGACGGTACCGAGACCGTCTTGAGGTGGGCCCAGAAGGCCATCCTGAATCCCACCACACCTCCGGACGTGTTCATCACCAAAGCCAAAGAGGCCTATGTCCGGGGCCAGGACCTGGGCCAGGACAACCATGGAGACGAATCCCCAGACTCGATCACTCTCGAGGACCGCGACGAAGCCCAATTCTCTCCCAACACGATCGCACTCGAGGTTAGCGGTCCCGGGCTCGAGGAACTTAGCTTCTACGACTTGCCTGGCATCATCATGACGGCCCAGCGCGAGGAGGACAGATTTCTCACCGAGGTCATCCGCAACTTCTCTCGGGAGTACATCTCCCACCCCGGTGCTATGATTCTTTGGGCACTACCCATGAACAACGACCCTGAATGTTCGGCCGCCGGCAGTTTCATCGGCGACGCCAAAGCATTCGACCGCTGCATCGGCGTCATGACAAAAGCCGATCTTCTGCCTCAGGGTAACGTCAAAAATTGGCTTCAGATGCTGGAGAACAAATCTCACGTCACTGGCCACGGGTACTTTGTCACCTACCGTACCAACCGTCCCGGAATCACGTTGAATGAACAGAACTTGGCCGAGGACAAGTTTTTCAATCGTGAGATGGAATCCGACGAGACCGTCTTCTGGCCCGAAGAATTCGACAAGTTCCGCGCGCGCTGCGGCCTTCAAAATTTGAAACATCATCTGTCCTGGAAATTGGCGGCGCAATTCGCCCAAGTGTACGTCTTTTCCCATCTCGTACTGGACCAAGCTGGACTGACTGCCCCCCTCTTCAGGTTACCGGAGCTCAAGTCTCAGATCGCCCACCAGCTCGAGGACATCACGCGGTCACTCGAAGGCCTGCCCGAAGTTCCGGAGAACAAGGAGCTGGAGATCATGCAATCTCTGTCCAAGTTCGCCGACCTGGTCAGATCGAGTACTCAATCACGAGACTTCCTGGTCCGCTGGGGACAGATTGCCGATCACTTCCGAGACCGCATTCTGGGCTTGAAGCCGAAATACGTTATCAAGGAACCGCCTGTGATCCGGACCATGGAGCAAGACGGGCTGGAGATGTTTGCTGACATTGTTACTATCACTACCCCCCGGAAGCGGCCGAATCCTGGCGGCGAAGCGTCGCCCTCGAAGCGCCCCAGAATGGCGAGGCCTGCAGCGAGGAGTTTGTCGGACATGCGTGAGATTATCCGGAACAGTCGACTACCAGGGCAAAACGACGTCGACGACGCCGATTTTTATGCGCCTCTCTTGCTGGAATCCCTGGAACCGTGGACTCGCCCGCTCGCGGACTTTGTCGAGTACACAATCCGCCTGCTGAAGAACATGCTAGTCGGCAGCGAGGGTCATGATGCACAGGCACAGCACGGTGGCATCCTGGGCCAAGCTTTTGCGCGACTCACCAAGCGGGACATCTACACGCGGTCGCGCCAGCACATCAACGCCTTCATCGACCAGCGCAAAGCCAGCCTGATGAAACAGCTCCAGGCCTACTACGCGATGGAGCTCCAGCGGCCCTTCACCCAAGACGGTGACCGTGAGCGCCACAACCGGGAGAAGGAGAAGGCGATCCTGACCCGAGCGCGAACGCACCAGCGCATGCTCGCCGCCAGGATCGCCTGCGGCCAAGAGGACCCGGATGTCGTCCTGCGTGAACGTCTCCCTAAGATGGAGGAGCTCACGGAGGAACAACTCCGCAAAGAGGCCCACACCCGGGCCAAAAACGAGGAGAAACTCGGCCCGGATCCGTACGGACGCGAAATTTCCGTCATGGCACACGTGCGCGGCTACTACCTGACGGCCGCCTTCCGCTTCATCGACGTGGTCTCCATGCACATCATCTCGCGCCTCTTCCCGGAAGTCCAGAACGAGATGGACGACCACCTCCAGGACAAGCTGGGCCTGAAAGCAGGCCCCGGCCGTGCCCAGCAGCGCCGCTGGGACGACCTGATGGCGGAGTCGCCCGGCATCGTCGAGCACAGAAAGCAGTTGAAGGCCAAGAAGGAGAATCTGGGCAAGGCGCTGGAGTCGATCGTGTCGCTCGAGCGGGAGCTCGGCGCCGCGGTGACGCGGCAGACCACCCCGCCCGCGCGGTCTACACCTGCGCGGTCTACGCCTGCGCGGTCGTCCGGCGACGACACCGAGATGCTGGACGTTCCGGGCTCCGGCGGCACGCGCACGGCCGCGGGGTCGCGCCAGCCGTCCGTCTATGCCGAGACGATGGGCAACGGGGCGGCGTGAGGCCGTGGGATTTCTGTCGCGTTGACGACAGCTCGATGTTCTTTTTATTTGTTTTCTTTTTCTGCCGTCGGCTGTTCTGCCTTGTCTTGTTTCCCCTTCCCCTGGAGGATGGACGAAGGCCGAACGGAATCATCACTCACTGTATCAAAGCGTATGTCAACTCGCTGCCGGCCCTGGACGGGAGATGGCCAAGGAAATTCCTCCCCGATGACGTCTAACTTTGGGGAACTCGGATTTCCATCCCCTTGTCATGTCTCCCGTTGTCGAGGGCGTAGTGTCGGATGGGGATGAAGATGGGGGGAAAAGCATAGCCTCAAAAGCCTTTTTACTTTTTTCCTCTTGGGTTCAGATGCGATGTATATGCGACCTAGGAGAACATCGAGCCAGTCTTCAGTCGTCAGCCGTGACATCCGACGTGTGAACAATCAGTCCGAGAGACTGTGTAAAACTCGAAAGGTATTTCGACATGGCAGGTATCGATTGGCAATTTCCAAGATAACGATACAGCTTCGAGTCCTTCGACTCACGGCTCACTTGACTGTAAACCATTGTCGACCGCGATGCTCGACAACTGTATCCCTCGACCGGATCGGACGTTGTCAACAGGTAGTCCAATTGAAGCTGGAACGCGGGGAGCCCTGTGTGAAAAAAACATCTTGCGATGGTAGATTTCACACGATTGTTGCAGGTAAACTGTTGTGGCCAGGGTATCCCTATGACACTCCTCAATTTGGCGGCTGTCAAACGAGGACTAGGTTGGGCTGGGCCCGTGCGCCACCCCTGTTGACAGAGTTCGGCGTAGATGCTTACCTTCAACCGGCATGAGCCGCATGACACCGGCTGGACTTGTCAGTGTACCTGTTGTACCTCCTGCGGGGGATGATGCATGACGAGCGATTACATCATCGGGCACAACGCGGGGCTACCCGGCGGCTTGGGTTCATTTGGCATCTCGGGCTCGACTTGGCATCGGTGTGGGAGGCCCGAGTCTCAGGGTGAGGAAGCCTCTGTCCAGCCGCAGCTGTACGCATCGTATGGACTACATTGCGAGCCGATGAGCCCGGCAGAGCCTGCCTTGTCTTGTGCTCCTTCCTACGACCAGTACCTAGCCTCATTAGCTGCCCTGACCTTTTCCCCATGCTAATCCAGTTGTTACCCGTTCGAAGCTCACCCCAAACCTCGCCACGTGTTTGTTGCCCAGGACTTCGGCGCCGGGCCAGGGGATTCATTATCCATGACCAAGACCAACATTTTAGCTTTCCTTTGAAAGGTGGTGCGCCCTGGATTGGGCAGCAGATACAAGAGCTCCTGGTGAACTGGGTTCAGGCACAAGATTACCTCTAGGTCCTCTCATGTGACACGGTCTGACCAACCTTGCCCTTCCAGCAGCCTCCATCCGCACCCCGCCCGAGCTATTTGTCGAAAATCCCATGGTCTTCCGTACTCCAGAAATGCGTGGATGACTTGGGCAGCACGCCGCGCTGAAATTCGTTCAGATCATGCCGGGGATCCTCTTCCCCTTGCATGGGCATGACTGGGAGCGGGAGATCATCTGATGACAGTCGTGGAGGCATGTCTTCCGACGCAAGCTCTTCCTCCTCTTGGTCGTTGCTCGGTACTTGATGGCCGTCGGATGTGGGAAGGCATACCGTTGCAGTGAGTCCAGACGCCGGAATTGGGCCGAACAGCTCCTATCGAGCAGGACTGATTAGCCTCGAGCACGGAGAACCTGTGTCCGCCCATGCACTACGGACCTCAAGCGACCCACTCTGTAACCTCCTGGGTTCCCCTCGCACATCTGGCAGGACGGGTAGGCTGGCCCCCGAAGAAGGGCTCGACACGGGCCGAAAGTACCTCGAAACTTCGGCTTCGTAGTCCTCAATGTCTACTTGGGCCATGGCGATGTCCATCAAGTCCTGATCATCTATTTCTGCCGTACTCGCCACCGATTGAGCCGTAGCCAGTCTCGAACCGATTTTCAATGCGCGTACATGGCTGGATGTTTTGGCGCGCACCCTGTTCAACCCCATGTCGGAGTTTGGATCCAGCGTTGGAATCGATGCAGTATTCATCTTGGACATTGGCAGCAGGCCGACCAATGTACGCCCAAAAGTTTGCGAAGGTGTTTCTTTCACAGTCGTAGGAGGCGATGGCGCTACGTCGACCGGTGCGATGCTGCACCAGGATTAGCACGCATGAATCAGCGCAGGACTGTGTTTGCACGTCGCACGTACCTCAGCCCGCAGACCTTGCTGTAGAAACATCGCCGGCTTCTTTCCAAGCTGGCCTTTGCTTGCGTGTATACCTGTCTGTCTGTCTTGGTGCGTGTTGACCTCGAAGCGGGAGTGGCGTGGGGTTTCCAAATCGTGCGCCCTGGGGATGCTGTCAGACAAGCAGCCTAGTCAGTCGCCTGGCAAAGGTGAACCATCACCAGTTATTCGCGGGAGGCGTTCTATCCAGTGCTTCAGCGTGAGCAAGGCTGTAGCGTCCGGCTGCCGGTCCGGTACCTCGGAGATGCCGCGATAAAAAACGTTCATCACACACCGGCCGTCTGCCGCATAGACGAGCTCGATTGTCCAGCACTCGCGCAAGCACGTTGGGTTGGACCGGTGGGAGCGCGAGCCAAAGCAAAACAGCTCGAAGGTGGCAAGAATCTCCTGCTCGATGCTAGGGAAAATCTCGTTTTCCTTCGCAGAGCGTCGCAGAGCGTGTCGTCAGTCATGGCCGACGGACCGGCGAAGTGCTCTGTGCCTGTTGCGGACGTACAAGAAGATCCAACGCGTGCTTCAAGGCCGCATGATCGCTGTTTGAGGCTCTTTGCTCACGCGGCAAAGCCTTGTCATTGTGGCCGCAAAACAAAACAACCTCATCTCGACCTCGCTCTCCATTTGCCCCGGGCTTGATGCATGTTCGGCTACCATGAGTGGCGGATTCGAACGTGGTAGAGGGGTCGAGATAAATCTGGTCGTCGAGGATGTGAAAACATTGCCACGGCTGAGCGTCTCTGCGCGCGATGGCCTTCAGCCAAGGCCTTTGCCAGCCTGGAGCAGAGAAACAGACGCACCTCCCATAGAGTATTTCGCTGATCTGCGTCTCAAGGGTCAATGGCAAGCATACAAGCGAAGACAATGAGGGTCCAGCTCAACCTACGATGATTCCGAGATAGAGTTTCGCAGCTTCCAAGTCGCGACAAGGCGCCATGGACAGGCTTGAGGGGATTGTGGGCAGATAGTCTATTCCCGGTCATGGAATAGCAGAGAGATGAGATAGACGAGCGCGGCGATGCATGGGTTGGGGAGATGGAGGGAACAGAGGCCGACGAGAGAAATTCTTTGCACCTCCAGCCGGTTCACGCATGTCCCTGGGGCAGGTGCCTCCCAACCGTTCCGGGTTAGACGTGCAGGTGTTCAGTCACACAGAGCATCGCGCAAGGAAGGAGCCAGCTACGAGTTACCTACCAATACTTGAAAGATTGAAAGGCACCAGAAAGGAATGACTTCGAGTTTCGGGCAACGGGAAGATTGAACAAGACGTGCCACAGCATCTCGGAGGTGGAAGAACGTCTTCATCGTGCCTTCGGCTGGACTGTGCAACAACGTCAACCAGAGCGGATGAACACATGAGCAGATGAGGATGGGCCGGATGGGCCGGATGGCCCGGACCGCGGCTCGGAGATGCGCCGATCTCCGAGCTCGCGCCGGCGGTGCGAGGAGTGGGGCAAACGCTGGAAGTAGCAAGAGTCACGTGTGCGGCCGCCTCGGCCGGGTCATTTTACCGCCGGGCCCCTTTTCGGACCACAAACATGGCCCGGAGCAAGGTCGGGCTCGGACCTTCAGAATTGAGTGTTCTATACTCGCCCGTCGTCCCTTTTCATGGCGGCCGAATCCCCTGTTTCTTCTCATCCCGTCTGTTGACCCCGTCTTCTGACCTCCCACGTACAGAGTGTCCAGCCATGATCGAGACACTGCGCAATGTTGTTGTGGTCGGCGGGTCTTACGTTGGCATGGTACATGGCCGGGAACACTGAACATGGGGCAAGTACAGGCCGTTCAGCTGCTGATGTTCCTCCCAGGCCGCCGCCAAAGAACTTGCCATCTTGCTGCCGAAAACACATCGAGTACGACCTTGGCTGTTCCGCCAACGTTGCGAATGGCGACTGATTCGCAATTCCTTAGGTTCTGCTCGTCGAGCCCCACAGCCATTTTCACCACTTGTTCGCCTTTGTGAGTCCAGCCAACAGGCCTTGGACGACGTGATTGCGCTTCCACTGAAACCCAGCAGCCCCGGTTCGCTATTGTTCCCAATCAGGAGCACAAGGCCTTTATCCCGTACACGGCCGTGTTTGCCGGCACGCCCGATCCCGCCCGGCACGCCGTCGTCAAGGCTAAAGCCGTGTCCCTCTATCCGCAAAAGCTGGTGCTCGACGGGGCATGGCAGGGCTCCAAGGAGGTCCGCTTCGAGTACCTCGTCGCCGCGACGGGCACGCGTCTGGCCCCGCCCGGCACCATGGACAGCGACGAGAAGGTGCCGTCAGTCGCCTACCTCCAGCAGTACCAGCAGGGCATCAAGCAGGCGAATTCTGTCACCATTATCGGTGGCGGCGCTGTCGGCGTGCAGATGGCCTGTGACCTGAAGGAGGTGTACCCAGAGAAGGAAATCACGCTGGTGCATTCGCGCGACACGCTCATGCCCGTGTACCACCCGGCCTTGAGCAGCATCATCAAGGCGCGCTTCTCTGAGCTGGGCGTCAAGCTCATCACGGGCGTCCGCGTCCGCGTGCCATCCTCCGGCTTTCCCCACACGGGAGAAAGGTGCTTCACGCTCGAGCTGCAGGATGGGCGCACGCTTGCCACCGACTTCGCCATCGTGGCCACGGGCCAGAAACCGAACAGCCAATTCCTGCGCACGCTCGAACCCGACGCCGCCGCCGTGCTCAACCCCGCCAACGGGTTCATACGCGTTCGCCCGACGGGACAGTTCCAGGACCGGCGGTACTCGCATCTGTTTGCCGCTGGCGACATCGCCGATTCGGGCGCGCACAAGGCGGCCCGGCCGGGCGTAGCTCAGGCGGCGGTGGTGGCGAAGAACATCGCGGCCATGATCGAGGGCAAAGAGCCAGGGGAGAAAGTCGAGGTGGGGCCGGCGGCGATCCATCTCACGCTCGGGCTGGTACGTGTTCGCATGTGCCTGTGCTCACGGAATCGGGACAAGCAGAGTGGACTGATCAGTATGGCGTGAGATAGGTCAAGAATCTTATCTTTGCCAATCCAGACACGAAGAATGGGGCCACGGAGCCGTTCTTGAAGTGGCGGGACGAGTAAGTCGGATGCAAAGCCGTGACGTGGACGTGGAGAGTACTAAGACGCGTGAAGTGGCCGACAAGATATGGGAATTGAAGATGTCTGGAAGAGAAGAGGTATCGACGTCACCGGTCCTCAGGACTTTCACTTATAGAACAGAAGAGTCTTCCTAGATATGCATGCATGCATAACTCATGAGCTCTCCGCCCATTGGCCAGTACAACGACTTCAGAGATTTGCGACCTGGGGTTGGGGTTGGGAGGGACACGACAAGCAGACGGGCAGCTGCATGTCATGATGTGCAACGCGTCTGGTCCCTCATCGTTGTTTTCCTGACCCACAGGTCTGATATTTTTCTTACCTAGCCGCGGAATTTTTTTTTTTATTTTTTTTTGCTTCCGGCACAGTCCCCATCGTCCCTTTTCCCTGCTACTCGCAGAACTTTTCTCTCTTTCCCTACCCTCTCGTTCTCGCTCCTCTTTCCTTGCTCGCTCGCCCAATATGGGTGCCTCAGAGGAAGCACCAGCTCCGGTCGCCCTCCAGTCAAACGACCATCGCGACCTGCTCGACACCATCGACAAGCTGCGTCAACAGGGCATCACCAAGTATGTCGATCTGCCTGGGATTATTGTTTGCGGAGATCAGAGTTCCGGCAAAAGCTCCGTTCTTGAGGCCATCTCCGGCCTCTCCTTTCCCACCAAGGACAACCTGTGCACTCGCTTCGCCACCGAGCTCATCCTGCGCCGCAGTCCCGGGAGCAGCATCAAGATATGCATCCTGCCCGGCCACGACCGTTCCGAGTCCGAAAAGGCGGCCCTGGCCACCTTCACCCGCACGCCGGCAACCATGGACCTGGGCGACGTGATCGAGGAAGCCAAGACGGCCATGGGCCTTTCGGACACCAAGGTCTTCAGCACCGACATCCTGCGCGTGGAGCTTTCGGGCCCCAAGCAGCCGCACCTGACCATGGTCGACCTCCCCGGTCTCTTCATGGCCGGCAACAAGGACCAGACGGCCGAGGACGCGGCCCTTGTCAAGAAGCTCGTGTCCGGCTACATGGACAAGCCGCGCAGCATCATCTTGGCCGTCGTGTCGGCCAAGAGCGACTTCGCCCTGCAGCAGGTCACCGAGCTCACGCGCGAGGTCGACGCCCAGGGCGTCCGGACGCTCGGCATCATCACCAAGCCCGACACGCTGGACGAGGGCTCCGACAGCGAGCTCGCCTACGTCGAGCTGGCGCAGAACAAGGACGTCGTCTTCCGCCTGGGCTGGCACGTCCTGCGCAACCGCGGCTATGCCGAGCGCAACTGCACCCACGCCGAGCGCGACGACAAGGAGGCGGCCTTCTTTGCCCAGGGCGTGTGGAAGACACTCAAGCCCTTCCAGGTCGGCGTCACTGCTCTGCGCAGTCGTCTCAGCCATGTGCTCGTGGACCAGATCATGCTGCAGCTCCCCAGCGTGCTCGAGGATGTCGCGAGCGGCATCGCGGCCTGTGAGAGCACGCTGGGCAAGCTGGGCGAGCCGCGCGGCACGCCTCGGGAGCAGAGGATGTATCTCACCAAGATCAGCCAGGAGTTCAGCGAGCTTGCCAAGGAGGCCATCGACGGATCGTACACGGCGACCTTGTTCAGCGACGCCGATGGCTCGGGCGGCTACGAATGCAGGCTGCGGGCCGTGGTGCAGAACACGTTGCAGCTGTTTGAAGACAAGATGCGCGCCAAGGGCAAGGCCAGAGAGATCACTGATGAAGGCTCTCGAGGGACGGTTCCCTCGACTGACGACCCCAAGCCCGACCTGGTTTCTCGGAAGGATTACTTGGACGAGGTCAAGAAGCTGATGGAACAGAACCGGGGTCGCGAACTTCCAGGCAGCTTCAACCCGCTCATCGTTTCCAACCTTTTCTCCCAGCAGTGTAGGCCTTGGAAGGGCATCGTCGCCGAGTTTACCGACAAGATCTTTGAGTGTGCGCAGACGGCCATTCAGAAGATCCTGGGGCACATCGCAGACCAAGAAACTTCGCAAGCCATTTTCCGGCTTCTCGTTGGACCGTCGTTGAGGACTCTGAAGCGCGACTTGATGGAAAAGACGGCCGAGATTGTGCGGCCTCACCTGGACGGACATCCCATCACATACAACCACTACTTGACAGAGACCATTCAGAAGAAGCAGTCCGAGAGGCTGCGCAAAGCCCTGGAAAAGCAACTGGCGTGCATCAGCGACAGGATGAAATACGAAGACGTCACGCCAGAGCAGATCATGGAGGCCATCCATCCCGTCACAGAGCCGGACATGAATACGTACTCGGCCAACATGGCCACGGACGTGATGGAAGCATACTACAAGGTCGGTGGTACCAGGAAATCCCAAGGTTCCTCCACCAGAGAAAGGCTGACGCCAGAGAACACCACTAGGTTGCTCGCAAGACCGTCGTCGACAACATCGCCCAGCTCGCCGTCGAGCAGTGCCTGATCAAGAAGCTACCGGGCCTCTTTTGTCCGGCCGTCATCGCCGCCCTGGACGACGCCGAAGTGCGGCGCATCGCCGAAGAGAGCCCAGAGGCCGAGGTCGAGCGGGCTCAGGCCGAGACTCAGCTCGAGGTCTTGCGAGCCGGCCAGCTTGCGTTGGAGCACTTGCGGACTCGGTGCCCATCCGGCCTGATGGAGAACGATGCCGACGCCGAGGTAAGTTTGCGCTAACACTGGCCTGTCACCGTGGCGACACGATGTATGGACTGATTTGGGGCTGATGGACAGTTGTAGAAAACGATGGGGAAAACAGTCGGCGTAAGGTTGCCTCCTGCCTCGCCCGAGTTGCAGGCAACAGAGAAAGCCGATGATCCGACATCTTTTGTCTGGGATCAGAAACCTTTTTCGAGTTTTGGTCAAGGCGACCTGTTCGGTTCGAAGATGACAGCGAAGAAGAAGAAGAGACCGATGAGGTCTGGCACCGGACATTCCCCCCTACCTGAAAATCTCCGGGATTCTTGGGATAGATACTTGGGGTAGCCTGTCTTGATTGATGCGCGCAACACGTTGGCGGGCAGAATCGAAGGAAACTTTCCGAACCCATGCACGATAAGACATGGACGGCGCTACTGCATGCCGAGAAGAAGCACGGGCATTTGCTTGTTTGGGCAGCATGGAAAGTGGGGCGTGGCGTGGGGCCCGGGGACTCATCTTCCGGGGCGGATGGCCCAAGCTTGAAGCTGTTTCGCCATCATGGTTGAAGCGCTGAAGGTTGTTCGAGGAGAGCAACCGGTAGAATAGAAAGAAATCAAAGTTTCCCCCCCGGGCCAGGGCCCTCCCTAGGACTGGGACGGACGTCAACGGGAAAGCTCATCCCTCGGCAACGACGTTGTCTCCCTGGAGCGCCTCGCCTGCGTTGCCCCCTGGAGAGAGATTAAATGCACTGTGTCACGGTCGGCCTCGGTTAGGTACCTCTAGACATAGAGGTAGCAAAACTCGGCGCGATAACCAGGGAAAAAAAAAAAAAAAAAAAAAAGTTTGCGGGCGTCATAAATCGCTGCATGACGCCGATTTCCGATTTTCCGATTTCGAATTACCACGTGCGAGAGATATTGCTAGGTACCTCAAGCATTCATTTCTTTCGCACCTTGGCCGCTCCTTTACTCCAGTCACTAAACTGGACGGGGACGAGGTATCACGCCACCCCAGCCGGCCGTCGACTATTTCCATTCCGCTCTTCTCTCCGCAGCTTCCGCGGCCACTGCGCCTCCGATTGCCCTGCGAAAGGTCCATCGAACTGACCGACGGTCGAGGATGAGGCGGCGGCCCCTAATTCGACTGAAGTGAGGCCCAAGCCTCTTGGACTGCCATCATTCACTGAAAGACTACCTATTTTTTTTTTTTTTTTGCCCATCGACCCAAGATCAGGCGAAATCGAATCAAGCAAGTACGGCGCGGTCCCAGGGGTGCCGGTCGACTGCTGTGCACACGTCACGTCACAACAAGCTGAGACACTGCCCAAGGCGAGCGCAGTCGTCTTCCCCGCGTTCGGACCGCCGGCAATTCAATTGGTGACGACGGGCGGCGAAAGATGGGAAACCAGAATTCGAGAGAGTCGCGGGCTGGCGACCGGTCCAGCCGCTACGGCAACCTGGGCCCGCTCGATGCCGGCCCGTTCCCTGGCGTTGGCGGGCCATCGCAGAACGACCAGCCGCCGTCGGGTGGGAGACGAGAGAGCCGCCAGTTTACCGGCCTGCTCGGCCTGACGTCTTCGTCGTCGGGCGGCGGATCGCGCGACGGCGGCCAGCAACACGAGCGGCGAGAGACGAAACAGGAGAGGGAGGCGAGACGCATGGAACGCGAACGCCTTGCCCGGATCGAGGAGCGGGAACGGAGCATGAAGGAGGAACACGTCGACGGAGGTTATCTTGTCACGCTGGGCACCTACAGCCAGAGTGAAGACTTCAACAAGCCGATTGTGCGGCAACTGCAGGTACGTCATGCGTCGGGCTGGATATTCGTGACGGTCGTCTGCTGCTCCGACGCGCGAACATGCTGACGGTGCCAGATCGAGCGGAGACTTGCTCCGTTCTGGCGAGGGCTCAACGAGCGCGACTCGAGCTGGACCGAGCCGCAAATCATCGCTGCCGCCCGAGGCCTGCCGATCCCGCCCGCAGACGAAACGCCGCCCGACGAGCTGGTCCCGCAGCCGCTGTCGGACGATGGGTCGAGCCAAAACATCAACCACTTGACCGTGGCCATGGGGCCAAGGACGCAATCCATGGCGTCGGACCGCAGCGTGCCCGCCCTTGCACCAGCAGCCGGTGGCGGTAGGAGTTCGCCTTTCAAACCAGCGCGGTCGTCCAAGGTGTTTGCGGCTCTGGCCGGATCATCGCGCAATGCGTCCACGACTGAGACGGGGCCCCGCGAGGTCAATCTACCCAACGACCGGTTTGTCAACGGGCAACCGGTCGAGGTCTTCCTCTACAAGGATGCCGCCGAATGTCCAATATGCTTCCTCGACTACCCCCCCTATCTCAACCACACTCGCTGCTGCAACCAATCCATCTGCTCCGAGTGCTTTGTCCAGATCAAACGGCCCGATCCCCACTTCCCAGAAGGCCACAACGAGAATGAGCACGACCGCGAGCCCGACGAGGTGGCCGGTCTGCTGGTGTCGGAGCCTGCGTGCTGCCCCTTTTGCCAGCAGCCCGACTTTGGCGTGACCTATGACCCGCCGTCTTTCCGACGCGGCCTTGCGTACAGCACGTCCACCTCGGCCGCAGGGGCGCTGGGCACGGCCATGTCCGCGAACTGCAGCTCGCTCCACTCGGGCACCCCTTCCCCTTCGCTCGTGCCCCCTCCTGGGAACCAAGCGGGCAGGCGTCGGGCCAACTCCCTCTCCGCCGCGGATCCCAGTGTCATCACCACCGATCGGATCCGGCCCGAGTGGGCGAACAGGCTACAGGCTGCGCGCAGCCACCAGGCCCGCCGCGCCGCCGCCGCCACCGCCCTGCACACGGCCGCCTTTCTCATGGGGAACAACGAGGGCACGCGGACGTATCGTGTACCGCGTTTCAGCCGGCGCAATACCGGTTCGGGGTCCGGCAGCGGCAGCACTGGGACCGTCGATGGCGCGGTCGCCGCCAATCCCGGCGGCCCGTCCAGCGCAGCGGACCTGTCGGGCCCTGGGAGCAGCTCCGGCCGCGTCGGCGCCGGGCCCGGCACAGCAGACCAGCGCCGCAGCCGCATCGAGGACCTCGAAGACATGATGTTCGCCGAGGCCATCCGGCTGTCGCTCGTGGCCGAGGAGGAGCGCAAGGCGAAGGAGGAGAAGGAGAGGAAGAAGGAGGCCAAGCGGCTGGAGAAGGAGGCGCGTAAGGCGGCCAAGATCGCAGCTAAGAGCGGCGGCAGCTCGTCGGTACCATACGGGCAGGGCGGCGGCTCGGCCACGGGGAGCACCATCAGCCTGCCCGGCTTCGGGCGGAAGCGCGGCGGCAGCAACGCCAGCCTCCGCGTCGAGGCGAGTCTGGCGAACGCGATGGTCAGCACGGGCACGAGCAGCGGGACTTTGGGGCTGGAGCCGGCCGCCAGCACGACGGCTGATAAGGGCAAGGCCGTGGACCGCGGCGGGGCCCTGCCGACCACGGCCGAGGCGGCGGGGGCGTCGTCGACTGCTGTGCGCAGCGGGATCCCACCCGACACGGCGTCAGCCGAAGGCGACGAACAGCCGGTGGCCCCGTCCACCGCGAGCAGCGCCCATGCAGCGGCCTCGGCGCCGCGGCCGATCCCGTCGGCGCACCGCCCGCCAGCTCCGTCGCACCTGCGCCAGATGAGCAGCGCGTCGTCCTTGTCGTCGTCGCTGGCGGACAGCCAGGTGGGGTCCTACCCGTTGCCGCCGCACCTGCAGCACCCCGGCCAGGTGCAAGGCCCCCGGGCCGGCGGGCCGAGCCTCGGGCGCCGGTCGGACGACGGCAGCGGGGGGAGCGACGAGCCGAGCGCGAGCACGGAGCCCATGTTCAACTTCCGCAGTCTGGCGGCCGTGGTGGGGGTCAGTCTAGAGGGGAAGAACGCAGGGCGTCGGCTCAGCGTCATCGAAGCGGATGGAAGGGCGAGAGAGGAGGAGGCACAAGTGGCACAGGGTGACGAGCGGGCGCAGACCTGGGCCGGGCCACGGGAGCACGTGGGCACCGAAGGGGTTGACGAGGCGCTGGTGCGCGGAATCATCAACGCCAGCGCCTTCCAGGCCAATGCCGACGCGACTTCCGGGGCGGACCTAGCCGGGGCAGACGGCGGCGCCGCGCCTCCGCCGTGGCTCGTGACGGCCCCGAAGGAGAAGCGGGACCTCGCGGCGAGCTCGTCGGGGGGGGCGGCGGCGGTGGCGGCGGCGGCGACGCCCGAGGTCATGATCACGCCCGAGACGCCGATCGTGGAGCGCGTCAGCGAGGAATCGAAACAGATGGGATACGAGACGACGACGCGGGCGATGGGGCCGGACCCGGCGGGGTTGGGGCTGCAGCAGGCGGCGCAGTGAAGCGACTTGCGACCGGGCTGTTTGGTCGGTCGGTACATGGGTAGCCTAGCCTGGCTGCACTTGGTCGCTTGGAGAGAGGAAGAGTGGCACAGCGAGAACGAGAAACGGCCGGGCGCATTCACCTGCATTGGCTTCTGGTAGACCGCGGGGTCGGGCGGTCACCACGGCCGGGAATCCTAGACCTCGTGTGCGGATGAACGGACGTCTGGATCGGCTGCACGGCATCGGCGGAGGCGGCGGCGGAGGCGGCGGCGGAGGCGGGCGTCACGGCAGGCGCCGACCGGACCGGGGCCGGGTCACGGGAGTTTAGGTTGTGTACATAGGCGGTCATGTCACGGGTTTCTGTGTCCGGGGCCGGCCTGTGTCCGTTGCCGGCGGCAGCTTCTTCCCGCCGCACTGGTGAGGCCTTGTTGTGCGTTGGGCCCAACACACGGCACGGGGGGTGTCGGCGCTCCCTCGGCCCTTCTCACCCTGTTCGCCACTGTCCCTGGCCGCCCGGACTTGGGGTTGATCTTGATGCCTGGGCCTGGGCCTGGGCCGGGGCCGGGGCCGGGATATGGGTCGGGGAGGACGCAGGTTCTTTTTTTTTCTTTTGGGGGGGTTTGCATCCCGCATCCCTATCGAGCATCAAGGGCTTTTGCTTTTCGTACGATAGCGCACGGCCAGGGTGACGGAAAGGATGACATGGAGAGAATGAGATGACTTGACCGTAGGGGAATGGGCGTATGCTGCATGGGTGGCTGCTAGTAGAGACGAGAGGGAGGTATAGGAGGAGAAAACGCAAGCAGGCCCGATCCTAGTTTTTTTTTTTTTTTCTTTTTTTTTTTTTTTTTTTTTTTTCCTCTTCCCCTGCCAGGCATGCCGTGTCCGCCTTTCTCTCCTGGGCCCAACAGGCGGGATAAGGTCAGGTCACGGTCGGCACCGGCATCGATCGTCCCCCGCAGGCAACCTTGTGTGCCTGCGTTGCGCGATTTTCAACGGCCATCTCGAGGACGTAATTGTGACTTCTGGGGCCTTGACACGTCCATGGTTCGTTATCACCTACTCTGGGCCGAGAGAGGGTCTATCATGGGGTACCGGAGGAGTTGCTGGTAGACTAGTCATAAGAGACGCCAAAGTGCTGCTACCTACCTACCTCCCTTGTTCCAGAACAACCACATTCCCCTGCGCGCCGAAATCAAATCAAATAAAAATAAAAAAAAACACGGACGAGTCGCAGCGAACAAGCACGCCAAACAGGCCGCTGAACCAAACCACCGAGGCATGGCAAACCAGGTTTCCCATCCATCGCCCCACCGCATGACCTGTGGGAACTATACCCTGCCCGTGGTGTCTAGGGGGGAAGTTGGCGTCGAGCAGAACAACGCGTGTGTAGCTTGGGCCAATTGGGGGGGGGGGGGGGGGGGGGGGAAGCCGGGGATGCGACGACGGGTGGCGGCAGAGATGGGCGGTCGGTTGGTCGGCTGGCGCGATGCGACATGGCCTGCCGTGGTGCAGGAACAAGCATTCTGGCAAGCTTGGAGGGAGAGAGAGGAGGAGTGGGGGGGGGCTGGCTACCAGGGTCCCGGGGCGTTGTCCTGCTTATCTTTGTCTTCGTCGGCCGGTGGTCATGTGCCACGCGACCCTAGGAGAGTGGGAGAAGTGTGACCCCCTGTGGATACTGACTACTGGTCTTTCGGATAAGCCGACTTGGTTTTTTTTTTTTTTTTTTTTTTTTTTTTTTTTTTCTTCGTGTAGGGGGTGGGTGGTCGACATCTGGGGTGAAGTCGCATCCATTTCATCTGGGTGAAGAATGCACTTCCCTGCTGTGAAAGTATACCAACTGCTCCTATGACGCGCCGTCTACGGGGCTGCGGGGCCCGTGTTCCCCCCCCCCCGGGCTGGGGCTGATAAGGGAATAAGAAGAATGACAACGATAAGAGAATCCATCAACTTGTGCGTATCCGTATCCTAAATGAAGGGCGGGGCCAGACAGCAAGGAGGGACCTTCCGGACGCGGCAGGCTTGCGGCTTTTTCTCCTCGGAAGTTTCAGGATGCGAAAGGGGTGGGGAGGGCTGGACGTCATGGTACGGCTCGTGTGTGGAGTAGGGACTGCGGAGAGAGGAGGTGGGGAAACGAAAAAAAAAAAAAGAAAAAAAAAAAAAAAAAAAAAGACATCAACATGGGGAGGCGGGGCAAGGGACTGGCACGATGGGCTCTGCTCGTGTTTTGCCAGGCCTCCCACGGATGCTGGGGGTTATTCCCTGGGAGCATGGTGTGATGCCCACCATGAAGACAGGACTGGACGGCAGATGGCTGAACCGGGGGAGTCAAGGTGGGGGGGAATAACCATGATACCTCAAAAATTGAGAAAAAAAAAATTAAAAAAATTAAAAAAAAAAGCAATATTCTGCGCACTCTCGAGTACAGCGAATCGCCAGCCCCCGTCATCAACGCCATGCCATGTGCCCGGTGCGCCGCCCGCTTTCCCATGCCCACGACCCCGTCTTCCGCTCCTCTCACGTCCGTCCGACCGGGTCAATCGTTCGCCTCGGAGCTGGAAGCATGACACAGTTCTTCGCAGTAGTAATTCAGCTGCGCCGCGCCCAGTCCCGTCAGCCGAAGGAACCCTCCACAAAAAAAAAAGTTCAAAAAAAAAAAAAAGACTAGACAACACCAGCTCGTCCCCCCTTCTCCCCCCCCCTCCCCCCCCCGCGTCTTGTCGCTCACCTCGTCGCCGCCGATATGCCAGTTCGGGGAATTGCAAAAGGTCCCGTCGAAATAGCAGTCCGGGCATGAGTTCCACCATTCCGAGCCCTTCTGCCGCGCCGTGTAGTGATCGCACGCGCACTTGGTCTCTTCCAGGAGGAGCAGGGTCCACCCCTTGATGCTCCGTTTGCCGACGCAGGCGCCGATGGAGTGAAGGCTGGCCGCCGTGCTGGAACCCGTTTCGTCTGGTCAGCGACGGGAGAGGTGACGGGGCAAAGGGGGAGGGAGCCCGGAGGCTGTGTGCGTGGGGGAACAACGCGACGGACGTACCCGGCCGCCAGGAGAGCCAGGACCGCGATGGCGCGCAAGAAGAGCATGACGTCCGAGGTCGGAAGAGCGAGGCTGCCGTGGTGTGTCGGGGGAGAGGGCCGGGAGCCTTGTCGACGTGAATTTTTTTTTTGGTTCGGTCCGAGGAGTGCGAGCAGCAGGTGATTCCTTTCTATATACATGGAGCGCTCGCACGTGGTTTTCGGCAGCACATCCATCAGGGATGGGTCACGCCCGGGATGCTGGCTCTTCCGGCCGTGGAGCATGGTGCGATATTTTCCGCTGTTGCAGGTCTCGCGTATTTGCGCGCGTGGGGTGGTGGGTGGTGAGTTCGGTAGAGTGGTATGAAGTTGCGAGTCAGGCACAGTCCCCCTAGGATGGACACGTACGAAGTCCTTGCCCCCGGGATCCCAGGAAAGACCGAGATTATCTGGGCCGGGCCCCGGGTTGGGGTGGCTTCCACCCTCATGCGCCAGTGACACGCGTGGGGGTCTGACTCGGGGCTGATGGGGTCGTGTATGTTGTGTGGTCTGATGTATCTTCGTCCGGGGCGCGCGCCTACGTCCCAAGTCCGTAGTAGGCTAAGTTGTCGGCCGGTCGGGCTGCTGGCATGGAGATGACGGCGATAAGGACCTCTGCACGCCCTATAGGTTGATTAGGGGGAGCAATATCTCTCCCATCTGGACGACCGGCCAGGGGGTTCCCCGCCCTGGTCAGAGGTTCCTTATAAAAGGCCGATGGGAAGGCCAACGAGTTTCGCTCTCCTTCGACACCAGCTCCCCCATCGTCCACACCATGGTTTTCCTCACAGCAGCGCTTCTCACGGCCTCCATGCTGGCCACGGCCACCCAAGCGGCGCCGGCCACGCTCGAGCATCCCGCGTGGGCCGACGCGACCGACACGCTGCGCGAGCTCATGAGCACGGCGCAGCTCAACGCCACGCCGTGGCAGCCGGGCCATGTGCTGCAGGGGGACGAGGCCATCGTGTTCGGCCGGCACGAGGCGCACGTGGTGCCGCGGCTCGACTACGAGGCGCTGGTCGAGCCGGCGCTGCGGCGGCGGTTCGAGGCGCCGCTGCTGCACGCGCAGCCCGACGAGCCGCTCGTGCTCGGGTCCTTCCTCGAGGAGGTCGGCACGCTCAACAACGCGACCAGCCGGCGCACGGGCAAGCGCTGCACCCGGGTCACCAACGTCGTCATCGACAAGACCGAGACCATCGTCGACTGGGACGTGCAGATGTCGGTCGTCTTCCACTCCGTGTCCGACCGGGTCAACGTGCTGTCCGTGACCGATGGCTGGACCGTCTCCAACACGATCAACGTCGGCGGCGCGCTCGACTGGACCTGGGTCGAGGACGTGCTCCACGCCATCGTCCACGTCGACTACTCCTACTCCTGGGCGACGAGCACGACCATGACCATCTCGGCCAACGTCGACACGGGCAAGTCGGGCGTCATCATCACCAAGCCCATGACCACGCGCCGCACCGGCCGCGTCTTGAAGGGGTGCGTCGGCGAGTTGGAAGAGGTCGGGACCTGGGAGGCGAAATCGCACGACGAAGGCAAAGCGTCGGGCGTGAAGTGGGTCCAGGGCGTCGTCACGCTCTGCCAAAAGCTGATCGACGCGAACATGCCGCTGTCGAGGTGCACGGGGTACGGGAACTTTCTTTGAGTGACCTGGTGCTTTCTTCCTTTCTTTCGTTTCGGGCCGACATGGTATGAATCCTCCCGTATACCCACCCCATTGACGATTCCCATCATCTCCTTGTTTTCTTCTTCTTCTTCTTCTTCTTCTTCTTTTTTTTTTTTTTTTCCTTGTCCCGCCCGGCTTCTGTACATACCCAGGTGGAAGCGTCGTCGTTTCGCACCCTGTTCTCTCGGAGATGCCTTTTTCTTGTTTCTGCTTCCCTGCATCCAAGGTCGGTATCATGATAGCAGCAGAATGGAGCAGCATGCCTCATAGACACGGCCACGGCGGCCGAGCTTTGCCATGAGAGAAAAAAAAATAAAAAATAAAAAAAAAGTGAAAGTGCCGATTTCAGCGCGTCTCGTACCGGGGCTTGAAGACGGTCCGCGGCCCGTACCAGGTTCCCTTCACAAAGCTGTTCCAGTACACAAAGGGCTGTGTACATACAGACAGACAGACAGACAGACGTCAGTGACCACCCAGCAGGGGCCAGATGCCCGATGCCGAGCGCACTCACAAAGACGTCCTTCTTGAGGTGGTAGTACAACCGGGACGGCCTCGCCTGGTCCCCGCCGACGAGAGGGTACGGCGCAAAGGTCTCCTTCGGCTCGTCGCCGTACTTGAACTCGCAGAGCATGAGCTCGTTGTGGCCCGTCAGCAACGGACAGCTCGCATAGCCATCGTACTCGGCCGTGAGCGGCTTGCCCGACATGGCTGGGACCAGACTGCAGCCCGGCCACGCCGCCCACGTCGGTCTCCAGCCTCCTCTCGCGCATCAGCTGCGCGGCAACCGTCAGGCCGGCGGTGCCGCCGCCGACAATGACGACTTGATGGTGCACATTGCGTCGGCCGTTCACCATGGCGGCCGCGGAGCCCCTCCGGGAGCCCCTCCGGTCAACACGTTGGCGCGTCGCGAGAACCGCCCTGGTCAGCTGTTTCTGGCCCCATCTTACCATCTTGACCTGCGAGACACAACGAAATCGCCAACTTTTCCTCCTCGGCCATCGACTTGACCGTTTCGAGATGAGTCGATGGACCAAGCGGCGAAGTCACGTGAGATCACGTGAAATCACGCAACACGAACGGACTGGCCAAGGTTGGTCCCAAAACAAAAACCTCAACATGAGCACGCTTATCGTTTTCCGGCAGCACATCATGCAATTGTCCCAGACGTTCTCCATCGACACTTGGCTCCTAGGTGAGAGTACCATGTGTCGTGAACGACGTCCAACATGATGACTGTTTGGGGCCGGGGGCAATACCCTACTCCAGCAGTCACAGCAGCGCCGCGACGCGCGTCACGCCCGCCGCGCAAGATGCTACTATGTCCCTGCGGGCCACGTCGACTGGAGCCGTGGACTGTGGTGGAGTGAGTTACCAGCCGATCCGCCGGCGGTCCCATGTCGTCACCTGCGCCGCCTCTCCTGTGCGTCTGGCCCGAGGTTTGCCGTAGGATGAAGTTTCCCCGTTTCCCATCCTTCCTGGCTACTCGAGATTTCTCCTAACTTGTTCCTAGCCGCCGAGCCAACTAGGAGGGACTACCTACTCACTAGTTCCTGGCCCCGTCGGGAGGAGGCTCTCGTCGTCGTGGGAGCAGCATCGCGCATGCTAAGCTAGGCGCTGGCGTGAAAAAAAAAATCAATCCTTCCTGCTTCCTGCTTCCTGCTTCCTGCTTCCTGCTTCCTGCTTCCTGTGCAGCCGGCCGCGCTCCACATGGTTGTCCCAACCACCAGCAGGAGGAGCCGCGCAATGCTCGCCCGGCCGAGCGACCATCACGACGCCAGGTTTAAGTAACCCACAAGCATCTGCCCCCTTGACTCCATTCTCTTCCCCATCATCATCCGCACTCATCAGCTTCTCCATCCTCGGCAACCTTACCAACACTCCACAGACTCTCGACGCCTCGACAACCGTCTTCTCCCGTCCCATCTATACCTACTACCCACCCATCCGCCTTTTATTTTTTTTTATTTTTTTCCTCTCCAAACCGCAACCATGCAGTTCTTCGCCCTCCTCGCCGTCCTCGCCGCCACCGCCTCGGCCATCACCATCTCGCTGCCCTCGGGCGTCGCCCTCCCCTCGGGTGTCAGTCTCCCCTCGGGCGTCACCGTCGTCAGCGCCGCTGCCCAGTCGACTTCGATCCCCGGCGCTGGTCAGGGCCAGCAGGGTCAGGGTCAGGGTCAGGGCCAGCAGGGTCAGGGTCAGGGCCAGGGCCAGGGCAGCAACATCTAAGATGGCCTCCATGGCCAGCACCAATCTTGGGGGCCCTTCCAACCCGAGCGCGCAGCATCCCCTAGACACGGTCTGCTAGAGACACACACGCGGAGTTTGGAGTTCAGCATCGAGACATACACAGCCTACGCATACACGAATCCGTCCTTTTTTTTTTTTTTTTTTTTCCGCCGGTTGACGACTCGGTTGGCTCGGCCGGTTCGGCATGTTGTGTAGCAAGATCAGGGTAGAGAGGTGCTTTCGATTGGCAGCGGGTTTCCCTCGCCCGGGCAAGAACCGGATCCCTGGCTGCCTTGATCACCGAGTTAGATTTGTTTGGTTGCCTACTGTAGTATCATCGGTTTTTGGGGCAATGGATTGATTTCTTGATACACACCCAGCTCGTGCACATGCTTAATGCTTCCCCATGTGCCATCGAACACCCAACTCGACCCGCGTCCGCCAACCCACCGTCGAGAAGATTTCGCCTGCGCTATAGGAAACGGTGGACTCGGCCCCCGTGGCGAGAATCTTGTTGTTTCGTCCGTAGGTCCTACTTGAAAATGACCACCATGAATCCAAGAGTCTCCTATGGGGGTATCTTTCGTATCCTCGCTGAGACATCTTGCTCATCAAGCTTGACCCGGCCTTGACATGAAACTACCCGGCATGAGTGCGCACCGTGAAGAAAAACAAACCTCCCCTCACACCGACAAGATGAAACATGCTCCCCGCGAGAAAGAGCAACGCTGCACGCTAGCCCGACTCCACACCGTCGTCCTCGCCGACAGGCGCGCCGGTCACGCGCTTCTCCTGCGCCTCGCGCTGCGCCTGGACCCGGCGCATGTAGGCGTCGGCCTCGGCGGCGTACCGGCACCGGGCCCGGATCGTCGGCCCGTAGCGCCAGAAGAGGAACGGCGCCGGCACGCAGGCCAGCGCGAGGAAGGCCGGCACGGACGCGGCCCAGTGCACGCCCAGGTCGTCGTACATGTAGCTGGTGAAGAGGGGGAAGGCGGCGCCGAAGAGCGAGCGCAGCACCGTGTTGGCCGCCAGCACGGAGGCGGCGTAGATGGTGTAGGCGTCGATCAGGTAGTTCAGGATGCTCATGAAGAGCAGGTTCAGCCCGAAGCCGAACAGCACCCCGGAGGACACGCTGACCAGCCAGTGCACGCCGGGCCCGTCGGTCCACGCGAACCAGAACAGCGCGATCGGGATGGCCACGCTGCCGACCATGACGGGCGGCAGACGTTGCTCGGGCGGCGCGAAGCCCCCGTGGGCCTCGTCCACCTTGACATAGCGCCCATTCTCCCAAACGTTATAGCCCAGCGCCGCGCCTATGCCGAGGAGGAGGGGGACGAAGGCCAGGCCGCCGACGCCGGGGTTCCAGCCGCGCAGCTCCTGGTAGACAATCGGGAAGGCGCCAAAGAGCATATAGAGGGTGCCGTAGATGATGGCCGTGTAGATGGTCAGGAGGAGGACGATGGGCTCGCAGAAGAGCAGCATCCACGGGCGACAGAGCGATGTGTGGACCGACTCGGCCAGGCTGACCCGCCCTTTGTCCTGCTCCAGCGCGCTCTGGTAGACCTTGCCGGTCCTGGACGAGAGCTCGGCCGCGCGGCGGCGGAGCAGCACGGGCGCGTACGTCTCCGGCATGAGGAGCGTGCCGAGGATCCACATGAAGGCGGAGACGGCGGCCATGACGCCCAGGACCCAGCGCCAGCCTGTCGGCCGTTGCATTCAGCAGAGTACGACAACGGGGGACCGGGGCTAGCGGGGGCTGCCCCTACCTGCATTCATGCCGGCAAAGCCGCCCACGATGGGCCCGAGAACGGGCCCGAGCATCGGCGCCGACGCGAACAGCGACAAGGCCAGGCCACGCTGCGAGGCGGGAAACATGTCGGCGATGATGCCGCCCGCATTGGTCAGCGGGCTCGAGCCCCAGGCGCCGGCGAAGAAGCGCAGGACGATCACGGTCGCCGCGCTGTCGGCCCCGGCGGCCCCGGCGTTGAAGGCGGCAAAGGCGGCGTAGGTGCCGACAAACACCACCTGACGGCCGTACATCTCGCTGAGCGGGCCCCAGAGCAGCGGGCCGAGGGCGAAGCCCAGGACATAGAGCGACAAGCCGAGCGTGGCGACTTCGCCACTGCTGCCCAACGCGGCCATCATGCCCGGGATGCTGCCCGTGTAGCCGGAAGAGACCAAGGCGACGGCCAGCGTGGTGACGGCGGCAACGGCAGTCAGCCACCACCGGAACGCCATGCTGAAGTTCATGGGATTCCGTGCATCATCGGGTATCCAGTGCACCACGTAGGGATCGTCATCGGTGCCGGACCCACGATACGGGTAGTCGGCCACCTCGGCGGTTATGCCGGCCTGGTCGTAAACTAGGCGGTACCACGGGATCCGTGCAGGCCGTACGGGCTCGCCGGCCGCGCCGGGGCCAGCCGCATCTTCGGGGCCCGACATGGGCCTCGTGGTCGGCCGGCAGCGAGTCTGGGGATGTAGGCACGCGTCGAGGCAGGGCGAGAGGAGGAGAACAGAGCAACACGGAACGATTGACAAGAAACCATGGACGTGATCTGGGTGTGACCTAGGCTGGGGGACTACGGGCAGTCCTTTGTAGCTAGAGAAACACCACCTCGGAAGACTCGGACTCTCGGACCCTCCGACCTCCTGAGTCCGGACTGCGGGCCGCCCGCATACATCGAAGCGGCCTTCGGGGTCGTCGTCGGGCCTCGGCCCCGGCTTAGAGGCCGTGATCCACCGGCCTTCATCCAGCCCCACTTCGACCCTGACTAACGTGGCCTTTTTGTCCAGGGAACTTCCCATGTTACGAAATGGCGTGGAGACGCAACGGTAAACACAGGCCGTTCCGTTGACCGCTGACAAGTGACAACTTGGCTGCCGCCGTGCATCCCTTTCCCCAGCACGATTGCAGATCTCGATGGGAAAAAACCAAGGAAACTGCAACTCGGTGGGGAGAAGATTGTTGCTAGAGAAGATCTCCAAGTAGTTGTATTGCTGTCGCCCACGCTACTGTTCAGATGTGGGCTTGTGGTGTAGTGGTTGCATTCATCATTTGGGTATGAGTCATCGATTTGATGAGGTCCTGGGTTCAAGCCCCAGCAAGCCCCTTTTTGACATTCCACGTCCAATTTCAAACATCCCGCCTCCTTCTTTGCCCATAGTCCATTTTGATTGAGGACGTTTACCGATCGGACAGTTTTTGCTTGTGCTTATTTTTTATCATAGTACAGAAATGATGCGACGCCTTCCACCGCGACTGAAGAAAACATGCTGTCCGTGCTAATTTTGGCCGCCGTGGAATACAGTAGACACTGCGCCACCACAGTAGGGGACATGGAGATGGCCAGTCCGATGGCCGGCCCATGGGCGTGCGGGATTCATATCGATATGGGGAAAATGGGGGGAACTCGAGGGCAAGGGAGGGAGCGGTGTATCCCTTTGAACGAGCAGGCTAGGCCGCAGCCGTGCCGAAGAAGAGAGCAACCAAGTCAAGTCAGTCCCCAGAAATCTAGGCCTCTAGCAGTAACCCGTATACAGGCGGCGAGCACCACACGAGAGAAACCCCGTCCTGCAACGCCGATGACGCACCGCACCCCCTATGCCTCAGTACAGAAAAGGTATCATAGCCGGGCACCACATGCAGCGTAGCCACTGCTCTACCCCCTGGACGTCTCTCTTCTACAACGTCCAGACGTGTGAATGAAGTGAAAGAGAACAGTGGAAGAGAAGTAAGGAAAAGAAGGAAGGAAGCCCGACAGGGCCGACCATCGATATCCAACGCCATGGTACGCACGGCCCAGGAGGGGCCCAGGGAGGGGGGGGGGCAGAAGGCGAAGCTCAAAGCTTCCGAAACACCGACCCCAAGATTTCCCGACTCTTCTGCAGGTTCACCACGCGCAGTCGCTCATTGTTCAAATGCGCCGAATCGCTCGCCTGCCCGCACGGCAGGTGCGCCGCCGGGGCTTCGAACTCCTTTTCCAGGAACCGGATCGCCGGGATCGACCCGCCCTCGCGGATGTACAGCGGCTTCCGTGGTCTTGATCCGGCCACCCCGTTGCCGGCGCCACCTACCCCGGCCACCGGCATCCCATTGCCGATGCCGTTGGCTGTCACCGCCCCGATGTCTTCCCCGCCTGCGCAGGTCCCGGTCCCGGTCCCGGTCCCGGTCCCGTTCGTCGTCCCGGTCCCGTTCGTCGTCCCGGTCCCGTTCGCCGTCCCGTCCTCGCTGCCCAGCCCCCACGCCTCGCACACGGCCGCCTCGAGCGTGCGGAAGATGTAGCTCCCCGGTACGCCCAGCCACGGCTCGGCGCGGTTGTCGATGCGGACAGTGAGGGTGTTGTCGCTTGCGGCGCGGCCAAACTCGTCCTGCAGGAAGGCCTCGAGTGCCGCCGCCACGGCATCCACCTCTTGGCCCGGGACCAGCCGGATGCTCACCGCCGCCGTCGCGTGGCTGCTGATCAGGCTGCCGTCCGGCCCCGACACGCTGTACCGGTGGATGGTCAAATTCGGCGCGCGCCACCGCGCCATCAGGTTCTGCTTCAGCGCCTGCACGCCACCCGGCCCCTGCCCCTGCCCCTGCCCCTGGCCCTGGCCCTGGCCCTGCCCCTGCCGCCGGCGCAGCAGCAGCAGCTGCGCAATTTCGTCGTAGCGCGCCTCCTCCTCGGCCGTGATGGGCAAGATCCCCTCGTAGAACCCCCCGAGGTTGATGCGCCCCGTGCGATCCTTCAGCTTGCTCAGCAACAGCGTCAGGTCCGTGAGCGGCTCCGCGGCCAGGAAGCTCCCGTCGACGCCCGAGTGCAGGTCCGGCCGGCTGCTGTCGACGCAGACGGTCGCGTGCAAGACGCCGCGCAGGCCGTAGGTCAGGCAGGGCACCTCGTCGTCGAGCCAGTAGCTGTTGGCCAGCAGGATGTAGTCGACGTGGCCGATGAGTGCCTTGTGCCGGCGCACCGTCGACTGGAAGCCGCGGGAGCCCGACTCCTCCTCCCCCTCGATCAGGAAGATGATGTCCGAGTCGAGCGCCTTGGCCTGCAGGAGGTCCGTCACGGCGTAGAGGGCGGCGATGATGGGGCCTTTGTTGTCGCTGACGCCGCGGCCGTAGAGATACCCGTTAAGTCCCTCCATGCGGAACGGATCGGTGTTCCAACTCCCCTGAGTGGCTTTCGCCGGGATCACGTCGTAGTGGCCGTAGAAGAGGATGCGCTTGCGCGTCTCGGACGGTTCGGACTTGCCGCTGAACTCGGCAAAGACCACGGGGTTGTGCGGCTGGTCGGTGCCGAGCATCTCCACCCGGGCGCCCAGTCGCTTGAACAGGGATCCCAGGAACGTTGCTCCCTTGTGGCAGTCTTCGGTGAACTCGGGCCGGGACGAGACGGTCTTGTAGGAGACGAACTCGCGGAGAGAGGCGATCATCATGTCCTCAGATCCCTGGGCGCCCTCCTCTGCCGTGATGGGCATGCCACTGACACGCCAGACGCGAACGTTGTGGTCGTTTCCTCCGGTGATGTACAGTTGATCGTTGTGTTTCTGGCATGCCACAGAAGCCAGGATCTTGCCGTCGTGCGCATCCCACCGACTGACGCACTGGTACTCCTGGCTGACGTTGGGCGACAGGCCATTGGCGTCCCGACCATAGTGTACTGTGCTGTGTTTCTGCCGACCGGTAAGCCCGGCGCACGCACGGCCGTGGAAAGGAGAGGCAGCAGCAACTCACCGAGGCAGAGCCTCCAGTCGCCGCACTCCAGAGCAGACCGAAGCGCATCTGCAGCGTCATGACATCGTGCTCGTGCGCCTTGATGACGCGCAGTTTTTGCTTCGTGTCCAGGTCCCACAGCTCAATGATGCCGCCAAGCTTGCCGCTGTAGAGAAAGGAGCCGTCAATGACCAAGGACACGACAGACTCGGCATCGTCCTGGCCGAGACACATCAACTCTTGTATGGCTCCCGCAGTCGGTTCGCCAGTCTCGTTCCCGGCACCGGCATCGGCAGCGGCGTCGCACAGCCTCCACATCTTGATGGTGCCATCGCCGCCGCCCGAGAGCAATACTTCGTCGTCGGGTCCCACGAGCATGGTCGGGCCCTTTGCCACCAGCATGCAGTATACCCAGCCAAAGTGGGCAAACTGCTGCACGGCGCCGGCGTCGATCTCCAGGACGGCCTGCGGGCGGGGAATCAGGTTCCAGACCTCCTCGGTCCGCCTGGGGGTGCTCGTGCCGCCGGCGGGATGCGAGTCGAAGAAGCGGTGGTGGCGCTTGTTGGGGTGCTGGGGCGCATCGGGGGCGACGCGGGCGAGGGGGTCGCGCAGGCTGACCCACTGGATGTACTGGGTCTGGGTGCCGAGGTAGACGGTCTCGCGCTGGGGCGAGTAGACGACGCTGAAGACATCGCCGACGTCGTAGGTGCTGTAGATCTCGAACAGGCGGACGAAGGTGCGCGGGCACCAGACGTTGACGACGGGCTCGCAGGCGCTCGACAGCAGGAAGCGACCGTCGTCGGACAAGTGCAGACACAACACGCATTGCTTGTGGGCCTGCACCGTGGCGACGACGGCGAAGGTGGCGAGCGACCACACGACGATCTCGCCCTTGTGGGTGCCGGCGAAGATGTACTGGTCGGACACGGCGAGGGCCAGGACCGACGAGTCGTGCTTGAGTTCGTGGAGGCGCTCGGGCGCCGCATCGGGGCAGCCTTCGGGGTCTTTTTGGAGCGCGGTCGGCATGACTGGGGACGCATTAAAACCCCGTCTTTGCCTTTTTCTTTTTTCTTTTTTTTTTTTTTTTTTTTTTTGGGGGGGGGGGGGGGGGGGGGGGAGGGGGTTGAATCTCAACAAACGAAAAAAACCGAAAAGTGCGTAGTGCTGGAGGAGGAAGGAGGGCCGTTTGGCGTTTTTAGCACGCACGGGAGTGAAGTTCCCCCCCACCAAAAAGCCGAAAACCCCCCACATGCCGGCCCTTCAGCCCTACTTCGTGCACTGATGATGCCAAAAGTGAATAGATTTGCAGTCCTTCGTAAGCTCACCTTCATCCTGCTTGATGAGCTTGGCAATCTTCTCGCACGTACGACATTCCGTATCCTGGGCCTGCATCTGCATTTGCACCTGCGAGATGGGAATCTCGGCATCCCCAGGGTCGGCAAACCCGGCCACAGCCATGTAGATGTCTCCGGGTATTGGCGATTCGGAATGTGGAGGAAGACGACCTTGCAGTGCCAGCCATGAGATCGCGAATCGACTGGAGGAGGTGAACGCGGGCGGTTCAAAGAAGAAATAGACAGCCAGGAGAGCGTTGGTCAAGCCTGAATCATGGGCCTGGCACTCCGAGGGGCTACCCCCTCTCCATGGTGATGCCACGTCTGCCTGTGCCACACGAACAGAAGAAGCTGTGTCGGCAGTTAGGGGTTATGGGGTAGAGATAGCAAACTCCGAGTCACCTCGGTGTGGTGTGCGCGGGGCGGTAGCGCTAGCCGAGTGGGGCGTGGAACGTGGAACGTGGAACGTGGCACACATCACGTGCATGCAGCCCGGACCTTTTTTTTTTTTTTTTTTTTTTTGGTCGCGACTCATGCATCCACCCTTGCTTGGTAGTGCAACAACTTTCTCGTCGACCTCAGCTCGACACCGCCACGACCATGGACCACACGCGCGATCCCTGCCCCTGGGTCATCTTCAACGACTTTGGCGGCGCATTCTGCATGGGTGTATGCGCCCACTCCCTCGCCCCTCGCCCCTCGCCCCTCATGCTCGAAACCCCCCTTCACTCCTCCGCCTGCCTATGGACCAGAACGAACTGACAAAGCGTGATTCTACCTCTCCGCTCCGCAGGCCATCGGCGGCACCATATGGCACGGCATCAAGGGGTTTCGAAACAGCCCGTACGGCGAGCGACGCCTGGGCGCGATAACGGCCGTCAAGCTCCGCGCGCCCGTCCTCGGCGGGAACTTTGGCGTCTGTATGTGAACGGACACGCGCGGCCTCGGCATAGGCGGACGTGACGGGGCGGCGGCTGGGAAACAGGCAGCTGATACGCGTGGCAGGGGGCGGTCTCTTCTCGACCTTTGATTGCGCCGTCAAGGGTGTGCGCAAGAAGGAGGACCCGTACAACGCCATCAGTCAGTCAAACAACGGGCAGCATGGGGCGCGGCTATGTCCGTCCGACGTGGGCACGATTCTGACGCTCGATCTAGTCGCCGGCTTCTTCACCGGTGGTGCGCTCGCCATCCGAGGCGGGTACAAGGCGGCGCGGAACGGTGCGATCGGCTGTGCCGTGCTGCTTGCTGGTTTGTTGCTTCCTGTCTTGCGGCGAAACTGTCGAGGCACGGCTGATGCTGGGCGCAGTCATCGAGGGTGTCGGCATCGGCTTCCAGAAAATGTTTGCTGGCGCGACAAAGTTGGAGGTAAGATGCTTTTGGCCGCACAGCTTTCTTCTTGGACGTTGTACTGACGTTGCCCCCGGCCAGGCTCCTCCTCCACCACCGTCCCAAGAGAAAATGCTAGCCTAGTTACCTCCCGTCCCTCCCGCCGAGGCGAACCAGACGAAAGACCTCTCTACTCTTCCTCTACCCACGTTCGAAAGTCTCGGACGGGCCATGTATTTTATGTCATGATATTCGGTGGGCATTGGCCGTGGCGTTCTACGTACGGTAGAGACACTTGGCTTGGCCATCGTCGCTCAGCGTCACGACCATGGGCGAGGAGGACGAAGAAGCTGGAGTTGACGACGAAATACAGATAGCATCTGCAGAAACCATCCCCCTGCACACTCCTCCGTCGTGCCGATGGGAGCCGTCTATTCCGGGGGCACTGGTGAGTCCAAATCGAACAGTCATCGTCCGTCCTTCTCGGCAACTCGCCTACGCGCCCGCTCACCCTTGTGCAGGGTCACGGCGCCCGCGACGGCGTGGGTGGCGACGGCGAGGGCCGAAGGGGCAACCTGAAATGATGGTGGGCGTGTGTGCATGTAGTAGGCCTGGGCGCGGTAGACCCGCTCGGCCCTTCGAGCTTCATCCATGTCGGCTCCGGGCTTCGTGAACCATGATGAGGCGAGGGTTCACGGTCGTCTGCGGCGGTGGGCTGGGTTGACGTTGTTTGTACTGCATGGTTTCCGGACATTCTCCTGTTGCTCCCAGCTTTCCGTCCTGGTTGCCATGACGCCGAGTGGCTGGTTCCCGCCGGCCCGGCGGTCCGGGTGTGCATGAGAGTGGAGATGCCGCATTCGAGCTACGTGTGTACGACCTCAGTCTTCACCCCCGATTCCAGAGCCATGTCGGAAGACGCCACGGGTGTTGTCGACCAACATCATGTTGCCGACCCTGCGACGCTTCGGCCCCATACGTGGTGATATCTTGCCCCGCCACCATTCCCGATACGTGCATTGCGCAACGTCAGAGGTAGTAGAACTTGCCTCCTCATTGCATCCCATCTTCTCGCCCGTGCGGAGAGAAAGAGATGCTCGGAGCTTCCGGTCTTCCTGCCAACCACCAACGGTCACCGCGGGTTACCGTCACCGCGTGGAGTAGTCCACACTTGGCTACCCTCGTCCCACACCTCCCGCCGTCCGTACGTACCGTCAAAGTGGGCGAGTATAAAGGCCACGACGGGTGCGGCCGTATGCCCACCGTCACTGCGAACCCAACTCCCCATTCCCCGCAACCTACATGACCACGACATCCATCACCATGGCGCGCCTGACCCGCTCCCTAGCCTGGGCCCTCGCCGCCCTCCCTTCCGTCGCCGTCCTCGCCGCGGACCTGCGCATGCCTTCCTCCTCCTCTTCCTCCTCCTCCTCCCTCCTCCTCCGTCCTGCGCCGCGCCATCTCCAAGCCTCCACCCGCGGCGCGCCCGACAATACGCAGCCCGTGGGCACCAACCCCGTCAAGATCGCGTCGGCCCAGAGGCTCGGCTACCAGGTGGCCAACAACAGCTGCAGCCACCGCGACCTCGGCTTCGCGGGGCGTCTGGGCGCGCACTGGTACGCCGTGTACGGGGACACGCTGTGGTGCGCCCAGGGCGTCAAGGATCCCGAATCCGACCAGGACAGCTTCCACGGCATGGCGCGCGACGCCGTGTCGCTGCTGACCGACGACCCACTCGTCGTCATGGACCTGCACCTGAACCAGGACCAGCCCGTGCCGCACCAGAGCCAGTTCGTGCCGTTCCGCGCCGACTGGAACGAGACGAACACGCATGGGTTTGGGGGCACCAGTCTGTGCGAGGTCGACAGCGAGACGGGCACGGGGGTGCTGTTCTATCTCATTGTGCGTGGGCCCTACCCTTTTCCCCCTGTGTGGCTCTGGAGAAAGGGTGAATTGACCAAAGCCTGCTTCCCAGAACGCGCTGGCGGCCGGCGACAACACCGACGAGCTGACGGGCGCCGGCGTGGCCAAGGTCGAGCTCGTTGACGGGATGCCCACCGTCACGGAGCGGCTGGGCGCGCGGGGATGGTGGTGGAATGCAACGACAACGCCCCGTTACGGCGACAAGGCGGCGTACCGCGACGAGCACTCCGACTATATCTACGCGTGGGGCGGGCCGCCGACGGTCGCACAGGGCAGCGCCGGCGACGCGGCGTACGTGTACATGGCGCGGGTGCGGGCGGCCGACGCCTTCAAGCTGAACAAGTACGAGTACTGGTGGGGGCAGCAGCAAGGGTGGAAGGGCGAGGTGCTGACGCAGTTCGGACCCGAGACGGCCGTGCTGTGGGGGAGCGGGCAGGGACAGGTATTGTGGAATGCCTACTATGGCAAGTACATGATGGTGACGGTGGGCATGTGTACGTTGGCCATTGTTGTCCGTTGAGGCCGTCTGTTGGTGCTGACCGGGAGCAGTCGATCAAAGCGTGTACCTCCGCACGGCGGACTCGCCCCAGGGCCCCTGGACGGCCCCGACCAAGGTGTACACGACCAAGGCGTTGAAGGGGGGGATGGTGTACGCCGGTGTTGCGTATCCGCACCTGGACACGACGGGGCGGACGTTGGTGGTGTCGTATACAAACAACAACCATCAGGAGGTCGTCAAGGTGGTGTTTGAGACGTAAAGGGAAAAAGTTGTAGACGCAAATGGACTCGAGAGCAGGTCACGACGCTGACCACGTCGTATCGTTGCAGCCGGACGCGTGGCAGGGGGGAAGAGTCAAGCAGGACTTCAATTCGCGCATCAGGAAGTAGGCAGGTAGGTAGGCCACAGCGAATTGGAGTGAGAAGGGGGCAAAGCTAGTCATCATCATCAGCCTGAACCGCGCACTTGGGCGATGCAAACGGCATGAGGTATGACGTATGTTTTGGCCTAGGGCCAGTGGCACGGCACCTGGTTCATGCCGCTTAAGGCAATGGTATTTGGTCCTTGGCGATCGGCCCGCGCGGCGGAAAAGAAAAAAAAAAAAAAGAAAGAAAGAAAAACCCGGGCGCAGGAACTAACCAGATGAGAGAGAAAGAGAGATCGACCGTGTCACGCGTTTCAACAGGGGTGTGGAAATACGAGGTATCGATCAGTTGCGGGAAATTAATTCGGCAATCTTTTCAAGATTGCGCCCCAATAACGAAACCGTGGCGTTGCCCAATTCCCACTGCTAATAATACTGTGCTCAATGTAGACAGGGGTAGCTTGTCACGCAGCCGTCAGGTGTTGATTGAGGCAGCCCACACCACTCCGTAGCCAGCCCAGTAACCACTTCGCATATACCCGAAATGCGTTTGTATGGTCAACAGACCTGCTCTCGGCTGAGTCCGATTTCGAACCAAGTTTTGCGTTAATGATACGACTCATGAGCATCTCCGCTCAGTTGCCTCTTGCTGTTGCCTTGGGTTGCAATCATCATCTCGCCTGCCGCTCTTCGGCTACCGGCTGCCTCTCCCGAAATAGCTTAGCGTCGAGAACGGGGACGAGAAGAAGAAAACCCAGAAGGACCGTTCGGCGCCGCGCGTTTGTCGCCTCGGACTACCAACGTCGAAAGCTTTCGGACGGTTTTGTCGTGCAAGCCACACCTGTTGGTCCATTCTCCCGTCGTTGCTTCGCCTCCTTGGGCCCGGCGGGTCTGGGGCGGTTTTGGGTCCAAGGCCATGCCAACCGGCAGCTTGTTGCCATTGGCCACTGACGAGGTCCCGGGCTGTGAATCAATGGGCTGGGATATGCCTAGATTGGCGCTGGCGCGTGGATCTAATTCAGGGGCTACACTCCCCGGAGAACGCGCCCCGCCCCCACCCCGGTACGTAGGAGTGGAGATGGACCACAAAGCCGGCCGCCCTCGTTTTGTTGATTATATGAATGATTTTCCCACGGCACCCTCTGGTCTTTGGCCAATCCCCCATTCCGAGTGAGGCGCAAAGCTCTTTGACTCGTTTCCTAGTCATATCTTCACATTCATTGCCGCTCGCTCGCAATCCTCTTCGTTCTCCCCCCCCCCCACTTCTTGGTCTGCCGACATCGACAAATTTGCTTTCGTCCTCGTTAACAACATCGCCTTCTCGGTATAAAATAGATATCGTGCACGACAACCAGCCCGACTTCACCTCTTCTTGCCTCTTATAATTTTGTGGTAATTTCATCTCAACATGCACACTTCGGCAGCATCCCTCCTGGCCTTCGCCGCCAGCGTACAAGCCGTGTACAAGGGCTTCAATTATGCCTCCACCAACGGCGATAAGTCGCCTCGGACCGCCGCCGACTTCACCGAGTACTTCAAGACGGCCCAAAAGCTGGTCGGCACATCCGGCTTCAGCAGTGCTCGCCTCTACACCATGATTGTAAGCCACCTTCTCTGCAGGCAGTTCACCCACACCCACTTCCAAACCCACGCTGACACTGACCGGCCCACAGCAAGCTGGCACGACCGCCGACCCCATCTCGGCCATTGACGCCGCCATAGCGACGAACACCACCCTCCTTCTCGGTCTCTGGGCTTCCGGTGACGGCTACCCCAACGAGCTGAACGCGCTCAAGGCCGCCATTGCCAAGTATGGCAGCACCCTGAGCAACATCGTCGCCGGCATCAGCATTGGCTCCGAGGACATGTACCGCATTTCGCCCATCGGAATCGCGGCCAAGTCGGGCTTGGGCCTCGACCCTGACACGCTGGTTAGCTACATCAAGCAGGCGCGAGAGGTCGTCGCCGGTACGCCCCTGGCGGCCGCCCGCTTCGGCCACGTCGACACGTCCAACGCCTGGGTTAATGCCAGCAATGCCGCCGTCGCCGAGGCCGTCGACTGGATCGGCATGGACGCGTACCCGTTCTTCGAGACCACCATGACCAACGACATCGGCTCGGCCAAGGGTCTCTTCGAGAAAGCCATCAACGAGGTCAAGGCGGCCACAGGCAACAAGGAGCTGCTCATTACCGAGACTGGGTGGCCCATAAGCGGACCATCCCAGAACCTGGGCGTCGCCAGCCTCGACAACGCCGAAATGTTCTGGCAGGAAGTCGGCTGCGCCGTCTTCGACAAGATCAGCACCTGGTGGTACATCCTCTCCGAGACGGGTGCCGAGCCCGACTTCTCCGTCGTCGTCGACCCCAGCAACCCCACTCCCAAGTACAACCTCGTGTGCAAGAGCAACGCCGGTCTGAACCTCGCTGGCGCGTCCACCAGCAGCGCGACGGCAACCACCGTTACCAGCACCAATAGCACTAGCGGCCAGGGCTTCAACTCGGCCTCCAGCTCCAATTCCTCCAGCTCCGGCTCCGGCTCCTCGTCCAACCCCGGCTCTGGTACCTCGACGGCGCCGACCACGACCGGCACCCCTCACAGCGCAGCGAATGCCAAGTTTTTCAGCGCTGGTGCGGCTGTGGTGGCTGTCTTGGCCGCCGTGCTCGCTCTGTAAAGCGGCATCGGTCTTGGAGGTACTTGGCAAGGACTTGGATCAAGAGTCTTGTCGTTGACGCATATGTAGCGACATTCGCCACATACGTTCCGATTGTACATACCGTGGAAAAATCGAGCGCAAGGCATACTTGGTCGAGTTGTCGTTGCTTCCATTCTTGGGAAATGGTTTGCTTTTTAGCACTGCGAAGCATCCTCATAATCTTGCCGGTCGTGCGGTAGACTGTTATTTGATCTTGTTGACGTCAGGCGGTGCACACTGTTCGCTTCACCGTCAGTTATCGTGGCGGTGCTGTAAGCCACAAACGTGTCAACGCACCATTTCTTTCCCGGGGTTTCACCGTCAGCTGATAGCGTCCCCGTTCCCCGCCCTGAGCGTCCGTCGTCTTGGCCCCACCTCGGCTCGAAAAAGAAAAAAAATTCTGGCGGACGGCAAGAAATTTTTTGCTTCACCCCGCCTTGTTCCTTTTTGCTCGAGGCAGAGGTGCCCCTGCGCTGAGCGCTGTTTTTGCAGCACGTCCTCTGCTTTTCCCTTCCACACCTATCCTTTCGAGATACCCCTTTTCTTTTTGACGCGCGCCATGAATGCCCAGACCCTCGCGTCGCTCCTCCAGGAGTCGACTGTTCGTACGTGTCTTCACTCCCACATCAACCGCGCGCCACGAGTGACACACGCAGAGGACCCCCTGCTGACCTGCTTTTTCTTCCCAGCCGACACGCAGAGAGTCAAGGTAGCAACAGCCGAGCTGCAGAGGAATTATTACCCTCATCCCGAGTCTGTCCTGCTCCTGATCGAGATCCTTTCCACCCACGGTGATGAGAAGCTGCGGCAACAGGCTGCCGTGCAGGCAGCCCGGTTGGTACCCAAGCACTGGAACAAGCTGGAGAACAGGGAACAAAGAAATACGGCTCGCGATCATCTGGTCCAGGTGACGCTGCAAGAACCGAGTGCCAAAGTCCGTCATGCGAAGTGCCGCCTCGTCGCCCTCATAGCCGATCTGGATGTCTCTGATGGAGTCTGGCCCGAGCTGGTCCCGTCCGTCCTTGGCCTCGTCAAGAGCAGCGATGCCGCCGCCCGCCAGACAGGCTCCTACATCATGTACAGCATCATTGAAACCAGACCCACCCTTTTCGGCGACAAGCTTGTCCCCATCCTCGGCGTCTTCGGCCAGCTGCTGCCAGACGCCGACATCGAGGTTCGCATCAACACCATGATGTCTATCGGAGCCATGATGGTGCTTTTCGAGCCTGAATCGGACGAAGAATCCGTCCAAGTCTTGCACAGCATCATTCCTGCCATGATTGATGTCTTCAAGGTCGTCGTCGAAAAGCAGGATGACGAGAAGATCGTGCAGGCATTCGACGTGTTCCAGCAGTTCCTTGCCTATGAGTCCAAGCTTCTCGGGCCGCACCTCAAGCCCATCACTGAGTTGATGATCGGTCTCGCTGCCAACACCAATGCCGATGCCGACGTGCGTTCCCAGGCTCTCAGCTTTCTTACCCAGACCGTCCGATACCGCCGCATGAAGATTCAGGGCATGCCCGACATGGGAAAGCAGCTCACCCAGAAGAGCATGCTCATCTTGACCGAAATCGACGAGGACGATGAAGAGGACTTCAACTCCCCAGCGCGGTGCGCGCTGACGCTGATAGAACAGCTGGCGACTGAGCTCCCCCCTCGTCAAGTCATCGTGCCGCTCCTCGATGCTTTCCCCAACTTTTCCCGCTCCGACGATCCGGGCTATCGCAAAGCCGGCATACTTGCCCTGGGCAGCGCGGTAGAGGGCGCGCCCGATTTTATATCCACTCAGCTGAAGACGGCCATGCCCCACGTCATCCGTCTGCTCAATGACCCTGACGTGGGCGTTCGCCATGCCGCCCTGGTCGGCCTCACTCACCTCGCCGAGGACATTCCCGACAACCTCGCATCGGAGCGCGAAACTCTGTTGACCGCACTGGTGAAGAACCTGGAGGCTGCAACCACGACCACCCCGGACGACAGGCTGGCGTTGAAAAAGCTCGACATCATCAGGACTGTCTGCGCCGCCCTCGACGCCATGTCGGAGGGGCTGGAGGCTGAGGCCATTCGCCCATATGCGGCCGTCCTGGTCGAGAAAATTGGACCGCTGGTTGGCCATGACGACTACAAGATCAAGATTGGCGCCGCCGGCGCCCTCGGCGCGATCGCTGAATCTCTTGGTGCAGAGTTCAAGCCGTACTTCCAGAACACGGTGGACGCCCTCGGCCGCTTCCTCTCGATCAAGGACAGCGAAGAGGACATTGCCATTCGGAGTGGTGTCACTGACGCCCTTGGCCGAGTGGCCTCTGCTGTTGGCGCCGAGACGTTCGCGCCCTATCTCACACCCATCATGGACGCCAGTGAGCAGGGTCTTCACCTCGACAGCGCGCGCCTCCGGGAAAGCAGCTTCATCTTATGGAGCTCTCTTTCCAAGATTTACGAGATGGACTTCGCGCCCTTCCTGCCTCGCGTGTTCAAGGGCCTCTTCGACAGCCTTGAAGCGGATGAGGAGGAAGAAGTGCCGGAGCTGAGCGAGGAGGACAAGGGTATCGTCAATCTCGATGGCAAGAAGATCAAGAACCTCGCCGGTGTTTCCGATGAGGATGAGATGGATGACGATGACGATGACTGGGACGAGATCGGCGTGACACCCGAGGCTCTCGAGAAGGAGGTGGCCATCGAGGTGCTCGGAGACGTCATCACCAACTCGTGCGACGCGGGCGAGGTTCAGAGTTACCTTAAGAAGGCGCTTGAGATGATCGCCCCCTTCATCGAGCACGGTTACGAAGGCTGCCGCAAAGCCGCGATCGCCTCGCTCTGGCGCGCATATGCACGAGTCTGGCAGCTTTTCGAGAAGGAGACCGGCACGGGCTGGGAGCCGGGTCTGCCGCTGAAGCGAACACCCGACCTGAGCATTCTCGAGCTCGGTCAACTCGTGGCAAAGGCGACTCTGAAGATCTGGGCCGACGATCATGATCGGTATGTTGAGCTTTTCCCCATGATGTCTCGATCGGCTTACATGATGACTACCTTGCGTCATACCCAGCTCACTCAGACGCATGATTGCGAGTGCTGAGAAAGCGTGTATCTCTCTATCCTGACTGCCACTTTTGGTCTCTTGTCCTTGCCAGGCTTTTTTTTTTACCCTCACACACGGGCCTGGTGCGCTAACAGTATGGTGCAGATCCGTCATCATCGAGGTGAACCGCACCGTCGCCTCCACGCTCAAGGCTTGTGGCCCGGCCATCCTTGCTCAAGAGGACATGTTGTCGCAGACCATCACCATGCTGGGCACCATCATCACCCGGTCTCACCCTTGCCAGCAAGACCTTGGGGACGACGACGACGAGCAAGACGTCGAGGGCACGTCGGAGAACGACTGGCTTGTGAGCGACACGGCCCTGGACGTGGTCATCGGTCTCGCCGTCGCTCTCGGAACGCAGTTTTCCGAGTTATGGAAGGTGTTCGAGAAGCCGATCCTCAAATTCGCCTCGTCAAGCGAGAGCATCGAGCGATCCACTGGAATCGGTGTCATCGCCGAGTGCGCGGCGCACATGGGTGCCGACGTCACGCCCTACACGGGCAAACTGCTCACCATCCTGCTCAAGCGTCTGTCCGACACGGATGAGGAGACGCGGAGCAACGCGGCCTATGCGACCGGGCAGCTGGTCTTCAACTCGAACGACAGCAGTACCTACCTGCCCCAGTACGGCACGATCATGCAGAAGCTGGAGCCCATGCTGCAGACGTCGCAGGCCCGCATGCGCGACAACGCCACCGGCTGCATCTGCCGCATGATCATGGCGCACCCCGATCGCGTGCCGCTGGGTGACGTCTTGCCCGTCATGGTGGACATGCTGCCGCTCAAGGAGGACTTTGAGGAGAACAAGCCGGTCTACCACTGCATCTACACGCTCTGTAAGTGTCTTGGCTGCGCCCGGCGTGTTTCTGCCTTGGACGGCAATGCTGACCACGGTCCAGACGAGCACAACGAGCCGACCATGCAGCAGTTGACGCCGAAGCTCATCCCCGTCTTTGAGAAGGTGCTCGGCGAGCCCGAGGACCAACTCGAGGACGAGACGCGGCTGCTTATCTTCAAGATGGTCGCCGCCCTGCACGGCTCCCAGCCGGAGCTGTTCCACGGGCACGAAGAGCTGGCGACCGTTGCCCGCCAGGGTCTCTCGGCCTAGGGGACCAGTCCGAGACGGCGACGCAAGCCATATAGGATCTCTGACGATTGATGACACTGGAATGACATGGACGTCTGATGGATGATGCAGGGTGGCGGGTTGTTGGCACGCGATAGCTTGGGCTCATAGATGCCGCATGCTGTCTCTCATCCTTTCTACTGCTCCCGTCCTTGTCTTTCTCGATGGGAATACTGGCAGGCCGATGCAGTGGCCCGGTTCTCGGGGTAGTAGGGTAGTAGTGGTAGTCTACTGCGCAGCCCACTGCACCGCCAGTCCATTGACCAAGTACGACTTGTTGGCTGAACCCGAGAAAGATAGTATGACCCTTCCGGCGAACGTCTATACTGGCTGCTCGCGCACACACGAAACGGTCATGGCGAGGCTTCGATGGTAGTGATTCTGTGACACACAGGCCTGCCCCCGACCTCGGCGCCGTCCTCGACGTGATCCGCCCCGGCTGCCCCGGCCCCAGTCTTCCCCGGCCCGTCGGCCTCGACTCCACTGTCGCCGTCGCCACGGTGCAACGACACCACGTCGCCCACCTGCCGCGTGCGCGTCTCGCCCGGCCGCGTGTGCCGTGGCCGCGCGCCGGGCCGCCGCGCCCGCCGGATCTTGACCGAGGCCGGCGGGGCGGGGGGGCTCGCCCTCGGCGTCGCGGACGGGCCGGCGGGCGCGGCGCGTCATGATCCCGAGGAGGAGGGAGAGGACGAACAGGAGGCTGGGGGGAAGGCATGGCGTCAGCTAGCGGGCTGGGCGGGGCGGCCAGGGAGGCAGTACACTCACACGCTCACGCACGCAAAAACCAGACACACAAATTCCAGCTGGCATGCTGTCCCGAACGTCGGCAGGCCGATGCGGCCCGCCACGGCCCCGCCGCCACCCTCACCATCACCACCGCCGCCCGGCCCCGGTCCCGGTCCTGGCGTCGCGTCCGCCTCGCCGGCCCCAAACAGCGTCTGCACCGGCCCGGGCCGGCACGGCCCACCGCCGTGCCAGTTCGCGACGGCCACGTAGACGAAGGCGGCGGCGAGCGCGGCGTCCAGCAGCACCAGGGCGACGGACGAGGCGGCGCAGCAGCAGCCGCGCACGAGCAGGATGCCGAGCAGGGCGTGCAGGGCGGCGGCGGCGGCGATGCCGCCGACGGCCATGGCGCTGGTGGGGACGGCGAGGCCGCGCGGCGGGCGGGCGGCCAGGGTGGCGAGGAAGTAGGCGTAGATGGCCAGCACGGCGGCGGCGGCGGCGAGCTGCAGGCCGCGGAGGAGCCGCCGGAGGAAGTGCAGCCCGGTGGGCGCGCCGAACGTGCCCATGATTCGGGACGGTCTTGTTGGGCCGGGGACGGAGGAGGCCTGGCAGGGGAGAGGGGGGTCGAGATGCTGGCGGGGCGTTCCGAAGGATGGAGCTTGTCCCCTTGGCGCGGAACGACGCGGCTGTCGGTTGGATGGCGGGACGTTGGGTTTTCAATGTGTGCTGGTGAATGCGATTTGGGGGCTTGGGCTCGTTTCAAAGACACCAGGAAGAAGCCGCCCGGTGGCTGTGGGGACATGATGCAGCCACCATGTCAGCTGTTCTGCCTCCTTGGTGCCAAGTCGACTCCTGATGGGACCCAAGACTCGGCGTGAGGAGAGGCGGTGACTCCATGTTGGCCTTGTTCCATACCAGATTGCAACGCGGCAGAGTCCGTGGAGGTCGATGGGCATAGCGACGAGGAAGGGAGCGCACTTTGTGCACTTTATTGACCAAGCCTCGGCAGTCATGCAGGCAGTCTCATGCAGGCTTAGAACTGGCATGATTCAGCCCAGGATGGTGTGCCGTTGTGCCCTACCGCGCACGTGGCGAGGTGAAGCCGCCAAGGTCAGATGCCGGCGGACTTGACGGCGCCTTGGCATGACAATGCAAAACTGAAGGGTCGGTCTTCTTCACGTCTGTCTGTGTCAGTCTCCGTCAGTTTGGGCCCTCTTCCATCTCGCCATGCGTCAGGCTGCGAACTCAGGGGTGTGCGGTCATGTGACAAAAGGTCATGTGATATGGGCTTTGCTCTAGGCATCATGTGATCAGGTCACATGACCCCATGTCACCATCCGGACTTCTGACCCTGGTCTCCCTACGCTGTTTCAAGACACGCGCTCTGACGTTTATAGACCTCCGCCCTCATCGACATGCCTCCTACCCGCAATGTCTGTCACATGACCCCATGTCATCATCCGGACTTTTCTGAGAGACCCAAGACGGCAAGACGGCAAGAGGGGAGCGGCAGCCAACGACCACGACAAGTTTTGCTCACAACGGATGGCCCGCCAGGTAAGGACGGCTCAGTAGAGTTCATGTCATGTTCGGCGGCGGCTTGGGAGCGTCCAAGGGGGGAACACAACCAAAGTATCCCTAGGATACTTCAGATTGGGCCATCGGAGCTATGCAGTTTCCAGTATCTGATTCGAGACTCGAGACCGGCCGGGGGAAGGGGGCCAAGGCGGAGGCTTCAGTTGGGCGCGGAGCCGAAGTGGTGGATTGATGGGTGCTCGTTGGCGATGACGGGCCGGTTACCCTCTGTGCAGGTGTGCAAGCCGATCACGCCGGGCAATGGGGCCATGGCCAGCAGTGCCGCGGTGGCGGAGCATCAACTCAGTGGACAGACAGCTGCCTGGGCTCCTCTATACCTCTTTTTTGCCCGGTTGCCTAGCTACGGAAGGGAGATGGGGCCGGGGGTGGAACTACTGTCGGCTCCGATGGTTGTGTGCTCAGCCTGCTGAACATGGAAGCAAGCAGGCCACAAGGACAAACAAAGTTTGTGCCGTTCGGCGAATTGGAGACCTTGTTCGCGAGTCTTCACCACGCCCACTGCCTGTTGCGACGACAGCCAGCCAATCCGGACTGTCGGGGTCGACAGGAACAGCCCGGTTCGTGGGCGCAACGGTTCGCGCACTGCGTTGGGAAAACCGACATGATCGACCAATCGCAAGGGACTTTCAGCTCTGGGTTGACGACCTCTGCGTTTCATCCTGTCTCTATGCCTCCGCACATGTACAGACGGCACTGGAGGCCTGGCTGTCTGGTAGACTTGTCTGATGTCCTGGGTGGCGCATTGGCACGGCCGGATGCCGCGTGCTCAAACTTTGGCGATGCGACAGATGGAGACAGTGGCAGTGTGAACTGTGAAGTGTGTTGTACTCCGATCAGAGAGAGGAGAGTGGCAGAGTTTTGCGCGTCCAGGATATTCTGCAGCTTTCTGCTTCGGGTGATTTAAATCGTCTCGTGCCCCGAGAACAGAGTCTGCCCGTCAGTGCCTTGCCTTGCAATCAGCTCTCCCTCGCCACGCATTAGACCGTCACTTTCCGTTCCATACACCCGTTAGAGTCGGCCCGAGATGCGGTCGACCACTGTGCTGGCACAATGCATGCTGGCTGCCACCGCTCTGGCGGCGCCACAGCTCCTCAAACGTGATCTTGCCACCCTTCAGACGGCCATCACCAACATCGCCAGCTCCCTCGGCGCCCTCGACAAGGCCATCAAGGTACGCAGCCCTGCAAGACCCAAGACCCCAGCCGTCGCCCCGTCCCCACCCGTTAACCCCCCCCGGCTCTTCTACCCAGGGCATTACCGCCGACGTCAGCTCGACGCAGCCCGTGCTCGAGGCCGCCACCGCGGCACAGAAGGTGCTCTCCTCGGCCGCGACCAACATCTCGGCCTCGCAGCCCCTGTCCCTCTCCGACGCGCTGTCCCTGCAGACGGCGGGCAAGGACCTCACCACGGCCGTCAACACGACCATCGGCGACCTGGTGGCCAAGAAGCCCGTCTTCGACCAGATGGGCGTCAGCTCCATCGTGCTCACCCAGCTGCAGGCGCAGAAGAACGCGTCCGCGGCCCTCACCGCGGCCATCGTGTCCAAGATCCCCGCGATTGGCCAGGGCATCGCGAACCAGACCATCTCGCAGTCCACGGCCGTGATCGACCAGGCCATCGCGGCCTTCAGCGCGCCGGGGTCGGCGACGACCGGCACGGCCACGCCGCCGGCGGGCGCGCCCGCGTCCGCCGCGTCGACGCCCTCGACTGCCCCGGCCCCGGCCCCGGCACCTGCGGCCAGCGGTGCTGGCGCTCCGGCTTCTGCTGCCACGGTTCCGTCCGGCGGTACGGATGTCGCCGGACCTGCTGCTGCAGCTGGCACGGGCACCGCCGGGGGCGCTGGCGGCGCTGGCGCAGGCGGTGGTGCAGGCGGTGGCGGCGGCGCTGGCGGCGGTGGTGCAGGCGGTGGCGGCGGCGGCGGCGGACTTGGCGCTCTTCTTGGTGGGCTGGGCGGTGGTGGTGGTGCTGGCGGGCTGGGAGACATCGTAGGCGCACTCACGGGAGTTCTTGGCGAAGCTGCTGGCGGCGGCGGCGGCGGGGGCGGCGGGCTGGCGGCTCTTCTCGGAGCTCTGGGTGGAGGCGCTTGAGCCTACGGTCCTTCGTTGCGGCTTGAGCCTACGGTCCTTCGTTGCGGGTGGGCGGGTATCTTGGGCGGCTTAGACGGATGATGATGGATGATGCATGTCATGGCGTGCAGTGGACTCTCCCAGACATGGAGGTCGGGACAGCAGGAGCATGGGAGCCATCGGTTAGGCGTGATGGCGGTCGAGACGGCGGTTTGTCTTGCTGCCTTGTCCTGGTGACCCACTGGCAGGTTGTATTCGCTCTAGGTTAGCATGAGATATAACTGTCATTTGTCAATACATGATATTCTGTATCTTGTTCTTGACTTGGTCATAAACATGTGCAGTGGCCTTGTTTGGAGCAATACCAACAAGAAAACTGGGAGGCCAGCTCAGTTTCCACGTGAGCTCGGGGCCCGACGACGAGACCGATGACACGCAAAGTGGGCCGGCAGGCGACCAGCTCGACGGCCAGCGACGTCTGCTGGTGCTCAGGCTGTGACGTACCCGGTGTATCAACAGCAGTGGCGTGCTGAAGAGCTGCCATGGGTACCGTTGCGGTGAGAGGGAATTTCTGACGGACCTTCGCAGCCGGTTTTCTGTCGCTGTACATACAGATGGAGTAGGAGGGAATTGGACGCAAGGTGTGAATTGAAATAACTCGTTCTATTCCCTTGAGATTTTTCATCCGAATGCCGTTTTGAGAAAGGAAAAGTTTCCCAAGTGTACTTTCTTAGGCTGTCTCAAGAGAAAGCAATGTTGCTGCGAACAAGAGCTCCCAGCTTGCCACCCCGATGCCTTAGGCCCAATTCTTCTTCCTAGCCTTCTCAACCACCAACCTGTGGCCAATACCCGTGGCCAATTTCACGGTGCAGTCGTCGATGCGTGGTGTCTGTGGTATAGTGTGTCGCGCGGACTCGAGACGCCTCTCTTCATAGGTGTTGGTAGCTAATGCAAGTCGTTTACTTCGATGATCCCAATACTCCTATTACTGGACCTAGTGATCGATGACGGTTGACCTGCTCTGTGATTCGAGAGAGTGGGCACGCGACCCAATGGTCGTGCATGCACGGTCATGGAAAGGTAGACCACCGCACGACTGAGGGAAGAATGAAAAGAAGGCTTTTGATAAAAAGTAGCTGAAACTGGTTTCGATCCAGTGACCTCCGGGTTATGAGCCCGGCGCGCTTCCCCTGCGCCATTCAGCTGCGGGTGAACGTCTCGATACCAACAGAAAATTAAAACGCTGTTGGGAGTGGATCTGTACAATTCGAACCCTCGAGGTAAGTACGAAATAGATAGCTGTACCTTCTTCGTATGACTCACATCTTTCATTACCCGCTCTGCTGCAGCTTGACGCTCGCAAAGTAGAAGGCACAGTCGACGACTGAACACAGGCCAGGCGCGACGGGAAGGGAGGCACGGGACTATATGCGGCAGCCACGGACAAGGCTCTACGTTCCGCGTGTCTAAAAATCAAACAGGGTTCGTCACCAAATCAAGGGGCCACTACGAAATTCACCAGTACCCCTAGGAAAATAGGTATGATCTCGAGTTCTCGACAGCAGAGTAGTTGTAATCTCCTCATGACGGTGGGAAAAGATGGAGCCCGAGCAGGCCATCTAGAACTTCCACTGCGCAAGAGCTACAATCCCGCCCCCTGGGTTTCATCAGAACAGATACTGCCCTGCCGTATGAATTACGGAGTACCAAGATTCCATGGGACTCGGAAACCGCGGGATACAAGGCAGACAACGGTGACTGACTAGCAGCCGATTACCCTTGGTAATTTCGGCACTTCATGGCTGAGGACCACACCGGAGCCAGCGGATGGACAGTTGGTGTCTGTTTGGCGCGCGTTTGTTGTAAAATTGTGCTCCGCCCATAAGATTGCGGGTACTACCTCATGTTCCTATGTACCCATCCGCGATACTCTTTGTCTGACGGTGAATATCCACGTGGGAGGACAGAAGTAAAAAGTCAAACTAGTCTCCTCACGTTCGTGAAAGGCTACCAAACCAAGTACGACCAGGGTTGTCCCTGTCCAGAGCTCCACTGTGACCCTCCATTAGCTTCCCCTTCCGGACTAGGATGCGATGGAGCTCGGCCAGAGCTCGGACCAGGGATTTCGATGCAGAGGGAAGGTAGGTACTCGTCCCTTTGTCAACAGTGGCACAGCGGCTTCTTATACACACACGCGCTGTCACGCGCCGTCAGCTCGGCAACCCCCATGGTCGCGTTTCGACGGCAAACCCGACGATCCCCGACGACGGCATCGCCATCGTGGACATGGACGAACCGCGACAGAAGAAGCCGACAGGCCTCCCTCGGCTCTCGAAGCTCCCGGTGCACTCCAAGCTGCCGCTTCCAAGAAGCACTACCGCCGCCGCCGCCGCCGCCGCCGCCCTCGCCGTTCGTCCGTCTCCGTCGCGGGAGGATGTGAAGATTGCTGCGGGCGCCACGCCGCCACCGCCGTCGCCGCCCACACTGCGCAAACCGAAGCTCCGAACGGCTCCGTCTCGCGACCGTTTGACCGGCGGCCCGTCCACGACGCCGAGCCGACCAGAGACAACGCCCTGCCGCGGCGCGTTGCCCAGCCTCATCCGCTCGTCGCCTGTACACAGAAAGTCCAAGATCGGGGGGGCGCCTTCGGGGGTCCCGCCACCCGCCGGCCCGGGCCGGGGCTCGTCAGTGCGAGGGCCCGGGAGGCAATCCTCCCAGACTTGGCTCTCGGCACAGGTACTGGAGGAGCAAGAGGCCGCCGAGATTGCTGGCGCCCTACGGGAGAAGGAGGTGACGGCGACGGGGGATGATGACGCAAGAGGAGCCATGCGACCGCCTCCACGGACGTCGTCCAAACCTCCTCTGACGCTTTCGGAACGGACGATCGAAACGCTTTCCCGACTCCCTTCGTCCCCTGCCGTTCGAGGCAAAGATGCTGCGTCGTTCTACGACCCGGCCCGGAAACAACCATGGTCGCGACCCGGCAGCCGCTCGAGGCCGGCGTCCAGCCATCACTCGGATCGTTGCACCCAATCCGGACCCGGAAGCCGACCCGGAAGCCGACCCGGAAGCCGACCCGGAAGCCGACCCAGCTCGAGCTCGGGCGCCGACGAGGCCGTGTCCAGCTTCCGCGCGACCTTGGCAGCGTATAGGCCTGCCATGTCCCCGATCCATGGAACACCTTCACAGGGCCGCGCGAGTCTCGCTGGCGCGCTCGCGTCGTCGACCACGCGGTCGAGCCGCACGGGTCGGGCCTCCATCTCCAGGCTGCCTTCCATGCCGAGTCTTCCCCGCTTGCGAAGCCCTAGTCCGGGTCAGCTCAACGGTGGCAAGTCTGCGTCCGGGGACGGCGCCCGAACCATGGGCGCTCACCCGCTGCGAGCCCGACCATCCCTGCACGGCTTGTTCAGGCGGCCATCCATAGCCGCGCTCGACAAGTCCGTGTCGGCCAGGGATCCTGGGAGGAAACCGTCTTGGGCATCACAAGGGTCATCGGCAACGTCGTGCGAAGGAGGATCGGTGCCGAGCGCATCGCCCACGTCGACGAGCACCGGCTTCACCACCGTCTCGACTATCGAGACCGCCATGGTGGCGGAATCTTCGAGCCGGAAGTCGTCGGCGGCCTTGCGGGAGCAGATTGCCAAGGCAAAGGCAGCGACGCGGAGTGCCACTCGAGCCTTGGGCGAAGCCAAGCAACGCGGGACGCTGTCGGTTGCGACCACGAAGCACGAGCAGCTGCCGCCGCGATCACCGCTGATTCCGACCGACACAACCTTTGACTTTGGCTTGTCGTCTGACCCGTTCAACCAGCGGCCCGATGGCAAGTCGCCCGTCGATCTCCTCCGTGATCGACTCGAAACGGCGAGGACGAGTGGGCGGCTCAACATCGCCGCCTTGGGACTACGCGAGATGCCGGCAGATGTCGTGGACATGTACAATCGGGAGCTGATCCGTGCCGGCGGCGGTGCATGGGCAGAAAGCGTGCCCGTCACTCGGTTTGTGGCCGCCGACAACGAATTGGAGAGGATTGACGACGGCGTCTTCCCCGATATCGAACCTCAGTCGGTCGCGGAAAGGGAGGAGGGAGAAGGACACATGTTTGCCGGTGTAGAGACGCTGGACTTGCACGGCAACATGCTGATCTCTTTGCCCATGGGCTTGCGCCGTCTGTCTGTCTTGACCTCGCTGAACCTGGTGAGTTGGCCGGGTTGATTTCCTCTCCTCCGTGTCGTTCGGTGCCGGTTCTCTGACGTGCGCAGGCTTCCAATCGACTTGCGAACAACTGTCTCGAGCTCATCTCCCAGCTCACCGCCTTGCGGGACTTGAAGCTCGGCGGCAACCTGCTCCACGGGCCGCTCGATCCCTGTTTTGCCAATCTGACCAAGCTGGAAATCCTGGACCTTCATGGGAACGAGCTCACTTCCTTGCCCCTGAACTTTGGGAACCTGGGCCGGCTCAGGATTCTCAACCTCAACGAGAATGCGTTTGAGGCTTTGCCCTTTGAGATTCTGTCGACAATGCCGCTCACGGAGCTGTCGGCAAGCAAGAACCAACTGAGTGGCACGCTTGTCCAGGACGCTGTGCGAACCATTCCGCGGCTGCACTCTCTTGACGTCTCATTCAATCGCTTGACCCATATCGTTTCGCCCTCGGCCGGCTCGACGACATTCTCCCTTCCGGCGCTGCAACAGTTGTGCGCGTGCATGAACCGACTCCAGACCCTCCCCGACCTGACTTGTTGGACGAGTCTGGGTAGTCTGTCGGTGGGCGAGAACAACATCGGCAGCGTGCCCGACGGCTTCGCAAGTCTCGCCAAGCTGCGCTCCGCCGACTTTTCGTGCAACGATATCCGAGTGATTCCTGCCGAAGTCGGCCTCATGGACACTCTTGCCATTCTTCGGCTGAGCGGCAACCCCCTGCGCGAGAAGAGGTTCTCGACAATGGACACGCACGAACTCAAGGACATCCTTGCGCAAAGGCTAGAACCGGCACGGCCAGTTGCTCCGACCCCGGATGTCACCCATGCCATCAGCGCCCGTCCGGTCGCCTCCTCGGCTGGCAAGACGGCCGGCGTCGAAGCCGACGGGTCCGATGGGGATGATGACTTTGCTACGCCTCCGACGTCTGCGCCACCTTCACCCGCTGCCCCCCTCGGTGGCCGTATCCGGTCGAATCCGGGTGCGGACTGGGCTGTCAAGCCGGGCGGCATCCTCGACCGCACGCACACGCAATCCTCGTCCCTCCACCCGGTCATATGCTCTCGTGTGGCCGCCTCGCACACGGTGCGCGAGATCCGGCTCCATCACAACCTGTTTCCCGCCCTCCCGGAGTCTCTCTTCTTCTTCGCCGAAACGCTCACGAGCCTCTCGCTCGCGCACAACCAGCTCGTGGGCGAGACCTACCTCGGCCCCGCCGAGGCCGAGGGCCTGCTCGACTTCCCCGTCCTGACGGAGCTCAAGCTCTCCAACAACCACATGACGAGCCTGGCGCCGCTCACGGCGCGCCTGCGCGCCCCGCGCCTGCAGCATCTCGACGTGAGCGTCAACCGGCTGGCGCGGCTGCCGACGGCGCCGCTGCGCGACGCCTTCCCGGCGCTGGCGACCCTGCTGGCGGCCCACAACCAGCTCGCGGAGCTGGGGCCGGCCGCCATTGGCGGGCTGCGCGTCGTCGATGCCTCCCACAACGAGATTGCGCACCTGGACCCGCGCATCGGGCTGCTGGGCGGCGGTGGCGGGCTGGTCAGGCTCGAGGTCGGCGGCAACCGGTTCCGCGTGCCGCGATGGAACGTGTTGGCGCGCGGGACGGACGCGACGCTGCGCTGGTTGCGGGGGCGGGTGCCCGTCGCCGAGATGGGGGCTTGGAGGGCCGAGAATGGGGAGAGAGGGGAGGGGGAGGGGGAGGGTGAAGGGGTGGATGGGGAGTGAGGGAACCCAGGGTTTGGGGGTCGTGTAGGCGACAGCGTCAGCAGGATTCGATGGGCTGTCGAGCACGCTGTTCAACTTGTTCTTTTTTTGGGCGCCATCTGTTTGTTGTCATAGCCAGACATGTCTGCTCACTGGCGACCGAAAACGGTGGTCTTGATCATCAGCCCCCTTTTCGCTTTTCGTCACACAATGCAGACGACGCCGACTTGGATTGCCCAACTCGGTGCAGTCCACACACCGTCTACACCCTCCTACTCTACACACCCCCATGGCCACCAAGTACAACAACCAACCCCAGCTCCACCTCGGCCCATCACAACTTGGGCTCCACGACCGGACTCGCCCGCTCGTGCACCCCGTCGTCGTCGTCGGATCCCAGGACGGGGTCACCCTGCGGCGGCGGCGGCGGCACGGCGGGGCGGCGGCGGGCGCGACAGCGGCGGAGCTCGGCGGCCAGGGCGCACAGCAGCCACAGGGCGCCCATGACGGCGGCGACGACGGTGTAGGCCGTCTTGAGCGAGGCGGACGCGCCCGACACGTGCAGGCCCAGGCCGCCGTTGACCATGCCGAGCACGATGGAGGCGCGGCCGAGGAAGAGGTGCAGGTGCGACCAGATCTGGCGGCGGCCCTGGCGCTTGAAGCGCCGGTGGTGCAGGATGCCCAGCGCCGGCTGGAAAAAGAGGCTGACGAGGACGACGATGCCGATGATGGGGTGGTAGTTGATGGACGCGTTGCTGAGCTGTTTTCGGCCCTGGGTCAGCCTGGGGATGGGGCACAAGGTGGGCGAGGGAGGGCCCTACCATGGATCCGTCTTGGAAGGGAATCTGGATGGTCTGCACCATCCAGAAGCCCAGGGCGGCGGCGGCGATGTACACGACGTACGAGAGCACCTGGAAGACGGCGTGGGCCCAGAGGGCGAGGCGGCCGGGCAGGACGCGCATCAGGACGGAGCCGACGGGGAAGAAGATGACGAAGGCGAGGGCGCCGAGGATGCCGTGCACGCCACGAATGCGGGTCGCCTGGTCGATGTCGAAGCCGACGCCGGCGCCACCGAAGCCGCCGGCGCCGCCGGCGAACTGGCCCCCGTTGCCATTGCCGCCGCCGTCGAACTGGGCGGTGACGGCCGGGAGGGATGCTGAGGAGGGCGGGGGTTAGATCAGAGCCGAAGTTGTGCCTGGGGAGACGAGTGAAAAGGGACGGGCAGTGTCTTACCGGCGAGCAGGAAAGCTGCTGCTGCGCGAGCGAGGGTCGAGTCCATTCTTCCGGGCATGGCTGGAGACGGGAGACGGGCGAGGGGAGAGGGGAGACGAAAGAGACAAGGGAACCAAGTGAGGGTAGTAGTAGGTATCTATTTACCACGGCGTCCCCGGAGCCACGCGCATCTTAGCGCCGCGTCGGGACGCGTGTTCCCACGCCCACACGAATCCCAATCGGCTGCTGCAGCCGGCCGGACTTGGTCCTGGGGGAGATGCGCCGGCAGGGCCAGGGCCAAGCGGCCGAGCGTCAGGCACAGCGTCAGGCACAGCGTCAGACACAGCGTCGCCCCGGCGTGTGTTGTGGAGCGTTCCGAGCTGGCGCGCGAAGGAAGTAGGAAAGGCGGGCTTCGGGACCGAAGGAGTCCAGGCCGGTGGCGCTAAGGCGTGCTGGGCACGTGGACATGACGTGGACAGGGAGGATCGAGAATCACGATGTGTTGCACGTGATGCGCTGCTAGGCCCGACGGCCCTTTGTTGTTTACTCTTCCCCTGCGCGGAGATTTGTGAGGCCCACTTTTTGGCGGAGCCTCGGCGGAGCATGATGGCCCGTGTGTCCATGGGGCGTGGCCCGAACGTAGCATGTGAAATGGCGGGGCAGGGAGAAATCATGGCGGGGCTGCACACCCCTCTATTTTTTCTCACTTCAGGATACCGAAATACCTAGGTAGAGATAGGTAGAGGGATTTTGCTTCTTTGTTCTCCGCGCCCTCGTCCTTTTTCCATTCGGACCCTTTCCATCATTGGCCACGAGACTTGTACAGCCTCAGCCCGCAAGCACACACATCACCGCCAAGATGGTCGACAAGGTCTACCTCACCTACAACGACGTGAGTTTGAGTTCTCTTTTTTTTTTTTTTTTTTTTTTTTTTCTTCTCTCTCTCTCTCTCTCTCTCTCTCTCGCTGACCCATGGCCCACCCACCTGCCTTGTTGCCCCCCCCCCCCCCCCCCCCCCCAAGGTCCACAAACTCTGCCAAGCCTCGGCGCCCAACATCCTCGCGTCCTTCCAGCCGCAGCTGATCATCGCCATCGGCGGCGGCGGGTACGTGCCGGCGCGCATCCTACGGTCCTTCCTCAAGCAGGCGGGCGGCCCCAACATCCCGATCCAGGCCATCGGGCTGTCGCTGTACGAGTCGCTGCCGACGGACGCGCAGGTCGAGGAGCCCGGCACGCGCATCACGCGCACGCAGTGGCTCGACCTGTCGGCCCTGGGCCAGATGGACGCCCTGGTCGGCAAGCGCGTGCTGATCGTCGACGAGGTCGACGACACGCGCACCACGCTCGAGTACGCCGTCCGCGAGCTCGAGAAGGACGTCGAGGTCGCGCGCAGGCGCCTTGGCCGCCCGGACAAGACCCGCTTCAGCGTCTTCGTGCTGCATGTGAGTGGGCCGCGGCCGACGGGCGCCGCCTTGGCTGACTCGCGCACGCGCCCGCCGACAGAACAAGGACAAGCCGAAGAAGGGCGCGCTGCCGCAGGACATGATGGACGAGAACAGGTACATGGCGGCGAGGACCGTGGCCGACGAGTGGATCTGCTACCCTTGGGAGGCTACCGACATAGATGCGCACGACGCCCTGGCCGCCGGTCAGAAGGTGCACGGGACCCAGGCGAACGGGACCAAGGCATGATTCGCCGTTTTATAGCCCAGTTGATGATACCCTCCCAAAGCGCCGTCCGCATGCAAGATTCCGTGTTGAGGATGGAAGACGTCAATGGATTGTGATGGGCGGGAATGCCTAGACATCAACCGGCTGCGGTGCCTTCTTCCCTGTGCTTCTCCTTCAGCCTCTTCTCCTGCTTCATGAACTCTCGGATGCCCACGGGCACATTCTTGTACAGTTCCTCGTCCCAAAAGTCCCTCGCCAGGCTCGCATTTTCCCCCTCCCCCCTGCGCCCCAACGCCCAAGCCGCACCGGCAAGACCGTCCCGCCCCGTGTCCTCTTCCGCCTCCTGCGCCCGTGGCTTCGCCTCGGCCTCGGCTGCCGCCCACGCGTCCATCTCGTCGCGGTACGCGTCCCACACGCAGTGGACGCACCCGCCCATGCAGCAGTTGTCGGGCTCCTCGGGGCGCGAGGGCACCAGCACGCCGGCGACGAGGCGGCGCGGCGCGGCGGCGCGGTCGGCGGGGCCGGCTAGTCGCGACCCGAAGACGATGCGAGCTCGGGCCTGGACAGAAGGGGGCGCGTGGTTAGCCGCATCGTCCTCGGGCGCGGCGGTGGTGGTGGTGGTGGAGGAGGAAGAGGAAGAGGAGGGCGAGGGTGCGGGTGCGGACTGGGACTCCTTGGGCTTGCGGCCGCGCTTCGCCGAGGCCGACGGCTCGGCCGCTTCGGAGGCGGAGGCGGAGATAGAGGGCGAGGGCGAGGTGGCGGCGCTGGCGGGCGGCCCTTTGGGCTTCTCGGCCGGGAGGGGCTGCGGCCTGTGCAGGATGGCCTCGTAGTAGGCGCCGAGGGGGTGGGCCTGCGACTGCGAGGGCTCGATGGGCGCCGGGGGCGAGGGGCCTTTGATGGCTGCTGAGGCGAAGGCGCCGGACCGGGCGGGGAGGGCGGAGGGGGCCGATGTGCGGAAGGCGTGCGTGAGGGGCCATACCGATCGGCTGGTGAGAATGCATCTGTGCATCTTGTTGCTCAGCGCCCGGCCGCTTTTTTTTTTTTTTTTTTTTTTTTTTTTTTTTGCTTTGCTTTCGGATGCAGACAGGAGGTCGGGCAGAAGAGGATGGCCCCGGGCCCGATGTGGCGGATGCGGCCCGGCCTGGGCAAGCCCCACGTCATAGTCACTTGGTGCACGTGACCACACAGACCGCACAGACCGCACGACGCGCTTCGCGAGCCCCACAAAACACGTCCGCGTCGTCCTCGAAATGGTCCGACGCGTGGCCTTGGTCGCATGGTAACAAAATGGAGGACATGGAGACGTCGGCGCCCAAGCGGCGTCGAACATCGCCCCGGACAGCCGCCCCGGTGCAGACAAAGACGACTACGCCGACGGACAGCCCACCCCACCCGGACGCACCATCGACCAAACGGCCCTCCTTCGGTTCGCCCACCAAGGCCAGCATGGAGCGCTCGAACCCCGAGATTCTGCGGCGCCGGGGCAGCTCGTCGAAGAAGGCGAAGGCCGGGGGCATCCTGGCAAACTACCCGTTCGGCCGGCGTGACCGCCTCCGGCCTTCTCTGCCACCCGGCTTTTTGCCCGAGCCCGAGCCCGGGGAAGAGGACGAGGGAGGGGATCAAGGGACCGAGGGCATCCTGCCGCCCACCCCCCAGCATCCCGACCCGGTGGTCAGCACGCCGCCCTCGGGCATCCATCACACGCCGTCCAAGCGGCCGGCGCGTAGTCGGCAGCTGGCGGCTCGGATTGCGAGCTCGCCGCTGAACCCGCGCCCGGTCGACTTTCCTCTCTCTGCGGCTGCCAGAATACGCGGGCCGACAGGACATCTGCGTGCGCTACCGCCGCTCGACCCGGATGCCGAGAAGAAGGGGAAACGCGATGCCTTGTTGGCGAACATCGCAGACCTGGAGAGCCATCTTGAGCTCGCACGACGGGAGAGTGAAAGGGTCCGGAGCCTCGGTCTTGTCGGCCTTGAGCCCACGCCGCCGGAGAAGGCCGAGGAGATCCTGGCCCTCTTGGACCGATGTGCCCTGCCCCCCGAGAAGGAAGCCGCACCCGATCCCGCGCGCCTCTGGGCCGAGGCCGCTCTCGATCCAATAGCCTTGCTCCCCTTCGGCCAGGCCCCATCTTCCTCTTCCCTACCCTCCCTCTTCTCCGCCCCAACCGAAGCGAAAGCCGACGAAGCCGACGTCGCCCTCTCCCACCACCCCATCCCCATGACCGCCGCGGAAGCGCTCCCCTACGTCCAAGCCCTCACCCCGCTGACCTTTGGCTCCTCCATCTCGACCCTCCCCCCGGATCCCGGTGAGGCGTCCTCCCTCCGGCAGCGCCACGTCATCTCGGTCGCCTCCTCCGCGCCCTGGGCCGGGCTGTTCGCCGCGCGCATCGAGCTCACCGTCGACACGGGCAACCACAGCGTGGCGCAGCTGCGCGTGCCGCGCCTGGACCCGGCCGCGACGGCCGAGCTGCACCCGCTGGTGGAGGTGCTGTGCGGGGACGGCGGGGGGAACAGCGCGCTGGCGCGCAACGTGAACGTGCTGACCTGGGCCATGGGCACGTGGCTGCGCAGCGCGGTCAGGAGGGCCGAGGTGTGGCGGAGATTGGACGCGGAGCTGGGGTCCGAGGAGAAGCTGAGGGAGCTGGTGGCGGGCATGAGGACGAGGAAGAGAAGGAGGAGGGGTCGGGCGCGACCGGGAGGCCGGAAAGGGTCTCAAAAGCCGGCTGTTGGGGAAGAGAAGGATGGGGAAGAAGAAGAAGAAGAAGAAGAAGAAGAAAAAGGGAGGAAGGCAGGGTCGGGGACGCAGGATCTGCTGCCGTACATGGGACGGACCGCGATGGAATTCGAGATAGCGACCAGACAAGACGACGGGGGACGGCCGGGCGATGGTGACGCTGACAGGGCCAGAGTCCGGCTCCAGTGGAAGATGGAGTTTGACTGGGCGGGCGAGGTGAGGAACAAGATCGGGGTGCTCGTTGGCGCCCCGGCCCGATGTGAGTCCGGCGTGCCCGGCTGCCGCCCCAAGACGTCGTCGAAACCTGCGAAGCTGACTGTCGCTTCTCCCAGGGCATCAAGCCGATGACCGAGCCAGGGTCGCCAGTCTTCCCACCCTTTTCGACGAGTTGCTGGAAGCCGGGGAGGATCCGGCCGTGGCGGTCAAGAAGGTCGTGGCGCTCTTGGCTGGAGAGCCACTGGGCTGACGGATCCCGACTGCGCCATGTTCCGTCTTCTTGTAAGAGGCTCTGGTGGGACCCTGTTTGTGTGTGTTGGGTATAGGTGTGGAGGAGCATGGCGCACAGATTGTGGTCGGTGTCGGGCCTACTTGTCTGAACTGCACGAAATGCAAAAATCATACATGATAAAATAACAGGAAAAAATCGCCATGGCAGCATTGGCCGAGGCTGCCCCCGCCAGCGTTCGATCCCACACTGTATACGCCAACCCCAGCCGTGGCCGGCGTTTAGAAAGCCTAGTCCACGCTCACGCCCTTTGTCCGCAGGTCCAGCTTCGCCAGCTCGATCTCGCCCATCAGCTCCTTGTACGCGGCGGGCGTGTCGTGGAAGGTCAGCACGCCCCAGCCGAGCCGGAAGAGCAGCCAGGCGCCGAGGGCCACGAGGGCCCAGAAGGGGAGCTGTGCGGCGCGGCGCGCGCGGGGCCCTGTCAGTCTCATCACACGTGGGGGGTTGGAAGCGACGTACCACGGGGACGATCTCTTTCTGGACGACGGTCGGGAGCGGCACCAGCTCGAGGAGGAGGGTGAGGTAGAGCTGCAGCGTGGGGGGGCTGGTCAGTCCACACGTGCGTGGTGTTGCGTCGCGAGCAGTGTCATGGCGTGGGATCGGTCCGGGGAGGGGGGCAGGCCTACCGAGCTCACGAGGAGCGCGGCCGATATGGTCTGCACGGCGCGTGTCATGGTGTCGAAGGGTTTGGTTCGGGTCGATGTGATCAATGATTGGCTTGGGCCCGATAGACGAGATGGAAAGAAAGCTTGGGTCCGGCCGCGATGTCGAGCTTCCGCGCGCCGACAGTCCAGGGTTCGGGCTGGGGAATGCTGAGTCATCGCTGCAATCGTGAGTGGGCGGATCGGAGCCCGGAGCCCGGAGCCCGCAGGCTCGGGCCCGGCCTCGGCCGAATCCCGAAATGGGTAGGTGCGAGGATACCTCGACGACAATACCTCGACGACACGACGCCCCCCGCCTTCGGCACGCCCGCCACGCCCGTCCTCTTCGCCTTCGCGCCCACGCACATGCCCCTGCCGCGCGCCAGCAGATTCAGACCGACAGCGAGATCCGCCCGGACATCCTCGTGTCCACTTGCCACAAGTGGCTCTACGTGCCGCGCGGCTGCGCCGTCTTCTACGTCCCCTTGGTCAACCAGCACATGATCAACACCAGCCTCCCGACCAGCCACCACTATCTGGCGCCCGCGGTGCGGCCCGGCGTGCCGACGGCGGGGGCAAGTCGCTTTGCGCTGGCCGTGTGAAGGATGGAAAGAGCGAACAAAGCAGGGGCCAAGACATGTCGCCGCGGCGTACTATCAGTCAGAGGGGTCATAACGCGAGGCCTTCGTGCCATCTCCCACCAAGGCATGCCGCAAATCGTCCCGCGGGTCTTCCGGTGGCTACTAGCTCAAGGTGGGTAGAGTGCCCATGCGTGGCCCCTTGCAAATGTGTGTGGGAAAAGACGAATGGCCGGAAATATCCTGCGCTGGCTAGACGTCCTGGGCGGCATCTTCCCATGTTCCTTAACCTCTTCTCCGCTGGATTCGCCTGTCATCCCTCCGGGTCGTCTCAGCATCCAACCGCTCTGCACCGTATGGAGACCATGGCCACTGTCACCGATACTACCTACCTACCCTTCCTCGAACGCCTTGTCAATCCCTTCTCGGACCGCCTGAACTCGGGGAGAGGCATGCCTCGGCCTGGGCCGAAATCCGGCGTGCCCCCGAGCGTTCCCCAGAGATCTCCCGTATACTGCCGTGGCGGAATCCCGGCTTGGAAGATGGAGTCCCAGGCGCCTAGAATGCCCTGAAGCACGCTCACGCCAGCAAGGTGGATGTTTGCAATAGACGGCTCGTACGAGCCCGGGTCAGCATACACGAGGTTCTCGACGGCAGACTGGCCGGGGTACGGTCTGTCGTAGTCCGAAACTGTTCAATTGCACGGCGTCAGTCCAGCCTCCCCACCATCATGCCGCCGCCATGCGACCCACTTACTCGACCGCATCAAGACCAGGCGGTTGAAATCGACCCTCCCCGCGCCCGCGCCCCTCACCAGGGCGGCCGCCACGGCGCCGTCCTCCTGCGCCGTCGCGCAGTACCGCGCACTCCCGTTGGTCCAGGCATCGCTGCGTGCGGCGAACGCGTCGCCGAGCAGGGCGCCCGAAAACCACGTGTCCGACGAGGCGAGGTCGCACGGGACCAGGCGCGGGCCCGCCGCGCCCGCCGCGTACACACCGCCGCCGTCGCCGCGGTAGCGGAGGCGGTAGGCGCGCGCGGCGGCCGAGTCGGCCAGGCGGCGCACGTCGACCATGGCGAGGGCCAGGTCGCGCAGCGCCGCGTTGACGGCGAACACCTCGGTGTTGTAGACGTCGGTTCCCCAGGCGTCCGAGGGCCGGCGGCCGCCCTGCGGGAAGTAGCCCGAGGAGAAGGCGGCGGGGATTTCGCGCGCGTCGATCTCGAACTCGAGCGTCGGCTGCACGGTGAAGCGGGCAAAGGCCACGCTGCCCGAGCTGATCACCTTCGGGTTGCCGCCGGCCACGCCGCCCGTGACGAAGTAGGTTTTGCGCAGGTCCGAGCCGGGCAGGTTCCACAGTGCCATGATGCTGTTGCCCGCGTTGCTCATGCCCTCGCCCGTCGTCATCATGCAAGCGTCGCCATCGGCGGTGCAGTGGAGGTAGGGAAACCGCGGCGACGCGCCCGGGATCGTGTAGTTACGGGCGGTGAAGTCAAAAGCCGTCTTGTTGGTGAGGAAGGCGCTGCCTTCGTCGTCGTACTAGTACGAGTTAGATGGCACGTCAGTGGTGGTCAGCCGGGCAAAGAAGGGGCTGTTGCCGCACAAATGTGATCATGATGGCCTTGGGCGAGATTACGTGGGCAGTCGCGGCCCCCAGCGCGCAGAGCAGCCCCGGCCCGAGCCGCATTGTCGGCAGTAGGTCCCTCCTCGGCTGCGGGTGTGTACGTAGCTGGCACTGCAGCAGCAAGAGTGGGAGAAAGAGAGAGAGAGAGAGAAAGAGAGAGAGAGAGAGAGAGAGAGAGAGAGAGAGAGAGAGAGAAGGAGGGAGAGAGAGAGAGAGATCATCTCGTAGAAGTCTCATCCTCGTTTGTCACTTTGTGCCTCGCGACTTCCGCGGCTTCCGTGACTGCCGTGGCACGTGAGCTGCAGCTGCTCATGCAGATGACCACTCGCGAATCTGTACCTCTAGATGCTGCACGCATTCTTTGGGCGCTGCATCTGTGCTGTGAAGCAGTGGGCGAGTGCCTAAGGCTGCAAACATGGCTTAGATGGTGTACTTGGTGTTGGGTGGGCCAGCGCAGGTCAGGCCATATATGACCGAGCTTGGACCCTGTGACCTGGCACGTGGATGTAGGGCCCCACCACATTTAGGCCAGCTCAAGCATCTTAGCTCCAGGATAGAGTTCGCGCAGTAGCTCAGAATAGCGCAATACAGCCTCTCACCCCATACTTGGTCATTCGGGGGCGTCTTCCCTGCCGCGGAAAAAGGAGAGGTCACGTGATCACTCGCCAAAAACACTGTCCTCGCCTGAGTGGCGGAAAGGGGACCATGTACTTCACCCCATTTCACCTCCTTCTTCTCCGAATGTTGACTGGTCGTGATTTTGCCGAGCTTGTCCGAAAGAGGCAGGCACGACCGTCGTCAAAATGGTCTTGATCGAACTCGGCAGGTGTGATTGAGCGTAAGCGAGCAGTGCGTGGCGCTGACAGCCTGCGGAAGGCGTGAGCGGGCAGTCGTCAGCCGGGGAAAAAAATGCGGTGTACGACTGCTCTCCCTCACCAGGTAGATCACCAGGTAGAGGACAGAGGTAGACGTACCGGGTGCCATTGAAGTTTCCCTCTCGTCCCCAGAGCCGACCAGTGACCGACCAGTGAGTGACCAACTGACCATGGCCAACTTCAAGGGTACCTTCGCGGCTCTCGCTGGCCTGGTGATACTGGCTTCGGCGTCGGCGTCGGCTTCGGCTTCGGCTTCGGCTTCAACACCCTCTCGTCAGGCAACTCAGGCTCGCGCCGGCTACTACGCCGTCAAGGAAACACACCATGTGCCCCGCGGCTGGCGCCGACTGGGACGCGCTTCGCCGCACCACTTGATCAGGCTTCAGATTGGTCTCGCGCAGAGCAATTGGGACGAGCTGGAGCGACATCTCATCGAGGTTTCGGACCCGGACCATGACCGGTATGGCCAGCACCTGTCGGCCGGCGACGTCGGCGAGCTCGTGAGGCCCACCCAGGAGACATCGGACCTCGTGCACGCCTGGCTGGCAGCCGAAGGCGTCGCGTCTTCGGCTCTGGCGCACTCGGCCGCGGGTGATTGGATCACGGTCTCGCTCCCCGTCCGGACGGTCGAGCACCTCCTCGACACCGAGTACCACACGTACGAGCACGGCGACGGCGCCCGCGTGGTGCGGGCCCCGACCTGGTCGCTCCCACGCCACCTGCATGCCCACATCAACACGGTGCAGCCCACGACGTCGTTCCTGCGCGCCCGTCCCACCAGGTTCGAGCACATCATCTCCGAAGGCGTGCGTGCAGGCGAGACCGGGCTGACGGCGCACGCGCCGCCCGACGACCCCAGCATCCGCGCAGTCTGCAACATCAGCTCCGTGACGCCGGCCTGCTTCGAGACGCTGTACCACACCCAAGGGTACAAGACGCAGGCCTCGGGTGCCGGCGAATGCGGTGGCAACAGGGTCGGCTTCACCAACTATCTCGGCCAGCATCCCATACCGTCGGACCTGCGCCTCTTCCTCCAAAAGTACCGTCCCGAAGCCCTCGCCAGCGTCAACTTCACCAACGAGTGCATCGCCAACGCCGTCTGCACCGACAAACTGTCACCTGCCGACCTGGCGGACGGCACGTCAGCGGAAGCCAACCTCGATGTGCAGGCCATCGCCGGCATGAGCTGGTCCACGCCCATCAAGTCCTACAGCACGGGCGGCAGCCCGCCCTGGATCGCCCCCAACAACCAGTCGACCATCACCAACGAGCCGTATCTCGAGTGGGTAAACTATGTCCTCAACCAGTCCGAGATCCCCCAGGTCATCAGCACCTCGTACGCCGACGACGAGTCCACGGTGCCGCCATCGTACGCGAACCGCGTATGCCGCCAGTTCGCGCAGATTGGCGCGCGCGGCACCACCCTGCTCTTCGCCAGCGGCGACGACGGAGTCGGGCCCTCGGGCACAACGTGCAGCCGTTTCGTGGCCCTGTTCCCGTCGAGCTGCCCGTGGGTGACGTCGGTGGGGGCGACGATGGACTTTGCGCCCGAGATGGTGGCGTACCGCCCCGCATTTGTGGACGCCAACGGCGCCAGGCACGGCAACTACACGAGTGGCGGCGGCTTCAGCAACTACTTCGCCACGCCGGCGTACCAGGCCGAGGCGGTGGCCAAGTACGTCGCCGGCCTGGACGGCAGGTACGACGGGCTGTACAACAAGAGCGGGCGCGGGTACCCGGACATCAGCGCGCAGGGTCTGTACTTTGCCTACTTTTACAACGGCAAAGAGGGCACCATCAGCGGGACGAGCGCCAGCACGCCGCTCACGAGCGCCATCTTGAGCCTGGTCAACGATGCGCTGATGGCGGCAGGGAAGTCGCCTCTGGGATTTATGAACCCGTGGCTCTACAAGGTCGGGCACAAGGGACTGAACGACATTGTCAATGGCAGCGCGCACGGCTGTGGCGTCGATGGGTTTCCGGCCGTGGCGGGGTGGGATGCCGTGACGGGGCTGGGCACGCCGGTGAGTCCCACCTTTCAGGGTTCTGTGTTGGGTCGTCTTTGCATGGCTGACCGGATGGTGCAGAATTTTCCCAGGCTGGTTGAACTCGCGGGCGGTAGGCTGTCTTGACTGATGACGACAGTAGCCACGAGCATTTCGCGTGGGATTGTGTACGGCACTCGGCCCGAATGTAGTATGAAGCAAGTCCAGCGTACTATGTCATTTCACTCGAAGCCTCAAGAGTACGCCATGTCCCCGGTCCAGAGCGTGCCAATCCTGTTACTACAAGCCGTGCAGTCGGGTCGGAAGAGTGGAACAAACGGGCTAGGTACTGATGAGGGAACAGGATGCAAACAAAATGTTCCTCTGTTTGGGAATATGAGTTTCTATAACAGCGGAGAATCAGACGGGCCAATCTAGCGTGTTCATGGTGGTCGAGGGATAGGAGATTTTCCAAGGTACCTATGTACTCGGCTTCGTGAGGTGTTGGACGAAGGTGGGGCCGGAGTCTCGGATGCTTCGGCACTGTTGGGTAGACAGGGGTCCAGGGAAAGACCCTACAAGTTTGATGACCTGCTCTATAACGATACAAGTGACCCGCTAGATCAATATAGCTGACGAGACCCGTCAGGGTCTTGGGGGACCCCCCACGACCAGATCAAGCAATTAATCACCACATGGGAAGCAGCTCACGTGACCCCTCACCCCCCCACAAGCACCTTCGCGCATACACATACGGAGCACTCGGGAGAGCATCAAACCTTACAGCATGGCCGCGATCAACTATTTCCGCAGCATGGCGGAGACCTGGTTGAGGCTGGACGGTCACACGGGCCATAGGCGGCGAAGTCTTGTAGCGAGCGAACAGCCGACGTCCTTGCTGGAGAGCGGGGCTTGGTCTAGAAAGTAGTGTCGAAATACTCGTTCTACACGGGACCGAGCTGTCGAGTGTTCGGACTGTGACGCATGCGTTATAGGAGGACGGGGAGAAAAAATACGATGGCTGGGTGGCGGGTGTCGAACACTGCCTTGGCACTCTTCGTACATGGTGTTTGTCCACCAAGCTCCCAGCCGCGCTCCTATGCCGGCGGTGGGTCCCGCGACAGAAATCTGGGGAGCTTGTCCGTCTTCTTCCTCGCCTCGTTCGGGTCTTGACTCTCGCTCCGGACAATGACACGCGCCATGCCGGTCCCGTTCTTCGCCCCCGCGGGGCTGTCCAGCCAACCGTCCTTGCCGAAGGGGTTGACCTGATCCCGGATGAAGCTGTTTCGGTAGTGGCTCCCCGGCGGTTCCAAACCTTTTCCCTCGTCGTCGTCGTCGTCGTCGCAGCCGCCGCCGCCGGTCCGCGGCCGCGTGTGGTGCAGCTCGAAGGCGTCGACAACCCGGTCCTCGACCGTAATCTTGAGCTCGTACGTCACGAAGATCTTCTCGACGTTGCGGCACAGCATCGGCCAGAAGACGGGCGCGGACGCGCAGACGCTGGCCAGGTCGATCTCGGCCGTCGAGAGCAGCAGGCTGATGGGCGCGTACCAGCTCGGGTCGAAGGTCGGGTAGGTGGTGGCCATGTGCTCGATGATGGTCCACAGGCGCCAGATGGAGAAGAAGATGACGCTGCGGGGGCGGGAGAGGTCGACGGCGACGGGGGTCAGTTTGTGGACGCTTGGGCTCGGCCTCCTGAGGGGATGGCGGGCGGGATGGGGAAAACCTACACCGAGCCCATCAAGAACAGCGCGATCAGGCCCTTCTTGGCCCGCGAGGGATTGTCCTGCTTGAAGTAGATGGGGATGGGGAGGACGAAGATGAGCAGGTCGAGCACCATGTTGATACCGGCGTGGGCCTCGAATGTGGTGACGAAGTCAGTGCGAGTCGATGCCCCGTAGGCCCAGCAGACGCCGGGGTGTTTCCAGGGGTCCCAAAATCGCTGCAGCGGGTGGCACGGGTACCATGCGATGATGGTGAAGGCCGCGCCCCACATGGCGACCACGGTGGCCAGGCCGACACAGGCCCAGCGTAGCGGGCCGGTCTGGTACAGGCGCAGATATTGGGACAGCAGGGACAGCTTGATCAGCGTCGTCGACATGATGTAGGACGCATTGGCGAGCCAGAACAACTGCGGTAAAGAGAGGGGGGGGGGGGGGGTATGAGGGTCAGTTACGGCCAGGAAAAGGGGGGGGGGGGGACGTCAGTGGCCAGGAGGGAGGAGGGCTTGGGCGAACCTTGAGGTACTCTAGCATTTGCTCGGGGGGGATCAAGATGAAATGCGATCCCAAGCCGCGGCTTGGGACTGGGTTGAGCGTTGCTGTTAGCCTGAGTGAAGCGGCGCGACATACAGGTAGAGTATACAATGCTCGGTGGAGGACGGAACTCACAGAGACACATGCATGTTGACCCAAATATAGTCGATAGCTGGACAATCATATGAGCAGTAGTCAACGGGGAGAGCTTCGCGTCGACAGAGACGTACCATATAGAGCATTAGGAAGTAGTCGTCCCACCCCGGAGCGTAGATGACGAAGAACCGAACATAAAGCCTAGCGACATTGCAGAGCAGGGATACCGCCTGCCCGGTTTCACTCCAGTCAGCGGGCAACAAGTCAAGTCTGAGAGCGGGAGAGCCAGTCCGTCCTACCATGAGAGCAAGGACAACGCCCAGAATGGTGCCCCTGTGATTGGCGATTGGCATCGGCTCGTGCAGGTTGTCGACGGCCCCGATCAGGGAGACCACCGTGACGTTGGACATGGCGCACGGAAGGGGCGCCGCCGGCTCGCCCGGTCGGTGTGTGGCCGGCACGCGCTGGGGCTGCAGCGGGCAGAGGAAGCGGCAGTCACGGGAACGCAGCGCAGTCGCTCGGCTGCCGGGCCATGAGGGTGGGCCGGAAAGATGAGAGAGGCGAGCGGGAATGGGGGCGAACAAGCGGGAAGAAAATAAGAGCGCCGGGAAAGCAGCCCGGTATTTCTACTACCCAATGGCAACCAGGTCATGTGCACCCCTTGTAGTGCTTCCTCGTCCCAAGCCAGGCAACCTGGCCCATTCAGGCGTGGACCGTTGGTATCCCGTGCTTGGATGACTGACACGCAGGCGTTGCAGCGGAGGTAGCGCCGTTTACCTGTCGGCCCTGTCTACGGGAACTTGGTAGCATTCGGCGAATTACCATGTGAAACGCAATGAAAAAAGACGATGATTCCCTTTCTACAGGAAACCATCGTAAATCTCGGATCTCATCTCAGCCTCTCAGGCCACGCGCCAGTAATGCCGTGCAAGCGGGCCTGCTCACCCTCGCGTGCGGCCCTTGTTCATCTGCGAGCAAGCAATATGCAATCTGTAAGCGAGGCTTGCCAGGCTTGCCTGAGTCCAGGGGCACGCGAGTCAAGGGCGGGGAACGGGTGCAGTCTTGTGGTCTCCGGCATGTGCGACTTGCGGATCGAATGCTGGCGGCAAGGGGCGGTGAGCTTGAGTCTCGTATAGAGCACTCCGTGTTAGACAGGAACACAGTACCCCACTCTATGCTTCCTTGCGTAGAACAGACTAGAGAGCTTCGTAGTACGACGTGCGTTGACGTCGAGGTCCACTCGATCGAGTGGATCGATATCTATCGCGAGGGATGATCAATCTCGATGTTGGGGCCGTTTTACTAGCTTACAAAACCCTAGCTATATCCTCTCTGTTATAGTTTGAGAAGGCTGCATCGCGCTCAACCGACTTTTCCAGTCAATCAAGCAGAGTCAATTCCATGGCCTTGGTGTAGTGATTGGGCGAGAACCACGAGAAGCCACAGTGCTAGCAATACTACCTCTTTCTCTACCATGTATGATATAGTCCCACAGTAGTCTAGTCACCCAGCCGGAGGCGGGACGCTCAGCAAGGGGCCGTTCCACCGCCGCACCATGACGCACTCGAGCACTGTGGTGAAGCTCATGAAGTTGCATCATCGCTGGCATGTGGCTGAAATGGAGGAAAGCTTGACTCTGCTTGTTTCCCTACTTCTTCTACTAACAAACGGGCCACATAACAGGGCGTGCGAGCAGACGGTTGCCTTGGAACCTTGGATAAAAAACTCGACTCGAGCCATGTTCAAAAGAGGCTTCCGGCTTGGCGAACCCTACGCATGATGGCGCAACGTTCGCAGTTCGCTATCGTCTGCCTCGAACCCGCCATGCTCTTCCAGGAGGAGTGGCAGTCCATGTTTGTGGCTTCTGCCCGTTTGCAGCCGTGTACCTACAACTCTACTTGAGTGCAGGTGATGCCTTGCACTGTGGAGGGCGCATCAATCCAGCCGCTCGCGCAAGTCACCGGGTCTAGGTACTACCTCCTTTCTGGTGGCGTATCAGAGTTGTCCTAGATGGAGATTCTCGGGTGTTCCAACGTTAAAACGGCAAGTTGGCAAAGGTAGCCACGCTGGGAAGCGTGTGGGAAGTCTATTGTAGCCCAGAAAAAGCCCTGTGGCTGCGCGGCCCAACCAATGAACAATAGACCAAACAATACTCAATAGAGGGCAAAGTTTGACAGAGGAATCTTTGAATTTCTTCATCCCCCGACGTATAAGATGGTCGACTTCTCCCTTCCCATCCTTGCCAAAAGTCAACATGACTCCCTGATTCCTTCATCGTATATACGCCAAAGCACCACACCACCCACAGTCCACACCGCACCACACAGCCCACCACGGCCATGGACGTCTCGCGCCTCCACCCCGTGACCTCGGCCTTCTACACCCGCGGCCTCCGCCTCCACCGCGACGGCCTCTATGAAGGCGACGCCCAGCGCGCATTCCTCGAGCGCCGCCTCCACCACGCCCGCGCCGCCGCCAGCCCCTCCGCTACCATCCGCGGCAACCTGTGCCGCCTGCTCGAGTCGGCGGCACGCCTCCTCGCCGTCCGCCACGGCGCCGGCGGCGACGAACTGTGGTACGCGCGCGTGGCGGCCGAGGTCGGCGCCGAGCCCGCCCTGGCCAGGGACTTGCTCTGGCGCTACCGCATCGCGCGGATGCAGTTCCTCTGGCTCGGCCCGGCGACCGCTACCACTGTAAGTTTGTCAGCTTCCGATGCCCGGCGAACGTGACTGGCCACTAACTGGGACAGGGAGCAAAAGAAGGGGATGAGTACATCTGCAAGCTGCTTGACGAGATCGAGAGCTGCCCGCCGGAGGGCTTTATCGTGGTTGATCCGCTGTCGTCATCGGATCATGACAGGATGACGACCAGCGAGGAGGAGAGAGAAACGGTCGACGAGGAGATGGAATGGGCACCGGTCCAAAGCAAGTCCGAGCCAGAGGAAGAGGACGATGGGATGACGCCGGAAGCCCATGTGCCAAGGGGCGTACCCGTGGAATGGGTCCCGGAATGGCCCCCGCTCAAGGTGGAAGAGGAAGAGGAGGACTGGAGGACAGCGGTGAGCATGGCCAGGACCAGGACCAAGCGTTTGTCGGGCACGTTTCGGTCGGCAGCAAAGATCCCGCCACCATGCGGTCGTCTGCACCGCTCGGGACGGGTGACTTGATACGTAGCCATCACGTCAAACACGATGCGCACCCATACTCTATCCCACGCGTCAACATGTTCTTGATAATGCCTGTGGCTTTCAATCTTGACGGACGCAGGGATTCCTTGTACTCACCCTTAATTCGTCTTCTCAAGCCCTATAATTCTCTCTCTCTCCTTCTATTTTAATGTCATCGAACTCCGGCTACTTACATAGTCGGATTATGATTCTTCGTTGGTCTACTTTCGAATTCTCGTTCTTTAGGCTGGTTATGAGAACGGTGGCTTACTATTTTACTTCTTTAATCTCTCCATCTCTTGTTATATCACGTGGCCTTAACTACCTAGCCCAGGGCCCGCGGCGGTGATGATCGGGGTCTGGTTGGAAACCAACACATGCACCCTAGAAGATTCCCCAATGATCGTCGCAGGCGTTAATCACTAGACTGACGAATTGTTGTTTAGAATAACTATGATATCCATAACGCTAACTGTAGCTAAAGGACTCTGGGGCAAGATGCCAAACCTTGCTGATCTAAGGGCATTTGTATTCACCTAGAGCCTAATATCGCTAGTATGAGGTGCTTCTTCGCCCTTGAGAACTTTACGTAGCATAATCAATTCTTTTCCCCAGGAACAAGCAGGTCGAAGAAGCAGCACACAGTCCCATTTATCCTCGCTCCGCTTACTATGTATGCGCTAGGACGGTAGTAGAGATGCCGTCACGTGCCCAGCGCGGCGTCCGTCCACAAAGTCAGACACCTAGCGTCACTGTGGCCATCGCGCCCGGACACAGAGCACTGTTGACCTGGTGACGCAGGGCGACCGAGAGCGCCTTCTTTGAAAGCGGTCTCGTTTGAGGAGGCTACTCGAGCCAGGACATAGCTTACACCACCGAGAGGTCAAATCGTACATCTATAAGTAGCCGTCGAGAGAGGCCAGGGGGATAAAAGAGAGGGAGAGGAGGAGTGACAGAGAGAGGGGTGAGAGTAGGGAGAAAATATAGATACATAAGCCCCTTTCCCCGTGTTGCGCCCGACGTCTAGGTACGGAAGGTGGAGTACCCGTGTAGAGCACTAGCAAGCAGCATCGCAGAGCCTACGCCGATGCTGGACGACGGGATGCATGGACGATTTAGTAGAACTTCGGTATCTATTATAAGAGCGGGGTATAAGGAAACAAACCTGTCTAGATTAGGGCATAGGGAACCCCTTGTTATAAATAGAGGATTAGGGAGCCCTAGATAGTCATTGTTGGGTAGGCCAGCGCAGGTTAGGCTGTTGGATCCTACGGGTCCTAGTCATTGATTCTACATACTAATCTTGTCTATAATCTCTAACCTACGCCCTAGGGCCCGCTACCTGCCCTTTTCTTTGCTTCCCCCCTGCTGCACTTACGCGCCTAGAAATAAGGCTTAATCTATATAATATAGGGGAACGTGGCTATATCTACCTTAATTAATAGGGCGTCACTATACCCTATACCTATTATTAATAGGGCTTTCTGATACCCTATATCTAATATAGATACTTAAGTTCTACTAATATGTTATAAACACTATGTTGTCTAATATATCCCTAGGTCTAGATTCGTAATAATAAACCCTAGTGTTGGAATACCTGTTATAACTACAACGCATATATTGCCGGGACCCTAGACAATATAGATTGTTAGGTGACCTAATAACGTAGATTGTTAGGTAACTACCTAACGATGTATGTCAGACAGGAATTGTCGTATAGTATCTGCTATATAATAGAGGGAATATATTAGGGGCTAAAATCTCTTTACCTATATACCTAGAGAGATAGATATAAATTAACTACCTGTTAGTAGGTTTCCGGAGATCGTAGTAACCTAAAACGATAAGAGCAAAGCGAGCAGCAAGGAAATACTGATTCAAGTCCTGGTTCTGGATTGTTATGTATCTCCCTCTATCTAGGGGGTGGTTACGCACCCCTTAAATACCTATGTTAGAGCAGAGCGCTCGTTGGTAACTATTATATAGTATACGGGTGCGCTACTCGTAGCTGTCGCATAAGTGGCGCAGTACGTACCCTATTCCCTAGAGCGAGAGGCTTATATGCTGCGCGGTTATAAGGATTAGTACCTGACCCCCCTTACTGTAATTAACACTGGTAACTCTTCTTTTTATAACTGCGCTAGTGCTTTATTAACTAAAATAGGAAATCCTAAATCGTTTTGCTCCCCTTATTGCTGGAATAGGAAATGCTAATCACTTAACTTCTCGTTTGCTAATTAGAATATTGAATTCTAGTTGCTAATCCCTAGTATAGAAGGCGCGACTTTAGTACCTTCTAGATATGCCCCTAAACAGCGTAACAGTAAGTGCGTTGTACTGGTAACTATTGTTGTAAAAGCTTATAGTCCTAAATAGGAATTATAATAGGAAAAATCAGAGCTCTAGGCTAGCTGATTATAAACTCCGAACGCTCTTGCCCTAAACCTATAAATAGGTAGGTTCTTCTACTATATACCACCTATTCTCTTTCTCCCTACAATCCGTACTAGTAGTAGTAGCAGCAACAATAATAGTAGTAGCAGTAGTAATAATAATAGTAGTAGTATTAGTAGTTGTTGGAATCGGTGGTCTCCGTGATTGATTCCGTATACTAATCTGTGTTCTGTCTCCTTAACCTGCGCTCTAGCCGCCCCAGGACAGAGATTTTCTCTATCCCCCCTATAACGTTTACAGGCTATAAAGTGGGCTCAATCTGCTTGATATAGGGTATCGTGGCTATATCTACCTTAATTGACTAGGGCCTCCCTATACCCTGCTCCCGAGTTGACAGGCAACCCTATGCCCTGCTCCTAACAGGGATACCGAGGTTCTACCGAAGCGATATAAGCGCTACGTTGTCTAACATACCCCTAGGTCTAGGTTTGTAATAGCGATCCCGGGCCTTGCTATAAGGCTCTTCCTTATTAATAACATATTTAGCAGTAACATGCGTTTATAGTACCTGTATTCTAGGATTATAGAGGTTGCAGTCGGGCTTTATAGGCGGTAGTACAGTCTTTTTTTCTTAGTAACTATTATTAATACCCCTAAGGTCTCTATTCCCTAATTATACGGTACTTTCTAGGCTAGTAGAAGGGTAGTTATTCCACTGCTTAATCAGAAAAAGGGATTGGACTAATAGGTAATACTTAGCTACTCTGCTACTCTATAGTCCCATTCCTCTATTAGGACTTGCTAGGGTACTCCGGATTGTTAAGATCGGGCTTCTAATAGATATTGCTAGTTACTAACCTAGATAGAGTCTAGGAAAGTTAACTACTCCCTCCCTAACCTGCTTCTTTACTAATCTTAGAGGTACTTTCTTATAAGGGAAACCGTTAGGCTTTTCTTAACTATTATAATCTTACTTCTAGGGATACCTAACAGTTGTTACTATAGTCTGCTATCTAGGTAGTTAACCGGTATAATGCCTTATTCTATTAGAGACTGCTAGGTTGCCGTTTAGCTTAGAAACGCTTATCTCTTTTGCTATACTCCCTTTACCTCTGCCGATCTTACAGGTATCTTATAAACCACCTCTAGCGTTATAAACACTGGCTTATTACTTTAGCGGCAGTCTCTTCTCTGCTTCTTACTGTCTCTATAGGGGCTAATCCGGGTAACAAGGTAGTTAAACTAACGTAGCGAGTCTTGTTAGATCTGAATATCTAGGTATACTGCTCTTTCCTATTTAGGTTAAGGTATACTACCTCTTCCTTATTTAGGTTAAGGTATACTGCTTCTTCCTTGTTTAGGTCAAGGTATACTACCTCTTCCTTAGGGTATACTGCCCTAGCTTCTCTTTTCTATTAGGGTATACTGCCCTTTTCTTCTTATTCCTATTATAGGTATACTACCCGGCTTCTTTCCTTGCTCTTATATTTTACATCTATATATATTAAGGCTTGTTGATTAGTAAGGGTCTGCTGCCTCTCTCTTCTTAGTATTAGGGTATGCTGTCCCTTCTTAGAGAGGAGGAAGTAGAAGTTAGAGAGAAAGGGCGTGATTTTTAACCGCCTATGTTGTTGCTCCTTTTATATAGTGGCTAGTTAGGTGTAAAATCTACTCGCCTCCCCTGGAGCTCTAAAAATTTCCTCCTTCCTATAAACGCGCTTTTTATCTTTTTACGCTTGCCCTTCTTACTATAAGGCTTCTTATAATTGCTATATTCAGTTTTATAAGCTTTTCTAACTTCCTTTTATTGCAGATATCTACTTAGAAGGAAGAGTCGGTTCTAGAGCAGCCTACTACCCTAGTAGTAGGAGATTTGCCCTTATCGGGCTAGAAACGCGGTTTATCCTTTTATCTTGCCTTTCCTAAGTAGTTCTCCTAATAGCTAATAGTCTATATCTAGTCCGGTTTACCTAGGATAATAACAAAGAGGATAACGACGTTATAGTGCTACCGTTATTAAAGAAGCTGCGTTTTAGGGATTTAGGTCTGTTGCCTACGCCGGCGGCTATTACCGCCTTAGTCTTAACAGTCCCTAGGGTACGTTTGCCGGCGGCTGGCGTTAGGGGGCCGGTAATACTAGTCTGTAAGAAGCTGGTCATAAGCAAGCTAGCGTCGAGCCTAGCCTTATAGTCTATGCCTATAGGGGCGTTACCGTCTATATTACTAGCAGTTTCTACTATCTAGGACAGTAAGCCGTATAAGGTATGCTATAAGCACTGTCTTATATGCTTGGTCTTATAGGCTGATTCTAGCGATTTTTCCCCTCTAGCGCTGTATATGGCGTAGCTTGGTCCCTACGTTTCTTCTTAGTTGCGGTGTTTAAATTACTCCTGTTGCTGGTATCTATATATCTCTTGCAAGTCCAGCCTATATACCCCCTTAGCGCTGTTCATACTAACCTACGTTTCTAGCAGATAATAACAAGATCTTAGTAGTAGTATTGGCCTATTAGGCCTATATCGTTGAATACTCTTCTAGTATTATAGCCCTAGTAGCAAGTTACCCTGTAATCCTATTCTGCTATACTTCTAGTCTATCCTAACTGTCTCTATCTAGACGTTATGTACTCTTATTAGAGAGTACGCTAGCTTGATCTAAGAGCTACGGACGTAGAAACAGGCTATAACCATCTAAAAGAAGAAAGAGATAACAAAGTAGGGGAAACAGGTAGTAATAGAATCTAACAACGATAACAATAGTAACGGGAAGAGCGTACTATAGGCTACTAACGTAGCTGCAAAGGAGGATTCTACTGCTGCTCCGGCGTACCCTAGGACTTCTAGCTAGGCCCTAATTAATTTTATGTTCGCGGATTATAATAGCAACGTTTAGCTTAATAGACTAGTTTCTTAGGGTACTCCCTTCTATACCTGCTGCTAAGTCTCTATATCTTAGCCTTCCTCCCTCTACCGCTTCTTGATCTTTTCTTTCCTTTCTACTATACCGACTTACTTGCAGAATATAGTAAAACTGTTGTTCGTAAGAACTTTCGTTAGGCTATCTACTAATTGTTAATCTATTAGCATATAGTCTATAAGAACCTTTTCTATAATAACTTCCTACTAGAGCTAGTAATTCTTAATATCAATGTACTAGAGCTTCGTTTTTAGCGTTTCGTCCTTGGTTACTAGTCTTACGGTTTAAGTGTTATTATAGAACACTTATATGCCGTACTTCCTTTCGAAACTGATTCCGAGATTATAGATTAGGCAGTAGAGATATAGCGCTTCTTATACTACTTCTATTATAGATTCCAATTCCGCTTCTATAGTAGAAGTTGTTATACAGGTCTACTTGCTCGCCCTCTAAGCAACTAGCCTACTAAAAAGCTTGATCATATATCCCTAAGAGCTTTTCCGATTAGCTATGTTATCGGCGAAGGAAGCATTATACCAAACCTTATACGTATCTCTACCCCTAAGCTAAAGGCACTAATTCCTAGAATAGTATAGGTAGTTAAGGCAACGATCTGCCGCCTTATAATGCTCCGGACCTAGGTTTATAAGAAATCTCGATAATCTTGATATAGTAAAAGCTATATCGACCCTTATAATCATAGCTATATATATTATCAAGCCGACTTTTCTCTGGTATAACTTTATCTCGGCATTCGTTATCTGCCCTAGGTTACTCTTTAATTCTTCTAGTACTATAGGGAAGGTATATCTCTATGCTATTAGCTTTATTGCCTTGCTCCTAATTACTAGGTTGTCTACTAATCTGAAAATTTTCTTATAGTATACTGCCTATAAAAGATAGATCTTACAGTACTTCTAATCCCGAATAACTTACAGCCTAAGAAACCAGTTTAGCTCGCTACTACTAGTCATCTTATACTTCGACTAGAGCAAGCTTGTTAGGTCTTTAGCAAGGGCTTTATACCTCTTATAGTACGCCATCGTTACATTGTCTATATAGAAAAGAATAAAGACTCCTTCCTTCTAAAAGATATATGGTTTATAGGGTATTACGTTAAGCCTAAGATCCTAAAAAGTATTACTAAACTCTTTATACTATAGATAAGGGGATTCCTAAAGTCTGTATAGTGCTTTCTTTAATTTACAGATCATGCCCTACTTCCTTTAACCTGCCGGGAGTCTTATATATATATCCTAGTCAAGGCAAGCGTTGTAAAAGGCGTTTGAAACGTCAAACTAGATCAGCTCTATATCGAACCTTACTACTACTACTATTAAGATCCGGAAGGACTTTCCAGCTAACGTTACTATATATATATCCTCTCTTAGGGTCCCTTGTTATTAATCGCCTTAGACTACTAACCTAGCCTTAAACTTCTCTAGGTAATTATACTTGTTAATTTTATATATATATACCTATATATTGTCTAAGACCTACTTGCCCTACGCCTTAGCAATTGGCACTTCCTCCTACGTTTCTAGGTATGTAAGAAGGTACTGCCTTTTAGCTTCCTTAAAGTGTTCCCCCTATAGGTGGCTTTCAAGGTTCTAGTATAGCTTAGGCATTAGAGGCAGCTAAAAAGAATAAATAGTACCTGGCTTAAAGTCCTTAATACTTAGGATCTTAGATTTTAGCATACTCCTTTTTGTCTTAGGGTCTCTATTTATAAGCCTTCTAGTAGTAAAGGAGGCCCTTTAGATAAGGAAGTCTCTCTTTATAACGGCATTAAGGAACTACTAACTAAGAACTCGATCCCTTAAACACACTATAAGGTATACTTCTAGCGTACCCTACGCTGCTAGTAGGGGCGTGGCTTCTAGAGTTGGATATAGGAGTAGGTAAGCCTCTATATACTAAGGTTCTTATATTGCTTCTACTAAATCGTCCAGTTCTGCGTTATCTATAAGGTCAGGCATATCGATATCCTCTTCCTCTTCTTCTTCTAATCTATTACCTAGGTCTATTACCCCTACTTTATAGGGTGCGTCTTAGGCAGGGATATTAGCTACTATAGTATTTAGATTTTCGGATTCTGCCCTTTTCTCGATCTTAATAAGCTACTCTTTTAGCCCTTCTAAGCTTAGATCTTTTAGCCCGACTATAAGGTACTCCTTAGACCTGTTAAATACCACTTTCTCGTTGAAAATTATATCCTAGGTTACGACAATCTTATTAGTTTAAGGGTTCTAGATTTGATAAATATTTGTCGAGTTATATCTAATCAGGTATTTAAGGAAAGCTCTTAGAGCAAACCTCTTTAGCTTATTCTTCTTAAGCTATACATCTGTTTCTAACGTAAAGGCTTAACATAGGAAAACCCAGAGATGCCCTTACTATAGCTTAATAGACGTTGTCTCTTCAGCGCCTGCTAATTCTACAAACGAATAGAATACCTTATATAGTGTTTTCTACTTTAGCTAATACCTTAAGGTACGATTAAAGAGATATACTGCTGTTCTAAATACCTTAGCTACCTTATCTAAAGGTAAATTAGTCCCTACTACTATTGCTTTTACCCGCCTTTTTAGAATACCAGCAGCTCTTTCTATACCTCTGTTCTAATCTTAGGTCTAAGGAGCAAAGAGATTTATTCTAATGTATTTCCCTTATAGCTAGGCTTAGATTGCTCTTTTTCTTCCTATAATCTCGTTATTAGCTTCGATATCCAGAACCCGAATTCCATACCTTTAATTAAGATCTAAAAGGCAGTTGTCTAAAGCTATAATAATACTCTTAACCGACCGATTATAAAGATAATAGTCCTATATTAGGCCTAACTTGCGATCTAACAATAGCATAATAGATATAAAGCCTTCCTTAGACCTTTCGATATTATAGAAATTAAGGGCTAGGACATTACTAGGGTACTTCGGGTCTGGTTAGGCTACCCTTAAGACCTAGCAATTAGGGCCTTTTCCTATACTATACTATAGGCAGTCTACCGTTCTAATTACCTTGTGATTTCTAGTAACCTTAACTCCCTTACTGCTCTAAATAAGGTAATAGAGTGCTTCTAGGTTTAGATAACCTAACTGCCGGTACTATACTTAGATCGTCCTAGGCTTAGTCTTCTTCTTCTAAGACCTGCCCTACTCCTTTTGTATTATAAAGGCTAATACTAGGATATTAGTTGTAATATGCTCTAGTAGGAACTAGCTATAGGTTTTCTGGATTTTACAGATCTTGTTATAGTCTAACATCCTCCTAAGGTAGAAAAGGGTGCCCTACTTCTAGTAATCCTACTATATTCCCTTCTTATAAAGGCACTTTAAGGAAACTAGGTTAGTAGCTACCTTAGGGCAGTATGCTATACGATTAAGCCAAAGAAGTACCCGTTTGTACTAACCTAGGTATAGATATAGGAAAACTGTCCTATATCCTTCGATCGGCAACTTGCTATTAGCTACTATAAGGTAGTCCTCTTCCCCTACTTCCTTAAAGCTTTTAAATCTCTCCTGATTATTGAAAATATAGATGGAGGTACTGGAATCTAGGCAGGCTAAGTGCTTAAGAGGGTATTCGCTAATACTACTTACTTATAGTACGCTCTTTAGCACTATAAACTCGATAGAGACCCAATTCTCGTTCTTCTTCTTAGGCATAGAAACAACTTCTACTATTAGTTTCAAAGCCTTTACTTTCTTCCTATACCCTATATACCTTTAGGCCTTCTACTTATCTTTTAGCTCTTTTTAACAAGCCGATATCTTCGATCAAAGTTACGAATCCTCCTTAATAGCTTATTTCATATGCTTTTCTATATCTAGCCTTAGTTCCTAACCTTTATACGTAAGAGAGGGAAATAGATACTAGTATACCTTCTAATTATACCAGATTATTCTATAGGTACACTTTTTATAACGAGAACTAGGTCTCTCTATAGGATAATTAGGTCCTAAGGCTTAGGGTGCTTCTAAGGCTCTCTAGAGATTTCAGTTGCTATAGGTATTAGCTCTCCCTTACTTAGAGGCCTCTTCTTATACGTCCCCTCCTCTTTTACCTTTCTTGCTAGCCCTATTAGGAAGAGGCTGTTTGCCGTTTAGGGTAATATATACGCCTTCTCTTCCTACTAGGTTCTTAGGCTTTAACTTAGAAGGCTTATTAAACTTAAGGTCTTATAGGAAATCCCTTACTACTTTATAGTAATTAAGGTTCTCCCTTTTAACCTACTTCTCGAAGTCCCTATATAAGGCCGATATCTAGCCCTAGAACCTTTAGGTTACTCCTAAGAAGATCAGCAAGTCGTTAAACCATAGTTTAGGGTTAGTTACCCCTTTGACTTTATAATACTCTACTAGGTATAGTAGCTTCTACTACTTCTCTATCTAGGTCCTTTAGTTACTAACCGCTTTTGCCTTACTAGCATTAAGGTACTCCTTATAGTCCTTGTATATTGTCCTTATTCGCTTATAATCCTTTAAATACATTAACTTAGTAAGGTTCTAATACTACTAGTAAAGGCTTTACTTAGGTAGGTAGTATAGATTTAGCATATAAGTCTCGACATACTCCCTAATCCACTTCTTAACCTCTATAACGTTATCCTGGTTATATTTCCAGTTCGCTATAGCAGTGTTATATATTATTGATATACTCTAGAAGGTAGCCCTCCTATTAGTAGTTAAATCAGTATATACAATACGCTTACTAGAAAGAGGAGGAGGCCCGTTAGCGTTCGCCTGCTCGATATGCTCTTCCATAAGCTACGCTCCCTAAGTAAGGCCATAATACTAGTAGACATAGGTCTGATAAACGGTCTTAATATAGGCGGTTAATAACCTGAGAATAGGTATATTATTAAGGGTTAGAGGGACCGGACGTCTACCTAATTCCTTAGTATCGTTCGGGTCTAAAAACTCGATTGCCTTACTTGTAATACGCTAAAGCTGCTGCTTAAAATCGATCTACTGCTCTAGCTTAGAGAGAAGGATAGAGCCCTCTTTAGCAGCCTTTTTATTATTCTTACTATTCGATATAATAGCGGCTACTAAGGTATATTCTTAGATATTGTAATAATAATATATATACTAATACTAGGCTCGTCTACGCTAGGCTAACGACTTCTAACTATTAATTGTTAGAATCAGTGGTCTCCGTGATTAATTCTGTTTACTAATCTGTATTCTATCTCCTTAACCTGCGCTCTAGCTGCCCTAGGACAGAGATTTTCTCTGTCCCCCCTATAACGTTTATAGGCTACAAAGTAGGCTTAATCTGCTTGATACAGGGAATCGTAGCTATATCTACCTTAATTGACCAGGGCCTTCCTATGCCCTACTCCCGAGTTGACAGGCAACCCTATGCCCTGCTCCTAACAGGGATACCAAGGTTCTACTAAAGCGACACAAGCGCCACGTTGTCCAATAGTAGTACTAGCAGTAATAAGTAAGTTACTTACTATTATATACTAATGATTAAGCGTACTAATCTTGTTATTTATAGTATTGGATTTTAATAATAAGTAGAGTAGGTGCTCCTATAGGAGCGTAGGCAGCGACGCTTATATATACGCTCAGGAGAAGGGCGGCGATACCCTTAATACGCTTATAACTAACGCTCTTAACAAGTATCTTACCTAGAAGGGCAATAATAACATATTCCTAGATATATCTAAGCGCGCTATTGCCGATAATAGCGACTAGGAGAGTATGGTAGGTAGCGACAATAGCAGCGACAATCCCGATACTATAGATACGGCTATGCTTGTTGTATAGCCTAAGTCTATAGGCGGCTATACTAATACCGACTCTATGCTCCTTAATTCTAAGGGGCTAATCGTATATATATACGTCCTACTTAAGTAGGCTACTATGCTTTAGCATAAGGAGGAGGTAGAGGAGGCAGTAGTATATAGGGCGGAGATTATAGCGTATAAGGTACGTATCTCTATACCTGCTAAGCACTCTCTACCTATATTGCCGGCTGTAAGGAAGGCGGTAGTAGGGGCTACGCGCGTACGGCGTACAGCGCTGCGCGCTACTATACGTACGCCTATACTGCTAGTAGCAATACTAGCAGCGGTAATAGCAAGTTCGTTGTCCGGCGAAAGCTCAGACAACTCTGTCGTCTGCTCTAGCTGCTATATACGCTATATATTAGACTGTATAAAGCCTTGTAAGAGGTTGTTACGTACTTATATAGATAGAATCTATTACTCCTATAGAGTCTATCTAGAGACTATAAGGGGCTGCTAGCTTATACTTATGCTAGAGGAAAACCGGGAAACGGAAGAAAAACCTCTAACGAGCTTAACAAGGCGGGCAAACTAACAAGAGGAAAAAAGCAGTACTAAAGAAAACAAAGCAAGGGGAGGCTATCTAGAAGGCTACTAAGGAAATAGCACCTATTCCCCTACCTATCGCCTATAGGTACCTCCCTATATCTCAACCTTTCGGTTTGTTAATTATAGGGGGTCGGGGTAGGGGAATAAGGAAGGGGTCTTGTTAGTAAAAAGGGGTAAGGCAAGGCTAGGCTTAAAGCTTAAAAGCTTATAAGCCTAGGCCTATAGCCTTCCCCTTTACCTTAGTATAGTAGTAAGATATTAGCTATAGGGAAGAAAGAAAAGACAGTCTAAAGAGAGAGAGGGGAAGTAGTCTAAGGAAGGAGAGAAGGTAGAAAAAGAGACTAAAGTATATCTATATCCTCTTCCTCTATAGAGCCCCTTGCCGGCTCTAGGGAGGAGGGTATAGAACCAGTAGCTATAGTACTAGTAGCTGCTAGATCGGTAGTAGTAAAGGTAGAGGCAGGGATTTTGCTAAAAGCCTCCCTTATAGTTCGCTGGGAAAGGGAGGCTATAGCGGTAGTAGCGGTTATTATAGGGGGGCGGCTATGGCGGCGTTTTCTAGCTACTACTATATAGCTTTCTTCCCCTTCTAGCCGGTCTTCTATTAATATTGCCAGCTTAAGAGGGCTAGGGAGGTTGAAGTTAATAGGTCTGTTTTATAGGCTGGATTTTGCCTAAGCCTTATACTTCTTTCTTTTAGGGCATTCTTCTGCCCTAGTGTAGTGGTTGCTACGGCAGTTCTAGCAGTACTAAGCCTTAGTATAGGCCGCCTTGTTAGTATACTTCTTCTTTTCTTAGCCGTAGTTGTAGTAGAGGGCAGGGGAGTAGTAGTATTTGGCTTTATGCCCCTATCGCTAGTAGTTAAAGCACTATAAGGCCCTAGCCTTATTGATATAGGGCTCTGCTTTTAGGGCCCTATAGGCCTAGAAGATTCTGTCTTGACAGGCCTAGTAGGCCTCTTACTAGCTAGAGAAGGCGATAAGAGCTAAGACTCTTGTTCTTTCGATCTAGAGGGGGTACTAGACCTTAGCCCTTAAGGCCGAAGGATATACTTCTTTTGCTGCTGCTAGAAGGCTAGCTTCTATTACCTGGTCAGCTATTATAAGCCCTTTAACAGTAATAGCCTAGGTAGTAGTATAGATTAAGGCCTCTAGTAATAAAGAGGCTAGCTAGGCTGTGTTTTCTTCTAAGGCTTTTTTGATTTTTTCTCCTTTAGTAACTAGTATAAGGTTACTACTCGGTAGGGTCCTTACCCCTTTAATAGAGTGCCCTATAGCCTATTAGAATATCTAGTAAATACCACAGCCTTGCCGTGTGACATTTACAAGGCTACAGTCCTAGGGACACATGCTTAGTCACCTATAAGGCCAAATGTATAAATCTTACATAAGTCTTATGCTAAATATAAATATCTAGCTTATCCTATTTAGTCTAAGACTAAATAAATATCGGATAAATATATAGGATAAGACAAGCCTAGGTCTTAAGCTAGTAGACTAGCGTTAAGCTAGAATAACACTATTCCTTATTAGGAATAGTACCGCAAGGTCTCTAGTAATAGGAATAGCATAGAACAAATAACAGATGGTGAAAAAGAGGGTATATATCACTATCTTCCTTACCACCAAATAGCTAGATAGATTATTAAGCAATCAAGCACTTTCACCACCTACTTCTACTACCCCTATTCTCATAGGTTATAAGCCCGGCGCTTCCTCTCGCCATACTTCGTTGAAATCGACAAAAACCGCCCTTCATCGCTCTCCATACAAATTTGGCTGTATAACAGTACAACGCTGTTTAGATCAATTTCTCGTCGTACGATACAAATCAATCGAAACCCCTCTGCATCGCCTGCCACCTACATTTAGCTATAGACAAGTGCAACGTTGTTCCCCGCGCTTCTCCAATTCCGATATCTATAGCTGGCCCTGCAGATCGCCCTTTTATCGATAAAATCGCCCTCTTTACGCCCTTTCGAATTGAACGAGCGCCTTTTTCGATATTAGGCTAGCCGCTTTACCGTTACGCTATCCTGTCAATTCCCTCTAAGCCCTTGATCAACAAGACTGCGCTGTTAATTTCGATATATATATCTAACAACAACGTCGATTTCCAAGTTCGACAACCCTGCATCGCTCTACAGCAAAAATTCTTAGCATAACAGTACAGCTACATCCTTAGTCGATAACCGCCCCTGTAACCCGTGGATTTAAGCTTTATAGTACAACGCTAGTAGAGCCGCCTTTTTCAAATTCCACGAATTCAACCACTTTCCTCCCCTTATACCATAATAAAAAATAGCAGAAAAAATGGCTAAGCAAAGCTCGATCACTGCTACTGCTACTGCTGTTTCCGGGGCAACCCCTTAGCGTTTCCAGCTCACGGATATTAAGAAATTCAAGATTCCTAAGCTAAAAGGGGAGAATAACTACCAAGCGTGGTCCCTATAAATCTAGGTTCTCCTAAAATATACCTAAATAATAAGGGCTATCAGGGAAAACCTGGAAGACTAAGACCCCCTTAACAGCTATGCTGTTATTATGCTCTAGCTCACCGTTAACGACCTGATAATGATAGAGCTACAAGGCTAAAAAGGGGCAAAATAAATATAGGAGATATTGCAACAAAACTACTCTCCTTATAGTATTTCCATAGGCTTCTTTCTTCTTGGTCAACTATAGGCTATTAGGCTTGCTGACTTCCTTAGGGATATAGAGAGATATCTCTCTTCTTTCAGGGCTATATCAGAAGGCCTTAGAATTAACGATATCTCCCTGCCTAATCTAGCCTATATATCTATTTTATTAGATAGGCTCTCCTACAACTACTATACATTTAGGGAGAATATTAAACAGGCTTTTAGGGGTAACAGCAATGCCTATACGCTCCAGTCCTATATCACAGCCCTCCTTAATGCCTCGTAAGAAATAAAAAAGAACGGCAAAAAACACGCCCTCCTTTTAAATAAGGAGAAAAACAACAAGACCAGTCACTGCAGTAACTGCAAAAAACCAGGTCATAATGCTAATAACTGCTTCTTCCTTTATCCGGAAAAGGCACCCTCTTAGTGGAATTCCTCTACTGCTGCTTCTTCTTCCTCTTCTTCTAAGAAAACACCCCCTAATAATAAGGGGAAAATAACAAAGAGGAAAGGATAACAGGGGGCTTCTACTAATAAGAGGATGAAAAAGCAGGCTCTTCTTACCCAGATAGCAGAGCTGGAATCCTCCTCTAACAAGGAAGAAAATCAAGGCAAAGGAAAAGAAAAAGAGAAGGTAATACATCTCACTAATAAGGGCCTTAGTGGATTTATTCCTAGGTATTATCCTAGCTTTCCTATACCACCTTCTTCTTCTTCTGCTACTAGCCCTTCTTCTTCTACTGCTTATATAGCAGGTCCTTCTTCTAAAATAGAGATAGATGAAGAAGAAAGAGAAAAAACAATAGTAGAAGCCTTAGATGAAATTAAGGAAGCAGGGGTAAGTTCCCCTACTATCTACTATAGCCCCTTATAACAAAGGGGAAAGGTACTAATAACTAAGAAACTAGATCGAATGGGAAGACGTCCTTTGGAATTAAGGGGTATTTATTTACTCTTCCTTTTTCTTCTTTCTTTTCTATCTTTCCTTTTCTCATCATATTATAGTACCATATATAGACTTTGGAAATCAATTCACTCTTCTACTAGTCTTACTTACAATAGAACTAATAAAGCCCTTATTTATATGACTGTTGAAAAGAAGATCCTAGGTCTAGAAAGAAAAAATAAAAAAGAAAATACCTCCTTTATTATAGACTCTGCTACTACAATACATACCACTTGCAATATAAGCTACTTTCACTCCTATAAGAATATAAGTGAAAGCATTAAGTAGGGTAACGCAGGGGAATTACTAGTAAGGGGTAAAGGAGATATCTTTATAAAATATAAGGATACTAATAAGGTAGACCTTATTAAAGGGGTCTACTATATACCAGAACTAGGTATTAACCTAATATCAGTCCCTAAACTAAAAGACAAGCTAGTTATCTTTGATACTAGCAAAGATACCGTCCAGCTTTATAATAAAATAAGTAGGGAAATATCTACACAGGGATATAGAAATAAAGAAGATCTCTATTCTATAAATGTAGATATTATATCTTCTTCTTATAACGTACTAGCTAGCAAAGTAATACAACATATAACCTCTATAAACCCGAATAACATCGTAGGGGGTAATACTATTGTTACTGAACAAGAACAAGAAAAAGAACAAGAAATAAATCTTGAAAAAGACTTAGATTTATCTACTGATCTTAGAGATTTTAATACCGCTTCTCTGCCTTTGAAAATAACAAAGTTGTTTAACTAGCATAAGAGATTAGGCCACCTAAATATAGGTGCCCTTGTTCAGCTCTTGAAAACAAAAAATATAACAATAAGTGCCAATATTATTCGCGCTTATAATAAAGATATTACCTATATTACCTGCGATCTAGCTAAGTCTTCTAAGAAAAGACTTAAGAAAGCAATTAATAAGAAGGACTATCAAATCCTAGAAAGAATCCATAGTAACCTAGGTGGTCCAATAACTCCTAGTACTTTTAATAAATATAAGTACTATATTACTTTTCTAGATAAGAAGAGTAGATACGCCTTTGTTAAATTACTATGTAGTAAAGACGAGGCATATAAAGCCTTTGAATACTTCAAGGCAAAGGTAGAAAATACTACCCCTAAAGACACTTCTTTAGAAAAGAGAAATATAGAAAAAAGGAAAATAAAGGAGTTCTTTATAGATAACGGAGGAGAATATATCAACGAAAGATTTACTATAGCCCTTTCAAAATACGGAATAAAACACCTTCTTACTCCTCCATATACCAAAGAGCCTAATGGCTTAATAGAAAGAATAAATCTTACCCTATTTAATAAAGTAAGGGCAATGCTATATAAGGCTAATTCTCCTTTATACCTATAGGGAGAAGCCTTACTAGCAGCAACACACCTATATAATATCACACCACATAAGGGGGTAGAATATAAAACCCCGTAGGAGATTTTCTATAATAAGAAGCCCTATATTAACAATATAAAGATATAGGGTTCAATATACCTCTATAGTAATGAAGGCACAATAAAAAATAAGCTAGATACAAGGAAAGACTTTGGAATTCTAGTAGGTTACTCTTCTACAGAAAATAACCACTATAAAATATATGATATAAAGAAACATACTCTTATCTAGGCAAGAGATGTGAAAATCCTAGAAGGAAAATTCCTACCTAGGAAGGATTATCTAAACAACATGCTACTAAATAAGCAAGATAGTCCTCTTCCTCCTTTACTAGGAAATATAGAAGAAGAAAACAAAGATAGAATAATACAAAAACAATTATCAGAAACAATCTCTTCCTCAATAAAAGAAAAAGAAAGAGAAGAATAAGAGCCTATCTCTAGTAGACTACGCTCTAATAATATGCTAGAAGATAATAACAATTTTCCTACTGCAAATCAAGAAATAGTAGTCGAGCTACCAGAACTTCCTTTTAATAAGGAAGAATATAGTATCCTCTTAACCTTAAGGGATACTACAATATCATATCTACAAACCGAATTTAATACTAAGGATAAAGCTAAATATATCCTTTTAATAAATACAGATATAGAACCAGCTAGCTATAAAGAAGCTATACTAACTTTAGAAAATAAACAGTGGCAACTAGCAGCTATAGATGAAGTCAAGGACCTAGAGTCTAAAGGCTGTTATACAATAACAGATTTGCCTAAAGGAAAACAAGCTATAAGAGGACGTTGGGTATTTAAAAAGAAAGCAATTCAAAATAGCTTTATACCAGACCACTATATAACTAATAAAGAAAAGACCTTTAGATATAAGGCACGTTAGGTAATACAAGGCTTTAATCAAGTCTATAGTATTGATTATATGGAAACGTTTAGCACTATATGCAGAACAGAAGTATGGTATACTATATTAATTCTAGGATTAAATCTAGAATATATATTCCAACAATATGATATACGCCTAGCATTTATACATGCTAAAATAGATTATGAAATATATACAGAACTACCTTATGGCGTATATAATAATCCCAAATACAGGGGTAAAGTAGCTAAGGTAAATAAAGCACTATATAGGTTAAAACAAAGCCCTAGGTTATTCTATAAGCATATGTCTTCTATATTAGTAGACAAGCTAGGCTTTTATATACTACCTTATAATAAAGGAGTATTTATACACTTAACAAAGAAAATCATAATAGCAAGCCATATAGATAATCTACTAGTAGCAGGGCCAAATAAAGATATTATTAATACCTTTGAAAAAGTGGTATCTTAATATCTAAAAATAGAACCATTAGGTAACTTAACTGATTACCTAGGCAATAAGATCATAATCGACTACGAAAACAAGGCCGTAGAAATAAATCAACATGGTTATACAAATAAAATACTAAGCAAGCACTGCTTAAAACAAGACTCCTCTACTATACAGGAGAAGAATCCCTATTCCAAATACATATATAAACCAAGGCTTAAGCCTAGTAATAACGTGGCATTAAGAAAAAATAAAGGCCAGGCTACTAAAGCTGAAATAAAAAGATATTAGCAAGAAGTAGGATCACTTCTATACCTAGCCTTAAAGACTCGCCCTGATATTTCCTATAACGTTATACTGTGCTCTAGATTTACTAGTAATCCTAGTAAAGAGCACTTCGATGCCCTAGAATATTTATAGGGTTACCTAATTAGGTTCCCAAATCTAGGAATAAAATATAACTGCAAAGGAAATTTACAGATCATAGGATATATAGATTTAGACTAGGCAGCTGATCTAGATACTAGAAGGTCTACTACAGGCTATATTTTCAGCCTTCAGGATATAAATAATACCACGGCTAATTGCATTAGCTGGAATTCACAAGTTCAGAAAACAGTAGCTACCTCTAGTACAGAGGCAGAATATATGGCGTTAAAAGATGCTTCTAAAGAGGCAATATATCTTCAATACGTCTATTCCTACTTAAGGAATATATTCATACCTAATAAGCCACTTTCTACACCCCTTATCTATATAGATAATAAAGGGGCACAAGCCTTAGCTGAAAATCCTGAATTTCATAAAAGGGTAAAGCACATAGATATAACTTATCACTATATAAGGGAAGTAGTACGAGACAATAAGCTAAAATTAGTACACCAGCCAACTAAGCAAAATCTTACAGACTGGTTAACTAAGAGCCTAAATAGTACTATGATAAAGGGATTTATAAAACAAGCGAATATGACCTTAGAAGAATAACACCCTTCTTATACTACTAAGAAGAGCATACCCTAATTAATAGGCTCAGGGGTAATACATAGAGATAGGTAGCATCTCTATATAAGTATGTGTGTATATATACATATATATAAAAGTCTTGTCTGTAGTTCAGCAATTAATTCCACTAAAATACGATAAGCCTAAGCTGGTAATTCCGCTTTACTTACAGCTTAGTATAATATGGTTTTTGCCTATTTTCCATATAAGCATATACTTATAATTATAACGGGGTTTTTATTTTTTCCCTTGCTATACATTCCTTTTTATAAAAGATTCTATATCTAGGATTATATATATAACTTTTAAGGGGTATGTTAGAATATCTAGCAAATACCACAGCCTTGCCGTATGACATTCATAAGGCTGCAGTCCCAGGGACACATGCTTAGTCACCCACAAGGCCAAATGCACAAATCTTGCATAAGTCTTATGCTAAACATAAATATCTAGCTTATCCTATTTAGTCTAAGACTAAATAAATATCGGATAAATATATAGGATGAGACAAGCCTAGGTCTCAAGCTAGTAGACTAGCGTTGAGCTAGAATAACACTATTCCTTATTAGGAATAGTACCGCAAGGTCTCTAGTAATAGGAATAGCGTAGAACAAATAACAGATGGTGAAAAAGAGGGTATATATCACCATCTTCCTCACCACCAAATAGCTAGACAGATTATCAAGCAATCAAGCACTTTCACCACCTACTTCCACTGCCCCTATTCTCACATAGCCTTCTATACTGCCTGTGCGATTTCCGGGGCTGATTTTTGGCCAAGGGAGGAAGAGGCTGATCCTAGCCGTATAAGGACCTGTTTTTCTAAGCCTAGCTTAGTAGGCTTTACCCTAGCTGCTGCTATAGCAGCCTAGGTACGGCGGGTTGGCTCTGATTCGACGGCGGGGGGTTGTCGCTGCTGCTGCTGTTGTTGTTACTGTTGTTATTGCTATTGTTACTGTTGTTATTGCTGTTGTTGTTGCTTCTTCTGCCTTAGGGCCTGGGCAACGAACGAGGGAAATATCGGGGCTTTTTTCTCCTTCTCTTTCAAGATCTACGTTAAGGCTAGCTTTCTAGCTAGCCTGGTATATTCGACGATCTCCTTAAAGGCTAGGTTGTTAACTAAAAGACTGACTATCTAGTCTATAAGACTAGAGAAGGTAAGGGCAAGGGTTATAGGTAGTAAGGCTTTTTCTTTTTCTTTCCCTTTTTTAGAGGGGGTAGGGGCGGCAGTGGCAGTAGTAGCGTGTTAACTGCTAGAAAGCCCTTTAAAAGGGCTATCGAACAATATATCGCTCAACCTAGTAGCGGTTATAGTAGTAGCAGGGTTAGCGGCGGAAGTAGTAGTAGTGGTAGTAGCAGCAGCAGTAGTAAGGTAGGTTAAGAAGCTATAGCCTAAGCGCTTAGGGGCTTTATTAACAGCCCCTAGGGGGCTAGAGGCGGCAGGGTTTAGGTCGGTAGGGTTTAGGTTAGCGGGGTTCGGGTTAGAGGGGTTAATACAGTCAGGGCTAGAGCACGTAACTATAGGGCCCGTACGCCCGCCCTGCTACAGCTACAGATTTCTAGCTACAGTCGACCATATTGTACGGTCAGAATCCGACTATAGCGCCGTCAAACGAGCGACTACGCCGCAGCTAAATTTGGCGTATGTTAAGTCCTCAATTGGACAAGTGGATTGCAAAAGAGTGCAGTCGATTTGGAGCGGTCCTGACCAAGAACGCGTTTTCGGATGTGTGATGTCGGTTACGTACTTATATATATAAACCGGAGGGTAAGCGTCTTACTCTTATTATCCTTATTATTGATATTACTAATGCGTATAAAGTTCGTAGCCTATATAGTACTATATACGCTGTTATTTGCCTTAGCTATCTATACTTGCTTTTAGCAGGCGTTAAGGACTTGTTTAACAAGTCTGGCAATTTCGCGCTATATATAGCGTGCTATAACCGTATGTTAGACTACGGCCTCTAGTGCTGGTAGTACTTATCTAGGCATGTTGATTGCGGTAAGGGGGGTCAGGTGCTAATCCCCGTGACCGCGCAGCACATGAGCCTCTTACTCTGGGAATAGGGCACGTACTACGCTACTAAGCATCCCGTTCTGGGGAATGGGGCGTGTACTGCGCCACTTGTACGATAGCCATAAATAGCGCACCCGTGCACTATATAATAGTCACTTATAAGCGCTCTGCTTAACATAGGTATTTAAGGGGTATGTAACTACCCTCTAGATAGAGGGAGACAGATAATCTAGAACTAGAACTTAAACTAGTATTTCCTTGCTACTCGCTTTACTCTTTATCGTTTTAGATTACTACGATCTCTAGAAACCTACTAATACTGATTAATATTATCTCTATATTGCAATATAGGGGTAACGCAGAGCAGTAAGGTAGTTAGTTAAGTGCTTAACAACCTTAACTAAGTAGATTGCAGTTTACTTACTAAGGGCTGTCGATCGGGCAACTAGATAACCACCCTATTAACTTAGCAATATTGCTTATAAGAAAACCAATACTATAAACCTACCCTTCTAGGCTAAGGAAGCTTGACCTAAGCTCCTAGACCAAAGAAGTATTGCTCGAGAGAACGCTACTAACACTATATTATTAAGCAACTTTACTATAATCAACCTGCTATAGCTTCCTAAGATCTATCCGCTTATAGACCCTTAGGGAAGAAGGATACTAAGATAAACCCCTATTATATACCAAGTATTTTGTCAAGTATAGCCTAGGATCTCGAAAAGCGTTTTAAGCAAGAATTCCCTATCTAGCTACCTATTATAAGCATTGACAAATTTAACGCTTAAACCTTCTACAACTTACCAGAGTATATCGATCTAGAGTATAATAGCAATAAAGTACTTAACTTATATACGCTCTTCTGCCTTAGTACTTACAAGGGGCAATAATCTAAAGATCTATACTACAAATTCCGCTTAGATTTTAAGGACTAGACAGTTAACTACTTTAACAAATTAAACAACAAACTACACTTATAACTACACTAAACGCTTAATGACAGCTACGTTCTAATAGACAGCTTAAAAGGGTAGAAGCTCTCTAAGGGACTTGCAATACTTGCTAACAACCTGTCTAACAATCTAGGGCCCGATATACTCCCCTAAATTCGTAGGACGTTAATCTAGGCTAAGTATAGACAGCTTAGAACAGCATCTCCTCCCGCTTAAACGGAAAAGGGAAAGGAGATTATACTAATAACAACCCGAGATTTCGCCACTAGTTCCTACTAGGAGGAGGCAATATAGGGGGATATACAAGTCGGTAATACAACTGTAAATACTACCTAGCAATTCGAACTAGCAAGTAGCTCGATTATAAATAATAATCAACCAATAAGCGGCCTAGGCCTAAGCATACGTTAAATAGCAGCCTAAAGCAGGACACTTAATGCTAATAACCGTAATAAGTTCGGAAATACCCTCTACCCGCTAAATCAGAAGCTACAGATAATATTTCCGATTTATGGACTTAGAAGTATAACGGAAGTAGGATTCCCGCCGGCTAACAAGGGCGCTAGCAAAGGCTACAGATTCCTACTAACCGCCTAAAGTGCCGGCCAAGGTTATACCTAAGGTTATAGATAAGGTAACTACTAAGGCCATAACTAGGGAACTAATTAAGGGGGACGATAGAACCCTATATAACCTGCGCAAACCCCTGGTATCAATACTAGATATAGGTAGGAATACGCTTAACCCCAAGCAGACAATAAAGAGCGGTATGCCCGGCACAAGTATATTATATATAGAAGTACAGAGTACATGGCCATCCTACCGATCGAAATAGGCTAGATAAACAAGACAAGCATTAATCGAAAAACCCTAACCGATTTTATTAAGTCTTGGGACTTAAAGGACAGCTATTCCAGGTCTAACAACAATATCCTTAATGACAAAGTTCATTTCTTCCTACACTGCTACTGGACTTTCTAGATCAATCACGGCCTACTAGGTACTGTTTTTCCAAACGTACTTTTAGGGCAAGCTAAGGAATATCACTTATACTACATCCCTCTTAGTATCTCCTTTATATAACTATATAGTATCTTAAAGGGACACTTTAAGATAAGCATTAAATAGAACAACTATCTATGCATTTAGAACACTGTTACTTTCCAGTCTATACGCCTTAAAAGCAAGAATAGTAACAAGTTAATAAAGGAAATTCTCTAGATCTTGCTCGATAGACTCTAGCAAAGCCAACGTAGGCTCGGTCTGCTCTATAACTATAAGGAATTCCTAGTCGCTAATACAATCCAAGCTTACCAAGGAGTATCTAAGCTAAAGATCGCCCTATACAAACTACTAACAAGCTTTAAAGAGCTAGTAGCCATGCTCCGTCAGACACTTAACGTTAAAAAGGCAGATTATACATATCGCTAATTCTTAATAGACTATAGGTTTATAACGACAAAAGCTAGGCCTATAAGAAACTATTAGGGCAACTTAATTATAAATTCGATCTTTAAAAGGAACCAAGCTACGTATATATAGTAGCCTAGAGGCGCTATAGGGTATAGAAAGCGAAACGAGTTTTAGTAAGGAGACTGTAATAAAACCTATACCAAGGTAGGCTGCTGGATTTACAGTAAGCTAGATCACTAATCCTTTATATATAGCTAAGAAGAACAGGCAATAGCCAAGAACAAATAGCTTAAACGGAAGAGCATTAATAAAGATTATAGATAATATACGGCGTTTCTCCTTAACTATAAGGGTTTAGACGATAAATATAAGGCAAGGGAAGAAGATACTAAGCTTAGAGTATAGATAGATAACTATAAGACTAATTAAGCTTAAGGTAAAAACAAAGTACTAGTAATTAGTTTTAAAGAAGAATAAACAGCAGTGATTTACTTTATAAACCAAGCTTTCCTCTATCTAATTACTAGGAGCGACCAGCTATAGAAAGATAGTAAAAAGGATATAGAGAGAACGGAAGCCGTTTAATTTATACTCGACAGGTATACCAAGGTCGAATTCCAAGGAATTATGCCTAATACTAGGGCTACTAACGTTTCGACCGCCGGACTTTAACAATTCCTTATACTGAAAAAGATAATCGGATTACTTAAGATCGATAAAACGCGTATAGGGGAAGCGAATATACTTTTCAGGTCTAGGGATTTAAAACGATTACTCGGTATAGTTAAAGTAGAGCTTGACATTAGTTATACGACTTTCTATATATTAAAGACGCCAACCCCTTTTCTTATATATCTAAAAGATATAGATAAGCTTAGCGTCTACCTTAATAATACGACAAATAAGCTTATATCTAAGTTAGGGAAGTGTATATATATTTAGCGGAAATAGGGACACCTATAGATCCCTATTAAAGGGATTAAGCTACTAAGCATAGCATTTACTATAGACAACAAGCGTCCTATGCCTCTATAACTTATAGAGGCCAAGCTAAGGCGCATTTATCGACGCTATAGACACCCTATAATCGACAGATTGTACAAACTACTATAATAAGCAGATTACCAAGTGGAGTATAGCGCTGTTAAGATGATTAACAAGTTCTATTATTTTTGTTAGATCAAAGGAGCAGCGCTATAACGATTTAGATTCATGTTATAAAATAACATTTGCTTTAACTTCGAGATTGTTATAGACATCTTAGATATTAATAGTTCTAAGGTACTATATATAGTTAACGCCGTAACTTTATTCTAGGTAGCCTACTTTCTAAATAATCTTTTAGCTAAGGAGATATAGAAGTGGCTAAAGGAATGTTAGATTGATATATACCTTGGACTACCTAACGTTTTGCGCTACGACAAAGGCACCAATTTTAAAGCGTATGAGTTCTAGGCCAAGGCCAAGCTTGTAGGCATAACTTGCCACTCTATGCCAGTTAAGGTATACCAATTAGTCGGCAAGATTAAGCGGTATTATAGGCTACTAAGACAGGCTTATAACATTATCAAATCCGAAACTGCTAGGACTTACTTAAAGAAGCATACTTATAAGCAGCACTAAGCACAGTTAACAATACCGCTAGCCTAGACAGGCTTGTACTAACGCTCTTAGTTTTCGGCGTATACCCGCGCCTAACTATAGACGCGCTACCTTCTCTATCTTAACTACGCTAAGTAGGCGTAATTCGGCAGGCTATAGTGCAATTGCGTATTCTTAACGATATAAGGACTATATAAGACACTCTTATATAGTATAATAGACTAAATATAGAAGATATACTACTATGTTTACTTAAGGTAGGTATAGAAGTGCTAGTATTCCGAGAAACCGATCGATAGACAGGACCCTATAAGGTAATCTCGGTCATAGATATAACAGTAATCGTCAATATAGTTAACAGACCTATAGAATTTCGGAATATAGTAGTTAAACTATATTACTAGGAGCTAGCGTAGGATAAGCAAGATAATCAGGCTAGAGTTAAGCGGCTAGAGCTATTCCAATATCCCTAGCCTAAGTAGCCCTACCGATATAGATAACCCTGAAAGAACCTAGCACCTACTAACAACTTCGTTTTAGAAAAAGAGAAGCGTAACTATAATCTTACGCTTAAACTACAAGCTAAAGGCAAGATTACTATACCTAGCGTACCATTCTAAGAATCTAATAAAATAGAACTAAACTCGCTCCTAGTAGCTAAGGTAATTAAAGCGATCTAGATGCTAGTAGATACTTCGGACTACTAGATCTTTAAGTTAAGGATCGTCTAGGAAGTAAAAGACAAGCTTACTTTACTATATAAGAAACCACGCTTTATAGCTTAGAGATTTAGTAATAAGGACAAGAAGTACCTACTTACTTAATCGCTAATAATCCAATACTATATACAGCAACTTATACTCTTACTACTACCAATACTATAAATGCGCTTTAGTTTTAAGGCGTAGGTACACGACGTTATCCAGGCTTATATATAAGCTAAGTTATAGCTAGTAAGGAAAGTAATTCTTCTATTACCTAAGGAGCTTAAGACGCTCTATCCCCCTTATACTGTCTTGCTTGTTAAAACCCTATTATATAGACTGGCTAAAGCTAGACTATACTAGTAGGTAACATATATAAACTGGTAGGCCTGGAAAGAGTGCTTAGACTGGGCAACAACCGCTAGGGTCACCTTCTTAGCAGCAAAAAGCGAGCTTATACACTTCCCCCTAGGAAGAAGGCCCTGGAATACCCCTATTTGCCTAGGACCTACAGAGGACTCTCCCCCCCTATAACCAGCAACAGAGGCCCGTTTTCTAGGGGTATGGCTAGACCCTAAGCTTACCTGGAAGGCCCACGCCAACACCCTACGGCAGAAGCTGAAAACGCAGTCCCTAGCTATTACTAGGCTAGCAGGGAAGACCTGGGGACCTGGAATCGAGAAGACTAGGCTCCTTTATACAGCGGTTATAAGGCTAGTTCTAGCCTACGTAGCCTTAGCCTGGCATACTCCAACGCCTATAGTACCAAACAAGCCCTGAGGTATAGCAAGAGGCCTACTTATAGCAGAGAATGAGGCCCTAAGAAGAGTTACAGGGGCCTATAAACGAACGCCAACCCAGAGCCTCCAGTACAAGGCTAACGTTCCCCCCCTTAACCTCTACCTTAACGCCCTCTCCTTTTCTAGCCAAGCTAGGATAAACAGAGCTATAGGGGAAGAAGTTACTAAGTAGAAAGAAGCCCTACGCTACTCCCTAGGCAACAGGACCTCTAGGACTAGCCTCCCTCTAGGAGGATATACAAAACAAGAAAGGAAGAAAGAGGCAGTAGTATAGTGGCATTACCAGCAGCTATAGAAGGCCATTAACAAGGAGCCCCTATATACCGCCTGGAAAGACTGCTACCTCTAAGAAGCTACAGCCTCGAGCTATAACCCCTATACAGAGAGCCTCTCAGAGAAATCAGCCAAGGACGCCTTCCAGGGAGAGAATCTAACTAAGGGCTTTAAAGAGACCTTCAAGAGACGCCACTATAACCTCTCTAAGGCTGAGAGCTCGCTGCTGATACAGGCCCGTATAGGGAAGATAGGCCTAAGGGGATTCCTATATACCTATAAGGTACCTGGAGTTGACAGCCCCCTCTGCTGCTGCTACCTAGCTATAGAGGACATCCAGTATATATTCAACGGTTGCCCGGCCTACCCCTCGACCTCCTTTAAGGAGAAGGAAAGGGGGGATATATATAGCTTCCTCTATAGGCTTAAAAAGGGAGGCGGCAACGCTGTACGCCTCCTAATCCGCCATATCGCTACTAGACTGCCAGAATACTCGGTTGCTTAGAGGCTAGGAGCGGTCTAGCCTATACCCCTTTAGGAAGTATGTTTTCATACTCCTAAGGGGGCGGTATCTATTACGGTGAAGAGCGGCCCAACCCTACCCACACCCTCCCTTCTCTTCCACGCACAGTTATAGGTTTTTCACCCGTTATACGGTTTTCCTATAGCACTAGACTAGCCCACCTAGATATCCCTTACAGGGATCAGATAGCGTAATAGAATCTATCTATATAAACTGGTATACTAAATGTCTTGATCTCGAGCTAAGCGCCTTTAACCTATACCTTATAATCAGTAAGATGTAAATTGGAAGCGGATTCGGAATTGTGGGCCTACAAACCAATAACACTCTTAATATTAGCGAGCAAGCCTTTACAGACAAGGAGAAGCTCAAGCTAGACAAGGCTAGCTTTAAGTATAAGCTACTAGTATTTTTAACGGATAAATCGATTATAGACTTTAACGGATATAAGCTTGAAACAAGTATAGACGCTATTAAGATTCGGCAAAAAGGGCAAGCTATATGACTTAAACTTATAAGCCTAGACGCTAAAACAGCGAAATAAGTATATGTCGAACAACGTATATAAGGTACCTACATTACTACGATTTGCCAGCTAGAGGCGACTTTTAACTTATTAGTAGTAGCGCAGTTAACTAAGCCTAGTATAGCCGAGATCGCCAAGCTTAACGCTTAACTGTAATGGCAGATCAAGAACTTAATATATAGGCTACGCTACCTGCAACTTGAACTTAAGACAGCCAAGCTCTTTGTCTTTATAGACGGATCATTCACTAACAATACCGATATAACATTGCAGATTAGATTTGTTATTATATTTAGCAATAAGACGAGCAGTATAAACGAGTTTAACTTATATAGTAATATCGTATACTGGTCTTTAACTAAGTACAAGTAGGTAACGCAGAGCGTTCTAGTAAGCGAGATATACAGTATAGTAAGTAGGTTCGATCTTAGGTATATATTATACTAGACGCTTACTAAGGTCTACTTACATCTAGGCCTACCCTTGCTACTACCAATTATCGTATATACAGATTCGTTTAGCTTATACGAATACCTGGTAAAGCTCGGTATAACAGCGGAGAAGCGCCTTATAATCGATATAATAGCGCTACGCCAGAGCTACGAAAACCGTAAAATCGTAGAAATCAGGTAGATTAGTAGCAATAACAACCTAGCCGATACTATAACCAAACGTACGCCGAACAAGACGCTCGAAAAGCTTGTTACTGCTAATACAGCTAAGATCAGAGTAGAAGGCTAGGTTTAATAACCAGCTAAATAACAGAAAGAGTCTATATAACTCAGGGCAAGATCGCTTACATAAAAGACAAAGATTACCAGGACGATTCATTTACATTTACAGTACAATAAGGAATATAAGGTAAAGCGCAAAACAATCTTAATTTATACTTTTATAGCTAGTACAATACATACGCCAGTGCCCCCTACCCCCTAATTACAACAACAAAACATTAATAGCCTTGCCTATAGCAGCTATTACTATAAGCTTTTTCTATATAGGTATTATACCCGCCATAGGTACCCTACGCTTGACAAGAGTACGTACCTCGTCTACCAAAACCAAGGCATACTTAGCGCTATTGCGCTATATCTTCTAATCCTATAACTAATAAGTATTCCAATTAAACAATAGATAAGACTAAAGATCGTAACTTACTTTAGCCTTTATAGCTAGGTTAGAGCAGAGCTCTAAAAAGTAGTCTAAGAATAGGTAGACTAACTTAGGGCTACAGCATATATTAAGAACAATAAAATAATAGAAACAATATGCAAATAGAACTTATATCGGTATATACAAATGCCTAGACAAGTACCGCTAGTACTAAAGGCTACAGCCTAACGCATAGTCGTAGTACGCCGCACGTAGCGCGAAATTGCCAGACTCGTTAAACAAGTCCTTAATACCCGCCAAAAGCAAGCATAGGCAGCTAAGGCAAAGGACAGCGCATATAGCACTATATAGGCTACGAACTTTATATATATTAGTAATATCAATAATAAGGATAATAAGAGTAAGACACTTACCCTCTAGTTTACATATATAAGTATATAACAACCTCTTACAAGGCTTTATATAGTCTGATATATAGTACGTATAGCAGCTAGAGCAGACAATAGAGTTGTCCAAGCTTTCGCTAGACAATAAACTTGCCGTTACCACCGCCAGTATCGCTACTAGCAGTATAGACGCGCTTGTAGCAGCGTATAGCACCTTGCGCTATACGCGTATAGCCGCCAATACTACCTTCTTCATAGCCGGCAACGTAGGTAGAGTATACTTAGCGTGCTTAAAGAGACACGCCTTATATATAGCAATCTCTACCTTACGTACTACCTCCTCCTCCGCCTCCTCCTTATACTAGAGTACAATAGCCTGCTTAAGCAGAATACGTATATATGCGATTAACCCCTTGGAATTAAAGGGCGCAGAGTTAGTATTAGTATAGCTGCCTATAGACTCGGGCTATATAGCAAGCGCAGCTACGTCTATAGTGTTAGGATTATCACTATTGTTATTATTGTTGTTGCCGTTATCGCCGCCCACCATGCTCTCCCAGTTGCTATTATTAGCAACAGTATACTCAGACGCATCCTTAAACGCATTATTATTACCCTCCTAGGCAAGATACTTATTAGGAGCGTCAGTTATAAGCGTATTAAGGGCGTTGCCGCCCTTATCATTAGTATATATGCAGGCGTTGCCGCCCGCGCTTCTATAGGAGCACCCACTCTACTTATCGTCAAAATCCAACACTATAGACAACAAGATCAGCACGCTCAAGCATAAAGGCCAGCACGCTCAAGCATTAGTATATAAAGGTAAACAACTTACTTATTACTACTAGTACTGCTAATACTACTACTGTTATTACTGATACTACTGCTGTTATTGTTACTACTGCAGCTACTACTATTATTATTACTACTGCTACTACTGCTAGTGCAGATCGTAGGGAGAAAGAGAACAGGTAGTATGCAGTAGGAGAACCTACCTATTTATAGGTTTAGGGCAAGAGCGTTCGGAGTTCGTAATCAGCCAGCCTAGAGCTCTGATTTTTCCTATTATAATTCCTATTTGGGACTACAAGCTTTTACAATAATGGTTGCTAGCGCAATATACTTACCGTTATGCCGTTTAGAGGCATATCTAGAAGGCGCTAAAGTCGTGCCTTCTACGCCAGGGATCAGCGACTAGAATTCAACATTCTAATTAGCAAACGAAAAGTTAAGTAATTAGTACTTCCTATTCTAGCAACAAGGGGAGCGAAATGATCTAGGATTTCCTATTTCAGTTAATAAAGCACTAGTACAGTTATAAAAGAAGAGTTGCTAGTATTAATTGCAGTAAGGAGGGTTAGGTGCTAATCCCTGTAACCACGTAGTATATAAGCCTCTTACTCTGGGAATAGGGCACGTACTATGCTACTAAGTATCCCGTTCTAGGGAATAGGGCATGCACTACGCCACTTATATAATAGCCACAAGTAGCGCACCTACATACTACGTAATAGTCACTAACAAGCACTCTACTTAACATAGGTATTTAAGGGATACATAACTACCTCCTAGATAAAGGAAGACAGACAATCTAGAACCAGAACTTAAACCAGTATTTCCTTGCTGCTCGCTTTGCTCTTTATCGTTTTAGATCACTACGATCTCCGGAAACCTACTAACAGGCACTTATATATGCTAATATAAGTTCTATTTACGTATTGTTTCTATCGTTTTATTGTTCCTAACATATATCGTAGCCCTAAGTTGGTCTATCTGTTCTTAGACTACTTTTTAGAGCTCTACTCTAACCTAGCTATAAAGGCTAAAGTAAGTTACGATCTTTAGTAGTGTCTATTGTTTAATCGGAATACTTATTAGTTATAGGATTAGAAAATGTGGCGTAATAGTGCTAAGTATATCTTAGTCTTAGTAGATAAGGCGTATACTCTTATTAAGCGTAGGGTACCTGCGGCAGGCATAACGCCTATATAGAAAAAGCTTGTAGCAATAGCTGCTATAAGCAAGGCTATTAATGTTTTGTTATTATAATTAGGGGGTAGGGGGCGCTGACGCGTATATCGCGCTAGCTATAAGAGTATAAATTGAGATTGTTTTGCGCTTTGCCTTGTATTCCTTATTATGCTATAAATGAATTGTCCTAGTAGTCTTTGTCTTTTATACTAGCGATCTTACCCTAAGTTATATAGGCTCTTCCTGTTACTCGGCTAGGCGTTAAACCTAGCCTTCTACTCTGATTTTAGCTGTATTTGTAGTAACGAGCCTTTTAAGCGTCTTGTTTGGCGTGCGTTTGATATTGGTATTAGCTGGGTTGTCGTTGCTATTAATCTACCTGATTTCTGCGATTTTATGGTTTTCGTAGCTCTGTTATAGGGCTATTATATCGATTATAAGTTGCTTTTCTACTATTGTCCCGAGCTTTACCAGGTACTTGTATAAACTGAACAAGTCTGTATAAACGACGATTAGTAGTAGCGATAGTAGACCTAGGCCTAAGTAGATCTTAGCAAGCGTCTAGTATAGTATATACCTAAGATTGAACCCGTTTACTATTCTATATATTTCGCTTGCTAAAACGCTTTATATTACCTACTTATACTTAGTCGAGAACTAGTATACAATATTACTATATAGGTTGAACTTGTTTATGCCGCTTGTCTTATTTCCGAATATTATAACGAATCTAATCTGCAATATTATATCGGTATTATTAGCAAATAATCCATCTATAAAGACAAAGAGCTTAGCTGTCTTAAGTTTAAGTTATAGGTAGCGTAGCCTATATATTAAGTTCTCGATCTGCTATTATAGTTAAGCGTTAAGCTTTGTAATCTTGTCTGTATTAGGCTTAGTTAACTACGCTACTACTAATAAGTCGAAAGTCGCTTCTAGCTAGTAAATCGTAGCAATATAGGTACTACATGCTTATTATTTAATGTATGCTTGTTTTGCTGTTTCAGCGTCTAGGCTTATAAGTTCGAGTCGTATAGCTTGCCCCTTTTGCCGAATCTCGATAGCATCTATACTCGTTTCGAGCTTATATCTATTAAAGTCTATAATTAATTTGTCTATTAAAAATACTAGTAGCTTGTACTTAAAGCTAGCTTTATCTAGCTTAAGCTTCTCTTTATCTATAAAGGCTTACTTACTGATATTAAGAGTATTGTTAATTTATAAGCCGACGATTCTAAATCCGCTTCTCATTTGCGTCTTCCTGATTATAAGGTATAGGTCGAAGGCGCTTAGCTCGAGATCAAGACATTTAGTATACCAGTTTATATATATTACCTATTAGTATAGTCCGGCTTTAGCTAGTCTATATAATAGGGTTTTAATAAGCAAGATAGTATAAGAGGGATAGAGCATCTTAAGCTCCTTAGGTAACAGAAGAATTACTTTTCTTACTAGCTATGATTTAGCTTGTATATAAGCCTGAATAACGTTATATACCTATACCTTAAAACCAAAGCGCGTTTGTAGTGTTAGGAGTAGTAAGAGTATAAGTTGCTATATATAGTGTTGGATTATTAGCGATTAAGTAAGCAGGTACTTCTTATCCTTATTGCCGAATCCCTAAGCTATAAAGCGTAATTTCTTATATAGTAAAGTAAGCTTATCTTTTACTTTCTAGACAATCCTTGATTTAAAGATCTAGTAGTTCAACGTATCTATTAGCATCTAGATTGCTTTAATTACCCTAGCTACTAGGAGTAAGTTCAGTTCTGTTTTATCGGATTCTTAGAATAGTACGCTAGGTATAGTAATCTTCCCTTTAGCTTATAGTCTAAGCGCGAGATTGTAGTTACGCTTCTCTTTTTTCAAAATAAAGTTGTTAGAAGGTACTAGGTTCTTTTAGGGTTGTCTGTACTAGCGGGGCTGCTCGGGCTAGGGATATTAGAATAGTTCTAGCCGCTTAATACTAGGCTGATTATCTTGTTTGTCCTACGTTAGCTCCTAGTAATATAGTTTAACTACTATATTCCGAAATTCCATAGGTCCGTTAACTATATCGACGATTACTATCATATCTATAGCTAAGATTACCTTATAAGGTCCTATCTATCGGTTGCTTTTCTGGAATATAAGTACTTCCGTACCTACTTTAAGTAAGTATAGTAGTATATCTTCTATACTTGGTCTATTACGTTATGTAAGAGCGTCTTATATAGTCCTTATATTATTTAGGATTTGTAATTATGTTATAGCCTTCCGAATTGCACCTACTTAATATAGTTAAGATAGAGAAGGCGGTACGTCTATAGTAAGGTACAGGTATACGCTGAAAACTAAGAGCGTTGGTACTAGCCTGTCCGGGCTAGCGGTATTATTAACTGCGCTTAGTACCGCTTATAGGTATGCCTCTTTCAAGCAAGATCTAGCGGTCTCTAATTTAATAATGTTATAGGCCCTTTTTAGTAGCCTATAATACTGCTTGATCTTACCGACTAACTGGTATACCTTAACTAGTACTAAATGGCAGGTTATGCCTATAAGCTTGGCCTCTATCTAGAACTTATGCGCTTTGAAATTAGTACCCTTATTATAGTGCAAAATATCGGGTAGTCTAAGGTATATATCGATCTAATATTCCTTTAGCTACTTTTACGTCTCTTTAGCTAAGAGATTATTTAGAAAGTAGGCTACTTAGAATAACGTTATAGTATTAACTATATATAGTACCTTAGAATTGTCGATGTCTAAGACGTCTATAACGATCTTAAAATTAAAGTAAATATCGTCTTATAATGCAAATCTAAATCGTTATAGCGCTGCGCCTTTGATCTGGCAGAAGTGGCAGAACTTGTTGATCATCTTCATAGCGCTATGTTCTACTTGGTAGTCTGCTCGTTATAGTAGTTTATACAATCTATTGACTATAGGGTGTCTATAGTATTAATAAATGTGTCTTAGTTTGGCCTCTATAAGTTATAGAGGTATAGGACGCTCGTTATCTGCTATAAATGTTATACTTAGTAGTTTAATCCCTTTTATAGGGATCTATAGATGTCCTTATTTCCGTTAAACATATATACGCTTTCCTAACTTAGATATAAGCTTATTTATTATATTATTAAGATAGATGCTAAGCTTATCTATATCCTTTAGACATATAAGAAAAGGGGTTAGCGTCTCTAATATATAGCAAGTCGTATAACCAATATCGAGCTCTACTTTAACTGTTCCGAGTAATTATTTTAAATCCCTAGACCTGAAAAGTATATTTGCTTCTCCTACGCGTAACTTATCAATCTTAAGCGATCTAATTATCTTTTTTAGTATAAGGAATTATTAGAGTCTAGTAGTTAAAACGTCGGCAGCCCTAGTATTAGGTATAATCCCTTGGAATTTAGTCTCGGTATACCTATTAAGTATAAATTAAACGGCTTTTATTTTCTTAGTATCCTTTTTACTATCTTTATATAGTTGTTCGCTCTTAGTAATTAGATAGAGGAAAGCTTAGTTTATAAAGTAAGTCGCTACTGTTTTTCTTCTTTAAAACTAATTACTAGTACTTTGTTTCTACCTTAAGTTTGATCGGTCTTATAGTTATCTACCTATACTTTAAGCTTAGTATCTTCTTCCCTTACTTTATATTTATCGTTTAAACTCTTATAATTAAGGAGGAACGCTATATATTATCTGTAATCTTTTTCAATACCTTTTTGCTTAAGCTATTTACTTTTAGCTATTACTTGTTCCTCTTAGCTATATATAAAGGAGCAGTGATCTAGCTTGCTATAAATCTAACAACCTACTTTAGTATAGTTTTTATTACGGTTCTCTTACTAGAGCTTGTTTCGCTTTCTATACCTAGTAGCACCTTTAGATTGTTATATATATATATTGCCCGGGCCGACATCAAACATCCGAAAACGCGTTCTTGGTCAGGAACGCTCCAAATCAACTACACTCTTTTGCGATCAACTTGTCCAATTGAGGACACAACACACGCCAAATTTGGCAGCAGCGCTGTCCGCCGTTCGACGGCGCTGTGGTCGGATTCTGACCGTACGATATGGTCGACCGTAGCGAGAAATCTGCAGTAGGGGCATACGGGCCCTACAGTCATGTGCCCCTCTAGCACCCCTAACCCTCTAGGCCCTTGCCCTTCCGCCACCCCTAGCCCCTTAATCAACAAGCCTACCCCCGAACCCGATTGTATAAGCTACACGTTTGCGCCCCACCTCTCTAGCGCTACAGCTACAGCTATAGCTACTACTACCGCTGCTGCTACCGCTACTACTACTACTTCCGCTACCGATTCTACTACCGCTATAACCGCTACTAGGCCGGGTGATATATCGTTCGATAGCCCTTTTAAAGGGCTTTCTAACAGTCAGTACGCCACTACCGCTAACGCCGCTACCGCCCCCCTAAAAAAGGGGAAAGAAAAGGAGAAAGCTTTACCGCCATTGACTCTCGCCCTTACCTTCTCGAGCCTTATAGACTCGATAGTCAGCCTTTCGATTAATAACCTGGCTTTTAAGGAAATCGTCGAATATACAGGACTAGCTAGAAAGCTAGCTCTAACGCAAATACTAAAGGAGAAGGAAAAGAAGGCAGTAATTCCGATCTTTCCTTCTTTTACTAACCAGGCCTAAAAGCAGAAGAAGCAGCAGCACCAACAACAACAACAACAACAATAACAGCAGCAACTAGCCCCTTAGCCCAAGACCCGCCGTACCTGGGCTACTATAGCAGCAGCTAAGGTAAAGCCGACTAAACTAGGCCTAGAAAAACAAGTCCTTATACACCTAGGATTAGCCTCCTCCTCCCTTAGTCAGAAATCAGCGCTAGAGATCGTATAGGCAGTTCAGAAGGCAATAGGGCATACTATTAAGGGGGTAAGGACCCTACTAAGCAGTAACCTTATACTAGTTATAGAGGAAGAGAAGGTAAAGAAGGCCTTAGAGGAAAATACAGCCTGGCTAGCCTCTTTATTACTAAAGGCCTCCCTCTATACTACTACCTAGGTAGTAGCTATTAAGGGGCTTATAACAGCTGATCGGATAACGGAAGCTAGCCTTTTAGCAGCTGCAAAAGAAGTATATCCCTTAGCCCTCCAAGCTAAAGTCTAGCACCCACTCTAAATCGAAAGAACAAGAGTCTTAGCACTTATAGCCTTTTCTAGCCAATAAGAGGCTTATAAGGCCTGTCAAGACAGCATCTTCTAGGCTTATAGGGCCCTAAAAGCAGAGCCTTATATCGATAAGGCTAGGGCCCTTTAGTGCTTTAACTACTAGCGTTAGGGGCATAAGGCTAAATACTGCCACTCCCCTACCCTTTGCTATAACTATAGCTAAGAAAAGAAGAAGCATACCAACGAATCAGCCTATACTAGGGCCCAGAACTGCCAGAACTACCAAGAAGACCACCACGCTAGGGCAGAGGAATGCCCTAAAAGAAAGAAATATAGGGCATAAGCAAAGGCCTACCTTCAGAATAGGCCTATTAACTTCGACCTTCCAGGCCCTCTTAAGCCAGCAATATCGACAGAAGACCGGCTAGAAGGAGAAGAGGGCTATACAGTAGTAGCTGGAAAACGCCGCCGTAGACGCCCTTCTATAATACCCGCCACTACCGCTACTACAGCCCCCCTTTCCCAAAGGACAATAAGGGAGGCTTTCAACAAGATCCCTACTACTACCTTTACCGCTACTACCAACCCTACCGCCACCACCAACCCTACCGCCACTACTAACCCTACAGCTATAGCTACAGCTATAACTGTACCCTCCTCCCTAGAGCTGGCAAGGGGCTCTATAGAGGAGAAGGATATAGATATGCTCTAAGTCTTTTCTTTCCTTTTATTTCTACTCCTTCTATTTAAGACGGCCTCCCTCCTTTCCTTTAGACTACTTTCCTTCTACCCTTCCCTATAGCTAGTATCTTACTACTATACCTAAGGTAAGAGGAAAGGCTATAAGGCTAGGCTTATAAGCTTTTAAGCTTTAAGCCTAGACCTACCTTTACCTCTTTCGCTGACAAGACCCCTTCCTTATTCCCCTACCCCGAGCCCTATATTAATTGAGATATAGGGCGTTCTTACAGGAGACGGGTAGGGGAATAGGCGCAATTTCCCTTAGTAGCCTCCTAGACGGCCTCCCCTTACGTTGTGTTTTTCTTTTAGTACTGCTTTTTTCCTCTTGCTAGGTTGCCCGCCTTGTTTGAGCTCGTTGGAGGTTTTTCATCCGTTTTCCGGTTTTCCTCTAGCATTAGTGTAAGCTAGCAGCTCCTCATAGTCCAATAAGGACTCTATAGGTGGAATACAATATATATATATATATATATTGCCCGGTTTCTCTTAAAGATCGAATCTATAATCAGGTTACTCCAATAGTTTCTCGTAGGCCTGGCTTTCGTTATAGTAAACCTACGGTCTATTAAGAATTAGCAATATATATAATCCGCTTCCTTAACGCTAAGTATTTAGCAAAGTATAGCTACTAGCTCTTCGAAGCTTATTAGTAGTTTATATAGGGTGATCTTTAGCTTAGATACTCCTTAGTAGGCTTAGATTGTATTTGCAACTAGGAACTCCTTATAGTTATAGAGCAGACTAAGCCTATATTAGCTTTATTAGAGTCTATCGAGGAAGATCTAGAGAATTTCCTTTATAGACTTATTGTTATTTTTGCTTTTAAGGTGTATAGACTGGAAAGTAATAGTGTTCTAGATATATAAGTAGTTGTTCTACTTAGTACTTATCTTAAAGTATCCCTTTAAGATACTATATAGTTAGATAAAGGAGATACTAAGAGGGATATAGTATAGGTGATATTCCTTGGCTCGTCCTAAAAGGGCGTTTGGAAAAACAGTACCTAGTAGGCCGTAATTGATCTGGAAAGTCTAGTAGTAGTATAGGAAGAAACGAACTTTGTTATCAAGGATATCGTTATCGGACCTAGAATAACTGTCCTTTAAGTCCTAAGACTTAATAAAATCGGTTAGGGTTTTTTCGATTAATACTTATTTCATTTATCTAGCCTGTTTCGATTAGTAGGATAGCCATATACTCAGTACTTCTATATATAATGTACTTATACCAGGTATACCGCTCTTTATTATCTGCTTAAGGTTAGGCGTATTCTAGCCTAAATTTGGTATTAATACCAGGGGTTTATACAGGTTATATAGGGTTCTGTCGTCCCCCTTAATTAGTTCCCTAGTTATAGCCTTAGTAGTTACCTTAACCGTAACCTTAGGTATAACCTTAGCTGGCACTTTAGGTGGTTAGTAGGAATCTATAGCCTTTACCAGCGCCCTTACTAGCTGGCGGGAATCCTGCTTCTATTGCGTTTCTAAGTCTATAAATCGGAAGTATTATCTATAGGTCCGGATTTAGTAGGTAAAGGGTATTTCCGAACTAGCTACGGTTACCAGCGTAGAGCGTTCCGCTTTAGGCTACTATCTAGTATATACCTAGGTCTCGGCCGCTTGCCGGTTAATTGTTGTTTATAATCGAGCTGCTTGTTAGTCTATATTACTAGGTAGCGTTTATAGCTAAATTACTGATTTATATCTCCCCCCGTAGTACCTTCTACAGCTAGGTACTAATTTCGGATTCTTAGGTTGTTATTAGTATAATCTCCTTCCCTTTTTCTGTTTAAGTAGGAAGAGATGTTATTATATATTGTCTATACTTAGCCTAGATCGACGTTCTATAGATTTAGGGGAGTATATTAGGCCCTGGATTGTTAGACGGGTAATTAGCAAGCGTTGTAAGTCCCTTAGAGAGCTTCTGCCCTTTTAAGCTATCTACTAGGATATAGCTATTGTTAAGCGTTTAACGTAGTTGTAAGTATAGTTTATTGTTTAACTTGTTAAAGTAGTTAGCTATCTAGTCCTTAAAATCCAAGTGGAATTCGTAGTATAGATCTTTAGATTATTGCCCCTTATATGTGCCGAGGTAGGGGAGCGTATATAAGTTAAGTACTTTGTTGCTATTATACTTTAGATTAATATACTCTAGCAATCTATAGAAAGTTTAAGTGTTAAATTTATCGATACTTGTAATAGGTAGCTAGGTAGGGAATTCTTATTTAAAACGCTTTTTAAGATCCTAGGCTATACTTAACGAAATACTTAGTATATAATAGGGGTTTGTCTTAGTATCCTCCCTTTCTAAGGTTCTATAAGTAGAAGGATCTTAGGACGCTATAGTATATTAATCGTAGTAGAGTTAGTTAGCAATATAGTTTTAATAGCGTTCTCTTAAGTAACGCTTCCTTAGTCTAGAACCTTAGGTCGAGCTTCCTTAGCCTAGAAGGATAGGTTTATAGTATTGGTTTTCTTATAAGCAATATTACTAAGTAAATAGAGTAGTTGTCTAGTTACCCAATTAATAGCCCTTAGTAAGTAAACTACAATCTACTTAGTTAAGGTTGTTAAGCACTTAACTAACTACCTTACCGCTCTACGTTGCCCCTATATCGTAATATAGAGATAACACTGATTAATATTAGTAGGTTTCTAGAGATTATAGTAACCTAAAACGATAAGAGTAAAGCAAGTAGCAAGGAAATACTGATTTAAGTTCTAGTTCTAGATTGTTATATGTCTCCCTCTATCTAAAGGGTAGTTACGTACCCCTTAAATACCTATATTAGAGTAGAGCGCTCGTTGGTAACCATTACATAGTACGTAGGTGCGCCACTTATAGCTGTCGTATAAGTGGCGTAGTACACGCCCCATTCCCCAGAGCAAGAGGCTCATATGCTGCGCGGTCACGGGGATCAGCACCTGACCCCCCTTACCGCAATCAACACTACCTAAACTAATACTATATACTAGTATAGAACGCTATAAATACTAATTAGTAATTTAGCATTAAATTCTAGATTAGCAATATAAAGAGACAAGTATATATAGGTTAATAATTCTATTTTACAGTAGTATATACTAGGAATAGAAGAATCATTGCTATATCTCATACTAATACCTCTATTTGACTTTTCTCTATAATTGGTATATATAAAGAGTAATATTAAAGAAAGAAGAACTATAGATATTAGCTAGTAAATCGTATAGTCGTTATATAATATCTAGCAGTTATATATAACTATATAATCCTAATAAACCAGTATTAAAAGAACGACCTAGTTCTTAGACAAGATATACCAACCTAATAAGACCTATGTTAAGAGAACAAACTAGTTCTTATACTAGATATAACTTATACTAACTTAACTTTACTATTAAGTAAATAATAGTATGTAATATATACCTATTATATAATAGATACTATATAACCTAATACTTATAATACTAACCTTAGTTAAGATATTAAACACTAATATAGCGGATAAGTCAGACGTTGACAAATATCCTATATATAAGGAGATCGCTTATAGTAGTACAACACTACTATATATATAGAAGAAGTGTATCGATATTAAACTATAGTATAGCAATATTACTATTAAGCCCGGCTATATCTATTTAGAGGTAGCTCTAACGACTAGGTTCGTACAATACCTAGCTAAACTAAGGTATAGTAATATAGACCTTAATATAATGATTAATATCATAGGTAAGGAACTAGATAGATAGATAGTATACTAGTTGAATTTTATTAATAGTACTTTTTAAAAGAAGTTCCCAGCCTTATTTAACAAAAAGGGTTTTTACTTCTAGAAATAAATAAAGATCGATAGGATTCTTAAGATTATTAACTATAAGGTATAGTCTAAAGATACTATAGAACGACTAATACCTTTTCTACTACCTACCCTACTATCTATCTAACAATCTACAATACTGCCTCTCCTATAACCCTACTAACTAGATAAAAACAATACTTAGATTATAGTATTCGACCTATATACTCTTCTACTAATATATATTATATTGTTCGTAGCGTTCTGTACTAGTACGGAGTGGTGGTTCAGGTGGTCAAATCATGTCTATCTCTCTAGGTATATAGGTAAAGACATTTAGCCCCTAATATATTCCCTTTATTATATAGTAGATACTATACAACGATTCTGTCCAACGTATATTGTTAGGTAATTACCTAACGATCTATGCTGTTGGGTCATCTAACAATCTATATTATCTAGGTCCTAGCAATATATACGTTGCAGTTATAATAGGTATTCTAATACTAGTAGTCTTTTCTTTTATCGATAAAGACTACTAGGTGTTAGCTATCCGATTACTATTATATAATGCTAGTTGTACTATAGTTAGTAGGGGGTATATATAGGGTATATCTGTAAAGCCTATAGGTAGGTATCTACAGCAAGTGTTAAATATAGGGGAGTAGCCTATAATGTCTATTATATAGTACTAGCTATTTAACATGGGGAGTTCTTATAGGGAAGGTACAGTAGTAATCTAATTATACATGTGATTTATACGCATACTACCCTACGCTTATAGTTGTACTTTTAGTATAGGTATAGTCAGAGGTATTAACAATAGTAAATCCGTAGGTAGAATCTCGTTTTTACACTAAGGAAATAATAGATCTTATATAATAGAAAAAGAATAATAGGCAGGTAATTGAATAGCTTCTATACCTGCTCTTATACCTTCCCTTATATAGGTCCCTTAGAGTATAAAAGGTCGCTTGCCTACCCTTACTACTCTATTCTCTTTCTTCCTCCTATATATAATAACTTTTATAATCTCTATTATATTTATTACTTACTATTAGCCTCTATTTGTACTATTACTATCGTTTCGCCTTATTTTACAATATCTGTTAGTAGGTTTCCAGAGATCGTAGTGATCAAAAACGATAAGAGCAAAGCGAGTAGCAAGGAAATACTAGTTTAAGTTCTAGTTATGGATTGTTATGTCTCCCTCTATCTAGAGGGTGGTTGTGTACCCTTTAAATACCTATATTAAGCAGAGCGCTTGTTGGTAACTATTATATAGTACGCGGGTACGCCACTTATAGCTGTCGTACAAGTGGCGTAGTATACGCCCTATTTCCCAGAGTAAGGTGCTTATACGCTACGCGGTTATAGGGATTAGTACCTAATCCCCCTTACTGCAATTAATACTAGTAACTCTTCTTTTATAACTACGCTAGTGCTTTATCAACTGAAATAGGAAATCCTAAATCACTTTGCTCCCCTTATTACTAGAATAGGAAATGCTAATTACTTAACTTCTTATTTGCTAATTAGATAGATTCTATTACGCTATCTGATCCCCGTAGGGGATATCTAGGTAGGCTGAACTAGTGCTATAGGAAAACCGTACAACGGGTGAAAAACCTATAACCGTACATAGGAAAAAAGGGGGTATGATAGGGGGTAGGCCAATCTTTACCAGAGTAGATACCGCCCCTTTAGGAGTATAAAAACATACTGCCTAAAGGGGTATAGGCTAGACCGCTCCTAGCCTCTGAGCAACAGAGTATTCTAGCAGTCTAGTAGCAATATAGCGAACTAGGGGGCGTATAGCGCTGCCGCCCCCTTTTTCGAGTCTATAGAGAAAGCTATATGTATCCCCTCTTTCCCTCTCCTTAAAGGAGGCCGAAGGGTAGGCCGGGCAACCGTCGAATATATGTCGGATGTCCTCTATAGCTAGGTAGTAGCGGCAGAGGGGGTTATCAACCCCAAGCACCTTATAGGTATATAGGAATCCTTTTAGGCCTATCTTCCCTATACGGGCCTGTATTAGCAGTAAGCTCTTAGCCTTAGAGAGGTTATAGTAGCGTCTTTGGAAGGCCTCTTTAAAGGCCTTAGCTAGGTTCTCCTCTTAAAAGGTAGCCTTAGCTGATTCTTCTAAGAGGCTCTCTATATAGGGGTCGTAACCAGAGGCCCTAGCCTCCTATAGATAGCGATCCTTCTAGGCGGTATAGAATGGTTCCTTATTAACAGCTTTCCTTAGTTATTGGTAGTACTACTAGGCCGTTGCCTCCTTTTTTCTTTCTTGCTTTATACGCCCTTCTAGGAGGAGGCTGGTCCTAGAGGTCCTGTTTCTAAGGGTAAGGCATAGGGCTTCCTTCTACTTAGCTACCTCTTTCTCTATAGCCCTGTTTATCCTAGCTTAGCTGGAGAAGGAGAGGGCGTTAAGGTAGAGGTTAAGAGGAGGGACGTTAGCCTTATAGTAGAGGCTTCAGATTGGTATCCTTTTATAAGCCCCTATAACCCTCCTTAGGGCCTTGTTTTCGGCTGCTAGTAGGCCTCTAGTTATACCCTATAGCCTATTTAGTATTATAGGTGTAGGGATATGCCAGGCCAAGGCTGCGTAGGCTAGGACTGGCCTTATTACTGCTGTATATAGGAGCCTAGTCTTCTCGATTCTAGGTCCCTAGGTCTTTCCAGCTAGCCTAGTAATAGCGAGGGACTGCGTTTTTAGCTTCTGCTGTAGGGTACTGGCATAAGCCTTCCAGGTAAGCTTAGGGTCTAGCCAGACCTCTAGAAAACAGGCCTCTATAGCTAGTTATAGAGGGGGGGAGTCCCCTATTAGTCCTAGGTTAATAGGGTCGGTCTAGGGTCTCTTTCTAGGAAGAAAGTGTATAAGCTTGCTCTTTACTACTAAGAAGGTAACTCTAGCGGTTATTACCCAGTCTAGGTACTCTCTCTAGGCCTTTTCTAGCTGTCTAACCGTTTTTGTAGCCTCCCTGCCGAAGGCTAGTAGGTTGGTATTGTCTATATAGCCTATAGTAGAGATAGTAGGGTATTTTCTCTCTAGCCTTTTATATAAGGGGCAGAGGTATAGGACTAAGAGGATTGGTAAAAGTGGTAAGCCTTGGGGTACTCCTATTAGTACTAGGATTTACTGGCTTTTTTGGCCGTTAAATAGGAGGCTGGTAGTTCTAAAGGAGAGGAATTCCTTTAGCCAGGATAGTAGCTAGGTAGGTAGCCCTAGCTAGTCCAGTATAGCTAGGAGTCTACTATAAGGGATACTGTCGAAATACCCTAATAGGTCTAGCTATAGGAGGGAGGCCCTGGCTTTATACTTCTATACCTCCTAGATCTAAGCTATAAGGAGGTATATAGCCGATTCTATAGATTTATAGTAGTAGTAGCCCTATTACATTGCTAGAATCAGCTTAAAAGCCTCGGCTACGTCCCTTATCTTAGTCCCTATAACTTTCTCTAGGACCTTACTAATATAGTTAAGTAGGGCTATAGGGCTGTAGCCTCTAGGGGTGTTATAGGGGTCCGGCTGTTTTCCTGGTTTAGGGAGGATAATAGTAACCGCTTTCTTATATTCCTATAGATAGAAGCCGTAGAGGAAGGATTTCAAGGCTAGTATAGCAAGGGCCTTATATAAGGGGTCGCTACAGGCCTTGAGAAAGCCTATAGGGAGTTCGTCAGGTCCTAGTGCTTTCTAGGGTTTTATTGTTTTAATAGCCTCTTTTATATCGTCCGGCCTAACCATCTAGCTAACTAGTAGCCTTAGGCCTATTAGGGGTTCCTCTAGGCTATCCTTTTAGGGGGAGGGGGGGAAGAAGCGTACTAAAAGGGCCTCTACCTTCTCCTAGAAGGTACTAGCTTATCCAAGGGTTAGTAGCTTAGGAGGGAGTAGGGCGGTAGTGCTTCGTAGCCTAGCCTATCTTTCTAGTTGCTAGAGCTTTTCTGGCTTTTCTCTAGCCTCTTATAGAAAGGCCTTCTAGGTCTTTCTCTTATTCTCTCTTATAGCCTTTGTTTGCTTCTTCTAGGCTGACTTGTAGGTAGTAAGGAGGGCCTAGTTACTAGGGGAGCGTTAGAGCTGTCTTTCTGCCCTTTTTCTCTCCTAGACTACCTAGTAGATTTCGTTGTTCTACTAGAGGGCACTCTTCTTTCTAGTAGTTACTAGGGCTCTTTTAGGGGCTATAGCCCTAGCAATACGCTGGAGTTCCTCTAATAGTCGCCTATAGGCCTCCTAGAGCCCGGCTAGGTTAGAGAGGCGTAATAGATATCTATAGCCCCCTATATTATATATTAGGGAGCTAGCCTCTCTTACTACCCCCTTTTTATCCATCTTTTTCTACTGGAATCAAGGGGGCAGTAGTAGGGTTTCTATAGTCTCTAGGTCGATATCTAGTACCTAGGAGTAGTAGTCTAAGTATAAGCGTATATCTAAGCCAGTATAGGAGCAGGTAAGGCTGCTGCTAAGCTAGAAGTGGTCGATAGTAGAGGCCCTACCTACTTAGCTCCTTTATAGCGCCCTAGTTATAGTACTATAGGGGGTATAGAGGGTAAGCCCCTACTCTGCTATTAATAGCAGTAGGTCTTCTAACCTAGGGCTAAAGCAGTTATATTAGTCCTAAAAGGGGTAGTAAAGGTTAAAGTCCCTAGCTAGAAGGTAAAGGCCTAGGCAGGCGTTGATCTTCCCCTTTATTTCTTCTATAAAGGGGGTTAAGCTAGTCTAGGGTTAGGGGTCGTTATATAGGGACTAGACTATAAAAAGGCCGTTCTTAGTCTATATAGTAGCTCTAGCCCAGTCTAGGCTAGAGCTATAAGTCTATATTGCTAGCGGGAGTAATTTATAGATATAAAGTAAGGCCTGTCCGTTAGAGGTAAAAATAAGGTGGTAGGGGGCTGATCTAGGGCAGTAGGTAGAGTGCTGTACCTGCCTATTAATCTAGGGCTCTTATATAGCAAGTATTTCTTCTTTTACTATAGAAAGTAGTACTTCCTATACCTCCTTCGAGCCCTATACGTTCTAGAGATATACCTTTATATTTCCATCTCCTCTAGCTGTATAGTTGGCTATAGTTATTGTATAGTAGTAGTAGCGTTAGCTAGTCTGGTATCTAGGTCTAGTCCAGGTCTAGCATCTAGGGGTCTAGGGGCTTCTATAGGCTCTAGGGTTCTAGTAGGTCCAGTAGCCCCTTTAGGGCTTATAGTTAGCGTAGAAGAAGGGGGGGTTTAGCTACTTAGGTAGCTAAAGCAGGCAGTAATTATACTCTAGTTAGGGGTTAACCCTCTTAATACTATTAGTCGGCCCCTCCGTCTCTTCCCTAAGACTATAGTATAGCCTTCCTCCCCCTCCTCTTGTAATAGAGCCTGCTAAAGGGGGTTTTACTACTGTTATTATTGTTGTTACTATTACTGTTAGTGCTAGTATAAGGGCAGTTGGTTAATGTTAAAGGCCTTAGGCCTAGAACATAAGTATCCCTTAGCCTATGTCTATACCTCTTTTAGGTAGGGGCAGGCCTCTAAGCAGGCGTGGTAAGCTTGGTGGCAGTTACGGTAGCAGGGTGCCCTAGAGCAGGTAGGGGCTTCTAGCATAGTATAGCTATTAGCGCTATAGTTATAGCAGATCTCTTCTTTACTCCGGCATACCTTAGCCCTATAGCCCTATTTCCAGCACCTTAGGTACTGGATAGGCTTAGCTTTGTCAATCTAGGGCTCTGCTTCTAGGGCTTAGTAGCTCTAGAAGACCCCCTCTTTACAGACCTTCTAGGCTGCCTCTAAGGAGGTAAAGGCTATTAGTACCTTAACCTTAGTCCGTTCTAGCCCTTAAGGGTGCTAGACCTTTGCCCTAACTACTATAGGGTATTGCTTTTTAGCTTCTTCTAATAGACCTTCTTCTATAACCCGGTTATAGACTATAAGGCCCTTAACCGCTACTGCCTAGGTTGTTATATATAGGGAGGCCTTCTTGCTAAAGGCCCTTATAATCCAGGTAGTATTGCTCTCCAGGCTCTTCTTTATCTCTATATTCTCTGTAACTCAAAGGAGGTTACCGCTAAAGAGCGTCCGAACCCCCTAAACTACTAGGCTAGAGGCCTATTATATAGCCTATACTACCTCTAGGGCAGATTTGGCAAGTACCTATTGTTAGGCTAAGCCTAGCCGGATAAGCACCTAGCGCTCTAGGCTAGGCCTAGTTACCTTGCTAGCTATTAGCTTACTAGCTATATTAGCCTAGGTAGGGGCTATAGGCTAGGAGTAGCTAGGCTGTTACTACTATTACTACTGTTGTTGCTGCTAGTAGTAGCTAGGCTATTAAGGGTATTGCTAGTACTATAGCTTAGGCGTTACTAAGGTAGTAGGGCGGTTCTAGGGTGCTAGAGCTGCTACTGTTATAGCTAGGGCTTCTTCGGGCGGGTCTTAGAGCAGGGCTATAAGGGCAATTTACCTAGCTTTAATAGTTGCCTCTACTATACTATAAAAGTTAGTACTATCCTTAGCTAGGCTGATTATCCAGTCTAGGAGGCTAGAGAGCGTAAGGGCGAGCTTAAAGGGGCTAAGGGCAGCCTAGGCGGTTTTCTTAGTTACTAGGGTGATATAGTCGGCCTTGGTAGCATTGTTGTTGCTTCTTTCTTTCCCTGTATTTTTCTCCGATTTTTTCCCTAGCTTTTTCAAGGTTTTCTAGCTAGAAGGGGCCGGGGCTAGGGCGTGCTAACTGTCGTTTAGGCCCCTAAGAAAAGGGGCAAAGACGTTGGTTAAAGGGGGGGCGCTAATCGTAGGGGCGTTGATAATAGGGGGGGCGCTAGAGCTAGATGCTATAGGTACTGTATTTATAGCGCCTATAGCAGTCTCCTTAGCAGTAGTAGAGGTAATAGTAGTAGTTTAGCGGTCTTCCATTTCCATATCGTCGTTTAGGTAGTCCGTACTTAGAGGCTGGCTCAGAGGGTTGTTATTGTTATCGTTAGCTATAGGTAGGGCAGGGTTACTAGGGTATAAAGCTACATTAGCCTATACGTAAGGAAATTGCAGTTGCAAGAGGGTAGCTAGGCTCGCTATTTTCTGCATTTTTGCACGCCTAGGGCTGTCGCGCAACCGACAGCGCTACAGCGAAAATTGGCAGGCGTTGTGTCCTCAATCGGACGGTTCGAATGGATATGGTTGCACGCGATTTGGTGTGGTTTTAACCAAAAACCCGTTTTCGTATGTTTGATGTCGGTCCCTTATTTGCTAATTAGAATGTTAGATTCTGGTTATTGATCTCTAGTATAGAAGGCGCGACTTTAGCGCCTTTTAGATATGCCACTAAACGGCGTAACAGTAAGCGCATTACGCTAGTAACTATTGTTGTAAAAGCTTATAGTCCTAAATAGAAATTATAATAGGAAAAATCAGAGCTCTAGGCTAGCTGATTATGAACTCTAAACGCTCTTACCCTAAACCTATAAATAGGTAGGTTCTCCTACTATATACTACCTGTTCTCTTCCTCCTTATAATCTGTACTAGCAGTAGTAGTAGTAATAACAATAGTAGTAGTAATAGCAATAGTAATAGCGATAGTAGTAGTATTAGTAGTACTAGCAGTAATAAGTAAGTTGCTTATCGTTATATACTAATAATTAAGCATACTAATCTTATTGTTCGTAGTATCGGATTTTAATAATAAGTAGAGTAGGTGTTTCTATAGGAGTATAGGCGGCGACGCCTATATATATGCTAAGGATAAGGGCAGTAATGCCCTTAATACACTTATAACTAACGCTCCTAATAAGCATCTTACCTAGGAGGGCAATAATAACGTATTCCTAGATATATCTAAGTGCGCTATTACTAATAACAGTAAATAGAAGAGCGTAGTAGGTAGCGATAATAGCGATAATAATAATAACAACGGCGACAATCCTAATACTATGGATATAGCTATGCTTATTACACAGCCTAAGTCTATAGGCAGCTATACTAATACCGACTCTATACCCTTTGATTTTAAGGGGCTGATCATACGTATATACGTCCTGCTTATATAGGCCGCTACACGTTAGTATAAGGAGGAGGCGGAGGAGGTAGCGGCATATAAGGCAGAGGTTGCTATATATAAAGCACGTGTCTCTACGCCCACTAAGTACTCTCTGCCTATATTGCCGGCTATAAAGAAGACAGTAGTAGCGGCTATATATATGCGGCATACTATGCTGCACGCTGCTATATATACGTCTATACTGCTAGTAATAACATTGGCGGCGGTAATAGCAAGTTCGTTGTCCGGCGAAAGCTCGGACAACTCTGTCGTCCGCTCTAGCCGCTATATATATAGTACGTCGGATTGTACTAAGCCTTGTAAAAGGTTATTATACGCTTATATGTATAAACTAGAGGGTAAGTATCTTACTTTTATTATCCTTATTGTTAATATTACTAATATATATAAAGTTTATAGCCTATATAGTGCTATATATACTGTTATTTGCCTTAGCTACCTATACTTACTTTTAGCAGGTATTAAGGACTTGTTTAACAAGTCTGGTAATTTCGTGCTATATATAGTATACTATAACTATATATTAGGCTATAGCCTCTAGTACTAGCAGTACTTATCCAGGCACTTATATATGCCGATATAAGCTCTATTTACATATTGTTTCTATTATATCATTGTTCCTAACGTATGTTATAGCCCTAAGTTAGTCTATCTGTTCTTAGACTGCTTCTTAGAGCTCTGCTCTAACCTAGCTACCAAGGCTAAAGTAAATTACAATCTTTAGTAGTATCTATTATCTAATTAAAATACTTATTAGTTTTAGGATTAGAAAATATAGCGTGATAGTACTAAGTACGCCTTAGTCTTGGTAGACAAGGTGCGCGCTCTTATTAAGCATAGGGTGCCTATAGCGGGCATAACGTCTATATAGAAAAAGCTTATGGTAATAGCTACTATAAGCAAGGCTATTAATGTTTTGTTATTGTGATTAGGGGGTAGGGGGCGCTGGCACGTATATTGCGCTAGCTATAAAAGTATAAATTAAGATTATTTCGCGCTTTGCCTTATATTCCTTATTATATATTGGAATGGGTAATCCTATATAAGGATCTGTAACCACTATAGCCTAGTAGTAGTAGTCGTATAGGGTACGTAGGGGCAGCAACAGCGTTGATATGGCCTAAATAGCACTTCCTAGGTATGTGCTAATATAGTAAAGTAGGGCCCTTTACTGTATTCCCTCTATAAAAGTCCTTATATAACGGTATAGTTATAGGCTATAGCGCTATATTATAGGGGCTTTAAGCTTATATATCACGGCTTTCAGTGGGTCTTATAGGCCTATAAGGCTTATAGTTGTAGGTAACGTAGTAACTTGATTTCTAGTCCAAGTAGGTAAGGCTTCGCAATTTCCTTTCCTACATATACCCTCCGGGACCGTTACTGCCTTCCACACGGCAGGAGCGCCTTAGTAGGTGTATGGCGCCTTCCCGAAAAACCAAATAAGCTGGCGATTTTAAATAATCGACTCACGGCCACCTAAGCTGTAGGGTAAGCCGTACGACTTTTCCTATAAGTTCTGTTTTCGCTCCTGCAGTGCAGGGTAGGTACAGGGTAGGTAGGTGACCTAGTAGAAGAGCCTTTTAAGGCTATTTCTAGCGCTTATACAGCCTAAGGAGGCTGTCTACACAAAAGTGGGGCATAAATCTAAAAATAGAAAAGCCTTTTAAAGCTATTTCTAGGCTATTTAACCTTTACCACCCCCTTTGGGACCAACATAACCGCTTTAGCCCTAGGTTAGAAGACCTACTGCTATTAATAGCAGAGCAGGGGCTTATCCTCCGTACCCCCTACGGCGCTATAACTAGGGCGCTATAGGGGAGCCAAGCAGGCAGGGCCTCTACTATCGACCACTTCTGGCTTAGCAGCAGCCTTACCTGCTCCTATACTAGCTTAGATATACGCTTACGCTTAGACTACTACCCCTAGGTACTAGATATCGACCTAGAGACTATAGAAACCCTACTGCTGCCCCCCTGATTCTAGTGGAAGAAGATGGATAAAGAGGGGGTAGCAAGAGAGGCTAGCTCTCTAATATACAATATAGGGGGCTATAGATATCTATTACGCCTCTCTAACCTAGCCGAGCTCTAGGAGGCCTACAGGCAACTATCAGAGGAACTCCAGCGTATTGCTAGGGCTATAACCCCTAAAGGAGCCCTAGTAACTACTAGAAGGAAGAGTACCCCTTAGTGGAACAACGAAATCTCCTAGGTAGTCTAGGAGAGAAAAAGGGCAGAAAGATAGCTCTAACGCTCCCCTAGCAACCAGGCCCTCCTTACTGCCTATAAGTCAGCCTAGAGGGAGTAAACAAAGGCTATAAGAGAGAGTAAGAGAAAGACCTAGAGGGCCTTTCTATAAGAGGCTAGAGAAAAGCTAGAGAAGCTCTAGCAACTAGAAAGATAGGCTAGGCTACGAAGTACTACCGCTCTACCCCCTTCTAAGCTGCTAACCCTTGGACAAGCCAGTACCTTCTAGGAGAAGGTAGAGGCCCTTTCAGCACGCTTCTTCCTCCCCTCCCCCTAAGAGGATAGCCCGGAGGAACCCCTGATAGGCCCTAGGCTACTAGTTAGCTAGACGGTTAGGCTAGACGATATAAAAGAGGCTATTAAAACAATAAAACCTTAGAAAGCACCAGGACCTAACGAACTCCCTATAGGCTTTCTAAAGGCCTATAGCGACCCCTTATATAAGGCCCTTGCTATACTAGCCTCGAAATCCTTCCTCTATAGCTTCTATCTATAGGAATATAAGAAAGTAGTTACTATCGTCCTCCCTAAACCAGGAAAACAGCCAGACACCTATAATACCCCTAGAGGCTACTGCCCTATAGCCCTACTTAACTGTATTAGCAAGGTCCTAGAGAAAGTTATAGGGACTAAGATAAGGGATATGGCTGAGGCTTTTAAGCTAATTCCAGCAACGTAATAGGGCTACTACCGCTATAAATCTACCGAATCGGCTATATACCTCCTTATAGCTTAGATCTAGGAGGTATAGAAGTATAAAGCTAGGGCCTCCCTCCTATAGCTAGACCTATTAGGGTATTTCGACAGTATCCCTTATAATAGGCTTTTAGCTATACTAGACTAGCTAGGGCTACCTACCTGGCTACTATCCTAGCTAAAGGAATTCCTCTCCTCTAGGACTACCAGCCTCCTGTTTAACGGCTAAAAAAGCCAGTAAATCCTAGTACTAACAGGAGTACCCTAAGGCTTACCACTTTTACCAATCCTCTTAGTCCTATACCTCTGCCCCCTATATGAAAGACTAGAGAAAAAATACCCTACTATCTCTACTATAGGCTATATAGACGATACTAACCTACTAGCCTTCGGCAGGGAAGCTGCAATAACGGTTAGGCAGCTAGAAGAGGCCTGGAAAGAGTGCCTAGACTGGGTAACAACCGCTGGAGTTACCTTCTTAGTAGCAAAGAGCGAGCTTATACACTTCCCTCCTAGAAGGAGGCCCTAGACCGACCCTATTAACCTAGGACTAACAGGGGACTCCCCCCCCCTATAACTAGCTATAGAGGCCCGTTTTCTAGAGGCTTAGCTAGACTCTAAGCTTACCTAGAAGGCCTACGCCAGTACCCTATAGCAGAAGCTAAAAACGTAGTCCCTTGCTATTACTAGGCTAGCTAGAAAGACCTAGGGACCTGGAATCGAAAAGACTAGGCTCCTATATACAGTAGTAATAAGGCCGGTCCTAGCCTATATAGCCTTGGCCTAGCATACCCTTACACCTGTAATACTAAACAGGCTATAAGGTATAACTAGAGGCCTACTAGCATCTGAAAACAAGGCCCTAAGGAGGGTTATAGGGGCCTATAAAAGGACACTGGTCCGAAGCCTCTACTATAAGGCTAACGTCCCCCCCCTTGACCTCTACCTTAACGCCCTCTCCTTCTCCAGCTAAGCTAGAATAAACAGGGCTATAGGGAAAGAGGTGGCTAAGTAGAAGGAAGCCCTACGCCTTACCCTTGGAAACAGGACCCCTAGGACTAGCCTCCCCCTAAGAGGGCATACAAAGCAAGAAAGAAAAAGGGAGGTAACAGCCTAGTAGTACTACCAACAACTAAGAAAGGCTATTAACGAAGAACCCCTTTATACTGCCTAGAAGGATCGCTATCTATAGGAGGCTAGGGCCTCTGGTTACGACCCTTATACAGAGAGCCTCTCAGAGAAATCAGCCAAGGCTACCTTTTAAGAGGAGAACCTAGCTAAGGCCTTTAAGGAGGCCTTCTAAAGACGCTACTATAACCTCTCTAAGGCCGAAAGCTCGCTGCTAATACAGGCCTATATAGGGAAGATAGGCCTAAGGGGATTCCTATATACCTATAAGATACCTAGGGTTGATAACCCCTCTGCTGCTGCTACCTAGCTATAGAGGACATCTGATATATATTCAACGGTTGTCCGGCCTACCCTTCGGCCTCCTTTAAGGAGGGGGAAAGAGGGGATATATATAGCTTTCTCTACAGACTCGAAAAAGGGGGTAGCGGCGCTATACGCCCCCTAGTTCGCCATATTACTACTAGACTGCCAGAATACTCTGTTGCTTAGAGGCTAGGAGCGGTCTAGCCTATACCCCTTTAGGCAGTATGTTTTCACACTCCTAAAGGGGCGGTATCTACTCTGGTGAAGATTGGCCTACCCCCTATTACACCCCCCTTTTTTCATATGTACGGTTATAGGTTTTTCACCCGTTATACGGTTTTCCTATAGCACTAGTTCAGCCTACCTAGATATCCCCTACGGGGATCAGATAGCGTAATAGAATCTATCTCTATTTCTAGGCTATATAGTGGAATATATAGCTTAGTCAGCGGTATCTACAAAAGTGGGTCCACCCTTAGAATATAGCTATATATCTAGTAGTTCGAGAACTGAAATCCGTTTTGCCTAAGCTATAACCGTTAGAGCGCTATAGCTTATTTTATACGTTTAACACCCCCTCTATTCTTCTGTTCCTTTATAAGCCTTAGAAAGCTATATATAGGTAAAGAATAGAAGAATCCTAAGGAATAAGAACGTAAGAGCAAAACTATTCCGTTAGACAAAGGGGTTATGCCCTTACATATATATAGGATAAACCCCTATTATATATAGAAAGAAGTAAGAATATATATGATGTTGAAATCAAACCTATAACCAATTTAAAGGTATAGGTACTATAGCTTTAAAGCGTATAGTAATATATAATATCTAAATATTCTATACCCTAGCGACTGGTAGACGTACTAGAGTATAGAAGGAGTAAAGGGCTTATAAACGCCTTTATCCTCTTATAGAGAAAACGATTTTTAGCACGGTTTTAAATTTTATGCCCTTTTTTACTCCGTTCTTTTAGCAAGTTCTAGTAAGGAAATAACAGGTAGTTACATAGAGAATCCCCCTCTAAAGGAAAGTATACTACTAGTAATAGCTAGAGCCTATATTTTACAAATATAGCTATACTATATACTAGAGTACTTCTAGACGTAGCTAGAGTAATATAGGCCTCCCTAACGCAGTAGGGAGCTGATGCCAGTATAAGGGCGCCTATAGAACTGTACTATAGTAGCTAGGACCTTATAAGCCTTTTAAGGCTATATAGAGGAATTAGGTGATTCTAGAGGGCTATAAAGTAGCCGGTACTATTGACTGGTCTTATAAGCTAATCAGGCTAAGCCAGGCCTTCTATATATATAGTATAGAATATATATATAGGGGTAGAGGGTAGCTTAGTAAAAAGCTCCCTTAGGTTGTAGGCCTAAAAGCCTAATAAAAGACTGAAAGCCACTAACTGGTAGGGCTTTAGTAAGTCCGTCAGCCGGCATACACTTAGTATTAAGATATATAATAGTAACTATTTTAGCCTTAACCTGCTCTCTAACGTACCGGAATTTCAGCAGGGTATGCTTAGTTCTAGCGTATAGAGCAGGGTCATTAGCTACCGTAATAGAGCCCTGATTGTCTCTATAGAGAGTAATAGGGTAGTCTATAGGTCTGTAAAGTTCAGAAAATAGCCCTATAATCTACTGTACTTCGCGTATAGCCTCTGTAAGTCCATCAGTTTCAGCTTCCAGGGTAGAGAGAGCAATAGTACTAGCTCTTTTTGTTTTCCAGCTAATAGGCCTACCGGCTAACTTATATAGATAGCCGTAGGTGGATTTACTAGTAGCCTTATCCCCTGCAAAATCAGAATCACTAAAGCCTATAGGGACTAGACTACTATTAATTATAGAAGTCCGGCTACTACCTTTACTATTTCTAGAATCTACTATAGTAGTAGAGGTGGTTGTTAGGGGCCTAGGCCCTTCCTTAGAGTGAAAGTCTCTACTAAGCTTAGTAGTTGTATTACTACCATTACTAAGCTAAGGCCCTAGATCAGCTACTGTATTTCCGTTATAGCTAAAACAGATGCTATAGTCTTTAGTACTATTAAGATACTTAAAAAGATTTTTAGCAGCGTTTAAGTGTGATTTTGTAGGTCTATTTAAAGACCTAGAGAGCCACTGTACGGTAAAGCTAATATCTACCCTAGTAAAGAGCATTATATATATAGCTGTTCCTACTAGGCTTTGATAGAGCTTAATTTCCGTAGAATTACAGAGGTGGCTAGCAATATCTTCCTCTAGTTGAAGTTGACTTACTAGCCCCGGCTATAAGGGAATAGATATAGGCTTAGAATCGGCTAAGTTAAAGCGGCTAACTGCCTCTTCTACATACTATGACTGGTTAAGCCACAGGCGCCTATTAGGTCTATCCCTTATACTTTGCACGCCTAGGAAATAGGCGGCAGGCCCTAAGTCTTCTATAGCGTAGACCTTATTAAGCCGTTTCTTTAAATCAGTTATATAGCCTATATTAGGCCCTATAAATAGACAGTTATCTATATAGGAAACGATAAAGTGGCAGGTTTTAGTATTATAGAAGACCTCTGGATCTGAAATAAGAGGGAGATAGCCTAAGCTCTTAAGTAAGATTTTAAGATTATCTTGCCACTCTCTAGGGCTTTGTTTTAGACTGTATAACGCTTTAGATAGTTTAATAATATTAGGAGTAGAAGGATTATAGCCGTTTTTCAGTAAAAGCTTATAAATAGCCTTATTAGAAGCCGCTAGGTCTAATAGTCCTTTAGGGATTTCTATATATATTTCTTCTCTAAGAGCGCTATTAAGAAATGCCCCTATAAAGTCAGCTTGTTCTATTTCCTAGTCTAGAACAGTACCTATAGCTAGAAGTATACGCTAAGTAGGTGGTATACTAGTAGAGGCGTAGGTTACAGTATAATCTAGGCCTTCTACCTGCATAAAGCCCCTAGCTACTAACCGATATTTATACTTAATAGGCCTGTTTTTAGCGTCCTTTTTAACCTTGAGAACGTTTCGACAGGTAATAAGCTTATAGTTAGAAGGTAATAGACTCCTAGGTAGGAATTTAAAAACCCCTAGCTCTAATAACTGGATAAGTTCCTTGGTAATAGCCTCTAACCACTTACTACGCTTATCTCTAGGTAGTTTTAAGACTTGCTTATAAGTAGTAGGCGTACTATCCTTAGATATTACCCTTTTTCGAGCCTTATAGACAAAAGACAGTATATAGCTACTAGTCTTAGCTAAAAGCTTATAGTAATCGAGCTGCATTTTATCCCCCTCTGAAATAAGATTACTATTATCAAGAGGTTCGTTCGTTATAGGCTGATTAGGCGCTATAGCTTCTATAGGCTTAGGTGCAAAAATAGGCTCTATAGTTTGGGGAAACGCCTCTAGTAATTCAGGCTTTCTAATAGATATAGTAGGCCTAGAAGACTCTACTATAACCGGATTTATAGGCTTATCCGGTGAGGGTTCATCTAATTCACTATCGGAAGAAGATTCGTAGGGTTCTAGCTTACTAGGTCCTATTTCTATACTAATAGGCTTTTCAGTATTAAGATTAGAAGGGTCTGGGCTGACAGCCCCCTCTAAATCTAGGTCTAGGTCTACTAATTCCCCCTCTAAAGCCGTATTATTAGTAGGCTGACTTAGTACTGTATTATCCTCTATAAATTTAACAGTAGAGGTTTTAAGTACTGCTCTTCTAGACGGTATATATACTAGGTAGGTCTTAGAACCTAATACCGCTAGTAATTTACACTCTTCCGTTCTAGAGGTAAATTTTAACGATTTAGACCGTTTTTCCAGAGGTATAATAGCCTCTCCTTTAGCGCCTATAGCCCTATAGCGCTCTAGGTTAGGTATATGTGGAATACCAGGCTCTAGCTCGTCAAATAGCGCCTGGAAAGGAGTGGTTTCCTTATTAGTTATAGCAGTACTATTAACTAATTCCACTATAGCCTCCAGTATAAAGCACCATAAATACTAGGGTAAAGCGCTACTAAGAATAGTACACCTTACACGGTCTAGTAAAACTCTAACTGATCGTTCTACTAAGCCGTTCTGCTCGTGGATATAGGGGGCAGAAGTGCTAAATTTAATACCTCTTTTAGCTAACCAAGTAGTTAATAAATCAGTTATTTCAGTGCCTCCGTCGAAGTGGAATTTAGTAGGATATCTACGAAAACCATTCCTTAGGCCCCTAAAAAAGCCCTTAATAGCATTAGCTACTATGGGGCCTGATTTATCAGGTAGGTTAAAAACCCACCTATACCTACTTTTACGGTCAACTAGAAGTAAGACTATAGGGTTTCTGTTATAAGGCCTAGGCCTAATTTTAACAGTAACGCCCTCTATTGAGTCTAAGACCCTAGGTGGGTCAGGTATTAAAGCCTTACTAACCCTTCTCACTGCTTTACCTCGATCACAGCTAGAGCAGTGAAAATCAGCTTCCTTTATTTTATCAAAATTAGGCAGCCCTTTTGTAATACTAGAGGTCTTTTTCAAAAGACGCAGGCCTATATGGCCTAGCCTAACGTGCTACAATTTAGCTAAATTAAGTAGATTATAGTAATCTCGCTGACCTATATTAGGCTCTTTTAAAGTAGGGCTAGATATAGCCTTTTCTACTTCATTCCCCTCTATAACTGGCTCTCTTAGCACACAGGGCAGGTCTCCAGTACCAGTTAAGGGCTCAGGCTCCCTAGTCTCACAGGGACTTTGATAGGGGGCCTGGGCAGTGGCTAAGGGCTCTACAGGCCTACAGGGCCTTTTCCCCCTTAAAGAAGGTCCTACACCTTCTAAAGTAGTACCCTTAGCCGGAGAATTCCTTAGCTTATAGCGCTTATTAGGCTCTATAGCTTTGGATACTATAGCATCCTCTATAATAGGTCTATAGTCTTCCTTTCTAATAGAATTAGAAGGAATTTCCACTACTATCTTATTACGCTGCGGCTCTATACTTTGAGTAGTATTATAACTAGTAAGGCCTAAAGGAAAAGCAAAATTTGCATGTAATATAGGCTTAGAGCTGCCTTTAACGTCAAGAAAAAATCCTGATTTTTTAAAGTCTAGTACAGCTATACAGCGTCTATCACCCCCGTAAAGGGTTTCCTTTATAAGGCAACCTCCCGAATCATAGTGCCTAACCCCGCTAATAATATTTATATCAATATTAGGTAGGTATAAAACGTTATCTAATACTAATTTAGTATAGGTAGGGGGGGCCTTTCTAGATAATACTTCTAGTGTAATAGAGCCTATACCAGCCGGGCTTACAGGGCCATTTCCAGTGTTAATAGGGCGTAACTAGCCTGTGTTAGGCGTAAAGGTAGTAAACCGCTCTTTACTATTACTAATATGGTCCATAGATCCCGTATCGTATAGCCAACTATTATAAAGAGCGGGGTCTCTAGGGCGTCTTCTAGGCTGATTATCTTTATATTTTGCCTTGTTAGAAGAGGTTTTTAGGCCTTTTCCTTTAAAGTCCTTGCACTTCTTATACCCTTTTAACGCTAATAGCTGTGCTAATTGGGTATTAGAATCGCTAGAAGAACTAGAATTAGAACTAGAGTCGGATTCCTCTTCTTCTTCTATAGCTAGGTTATAGGACCCTAGCATAAAGGAGGCTTGTTTAGCACTTTTAGCACTATATTTCTGCCCTTCAACATTATAACTAGCCTTCTTCTTACCCTTTTTCTTATTTTTACCCTTCTTACTAGGGTTAGAATTTGAATTAGGGGTTGAATTAGAGCTATTAGCTACGTAAGCTGCTCTATATGCCTCTGTAGCTAGGTTCCTAGATTCTTCTAAAATATCAGCCATTAGATATTCTATATTAAGGCTAGAGGCTATAAGGCCTAGCATTCTAGCCTGTCTTATAGAGCTCTTTTAGCGTGATACCCAGCTAGGAAACTTAGATTCTAGAGCCTTAAAATACTGATTTAGTATTAAAGAGGGATCTATATCTATTTTAGCCATAGTAAGCTTAGCAAGATAGCCGTTAAATTCAGCGTTAAAAGCTGATAAGCCTTTTCTATAGGTACTAAAGGTAAGGGCATGGAATTCGTTATAGACGTCGTTCTTTTTGGACTCTATAGGTCGGCTATACTGCCTAACAAGCAGCTTAAAGGCCTTAGAAGGTATATGAATCCACGATATAGCAGCCCTAGGGCTACTAGATAAGCTATTGCGTAGAAGCATTAAAAGAATAGCTTGATCAGAGTCGCTATAAGTGTTAGCGTTGGTAGGTTTCCGGAGATCGTAGTGATCTAAAACGATAAGAGCAAAGAGAGCAGCAAGGAAATACTGGTTTAAGTTCTAGTTCTGGATTGTCTGTCTCCCTTTATCTAGGGGGTAGTTGCACACCCCTTAAATACCTATGTTTAAGCAGAGCGCTTGTTAGTAACTATTATATAGTACGTGGATGCGCTACTTGTAGCTATTATATAAGTGGCGTAGTATATGCCCTATTCTCTAGAGCAGGAGGCTTAGTAGCGCAGTACATGCCCTATTCCCAGAGCAAGAGGCTTATATACTATATGGTTATAAGGATCAGTACCTAACCCCTCTTACTGTAATTAATACCGGTAACTCTTCTTTTATAACTGCGCTAGCGCTTTATTAACCGAAATAGGAAATCCTAGATCATTTCGCTCCTTTTATTGCCAGAATAGGAAATACTAATTACTTAACTTCTCGTTTGCTAATCAGAATGTTGAATTCTGGTCGCTGATCCCTAGTGTAGAAGGCGCAACTTTAGCGCCTTCTAGATATGCCTCTAAACAGCGTAATAGTAAGTACATTATACTAGCAACTATTGTTGCAAAAGCTCGTAGTCCTAAATAGGAATTACAATAGGAAAAATCAGAGCTCTAGGCTAGCTAATTACAAACTCCGAACGCTCTTGCCCTAAACCTATAAATAGGTAGGTTCTCCTACTACATACTACCTGTTCTCTTTCTCCCTATAATCTATACTAGTAGTAGCAGCAGTAATAATAATAGTAGTAGCCGTAGTAGTAATAACAGTAGCAGTATTAGCAGTACTAGCAGCAATAAGTAAGTTGCTTACTATTATATACTAATGCTTAAGCATGCTAGTCTTATGCTTAAGCATACTGATCTTATTATTTATAGTATCGGATTTTAATAATAAGTAGAGTAGGTACTCCTATAGAAGCGCGGGTAGCAACGCCTATATATATACTAAGGACAAGGGTAGTAACGCCCTTAATACGCTTATAACTAACGCTCTTAATAAGTATCTTACCTAGAAGGGTAATGATAACGCATTTAAGGACATATCTAAGCGTGCTATTACCGATAATAGCGACTAGGAGAGCGTAGTAGGCGGCGATAATAGCGACGATAATAATAACGACAGCGACAATCCTGACGCTGCAGACGCGGCTACGCTCGCTACATAGCCTAAGTCTATAGGTGGCTGTACCGACGCCGACTCTATGCCTCTTGATTCTAAGGGGCTGATTATACGTATACATGTCCTGCTTAAGTAGGCTGCTACGCTCTAGTATAAGGAGGAGGCAGAGGAGGAGGCAGCGTGTAAGGCAGAGATCGCTATATATAAGGTGTATGTCTCTAAGCCCGCTAAGCATGCTCTACCTATATTGCCGGCTACGAAGAAGGCAGTATTAGCAGCTATATACGTACGGCGTAAGGCGCTACATACTGCTATAAGCGTGCCTATACCGCTAGTAGCAATACTGGCGGCGGTAACGGCAAGTTTATTATCCGGCGAAAGCTTAGACGACTCTATCGTCCGCTCTAGCCGCCGTATATGCCGTACGTCGGACTATATAAAGCCTTATAAGAGGTTGTTACGTACTTATATGCGTAAACCAGAGAGTAAGCGTCTTACTCTTATTATCCTTATTATTAATATTACTAATACGTATGAAGTTCGTGGCCTATATAGTGCTATATACACTATTATTTGCCTTAGCTGCCTATACTTGCTTTTAGCAGGTATTAAGGACTTGTTTAACAAGTCCGGCAATTTCGTGCTATATATAGCATACTGCGACTATACGTCGGGCTATAGCCTCCGGTACTAGCGGTGCTTGTCTAGGCACTTATATATACTGATATAAGTTCCATTTACGTATTATTTCTATTATTTTATTGTTCCTAATATATATCGTAGCCCTAAGTTGGTCTATCCGTTCTTCGACTGCTTTTTAGAGCTCCGCTTTAACCTGGCTATAAAGGCCAAAGTAAGTTACAATCTTTAATAGTATCCATTATTTAATCGGAATACTTATTAGTTATAGGATTGGAAAATATAGCGCGACAGCGCTAAGTACACCTTAGTCTTAGTAGACAAGGCGCGCGCTTTCGTTAAGCATAGGGCGCCCGTAGTAGGTATAACGCCCGTATAGAAAAAGCTTATAGCAATGGCTGCTATAGGCAAGGCCATCGATATTTTATTGTTGTAATTGGGGGGTAGGGGGCGCTAGTGCATATGTCGCGCTAGCTATAAGAGTATAAATTAAGACCGTTTCGCGCTTTGCCTTATATTCCTTATTATATTATAAATGAATTGTCCTAGTAGTTTTTGTCTTTTATACTAGCGATCTTGCCCTAAGTTATATAGACTCTTCCTGTTACTTAGCCGGGCATTAAACCTAGCCTTCTACTCTAATCTTAGCCGTATTCGTAGTAACGAGCTTTTCAAGCGTCTTATTCAGTATATACTTAGTTATAGCGTTAGCTAGGTTGTCATTGCTACTAATCTACCTGATTTCTGCGATTTTACGGTTTTTATAGCTCTATCGCAGAGCTATTATATCGATTATAAGGCGCTTTTCTACCGTTATCCTAAGCTTTACCAGGCACTTGTATGAACTAAACGAGTCTATATAAACAACGATTAGTAGTAGCAATAGTAGACCTAGGCCTAAGTAGATCTTAGCAAGCGTCTAGTATAGTATATACCTAAGATCGAACCTACTTACTATTCTATATATTTCGCTTGCTAAAACGCTTTTCGTTACCTATTTATACTTGGTCGAGGACCAGTATATAATATTACCATATAGGTTGAACTCGTTTATACTACTTATCTCATTTTCAAATATTATAATAAATCTAATCTAAGATGTTATATCGGCATTATTAGCGAATGATCCGTCTATAAAGACGAAGAGCTTAGCTGTCTTAAGTTCGAGTTGCAGGTAGTACAGCCTATATATTAAGTTCTCGATCTGCTATTATAGTTAAGTATTAAGCTTGGTAATCTTAGCTATACCTAGCTTAGTTAACTATGCTACTACTAATAAGTCGAAAGTCGCCTCTAGTTGGCAAATCGTAGTAATATAGGCACTATATACGCGTTGTTCAACGTATATTTGTTTCGCTGTTTCAGCGTCTAGGCTTATAAGTTCGAGTCGTATAGCTTGCCCCTTTTGCCGAATCTCGACAGTATCCGTGCTTATTTTAAGCCTATATCTATTAAAGTCTATAATTAATTTATCCGTTAAAAATACTAGCAGCTTATACTTAAAGCCAGCCTTATCTAGCTTAAGCTTCTCCTTATCTATAAAGGCTTGCTCGCCGATATTAAGAGTATCGTCAGTTTATAGGCCAACAATTCCGAATCTGCTTCTAATTTACGTCTTACCGATTATAAGGCATAGGTTAAAGACACTCAGCTTAAGATCAAGACATTTAGTATGCTAGTTCATATATATTACCTACTAGTATAGTCTAGCTTCAGCTAGTCTATATAATAGGGTTTTAATAAGTAAGATAGTATAAGGGGGATAGAGCGTCTTAAGCTCCTTAGGTAATAGAAGAATCACTTTCCTTACTAGCTATAACTTAGCTTATATATAAGCCTGGATAACGTTGCGTACCTATGCCTTAAAGCTAAAACGCATTTATAGCGTCAGGAGTAGTAAGAGCATAAGTCGCTATACGTAGCGTTGGATTATTAGCGATTAAGTAAGTAGGTACTTCTTATCCTTATTACCAAATCCCTAAGCTATAAAGCATAATTTCTTATATAGTAAAGTAAGCTTGTCTTTTACTTCTTAGACAATCCTTAACTTAAAGATTTAGTAGTCTAAAGTATCCGCTAGTATCTGGATCGCTTTAATTACCCTAACTGCTAGGAGCAAGTTTAGTTCCGTTTTATCGGATTCTTAGAATAGTATACTAGGTATAGTAATCTTACCTTTAGCTTATAGTTTAAGCGCAAGATCGTAGTCGTACTTCTCTTTTTCTAAAACAAAGTTGTTAGTAGATACTAGGTTCTTTTAGGGTTGTCTATACTAGTAGGGCTGCTTAGGCTAGGGATATTAGAATAGTTCTAGCCGCTTAATACTAGCCTGATTATCTTGCTTATCCTATACTAGCTCCTAGTAATATAGTTTAACTACTATATTCTGAAATTCTATAGGTCCGTTAACCATATTAACAATCACTGTTATATCTATAGCCGAGATCACCTTATAAGGTCCTATCTATCAGTTACTTTCCTAGAATATAAGCACTTTAGTACCTACTTCCAATAAATATAGTAGCACGTCTTTTATACTTAGTCTATTATATTATACAAGAGCGTCTTATATAGTCCTTATATCATTTAGGATTTATAGTTGTATGATAGCCTTCTGAATTGCACCTACTTAGCGTAGTTAAGATAGAGAAGGCAGTACGTCTGTAGTAAGGCGCGGGTATACGCTAAAAACTAAGAGCATTAGTACGAGCCTGTCTAGGCCAGCGGTATTGTTAACCGCGCTTAGTACTGCTTATAGGTATGCCTCTTTTAAGTAAGATCTAGCAGTCTCTAATTTAATAATGTCGTAGGCCCTTCTTAGTAGCCTATAATACCGCTCGATCTTGCCGACTAACTAGTATACCTTAACTAGTACTAAATAGCAGGTTATACCTATAAGCTTAGCCTCTGCCTAGAACTTATATACTTTGAAATTAGTGCCTTTGTTATAGCGCAAAACATTAGGTAGTCCAAGGTATATATCAATCTAACATTCCTTTAGCTACTCCTATATCTCTTTAGCTAAAAGATCGTTTAGAAAGCAGGCTACTTAGAACAATATCGCAGCGTTAACCATATATAGTACCTTGGAATTATCGATATCTAGAACGTCTATGACAATCTTAAAATTAAAGCAAATATCGTCTTATAACGCAAATCTAAATCATTATAGCGCTACGCCTTTAATCTAGCAGAAGTGGCAGAACTTATTAATCATCTCGATAGCGCTATGTTCTACCTAGTAGTCTGCTTATTATAATAGTTTGTATAATCTATCGACTATAGGGTGTCTATAGCGTTAGTAAATGTATCTTAGTTCGGCCTCTATAAGTTATAGAGGCGTAGGACGCTTGTTATCTGCTATAAATGCTATACTTAGGAGTTTAATCCCTTTTATAGGGATCTATAGATATCTCTATTTTCGTTAAATATATATATGCTTTTCTAACTTAGATACAAGCTTATTTGTTATATTATTAAGGTAGACGCCAAGCTCGTCCATGTCCTTCAGACATATAAGAAAAGGGGTTGGCGTCTCTAATATATAGAAAGTCGTATAACCAATATCAAGCTCTACTTTGACTGTTCTAAGTAATCGTTTTAAATCCCTAGACCTAAAAAGTATGTTTACTTCTCCTATATATAACTTATTAATCTCGAGCGATCTAATCATCTTCTTTAGTGTAAGGAATTATCGGAGTCTAGCAGTCAAAACGTTAGTAGCCCTAGTATTAGGTATAATCCCTTAGAATTCAGTCTTAATATACCTATTAAGTATAAACTAAACGGCTTTCGTTTTCTTAGTATCCTTTTTGCTATCTTTGCATGGTTATTCGCTCTTAGTAATTAGATAAAGGAAAGCTTGGTTTATAAAGTAAGTTACTGCTATTTATTCTTCTTTAAAACTAATTACTAGTACTTTATTTCTAACTTAAGTTTAATCGGTTTTATAGTTATCTACCTATACTTTAAGCTTAGTATCTTCTTCCCTTACTTCGTATTTATCGTCTAAACCCTTATAATTAAGGAAGAATGCTGTATATTATCCGCGATCTTTGTTAATGCCTTTTCGCTTAAGCTATTTACTTTTAGCTATTACTTGGTCCTCTTAGCTATATATAAAGGAGTGGTAATCTAGCTTACTATAAATCTAACAACCTACTTTAGTATGGTTTTTGTTACAGTCCCCTTACTAAAGCTCGTTTTGCTTTCTATACCTAGTAGCACTTCTAGGTTAGCGTATATACGTTGCCTAGTTTCTTTCGAAGATCGAATCCATAATCGGGTTACTTTAATAGTTTCTTATAGGCCTGCCTTTCGTTATAGTAAACCTACAGTCTATTAAGAATTAGCAATATATATAATCCGCTTCTTTAACGTTAAGTATTTGGCGAAGTATAGCTACTAGTTCTTCGAAGCTTGTTAGTAGTTTATATAGGGCAATCTTCAGCTTAGATACTCCTTGGTAGGCTCGGATTGTATTCGCAACTAGGAACTCCTTATAGTTATAGAGTAGACCAAGCCTATATTAGCTTTGTTAGAGTCTATTAAGCAAGATCTAGAGAATTTCCTTTATAGACTTATTACTATTCTCGTTCTTAAGGCATATAGACTGAAAAGTAACGGTGTTCTAGATAAACAAGTAGTTGTTCTACTTAGTACTTGTCTTAAAGTATCCCTTTAAGATACTATATAGTTAGACAAAGGAGATGCTAAGAGGTATATAGTATAAGTGATATTCCTTAGCTTGTCCTAAAAGTATATTTGGAAAAACAGTACCTGGTAGGCTATAATCGATCTAGAAAGTCCAGCAGTAGTATAGGAAGAAACGAACTTTGTTATTAAGAATATCGTTATCGGACCTGGAATAGCTGTCCTTTAAGTCCCAAGACTTAATAAAATCGGTTAGGGTTTTTCGATTAATACTTGTCTTATTTATCTAGCCTGTTTTGATCGGTAGGATAGCCATATACTTAGTACTTCTATATATAATATACTTATGCCAGGCATACCGCTCTTTATTATCTACTTAAGGTTAAGCGTATTCTGGCCTATATCTGGTATTAATACCAGGGGTTTATGCCGGTTGTATAGGGTTCTGTCGTCCCCCTTGATTAGTTCCCTAGTTATAGCCTTAGTAGTTACCTTAGCTATGTATAACCTTAGCTGGCACTTTGGGTGGTTAGTAGGAATCTATAGCCTTCGCCGGCGCCCTTATTAGCCGGCGGGAATCCTGCTTCTATTACGCTTCTCAGTCTACGAATTGGAAGTGTTATCTATAGGTCTGGATTTAGCAGGTAAAGGGTGTTTCCGAACTAGCTACAGTTACCAGTATAGAGCGTTCTGCTTTAGGCTACTGTCTAGCGTATACCTAGGTCTTGGCCGCTTACCGGTTAATCGTCGTTCATAATCGAGCTACTTATTAGCCTATATTACTAGATAGCGTTTATAGCTATATTACTAATGCGATCTACTTCCTTACCGATTTGCATCTCCCCCTATAGTACCTCCTACAGCTAGGCACTAATTTCGGAGTCTTGGGTTGTTATTAGTACAATCTCCTTTCCCTTTTCTATTTAAGTAGGAAGAGATGTTGTTATATACCGTCTATACTCGGTCTAGATTAACAGTCTACGGATTTTAGGGGAGTACGTTAGGCCCTAGATTGTTAGACAGGTTATTAATAAGCATTATAAGTCCCTTAAAGAGCTTCTATCCTTTTAAGCTTTCTATAAGGATATAGCCGTCGTTAAGCGTTTAGCGTAGTTATAAGTATAGTTTATTATTTAACTTATTAAAGTAGTTAGCTGTCTAGTCCTTGAAATCCAAGTGGAATTTGTAGTATAGATCTTTAGATTATCGCCCTTTATAAGTGCTGAGGTAGAAGAGCGTATATAAGTTAAGCACTTTATCGCTATTATACTCTAGATCGATACGCTCTAGCAATCTATAGAAGGTTTAAGCGTTAAATTTATCGATGCTCGTAATAGGCAGCCAAATAGGGAATTCTCGTTTAAAATGTTCTTTAAGATCCTAGGCTATACTTGACGAAATACTTGGTATATAATAGAGGTTTATCTTAGTATCCTCCCTTTCTAAGGTTCTATAAGTAGGAGGATCTTAGGATACTATAGTATATTAATCGTAGTAAAGTTGGTTAGTAATATAGTTTTAATAGCGTTCTCTCGAGCAATGCTTCCTTAGTCTAGAAGCTTAGGTTAAGCTTCCTTAGCCTAGAAGGATAGGTTTATAATATCGGTTTTCTTATAAGCGATATTACTAAGTTAATAGGATAGTTATCTAGTCGCCTAATCAATAGCCCTTAATAAGCAAACTACAATCTACTTAGTTAAGGTTGTTAAGTACTTGACTAACTACCTTACCGCTCTACGTTACCCCTATATTGCAATATAGAGATAATACTAATTAGTATTAGTAGGTTTCTAGAGATTATAGTAATCTAAAACGATAAGAGCAAAGAGAGTAGCAAGGAAATACTAGTTTAAGTTCTAGTTCTAGATTGTCTGTCTCCCTCTATCTAAGGGGTAGTTACATACCTCTTAAATACCTATGTTTAAGTAGAGCGCTCGTTAGTAACTATTACGTAGTACGTAGGTGCGCCACTTATAGCTATCGCATAAGTGGCGCAGTACGCGCCCTATTCCCTAGAGCAGGAGGCTCAGTGGCGCAGTATGTGCCCCATTCCTAAAGCGAGAGGCTCATGTGCTGCGCGGTCACGGGGATCAGCACCTGACCCCCCTTACCGCAATCAACAGTTAGATATATTAGGGTTTTCTAAAAGATTAGATATCCCTAACGCTCTTAGTACTATACTTAAAGCCTGAATCTACTGTTCAAAATTGCTTTCCCCGCTAAGCTTACTATCGTCCGGTATAGTATAGGCCTTTTTAGAAAGCTCCTTTACTATACTACTAGTAATGGTATCCTTAAAGCCTTCCTTAGACCCTGTATCTATAGGGGGGTCTAAATTACTAGTAGCTGAATTAACAGCCGGCCCTAGATAGGGCTCTTTCCTAGGGGGACGTAGAGGAGAATCTAAATCTATAGTACCGCTAAAAGGATCAAATCTAGGACTATAGCTAGTTTTTCCAGTAGTAGCAGCCGCAGCGTTACTACTATTAGTTAAAGAAGCTAAAGTAGAAGATATATTCTTTATAGCGCTAACGCTATCCTTAACAGAGGCTTTTAGGGTATTTAGACTTAAAGGTAGTGTTTTTATATCACTAGATTGGCTAGCTATAACTCGCTTATAAGATTTTATATGCTGTTTTAGGACTTCTATAACCTCGCTATAGTCTTTGCCATCTTCCTTATCTTCTAATAGGGTTCGTATAGGTAGTGGAGGCCTAGAAGATTGCCCTGGATCAGCTGGGTTACTAGCCCTTTTAGGCGCTATACCCTTCCCTTTAGCTTAATCCGCCATTGTAAATAGGCTACTATTTACTTTATAGTACTAGCTAAAGCACTTAATTAGCTTCCAGTTCACTAAAGCTAATTAGCTAGCTTACTAATTATAGTAGTGATTTTCTAGGCTAGTCTTAGCGCTTAGTAGGTTTATAGCGCTGCCTACTTGCTACTTAGTAGGGCTTTCTAGTAGAAATTCTAAACTAGGCTCTAAAATAGGGACTAGAGACTTCGACGTAGGGACTTAACTACCACCTATAGATATATCTATAGAAAGGGCTCTATAGTAGGGAAATATAGGTCTTTAGCGCTAGAAATTCTAAAACGCTAGCCTTTCTACTTCCAGCTATAAGTAGAAAGGTCTTTTAGTATAGGTAAGTATACTAGCCTAAGCGTATAAGAGCCCCAAATGCTCGTCAATACTATAGGACTTAGATTTCTTAGCGATTTCTCCTTCTAGATTTTCAGGCTTTTTAGTCCTTAAATAGCCTTTAATAAGATGTAATATATAGCTTTTTAGGGCTAATATAGTACTATATTTTCAGCTATAAGAGGCTTAAATAGCCCTATATATATAGGTAGAGATAGCGCTTTGAAATTGGACTCCAACGATAACTATCCTACAGGCTATCCGGGCTTATAACCTATTGGAATGGGTAATCCTATATAAGGATCTGTAACCACTATAGCCTACTAGTAGTAGTCGTATAGGGTACGTAGGGGCAGCAACAGCGTTGATATGGCCTAAATAGCACTTCCTAGGTATGTGCTAATATAGTAAAGTAGGGCCCTTTACTATATTCCCTCTATAAAAGTCCTTATATAACGGTATAGTTATAGGCTATAGCGCTATATTATAGGGGCTTTAAGCTTATATATCACGGCTTTTAGTGGGTCTTATAGGCCTATAAGGCTTATAGTTGTAGGTAACGTAGTAACTTGATTTCTAGTCCAAGTAGGTAAGGCTTCGCAATTTCCTTTCCTATATATACCCTCCGGGACCGTTCCTGCCTTCTACACGGCAGGAGCGCCTTAGTAGGTGCATGGCGCCTTCCCGAAAAACCAAATAAGCTGGCGATTTGAAATAATCGACTTACGGCTACCTAAGCTGTAGGGTAAGCCGCACGACTTTTCCTGTAAGTTCTGTTTTCGCTCCTGCGGTGCAGGGTAGGTACAGGGTAGGTAGGTGACCTAGTAGAAGAGCCTTTTAAGGCTATTTCTAGCGCTTATACAGCCTAAGGAGGCTGTCTCTACAAAAGTGGGGCATAAATCTAAAAATAGAAAAGCCTTTTAAAGCTATTTCTAGGCTATATAGTGGAATATATAGCTGAGTCAGCGGTATCCACAAAAGTGGGTCCACCCTCAGAATATAGCTATATATCTAGTAGTTCGAGAACTGAAATTTGTTTTGCCTAAGCTATAACCGTTAGAGCGCTATAGCTTATTTTATACGTTTAACAATAGCAAACTAGAAATATAACTAGGATAATATTAAAAAGGTTAAGAAGTAGATTAGAGAGTATAGTAAGACTTATACGCTAAATCTATACTGCCTACCTAAGTAAAGCCTTTACTAGTAGTATTAGAACCTTATTAAATTGATATTGTTAAACGTATAAAATAAGCTATAGCGCTCTAACGGTTATAGCTTAGGCAAAACGGATCTCAGTTCTCGAACCACTAGATATATAGCTATATTCTAAGGGTAGACCCACTTTTGTAGATACCGCTGACTAAGCTATATATTCCACTATATAGCCTAGAAATAGCTTTAAAAGGCTTTTCTATTTTTAGATTTATGCCCCACTTTTGTAGAGACAGCCTTCTTAGGCTGTATAAGCGCTAGAAATAGCCTTAAAAGGCTCTTCTACTAGGTCACCTACCTACCCTGTACCTACCCTGCACCGCAGGAGCGAAAACAGAACTTACAGGAAAAGTCGTGCGGCTTACCCTGCAGCTTAGGTGGCCGTAAGTCGATTATTTAAAATCGCCAGCTTATTTGGTTTTTCGGGAAGGCGCCATGCACCTACTAAGGCGCTCCTACCGTATGGAAGGCAGGAACGGTCCCGGAGGGTATATATAGGAAAGGAAATTGCAAAGCCTTACCTACTAGGACTAGAAATCAAGTTACTACGTTACCTACAACTATAAGCCTTATAGGCCTATAAGACCCACGGAAAGCCGTGATATATAAGCTTAAAGCCCCTATAATATAGCGCTATAGCCTATAACTATACCGTTATATAAGGACTTTTATAGAGGGAATACAGTAAAGGGCCCTACTTTACTATATTAGCACATACCTAGGAAGTGCTATTTGGGCCATATCAACGCTGTTGCTGTCCCTACGTACCCTATATGACTACTACTAGTAGGCTATAGTGGTTACAGATCCTTATATAGGATTACCCATTCCAAAAGATATATTTAAAGCATTATAAGCAAATAAGAACAATATATAAGGACTATAAGGAGCACCTTAATACTAGTAAGGTAAAAGCGGTTAGTAACTAGAGGACCTAGATAGAGAAGTAGTAGAAGCTACTATACCTAGTAGAGTATTATAAAGTAGAAGGGGTAGCTAACCCTAAACTATAGTTTAATAACTTACTAATCTTCTTAGAAGTAACCTAAAGGTTCTAGGGCTAGATATTAGCCTTATATAGGGACTTTAAGAAGTAGGCTTAACAGGAGAACCTTAATTACTATAAAGTAGTAAGTGATTTCCTATAAGACCTTAAGTTTGATAAGCCTTCTAAGCTAAAACCTAAGAACCTAGTAGAAAGAGGAGGCATATATATTACCCTAAACAGCAAGTAGCCTTTTTCTAATAGAACTAGTAAAAAGGGTAAAAGAGGAGAGGACGTATAAGAAGAGGCCTTTAAGTAAGAAAGAGCTAATATCTATAGCAACCGAAATCTCTAAGGAGCCTTAGAAGCACCCTAAGCCTTAAGACCTAATTATCCTATAAGAAGATCTGGTTCTTATTATAAGAAGTATATCTATAAAATAATCTAGTATAACTAGAAAGTATACTAGTATCTATTTCCCTCTTTTATATATAAAGATTAGGAACTAAGGCTAGATATAGAGAAGCGTATAAAGTAAGCTATTAAGGAGGATTTGCAACTTCGATTAAAGATATCGGCTTATTAAAAAGAGCTAAAAGATAAGTAGGAGGCTTAAAGGTATATAGGGTATAGAGAGAAAGTAAAGGCTTTAAAACTAATAGTAGAAGTTGTCCCTATATCTAAGAAGAAGAACAAGAATTAGGTCCCTATCGATTTTATAGTACTAAAGAGCGTACTATAAGTAAGTAGCGTTAGTAAATACCTTTTTAAGCACTTGGCCTACCTAGATTCCAATGCCTCTATCTATATTTTTAATAATTAAAAGAGATTTAAAAGCTTTAAGAAAATAGGGAAAAAGGACTACCTTATAGTAGCTAATAGTAAGTTGCTAATCGAAGGATATAGGATAGTTTTCCTATATCTATACCTAGGTTAGTATAAACGGGTACTCCTTTAGCTCGATTATATAGTATGCTGCCCTAAGGTAGCTACTAACCTAGTTTCCTTAAGGTACCTTTATAAGAAGGAAATATAATAGGATTACTAGAAGTAGGGCACCTTTTCCTACCTTAGAAGGATGTTAGACTATAATAAGATCTATAAAATCTAGGAAACCTATAGCTAGTTCCTACTAGAGCATATTATAACTAATATCTTAGTATTAGCCTTTATAATATAAAAAGAGTAGGGCAGGTCTTAGAAGAAGAAGACTAAGCCTAGGACAATCTAAGTATAGTACTAGCAGTTAGGTTATCCAAACCTAGAAGCACTTTATTACCTTGTTTAGAGTAGTAAGGGAGTTAAGGTTACTAGAAATTATAAGGTAATTAGAATAGTAGACTACCTATAGTATAGTATAGGAAAAGGCCCTGATTACCAGGTCTTAAGAGTAGCCTAATTAGATCTAGAGTACCCTAGCAATATCCTAGCCCTTGATTTCTATAATATTAAAAGGTCTAAGGAAGGCTTTACATCTATTATACTATTATTAGATTGTAAGTTAGGCCTAATATAGGACTATTATCTTTGTAATTAGTTGGTGAAGAGTATTATTATAGCCCTAGACAACTGCCTTTCGGATCTTAATCAAAGATATAGAATTTAGGTTCTAGATATTAAAGCTAATAACAAGATTATAGGAAGAAAGGGAGTAATCTAAGCCTAGCTATAAGGGAAGTACATTGGAATAAATCTCTCTACTCCTTAGACCTAAGATCAGAATAAAGGTATAGAAAGAGCTACTAGTATTCTAAAAAGGCATATAAAAGTAATAGTAGCAGGGACTAACTTACTATTAGATAAGGTAGCTAAGGTATTTAGAATAGTAGTATATCTCTTAAATTATACCCTAAGGTATTGGCTAAAGTAGAAAACACTATATAAGGTATTCTATTCGTTTATAGAATTAATAGGCGCTAAAGAGGCAATACCGGTTAAGCTATAGCAAGGGTATCTCTAGGTCTTCCTATATTAAGCCTTTATATTAGAAGTAGATATATAGCTTAAGAAGAATAAGCTAAAGAGGTTTGCTCTAAGAGCGTTCCTTAGATACCTAATTAGATATAACTCGATAAATATTTATTAAATCTAGAACCTTTGAACTAATAAGATTATAGTAACCTAGGATATGATTTTTAATAAGAAAGTAGTATTTAACAGGTCTAAGGAGTACCTTATAGTTAGGCTAAAAGATCTAAGCTTAAAAGGGCTAAAAGAGTAGCTTACCAAGATCGAGAAAAGGGTAGAATCAAAGAATCTAAATACTATAGTAGCTAATATCCCTACCTAGGACATACCCTACGAAGTAGGGGTAATAGACCTAGGTAATAGATTAGAAGAAGAAGAGGAAGAGGATATTAATATACCTAACCTTATAGATAATACAGAACTGGACGATTCGGTAGAAGTAATATAAGAACCTTAGTATATAAAGGCTCGCCTACTCCTATATCCGACTCTAAAAGCCACGTCTCTACTAGTAGTATAGGGCATACTAGGAGTATACCTTATAGTATATTTTAGGGATTAAGTTCTTAGTTAGCAGTTCCTTAACGCTGTTATAAAGGGAGATTTCCTTACTTAAAGGGCCTTTTTTACTACTAGAAGGCTTATAAATAGAGACCCTAAGATAAAAGGGAGTATGCTAATATCTAAGATCCCGAGCATTAAGGACTTTAAGCTAGGTACTATTTACTCTTCTTAACTGCCTTTAACACCTAAGCTATACTAGAACCTTGAAAGCTACCTATAGGGGGAGCACTTTAAGAAAGCCGAAAGGCAGCACCTTCTTATATACCTAGAAACGTAGGAGGAAGTGCTAATCGCTAAGGCGTAGGGCAAGTAGGTCTTAGATAATATATAGATATATATATATAAAATCAATAAGTACAATTACCTAGAGAAGTTTAAGGCCAGATTAGTAGTCTAAGGCAATTAATAATAAGAGACCCTAAAGGAGGATATATATGTAGTAACGTTAGCTAGAAAGTCCTTTTAGATCTTAATAGTAGTAATAGCAAGGTTCGATATAGAGCTAATCTAGTTTAACGTTTCAAATGCCTTTTACAATACTTGCCTTAACTAGGATATATATATAAGACTCCTAGCAGGTTAAAGAAAGTAGGGTATAGTCTATAAGCTAAAGAAAGTACTATATAGACTTTGGGAATCGCCTTACCTATAGTATAAAGAGTTTAGTAGTACTCTTTAGGATCTCGGGCTTAATATAATACCCTATAAACTATATATCTTTTAGAAGGGAGAAGTCTTTATTCTCTTCTATATAGACAATATAACAATAGCGTACTATAAGAGGTATAAAGCCCTTATTAAAGACTTGATAAGCTTACTCTAGTTAAAGTATAAGATAACCGGCAGTAGCAAGCTAAACTGGTTTCTTAGGCTATAAGTTATTTAGGATCGGGAGTATTATAAGATCTATCTCTTATAGGTGGTATACTATAAAAAATCTTTAGATTAGTAGACGACCTAGTAATTAGGAGTAAGGTAATAAAGCTAATAGTATAGGAATATACCTCTCCTATAGTACTAGAAGAATTAAAGAGCAACCTAGGGCAGGTAACAAACGCTAAGATAAGGTTATACTAGAGAAAAGTCGGCTTAATAATATATATAGCAGTATTTATAAGGATTAATATAGCCTTTACTATATCAAGATTATTAAGATCTTACAAACCTAGGTCTAGAGTATTATAAGGCGGCATATTATTGCCTTAACTACCTATACTATTTTAGGAATCAGTGCCTTTAGCTTAAGGGTAGAGATACGTATAAGGTTTAGTATAATGCTTCCTTTACTAATAATATAGCCGATTAGAAAAGCTCTTAAGGATATATAATTAAGCTTTTCAGTAGGCTAGTTGCTTAGAGGACGAGCAAGCAGACCTATATAATAACCTCTACTATAGAAGCGGAATTGGTATTTATAATAGAAGCAGTATAAGAAGCGCTATATCTCTACTGCCTGATCTATAATCTTAGAATCGGTCTTAAAAGGGAGTATAGTATATAAGTGTTCTATAATAACGCTTAAACTATAAGACTAGTAACTAGGGATAAAATGCTAAAAACAAAGCTCTAGTATATCAATATTAAGAATCACTAGCTCTAGTAGGAAGTTATTATAGGAAGGGTTCTTACAGACTATATACTAATAGATTAACAATTAGCAGATAGCCTAACGAAAGTTCTTACAAACAATAGTTTTACTGCTTTCTATAAGTAGGTCGGTATAGTAGAAAGGAAAGAAAAGATGAAGAAGCGGTAAAGGGAGGAAGGCCAAGACATAGAGACTTAGCAGCGGGTATGGAAGAGAGTACCCTAAGAAACTAGTCTATTAACCTAAACATTGATATTATAATCTATAAGTCTTAAATTAATTAGGGCCTAGCTAGAAGTCCTAGGGTATACTAGGGTAGTAGTAGAATCCTCCTCTATAGCTATATTAGTAGCCTATAGTACGCTCTTCCTGTTATTGTCGTTGTTATTATCGGATTCTATTACTACTACCTACTTCTCTCTCCTCTTCCTCTTTTCCTTCTTCTAAATAGTTATAGCTTGTTTTTTTATCTATAGCTCTTAGATTAAGCTGGTATACTCTCTAATAAGAGTACATAACGTCTAGATAAAGATAGTTAGGATAGACTAGAAGTATAGTAGGATAGGATTATAGGGTAACTTGCTATTAGGGCTATAATACTAGAAGAGTATTTAACGATATAGGCCTAATAGGCCTATACCGCTGCTAAGATCTTATTATTATCTGCTAGAAACGCAGGTTAGCACGAACAGTATTAAGAAGGTATATAGGCTAGACTTACGAGAGATATATAGATACTAGTAATAGGAGTAATTTAAACACCGTAACCAAGAAGAAATACAGGGACCAAGCTGCGCTATATATAGCGCTAAAGGGGAAAAATCGCCAGAATCTGCCTATAAGACCAAGCGTATAAGACAGCGCTTATAGCATACCTTACGCGGCTTACTATCCTAGATAGTAGAAACTGCCGGTAATATAGACGGCGATACCCCTATAGGTATAGACTATAAGGCTAGGCTTAACGCTAGCTTACTTGTAACTAGCTTCTTACAGACTAGTATTACTGGCCTTCTAGCGCTAGCTACCGGCAAACGTACCCTAGGGACTGTTAAGACTAGGGCGGCAATAGCCGCCGGCATAGGTAATAGACCTAAATCCCTAAAACGCAGCTTCTTTAACGACGGTAGTACTATAACGTCATTATCCTTATTATTGTCCTAGGCAAACCAGACTAGATATAGATTGTTAGCTATTAAGAGAACTACTTAGAAAAGGTAAGATAAAAGGACAAACTGTATTTTTAGCCTAATAAGGGTAAATCTCCTACTACTAGGGTAGTAGGCTGCTCTAGAACCAACTCCTCCTTCTAAGTAGATATCTACGATAAAAGGAAGTTAGAAAAACTTATAAAACTAAATATAGCGATTATAAGAAGCCTTATAGTAAGAAAGGCAAGTATAGAAAGATAAAAACGCGTTTATAGGAAGGAGGAAATTTTTAGAGCTGTAAGGGAGGCAAGCAGATTTTACACTTAACTAGCTACTATATAAAAAGAGCAACAATATAGGCGGTTAAAAATTACACCCTTTCCCTTTAACTTCTACTTCCTTCTTCCTAAGAAGGGATAGCATACCTTAATACTAAGAAGAGAGAGGCAGCAGACTTTTACCAATTAATAAGCCTTGATATATATAGATGTAAAATATAAGAGCAAGGAAAGAAGCTAGGCAGTATACCTATAATAGAAATAAGAAGGATAGGGTAGTATATTCTAACTGAAAAAAGAAGCTAAGGTAGTATACCCTAAAGAAAAGGCAGTATACCTTAACCTAAATAGGAAAGGGCAGTATACCTAGATCTTTAGATCTAGCGAGACTTACTATATTAGTTTAACTGCCTTATTACCTAGATTAGCCCTTATAGAGATAGTAAGAAGTAGAGAAGAGGTTGCTGCTAAAGTAATAAGCTAGTATTTATAATACTAGAGGTGGTTTATAAGGTACCTGTAAGATTAACGGAGGTAAAGGGAGTACGGTAAAAGGGATAAGCGTTCCTAAGCTAAATGGCAACCTAGTAGCCTCTAATAGAGTAAGGTATTATACCAGTTAACTACCTAGATAGCAGACTATAGTAATAACCGTTAGGTATTCCTAGAAATAAGATTATAATAGTTAAGAAGAGCCTAACAGTTTCCCTTATAAGAAAGTACCTCTAAGATTAGTAAAGAAAGTAGGTTAGAGAAGGAGTAGTTAACTTTTCTAAACCCTATCTAGGTTAGTAACTAGCAATATCTATTAAAAGCCTAATCTTTACGATCTAGAGCACCTTAATAAGTCCTTATAGAAGAACGGGATAGCAAGGTAGTAGAGTAGCTAAGTATTACCTATTAGTATAATCCCTTTTCTAATTAAGTAGTAGAATAACTCCCCTTCTACTAGCCTAGGAAGTACTATATAACTAGAGAATAGAGACCTTAGGGATATTAATAGTAGTTACTAAGAAAAGACTATACTACTGCCTATAAAGCCTGGCTATAACCTCTATAATCCTAGAATATAGGTACTATAAGTATACGTTACTGCTAAATATAGATAGATAGATATCTATTACTCCTATAGAGTCCCCTAAGGGGCTATAAGGGGCTGCTAGCTTACACTTATGCTAGAGGAAAACCGGAAAACGGATGAAAAACCTCCAACGAGCTCAACGAGGCGGGCAACCTAGTAAGAGGAAAAGAGCAGTACTAAAAGAAAAACAACGCAAGGGGAGGCCGTCTAGAAGACTACTAAGGGAAATTGCGCCTATTCCCCTACCTATCTCCCGTAAGAACGCCCTATATCTTAATTAATATAGGGCTCGGGGTAGGGGAATAAGGAAGGGGTCTTATTAGCGAAAGAGGTAAAGGTAGGTCTAAGCTTAAAGCTTAAAAGCTTATAAGCTTAGCCTTATAGCCTTCCCTCTTACCTTAGGTATAGTAGTAAGATACTAGCTATAGGAAAGGGTAGAAGGAAAGCAGTCTAAAGGAAAGGAGGGAGGCCGTCTTAAACAAAAGGAGTAGAAATAAAAGGAAAGAAAAGACTTAGAGCATATCTGTATCCTCCTCCTCTATAGAGCCCCTTACCGGCTCTAGGGAGGAGGGTATAGTTATAGCTGTAGCTACAGCTGTAGGGTTGGTAGTAGCGGTGAAGGTAGCGGTAGGGATTTTGCTAAAAGCCTCTCTTATTATCCTTTAGGAAAGGGGGGCTGTAGTAGCGGTAGTAGCGGGTATTATAGAAGGGCGTCTACGGCGGCGTTTTCCAGCTACTACTATATAGCCCTCTTCTCCTTCTAGCCGGTCTTCTATCGATATTGCCGGCTTAAGAGGGCCTGGAAGGTCGAAGTTAATAGGCCTATTTTAAAGGTAGGCCTTTGCTTATACCCTATATTTCTTTCTTTTAGGGCATTCCTCTGCCCTAGTATGGTGGTCTCCTTGGCAGTTCCGGCAGTTCTAGGCCCTAGTATAGGCTGCTTTATTGGTATGCTTCTTCTTTTCTTAGCCGTAGTTATAGCAAAGGGCAGGGAAGTAGCAGTATTTAGCCTTATGCCCCTAACGCTAGTAGTTAAAGCACTGAAGGGCCCTAGCCTTATTGATATAAGGCTCTACTTTTAGGGCCCTATAAGCCTAGAAGATGCCGTCTTGACAGGCCTTATAAGCCTCTTATTAGCTAGAAAAGGCTATAAGTGCTAAGACTCTTGTTCTTTCGATTTAGAGTAGGTGCCAGACTTTAGCTTAGAGGGCTAAGGGATATACTTCTTTTACAGCTGTTAAGAGGCTAGCTTCTATTATCCGATCAGCTGTTATAAGCCCTTTAACAGCTACTGCCCAGGTAGTAGTATAGAGGGAGGCCTTTAGTAATGAAAAGGCTAGCTAGGCTGTATTTTCCTCTAAGGCCTTCTTTACCTTCTCTTCCTCTATAATCAGTATAAGGTTACTGCTTAGTAAGGTCCTTACCCCCTTAATAGTATACCCTATTGCCCTCTAAACTACCTATACGATCTCTAGCGCTGATTTCTGACTAAGGGGGGAGGAGGCTGATCCTAGGTGTATAAGGACTTGTTTTTCTAGGCCTAATTTAGTCGGCTTTACCCTAGCTGCTATTATAGTAGCCTAGGTACGGCGGGTCTCGGGCTAAGGGGCTAGTTGCTGCTATTGTTATTGTTGTTATTATTGTTATTATTGTTGTTAGTGCTGCTGCTTCTTCTGCTTTTAGGCCTAGCTAGTAAAAGAAGGAAAGATCGGAATTACTGCCTTCTTCTCCTCCTCCTTTAGTATTTGCGTTAGAGCTAGCTTTCTAGCTAGCCCTGTATATTCGACGATTTCCTTAAAAGCCGGGTCATTGATTAAAAGGCTAACTATCAAGTCTATAAGGCTAGAGAAGGTAAGGGCAAGAGTCGATAGCGGTAAAGCTTTCTCCTTTTCTTTCCCCTTTTTTAGGGGGGCGGTAGCGGCGTTAGTGGTAGTAGCGTACTGACTGCTAGAAAGCCCTTTAAAAGGGCTATCGAACGATATATCGCTCGGCCTAGTAGCGGTTATAGCAGTGGTGGAATCGGTGGCGGAAGTAGTAGTGGTAGCAGTAGTAGCAGCGGTAGTAGTAGCTATAGCTATAGCTATGGCGCTAGAGAGGTAGGGCGCAAACGTATAGCTTGTACAATCGGGTTTAGGGGTAGGCTCGTTGATTAAGGGGCTAGGGGTAGCGGAAGCAGGGCGAGGGCCTAGAGGGTTAGGGGTACTAGGGGGGTATATAACTAAAGGGCCTGTGCGCCCCCGCTGCAGATTTCTCGCTACGGTCGACCATATCGTACAGTTAGAATCCAACTACAGCGCTGTCGAACGGCGGACAGCGCTGCGGCCAAATTTGGCGTGTATTGTGTCCTTAATTGGACAAGTTGATCGCAAAAGAGTGCAGTCGATTTGGAGCGTTCCTGACCAAGAACGCGTTTTCGGATGTTTGATGTCGGTTTCAGGTTTACTGCTAAATATATTATCGATAAGGAAGAGCCTTATAGCAAGGCCTGGAATCGCTATTACAAACCTAGACCTAGGGGTATATTAGATAATATAGCGCTTATATCTCTTTGGTAGAACCTTAGTATCCCTAATAGAAGTAGGGTATAGGTTTACCTATTAGCTTAGGAGTAGGGTATAGGAAGGTCCTGGTTAATTAAGGTAGATATAGCTATAATTCCCTATATCAAGCAGATTAAGCCTACTTTAGGGCCTATAAACGTTATAGGGGGGACAGAGAAAATCTCTGCCCCGGGCGGCTAGAGCGCAGGTTAAGGAGGCAGAGAGAACACAGATCGGTACACGGAATTAAACACAAAACCCAGAGATTCCAACAAGGGGCTTAGCGCTCTATAGCGCGCTAGCCCTTAGAACTACTACTCTAATTAGACAATCTAGTAGTTATACCTAGTTCTATCTTAGTACATTATCTAACAAACTAGCCTTTTATGTTTCTTGTTTAAAGACTTATTGTTAAACGTACAAAATAAGCTATAGCGCTCTAACGGTTATAGCTTAGGCAAAACGGATTTCAGTTCTCGAACTACTAGATATATAGCTATATTCTAAGGGTGGACCCACTTTTGTAGATACCGCTAACTAAGCTATATTTACCACTATATAGCCTAGAAATAGCTTTAAAAGGCTTTTCTATTTTTAGATTTATGCCCCACTTTTGTAGAGACAGCCCCCTTAGGCTGTATAAGCGCTAGAAATAGCCTTAAAAGGCTCTTCTACTAGGTTACCTACCTACCCTGTACCTACCCTGCACCGAAAGCAGGGAAAATAGAACTTACAGGAAAAGTCGTGCAGCTTACCCTGCACCTTGGGTGGCCGTAAGTCGATTATTTAAAATCGCCAGCTTATTTGGTTTTTCGGGAAGGCGCCATGCACCTACTAAGGCGCTCCTGCCGTATAGAAGGCAGGAACGGTCCCGGAGGGTATATGTAGGAAAGGAAACTGCGAAGCCTTACCTACTAGACTAGAAATCAAATTACTACGTTACCTATAACTATAAGCCTTATAGGCCTATAAGACCCACTAAAAGCCGTGATATATAAGCTTAAAGCCCCTATAATATAGCGCTATAGCCTATAACTATACCGTTATATAAGGACTTTTATAGAGGGAATATAGTAAAGGGCCCTACTTTACTATATTAGCACATACCTAGGAAGTGCTATTTAGGCCATATCAACGCTGTTGCTGCCCCTATGTACCCTATACGACTACTACTAGTAGGCTATAGTGGTTATAGATCCTTATATAGGATTACTCATTCTAATACTTATTTAAGATAGGGTTAATCCTTTGTCTAAACTACTAGATAATATAGCTAGTCTATATTCCTTTTTCTAAACTGCTAGAAAGATATAGTCGTAGCGATCTTAGAATATTATAACGGCTATAAGAATAAGCTAAGCGAATAATGCTCTATAAGCTCTATAAACAGAGATTCTAAGATAAGAATCTATCTATAGTAAGGCCTAAAGGGCTAAGCTATATATGCTGCCTTTAGGTATAGCGTATAGCCACGTTGCACGCTCCCTGCGCGCGAGTCGCGCGCTCCCTTCCCTGATTAGGGGTCCTGCCCTTTGTGCACGTAACGCACGTAACGGCCTAGGCCGTCACATCTAGAGACGGCTACTCCGTGATAAAAGGGTAGTATACTTTAACTAAAAGTACCTAGGGTAGTATACCCTAAGGAAGAGGTAGGATACCTTAATCTAGAATAGAAAGGATAGTATACCTAGACCTTAAGATCTTATAATACTTACTATATTAGTTTACCTACCTTCTCTTCTAGATTAGCCTATATAGAGATAATAAGGAGTAGAAAGAGGTTATTACTAAAGTAATAAGCTAGTATTTATAATATTTAAGGTAGTTTATAAGGTACTTATGAGATTAGTAGAGGTAAGAGAAGTATAGTAAAAGAGATAAGTACTCTTTTAGCTAACTAGGAAGACTTAGTAGTCTCTAAAAAGGCAAGGTATTAAGCTACATAACTGCCCTAAAGACAGACTATAGTAACCACTATTAGTACTACCTTAGTAGTAAGATTATAATACCTAGGAAAAAAAGCCTTATAGTTTTTCTATAAAGGAAACCTTTAAAATTAGTAAAGGGAGTAGGTTAGAAAGAGAGTAGTTAGACCTTTTAAAGGCTAACCTAGATAATGACTAGTAATATATAAAGGACATTAGATTATATAGATTAGAATTAACCTTATAGGCCTTTATAGAGGAATAGGAACTATAGAACAAGAGAGTAGCTAAGTATAACTAATTAGCTAAATCCTTTCTAATTAAACTATAAGATAACTATCCTTCTATTTAATAATAGATAGTCTTAGAATTAAGTAAGTATAATTGTAACTAACCTAAGGAGTATCTTACTACTAGGGAGTAGAAACTTAGGGGGTAAGGTAGGCTATTACTATTAACGAAGTACTATATTACTCTTAATAATATACCTATAATCCTATTAAGTCTTATACTACTAGTACTATAAGTATATATTATACCTAATTACGTTTTTAAGATAGGGACTAGCCTTATAGAAAGGCTTAGGGTTACTATTACAAACCTAGACCTAGGGGTATATTAGACGATATAGCACTTATATCATCTTAGTAGAACTATAGTATCTATAGTAAGGTATAGGGTATGAGAATGACTAATAGTAATTGAAGTAGGGTATAGAGAGGTCCTATCAATTAAGGTAGATATAGTGGTGTTTCTCTATATTCTATAGATTAAGCCTTATCTCTAGGCGTGTAAGTGTAGCAGGGGGGAGCGAAGAAAAAGGCAGACAGCGGGCCCTAAGGCGCAGGTCAGACATCACAGACAAGAACAATACATACAATCAATCACTTGGACCCGCGGAATCCAACATAGATCAGAGCACACAGTCAAGCACTTAGAACCGCCGAATCCAACAAACGTGGCCTTATCCACTGCGTCTGACCAGGGCCTGCCTATGCCCTGCGCCCGTCGTGGATACCGGAGTTCTACCGAAGCGACCCGGGCACCACGTCGTCCAACATGAAAATCGCAACCCTAGCGCAGAGCAATTGCGGGAATGGACCCGCCAAAGGAGGTGTGGGGCCGTGGAAGACGGCAAGCAGCCTATGCCTTCGAGTCAATTGATCCATTTGATGCATTCATCCATCCAGTTGATCCCGAAGCAGATGCAGGAGAAGGGCTCGCGGCGGGACCCGGCCCCTTCAACTGCCTCATTCGCGTTGCCAAGTCTGCTCAGTCACCACCACGCCTCGACCGAATCGGTTGCGACAAGATCGGGCAAAATCTTTTTTTATCCTCTTTTTTATTGCTACTCTGCCGCCCCTCCCCTCTCGTCGTCCTCGTCACCCCCGCGACGTGCGTCTGTCACCTCCGGCCTTGAGCCCGCCAGGGAGGGAGCCACAAAAGCAAGCAACGCACCCCGGACAGCCAGACCTGCGCACGCTCTAGCAGCATTAACCCGCAGCAATGCCATCGTCCCAACTCGCACCCAAGTCATTGTCGCCGTTGCCTTCACATTCGCCTGCGCCTGCGCCTGCACCTGGTCCTGGACCTGCACCTGCACCTGCACCTGCACCTGCAACTGGAACTGCACCTGCACCTGCACCTGCACCTGCACCTGCACCTACACCTTCGCAATTGCCTTCGCATTCGCACTCGCACTTGCCTTCGGTTCCAACTGCCGGCCTCAACTTCTCGAGCACCACACCGCCTTCCACTCCCGGGGCCTCGCCGTCGCCGAAGAGCCTGCGACCCACCCACGATTTCGGCAGCTCGACGTTGCAGTTGCAGCAGCAGGGCCCAAGCGAAGCGGGCTACAATCACTATAATCACACCGCATCGGCCATCGACATTTCTTGTTCGAAACCTTGCCGACCGCTCCAGCCGCCCGTCGATCAATTGCCTGGCAGCCACGGATCCTTCGCCGCCGCCCTGCCCCGGTCCTCCTCTCTCTGTCCCCCGCCCTCGATCGCTGCCCATCTGGCAATAGACGACCCGCTACCAAATGACCACTCCTCACTAGAAAAAGCCGAGCATACCGTCACGCCAGACGACGACGTCGAGCCGGCCAAGAGAGCACGGTCCCATAAGCGACCGAGATCCCTCGGGGGCGTGACCGAAGTCTTCCGCAGCTTCCACCGGTGGACGCCGTCGACGAGCTCAAGCCGCGCATCCAGCCAGGCCAGGGCCGCCGGCCGCCGCATGAGCATAGATGTGCTAGGCCGTCACCCCCCATTCAAGGTATCGAAGGCCGCCACCGCCGACTCGGCACCTAGCGGCGTGCCTCCCTTGCAGGCTCTCCCACAAATAGCGCCGCTTCCCTCGCTGGAGCAGGAGGTACACGCGTCCCGCGCTCTCGCCCCCTCACCCCCCCCCCTCGGCTCTGCACGCCCACGCCGGCCGAGTGACGACCCAGGCCTGTTCTGGGATGGTTCGAACGCGAAGCCGGGGGACGCGCACCAGGGCCAAACCTCGTCGCCGCAACAGCAGCAGCTAGGCAGCAGCGGCACGGCATCCTCGTTCTTTTCGCCCCCGCCCACTGGGAACACGCAGGAAGCAAACATGCCTCAGACGGCGTCGAATGGCGAGCTTCGGGGTCATTCCCGCAGTCGATCATCGGCCACAAAGGGCAGCTCGGATACGACGTCATCCAAGAAGAGCCAACGCGCCTCGAAACAGCCGTCGCAAAAGGCCATGCTGTCACAGGCATTGCAAAAAGCCAACGTTGCTGTGCAGCTCGACAACGAGGCAAAGTTCGGAGGGGCAAGGAACGCATACATGGAAGCCTGCGAGCTGCTGCAAGATGTCCTGGAGCGGACGTCTGGCGAGGAAGACAGGAGGAAGCTGGACGCAATCGTGAGTGTCCCCTTGTGGCTGCGCTCCAAGTCCTGCTCGTGACACCGTGACACCTAACCTACCTGTTGCACTCCAGCGCTCGACATACACCAGCCGTATAGAGGAGCTGGAGCAGCTTCTTCCACCGCCAAGACCAGCCAACAAGGATTTGTCGCGGCCGCCGTCCCGTAATAGTGACGCGCGCGGTCAACCCTTCCCCAACTCACCCGACAGCGGGAACACGCGCGGGCCTAGAACAGCGGCGCCGTCGCGGCCCACACAGGATCGCACATACGATCGAGAGCAGGCCGTGTCCGGTTACTCCGGTCCCGCCTCAACCGGCCAGCGACGCGAGTACGACACGGTCACACCGACGCCGACACCTGGCACGGAAAAAGGCCGGAACGGTTCGGTGTCCTACTTTCCCGACCAGTACCCGCCGCGGAAGACATCCTTCTCCAGGTCCCCGCACCAAGTCCGCCGGGATGCCGATCTACAACCGCCGCAGCAGATGGATTCCCAGTATATGGCGCCGTCACTATCACCGATGCGACCGTCTTCATCGGGCCGGCCTGCGCCGGCGGGCTGGGACAGTCCCGAGCAGGTTGTGCGTGCCGATTTCTCGGCGCATGGAGCGAGTCGCCTGGCGCCGAGCGCCACATTTCGAAGTCATCAGCGAGGCAACAGTCAAGAATCCATATCGTGGCTGGACCCCATCGACGAATCCGGGGGGTCGGCGTGTTCTTCCATCCATTCCATGTCTTCATCAATGCGCGAGATGCGCAGACGGCACATCCGGGCGGCCAGTGGTGACACGGAGGAGGCCGAGTTTGACGCGGCACTGGACGATGCGATAGAAGCCGCATATAACGAAGGCTACGAGGATGAGGAGGAGGAGGAGGAGAGTGGGACAAGTAGACCAGGGGCGGAAGACGCCATGTCCAGAACTATGCGCAAGGTGCAACTTGCGAGGGAACGGGTGCGGGAATCCGAGAGAGAAGCCATGGTGCTCGCCAACGAGCGTGAGAGAAAACTTCGGATGCAGCTGCAGGATCTGGATGGAGAGGATGACTACAACCCGACACAAGAGATCATCGTGGAGGATTTTTACGACGGCAACGATTCGGAGGAAGAGGAGAGACTGCTTGAGCAATTGACCAGAGGCCATGTCGCTGACGGCTATTCCTGCCGTGGGAACCGGCCACAAACCAGGTTGCCGCGAGAGTCGGGCTCGAGCGAAGCGACAAACCGCACTTGGCACAGCTCGATGGGATCCAATGCGGCCACGAGCACCATGAGGACCACGCTGAGCGAGAACCAAGCCGTGCCAACGATGCCGCGGCCGCCAGCAAAACTACCACCGCCGCCATCGCAAGCCTTGCCCCCGCTACCGCAGCAGAAGTCTTCCAGCTCGCCGCAGAAGTCGAGAGAAAGCGTGCGAAGCCGCCGGCTGTCGGGCCACAACTTGACGCAGCTCAAGATTGAGACGCCTCCGCTCTCGGCGGCAGCAGCAGGCCCGTCCAGCACGGCGGCGGGTCCCCCGACGGGGAGAAGTGGAAATTACATCGCCCAGCAGCGCCAAGCGCTGTCGGCGGGACTGGGAAGACCGGGGCCACCATTACCACCGACGAGGCATATCCCGTCACCCGTACGTGGCGGCGCCTCGAGGGATCACGCGGAGGCGCCCGGAATCCCGCGGGAGGGTGTCGGCATTCCCAGGTCGGGCTCTCCGGCGCGAATGATGCGAACGAATGCCTCGGAGGCCCCTGTGCTGCGCAAAAACGCGTCCTTCTCCAGCCTGCGGGGCATGAAGATGCCGAACCTGCCCATCTCGCACCTCGATGACCCGTCGGAGCCCTCGCCCGGCACACCCGCAAGCAACGCCCTCAGCACAGGCGGCTCCCAGACCCGGCCCCCGCTAATGCCCACGCTCCCTACACCGATCGCAACCGCCTTCAAAGACCGCATGAACAACACGGCGAGCGGTGGTCTCTATCTCTTCCAGGGCGACTACCCATCCCCGAAATCGGGCAGCCCTGCCGAATGCGAAGGCGCTCAGGCTGCGGGCGGCGGACACCCCTTGGCCTCGATGCCCGACAGTCCCGCGCCGCTGGAGCCGTGTCCGGCGGCGGTGTCGCTGCGGCCCTTCTGGCTGATGCGTTGCCTGTACCAGACGCTGTGCCATCCGCGCGGCGGCTACATGAGCAACAAGCTCTTCGTACCGCGCGACGTGTGGCGCGTGCGGGGGGTCAAGCTGCGCAACATCGAAGACAAGGTCGGCAACTGTGACGTGCTGACGGCGGCGCTGCAGCGGCTCGCGCGCGTCGACGATCGCGATGCCGACGCCGTGCTGGAGGAGATGCAGGCGCTCGAGGGCGTGCTCGAGCAAGTCCAGGCGGCGCTGGGCCGCAAGCTCGGGGGGAACGAGGTCGGTGCGCAGAGCGCGCACACGCTGTTCAAAGAGGCGAACCCCGCCGTCGTGGTGCTGCCCGATGGGGGCGGGGCCGGGGCCAATGCCGAGAACGGCAGCGGCGGCGTGCCCAGGAGCAGTAGCGCGGCGAAGGGGTCGAGCTTCTCGTGGAGGCGGCTGCGGAGCAAGAACAGCTCGGCCGGGCTGGCGTCGGCGTATGGAGGGAAGGGAGGCAGTGGTGGCGGGACTGTGGCGGCAGTACCGACGGAAGGCAGTGCCGCCGCTGTAGCGGTCATGCTGCCCAGCTTGCCCATGGCAGCGCAGCCGACGAGCAAGCCGCCCAAGCGCGACTATGCATCGGTGCACTTTGGCGGGCCGAACGCGGTGTACATGAGCTCGTTGGCGCGGCTCTTTGACGCGGCGCAGGCGATCGGTGAGTTTCCTGATCCCCCCGACACGTGCTGTTGTGGCCGTGGGCTAACCGACACGCCCGCATCGCGCAGACCAGATCGCCCGCCAGGTCGAGGACCCAGGCCTGCGCCACGCCGACAAGACACAGGTCGGGCTCGAGCTCTGCACTAGACATGCGGCCGAGTTCTTCGGCTTCTTCATCTGCCGCTTCGTGCTGGCGGACCTGACGCTGCTGCTGGACAAGTTCATCAAGCGAGGCAGCGAATGGGTGCTGGCCTGAGGGAAGAGAAGAGAAAGTTGGGTACGGAGAGAGGAGAGAGAGAGGGCAGTGTGTGCCCTGTCCATTTGGGTCGTACGAGCTGGGAGAGCCCGACGCCACACGGTGAACCACCAGATGCATGATGGGATGCCGTGGTTCTGTGTGGCCTGGCGGCCCAGGGAGCAGGACATGGAAAATGAGTGGTTCGTTGTAGCAGTCAGCAGCAGTCGGGTGTTGGAAGAGTGAGTGTGTGACGACGGACCACCTGCTTTGAGGCTCCTGTTCGCTTTATCGCATGTGGGGTCAGTCCTCGGAGCTCCAACATCCGACCTCGATTCATGAATAGGCAAAAAACAAACTGGTCAACCTCGCGCCCCCACGGAGCCGTTCTGTTTCCCAACATCCTTGCCCCTTCATGCGCTTGCCGCAGCGCCCACTTGAATGCGCCGCGTGAGGGCTCCCGAGGCCTTTATGCGGCCATGTCTGCTGCGCCCGCGGCCCCGGGCGCCATGGCGACCCGCAGTCCTCGTCGGCCGCTCCTCTTGTCGAAACACAGGAACGACAGGAACGACGGGAACGACGGGAACGACGGGAACGACAGGGACGACAGGAACGACGACGACGCGACGATGGGCGAGCACGACGGGTCCGTTCCGGCCGCCGCAGACGGAGCTGGAACAGCGCATCGCGGCCATCCCGATCGAGCGGTACCGCAACTTCTGCATCGTCGCCCACATCGACCACGGCAAGAGCACGCTGAGCGACCGGCTGCTGGAGCACACGGGCACCATCAGGGCGGGCGACGACAACAAGCAGGTGCTGGACAAGCTCGAAGTCGAGCGCGAGCGCGGCATCACGGTCAAGGCGCAGACGTGCACCATGATCTACCAGGCCGCGCACGACGGGCTCGACTACCTCCTCCACCTCGTCGACACGCCGGGCCACGTCGACTTCCGGGCCGAGGTGACGCGGTCGTACGCGTCGTGCGGCGGGGCCCTGCTGCTCGTCGACGCCAGCCAGGGCGTGCAGGCCCAGACGGTGGCCAACTTCTACCTGGCCTTTGCCCAGGGCCTCGAGCTCGTGCCCGTCATCAACAAGATCGACCTGGCCTCGGCCGACGTCGACCGGGCCCTCGGCCAGCTCGAGACGGCCTTCGAGATCGACACGACCCGCGCCGTGCTGGTCAGCGCCAAGACGGGCCGCGGCGTCGGCGACGTGCTGCCGGCCGTCATCGCGCACGTGCCGGCGCCGACGGGGAGCGAGGACAAGCCGCTCCGGGTTTTGCTGGTGGACTCGTGGTACGACACGTTCCGGGGCGTCATCCTGCTCATCCGCGTCTTCGACGGCACGCTCCGGCCGGGCGACAGCGTCGTCAGTCTGGCGACAGGCAACAAGTACACGGTGGGCGAGGTCGGCATCAACTACCCCGGCCCGACGCCGCAGACACGACTCCGCGCCGGCCAGGTCGGCTACATGTTCTTCAACCCGGGCATGAAGCGCATCCAGGAGGCCAAGATCGGCGACACGTTCACGACCGTCGGCGCCGAGGACCGGGTCGCGCCGTACCCCGGCTTCGAGGAGCCGAAGCCCATGGTATTCGTGGCGGCCTTCCCGACGGACCAGTCCGACTACACCAAGCTGGCCGACAGCATCGGGCAGCTCGTGCTCAACGACCGCAGCGTCACGCTGCAAAAGGACTTTTCCGAGGCCCTCGGGGCCGGGTGGCGGCTGGGCTTCCTGGGCTCGCTCCACTGCTCCGTGTTCCAGGACCGGCTGAAGCGGGAGCACGGCGCCGACGTCATCATCACGGAGCCGGCAGTGCCGACCAAGATTGTGTGGCAGGACGGCAAGGAGACGGTGGTGACCAACCCGGCCGCCTTCCCGGACCCGGACGATTCCCGGGCGCGCACGGCGGCCAAGCACGAGCCCGTCGTGCACGCCACCATCACGCTGCCGGGCGAGTTCCTGGGCCGCGTGCTCGAGCTGTGCGAGGCGGCGCGCGGCGTGCAGCTCGGCCTCGAGTTCTTCCACGCCGACCAGGTCATCCTCAAGTACCAGCTACCGACGTCGAGCCTGGTCGACGACCTGTTCGGCAAGCTCAAGGGCGCGACCAAGGGCTACGCCACGCTCGACTACGAGGACGCCGGCTGGCGCCAGAGCGACCTCGTCAAGCTGAGCCTGCTGGTCAACAAGAAGGCCGTCGACGCCGTCACACGCGTCGTGCACGCGAGCCAGGTGGACCGGCTGGGGAAGCAGTGGGTGACCAAGTTCAAGGAGCACGTGGACCGGCAGATGTTTGGTGTGTGTTTTCTTTTTTCTTTTTTTTTCTTTTTCTTTTTCGCTCTCGTTTTTCCTTTATCTTCCAACACACACATACGCACACACACGCACGCACGCATGGTTCGTACTAACGCCTGGCCACCCGCCCGCAGAGGTCATCATCCAAGCGGCCGTCGGCAAGCGCATCGTAGCGCGCGAGACGCTGAAGCCCTTCCGCAAGGACGTGCTGGCCAAGCTGCACGCCAGCGACGCCGGCCGGCGGCAAAAGCTGCTGGACAAGCAGAAGGCGGGCCGCAAGCGGCTGCGCGCCGTGGGCAACGTGGTCATTGACCAGTCAGCCTTCCAGAGGTTCCTGACCAAGTGAAAAGAGGCCGAGCTGTCTCTTTTGGTATACCATGTATATGAGCGAGTGGGCTGGAGGAAGGAGAGAGATGGCTGGTCTGTCCGTATACGACCAAACGGAGATGATGCTGATGGTGGTGGTGCTGCTGTGGTGGTGGTGGTGGTGGTGGACTCATGGTCAAACTTTTTTGCTGTGCAAGACAGATAACCATGCAGTTCTACAGCTACCTAGAGGTGGGTATGGGTGGAGACTGTGCTGCAGCGTGGCGGGGCGGAGCACCTGGAGGCGAATTCTGTAATTCGATTCTTCCATCTCCAAGGCCCGGTCGCCGATCGGGCCAATCGACCTCGACGCAGCGCCGGCCCGCCGGCCCGTCCTCTTCTCTGCTAGTCTTGTCGGGAAATTGCGGCGTTTCACATTCTACGACTCTCCATCGGATGTGACGCACCATTCTACTCCAAGCTTGGCACTCTCGGTAGCGTAGCCGTGATCCGGCGCAACTCCACACTCGACCGGCCGGTCGCCCCTACCCCTACTGGCCCGTGCGCCACGCAATGCATTGCACTATGCAGTTACGGTAGGCGCGCGGCTTGGCTTCCTCTGTTTCCCCGTAGCTGCGATGGTGCGGCTGCTAATGTACCCCACTTGCCAAGCCTAGAGGTAGCGCCAAGCCGTCTTGTAGAGCAGCTCTTGAGCCGCAGAACCCACCGACCGAACGATAAACTATTACTCTATGTAGAAACGCAAGACGGCAAGTACCTAGTTCCCATGGAAGCCCTGCTCTCAGGCGACGACAAATTCTGTAGAGTAGAGCCGAGCAGGACGTACAGAGTGGAGGGGACGGTCGACTGCTGGAGGACGAGGGCGTTGAACAGGGCAAAGGGCGGCGGGGGACCACGTCTTGATGGCGGCGGCGACGCCCACGGAACCGGCGACAACGATTTTCTTTTTTTTTTTTCTCTTCTTTTTTCTGGCGACGGCACGCTGGTGTCGATGGGGCCGGGCCAGGTCGAGACGCCACTGCCGATGACGACGCTCATGAGGATGGCAAAGGCCTCGAGGGTGTCGAGGGAGCGGGGAAAGGGGTCAGTGTCGGAAGATGATGCTTGACCGAGATGATGCTTGACCGAGTGCTTGACCGTCTGCACTCGATGCTGGACTGTCACGCAAATTTGTCCGCGCCGGCCCCAGTCTGTTACCCCCGTGCCCCACTGCCAGGTCGGCAGCTGCCAATGGGCGGCTGTCCGTCCCTGTCCGTCCCTATGTGGCTTAGCGTCGACTCCGGGCCCCACCCTCACCCTCTCTGCCTCCGTCTCCACCATTGTCGACGCCTCCCAAACGTGTATGACACCGACATTGCCATGCGGGAAAAAAACTGCAGTCCTGCAGAGTCCAACATGCGGCGCCTAAGCCCCGCTTTCCACCGTCACCACCACCACACCACCACCACCAACACCACCACCACCTACCACCACCACCACACCGCCACGGTCCACCACACAGGTTTCTTCTGCTCACCATCATGCTGCTGCCCCTCTCCCCTTGAAATTTCTTACCCCCCACTCTGCATCGATTTGGCACCATCATGATCTGATTCACCACCAACACATGCAACATCCTGGACTCCTGATACGGAATGGGTTTCCATCGTCACGAAACCCTAGGTCACCTGCGCGCCGATCCAAGCCAACGTCCCGGTCGGCCCCGGTCGGCCCCGGTCGGCCCCGGTCGGCCCAGTGGCGTATATCTTATGCCGTCGTCCTTGCTGTCCTCCTTCTCTTCTTCGTCCTTCATCATCAGCATCAGCATCACGATCACTTTTCTTCCTTCCTCCATCTTCTTCTTGTCTCTGCCTTTTGCCACTCCGCTCCAGCAGCTAGCCGATTGAGTCGGTCTTCACAGAACTCGAGCTCTCTCTCTCTCTCTCTCTCTCTTTCACACCCACACACATATATTTCGGCCTCGTCTTCTCCACAGACCTTCACCACCTCACGAGTCTGGTACTCCTCCCATTATACCCACCCGCACTCTTTTCCTAACGAAGTTTCTCACCCCCGCAACGTCAACATGTATTCCATCAACCTCATCCTCGCTCTGTCCGCCGCATCCGCGGTCAACGCCCACATGAAGGTCACCCTGGCCAATGGCAACTTGGGCGGCAGCATGCCCGCCCTCGCCATTCAGGATGGCGTCCCCCGGTTCGGCAAGAACGACGCTACCGAGGTTGACACAACCGTCTTCGGCGGCAACCCCACCAAACCCACGTCCTCAGGTCTCGGCAAAACCAACGCGCAGGGCAAGATCACGGTCGACAACATGCTCAAAGCGGCCATGGCAATGGGTGGCGGCACCATACCTACAGTCTCCTCCACCGGCGGCCACGTCAACGGCACCATACGGGTGGTGACGAGCGATGGCGCCCCCAACAACGAAAAGGGTGAAGTCTTTGCCGTCATCGACACGACCGGTCAAGGCAACTTTAAGGACTCGGCGGTGCTGATGGCCCAAACCAACGGGGTCGGCAAGAAGGGCAACGTGGTCCAGCGCAGCCTCTTCCGCGCATACATCCTCACTTTACGCACTCTTGGCATCAGGCGCCGTGCCACCAACGTCGGTGCCGACCTCAGCTTCTCAGTCAAGATTCCCGATGGCACCACGTGCACGGGCACCGACGCGAAGTCGGGCGCCAGCAACTTCTGCGTCCTCAAGATCGCCAACGACAACGCCGCCGGCCCCTTCGGCGGCAGCGTCGTCTTCGCAGTCAGCAACGGCGGCACGTCCGGCGCGACAAGCCCCACGACCGGCGGAGGCGCCCAAACCCGCCGCCGCCGCGCGGACTTCAAGGCCTAAGCTTCCACTTCTCTCTCGCGGCGACGGCCCGGGTGGTCCTACGCTGCGCGTGTCTCGGCCGTACACCCTGGAGGAACGATGGGGGCGGAGGGGGAACCAGTGATTTCGGGCTTTCTTTTGTACTGTAGCAGCTGGGCCTAGTGTCGCACCTCATTGTAGGTCCTGTGTTTGTGTGTGTTTTGCATGCTTAGGGGGAGCGTCGTGCATAGGTCGGATAGCCACTCATCAAGTCTGTCTAACGTTCAAAACCTTGGTGATCCCATTGCTGCGTGAAATTTCCCCCTTTGTTGATTGTTTACTCGCCCCTAAGGGGCCCCGCCACAGCCCCGACAGGGCTTGTCCTGGACCTGGATCCCCTGTCCAACCACACACAGCCCGCCGCCCCCGCTCTCCTGGGACGCACCAGGTCCTAGTCGGGTCTCGAAGCGAGCGTCTCGACCGTTTCGCGAGCCGAGCGCTTGAAGATGGGCGGGGCTATGGCACATAGCATGGCTCTGTCTCAGCCCCGACGTGTGTTTGTAACAACAATGCAAAAGGTCTGACGTCGACCCAAAGCGTGCAACCAGCGTCAAAACTCCAAGCCCTCCACGTCCCGCCGCCACGGCTCCTGCACTCCCCGCACCAATCCGGCGTCGCGAGCAGATCCACCGGCCGTGGCCGCCAGTCAATGCGTCGTGGGCCTGGTGTTCTTGGAAGCCGAGCTCGGGCGTTGAGTAGGTGTTGTCTCTGGAGAAGCCGAGGATGCATGACTCTCCGTTCCGGCACTTTGCTCTGCGTCTTGCCACTCATCTCGATGCCGGCAATGGAAGCAGTAGTCGTCCGGGCCACGACCATGGGGAGTAGCAGCATGCGGACGCTAGCTCGGCGGCCTGCACCGCTCTTTGTGGTCATCTAGGCTACCTCTTTTGACTACCAAGACGGCCAGCACAAGAATACGCTGCAACTACATCTCCCTGGGCTGCCTGCATCACTCATCGTCTGGCCATTGGTCAGCCAGCTCACTCATTGACGCCCCGTGAACAAGCCGTCCCAGGTTCATCCTTACGCTGAGCCGGATGTACGGCGTCATCTCCTTGTCCTTGCCCACAAAGCCACCTCCCGGAGCCGTCATGTCGGACGCCGCGCCTTTGCCGAAGCGGTGGCTGAAAAGCGGCGGCTGCACTGTCAAACAGACCGGGCGCTTCTTCTTCCACGCGGCGTCCAGCAGGTCCCCCTTTCCATCCTTGCCCCATCTCTGCTTTCCTGGGCCGTGGTCCCGCGGGCTCGCCCCCGGTTGGCCGAGGTATGTGTCGGCACACCAGTCGCGCAGCATCAGGTCCCAGCCCGCCGTCAGCGTCTCGAGCCCGAACTGCCACAGAAGCCGGCGCGCGCCCTCCTGGCTCACGGCGTACGCCTGCGTGCACATGGTCTTGCCCGCTGCGTGGACGACACGCGTGTGCGCGGGGAACAGGGTCCCGAGCGGGTCGGGCAGGGCGAAGGGATGCGGCTTCAGGTGCTCCGGACCCGGAACGGTGGTGTCGTTCGGGAGTGTGATCTGCAGCGGCGGAGGCCACTCTGGCGTGGGCGTCGGCCGAGATGACAAGGTCGACGACGGCGGTTCCTCTGTCGCGGTCCAAGTGCTCTCGTGGCTCCCGGGCGACTCGGTCCCGCAGTGACCCAGCCACAGCACGTCCCAGCCATCACCGTACGGCGACCTTTCGGGGCCGAGCGTGTCGGGCAGTTCCCCAATCGACAGTACGGGAATGCCGAGAGACGTCGTGACGTTGACGAGAGTCTGCGACGTGTCATGCACCAAAGGCTGCACATAGCCTCGCGTCGCCCTCGCCAGGGTGGGCATCTGCGTCTTGAGCCGGACATCCCAGTCAGCGTCGTCCTCGACGATCAGTGCCGTGTTCAAGCCTGTCTCGACCACCCTGTCGCGCATGTCAGTCAGTCAGTGCAGCGGTCCGATGTGCTCACATGTGTCACAACATCTCACCGCCGCAGAGCATCCATATGCGCGCGCCACGAGCCCCGGTTGTCGTACGCCATGGGCCTGCCCCAGCTATCGGGGGGAAGCGCCTTCTCGTGAACATCATGGCCAGACCAGCCCTCGATCCAATCGACATCGAGGCCGGTCAGCGAAGCGGCCAGGGTCATGGCATCACGCCGGTCGGTGCGTTCGGGGAGGTTGATGACGAGGATGCGTGCGAACTAACAGCTATGAGCCGAGCTTCTTGTCCGTCGCCTCGAGGCCCGTGGAGCCAGAAAGCTGACGGGAAGGATGGGGAGGAAATTGGAAAAAAGACTCACTCCAAGCGTGCGGTTAGACACGTCCGAGTCAACAAACGGCGCAAAAGCGGCATATTCCCGGCTTGGAGAACGCTGGATCTTGACTGGTCTGAGCAGCAGAATGACTAGGGCAAACAGTCCGGCAACGAGCAAGACGGTCCGCTGCGTCGACAGCATGATGGGCTCACGCAGAGAAAAGAGCCATAAACAGTGGCTGCGCGGCATCGTTCCGTGCTAAGTGGAGAGCAGAAAAAAAATCCATACACGGTAGGTGCCCGGTTGCCCGGTTGCACCTGAGCCGTTGAGTTTTCGCACCTGCCGGCCGACCTTTGCCGCACACAGCACACAGCACACAGCACACAGCAGTGACGACACACAGAAGGTGCGACGGTCGGCCCATCGGGGTATACGTGACACGCCACGTGATTCACACGGCTCTACGCTCGACGCCCCCCACACACCCTAACCCCAAGCTTTCGCGTCGGCGCATGGTGGGGGGTTTCGACGGGATGGCGTGCACCAGACGCAACAGTGAACAGTTCGTACTTTTTTTTTTTTTTTTTTTTTAAACATACTACTTCCGACTTCCCCACTTTCTCTGCCGGAGTCCCCCTGCCGGAGTCACAGTTGATCTGGGGCCGCGACGAATCGAGACTCGTGTGTGTGCGTGCGCGCGCCTCCGCCGCGGCCAGCCCTTCCCTACACCGTAGCACCGAGCACGTCAATTGATCGTGCGTCTTCGGACGCGTCAAGCACCGTCACCCGACCAGGAATATACTGGGAAATATTCTAATGGCCATGTCCTCCGGCTCGCCCGACGCCGCCACCGACGGCCTGCCCGCGACGCCCTCTTACCTAAGCCTGAGCGCCGAGGACAAGCAGCGCGCGCTGGCGGACGCGCTGCGGTCGCTCGACCTGCCAAGGTTCAAGGAGCTCTGCGACGAGGGGCCCAGCCCGTCGCCGCCTTCGACGCACTTTTTTGTGTGGCTGCGTTACTACTTTTCGCAGCCGGATACCTTTTCGTTTTACCGACTCCAGGAGCCGTGGGTCTTTCTTTCCCGTCGTCGCCCCCCCTCGGTGCCCTCCTACCTTAAGACTCGACTCAGTCACGACTCACGAGCCCCGCCCACTTCCTCCAGAGTGGAGAGTGGAGAGTGGAGAGTGGGGTCGGGTCGGGTCCATCCATCTCCATCCAACCGCCATCGCTGACCCTTGTTCGCACCCAGGCTTGCCGACCTCCTCAAGCAGTACGGCAATCTGAGCGCCCGTCTCGAGGTCGTCTTCAACGTGCTGTCGCACGGGGACGAGGACGAGCAGCTGGTCCGCAGCTGGGCCACGCAAAGTCTGTACGAGGCCGTCTTCGACCCGGACCTTCTGCACAACGTCGACGATGGCAAAGCCCTGGTCGACATCGCCCTCCTCTACTTCATCCCGCCCTTCTTCCACGAGAAGTGAGTGGCCGCATCGGCGTCATCGCCCCGGTCTCCGGTCTTGGCTAACCTGCGCCCCAGGATCGTGCCCTATGTCATCGAAAACCTCATGAACCGCAAGACCCTCACGCACGTCCCCGGCGCCGGCTTTCGCACCGAGGTCTGGGCCGCCGGCTTCCTCTCGCGCGTGTGTGAGAAAGGCTTCACCCGCCTCTTCCACAACCATCCCGCCAAGGACACCTTTGTCGCCGTCGCCGACCCATTTCTGCACTTTGACCGCCTGTGCATGTATCTGCGCTTCGACGACCCGCCCGCGGCCCCGGCCCCGACCCCGGCTCCGGCCGACCCGGCCGGACCCCCGCCACCGCCGCCGGGCCGGCCGCTGCCCATGCAGCCGCAGGACCTGGCCGAGCTGTTCTGCAATTTGGTCAACCACGAGTTGTACCCGCAGCTGGGGCGCCTCATCGCCCTGCTGGCCGGCGAGATGCAGAATGTGCCCGGCGTCGCCGAGCTGCGCCTCTTCTGGCTGCCGTTTCTGCACGCCCTGCTCGCCATGCTGCGCAAGTCCTTCATTCCCCTGCCCGTAAAGCAGTACCGGCCCGTCTTCCGCGCCATCCTCGAAGTCTACGCCGCCAAGTTCGTCAACGACCCCGCCGCCATCCGTGTCGAGGTCCTGCGCTTCGACCAGTATAAGTTGCGGGAGCTGCTGGGTCCGGGCTTTGTCTCGCTGCGACGCATGGCTGGTCTGTCGGGGGATTTGGAGGCTGTGACTGGGTGAGTCGCCTGTCATTCTGTGTTTCTGTACTTGCTCTTTCTGCTCCAGTTCCCCACCCCCTCATCCGTGCACCCTATCCGCGAGGGCGCGGGGGGGTCCCTTCTCCTCCTAGGGATCTCGCCACGGCTGATGACCAACTATCCTCCCCGTCCTTTCTCGCAGCCACCAGCAACATGCATACCCCGACCCCTCCACAGACCCGACCGTCGACCCCCTATGGGCCGTAGCCGCCGCGGCAAGCCAGGTGTCGGCCGAGGAGACCAACGGCCGCGCCGCCGCCGCGTCGTCCTCGTACCACGGAGGCCAGTGCGTGCCGGACGCGGATACGGACGACACGACCGGAACCGAGGCGTCGCCAAACTAGGACTCCCCGGTGGCGACCTGGGCAGACGTCGTGCGGAGGATGCCCGTCGGGGCGGGGAACACAACGGCCAGCGAGGGGTCAAGCTGCAGAGTCCCCCCACGGTGGCAGACGGGACCAACGGTCGGCATGGCTGATGGCTCTAACGTGTCGGTGTCATAGCAGGACGCAGGACGCCAAGCTGGAGCCGGGTGACGGCTTCGTGCTGAGTTACGATGAACTGGGGAGGTTGATCATGCGGCTTCCCTCTTGACGAGCGGAATGCTTGTCGAGGTTGCCGTTGGGGGGGGGGGGGGGGGGGGCGGGGGGCGGCTGGGTTCGGAACCGTACGTTACGTGGGTCGAGTCTCCAGGCTAAGTACGTACGTACGAAGCACTACGAGCCGCGGGTCGACGACTGCGGGCGTGTGTGCGCGGAGCGGGGTCTGCCATTCTTGTCCATGCTTGCTTGCTTTGGTGGCTCCTGGAGTTGAGTACCATGGTTACCACGCAAGGTATACGCAAGCGTGGGTACTTCATGTGGAACAAAGGACCAAGAGTTTGCGGCCGGGGGGGAGTTGCAGGCGTGGCTAGGTGTATAAAACCGACAGCGACGGATAGGAGAAATGGAAAATGACATATTTGCGGGATTGGGTTTCGTGGCCACACTGTGGCGTGGGAAGGAGGGTGGTTGATCAAATGGCTAAGTTACCTAAAGACGCACGTGATGAAAGCGGGGAAGAGAAGCCTTGTTCATCTGTGAATTCCGAAGGATTGGACAGCGCACGGTACGTGGCCAACACCTGTGACCCTCTTTCTAAGGGAACAGCGTTTACGGCAGTACCGGCAACGTCGCCGCCGTCACGGGCGTTCGAGACCTGCTTCCGTAACGACAGTTCAGTCGTGGTCTGGCGCATCTACGTAGACTGTTGGACGACGTGGTGCCCGGGTCGCTTCCATAGAGCTCCGGTATCCACCACGGGCGCAGGGCACAGGGAGGCCCTGGTCAGACGTAGTAGACCTAGACCTAGATTTAGAGGGGGCTGTCAGCCCGGACCCTTCTAATCTTAATACTGAAAAGCCTATTAGTATAGAAATAGGACCTAGTAAGCTAGAACCCTATGAATCTTCTTCCGATAGTGAATTAGATGAACCCTTACTGGATAAGCCTATTAAATCCGGTTATAGTAGAGTCTACTAGGCCTACTATATCTATTAGAAAGCCTGAATTACTAGAGGCGTTTCCTAAAACTATAGAGCCTATTTTTGCACCTAAGCCTATAGAAGTTATAGCGCCTAATTAGCCTATAACGAACAAACCTCTTGATAATAGTAATCTTATTTTAGAAGGGGATAAAATGCAGCTCGATTACTATAAGCTTTTAGCTAAGACTAGTAGCTATATACTGTCTTTTGTCTATAAAGCTCTAAAAAGGGTAATATCTAAGGATAGTACGCCTACTACTTATAAGCAAGTCTTAAAACTACCTAGAGATGAGCGTAGTAAGTGGTTAGAGGCTATTACCAAGGAATTTATCCAGTTATTAGAGCTAGGGGTTTTTAAATTCCTACCTAGGAGTCTATTACCTTCTAACCGTAAGCTTATTACCTGTCGAAACGTTCTTAAGGTTAAAAAGGACGCTAAAAACAGGCCTATTAAGTATAAATCTCGGTTAGTAGCTAGGGGCTTTATACAGGTAGAAGGCCTAGATTACACTGTAACCTACGTCTCTACTAGTATACCACCTACTTAGCGTATACTTCTGGCTATAGGTGCTGTTTTAGACTGGGAAATAGAATAAGCTGACTTTATAGGGGCATTACTTAATAGCGCTCTTAGAGAAGAAATATATATGGAAATCCCTAAAGGACTATTAGACCTAGCAGCTTCTAATAAGGCTTTTTATAAGCTTTTACTGAAATACGGCTATACTCCTTCTACTCCTAATATTATTAAACTATCTAAAGCGTTATATAGATAGATTCTATTACGCTATCTGATCCCCGTAGGGGATATCTAGGTAGGCTGAGCTAGTGCTATAGGAAAACCGTATAACAGGTGAAAAACCTATAACTGTATATAGGAAAAATAGAGGGTGTGATAGGGGGTAGGCCAATCTTTACCAGAGTAGATACCGCCCCTTTAGGAGTATGAAAACATACTGCCTAAAGGGGTATAGGCTAGACCGCTCCTAGCCTCTGAGCAACAGAGTATTCTGGCAGCCTAGTGGCAATATGGCGAACTAGGGGGCGTATAGCGCTGCTGCCCCCTTTTTCAAGTCTATAGAGAAAGCTATTTATATCCCCTCTTTCCCTCTCCTTAAAGGAGGCCAAAGGGTAGGCCAGGCAACCGTCGAATATATATTAGATGTCCTCTGTAGCTAGGTAGTAGCGGCAGAGGGGGTTATCAACCCTAGGCACCTTATAGGTATATAGGAATCCTTTTAGGCCTATCTTCCCTATACAGGCCTGTATTAGTAGCGAGCTCTTAGCTTTAGAGAGGTTATAATAGCGTCTTTGGAAGGCCTCTTTAAAGGCCTTAGCTAGGTTCTCCTCTTAGAAGGTAGCCTTAGCTGATTTCTCTAAGAGGCTCTCTATATAAGGGTCGTAACTAGAGGCCCTGGCCTCCTATAGATAGCGATCCTTCTAGGCAGTATAGAGGGGTTCCTTATTAACAGCTTTCCTTAGTTATTGGTAGTGCCACTGGGCTGTTGCCTCTCTTTTTCTTTCTTACTTTGTACGCCCCCCTAAAGGGAGGCTAGTCCTAGGGGTCCTATTTCCAAGGGCAAGGCATAGGGCTTCCTTCTGCTTAGCTACCTCTTTTCCTATAGCCCTGTTTATCCTAGCCTAGCTAGAGAAGGAGAAGGCGTTAAGGTAGAGGTTAAGAGAGGGATGTTAGCCTTATAGTAGAGGCTTCAGACCAGTGTCCTTTTATAGGCTCCTATAACCCTCCTTAGGGCCTTATTTTCAGCTGCTAGTAGGCCTCTAGTTATACCCTATAGCCTATTTAGTGTTATAGGTATAGGGGTATGCCAGGCCAAGGCTATATAGGCTAGGACTGGCCTTATCACTGCTATATATAGGAGCCTAGTCTTTTCGATTCCAGGTCCCTAGGTCTTTCTAGCTAGCCTAGTAATAGCAAGGGATTGTGTTTTTAGCTTCTGCCGTAGGGTATTGGCGTATACCTTCTAAGTAAGCTTAGGGTCTAGCCAGACCCCTAGAAAACGGGCTTCTATAGCTGGTTATAGGGGGGGGTCCCCTATTAGTCCTAGGTTAATAGGGCTAGTCTAGGGCCTCCTTCTAGGGGGGAAGTATATAAGCTTGCTCTTTGCTGCTAAGAAGGTGACTCCAGCGGTTGTTGCCCAGTCTAGGCACTCTTTCCAGGCCTCTTCTAGCTGTTTAACCGTTATTATAGCCTCTCTACCGAAGGCTAGTAGGTTGGTATTGTCTATATAGCCTATAGTAGAGATAGTAGGGTGTTTTCTCTCCAGCCTTTCGTATAGGGGGCAGAGGTATAAGACTAAGAGGATTGGTAAAAGTAGTAAGCCTTAGGGTACCCCTGTTAGTACTGGGATTTACTGGCTTTTTTGGCCGTTAAATAGGAGGCTAGTAGTCCTAGAGAAGAGGAATTCCTTTAGCTAGGATAGTAGCTAGATAGGTAGCCCTAGCTAGTCTAGTATAGCTAGGAGTCTACTATAAGGGATACTATTGAAATACCCTAATAGGTCTAGCTATAGAAGGGAGGCCCTAGCTTTATACTTCTATACCTCCTAGATCTAAGCTATAAGAAGGTATATAGCTGATTTGGTGGATTTATGGCGGTAGTAGCCCTGTTACATTGCTAGAATCAGCTTAAAAGCCTTAGCTATATCCCTTATTTTAGTTCCTATAACTTTCTCTAGGACCTTGCTAATACAGTTAAGTAGGGCTATAGGGCGGTAGCCTCTAGGGGTGTTATAGGTATCCGGCTGTTTTCCTGGTTTAGGGAGGACGATAGTAACTACTTTCTTATATTCCTATAGATAGAAGCTATAGAGGAAGGATTTCGAGGCTAGTATAGCAAGGGCCTTATATAGGAGGTTGCTACAGGCCTTTAGAAAGCCTATAGGAAGTTCGTTAGGTCCTAGTACTTTCCAGGGTTTTATTGTTTTAATAGCCTCCTTTATATCGTCCGGCCTAACCGTCTAGCTAACTAATAGCCTTAGGCCTATTAGGGGTTCCTCTAGGCTGTCCTCTTAGGGGGAGGGGGGGAAGAAGCGTGCTGAAAGGGCCTCTACCTTCTCCTAGAAGGTACTAGCTTGTCCGAGGGTTAGTAGCTTAGGAGGGGGGGGGGCGGTAGTGCTTTATAGCCTAGCCTATCTTTCTAGTTGCCAGAGCTTTTCTGGTTTTTCTCTAGCCTTTTATAGAAAAGCCCTCTAGGTCTTTCTTTTGCTCTCTCTTATAGCCTTTGTTTGTTTCCTTTGGGCTAACTTATAGGTGTTAAGAAGGGCCTGGTTGCTAGGGGAGCGTTAGAGCTGTCTTTCTGCCCTTTTTCTCTCCTTGATTACCTGGTAGATTTCGTTGTTCCACTAGAGGGCGCTCTTCCTTCCAGTAGTTACTAGGGCTCCTTTAGGGGTTATAGCCCTAGTAATACGCTGGAGTTCCTCTGATAGTCGCCTATAGGCCTTCTAGAGCCTGGCTAGGTTAGAGAGGCGTATTAGGTATCTATAGCCCCCTATATTATATATTAGGGAGCTGGCCTCTCTTACTACCCCCTCTTTATCTATCCTTTTCCACTAGAACTAGGGGGGTAGTAGTAGGGTTTCTATAGTCTCTAGGTCGATATCCAGTACCTAGAGGTAGTAGTCTAAGCATAAGCGTATATCTAAGCTGGTATAGGAGTAGGTAAGGCTGCTGCTAAACCAGAAGTGGTTGATAGTAGAGGCCCTGCCTGCCTGGCTCCCCTATAGCGCCCTAGTTATAGTGCTGTAGGGGGTACGGAAGATAAGCCCCTACTCTGCTATTAATAGCAATAGGTCTTCTAACCTAGGGCTAAAGCGGTTATGTTGGTCCTAAAGGGGGTAGTGAAGGTTAAAGTCCCCTGCTAGAAGGTATAGGCCTAGGCAGGCGTTGATCTTTCCCCTTATTTCTTCTATAAGAGGGGTTGAGCTAGTCTGGGGTTAGGGGTCGTTATATAAGGACCAGACTATAAAGGGGCCGTTCTTAGTCTGTATAGTAGCCCTAGCCCAGTCTAGGCTAGAGCTATAAGTCTATATTGCTGGCAGGAGTGATTTATGGATATAAAGTGAGGCCCGTCCGTTAGGGGTAAAGATAAGGTAGTAGGGGGCTGTTCTAGGGCAGTAGGTAGAGTACTATGCCTGCCTATTAATCTAGGGCTCTTATATAGCGAGTATTTCTTCTTTTGCTGTAGAAAGTAGTACTTCCTATACCTCCTTCGAGCCCTATACGTTCTAAAGGCGTACTTTTATATTTCTATCTCCTCTAGCTATGTAGTTGGCTATAGTTGTTGTATAGTAGTAGTAGCGTTAGCTAGTCCGGTATCTAGGTCCAGTCCAGGTCCGGTATCTAGGTCTAGTCCAGGTCTAGTATCCAGGGGTCCAGGGGCTCCTATAGGTTCTAGGGTTCCAGTAGGTCCAGTAGCCCCTTTAGGGCTTATAGTTGGTATAGAAGAAGGGGGGGTTTGGCTGCTTAGGTAGCTAAAGCAGACAGTAATTGTGCTCTAGTTAGGGGTTAACCCTTTTAATACTGTTGGTCTGCCCCTCTGTCTCTTCCCTAAGACTATAGTATAGCCTTCCTCCCCCTCCTCTTATAATAGGGCTTGCTAAGGAGGGTGTTACTACTGTTGTTATTGTTATTGCTATTGCTGTTGGTACTGGTATAGGGGCGGTTGGTCAACGTTAAAGGCCTTAGGCCTAGAACGTAGATATCCTTTAGCCTGTGCCTATGCCTCTTTTAGGCGGGGGCAGGCCTCTAAGCGGGCGTAGTAAGCTTAGTAGCAGTTGCGGCAGCGGGGTGCCCTAGAGCAGGTAGGGGCTTCTGGCGTGGTATGGCTGTTGGCGCTGCAGTTATAGCAGATCTCTTCTTTGCTCCGGCATACCTTAGCCCTATAGCCCTATTTCCAGCACTATAGATACTAAATAGGCTTAGCCTTATCGATCTAGGGCTCTGCTTCTAGGGCTCGGCAGCTCTAGAAGACCCCCTCTTTATAGGCTTTCTAGGCTACCTCTAGGGAGGTAAAGGCTATAAGTGCCTTAACCCTAGTCTGTTCTAGCCCTTAAGGGTGCTAGACCTTTGCCCTAACCGCTATAGGGTGTTGCTTCTTAGCTTCTTCTAGTAGGCCTTCCTCTATAACCTAGTTATAGACTATAAGGCCTTTAACTACTACTGCCTAGGTTGTTGTATATAGGGAGGCCTTCTCGCTAAAGGCCCTTATAATCCAGGTAGTATTGCTTTCTAGGCTCTTCTTTATCTCTATAGTCTCTATAACTAGAAGGAGGTTACTGCTAGAGAGCGTTCGAACCCTCTAAACTACTAGGCTAGAAGCCTGCTAGATAGCCTATACTACCTCTAGGGCAGATTTAGCGAGCACCTATTGCTAGGCTAAGCCTAGTTAGATAAGCACCTAGCGCTCTAGGCTAGGCCTAGTTGCCTTGCTAGCTGTTAGTTTCCTAGCTATATTAGCCTAGGTAGGGGCTGTAGGCTAAGAGTGGCTAGGCTATTGCTGTTGTTGCTGCTGTTGTTACTGGTAGTGGCTAGGCTACTAAGGGTGTTGCTAGTGCTATAGCTTAGGCGTTGTTAGGGCAGTAGGGCGGTTTTAGGGTGCTGGAGCTGCCACTATAGCTAGGGCTTCTTTAGGCAGGTCTAGGAGCAGGGCTATAAGGGCAATTTGCCTGGCTTTAGTAGTTGCTTCTACTATACTATAGAAGTTAGTACTGTCCTTAGCTAGGCTGATTATCCGGTCTAGAAGGCTAGAGAGCGTAAGGGCGAGCTTAGAGGGGCTAAGGGTAGCCTAGGCGGTTTTCTTGGTTGCTAGGGCGATGTGGTCGGCCTTGGCAGTACTATTGTTGCTTCCTTCTTTCCCTGTATTTTTCTCCGATTTTTTCCCTAGCTTTTTCGGGGTTTTCTAGCTAGGAGGGGTCAGGGCTAGGGCATATTAGCTGCTGCTTAGGCCTCTAAGGAAAGGGGCGAAGATGTTGGTTAAGGGGGGGGCGCTAATTGTAGGGGCGTTGATAGTAGGGAGGGCGCTAGAGCTAGGTGCTGTAGGTGCTATAGTTATAGCGCCTTTAGCGGTTTCCTTAGCAGTAGTGGTGGTAGTCTGGCGGTCTTCCATTTCTATATCGTCGTTCAGGTGGTCCGTGCTTAGGGGTTAGTAGTCCGTGCTTAGGGGCTAGCTTAGGGGGTTGTTATTGTTGTCGTTGGCCATAGGTGGGGCAGGGTTGCCAGGGTGTAGAGCCGCATTAGTGGCCCGTGCGTAAGGAAATTGCAGTTGCGAGAGGGCAGCTAGGCTTGCCATTTTCTGCATTTTCGCACGCCTAGGGCTGTCGCGCAACCGACAGCGCTGCAGCGAAAATTGGCGGGCGTTGTGTCCTCAATCGGACGGTTCGAATGGATGTGGTTGCACGCGATTTGGTGTAGTTTTGACCAAAAACTCGTTCTTCGTTTTTAGTTGGCCTCTCTAAAGCGTTATATAGTCTGAAACAAAGCCCTAGAGAGTAGCAAGATAAGCTTAAAATCTTACTTAAGAGCCTAGGCTATCTCCCTTTTATTTTAGATCTAGGGGTCTTCTATAATGCTAAAACCTGCTACTTTATCGTTACCTATATAGATAACTGTCTATTTATAGGGCCTGATATAGGCTATATAACTGATTTAAAGAAACGGCTTAATAAGGTCTACGCTATAGAAGACTCAGGGCCTGCCGCCTATTTCCTAGGCGTGCAAATTATAAGGGATAGACCTAATAGGCGCCTATGGCTTAACCAGTTATAGTATATAAAAGAGGCGGTTAGCCGCTTTAACTTAGCCGATTCTAAGCCTATATCTATTCCCTTATAGCCGGGGCTAGTAAGTCAACTTCAACTAGAGGAAGATATTGCTAGCCACCTCTGTAATTCCACGGAAATTAAGCTTTATTAAAGTCTAGTAGGAACAGCTATATATATAATGCTCCTTACTAGGGTAGATATTAGCTTTACTGTACAGTAGCTCTCTAGGTCTTTAAAAAGACCTACAAAATCACACTTAAACGCTGCTAAAAATCTTTTTAAGTATCTCAACAGTACTAAAGACTATAGCATCTGTTTTAGCTATAAGGGAAATATAGTACCTGATCTAGGGCCTAAGCTTGGTAATAGTAGTAATACAACTACTAAGCTTAGTAGAGACTTTTACTCTAAGGAAGGGCCTAGGCCCCTAACTACTACCCCTACTACTATAGTAGATTCTAGAAATGGTAAAGGTAGTAGCCGGACTTCTATAATTAATAGCAGTCTAGTCCCTATAGGCTTTAGTGATTCTGATTTTACAGGGGATAAGGCTCCTAGTAAATCCACCTACGGCTATCTATATAAGTTAGCCGGTAGGCCTATTAGCTGGAAAACGAAAAGAGCTACTACTATTGCTCTCTCTACCCTGGAAGCTGAAACTGATGGGCTTATAGAGGCTATACGCGAAGTACAGTGGATTTTAGGGCTATTTTCTGAACTTTACAGACCTATAGACTACCCTATTACTCTCTATAGAGATAATTAGGGCTCTATTACGGTAGCTAATAACCCTGCTCTATACGCTAGAACTAAGTATACCCTGCTGAAATTCCGGTACGTTAGAGAGCAGGTTAAGGCTAAAATAGTCACTATTATATATCTTAATACTAAGTGTATGCCGGCTGACGGACTTACTAAAGCCCTACCAGTTAGTGGCTTTCAGTCTTTTATTAGATAGATATCTATTACTCCTATAGAGTCCCTTATAGGGCTATAAGGGGCTGCTAGCTTACACTTATACTAGAGGAAAACCGGAAAACGGATGAAAAACCTCCAACGAGCTCGACAAGGTAGGCGGTCTGATAAGAGGAAAAGAGCAGGACTGAAAGAAAAACAAAGTAAGGGGAGGCCGTCTAGAAGGCTATTAAGGAAATAGTACCTATTCCCTTACCTATCTCCCGTAAGAACGCCCTATATCTCAGTTAATATAGGGCTTAGGGTAGGGGAATTAGAAAGAGGGTCTTATTAGTAGAAGAGGTAAAAGGTAGGGCTAGGCTTAAAGCTTAAAAGCTTATAAGCCTAGTCCTATAACCTTCCCCCTTACCTTAGGTATAATAGTAAGATACTAGCTAAAGGGGGGAGTAGTCTAAAGAGAAAGAGGGGGAGCAGTCTAAAGAAAAAAGGCAGAGAAAAGGTAAGAAAAGGGCTATAGTATATCCATATCCTCCTTTCCTATAGAGCCCCTTACCGGCTTTAGGGAGGAGGGTATAGAATCGGTAACTATAGGACTAGTAGTAGAAGGGAAGGTAATAGTAGGAAACTTGCTAAAAGCCTCCTTTATCGTTTATTAGAAGAGGGAGGCTATAATAGTAGTAGTAGCGGTAGTAGTAGCGGGTATAGAGGGGCGTCCTTAGCGGCGTTTTCCAGCTACTACTATATAGCCTTCTTCTTCTTCTAGCCGCTCCTCTATTGATACTACTAGCTTAAGAGGGCTAAGAAGGTCGAAGTTAATAGGCCTATTCTAGAGGTAGGCCTTTGCTTAAGCCCTATACTTCTTCCTTTTAGGGCATTCTTCTGCCCTAGTATAGTAGTCCTCTTAGCAGTTCTAGTAGTACTAGGCCTTAGTATAGGCTGCCTTATTAGTATACTTCTTCTTGTCTTAGCCGTAGTTATAGCAAAGGAAGGGGGAGTAGCAGTATTTAGCTTTATACCCCTACCACTAGCAGTTAAAGTATTAGAGAGCCCTAACCTTATCGATATAAGGCTCTGCTTTTAGGGCCTTATAGGCCTAGAAAATGCTATCTTAGCAGGCCTAATAAGCCTCTTATTAGCTAGAAAAGGCTATAAGTGCTAAGACTCTTGTTCTTTCGATTTAAAGGGGGTACTAGACTTTTACTTAGAAGGCTAAGGGATATACCTCTTTTACTGCTACTAAGAGGCCGGCTTCTATTACCTAGTTAGCTGTTATAAGCCCTTTAACAGCTACTGCCTAGGAAGTAATATAGAGGGAGGCCTCTAGTAATAAAAAGGCTAGCTAGGCTATATTTCCCTCTAAAGCCTTTTTGATTTTCTTATCTTCTATAACCAGTATAAGGTTACTGCTTAGCAGGGTCCCCACCCCTTTAATAGAGTGCCCTATAGCCTTTTAAACTACTAAAACAATCTCTAGGGCTATCTTCTTTCTAAGGGCAGAGGTAGCTAGTCCTAGGCATATAAGGACCTATTTTTCAAGGCTCTGTTTTATTGCCTTTACCCTAGCTACTACTATAGTAGCCCAGGTTCGGCAGGTCTCAGGCTTAGACTAGGGTGAGAGGGCTACCTGCTATTACTGCTATTGCTACTATTATTGTTACTATTACTACTACTTCCTTATCTTTAGAGGCCAAATAGTAAAAGGGGGGAATATCAGAGCTAGTATCTTCTTCTTCTTCTTCTTCTCCTCCTACTTTAATATTTACGTTAAGGCTAGCTTTCTAGCTAGCCCTATATATTCTATAATTTCCTTTAAAGCCCGGTTATTAATCGAAAGGCTAACTATTTGGTCTATAAGACCTAAGAAGGTAAGGGCAAGGGTAGCTAGAGGAAGGGCCTTTTCTTTCCCCTTTTTAGGGGGTATAGGGGCAGCGGTAGGGGCAGTAGCGGTAGGAGCGTATTGACTGCTAGAAAGCCCTTTAAAAGTGCTATTAAACGGTATATCGCTCGACCTAGTAGCGGTTATAGCAGTAGTAAGGGTGGCGGTAGAAGTAGTAGTAGTAGTGGTGGAAGTAGTAGCAGCGTTAGAGAGGTAGGTTGTAAAGCTATAGCTTATATTATCAGGTTTAGAGGCAGGTTTATTAATCAAGGGGTTAGGGGTAGCAGAGCAAAGGCTAAAAGGGTTAGGGGTACTAGGGCTTATAGGGCATATGATAGCCAGGCCTATATACCCTTACTATAGATTTCTCGCTATAGTCGACCATATTATACAGTTAGAATCCGACTATAGCGCCGTTAAGCGGGCAACTGCGCTATAGCCAAATTTGGCGTATATTATATCCTTAATCGGACGAAGTGATTGCAAAAGAGTGCAGTCGATTTGGAGCAGTCCTGACTAAGAACGCGTTTTCGGATGTATGATGTCGGTCCCTCAGTCTTTTATTAGGTTTTTAGGCCTATAACCTAAGGGAGCCTTTTACTAAGCTACCCTTTACCCCTATATATATACTCTATACTATATATATAGAAGGCCTGGCTTAGCCTAATTAGCTTATAAGACCAGTTAATAGTACCGGCTACTTTATAGCCCTCTGGAATTACCTAATTCCTCTATATAGCCTTAAAAGGCTTATAAGGTTCTAGCTACTGTAGTATAGTTCTATAGGCGCCCTTGTGCTAGCATTAGCTCCCTGTGGCGTTAGGGAGGCCTATATTACTCTAGCTATGTCTAGAAGTACTCTAGTATATAGTATAGCTATATTTGGAAAATATAGGCTCCGGCTATTACTAGTAGTATACTTTCCTTTAGAGGGGGATTCTCTATGTGACTACCTGTTATTTCCTTACTAGAACTTGCTGAAAGAACCGAGTAAAAAAGGGCATAAAATTTAAAACCGCGCTAAAAATCGTTTTCTCTATAAGAGGATAAAGGCGTTTATAAGCCCTTTACTCCTTCTATACTCTAGTTTGTCTATCAGTCGCTAGGGTGTAGAATATTGAGATATTATATATTACTATACGCTTTAAAGCTATAGTACTTATACCTTTAAATAGGTTATAGGTTTGATTTTAACATTATATATATTCTTACTTCTTTCTATATATAATAGGGGTTTATCCTATATATATAAGGGCATAACCCCTTTGTCTAACGGAATAGTTTTGCTCTTGTGTTCTTATTTCTTAGGATTCTTCTATTCTTTACCTATATATAGCTTTCTAAGGCTTATAAAGGAACAGAAGAATAGAGGGGGTGTTAAACGTATAAAATAAGCTATAGCGCTCTAACGGTTATAGCTTAGGCAAAACGGATTTCAGTTCTCGAACTACTAGATATATAGCTATATTCTAAGGATGGACCCACTTTTGTGGATACCGCTGACTAAGCTATATATTCCACTATATAGCCTAGAAATAGCTTTAAAAGGCTTTTCTATTTTTAGATTTATGCCCCACTTTCATGGAGACAGCCTCCTTAGGCTGTATAAGCGCTAGAAATAGCCTTAAAAGGCTCTTCTACTAGGTCACCTACCTACCCTGTACCTACCCTGCACCGCAGGAGCGAAAACAGAACTTATAGGAAAAGTTGTGCGGCTTATGTTGGAATCTCTGTTGGAATCTCCGGGCTCTATGATTGATTCCGTATCCCGATCTATGTTCTGTCTGCCTCCTTGACCTGTGCTTTAGCCGCCTAGGGCAGAGATTTTTTCTATCCCCCCTATAACGTTTATAGGCCTTAAAGTAAGTTTAATCTGCTTAATATAGAGAATTATAGCTATATCTATCTTAATTAACCAGGGCCTCCTTATACCCTGCTCTTAAGCTAATAGGCAAACCTATGCCCTGCTTCTATTAGGGATACTAAGGTTCTATCAAAGCGATATAAGCGCTACGTTGTCTAACATACCCTTAGGTCTAGGTTTGTAATAGCGATCCTAGGCCTTGCTATAAGGCTCTTCCTTATCAACAATGTATTTAGTAGTAATATACGCTTATAGTACCTATATTCTAGGATTATAGAGGTTATAGCTAGGCTTTATAGGTAGTAGTACGGTCTTTTCTTAGTAACTACTATTAATATCCCTAAGGTCTCTATTCCCCGGTTATATAGTACTTCCTAGGCTAGTGGAAGGGTAGTTATTCTACTGCTTAATTAGAAAAGGGATTATATTAATAGGTAATATTTAGCTACTCTACTACCTTATTATCCTATTCTTTTATAGGGACTTATTAGGGTACTTTAGATCGTTAAGATCAGGCTTCTAATAGATATTACTAGTTACTAACCTAGATAGGGTCTAGGAAAGTTAACTACTCTCTTTCTAACCTATTTTCTTTACTAATCTTAGAGGTACTTTCTTATAAGGGAAACTATTAGGCTTTTCTTAACTATTATAATCTTACTTTTAGAGATACCTAACGGTTGTTACTATAGTCTGCTATCTAGGTAGTTAACCGGCGTAATACCTTACTCTATTAGAGGCTACTAGGTTACTGTTTAGCTTAGGAACGCTTATCTCTTTTACCGTACTCCCTTTACCTCTACTAATCTTATAGGTACCTTATAAACTACCTTTAGCGTTATAAATACTAGCTTATTTTGTTTTAGTAGTAACCTTTTCTCTGCTTCTTACTGTCTCTATAGGGGCTAATCCGGGTAATAAGGCAGTTAAACTAATATAGTAAGTCTTACTAGATCTAAAGGTCTAGGTATACTACCCTTTCCTATTTAGGTCAAGGTATACTGCCTCTTCCTTAGGGTATACTACCCTAGCTTCTCTTCTTAGTTAGGGTATACTACCCTTTCCTTCTTATTCCTATTATAGGTATACTACATGGCTTCTTTCCTTGCTCTTGTATTTTATATCTATATATATCAAGGGTTTTTGATTGGTAAAGGTCTACTACCTCTCTCTTCTTAGTATTAGGCTATACTGTCCCTTCTTAGGGAGAAGGAAGTAGAAGTTAGAGGGAAAGGGTATAATTTTAACCGCCTACGTTATTGCTCTTTTTATATAGTAGCTGGTTAGGTGTAAAATCTACTTGCCTCCTCTAAAGCTCTAAAAATTTCCTTCTTCCTATAAATAGGTTTTTATCTTTCTATACTTGCCCTTTTTACTATAAGGCTTCTTATAATCGCTATATTCAGTTTTATAAGTTTTTCTAACTTCCTTTTATTGTAGATATTGTTGGACAACGTGGCGCTCGTGTCGCTCCGGTAGAACCTCGGTATCCCTGATAGGAGCAGGGCACAGGGTTACCCTGTTCAACTCGGGAGCAGGGCACAGGGAGGCCCTGATTAATTAAGGTAGATATAGTCACGATTCCCTATATTAAGCAGATTAAGCCTACTTTAGGGCCTATAAACGTTATAGGGGGGATAGAGAAAATCTCTGCCCTAGGCGGCTAGAGCGCAGGTTAAGACAGAGAACAGATTAGTATATAGAATCGATCAATCAGAGCCTAGAGATTCTAACAATTAACAGTTAGAAGTCGTTAGCCTGGCGTAGACGAGCTTAGTATCAGTATATATATCATTATTACAATATCTAAGAACGTACCTTAGTAGCTGCTATTATATTAAGCAACAAGAACAACAAGAAGGCCGCTAAGGAGGGCTCTATCCTTCTCTCTAAGCCGGAGTAGTAGATCGACTTCGAGCAGTAGCTTCGGCGCGTTATAAGCAAGGCAATAGAGTTTATAGACCCGAATAATACTAAGGAATTAGATAGACGTCTAGTCCCTCTAACCCTTAACGATATACCTATTCTTAGGTTATTAACTACCTATATTAAGACTGCTTATTAGACCTACGTTCGCCAGTATTACGGCCTTATTTAGGGAGCGTAGCTTACGGAAGAGTATATTAAGTAGGCGAACGCTAATAGGCCTCCTCCTCTTCCTAGTAAGTATATTATATATACCGATTTAACTACTAATAGGAGGGCTACCTTCTAAAGTATATTAACAATGTACAACACTGCTATAGCAAACTAGAAATATAACTAGGATAACGTTATAGAGGTTAAGAAGTGGATTAGGGAGCACGTTAAGACTTATATACTAAATCTATACTACCTACCTAAGCAAAGCCTTTGCTAGTAGTATTAGAACCTTACTAAGTTAATGTATTTAAAGGATTATAAGCGAATAAGGATAATATGTAAGGACTATAAGGAGCATCTTAACGCTAGTAAGGTAAAAGCGGTTAGTAACTAAAGGACTTAGATAGAGAAGTAGCAGAAGCTATTATATCTATTGGAATGGGTAATCCTATATAAGGATCTGTAACCACTATAGCCTACTAGTAGTAGTCGTATAGGGTACGTAGGGGCAGCAACAGCGTTGATATGGCCTAAATAGCACTTCCTAGGTATGTGCTAATATAGTAAAGTAGGGCCCTTTACTGTATTCCCTCTATAAAAGTCCTTATATAACGGTATAGTTATAGGCTATAGCGCTATATTATAGGGGCTTTAAGCTTATATATCACGGCTTTCAGTGGGTCTTATAGGCCTATAAGGCTTATAGTTGTAGGTAACGTATAATTTGATTTCTAGTCCAGTAGGTAAGGCTTCGCAATTTCCTTCCCTATATATACCCTCCGGCACCGTTCCTGCCCTCTATACGGCAGGAGCGCCTTAGTAGGTGCATGGCCACTTCCCGAAAAACCAAATAAGCTGGCGATTTTAAATAATCGACTTACGGCTACCTAAGGTGCAGGGTAAGCCGTACGACTTTTCCTGTAAGTTCTGTTTTCGCTCCTGCGGTGCAGGGTAGGTACAGGGTAGGTAAGTGACCTAGTAGAAGAGCCTTTTAAGGCTATTTCTAGCGCTTATATAGCCTAAGGAGGCTGTCTCCACAAAAGTGGGGCATAAATCTAAAAATAGAAAAGCCTTTTAAAGCTATTTCTAGGCTATATGGTGGAGTATATAGCTTAGTCAGCGGTATCTACAAAAGTGGGTCCACCCTCAGAATATAGCTATATATCTAGTAGTTCGAGAACTGAAATCCGTTTTGCCTAAGCTATAACCGTTAGAGCGCTATAGCTTATTTTGTACGTTTAACACCCCCTCTATTCTTCTATTCCTTTATAAGCCTTAGAAAGCTATATATAGGTAAAGAATAGAAGAATCCTAAGAAATAAGAACGTAAGAGCAAAACTATTCCGTTAGACAAAGGGGTTATGCCCTTATATATATATAGGATAAACCCCTATTATATATAGAAAGAAGTAAGAATATATATGATGTTGAAATCAAACCTATAACCTATTTAAAGGTATAGGTACTATAGCTTTAAAGCGTATAGTAATATATAATATCTAAATATTCTATACCCTAGCGACTAATAGACGCACTAGAGTATAGAAGGAGTAAAGGGCTTATAAACGCCTTTATCCTCTTATAGAGAAAACGATTTTTAGCACGGTTTTAAATTTTATGCCCTTTTTTACTCCGTTGTTTCAAGATATAGTAAGGAAATAACAGGTTACATAGAGAATCCCCCTCTAAAGGAAAGTATACTACTAGTAATAGCCGGAGCCTATATTTTCCAAATATAGCTATACTATATACTAGAGTACTTCTAGACGTAGCTAGAGTAATATAGGCCTCCCTAACGCCGCAGGGAGCTGATGCCAGCACAAGGGCGCCTATAGAACTGTACTACAGTGGCTAGGACCTTATAAGCCTTTTAAGGCTATATAGAGGAATTAGGTGATTCCAGAGGGCTGTAAAGTAGCCGGTACTATTGACTGGTCTTATAAGCTAATCAGGCTAAGCCAGGCCTTCTATATATATAGTATAGAGTATATATATAGGGGTAAAGGGTAGCTTAGTAGAAAGCTCCCTTAGGTTGAAGGCCTAAAAGCCTAATAAAAGACTGAAAGCCACTAACTAGTAGGGCTTTAGTAAGTCCGTCAGCCGGTATACACTTAGTATTAAGATATATAATAGTAACTATTTTAGCCTTAACCTGCTCTCTAACGTACCGGAATTTCAGCAGGGTATACTTAGTTCTAGCATGTAGCGCTGGGTTATTAGCCACCGTTATAGAGCCCTGATTATCTCCATAGAGAGTAATAGGGTAGTCTATAGGTCTATAAAGTTCAGAAAATAGCCCTATAATCCACTGTACTTTGCGTATAGCCTCTGTAAGTCCATCAGTTTCAGCTTCTAGGGTAGAGAGAGCAATAGTAGTAGCTCTTTTCGTTTTCCAGCTAATAGGCCTACCGGCTAACTTATATAGATAGCCGTAGGTGGATTTACTAGTAGCCTTATCCCCTGCAAAATCAGAGTCACTAAAGCCTATAGGGACTAGACTACTATTAATTATAGAAGTCCGGCTACTACCTTTACTATTTCTAGAATCTACTATAGTAGTAGAGGTAGTAGTTAGGGGCCTAGGCCCTTCCTTAGAGTAAAAGTCTCTACTAAGCTTAGTAGTTGTATTACTACTATTACTAAGCTTAGGCCCTAGATCAGCTACTATATTTCCGTTATAGCTAAAACAGATGCTATAGTCTTTAGTACTATTAAGATACTTAAAAAGATTTTTAGCAGCGTTTAAGTATGATTTTGTAGGTCTATTTAAAGACCTAGAGAGCCACTGTACGGTAAAGCTAATATCTACCCTAGTAAGGAGCATTATATACATAGCTGTTCCTACTAGGCTTTAATAGAGCTTAATTTCCGTAGAATTACAGAGGTAGCTAGTAATATCTTCCTCTAGTTGAAGTTGACTTACTAGCCCTGGCTGTAAGGGAATAGATATAGGCTTAGAATCGGCTAAGTTAAAGCGGCTAACCGCCTCTTCTATATACTGTGACTGGTTAAGCCATAGGCGCCTATTAGGTCTATCCCTTATAATTTGCACGCCTAGGAAATAGGCGGCAGGCCCTAAGTCTTCTATAGCGTAGACCTTATTAAGCCGTTTCTTTAAATCAGTTATATAGCCTATATTAGGCCCTATAAATAGACAGTCATCTATATAGGTAACGATAAAGTAGCAGGTTTTAGCATTATAAAAGACCCCTGGATCTGAAATAAGAGGGAGATAGCCTAGGCTCTTAAGTAAGATTTTAAGCTTATCTTGCCACTCTCTAGGGCTTTGTTTCAGACCGTATAACGCTTTAGATAGTTTAATAATATTAGGAGTAGAAGGATTATAGCTGTATTTCAGTAAAAGCTTATAAATAGCCTTATTAGAAGCCGCTAGGTCTAATAGTCCTTCAGGGATTTCCATATATATTTCTTCTCTAAGAGCGCTATTAAGAAATGCCCCTATAAAGTCAGCTTGTTCTATTTCCCAGTCTAGAACAGCACCTATAGCTAGAAGTATACGCTAAGTAGGTGGTATACTAGTAGAGGCGTAGGTTACAGTATAATCTAGGCCTTCTACTTGCATAAAGCCCCTAGCTACTAACCGAGATTTATACTTAATAGGCCTGTTTTTAGCGTCCTTTTTAACCTTAAGAACGTTTCGACAGGTAATAAGCTTACAGTTAGAAGGTAATAGACTCCTAGGTAGGAATTTAAAAACCCCTAGCTCTAATAACTGGATAAATTCCTTGGTAATAGCCTCTAACCACTTACTACGCTCATCTCTAGGTAGTTTTAAGACTTGCTTATAAGTAGTAGGCGTACTATCCTTAGATATTACCCTTTTTCGAGCCTTATAGACAAAAGACAGTATATAGCTACTAGTCTTAGCTAAAAGCTTATAGTAATCGAGCTGCATTTTATCCCCCTCTGAAATAAGATCACTATTATCAAGAGGTTCGTTTGTTATAGGCTGATTAGGCGCTATAACTTCTATAGGCTTAGGTGCAAAAATAGGCTCTATAGTTTGGGGAAACGCCTCTGGTAATTCAGGCTTTCTAATAGATATAGTAGGCCTAGTAGACTCTATTATAACCGGATTTATAGGCTTATCCGGTGAGGGTTCATCTAATTCACTATCGGAAGAAGATTCGTAGGGTTCTAGCTTACTAGGTCCTATTTCTATACTAATAGGCTTTTCAGTATTAAGATTAGAAGGGTCCGGGCTGACAGCCCCCTCTAAATCTAAGTCTAGGTCTACTAATTCCCCCTCTAAAGCCGTATTATTAGTAGGCTGACTTAGTACTGTATTATCCTCTATGAACTTAACAGTAGAGGTTTTAAGTACTGCTCTTCTAGACGGTATATATACTAGGTAGGTCTTAGAACCTAATACCGCTAGTAATTTACACTCTTCCGTTCTAGAGGTAAATTTTAACGATTTAGACCGTTTTTCTAGAGGTATAATCGCCTCTCCTCTAGCGCCTATAGCCCTATAGCGCTCTAGGTTAGGTATATATGGAATACCAGGCTCTAGCTTGTCAAATAGCGCCTGGAAAGGAGTGGTTTCCTTATTAGTTATAGCTGTACTATTAACTAATTCCACTATAGCCTCCAGTATAAAGCACTACAAATACTGGGGTAAAGCGCTACTAAGAATAGTACACCTTACACGGTCTAGTATAACTCTAACTGATCGTTCTACTAAACTGTTCTGCTCGTGGATATAGGGGGCAGAAGTGCTAAATTTAATACCCCTTTTAGCCAACTAAGTAGTTAATAAATCAGTTATTTCAGTGCCTCTGTCAAAGTGGAATTTAGTAGGATATCTACCAAATCCATTCCTTAGGCCCCTAAAAAAGCCCTTAATAGCGTTAGCTACTATAGGGCCTGATTTATTAGGTAGGTTAAAAACCCACCTATACCTACTTTTACGGTTAACTAGAAGTAAGACTATAGGGTTTCTGTTATAAGGCCTAGGCCTAATTTTAACAGTATCGCCCTCTATTAAGTCTAAGACCCTAGGTAGGTCAGGTATTAAAGCCTTACTAACCCTTCTTACTACTTTACCTCGATCACAGCTAGAGCAGTGAAAATCAGCTTCCTTTATTTTATCAAAATTAGGCAGCCCTTTAGTAATACTAGAGGTCTTTTTCAAAAGACGCAGGCCTATATGGCCTAGCCTAACGTGCCACAATTGAGCTAAATTAAGTAGATTATAGTAATCTCGCTGACCTATATTAGGCTCCTTTAAAGTAGGGCTAGATATAGCCTTTTCTACTTTATTCCCCTCTATAACTGGCTCTCTTAGCACACGGGGCAGGTCTCCAGTGCGAGTTAAGGGCTCAGGCTCCCTAGTCTTACGGGGACTTTGATAGGGGGCCTGGGCAGTGGCTAAGGGCTCTACAGGCCTACGGGGCCTTTTCCCCCTTAAAGAAGGTCCTACACCTTCTAAAGTAGTACCCTTAGCCGGAGAATTCCTTAGCTTATAGCGCTTATTAGGCTCTATAGCTTCGGATACTATAGCATCCTCTATAATAGGTCTATAGTCTTCCTTTCTAATAGAATTAGAAGGAATTTCCACTACTATCTTATTACGCTGTAGCTCTATACTTTTAGTAGTATAACTAGAAAGGCCTAAAGGAAAAGCGAAATTTGCATGTAATATAGGCTTAGAGCTGCCTTTAACGTCAAGAAAAAATCCTGATTTCTTAAAGTCTAGCACAGCTATACAGCGTCTATTACCCCCGTAAAGGGTTTCCTTTATAAGGCAACCCCCCGAATCATAGTGCCTAACCCTACTAACAATATTTATATTAATATTAGGTAGGTATAAAACGTTATCTAATACTAATTTAGTATAGGTAGGGGGGGCCTTTCTAGATAATACTTCTAGTGTAATAGAGCCAATACCAGCCGGGCTTACAGGGCCATTTCCAGTGTTAATAGGGCGTAACTGGCCTGTGTTAGGCGTAAAGGTAGTAAACCGCTCTTTACTATTACTAATATGGTCTGTAGATCCCGTATCGTATAGCCAACTATTATAAAGAGCGGGGTCTCTAGGGCGTCTTCTAGGCTTATTATCTTTATATTTTGCCTTATTAGAAGAGGTTTTTAGGCCTTTTCCTTTAAAGTCCTTACGCTTCTTATACCCTTTTTACGCTAATAGCTGTGCTAATTGGGTATTAGAATCGCTAGAAGAACTAGAATTGGAACTAGAGTTGGATTCCTCTTCTTCTTCTTCTATAGCTAGGTTATAAGACCCTAGCATAAAGGAGGCCTGTTCGGCACTTTTAGTACTATAATTCTGCCCTTCAACATTATAACTAGCCTTCTTCTTACCCTTTTTCTTATTTTTACCCTTCTTACTAGGGTTAGAATTTGAATTAGGGGTTGAATTAGAGCTATTAGCTACGTGAGCTGCTCTATACGCCTCTGTAGCCGGGTTCCTAGATTCTTCTAGAATATCAGCTATTAGATATTCTATATTAAGGCTAGATGCTGTAAGACCTAGCATTCTAGCCTGTCTTATAGAGCTCTTTTGGCGTGATACCCAGCTAGGAAACTTAGATTCTAGAGCCTTAAAATACTGATTTAGTATTAAAGAGGGATCTATATCTATTTTAGCCATGGTAAGCTTAGCAAGATAGCTGTTAAATTCAGCGTTAAAAGCTGATAAGCCTTTTTTATAGGTACTAAAGGTAAGGGCGTGGAATTCGTTATAGACGTCCTCCTTTTTAGACTCTATAGGTCGGCTATACTGCCTAACAAGCAGCTTAAAGGCCTTAGAAGGTATATGAATCCACGATATAGCAGCCCTAGGGCCACTAGATAAGCTATCACGTAGAAGCATTAAAAGAACAGCTTGATCAGAGTCGCTATAAGTATTAGATATATCAGGGTTTTCTAAAAAATTAGATATCCCTAACGCTCTTAGCACTATACTTAAAGCCTAAATCCACTGTTTAAAATTGCTTTCCCCGCTAAGCTTACTATCGTCCGGTATAGTATAGGCCTTTTTAGAAAGCTCCTTTACTATACTACTAGTAATAGTATCCTTAAAACCTTCCTTAGACCCTGTATCTATAGGGGGGTCTAAATTACTAGTAGCTGAATTAACAGCCGGCCCTAGATGGGGCTCTTTCCTAGGGGGACGTGGAGGAGAATCTAAATCTATAGTACAGCTAAAAGGATCAAATCTAGGACTATAGCTAGTCTTTCCAATAGCAGCAGCATTGCTACTATTAGTTAGAGAAGCTAAAGTAGAAGATATATTCTTTATAGCGCTAACGTTATCCTCGACAGAGGCTTTTAGGGTATTTAGACTTAAAAGTAGTGTTTTTATATCACTAGATTAGCTAGCTATAACTCGGTTATGAGATTTTATATGCTGTTTTAGGAATTCTATAACCTCGCTATAGTCTTCGCCATCTTCCTTATCTTCTAATAGGGTTCGTATAGGTGGTGGAGGCCTAGAAGATTGCCCTGGATCAGCTGGGTTACTAGCCCTTTTAGGGGCTATACCCTTCCCTTTAGCTTGATCCGCCATTATAAATAGGCTACTATTTACTTATAGTACTAGTTAAAGCACTTAATTAGCTTCCAGTTCACTAAAGCTAATTAGCTAGCTTACTAATTATAGTAGTGATTTTCTAGGCTAGTCTTAGCGCTTAGTAGGTTTATAGCGCTGCCTACTTGCTACTTAGTAGGGCTTTCTAGTAGAAATTCTAAACTAGGCTCTAAGATAGGGACTAGAGACTTCGACGTAGGGACTTAACTACCGCCTATAGATATATCTATAGAAAGGGCTCTATAGTAGGGAAATATAGGTCTTTAGCGCTAGAAATTCTAAAATGCTAGCCTTTCTACTTCTAGCTATAAGTAGAAAGGTCTTTTAGTATAGGTAAGTATACTAGCCTAAGCGTATAAGAGCCCCAAATGCTCGTCAATACTATAGGACTTAGATTTCTCAGCGATTTATCCTTCTAGATTTTCAGGCTTTTTAGTCCTTAAATAGCCTTCAATAAGATGTAATATATAGCTTTTTAGGGCTAATATAGTACTACATTTTCAGCTATAAGAGGCTTAAATAGCCCTATATATATAGGCAGAGGTAGCGCTTTGAAATTGGACTCCAACGATAACTATCCTACAGGCTATCCGGGCTTATAACCTATTGGAATGGGTAATCCTATATAAGGATCTGTAACCACTATAGCCTACTAGTAGTAGTCGTATAGGGTACGTAGGGGCAGCAACAGCGTTGATATGGCCTAAATAGCACTTCCTAGGTATGTGCTAATATAGTAAAGTAGGGCCCTTTACAGTATTCCCTCTATAAAAGTCCTTATATAACGGTATAGTTATAGGCTATAGCGCTATATTATAGGGGCTTTAAGCTTATATATCACGGCTTTCAGTGGGTCTTATAGGCCTATAAGGCTTATAGTTATAGGTAACGTATAATTTGATTTCTAGTCCAGTAGATAAGGCTTTGCAATTTCCTTCCCTACATATACCCTCCGGCACCGTTCCTGCCCTCTATACGGCAGGAGCGCCTTAGTAGGTGCATAGCCACTTCCCGAAAAACCAAATAAGCTGGCGATTTTAAATAATCGACTTACGGCCACCTAAGGTGCAGGGTAAGCCGCACGACTTTTCCTATAAGTTCTGTTTTCGCTCCTGCGGTGCAGGGTAGGTACAGGGTAGGTAAGTGACCTAGTAGAAGAGCCTTTTAAGGCTATTTCTAGCGCTTATACAGCCTAAGGAGGCTGTCTCCACAAAAGTGGGGCATAAATCTAAAAATAGAAAAGCCTTTTAAAGCTATTTCTAGGCTATATAGTGGAGTATATAGCTTAGTCAGCGGTATCCACAAAAGTGGGTCCACCCTCAGAATATAGCTATATATCTAGTAGTTCGAGAACTGAAATCCGTTTTGCCTAAGCTATAACCGTTAGAGCGCTATAGCTTATTTTGTACGTTTAACAATATCTAGTAGAGTATTATAAAGTCAAAGGGGTAGCTAACCCTAAACTATAGTTTAACGACTTGTTGATCTTCTTAGGAGTAACCTAAAGATTCTAGGGCTAGATATCGGCCTTATATAGGGACTTTAAGAGGCAGGCTAAGCAGGAGAACCTTAATTACTATAAAGTAGTAAGGGATTTCCTATAAGATCTTAAGTTTAATAAGCCTTCTAAGCCAAAGCCTAAGAACCTAGTAGGAAGAGGAGGCACGTACGTTACTTTAAATAGTAAACAGCCTCTTCCTAATAGGGCTAGTAAGAAAGGCAAAAGAGGAGAGGATATATAAGAAAAGGCTATTAAGTAAGGGAGAGCTAATACCTATAGTAACTGAAATCTCTAGAGAGCCTTAGAAGTACCTTAAGCCTTAGGACCTAATTATCTTATAGGAAGACCCGGTTCTTGTTATAAGAAGTATACCTATAGAACAATCTAGCATAACTAGAAGGTATGCTAGTATCTATTTCCATCTCTTATATATAAAGGTTAGGAACTAAGGCCTAATATAGAAAAGCATATAAAACAAGCTATTAAGGAGGATTCGCAACTTTGATTGAAGATATTAGCTTATTGAAAAGAGCTAAAAGACAAGTAGAAGGCCTGAAGGTATATAGGGTATAGGGAGAAAGTAAAGGCTTTGAAACTAATAGTAGAAGTTGTTCCTATGCCTAAGAAGAAGAACGAGAATTAGGTCCTTATTAAGTTTATAGTACTAAAGAGCATACTACAAATAAGCAGCGTTAGCGAATACCCTCTTAAGCACTTAGCCTACCTAGATTCCAGTACCTCTATCTATATTTTTAATAATTAGGAGAGATTTGAAAGCCTTAAGGAAGTAGAGGAAGGGGACTACCTTATAGTAGCTAATAGTAAGTTACCGATCGAAGGATATAAGACAGTTTTCCTATATCTATAACTAGATTAGCACAAACAGGTACTCCTTTAGCTTAATCATATAGCATACTACCCTAAGGTAGCTACCAACCTAGTTTCCTTAAGGTACCTCTATAAAAAGGGAATATAGTAGGATTACTAGAAATAGGGTACTCTTTCCTACCTTAGGAGGATATTAGACTATAATAAGATCTGTGAAATCTAGAAAGCCTATAGCTAGTTCCTACTAGAGCATATTACATCTAATATCTCAGTATTAGCCTTTGTAATATAAAGGGAGCAGGGTAGGTCTTAGAAGAAGAAGACTAAGCCTAGGACAGTCTAAGTATAGTACTGGCGGTTAGGGCATCTAAACCTAGAAGCACTTTATCACCTTGTTTAGAGCGGTAAGGGAGTTAAGGTTACTAGAAATTACAAGGTAATTAGAACGGTAGACTGCCTATAGTATAATATAGGAAAAGGCCCTAATTACTAGGTCTTAAGGGTAGCCTGACCAGACCTAAAGTACCCTAGCAATATCCTAGCCCTTGATTTCTACGATATTAAAAGGTCTAAGGAAGGCTTTACATCTATTATACTATTATTAGATTATAAGTTAGGCCTAATATAGGACTATTATCTTTATAATCGGTCGGTCGAAAGTATTATTATAGCTTTAGACAACCGCCTTTTAGATCTTGATTAAAGGTATGGAATTTAGGTTCTAAATATCGAAGCTAATAACAAGATTATAGGCAGAAAGGGAGCAATCTAAGCCTAGCTATAAAGGAAGTAAATCAGAATAAATCTCTCTGCTCCTTAGACCTAAGATCAGAATAGAAGTATAGAAAGAGCTGCCGGTATTCTGAAAAGGCAGGTAAAAGCAATAGTAGCAGGGACTAACTTATCTTCGGATAAGGTAGCTAAGGTATTCAGAACAGCAGTATATCTCTTAAATCGTACCCTAAGGTATCGACTAAAGTAGAAAACACTATATAAGGTATTCTATTTATTCGTAGAATTAGTAGGCGCTAAAGAGACAATGCCTGTTAAGCTATAGCAAGGGTATCTCCGGGTTTTCCTATATTAAGCCTTTACATTAGAAGCAGATATGCAGCTTAAGAAGAATAGGCTAAAGAGGTTTACCCTAAGAGCGTTCTTTAGATACCTAATCGGATATAACTTAACAAATATTTATCGAATCTAGAACCCTTAAACTAATAATATTATAGTAACCCAGGATATGATTTTCAATAAGAAAGTGGTATTTAATGGTTCTAAGGAGCACCTTATAGTTAGGCTAAGAGATCTAAGCTTAGAAGGGCTAAAAGAGTAGCTTACTAAGATCGAGAAAAGGGCAGAATCCGAAAATCTAAATACCATAATAGCCAATATCCCTACCTAGGACATACCCTACAAAGTAGGGGTAATAGACCTAGGTAATAGATTAGAAGAAGAAGAGGAAGAGGATATCAATATACCTAACCTTATAGATAACGCAGAACTGGACGATTCGGTAGAGGTAATATAAGAACCTTAGTATATAGAGGCTTACCTGCTCCTATATCCGACTCTAGAAGCTATACCCCTACTAGTAGTATAGGGTATACTAGGAGCTTACCTTATAGTATATTTTAAGGATCAAGTTCTTAGTTAGCAGTTCCTTAACACCTCTATAAAGGGAGATTTCCTTACCTAAAGGGCCTTTTTTACTATTAGAAGGCTTATAAATAGGGACCCTAAGACGAAAGAGAGCATGCTAATATCTAAGATCCTAAGTATTAAGGACTTTAAGCCTAGTACTATTTATTCCTCTTAGCTGCCTCTAGCGCCTAAGCTATACTAGAACCTTAAAAGCTACCTATAGAGGGAATACTTGAAAGAAGCCGAAAAACAGCACCTTTTTATATACCTAGAAACGTAGGAGGAAGTACCGATCGCTAAAGTGCAGGGCAAGTAGGTCTTGGATAATATATAGGTATATATATACAAAATCAATAAGTATAATTACCTAGAGAAGTTTAAGGCTAGGTTAGTAGTCTAAGGTAATTAACAATAAGGGACCCTAAGGGAGGATATATATATAGTAATATTAGCTAGAAAGTCCTTCCGGATCTTAATAGTAATAGTAGTAAAGTTTAATATAGAGCTAATCCAGTTTAACATCTCTAACGCCTTTTATAACGCTCGTCTTAACTAGGACGTATATATAAGGCTCCTAGTAGGTCAAAGGAAGTAAGGCATAATCTATAAGCTAAAGAAAGCACTATATAGACTTTAGAAATTGCCTTACCTATAGTACAAAGAGTTTAGCAGTACTTTTCAGGATCTTAGGCTTAACGTAATACCCTATAAACCATATATCTTTTAAAAGGGAGAAGTTTTTATTCTCTTCTATATAGACAATGTAACAATAATATACTATAAGAGGTATAAAGCCCTTACTAAAGACCTAACAAGCTCGCTCTAGTCGAAGTATAAGATAACTAGTAGTAGTAAGCTAAACTGGTTTCTTAGGCTATAAGTAATTCGGGATTAGGAGTACTATAAGATCTATCTCTTATAGGCAGTATACTATAAGAAAATCTTTAGATTAATAGATGACCTAGTAATTAGAAGCAAGGTAATAAAGCTAATAGTATAGAGATATACCTCCCCTATAGTACTAGAAGAATTAAAAAGCAACCTAGGGCAGGCAACGAACGCCGAGATAAAGTTATACTAGAGAAAAGTCAGCTCGATAATATATATGGCAGTAATTATAAGGGTTGATATAGCCTTTATTATATTAAGATTATCGAGATTTCTTATAAACCTAGGTCTAGAGTATTATAAGGCGGCAGATCATTGCCTTAACTACCTATACTATTCTAGAAATCAGTACCTTTAGCTTAAGGGTAGAGATATATATAAGGTTTGGTATAATGCTTCCTTTGCCGATAACATAGCTAATCAGAAAAGCTCTTAGGGATATATAATTAAGCTTTTCGGTAGGCTAGTTACTTAGAGGGCAAGCAAGTAAATCTATATAACAACTTCTACTATAGAAGCGGAATTAGTATCTATAACAGAAGTAATATAAGAAGCGCTATATCTCTGCCAGCTAATTTATAATCTTAGAATCAGTCTTAAAAGGGAGTATAGCGTATAAGTGTTCTATAATAACGCTTAAACTATAAGACTAGTAACTAGTGATAAAACGCTGAAAACGAAGCTCCGGTATATTAATATTAAGAATCACTAGCTCCAGCAGGAAGTTGTTATAAGAAGGGTTCTTATAGACTATATGCCAATAGATCAATAATTAGCAGATAGCCTGACGAAAGTTCTTATAAACAATAGTTTTACTGCTTTTTATAAGCAAGTTAGTATAGTAGAAAGGAAAGAAAAGATCGAGAAGCGGTAAAGAGAGAAAGGCTAAGATACAGAGACTTAGCGGCAGGTATAGAAGAGAGTACCCTAAGAAACTAATCTATTAAGCTAAACGTTGCTACTATAATCCGCAAACGGAAAATTAATTAAGGCCTAGCTAGAAGTCCTAGGGTATACTAGAGTAGTAGCAGAATCCTCCTCTATAGCCATGTTAGTAGCCTATAGTACGCTCTTCCTATTAGTATCGTCGTTATTGTTATTAGACTCTATTACTACCCTTTTCGCCTGCTTCTTTATCTCCCCCTTCCTCTAAATAGTTATAGCCCGTTTCCGCGTCTATAGCTCTTAGATTAAGCTAGTATACTCTTTAATAAAAGTATGTAATATCTAGACAAGGATAGTTAGAACAGACTAGAAGTATAGTAGGATAGGATTATAGGGTAACTTGCTACTAGGGCTATAATACTAGAAGAGTATTCAATAACATAGGCCTAACAGGCCTATACTGCTACTAAGATCTTATCATTGTCCGCTAGAAACATACGTTAGCGCGAACAGCGCTAAGGAGGTATATATAGGCTGGACTTACGTAATATATATAGATGCTAATAATAGGAACAATTTGAGTACTATAACTAGGAGGAAACGCGGGGACCGAGCTGCGCCATATACAGTACCAAAGGGGAAAAATCGCCAGAATCGGCCTATAAGACCAAGCATATAAGACAGCGCTTATAGCATACCTTACGCGGGTTACCGTCCTAGATAATAGAAACCGCCGGTAATACGGACGGTAATACCCCTATAGGTGTAGACTATAAGGCTAGGCTTAATACTAGCTTGCTTATAACCAGCTTCTTATAGACCAGTATTACCAGCCCCCTAGCGCTAGTTACCGGCGAACGTACCCTAAGGACTATTAAGACTAGGGCAGTAACAGCCGCTAGTATAGGTAATAGACCTGAATCCCTAAAACGCAGCTTCTTCGACAACGGTAGTACTGCAACGTCATTATCCTTTTTATCGTCGTCCTAGGTAAACTAAACTAGATATAGACCGTTAGCTATTAAGAAAACCACTTAGGAAAGGCAAGGCAAAAGAACAAACCGCGTTTCTAGCCTAATAAGGGCAAATCTCCTACTACTAGCGTAGTAGGCTGCTCTAGAACTAACTCCTCTTTCTAAGTAGATATCTATAATAAAAGGAAGTTAGAAAAACTTATAAAACTAAATATAGCGATTATAAAAAGCCTTATAGTAAGAAGGGTAAGCGTAGAAAGATAAAAACGTGTTTATAGTAGAAGGAGGAAATTTTTAGAGCTCTAGGAGAGGCAAGCAGATTTTACACCTAACCAGCCACCATATAAAAAGAGCAATAACGCAGGCGGTTAAAAATCACGCCCTTTCCCCTAAATTCCACTTCCTCCTCCCTAAGAAGGGACAGTATACCCCAATACTAAGAAGAAAGAGGCAGCAGACCCTTACCGATTAAAGAGAGAGATAGCAGACCCTTACTGATCAACGAGCCTTGATATGTATAGACGTAAAATATAAGAGCAAGGAAAGAAGCAGGGCAGTATACTCTAATAGAGAAGAGAAGCTAGGGTAGTATACCCTAAGGAAGAGGCAGCATACCTCGACCTAAATAAGGAAGAGGCAGTATACCTTAACCTGAATAAGGAAGAGGCAGTATACCTCGACCTAAACAAGGAAGAGGCAGCATACCTTGACCTAAATAGGAAAGGGCAGTATACCCGGACCTTTAGATCTGGCGAGACTTGCTGCGTCAGTTTAACTGCCTTATTACCCGGATTAGCCCCTATAGAGATAGTAAGGAGTAGAGAAGAGACTGCCGCTAAAGTAATAAGCTAGTGTTTATAACGCTAGAGGTAGTTTATAAGGTACCTACGAGATCAGTAGAGGCAAAGGGAGCACAGTAAAAGAGATAAATGTTCCTAAGCTAAATAGCAACCTAGTAGTCTCTAATAGAGTAAGGCATTACGCTAGTTAACCACCTAGATAGCAGACTATAGTAATAACCATTAGGTATCCCTGGAAATAAGATTATAACAGTTAAGAAGAGCCTAATAGTTCCTCTTATAAGAAGGCACCTCTAAGATTAGTAGAGAAAATAGATTAGAGAGGGAGTAGCTAACTTTCCTAGACCCTATCTAGATTAGTAACTAGTAATATCTGTTAGAAGCCCGATCTTAATAATCTAGAGTACCCTAACGAGTCCCTATAAAGGAACGGGACTATAGGGTAGTAGAGCAGCTAAGTATTACCTATTAGTATAATCTCTTTTCTAATCGAGTAGTGGAATAACTACCTTTCTACTAGCCTAGGAAGCACTATATAACTAGGGAATAGAGACCTTAGGGGTAGTAATAATAATCACTAAGAAAAAGACCGTACTATCGTCTATAAAGCCCGACTACGACCTCTATAATCCTAGAATATAGGCACTACAAGCGTATATTACCGCTAAATACGTTGTTGATAAGGAAGAGCCTTATAGCAAGGCCTAGGATTGCTATTACAAACCTAGACCTAGAGGTATGTTAGACAACGTAGCGCTTGTATCGCTCTGGTAGAACCTTAGTATCCCTAATAGGAGCAGGGCATAGGGTTACCCTATTCAACTTAGGAGTAGGGTACAGGGAGGCCCTGATCAATTAAGGTAGATATAGTTACGATTCCCTATATCAAGCAGATTAAGCCCACTTTAGGGCCTGTAAACGTTGCAGGGGGGACAGAGAAAATCTCTGCCCTAGGCGGCTAGAGCGCAGGTCAAGACAGAGAACAGATCAGCACACGGAATCGATCAATCAGAGCCTAGAGATTCCAACAGATATCTACTTAGAAGGAGAAGTCGGTTCTAAAGCAGCCTACTACCTTAGTAGTAAGAGATTTGCCCTTATTATGCTAGAAATGCGGTTTGTCCTTTTATCTTGCCTTTCCTAGGTGGTTCTCTTAATAGCTAACGATCTATATCTAGTCTAGTTTGCCTAGGATAATAATAAGGATGATAATATTATAGTACTACTATCGTTAAAGAAGCTACGTTTTAGGGATTTAGGTCTGTTACCTATACTAGTAGCTATTACTACCCTAGTCTTAATAGTCCCTAGGGTACGTTTGCTAGTAGCTAGCGCTAGGGGGCTAGTAATACCGGTCTATAAGAAGCTAGTTATAAGTAAGCCAGCATTAAGCCTAGCCTTACAGTCTATACCTATAAGGGCATTACTATCTGTATTACCGGCGGTTTCTACTATCTAGGACGGTAAGCTGTATAAAGTATGCTATAAGCGCTGTCTTATACGCTTAGTCTTATAGGCAGATTCTAGCGATTTTTCCCCTTTAGTACTATATATAGCGCAGCTTAGTCCCTGTATTTCTTCTTAGTTATAGTATTTAAATTGCTCCTATTGCTAGTATCTATATATCTCTTGTAAGTCTAGCCTATATACCCTCTTAGTACTATTTGCACTAACCTACGTTTCTAGCAGATAATAATAAGATCTTAGTAGCAGTATAGGCCTATTAGGCCTACGTTATTGAATACTCGTCTAGTATTATAGCCCTAATAGCAAGTTACCCTATAATCCTATCTTACTATACTTCTAGTCTGTCCTAACTATCCTTATCTAGACGTTATATACTCTTATTAGAGGGTATACTAGCTTGATCTAAGAGCTATAGATATAGAAACGGGCTACAACTATCTAGAAGAAGGAAGAGAGAAAGAAGAGAGGAAAGCAGATAGTAGTAATAGAATCCAACAATAACGACAATAATAACAGGAAGAGCGTACTATAGGCTACTAATATAGCTATAAAGGAGGATTCTATTACTGCCCTAGCATACCCTAGTACTTCTAGCTAGGCCCTGATTAATTTTACGTTTATGGATTATAATGGCAATGTTTAGCTTAATAGACTAGTTTCCTAGGGTACTTTCTTCCATACCTGCTACTTAGTCTTTGTATCTTAGCCTTCCTCCCTTTGCCGCTTCTTAATCTTTTCTTTCCTTTCTACTATACCGACCTGCTTATAGAAAGCAGTGAAACTATTATTTGTAAGAACTTTCGTTAGGCTATCTGCTAATTATTAATCTATTAGTATATAGTCTATAAGAACCCTTTCTATAATAACTTTCTGCTAAAGCTAGTGATTCTTAATATCGATATACCAGAGCTTCGTTTTTAGCGTTTTGTCCCTAGTTACCAGTCTTATAGTTTAAGCGTTATTATAGAATACTTATATACTATACTCCCTTTTAAGACTAATTCCGAGATTATAGATTAGGTAGTAGAGATATAGCGCTTTTTATACTACTTCCGTTATAGATACCAATTCCGCTTCTATAGTAGAGGTTATTATATAGGTCTGCTTGCTTGCCCTCTTAGTAACCAGCCTACCGAAAAGCTTGATTATATATCCTTAAGAGCTTTTCTAATTGGCTATATTATTGGTAAAGGAAGTATTATATCAAACCTTATACGTATCTCTACCCCTAAGCTAAAGGTACTAATTCCTAGAATAGTATAGGTAGTTAAGGCAACAATCTGCTACTTTATAATACTCTAGACCTAAGTTTATAAGAAATCTTAATAATCTTAATATAGTAAAGGCTATATTAACCTTTATAAATACTACTGTATATATTATTAAGCTGACTTTTCTCTAGTATAACTTTATCTTAGCGTTTATTACCTGTCCTAGATTGCTCTTCAATTCTTCTAATACTATAGGAGAGGTATATCTCTATGCTATTAGCTTTATTACCTTGCTCCTAATTACTAGGTTATCTACTAATCTAAAGATTTTCTTATAGTATACTGCCTATAAGAGATAGATCTTACAGTACTCTTAATCCTAAATAACTTACAGCCTAAGAAACTAGTTTAGCTTGTTACTACTAGTTATCTTATACTTTAATTAGAGCAAGCTTATTAGGCCTTTAGCAAGGGCTTTATACCTCTTATAGTACGCTATTGTTATATTATCTATATAAAAGAGAATAAAGACTCCTCCTTTTTAAAAGATATATAGTTATAGGATATTACATTAAGCCTAAGATCCTAAAAAGTACTGCTAAACTCTTTGTACTATAAGTAAGGCAATTCCCGAAGTCTATATAGTACTTTCTTTAGCTTATAGACTATACCCTACTTCCTTTAACCTACTAGGAGTCTTATATATATATCCTGGTTAAGGCAAGTATTGCAAAAGGCATTTAAAATGTTAAACTAGATCAGCTTTATATCAAACTTTACTGCTATTGCTATTAAGATCTAAAAGGACTTTCTAGCTAACGTTATTATGTATATATCCTCCTTTAAGGTCCTTTATTATTAATCACCTTACACTACTAACCTGGCCTTAAACTTCTCTAGGTAATTGTACTTATTGATTTTATATATATATACCTATATATTGTCTAAGACCTACTTGCCCTACGCTTTAGCAATTAGCACTTCCTCCTATGTTTCTAGGTATGTAAGAAGGTACTGCCTTTCGGCTTCCTTAAAGTACTCCCTCTATAGGTGGCTTTCGAGGTTCTAGTATAGCTTAGGCGTTAAAAGCAGCTAAGAAGAGTAAAAAGTACCTAGTTTAAAGTCCTTAACACTTAGGATCTTAGATATTAGTATACTCTCTTTTGTCTTAGGGTCTTTATTTATAAGCCTTTTAGTAGCAAAGAAGGCCCTTTAGGTAAGGAAATCTCTCTTTATAATAGTATTAAGGAACTACTAACTAAGAGCTTAATCCCTAAAATATACTATAAGGTATACTCTTGGCATACCCTACACTGTTAGTAGGGGTATAGCTTCTAGAGTTGGATATAGGAGTAGGTAAGCCTCTATATACTAAGGTTCTTATATTGCTTCTATTAAATTATCTAGTTCTACGTTATTTATAAGGTTAGGTATATCAATATCCTCTTCCTCTTCTTCTTCTAATCTATTACCTAGGTCTATTACCCCTACTTTATAGGGTATTTCCTAGGCAGGAATATTAGCTACTATAGTATTTAGATTCTCAGATTCTGCCCTTTTCTTGATCTTAGTAAGCTACTCTTTTAGCCCTTTTAAGCTTAGATCTCTTAGCCTAACTATAAGGTGCTCCTTAGACCCGTTAAATACCACTTTCTTATTGAAAATTATATTCTAGGTTACTATAATCTTATTAGTTCAAGGGTTCTAGATTCGATAAATATTCGTCGACTTATATCTAATTAGGTATCTAAGGAACGCTCTTAGAGTAAACCTCTTTAGCTTATTCTTCTTAAGCTATATATCTGCTTCTAATATAAAGGCTTAATATAGAAAAACCCAAAGATGCCCTTACTATAGCTTAATAGGCGTTGCCTCTTTAGTACCTACTAATTCTATAAACAAATAGAACACCTTATATAGTATTTTCTACTTTAGCTAATACCTTAGGGTACGATTTAAGAGATATACTGCTATTCTAAATACCTTAGCTACTTTATTTAAAGGTAATTTGGTCTCTGCTACTATCGCTTTTATATACCTTTTTAGAATACTAGCAGCTTTTTCTATACCTCTATTCTAATCTTAGGTTTAAGGAGCAGAGAGATTTGTTCTAACGTACTTCTCTTATAACTAGGCTTAGATTGCTCCCTTCTTTCCTGCAATCTTATTATTAGCTTCGATATTTAGAACCTAAATTCTATACCTTTGATCAAGATCCGAAAGGCGGTTGTCTAGGGCTATAATAATACTCTTAACCGACTGATTATAAAGATAATAGTCCTATATTAGGCCTAACTTACAATATAATAATAGTATAATAGATATAAAGCCTTCCTTAGACCTTTTAATATTATAGAAATTAAGGGCTATAATATTACTAGGGTACTCCGGATCTGGTTAGGCTACCCTTAAGACCTAGCAATTAGGGCCTTTTCCTATACTATATTATAGGCAGTCTACCGTTCTAATTACCTTATGATTTCTAGTAATCTTGACTTTCTTACTACTCTAAATAAGGTAATAGAGCGCTTTTAGGTTTGGATAACCTAACCGCTAGTACTATACTTAGATCGTCCTAGGCTTGGTCTTCTTCTTTTAAGACCTGCCCTACTCCTTTTATATTATAAAGGCTAATACTAAGATATCAGTTATAACATGCTTTAGTAGGAACTAGCTATAGGTTTCCTAGATTTTATAGATCTTATTATAGTCTAATATCCCTTTAAGGTAGGAAAGGATGCCCTATTTTTAATAATCCTACTATATTCCCTTCTTATAAAGGTACCTTAAGGAAACTAGGTTAGTAGCTACCTTAGGGCAGGATACTATACGATTAAGCTAAAGGAGTACCTATTTATACTAACCTAGGCGTAGATATAGGAAAACTATTTTATATCTTTCGATCGGTAACTTACTGTTAGCTGCTATAAGGTAGTCCCCTTTCCCTACTTCCTTAAAGCTTTTAAATCTCTCCTAATTATTAAAAATATAGATAGAGGCATTGGAATCCAGATAGGCCAAGTGCTTAAAAGGGTATTTACTAATGCTACTTACTTATAGTATACTCTTTAGTACTATAAAATCGATAAGGACCTAATTCTCGTTCTTCTTCTTAGGTATAGGGATAACTTCTACTATTAGTTTCGAAGCCTTTACTTTCTCTCTATATCCTATATACCTTTAGGCCTTTTACTTGTCTTTTAGTTCTTTTTAATAAGCTAATATCTTTAATCAAAGTTGTAAATCCTCCTTAATAGCTTACTTTATATACTTCTCTATATCTTGCCTTAGTTCCTAACCTTTATATATAAGAGAGGGAAATAGATACTAGCATGCTTTCTAGTTATGCTAGATTGTTCTATAAGTATACTTCTTATAATAAGAACCGGGTCTCCCTATAGGATAATTAGGTTCTAAGGCTTAGGGTACTTCTAAGGCTCTCTAGAGATTTCAGTTACTATAGGTATTAGCTCTCTCTTACTTAGAGGCCTCTTTTTATATATCCTTTCCTCTTTTACCCTTCTTACTAGCCCTATTAGGAAGAGGCTGTTTACCGTTTAGGGTAACGTATATACCTCCTCTTCCTACTAGGTTTTTAGGCTTTAGCTTAGGAGGCTTATTAAACTTAAGGTCTTATAGGAAATCCCTTACTACTTTATAGTAATCGAGGTTCTTCTATTCGGCCTACTTCTTAAAGTCCCTATATAAAACTAATATCAAGCCCTAGAACCTTTAGGTTACTCCTAAGAAGATTAGTAAGTTGTTAAACTATAGTTTAGGGTTAGCTACCCCTTCAACTTTATAATACTCTATTAGGTATAGTAGCTTCTGCTACTTCTCTATCTAGGTCCTCTAGTTACTAACCGCTTTTACCTTACTAGTATTAAAGTGCTCCTTATAGTCCTTATATATCGTCCTTATTCGCTTATAATCCTTTAAATACATCGACTTAGTAAGGTTCTAATACTACTAGCAAAGGCTTTACTTAGGTAGATAGTATAGATTTAGTATATAAGTCTCGACATACTCCCTAATCCACTTCTTAACCTTTATAACGTTATCCTAGTTATATTTCCAGTTTACTATAGCGGTATTATATATTATTAATATACTCCAGAAGGTAGCCCTCCTATTAGTAGTTAAATTAGTATATATAATACGCTTACTAGGAAGAGGAGGAGGCCTATTAGCGTTCGCCTGCTTAATATACTCTTCTATAAGCTACGCTTCCTAAGTAAGGCTATAATATTAGCAGATATAGGTCTAACAAGCAGTCTTAATATAGGTAGTTAATAACCTAAGAATAGGTATATTGTTAAGGGTTAGAGGGACCGGATATCTACCTAATTCCTTAGTATTATTTAGGTCTATAAACTCGATTACCTTACTTATAATATGCTAAAGCTACTGCTTAAAGTCGATCTACTACTCTAGCTTAGAGAGAAGGATAGAGCCCTCCTTAGCAGCCTTTTGATTATTCTTATTACTCGATATAATAGCAGCTATTAAGGTACGTTCTTAGATATTATAGTAATAATATATATACTAATACTAGGCTTGTCTATACTAGGCTAATAGCTTCTAACTATTAATTGTTAGAATCTCTATTAGAATCTCTAGGCTCTATAATTAATTCTATATACTAATCTATATTCTATCTACCTCCTTAACCTACGCTCTAGCTACCTAGGGCAGAGATTTTTTCTATCCCCCTATACTAGGCTAATAGCTTCTAACTATTAATTGTTAGAATCTCTAGGCTCTATAATTAATTCTAAATACTAATCTATATTCTATCTACCTCCTTAACCTACGCTCTAGCTACCTAGGGCAGAGATTTTTTCTATCCCCCCTATAACATTTATAGGCCCTAAAGTAAGTTCAATCTACTTAATACAGGGAATTATGGCTATATCTATCTTAATTAACCAGGGCCTCCCTGTACCCTGCTCCTAAGCTGACAGGCAAACCTGTGCCCTGCTCCTATCAGGGATACCGAGGTTCTACCGAAGCGACACGAGCGCCACGTTGTCCAACAGCCTACCCTGCAGCTTAGATGGCCGTAAGTCGATTATTTAAAATCGCCAGCTTATTTGGTTTTTCGAGAAGGCGCCATGCACCTACTAAGGCGCTCCTGCGGTATAGAAGGCAGGAACGGTCCTAGAGGGTATATATATGTTAAACGTACAAAATAAGCTATAGCGCTCTAACGGTTATAGCTTAGGCAAAACGGATTTCAGTTCTCGAACTACTAGATATATAGCTATATTCTGAGGGTGGACCCACTTTTGTGGATACCGCTGACTAAGCTATATATTCCACTATATAGCCTAGAAATAGCTTTAAAAGGCTTTTCTATTTTTAGATTTATGCCCCACTTTTGTAGAGACAGCCTCCTTAGGCTGTATAAGCGCTAGAAATAGCCTTAAAAGGCTCTTCTACTAGGTCACCTACCTACCCTGTACCTACCCTGCACTACAGGAGCGAAAACAGAACTTATAGGAAAAGTCGTACGGCTTACCCTGCAGCTTAGGTGGCTGTAAGTCGATTATTTAAAATCGCCAGCTTATTTGGTTTTTCGGGAAGTAGCTATGCACCTACTAAGGCGCTCCTGCCGTATAGAAGGCAGGAACGGTCCCGGAGGGTATATATAGGAAAGGAAATTGCGAAGCCTTACCTACTTAGACTAAAAATCAAGTTACTACGTTACCTACAACTATAAGCCTTATAGGCCTATAAGACCCACTGAAAGCCGTGATATATAAGCTTAAAGCCCCTATAATATAGCGCTATAGCCTATAACTATACCGTTATATAAGGACTTTTATAAAGGGAATACAGTAAAGGGCCCTACTTTACTATATTAGCACATACCTAGGAAGTGCTATTTAGGCTATATCAACGCTGTTGCTGCCCCTATGTACCCTATACGACTATTACTAGCAGGCTATAGTGGTTATAGATCCTTATATAGGATTACCTATTCCATTAGGTTATAAGCCCGGATAGCCTGTAGGATAGTTATCGTTGGAGTCCAATTTCAAAGCGCTACCTCTGCCTATATATATAGGGCTATTTAAGCCTCTTATAGCTGAAAATATAGTACTATATTAGCCCTAAAAAGCTATATATTACATCTTATTGAAGGCTATTTAAGGACTAAAAAGCCTGAAAATCTAGAAGGATAAATCGCTGAGAAATCTAAGTCCTATAGTATTGACGAGCATTTGGGGCTCTTATACGCTTAGGCTAGTATACTTACCTATACTCAAAGACCTTTCTACTTATAGCTGGAAGTAGAAAGGCTAGCGTTTTAGAATTTCTAGCGCTAAAGACCTATATTTCCTTACTATAGAGCCCTTTCTATAGATATATCTATAGGCGGTAGGTAAGTCCCTACGTCGAAGTCTCTAGCCCTTAGAGCCTAGTTTAGAATTTCTACTAGAAAGCCCTACTAAGTAGCAAGTAGGTAGCGCTATAAACCTACTAAGCGCTAAGACTAGCCTAGAAAATCACTACTATAATTAGTAAGCTAGCTAATTAGCTTTAGTAAACTGGAAGCTAATTAAGTGCTTTAGCTAGTACTATAAAGTAAATAGTAGCCTATTTACAATGGCGGATCAAGCTAAAGGGAAGGGTATAGCGCCTAAAAGGGCTAGTAACCTAGCTGATCCAGGGCAATCTTCTAGGCCTCTACTACCTATACGAACCCTATTAGAAGATAAGGAAGATGGCGAAGACTATAGCGAGGGTATAGAAGTCCTAAAACAGCATATAAAATCTTATAAGCAAGTTATAGCTAGCTAATCTAGTGATATAAAAATACTACTTTTAAGTCTAAATACCCCAAAAGCCTCTATCGAGGATAGCGTTAGCGCTATAAAGAACATATCTTCTACTTTAGCTTCTCTAACTAATAGTAGTAATGCTGCTGCTACTGGAAAGACTAGCTATAGTCCTAGATTTGATCCTTTTAGCGGTACTATAGATTTAGATTCTCCTCTACGTCCCTCTAGGAAAGAGCCCTATCTAGGGCCGGCTGTTAATTCAGCTACTAGTAATTTAGACCCCCCTATAGATACAGGGTCTAAGGAAGGCTTTAAGGATACTATTACTAGTAATATAGTAAAGGAGCTTTCTAAAAAGGCCTATACTATACCGGACGATAGTAAGCTTAGCGGGGAAAGCAATTTTAAATAGTGGATTCAGGCTTTAAGTATAGTGCTAAGAGCGTTAGGGATATCTAATTTTTTAGAAAACCCTAATATATCTAATACTTATAGCGACTCTGATCAAGCTGTTCTTTTAATACTTCTACGTAATAGCTTATCTAGTGGCCCTAGGGCTGCCATATCGTAGATTCATATACCTTCTAAGGCCTTTAAGCTGCTTGTTAGGCAGTATAGCCAACCTATAGAGTCTAAAAAGGAGGACGTCTATAACGAATTACATGCCCTTACCTTTAGTACCTATAAAAAAGGCTTATTAGCTTTTAACGCTGAATTTAACGGCTATCTTGCTAAGCTTACTATAGCTAAAATAGATATAGATCCCTCTTTAATACTAAATCAGTATTTTAAGGCTCTAGAATCTAAGTTTCCTAGCTAGGTATCACGCTAAAAGAGCTCTATAAAACAGGCTAGAATGCTAGGTCTTATAGCATCTAGCCTTAATATAGAATATCTAATGGCTGATATTCTAGAAGAATCTAGGAACCTGGCTACAGAGGCGTATAGAGCAGCTCATATAGCTAATAGCTCTCATTCAACCCCTAATTCAAATTCTAACCCTAGTAAGAAGGGTAAAAATAAGAAAAAGGGTAAGAAGAAGGCTAGTTATAATATTGAAGGACAGAATTATAGTGCTAAAAGTGCCGAATAGGCCTCCTTTATACTAGGGTCCTATAACCTAGCTATAGAAGAAGAAGAGGAATCCGACTCTAGTTCCAATTCTAGTTCTTCTAGCGATTCTGATACCTAATTAGTACAGCTATTAGCGTTAAAAGGGTATAAGAAGCGTAAGGACTTCAAAGAAAAGGCCTAAAAACCTCTTCTAATAACAAGGCAAAATATAAAGATAATCAGCCTAGAAGACGCCCTAGAGACCCCGCTCTTTATAATAGTTGGCTATACGATATAGGATCTACAGACCATATCAGTAATAGTAAAGAGCGGTTTACTACCTTTACGCCTAACATAGGCCAGTTACGCCCTATTAACACTAGAAATAGCCCTATAAGCCCGGCTGGTATAGGCTCTATTACACTAGAAGTATTATCTAGAAAGGCCCCCCCTACCTATACTAAATTAGTATTAGATAACGTTTTATACCTACCTAATATTAATAAAAATATTGTTAGTGGGGTTAGGCACTATGATTCGGGAGGTTGCCTTATAAAGGAAACCCTTTACGGGGGTGATAGACGCTGTATAGCTGTACTAGACTTTAAGAAATCAGGATTTTTTCTTAATATTAAAGGCAGCTCTAAGCCTATATTACATGCAAATTTTGCTTTTCCTTTAGGCCTTTCTAGTTATACTACTAAAAGTATAGAGCCGTAGTATAATAAGATAGTGGTAGAAATTCCTTCTAATTCTATTAGAAAGGAAGACTATAGACCTATTATAGAGGATGCTATAGTATCTAAAGCTATAGAGCCTAATAAGCGCTATAAGCTAAGGAATTCTCCGGCTAAGGGTACTACTTTAGAAGGTATATGACCTTCTTTAAGGGGGAAAAGGCCCCGTAGGCCTGTAGAGCCCTTAGCCACTGCCTAGGCCCCCTATCAAAGTCCCTGTGAGACTAGGGAGCCTAAGCCCTTAACTGGCACTAGAGACCTGCCCTGTATGCTAAGAGAGCCAGTTATAGAGGGGAATAAAGTAGTAGAAAAGGCTATATCTAGCCCTACTTTAAAGGAGCCTAATATAGGTCAGCGAGATTACTATAATCTACTTAATTTAGCTAAATTGTGGCACGTTAGGCTAGGCCATATAGGCCTGCGTCTTTTGAAAAAGACCTCTAGTATTACTAAAGGGCTGCCTAATTTTGATAAAATAAAGGAAGCTGATTTTCACTGCTCTAGCTATAATCGAGGTAAAGCAGTAAGAAGGGTTAGTAAGGCTTTAATACCTGACCTACCTAGGGTCTTAGACTCAATAAAGGGGGATACTGTTAAAATTAGGCCTAGGCCTTATAATAGAAACCCTATAGTCTTACTTCTAGTTGACCGTAAAAGTAGGTATAGGTGGGTTTTTCACCTACCTAATAAATCAGGCCCTATAGTAGCTAACGCTATTAAGGGCTTTTTTAGGGGCCTAAGGAATGGATTTGGTAAATATCCTACTAAATTCCACTTTAACGGAGGTACTGAAATAACTGATTTATTAACTACTTGGTTAGCTGAAAGGGGTATTAAATTTGGCACTTCTGCCCCCTATATCTACAAGCAGAACGGCTTAGTAGAACGATTAGTTAGAGTTATACTAGACTGTATAAGGTGTACTATTCTTAGTAGCGCTTTACCCTAGTATTTGTAGTGCTTTATACTGGAGGCTATAGTGGAATTAGTTTATAGTACAGCTATAACTAATAAGGAAACCACTCCTTTCCAGGCGCTATTTAACGAGCTAGAGCCTGGTATTCCATATATACCTAACCTAGAGCGCTATAGGGCTATAGGCGCTAGAGGAGAGGCTATTATACCTCTAGAAAAACGGTCTAAATCGTTAAAATTTACCTCTAGAACGGAAGAGTGTAAATTACTAGCGGTATTAGGTTCTAAGACCTACCTAGTATATATACCGTCTAGAAGAGCAGTACTTAAAACCTCTACTGTTAAGTTTATAGAGGATAATACAGTACTAAGTCAGCCTACTGATAATACGGCTTTAGAGGGGGAATTAGTAGACCTAGACCTAGATTTAGAGGGGGCTGTCAGCCCAGACCCTTCTAATCTTAATACTGAAAAGCCTATTAGTATAGAAATAGGACCTAGTAAGCTAGAACCCTATGAATCTTCTTCCGATAGTGAATTAGATGAACCCTTACCGGATAAGCCTATAAATCCGGTTATAGTAGAGTCTACTAGGCCTACTATATCTATTAGAAAGCCTAAATTACTAGAGGCGTTTCCCTAAACTATAGAGCCTATTCTTACACCTAAGCCTATAGAAGTTATAGCGCCTAATCAGCCTATAACGAACGAACCTCTTGATAATAGTAATTGTTCGTAGCTCTTCGTACTAGTACGTGGTGGTTCAGGTGGTCTATTCATTTATGTCTATCTCTTCTAAGTATATAGGTAAAGAGATTTTAGCCCCTAATATATTCCCTTTATTGTACGGTAGATACCGTACGATGATCCTAGTCTGACCTATATTGTTAGGTAGTTACCTGACGATCTATATTAGCTAGGGTCTACTATATAGAGTCTATAGTCCTAGTATATATGGCCCGTAGTTATGGCTAGTATTCCAATACTAGTAGTCTTTTCTTTTGTCGGTATAGACTGCTAGGTACTAGTTGTACAAGCGCTATCATATAATACCAATTATATAGTGGTTAGTAGGGAGTATATAGGGTATACCTATAGAGTCTAAGGGTAGGTATATATAGTAAGTGTTAGACATAGAAGAGTATCTTATAACAGTTATTATACAATGCCTACTGTTTCATCGGGGGATTCTTTAGGGAAGGTACAGTAGTAACCTAATTATACGTATAACCCTCTACACGTAATCCTACGCTTATAGTCGCGTTTCTAACGTCAGTGCATTTAGGGAAAGTTAATAATAGGAAATATATAAGCAAAGTCCTGTTCTTACACTAAGGAGATAATAGATCTTGTATAATAGGAAAGTAGGTCTTGTATAATAGGAAAAGAATAATAGACAGGTGATTAATCAGTTTATATACCTGCTTCTGCCCTTTCCCTTATGCCTTTCTCTTAGGGTATAAAGGCTTGTTCTCTTACCTTTGCCCTTCTCTTCTCTTCCTTTCCCTTTTATATTATAAATTTGTATTCTTAATCGAGTTTTCTATTCGCTGTTACTATTAATTTATACTATTAATATCTTCTGTCTCTTATCTTACAATACCTCTTATATAATAGCTGCTATTAGGATTCTGTATAACAATGTTAACTCGCTCCTTCTTATCGACGTTTTTAATATAAACATATATATGAACTTTGGCCTTATAAACGTATATAAGAATATAGATAGGACCTATCGAATTATAGTAATCCCAACGGCAGATCCTTTTAATCACAATCTTTTTATAAAGCTTGTATCCAATGTAAGTCTGACGCTTATTATACAATAGCCGCTTTGCGCTGCTAGCTGTATAACACTTATCGCTTATAAACAGGATCTTAAATGCGCTATATATACACTACTATCGAAAAATGTCTTATTTATACTCTATAAGACCGGTAGTATATGGCAGAACCCTTAGGACATCTTAAAGCATATAATAAAAAGGGAATAGTATTGGTTTATAATCCTAATAGCTTCTCGCAGCAAGTAGCGTATATTATACGTCTATTATTGTTATAAGACGATATACAAACACCGGTTCTAAGGCTACTTCGTCCTAGCTAGAAAATAGCATAACTTATGCGCTAAGTATCACTTCTAAGGAAAGGGCTTGCTCTATAAGCATAGTACAATAGTACTGCGTATGCTGTATCGCCGCTGCTAGCACTTGCCTATAATACTATACGGCCGCCCTAAAGCCAGCTACTGTACCTATAGCAGTATACCAGCTTTATCCAGTACCACTAACCGTCCAAGCTTCGTTATACGACAGGATTCTAGCCATAAGGTTATACAGGTGCTAGACTTAGATAATAAGGTACCTATAGATATAAAGGAAGAGTCGTCTAAGCTATCTGTTATAGCCAGCAAGGCCCTTACTGTTTTAGGTAAGTCTATTAGGATAGTATAGATAGTTTAAATATAATGGCTATACCTATACTACTAGAGTTAAGTTCTTGTTATTCGGTCCTAGTCTTTAGAATATATTATATAATGTCTAGTAAGTTTGCCAGTATACTACTACCATTGCTGCTCCCTATTATACGATATATACTAGCATCTAGCTATAGTATTCTTATCCTCTATATATACCTTTATCCGAATACTTAGCTTATTATAGCTTACTAATTCTTCAAGTGCCCTATTTGGATTCTTTTTCGTTATTGCATCTACTGGATTATTATAACTGTTAATCTAGCAGACTTCTCCAATTTCTTTCTTCTTATAAGATTCTTATATTACTAGGATATCTATCATTAGTCGTTTTTCAGTCGTTGCACCAAGTTTAACTAAATATTAATACAATAACCTTAAGTTGTAGTACAAGATAGTTGTAATCTTTAGCAAGCTAAGTGCTAATGTTAGTTATACGAGAGTTATTATTAGAGAAATGCTGCTATCTAGGCTAGAAACTATACTATAAAGTTCGCTAGCTAGTATACTTCTTATAACCCTATGGCACTTTATCGAAGACTAGTAAATGATATTTCTATAGATAGTAAAACTAGTGATTATACGATAGGTATCTTTACTAGCTATTGCCTAATAGCTAGCCGAATCTATGTCTATTTCTTTAGTAGCTAAAACTACTATTATTCCGATCTATAATATTATATCCTTGTTGTTAGCAAATAAGCTATTAGTAAAGATAAACAGCTTTATATCTTTCTAGTCTAGTAGTATATACCGGAGTCCTTAAGTGGTATTGTCTATCTGCTATTATAGCTGCTTATTTAGATTCTCTATGTCGTCCTTTGTTAGTACTTTGACTTACGCTATAACCGATAGGTCGTACGACGCTTTAGGCTGGCAGACACTGGCTAGATAGGCTCCTTTTACGCATTCTAAAATGTATTGCTAGGCTATATCTTTAGCGTCTACGTCTAGGATTCTTATCTTCTTAACCTATCCTTAGTAGGTAAAAATAATATCGCTATTATCAAACTTAAGTTATACTCTATTAAACTTAATATTACGGTTATATAATAGGATCGATGTTAGCTTTACGCGGAACTATGCTTTTTGAAGTTTGTCTTCTTTAAGCTTAGCAAAGCTTTTGCTACCGAAAGAAAGAGTATTATCTATTTATGTAGTAGTAACTCTAAATTATACAGGATCTTTGCCATCTAGTATATAGAGTAGGTAGAGGTTATATAATAAGACTTTCATTCTTAGTACTATAGTATAGTAGTCGTAGTATATCTTAAACTAAAAGAGTCCCGATTCTGCCAGTCTATATAATAGCTTCTTGATCAGTATATATATATCTGCTAGATATTTATCCGTTATCTCCTTTAGTAGTTGTATAATAATCTGCCGGACTAGAGTATCTTTTAACTAAATATACGCTTGTATAATATCCTGGAGGATATACTTTATACTAAAAGTCTTTATTAGTAATAGGCCTAACGTAATTATTAGTTATATGCTTATCCGTTATATAATAGGTACCTACGTTAGGATACTATCCTTCTCGTTGTTACTAAATCCTTATATAACAAGCCTCGATTTCTTATATAGTTTCTCTTTATCGCTCTTTATCCCTTATACTATACGGGTATTATAGATACATTATCCTAGCTAATCTTATAGGCTAAATTTAATAAACTTAAAGATATTAGCGGCGATAAGATTGTTGATCTCCTTTATATCTAATTCCTTAAACAGTGCTCTAGGTATAGTAATAATCCCTTTTTCCTAGAGTTTAATCGCTAGTTATCTGTTATCTATCTCCTTCTTACTTAGAAAGATATCTATTATACAATGCTAGTTATAGGTCTATAGTGAGAATCTGACTAGGGGTATTAGCTTGGATGGTTTTGCTAGGCGTCTGTGTCTATGTCTTGCCGGTGGTTCTTGGATAGGTACTATAGCCTTATTATCGTACAATATAGGTTGTCTAGCGTCCGTATCTGCAGGTTGGTTATACAGCTTAACATAAGTTGCCCGAAATTGCTATTGTCTAGCGTTTCCTATGATTGTTATAGTTGTATAGTCTATAGCTTTAATTCGGTATAGCCCTTTCTATCTAGCCTAGTTAGAACTATTAGGTTTCTCCTACTATACTAGGACTTTACTTTATAGAGGGAGCAAGAGGATGTCCGAAATTTATAGTCTATTTCAGGTAGCTATTGTACAATTAACGTCTGATTCTATACGGAATTTACAAATCGCCTTTATAGCTTTTTATACTGCCGTTCCTTGCTTAGCGATATCTTTTAAAGGAGCTAAGTTGTATAATACTTATAGATATATACTAAAAACAAGTAGTATCGGTATAATTCTTCTAGGTCTAGGTATATTGTTTAATACCTTAATAGATATCTAGAGGATAATATACTTGTCTATAATATATCCTAGTTCTGCCTTTAGGATCTTATATACTTGTCAAAGTAGGTAGTATGCTCGTTCTATACTTCTAATTACCTAGTATACTTCGATAGGCACTGTATAACAGGTAATGCTGTTTAGTTAGGCTATACCTTGGAATTCTTTAGTAATAAAATTCATACCCTAGTTGTATAATAGGTAGTTAGGTAGTCTAAGATAAGTATAGATCTAGCACTTATATAGCGCGTTCTAGATATCTTTCGCCGTTTTGCCCTTTAGAAAAATCGCTGCTTGAAATGCTATTACAGTATCAATAACATAAAGGGCTTTATCTCCTTTAAGCTATACAACATTAGTAATAATTTTATAATTGAAATTACAGTTGTCCTTTAACTTGAATTTGAATCGTGCAGGCGCCGGATCGTAGAGTTAGCAATAATAATAGAAATCTTAGATCTTACTAAGGATGTCTATTATACGATCGTCAGTCTTTAATAAGTTCTTTAGTATATAATATAATCTTTCTGCTATAGGATACCTAAATCGTCGATATAGTTATTATAACTGTCTTTCAGTTATATAGAGAACGTATTCGCTTTTAGCAAGGTCGAAGAATAGGTAGCCCTATTTACAGACTACTAGAATCCTTGTCCTATCTTGTCGTACAATAACATCTTCTATATTATTATAATATACCTTTAGTCGTATTATATTGTCTAAATAGAACAGAAAGGGTATGTTAGATTCTATAATATAGTATGTTACTATACCAATCGAGTTCTCTACCGTGATTATACCGATAGCTACTATATTCTAGCCGTCCCTAAATTTAATAGATAATAAGCCCGGCGTCTAATTGATATCGATACCTTATTGCTGTACGAGTGCTATTACTTGGTTCTTACTATACGATAAGATTCGTATAGCGCTGGTGTCCTACAGCTACCCCTGATATTCTATGTTATAAACGCTTAAAAGAATAAAATGTTTAGCGTCGACGAAACTTATTATACAATATAGGTTGTTACCCGTTATTGTATAGATAAATGCTATACTCTAGAGGAAATGGGTGCTGGTCTTTCGTAGTTCGTTGTCGTTACTTACTATAGCCTTAGAATCTTTACTACTAGAGCTACTAGTATTAGATTAGTTGCTATTATTATACACAGCAATGTATACTATAAGTAATTTGTCTGTTATCTCTACTATAAGATAATGCTTCTTCGCTTGTTCCTATTCTTCCTTACTATATATCTACGATTTGTATCTAGGGATCTTATAGTTTAGTATCTAGTATATACCTAATGTTATGTTCTTCTTATTATATAATAACTTCTTCTTATACTTGTTGTACTTCCTAAATTATAAACTGTCCTTTAAACGATACTAGTAGTTAGGCTTTAAGTAATTCTTCTAGGAATTATAGTATTATTAATGTATATAGTTAGAGGATAGTACGTCGGTTATAAAGCTTATCTACTATATCTACATAGTATAGTACGATTTGCATAGTATAGCGAATAGTTGTTCTGCTATATTAACGTCGTCCCTCTAAAGCCCTTCTTCTAATTCTTGAATTCCTTAATAGGCTTATACGACAGCTACCTTAAGTTAGTCGTCGCCCTGAAAAGTTAGATTTAGGTTTTATTAGACTAGAGTAAGTTTGTCAAACAGTATATCTAGGATTTCCAGCGGTTTCTTATCTCGGTTTTCAGCCTATATTGTATAATAGGTAACTGAAGTCTATAGGTTGTAGTACTCCTTCTTGTTAATACTAGTATTAAAGTGCTTGTCTAGTATATTATATATCTTATCCTACCGTCGTCTAGGCCTAATATAATATAGAAAGTAATCTGCTGCTTGTCCTATAAGAATATCTGGGAAGATTATCGCGTACTGGCTCTTATTAATCTTAAGCTGGCAATATACATTAATAAACCATTGCGTTTTGTCGGTAAGTATGTCGTATAGTACGCCTAAATAGTTATACGTCTTGTCCTACTACTTATAAAATGCCGAAGTTCTCTTTTTATCTAACAATATTGTATATATAATATATGTTAGGGGAAGAGTATACAGATTGAATGTTATAGAATGACTGTCTAGCTATAGAGGTCCTAGGGTAGTCGGTATAAGTAGGGATAATATAGTAGATAGTAAAGGAGAAGGTAGTTGTTATTCTTCTTTAGTCTTACGATAAGTCCTATAGTTAATAATCTTAAGAAGTCTCTTGATCTTTATCTATTTCTGAAAACAGAAACCCTTATTATTAAATAGGGCTAGGAATTCCTTGCGAAATGTACTGTTAACGAAGTTAAGCTAGTATAATATCCAGCCTTCTAGTTCCTCTCCTACGTTGTCGATTATTATATCGAGGTATATATTACTATACCTAAGTTCGGCTAGGCATTATACGAACCTAGTCGTTAGGGCTACCTTTAAGTATATATATCTAGGTTTAATAGTAATATCGTTATACTATATCTTAATATTAATATACTTCTTCTATATATAGATCGGTGTTGTACTACTGTAAGTAATCTCCTTATATATAGGATATTCGTTAGCTTCCAACTTCTCTACTAGGTTAATGGTCGATATCTTAGCTAATTATAGTGTTATAAGTGTTAAGTTATACAGTATCTGTCGTACGATAGATGTCTAATAAATACTATTGTAGGTTAGACAGTATTGTCAGGTAGGTATAAGTTGTATCTAGTAAGAGAACTAGTTTGTTCTCTTAATATAGAGGGTTAGGTTAGTATATTTAGTGTAAGAACTAGTATTATTCTCTGAATATGGAGTTATTAGGGTTGTATAGTTGTATATAACTGCTGGATATCGTATAACGACCGTACGATCTATCGGCTAATATCTATAGTTCTTCTTTCTTTAAGATTCCTCCTTACGTATGCCGATTATAGAGGGAAGTCGAATAGAGGCGTTAGTACAAGATATAGCAATGATTCTTCTATTCCTAGTATACGCCGCTGTAGAACAGAATTATCAACCTATATACGCTTATCTCTTTATATTGCTAATCTATAATTCAATGCTGAATTACTAATTAGTATTTATAGCTCTTTGTACTAGTATATAGTAGTTTAGGTAGTCTATTCATTTATATCTATCTCTTCTAAGTGTATAGGTAAAGAGATTTTGGCCTTTAATATATTCCCTTTATTGTACAGTAGATACTGTACGATGATCCTAGTCCGACCTGTATTATCAGGTAGTTACCTAACGATCTATATCAGCTAGGGTCCACCATATGGAGTCTGCAGTCCCAGCATATATAGCCCGCAGTCATGGCTAGTGTTCCAACAGTAATCTTATTTTAGAGAGGGATAAAATGCAGCTCGATTACTATAAGCTTTTAGCTAAGACTAGTAGCTATATACTGTCTTTTGTCTATAAGGCTCGAAAAAGGGTAATATCTAAGGATAGTACGCCTATTACTTATAAGCAAGTCTTAAAACTACCTAGAGATGAGCGTAGTAAGTGGTTAGAGGCTATTACCAAGGAATTTATCCAGTTATTAGAGCTAGGGGTTTTTAAATTCCTACCTAGGAGTCTATTACCTTCTAACCGTAAGCTTATTACCTGTCGAAACGTTCTTAAGGTTAAAAAGGACGCTAAAAACAGGCCTATTAAGTATAAATCTCGGTTAGTAGCTAGGGGCTTTATACAGGTAGAAGGCCTAGATTATACTATAACCTACGCCTTTACTAGTATACCACCTACTTGGCGTATACTTCTAGCTATAGGTGCTGTTCTAGACTGGGAAATAGAACAAGCTGACTTTATAGGGGCATTTCTTAATAGCGCTCTTAGAGAAGAAATATATATAGAAATCCCTGAAGGACTATTAGACCTAGTAGCTTCTAATAAGGCTATTTATAAGCTTTTACTGAAATACGGCTATAATCCTTCTACTCCTAATATTATTAAACTATCTAAAGCGTTATACAGTCTGAAACAAAGCCCTAGAGAGTAGCAAGATAAGCTTAAAATCTTACTTAAGAGCCTAGGCTATCTCCCTCTTATTTCAGATCTAGGCGTCTTCTATAATGCTAAAACCTGCCACTTTATCGTTACCTATATAGATAACTGTCTATTTATAGGGCCTGATATAGGCTATATAACTGATTTAAAGAAACAGCTTAATAAGGTCTATGCTATAGAAGACTTAGGGCCTGCTGCCTTTTTCCTAGGCGTGTAAATTATAAGGAATAGACCTAATAGGCGCCTGTAGCTTAACCAGTTATAGTATATAGAAGAGGCGGTTAGCCGCTTTAACTTAGCTGATTCTAAGCCTATATCTATTCCCTTATAGCCGGGGCTAGTAAGTCAACTTCAACTAGAGGAAGATATTGCTAGCTACCCCTGTAATTCTACGGAAATTAAGCTTTATCAAAGCCTAGTAGGAACAGCTATGTATATAATGCTCCTTACTAGGGTAGATATTAGCTTTACTGTACAGTAGCTCTCTAGGTCTTTAAATAGACCTATAAAATTATACTTAAACGCTGCTAAAAATCTTTTTAAGTATCTTAATAGTACTAAAGACTATAGCATCTGTTTTAGCTATAATGGAAATATAGTAGCCGATCTAGGGCCTAAGCTTAGTAATAGTAGTAATATAACTACTAAGCCTAGTAGAGACTTTTACTCTAAGGAAGGGCCTAGGCCCCTAACTACTACCTCTACTACTATAGTAGATTCTAGAAATGGTAAAGGTAGTAGCCGGACTTCTATAATTAATAGTAGTCTAGTCCCTATAGGCTTTAGTGATTCTGATTTTGCAGGGGATAAGGCTACTAGTAAATCCACCTACGGCTATCTATATAAGTTAGCTGGCGGGCCTATTAGCTGGGAAACGAAAAGAGCTACTACTATTGCTCTTTCTACCCTAGAAGCTGAAACTGATGGACTTATAGAGGCTATACGCGAAGTACAGTGGATTATAGGGCTATTTTCTGAACTCTATAGGCCTATAGACCACCCTATTACCCTCTATGTAGATAATCAGGGCTCTATTACGGTAGCTAATGACCCTGCTCTATATGCTAGAACTAAGCATACCCTGCTGAAATTCCGGTACGTTAGAGAGTAGGTTAAGGCTAAAATAGTCACTATTATATATCTTAATACTAAGTGTATACCGGCTGATGGACTTACTAAAGCCCTACCAGTTAGTGGCTTTCAGTCTTTTATCAGGCTATTTGGCCTATAACCTAAGGGAGCTTTTTACTAAGCTACCCTCTACCCCTATATATATATTCTATACTATATATATAGAAGGCCTGGCTTAGCCTGATTAGCTTATAAGACCAGTCAATAGTACCGGCTACTTTACAGCCCTCTGGAATTACCTAATTCCTCTATATAGCCTTAAAAGGCTTATAAGGTCCTAGCTACTATAGTACAGTTCTATAGGCGCCCTTGTGCTGGCATTAGCTCCCTACGGCGTTAGGGAGGCCTATATTACTCTAGCTACGTCTAGAAGTACTCTAGTATATAGTATAGCTATATTTGGGAAATATAGGCTCCGGCTATTACTAGTAGTATACTTTCCTTTAGAGGGGGATTCTCTATATAACCTGTTATTTCCTTACTATATCTTGAAACAACGGAGTGAAAAAGGGCATAAAATTCAAAACCGTGCTAAAAATCGTTTTCTCTATAAGAGGATAAAGGCGTTTATAAGCCCTTTACTCCTTCTATACTCTAGTGCGTCTATCAGTCGCTAGGGTATAGAATATTTAGATATTATATATTACTATACGCTTCAAAGCTATAGTACCTATACCTTTAAATAGGCTATAGGTTTGATTTCAACATCATATATATTCTTACTTCTTTCTATATATAGTAGGGGTTTATCCTATATATATATAAGGGCATAACCCCTTTGTCTAACGGAATAGTTTTGCTATTACGTTCTTATTTCTTAGGATTCTTCTATTCTTTACCTATATATAGCTTTCTAAGGCTTATAAAGGAACAGAAGAATAGAGGGGGTGTTAAACGTACAAAATAAGCTATAGCGCTCTAACGGTTATAGCTTAGGCAAAACGGATTTCAGTTCTCGAACTACTAGATATATAGCTATATTCTAAGGGTGGACCCACTTTTGTAGATACCGCTAACTAAGCTATATATTCCACTATATAGCCTAGAAATAGCTTTAAAAGGCTTTTCTATTTTTAGATTTATACCCTACTTTTGTAGAGACAGCCTCCTTAGGCTGTATAAGCGCTAGAAATAGCCTTAAAAGGCTCTTCTACTAGGTCACCTACCTACCCTATACCTACCCTGCACCACAGGAGCGAAAACAGAACTTACAGGAAAAGTCGTGCGGCTTACCCTGCAGCTTAGGTAGCCGTAAGTCGATTATTTAAAATCGCCAGCTTATTTGGTTTTTCGGGAAGTGGCCATGCACTTACTAAGGCGCTCCTGCCGTATGGAAGGCAGGAACGGTCCTGGAGGGTATATGTAGGAAAGGAAATTGCAAAGCCTTACCTACTTAGACTAGAAATCAAGTTACTACGTTACCTACAACTATAAGCCTTATAGGCCTATAAGACCCACTGAAAGCCGTGATATATAAGCTTAAAGCCCCTATAATATAGCGCCATAGCCTATAACTATACCGTTATATAAGGACTTTTATAGAGGGAATATAGTAAAGGGCCCTACTTTACTATATTAGCACATACCTAGGAAGTGCTATTCAGGCTATATCAACGCTGTTGCTGCCCCTACGTACCCTATACGACTACTACTAGTAGGCTATAGTGGTTACAGATCCTTATATAGGATTACCCATTCCATTAATATAGGGAAGGAAATTGCGAAGCCTTACCTACTAGACTAGAAATCAAATTATACGTTCCCTACAACTATAAGCCTTATAGGCCTATAAGACCCACTGAAAGCCGTGATATATAAGCTTAAAGCCCCTATAATATAGCGCTATAGTCTATAACTATACTGTTATATAAGGACTTTTATAGAGGGAATACAGTAAAGGGCCCTACTTTACTATATTAGCACATACCTAGGAAGTGCTATTTAGGCCATATCAACGCTGTTGCTGCCCCTACGTACCCTATACGACTACTACTAGTAGGCTATAGTGGTTATAGATCCTTATATAGGATTACCCATTCTAATATTTAGACTTAAAAGTAGTGTTTTTATATTACTAGATTGGCTAGCTATAACTCGCTTATGAGATTTTATATGCTGTTTTAGGACTTCTATAACCTCGCTATAGTCTTCGCCATCTTCCTTATCTTCTAATAGTGTTCGTATAGGTAGTGGAGGCCTAGAAGATTGCCCTGAATCAGCTGGGTTACTAGCCTTTTTAGGGGCTATACCCTTCCCTTTAGCTTGATCCGCCATTGTAAATAGGCTACTATTTACTTATAGTGCTAGTAAAAGCACCTAATTAGCTTCTAGTTTACTAAAGCTAATCAGCTAGCTTACTAATTATAGTAGTGATTTTCTAGGCTAGTCTTAGCGCTTAGTAGGTTTATAGCGCTGCCTACTTGCTACTTAGTAGGGCTTTCTAGTAGCAATTCTAAACTAGGCTCTAAGATAGGGACTAGAGACTTCGATGTAGGGACTTAACTACCGCCTCTAGATATATCTATAGAAAGGGCTCTATAGTAGGGAAATATAGGTTTTTAGCGCTAGAAATTCTAAAACGCTAGCCTTTCTACTTCCAGCTATAAGTAGAAAGGTCTTTTAGTATAGGTAAGTATACTAGCCTAAGCGTATAAGAGCCCCAAATGCTCGTTAATACTATAGGACTTAGATTTCTTAGCGATTTCTCCTTCTAGATCTTCAGGCTTTTTAGTCCTTAAATAGCCTTTAATAAGATGTAATATATAGCTTTTTGGGGCTAAGATAGTACTATATTTTCAGCTATAAGAGGCTTAAATAGCCCTATATATATAGGCAGAGGTAGCGCTTTGAAATTGGACTTTAACAATAACTATCCCATAGGCTATCCGGGCTTATAACCTATTAGAATAGGTAATCCTATATAAGGATCTATAACCACTATAGCCTACTAGTAGTAGTCGTATAGGGTACGTAGGGGCAGCAATAGCGTTAATATGGCCTAAATAGCACTTCCTAGGTATGTGCTAATATAGTAAAGTAGGGCCCTTTACTATATTCCCTCTATAAAAGTCCTTATACAACAGTATAGTTATAGGCTATAGCGCTATATTATAGAGGCTTTAAGCTTATATATCACGGCTTTCAGTAGGTCTTATAGGCCTATAAGGCTTATAGTTATAGGTAACGTAGTAATTTGATTTCTAGTCTAGTAGGTAGGGCTTTGCAATTTCCTTTCCTACATATACCCTCTGGGACCGTTCCTACCTTCTATACGGCAGGAGCGCCTTAGTAGGTGTATAGCGCCTTCCCGAAAAACCAAATAAGCTGGCGATTTTAAATAATCGACTTACGGCCACCTAAGCTGCAGGGTAAGCCGTACGACTTTTCCTATAAGTTCTGTTTTCGCTCCTACAATGCAGGGTAGGTATAGGGTAGGTAGGTGACCTAGTAGAAGAGCCTTTTAAGGCTATTTCTAGCGCTTTTACAGCCTAGGGAGGCTGTCTCTACAAAAGTGGGGCATAAATCTAAAAATAGAAAAGCCTTTTAAAGCTATTTCTAGGCTATATAGTGGTATATATAGCTTAGTCAGCGGTATCCACAAAAGTGGGTCCACCCTTAGAATATAGCTATATATCTAGTAGTTTGAGAACTGAAATCCGTTTTGCCTAAGCTATAACCGTTAGAGCGCTATAGCTTATTTTGTACGTTTAACAACTTGTTATAATACTCCTCCTCTAGGTGCCCCTTCTTTTCATAGAAGGTATACTCTTTAAGCTGCTTATTACTCCTTCTTTTTATAGTAGGAGGTTCTTAGGCTACTCTCTTATAGAGGCTTTCTATTATCTCTTTAAGATTCTCGTCCTTATAGGTATAAGCAAGGTCTTTATCAATCTTATTAATCTTATTAATAAGAAGGACTTACTATACCTTAGCTAGGCTTTTAGTAAGTAGAATATCTATAGCTTATATCTGCTTAAGCCTATTTTCCATATCTATAGCAAGGGTAGTAAGAGTCTTATAATTAGAGAGCTATAGGAAGCTTATAATAATCCTTAACTAGGAGACCTTAGTTTATAGCTTAGTCTTCTCTAGTATCTCCGTTAGTAGTATACCTAAGAAGAGGCTCCCCTACTTAGGGATATTCCCTTTAGTACTAGTTCCTTAAGTTTCTTTTCCTTAAAGGCTCTCTAGACGTTAATTATAGAGTATAACCCTAGGTTATTAATATTAAAGAATATAGCTAAGCTGCTTATAATTAAGAGAAAGTGCTAAAGGGCTTTATACTATATTATACTATCTTCTAGTAATAGCTAGGTAAGAGAGGTAGTTACCTTTAGCTTATTTATAGTATTAGAGGCTTAGATAGCCTTTATATTAGTATTAATACCCTTAGTAAGAGAGAGTACTATTACTACCTTAGTAGCAAAGACAAACCTATCTATCTTAAGGGCCCTAAGAACAATAAAGGAGGAAGCTATACTAGTAGTCTAACTAGCTTTTTCTTTATTATCTCTTTCGTTAGAAGAAGAGAAGGGTATAGTAAGAGTTAGCTTCTACGCTATAGGTAGTAGTAATATAAGGTTTCCAGATATGGCGGTCTAGGGTATAACTTGACGTACTATAGCTAACCTTCTAGCTTATTTAGCCTGCTCTATTAAGTTAAAGAAAATGCTAGTTTGCTTCCTTATTTCTAGCATCGATCACCGTTCTTTTAGACGTATAAGAGTATATAAGGGCTTATAACCTATAGAACAACGTATATTTGTTGATAAGAGGAAACCCCCTTATCAGCGGTGGAGATATATAGGGTCCTATATAGGGAAATAGGTCACGTGACAAGGCACGTGACCTTAGGTCCTAACACTAAGTCTAGGCCTATACTTAGGAAAGTAAGGTACTACTATAAGTCTTAATACCTAGTAACTAGGTACTATAAGTATAGTAGTAAGCCTATAAGTAGGAACCCTAATATAATAAGGCCTATACTATAGTATATTACTATAGAGGCAATCTATATACTCTTACTCTATAAGGTAGTATAAAGCTACTAAATCGCTATTATAGTACAAATCTATTCCTAGTATATATTAATAACAGTTACCCTACATAGCTTATAGTATAGTAGTAAGACGTTATTATAGTAGGATTATTAACGCCTATAAGCTTAGCTAGAAGATTAAGCCTAAAACACTATAGATTTATAATATTATAAGATTTCCTCTTTATAGGGATAGAGACTATAGACAGTCTAAACAGGAAGTAGGATAGTATATATACCAAAGGATTAGTCAGCGCACGCTACGTAGCTACACCTATAACCCACCCATAGTAATCAGCCTAGCTGAACATTTTCTACGCCTCGATCGATATAATGAACTATTGGCCTAGAATTACAAATCACTTACTGGCCCTGGATCAAGTAATCCGGTGCCTTAGTGTTGTGACAGCTAGGAGCCACACATCCATAGGTTGCATTCCCTGTCGGCCTTCTTTCTTTCCCCGCTGCACACGGCCATGTCAATAGGCAACCTGCACATCCAGCCCCTGCAACTCGCGGTCCCAGTTCCTGTGCAGCGAGATGGCGTGGAAGAACTGCTCGACAAAGCCGACGGCGCCCTTGGCAATCTTGAAGGTGTCGGCGAAGCTCTCGGGCCTCGTCTGCCGGAGTGTGACGACGCCGAACGACTCGTGCACGGCGGCGTCGGTCGACGCCGTCACCTGCGACAGCCCGATGGCGCCGTGGACAAAGTCGACGGCCTCACCCGTGGCGCCGATGGCCTTGAGGTGGCCAAAGGCCTCGCGGACGTAGTGCAGGGCGCGGCCGTTCTTGGCCAGCGCCTCGACGGCGGCGGCGCCACCGGGCACGAAGAGGGCGTCGAGCATGGTCGACCGGAAGCCCTCGAGGTGGTGGGCCGGCTGGGCCGTCGTGCCGGCGGCCGACTTGATGGGGCTCCGCTTGGTGCCGATGACGACGGGGATGGCTTGGGCCGTCTTGACGGCGCGCTCGACGGCTGTGAAGGCGGCCAGGTCGAAGCCGTCGGCCACCAGGATGCCCACCTTGCGCGTGGCGATGGTGGGCGCCTCGGGCGGGTAGTCGAGCTGGCTGAGGCCGCGGGCCTTGGCGCCCTTGTTCGGCACGCCGGCCTGGGCGGGCACCTCGCCGCCGACCATGTCGGCGACGGTCTGGGCGAGCGTCAGGTCGATGTCGGCCAGGCGCTTGGACATGCGGTCGTAGACGATGGGCTCCTCGCAGTGGTCGAGCTCGAAGCCGAAGGCGTTGGTGGCGTGCTTCTTCTCCACCGGGCTGAGCGAGTTCCAGAACAGGTGGGCCTGCGAGAAGTGGTCCTGGAACTTGTGACTGCGGGCGCGCGCCTTGATGCCCGCCACCTTTTGCGGGTAGTCGATGTAGGCGCCCTCGTCGAGCCGCGCCGGCGGCACCGTCTCGAACCGGTTGGGCCAGTAGTTGATCTTGCCCCGGGCGATGGTGTGGCGGCCGAAGCCGTCGCGGTTGAAGTTCATGACGGGGCACACGGGCCGGTTGATGGGCAGTTCCTGCCAGTTGGGGCCGCCCAGGCGTGTGAGCTGCGTGTCGAGGTACGAGAAGTTGCGGCCCTGCAGCAGCGGGTCGTCGGAGAAGCCGATGCCGGGCACGACGTGGCTGGTGCAGAAGGCGACCTGCTCCGTCTGGGTGAAGTACTCGTCCACGTTGCGGTTGAGCTCGAGCTCGCCGATGTAGCGAATGGGGACGAGGTCTTCGGGCCACAGCTTGGTGGCGTCCAGGATGTCGAAGTCGAACTTGTGCTCGTCCTCGTCCGGGATGGTCTGGATGCCGAACTTCCACTTGGGATAGGCCTTGTTCTCGATGGCCTCGTACAGGTCCTTGCGGTGGAAGTCGGGGTCCTGGCCGGCCAGCTTGAGCGCCTCGTCCCAGACCAGCGAGTGCACGCCGAGGGTCGGGGTCCAGTGGAACTTGACAAAGTGGCACTTGCCCTCGCGGTTGACCAGGGTGAAGGTGTTGACGCCGAAGCCCTGCATCATGCGGTAGGAGCGGGGGATGGCCCGGTCGCTCATGGTCCAGAGGTACATGTGCGTGGCCTCGGAGTGCAGGTTGACAAAGTCCCAGAAGTTGTTGTGGGCCGACTGGGCCTGCGGCACCTCGACGTGGGGCTCGGGCTTGCCGGCGTGGACGAGGTCGGGAAACTTGATCGAGTCCTGGATGAAGAAGACGGGAATGTTGTTGCCGACCAGGTCCCAGTTGCCCTCGGACGTGTACATCTTGACGGCGAAGCCGCGCACGTCGCGCACCGTGTCGGCGCTGCCGCGGCTGCCCAGCACGGTGGAGAAGCGCACGAAGACGGGCGTCTCGCGCGACGTGTCGGTCAGCACCCGGGCCGCCGTCACATCGGCCGCGCTCTCGAGCAGGCGAAAGGTGCCGAAGGCGCCGGCGCCGCGGGCGTGCACGACGCGCTCGGGGATGCGCTCGTGGTCAAAGCGCGAGATCTGCGGCCGCCGGTCAGCGTGGGGAGACTGGAATGCCTCCAAGGAGTCGCGGCTACTACGAACCTTCTCGCGGGCAAAGTGGTCCTCGAGCAGGTGGGGGCCCGTCTGGTCGTTTGTGAAGACCTTGAGCGTGTCCTCGTGGGTGGCCTCCAAGACGCCAAAGTCGGTCGTGAGCTTGGTCTGGTCGCCGGGCGTCTTGGTCTCCTGCATGAGGTCGGTGATCTTGTCGCTGCCGGAGCCCATGACGAGCTGCTCGGCGCGGCGAACCGTGTTCTTGACCGTGTCGGCCATGGCGTTCGATGAGCGAGAAACGAGTGGTGAAGCCGTTGTTCCCGGGCACAGAGGGGGGACGGACCAGCGAAGGAGAATTGATGTACGCCACCCCGTTGCTGTTGCAGCGTGTGACGCCAGGGACGCCAGGGACGCCAATGACGCCAGTGACGTCAAGACCACCGCCGCAGGGCGAGCAATGTGTCGATCAGCCCCGCCGATGACAGCATGCAACCGGCACCCCCCTCACTTGGCGCCCTCGTCCACCAACAACTTGCCGTTCCGGTACGCCCGCCCGCCCTCGAAATAGCCCAGGTTCGCCGCGGATCCACCGCTCCTCCTGGCGCGCGTGACTCTTGGCCGCATCGCCGCGATACAAGGCGTGCTGCTGGCAGCAGCTGCAGCGAGGCCGGGGGCGCGGGGCCGCCAGTCGGCCGGCCTGGTGTTGAAGTCGGTGTCGGGGCCTGTCGTGGTGTGGTGGTCCTCGGCCGCGGCGGTTTCCGGACCTTCCTGCGCTGCTGGCTTGTTCTTGCTCCTCGTGGTTCTGGCGCGGGTGCTGGTCCAGGTTCTTGTCGTCGTTGGAGACTTGAAGTACTTCCTATTGACCACCTGACGCTCTGAAAATATTGCTGCTGTCCGCCACCGATAGCTGGGTCCAAAGAGAACTCCTGTAGGTGGGCCACGTTGCGAGAGGCGGAAAATTCTTCACTGCGTCAAACTATTGTGCATGAGAACTAGTCTACCTACCAGAATAACGCCGGGCACGTAGGGAGCATCTCTACCGACTCTCCTACTGAAGCGTTTGCCCTGCCACGGCCTTTCTTCTCGTGCTCTACACACAGTGGCATTCCCCGTCGCTTTGTTTCGCTGTCATTGATTCCACGTTGACGGATTCTGCCTCACTTGCGCCGCCATGAATAATGAATGCCCTAGCTATTGTAAGAAGCGTTGTTGGAGAAAGGGGGTCACCTAAGGTGCTTCAGATATATGTGTGACGGAACATGGTGGCCATTAGGGAGTGATCCAGTAGGACTTGGGTTCTCTTTATAGATTAATACCCCTGATTAGAGGAGTCTTATCCTTAAGGGTGATAAGTCACCCTAAGATTCGCCTATATAAGGTATAGCAGGTCCTATAGGTGGAGAGGAGGGGATGGGTATATTCTATCCTTGATTTCTATTACCTGCTCTTTATATAACAGTTATAGGCTTTGTACTAGAGTTATTAACTTAACTAATCATGTATAATATATATTAAGTGTGATAAGGGTAGCACCTATTAGGTGAGGTAACCTACCCTCGCCACATAATGGCTTAGCAAGACCAAAAGCCACTACGCTACGGATAAGATAGAGGTATATAGGCTACACCCTTTACCCTTGTTTATGCACCCTATTCTAATTAGACAAAAGGGTAATGTTGGATTCCGCGGGTCTAAGTGCTTAATTATGTCCTAATCTAGTCTGTGATCTCTATCTGCAATCCTAACCTACGCCCTAGGGCTCGCTACCTGCCCTTTTCCTCTTTTGCCCCTACTGCGCTTATAGGCCTAGAAATAAGGCTTATAGCTCTATCTCCCTTGATTAACAGGGCTTCCCTATACCCTATGCCTATTAGGGATATTAAAGTTATACCAAAGCGATATAAGCACTATATTGTCGAACATACCCCTAGGTCTAGGTTTGTAATAGCAACCCTAGGCCTTCCTAGAAGGCTAGTCCTAATCTTAATAATATAATTAGCTATAATATACGCTTATAGTACTGATATTCCTAGGCTTAGTAGAATTGTTACCTAGCTATTAGTAGTAGTATAGAATTCCTTTAGTAGTAATTGCTAGCCTTACCCCCTAGGTCTCTACTCCTTAGTTATAAGGTGTTGGATTCCCTAGGTCTAAGTAATTGATTGTGTATATTGATCTAGTCTTGTCAAGGCCAGAGCAAAGATAGGTTGTAGAAAGATGTTATTGCACATAGGACGGAAGGTCCTAGTATGGAATAGGGCTATATATATATAGGACATGAATACCAGGACTGTAGGGCTGTAACAGCACCCTACCCTAAAACTATAGTTGCCCTTAACTATAGATAATGATCGTGTATAGTAGGGTTATACGTATATTGTTATATAGTTATATATATATCGTTTGTAGGGTAGGGTCGAAGGTACTAGTATAGAGGCCTAGACCTACGTTATACGGTTATAAGTATGTTGTTAGTAGGGTAGGGTTAACGCTAAGGCTTATACGTTCTAGGTCCTACCTTCCTTAGACCTACCTGCTATATTAGGCCTTATAATCTATCTATTACTAGGTCTAGTACTAGTGTAGTACCGAAGCTGTTTTTCCTTATACCTGATATAAGCCTGATTTACTACTAAGCTTGTAAAAATTTTCTCCTAGTACTTTACTTATACAATCTTACTAGCTTCTTTTAAGAATTACTACTAACTCTCTGCTAATATAGTACCTACTTTATACTCTACTCTCTTAGTAAAGAAGGTCCTATATAAAGCTTATATTAGGTCTATTATCTTCTATATAACAAGAGCTATCCAGCGTAGTAGGCCTATAAGTATTTTTTCTATAAAGCCCTATATAGTTACTGCTGCTAGAGGGCAGCGGTATAAGCATTATATAAAGTGAAAGAAGGCTAACTGTTTAGCAGTATACTAAGGAGCTATAGGCAAGTTAGAGGTAATGCAGTACTAATACCTATGATAGCTAATAGGAGTCCTTTAATATAAGATAGAGGAATATATACCTATATATTATATTGCTAAGAGATTCTATATTCTATTAACGACAGACCTTAACAGTCCTATGAGAAATTTATAGTACTACTTCAATAAGTAGGATCGCTCCTAGGTTACTATCATAGTATACTAACTGCTATATAATCTTAATATAGCAATTAAGGTATACTATGCTAAGTATAGTATAAATAGAATAAAAGTTTTTTCTACTATAAGTTAAAGAAGAAGTAGCAGTCTAATAGAGGGTTAGTTACAAGTTAGGGCCTAATTGTTAATATATTGTTAGAAAAAAATGTTATATATGAAAATTTCATGTAAAATCGCCGCTAGTACTACGCTTATATTATACCACTACTTGCCCTCTAGGGCGTAAGCAAGTCTATATGGGAACTTATATAGCGTTATAATGTTCAGCTCTGCTAAATATAGGCTAGTTTTAATATATATAATAGTTACTATATAGTTATAATAGCCTTAAAAAAAAGGCTGGCTGCTATATGGTATAAGGGTACTGAGCCTTATAATAGGGATATTTAGATAGTAGCTTATATAAGCATTTATATTATAGTAGGTAGATAGTTATTTCGTGGGATATAAGCAGAGGGTCAGGGTTATATTCTACTGTTTTTAGTAGCCTCTATAATAAGTTAGTAGCAAGTTGTTATAGTATCTTAGAATAAGAAAACTCTACTCCTAGAACCAATCTAATAGGCTAGACTTTATAGGATATTTAGCGTAAAAATTATATATATCGCTTATATAGCCCTGAATATTCGTTACTGGTTCTTAGGTAGGTTTATAAGATTTTAGCTATTAGACCTTATATTTAAGGGTACTGTTTTTAACTTAAGAGTTAAGTATTTTGTCAAAATACTACTTAACCTCTAGTTTAGGGCCTTTATTAGATAAGATAGCTCTATAAGGTAATAAAGATAGGTTTATAAATTATTAGCCTAGTAGGCTATTAGAGGTAAGTTAGATTAGAGATATATAGAAGACTAGGAAGATCCTATATAAAAGTAGGATATAAACTACAACTACCTATCTATATACTTTAGTAATATCCTAAGGGCTAAGCTACTTATAGCTAAGCTTCTTAAAAGGTTAACCCTACTAAATATTAATAGTACTAACCTATAACTTATCCCCTACTTTATACTAAACTAAGTCCTAGCGTTTTTTATTAATAGTTATAGCTATATAGGCTTAAGCTTATTCTATAAATAGTTAGGTATAATTAACTACTTTTTATAGTCTTTTATAGATAGACTAGGCATTTAGGAACTCCTTCTATTTAATATTAGTTTATAGGGGGGCTATAGGTAGCTTAGTTTTAATGCCTATATTAGGGTACTATCTATAATTAGTAAAGAATAGTATAAGATATGTAGTCTCTAACTTATAGTTATTACTTATAAACTCCGCTAAGGGTAACTAGTCTATCTAATTATCCTAATAGAAAGATATAAAGGCTTAAAGGTACTATTCTAGATAGGTATTTATAATTTCTATCTAACTATTAGTTTTGAGGTAAGCTATAGAGAAGTATTGTAAGAAGATACCTAAAAGATAGGAAAGTTCTTTCTAAAAAGTACTAATAAACTAAGTACCCTTGTCTATTATAATATAGTCTAAGGTACTATAGAGTTAAAAGATGTTTATAATAAAGGTAGAAGTAAGTATAGTTATAGAAAGGTTAGGTACTATAGCAAAGTATCTTATTTTTATTAGTCTATTAACTACTATAAGAATATACTAATAATTAACTCAATATTAGTAGTAAGTCGGAAATAGTAAGATATAATTAATACTTATTATAATCTAAGGCTAGAATAGGACTAGTAAAGGTATAAGGAAGCTTAGCAGGGCTCCTTTAGCGTTCTTAGTATAGTAGTAAATATAATATACTATAATGAATTATATAATATCCTACTTTATATATAGCTAATAATAGGAGTGTTATAGGAGTTCTAGAGTCTTATTATAGCTAGGATACTCTACCGGTAATGGGCTATAGTTCTAGTAGATAACTTATAGCCTTATTCTATTATCTAGTAGGATAAAAAGATAGTTATTGATATAGAGTTAGCCTTAAATTACTATATAGTTAGCTATAGCTATACATAAGAGCGGTTAAAGCTTAGGCAGAAATATATAGTAGTTAGGGTCCTAAACGTAGCCTAGAAGTCTTTAAAAGTCCTAATAGTTAGAGTAGGTAGTCTAGATAATAGAGTTAATTAAGTCTAATATTAAGTATAAAAAGCAGAAGTAGAGGAATAATAGTAAGTTAGATATAACCCTATCTAAAATTTTGAAGTAAAATTCGAGATCTCTATATAATTTAAATGTCCGATAAATCTAAGGGTATTGCTAGTAAGTTGCTAAGGTATTGGGAAAGAATATCTAGCTTTATATAATTGCTATTAGGTCTATAGATAATCTAGAATTAGAAGTTGCCTAAGAATTTAGACTATTAGACCTATCTCTAATTAAGAATCTTTATTATATAAAAGTACTAAAAACCGACACCTAAAAACGAAAAACGAGTTTTTGGTCAAAACTACACCAAATCGCGTGTGACCATATCCATTCGAACTGTCCGATTAAGGACATAACGCCCGCTAATTTTCGCTGTAGTGCTATCGGTTGCGTGACAGCCCTAGGCGTGCGAAAATGTAGAAAATAGCGAGCCTAGCTGCCCTTTTGCAACTGCAATTTCCTTACGTATAGGCTAATACGGCTCTGCACCCTGGCAACCCTGCCCTACCTACGGCTAACGATAATAATAATAACCCCCTAAGCCAGCCCTTAAGTACGGACTACCTGAATAATAATACGGAAATAAAAGACTGTTAAACTACTACTATTACCTCTACTACTGCTAAGGAGACTGCTATAGGCGCTATAACTATAGTACTTATAGCACCTAGCTCTAGCGCCCCCCCTACTATCAATACCCCTACGATTAGCGTCCCTCCCTTAACTAACGTCTTTGCCCCTTTTCTTAAGGGCCTAAACGGCAGTAAGTACGCCCTAGCCCCGGCCCCTTCTAGCTAGAAAACCTCGAAAAAGCTAGGGAAAAAATCAGAGAAAAATACAGGGAAAGAAAGAAGCAACAACAACGCTACTAAGGCTGACCATATCGCCCTAGCAACCAAGAAAACTACCTAGACTGCCCTTAGCCCCTCTAAGCTCGCCCTTACGCTTTCTAGCCTCCTAGACTAGATAATCAGCCTAGCTAAGGACAGTACTAACTTCTATAGTATAGTAGAGGCAACTACTAAAGCTAGGCAAATTGCCCTTATAGCCCTGCTCTAGGACCTGTCTAAAGAAGCCCTAGCTATAACAGCAGCAGCTCTAGCACCTTAGAACCGCCCTACTACCTTAGTAATACCTAAGCTATAGTACTAGCAACAACCTTAACAGCCTAGCTACTACTAACAGTAATAACAGTAGTAACAGTAATAACAGCCTAGCTACTCCTAGCCTATAGCCTCTACCTAGGCTAATATAGCTAGTAAGCTAACAGCTAGCAAGGTAACCAGGCCTAGCCTAGAGTACTAGGTACTTATCCAACTAGGCTTAGCCTAATAACAGGTACTTGCTAAATCTGCCCTAGAGGTAGTATAGGTTATATAATAGGCCTCCGGCCTAGCAGTTTAGGGGGTTCGGACACTCTCTAGCGGTAACCTCCTTCTAGTTATAGAGAACGTAGAGATAAAGAAGAGCCTAGAGAGCAATACTGCCTAGATTACAAGGGCCTTTAGTAAAAAGGCCTCCTTATATACAACAACCTAGGCAGTAGCGGTTAAGGGCCTTATAGTCTATAACTAGGTTATAGAAGAAGGCCTACTAAAAGAAGCTAAAAAACAATACCCTATAGCGGTTAGAGCAAAGGTCTAGTACCCTTAAGGGCCAGAACGGACTAGGGTTAAGGTACTAATAGCCTTTACCTTTCTAGAGGCAGCCTAGAAGGCCTATAAGAAGGGGGTCTTTTAGAGCTACCAAGCCCTAGAAGTAGAGCCCTAGATCGACAAAGCTAAGCCTATCTAGTACCTAAGGTACTGGAAATAGGGCTATAGGGCTAAGGTATGCCAGAGCAAGGAAGAGATCTGCTATAACTGCAGTGCTAATAGCCATACTACGCTAGAAGCCCCTACCTGCTCTAGGGCACCCTACTACTATAATTACTACTAAGCTTACCATGCCTGCTTAGAGGCCTACCCTTATCTAAAAGAGGCATAGGCATAGGCTAAGGGATACCTACGTTCTAGGCCTAAGGCCTTTAACGTTGACTAACCGCCCTTATACGAGTACTAATAGTAATAGTAACAACAATAATAACAGTAGTAATACCCTTAGTAGGCCCTATTATAAGAGGAGGGGAAGGAAGGCTATACTATAGTCTTAGAGAAGAGACAGAGGGGCCGACCAATAGTATCAAGAGGGTTAACCCCTAACTAGAGTACAATTACTATCTGCTTTAGCTATCTAAGCGGCCAAACCCCCCCTTCTTCTTCTTCTATACTAACTATAAGCCCTAAAAGGGCTACTAGACCTACTAGAACCCTAGAGCCTATAGGAGCCTCTAGACCCCTAGATGCTAGACCTAGACTAGACCTAGATACCGGACTAGCTAACGCTACTACTACTATATAATAACTATAGCCAACTATATAGCTAAAAGAGATAGAAATATAAAGGTATGCCTCTGGAATATACAAGGCTCGAAGGAGGTATAGGAAGTACTACTTTCTACAGTAAAAGAAGAAATACTCGCTATATAAAAGCCCTGGATTAATAGGCAGGTACAGCACTCTACCTACTACCCTAGATCAGCCCCCTACTACCTTATTTTTACCCCTAATAGACAGGCCTTACTTTATATCTATAAATCACTCCCGCTAGCAATATGGACTTATAGCTCTAGCTTAGACTAGGCTAGGGCTACTATATAGACTAAGAACAGCCCCTTTATAGTCTAGTCCCTATATAACGACCTCTAACCCTAGACTAGCTTAACCCCCCTTATAAAAGAAACAAGAGGGAAGATTAACGCCTACTTAGGCCTTTACCTTCTAGCTAGGGACTTTAACCTTTACTACCCTCTTTAGGACTAATATAACCGCTTTAGCCCTAAGTTAGAAGACCTACTACTATTAACAGCAGAGTAGGGGCTTACCCTCTATACCCCCTACGGCACTATAACTAGGGCGCTATAAAGGAGCCAAGCAGGTAGAGCCTCTACTATCGACTACTTCTAGTTTAGTAGTAGCCTTACCTGCTCCTATATTGGCTTAGATATATACTTATGCTTAGACTACTACCCCTAGATACTAGATATCGACCTAGAGACTATAGAAACCCTACTACTGCCCCCCGAATTCTAGTAGAAAAAGATAGATAAAGAGGGGGTAGTAAGAGAGGCTAGCTCCCTAATATATAATATAAGGGGCTATAGATATCTATTACGCCTCTCTAACCTAGCCAGGCTCTAGAAGGCCTATAGGCGACTATTAGAGGAACTCCAGTATATTGCTAGGGCTAAAACCTCTAAAGGAGCCCTAGTAACTACTAGAAGGAAGAGTGCCCCCTAGTAGAATAACGAAATCTACTAGGTAGTCTAGGAGAAAAAAAGGGCAGAAAGATAGCTCTAACGCTCCCCTAGTAACCAGGCCCTCCTTACCGCCTATAAGTCAGCCTAAAGGAAATAAACAAAGGCTATAAGAGAGAGTAAGAGAAAGACCTAAAGGGCTTTTCTATAAAAGGCTAGAGAAAAACCAGAAAAGCTCTAGTAACTAGAAAGATAGGCTAGGCTATAAAGTACTACCGCCCTACCCCCTTCTAAGCTACTAACCCTCGGACAAGCTAGTACCTTCTAGGAGAAGGTAAAGGCCTTTTTAGTATACTTCTTCCCCCCCTCCCCCTAAGAGGATAGCCCGAAGGAACCCCTAATAGGCCTAAGGCTACTAGTTAGCTGGACGGTTAGGCCGGACGATATAAAGGAGGCTATTAAAACAATAAAACCCTAGAAAGTACTAGGACCTGACAAACTCCCTATAGGCTTTCTAAAGGCCTATAGCGACCCCTTATATAAAGCCCTTACTATACTAGCCTTAAAATCCTTCCTCTATGGCTTCTATTTATAGGAATATAAGGAAGCGGTTACTATTGTCCTCTCTAAACCAGGAAAACAGCCGGACACCTATAACACCCCTAGAGGCTACTACCCTATAGCCCTACTTTACTGTATTAGCAAGGTCCTGGAGAAAGTTATAGGGACTAAGAAAAGGGATATAGCCAAGGCTTTTAAGCTGATTCCAGTAATACAATAGGGCTACTACTGCTATAAATCCACCGAATCGGCTATACACCTCCTTATAGCTCAGATCTAGGAAGTATAGAAGTATAAAGCTAGGGCCTTCCTCCTATAGCTAGACCTATTAGGGTATTTCGATAGTATCCCTTATAACAGACTCCTAGCTATACTAGACTAGCTAGGGCTACCTACCTAGCTACTATCCTAGCTAAAGGAATTCCTCTCCTTTAGGACTACTAGCCTTCTATTTAACAGCTAAAAAAGCCAGTAAATCCCAGTACTAACAGGAGTACCCTAAGGCTTACCACTTTCCCCAATCCTCTTAGTCCTATACCTCTGCCCTCTATATAAAAGGCTAGAGAGAAAATACCCTACTATCTCTACTATAGGCTATATAGACGATACTAACCTACTAGCCTTTGGCAGGGAGGCTGTAATAATGGTTAGATAGCTAGAAGAGGCCTAGAAAGAGTACCTAGACTAGGTAACAACCGCTAGAGTTACCTTCTTAGCAGTAAAGAGTAAGCTTATATACTTTCCCCCTAGAAGGAGGCCCTAGACTAACCCTATTAACCTAGGACTAATAGGGGACTCCCCCCCCCTATAACCAGCTATAGAGGCCTGTTTTCTAGAGGTTTAGCTAGACCCTAAGCTTACCTGGAAGGCTTATGCCAGTACCCTATAGCAGAAGCTAAAAACATAGTCCCTTACTATTACTAGGCTAGCTGGGAAGACCTAGGGACCTGGAATCGAAAAGACTAGGCTCCTATATATAGCAGTAATAAGGCTAGTCCTAGCCTATATAGCCTTAGCCTGGCATACCCCTATACCTATAACACTAAATAGGCTACAGGGTATAACTAGAGGCCTACTAGCAGCTAAAAACGAGGCTCTAAGAAGGGTTATAGGGGCCTATAAAAGGACACCGGTCCAAAGCCTCTACTATAAGGCTAACGTCCCCCCCTTTAACCTCTACCTTAATGCCCTCTCCTTCTCTAGCTAGGCTAGGATAAATAGGGCTATAGGGAAAGAGGTGGCTAAGCAAAAGGAAGCCCTACGCCTTACCCTTGGAAATAGGACCCCTAGGACTAGCTTCCCTCTAAGAGGGTATACAAAGTAAAAAAGGAAAAAGGAGGCAATAGCCTAGTAGTACTACTAACAACTAAGGAAAGCTATTAACAAGGAACCCCTTTATACTACCTAGAAGGACCGCAATCTATAGGAGGCTAGGGCCTCTGGTTACAACCCCTATATAGAGAGCCTTTTAGAGAAATCAGCTAAGGCTACCTTCTAAGAGGAGAACCTAGCTAAGGCCTTTAAGGAGGCCTTCTAAAGACGCTACTATAACCTCTCTAAGGCTAAGAGCTCGCTGCTAATATAGGCCCGTATAGGGAAGATAGGCCTAGGAGGATTCCTATATACCTATAAGGTGCCTAGGGTTAATAACCCCCTCTGCCGCTACTATCTAGCTATAGAGGACATCCGACATATATTCGATGGTTGCCCGGCCTACCCTTCGGCCTCCTTTAAGGAGAGGGAAAGAGGGGATATATACAGCTTTCTCTATAGACTTGAAAAAGGGGGCGGCAACGCTATACGCCCCCTAGTTCGCCATATTACCACTAAGCTGCCAGAATACTCTGTTACTTAGAGGCTAGGAGCGGTCTAGCCTATACCCCTTTAGGCAGTATGTTTCTATACTCCTAAAAGGGCAGTATCTACTCTGGTAAAGATTAGCCTACCCCCTATCACACCCCCCTTTTTTCCTATGTACGGTTATAGGTTTTTCACCCGTTATACGGTTTTCCTATAGCACTAGTTCAGCCTACCTAGATATCACCTATAGGGATCAGATAGCGTAATAGAATCTATCTATATAAAAGTACTATAAGTTCTTATAGGCTATAAATATCTAGATAGGTTAGTCTAGGCTCTATAATTCTAGTCTCTATTCCTTAAACGCTTTAATAATAGCTAAGAGCTTTTTATTATAGATCTTATAGTTGTATTCTACTAGTATATACTTTACTAAGAAGAAAGTAACTAGGTATAAAATCCCCTTTAAGTTATATTAAGATAGTATATCTCTTAAGGCCTAGTTAGATATATTAGTTTCTATTACTATCCTATAGTTAGGGTTAAAGTATTATAATATAGGTACTTTAGTAAAAGCCTGCTTTAAGCGTTAGAAGGAGGTTTTCTCCTAGGAAGAATCAGACTATAGCCTAGTCTAGGCTCTATTACAGTAGAGGGATGTTAAAGGATATACTATAAAGGAAAAGCTAGAAATAAAACAATAGTAGTAATTAGAGAAGCCTAGGAATTGTTATAGGTCTTATAGTAATTCTAGGTAAGGGTAATTAGTAATTACCTTAGTTTTTTCAAGGTCTATAGAAATATTAGTTATTAAAATAATAAGTCTAAGGTATTTTATCTAGGTAGTATAAAAGTTATACTTCTTAATATCTACTATAAGGCCGGCATCTATAAGCCTTATAAGTATATTATAGATATATTAGGTATAATTTATAGAGGTATCGCTAAAGATAAGAATATTATCTAGATAAGCAGTTGTATATTTGTCTAATATATCGAATAAGGTATAGTTAATAAAGTATTACTAAGTACTAGGCATACTAGTTATACTGAAATTTTCTACTAAGTACTTAAATAAGCTAAAACTAGTAATAAATGTAGTTTTCCATTTATTACTAGGGGCAATTCAGATCTAATTAAATGCTGCTATAATATCAAGTTTAGTATATATTTTTACCAAGCCCGACATTAAACATCCGAAAACGCGTTCTTGGTCAGGAACGCTCCAAATCGACTGCACTCTTTTGCGATCAACTTGTCCAATTGAGGACACAATACACGCTAAATTTAGCTGTAGCGCTGTCCGCCGTTCGACGGCGCTATAGTCGGATTCTGACCGTACAATGTGGTTGACCGTGGCGAGAAATCTGCAGCGGGGGCGTACAGGCCCTATAGTTATGTGCCCCCCTGGTACCCCTAACCCTCTAGGCCCTTGCCCTACTTCTGCTACTCCTAGCCCTTTAATCAACGAGCCTACCCCTAAACCCGATTGTACAAGCCATACGTTTGCGCCCTACCTCTCTAGCGCTACAGCCATAGCTATAGCCACTACTACCGCTGCTGCTACTGCTACTGCTACTACTACTACTTCCGCCACCGATTCTACCACTGCTATAACCGCTATTAGGCTGAGCGATATATCGTTCGATAGCCCTTTTAAAGGGCTTTCTAGTAGTTAGCACGCTACTACCGCTAACGCTGCTACCGCCCCCCTAAAAAAGGGGAAAGAAAAGGAGAAAGCTTTACCACTGTCGACTCTTGCCCTTACCTTCTCTAGCCTTATAGACTTAATAGTCGGCCTCTTAATCAATAACCCGGCTTTTAAGGAAATCGTTAAATATACAGGGCTAGCTAGAAAGCTAGCTCTAACGTAAATACTAAAGGAGGAGGAGAAGAAGGCAGTAATTCCGATCTTTCCTTCTTTTACTAGCCAGGCCTAAAAGCAGAAGAAGCAGCAGTACTAACAACAATAATAATAACAACAACAACAATAATAGCAGCAACTAGCCCTTTAGCCTGAGACCCGCTGTACCTAGGCTACTATAGCAGCAGCTAGGGTAAAGCCGACTAGACTAGGCCTAGAAAAACAAGTCCTTATATGCCTAGGATCAGCCTCCTCCCCCCTTGGTTAGAAATTAGCGCTAGAGATCGTATAGGCAGTTTAGAGGGCAATAGGGTATACTATTAAGGGGGTAAGGACCCTACTAAGCGGTAACCTTATATTGGTTATAGAGGAAGAGAAGGTAAAGAAGGCCTTAGAGGAAAATACAGCCTAGCTAGCCTTTTTATTACTAGAGGCCTCCCTCTATACTACTACCTGGGTAGTAGCTGTTAAGGGGCTTATAATAGCTAATCGGATAATAGAAGTTAGCCTCTTAATAGCTGCAAAAGAAGTATATCCCTTAGCCCTCTAAGCTAAAGTCTGGCACCTACTCTAAATCAAAAGAACAAGAGTCTTAGCACTTATAGCCTTTTCTAGCTAATAAGAGGCTTATAAGGCCTGTTAAGATGGCATCTTCTGGGCTTATAGGGCTCTAAAAGCGGAGCCTTATATCGATAAGGCTAGGGCCCTTTAGTACTTTAACTACTAGCGTTAGGGGTATAAGGCTAAATACTACTACTCCTCTGCCCTCTGCTATAACTATGGCTAAGAAAAGAAGAAGCATACTAACGAAGTAGCCTATACTAGGGCCCAGAACTGCCGGAACTGCTAAGGAGACTACTATACTAGGGTAGAGGAATGCCCTAAAAGAAAGAAATATAGGGTATAAGCAAAGCCCTACCTTCAAAATAGGCTTATTAACTTCGACCTTCTAGGCCCTCTTAAGCTAGTAATATTGACAGAAGACCGGCTAGAAGGAGAAGAGGGCTATACGGTAGTAGCTGGAAAACGCCGCTGTGGATGCCTTTCTATAATACCTGCTACTACCGCTACTATAGCCCCCCTTTCCCTTTCCTAAAGGATAATAAGGGAGGCTTTTAGCAAAATCCCTACTGCTACCTTTACTGCTACTACCAACCCTACAGCTATAGCTATAGCTATAACTGTACCCTCCTCCCTAGAGCCGGCAAGGGGCTCTATAGAGGAGGAGGATATGGATATGCTTTAAGTCTTTTCTTTCCTTTTATTTCTACTCCTTTTGTTTAAGACGGCCTCCCTCCTTTCCTTTAGACTACTTTTCTTCTACCCTTCCCTATAGCTGGTATCTTACTACTATATCTAAGGTAAGAGGGAAGGCTATAAGGCTAAGCTTATAAGCTTTTAAGCTTTTAGCCTAGACCTACCTCTACCTCTTTTGCTGATAAGACCCCTTCCTTATTCCCCTACCCTAAGCCCTACATTAATTGAGATATAGGGCGTTCTTACGGGAGATAGATAGGGGAATAGGCGCGATTTCCCTTAGTAGCCTCCTAGACGGCCTCCCCTTACGTTGTTTTTCTTTTAGTACTGCTCTTTTCCTCTTGCTAGGTTGCCCGCCTTGTTAAGCTCGTTAGAGGTTTTTCATCCGTTTTCCGGTTTTCCTCTAGCATAAGTGTAAGCTAGCAGCCCCTTACAGCCCCTTAGGGGACTCCATAGGAGTAATGGATATCTATCTATATATTTTTACCTAGTATAGTATATCTAACGTTTCTCTAATAAGTAGAATTAGATATCGATTTTTAACTATAATGTTATTAAGGCCTTAGTAATTAATACAAACTTTTACTCTACTACTAGATTTCTTTACTAGTAATACTAGTATAGCTACTAATAATATACTACTTTATATAAAGCCCTTAGAAAGGTGGTTATTTAGGTATTTTCGTATTACTAGGAGCTTTTAAGAGCTTATAGGGTAGTATTATAAAGCTGGTAGTAACTCGCCTAGGATAATTTCGATATAGTGATTAAAAGGATATTAGGTAATAGCATTTCTGAATTTATAGGAAGAAAGGCTATAATTAAGTTATAGTATATAGTAGATAGAAGTTTCTTAATATTAGTTTTTGAAAAAAAGTAGTTTAGTTTTAAGATACTTTTTAATATCCTTATTAGATACCTTAAAGAGATAAGAAGGAAAAGTATCAGTATTATCTAGGGTTAGGAATAAGTTAGTAGTAAATCCTTTCTAAAATAAGGTATCTATAATAGTATAGAGTTCTACTATTAATAGACTAAAGATATTAGAGTCTTTTATAAAAGATAGGAATAGTATAATAGGAAAAAGCTATAAGTTAGAGGGGTCCTAATTAGTATTTAGGAAAGGGTTAAAGGTACCTTAGGTAGATATTAAAGGGTCCTTATCCTAAAGTATAACCAGTACCCCTCTATATAAGGTTATAGTACTAGAAGCCTAGTCTAGTAAAAGGTTATAGGTATAAAGCTAAAAAAGGCCTAGAATTATATTAGGTCTAGAAGAGCTTAAAGGCTAGATATATAGAGATAAAAGCTTAGAAGTATAACTAGAATTAGGATAACTAAAAATATAGTCTAGGTTATAGAAGTCTATAATAAGACTAGCCTACTTACTATCTACTAGGTATAAAGGGTAAGGTAGATCTAAAGTAGATTGCTTTAACCTTAAGCAATCTACTATAAAGGAATTAATAAATCTAAAAGGAGAATAACTAGAATCAATAAGGGTTGAAAGGAGAACCGAATTACCTTATATATTTATAAAGGTAGTAAAGAGTAAAGAAGAATTAATATATACTATACTTAAAGTAAAAAGAAACTCCAGATTAGAGGTAGAAGGCCTAGGGTTATAATCCGATATACCTAGGCCTAAGCTTTTCCCTTAGAGTTTAGGTATAAGATTGTAATTAAGATAGCAGTAGATCAGGTCTTCTTTACTCTATAATTATAGGTAAGGTAGCCTAGCTTATTATAGTATAAATAGATAGATATCTATTACTCCTATAGAGTCCCTTATAGGGCTATAAGGGGCTGCTAGCTTACACTTATGCTAGAGGAAAACCGGAAAACGGATGAAAAACCTCCAACGAGCTCGATAAGGTAGGCGGTCTAACAAGAGGAAAAGAGCAGTACTAAAAGAAAAATAAAGTAAGGGGAGGCTATCTAGAAGGCTATTAGGGAAATAGTACCTATTCCTCTACCTATCTCCTATAAGAACGCCCTATATCTTAGTTAATATAGGGCTTAGGGTAGGGGAATTAGGAAGGGGGTCTTGTTAGTAGAAGGGGTAAAAGGTAGGGCTAGGCTTAAAGCTTAAAAGCTTATAAGCCTAGTTCTATAACCTTCCCCCTTACTTTAGGTATAGTAGTAAGATACCAGCTAAAGAGAAGGAAGGGGGGCAGTCTAAAGAGAAAGAGGGAGAGCAGTCTAAAGAAAGAAAGGTAGAGAAAAGGTAAGAAAAGGGCTATAGTATATCCGTATCCTCCTCTTCTATAGAGCTCTTTACCGGCTTTAGGAAGGAGGGTATAAAATCGGTAACTGTAGGACTAGTAGTAGAAGGGAAGGTAGTAGTAGGAATCTTGCTAAAAGCCTCCTTTATCGTTCGTTAGGAGAGGGAGGCTATAGTAATAGTAGTAGTAGGTATAGAAGGGCATCCTTAATGGCGTTTTCCAGCTACTACTATATAGCCTTCTTCTCCTTCTAGCTGCTCTTCTATTAATATTACTAGCTTAAGAGGGCTAAGGAGGTTAAAGTTAATAGACCTATTCTAAAGATAGGCCTTTGCTTAAGCCCTATACTTCTTCCTTTTAGGGCATTCTTCTGCCCTAGTATAGTAGTCCTTTTAGTAGTTCTGGCAGTACTAGGCCTTAGTATAGGCTACCTTATTTATATACTTCTTCTTATCTTAGCTGTAGTTAAAGCAGAGGGAGGGGGAGTGGCAGTATTTGGCTTTATGCCCCTACTACTAGCAGTTAAAGTACTAGAGAGCCCTAGCCTTATTGATATAAAGCTCTGCTTTTAGGGCCCTATAGGCCTAGAAAATGCTGTCTTAGCAGGCCTAATAAGCCTCTTATTAGCTAGAGAAGGCTATAAGTGCTAAGACTCTTGTTCTTTTAATTTAAAGGGGGTACTAGACTTTTACCTAGAGGGCTAAGGGATATACCTCTTTTACTGCTGCTAAGAGGCCGGCTTCCGTTACCTGGTTAGCTATTGTAAGCCCTTTAACAGCTACTGCCTAGGAAGTAGTATAGAGGGAGGCCTCTAGTAATAAAGAGGCTAGCCAGGCTGTATTTCCCTCTAAGGCCTTTTTGATTTTCTTATCTTTTATAACTAGTATAAGGTTACTACTTAGTAGGGTCCTTACCCCCTTAATAGGGTACCCTATAGCCTTTTAAACTACTTAAACGATCTCTAGGGCTATCTTCTTTCTAAGGGCAGAGATAGCTAGTCCTAGGTATATAAAGACCTGTTTTTCAAGGCCCTATTTTATTGCCTTTACCCTAGCTACTACTATAGTAGCCCAGGTTCGGCGGGTCTCGGGCTTAAGCTAGGGTTGAAAGGCTGGCTACTGTTACTACTGTTACTACTATTGTTATTACTGTTATTGTTGCTGCTGCTTCCTTATCTTTAGGGGCTAAGTAGTAAAGGGGGGGAATATCAGAGCTAGTGTCTTCTTCTTCTTCTTCTCCTCCTCCTCCTTTAATATTTACGTTAAGGCTAGCTTTCTAGCTAGCCCTATATATTCTACAATTTCCTTAAAAGTCAGGTTATTAATCAAGAGGCTGACTATCTGGTCTATAAGACCCGAGAAGGTAAGGGCAAGGGTAGCTAGAGGAAGGGCCTTTTCTTTCCCCTTTTTAGGGGGTATAGGGGCAGCGGTAGGGGTAGTAACGGTAATAGTATATTAACTGCTAGAAAGCCCTTTAAAAGGGCTATCGAAAAGTATATTGCTCGACCTAGTAGTGGTTATAGTAGTAGTAAGGGTAGCGGTAGAAGTAGTAGCAGTAGCGGTAGTAGTAGTAGCGGTATTAGAGAGGTAGGTCGCAAAGCTATAGCTTATATTATTAGGTTTAAGGGCAGGTTTATTAATCAAGGGGTTAGGGGTAGTAGGGTAAAGGCTAAAAGGGTTAAAGGCGCTAGAGGGGCTTATAGGGCATGTAATAGCCGGGCCTATACGCCTCTACTACAGATTTCTCGCTATAATCGACTATATTGTATAGTTAGAATCCGACTATAGCGCTGTCGAACGGGCAACTGCGCTATAGCCAAATTTAGCATGTATTGTGTCCTTAATCAGACGGAGTGATTGCAAAAGAGTGCAGTCGATTTGGAGCAGTCCTGACTAAGAACGCGTTTTCGGATGTGTGATGTCAGTCCATTATAGTATAAATAGAGGTAGTTGTTAATTCTATAGGCCCTTTTATTAGAGGATAAATAGGAACCTAGGGGTAGAATAACTCCTAATACTATAAGGTTACTATTATTATAAGGTCCTAATTAAGAGAGTACTAAACTAGAACTAACTTAAGATTGATATTATTCTACAGTAATATTATTTTAGAGCTTCTAATAAAGCTCTATCTACTTTATATAGTCTATAAGGTTAGGTTAGTTTATAATACTAATAATAGTATAGTATAGTTTCTAGCCTACCTTCTATTAAAGATAGGTAATATATTATATAGAAGTCTAGTTAGAGTATTCGCAGAGTTATACTAGCTCTATTAAGAAGTTGGCAAATAAGAGCTTATCCTTATCTATATTTAGCTTTTTTAGTTTAGTTAGGCTAATAGTACTAATATCTTTTATAAGATACTAAAGGTCTAGTAAGGAGAAAATGTCGGTAATATATATAATTATAGAGGCCTTAGAAGGGAGGCTATAAGCTAGTATAACTAACTTATCTACTTTAAGGTAAATTTGCTAATAAGGTTCGCTACTAATATATTATAAAATATAAAGGACCTAGACCAGGGTATCTAGGAAGAACGATTTATTAATGGCAAGCTTTACTAGAACCTAGGACTTCTAGATAATATAGGCTATTTACTACTTAATAGAGTTTATAAAGGTTTTGTTAAAGGTTAGAGGGTTAATGCTAAAGGGTTAAGATAGAGTTAAATAACTTATTAAGATAGAAACTAGAGAAGCTTAGGAAAATATAGTAGGAAGAGGGGTAAAGAGGACTGTAGAAGAAGTTATTATAAAGTCGGTAGAGGTACCTAAAATCTTAGAATTTACAGCTTATAGGAATTAAAGTTGTTGATTATTGCTAAATAGAATACAGTTAGCAAGATCAGTAATAGGTATGCCTAAAGAGCCTAGTACTCCTAAGCCTTATACTTAGAGCAAGTTTTCTACTAATTAGTTACTAGGAGACGCTATTATAGGATTAGTAGTAACTTGTGGTTAAAGTAGAGAAGGGAGGATTCGTTAAATTACTTGTTAGAATGGATTTTAACAAGGGATTTTCTTTACTTACTGAATCTTACTTTCTATATGAGAAAATAATAGTATAATAAACTGTTAAGTCTAGAGCAAAGATAGGTTATAGAAAGATGTTGTTATATATAGGACGGAAGGTCCTAGTGTGGAACAGGGCTATATATATACAGGACATAAACACCGGGACTGTAGGGCTGTGACAAGTCTATATCCTCTAACCTGCGCCCTAGGGCCTACTATCTCCCTTTTTCTTTACTCCTCCCTACTGCACTTATACGCCTGGAGATAAGGCTTAATCTATTTAATAAAGGGAAGCGCGGCTATATCTACCTTAATTAACAGGGCCTTTCTATACCCTACTCCTATTGCTAATGCGCATTCCTATACCCTATGCCTAATATAGATACTAGAGTTCTACTAAGGCAATATAAGTGCTATATCGTCCAACATACCTCTAGGTCTAGGTTTGTAATAGCAACCCTTAGCCTCCCTATAAGGCTAGTCCTTTTTAAACGGTATAATTCGTCGTAATATATACTTATAGTGCTAGTAGTATAGGACTTAGTAGGATTGAAGGTATACTATTAACAGTAATATAGTACTTCCTTTATAACAATAGCCTGCCTTACCCTCTAGATTTCTACTTCCTAGTAGTAAGGTACTCCCTAGATTAGTAGTAATTATACTTACTTAACTCTGGGGCTATCTATTATAAGGTAGAAGGATAGTTATCTTATAGTTTTAATAGAAGGTATTAAGCTAATTAGTAATACTTAGGGAGTACTTATCTCTTTTACTACACTTTTCTTACTTCTACTAATCTTATAAGTACCTTATAAACTACCTCTAGTATTATAAATACTAGCTTATTACTTTAGCGGTAACCTCTTTCTACTCCTTATTATCTCCATAGAGGCTAATCTAGGAGATAAGGCAGATAAACTAACATAGTAAGTATTACTAGATCTAAAAGTCCAGGTATACTATCCTTTTTATTCTAGGTTAAGGTTTACTACCTCGTCCTTAAGGTATACTACCCTAGGTACTATCGGTTAGGGTATACTGCCCTTTCCTACTATATTCCTATAGGTATACTATCTAGCTTATCTTCTTATTCTCTTACTTATATCTATATATATACTATCTAGGCTATTTCTTATAAGACTTATAGTTAAGTAAGGTCTTACTACCTCTATCTTCTTATTAAGGTATATCATCTCTTTATAGGAAGAAGGAAGTAGAAGTTACTAGGGAAACGGCGTAATTTTTAGGTACTTATATTATAGCCCTTTTTATATAGTGGCTAGTCAGCTATAAAAATCTACTTACTTCTCTTAGAGCTCTAAAAGAAATCCTCCTTCTTTATACTTTCTTTTAAGCTACTGTTTTTCTCTTAGTTACTCCTTTAAATACCTTTTATCTCTCCTTTTACTCTTCTTACTATAAGGCTCATTCTTATTAACCTTTTAATTTTTATAAAATACCAACTTTTTTGATATTAGATATCTTTATAGTGGGAGAAGATAGTTCTAGAGTAGGTTACTACTTTAGTAGTTAAGGATATACCCTTATTTGGTTAGAAGCGTAATTTATCCTTTTGTCTTACCTTTTCTAGGTTATTAACTAATAACTAACGATCTTTATCTTATACGCTTTACCTAGGATAATAACAACAATGATAATAATAAAATCATACTGTTGCCGCTGCTAAAGAAGCTTTGCCTAGGAGAATTAGATCTATTACCTATACTAGCTATTATAGCTGCCCTGGTCTCCATAGTCCCTAGGGTATACTTGCTAGTTAGTAGAGCTAGAGGACTAGTAATACTTATCTATAAGAAGCTAGTTATAAAGAGACTAGAGTTAAGCCTAGCTAAGTAGGTTATACCTAGAGGGTTCTTGCTGTCTATATTACTAGTAGTTTCTACTATTTAGAACGACAAGCTATAAAAGGTATACTATAAACACTGATTTATATACTTGGTTTGATAGGTAGATTCTAGCGATTTTTCTCCTTGAGGCCCTATTTAGCGTAGCTTAGTCCCTATATCTCTTTTTAGTTATTTTATTTTAATTGCTGTTGAACTACGCGGGTTTGGGTGATTGATTCTGTGCTGATCTAGTCTGTGTTTTTTGTCTCTCCTCTTAACCTACGCTGTAGCCTCCCCCGCCTATAGAGATTTCCTCTCTTCCCCCTGCTCTGCCTACAGGCCTGGAAAGGAGGCTTAATCTGTTTAATATAGGGAAACGTAGCTATATCTACCTTAATTAACAGGGCCTAGCCTTGATATATACTTATAGCACCTATAGTTTAGGGCTTAGCGAGGTTATAGTTAGGGTTACTAGTAGTCGTATAGCATTCTTTTAGTAGTCGCCGTTCGTACCCCCCTAGGTTCCTATTTTTTAACTATATAGTGCTCTTTAGGTCTAATACTTATTAGGTAGAGAAATAGCTATTTTATAGTTTAGTTAAAAAGGATTAAGCTAAAGTAATACTTAGCTGTTCTATTGTCCTACTATCTCTGTTCTTCTATAGGGACCTATTAGGCTGCTCCTAATTGCTATAGTATAGCTTTTAGCAGGTATTGCTGGTTACTAATAGGGATAGGCTTAGAGAGGCTTGACTACTCTTACCCTAACCTACTCTCTTTCTAATCTACTCTCTCCCTAATCTTAAAGGTACTTTTCGTAGAGGAAATCGTTAGGTACTTTTTAACTATTATAATCTTACTTCTAGTAGGTATCCTACTGGTTATTACTATAATTAGCTATCTAGATGGTTAACCGACGTGATACCTTACTCTGTTAGAGGCTACTAGGTTGCCGTTTAGCTTAGAAGCACTTATCTCTTTTACTGTACTCTCTTTGCCTTTGCCGATCTTATAGGTACCTTATGAACTACCTTTAGCGTTATAAATACTAGCTTATCATCCTAGTAATAACCTCTTCTCTACTTCTTATTATCTTTATAGGGGCTAATCTAGGAGATAAGGTAGTTAAAACTAATATAGTAAGTATTACTAGATCTAAAGGTCTAGGTATACTACCCTTTTCTATTCCGGTTAAGGTATACTACCTCTTCCTTAGGGTATACTGCCCTAGCTTCTCTTTCGGTTAGGGTATACTGCCCTTTCCTTCTATACTATTACGGGTATACTACCTGGTTTATCTTCTTATTTTTGCGCTTATATTTATATATCTTAAGGCTTATTGTCTAATAAGGGTCTACTGCCTTTCTCTCTCTTTATTAGGGTATACTGTTCTCTTAAGAAGGAGGAAGTGAAATTTGGTAGGGAAAGGGCATGATTTTTAGTTATTTATATTAGAGCTTGTTTTTAAATAGTAGCTAGTTAGGTATAAAATCTACTTACTTCTTTAGAGATCTAAAATTTTCCTTCTTCCCTATACTTTCTTCTAAAGCTACTTTTCTTTCTCTTAGTTGCTCCTACAAACGCGTTTTTATCTCCTTCTTCTTGCTTTTCTTACTATAAGGCTTCTTCTTCTTACCCTTTTAGTTATATAAGCCTACTAACTTCCTTTCTACAGATATCTACTTAGTAGGAGGAGTTAGTTCTAAAGTAGGTTACGACTCTAGTAGCTAGAGATTTGCCCTTATTAGGTTAGAAGTAAGGTTTGTCCTTTTACCTTGCCTTTTCTAGGCTATTTTCTAATAACTAACGATCTGTGTCTAGTCTGTTTTACCTAGGACGATAGCAATAATAACGATATTAAGGTACTGCTGCCTTTAAAGAAGGTTTATTTAGGGGATTGAGGTCTATTGCCTATACTAGTAGTTGTTGCTGCCCTAGTCTTAATAGTTGCTAGGGTATACTCGCCGGCATCTAGCGCTAGGGGACTGGTAATACTAGTCTATAAGAAGCTAGTTATAGGTAAGCTAGTATTGAGCCTAGCTACGCAGGTTATACCTATAGGGGCCTTGCTGTCTATATTACTAGTAGTTTCTACTATCTAGGCAGTATACTGTGTAAGGTATACTACAAATACTGTCTTATAGGCTTGGTCTTATAGGCAGATTCTAATGATTTCTCCCCCCTAGCGCCTTATCTAGCGTAGCTTAGTCCTTATATCTCTTCTTAGTTACGTTGTTTAAATTACTCCTGTTATTAGTATCTATATGTCCTTTATAAGTATAGCCTATACCCCTTTACCCCTATCTATACTAACTTGCGTTTCTAGTAGAAAAGGATAAGATTTTAGTAGTTTTATAGGCCTATTAGGCCGATATAGAAGAATATTCTACTAGAGTTATAGCCCTAGTAGTAAGTTATCCTATAATCCTGTTCTACCTTACTTCTAAGCTGTTCTAATTTATCTTGTCTAGACTCTATGTAATTTTATTCAAGAGTACGCTAGTATAGTTAAAGACTAGTAGACTAAGAAACGTGCTATGACTATCTAGAAGAAGAAGGGGAGGAAGTAGGGTAAGAAGACGGTAGTGGTTTCCTTGGACGACGATAACGACGATATATTCCTAGGTGTAGTATAGGCTACTAATATGGTTACTAAGGAGGATTCTGCTCTTACTAAGGCGTACCCTACTGCCTTTAGTTAGGCCCTAATCAATGCTCTATATACTGCTATAATAGCGACGTTTAGTTTTATTAGAATTCTTTCTTAGGGTACTCCCTTCTATGCTGATTACTAGTCCGCTATACTATAGCCTTCCTTCCTTCGAAGCTCCTCGATCCTTTCTTTTATATTTACTATACTAATCTGCTTATAGAAAGCAGTAAAGCTGTTGTTTGATAGGACTTTCGTTAGGCTATCTACTAACTGTTATTCTATTAGTATATAGTCTATAAGAACCTATCCTATAACAACTTCTTATTAGAGCTAGTAACTCCCTATATCAATATGCTAGAGCTTTGTTTTTAGAGTCTCATCCCTAGTTACTCGTCTTGAAGTTTATGCGTTATTATAGAATACTTATATGCCTTACTCTCTTTTAAGACTAAATCTAAGATTATAGATCAGGCGGCGAAGGTATAGCGCTTTTTGCACTACTTCTATTATAGATACTAATTCTACTTCTATAGTAAAGGTTGTTACGTAGGTCTACTTACTTGCCCTTTAGGCAACTAGCCTACTAAAAGGCTTGATTATATATCTCTAAGAGCTTTTTCAGTTAGCTGTATTATCGGCGAAAGAATCATTGTACTATACCTTATATATATCCCTACCCCTAAGCTAAAGGTACTGATTCCTAAAATAGTACAAGTAGTTAAGGCAACATTCTGCCGCCTTATGGTACTCTAGACCTAGGTTTATAAGAAATCTCAATAATCTTAACATAGTAAATGCTATATCGACTCTCATAAACACTGCTATATATATTATTAAGCCGACTTTCCTCTAGTACAACTTGATCTTAGCGTTTATTACCTGGCCTACATTGCTCTATAGTTCCTCAAGGGCTATAAGAGATATATATCTATATGCCAAAGGCTTTATTTATTACCTTACTACTAATTACTAGGTTATCTACTAATCTAAAGATTTTCTTATAGTATGCTGCCAATAAGAGATAGATCTTATAGTACTCCCGATCCTTCATCACTTATAACCTAAGAAACTAGTTTAGCTTATCCCTGCCGGTTATTCTATACTTCGACTAGAGCAAGCTGGTTAAGTTATCTATAAGGGATTCGTACCTCTTATAGAACGCTATTGTTATATTATTTATATAGAAAAGAATAAAAACTCCTCCCCTCCAGAAGATATATAGTTTATAAGGTATTATATCAAGCCTAAGTTCTTAAAGCGTACTATTGAACTTTTTATATTATAGTTAAGGCGATTCTTAGAGTCTATATAGGGCTTTCTTTAGCTTATAGATTATGCCCTACTTCCTTTAACCTGCTAGGAGTCTTATATATATATCCTGGTTAAGGTAAGCGTTATAGAAAGCATTAGAGATGTTAAATTAAATCAGCTTTATATCGAATCTTGCTACTACTATTATTAAGATCTCGAAAGATTTTCTTACTAATGTCGCTATATAAGTATCCTCTCTTAGGGTACCTAGCTGTTAATTGCCTTAGACTACTAATCTAGCCTTAAACTTCTCAAGGTAGAAGTACTCCCTCTATAGATAGCTTTCGAGGTTATAGTATAGCTTAGGCGTTAGAGGTAGCTAAGAGGAGTAAATAGTGCCTGGTTTAAAGTCCTTAACGCTAGAGATCTTTCATAGTAGTATGCTCTGTTTAGTCTTAAAATCTCTATTTATAAGCCTGCTAGCTAAGAAGAAAGCTCTTTAGGTGAGATAACCTTTCTTTATAGTATTAAAGAACTACTAACTAAGAATAAAGCCCCTAAAACAGGCTATAAGGTATACTCTTAGCATACCCTATCTACTGGTAAAGGTATAGCTTCTAGAGTTGGATATAGGAGCAATTAAGCTTCTATATATTAGGGCTCTTAGATTGCTTCTACTGATTTATCTAGTTCCTTGTTATCCTTGAGGTTAGGTAGCTTTATATCCTCTTCTTCTTCCTCTTCTAATCTATTACCTAGGTCTATTACCTCTACTTTATAGAGTACGTCCTAGGTGGAAATATCTACTATGATGGTATTTAGCTTCGTGGCTTTATCCCTTCTTTTAATCTCGGCGAGCTATTCTTTTAGCCCTTCTAAGGTTAGTATTGGAATGGGTAAACCTATATAAGGATCTAGAACCACTATAGCCTACTAGTAGTAGTCGTATAGGGTACGTAGGGGCAACAACAGCGTGAATATGGCCTAAATAGCACTTCCTAGGTATGTGCTAATATAGTAAAGTAGGGCCCTTTACTATATTCCCTCTATACAAGTCCTTATATAACAGTAAAGTTATAGGCTATAGCGCTATATTATAGGGGCTTTAAGCTTATATATAAACAATCAACTCATAGCCACCTAAGCTATAGGGAAAGCCGTACGACTTTTCCTATAAGTTCTGTTTTCGCTCCTATAGTACAGGGTAGGTATAGGGTAGGTAGGTAACCTAGTAGAAGAGCCTTTTAAGGCTATTTCTAGCGCTTATATAGCCTAAGGAGGCTGTCTCTATAAAAGTGGGGTATAAATCTAAAAATAGAAAAGCCTTTTAAAGCTATTTCTAGGCTATATAGTAGTATATAAAGCTCAGTCAGCGGTATCCACAAAAGGGGGTCCACCCTGAGAATATAGCTATATATCTAGTAGTTCGAGAACTGAAATCCGTTTTGCCTAAGCTATAACCGTTAGAGCGCTATAGCTTATTTTATACGTTTAACACCCCCTCTATTCTTCTATTCCTTTATAAGCCTTAGAAAGCTATATAAAGATGAAGAATAGAAGAATCCTAACAAATAAGAACGTAAGAGCAAAACTATTCCGTTAGACAAAGGGGTTATACCCTTTAGCAGGTTACATAGAGAATCCCCCTCTCAAGGAAAGTATACTACTAGTAATAGCCGGAGCCTATATTTCCCAATATAGCTATACTATATACTAGAGTACTTCTAGACGTAGCTAGAGTAAGATAGGCCTCCCTAACGCCGCAGGGAGCTGATGCTAGCACAAGGGCGCCTATAGAACTATACTATAGTGGCTAGGACCTTATAAGCCTTTTAAGGCTATATATAGGAATTAGGTGATTCTAGAGGGCTGTAGAAAAGCCAGTACTATTAACTGGTCTTATAAGCTAATCAGGCTAAGCTAGGCCTTCTATATATATAGTATAGAGTATATATATAGGAGTAGAGGGTAGCTTAGTAAAAAGCTCCCTTAGGTTGTAGGCCTAGAAGCCTAATAAAGGACTGAAAGCTACTAACTAGTAGGCCTTTAGTAAGTCCGTTAGCCGGCATATACTTAGTATTAAGATATATAATAGTGACTATTTTAGCCTTAACCTACTCTCTAACGTACCGGAATTTCAGCAGGGTATGCTTAGTTCTAGCGTATAGAGCAGGGTCATTAGCTACTATAATAGAGCCCTAATTATCTCTATAAAGGGTAATAGGGTAGTCTATAGGCCTATAAAATTCAGAAAATAGCCCTATAATCCACTGTACTTTGTATATAGCCTCTATAAGTCCATCATTTTCAGCTTCTAGTGTAGAAAGAACAATGGTCGTAGCTCTTTTCGTTTTCCAGCTAATAGGCCTACTAGCTAACTTATATAGATAGCTGTAGGTGGATTTACTAGGAGCCTTATCCTCTGTAAAATCAGAATTACTAAAGCCTATAGGGACTAGACTACTATTCATTATAGAAGTCTAGCTACTACCTTTACCATTTCTAGAATCTACTATAGTAGTAGAGGTAGTAGTTAGGGGCCTAGGCCCTTCCTTAGAGTAAAAGTCTCTACTAAGCTTAGTAGTTGTATTGCTACTATTACTAAGCTTAGGCCCTAGATTAGCTACTATATTTCCGTTATAGCTTAAACAGATGCTATAGTCTTTAGTACTATTAAGATACTTAAAAAGATTTTTAGCCGCGTTTAAGTGTGATTTTATAGGTCTATTTAAAGACCTAGAGAGCTACTATATAGTAAAGCTAATATCTACCCTAGTAAGGAGTATTATATATATAGCTGTTTCTACTAGGCTTTGATAAAGCTTAATTTCTATAGAATTATAGAGATAGCTAGTAATATCTTCCTCTAGTTGAAGTTAACTTACTAGCCCTGGCTATAAGGGAATAGATATAGGCTTAGATTCGGCTAAGTTAAAGCGGCTAACTGCCTTTTCTATATACTATAACTGGTTAAGCTATAGGCGCTTATTAGGTCTATCCCTTATAATCTATACGCCTAAGAAATAGGCGGTAGGCTCTAAGTCTTCTATAGCGTAGACCTTATTAAGCTATTTCTTTAAATCAGTTATATAGCTTATATCAGGCTCTATAAATAGATAGTTATCTATATAGGTAATAATAAAGTGGCAGGTTTTAGCATTATAGAAGACCCCCAGATCTAAAATATAAGGGAGAGAGCCTGGGCTCTTAAGTAAGATTTTAAGCTTATCTTGCTACTCTCTAGGGCTTTGTTTTAGACTGTATAACGCTTTAGATAGTTTAATAATATTAGGAGTAGAAGGACTATAGCTGTATTTCAGTAAAAGCTTATAAATAGCCTTATTAGAAGCTGCTAGGTGTAATAGTCCTTGAGGGATTTCTATATATATTTCTTCTCTAAGAGCGCTACTAAGAAATACCCCTTTAAAGTCAGCTTATTCTATTTCCTAGTCTAGAACAGCACCTATAGCTAGAAGTATACGCCAAGTAGGTAGTATACTGGTAGAGATATAGATAACAGTATAATCTAGGCCTTCTACCTATATAAAGCCTCTAGCTACTAACTGAGATTTATACTTAACAGGCCTGTTTTTAGCGTCCTTTTTAACCTTAAGAACGTTTTAACAGGTAATAAGCTTATAATTAGAAGGTAATAGACTTCTAGGTAGGAATTTAAAAACCCCTAGCTCTAATAACTGGATAAATTCCTTAGTAATAGCCTCTAACTACTTACTACGCTTATCTCTAGGTAGTTTTAAGACTTACTTATAAGTAGTAGGCGTACTATCCTTAGATATTACCCTTTTTCGAGCCTTATAGACAAAAGACAGTATATAGCTACTAGTCTTAGCTAAAAGCTTATAGTAATCGAGCTGCATTTTATCCCTCTCTGAAATAAGATTACTATCATCAAGAGGTTCGTTTGTTATAGGCTGTGACGGAACATGGTGACGGTTATGGAGTGACCTATTTGGGACTGGGGCTCTCTATGCCTAGATATCCTAACGAGTTTCTAGTCAGGCTTAGAGACGCCTATATAAGGAGTAGCAGGTCCTATAGTAAGAAGAATAACAGGTATATTCACATCTTTATATCTATTACCTGCTTTTTATATAATAGTTATAAGCCTAGTACTAGTATTATTAACTTGACTAACTACGTACTATATATATTAAGCCTTCCTATTATTATTACTACTCTATTATCCTCTTCTTAACTCCCTGCTTAAGATATTAATAACCCTAAATTCAGTATATTCGACGTCTATTATCCTAAAAGGACCGTTAATATAGATAGCCTGGCGTCTCGACGTATAGATACTAGCTTTAGCCTTTAGAATTTAGGGAGATATTGATCTAGACTCGACATCTACTCCTACTAATATGGAAATTCTTGACCTAAGATGTAAAGAAAAGGCCTAACAAGCTAATTCTAAGTGTATAGCCTAATACAACAAAGCTATCGCATATTATTAAGAGAAAATTCAACTTCTTAGTATATCGACTTAGGATATAGCTTTAGCACCTTCTCTACCAGTTTGGCCGACCCTTATTACCCTATATAACTTAGAAGAAGTATATAGGACTTACCTTTTAATATAATAATCTAAGAGGGCTATAGCTAAGCTAAAGAAGGTAAATTACCTAAAGTTTCTCAACTAGATTCTTTAGTCTATAGATCATAATATTAGGGAGATAGCTGTTTAGTTATATCAGTTATTAAAGTAAGGATAAGGGTTAGAATAGCATTAGAATCTTTGGCCTTTTATATAAGCTTTAAAGAAAGATAACGCTCTATTAGACTTAGTAGAGAAAGTCTAGATCGAATCTTAGTATAAGGCAGTACTTAGATAGGCTAAAAATAGCCGAACTAGGCTAATCTGCTAGTATAAGGACTAGTAGAAATTTTACCAGGTTATACTAATTGAAAGGATTCTAGCTATTATAGGTGTTACTACTATTAGAAAAGTTCTTTAGGCTCTAGTAGTAAGGCTAACTCTATAATAGGCTGATAGTTAGCTCTAACAGATTGTTCTAGCTAAAGTAACCGGCTAAACAAGTCTATTTATACTAGAGATCATTAATAGGACCCTTCTTAGCCTTATAACAGAATCTTAGTAGTAATAAGCCTATAGAAATCCGCCTAGAGTTTATTCTACCTTTGCTTAACTTTCTAACAAGGAGAACCTGCCGCCTGCTCTATACTCTAACTAAGAAAGAGGCTAAGGACAGCCTTAAGGATAGTATAGCTAGGATAGTCAAGGTGGAAATCATTAAGGATCCTGAAATAAAGGCTACTAATACCTTTATCTACCTCTTCCTTATACCTATATCTAGAAACCTAAAAATTATAGGAGAGTTAAGCTATTATTTATAGGATCTATAAGCTAAAGAATCACTTTATCTACTAAAAAGTAACAGTCTATTCGAAATCTCGTCTATTAGGATCCCTAGTAGGCTAACCTCTATATAACCCTAGAATCAAAAGGATAGTTAAAGGGCAAGGGGCTAGATATAAAGAAGCTATAGGTTCTAAAGCCCTTTAGTACTTAAGGACAAGGTTATTAGCCGGATAAAGTTTTCTAAAGCTCTTAGTTATTACCTTAGCTTGAAGAATCAGAGTTAGAATTTTCTAATATACCTCTCTTTGACCCTACCTTATTTACCGCTACCCTAGGTACAGTCTATAGGGTATTTAGTACTAAGAACCCTACTTATTACCCTCTCTTAGATAGTATCCTTCTAAATAACTATATAGCTATTTATATAGTTAAATATAAGGATTTACTTAACTATAGGACGTTTAAGCCGTCTACCTCTAATACTATTATAGGGGTAGGCTCGACAACGTTGCCTATTTCTAAGACAGGATACCGGATTCTAAGGAAGATTTTTCAGGATAACAAGGGCAAAAAGATAGTAGACTTAATTCTTTAGAACATAGTTATTATAAAGGGATTTCATACTAATATTATATCGGCTATACTTTTATACTAAAAGAGAATCTAGCTTTTAGGGGCTAATAATACCTTAAGAGTTAGAGATATAACAAGCTTAGTTGTTCTTATAACCCCATAGGAAAAGTTCAACTTAATAGTACTTAAATATAAGCTACTTGCCTCCTATATAGTCTTACAACCTCTCCTAACAAGTAACAATAGTATTATAATAATAACAGCTTAGAAATAAGTAAAACAGAGAGGATAGAAAAGGATATATAAGCTATATAAGGCTTATATAGATCCTAAAGAACTATAGCACTTAAGGACAGAACACCTAAGTCCTAAGGTACTACAATTATTAGTAAACTACGCTTAGGGTGTAAATCTATTATAGCCTAACAATAGCAATCTAATCAGGATACTATAGCTTAAGTACTTAGTATATACCTAGGTATATATAATAAAAGTAGTATCTAGGTAGGAGTTAGGCGGAAAAGCCGTAAGACTGTTTTATAGGATTACCTAGGATCTCTTTGAATTTTCCCAGGGATATATAGGCTATAATAGGATTCTCTTTATAGTAGATAAGTTTAGCAAAAAGGTATAGGCCTTCTAGATAAGAGGTAAAGGATAAGAAAACCTTCTTTAGATTCTTAAGAGGTTTAACGCCTAGACTAGGCAATAGTATAGGTTATCTATCTGTTTCTTCTACTATAATAGTAAGATATCTGTTATATCTTCTTAAGAAAAAACGGAGTATAAGAAATAGGCGGACTATAAAGGAATCAGCTTAGAAATCCCGCCTCTATATATATATAGCCCGACAGGACTTATCGAAAGAAATAGGAGGACCATTGTTGACAAGTCAATAGCAATATAGTTAGAGGCAAGCCTTCCTAAGGATCTATAGCCTAAGACTAAAAAGGCTATAGTATACCTTTCTAACTTGTCCTCTAGGCTTAGAGATAATCTAAGATCCCTAAACAAGAAGCTTCTATTATAGTTTTAGAACTATTTTCGTTTTTATAACCCGGCTATTATCCGCAAAGCTACAATTAATCTAAGGCCTTAGCTTAGTAGCCTTTACATATACAGATATACTGGTTATCCCCTTAAGAAGGATAGAGAGAAGGATATACTTTAGAGACTTTATAAGATTTAACTTTAAGCTTATATTAGCTATCTCGTAGGTTATATCACGACTATGCTATATAGGATATAGGTCCTAGAGCTTAATAGGGTAATTACCACCTGGAATGTTCAGTTTAATAAGACAGTTTTCTATATAGGAAGGGAGGTAGATTCCGAGGTTTAGGCTATTCCTATCTTGCAAGAACTAGTAGACTAGCTAGACAAGCCGGTAGAGTAATATAAGTTTGACACTATCTTTAAGACAATATAGAATCTAGATCTTACTAGTCCTATTAGGCTAATAGCTACTAAAGAGAATAAGGAAAAGCTCCTAGCTATAGAGCTAGAAGAGCGTCGGTTAAATGCTATTACTAGCTAGGACAAGGTATATACTAATATTATAACTAGACTATTTACTCTAGAGCAAACACCTAAGCCTAGAATGCCGCTTCTAGATTATACTAGGGTTAATAGCCGTAGTAATAGAGCAGACTCTCCCTAGAGTATAACTAGAGGAGGAACATAGTCTAAGGGCAAGGCGTATTGCTATAGACTATCGGAAGAATTTAAAGCTAGGATAGGTATTATAACCTACTAGTATACCGACGATAAGACAACAGAAAGACCGTTAGTTAGAGAACTAGACTCTAAAGCTAGGATCTTAAGGATATACACTAGTAATATATAAGTACTAGGCGACCTAGCCCCCTAAAGACAAGGTTAGCCCTATAGCAGTAGGAACTGTATATTTATAGCAGAGCTAGGCTAATATAATCTTTGTTAGTATAATACTATACTCGAAAACATCTTTAGTATTTTCGATATAGAGAGAACGGCGGTATTATCGCCACTACTTATTTTTATAGCTAACTACTTCCCTAATTAGCTAGCAGCCGGCTATAAAAAGGAGTTTAAAATAGTATATGCTATGGTAGTAGGCGCTATTTGATATTAGAAACGCTCTTTAGAACGAAAAGAGAAGCGTAAGTTGCAGAAAAAGGATATACCGAAAGGTCCTTAGAATAAGAAAGAGTTTGTCCCTAGGAAGTAGTATAAATTAGAATTACCGCTAGAACCTGAGACTTAAAGTAAAGCTATAAAGTTGCCCTTTAGAAAGATATAGATATCTACGGCTTCGGCTAAGATTCATTAGCTAAATAAACTACAGACCTATAAGAAGATTTCGAAAGATTAGTATAGGATATAGCCTCTCCTGCTTAAATAGATACTAAAGTATAAGCTTAATCCGGACAGGATAGTTATTAGGCTAAAGATAAGGATTTATATCTAAGGAGATCTTTAATATCTAAAGTTAGTTAAGTTGACTTATATAGCAACTCTAGCTGCTAAGTCCCTTAGAGTAAGTATAGCTCTAGTAGCGTGTTTTGGTCTAGAAATCGACTTATAGGACGTTATAAACGCCTTCTATAACGCACTTTGGGAGTTGTTTAGCTAGGGCCTAGTAATCTACAATCTTCTAGAAGGATTTAAGGAGCTGGGACTTCTTACTTAGGTCAATAGGGCTCTATATAGGCTTTAGGACTCCCCTCTCCTCTAATATCTCGAATTCTTAGGCTTTCTTAAAAATCTTAGACTTTAGAAGTCCAAAGAGAAGCTATGTCTATTTTATAATATAGATAGACGTATCCTCTTAATATTCTATATAGATAACGTAATACTTCTCTATTATTATTAATATTAGGACTATACTATAGACCTAAAGGCGAAATTACTAGGTAAATATAAAGCAAAAGTATAGCCTAAGGCAGAATAGTTTCTTGGTATTCGGATTATTAGGGATAGAGTTAAATATACGATTATGCTTATTTATAACATATATATTAAGAAGGCAGCGAAGAAGTATAGGCTAGATAGATCTATAGTTGTTCCTCCTATACCACTCCTAACAGTCAGACTTAGTAAGAATAACAGCTAGGCTATAAAGAGGGAGGTAAAGCTGATATAAGAACTAGTAGGGACGATCCTATATATAGCGATTATAGTCTGTCTAGATATAGCCTTTGTTGTATCTTATCTTTCCTGCTTCTTAACAAACCTATTAGCCTAATATATTAAGGCCGCTAGGCAGACGATCCGGTATCTATATTATATAAGGTTTCTCAGGATTATATATAGAGGCTACTCTAGTTAGGCCTATATACTTTATATTGCTAGTAACGCCTTTTTTACAGACGATTTAGACTTATAACAATCGTCTTAAGGTTATATAATTATAATATTCAGGTGACTTATCTAATAGAATACGTCTTATTAGGCTATAGTTACTACGTCGATAACAGAAGTAGAGCTTTATAGTCTCTCCTTAATGGTAAAAGAGACTATAGGGCTAAAGAGATTCCTCAAGGACCTAACAGTTAACCTATCAGTTCTATGGCGGATTTTCTGCGATAATATATAGACTATGAGGTTGGTAGTTAATAAAAGGGAGCACATAGCTATAGCGCTCTGCTATATTGATATTCAAAATATATAGCTTAAACAAGAGTATAGCAAATGCAGCTTTATAGTATCCTATATCAAAATAGCTCATATACTAGCTAATAGCCTAATAAAAAATTTGTTAAGAACAAAGTTCGAGCATTTCTAGGGTATACTGAATCTAAACGATATATTACGGATTATAGCTAATATTTAAAGAGCAGGAAATTCAATTTTAGACAGACAACTATCTAGTCCGCTATATAACTTATAGGAAAAAAAGAGAGCCTACTATAGGGTACTACGGCGCTCGACAGCCTTCTCTAAGGTACTAACCGCCCGATCAATCTTAGCTAATACCTATAACATAGCTGACATATCTACCCGACTCTTATTAAGATAACGTAGTATTAACCGTAGGAGAGCCCTAATATATCTACCAATTCCTTGTCTAAGGTGCTGAGTAAACTTAGCGCTGCTTATACTCGGGAATACCGCCTATATAAAAGGGTTGTTAGCCAGAGACTCGATTGACTACTAGAAAGGCGAAAATACATATCCTAGTTTGATAGATATGGACAGGGATAGGCATAGGGATAGAGACAGTTTATAAGACGCTTCTCGCTTATAAGGCGAATCTTTAAATTTCAGCTTCTTATAGAACGCTAGAGGCAGATACAAAGAAGTAGATAAAGCAGGCAAAGTAGGTATTAGCCTATATAGCAATGATCTAGATAATAGGTTAAGGATAGCGTATAGCATTTTCGAAATAGCAGCAGCCTTACCCGCCATCGCCTCCTAGATACAACTATCAGTCTAAGTATTGAATTTTAGATCAGATAAACGTACTCTGCCAGCCTCTATATTTTTCTTTTTTAAGTCTTAAAAGACTTAGGCAGTCTTCTTAGCCTTGACCAACCTATTATATAGGATTAGCTTTATAATAGGATTATCAGGGCTAGACAGGCTTATATAGGGCAATAGTAGTAAGATATAGTCTATATTAGAAGATAATAGTAACAACAGCTACCGGTATTATTATACTAAGAAAAGCATTCTTCTATAGTATATCCTTTTAGTAGCAACCGGACATAGGGCTTATAAGATAGCAGATAAAGAAGGCCTAGAGGGCTGGATTTTTCAGATTAAGGCGTCTTAGCTTAACCGGGAGTCTGGCTTATAATCTTCTTAGGGCAGCCTAGTATTTTAGGAACAGGAGTTTCTAGCATAGCTGCTAGGGCAGGGCTTAACAGTATATCGTTACTAACTTTCTCAATATCTAAGGACATAATATAGCTGTTAGTGTTATTGGTAAGCTAGTAATAGCTAGAACGGAGCTATATAAATTTAAAGGTTAGATCCTAGAGCTGATTTATAGGGATACCTGCGATCTTAGCTTCAAGGGAATACTATTATCTAGCTATAGGACGCTATAGCTAGTAATAGTAATAATCAGGATAACTTACTACTCCTTACTTAGGTATGTTGATTGAAAAAAGAGGGCTAGGTAGGAATAGGGCAGGCTTAAAAGAAAACTTAACCTTAAAAAGGTAGTTGTAAGGAAGAGGAAAGGAAAAAGGTAGAAAGAAATTCTCTATACCCCTCTTATACCTGAAAGAAGTAGGCCTACAGTAAGCTCTAGAGAAAAGAGGAAAGAGTAGGTTAACCTTACCGTCGCTATAGTAACTTACAGTAGTAAGGTTAACAATCAGTTATACTTATTTGCTTTTAGAAAGAAAGCTGCCTATATAGCTAGTAAGAGGGTAGCGTAATACTACTTAGGATGAAAAACTGCTCCTATAGCTTAAAATAAGAAAGGGAAGGCAGTAACAGCAAGTAAGGCTAGTAAGTGTATTATTAACTTAGCGAAGCTCTTACAGATAAGTAGCTTGCTAGGTACCTACACTAGACTTAAGCATATTACTCTCTTAATATACTTAAGGGGGTATAGGAGATATAGTTACTATAATCCTATATTCTAAAGTTCAGACTTCCTATAAGATGGAGAATCTAAGGGGGTATATAACGGAATATAGTAATAGTTATAGAGTAACTTATTTAGGACTAGGGCTCTCTATACCTAGACATCCTAACGAGTTTCTAGTCAGGCTTAGAGACGCCTATATAAGGAGTGGCAGGTCCCGTAGTAAGAAGAATGACAGGCATATTCACATCTTCACATCCATCACCTGCTCTTTACGTGACATAGGCTGATTAGGCGCTATAACTTCTATAGGCTTAGGTGCAAAAATAGGCTCTATAGTTTAGGGAAACGCCTCTGGTAATTCGGGCTTTCTAATAGATATAGTAGACCTAGTAGACTCTACTATAACCGGATTTATAGGCTTATCCAGTAAGGGTTTATCTAATTCACTATTAGAAGAAGATTCGTAGGGTTCTAGCTTACTAGGTCCTATTTCTATACTAATAGGCTTTTTAGTATTAAGATTAGAATGGTCTGGGCTAACAGCCCCCTCTAAATCTAGGTTTAGGTCTACTAATTCCCTCTCTAAAGCTATATTATTAGTAGGCTAACTTAGTACTATATTATCCTTTATAAACTTAATAGTAGAGGTTTTAAGTACTGTCCTTCTAGACGGTATATATACTAGGTAGGTCTTAGAACCTAATACCACTAGTAATTTATACTCTTCCGTTCTAGAGGTAAGTTTTAACGATTTAGACTGTTTTTCTAGAGGTATAATAGCCCCTTCTACAGCGCTTATAGCCCTATAGCGCTCTAGGTTAGGTATATGTGGAATATCAGACTCTAGCTCGTCAAATAGCGCCTAAAAAGGAGTGGTTTCCTGATTAGTTATAGCTATACTATTAACTAATTCTACTATAGCCTCTAGTATAAAGTACTATAAATACTAGGGTAAAGCGCTACTAAGAATATTATACCTTATATAGTCGAGTATAACTCTAACTAATTGTTCTACTTAACTGCTCTACTTATAGATATAGGGGGTAGAAGTGCTAAATTTAATACCCCTTTTAGCTAACTAATTAGTTACTAAATTAGTTATTTCAGTACCTCTGTTAAAGTGGAATTTAGTAGGATATCTACCAAAACTATTCTTTAGGCCCCTAAAAAAGCCCTTAATAGCGTAAGCTACTATAGGGCCTGATTTATTAGGTAGGTAAAAAACCCACCTATACCTACTTTTACAGTTAACTAGAAGTAAGACTATAGGGTTTCTATTATAAGGCCTAGGCCCAGTTTTAATAGTATCCTCTTCTATTAAGTCTAAGACCCTAGGTAGGTAAGGTATTAAAGACTTACTAACCCTTCTTCCTACTTTACCTCGATTATAGCTAGAGCAGTGAAAATCAGCTTCCTTTATTATATCAAAGTTAGGCAGCCCTTTGGTAATATGGGAGGTCTTTTTCAAAAGACATAGGCCTATATAGCCTAGCCTAACGTGCTATAATTTAGCTAAATTAAGTAGATTATAGTAAACTCGCTAACCTATATTAGGCTCCTTTAAAGTAGGGCTAGATATAGCCTTTTCTACTTTATTCCCCTCTATAACTGGCTCTCTTAGTATATAGGGCAGGTCTCTAGTGCTAGTTAAGGGCTTAGGCTCCCTAGTCTTACAGGGACTTTAATAGGGAGCCTAGGTAGTAGCTCAGGGCTCTATGGGCCTATAGGGCCTTTTCCCCCTTAAAGAAGGTCCTACACCTTCTAAAGTAGTGCCCTTAGCCGGAGAATTCCTTAGCTTATAGCGCTTTTGAGGCTCTATAGCTTCGGATACTATAGCGTCCTCTATAATAGGTCTATAGTCTTCCTTTCTAATAGATTTAGAAGGAATTTCTACTACTATCTTATTACGCTGCGGCTCTATACTTTTAGTAGTATTATTTATAACTAGTAAGGCCTGAAGGGAAACCAAAATTTACATGTAATATAGGATTAGAGCTGCCTTTAACGTCAAGAAAAAATCCTGATTTTTTTAAGTCTAGTACAGCTATATAGCATCTTTTACCCCTATAAAGGGTTTCCTTTATAAGACAACCTCCCGAATTATAGTGCCTTACCCTGCTAACAATATTTATATTAATATTAGGTAGGTAAAAACGTTATCTAATACTAATTTAGTATAGGTAGGGGGGGCCTTTCTAGATAATACTTCTAGTGTGATAGAGCCTATACTAGCCGGGCTTATAGGGCTATTTCTAGTATTAATAGGGCATAACTGGCCTGTATTAGGTATCAAGGTAGTAGACCGCTCTTTACTATTACTAATATGGTCTGTAGATCCTGTATTATATAGCTAACTATTATAAAGAGCGGGGTCTCTAGGGCGTCTTCTAGGCTAATTATCTTTATATTTTGCCTTGTTATTAGAAGAGGTTTTTAGGCCTTTTCCTTTAAAGTCTTTACGCTTTTGATACCCTTTTAACGCTAATAGCTATGCTAATTAGGTATTAGAATTGCTAGAAGAACTAGAATTGGAACTAGAGTCGGATTCCTCCTCTTCTTCTTCTATAGCTAGGTTATAAGACCCTAGTATAAAGGAGGCCTTTTTAGTACTTTTAGCACTATAATTCTGCCCTTTAATATTATAACTAGCCTTCTTCTTACCCTTTTTCTTATTTTTACCCTTCTTACTAGGGTTAGAATTTGAATTAGGGTTTGAATTAGAGCTATTAGCTATATGAGCTGCTTTATCGCCTCTATAGCTAGGTTCCTAGATTCTTCTAGAATATCAGCCATTAGATATTCTATGTTAAGGCTAGATGCTATAAGACCTAGTATTCTAGCCTATCTTATAGAGCTCTTCTAGCGTGATACCTAGCTAGGAAACTTAGATTCTAGAGCCTTAAAATACTGATTTAGTATTAAAGAGGGATCTATTTCTATTTTAGCCATAGTAAGCTTAGTAAGATAGCTGTTAAATTTAGCGTTAAAAGCTAATAAGCCTTTGTTCTGGGTACTAAAGGTAAGGGCGTGGAATTCGTTATAGACGTCCTCCTTTTTAGACTTTATAGGTCGGCTATACTACCTCATAAGCAGCTTAAAGGCCTTAGAAGGTATATAAATCTACGACATAGCAGCCCTAGGGCTACTAGATAAGCTATTACGTAGAATCAAAAGAACAGCTTGATTAGATTTGCTATAAGTGTTAAATATATTAGGGGTTTCTAAAAAATTAAATATCCCTAACGCTCTTAGCACTATACTTAAAGCCTAAATCCACTATTCAAAATTGCTTTCCCTGCTAAGCTTACTATTGTCTGGTATAGTATAGGCCTTTTTAGAAAGCTCCTTTACTATATTACTAGTAATAGTATCCTTAAAGCCTTCCTTAGACCCTATTTCTATAAAGGGGTCTAAATTACTAGTAGCTGTATTATCTATAGCCGGCCCTAGATAGGGCTCTTTCCTAGGGGGATGTAGAGGAGAATCTAAGTCTATAGTACTACTGAAAGGATTAAATCTAGGACTATAGCTAGCCTTTCTAGTAGTAGTAGCGTTGCTACTATTAGTTAGAGAAGCTAAAGTAGAAGATATATTCTTTATAGCGCGAACATTATCCTTGATAGAGGCTTTTTGGGTATTTACACTTAAAAGTAGTGTTTTTATATCACTAGATTAGCTAGCTATAACTCGCCTATGAGATTTTATATGCTGTTTTAGGACTTCTATAACCTTGCTATAGTCTTCGCCATCTTCCTCATCTTCTAATAGGGTTCGTATAGGTTGTAGAGGCCTAGAAGATTACCCTGAATTAGCTGGGTTACTAGCCCTTTTAGCCTTTTAGGGGCTATACCCTTCCCTTTAGCTTGATCCGCCATTATAAATAGGCCTCTATTTACTTATAGTACTAGCTAAAGCACTTAATTAGCTTCTAGTTTACTAAAGCTAATTAGCTAGCTTACTAATTATAGTAGTGATTTTCTAGGCTAGTCTTAGCGCTTAGTAGGTTTATAGCGCTGCCTAATTGCTACTTAGTAGGGCTTTCTAGTAGAAATTCTAGACTAGGCTCTAAGGGCTAGAGACTTCGACGTAGGGACTTAACTACCGCCTATAGATATATCTATAGAAAGGGCTCTATAGTAGGGAAATATAGGTCTTTAGCGCTAGAAATTCTAAAACGCTAGCCTTTCTACTTCTAGCTTCAAGTAGAAAGGTCTTTTGATATAGGTAAGTATACTAGCCTAAGCGTATAAGAGCCCTAAATGCTCGTCAATACTATAGCACTTAGATTTCTTAGCGATTTCTCCTCCAAGATTTTCAGGCTTTTAAGTCCTTAAATAGCCTTTAATAAGATGTAATATATAGCTTTTTAGGGCTGATATAGTACTATATTTTCAGCTATAAAAGGCTTAAATAGCCCTACATATATAGGTAGAGGTAGTGCTTTGAAATTAGACTCCGACGATAACTGTCATAGCCCTATAGTCCCGGTGTTCATGTCCTGTATATATATAGCCCTGTTCTACACTAGGACCTTCCGTCCTATATATAATAACATCTTTCTACAACCTATCTTTGCTCTAGCCTTAACAGTTTGTTATACTATTATTTTCTTGCCTATAAAGTAAGATTTAGTAAGTAAAGAAAATCCCTTATTAAAATCTATTCTAATAAATAATTTAACAAATCCTTCTTTCTCTATATATACTTTAACTATAAGTTACTACTAATCTTATAATAGCGTTTCCTGGTAATTAATCAGCAGAAGACTAGCTTTAAGTATAAGGCTTAGGAGTACTAGGCTCTCTAGATATACCTACTACTAACCTAGCTAACTATATTCTATCTAGCGATAATGAACTACTTTAATTTTTATAAGCTATAAACTCTAAGATTTTAGGTACCTTCACTAACTCTATAACGACTTTTTCTATAGTTCTTTCTACCCTTCTTTGTATTATATTTTCCTAGGCTCTTCCGGTTTCTATCTTAATAAGTTATTCAACTCTATTTTAACCTTTTAGTATTAACCCTCTAACATTTAACAGAACCTCTAAAAACTCTATTAAGCAGTAAATAGCCTATATTACCTAGAAGTCCTAGGTTCTAGCAAAGCTTGCCATTAATAAAGCGTTCTTTTTAGATACCCTGGTCTATGTCCTCTATATCTTATAATATCTTAGTAATAAACCTTATTAGTAAATTTACCCTAAAGTAGATAAGCTAGTTATACTAGCTTATAGTCTTTCTTTTAAGGCCTTTATAATTATATATATTACCGATATTTTCACCTTATTAGACCCTTAGTATCTTATAGAAAATGTCAGTACTATTAGCCTAACTAAACTAGAAAAGCTAGATATAGATAAGGATAAGCTCTCCTTTACTAACTTTCTAATAAAGCTAGTATAACTCTATAAGTACTCTAACTAGACTCTTATACAATATATTACCTACCTCTAACAGAAGATAGGCTAGAAACTATACTATATTATTATTAGTATTATAGATTAACCTAACTCTATAGACTTTATAAAGTAGATAGAGCTTTATTAGAAGCTCTAAAATAATATCGCTTTAGAATAATATCAATCTTAAGTTAGTTTTAGTTTAGTGTTTCCTTAATTAGGACCTTATAATAATAGTAACCCTATAGTGTCACAGTCCGTTGTCATCCCGTTGTCATCCTATACATATATAGCTTCGCTTTACACTAGGACCTTCTGTCCTATATACAATAACATCTTTCTATAACCTATCTTTGCTCTGGCTATAACAGTTTGTTGCACCTATATATTCTTACCAAATTAGTAAGATTTAGTAAGTAAAGAAAACCTCTTGTTGGAAGTCTATTTTGACGAACAATTTGACGAATCCCCCCGTTTCTATATATACTTTAAAAGGAAAAGATTAGGCCCTAGGACCGACATCACACATCCGAAAACGCGTTCTTGGTCAGGACTGCTCCAAATCGACTGCACTCTTTTGCAATCCACTTGTCCAATTAAGGACTTAACACACGCTAAATTTAGCTGCGGCGCAGTCGCTCGTTCGACGGCGCTATAGTCGGATTCTAACTGTACGATATAGTTAACCGTAGCTAGAAATCTATAGCTATAGCAGGGCAGGTGTACGGGCCCTATAGTTATATGCCCTAGCCCTAACTATACTAACCCCTCTAACCCTAACCCTACTACCCCTAGCCCCCTAGGGGCTGTTAATAAAGCCCCTGAACGCTTAGGCTATAGCTTCTTAACCTACCTTACTACTACTACTGCTACTACTACTACTACTACTACTTCTGCTACTAACCTTGCTACTACTATAACCGCTACTAGGTCAAGCGATATACCGTTCGATAGCCCTTTTAAAGGGCTTTCCAGCAGTTAATACGCTACTACCGCCACTGCCGCCCCTACCCCCTTAAAAAAGGGGAAAGAAAAAGCCCTACTACCTGTAATCCTTGCCCTTACCTTCTCTAGTCTTATAGACCAGATAGTCAGTCTTTTAGTTAATAACCTGGCCTTTAAGGAAATCGTCGAATATACCGGGCTAGCTAGAAAGCTAGCCTTAACGTAGATCTTAAAAGAGGAGGAGAAAAAAGCCCTGATATTTCCCTCGTTCGTTGCCCAGGCCCTAAGGCAGAAGAAGCAACAATAATAGCAATAATAATAGCAATAATAATAGTAATAGTAGCAGCAGCAACAACCCTCTACCGGCGAATCAGAGCTAACCCGCCGTACCTAGGCTGCTATAGCAGCGGCTAGGGTAAAGCCTACTAAGCTAGGCTTAGAAAAACAGGTCCTTATACAGCTAGGATTAGCCTCTTCCTCCCTTGGCCAAAAATCAGCCCTAGAAATCGCATAGGCAGTATAGAAGGCTATAGGGCACTCTATTAAGGGGGTAAGGACCCTACCGAGCAGTAACCTTATACTGGTTACTAAAGGAGAAAAAATCAAAAAAGCCTTAGAAGAAAATACAGCCTAGCTAGCCTCTTTATTACCAGAGGCCTCGATCTATACTACTACCTAGGCTATTGCTGTTAAAGGGCTTATAATAGCTGACCGGGTAACGGAAGCTAGCCTTCTAGTAGTAGCAAAAGAAGTATATCCTTTAGCCTTAAGGGCTAAGGTCTAGTACCCCCTTTAGATCGAAAGAATAAGAGTCTTAGCTCTTATTGCCTTTTCTAGCTAGTAAGAGGCCTACTAGGCCTGTTAAGACGGAATCTTCTAGGCCTATAGGGCCCTAAAAGCAGAGCCTTATATCGATAAGGCTAGGGCCTTATAGTGCTTTAACTACTAGCGATAGGGGTATAAAGCTAAATACTGCTACTCCCCTACCCTCTGCTATAACTGCGGCTAAGAAAAGAAGAAGTATACTAAGGCGGCCTATACTAGGGCTTAGTACTGCCGGAACTGCTATGGCAACCACTATACTAGGGCAGAAGAATGCCCTGAAAGAAAGAAGTATAAGGCTTAGGCAAAATCCAGCCTATAAAACAGGCCTATTAACTTCGACCTCCCTGGCCCTCTTAAGCCGGCAATATCAATAGAAGACCAGCTAGAAGGGGAAGAAAGCTATACGGTAGTAGCTGGAAAACGCCGCTGTGGCCGCCCCCCTACAATAACCGCCACTACCGCTACCGCTACTACTGCTATAGCCTCCCTTTCCTAGCGAACTATAAGGGAGGCTTTTAGCAAAATCCCTGCCTCTACCTTTACTACTACCGATCTAGCAGCTACTGGTACTATAGCTACTAGTACTATAGCTACTGGTTCTATACCCTCCTCCCTAGAGCCGGCAAGGGGCTTTATAGAGGAAGAGGATACGGATATGCTTTAGTCTCTTTTTCTGCCTTCTCTCCTTCCTTAGACTGCTTCCCCTCTCTCTCTTTAGACTGTCTTTTCTTTCTTCCCTATAGCTGGTATTTTACTACTATACTAAGGTAAAGGGGAAGGCTATAGGCCTAGGCTTATAAGCTTTTAAGCTTTAAGCCTAGCCTTGCCTTACCCCTTTTTGCTGATAAGACCCCTTTCTTATTCCCCTACCCTAAGCCCTATATTAATTGAGATATAGGGCGTTCTTACGGGAGATAGGTAGGGGAATAGGCGCAATTTCCCTTAGTAGCCTCCTAGACGGCCTCCCCTTGCGTTGTTTTTCTTTAGTACCGCTCTTTTCCTCTTGCTAGGTTGCCCGCCTCGTTGAGCTTGTTAGAGGTTTTTCATCCGTTTTCCGGTTTTCCTCTAGCATTAGTGTAAGCTAGCAGCTCCTTATAGTCCAATAAGGACTCTATAGGTGGAATACAATATATATATATATATACTTTAACTACGAGTTATAACCGATTCTACAATAGCGACTAACAGTAACTAATCAGCGGAAGACTAGCTCCAAGTATAAGGCTTAGGGGTACTAGGCTCTCTAGGAATGCTAGCTACCGACCTAGCTAACCTTGTCTTAGCTGGCAATGATTAACTACTCTATTTCCTATAAGCTATGAATTCTAGAATTTTAGGTATCTCTACCGACTTAGCTATAACTTCCTTTAAGGCCCCTTCTGCCCTCCTTCTAGCTACTTTTTTCTAGCCCTCTCTAGCTCCTATCTTAACAATTATATAACTCTGTCCTAACTCCTTAGCGTTAATCCTCTAACCTTTAATAGAACCTTTATAAACTTTATCGAACAGTAGATAGCTTATATTACCTAGAAGTCCTAGGTCTTAGTAAAGCTTGCTATTGATAAAGCTTTTTTCCCTAATACCCTGGTCTAAGTCTTCTATATCTTATAGCGTCTTAGCGGCAAACCTTATTAGCGAATTCGCCTGGAAGTAGATAAGCTAGTTGCACTAGCTTATAGCCTTCCCTCCGACGCTTCTACGATTATATATATTACTGACATTTTTGTATTACTAGACCTTTAGTATTTTATAGAAGATATTAGTACTATTAGCCTTACTAAACTGGAGGAACTAGATATAGATAAGGATAAGCTCTTATTTGCCAACTTCCTAATAGAGCTGGTATAACTCTGCGAATATTCTAATTAGACCTCTATATAACGTATTACCTACCTTTAACGGAAAGTAGGTCGGAAGCTACGCCGTACTATTCTTAGTATAGTAGACTAACCTAGCCTTATAGACTTTATAAAGTGGATAGAGCTTTACTAGAAGCTCTAAAACAATATCGCTGTAGAATAGTATTAATCCTAAATTAGCTCTAGGTCGGTACTACCTCCTTAATCAGGATTTTATAACAATAGCGACCCTATAGTATTAGAAGCTATTCTAACCCTAGGTTCCTACCTTTCTCCTAAGGAAAAGGTCTATAGAATCAACAACTACCTCTACTTATATTATAGTAAGCTAGGCTATCTTGCCTACAACTATAGAGCAAAGAAGAACCGACCTACTACTACCTTAGCTATAGCTTTATATATATATATATATATATTGTATTCCACCTATAGAGTCCTTATTGGACTATAAGGAGCTGCTAGCTTACACTAATGCTAGAGGAAAACCGGAAAACGGATGAAAAACCTCCAACGAGCTTAAACAAGGCGGGCAACCTAGCAAGAGGAAAAAAGCAGTACTAAAAGAAAAACACAATGTAAGGGGAGGCCGTCTAGGAGGCTACTAAGGGAAATTACGCCTATTCCTCTACCCGTCTCCCGTAAGAACACCCTATATCTTAATTAATATAGAGCTTAGGGTAGGGGAATAAGGAAGGGGTCTTATCAGCGAAAAAGGTAAAGGTAGGTTTAGGCTTAAAGCTTAAAAGCTTATAAGCTTAGCCTTATAGCCTTCCCTCTTACCTTAGTATAGTAGTAAGATACCAGCTATAGGGAAGAAAGAAAAGACAGTCTAAAGAGAGAGAGGGGAAGCAGTCTAAGGAAGGAGAGAAGGCAGAAAAGAGACTAAAGCATATCCGTATCCTCTTCCTCTATAGAGCCCCTTACTAGCTTTAGGGAGAAGGGTATAGAACCGGTAGCTGTAGTACTAGTAGCTACTAGGTTAGTAGTAGTAAAGGTAGAGGCAGGGATTTTGCTAAAAGCCTCCCTTATAGTTCGCTAGGAAAGGGAGGCTATAGCGGTAGTAGCGGTAGCGGTAGCGGTAGTAGCGGTTATTATAGGGGGGCGGCTACAGCAGCGTTTTCCAGCTACTACCGTATAGCTTTCTTCCCCTTCTAGCTGGTCTTCTATTAATATTACTAGCTTAAGAAGGCCGGGGAGGTCGAAGTTAATAGGCCTGTTTTATAGGCTGGATTTTGCCTAAGCCTTATGCTTCTTTCTTTTAGGGCATTCTTCTGCCCTAGTATAGTGGTTGCCATAGCAGTTCCGGCAGTACTAAGCCCTAGTATAGGCCGCCTTAGTATACTTCTTCTTTTCTTAGCTGTAGTTATAGCAGAGGGTAGGGGAGTGGCAGTATTTGGCTTTATGCCCTTATCGCCAGCAGTTAAAGCACTATAAGGCCCTAGTTTTATTGATATAAGGCTCTGCTTTTAGGGCCCTATAGGCCTAGAAGATTCCGTCTTGACAGGCCTAGTAGGCCTCTTACTAGCTAGAAAAGGCGATAAGAGCTAAGACTCTTGTTCTTTCGATCTGGAGGGGGTACTAGACCTTAGCCCTTAAGGCCGAAGGATATGCTTCTTTTGCTACTGCTAGAAGGCTAGCTTCTATTACCCGGTCAGCTGTTATAAGCCCTTTAATAGTAATAGCCTAGGTAGTAGTATAGATTAAGGCCTTTAGTGATAAAGAGGCTAGCTAGGCTGTATTTTCTTCTAAGGCTTTTTTGATTTTTTCTCCTTTAGTAACTAGTATAAGGTTACCGCTTGGTAGGGTCCTTACCCCCTTAATAGAGTGCCCTATAGCTTTCTGTACTACCTATACGATTTCCAGGGCTGATTTTTAGCCGAAGGAGGAAGAGGCTGATCCTAGCTATATAGATAGATAGATAGATATCTATTACTCCTATAGAGTCCTCTAAGGGGCTATAAGGGGCTGCTAGCTTACACTTATGCTAGAGGAAAACCGGAAAACGGATGAAAAACCTCCAACGAGCTCAACAAGGCGGGCAACCTGGCAAGAGGAAAAGAGCAGTACTAAAAGAAAAAACAACGTAAGGGGGGGCTGTCTAGCAGGCTACTAAGGGAAATCGCGCCTATTCCCCTACCCGTCTTCCGTAAGAACGCCCTATATCTTAATTAATATAGGGCTTGGGGTAGGGGAATAAGGAAGGGGTCTTGTCAGCGAAAGAGGTAAAAGTAGGTCTAGGCTTAAAGCTTAAAAGCTTATAAGCTTAGCCTTATAGCCTTCCCTCTTACCTTGGGTATAGTAGTAAGATACTAGCTATAGGGAAGGGTAGAAGGAAAGTAGTCTAAAGGAAAGGAGGGAGGCCGTCTTAAATAAAAGAAGTGAAAATAAAAGGAAAGAAAAGACTTAGAGCATATCCGTATCCTCTTCCTCTATAGAGCCCCTTACTAGCTCTAGGGAGGAGGGTATAGATCTAGTAGCTATAGTACCAGTAGCTGCTAGATCGGTAGTAGTAAAGGTAGAGGCGGGGATTTTGCTAAAAGCCTCTCTTATAGTTCGCTGGGAAAGGGAGGCTGTAGCAGTAGTAGCGGTAGCGGTAGTGGCGGTTATTGTAGGGGGGCGGCCATAGCGGCGTTTTCCAGCTACTACTATATAGCCTTCTTCCCCTTCTAGCCGGTCTTCTATTGATATTGCTGGCTTAAGTGGGCCAGGGAGGTCGAAGTTAATAGGCCTGTTTTATAGGCTGGATTTTGCCTAAGCCTTATGCTTCTTTCTTTTAGGGTAATCTTCTGCCCTAGTATAGTAGTTGCTATGGCAGTTCCGGCAGTGCTGAGCCTTAGTATAGGCTGCTTTAGTATACTTCTTCTTTTCTTGGCTGTAGTTGTAGCAGAGGGTAGGGGAGTGGCAGTATTTGGCTTTATGCCCCTATTGCTAGTAGTTAAAGCACTATAAGGCCCTAGCCTTATCGATATAGAGCTTTGCTTTTAGGGCTCTATAGGTCTAGAAGATTCCGTCTTAGTAGGCCTAGTAGGCCTCTTACTGGCTAGAGAAGGTAATAAGAGCTAAGACTCTTGTTCTTTCGATCTAGAGGGGGTACTAGACCTTAGCCCTTAAGGCCGAAGGATATACTTCTTTTGCCGCTGCTAGAAGGCTAGCTTCCGTTACCCGGTCAGCCGTTATAAGCCCTTTAACAGTAATAGCCTAGGTAGTAGTGTGGATTGAGGCCTCTAGTGATAAAGAGGCTAGCCAGGCTGTGTTTTCTTCTAAGGCTTTTTTAATTTTTTCCCTTTTAGTAACTAGTATAAGGTTACCGCTCGGTAGGGTCCTTACCCCCTTAATAGGGTGCCCTGTAGCCTTCTATACTGCCTGTACGATTTCCAGGGCTGATTTTTAGCCGAGGGAGGAAGAGGCTAATCCTAGCTGTATAAGGACCTGTTTTTCTAAGCCTAGCTTAGTAGGCTTTACCCTAGCCGCTGCTATAGTAGCCTAGGTACGGCGGGTTAGCTCTGATTCGACGGCGGGGGGTTGTTGCTGCTACTACTGTTGTTGTTGCTGTTGTTATTGCTGTTGTTGTTGCGTCTTCTGCCTTAGGGCCTGGGCAACGAACAAGGGAAATATCAGGGCTTTTTTCTCCTCCTCTTTCTCTTTTAAGATCTGCGTTAAGGCTAGCTTTCTAGCTAGCCCGGTATATTCAACGATTTCCTTAAAGGCCGGGTTATTAACTGAAAGACTAACTATCTGGTCTATAAGACCAGAGAAGGTAAGGGCGAGGGTTGTAGGTGGTAGGGCTTTTTCTTTTTTTTCCTTCCCCTTTTTAGAGGGGGTAGGGGCGGCGGTAGTGGTAGTAGCGTGTTGACTGCTAGAAAGCCCTTTAAAAGGGCTATCGAATGATATATCGGTCGACCTAGTAGCGGTTATAGCAGTAGTAGGGTTGGCGGCGGAAGTGGTGGTAGTAGTAGTAGTAGCAGTAGCGGTGGTAAGGTAGGTTAAGAAGCTGTAGCCCGAGCGCTTAGGGGCTTTGTTGACAGCCCCTAGGGGGCTAGGGGCGGCAGGGTTCGGGTCGGCAGGGTTCGGGTCAGAGGGGTCAGTACAGTCGGGGCTGGGGCATGTAACTGTAGGGCCTATACGCCCGCCCCGCTGCAGCTGCAGATTTCTAGCCACGGTCGACCATATCGTACGGTCAGAATCCGACTATAGCGCCGTCGAACGAGCGACTGCGCCGCAGCCAAATTTGGCGTGTGTTAAGTCCTTAATTGGACAAGTGGATTGTAAAAGAGTGCAGTCGATTTGGAGCGGTCCTGACCAAGAACGCGTTTTCGGATAGTATAACGTATATATCCTAGCTATATAAGGACCTGTTTTTCTAAGCCTAGCTTAGTAGGCTTTACCCTAGCCGCTGCTATAGCAGCCTAGGTACAGCAGGTTAGCTCTGATTCAACGGTAGGGGGTTGTTACTGCTGCTACTATTGCTATTGTTGTTACTATTGTTGTTACTATTATTGTTGTTTCTTCTACCTTAGGGCCTAGGCAACGAACAAGGGAAATATCAGGGCTTTTTTCTCCTTTTCTTTTAAGATCTGCGTTAAGGCTAGCTTTCTAGCTAGCCCGGTATATTCGACGATTTCCTTAAAGGCTAGGTTATTAACTAAAAGACTGACTATCTGGTCTATAAGACTAGAGAAGGTAAGGGCAAGGGTTATAGGTGGTAGGGCTTTTTCTTTCCCCTTTTTTAAGGGGGTAGGGGCGGCGGTGGCGGTAGTGGCGTATTAACTGCTGGAAAGCCCTTTAAAAGGGCTATCGAACGGTATATCGCTCGACCTAGTAGCGGTTATAGTAGTAGCAGGGTTAGCAGCGGAAGTAGTAGTGGTAGTAGTAGTAGTAGCAGTAGTAAGGTGGGTTAAGAAGCTATAGCCTAAGCGCTTAGGGGCTTTATTAATAGCCCTTAGGGGGCTAAAGGTAGCAGGGTTAGGGTTAGAGGGGTCAGTACGGTTAGGGCTAGGGCACGTAACTATAGGGCCTATACGCCTGTCCTGCTATAGCTGCAGATTTCTAGCTACGGTTAACTATATTATATAGTTAGAATCCGACTATAGCGCCGTTGAACGAGCGACTGCGCTGCAGCTAAATTTAGCGTGTGTTAAGTCCTTAATTGGACAAGTGGATTGCAAAAGAGTGCAGTCGATTTGGAGCGGTCCTGACCAAGAACGCGTTTTCGGATGTGTGATGTCGGTTCGCTATAGCTTTATAACTTAACTCTAAGGGAAAAGCCTAGGCCTAGGAATACTAGATTATTATCCCGGGCCTTTTACCTCTAATCCGGAGTTCGTTATTACCTTAGGTATAGTTTATGCTAATTCTTCTTTGCTTTTTACTACCTTAGTATATATATAAGGCAAGGCGGTCCCCCTCCGAACCCTTATTAACTCTAGTTATTCTCTGCTTAGATTCGTTAATTCCTTTATAGTAGATCGCTTAGGGTTAAAGCGATCTACTTTAGATTTACCTTGCCCTTTACGCCTTATAGATAGTAAGTAGGCCGGTCTTATTATAGATTTTTATATCCTAGACTATTTGTTTAGTTAACCTGATTCTAGTTGTACTTCTAAGCTATTATCCCTATATATCTAGCCTCTAAGCTCTTCTAGACTGGATATGATTCTTAGCCTTCTCTAGCTTTATACCTATAATCCTTTACTAGACTAGGCTTCTAGTACTATAACCCTTAATAGAAGGATACTGGTTATACTCTAGGATAAGGACCCTCTAATACCTACTTAAGGCTCCCCTGACTTCCCTCTAGTTACTAACTAGGATCCCTCTAACTTATAGCTTCTACCTGCTATACTATTTCTATCTTTTGTAAAAGACTTTAGCGTTTTTAGTATATTAATGGCAGAACTCTATATAGTAATAGATATATTGCTCTAAAGAGGGTTTACTACTAACTTATTCCTAACTCTAGACAATACTAATATCTTTCCTTCTTATCTCTCTAGAGTATCTAATAAGGATATTAAAAAGTACCTTAAAATCAACCTACCTGTTTTAGAGACTGATATTAGGAAGCTCTTGCTGCCTATATATTATAACTTAACACCCTTAGCAGCCTAGCTACTACTAGCAACAATAGCAGCAACAACAGCAACAGCCTAGCCACTCCCAGCCTACAGCCCCTACCTAGGCTAATATAGCTAGTAAGCTGACAGCTAGCAAGGCAACTAGGCCTGGCCTAGAGCGCCAGGTGCTTATCCGACTAGGCTTAGCCTAACAACAGGTACTAGCTAAATCTGCCCTGGAAGTAGTACAGGCTATCTAACAGGCTTCTAGCCTAGCTATTTAGGGGGTTCGGACACTCTCTAGTAGTAACCTCCTACTAGTTACAGAGAACATAGAGATAAAGAAGAGCCTGGAGAACAATACTGCTTGGATTATAAGGGCCTTTAGAGAGAAGGCCTCCCTATATACTACAACCTAGGCAGTAGCAGTTAAAGGCCTTACAGTCTATAACTAGGTTATAGAGGAAGGCCTACTAGAAGAGGCTAAAAAGCAGTACCCTATAGCAGTTAGGGCAAAAGTCTGGCACCCCTAAGGGCTAGAAAGGACTAGGGTTAAGGTACTAATAGCCTTTACCTCCTTAGAGGTAGCCTAGAAGGCCTATAAGGAGGGGGTCTTCTAGAGCTGCCGAGCCCTAGAAGTAGAGCCTTAGATCGACAAAGCTAAGCCTATCTAGTGCCTATAGTACTGGAAATAGGGCTATAGGGCTAAGGTATACCGGAGTAAGGAGGAGATCTGCTATAACTACAGCACTAACAGCCATACTACGCCAGAAGCCCCTACCTGCTCTAGGGCACCCTGCTGCTACAACTACCGCCAAGCTTACTACGCCCGCTCAGAGGCCTGCCCCTACCTAAAAGAGGCATAGGCATAGGCTAAGGGATATCTACGTTCTAGGCCTCAGGCCTTTAATATTAACCAACCGCCCCTATACCAGCAGTACTAACAGTAACAGTAATAGCAACAACAGCAATAACAGTAATAATACCCCCTCTAGCAGGCCTTATTATAAGAGGAGGGGGAAGAAGGCTATACTATAGTCTTAGGGAAGAGATAGAAGGGCCGACTAGCAGTATCAAAAGGGTTAACCCCTAACCAGAGTACAATTACCGCCTGCTTTAGCTACTTAAGCAGCCAGACCCCCCCTTCCTCTATACCAGCTATAAGCCCTAAAGGGGCTACAAGACTTACTAGAACCCTGGAGCCTATAGGAACCCCTAGACCCCTAAATGCTAGACCTAGACCGGACCTAGATACTGGACTGGCTAACGCTACTACTATATAACAACCACCGCCTACTATATAGCTAAAGGAGATAGAGATATAAAGGTACGCCTCTGGAACGTATAGGGCTTGAAAGAAGTATAGGAAGTACTACTTTCTATAGCAAAAGAAGAAATACTCGCTATATAAAAGCCCTGGATTAATAGGCAGGTATAGCACTCTATCTACTGCCCTAGATCAGCCCCCTACTACCTTGTTTTTACCTCTAACAGACAAGCCTCGCTTTATATCTACAAATCACTCCTACTAGTAATATAGACCTACAGCTCTAGCTTAGACTAGGCTAGGGCTACTATATAGACTAAGAACGGCCCCTTTATAGTCTGGTCCCTATATAACGACCTCTAACCCTAGACTAGCCTAACCCCCCTTATAGAGGAAATAAGGGGGAAGATCAACGCCTGCCTAGGCCTTTACCTTCTAGCTAGGGACTTTAACCTTTACTACCCCTTATAGGACCAATATAACCGCTTTAGCCCTAGGTTAGAAGACCTACTACTATTAATAGTAGAGCAGGGACTTACCCTCTATACCCCTTACAGCGCTATAACTAGGGCACTATAGGGGAGCCAAGCAGGCAGGGCCTTGACTATAGACTACTTCTGGCTTAGTAGTAGCCTTACCTGCTCCTATACCGGCTTGGATATACGCTTACGCTTAGACTACTACCCCTAGGTACTAGATATCGACCTAGAAAACGCAGAAGCCCTACTACTACCCCCCTGATTCCAGTAGAAGAAGATGGATAAAGAGGAGGTAGCAAGAGAGGCTAGCTCCCTAATATACAATATAGGGGGCTACAGATATCTATTACGCCTCTCTAACCTAGCTAAGCTCTAGAAGGCCTATAAGCGACTATTAAAGGAACTCTAGCGTATTGCTAGGGCTATAACCTCTAAAGAAGCCCTAGTAACTACTAGAAGGAGGAATACCCCCTAGTAGAACAACAAAGTCTACCAGGCAGTCTAGGAAAGAAAAAGGGCAGAAAGACGTTTCTAATACTCTTCTAGCAACCAGGCCCTCCTTACCACCTATAAGTCAGCCTAGAAAGAGCAAATAAAAGCTATAAAAGAAAGTAAGAGGAAGACCTAGAGGGCTTTTCTATAAGAGGCTAGAGAAAAGCTAGAGAAGCTCTAGCAACTAGAAAGATAGGCTAGGCTATAAAGCACTACCGCCCTACCCCCTCCTAAGCTACCAACCCTTAGACAAGCCAGCACCTTCTAGGAGAAGCTAGAGGCCCTTTTAGTACGCTTCTTCCCCTCCTCCTAGGAGGACAACCCGGAGGAACCCCTAATAGGCCCTAGGCTACCGGTTAGCTAGACGGTTAGGCCGGACGATATAAAAGAGGCTATTAAAACAATAAAACCCTGGAAAGTACTAGGACCTAACAGACTCCCTATAGGCTTTCTAAAGGCCTATAGTAACCCCTTATACAAGGCCCTTACTATACTAGCCTTGAAATCCTTCCTTTATAGCTTCTATCTTTAGGAATATAAGGAAGCGGTTACTATTGTCCTTCCTAAGCTAGGAAAACAGCCGGATACCTATAATACCCCTAGAGGCTACCGACCTATAGCCCTGCTTAACTGCATTAGTAAGGTCCTAGAAAAAGTTATAGAGACTAAGATAAGGGATATAGCTGAGGCTTTTAAGCTAATTCCAGCAATGTAATAGGGTTACTATTGCTATAAGTCTACCAAATCGGCTATATACCTCCTTATAGCCTAGGTCTAGGAGGTATAGAAATATAAAGCTAGGGCCTCCCTCCTATAGCTAGACCTATTAGGGTATTTCGATAATATCCCTTATAATAGACTCCTAGCTATACTAGACCAGTTAGGGCTACCTATCTAGCTACTATCCTAGCTTAAGGGATTCCTCTCCTCTAGAACTACTAGCCTCTTATTTAACAGCCAAAAGAGCCAGCAAATCCCGGTACTAACAGGAGTACCCTAAGGCTTACTACTCTTATCAATCCTCTTAGTTCTATACCTATATCCCCTATATAAGAGACTAGAGAGAAAATACCCTGCTATCTCTACTATAGGCTATATAGATAATACCAATCTACTAGCCTTTGGTAGAGAAGCTACAACGATGGTTAGATAGCTAGAAGAAGCCTAAAGAGAGTACCTAGACTGGGCAATAACCGCTAGGGTTACCTTTTTAATAGTAAAAAGTAAGCTTATACACTTCCCCCCTAGTAGAAGGCCTTAGACCAACCCTATTAACCTAGGACTAACAGAGGACTCCCCCTCCTTATAACTAGCTAGAGAGGCCCGTTTTCTAGGGGTTTAGCTAGACCTTAAGCTTACCTAGAAGGCCTATGCTAACACCCTACGGCAGAAGCTAAAAACACAGTCCCTTGCTATTACTAGACTAGCTGGAAAGACCTAGGGACCTGGAATCGAAAAGACTAGGCTCCTATATACAGTAGTAATAAGGCCGGTCCTAGCCTATGCAGCCTCGGCCTGGCATACCCCTATACCTATAATACTAAATAGGCTATAGGGTATAACTAGAGGCCTACTAGCAGCCGAAAACAAGGCCCTAAGGAGAGTTATAGGGGCCTATAAGAGAATACCAGTTCGAAGCCTCTACTATAAGGCTAACGACCCCCTCTTAACCTCTACCTTAACGCCCTCTCCTTCTCTAGCTAGGCTAGAATAAATAGAGCTATAGGGGAAGAGGTAGCTAAGTAGAAGGAAGCCCTATGCCTTACCTTTAGATACAGGACCCTTAGGACTAGCCTCCCCCTAGGCAGGCGTATAAAGTAAGAAAGGAAAAGGGAAGTAATAGCCTAGTAGTACTACTAATAACTAAGGAAGGCTATTAACAAGGAACCCCTTTATACCGCCTAGAAGGATCGCTATTTATAAGAGGCTAGGGCCTCTAGCTACAACCCCTATACGGAGAGCCTCTTAGAGAAATCAGCCAAGGTAACCTTTTAAGAGGAAAACCTAGCTAAGGCCTTTAAAGAGGCCTTCTAAAGACGCCACTATACCCTCTCTAAGGCCGAAAACTCGCTACTAATATAGGCCTGTATAGGGAAGATAGGCCTAAGAGGATTCCTATATACCTATAAGGTACCTAGGGTTAATAACCCCCTTTGCCGCTGCTACCTAGCTATAGAGGATATCCGACATATATTCGACGGTTGCCCGGCCTACCCTTTAGCCTCCTTTAAAGAGAGGGAAAGAGGGGATATATACAGCTTTCTCTACAGACTCGAAAAAGGGGGTAGCAGCGCTATACGCCCCCTAGTTCGCCATATTGCTACTAGACTGCTAGAATACTCGGTTGCTTAGAGGCTAGGAGCGGTCTAGCCTATACCCCTTTAGGCAGTATGTTTTCATACTCCTAAAGGGGCGGTATCTACTCTGGTGAAGATTAGCCTACCCCCTACCACACCCCCTTTTTTCCTATATACGGTTATAGGTTTTTCACCCGTTATACGGTTTTCCTATAGCACTAGTTTAGCCCACCTAGATATCCCCTACGGGGATCAGATAGCGTAATAGAATCTATCTATCTATATATTATAACTTGATTACTATTTTTCTTCCTGTAAACTCAGAAATACTACTACCTTACTATCCCTTCGATTACTAAGTCGAACTTATCCTGGGCGAGTTACTACCGGCTACCCGATGCTGCCCTATAAGCTCCTAGGAGCTTCTAGTAATCCGGAAATACCTGGATAACCACCTTTCTAAGGGCTTTATATAGAGTAGTATATTATTAGCAGCTATACTAGTACTATTAGCAAAGAAGCCTAGTAGTAGGGTACAAGTCCATATCGACTATCAAGGCCTAAATAACATAATAATTAAAAATCGATATCTAATTCTACTTATTAGAGAAACGTTAGACATGTTATACTAGGCAAAAATATATACTAAACTCGATATTATAGCAGTATTTAACCGGATCTGAATTACCCCTAGTAATAAATGGAAGACTATATTTACTACCTGTTTTAGCCTATTCGAGTGCTTAGTAGCAAATTTCGGCATAATAGGCGCGCCTAGTACTTAGTAATACTTTATTGACTATACTTTATTTGATATATTAGACAAATATACTACTACTTATCTAGATGATATTCTTATCTTTAGTAATATACCTGTAAACTATACCTAACATGTCTATAACGTACTTATAAGGCTAATAAATGCAGGCCTTATAGTAGATATTAAAAAGTGCGACTTTTATACTATCTAGATACGATACCTCGGACTTATTATTTTAATATCCGGTATCTCTATAAACCCTAAAAAGATTAAAGCGATTACGTCTTAGCCCTGCCTAGAATCACTATAGGATCTATAGTAATTCTTAGGCTTCTCTAATTACTACCGACGTTTTATCTCCGGCTTTTTATCTATAGTACGTCTATTAACATCTCTTTGCCGTAATAGGGCGTAGACTAGGCTATAGCCTAATTCGTCTTAGGAGGAAACCTCCTTCTAACGCTTAAAGTAGGCTTTTACTACTATATCTATCTTATAATACTTCGACCCTAGCTGTAGGATAGTAGTAGAGATAGATGTATCTAACTAGGCCTTAGGAGGTGTATTATCCTAATACGACTTAGAGGGGGTTCTATACCTAGTTGCCTTCTTTTTAGCAAAATATATACTAGTAGAATATAACTATAAGATCTATAATAAGGAGCTCCTAGCTATTATTAAAGCGTTCGAGGAATAGAGACTAGAACTATAGAGCCTAGACTGCCCTGTTAAAATATTTATAGATTATAAGAACCTATAGTACTTTTATATAATAAAAATCCTTAACTAAAGGTAGGTTCGGTAGTCTAAATTCCTAGGCGATTTCCGATTCTAAATCATCTATAGACCTAGTAGCAACTATATTGTACTAGACGCCCTCTTCCAACGCCCTAGTAACTCTCTAGCAACTTCCTTAGATTTATTAGACGCCTAGATTGTAAGGAGATCTTAGATTTTACTTCTAGACTCTAAATAAGGTTATATCTAACTTGCTATTATCCTTTCTCTTCTTTTCCTTATACTTGATACATCTTATCTAATTAACTCTGTTATTTAGGCTACCTATTCTAACTACTAGGATTTTTAGAGGCTTCTAGACTACGTTTAGGACCCTAATTACTATACATTTCCGCCTAAGCTTAGACTGCTCTTATAGGCTGCTATAGCTGACTATACGGTAATTTATGGCCGACTTTATGTTAACGACCGTCTTTTTATCCTACCTAACGATAGGATAAGGCTATAAGTTATTTATAGAAACTATAGTCTATTGCCAGCAGGGCACCTAGGCTGTGATAAGACGCTGGAACTCCTATAATACTCCTATTATTAGCTATATATTAAGTAAGATATTATGTAATTTATTGTAGTATACTATATTTACCGCTATACTAAGAACGCTAAAGGAGCTCCGCCAGGCCTCCTTATACCTTTGCCAGTCCCTTTCTAGCCTTGGACTATAATAAGTGTCGATTACATTTTACCCTTTTTAACCTGCTATTAACATAGAGTTAACTACTAGTATATTTTAGTTATAGTTGATAGACTAATAAAAATAAGACACTTTATTATAGTATCTAACCTTTCTACTACTATACTTACCTCTACCTTTATTATAAACATTTTCCGACTCTATAGTACCCTAGACTATATTATATTAGATAGAGGTACTTAGTTTATTAGTACCTTTTAGAAGGAACTTTGCCGCCTTTTAGGAATTACCCTATAGTACTCCTCTATAGCTTACCCTAAAACCAATAGATAGATAGAAATTATAAATACCTATCTAGAACAGTACCTATAAGCTTTTATTTCGTTCTACTAAGATAATTAGGTAGACTGGTTACCCCTAGTAGAGTTTATAAGTAACAACTATAAGTTAGAGGCAACCTGTCTTACACTATTCTTTGATAATTACAGATAGTACCCTAATATAGGCGTCGAACTTAAGCTACCTACAACTCCCCTATATACTGATATTAAATAAAAAGAGTTCCTAAATACCTAGTCTATCTATAAGAGACTATAAAGAATAGTTAACTATACTCGACTATTTATAGAACAAGCTTAAACTTATATAGCTAAGACTATAAATAAAAAACGCTAAAACTCGGTTTAGTATAGAGTTAGGGATAAGGTATAGGTTAGTACTGCTAACATTTAATAGGGTTAGCTACTTAAGAAGCTTAGCTATAAGTAGCTTAGCCCTTAGAGTATATCTAAGGTATATAGATAGGTAGTAGCAGTATATATCCCGCCCCTATATAAGATCTTCCCTATCTTCTATATATCTCTAGTCCGACTTACCTCTAAAGGGCTACTAGGCTAATATACTATAAACCTACTATTATTGCCTTATAGAGCTGTCCTATCCGACCAAGGCTCTAAACTAGAGATTAAGTAGTACTTCGACAAAATACTTAACTCTTGCCTTAGGAACAGCGCCCTTAAATATAGAATCTAATAGCCGAAACCCTACAAACCTACCTAGGAACCGGCAACGAATATTCAAGGCTATACAAGCGATATACGGGATTTTTATACCAAATACCTTACTAAGCCCGGCCTACTAGATTGGTTCTAAAAGTAGGAATTACCTATTTTATAACGCTGTAACGACTTAGTACTAACTTAGTATAAAATATGCTAGAACGGCATGGCATAAAAAACCCTATATTCTACAAAACGACTACCTGCCTAATTCGGCATAGACGCTTGTACAGGCTACTATCTAAGTATCCCTGTTACAAGGCTTGGTGCTATTATATAGCGCCTTAGCCAGCCTCTTTTTCGAGGCTACTACGACTGTATAGTAACTATTATATACGTTAAGGCCGGGCTATATCTGACAAAACCAAATATTATAACGGCGTGTAAAATCTCCTATAGCCTCGTGAGTACCCTAAGGGGTAAGCGGCGGTATAATATAGGTGTAGTACTAACGACGATTTTATATGAAATTTTCATGTATAACAATCTTCTTCTATATAATATATTAGCAACTAGCCCCTAACTTACAACCGAACCTCTATCTAGCTGCTATCTTATAGGCTACCTACTATAGAAAAAACTTTCGTCCTATTTATACTATACTTTATGTAATATACCTTGGTTGCGGTATTAAGGTTATATAGTAGCTAGTACGCTGCTATAGCAACCTAGGACCGATCTAGCTAGTTAAAATAATACTATATATTCCTAATAGGTCTGTTAGGATCTGTCGTCGATATAGTATAGAATCTTTTAGCAATGCGGTATATAGGTATATACTCCTCTATCTTGTACTATAGGACTCCTATAGGCTACTACAGGCGTTAGTACTATATTACCCCTAACTCGCCAACAGCTCTTTGACATACTGCTAAACAATTAGCCTTTTTCTACTTTATATAGTGTTTATACTGCTGCCCTCTGGCAGCGGTTACTATATAAGGCTCTATAGAAAAAATATTGATAGGCCTACCACGCTGTATAGCCTTTGTTGTATAAAAAATAACGGATCTAATATACGCTTTATATAGGACCTCCTTTACTAAGGGAGCAGAGCAGGGAATTAGGGCTATAGCTGTAAAGAGTCGGCGATAACTCTTAATAGAAGCTGGCGAGATTACGCGGTTCGTATATAGGGGAGAAAATTTTAACGACTCGATAGTAGCTCAGGCTGGTGTCGGACGTATAGGAAGGCAGCTTCGGCGTAGTGCTAGTGTTTGACCTAGCAATAGGTAGGCCTGGCACCTAATAGGGAAGGTAGCCCAACAGGTAGGCTATAGCACCTAATAAGGAAGGTAGGTCAAAACGCATAGGCCTAGACGTAGGCTAGAATCGTACAGGCCTTAGCACTGTTACTTTAACCCTATATATAGGTCCTAGTACTACTGCCTTTAGATATAAACCAGGAGTAATATACTCACGACTAAGCAATATATATAACACTACTGTACACGATTATTATTTATAGTTAAGGACAACTGCAGTTTTAGGGTAGGGTGCTGTCACAGTCCGTTATCATCCCGTTGTCATCCTATATATATATAGCTTCGCTTTACACCAGGACCTTCTGTCCTATACAACAACATCTTTCTATAACCCATCTTTGCTCTGGCTATGACATATAGTATTAGGAGTTATTCTACCTCTAGGTTCTTATCTATCCTCTAATAAAAGGGCCTTTAGAATCGACAACTGCCTTTATTTATACTATAGTAAGCTAGGCTACCTTGCCTATAACTATAGAGTAAAGAAGACTCAATCTACTACCGCCTCTATTATAACCCTATACCTAAACTCTAAGGGAAACGCTTAGGCTTAGGTATATTAGGTTATAACCCTAGGCCTTCTCTCTCTAATCTGAAGTTTATTATTACTTTAAGTATAGTATATACTAATTCTTTTTTACTCTTTACTATCTATATAAATATATAAGGTAATTCGATTCCCCTTTAAACCTTTATCGATTCTGGTTATTCTTCTTTTAGATTTGTTAATTCCTTTATAGTAAATTGCTTAAGGTTAAAACAATCTACTTTAGATCTACCTTACCCTCTAGACCTAGTTGATAGCAAGTAGGCTAGTCTTATTATAGACTTCTATATCCTAGACTATAGTTTTATTTACCCTAATTCTAGTTATACCTTTAAGCTATTATCTCTATATATCTAGTCCCTAAGCTCTTCTAGACCTAATATAATTCTAGGCCTTCCTTAGCTTTATATCTATAACCCCTTACTAGACTAGGCTTTTAGTACTATAACTCTATATAGATAGGTATTAGTTATACTTTAGAATAAGGACCCTCTAATATCTACCTAAGGTACCCCTAACCTTTCTTTAGATATAAATTAGAACCCCTTTAACTAATAACTCCTTTCTACTATATTATTTCTATCTTTTGTAAAAGACTCTAACGTCTCTAGTCTATTAATAGCGGAACTCTATACTATTATAGATACCTTGTTTTAAAAAGGATTTACTGCTAATTTATTCCTAACTCTAGATAATACTAATGGTTTTCCTTTCTATCTCTTTAGGGTATCTAATAAGGATATTAAAAAGTATCTTAAAACTAAACTATCTATTTTAGAAACCGATATTAAGAAACTTCTATCTACTATATACTATAACTTAATTATAACCTTTCTCTCTATAAATTTAGAAACGCTTCTACCTTATTGCCCTTTTAATTACTTTTTGAAATCACCCTAGGCGAGTTATTACCGGCTTTATAATACTGCTTTATAAGCTTCTAAGAGCTCCTAGTAATACGAAAATACCTAGATAACTATCTTTCTAAAGGCTTTATATAAAGTAGTACATTATTAGCAGCTATACTAGTATTACTAGTAAAGAAACCTAGTAGTAGAGTATAAGTTTATATTAATTACCAAGGTCTTAATAACGTTATAGTTAAAAATCGATATCTAATTCTACTTATTAGAGAAACGTTGGATATACTATATTAGGCAAAAATATATACTAAACTCGATATTATTACAGCATTTAATCAGATCTGAATTGCCCCTAGTAATAAATGGAAAACTGTATTTATTACCCGTTTCGGCTTATTTAAGTACTTAGTAGCAAATTTCAGTATAACTGCCTAGCACTTAGTAATACTTTATTAACCATACCTTATTTAATATATTAGATAAATATCTTACTATTTACCTAGATAATATTCTTATTTTCAGCAATACTCCCACGAATTATACCTAATATATCTATAATGTACTTATAAGGCTTATAGATGCTAGTCTTATAGTGGATATTAAGAAGTGTAACTTCCATACTACTTAGATAAAATACCTTAGACTTATCATTTTAATAACCGGTATTTCTAAAGACCCTAAAAAAACTAAGGTAATTACTAATTAGCCTTACCCGGAATTACTATAGAACCTATAACGATTCCTAGGCTTCTCTAATTACTACTGTTATTTTATTTCTGGCTTTTCCTCTATAGTACGTCCTTTAATATCCTTTTACCGTAATAGAGCCTAGACTAGGCTATAGTCTAATTCTTCCTAGGAGAAAACCTCCTTCTAACGCTTAAAGCAGGCTTTTACTATAGTACCTATATTATAATACTTCGACCCTAACTGTAGGATAGTAGTAGAAACTAATATATCTAACTAGGCCTTAGAAGGTATACTATCCTAATATAACTTAGAGGGGATTCTATACCTAGTTACTTTCTTTTTAGTAAAGTATATACTAGTAGAATATAACTATAAGATATATAATAAGGAGCTTCTAGCTATTATTACAGCGTTTAAGGAATAGAGACTAGAACTATAGAGCCTAGACTAACCTATCTAGATATTTACTCACTATAAGAACTTATAGTACTCTTATATAATAAAGATTCTTGATTAGAGATAGGTCTAGTAGTCTGAATTCTTAGGCGACTTCTAATTCTAGATTACCTATAGACCTAGTAGTAATTATATAAAACTAGACGCTCTCTTCTAATACTCTAGTAAGAGGGACCGACATCACACATCCGAAAACGCGTTCTTGGTCAGGACTGCTCCAAATCGACTGCACTCTTTTGCAATCCACTTGTCCAATTGAGGACTCAACACACGCCAAATTTGGCTGCGGCGCAGTCGCTCGTTCGACAGCGCTGTGGTCGGATTCTGACCGTACGATGTGGTCGACTATGGCCAGAAATCTGCAGCTGTAGCGGGGCGGGCGTACGGGCCCTACAGTTACGTGCCCTAGCCCCGACTGTACTGACCCCTCTAACCCGAACCCCGCTAACCCGAACCCTGCCGACCCGAACCCTGCCGCCCCTAGCCCCCTAGGGGCTGTCAATAAAGCCCCTAAGCGCTTAGGCCACAGCTTCTTAACCTACCTTACCACCGCTACCGCTACTACTACCATCACCCCTGCTACTACTATAACCGCTACTGGGTCGAGCGATATATCGTTCGATAGCCCTTTTAAAGGGATTTCCAGCAGTCAACACGCTACTACCGCCACTGCTGCCCCTACCCCCTTTAAAAAGGGGAAAGGAAAAGAAAAAGCCTTACTACCTGTAACCCTTGCCCTTACCTTCTCTGGTCTTATAGACCAGATAGTTAGTCTTTCAGTTAATAACCCGGCCTTTAAGGAAATCGTCGAATATACTGGGCTAGCTAGAAAGCTAGCCTTAACATAAATCTTAAAAGAGGAGGAGAAAAAGGCCCTGATATTTCCCTTGTTTGTTGCCCAGGCCCCGAGGCAGAAGAAGCAACAACAACAGTAATAACAACAGCAGTAGCAGTAACAACCCTCCGCCGTCGAATTAGAGCTAACCCGCCGTACCTAGGCTGCTATAGCAGCGGCTAGGGTAAAGCCTACTAAGCTAGGCTTAGAAAAACAGGTCCTTATACGGCTAGGATCAGCCTCTTCCTCCCTTAGTCAAAAATCAGCCCTGGAAATCGCATAGGTAGTATAGAAGGCTATAGGGCACTCTATTAAGGGAGTAAGGACCCTACCGAGCGGTAACCTTATACTGGTTACTAAAGGAGAAAAAATCAAAAAAGCCTTAGAAGAAAACACAGCCTGGCTAGCCTCTTTATTACTAAAGGCCTCGATCTATACTACTACCTAGGCTATTGCTGTTAAAGGGCTTATAATAGCTGACCGGGTAACGGAAGCTAGCCTTCTAGTAGTAGTAAAAGAAGTATATCCTTCGGCCTTAAGGGCTAAGGTCTAGTACCCCCTCTAGATTGAAAGAACAAGAGTCTTAGCTCTTATTGCCTTCTCTAGCTAGTAAAAGGCCTATCAGGCCTGCTAAGACGGAATCTTCTAGGCCTATAGGGCCCTAAAAGCAGAGCTCTATATCGATAAGGCTAGGGCCTTACAGTGCTTTAACTACTAGCGATAGGGGTATAAAGCTAAATACTGCTACTCCCCTGCCCTCTACTACAACTGCGGCTAAGAAAAGGAGAAGCATACTAATAAGGCGGCCTGTACTAAGGCTCAGTACTGTCGGAACTGCCGTAGCGACTACCATGCTAGGGCAGAAGAATGCCCTAAAAGAAAGAAGTATAAGACTTAGGTAAAATCCAGCCTATAAAACAGGCCTATTAACTTCGACCTCCCTGGCCCTTTTAAGCCGGCATTATTAACAGAAGACCGGCTAAAAGGGGAAGAAAGCTATATAGTAGTAGCTGGAAAACGCTGCTATGGCTGCCCCCCTATAATAACCGCTATTACTGCTATAGCCTCCCTTTCCTAGCGAACTATAAGGGAGGCTTTTAGCAAAATCCCCGCTTCTACTACTACTGATCTAGCAGCTACCGGTACTATAGCTACCGGTTCTATACCCTCCTCCCTAAAGCCGGTAAAGGGCTCTATAGAGGAAGAGGATATGGATATGCTTTAGTCTCTTTTTCTACCTTCTCTCCTTCCTTAGACTACTTCCCCTCTCTCTTTTTAGACTGTCTTTTCTTTCTTCCTTATAGCTGGTATCTTACTACTATACTAAGGTAAGAGGGAAGGCTATAAGGCTAAGCTTATAAGCTTTTAAGCTTTAAGCCTAGACCTACCTTTACCTCTCTTACTAATAAGACCCTTTCCTTATTCCTCTACCCTAAGCCCTATATTAATTGAGATATAGGGCGTTCTTATAGGAGACGGGTAGGGGAATAGGCGCGATTTCCCTTAGTAGCCTCCTAGACAGCCTCCCCTTGCATTATGTTTTTCTTTTAGTACTGCTCTTTTCCTCTTGCTAGGTTGCCTGCCTTGTTTGAGCTTGTTAGAGGTTTTTCATCCGTTTTCCGGTTTTCCTCTAGTATAAGTATAAGCTAGCAGCCCCTTATAGCCCCTTAGGGGACTCTACAGGAGTAATAGATATCTATCTATCTAATACCCTAGTAACTTACTAGTAATACCTTTAGATTTATTAGACGCTTAAATTATATAGAGATCTTGAGTTTTACTTTTAAACTCTAGATAAGGTTGTGTTTAACTTACTGCTATTTCTCTATTTCTACTCCTTATACTTGATATATTAGACTTAATTAACTCTATTATCTAGACTGCCTACTTTAACTATTAGGACTCTTAAAGACTTTTAGGCTAAATTTAGGACCCTAACTGCTATATATTTCCGCCTAAGCTTTAACTGCTCCTATGTATAGCTATTGTTAAACGTACAAAATAAGCTATAGCGCTCTAACGGTTATAGCTTAGGCAAAACGGATTTCAGTTCTCGAACTACTAGATATATAGCTATATTCTGAGGGTGGACCCACTTTTGTGGATACCGCTGACTAAGCTATATATTCCACTATATAGCCAAGAAATAGCTTTAAAAGGCTTTTCTATTTTTAGATTTATGCCCCATTTTTATGGAGACAGCCTCCTTAGGCTGTATAAGCGCTAGAAATAGCCTTAAAAGGCTCTTCTACTAGGTCACCTACCTACCCTATACCTACCCTGCACTATAGGAGCGAAAACAGAACTTATAGGAAAAGTCGTGCGGCTTACCCTGTAGCTTAGGTGGCCGTAAGTCGATTATTTAAAATCGCCAGCTTATTTGGTTTTTCGGGAAGGCGCCATGTGTGACGGAACATGGTGACGGTCATGGAGTAACCTATCTGGGACTAGGGCTCTCTATGCTTAGACATCCTAACAAGCTGCTTGTCAGGCTTAGAGACACCTATATAAGGAGTAGCAGGTCCTATAGTAAGAAGAAGAAGAACAGGTATATTCACTTCTTTATATCTATTACCTGCTCTTTATATAATAGTTATAAGCCTAGCGCTAGTATTATTAACTTGACTAACTATATATAATATATATTAAGCCCTCCTATTATTATTACTACTCTATTATCCTCCCTTTAACTCCCTGCTTAAGATATTAATAACCCTAAATTTAGTATATTCAACGTCTGTTATCTTAAAAGGCCTATTAATATAGATAGCCTAGCGTCTTAATGTATAAACGCTAGCTTTAGCCCTTAGAATTTAGAAAGACATTAATCCAGACTCGACATCTACTCTAGCAGATGTAGAAATTCTCAACCTAGGATAGGAAGAATAGGCTTATTAAGCTAATTCTAAGCAGGCAGCCTAGTATAATAAGGCTATTGCATATTATTAAGAGAAAATTCAACTTCTTAGTACGTTAACTTAGGATATAGCCTTAGTACCTCCTCTACTAGTTCGGCCGACCCTTATTACCCTATATAACTTAGAAAAAGCATATAGGACTTACCTCCTAATACAATAGTCCAAGAGGGCTACCGCTAAGCTAAAGGAGGTAAATTACCTAAAGTTTCTAAACTAGATTCTTTAGTCTATAGATTATAACATTAGGAAGACGGCTATTCGGTTATATTAGTTATTAAAGCAGGGATAAGGGTTAGAATAGTACTAGAATCTTTAGCCTCTTATATAAGCTCTAAAGAAAGATAACGCTCTATTAGACTTAGTAGAGAAAGTCTAGATCGAATCTTAGTATAAGGCGGTACTTAGATAGGCTAAGAATAGCTAAACCAGGCTAATCTGCTAGTATAAGGACTGGCAGAAATTTTACTAGGTTACGCTAATCGAGAGGATTCCGGCTATTACAGGCGTTACCGCTGTTAGAAGAGTTCTTCAAGCCCTAGCAGCAAGGCTAACTCTATAATAAGCTAACAGTTAGCTTTAATAGATTGTTCTAGCTAAAGCAACTAGCTAAGTAAGTCTATTTATACTAGAGATTATTAATAGGACCCTTCTTAGCCTTATAACGGAATCTTAGTAGTAATAAGCCTATAGAAATCCAGCTAAAGTATACTCTACCTTTGCTTAACTTTCTAATAATAAGAACCTGCTATCTACTCTATACTCTAATTAAGAAAGAGGCTAAAGATAGCCTTAAAGATAGCATACCTAGGGTAGTTAGGGTAGAAATCATTAAGGATCCTAAAACAGAGGCTACTAATACCTTTATCTACCTCTTCCTTATACCTACCTCTAGAAACCTAAAGATTATAGAAGAGTTGAGCTATTGTATATAGGATCTATAAGATAAAGAATTACTTTATCTATAAAGGAGTAACAATCTATTTGAAATCTCGTCTATTAGGATCCCTAGTAGGCTGACCTCTATATAACCCTAGAATCAAAAGGATAGTTAAAGGGTAAAAGGCTAGATATAAAGAAGCTATAGGTTCTAAAGTCCTTTAGTACTTAAGGATAGGATTGTTAGCTAGATAAAGTTTTTAGGAGTTCTTAGTTATTACCTTAACTTAAAAATCAGAGTTAGAATTTTTCTAATATACCTCTCTTCGACCCTACCCTATTTACCGCCACCCTAGGTACGGTCTATAAGGTATTTAGCACTTAGAATCCTACTTGTTATCCTCTTTTAAATAGTACCCTTCTAAACAACTATATAGCAGTTTATATAGTTAACCGTAAAGATCTACTTAACTATAGAACATTTAAGCCGTCTACCCCTAACGCCGTTATAGGGGTAGGCTCAATAACGTTACCTATTTCTAGAATAGAACGCCGGACTCTAAAAAAGATTTTTTAGGATAACAAGGGTAATAAGACAGTAGACTTAATTCTTTAAAACATAGTTATTATAGAGGGATTTCATACTAATATTATATCGGCCATGCTTCTATGCTAAAAGGGAATCTAGCTATTAAGGGCTAACAATACCCTAAGAGTTAGAGATATAGTAAGCTTGGTTGTTCTTATAACGCTATAAGAAAAGTTCAACTTAATAGTACTTAAATATAAGCCGTTTGCCTCCTATATAGTCTTAAAACCCCTTTTAATAAGTAACGATAGTATTATAATAATAATAGCTTGGAAACGAGTAAAACAAAGAGGATAGAAAAGGACGTATAAGCTATATAGGGCTTATACAGATCCTGAAGAACTATAGCACTTAAGGACAGAACACCTAGGTCCTAAGGCACTGTAATTGTTAGTGAACTATACTTAGGGTATGAATTTGTTATAGCCTAATAACGGCAATCTAACCGGGATACTACAGCTTAAGTACTTAGCATATACCTAGTTATACATAACAAAAGTGGTGTCTAGGAGGGAGTTAAGCGGAAAATCCGCTAGACTGTTTTATAGGATTACCTAGGATCTTTTCGAATTCTCCTAGGGATATATAGGCTATAATAGAATTCTCTTTATAGTAGATAAGTTTAGTAAGAAGGTATAGGCCTTCTAGATAAGAGGTAAAGGATAAGAAAACCTTTTTTAGGTCCTTAAGAGGTTCGATACCTAGACTAGGCGATAATATAGGTTGTCCGTTTGTTTCTTCTGCTATAATAGTAAGATATTAGTTATATCTTCTTAAGGAAAAACCAAGTATAAGAAATAGGCAGATTATAAAGGAATTAGCTTGGAAATCCCGCTGTTATATATATATAGCCTAATAGGACTTGTTAAAAGAAACAGGAAGACTATTGTTAATAAGTTAATAGCGATATAGTTAGGGGTATATCTTTCTAAGGATCTATAGCCTAAGACTATAGAGGCTATAGTATATCTTTACAACTTATCTCCTAGGCTTAGAAATGATCTAAGATCCCTAAACAAGAAGCTTCTATTATGGTTTCGGAACTATTTTCGCTTTTATAACCTAGCTATTATCTATAAAGCTATAATTGATCTAAGGCCTTAGCTTAGTGGCCTTTACGTATATAGATACGCCAGTTATCCCCTTAAGAAGGACAGAGAGAAGGATATATTTCGGAGACTTTATAAGATTTAACCTTAAGCTTATATTAGCTATCTTATAGGTTATATCGCCACTATATTATATAGGATATAGGTCCTAGAGCTTAATAGGGTAATTACTATCTAGAATATTCAGTTTAATAAGATAGTTTTCTATATAGGAAGGGAGGTAGAATCTAAGGCTTAGGCTATCTCTATCTTAAGAGAACTAGCAGATTAGCTGGATAAGCCAGTAGAGGAATATAAGTTTAACACTATCCTTAAGACAATATAGAATCTAGATCTTATAGGTCCTATTAGGCCGATAGCTACTAGAGAGAATAAGGAAAAGCTCTTAGCTATAAAGCTAGAAAAGCGTCGGTTAGATGCTATTACTAGCTAGGATAAGGTATATACTAATATTATAACCGGACTATTTACCCTAGAGCAAACACCTAAGCCTAGAATGCCAAATCTAGATTATACTAGGATTAATAGCTATAGTAATAGAGCAGACTCTCCCTAGAGCATAACTAGAGAAGGAATACAGTCTAAAGGTAAGGCGTATTGCTATAGACTATTAGAAGGATTTAAAGCTAAGGCAGGTATTATAACCTACTAGCACGCTGATAATAAGATAATAGACAGACTATTAGTCGGAGAACCGGACTTTAAAGCCGGGATCTCAGGGGTATATACTAGTAATACGTAAGTACTAGGTAACCTAGCCCCTTAAAAACAAGGTTGGCCCTATAGTAGTAGGAATTAGGTATTTATAGCAGAGCTAGGCCGATATAACCTTCGTTAGCGTAATGCTATACTTAAGAATATCTTTAGTATTCTTAATATAGAGAGAACGGCGGTATTATCGCCACTACTTGTTTTTATGGCTAACTACTTTCCTAATTAGCTAGTAGCTAGCTATAGAAGGGAGTTTAAAATAGTATATATTGTAGTAGTAGGTGCTATTTAACATTAGAAACGCCTGATAGAGCGAAAAGAGAAGTAAGAGTTATAGAAAAAGGACTTACTAAAGGGCCTTTAGGATAAGAAAGAGTTTGTCCTAGGAAAATAGTACAAATCAGAAATACCGCTAGAGCCTAGGACTTAGAGTAAAGCTATAAAGTTACCTTTTAAGAAGATATAGAAGTCTGTAGCTTAGGCTAAGATTAATTAGCTATAAAAGCTATAGACCTATAAGAAAATTCCGAAGGATTAGTACAAGATATAGCCTCTTCTATTTAAATAGGTACTAAAGTATAAGCTTAATCTAGACAGGATGGTTGTTAGGCTAAAGGCAAGGATTTACATCTAAGGAGATCTTTAATATCTAGAGTTAGTCGAGTTAACTTATATAGTAATATTAGCTGCTAAGTCCTTTAGAGTAAGTATAGCCCTAGTAGTACGTTTTGATTTAGAGATCGACTTATAGGACATTACAAACGCCTTCTATAACGTACTCCGGAAGTCGTTTAGCTAGGGCCTAGTAATCTATAATCTTCTAGAAGGGTTTAAAGAGCTAGGACTTCTTACTTAGGTTGATAGGGCTCTATATAGGCTTTAAGACTCTCCTTTCCTCTAGTATCTCGAATTCTTAGGCTTTCTTAAAAATCTTAGACTTTAAAAGTCTAAGGAGGAGCTATATCTATTTTATAATATAGATAGATATATCCTTTTAATATTCTATATAGATAATATAATGCTTCTCTATCATTATTAGTATTAAGACTATACTATAGACCTAAAGGCGAAACTGCTAGGCAGATATAAAGCAAAAATTCAGCTTAAGGCGGAATGGTTTCTCGGTATTTGGATTATAAGGGACAGAGTCAACCGTACGATCACGCTAGTTTACGATATATATATTAAGAAGGCGGCTAAGAAGTATAGACTAGATGGATCCGCTATTATCCCCCCTATACTACTCCTAATAGTCGGACTTAGCAAGAATAAGGGCCAGGCTACTAAGAAGAAGGTAAAGCTTATACAAGAACTAGTAGGGATAATACTATATATAGTAATTATAGTCTATCCAGATATAGCCTTTGCTATATCTTATCTTTTCTGCTTCTTAATAAACCTATTAGCCTAACATATCAAGGCTACTAGGCAGACAATCCGGTATCTATATTATATAAGGTTTCTCGGGATTATATATAGTAGCTACTCTAGTTAGGCCTATATACTTCATATCGCTAGTAACGCCTCCTTTATAGACGACTTAGACTTACAACGATTATCTTAAGGTGATACGATTATAATATTCAGGGGATTTGTCTAGTAGAATATATCTTATCAAGCTATAGTTACTATATTAATAATAGAAGCAGAGCTTTATAGTCTCTCCCTAGCTATAAAGGAGGCTATAGGAATAAAAAGATTCCTTAAGGACCTAATAGTTAAACTGTTAGTTCTATGGCGGATTTTCTGCAATAATACTTAGACTATTAGGCTAGTAGTTAATAAAGGGAAGTATATAGCAACAGCGCTCTGTTACATTAATATTCAGAATATATAGCTTAAATAAGAGCATAGTAAGGGCAGCTTTACAGTGTCCTATATCAAGATAGCTGATATACTAGCCAACAGCCTAACAAAGAATTTATCAAGGGCAAAGTTCAAGCACTTCTAGGCTATACTAAATCTAAGGGACGTGTTATAGATTATAGCCGATAATCAAAGAAAAGGGAATTCAATTACTAACGGACAACTAGCTAGTCCACTGTAAAACTTATAAAAGAAGCCTACTATAGGGCGCTATAGCGCTTAACAGCCTTCTCTAACGCGCCGATAGCCCGATCAATCTTAGCTAGCGCCTGCAATATAGCCGACACGTCTATGCGATTCTTATTAAGATAACGTAGCATTGACCGCAGAAGAGCCCCGACATGTCTACCAATTCCTTGTCCAAGGTGCTGAGTGAACTTAGCGCCGCTTATTAGGGCGGCCTGGTGTCTTAGGAGCGGGAGTTTCCGGCGTAGCCGCTGGGATAGGGCTTGATAGCACGTCGTTATTAACTCTCTCGATATCTAAGGACATAATATAGCTGCTAGCGTTATCGGCAAGCCGATAACGGCTAGAACAGAGCTAAGTAAAGTTTAAGGTTAGATCCTAGAGCTGTTTTTACAGGGACGCCCGCGATCTTAGCTTCGGGGGAACACTATTATCTAGCTATAGGACGCTATAACCAGTAATAGTAATAATTAGAAAGACTTACCACTTCTTGCTTAGGCATGGTAATAGGAAAAAGAGAGCTAGGCAAGAACAGGGACAGGCTTATAAGAAAACTTTACCTTAAAAAGGTAGTTATAAGGAAGAGAAAAGGAATAGGGCTAGGAGGAATTCTCTATGCTCTTCTTATACCTAAAAAGAGTAGGCCTATAGTAAGCTCTAGAGAAAAAAGGAAAGAGCAGGTTGACCTCGCTATCGCCATAGTAACTTACGGCAGTAAGGTTGACAATCAAGCATACTTACCTTCTTTTAGAAAGAAGGCTACCTATATAGCCAGCAAGAGGGCAGTAGGTAAGGCTACTTAGGATAAAAACTAGTCCTATAACTTATAAATAGGAAAGAAAAGGTAGTAATAGCAAGTAGGCTAGCAAGAGTATTATCAACCTGGCGAAGTTTTCGCTAGTAAGGTATTTACTAGATGCCTATACTAGGCTTAAGTATATCGCTGTCTTGATATGCTTAAAGGGGTATAGGAGTTATAGTTACTATAATCCTACGTTCTATAGGTTAGACTCCCTATAGGATGGCGAATCTAAGGGGGTATATGACGGAACATAGTAACGGTTATAGAGTAACCTATCTAGGACTAGGGCTCTCTATGCTTAGATATCCTAACAAGCTGCTTGTTAGGCTTAGAGACGCCTATATAAGGAGTGGCAGGTCCCGTAGTAAGAAGAAGAAGAACAGGCACATTCACTTCTTCACATCCATCACCTGCTCTTTACGTAACACCATGTACCTACTAAGGCGCTCCTGCCGTATAGAAGGCAGGAACGGTCCTGGAGGGTATATGTAGGAAAGGAAATTGCGAAGCCTTACCTACTTGGACTAGAAATCAAGTTACTACGTTACCTACAACTATAAGCCTTATAGGCCTATAAGACCTACTGAAAGCCGTGATATATAAGCTTAAAGCCCCTATAATATAGCGCTATAGCCTATAACTATACCGTTATATAAGGACTTTTATAGAGGGAATATAGTAAAGGGCCCTACTTTACTATATTAGCACATACCTAGGAAGTGCTATTTAGGCTATATCAACACTATTGCTGCCCCTACATGCCCTATACGACTACTACTAGTAGGCTATAGTGGTTATAGATGCTTATATAGGATTACCCATTCTAATAGGTTATAAGCCCGGATAGCCTATAGGATAGTTATCGTTGGAGTCCAATTTCAAAGCGCTATCTCTACCTATATATATAGGGCTATTTAAGCCTCTTGTAGCTGAAAATATAGTACTATATTAGCCCTAAAAAGCTATATATTACATCTTATTGAAGGCTATTTAAAGACTAAAAAGCCTGAAAATCTAGAAGGAGAAATCGCTAAGAAATCTAAGTCCTATAGTATTGACGAGCATTTAGGGCTCTTATACGCTTAGGCTAGTATACTTACTTATACTAAAAGACCTTTCTACTTATAGCTGGAAGTAGAAAGGCTAGTGTTTTAGAATTTCTAGCGCTAAAGACCTATATTTCCCTACTATAGAGCCCTTTCTATAGATATATCTATAGGCGGTAGTTAAGTCCCTACGTCGAAGTCTCTAGTCCCTGTCTTAGAGCCTAGTTTAGAATTTCTACTAGAAAGCCCTACTAAGTAGCAAGTAGGCAGCGCTATAAACCTACTAAGCGCTAAGACTAGCCTAGAAAATTACTACTATAATTAGTAAGCTAGCTAATTAGCTTTAGTGAACTAGAAGCTAATTAAGTGCTTTAGCTAGCACTATAAAGTAAATAGTAGCCTATTTACAATAGCGGATCAAGCTAAAGAGAAGGGTATAGCGCTTAAAAGGGCTAGTAACCCAGCTGATCTAGGGCAATCTTCTAGGCCTCTACCACCTATACGAACCCTATTAGAAGATAAGGAAGATAGCAAAGACTATAACGAGGTTATAGAAGTCCTAAAACAGCATATAAAATCTCATAAGCGAGTTATAGCTAGCCAATCTAGTGATATAAAAACACTACTTTTAAGTCTAAATACCCTAAAAGCCTCTGTTAAGGATAGCGTTAGTGCTATAAAGAATATATCTTCTACTTTAGCTTCTTTAACTAATAGTAGTAACGCTGCGGCTGCTACTACTAGAAAAACTAGCTATAGTCCTAGATTTAATCCTTTTAGCGGTACTATAGATTTAGATTCTCCTCTACGTCCCCCTAGGAAAGAGCCCTATCTAGGGCCGGCTATTAATTCAGCTACTAGTAATTTAGACCCCCCTATAGAAACAGGGTCTAAGGAAGGCTTTAAGGATACTATTACTAGTAGTATAGTAAAGGAGCTTTCTAAAAAGGCCTATACTATACCGGACGATAGTAAGCTTAGCGGGGAAAGTAATTTTGAACAGTGGATTCAGGCTTTAAGTATAGTACTAAGAGCGTTAGGGATATCTAATTTTTTAGAAAACCCTAATATATCTAACACTTATAGCGACTCTGATCAAGCTGTTCTTTTAATACTTCTACGCGATAGCTTATCTAGTGGCCCTAGGGCTACTATATCGTAGATTCATATACCTTCTAAAGCCTTTAAGCTGCTTGTTAGGCAGTATAGCCGACCTATAGAGTCTAAAAAGGAGGACGTCTATAACGAATTCTATGCCCTTACCTTTAGTACCTATAGAAAAGGCTTATCAGCTTTTAACGCTGAATTTAACGGCTATCTTGCTAAGCTTACTATAGCTAAAATAGATATAGATCCCTCTTTAATACTAAATCAGTATTTTAAGGCTCTAGAATCTAAGTTTCCTAGCTAGGTATTACGCTAAAAGAGCTCTATAAGACAGGCTAGAATGCTAGGCCTTATAGCCTCTAGCCTTAATATAGAATATTTAATGGCTGATATTTTAGAAGAATCTAGGAACCTAGCTACAGAGGCGTATAGAGCAGCTTATATGGTTAATAGCTCTAATTCAACCCCTAATTTAAATTCTAACCCTTATAAAAAGGGTAAAAATAAGAAAAAGGGTAAGAAGAAGGCTAGTTATAATATTCAAGGGCAGAATTATAGTGCTAAAAGTGCTGAACAAGCCTCCTTTATACTAGGGTCCTATAACCTAGCTATAGAAGAAGAAGAGGAATCCGACTCTAGTTCTAATTCTAGTTCTTCTAGCGATTCTAATACCCAATTAGCACAACTATCAGCGTTAAAAAGGTATAAGAAGCGTCAGGACTTTAAAGGAAAAGGCCTAAAAACCTCTTCTAATAAGGCAAAATATAAAGATAATCAGCCTAAAAGACGCCCTAGAGACCCTGCTCTTTATAATAGTTAGCTATATAATACGGGATCTACGGACTATATTAGTAATAGTAAAGAGCGGTTTACTACCTTTACGCCTAATATAGGCCAGTTACGCCCTATTAACACTGGAAATAGCCCTGTAAGCCCGGCTAGTATAGGCTCTATTATACTAGAAGTATTATCTAGAAAGGCCCCCCCTACCTATACTAAATTAGTATTAGATAACGTTTTATACCTACCTAATATTAATATAAATATTGTGAGCAGGGTTAGGCACTATGATTCGGGAGGTTGCCTTATAAAGGAAACCCTTTATAGGTGTGATAGACGCTGTATAGCTGTACTAGACTTTAAAAAATCAGGATTTTTTCTTGACGTTAAAGGCAGCTCTAAGCCTATATTACATACATATTTTGCTTTTCCTTTAGGCCTTACTAGTTATAATACTACTAAAAGTATAGAGCTACAGCGTAATAAGATAGTAGTGGAAATTCCTTCTAATTCTATTAGAAAAGAAGACTATAGACCTATTATAGAGGATGCTATAGTATCCGAAGCTATAGAGCCTAATAAGCGCTATGAGCTAAGGAATTCTCTGGCTAAGGGTACTAATTTAGAAGGTATAGGACCTTCTTTAAGGGGGAAAAGGCGCCATAGGCCTATAGAGCCCTTAGCTACTGCCCAGGCCCCTTATCAAAGTCCCTGTAAGACTAGGGAGCCTAAGCCCTTAACTGGTATTAGAGACCTGCCCTATATACTAAGAGAGCCAGTTATAGAGGGGAATAAAGTAGAAAAGGCTATATCTAGCCCTACTTTAAAGGAGCCTAATATAGGTCAGCGAGATTACTATAATCTACTTAATTTAGCTCAATTATAGCACGTTAGGCTAGGCTATATAGGCCTATGTCTTTTGAAAAAGACCTCTAGTATTACTAAAGGGCTGCCTAATTTTAATAAAATCAAGGAAGCTGATTTTCACTACTCTAGCTATGATCGGGGTAAAGTAGTAAGAAGGGTTAGTAAGGCTTTAATACCTGACCTACCTAGGGTCTTAGACTCAATAGAGGGGGATACTGTTAAAATTAGGCCTAGGCCTTATAATAGAAACCCTATAGTCTTACTTCTAGTTGACTGTAAAAGTAGGTATAAGTGGGTTTTTAACCTACCTGATAAATCAGGCCCTATAGTAGCTAACGCTATTTAGGGCTTTTTTAGGGGCCTAAGGAATAGTTTTGGTAGATATCCTACTAAATTTCACTTCGACGGAGGCACTGAAATAACTGATTTATTAACTACTTGGTTAGCTAAAAGAGGTATTAAATTTAGCACTTCTACCCCCTATATCTATAAGCAGAACAGCTTAGTAGAACGATCAGTTAGAGTTATACTAGACTGTATAAGGTGTACTATTCTTAGTAGCGCTTTACCCCAGTATTTATAGTGCTTTATACTAGAGGCTATAGTGGAATTAGTTAATAGTACTGCTATAACTAATAAGGAAACCACTCCTTTCTAGGCGCTATTTGACGAGCTAGAGCCTGGTATTCCATATATACCTAACCTAGAGCGCTATAGGGCTATAGGCGCTAGAGGAAAGGCTATTATACCTCTAGAAAAACGGTCTAAATCGTTAAAATTTACCTCTAGAACGGAAGAGTGTAAATTACTAGCGGTATTAGGTTCTAAGACCTACCTAGTATATATACCGTCTAGAAGAGCAGTACTTAAAACCTCTACTGTTAAATTTATAGAGGATAATACAGTACCAAGTTAGCCTACTAATAATACGGCTTTAAAGGGGGAATAAGTAGACCTAGACCTAGATTTAGAGAGGGCTGTTAGCCCGGACCCTTCTAATCTTAATACTAAAAAGCCTATTAGTATAGAAATAGGACCTAGTAAGCTAGAACCCTACGAATCTTCTTCCAATAGTGAATTAGATGAACCCTTACCGGATAAGCCTATAAATCCGGTTATAGTAGAGTCTACTAGGCCTACTATATCTATTGGAAAGCCTGAATTACTAGAGGCGTTTCCCTAAACTATAGAGCCTATTTTTGCACCTAAGCCTATAGAAGTTATAGCGCCTAATTAGCCTATAACAAACGAACCTCTTAACAATAGTGATCTTATTTCAGAGGGGGATAAAATGCAGCTCAATTACTATAAGCTTCTAGCTAAGACTAGTAGCTATATACTGTCTTTTGTCTATAAGGCTCGAAAAAGGGTAATATCTAAGGAAAGTACGCCTATTACTGATAAGCAAGTCTTAAAACTACCTAGAGATAAGCGTAGTAAGTGGTTAGAGGCTATTACCAAGGAATTTATCTAGTTATTAGAGCTAGGGGTTTTTAAATTCCTACCTAGGAGTCTATTACCTTCTAACTGCAAGCTTATTACCTGTCGAAACGTTCTTAAGGTTAAAAAGGACGCTAAAAACAGGCCTATTAAGTATAAATCTCGGTTAGTAGCTAGGGGCTTTATACAGGTAGAAGGCCTAGATTACACTATAACCTACGCCTCTACTAGTATACTACCTACTTGGCGTATACTTCTAGCTAAAGGTACTATTCTTGACTAGGAAATAGAATAAGCTGATTTTATAGGGGCATTTCTTAATAGCGCTCCTAGAGAAGAAATATATATGGAAATCCCTAAAGGACTATTAGACCTAGCAGCTTCTAATAAGGCTATTTATAAGCTTTTACTGAAATACAGCTATAATCCTTCTACTCCTAATATTATTAAACTATCTAAAGCGTTATACAGTCTAAAACAAAGCCCTAGAGAGTGGTAAGATAAGCTTAAAATCTTACTTAAGAGCCTAGGCTATCTCCCTCTTATTTCAGATCCAGAGGTCTTCTATAATGCTAAAACCTGCCACTTTATCGTTACCTATATAGATGACTGTCTATTTATAGGGCCTAATAAAGGCTATATAACTGATTTAAAGAAACGGCTTAATAAGGTCTACGCTATAGAAGACTTAGGGCCTGCCGCCTATTTCCTAGGCATGTAAATTATAAGGGATAGTCCTAATAGGCACCTATAGCTTAACCAGTTATAGTATATAGAAGAGGCAGTTAGCCGCTTTAACTTAGCCGATTCTAAGCTTATATCTATTCCCTTATAGCCGGGGCTAGTAAGTCAACTTCAACTAGAGGAAGATATTACTAGCCACCTCTGTAATTCTACGGAAATTAAGCTCTATCAAAGCCTAGTAGGAACAGCTATGTATATAATGCTCCTTACTAGGGTAGATATTAGCTTTACTGTACAGTGGCTTTCTAGGTCTTTAAATAGACCTACAAAATTACATTTAAACGCTGCTAAAAATCTTTTTAAGTATCTTAATAGTACTAAAGACTATAGCATCTGTTTTAGCTATAACGGAAATACAGTAGCTAATCTAGGGCCTAAGCTAAGTAATAGTAGTAATATAACTACTAAGCTTAGTGGAGACTTTTACTTTAAGGAAGGGCCTAGGCCCCTAACTACTACCTCTACTACTATAGTAGATTCTAGAAATAGTAAAGGTAGTAGCTGGACTTCTATAATTAATAGTAGTCTAGTTCCTATAGGCTTTAGTAATTCTGATTTTATAGGGGATAAGGCTACTAGTAAATCCACCTACGGCTATCTATATAAGTTAGCCGGTAGGCCTATTAGCTAGAAAACGAAAAGAGCTACTACTATTGCTCTCTCTACCCTAGAAGCTGAAACTAATGGACTTATAGAGGCTATATGCGAAGTACAGTGGATTATAGGGCTATTTTCTGAACTTTATAGACTTATAGACTACCCTATTACTCTCTATAGAGATAATTAGGGCTCTATAACAGTGGCTAATGACCCAGCACTATACGCTAGAACTAAGTATACCCTACTGAAAATCCAGTATATTAGAGAGTAGGTTAAGGCTAAAATAGTTACTATTATATATCTTAATACTAAGTATATACCGGCTAACGGACTTACTAAAGCCCTACCAGTTAGTAGCTTTCAGTCTTTTATTAGGCTTTTAGGCCTTTAACCTAAGGGAGCTTTTTACTAAGCTACCCTTTACCCCTATATATATACTCTATACTATATATATAGAAGGCCTGGCTTAGCCTGATTAGCTTATAAGACCAGTTAATAGTACCGGCTACTTTACAGCCCTCTAGAATCACCTAATTCCTCTATATAGCCTTAAAAGGCTTATAAGGTTCTAGCCACTGTAGTATACTTCTATAGGCGCCCTTGTACTGGCATCAGCTCCCTATGGCGTTAGGGAGGCCTATATTACTCTGGCTACGTCTAGAAGTACTCTAGTATATAGTATAGCTATATTTGGAAAATATAGGCTCCGGCTATTACTCGTAGTTTACTTTCCTTTAGAGGGGGATTCTCTATATGACTACCTGTTATTTCCTTACTAGAACTTGCTAAAAGAACGGAGTAAAAAAGGGCATAAAATTTAAAACCGTGCTAAAAATCGTTTTCTCTATAAGAGGATAAAGGCGTTTATAAGCCCTTTACTCCTTCTATACTCTAGTGCGTCTATCAGTCGCTAGGGTATAGATCATTTAGATATTATATATTACTATATACTTTAAAGCTATAGTACCTATACCTTTAAATAGGTTATAGGTTTGATTTCAACATTATATATATTCTTACTTCTTTCTATATATAATAGGGGTTTATCCTATATATATATAAGGGCATAACCCCTTTGTCTAACGGAATAGTTTTGCTCTTACGTTCTTATTTCTTAGGATTCTTCTATTCTTTACCTATATATAGCTTTTTAAGGCTTATAAAGGAACAGAAGAATAGAGGGGGTATTAAACGTACAAAATAAGCTATAGCGCTCTAACGGTTATAGCTTAGGCAAAACGGATTTCAGTTCTCGAACTACTAGATATATAGCTATATTCTAAGGGTAGACCCACTTTTGTAGATACCGCTGACTAAGCTATATATTCTACTATATAGCCTAGAAATAGCTTTAAAAGGCTTTTCTATTTTTAGATTTATACCCTACTTTTATAGAGACAGCCTTCTTAGGCTGTATAAGCGCTAGAAATAGCCTTAAAAGGCTCTTCTACTAGGTCACCTACCTACCCTATACCTACCCTACACTATAGGAGCGAAAACAGAACTTATAGGAAAAGTCGTGCGGCTTACCCTGTAGCTTAGGTAGCCGTGAGTCGATTATTTAAAATCGCCAGCTTATTTGGTTTTTCGGGAAGGCGCCATGCACCTACTAAGGCGCTCCTGCCGTATAGAAGGCAGGAACGGTCCTAGAGGGTATATATAGGAAAGGAAATTGCAAAGCCTTATCTACTTGGACTAGAAATCAAGTTACTACATTACCTACAACTATAAGCCTTATAGGCCTATAAGACCCACTGAAAGCCGTGATATATAAGCTTAAAGCCCCTATAATATAGCGCTATAGCCTATAACTATACCGTTATATAAGGACTTTTATAGAGGGAATACAGTAAAGGGCCCTACTTTACTATATTAGCACATACCTAGGAAGTGCTATTTAGGCCATATCAACGCTGTTGCTGCCCCTACGTACCCTATACAACTACTACTAGTAGGCTATAGTGGTTATAGATCCTTATATAGGATTACCTATTCTAATACTATAGACACAGCTACGCTCGCTATATAGCCCAAGTCTATAGGCAGCCGCGCTAACGCCAACTATACGCCCCTTAATTCCAAAGGGCTAATCATGTATATACATATCCTGCTTAAGCAGGCCCTGCTTAAGCAGGCTGCTATATATTAGTATAAGGAGGAGGTAAAGGCAGCGGCAACGTATAAGGCAGAGGTTGCTGCATATAAAGCGCATATCGCTATATACGCCAAGTTCTCTCTACTTATATTATTAGCTGTAAAGAAGGTAGCGGTAGCAGCTATATACAAGCGGCGTATAGCACTATATGCCGCTACGCGTACGCCTATACTACTGGTAGTAATACTAGCGGCAGCGATAGCAAGCTCGTTATCCGGCGAAAGCTCGGACAAATCCGTTATCTGCTCTAGCTACTATATATATAGTCTGTTAGATCGCACTAAGCCTTGTAAAAGGTCGTCGCATATTTATATATATAAACTAGAGGGCAAGCGTCTTGCTTTTGTTATCCTTGTTATTGATATTACTAATATATATAAAGTTCGTAGCCTATATAGTACTATATACGCTATTATCTACCTTAGCTACCTAAACTTGCTTTTAGCAGGCGTTAAGGACTTGTTTAATAAGTCTAGCAATTTCGCACTAAATACGGTATACTACGACTATATGTTAGGCCGTAGCCTCTAGTACTAGCGGTACTTGTCTAGGCACTTCTATATACCGATATAAGCTCTATTTGCATATCGTTTTTATTATATTATTGCTCCTAATATATATTATAGCCCTAAGTTAGTCCGTCCGTTCTTAGACTATTTCTTGGAGCTCTGCTCTAACCCGGCTACTAAGGCCAAAGTAAGTTATGATCTTTAGGTATATCTATTGTTTAATTATAATACTTATTAGTTATAAAATTAGAAAATATAGTATAATAGCGCTAAGTATACCTTAGTCTTAGTAGAGAAAGCGCATACTCTTGTTAAGCGTAGGGCGCCTACGACAGGTATAACGCCTATATAGATAGATTCTATTACGCTATCTGATCCCCGTTGGGGATATCTAGGTAGGCTGAACTAGTGCTATAGGAAAACCGTACAACGGGTGAAAAACCTATAACCGTACATAGGAAAGAAGGGGGGTGTGATAGGGGGTAGGCTAATCTTTACCAGAGTAGATACCGCCCCTTTAGGAGTATAAAAACATACTACTTAAAGGGGTATAAGCTAGACTACTTCTAGCCTCTAAGCAACTAAGTATTCTAGCAGTCTAGTAGCAATATAGCGGACTAGGGGGCATATAGCGCTGCTGCCCCCTTTTTTAAGTCTATAGAGAAAGCTATATATATCCCCTCTTTCCCTCTCCTTAAAGGAAGCTAAAGGGTAGGCTAGGCAACCGTCGAATATATGTCGGATGTCCTTTATAGCTAGGTAGCAGCGGCAGAGGGGGTTATCAACCCTAGGTACCTTATAGGTATATAGGAATCCCTTTAGGCCTATCTTCCCTATTTAGGCCTATATTAGTAGCAAGCTTTTAGCCTTAGAGAGGTTATAGTAGCGTCTCTAGAAGGCCTTCTTAAGGGCCTTAGCTAGGTTTTCCCCTTAAAAGGTAGCCTTAGCTGATTTCTCTAAGAGGCTCTCTATATAGGGGTTATAACCAGAGGCCCTAGCCTCCTATAGATAGCGATCCTTCTAGGTAGTATAGAAGGGTTCTTTATTAATAGCCTTCCTTAGTTATTAGTAATACTACTAGGCTGTTACTTTCCTCTTTCTCTCTTACTTTGTACGCCCTTCTAGGGGGAGACTAGTCCTAGAGGTCCTGTTTCTAAGAGTATAGTATAGGGCTTCCTTTTTCTTAGCTACCTCTTTCCCTATAGCCCTGTTTATTCTAGCCTAGCTAGAGAAGGAAAGGGCGTTAAGATAGAGGTTAAAGGGGGGGACGTTAGCCTTATAGTAGAGGCTTTGGATTGATATCTTCTTATAGGCCCCTATAACTCTCCTTAGGGCTTCGTTTTCGGCTACTAGTAGGCCTCTAGTTATACCTTATAGCCTATTTGGTGTTAAAGGTATAGGGGTATACTAGGCTAAGGCTATATAGGCTAGGACTAGCCTTATTACTACTATATATAGAAGCCTAGTCTTTTCAATTCCAGGTCCCTAGGTCTTTCTAGCAAGCCTAGTAATAGTAAGGGACTAAGTCTTTAGCTTCTGCCGTAGGGTACTAGCATAGGCCTTCCAAGTAAGCTTAAGGTCTAGCTAAACCCCTAGAAAACAGGCCTCTATAGCTAGTTATAGAGGGGGAGAGTCCCCTATTAGTTCTAGGTTAATAGGGTTAGTCTAGGGCCTCCTTCTAGGGGGAAAGTGTATAAGCTTGCTCTTTATTACTAAGAAGGTAACTCTAGTAGTTATTACCTAGTCTAGGCACTCTTCTTAGGCCTCTTCTAGCTACTTAACCGTTATTATAACTTCCCTACCAAAGGCTAGTAGTTTAGTATCGTCTATATAGCCTATAGTAGAGATAGTAGGGTATTTTCTCTCTAGCCTTTTATATAAAGGATAGAGGTATAGGACTAAGAGGATTAGTAAAAGTAGTAAGCCTTAGGGTACTCCTATAAGTCCTAGGATTTACTGGCTTTTTTAACTGTTAAATAGAAGGCTAGTAGTCCTAAAGGAGAGGAATTCCCTTAGCTAGGATAGTAGCCAGGTAGGTAGCCTTAGCTAGTCTAGTATAGCTAGAAGTCTGTTATAAAGGATACTATCGAAATACCCTAATAGGTCTAGCTATAGGAGGGAGGCCCCGGCCTTATACTTCCAGGCCTTCTAGACCTAGGCTATAAGGAGGTATATAGCCGATTCAGTAGACTTATAGCAGCAGTAGCCTTATTATATTGCTAGAATCAGCTTAAAAGCCTCGGCTATATCCCTTATCTTAGTCCCTATAACTTTCTCTAGGACCTTACTAATATAGTTAAGTAGGGCTATAGGGTAGTAGCCTCTAAGGGTGTTATAGGTATCTAGCTGTTTTCCTGGTTTAGAAAGGATAATAGTAACTACTTTCTTATATTCTTATAAATAAAAGCTATAAAGGAAGGATTTCGAGGCTAGTATAGTAAGGGCCTTATATAAGGGGTTACTATAGGCCTTTAGAAAGCCTATAGGGAGTTTGTTAGGTCCTAACGCTTTCTAGGGTTTTATTGTTTTAATAGCCTCCTTTATATCGTCTAGCTTAACCATCTAGCTAATTAGTAGCCTAGGGCCTATTAGGGGTTCCTCTAGGCTATCCTCTTAGGGAGAGGGGGGGAAGAAGCATGCTAAAAAGGCCTTTACCTTCTCCTAGAAGGTACTAGCTTATTTAAGGGTTAGTAGCTTAGAAGGGGGTAGGGCAGTAGTGCTTTATAGCCTAGCCTATCTTTCTAGTTACTAGAGCTTTTCTGGCTTTTCTTTAGCCTTTTATAGAAAGGCCCTTTAAGTCTTCCTCTTACTCTTTTTTATAGCCTTTATTTACTTCCTCTAGGCTGACTTATAGGTAGTAAGGAGGGCCTGGTTATTAAGGGAGTATTAGAGCTATCTTTCTGCCCTCTTTCTTTCCTAGACTACCTAGTAGATTTCATTATTCTACTAGGGGGTACTCTTCTTTCTAGTAGTTACTAGGGCTCTTTTAGGGGTTATAGCCCTAGTAATACGCTGGAGTTCCTTTAATAGTCGCCTATAGGCTTTCTAAAGCTCGGCTAGGTTAGAGAGGCGTAATAGGTATCTATAGCCCCCTATATTATATATTAGGGAGCTAGCCTCTCTTACTACCCCCTTCTTATCTATCTTCTGCTATTAGAATCAGAGGGGCAGTAGTAGGGTTTCTATGGTTTCTAGGTTGATATCTAGTACCTAGGGGTAGTAGTCTAAGCATAAGCGTATATCCGAGCTAGTATAAGAGTAGGTAAGGCTGCTACTAAGCTAGAAATGGTTAATAGTAAAGGCCCTACCTGCTTAGCTCCTTTATAGCGCCCTAGTTATAGCGCTATAGGGGGTATAAAGGGTAAGCCCCTGCTCTGCTATTAATAGTAGTAGGTCTTCTAACCTAGGGCTAAAGCAGTTATATTAGTCCTATAAGGGGTGGTAAAGGTTAAGGTCCCTAGCTAGGAGATAAAGGCCTAGGCAGGCATTGATCTTCCCTTTTATTTCTTCTATAAAGGGGGTTAAGCTAGTCTAGGGTTAAGGGTTGTTATATAGGGACTAGACTATAAAGGGGCTGTTCTTAGTCTATATAATAGCCCTAGCCTAGTCTAAGCTAGAGCTATAGGTCTATATTACTAGTAGGAGTAATTTGTAGATATAGAGTACGGCTCTTCCGTTAAGGGTAAAAACAGGGTAGTAGAAGGCTGATCTAAGGTAGAAGGTAGAGTGCTATACCTGTCTATTAATCTAAGGCTCTTATATAGCAAGTATTTCTTCTTTTACTATAGAAAGTAGTACTTCCTATACCTCCTTTAAGCCCTATATATTCTAAAGGTATACCCTTATATCTCTATCTCCTCTAGCTATATAGTAGGCGGTAGTTGTTATATAGTAGTAGTACTAGCTAGTCTAGTATCTAGGTCTAGTCTAGGTCTAGTATCTAGGGGTCTAGGGGCTCCTTTAGGCTCTAGGGTTCTAATAGGCCTAGTAGCCCCTTTAGAGCTTATAGCTAGTATAGAGAAAAGGGGGGTTTAGCTGCTTAATTAGCTAAAGTAGGTAGTAATTATACTCTAGTTAGGGGTTAACCCTCTTAATACTATTAGCTAGCCCCTCTATCTCTTTCCTAAGACTATAGTATAGCCTTCCTCTCTCTTCTTTTATATAAGGGCCTGCTAAGGGAGGTGTTACTACTGTTATTGCTATTACTACTATTGCTATTAGTACTAGTATAGAGGCAGTTAGTTAACGTTAAAGGCCTAAGGCCTAGAATATAGATATCCTTTAGCCTATGCCTATACCTCTTTTAGGTAGGGGTAGGCTTTTAAGCAGGTATGGTAAACTTAGTAGTAGTTGCGGTAGTAGGGTGCCCTAAAGTAGGTAGAGGCTTCTAGCATAGTATAGCTGTTAGTACTATAGTTATAGCAGATCTCTTCTTTACTCTAGTATATCTTAGCCCTATAGCCCTATTTCTAGTACTATAGGTATTAGATAGGCTTAGTCTTATCGATCTAGGGCTCTGCTTCTAGGGCTTAGTAGCTCTAGAAGACCCCCTCCTTATAGGCCTTCTAGGCTGCCTTTAGAAAAGAGAAGGCTATTAGTACCTTAACCCTAGTCTATTCTAGCCCTTAAGGGTACTAGACCTTCGCTCTAACTGCTATAGGGTATTACTTCTTAGCCTTTTCTAGTAGGCCCTTCTCTATAACCTAGTTATAGACTATAAGGCCCTTAACTACTACTACCTAGGTTATAGTATATAGGAAGGCCTTCTTGCTAAAGGCCCTTATAATCTAGGCAGTATTATCCTCTAGGCTCTTCTTTATCTCTATATTCTCTATAACTAGAAGGAGGTTACTACTAGAGAGTATCTAAACCCCTTAAACTACTAGGCTAAACGCCTATTAAATAGCCTATACTACCTCTAAAGCAGACTTAGCAAGCACCTATTACTAGGCTAAGCCTAGTTAGATAAGTACCTAGCACTCTAGGCTAGGCCTAGTTACCTTACTAGCCGTTAGCTTACTAGCTATATTAGCTTAGGTAGGGGCTATAGGCTAGAAGTGGCTAGGCTGTTACTACTATTACTACTATTATTACTAATAGTAGCTAGGCTACTAAGGGTATTGCTAATGCTATAGCCTAGGCGTTACTAGGGTAGTAGGGCGGTTTTAGGGTACTAAAGCTGCTATTATAGCTAGGGCTTCTCTAGATAGGTCCTAGAGCAGGGCTATAAGGGCAATTTACCTAGCTTTAGTAGTCGCTTCTACTATACTAAAGAAGTTAGTACTGTCCTTAGCTAGGCTAATTATCTAGTCTAGAAGGCTAGAAAGTATAAGGGTAAGCTTAGAGGGGCTAAGGGCAGCCTAGGCGGTTAATTAGTTTCTTAGGCAATATGGTTAGCCTTAGTAGCATTATTTTTACTTCCTTTTTTCCCTGTATTTTTCTCTGATTTTTTCTCTAGCTTTTTTAAGGTTTTCTAGCTAGAGGAGGCCGGGGCTAGGGCATACTAACTACTATTTAGGCCTCTAAGAAAAGGGGCAAAGACATTAGTAGAGAGGGGGGTACTAATTATAGGGGTATTAATAGTAGAGGGGGTACTAGAGCTAGGTACTAGAAGTGCTATAGTTATAGCACCTATAGCAGTTTCCTTAATAGTAGTAGAAGTAGTAATTTAGCAGTCTTCCATTTCTATATTATTATTTAGATAGTCTATACTTAGGGGTTAGTAGCCTATACTTAGGGGCTAGCTTAGGGGGTTATTGTTATTATCGTTAGCTGTAGGTAGGGTAGGGTTACCAAGGTATAGAGCCGCATTAGTAGCCTATATATAAGGGAATTACATTTATAAGAGGGCAGCTAGGCTTGCCATTTTCTGCATTTTCGCACGCCTAGGGCTATCGCGCAACCGACAGTACTACAGCGAAAATTAGCAGGCATTATGTCCTTAATCGGACAGTTCGAATGGATGTAGTTGCACGCGATTTGGTGTGGTTTTGACCAAGAACTCGTTTTCGTTATTTCGTTGTCGCTCTATAACGCCTATATAGAAAAAGCTTATAGCGAAAGCTGTTATGAGTAAGGCTATTAATATTTTGTTATTATAATTAGGAGGTAGGGGGTACTAGTATGCGTATTATACTAGCTATAAAAGTATAAATTAAGATTGTTTTATACTTTACCTTATATTCCTTATTATACTATAAATGAATCGTCCTAGTAGTCTTTGTCTTTTATACTAGCGATCTTGCCCTAAGTTATATAGGCTCTTCCTATTATTCGGCTAGTCGTTAAACCTAGCCTTCTACTCTAATCTTAGCTATATTCGTAGTAACGAGCCTTTTAAGCGCTTATTCGGCATATACTTAGTTATAGTATTAGCTAGATTATCGTTACTACTAATCTACCTAATTTCTGCGATTTTACGGTTTTTATAGCTCTGTTATAGCGCTATTATATTGATTATAAGGCGTTTCTCTACCGTTAGTCCGAGCTTTCCTAGGTACTTATATAAGCTAAACAAGTCTGTATAAACAACGATTAGTAGTAGCAACGGTAGACCTAGGCCTAAGTAGATCTTAGTAAGTATCTAGTATAGGATATACCTAAGATCAAACCTGCTTACTGTTCCATATATCTTACTTACTAAAACGCTTTGCATTACCTACTTGTACTTGGTTAAAGACTAGTATACGATATTGCTATATAAGTTAAACTTGTTTATACTGCTTGTCTTATTACTAAATATAATAATAAATCCAATTTACAATATTATATTAGCATTGTTAGTAAATAATCCGTCTATAAAGACGAAGAGCTTAGCTATCTTAAGGTTAAGTTGCAGGTAGCATAGTCTATATATTAAGTTATTAATCTGCTATTACAGTTAAGTATTAAGCTTAGTAATCTTAGTTATATCGGGCTTAGTTAACTATACTACTACTAATAAGTCGAAAGTCGCTTCTAGCTGGTAAATCATAGTAATATAGGTACTATATACGCGTTGTTCGATATATACTTACTTTGCCGTCTCTGCCTTTAAGTTTATAAGTTCAAGTCGTATAGCTTGCTCTTTTTGCCGAATCTTAATAGCATTTATACTGGTTTTAAGCCTATATCTATTGAAGTCTATAATTAACTTGTCTATTAAAAATACTAGTAGCTTATACTTAAAGCTAGCTTTATCTAGCTTAAGCTTCTCCTTATTAGTAAAGGTTTACTCGCTGATATTAAGCGTATTGTCGGTTTATAGTCTAACGATTCCGAATCCGCCCTTAATTCGTATCTTACTAATTATAAGACATAGGTTAAAGGCACTTGGTTTAAGATTAAGGCACTTAGTATACTAGTTTATATATATCATCTATTAGTATAGGCTAGCTTTAGCTAGCCTATATAATAGGGTTTAAACAAGTAAGATAGTATAAGGGGGATAGAGTATCTTAAGCTCTTTAGGTAATAGAAGAATCACTTTCCTTACTAGCTATAACTTAGCTTAGGTATAAGCCTAGATTATATTATATACCTATACCTTAAAACCAAAGTGCATTTATAGCGTTGGAAATAGTAAGAGTATAAGTCGCTATATATAGTACTAGATCGTTAGTAACTAAGTAAGTAGGTACTTCTTATCCTTATTACCAAACCCCTAAGCTAAAAAGTGTAATTTCTCGTATAGTATAGTAAACTTATCTTTCACTTTCCAGACAATCCTTAACTTAAAGATCTAGTAGCCTGACATATCTACTAGCATCTAGATCGCTTTAATTACCCTAGCTGCTAAAAGGGAGTTTAGTTCTGTTTTATTAGATTCTTAGAATAGGGTAATAGGTATAGTAATCTTGCCTTTAGCTTATAGTTTAAGCGCAAGATTATAGTTATACTTCTCTTTTTCTAAAATAAAGTTGTTAGTAGGTATTAGGTTCTTTTAGGGTTGTCTATACTAGTAAGGCTACTTAGGCTAGGGATATTAGAATAGCTTTAGCTGCTCAGCCTTAGCCTTATTGTCTTACTTATCCTACACTAGCTCTTAGTAGTATAGCTTAACGACTATACTCTGAAATTCCATAGGTCTATTGATTATATTAATAATTACTATTATATCTATATAATTATTTTCTTTGTTAAGTATATAAATACTCCCTTATTATAAGGCAGTATATAAAAGCCTAGCTTGTCTACTAATATAGAAGACATATGCTTATAGAATAACCTAGGGCTTTGTTTTAACCTATATAAGGCTTTATTTACCTTAGCTACTTTACCCCTATATTTAGGGTCGTTATATACGCTATAAGGTAGTTCTATATATATTTTATAATCTATCTTATTATATATAAATGCTAGGCGTATATCGTATTGTTGGAATATATATTCTACATTTAATCCTAGGATTAATATAGTATGCTATACTTCTATTCTACATATAGTGCTAAACGTTTCTATATAATCAAAACTATAGACTTGATTAAAGCCTTGTATTATCCAGCATACCTTATATCTAAAGGTCTTTTCTTTATTAGTTATATAGTAGTCTAGTATAAAGCTATTTTAAATTGCTTTCTTTTTAAATACCTAACGTCCTCTCATAGCTTATTTTCCTCTAGGCAATTCTATATTTATATAACAGCCTTTAGACTCTAGGTCTTTAACTTTATCTATAGCTGCTAGATACCACTATTTATTTTCTAAAGTTAGTATAGCTTCTCTATAGCTAGCTAGTTCTATATTAGTATTTATTAAAAGGATGTATTTAGCTTTATCCTCAGTATTTTATTTAGTCTATAGATATGATATTATAGTGTCTCTTAAGGTTAAGAGTACGTTATATTCTTCCTTATTTATTGGAAGTTCTAGTAGCTCGACTACTATTTCTTAATTTGTAATAGGAAAGTTGTTGTTTTCTAGTATGTTATTAGAGCGTAGTCTCTTAGAGATAGGCTCTTGTTCTTCTCTTTCTTTCTCTTTTATAGAGGAAGAGATTATTTCTAATAATTGTTCTTATATTATTCTATCTTCGTTTTTCATCTTCTATATTCCCTAGTAAAGGAGGAAGAAGATTATATTGCTTATTTAAAAGCATATTATCTAGACTAATATAGTTTTTTCTAGGTAGGAATTTTCCTTCTAGGATTTTCACATCCCTTGCCTAGATAAGAGTATATTTCTTTATATTATATATTTTATAGTAATTATTCTCTGTTATACTGTAACCTACTAGAATTCCAAAGTCTTTCCTTGTACCTAGCTTCTTTCTTATTGTACCTTCGTTACTATAAAGGCATATTAAACCCTATATCTTTATATTATTAATATAGGGAATAGTAAGCCTAGCTGCCCTTTTGCAACTATGGTTCTCTTATATATAGGCTACTAATACAGCTCTATACTCTAGTAACTCTACTCTACCTATAGATAATGATGATAATAATAACCCTCTAAGCTAGCCCCTAAGTATAGACTACTAGCCTTTAAGTATAGACTACCTAAGTAATAATATAGAATTAAAGGACTGCTAAATTACTACTTCTACTACTACTAAGGAGACTGCTATAAGTGCTATAAATATAGCGCCTATAGTACCTAGCTCTAGCGCCCTCCCTACTATTAACGCCCTTGTAATTAACGCCCCTTCCTTTATTAATATCTTTGCCCCTTTTCTTAGAGACCTAAATAGTAGCTAATACGCCTCTACCCTAATCCCTTTTAACTAGAAAAATACGAAAAAGCTAGAGAAAAAATCAGAGAAAAATACAGGAAAAGAAGGAGGTAATAACAATGCTACTAAGGCTAGCTATATTACCCTAGTAACTAAGAAAACCGCCTAAGCTACCCTTAGTTCTCTAAAGCTTACCCTTATACTCTCTAGCCTTTTAGATTGGTTAATTAGCCTAGCTCAAGACAGTACTAACTTCTATAGTATAGTAGAAGCAACTACTAAGGCTAGGTAAATTGCCCTTATAGCTTTATTCTAGGACCTACCCAGAGAAGCCCTAGCTATAACAGTAGCTCTAGTAGCTTAAAACCAACCTACTACCCTAGTACTCCCTAGGCTATAGTACTAGTAATACCCTTAGTAACCTAGCTACTAATAATAATAGTAATTATAGTAATAATAGCCTAGCTACTCTTAACCTACAGCCCTTACCTAGGCTAATATAGCTAGTAAACTAATAGCTAGTAAGGTAACTCGGCCTAGCCTAGAGCGCTAGGTGCTTATTTAACTAGGCCTAACCTAATAATAGGTACTTGCTAAGTCTGCCCTAAAGGTAGTATAGGCTATCTAATAGGCGTTTAGCCTAGTAGTTTAGAGGGTGAAGACCTTTTCTAGTAGTAACCTACTTCTTATTATAGAAAATATAGAGATAAAGAAGAGCTTAGAGAATAATACTACCTAGATTATAAGGGCTTTGGAAGTTAAAGGACATACTATAGAGGAAAAGCTAGTAATAAAACGACAGTAGTAATTAGAGAAGCCTAGGAATCGTTGTAGGTCCTATAGTAAGTCTAGGCAAGGCTAATTAGTAATTGCCTTAGTTTTTCTAGGGTCTATAGAAATACCAGTCATTGAAATAATAAGGCCGAGGTATTTTGTCCAGGTAGTATAGAAGTTATACTTCTTAATATCTACTATAAGGCCGGCATCTATAAGCCTTATAAGTACGTTATAGATATATTAGGTATAATTTGTAAGAGTATTACTAAAGATAAGAATATCGTTTAGGTAAGTAGTTGCGTATTTGTCTAATATATCGAATAAGGTATAGTTAATAAAGTATTGCTATATACTAGGCACGCTAGTTATACCGAAATTTGCTATTAAGTACTTAAATAAACCGAAACAGGTAATAAATGCAGTTTTCCATTTATTACCAGGGGTAATTCAGATCCGATTAAATGCTATAATAATATCGAGTTTAGTATATATTTTTGCTTAGTATAGCATATCCAACGTTTCTCTAATAAGTAGAATTGGATATCGATTTTTAACCATAATGTTACTAAGGCCTTAGTAATTAATATAAACTTATACTCTACTACTAGGTTTCTTTGCTAGTAATATTAGTATAGCTGCTAATAACGTACTACTTTGTATAAAGCCCTTAGAAAGATAGTTGTCTAGGTATTTTCATATTATAAAGAGCTCTTAGAAGCTTATAGGGTAGTATGATAAAGCTAGTAGTAACTTGCCTAGGGTAATTTCGATATAATAATCGAAAGGGCAATAAAGTAGTAGCATTTCTGAATTTATAGAGAGAAAGGCTATAATTAAGTTATAGTATATAGTAGGTTGTTGATTGCGGTAAGGGGGATCAGGTGCTGATCCCCGTGACTGCGCAGCATATGAGCCTCTCGCTCTAGGGAATGGGGCGCGCACTACGCCACTTATGCGACAGCTACGAGTGGCGTACCCGCGCACCACGTGATGGTTACTAATAAGCGCTCTGTGTTGGACAACGTGGCGCTCGTGTTGCTTCGGTAGAACCTCGGTATCCCTGACAAGAGCAGGGCACAGGTTTGCCTGTCAGCTTGGGAGCAGGGTACAGGGAGGCCCTGGTTAATTAAGGTAGATATAGCCACGATTCCCTATATTAAGCAGATTGAGCCTACTTTAGGGCCTATAAACGTTATAGAGGGGACAGAGAAAATCTCTGCCCTAGGCGGCTAGAGTGTAGGTTAAGAAGGCATATAGAACATAGATCGATATACGAAAAAACATAGAGCCTGGAGATTCTAATAGAGATTCTAACAATTAACAGTTAGAAGCTATTAGCCTAGCATAGACAAGCCTAGTATTAGTATATATATTATTACTATAATACCCAAAAACGTACCTTAGTAGCTGCTATTATATCGAGTAACAAGAACAATAAGAAGGCTGCTAAGGAGGGCTCTATCCTTTTCTCTAAGCTAGAGCAGTAGATCGACTTCGAGCAGCAGCTTTAGCGTATTATAAGTAAGGTAATCGAGTTTATAGACCTAAATAATACCAAGGAATTAGATAGACGTCCAGTCCCTCTAACCCTTAATAATATGCCTATTCTCGGGTTATTAACTGCCTATATTAAGACTGCTTATTAGACCTATATCTGTTAGTATTACAGCCTTACTTAGGGAGTACAGCTCATGAAAGAGTATATTAAGCAGGCAAATACCAATAGGCCTCCTCCTCTTCCTAGTAAGCGTATTATATATACCGATTTAACTACTAATAGAAGGGCTACCTTCTAGAGCATGTTAATAATATATAATAACGCTATAGCAAACTGGAAATATAACTAGGATAATGTTATAGAGGCTAAGAAGTAGATTAGAGAGTATATAAAGACTTATATGCTAAATCTATACTACTTACCCGAGCAAAGCCTTTGCTAGTAGTATTAGAACCTTACTAAGTTAATATATTTAAAGGATTATAAGTAAATAAGGACGATATATAAGGACTATAAGAAGCACTTTAATACTAGTAAGGCAAAAGCAGTTTATAACTAGAGGACCTAGATAAAAAAGTAGTAGAAGCTACTATACCTAGCAGAGTATTATAAAGTAGAAGGGGTAGCTAACCCTAAACTATAGTTTAACGACTTACTAATCTTCTTAGGAGTAACCTAAAGGTTCTAAGGCTAGATGTTAGCTTTATATAGGGACTTTAAGAAGCAGGTTAAATAGAAGAACCTCGATTACTATAAAGTAGTAAGAGATTTTCTATAAGACCTTAAGTTTAATAAGCCTTCTAAGCTAAAGCCTAAGAACCTAGTAGGAAGAGGAGACAGGTATATTATCCTAAATAGTAAATACCCTCTTCCTAATAGGGCTAGTAAGAAGGGTAAAAGAGGAGGGGATATATAAGAAAAGGCCTCTAAGTAAGGGAGAGCTAATACCTATAGTAACTGAAATCTCTAGGGTGCCTTAGAAGTACCTTAAGCCTTAAAACCTAATTATCCTATAGAGAGACCTAGTTCTTATTATAAAAAGTATACCTATAGAATAATCTAGTACAACTAGAAAGTATACTAGTATCTATTTCCCTCTCTTATATATAAAGGTTAAGAACTAAGGTTAGATGTAGAGAATTATATAAAGCAAGCTATTAAAGAGGATTTACAACTTTAATCAAGGATATCAGCTTATTAAAAAGAGCTAAAAGACAAGTAAAAGGCCTAAAGGTATATAGGGTATAGGGAGAAAGTAAAGGCTTTAAAACTAATAGTAGAAGTTATCCCTATATCTAAGAAGAAGAATAAGAATTAGGTCTCTATCGATTTTATAGTACTAAAGAGTATACTATAAGTAAGCAACGTTAGCGAATACCCTTTTCAGCACTTAGCCTACCTAGATTCCAGTATCTCTATCTATATTTTCAATAATTAGAAGAGATTTAAAAGCTTTAAAGAAGCAGAGAAAGGGGACTACCTTATAGCAGCCAATAGCAAGTTACCAATCAAAGGATATAAGACAGTTTTCCTATATCTATACCTAGGTTAGCATAAATAGGTGCTCCTCTAGCTTAATTATATAGTATACTGCCCTTAGGTAGCTACTAACCTAGTTTCCTTAAGGTGCCTTTATAAGAAGGGAATATAGTAGGATTACTAAAAGTAAGGTATCCTTTCCTACCTTAGAAGGATATTAGACTATAATAAGATCTGTAAAATCTAGAAAACCTATAGCTAGTTCCTACTAAAGTACATTATAACTAATATCTTAGTATTAGCCTTTATAACATAAAGGGAGCAGGGCAGGTCTTAGAAGAAGAAGACTAAGCCTAGGACAATCTAAGTATAGTACTAGTAGTTAGGTTATCCAAACCTAGAAGCGCTCTATTACCTTATTTAGAGTAGTAAGGGAGTTAAGGTTACTAGAAATCATAAGGTAATTGAAACGATAGACTGCCTATAGTATAGTATAGAAAAAGGCCCTAATTACTAGGTCTTAAGGGTAGCCCGACCAGATCCGGAGCACCCTAGCAATGTCGTAGCCCTTAATTTCTATAATATTAAAAGGTCTAAGGAAGGCTTTATATCTATTATACTATTGTTAGATTATAAGTTAGGCCTGATATAGGACTATTATCTTTGTAATTAGTTGGTTGAAAGTATTATTATAGCCCTGGACAACTGCCTTTCGGATCTTAATCGAAGGTATAGAATTCAGGTTCTAGATATCAAAGCTAATAACGAGATTATAGGAAGAAAGGGAGCAATTTAAGCCTAGTTATAAGGGAAGTATATTAGAATAAATATCTCTGCTCTTTAGACCTAAGATCAGAATAGAGATATAGAAAGAGCTACTAGTATTCTAAAAAGGTATATAAAAGCAATAGTAGTAGGGACTAACTTACCTTTAGATAAGGTAGCTAAGGTATTTAGAATAGTAGTATATCTCTTAAATTATACCCTAAGGTATCAGCTAAAGTAGAAAATACTATATAAGGTATTCTATTTATTTGTAGAATTAGTAGGTGCCGAAAAGGCCTGGAAGAATTAAAGAGTAACCTAGAGCAGGCAATGAACGCCGAGATAAAGTTATACTAGAGAAAAGTCAGCTTGATAATATATATAGCAGTATTTACAAGGGTCGATATAGCCTTTACTATATTAAGATTATTAAGATTTCTTATAAACCTAGGTCCAGAGTATTATAAGGTGGCAGATCATTGCCTTAACTACCTATACTATTCTAGGAATTAGTATCTTTAGCTTAGGGGTAGAGATATATATAAGGTTTAGTATAATACTTCCTTCGCCGATAATATAGCCAATCGGAAAAGCTCTTAAGGATATATAATTAAGCTTTTTAGTAGGCTGGTTACTTAGAGGGTAAGCAAGCAGACCTATATAATAACCTCGACTATAAACGCGGAATTAGTATCTATAACAGAAGTAGTATAAAAAGCGCTATATCTCCGCCGCCTAATCTACAATCTCGGAATTGGTCTTAAAAGGGAGTATAGTATATAAATGTTCTATAATAACGCTTAAACTATAAGACTAGTAACCAGGGATAAAACGCTAAAAACGAAGCTCTAGTATATCGATATCAAGAATTATTAGCTCCGATAGGAAGTTATTATAGAAAGGGTTCTTACAGACTATATACTAATAGATTAATGATTAGCAGATAGCCTAACGAAAGTTCTTATAAATAATAGTTTTATTGCTTTCTATAAGCAGGTTAGTATAGTAGAAAGGAAAGAAAAGATTAAGAAGTAGTAAACAGAGGAAGGCTAAGACATAGAGACTTAGCGGCAAATACGGAAGGGAGTATCCTAAGAAACTAGTCTATTAAGCTAAACATTGCTATTATAATCCGCAAATGTAAAATTAATAGGGGCCTAGCTAGAAGTGCTAGGGTATACTAGGGCAGTAGTAGAATCCTCCTCTGTAGCTACGTTAGTAGCCTATAATATACTCTTCCTATTATTATTATTGTTGTTGTTGGATTTTATTACTACTATCTACTTCCCTCTCTTCTTCCTCTCTTCCTTCTTCTAGATAGTCGTAGCCCGTTTCTATATCTATAGTTCTTAGATTAAGCTAGTATACCCTTTAATAAGAGTATATAATATCTAGATAAAGATAGTTAAGACAGACTAGAAGTATAGTAAGATAGGATTATAGGGTAACTTGCTACTAGGACTATAACACTAGAAGAGTATTTAATAATATAGGCCTAACAGGCCTATACTGCCGCCAAGATCTTGTTATTGTCTGCTAGAAACGTAGGTTAGTACGAACGGTACTAAGGGGGTATATAGGCTGGACTTAGAAGAGATATATATATACTAGTAATAGGAGTAATTTAAATACTATAACTAAGAAGAAACGCAGGGACTAAGCTACGCTATATATAGCGCTAGAGGGGAAAAATCGCCAGAATCTACCTATAAGACCAAGTATATAAGACAGTACTTATAGTATACCTTATGTAGCTTACCGTCCTAGATAGTAGAAACTGCTAGTAATATAGATAGTAATACCCCTATAGGTATAGACTATAAGGCTAGGCTTAACACTAGCTTACTTATAACCAGCTTCTTATAGACCGGTATTACTAGCCCCCTAGTGCTAGCTACTAGCAAATATACCCTAGGGACTATTAAGACTAGGGCGGTAATAGCTGCTAGTATAGGTAACAGACCCGAATCCCCGAAATGCAGCTTCTTTGACAATAGCAGTACTGCAATGTTATTGTCCTTATCATCGTTCTAGGTAAACTAGACTAGATATAGATCGTTAGCTATTAAGAGAACTACCTAGAAAAGGCAAAACAAAAGGATAAACCGCGTTTCTAGCCTAATAAGGGCAAATCTTTTACTACTAGGGTAGTAGGCTACTCTAGAACCAACTCCTCCTTCTAAGTAGATATCTATGATAAAAGGAAGTTAGAAAAACTTATAAAACTAAATATAGCAATTATAAGAAGCTTTATAGTAAGAAGGGCAAGTATAGAAAGATAAAAACGCGTTTATAGGAAGGAAGAAATTTTTAGAGCTCTAGAAAAGGCAAGTAGATTTTATACCTAACTAGCTACTATATAAAAGAAGTAACAATATAGACGGTTAAAAATCATGCCCTTTCCCTCTAACTTTTACTTCCTCCTTCCTAAAAAGGGATAGTATACTCTAATACTAAAAAGAAAAAGGCAGTAGACTCTTACCGATTAACAACCCTTAATACGTATAGACGTAAAACATAAGAGCAAGGAAAGAAGCCGGGCAGTATACCTATAATAAGAATAAGAAGGAAAGGGCAGTATACCCTAACTAAAAAGAGAAGCTAGGGCAGTATACCCTAAGGAAGAGGCAGTATACCTTGACCTAAATAGGAAAGGGCAGTATACCTGGACCTTTAGATCTAACAAGACTCGCTATATCAGTTCAACTACCTTGTTACCCAGATTAGCCCCTATAGAGACAGTAAAGAGCAGAGAAGAGATTACCGCTAAAGTAATAAGCTAGTATTTATAACGCTAAAGGTAGTTCATAAGGTACCTGTAAGATTAGCAGAGGCAAAGGGAGTACGGTAAAAGAGATAAGTATTCCTAAGCTAAACGGCAACCTAGTAGCCTCTAATAGAGTAAGGCATTATGCCGGTTAACCACCTAAATAGCGGACTATAGTAATAACCGTTAGGTATCCCTAGAAGTAAGATTATAACAGTTAAGAAGAGCCTAATAGTTTCCCTTATAAACAAGTACCTCTAAGATTAGTAAAGAAAGTAGGTTAGAGAAGGAGTAGTTAACTTTCCTAGACCCTATCTAGGTTAGTAACTAGCAATATCTGTTAGAAGCCCGATCTTAACGATCCAGAGCACCCTAACGAGTTCCTATAGAAGAACGGGATAGTAAGGTAGCGGAGCAGCTAACCTAGGAAGCACTGTATAACCGGGGAATAGAGACCTCGGGGTTATTAATAGTAGTTACTAAGAAAAGATCGCACCGCTGCCTATAAAGCCTAGCTACAACCTCTATAATCCCAGAATACAGGTACTATAAGCGCACGTTACTACTAAACACGTCGTTGATAAGGAAGAGCCTTATAGCAAGGCCTGGGATCGCTATTGCGAACCTGGACCTAGGGGTATGTTGGATAATATAGCGCTTCTATTGCTTCGGTAGAACCTCGGTATCCCTAATAGAAGCAAGGCATAGGTTTGCCTATCAGCTCGAGAGCAGGGTATAGGAAGGCTGTTGATTGCTAGCGGGCTATCGTAGCTGGTATGGGTTGGTTACTGTAAGGGAATGGCTAGATGTGGGGCATAACCCCCATGCTAGCGCTAGGCATAACCCTAGTCAGGATACGGGGCTATAACGCCCTGTATCTAGGAGAGCGAGAAAGAGAGGGAGAGAGGACAGATATAATTAATCAATACTATAGGAATTGTACTTATTATTTTGCTCTTTCTCTGTCTTGCTATTCTTGTTCCTTACTATCTACTAGAAGCCTTTTACTATAGTAAGAGCGAATCGATACTAATTAGTTTCTATTATTTTAATAGATAGTAGGAGTAGAGTAGCTAGATTAACAACTATACTAGAAGTATACCTATAAAGAGGAAGAGCTAGGCTAGCTATAATAAAAGACGGATCTCTTTATTAAGCATATCTAACCTGCGAATGCACCCTAAAACGAGGAGATAAAACGCAGATGTACTTTTAAAAAACAACTTTACTTATCCGACATTTTTCGGCGGATATAACAAACGATAATTCGATACTACAACCGTAGCTTAAAACCCGAAGATAGAACGCGATATACAATTTGAAATAGCTAATATTATAATATAGACGTACGTACTAACAGCTAAAGATAAGATGCTTAATAAGCTGCCTTAGTAGCTACTGCCTAGTAAAGCCTACCTGCTAGACGTAGCAACCTTCTTTAAAACCCTAGACTATATCGAACTAGGCTGTAAAGACAAGAGGATTATTAATACCTATATATTGATAAAAGTAGTAGAATGCTAGAGGTTGAAAATAGAGGAAGAAAGGCTGTAAATAAGGGTAATTAACAGCTTTGACAGGTAGACTGATAGGGACTTTTAGAAGGCTTTTATAATTATTAAAACAGAGTTAGCAGAACTACTTAGAGCTAGTAGTTTTACTATAAGCCTGATAAGAAGCTACTAAGATGCTAAACTAGCTAGGTTTGCTAACGATAAGAGCCTTATCGGTAAACCTACCTATTAGCCAGTCCTGTTAGCCGCCTCCTTACCTCTCCGGCTAATAATAGCACTTCTACTATTACAAGTTTTCTCGCCTACCTTAGGCGAAGGTATACCTTTACTGCTATTAGTATTAGGCTTCCCTTTACCACCTAAACTGCTAAATTTAGGGCCTAAGCTAGGGAGCTTAGTATAAGGACTAGAAGGAAATGGAGGATATAGGGGAGGACCTAAGTATAGGAACGGAACTAGGCCTAGATATAGAAATAGATTTAACCTAGGGTAACTAGGGTTTATTCTAGGACTACTAGGCTTTAACCTATAACCTTAGCAATACTACCCCTATTAGTAATACCAACTATAGCAGTACTACTAGTAGTACTACCTTTAGCAGTAGTAATAAAGAAGGTATAACTAGCCTTCTGTTCTATCTAATCTACTAGAGGTTACTAGAGTCGAAATAGAGAGTCTGGAATACCTGGAAATTCCCCTAAGGCTAACCTAGAAGGATAACGACCCCTATATTAATCAAAAGCTATATATAGACTTTAAAAAAGCATGGAATAGTAATAACTGCTATAATAGGGTAGAAACAGAGATACTGGACGATAAAGTTAAGATTTTCCTTTACTAGTATATAATGTTCCAGATCAACTACGCTGCTTTATACCTGGTTTTTCCCTATATCCTCTTTAGTAGGGCTAGGGACTACTAGGTTAACCACCTTAACTACCTCCTTCTTTTCTACTTAGTTTATACTAAATTAAGTAAGTATTTCGAGATAGATACTAAAAAGCAGAACCTAGTAACGATATAGAGCTCTATTACTTTTAGAAGTGTATAATAAGAAAACCCTGGAAAAAGCAACAAAGAAGTCCTTTAGCTGCTGCTTGATAAGCTGCCGGTAATTTAGCGGGCTTTAGGGCCTATTTACCGTAGTAAGGAAATCCTTACTTCGAATATAGTAAGGGTATGCTATAGAGTATCTAAACTAAAGTTGGCTTTGTATAAGCCGATTATAGGATTCGAGGAGCTAGCGGCTATACTATAGGGCATACTAGAAATAGAGGAAATGGAAAGCTAGTAGTATCTAACAAACTAGCGGTATTTCTCTAAGAAGTTATAGCTAAGGTCTACCCCTAGAAGGTCTTAATACTGCTAGATTTGTAAGAAGGATAGGTGCTACTCTACTAAGTACTTAGAAGAGAAGTAGAAGAAGAATCGACTTAACTGGCTAAAAAGCCGGTAAATCGACCTTAATAGGGGGAAGAAGAGATATTAGTCGTTTCTAGTTAACTATAAGGGCTCTAAGTCTAAGGGGAGTATAACGGAGGACGATTTTAACGACTATAGCCTAGAGGATTATACTATAGAAGACTCTACTAGAAATAATATAGTAGTAGCTTTCTTTACTAACGAGGCTTTCCTATATAGATTATATAGGGAAGAACCCTGCTATAGTAGAGAACCTAAAGATATACTATATACTACGCTCTCTTCTATATAATTTGTGCTTGATAAGTATTCCGAAACGGTATTCTAGGGTATTATGCCAGATATAGGTACTGCTAATTTTTCGACTGCTAGTATATATCAAGTGCTAGCCCTATAACGCTAAGTGCCTAGTATCTATATTGATAGGGCAAGGGCTGGAGAGGCTAGTATTACCTTTAGCCTAGGTAAAGTGAAGGAATCTATCGGCATAGTTATAGTAGATACCGCTGCTAGGAAGGTAACTTTCTATATTCTAGACATGCCTACCCCTTTTCTTCTTTGCCTTTAAGATATAGATCGGCTTAGGGTATACCTAGATAATACGACGGATACCGTAGTTAAGGGTAAGTAGCGGATCCTGATTATCTGAAGATAGGGCTACCTATAGATCCTAGTACTTAACAGCGTAGTATATGCTGTGTTTATACAGGATAAAGCACAACTATGCTTAACGGAACTTACGGAATCCTAGCTATAGCGAATTCATCGACATTACGGCTATCTATTAGTGGAAAAGCTGTATAAGCTCCTTAGCCGCGCTGACTATCAAGTAGAATATAGTACGTTAGAGCTTATTAATAAGTTCTACTACTTCTACTAGGTTAAGAGGCCGGTACCTAGGCGTTTTAAATTTACGCTTAGGGATAATATCTACTTTAACTATAAGGTAGTAGTGGATATCCTGGATCTTAATAGCTAGAAAGTCCTCTATATAGTTAATACGGCTACCTCCTTTCAAGCAGCCTGTTTTCTAAAGGATATAACGGCAAAAGAGACTTAGGAACAGTTAAAGGAGTGCTAGATGGATATATATCTTAGGCCGCTAGATATCTTTTATTATAACTAGGGGACTAATTTCATAGCTAAGGAATTCTAGGTAGAGGCGAAATTAGCCGGTATTATAGTAGTAGATGTCCTAGTCGAGGCTTATAACTTGGTAGAGAAGGTAGAGCACTACTACGCCCTACTACGCCAGGCATATAAGATTATACAAGAAGAGGCCGGTACTACTATATCGAAAATAGCTAGCTTATAAGCTGTAGTCTCTACTATTAATAATATAGCAGGGCCTAGCAGTTTGATCCCTACCCTACTAGTCTTTAGTGCTTTTCCCTGGCTAACTGGAAATTCGCTACTAAGTCCAGATCAAGTTATAAGGGTAGAAGCTATTGAAAAAGCAATAGCTAAGCTTAAGAGGTAGTAAGGCAAGCGGGCTATTAGGAAGGCTCTTAGCTGCTAAAACAGCCCTAATACCAAGGGAATACTACCTAGTATACTAGGTATTAGCTAGAAAGTCTTAGTCTACCGTAAAAATAACAGGTAGACTAGGCTATATAAGGTGTTAGCGGTGTTAGAGACTTCTATAACTATGGATATGGTTAATAGCGCTATGGACTTTAGGAGTATAGTTGTAAAACTATACTGCTAGGAGCTATAAAGGGGGCTATAGGGGGAGCTATAGAAGGAGGGGAATGCTAAAGACCTGGAAGATCCAGATATAGCGGAAAAGTTCGTCTACCCTAACCCTATACTGCTAAAGAGGCAGGGCCGGCCTAGAAGAGAAAGAAGGGCCTAGGTTTTACCGGAGATTATAGACCTATAACCCAACATACTACCTAGATATAGCGTAACTTACACTACGAAACCCTAGGATAAGGTATAGCTTATGCCAACGAACGATATACTATGACTTAGACAGATAACCTGCAATTCCAGTATACCGGACAAGCTGCAACTTACGCTGCGTTTTACTATTTTAGACTACGGCTATGCCCTTGTATCTAGTAGGGACCTTATAAGTTAAGTCCCTGTAGGACTCTTCCTTTCTAAGAAGGAGAGGAAGGACTATGCCCTAGCCCTGGAATTGCAGTACTAAGGTAAGATTACTATACTAGGTAAGCCGTTTAAGGCCTTAGACAAGGCTAAGATCGATACCCTTCTTAAAAACAGCGTTATTAAGGTGATCTAAGAGCCGAAGGACCTCTATAGCGTTAAGGTGTTTAAGTTAAGGATAGTTTAGAAGGTAAAGGATAAGACTTCTAGCCTATATGAAAAATCAAGGCTAGTAGCCTAGGGGTATAGTAATCCAGGAAAGAATAGTCTTCTTATCTAGTTACTAACTATCTAACGGTATACCTAGCGGATTTTACTTGCCCTTTACCCTTCTCTTCTTTATGATTTTAGGCTGTATCTATAGTTACGAGATATTATATAGGCGTATATGCAGTCCGAGATAGCCCTAAACCGCAAAATACTCCTTCATCTACCTAAAGAGCTTTAGGGTAAATATCCTACTAGCGCTGTTTTACAGGTAAACCGTCTATTATACAGTATAGCAGAGGCAGGGTTTTACTAGTTTGCTACCTATATATAGTAGTATATAAATTGCCTTGGTCTTTAGTCTTCTTCTTTTAATCCTTATCTTCTAATTTCTACTACTATACTAGGAAAGGGATTTAGGCTTATTGGTTTATAAACCGACGATACCCTTATTATTAGGGATAATTCCTTTTCCTAGTTAGAAGAGGAAGAGCTAGAAAAAGCCAGCTTTAAGTTAAAGCCGGCTACTAAGGTAGTAGATAGGCTAGAGGTGGATTTTAACAGCTGCCGGCTTTACCTCTCTAACAGTAACCTTTCGATACGGCAAAAAGGGCAGGGTAAACGCCTGTCCCTCGTCGATATAAAGGGGGCAACGCCTGCTTAGCAATACGTTAAGCAACGTGCTTAGGGGGCTTATTTAGCCTCTATCTGCTAGCTAGAGGCGGCTTTCAACTTAGCTATAGCTGCCTAAGTCTAGCAGCCCTAGCTAAAGGACTATAAGCACCTTAACGCCTGGATCTAGTAGCAGATAGATAATATAGAAAAAGGCCTGGTTTATTACCCTTTGGATCTTGCTATAGCTAAGCTCTTTATTTTTATTAATAGGTCCTTTGCTAATAATATAGACCTAACTTCTTAGATCGGCTATATTATACTACTAGCTAACGAAGATAATGTGCCGGGAGAGGCTGCTTTTCGAATTTATAGAAATATAGTCTACTAGTCCTCGACAAAGTGTAAGAGGGTGACGAGAAGCATACTGGCTAGCGAGATCTACGGGATAGTAGCCGGCTTTAATATCGGTTTTGTAGTCCAGCAGACTATTTCTACGATTTTTACCTGCCTTAGCCTAGGGGCTAACCTTCTGATTATTCTTTATATAGACTCTTTTAGTCTATATAAGTACCTTGTCAAGCTTGGCAGTACTATCGAAAAGTGCCTTATGATCGATATTATAGCTTTATAGTAGAGCTATAAGAATAGGGAGATTTAGAAGGTTAGGTGGATCAATAGGAAGGATAACCTAGTAGACGCTATAACGAAAAGACTGCCTAACCGGGTACTTATAGCACTGGTTAATAATAACGCAGCTAAGATACGTATAAAGGGTTAGGTAATATAGCGATGATTACCGTATAGCGGCTATAGCGCGCTGATAAAAGAAAGATAGTAAGGGCGGGATATACTATACGCTGATACGCCGTAGAAGAGGAGGGAGGATAAGGCGCAGATGCGCTGTAAAACGGAAGTATAAAACACGACAAACGTAGTAGGACTGCAAGATAAAGCGCAATATACTTTCACATTTTTTATATTTTTATATTTTCCTCCTTCTCCTCCCTCTACGCTGCTAATAATAAAAGTGCTTTAGCTATATAGGCCGACACCTGTATATAGGCCTTTTACAAGGCCTCCTTCCCTATACCTGCTTAGTTCGCCTTCTCCTTACTACTACTAGGTAGTATAAGAATATAATGGATAGCAGACCGCTACTCCTACTAGTCCCTACGCTACTACTTCTTAGCGGCCTTTAATAAGTTAGTATATCGCTAAGAAGATAGAGGGGAGGACTTACAGCAGAGGCAGGCTTAGAAGCTATAAGGACTTTAAGATAGCGTACTATAATAGGGCATACTAATACGGAGCTATATAGGTAAATTAGAGTATAACTATAGTTTTATTTACGTAAGACAAAGCCTTTATAGCAGCTTACAACTGCTACCGGCTAAGCAGGACTAACAACGGCTGCTAATAACCCTGACATAATCCTAGTAATACTAGTCCCAACACTATACGTTGTTAAGACCCCGGCCTTTACTAGCTATTACTACCTAGACGTAGTAGACATATATATCGGCATAGGGCGTACTAGGGGGGCTATAGGGGTAGGACGTAATATACTATCGCTTATATAGTAGTATGTCTAGAAATTACGAAAATGTTAGCTATATTCCAAAGTACGGCTGTACTTTGAAACCTACCTTTATAGTATAAAGCGCCCTTGCCGTACTGATACGCGCTGCTACCCTTACCTTTATCAGTACTATCGCTAGTACTACTGTTAACGCTATCGTTATTGCCGCTACTGCCCTTCTCCTCCTCTGTGTTAGCGGGGGGTACGTACGCCCTGTTATAGGCGTTATTATTATCCTTATTAGCCATAAGGCTGGAATTAGTAGTATATCTACTAGCGTTGTTGCTAGCAGTATGCTTAGAGCGCTACGGACCCTCTTTCTTAGCTAGCTTGCTGGCCTGGGCATTAGCCACGGCCTCCTTGCGCTTCTTATAGCGCTTAGTAGCTGCTGCCCTACCTGCTATAGCGCGGGCCTTGGCCGACTCGCGCTGCTTGGCCTTACGAGCGGCTATATGACGTATAGCTAGCGTGATCTTGGCCGGCTTAGCCGGCGTAGGCGCTAGGGCCGGGGGCGTAGTAGATATGCCTATATCGCGCTAGGATATTAATAAATAAGACGTATCTATGCTAATAATATATAGGATATAACGTATATATAGCGGATAATAAAGTTGGTATAGCGGACAACAATAAAGTACTTACCTAGGATAGTATATACTAAGTTATCTAAGTTGGAAAGAGAGTCTACATTAGCTATAAGTAGGTTAGTAAATAACAAATCGTAGCAGTAGCGGCAGTAGGGCGAGCAGGCTATATATATATATATTTTTATTGGCAAGACTTAAAAGAGAAGGACTATATTGGAAGTGCAGGCTGGCCTATTGTTCTATTTATTCTACAGTAGGCGGTCTAGGAGTATATAATAATAAAAAGACAATGCTAGTAGAAAAGGGCGTTATTGATTGGTTAAGGGATAGGTAGGCTATAGCTAAGGAAGAAAAGGAAGAAGGAGATAGAAGGTGGTTATATAGTAGGATTAATACGGTAATGGGCAACACGGATATGTCACGGTAGATAAAGCGCGACGTACGCTTTATATAATACTTATAGGACGCAATATGTGACTTGTTTTACAGGAATAGGGCGTGTTAAGAATTGATTATAGGATGTAATATATACCTTGTCTTATATAGACAAAGCGCGTTAAGTGGCGGACTATAGGTAAGGATGTCCTATAAAGACGGACTGTAACTAAAAAGAAAAGAGAGCTAGTGTTAATTGCTAGTAGGCTATCGTAGCTGGTATAGGTTAGTCACTATAAGGGAATGGCTAGATATAGGGCATAACCCCTATACTAGTGCTAGGTACAACCCTAGTTAGGATATAGGGCTATAACGCCCCGTATCTAGGAGAGTAAGAAAGAGAGGGAGAGAGGACAGACATAATCAATCAATACTATAGGAATCGTACTTGTTATTTTACTCTTTCTCTGTCTTGCTGTTCTTGTTCCTTACTATCTACCGGAAGCCTTTTACTGCAGTGAGAGCGAATCGACAAAGGCCCTGGTTAATTAAGGTAGATATAGCCACAATTCCCTATATCAAGCAGATTAAGCCCACTTTAGGGCCTGTAAACGTTACAGGGGGGACAGAGAAAATCTCTGCCCTAGGCAGCTAGAGCGCAGGTCAAGGAGGCACATAGAACATAGATCGACATATGAAAAAACACAGAGCCCGGAGATTCCAACAGAGATTCCAACACTCCGCTCTAACATAGGTATTTAAGGGGTATGCAACTACCCTCTAGATAAAGGGAGATAGATAATAATCCAGAACTAGAACTTAAACCAGTATTTCCTTGCTACTTGCTTTACTCTTATCGTTTTAGGTTACTATAATCTCTAGAAACCTACTAATACTAATTAGTATTATCTCTATATTGTAATATAGGGGTAATATAGAGCGGTAAGGTAGTTAGTCAAGTGCTTAACAACCTTAACTAAGTAGATTGCAGTTTACTTACTAAGGGCTATCGATTAGGCAACTAGATAACTACCTTATTAACTTAGTAATATCGCTTATAAGAAAACCAATACTATAAACCTACCCTTCTAGGCTAAGGAAGCTCGACCTAAGGTTCTAGACTAAGGAAGCATTGCTCGAGAGAACGCTACTAAAACTATATTACTAACTAACTCTACTATAATTAATATACTATAGTATCTTAAGATCCTTCTACTTATAGAATCTTAGAAAGGAAGGATACTAAGACAAACCCCTATTATATACTAAGTATTTCGTTAAGTATAGCCTAGGATCTCAAAGAGCATTTTAAATAAGAATTCCCTACCTAGCTACCTATTACAAGCATCGACAAATTTAACGCTTACACCTACTATAGATTGTTAGAATATATCAATCTAGAGTACAATAGCGATAAAGTACTTAACTTATATACGCTCTTCTACCTTAGTACTTATAAGGGGCAATAATCCGAAGATCTATACTATAAATTCTACTTGGATTTCAAGGACTAGACAGCCAACTACTTTAACAAGTTAAACAACAAACTATACTTATAACTATACCAAACGCTTAACGACAGCTATATCCTAGTAGATGGCTTAAAAGGGCAGAAGCTATCTAAGGGACTTATAATACTTGCTAATAACCTGTCTGATAATCTAGGGCCTAATATACTCCCCTAAATCTATAGAACGTCGATCTAGGCTAAGTATAGATAGTATAGAATAATATCTCTTTCTACTTAAATAGAAAAGGGGAAAGAGATTATACTAATAATAACCTAAGAATTCGAAATTAGTACCTAGCTGTAGGAGGTACTATAGGGGGAGATACAAATCAGTAACATAGCTATAAACGCTATCTAGCAATATAGACCAATAAGCAGCTTAATTATAAACAATGATTAACTAGCAAGCAGCTAAGGCCCGGGTATATACTAGATAGTAGCCTAAAGCAGAGCGCTCTATACCGGTAACTATAGCCAGTTCGGAAATACCCTTTACCTGCTAAATCCAGACCTATAGATAATACTTCCAATTTATAGACTTAGAAGCGTAATAGGAGCAGGATTCCTGCTAGCTAGTAAGGGCGCCGGCAAAGGCTATAGATTCCCCCTAACTACCTAAAATGCTAGCTAAGGTTATACCTAAGGTTATAGCTAAGGTAACTACTAAGGCTATAACTAGGGAACTAATCAAGAAGGACGATAGAACCCTATATAACCTGCATAAACCCCTAGTATTAATACTAAATACAGGCTAGAACATACCTAACCTTAAGCAGACAATAAAGAGCGGTATACCTAGTATAAGTATATTATATATAGAAGTACTAAGTATATGGCTATCCTACTGATCGAAATAGGCTGGATAAACGAGATAAGTATTGATTAAAAAACCCTAACTGATTTTATTAAGTCTTAGGACTTGAAAAACAGCTATTCCAGGTCTAACAATAATATCCTTAATAATAAAGTTCGTTTCTTCCTATACTGCTACTGGACTTTCCAGATCGTTTATAGCCTACTAGGTACTGTTTTTCCAAACGCCCTTTTAGGACAAGCCAAAGAATATTACCTATACTATATCCCTTTTAGTATCTCTTTTATCTAACTATATAGTATCTTAAAGGGATACTTCAAGATAAGTACTAAGTAGAATAACTACTTGTACGTCTAGAATACTATTACTTTCTAGTCTATATACCTTAAAAGCGAGAATAGTATCAAGTCTATAAAGGAAATTCTCCAGATCTTACTTAATAGACTCTAATAAAGCTAATATAGGCTTAGTCCGTTCTATAACTATAAGGAGTTCCTAGTTATAAATATAATCCAAGCCTACTAAGGAGTATCTAAGCTGAAGATCGCCTTATATAAACTACTAACAAGCTTTAAAGAGCTAGTAGCTATACTCTACTAAATACTTAACATTAAGAAAGCAGATTATATATATTATTAATTCTTAATAGACTATAGGTTTACTATAACAAAAGCCAGGCCTATAAGAAACTATTAGAGTAACCTAATTATAGATTTGATCTTTAAGAGAAACCAGGCAATATATATATAATAACCTAGAGGTACTACTAGGTATAGAAAGCGAAATAAGCTCTAGCAAAAGAACTATAATAAAAACTATACTAAAGTAGGTTATTAGATTTATAGTAAGCTAGATTACCGCTCCTTTATATATAGCTAAGAGGAATAAGTAATAGCTAAGAGCGAATAGCTTAAGCGAAAAAGTATTAATAAATATTATAGACAATATATAGCATTCCTCGTTAATTATAAGGGTTTAGACAATGAATACAATATAAAGGAAGAAGATACTAAGCTTAAAGTATAGGTAGATAACTATAAGACTAATCAAACTTAAGATAGAAATAAAGTACTAGTAATTAGTTTTAAAAAAGAATAAATAGTAGTAACTTACTTTGTAAACCAAGCTTTCCTCTACCTAATTACTAAGATAAATAGCTATGTAAAGATAGTAAAAAAGATACTAAGAAAATAAAAACTATTTAATTCGTACTTAATAGGTATACCGAGACTAAATTCTAAGGGATTATACCTAATACTAGGGCTACTAACGTTTCAACTGCTAGACTCTAACAATTCCTTATACTAAAAAAGATAATTAGATTACTTAAGATTAACAAGATACGCGTAGGAGAAGCGAATATACTTTTTAGGTCTAGGGATTTAAAACGATTACTTAGAACAGTTAAAGTAAAGCTCGACATTAGTTATATAACTTTCTATATATTAGAGATACTAACCCCTTTTCTTATATATCTAAAGGATATAGATAAGCTCGATATCTACCTTAATAATACAACAAATAAGCTTATATCTAAGTTAGGAAAGCGCATATACGTTTAACGGAAATAAGGATATCTATAGATCCCTATAAAAGGGATTAAACTACTAAGCATAACATTTATAGTAGATAACAAGTATCCTACGCCTCTATAGCTTATAAAGGCCGGACTAAGATGCATTTATCAATGCTATAGACACCCTATAGTTAATAGACTATATAAACTACTATAACAAGCAGACTACTAAGTAGAATATAGTACTATTAAGATGATTAATAAGTTCTACCACTTCTGCCAGATTAAAGGCATAGTACTATAACAATTTAGATTCGCGTTATAAGACGATATTTGCTTTAATTTCAAGATTGTTATAGATGTCTTGGATATCGATAATTCTAAGGTATTATATATAGTCGACGCTATAACGTTATTCTAAGTAGCCTGCTTTCTAAACAATCTCTTAGCTAAAGAGATATAGAAGTAGCTAAAGGAATATTAGATCGATATATACCTTAGACTACCTAATGTTTTATACTATAATAAGGGTACCAATTTCAAAGTATATAAGTTCTAGGCAGAGGCTAAGCTTATAGGTATAACCTGCTATTCAGTACCAGTTAAGGTATACTAGTTAGTTAGCAAGATCAAGCAGTATTATAGGCTACTAAGATAGGCCTATAACATTATTAAATTAAAGACTGCTAGATCTTGCTCGAAAGAGGTATACCTATAAGCAGCACTAAGTGTAGTTAACAATACCGTTAGCCTAGATAGGCTAGTACTAACGCTCTTAGGTTTTAGCGTATACCTGCGCCTTCCTATAGATGTACCGCCTTCTCTATCTTAACTACACTAAGCAGGCGCAATTTAGAAGGCTATAATACAATTACGAATCCTAAATGATATAAGGACTATGTAAGACGCTCTTATATAATATAATAGACTAAGTATAGAAGATATACTACTACGTTTACTTAAAGTAGATATAGAAGTACTTATATTCTAGGAAAGTAACCGATAGATAGGACCTTATAAGGTAATCTCAGCTATAGATATAATAGTAATTATCGATATAGTTAATAGACCTATAGAATTTTGGAATATAGTAGTTAAACTATATTTCTAGGAGCTAGTATAGGACGAATAAGATAATCAGGCTAGAGTTAAGCGGCTAGAACCATTCTAATATCCCTAGCCTAAGCAGCCCTACTAGTATAGACAACCCTAAAAGAACCTAGTACCTACTAACAACTTTGTTTTAGAAAAAGAGAAACGTAACTACAATCTTGCGCTTAAACTGCAAGCTAAAGGTAAGATTACTATACCTAGCGTACTATTCTAAGAATCTAATAAAACGGAACTAAACTCGCTCCTAATAGCTAAGATAATCAAAGCGATCTAGATGCTAGCAGATACGTTAGACTATTAGATCTTTAAGTTAAGGATTATCTAGGAAGTAAAAGATAAGCTTACTTTACTATATAAGAAATTAACTCCCAGCCTATAGCCCCTACCTAGGCTAATATAGCTAGTAAGCTGACAGCTAGCAAGGCAACCAGGCCTAGCCTAGAGCGCCAGGTGCTTATCCGACTAGGCTTAGCCTAACAACAGGTACTTGCTAAATCTGCCCTAGAGGTAGTATAGGCTATATAACAGGCCTCTAGCCTAGCAGTTTAGGGGGTCCAGACGCTCTCTAGCGGTAACCTCCTTCTAGTTATAGAGAACATAGAGATAAAGAAGAGCCTGGAGAGCAATGCTACCTAGATTATAAGGGCCTTTAGCGAAAAGGCCTCTCTATATATAACAACCTAGGTAGTAGCGGTTAAGGGCTTTATAATCTATAACTAGGTTATAGAAGAAGGCCTACTAAAAGAAGCCAAAAAACAATACCCTATAGCGGTTAGGGTAAAGGTCTAGCACCCTTAAGGGCCAGAACGGACTAGGGTTAAGGTACTAATAGCCTTGACCTTCCTAGAGGTAGCCTAGAAGGCCTATAAGGAGGGGGTCTTCTAAAGCTACCAAGCCCTAGAAGCAGAGCCCTAGATCGACAAGGCTAAGCCTATCTAGTGCCTAAAGTGCTGGAAATGGGGCTATAGGGCTAAGGTATGCCAAAGCAGAGAAGAGATCTGCTATAACTACAGCGCTAACAGCTATACTATGCCAGAAGCCCCTACCTACTCTAGGGCACCCCGCTGCCGCAACTGCCACTAAGCTTACCATGCCTACTTAGAGGCCTACCCCCGCCTAAAAGAGGTATAGGTATAGGCTAAGGGATACCTATGCTCTAGGCCTAAGGCCTTTAACGTTAACCAACTGCCCCTATACCAGTACTAATAGCAATAGTAACAACAACAATAATAACAATAGTAGCAATACCCTTAGTAGGCCCTATTATAAGAGGAGGGGAAGGAAGGCTATACTATAGTCTTAGGGAAGAGACAGAGGGGCCGACCAATAGTATCAAGAGGGTTAACCCCTAACCAGAGCACAATCACCGCCTGCTTTAGCCACCTAAGCGGCCAAACCCCCCCTTCTTCTTCTACGCTAACTATAAGCCCTAAAGGGGCTACTAGACCTACTAAAACCCTAGAGCCTATAGGAGCCCCTAGACCCCTAGATGCTGGACCTAGACTAGACCTAGATACCGGACTAGCTAACGCCACTACCACTATACAACAACCATAGCTAACTATATAGCCAAAGGAGATAGAAATATAAAGGTACGCCTCTAGAACGTATAGGGCTTAAAGGAGGTACAGGAAGTACTACTTTCTATAGCAAAAGAAGAAATACTCGCTATATAAGAGCCCTGGATTAATAGGCAGGTATAGTACTCTACCTACTGCCCTAGATCAGCCCCCTACTATCTTATTTTCACCCCTAACGGACGGGCCTTACTTTATATCTATAAATCACTCCTACTAGCAATATAGACTTACAGCTCTAGCTTAGACTAGGCTAAGGCTACTATACAGACTAAGAAAGGCCCCTTTATAGTCTGGTCCCTATATAACAACCCCTAACCCTAGACTAGCCTAACCCCCCTTATAGAAGAAATAAGGGGGAAGATCAACGCCTACCCGGGCCTTTACCTTCTAGCTAGGGACTTTAACCTTTACCACCCCCTTTAGGACTAGCATAACCGCTTTAGCCCTAGGTTAGAAGACCTACTACTATTAATAGCAGAGTAGGGGCTTACCCTCTATACCCCCTACGGCACTATAACTAGGGCGCTATAGAGAAGTTAAGCAGGTAGGGCCTCTACTATCAACCACTTCTAGCTTAACAGCAGCCTTACCTGCTTCTATACTAGCTTAGATATATATTTACGCTTAGACTACTATCCCTAGATACTGGATATCGACCTAAAGACCATAGAAACCCTACTACCGCCCTCCTAGTTCCAGTAGAAAAAGATAGATAAAGAGGGGGTAGCAAGAGAGGCCAGCTCCCTAATATACAATATAGGGGGCTACAGATATCTATTATACCTTTTTAACCTAGCCAGACTCTAGGAGGCCTATAGGCGACTATCAGAGGAACTTCAGTATATTGCTAGGGCTATAACCCCTAAAGGAGCCCTAGTAACCACTAGAAGGAAGAGCGCCCCCTAGTAGAACAACAAAATCTACTAGGTAGTTAAGGAGAGAAAAAAGGCAGAAAGACAGCTCCAATACTCCCCTAGTAACTAGGCCCTCCTTACCGCCTATAAGTCAGCCTAAAGGAAACAAACAAAGGCTATAAGAGAGAGTAAAAGAAAGACCTAGAGGGCTCTTCTACAAAAGCCTAAAGAAAAACCAGAAAAGCTCTAACAACTAGAAAGATAGGCTAGACTACAAAGTACTACCGCCCTACCCCCTCCTAAGCTACTAACCCTTAGATAAGCTAATACCTTCTAAGAGAAGGTAGAGGCCCTTTCAGTACGCTTCTTCCCCCCCTCCCCCTAAAAGGATAGCCTAGAGGAACCCCTAATAGGCCTAAGGCTACTAGTTAGCTAGACGGTTAGGCTAGACGATATAAAGGAGGCTATTAAAACAACAAAACCCTAGAAAGTACTAGGACCTGACAAACTCCCTATAGGCTTCCTAAAGGCCTATAGCAACCCCTTATATAAGGCCTTTGTCGATTCGCTCTTACTGTAGTGAAAGGCTTCCGGTCGGTCGGTAGGAAACAGAACAGGAATAACAATAACAGGGGATAAAAGCAGAATAACGATTAGGATCACTAGTTTAGTATGGTATGGATTGTCTCTAGATATGCTGTTCTATACCTACCTAGGCCCCCTAAATACATAGCCCTAGTGCTACGTATTAGCTAGAGCTAGGCCTAGTTAGGTAAAGTGGGGGTTAAGCCCCTACTTTAGGACCTACTTTTCGTCGTAACTAATTAGCCAATTAAATACGCTATTTAGCGTTTCGATACTAGCTCTTTTTCTTTTTGGTTACAACAACCTTTTACTAATAAAGGGAATTTCAAAAGAGCAGACGTGTTCTAAAACGCAAAGACATACTGCGATCGTACTTTTAAAGTACGCCCCTACCCTTCTCCTTTTGCCTCCCTTCTATAGCCTAGCTATAGGCGCCCTATACCGCTATTAAGCAGCGAAAAATCGGACAGTAGGGGAGGTAACAACAATAGCTAAGGGAACAAGGGTAGGGGAAAAATAAGCGTTGTATAGCGCCGATCCCTACTATATATACAGCGATAAAGCGCTTTTATAAGCGCGGCTATAGTTTCGATCTGCTGTAGTAGGGGTGGTAAGGCCGGCAATAGGGCCGGCGACTGGGCCGGCGACAGGGCCGGCGACAGGGCCGGCGATAGGGCCAGTAATAGGGCCGGCGACAGGGCCGGCGACAGGGCCGGCAATAGGGCCGGCGATAGGGCCGGCGACAGGGCCGGCGACAGGGCCGGCGACAGGGCCGGCGATAGGGCTGGCGACAGGGCCGGCGACAGGGCCGGCAACAAAGACGGAGGGGCCAGCGGTAAGGCCGGTAATAGGGCCGGCAATAGGGCCGATAACAGGGACAGCAAGGGCGGCGAGGGTAGCAAGGGCGGCGACAATAGGGGGGCTAGCAGCAAAAGTAATCGTATAGCAGTAGCTGTAACTAAAGGTAGTAGTCCACCCCTTACTACTTTCTCTTCTTTTTTCAGTATATTTTCTACTACTATAGCTATAGCAGTAGAAGGAGAAGAAAAAGCAGGTAAAAGAGCTGCTACTACTGCCAGGGCTGCTGGGTCTACCGGCAGTAAAGAGGCTACGTTTCCTGGCAAAAGCTGGGGTACTGCCCTAGTAGGGCGTGAAAAATTTGCTACTGTTATACAAGTTGTATTATAAGTGCGGTTACGCTCTTGACTTATATTCTATAGCACGCCTGCGGTTATTAGAAATAGCCCTACCCTCTGAAATTGGGAGACCCCTACTTATATAGAATTTAGGGTCTCTAGGCCTCTCTACCTCTCTGTTCTAGCTTCCTCTGCTCTTTATACCTGGTATAGCGATTAAGAGGGAGCTGGCGAATAGCTGCTGTATAACGGCGAATAAAGAGCCGAATAACTGTCGTACTATAGGGAGGAAAAAGCTGTATCGTAGCCGCCCGAAAAAGAAGAAGAAGGCGCTAAATCGAAGCTGCCTAAGAATAGAGTAGGCGCCGAATCGTAGCTGCCTAGGGAAGAAGACAAAAAAGCAGCGATAAACATAGCTAGTTAAGCGTTTTAACCGCTCCTTTACTGGCTGATCGAATAGCCGGTAAATCGAAGGACTTCTACTAGCTGGTCCTTTACCGTAAACGCTGCTTTTTCGAAGTTCTGTTCGGTCTAGCTATATAGGGCAGATACTAGCCTATATAACAGCTGTTGCCCCCCTTCTTGTTTAAAGCCTACGATTACCGCTGCTAAATAGGCAGTAATTACCTTCTGATTTTAATAGCCAGGTTGAAGGTATCGTGGTAGCTAATAGAAGGTAACTAGGTCGAGCAGGTAGGCTTTAGTCAGCAGTATCTAATAGAGGAGCCTCTAAACCAAGTCTTCTTCTTCCCTTATTCCCTCTATCTTTTTCTAAGCGCAGCGCGCTTTGTCTCTCAAGTCTCGCATATATACCGCGCTTCTTACGGTTATACGATGCTTGTTTTTGGGTTATTATATAGCGCTGGTTAGAATCGATTTACTGTCGATTTCGTTGTGCTAGAAGGTCGCTAGAAAAGCCCAATTAAGGGTTCCTAATCTTAAAGGTAAATAGTATACCTAGCTCTTCCTCTTTTCGGGTATACTTCTAACGTACTGTTAATCTTACTATTCTGTTCCTAATATTATAAAACGAAAGAAACTGATCAGTGTCGATTCGCTCTTACTATAGTAAAAGGCTTCCGGTTGGTCGGTAGGAAACAGAATAGGAATAACAATAACAGGGGATAAAAGCAGAATAACAATTAGGATTACTAGTTTAGTATGGTATGGATTGTCTCTAGATATGCTGTTCTGTACCTACCTAGGCCCCCTAAATACATGGCCCTAGTGCCACGTATTAGCCGGAGCTAGGCCTAGTTAGGTAAAGTGGGGGTTAAGCCCCCACTTTAGGACCCACTTTTCGTCGTGACCAATTAGCCAATTAAATACGCTATTCAGCGTTTCGACAGCCTTTACTATACTAGCCTTAAGATCCTTCCTTTACGGCTTCTATCTATAGAAATATAAGAAAGTGGTTACTGTCGTCCTCCCTAAACCAGGAAAACAGCCAGATACCTATAATACCCCTAGAGACTACCGCCCTATAGCCCTACTTAACTACATTAGCAAGGTCCTAGAGAAAGTTATAGGGACTAAAATAAGGGATATAGCCAAGGCTTTTAAGCTGATTCCAGCAATATAATAGGGCTACTGCCGCTATAAATCCACTAAATCGGCTATATACCTCTTTATAGCTTAGATCTAGGAGGCATAGAAGTATAAAGCCGGGGCCTCTCTTCTACAGCTAGACCTATTAGGGTATTTCGACAGTATCCCTTATAGCAGACTCCTAGCTATACTAGACCAGCTAGGGCTACCTACCTAGCTACTATCCTAGCTAAAGGAGTTCCTCTCCTCTAGGACTACTAGCCTCTTATTTAATAGCTAAAAAAGCTAGCAAATCCTAGTACTAACAGGAGTACCCTAAGGCTTACTACTTTCGCTAATCCTCTTAGTCCTATACCTCTGCCCCCTATACAAAAGGCTAGAGAGAAAATACCCTACTATCTCTACTATAGGCTATATAGACGATACCAACCTACTAGCCTTTAATAGGGAGGCTACAATAACGGTTAGATAGCTAGAAGAGGCCTAGAAAGAGTGCCTAGACTAGGTAGCAACCGCTAGAGTTACCTTCTTAGCAGTAAAGAGCAAGCTTATACACTTTCCCCCTAGAAGGAGGCCCTAGACCGACCCTATTAACCTAGGACTAATAGAGGACTCCCCCCCCCTATAACCAGCTATAGAGGCCCGTTTTCTAAGGGTCTAGCTAGACCCTAAGCTTACCTAGAAGGCTTACGCCAGCACCCTATAGCAGAAGCTAAAAACGCAGACCCTTACTATTATAAGACTAGCTAGAAAGACCTAAGGACCTAGAATCGAAAAGACTAGGCTCCTATATACAGCAGTAATAAGGCTAGTCCTAGCCTACGCAGCCTTAGCCTGGCATACCCCTATACCTATAACACTAAATAGGCTATAGGGTATAACCAGAGGCCTACTAGCAGCCGAAAATAAGGCCCTAAGAAGGGTTATAGGGGCCTATAAAAGGACACTGGTCCGAAGCCTCTACTATAAGGCTAACGTCCCCCCCCTTAACCTCTACCTTAACGCCCTCTTCTTCTCCAGCTAGGCTAGGATAAACAGGGCTATAGGGAAAGAGGTAGCTAAGCAGAAGGAAGCCCTATACCTTACCCTTGGAAATAGGACCCCTAGGACTAGCCTCCCTCTAGGAGGGCGTATAAAGTAAGAAAGAAAAAAGGAGGTAACAGCCTAGTAGCACTACTAACAACTAAGGAAAGCTATTAATAAGGAACCCCTCTATACCACCTAGAAGGATCGCTATCTATAGGAGGCTAGGGCCTCTAGTTACAACCCCTATATAGAGAGCCTCTTAGAGAAATCAGCTAAGGCTACCTTCTAAGAGGAGAACCTAGCTAAGGCCTTTAAGGAGGCCTTCCAAAGACGCTACTATAACCTCTCTAAGGCTAAGAGCTCGCTGCTAATACAGGCCTATATAGGGAAGATAGGCCTAAGAGGATTCCTATATATCTATAAGGTGCCTAGGGTTAATAACCTCCTTTACCGCTGCCACCTAGCTACAGAGGACATCCGACATATATTCAACAGTTGCCCGGCCTACCCTTTAGCCTTCTTTAAGGAAAGGGAAAGAGGGGATATACATAGCTTTCTCTATAGACTCGAAAAAGGGGGCAGTAACACTATACGCCCCCTAGTTTGCCATATTGCTACTAGACTGCCAGAATACTCTATTACTTAGAGGCTAGAAGCGGTCTAGCCTATACCCCTTTAGGCAGTATATTTTCATACTCCTAAAAGGGCGGTATCTACCCTGGTGAAGATTGGCCTACCCCCTATTATACCCCCTATTTTCCCTATATACTGTTATAGGTTTTTCACCCGTTATACGGTTTTCCTATAGCACTAGTTCAGCCTACCTAGATATCCCCTACGGGGATCAGATAGCGTAATAGAATCTATCTATATAAGAAATTACGCTTTATAGCTTAGGGATTTGGCAATAAGGATAAGAAGTACCTACTTACTTAATCGCTAATAATCCAACGCTATATACAGCGACTTATGCTCTTACTACTCCTAATGCTATAAATGTACTTTGGTTTTAAGGTATAGGTATATAACGTTATCCAGGCTTATATATAAGCTAAGTTATAGCTAGTAAGGAAAGTAATTCTTCTGTTACCTAAGGAGCTTAAGATGCTCTATCCCCCCTATACTATCTTGCTTGTTAAAACCTTATTATATAGACTAGCTAAAGCTAGATTATACTAGTAGGTAATATAGATAAACTAGTATACTAAATGTCTTAATCTTAAGCTAAGTGCCTTTAACCTATACCTTATAATAAGTAAGATATAAATTAGAAGCAGGTTTGGAATCGTCGGCCTATAAACTGACGATACTTTTAATATCAGCGAGCAAGCCTTTATAGATAAGGAGAAGCTTAAGCTAGATAAGGCTAGCTTTAAGTATAAGCTGCTAGTATTGTTAATAGACAAATTATTTACGGACTTCAACGGATATAGGCTCGAAATAAGCATAGATACTATCGAGATTTAAATAAAAGGGTAAGCTATATATCTCGAATTTATAAGCCTAGACGCTGAAATAGCGAAATAAGTATATATCGAATAACGTATATATAGTACCTACATTGCTATAATTTGCTAGCTAGAAGCGACTTTCGACTTATTAGTAGCAGTATAGTCAACTAAGCTTAATATAGCCGAGATTACCAAGCTTAACGCTTAACTATAATAGCAGATTAAGAACTTAATATGCAGGCTACGCTACCTGTAACTCGAACTTAAGATAGCCAAGCTCTTCGTCTTTATAGATAGATCATTCGCTAATAATGCCGATATAACATTGTAGATTAGATTCGTTATAATATTTAGAAACGAAATAAGTAGTATAAACGAGTTTAACCTATATAGCAATATCGTATACTAGTCCTCGACTAAGTATAAGCAGGTAACGTAAAGCGTTTTAGCAAGCGAAATATATAGAATAGTAAGTAGGTTTAATCTTAAGTATATACTATACTAGACGCTTACTAAGATCTACTTAGGCCTAGGTCTATTATCGCTACTACTAATCGTTGTTTATATAGACTTGTTCAGTTTATACAAGTACCTGGTAAAGCTTGGGATAACGGCAGAAAAGCGACTTATAATCGATATAATAGCCCTATAACAGAGCTACAAAAACCGTAAAATCGTAGAAATCAGGTAGATTAGTAGCAATAATAACCTAGCTGACGCTATAACTAAGTGCATATTGAATAAGACACTTAAAAGGCTTGTTACTACGAATATAGCTAAGATTAGAGTCGAAGGCTAGGTTTAACGCCTAGCCGAGCAACAGGAAGAGCCTATATAACTTAGGGTAAGATCGCCAGTACAAAAGACAAAGACTGCTAGGACGATTTATTTATAGTATAATAAGGAATATAAGGCAAAGCGCGAAATGATCTTAATTTATACTCTTATAGCCAGTGCGATATACGTGCTAGCGCCCCCTACCTTCTAATTATAACAACAAAACGTTTATAGCCTTGCTTATAGCGGCTATTGCTATAAGCTTTTTTTGCATAGGCGTTATACCTACTATAGGCGCCCTATACTCGACGAGAGTACGTACCTTGTCTACTAGGACTAAGATATACTTAGCGCTGTTATACTATATTTTTAATCCTATAACTAATAAGTATTCCGATTAAACAATAGATACTACTAAAGATTGTAACTTACTTTAGCCTTTATAGCCAGGTTAGAGCAGAGCTCCAAAAAGCAGTCTAAGAACGGATAGACTAACTTAGGGCTATAATATACATTAGGAATAATAATATAATAGAAACAATATATAAATGGAACTTATATTAGTATATATAAGTGCCTGGATAAGCACCGCCAGTATTAGAGGCTATAGCCCAATATATAGTTATAGTATACTATACGTAGCGCGAAATTGCCAGACTTATTAAACAAGTCCTTAATACCTGCTAAAAGCAAGTATAGGCAGCTAAGGTAAATAATAGCGCATATAGTACTATATAGGCTACGAACTTTATATATATTAGCAATATCAATAACAAGGATAATAAGAGTAAGATACTTACCCTCTAGTTTATATATATAAGTATATAATAACCTCTTACAAGGCTTTATATAATCTAATATGCTACGTATATAGTAGCTAGAGCGGACGATAGAGTTGTCTAAGCTTTCGCTGGACAATGAACTTGCTGTTACTACTGCCGGTGTTACTACCGGCAGTATAGGCATATGCGCAGCGGCGCGTAGCGCTATATACCACGTATATACAGCCGCTACCGCCGCCTTCCTTATAGCCGGCAATATAGGTAGAAAGTGCTTGGCAGGCGTAGAGATACGCGCCTTATATATAGCGATCTCTGCCCTATACGCCGCCGCCTTCTCCGCCTCCTTCTTATACTAGCGCGTAGCAGCCTATACAAGCAGGATATATATATATATAATCAGCCCCTTAGAATCAAGGGGCATAGAGTTGGCGTTAGTACAGCTACCTACAGACTTAGGCTATGTAATAAGTATAGCCGCATCTATAGCGTTAGGATTATCACTATTGTTATTATTATTATCGCCGTCGTTGCTACCTACTATACTCTTCTAGTCGCTATTATCGGTAATAGCGCGCTTAGACATATCTAGGAATGTATTATCATTACCCTTCTAGGTAAGATACTCGTTAGAAGCATTAGTTATAAGCGTATTAAGGGCATTGCTGCCCTTATCCTTAGTATATATATAGGTATTGCTGCCTATACTCCTATAGGAGCACCTACTCTACTTATTATTAAAATCCAATACTATAAACAATAAGATCAGTATACTTAATTATTAGTATATAACAGTAAGCAACTTACTTATTACTACTAGTACTGCTAATGCTACTACTACTATTATTGTTACTGCTACTACTACTATTGTTATTACTACTACTACTACTAGTACGGATTATAGGGAGAAAGAGAATAGGTAGTATATAGTAGGAGAACCTGCCTATTTATAGGTTTAGGGTAAGAGCGTTCGGAGTTTGTAATTAGCTAGCCTAAAGCTCTGATTTTTCCTATTATAATTCCTATTTAGGACTATAAGCTTTTACAACAATGGTTGCCAGTATAACGTACTTACTATTATGCCGTTTAAAGGCATATCTAGAAGGCGCTAAAGTCGCGCTTTCTATACTAGGGATTAGCAACTAGAATTCAACATTCTAATTAGTAAATAAGAAGTCGAGTAATTAGCATTTCCTATTCTAGCAATAAGGGGAGTAAAATGATCTAGGATTTCCTATTTCGGTTAATAAAGCGCTAATGCAGTTATAAAAGAAGAGTTACTAGTATTGATTATAATAAGGGGGATTAGGTGCTAATCCCTATAACTATACAGTATATAAGCCTCTTACTCTAGGGAATAGGGCGCGTACTGCGCCACTTATATAATAGCTATAAGTAGTATACCTACATACTATATAATAGTTACTAACGAGCGCTCTGCTCTAATATAGGTATTTAAGGGGTATGCAACTACCCCCTAGATAGAGGGAGACAGATGACAATCCAGAACCAGAACTTGAACCAGTATTTCCTTACTGCTCGCTTTACTCTTATCGTTTTAGGTCACTACGATCTCCGGAAACCTACCAACAAGGTAGAAGTTTCTTAATATTAGTTTCCGAAATAGGTAGTTTAGTTTTAAGATACTTTTTAATATCCTTATTAGATACCCTAAAGAGATAGAAAGGAAAACTATTAGATAGATTCTATTACGCTATCTAATCCCCGTAGGGGGATATCTAGGTAGGCTAGGCTAGTACTATAGGAAAACCGTACAACGGGTGAAAAACCTATAACCATACATAGGAAATAGGGGTGTGGTAGGGGGTGGGCTAATCTTTACTAAGGTAGATACTGCCCCTTTAGGAGTATGAAAACATACTGCCTAAAGGGGTATAGGCTAGACCGCTCCTAGCCCCTAAGCAATAGTATATTCTAGTAGTCTAGTAGCGATATGGCGGACTAGGGGGCGTATAGCGCTGCTACCCCCTTTTTCGAGTCTATAGAGGAGGCTGTTTATATCCCCTCTTTCCCTTTCCTTAAAGGAGGCTAAAGGGTAGGCCAGGCAACCGTCGAATATATGTCGAACGTCTTCTATAGCTAGGTAGTAGCGGCAGAGGGGGCTGTCTATCCTAGGCACCTTATAGGTATATAGGAAGCCCTTTAGGCCTATCTTCCCTATATAGGCCTGTATTAGCAGCGAGCTCTCGGCCTTAGAAAGGCCATAGTGGCGTTTCTAGAAGGCCTCTTTAAAGGCCTTAGCTAGGTTTTCCTCCTAGAAGGTAGCCTTGGCTGATTTCTCTAAGAGGCTCTTTGTATAGGGGTTATAGCCAGAGGCTCTAGCCTCCTATAGGTAGCGGTCTTTCTAGGCGGTATAGAGGGGTTCCTTGTTGATAGCCTTCTCTAATTGTTAGCGGTACTACTATGCTATAGCTTCCTTTTTTCTTTCTTATTTTGTTTGCCCTTTTAGGGGGAGGCTAGTCCTAGAGGTCCTGTTCCTAAGGGTATAGTATAGGGCGTCCTTCTATCTAGCTATCTCCTCCCCTATAGCTCTATTTAATCTAGCCTAGCTAGAGAAGGAGAAGGTATTAAGGTAGAGGTCTAGAGGGGGGACGTTAGCCTTGTAGTAGAGGCTTTAGACTAGCGTTCTCTTATAGGCCCCTGTAACCTTCCTTAGAGCTTTGTTTTCGGCTGTTAGTAGGCCTCTAGTTATACCTTATAGCCTATTTAGTATAGTAGGTATAGGGGTCTGCTAGGCTAAGGCTATATAGGCTAGGACTAGCCTTATTACTGCTATATATAGTAGCCTAGTCTTTTTAATTCCAGGTCCTTAGGTCTTTCCAGCTAACCTAGTTATAGCTAGGGACTGCGTTTTTAGCTTCTGCCGTAGGGTACTGGCATGGGCCTTCTAGGTAAGCTTAGGGTCTAGCTAAACTCCTAAAAATCGGGCCTCTTTAGCTGGTTATAGAGGGGGAGAGTCCTCTAGTCCTAGATAGATAGGGTTATTCTAGGGCCTCCTTCTAGGAGGGAAGTGTATAAGCTTGCTCTTTACTGTTAAGAAAGTAACTCTAGCGGTTACTGCCCAGTCTAGGCACTCTTTCTAGGCCTCTTCTAGCTGCCTAACTATTGTCCTAGCCTCTCTACTAAAGGCTAGTAGGTTAGTATTATCTATATAGCCTATAGTAGAGATAGTAGGGTATTTTCTTTCTAGTCTTTTATATAAGGGGTAGAGGTAGAGGACTAAGAGGATTGGTAAGAGTAGCAAGCCCTGGGGTACTCCTATAGGTACTAGTATTTATTAGCTTCTTTGACCGTTAAATAAAAGGCTAGTAGTCCTAGAGGAAAGGAACTCCTTTAGCTAGAAGAGTAGCTAGATAGGTAGCCCTAGCTAGTCTAGTATAGTTAGGAGCCTAGTATAAGGGATACTGTTGAAATATCCTAATAGGTCTAGCTATAGGAGGGAGGCCCTAGCCTTATATTTCCAGGCCTCCTAGACTTAGGCTATAAGAAGGTATATAGCCGATTTAGTAGACTTATAGCAGTAGTAGCCCTGTTATATTACTAGTATTAGCTTAAAAGCCTTGGCCATATCCCTTATTTTAGTCCTTATAACTTTTTCTAGGACCTTGCTAATATAGTTTAGCAGGGCTATAGGGCAGTAGCCTCTAGGGGTGTTATAAGTGTCTGGTTGTTTTCCTGGCTTAGGGAGGATAATAGTAATTGCCTTCTTATATTCCTATAGGTAGAAGCTATAGAGGAAGGATTTTAAGGCTAGTATAGTAAGGGCCTTATATAAGGGGTCTCTATAGGCTTTTAGGAAGCCTATAGATAGTTCGTCTGGTCCTAGCGCTTTTTATAGTTTTATTGTTTTAATAGCTTCCTCTATATTATCCGGTTTAACTGTCTAGCTAACTAGTAGCCTAGGTCCTATTAGGGGCTCCTCTGGGCCTTCCTCTTAGGGGGAAGGGGGGAAGAAACATATTGATAGGGCCTTTACCTTCTCTTAGAAGGTACTAGCTTACCTAAGGGTTAGCAGCTTAGAGGGTAGTAGTACAGTAATGCTCTATAGCCTGGCCTATCTTTCTAGTTGCTAAAGCCTTTCTGGCTTTTCCCTAGCTTCCTATAGAAAAGCCCTTTAGGTTTTTCTTTTACTTTCTCTTATAGCCTTTATTTGTTTCTTCTAAGCTAACTTATAGGCGTTAAGAAGGGCTTGGTTATTAGGAGAACGCTAGAGCTGTCTCTCTGCCCTCTTTCTCTCCTAGACTGCTTGGTAGGTATTATTGTTCTACCAGGGGGCTCTCTTCTTTCTAGTAGTTACTAGGGCCCTTTTAGGGGTTAAAGCCTTAGTAATACGCTGGAGTTCTCCTAATAGTCGTCTAAAGGCCTCCTATAGCTTAGCTAGGTTAGAGAGGCAAGATAGGTATCCGTAGCCCCCTATATTATATATTAGGGAGCTAGCCTCCCGTACTACCTCCTCCTTATCTATCTTTTTCCACTGGAATTAGAGGGGTAGTAGTAGGGTTTCTATAGCCTCTAGGTCGATATCTAGGACTTAGAGGTAGTAGTCTGATCGTAAGTAGGTATCTAGGCTGGTATAGAAGCAGGTAAGGCTACTACTAAGCTAGAAGTAGTCGATAGTAGAGGCCCTACTAGCTTGACCCCCTTATAGTGCCCTAGTTATAGCTCTAAAGGGGGTATAAAAGGTAAGTCCCTATTCTGCTACTAATAGTAGTAGGTCCTCTAACTTAGGGCTAAATCAATTATATTAGTCCTATAAGGGGTAGTAAAGGTTAAGGTCCCTAGCTAGTAGGTAAAGGCCTAGGCAGGTATTGAGTTTCCCTCTTAATTCTTCTATAAGGGGGGGTAGGCCGGTCTAGGGCTAGGGGTTGTTATATCGGGACTAGACTGTAAAAGGGCCGTTCTTAGTCTATATTGTAGCCCTGGCCTAGTCTAGGCTAGAGCTATAGGTCTAGGTTATAGGTAGGAGTGATTTGTGAATATAGAGGGTAGCTCTTTCGTTAAGGGTGAAAATAGGGTAGTAGAGGGCGGATCTAGGGCAGAAGGTAGAGTGTTAGGCCTATCTATTGATTTAGGGCTCCTATATAGCAAGTATTTCCTCTTTTGCTATAGAGAGTAGTACTTCCTATACCTCTTTTAAGCCCTATACGTTCTAGAGGTATACCCTTATATCTCTATCTCTTCTAGCTATATGGTAGGTAGTAGTTATTATATAGTAGGGGCGTTAGCTAGTCTAGTATCTAGTTCTAGGTCCAGTCTAGGTCTAGCTTCTAGGGTTCTAGGTTCTTTAGGGGCTCTAAGGGTACCTATAGGTTCTAGGGTTCTAGTAGATCTAGTAGCTTTTTTAGGGCTTATAGCCGTTATAGAACAGGAGGAGGGGGGAGGTTAGTAGGGGTTTGGCTGCTTAGTTGACTAAAGCAGGCGGTAATTGTACTCTAGCTAGGGGTTAGCCTCTTTACTGCTACTAGCCGGCCCCTCCGTCTCTTCCCAAAGACTATAGTATAGCCTTCCTCCCCCTCCTTTTATAGGTAGGCTTATTAAGGGTAGTATTTCTGCTATTACTGTTGTTACTGTTGTTATTATTATTGTTACTATTAGAGAGGAGGCGGTTGGTTAACGCTAAAGGCTTTAGGCTTAGAATATAGGTATCCCTTAGCCTATGCCTATGCCTCTTTTAGGCAAGGGCAGACCTCTAAGCGGGCGTGGTAGGCTTGGTAGCAGTTGTAGTAGCGTAGTGCCCTAGAGCAGGTAGGGGCTTCTGGCGTAGTATAGCTGTTAGTGCTGCAGTTATAGCAGATTTCCTCTTTACTTTAGTATACTTAAGCCCTATAGCCCTATTTCTAGTACCTTAGGTACTAGATAGGCTTAGCCTTGTCGATCTAGGGCTCTGCTTCTAGGGCCTAGTAGCTCTAGAAGACCCCCTTCTTATAGGCCTTTTAGGCTGCCTCTAGAAAGGAGAAGGCTATTAGTACCTTAACCCTAGTCCGTTCTAGCCCTTAGGGGTGCCAGACCTTCGCTCTAACCGCTATAGGGTGCTGTTTCTTAGTCTCTTCTAGCAGGCCTTTCTCTATAACCCGGTTATAGACTATAAGGCCCTTAACTACTACTGCCTAGGTTATAGTATATAGGGAGGCCTTCTTGCTAAAGGCTCTTATAATCTAGGTAGTATTGCTCTCTAGGCTCCTTTTTATCTCTATATTTTCTATAATAAGAAGTAGGTTACTACTAGGGAGGGTCCTAACCCCCTAGACTACTAGGCTAGACGCCTGTTAGATAGCCTGTACTACCTCTAGGGCTAACTTAGCAAGTACCTATTGCTAGGTTAGGCCTAGTCGGATAAATACCTAGCGTTCTAGGCTAGGCCTAGTTGCCTTACTAGCTGTTAGTTTACTAGCTATATTAGCCTAGGTAGGGGCTATAGGCTAAGGTTAAGTATGGTTAGGCTATTATTATTGCTGTTGTTAGTAGCTAGGTTGCTAAGGGTATTGCTAGTGCTATAGCCTAGGTATTGCTAGGGTAGTAGGCCGTTTTTAGGCTGCTAGAGTTGCTGTTATAGCTAGGGCTTCTTCGGGTAGGTCCTGGAGTAGGGCTATAAGGGCGATTTGCCTAGCCTTAGTAGTTACCTCTACTATACTATAGAAGTTAGTACTATCTTTAGCTAGGCTGATTATCCGATCTAGAAGGCTAGAGAGTGCTAGGGCAAGCTTTAGAGGGCTAAGGGTGGCTTAGGCAGCTTTCTTAGTTGCTAGGGTAACGTAGCTAGCCTTAGTAGCTTTGTTGTTACCTCCTTCTTTCCCTATATTCTTCTCTGATTTCTTCTCTGCCTTCTTTATATTCTTCTAGCTAAAAGGGGTTAGGGCTAGGGCGTACTAGCTGCTATTTAGGCCCCTAAGAAAGGGGGCAAAGATGTTGGTAGAAGGAGGGGCGCTAATTATAGGGGCGTTGATAGTAAGGAGGGCGCTAGGGCTATATGCTATAGTACTATATTTATAGTACTTATAGCGGTCTCCTTAGCGGTAGTAGAGGTAGTAATTTGGCAGTCCTCCATTTCTATGTTATTACCTAGGTAGTCTGTGCTTAGGGGTTAGTAGTCTATGCTTAGGGGCTAGCTTAGGGGCTGGCTTAGGGGGTTGTTGTTATTATTGTTAGCTGTAGGTAGGGCAGGGTTACTAGGGTGCAGAGCCGCATTAGTAGTCCGTACGCAAGGGGCCTACAGGTATAAAAGGGCGGCTAGGCTCGCCATTTTTCGCACTTTTGCACGTCTAGAGCTGTCGCGCAACCGACAGCGCCGTAGCGAAAATTGGCGGGCGTTGTGTCCTTAACCGGACGGTTCGAATGGATGTGGTTGCACGCTATTTAGTGTGGTTTTGACCAAAAACTCGTTTTCGTTACTTCGTTGTTCTCAAATCTCAAGGAAAACTATTAGTATTATCTAGGGTTAGAAATAAGTTAGTAGTAAATCCTTTCTAAAATAAGGTATCTATAATAGTATAGAGTTCTACTATTAATAGACTAGAGACGTTAGAGTCTTCTATAAAAGATAAGAATAGTATAGTAGGAAGAAGCTATAAGTTAAAGGGGTTTTAAATGATATTTAAGGGAGGGTTAGAGGTACCTTAAGTAGATATTAGAGGGTCCTTATCCTAGAGTATAACTAGTGCCTATCTATATAGGGTTATAGTACTTAAAGCCTAGTCTAGGAAGAGGTTATAAGCACAAAGCTAAGGAAGGCCTAGAATTATATTAGGTCTAGAAGAGCTTAAAGGCTAGATATATAGGGATAATAGCTTAGAGGTATAACCAGAATCAGGATAACTAAAACTATAGTCTAGGATATAGAAGTCTATAACAAGACTGGCCTACTTGCTATCTACTAGGTATAGAAGGTAAGGTAGATCTAAAGTAGATTGCTTTGACCCTAAGTAATTTACTTTCAAGGAATTGATAAATCTAAGAGAAGTATAACTAGAATCGATAAGGGTTTAAAGGGGAATCGAAGTGCCTTATATATTTATATAGGTAGTAAGGACCGACATCAAACATACGAAAACGGGTTTTTGGTCAAAACCATACTAAATCGCGTGCAACTATATCTATTCGAACCGTCCGATTGAGGATATAACGCCTGCCAATTTTCGCTATAGCACTGTCGGTTACGCAATAGCCCTAGGCATGCGAAAATACAGAAAATGGCAAGCCTAGCTGCCCTTTTACAACTGCAATTTCCTTATATACAGGCTATTAATACGGCTCTATACCCTGGCAACCCTGCCCTACCTATAGCTAACAACAATAATAACAACCCCCTAAGCTAGCCCCTAAGTACAGACTTACCCCTAAGTACAGACTACCTAAATAACAATATAAAGATGGAAGACTACTAAACTACTACCTCTACTACTGCTAAAAAGACTATTATAGATGCTATAACTATAGTACCTATAGCACCTAGCTCTAGCACCCTCTCTACTATTAATGCCCCTACGATTAGTACCCTCCTTTTAACCAATATCTTTGCCCCTTTCCTTAGGGGCCTAAACGGCAGCTAGTATGCCCTAGCCCTAACCCCCTCTAGCTAGAAAACCTCGAAAAAGCTAGGAAAAAAATCAGAGAAAAATACAGGGAAAGAAGAAAATAACAATAGTACTACCAAAGCCGACTATATTGCCTTAGCAACTAAGAAAACCGCCTAGGCTGCCCTTAGCCCCTCTAAGCTTACCTTTACGCTCTCTAGCCTCCTAGACTAGATAATCAGCCTAACTAAGGACAGTACTAACTTCTATAGTATAATAGAAGCGACTACTAAAGCTAGGCAAATCGCCCTTATAGCCCTGCTCTAGAAACCGCCTAAAGAAGCCCTTGCTATAGCAACAGCTCTAGTACCCTAAAACCGCCCTACTACCCTAGGAACACCTAAACTACAGTACTAGCAATACCCCTCTTAGCAGCCTAGCTACTACTAGCAATAACAGTAGTAATAACAGTAATAGCCTAGCCACTCTTAGCCTATAGCCTCTACCTAGGCTAATATAGCTAGTAAGCTAACAGCTAGCAAAGCAACTAGGCCGGGCCTAGAGTGCTAGGTGCTTATCTAACTCGGCTTAGCCTAACAATAGGTACTAGCTCAATCTGCCCTAAAGGTAGTATAGGCTATCTAACAGGCTTCTAGCCTAGCTATTTAGGGGGTTTAGACGCTCTCTAGCAGTAATCTCCTACTAATTATAGAGAATATAGAGATAAAGAAGAGCCTGGAGAATAATACTACCTAGATTTTAAGGGCCTTTAGAGAGAAGGCCTCCCTATATACTATAACCTAGGCAGTAGCAGTTAAAGGCCTTATAGTCTATAACTAGGTTATAGAAGAAGGCCTACTAGAAGAAGCTAAAAAGTAGCACCCTATAGCAGTTAAAGCAAAAGTCTAGCACCCTTAAAGGCTAAAAAGGACTTGGGTTAAGGTACTAATAGCCTTTACCTCTCTAAAGGCAGCCTAGAAGGCCTGTAAAGAGGGGGTCTTCTAGAGCTGCTAAGCCCTAGAAACAGAGCCCTAGATCGATAAAGCTAAGCCTATCTAATATCTATAGTACTGGAAATAGGGCTATAGGGCTAAGGTATACTAGAGTAAGGAAGAGATCTGCTATAACTATAGCACTAATAGCTATACTACGCTAGAAGCCCTTACCTACTCTAGGGCACCCTACTGCTATAACTGCCGCCAAGCTTACTATACCTACTTAGAGGCCTGTCCCTACCTAAAAGAGGCATAGGCATAGGCTAAAGGATATCTACGTTCTAGGCCTAAGGCCTTTAACATTAACTAACTGCCCCTATACTAGTACTAACAGCAATAGCAATAGCAGTAACAGCAATAATAGTAATAATACCCCCTCTAGCAGGCCTTATTACAAGAGGAGGGGGAAGAAGGCTATACTATAGTCTTAGGGAAGAGACAGAGGGGCCGACCAACAGTATCAAGAAGGTTAACCCCTAACTAGAGCACGATTACTACCTGCTTTAGCTACCTAAACGGCCAAACCCCCCCTTCCTCTACGCCAGCTATAAGCCCTAAAGAGGCTATAAGACCTACTAGAACCCTAGAGCCTATAGAAGCCCCTAGACCCCTAGATGATAGACCTAGACCGGACCTAGATACTAGACTAGCTAACGCTACTACTATATAATAACTACTCCTGCCTACTATATAGCCAGAGGAGATAGAGATATAAGGGTATGCCTCTAGAACGTATAGAGCTTAAAGGAAGTATAGAAAGTACTACTTTCTACAGTAAAAGAAGAAATACTCGCTATATAAGAGCCCTAGATTAATAGGCAGGCATAGTACTCTACCTACTACCCTAAATCAGCCCCCTATTACCTTGTTTTTACCCTTAACGGACAAGCCTTACTTTATATCTATAAATTACTCCTACTAGCAATATAGACCTATAGCTCTAGCTTAGACTAGGCTAGGGCTACTATATAGACTAAGAACAGCCCCTTTATAGTCTAGTCCTTATATAACAACCCCTAACCCTAGACTAGCCTAACCCCCCTTATAGAAGAAATAAGAGGGAAGATTAACGTCTGCCTAGGCCTATACCTTCTAGCTAGGGACTTTAACCTTTACCACCCTCTATAGAACTAACATAACCGCTTTAGCCCTAGGTTAGAAGACCTACTACTATTAATAACAGAGTAGGGACTTACCCTCTAGACCCCCTACAACGCTATAATTAGAGTATTATAGGGGAGCCAAGTAGGTAGGGCCTTGACTATCAACCACTTCTAGCTTAGCAGCAGCCTTACCTGCTCCTATACTAGCTTGGATATACGCTTATACTTAGACTACTACCCCTAGGTACTGGATATCAACCTAGAAAACACAGAGGCTCTACTACTGCCCCTCTGATTCTAGTAGAAGAAGATAGATAAGGAGGGGGTAACAAGAGAGGCTAGCTCTTTAATATACAATATAAAGGGCTATAGATATCTATTACGCCTCTCTAACCTAGCTAAGCTCTAGAAGGCCTATAGGCAACTATTAGAGGAACTCTAGCATATTACTCGGGCTATAACCCCTAAAGAAGCCCTAGTAACTACTAGAAAGAGGAATACCCCCTAGTAGAACAACGAAATCTACTAGGCAGTCTAGGAGAGAAAAAGGGCAGAAAGACAGCTCTAACGCTCCTCTAGTAACTAGGCCCTCCTTACTGCCTATAAGACAGCCTAGAAAGAGCAAATAAAAGCTATAAAAGAAAGTAAGAGGAAGACCTAGAGGGCCTTTCTATAAAAGGCTAGAGAAAAGCCAGAGAAGCTCTAGCAACTAGAAAGATAGGCTAGGCTACAAAGCACTACTACCCTACCCCCTTCTAAGCTACTAACCCTTAGATAAGCCAGTACCTTCTAGGAGAAGGTAGAGGCCCTTTTAGCATGCTTCTTCCCCCCCTCCCTCTAGGAGGATAGCCCGGAGGAACCCCTAATAGGCCCTAGGCTACTAGTTAGCTAGATAGTTAGGCCGGATAATATATATATATATATTGTATTCCACCTATAGAGTCCTTATTGGACTATAAGGAGCTGCTAGCTTACACTAATGCTAGAGGAAAACCGGAAAACGGATGAAAAACCTCCAACGAGCTCAACGAGGCGGGCAACCTAGTAAGAGGAAAAGAGCAGTACTAAAGAAAAACAACGCAAGGGGAGGCCGTCTAGGAGGCTACTAAGGGAAATTGCGCCTATTCCCCTACCTATCTCCCGTAAGAACGCCCTATATCTCAATTAATATAGGGCTTGGGGTAGGGGAATAAGGAAGGGGTCTTATCAGCAAAAAGGGGTAAGGTAAGGCTAGGCTTAAAGCTTAAAAGCTTATAAGCCTAGGCCTATAGCCTTCCCCTTTACCTTAGTATAGTAGTAAGATACTAGTTATAGGGAAGAAAGAAAAGACAGTCTAAAGAGAGGGGGGGAAGCAGTCTAAGGAAGGAGAGAAGGCAGAAAAAGAGACTAAAGCATATCCATATCCTCTTCCTCTATAGAGCCCCTTACTGGCTCTAGGGAGGAGGGTATAGAACTAGTAGCTATAGTACTAGTAGCTGCTAGATCGGTAGTAGTAAAGGTAGAGGCAGGGATTTTGCTAAAAGCCTCTCTTATAGTTCGCTGGGAAAGGGAGGCTGTAGCGGTAGTAGCGGTAGCGGTAGTGGCGGTTATTATAGGGGGGCGGCCACAGCGGCGTTTTCCAGCTACTACTATATAGCTTTCTTCTCCTTCTAGCCGGTCTTCTATTGATATTACCGGCTTAAGAGGGCCGGGGAGGTCGAAGTTAATAGGCCTGTTTTATAGGCTAGATTTTGCCTAAGCCTTATACTTCTTTCTTTTAGGGCATTCTTCTGCCCTAGCATGGTAGTTGCCACGGCAGTTCCGGCAGTACTAAGCCCTAGTATAGGCCGCCTTGTCGGTATACTTCTTCTTTTCTTAGCCATAGTTATAGCAGAGGGCAAGGGAGTGGCAGTATTTGGCTTTATACCCCTATCGCCAGTAGTTAAAGCACTATAAGGCCCTAGCCTCATCGATATAGGGCTCTGCTTTTAGGGCCCTATAGGCCTAGAAGATTCCGTCTTAGTAGGCCTAGTAGGCCTCTTGCTAGCTAGAGAAGGCAATAAGAGCTAAGACTCTTGTTCTTTCGATCTAGAGGGGGTACTAGACCTTAGCCCTTAAGGCCGAAGGATATGCTTCTTTTACTGCTGTTAGAAGGCTAGCTTCCGTTACCTAGTCAGCTATTGTAAGCCCTTTAACAGTAACAGCCTAGGTAGTAGTATAGATCGAGGCCTCTAGTGATAAAGAGGCTAGCTAGGCTGTGTTTTCTTTTAAGGCTTTTTTGATTTTTTCTTCTTTAGTAACTAGTATAAGGTTACCGCTCGGTAGGGTCCTTACCCCCTTGATAGAGTGCCCTATAGCCTTCTATACTGCCTGTACGATTTCCGGGGCTGATTTTTGGCCAAGGGAGGAAGAGGCTGATCCTAGCTGTATAAGGACCTGTTTTTCTAAGCCTAGCTTAGTAGGCTTTACCCTAGCTACTGCTATAGCAGCCCAGGTACGGCAGGTTAGCTCTAATTCGACGGCGGGGGGTTGTTGCTGCTACTACTGTTGTTATTACTGTTGTTATTGTTATTGTTGTTGCTTCTTCTGCCTTAGGGCCTGGGCAACGAACAAGGGAAATATCAGGGCTTTTTTCTCCTCCTCTTTCAAGATCTGCGTTAAGGCTAGCTTTCTAGCTAGCCCGGTATATTCGACGATTTCCTTAAAGGCCGGGTTATTAACTGAAAGACTGACTATCTGGTCTATAAGACCAGAGAAGGTAAGGGCGAGGGTTGCAGGTAGTAGGGCTTTTTCTTTCCCCTTTTTAAAGGGGGTAGGGACAGCGGTAGCGGTAGTAGCATGTTGACTGCTAGAAAGCCCTTTAAAAGGGCTATTGAACGATATATCGCTCAACCCGGTAGCGGTTATGGTAGTGGCAGGGTTGGCGGCGGAAGTGGTGGAAGTGGTAGTAGTAGTAGTGGCGGCGGCGGTAGTAAGGTAGGTTAAGAAGCTATGGCCTAAGCGCTTAGGGGCTTTGTTGATAGCCCTTAGGGGGCTAGGGGCGGCAGGGTTCGGGTTGTTAGGGTTCAGGTTGTTAGTACGGTCAGGGCTAGGGCATGTGACTATAGGGCCTATGCGCCTGCCCCGCTATAGCTGCAGATTTCTAGCTATAGTCGACCATATCGTACAGTCAGAATCCGACCATAGCGCCGTCGAACGAGCGACTGCGCTGCAGCCAAATTTGGCGTGTGTTGAGTCCTCGATTGGACAAGTGGATTGCAAAGGAGTACAGTCGATTTGGAGCAGTCCTGACCAAGAACGCGTTTTCGGATGTGTGATGTCGGTCAGGCCGGATAATATGAAAGAGGCTATTAAAACAATAAAACCCTAGAAAGTACTAGGACCTAACAGACTCCCTATAGGCTTTCTAAAGGCCTGTAGTAACCCCTTATATAAGGCCCTTGCTATACTAGCCTCGAAATCCTTCCTTTATAGCTTCTATCTATAGGAATATAAGGAAGCGGTTACTATTATCCTCTCTAAGCTAGGAAAACAGCTAGATACCTATAACACCTCTAGAGGCTACTGACCTATAGCCCTGCTTAACTGTATAAGTAAGGTTCTAGAAAAAGTTATAGGGACTAAGATAAGGGACATAGCCGAAGCTTTTAAGCTAATTCCAGCAATATAACAGGGCTACTGCCGCCATAAGTCCACCGAATCGGCTATATACCTCCTTATAGCTTAGGTCTAGGAAGTATAGAAATATAAAGCCAGAGCCTCCCTCCTATAGCTAGACCTATTAGGGTATTTCGACAGTATCCCTTATAACAGACTCCTAGCTATATTAGACTAGCTAGGGCTACCTACCTAGCTATTATCCTAGCTAAAGGAATTCCTCTCTTCTAGGACTATTAGCCTCTTATTTAACAGCTAAAAGAGCTAGTAAATCCTAGTACTAACAGGAGTACCCTAAGGCTTACTACTTTTACCGATCCTCTTAGTCCTATACCTATACCCCCTATACGAAAGACTAGAGAGAAAATACCCTACTATCTCTACTATAGGCTATATAGACGATACTAATCTACTAGCCTTTAGTAGAGAAGCTACAATAATGGTTAGGCAGCGAGAAGAAGCCTAGAGAGAGTACCTAGACTAGATAATAACCACTAGGGTTACCTTCTTAGTAGCAAAGAGCGAGCTTATACACTTCCTCCCTAGAAGAAAGCCCTAGACTAACCCTATTAACCTAGGACTAATAGAGGACTCCCCCTCCCTATAACCAGCTATAGAGGCCCGTTTTCTAGGGGTTTGGCTAGACCCTAAGCTTACCTAGAAGGCCTATACCAACACCCTATAGCAGAAGCTAAAAACATAGTCCCTTGCTATTACTAGGCTAGCTAGAAAGACCTAGGGACCTGGGATCGAAAAGCCTAGGCTCTTATATATAGCAGTAATAAGGCCGGTCCTAGCCTATGCAGCCTCGGCCTGGCATACCCCTATACCTATAATACTAAATAGGCTATAGGGTATAACTAGAGGCCTACTAGCAGCTAAAAACAAGGCCCTAAGGAGAGTTATAGGGGTCTATAAGAGAATACTAATCCGAAGCCTCTACTATAAGGCTAACGTCCCCCTCCTTAACCTCTACCTTAACGCCCTCTCCTTCTCTAGCTAGGCTAGAATAAATAGGGCTATAGGGGAAGAGGTGGCTAAGTAGAAGGAAGCCCTATACCTTACCCTTAGAAGTAGGACCCTTAGGACTAGCCTCCTCCTAGGGGGGCGTATAAAACAAGAAAGAAAAAGGGAAGTAATAGCCTAGTAGCACTACTAACAACTAAGGAAGGCTATTAACAAGGAACCCCTTTATACTGCCTAGAAGGACCGCTATTTACAGGAGGCTAGGGCCTCTGGTTACGACCCCTATACGGAGAGCCTCTTAGAGAAATCAGCTAAGGCTACCTTTTAAGAGGAAAACCTAGCTAAGGCCTTTAAAGAGGCCTTCCGAAGACGCTACTATAACCTCTCTAAGGCCGAAAGCTCGTTACTAATATAGGCCTATATATGGAAGATAGGCCTAAGGGGATTCCTATATACCTATAAAGTGCCTAGGGTTAATAACCCCCTCTGCCGCTACCACCTAGCCATAGAAGATATCCGACATATATTCGACGGTTGCCCGGCCTACCCTTTAGCCTCCTTTAAGGAGAGGGAAAGAGGGGATACATACAGCTTTCTCTATAGACTTGAAAAAGGGGGCGGCAACGCTATACGCCCCCTAGTTCGCCATATCGCTACTAGACTGCTAGAATACTCGGTTGCTCAGAGGCTAGGAGCGGTCTAGCCTATACCCCTTTAGGCAGTATGTTTTTATACTCCTAAAGGGGCAGTATCTACTCTGGTGAAGATTAGCCTACCCCCTACCACACCCCCCTTTTTTCCCTATATACGGTTATAGGTTTTTCACCCGTTATACGGTTTTCCTATAGCACTAGTTTAGCCTACCTAGATATCCCCTACGGGGATCAGATAGCGTAATGGAATCTATCTATATAGGTAGTAAAGAGTAAAGAAGAATTAGCAAATACTATACTTAAAGTAATAACAAACTCTAGATTTAAGGTAGAAGGCCTAAGGTTATAACCTAATATACCTAGGCCTAAGCTTTTCCCTTAGGGTTTAGGTATTAGGTTATAATAGAGATAGTAGTAGATCGGGTCTTCTTTACTCTATAGTTATAGGTAAGATAGCCTAACTTACTATAATATAAACAAAGGTAGTTGTTAATTCTATAGCCCCTTTTATTAAGAGATAGATAGGAACCTAGAGGTAGAATAACTCCTAACACTATAGAGTTACTAGTATTATAAGTTTCTAATTAAAAGGGTACTAAACTAGAACTAACTTAAGATTAATATTATTCTATAGCAATATTATTTTAGAGCTTCTAATAAAGCTCTATCTACTTTATAAAGTCCATAGGGTTAGGTCAATCTATAATACTAATAATAGTATAGTATAGTTTCTAGCCTACCTTCTGTTAGAGGTAGGTAATATATTATATAGAAGTCTAGTTAGAGTACTTATAGAGTTGTACTAGCTCTATTAGAAAGTTGGTAAAGGAGAGCTTATCCTTATTTATATCTAGCTTTTCTAGTTTAGTTAGGCTAATAGTACTAATATCTTCTATAAGATACTAAGGGTTAAATAAGAAGAAAATATCAGTAATATATATAATTGTAAAGGCTTTAGAAGAGAGGCTATAAGCTAGTATAACTAGCTTATCTATTTTAGGGTAAATTTACTAATAAGGTTTGCTATTAAGGTGCTATAAGATATAAAGGACCTAGACCAAGGTATCTAGAAAGAATGCTTTATTAATAATAAGCTTTATTAGAACCTAGGACTTTTAGGTAATATAGGCTATTTACTGCTTAATAGAGTTTGCCAAGGTTCTATTAAAGATTAGAGGGTTAATGCTAAAAGGTTAAAATAAAGTTAGATAACTTGTTAAGATAGAAATCAGAGGGGCCTAGGAAAATACAGTAGGGAGGGGGGTAGAAGGGACTATAGAAAAAGTTGTTATAAAGTCGGTAGAAGTACCTAAAATCTTAGAATTTATAGCTTATAGGAATTAAAGTAGTTAATCGTTACTAGATAGAACATAGTTAGCTAGGTTAGTAGCTAGTATAGCTAGAGAGCCTAGTACCCCTAAACCTTATACTTAGAGCTAGTCTTCTACTAATTAGTTACTAGGAGATACTATTGTAAGATCGGTAGTAACTTATGGTTAAAGTATATATAAAGAAGGGAAGATTTGTGAAATTCCTTGTTAGAATGGATTTTAACAAGAGATTTTCTTTACTTACTAAATCTTGCTTTATAGGCAAGAAAATAATAGTATAATAAACTATTAAAGCTAGAGCAAAGATAGGTTATAGAAAGATGTTGTTGTATATAGGACGGAAGGTCCTAGTATAGAACAGGGCTATATATATACAGGACATGAACACCGGGACTATAGGGCTGTGACAGAAGCCCTAGAATAACCCTTTCTACCTAGGACTAACAAAGGACTCCCCCCCTCTATAACCTACTATAAAGGCCTAATTTCTAGGGGTTTAGCTAGACTCTAAGCTTACCTAGAAGGCCTATGCTAGCACCCTATAGGAGAAGCTAAAAATATAGTCTCTAGCTATTACTAGGCTAGCTAGAAAGACCTAGGAACCTAGAATCGAAAAGACTAGACTGCTATATATAGCGGTAATAAGGCTAGTCCTAGCTTATATAGCCTTAGCCTAGTATACCTCTATACCTACTATACTAAATAGGCTATAAGGTATAACTAGAGGCCTACTAGCAGCTGGAAATAAAGCCCTAAGGAGGGTTATAGGGGCCTATAAGAGAATGCCGGTCTAAAGCCTTTACTATAAGGCTAATATCCCCCCCCTTAACCTCTACCTTAACACCCTCTCCTTCTCTAGCTAGGCTAAAATAAATAGGGCTATAGAGGAGGAGATAGCTAAGCGGAAGGACGCCCTATGCTATACCCTTGGAAATAGGACCCTTAGGACTACCCTCCCTCTAGAAGGACGTACAAAGTAAGAAAGAAAGAGGGAAGTAACAGTATAGTAGTATCGCTAATAACTAAGGAAGGCTATTAACAAAGAACCCCTCTATACTACCTAAAAAGACTGCTATCTATAAGAGGCTAGAGCCTTTAGCTATAATCTCTATATAGAGAGCCTTTTAGAGAAATCAGCTAAGGCTGCCTTTTAGGAGGAAAACCTAGTTAAAGCCTTTAAAGAGGCCTTCTAAAAGCGCTACTATAGCCTCTCTAAGGCTAAGAGCTTGCTATTAATATAGGCCTATATAGGGAAGATAGGCCTAAGAGGCTTCCTATATACCTATAAGGTACCTAGAGTTAACAGCCTACTCTGCTGCTACTACCTAGCTATAGAGGATATTCGGTATATATTTCACAGTTGCCTGGCCTACCCTTTAGCCTTCTTTAAGGAGAGGGAGAGAGGAGATACAAATAGCCTCCTTTATAGACTTGAAAAAGGGGGCAGCAGCGCTATACACCCCCTAGTCCGCTATATTACTACTAGACTGCTAGAATATATAGTTGCTTAGGGGCTAGGAGCAGTCTAGCCTATACCCCTTTAGGTAGTATGTTTTTATACTCCTAAAGGGGCAGTATCTACTTTGGTAAAGATTGGCCTACCCCCTACCATACCCTCTATTTCCTATATACAGTTATAGGTTTTTTACCTGTTATACGGTTTTCCTATAGCACTAGCCTAGCCTATCTAGATATTCCCTACAGGGATCAGATAGCGTAATAGAATCTATCTATATAGTATAATATAGGACCGACATCAAACATACGAAAACGGGTTTTTGGTCAAAACCATACCAAATCGCGTGCAACTACATCCATTCGAACCGTCCGATTAAGGACTTAACGCCTGTAAATTTTCGCTATAGCGCTGTCGGTTACGCAATAGCCCTAGGTATGCGAAAATGCAGAAAATAACAAGCCTAGCTGCCCTCTTATCACTGCAATTCCCTTATATATAGGCTACTAATACGGCTCTATACCTTAGTAACCCTGCTTTATCTATAGCTAATAACAATAATAATAACCTTTTAAGCTAGCCCTTAAGCATAGACTACTAACCCCTAAGTATAGACTACCTAAACGATAATATAGAAATAAAAGACTGCTATATTACTACTTCTACTACTACTAAGGAGACCGCTATAGGCGCTATAACTATAGTATCTAGAGTACCTAGCTCTAGCACCCCCCCTACTATTAATACCCCTATAATTAACGCCCTTCCCTCTACTAACGTCTTTGCCCCTTTTCTTAGGGGCCTAAACGGCAGCTAACATGCCCTAGCCCCGGCCCCTTCTAGCTAAAAAACCTTGAAAAAGCTAGAGAAAAAATCAGAAAAAAATACAAGGAAAGAAAGAAGTAACAATAGTACCGCCAAGGCTAACTATATTACCCTAGTAACTAAGAAAACTACCTAGGCTGCCCTTAGCCCCCCTAAACTCGCTTTTATACTCTCTTACCTCCTAGACCGGATAATCAGCCTAGCTAAGGATAGTACTAACTTCTATAGTATAGTAGAAGCAACTACTAAAGCTAGGCAAATTACCCTTATAGCCCTGCTTTAAGACCTATCTAGAGAAGCCCTAGCTATAGTAGTAGCTCTAGTACCCTAAAACCGCCCTACTACCCGAGTAATACCTAAGCTATAGTACTAGTAATACCCTTAGTAACCTAGCTACTACTAATAATAATAGTAGCAATAGTAGTAATAGCCTAGCTACTCCTAGCCTATAGCCCCTACCTAGGCTAATATAGCTAGTAAGCTAATAGCTAGTAAGGTAACTAGGCCTAGTCTAGAGTACTAGGTACTTATCCGACTAGGCTTAGCCTAGTAATAGGTACTTACTAAGTCTGCCCTAAAGATAGTATAGGCTATCTAATAGGTATCTAGCCTAGTAGTTTAAGAGGTTCGGATACTCTTTAGTAGCAACCTCCTTCTAATTACAGAGAATATAGAGATAAAGAAAAGCCTAGAGGATAATACTACCTAGATTATAAGGGCCTTTAGCAAAAAGGCCTTCCTATATACTATAACCTAGATAGTAGTAGTTAAGAGCCTTATAGTCTATAACTAGGTTATAGAGAAAGGCCTACTAAAAGAGGCTAAGAAGTAATACCCTATAGTAGTTAGGGCGAAGGTCTAGTACCTTTAAGGGCTAGAACGGACTAAGGTTAAGGTACTAATAGCCTTCTCTTCTTTAGAGGTAGCCTAGAAAGCCTATAAGAAGGGGGTCTTCTAGAGCTACTAAGCCCTAGAAGTAGAGCCCTAGATTAACAAGGCTAAGCCTATCTAATACCTATAGTACTAGAAATAGGGCTATAGGGCTAAGATATACTAGAGTAAAGAAAAGATCTGCTATAACTATAGCGCTAATATCCATACTATGTTAGAAGCCCCTACCTACTCTAGGGCACCCTACTACTACAACTGCTACTAAGCTTACTATACCTGCTTAAAGGCCTGCCCCTACCTAAAGAAGGTATAGGCATAGGCTAAGGAATATCTATATTCTAGGCCTAAAGCCTTTAATGTTAACTAACTGCCTCTATACCAGCACTAATAGCAATAGTAGTAATAGTAATAACAGTAGTAACACCTCCTTTAGCAGGCCCTTATATAAAAGAAGGGGAAGGAAGGCTATACTATAGTCTTAGAGAAGAGATAAAGAGGCTAGCTAATAGTATTAAGAGGGTTAACCTCTAACTAAAGTATAATTACTACCTATTTTAGCCAACTAAGCGGCTAAACCCCCCCTTCCTCTACGCTAGCTATAAGCCCTAAAGGGGCTACTAGACCTACTAGAACCCTAGAGCCTATAGGAGCCCCTAGACCCCTAGATACCAGACCTAGACTAGACCTAGATACTAGACTAGCTAGCGCTACGATTATATAATAACCACTGCCTACTATATAGCTAAAGGAGATAGAGATATAAAGGTATACCTCTAGAACATATAGGGCTTAAAAGAGGTATAGGAAGTACTACTTTCTATAGTAAGAGAAGAAATACTTGCTATATAAGAGCCTTAGATTAATAGACAGGTATAGTACTCTACCTACTACCCTAGATCAGCCCTCTACTACCCTGTTTTTACCCCTAATAGAAGAGCTGTACTTTATATCTATAAATTACTCCTACTAGTAATATAGACTTATAGCTCTAGCTTAGACTAGGCTAGGGCTACTATATAGACTAAGAACAGCCTCTTTATAGTCTAGTCCCTATATAACAACCCTTAACCCTAGACTAGCTTAACCCCCCTTATAGAAGAAATAAAGGGGAAGATCAATGCCTACCTAGGCCTTTACCTTCTAGCTAGGGACCTTAACCTTTACTACTCTTTATAGGACTAATATAACCGCTTTAGCCCTAGGTTAGAAGACCTACTACTATTAATAGCAGAATAGGGGCTTATCCTTTATACCCCCTATAGCGCTATAACCAGGGCGCTATAGGGGAGCTAAGCAGGTAGGGCCTTTACTATCAACTACTTCTAGCTTAGTAGTAGCCTTACCTGCTCTTATACTAGCTTGGATATACGTTTATACTTAGACTACTACCCCTAGGTTCTAGATATTAACCTAGAAACTATAGAAACCCTACCGCTACCCCCCTAATTCTAGTAGAAGAAAATAAATAAGGAGGGGATAGTAAAAGAGGCTAGCTCTCTAATATATAATATAGAGGGCTATAGATACCTATTACGTCTTTCTAACCTAACTAAGCTCTAGAAAGCCTATAGGCGACTATTAAAGGAACTCTAGTATATTACTAGGGCTATAACCCCTAAAAGAGCCCTAATAACTATTAGAAAGAAGAGTACCCCCTAGTAGAATAACGAAATCTACTAGGTAGTTTAGAAGAGAAAGAGGGCAGAAAGACAGCTCTAACGCTCCTCTAGCAACTAGGCCCTCTTTACCGCCTATAAGTCAGCCTAAAGAAAGTAAATAAAGGCTATAAGAGAGAGTAAGAGGAAGACCTAGAAGGCCTTTCTATAGGAGGCTAGAGAAAAGCCAGAGAAGCTCTAGCAACTAGAAAGATAGGCTAGGCTATAAAACACTACTGTCCTACCCCCTCCTAAGCTACTAACCCTTAGATAAGCTAGTACCTTCTAGAAAAAGATAGAGGCCCTTTTAGCACGCTTCTTCCCCCCCTCCCCCTAAGAGACTAGCCTAGAGGAACCTCTTATAGGCCCTAGGCTACTAGTTAGCTAGACGGTTAAGCTAGATAATATAAAGGAGGCTATTAAAACAATAAAACCCTAGAAAGTACTAGGACCTAACGAACTTCCTATAGGCTTTCTAAAGGCCTATAGCAACCCCTTATATAAGGCCCTTACTATACTAGCCTTAAAATCCTTCCTCTATAGCTTCTATCTATAGGAATATAAGGAAGTAGTTACTATTATCCTCTCTAAACCAGGAAAATAGCTAGATGCCTATAATACCCCTAGAGGCTACTACCCTATAGCTCTACTTAACTATATCAGTAAGGTCCTGGAGAAAGTTATAGGGACTAAGATAAGGGATATAGCCAAGGCTTTTAAGCTAATTCTAGCAATATAACAGGGCTACTACTACTATAAGTCTACTTAATCGGCTATATACCTTCTTATAGCCTAGGTCTAGGAGGCCTAGAAGTATAAGGCTAGGGCCTCTCTCCTATAGCTAGACCTATTAAGGTATTTCGACAGTATCTCTTATAATAGACTCCTAGCTATACTAGACTAGCTAGGGCTACCTACCTAGCTACTATCCTGGCTAAGGGAATTCCTCTCTTCTAGGACTACTAGCCTTCTATTTAACAGTTAAAAGAGCTAGCAAATCCTAGTACTAATAGGAGTACCCCAAGGCTTACTACTTTTACTAATCCTTTTAGTCCTATACCTCTATCCTCTATATAAAAGGCTAGAGAGAAAATACCTTATTATCTCTACTATAGGCTATATAGACAATACTAACCTACTAGCCTTTAGCAGGGAAGCTATAATAACGGTTAAGCAGCTAGAAGGGGCCTAGAGAGAGTACCTAGACTAGGTAATAACCGCTAGAGTTACCTTCTTAGTAGTAAAGAGCAAGCTTATACACTTTCCCCCTAGAAGGAGGCCCTAGACTAACCCTATTAACCTAAGACTAATAGAGGACTCCCCCCCTATAACCAGCTATAGAGGCCCGTTTTCTAGGGGTTTAGCTAGACCCTAAGCTTATCTAGAAGGCCTATACCAGCACCCTATAGCAGAAGCTAAAGACTTAGTCCCTTACTATTACTAGGCTTGCTAGAAAGACCTAAGGACCTGGAATTAAAAAGACTAGGCTTCTATATATAGCGGTAATAAGGCCGGTCCTAGCCTACGCAGCCTCGGCCTAGCACACCCCTATACCTATAATACCAAATAGGCTATAAGGTATAACTAGAGGCCTACTAGCAGCTGAAAATAAGGCCCTAAGGAGAGTTATAGGGGCCTATAAGAGGATACTGATCTAAAGCCTCTACTATAAGGCTAACGTCCCCCTCCTCGACCTCTACCTTAACGCCCTCTCTTTCTCTAGCTAGGCTAGAATAAACAGGGCTATAGGGAAAGAGGTAGCTAAGCAGAAGGAAGCCCTATGCTATACCCTTGGAAACAGGACCTCTAGGACTAGCCTCCCTTTAGAAGGGCATATAAAGCAAGAGAGAAAGAGGGAAGCAACAGCCTAGTAGTATCACTAATAACTAAGGAAGGCTATTAACAAAGAACCCCTCTATACTACCTAGAAGGATCGCTATCTATAGAAGGCTAGGGCCTCTAGTTATAACCCCTATATAGAAAGCCTTTTAGAGAAATCAGCTAAGGCTATCTTTTAAGAGGAAAACCTAGCTAAGGCCCTTAAGAAGGTCTTCTAAAGATGCTACTATAACCTCTCTAAGGCCGAAAGCTTGCTACTAATATAGGCCTATATAGGGAAGATAGGCCTAAGGGGATTCCTATATACCTATAAGGTGCCTAGGGTTAATAACCCCCTCTGCCGCTACTACCTAGCTATAAAGGACATCCGATATTTATTCGACGGTTGCCTGGCCTACCCTTTAGCCTTCTTTAAGGAAAGGGAAAGAGGGGATATATACAGCTTTCTCTATAGACTTGAAAAAGGGGGCGGCGGCGCTATACGCCTCCTAGTCCGCCATATTACTACTAGACTGCCAGAATACTCAGTTACTTAGAGGCTAAGAGCAGTCTAGCCTATACTCCTTTAGACAGTATGTTTTCATACTCCTAAAAAGGCAGTATCTACTCTAGTAAAGATTGGCCTACCCCCTATTACACCCCCCTTTTTTCCTATATACGGTTATAGGTTTTTGACCCGTTATACGGTTTTCCTATAGCACTAGTTCAGCCTACCTAGACATCCCCTACGGGGATCAGATAGCGTAATAGAATCTATCTATATAGTATAATATTATATAGATATATTGCTGTTAGTAAGGCTTCTCCCTATAAATATAAAGGAGAATTAGCCTTATATGTCTTTTCTTAAAAGACGTAGCTAGATTATAGGCAATATAGGTAATATCCTTATAATAAGCGCGAATAATATCAATACCTATTGTTATATTTTTTATTTTTAAGAGCTGAACAAGGGTACCTATATTCAGGCGTCCTAATCTCTTATACTAGTTAAACAGCTTAACTATTTTCAAAGGCAGAGAAGTGGTATTAAAGTCTCTAAGATTAGTAGATAAATCTAAGTCTTTTTCAAGATTTATTTCTTGTTCTTGTTCTTGTTCTTGTTCTTGTTCTTGTTCTTATTCTTATTCAGTAACAATAGTATTACCCTCTTCGATATTATTCGAGTTATTAGGGGTTATATCATGTATAATTATGCTAGTTAGTACGTTATTAGAAGTAGAGATAATATCTACCTCTATAGAATAGAGATCTTCCTCATTTCTATATCCTTTAGTAGAGATTTCTCTACTTATTCTATTATATAGCTGGACAGTATCTTTACTAGTATCAAAGATAACTAGCTTATCTTTCAGCTTAGGAACTGGAATTAGGTTGTTACCTAGTTCTGGTATATAGTAAATCCTTTTATAAGGTCTATCTTATTAGTATCCCTATATTTTATAAAGATATTACCCTTCCCTTATACTAGTAATTCCCCTACATTACCCTACTTAACACTTTTACTTATATCCTTATAGGAGTGAAAGTAGCTTATATTACAAGTGGTATGTATTGTAGCAGTAGAGTCTATAATAAAAGAGGTAGATTTTTTCTTCTTGTTTTCTAGACTTAGGATCTTCTTTTGAGCGATCACAAATATAAGGGGCTTATTAGCCCTAATATAAGCAGAGGAAGAGGTAGTATAAATTGAATTCCAAAGTCCATATATAGTACTATAATATAATAAGAAAGAGAAAGAAAGATAGGAAAGAAAAAGGAAGAGTAAATAAATACCCCTTAATTTCAAAGGACCTCTTCCTATTCGATCTAATTTCTCAGTTATTAGTACTATTCCCTTATATTATAAGGGGCTGTAGTAAATAGAAGGGGAGCTTACCTGTTAAGGTCTGAGCAAGGAAGAGGTAAGAAGGTAAGTTGTTACACGACAAGAGGAAGAGGTAGGGTTGCCAGGTCCTTAATATATACATATACAGGGTCTTAACTGGTCCTTATATAACCGTATATATCAAGCCTATAACAGTACCCCCTGTTTAAATCATAGTCGACCTCGACTATATAAAAAAAATTAGTAGTAGGGGTAGCAGTACGCCAGCAGGCCGGTAATTTGTTATTAGGGCTTAAGCGGCGGAACCCTTATAACCAAGCAGGTCCTAGGGTGGTTATAGGGTAGGGTCTAAGCTCCGTATACCAGGTACTACCTTTGTAAATTCGAATCTTAGGTTCCCTACTAGCAGTCTATCCTATAAAAAAAATTTATTATCCGTCTTATAACTTAATGTCAAGTTGCTACCGCTACTATACTAGGAACCCTACAATCCGCTAACGTTATATAGGATATTCCTTATAAAAATGCGTTATATCTATAGTTTTTTATTGAAATAAGAAGGCAAAGGTAGGCCGACTACTATAAGACTAGAGCATTCTAGTATATAAGATCCGGCGTACTAACAGCATATTGTACAAGAACTGCGTTACTAGCTAGAAGGGTTAATACTAGCCTATAGGTTAATCGTAGCTAGGGTACTAGGTCTAAGCTAACCGGGTATAGATTATAGGGCCTTAGGGTTAAGAATTAAATAAGTTTACCGCTATCTATTGACAAGTTGTTTTATCTAAGATCCTTTATATATATATCGCTACTAAGCTAGAAAAGGATAAGGAAAAAGATATTAGTAGTAATTTTATATATATACTAGACTCCTATAATAACTAAGAGAATAAAGAACGTAGCTAGATCGCTGTCGCTTCGCTTTAAGTTCTATACAATATAGTTATAGAAGCCGCTATATACTATAAGAAGTACAACTTAAATAGCACTATTACTATAACTAAGGTAAGTTATTGGAGAATAGGCGGCAGTCTAATAGTAGAGCTGACTATCTAAGGCCGCCTAGATATAGTATAACAAGGAATTTGTATAGTATAAGTAGACCTTCTATAAGAATATAGGCCTAGCGCCTATATAAGGGGCTAATAAGAGTCTATAAGTGTTCTTCTAGCAGTACTAGGAGTAGTAGCTTACTAAGTTTACTAGGCTAGAGGCTAGTAAAAAGGGGTATAAGCGGCTTATTACTATTAAACAGAAGTTATACAAGGTCTTGGAGAAGGCGGTTCAGCCCTAGGATAGCAATAACTAGGAGTTAGAGTATATAGTAGCCTATAGCCTCCTCTATACCTAGCTGTTCTATAGTAAGAAGTAGATAGGGTAGAGGCAGGGCGCTAGTAGGCTAGTAGCGGCCCCTAGTATATAACATAGGGCTAATAGCACAGTACCGGCTATCGCGAGATAGTAATAGAGCTATAGCTATAGTATAACCAGACTATACCTAAGTTGATATACAAATTCCAGGTATCCTAGTAGTACTAGAGAGGGCGCAGTTATAATATAGCTAGCTAGAGGTATTAAGGGCCTAGGGTTAAGGCAGGCCTAGGCTTAGATAGGTAGGTAGTATAGAAATCCTAGATATTACTATTACATCCTATTAGGTTCGCCGCCGGTTCCTATATAGGGCGGTAGGGCTTAGGCTACTAAATATAGTATTTAAGCTGCCTATTCCAAACCTATAAGTTTATAATCTTATTAAAGAACTATTCTATAATAGGAGCTACCTCTAAGTCGCTAATAAGTATAGTACCTAGTAGTAGCTAGAACAGGTTATAGTCCGACTAGCTAGGAAGGCTAAAGGACGCTAGCTGGATAAGAGAGATATAGAAAATCGGAAAACTTAGTAGAGCAGCAGGATATCCATAGTAATAGCCTGCCGGTAGACCTTTATAATAGCCTATAAACCTAGCTATTAAGGGGATAGCTTCTTTATAAGCTATCTAGAGGAAATATTAGCTAAACTAACCTAAACTATATCGCCTACCCTATATATAGGGGTATTAAGCTAATAGCAGTTTGAAGTAGAGGCAGTATAGTCCTAAGCCTAAGATATAAATATCTAGGCCTAGTCTGTTATACGCCAGACACACTTATAGATAGTAGTTATATTAAGGAACTCCTTCTCTTTAATAGTAGTCCAGGCTATATATACTAGAGGGAAGGGCTTAGTACCTATAATAGGGTACTAGCTATAGTTTATAAAGAAAGGTATTAGGTAAGTTAAAGCTAATTCCTATTTATTAGCTATAAACTTAACTAGAGGTAGCTAGTTAACCTAGTTATTCTAGTAAAAGGAGACAAACGTTTAGAGATACTACTCTAGAGACGCGTTAATAATCTCCGTCTAGCTATTAGTCTCTAGGTAGGCTACTAACGATGTTTTAACAGTAATTCTAAGTAGCCGGCAAAGCTTATACTAGAAGGTACTAATAAATTACAGACTACGGTTAGAGATAATAGACTTAGGGGTACTATATAGGCAGAATACCGTTAAGACAAAGGTAGTTACTAGTATAGCTGTTTATTAGAATGGGTAACCCTATATAAGGATCTATAACCACTATAGCCTACTAGTAGTAGTCGTATAGGGTACGTAGGGGCAGCAACAGCGTTGATATGGCCTAAATAGCACTTCCTAGGTATGTGCTAATATAGTAAAGTAGGGCCCTTTACTGTATTCCCTCTATAAAAGTCCTTATATAACGGTATAGTTATAGGCTATAGCGCTATATTATAGGGGCTTTAAGCTTATATATCACGGCTTTCAGTGGGTCTTATAGGCCTATAAGGCTTATAGTTATAGGTAACGTAGTAACTTAATTTCCAGTCCAAGTAGGTAAGGCTTCGCAATTTCCTTTCCTACATATACCCTCTAGGACCGTTCCTGCCTTCCATACGGCAGGAGCACCTTAGTAGGTGCATAGCGCCTTCCTGAAAAACCAAATAAGCTGGCGATTTTAAATAATCGACTTACGGCCACCTAAGCTGCAGGGTAAGCCGCACGACTTTTCCTGTAATTTCTGTTTTCGCTCCTGCGGTACAGGGTAGGTACAGGGTAGGTAGGTGATCTAGTAGAAGAGCCTTTTAAGGCTATTTCTAGCGCTTATACAGCCTAAGGAGGCTGTCTCTACAAAAGTGGGGCATAAATCTCAAAATAGAAAAGCCTTTTAAAGCTATTTCTAGGCTATATAGTGGAATATATAGCTTAGTCAGCGGTATCTACAAAAGTGGGTCCACCCTCAGAATATAGCTATATATCTAGTAGTTCGAGAACTGAAATCCGTTTTGCCTAAGCTATAACCGTTAGAGCGCTATAGCTTATTTTGTACGTTTAACACTGTTATAAGGTCTAGTATAGCTGTAAAGTATCGTATCTTAGTAAGTTGGTTAATAACGATAAGTATATACTAGAAGTCGATGCTATACTAGTAGTAAATTAGAAGTAGGGAGATATAGTCTATAGAAACCTAGGTCTAGGGTTAGAAAGGGATAGGGAGGGGTACTAGGAGGCCTAGAGGGGCACCCTAGGCGTTCTTAGTAGCCTAATAAATAGTATAAGCCCTAATAAAGTATAAAGTGTTAATTTTTACCCCTAGCTAGTAGTAAGTTTATAAAAGGAGCTCTAGAGTTTTATTACAGCTAGGGTATCCTAAAGGGGAAAGGCTATAGCTATAATACAATACCTAAAAGCGTATATCGTCTAGCAGTAGGACAAAGAGACACTCCCTAATATAAAGCCAGCCCTAGACTGCTATATAATCGCCTATAGCCGCTTAGATAGCCAGCTACAAAGCTATAGGAAAAACCTAGTAGTCTAGGTCAAGTATACAGTTAAGTAGGCAGTAGGTAGTAGGGCAGTATAAGTACGCTGCGTTAAGGGTATTATCTATAAAGGCTAAGGTATCTAAAGCTAGAAGGGTTATAGGCAAGGCAGCTATAATCTATATACAATACTAGCGGTTACCTAGTAGGAGGGTCTATAAGCGCGCTATAACCCGATTATCCGTAGTATTAAGCCGGTCTATAGGTATATAGCCCAGGAGGTAAGAGAGGGTATTAGGGGCTATAGTAGAGGTACCTAGGCGGTATATAATCTAGAATCTAAAGTTAGATAGGAACTTAGACTAGTGTACTTATTATTGATTTAGGATCTTAATAGAACAGAAATACTATAGGTTTTTATAATCCGTTAAGACGTTAGCTAGTTGCTCTAACCCCTATAATTCTAGTTACTATTTTTCAAATGCCTTAGTAATTACCAGGAGTTCCTTATTGTATATTTTATAGTTATATTTAGCTAGAGAATACCTAGAAGAGAAGTAGGTAATAGGATAGAGGATACCTACTAAGTTATACTAAGATAGTATACTACCTAATACCTAGTTAGATACGTCTGTCTTAACTATAGTCTGCTATATAGTGTTAAAGTAGGCTAGTAGAGGCACGAAAGTAAAGGTATTATAGAGGCAGTAGAACGCTAAGTTAGCAGCGCTCCCTAGGGTCTATAGGCCTTACTAGGCTCTAGCCTAGCAAAGCTCTATAAAGGGCTATATAATAGAGGAAAACCCCATGATAAACCGGCGATAGTAGTTGGTAAAGCTAAGGAAATGCTAAAGGTCTTTTAACAATATAGGGGCAGGCTATAAGCAGATAGCCAAAGTCTTTCCAGATCTATTTTAATCCTAGTAGTAGAAATGATAATACTAAGGTACTTAGTCTTTATAGTATGGAAGTTGCATTTATTAATATCTACTATTAGCCTAGCGTGAATAAGCTAGTGAAGAACATTCTGTATATACCCCTTATAATCTACTATTAAGTTGCTAAAGATAAGGATATTGTCTAGGTAAGCAGTAATATACTTGTCCAAAACGTTAAAGAGCATGCTATTAATAAGTTACTACTATAAGCTAGGCGCTTTAGTTATCCTAAAATTTGCAATAAGGTATTTATAGAGGCTAAAACGTATAATAAACGCTGTTTTCCATTTATTACTAGGGGCGATCCGTATACGGTTAAAGGCCGCCGTTATATCGAGCTTTATAAAGACTTTAGCCCGGTAGAGCAGGTCTAAGGTCTCCCTTATTAGGGGAATAGGGTAACGGTTCTTAACTGTAATATTGTTAAGCCTATAGTAGTCGATATAGACCCTAATCCTACTGCTAGGCTTATAGGCTAGAAGTACTAGTATAGTAGCAGAAGATATACTAGCCCTAATGAAACCTTTGGAGAGATAGTTATCTAGGTATTTACAAATAATAAGCAGCTCCTAGACCCCTATAAGGCATGCCTAGGAAGCTAATAGCAAAGCGCCTAGTAGGAGGTCAACCTAGTAGTTAAAGGGTTAATATAAAGGAAGGATCTTGGCGTTCTATAGTAGGAATATAGCAACTAGGTTATAGTATACTAAAGGGAGGCGGCGTAAGACGTCATTATTAGAAAGAGGTACCTTAGTAGTAGGGAATTTGTCTACATTATTGTCTAATATACGTAAGAGCTAGAACAGTACTATAGTAGGGGTAGCTAGTAGGCAGTCTAGAGGTAGCCCTAGGATAAGGCTAGGCCTAGTAGTAGTATCTTTAGGATACCCTAGGGCTGCTAGTAACGTACTAACAGGATACTACAGAGTCGCTAGTAATATACTAATAGTATAGAGAGTATCTATTAGAATAGGTAATCCTATATAAGGATCTGTAACCACTATAGCCTACTAGTAGTAGTCGTATAGGGTACGTAGGGGCAGCAACAGCGTTGATATAGCCTAAATAGCACTTCCTAGGTATGTGCTAATATAGTAAAGTAGGGCCCTTTACTGTATTCCCTCTATAAAAGTCCTTATATAACGGTATAGTTATAGATAGATAGATATCTATTACTCCTATAGAGTCCCCTAAGGGGCTATAAGGGGCTGCTAGCTTACACTTATGCTAGAGGAAAACCGGAAAACGGATGAAAAACCTCCAACGAGCTTAACAAGGCGGGCAACCTAGTAAGAGGAAAAGAGTAGTACTAAAAGAAAAACAACGTAAGGGGAGGCTATCTAGGAGGCTACTAAGGGAAATCGCGCCTATTCCTCTACCCGTCTTCTATAGGAACGCCCTATATCTTAATTAATATAGGGCTTGGGGTAGGGGAATAAGGAAGGGGTCTTATTAGTAAAAAAGGGATAAGGTAAGGCTAGGCTTAAAGCTTAAAAGCTTATAAGCCTAGGCCTATAGCCTTCCCCTTTACCTTAGTATAGTAGTAAGATACTAGCTATAGGGAAGAAAGAAAAGACAGTCTAAAGAGAGAGAGGGGAAGTAGTCTAAGGAAGGAGAGAAGGCAGAAAAAGAGACTAAAGCATATCTATATCCTCTTCCTCTATAGAGCCCCTTACTAGCTCTAAGAAGGAGGGTATAGAACTAGTAGCTATAGTACTAGTAGCTGTTAGATCGGTAGTAGTAAAGATAGAGGCGGGGATTTTGCTAAAAGCCTCCCTTATAGTTCGCTAGGAAAGGGAGGCTATAGCGGTAGTGGTAGTAGCGGTAGTAGCGGTTGTTATAGGGGGGCGGCTATAGCGGCGTTTTCCAGCTACTACTATATAGCTTTCTTCCCTTTCTAGCTGGTCTTCTGTTGATATTACCGGCTTAAAAGGGCTAGAGAGGTCGAAGTTAATAGGCCTGTTTTGTAGGCTGGATTTTGCCTAAGCCTTATGCTTCTTTCTTTTAGGGCATTCTTCTGCCCTAGTATGATGGTTGCTACGGCAGTTCCGGCAGTGCTAAGCCTTAGTATAGGCTACTTTAGTATACTTCTTCTTTTCTTAGCCATAGTTGTAGCAGAGGGTAGGGGAGTGGCAGTATTTGGCTTTATACCCCTATTACTAGTAGTTAAAGTACTATAAGGCCCTAGCCTTATTGATATAAGGCTCTGCTTTTAGGGCCTTATAGGCCTAGAAGATTCCGTCTTAATAGGCCTAGTAGGCCTCTTACTAGCTAAAAAAGGCAATAAAAGCTAAGACTCTTATTCTTTCGATCTAGAGGGGGTACTAGACCTTAGCCCTTAAGGCCAAAGGATATACTTCTTTTACTACTACTAGAAGGCTAGCTTCTATTACCTAGTTAGCTATTATAAGCCCTTTAATAGCAATAGCCTAGGTAGTAGTATAGATCGAGGCCTCTAGTAATAAAGAGGCTAGCCAGGCTGTGTTTTCTTCTAAGGCTTTTTTAATTTTTTCTCCTTTAGTAACCAGTATAAGGTTACCGCTTAGTAGGGTCCTTACCCCCTTAATAGGGTGCCCTATAGCCTTCTATACTACCTATACGATTTCTAGGGCTGATTTTTGGCCAAGGGAGGAAGAGGCTGATCCTAGCTATATAAGGACCTGTTTTTCTAAGCCTAGCTTAGTAGGCTTTACCCTAGCTGCTGCTATAGCAGCCTAAGTACAACGGGTTGGCTCTGATTCGACGGCGGGGGGTTGTTGCTGCTACTACTATTGTTGTTGCTGTTATTGTTGCTGTTATTGCTTCTTCTACCTTAGGGCCTAGGCAACGAACAAGGGAAATATCAGGGCTTTTTTCTCCTCCTCTTTCAAGATCTATGTTAAGGCTAGCTTTTTAGCTAGCCTGGTATATTCAACGATTTCCTTAAAGGCCAGGTTATTAACTGAAAGACTGACTATCTGGTCTATAAGACTAGAGAAGGTAAGGGCAAGGGTTATAGGTAGTAGGGCTTTTTCTTTTTTTTCTTTCCCCTTTTTAGAAGGGGTAGGGGCGGCGGTGGCAGTAGTAGTGTATTGACTGCTAGAAAGCCCTTTAAAAGGGCTATCGAACGATATATTGCTCGACCTAGTAGCGGTTATAGTAGTAGCAGGGTTGGCGGCGGAAGTAGTAGTAGTAGTAGTAGTAGTAGTAGCAGTAGTAAGGTAGGTTAAGAAGCTATAGCCTAAGCGCTTAGAGGCTTTGTTAATAGCCCCTAGGGGGCTAAAGGCAGCAGGGTTCAGGTCGGTAGGGTTTGGGTTAAAGGGGTTAGTACGGTTAGAGCTAGGGCATGTAACTATAGGGCCTATGCGCCTGCCCTACTGTAGCTGCAGATTTCTAGCTACGGTTAACCATATTGTATAGTCAGAATCCGACTATAGCGCCGTCGAACAAGCGACTGCGCCATAGCTAAATTTGGCGTATGTTGAGTCCTTAATTGGACAAGTGGATTGCAAAAGAGTGCAGTCGATTTGGAGCGGTCCTGACTAAGAACGCGTTTTCGGATGTGTAATGTCGGTCACGGTATAGTTATAGGCTATAGCGCTATATTATAGGGGCTTTAAGCTTATATATCACGGCTTTCAGTAGGTCTTATAGGCCTATAAGGCTTATAGTTGTAGGTAACGTAGTAACTTGATTTCTAGTCTAAGTAGGTAAGGCTTCGCAATTTCCTTTCCTACATATACCCTCTGGGACCGTTCCTGCCTTCCATACGGCAGGAGCGCCTTAGTAGGTGCATGGCACCTTCCCGAAAAACCAAATAAGCTGGCGATTTTAAATAATCGACTTACAGCCACCTAAGCTGCAGGGTAAGCCGCATGACTTTTCCTATAAGTTCTGTTTTCGCTCCTATAGTACAGGGTAGGTACAGGGTAGGTAGGTGACCTAGTAGAAGAGCCTTTTAAGGCTATTTCTAGCGCTTATACAGCCTAAGGAGGCTGTCTCCACAAAAGTGGGGCATAAATCTAAAAATAGAAAAGCCTTTTAAAGCTATTTCTAGGCTATATAGTGGAATATATAGCTTAGTTAGCAGTATCTATGAAAGTGGGTCTACCCTTAGAATATAGCTATATATCTAGTAGTTCGAGAACTGAAATCCGTTTTGCCTAAGCTATAACCGTTAGAGCGCTATAGCTTATTTTGTACGTTTAACACCCCCTCTATTCTTCTGTTCCTTTATAAGCCTTAGAAAGCTATATATAGGTAAAGAATAGAAGAATCCCAAGAAATAAGAACGTAAGAGCAAAACTATTCCGTTAGACAAAGGGGTTATGCCCTTATATATATATAGGATAAACCCCTATTATATATAGAAAGAAGTAAGAATATATATAATGTTGAAATCAAACCTATAACCTATTTGAAGGTATAGGTACTATAGCTTTAAAGCGTATAGTAATATATAATATCTAAATATTCTATACCCTAGCGACTGATAGACGCACTAGAGTATAGAAGGAGTAAAGGGCTTATAAACGCCTTTATCCTCTTATAGAGAAAACGATTTTTAGCACGGTTTTAAATTTTATGCCCTTTTTTACTCCGTTGTTTCAAGATATAGTAAGGAAATAACAGGTTACATAGAGAATCCCCCTCTAAAGGAAAGTATACTACTAGTAATAGCCGGAGCCTATATTTCCCAAATATAGCTATACTATATACTAGAGTACTTCTAGACGTAGCTAGAGTAATATAGGCCTCCCTAACGCCGCAGGGAGCTGATGCCAGCATAAGGGCGCCTATAGAACTGTACTACAGTAGCTAGGACCTTATAAGCCTTTTAAGGCTATATATAGGAATTAGGTGATTCCAGAGGGCTGTAAAGTAGCCGGTACTATTAACTGGTCTTATAAGCTAATCAGGCTAAGCCAGGCCTTCTGAATATATAGTATAGAGTATATATATAGGGGTAAAGGGTAGCTTAGTAAAAAGCTCCCTTAGGTTAAAGGCCTAAAAGCCTAATAAAACACTAAAAGCTACTAACTAGTAGGGCTTTAGTAAGTCCGTTAGCCGGTATATACTTAGTATTAAGATATATAATAGTAACTATTTTAGCCTTAACCTGCTCTCTAACGTACCGGAATATCAGCAGGGTATACTTAGTTCTTGCGTATAGCGCTGGGTTATTAGCTACCGTTATAGAGCCCTGATTATCTCTATAGAGAGTAATAGGGTAGTCTATAGGTCTATAAAGTTCAGAAAATAGCCCTATAATCCACTGTACTTCGCGTATAGCCTCTGTAAGTCCATTAGTTTCAGCTTCTAGGGTAGAGAGAGCAATAGTAGTAGCTCATTTCGTTTTCCAGCTAATAGGCCTACCGGCTAACTTATATAGATAGCCGTAGGTGGATTTACTAGTAGCCTTATCCCCTGCAAAATCAGAATTACTAAAGCCTATAGGGACTAGACTACTATTAATTATAGAAGTCCGGCTACTACCTTTACTATTTCTAGAATCTACTATAGTAGTAGAGGTAGTAGTTAGGGGCCTAGGCCCTTCCTTAGAGTGAAAGTCTCTACTAAGCTTAGTAGTTATATTACTACTATTACTAAGCTTAGGCCCTAGATCAGCTACTGTATTTCCGTTATAGCTAAAACAGATGCTATAGTCTTTAGTACTATTAAGATACTTAAAAAGATTTTTAGCAGCGTTTAAGTGTGATTTTGTAGGTCTATTTAAAGACCTAGAGAGCTACTATACAGTAAAGCTAATATCTACCTTAGTAAGGAGCATTATATATATAGCTGTTCCTACTAGGCTTTAATAGAGCTTAATTTCTATAGAATTACAGAGGTAGCTAGCAATATCTTCCTCTAGTTGAAGTTGACTTACTAGCCCCGGCTATAAGGGAATAGATATAGGCTTAGAATCGGCTAAGTTAAAGCGGCTAACCGCCTCTTCTATATACTATAACTGGTTAAGCCATAGGCGCCTATTAGGTCTATCCCTTATAATTTGCACGCCTAGGAAACAGGCGGCAGGCCCTAAGTCTTCTATAGTATAGACCTTATTAAGCCGTTTCTTTAAATCAGTTATATAGCCTATATTAGGCCCTATAAATAGACAGTCATCTATATAGGTAACGATAAAGTGGCAGGTTTTAGCATTATAGAAGACCCCTAGATCTGAAATAAGAGGGAGATAGCCTAGGCTCTTAAGTAAGATTTTAAGCTTATCTTGCCACTCTCTAGGGCTTTATTTCAGACTATATAACGCTTTAGATAGTTTAATAATATTAGGAGTAGTAGGATTATAGCCGTATTTCAGTAAAAGCTTATAAATAGCCTTATTAGAAGCCGCTAGGTCTAAAAGCCCTTTAGGGATTTCCATATATATTTCTTCTCTAAGAGCGCTATTAAGAAATGCCCCTATAAAGTCAGCTTATTCTATTTCCTAGTCTAGAACAGCACCTATAGCTAGAAGTATATGCCAAGTAGGTGGTATACTAGTAGAGGCGTAGGTTATAGTGTAATCTAGGCCTTCTACCTATATAAAGCCCCTAGCTACTAACCGAGATTTATACTTAATAGGCCTGTTTTTAGCGTCCTTTTTAACCTTAAGAACATTTCGACAGGTAATAAGCTTACGGTTAGAAGGTAATAGACTCCTAGGTAGGAATTTAAAAGCCCCTAGCTCTAATAACTGGATAAATTCCTTGGTAATAGCCTCTAACTACTTACTATGCTCATCTTTAGATAGTTTTAAGACTTGCTTATAAGTAGTAGGCGTACTATCCTTAGATATTACCCTTTTTCAAGCCTTATAGACAAAAGACAGTATATAGCTACTAGTCTTAGCTAAAAGCTTATAGTAATCGAGCTGCATTTTATCCCCCTCTAAAATAAGATCACTATTATCAAGAGGTTCGTTCGTTATAGGCTAATTAGGCGCTATAACTTCTATAGGCTTAGATGTAAGAATAGGCTCTATAGTTTGGGGAAACGCCTCTAGTAATTCAGGCTTTCTAATAGATATAGTAGGCCTAGTAGACTCTACTATAACCGGATTTATAGGCTTATCTAGTAAGGGTTCATCTAATTCACTATTGGAAGAAGATTCGTAGGGTTCTAGCTTACTAGGTCCTATTTCTATACTAATAGGCTTTTCAGTATTAAGATTAGAAGGGTCTGGGCTAACAGCCCCCTCTAAATCTAGGTCTAGGTCTACTAATTCCCCCTCTAAAGCGGTATTATTAGTAGGCTGACTTAGTACTGTATTATCTTCTATGAACTTAACAGTAGAGGTTTTAAGTACTGCTCTTCTAGACGGTATATATACTAGGTAGGTCTTAGAACCTAATACCGCTAGTAATTTACACTCTTCCGTTCTAGAGGTAAATTTTAACAATTTAGACCGTTTTTCTAGAGGTATAATAGCCTCTCCTCTAGCGCCTATAGCCCTATAGCGCTTTAGGTTAGGTATATGTGGAATACCAGGCTCTAGCTCGTCAAATAGCGCCTGGAAAGGAGTGGTTCCCTTATTAGTTATAGCTATACTATTAACTAATTCCACTATAGCCTCTAGTATAAAGCACTATAAATACTAGGGTAAAGCGCTACTAAGAATAGTATACCTTATACGGTCTAGTATAACTCTAACTGATCGTTCTACTAAGCTATTCTGCTTGTGGATATAGGGGGCAGAAGTTCTAAATTTAATACCCCTTTTAGCTAACCAAGTAGTTAATAAATCAGTTATTTCAGTGCCTCTGTCAAAGTGGAATTTAGTAGGATATCTACCAAATCCCTTCCTTAGGCCCCTAAAAAAGCCCTTAATAGCGTTAGCTACTATAGGGCCTGATTTATTAGGTAGGTTAAAAACCCACCTATACCTACTTTTACGGTTAACTAGAAGTAAGACTATAGGGTTTCTATTATAAGGCCTAGGCCTAATTTTAACAGTATCGCCCTCTATTGAGTCTAAGACCCTAGGTAGGTCAGGTATTAAAGCCTTACTAACCCTTCTTACTGCTTTACCTCGATCACAGCTAGAGCAGTGAAAATCAGCTTCCTTTATTTTATCAAAATTAGGCAGCCCTTTAGTAATACTAGAGGTCTTTTTCAAAAGACATAGGCCTATATGGCCTAGCCTAACGTGCTACAATTTAGCTAAATTAAGTAGATTATAGTAATCTCGCTGACCTATATTAGGCTCCTTTAAAGTAGGGCTAGATATAGCCTTTTCTACTACTTTATTCCCCTTTATAACTGGCTCTCTTAGTATATAGGGCAGGTCTCTAGTACTAGTTAAGGGCTTAGGCTCCCTAGTCTTATAGGGACTTTAATAGGGGGCCTAGGCAGTAGCTAAGGGCTCTACAGGCCTACAGGGCCTTTTCCCCCTTAAAGAAGGTCCTACACCTTCTAAAATAGTACCCTTAGCCGGAGAATTCCTTAGCTTATAGCGCTTATTAGGCTCTATAGCTTCGGATACTATGGCATCCTCTATAATAGGTCTATAGTCTTCCTTTCTAATAGAATTAGAAGGAATTTCCACTACTATCTTATTACGCTGCGGCTCTATACTTTTAGTAGTATAACTAGAAAGGCCTAAAGGAAAAGGAAAATTTACATGTAATATAGGCTTAGAGCTGCCTTTAACGTTAAGAAAAAATCCTGATTTCTTAAAGTCTAGTATAGCTATACAGCGTCTATCACCCCCGTAAAGGGTTTCCTTTATAAGGCAACCTCCCAAATTATAGTGCCTAACCCTACTAACAATATTTATATTAATATTAGGTAGGTATAAAACGTTATCTAATACTAATTTAGTATAGATAGGGGGGGCCTTTCTAGATAATACTTCTAGTGTAATAGAGCCTATACTAGCCGGGCTTACAGGGCTATTTCCAGTGTTAATAGGGCGTAACTAGCCTGTGTTAGGCGTAAAGGTAGTAAACCGCTCTTTACTATTACTAATATGGTCTGTAGATCCCGTATTGTATAGCCAATTATTATAAAGAGCGGGGTCTCTAGGGCGTCTTCTAGGCTGATTATCTTTATATTTTGCCTTGTTATTAGAAGAGGTTTTTAGGCCTTTTTCTTTAAAGTCCTTACGCTTCTTATACCCTTTTAACGCTAATAGCTGTACTGATTGGGTATTAGAATCGCTAGAAGAACTAGAATTGGAACTAGAGTCGGATTCCTCTTCTTCTTCTATAGCTAGGTTATAGGACCCTAGCATAAAGGAGGCTTGTTCAGCACTTTTAGCACTATAATTCTACCCTTTAATATTATAACTAGCCTTCTTCTTACCCTTTTTCTTATTTTTACCCTTCTTACTAGGGTTAGAATTTGAATTAGGGGTTGAATTAGAGCTATTAGCCATATAAGCTACTCTATACGCCTCTGTAGCCGGGTTCCTAGATTCTTCTAAAATATCAGCCATTAGATATTCTATATTAAGGCTAGAGGCTATAAGGCCTAGTATTCTAGCCTGTCTTATAGAGGTCTTTTAGCGTGATACCCAGCTAGGAAACTTAGATTCTAGAGCCTTAAAATACTGATTTAGTATTAAAGAGGGATCTATATCTATTTTAGCTATGGTAAGCTTAGTAAGATAGCCGTTAAATTCAGCGTTAAAAGCTGATAAGCCTTTTCTATAGGTACTAAAGGTAAGGGCATGGAATTCGTTATAGACGTCCTCCTTTTTAGACTCTATAGGTCGGCTATACTGCCTAACAAGCAGCTTAAAGGCTTTAGAAGGTATATGAATCCACAATATAGCAGCCCTAGGGCTACTAGATAAGCTATCGTGTAGAAGCATTAAAAGAACAGCTTGATCAGAGTCGCTATAAGTGTTAGATATATTAGGGTTTTCTAAAAAATTAGATATCCCTAACGCTCTTAACACTATACTTAAAGCCTGAATCCACTATTTAAAATTGCTTTCCCTGCTAAGCTTACTATCGTCTAGTATAGTATAGGCCTTTTTACAAAGCTCCTTTACTATACTACTAGTAATAGTATCCTTAAAGCCTTCTTTAGACCCTATATCTATAGGGGGGTCTAAATTACTAGTAGCTGTATTATCTACAGCCGGCCCTAGATAGGGCTCTTTCCTAGGGGGACATAGAGGAGAATCTAAATCCATAGTACCGCTAAAAGGATTAAATCTAGGACTATAGCTATTCTTTCCAGTAGTAGTAGTATTGCTACTATTAGTTAGAGAAGCTAAAGTAGAAGATATATTCTTTATAGCGCTAACGCTATCCTTGATAGAGGCTTTTAGGGTATTTAGACTTAAAAGTAGTGTTTTTATATCACTAGATTGGCTAGCTATAACTCGCTTATAAGATTTTATATACTGTTTTAGGACTTCTATAACCTCGCTATAGTCTTCGCTATCTTCCTTATCTTCTAATAGGGTTTGTATAGGTGGTAGAGGCCTAGAAGATTGTCCTGGATCAGCTGGGTTACTAGCCCTTTTAGGCGCTATACCCTTCCCTTTAGCTTGATCCGCCATTATAAATAGGCTACTATTTACTTTATAGTGCTAGCTAAAGCACTTAATTAGCTTCCAGTTCACTAAAGCTAATTAGCTAGCTTACTAATTATAGTAGTGATTTTCTAGGCTAGTCTTAGCGCTTAGTAGGTTTATAGCGCTGCCTACTTGTTACTTAGTAGGGCTTTCTAGTAGAAATTCTAAACTAGGCTCTAAGATAGGGACTAGAGACTTCGACGTAGGGACTTAACTACCGCCTATAGATATATCTATAGAAAGGGCTCTATAGTAGGGAAATATAGGTCTTTAGCGCTAGAAATTCTAAAACGCTAGCCTTTCTACTTCCAGCTATAAGTAGAAAGGTCTTTTAGTATAGGTAAGTATACTAGCCTAAGCGTATAAGAGCCCCAAATGCTCGTCAATACTATAGGACTTAGATTTCTTAGCGATTTCTCCTTCTAGATTTTCAGGCTTTTTAGTCCTTAAATAGCCTTTAATAAGATGTAATATATAGCTTTTTAGGGCTAATATAGTACTATATTTTCAGCTATAAGAGGCTTAAATAGCCCTATATATAGGCAGAGGTAGCGCTTTGAAATTGGACTCCAACGATAACTATCCCATAGGCTATCCGGGCTTATAACCTATTGGAATGGGTAATCCTATATAAGGATCTATAACTACTATAGCCTACTAGTAGTAGTCGTATAGGGTACGTAGGGGCAGCAACAGCGTTGATATAGCCTAAATAGCACTTCCTAGGTATGTGCTAATATAGTAAAGTAGGGCCCTTTACTGTATTCCCTCTATAAAAGTCCTTATATAACAGTATAGTTATAGGCTATAGCGCTATATTATAGGGGCTTTAAGCTTATATATCACGGCTTTCAGTGGGTCTTATAGGCCTATAAGGCTTATAGTTATAGGTAACGTATAATTTGATTTCTAGTCTAGTAGGTAAGGCTTCGCAATTTCCTTCCCTATATATACCCTCTAGGACCGTTCCTGCCTTCCACACGGCAGGAGCGCCTTAGTAGGTGCATAGCCACTTCCTGAAAAACCAAATAAGCTGGCGATTTTAAATAATCGACTCACGGCTACCTAAGCTGCAGGGTAAGCCGTACGACTTTTCCTGTAAGTTCTGTTTTTGCTCCTGTGGTGCAGGGTAGGTATAGGGTAGGTAGGTGACCTAGTAGAAGAGCCTTTTAAGGCTATTTCTAGCACTTATACAGCCTAAGGAGGCTGTCTCTACAAAAGTGGGGCATGAATCTAAAAATAGAAAAGCCTTTTAAAGCTATTTCTAGGCTATATAGTGGAATATATAGCTTAGTCAGCGGTATCCACAAAAGTGGGTCCACCCTCAGAATATAGCTATATATCTAGTAGTTTGAGAACTGAAATCCGTTTTGCCTAAGCTATAACCGTTAGAGCGCTATAGCTTATTTTGTACGTTTAACAGTTAGAGCTATGGCAAACCCTAATATAATGTTAGGCCTATAGTGACTAAAGGACTATATATATAGAGATATAGATTCCTATAAGGCCCTAAAGTAGTATAATACCTAGTACTCCAGGGTAATATAGCCTATAAGTATACTATTAGCAAGCCGCAGCAGTTATAAGTAGTAGAGTAGAGTTATAGTAAGGTAAAGGCAGGTAACTAGCAATTCGTTTATAAAGCTGAATAGTAAGTACCTAGAGTTAATAAGCGTCTATATAGAGAAAACCTTATTCTTAAACAGGACTAAGGCTCTAAATAGTAAAAAAGAATTAGTATAGATAGAGAAAAGTATAAGTAGTTCGCTAGTAGAGGGCCTAGGTAGTGCTAGAAGCTATGTACCTAGGCTTAGGCTTTTCCTAGTATAGACAAAGGGGCTATAGGGGCGGGTAAGCTAAAGGTAGAGCAGGCTTTTTTAAATACTAGATAGTTAGAGGCTTTATACCCAGACGCTCTATAATAGTAGCACAAGTTATTATTGTAGTAGCGCTAGTGCTCCTTAGCTATACTCCTATTATAGGAATATAACTATGTACTATAGGAACGCTATCTAGTATAAGGCCTAGTAGTAGGACAAGGTAGAGAACCTTGTAGTTAAGGTTGTTCTGCAATTTTCTAAAAAGGTCGGCCTACCTAGCAAAGTCAGCAAGGCCTAGTCGATCTACTATACTAATTACAGCGTTCCATAGGCACTTACTAACCTTATCTTAAAGGATAGTAACTTACTACTAGTCTATCTAGCCAGAGTACTCGCATACCTAGACCAACTTAGAAAGGAAGTCTATATAGGTAAGTCAGTTATAGTCTATATCTAGTTGGTAGAGGCGTACTAGTCCTACAGCAGTAATATCCTTTATAATATACTATTAGTTAAGAATTCCAAAGATATTACTAACTAAAGAGATAGATAAGCTACTATATCCAACTAATATATTAACGTCTAGACAGATATACTAATAAGGTTCGCCGGCAAGGCGCTAAAAGATATAAAGTACTTATAGCAAAGGACTAGTAAAGTGCGTATAGTTAATAGCTAGCTTAATATAGACTTGTAATTTCCAGGTAAGGTACTCTATTTAGCGTTCTATAATATCTATAGTATCCCTCTAGAATACCACTAGATCTACGCCAATAAGGCGGCCAAGAGGGGGGGCATAGATAGAAGAGGTAACCGGGAGGTATAGCGCTATAGTAGTTATAAAGGTCAAAGGAGGTATCACGGACGATACTAGGCTAGGTATAGGCGAACTACTAGCACCCCTAGCCTAGATAAATTCGTTAAGGCCTATTATAAAGCTAGTAAGCGCTTCTTAGCCAGGGCTACTATAGGCTACCGCCGTTGCTACTAGGTATAGAATATCAGAAGGAATGCCTATAGATATAAGAGCTATAAGGCTATTATCTAAGAGAAACTGTTCTATAGAGATAAAGGCAGGTATATTAGATATACTAGGGTTCTTATTGCTACAAGTAGAAGTAGAGAGGTTTAATACCGCTATAGTATTAGTCAGTGCTATATCGATGTTAGATCGCAGGCGCAGCGTCAGAGGCAGGGGAGAGAATAGGGGGAACAGGGACAGGGACAGGGACAGGGACAGGGACAGGGACAGGGACAGGGACAGGGACAGGGACAGGGACAGGGACAGGGACAGGGACAGGGACAGGGACAGGGACAGGGACAGGGACAGGGACAGGGACAGGGACAGGGACAGGGACAGGGACAGGGACAGGGACAGGGATAGGGACAGAGACAGGGGTAATAGCAAGGGACAGGGAGAGCGCTTTATATAAGTCACAGGCGACTCGCAGAGGGACAGTAGTCCTTACTCACAGGCTTATAAAGAAGTAAAAGAATATACGGTATAACAAACTATCAAGGTCTAAGCAAGGAAAAGGGAAGAAGGTAAGTTGTTACACAATAAGAGGAAGAGGCAGGGTTGCTAGGTCCTTAATATATACATGTGCAGGGTCTTGACTGGTCCTCATATGACCGCACATGTTAAGCCTGTGACATTACCCCTATTTCCTCGATTTCATTAAGGGTTTCTACTATTGTTTTTTCTCTTTCTTCTTTATCTATCTCCATTTCGGAAGAAGGACCTGCTATAACAGCAGTAGAAGAAGAAGCAGCAATAGCAGGAGCAGAAGAAGTAAAAGGTAGTATAGGAAAGCCTAGATAATTGTCATATGTACAGGATGACAACGGACTGTGACAGCACCCTACCCTAAAACTGCAGTCGTCCTTGACTGCAAATAATGATCGTATATAGTAGTGTTATACGTGTTGTTGTTCAGTTATAAGTATATCGCTTCTGGTTCGTATCTAAAGGTAGCGGTAATAGGACCTGTATATAGGGTCGAAATGACGGTACTAAGGCCCGTACATATCTAACCTACGTCCAGGCCTATACGTTTTAACCTACCTTCCCAATTAGGTGCCATAGCCCACTAGTTAGGCCCACCTTCCCTATTAGGCGGCAGACCTACCTATTGCTAGGCTAAACACTAGTATAGCGCTGAAGCTGCCTTTCTACAAGTTTAACACCAGCCTAAGTCGCTATTAAGTTGTCAAAATTTTCTCCCCTATATACTAACTATGCAACCTAGTTAGCTTTTATTAAGAATTGTTGCCAAACCTCTATAGATATAGCCCTAACTCCCTAATCTACTCCCCTAGTAAAGGAGGTCCCTTGTAAAGTATATATTAGGTCCGTTATATTCTATATAACGAAAGCTATACGTTATAGTAGGCCTATCAGTATTTTTTCTATAGAGCCCTATATAGTAACCGCTACTAGAAGGCAGCGGTATAAGCATTATATAAAGCAGAAGAAGGCCAATTGTTTAGCAGTATATTAAGGAGCTTCTAGCAAGTCGGTTATAATGCAGTACTAACGCCTATAGTAGCCTATAGGGGTTCTATAGTACAAGATAGAGGAATATATACCTATATACTACGTTGCTAAGAGATTTTATACCATATCAACGACAGATCCTAACAAACCTATTGGAAATATACAGTATTATTTCAACTAGCTAGAACAGTCCTAGGTCGTTATAGCAGTATACTAGCTACTATACAACCTTAATACTGCAACTAAGATATATTATATAAAGCAAAGTATAAACAGGACGAAAGTTTTCTCTATAGTAGGTGACCAATAAGGTAGCGTCTAGATAAAGGTTCGGTTACAAGTCGGAGGCTAATTACTAATATATTATATAGGAGAAGATTGTTATATATAAAAATTTTATATAGAATCGTCGTTAGTACTACGCCTATATTATACTGCTACTTACCCCCTAGGGCGCTAACGAGGCTTTAGGAGATTTTACGTGCCGTTATAATGCATGGTTTTGTCAAACGTAGCCTAGTCTTAATATATATAATAGCTACTACGTAGTTATAGTGGCCTTAAAGAAGAGGCTGGCTAAGGCGCTGCATAATAGCACCGAACCTCGCAATAGGGACGCTTAGGTAGCGGCCCATACGAGTGTTCGTGCCGAATTAGGCAAGTGGTTGTTTCGTAGAATATAGGGTTTTTTTTTTTATGGCCGTTTTAGCACATTTTGTACTAAGTTAGTGCCGAGTTGATACGGCATTATAAAATAGGTAATCTCTACTCTTAGAACCAATCTAGTAGGCCGGGCTTAGCGGGATGTTTAGTATGAAAATCCTATATATCGCTTATATAGCCTTGAATATTCGTTGCTAGTTCCTAGGTAGGTTTATAGGGTTTTAGCCATTAGATCCTATATTCAAGGGCGCCGTTTCTAAGGCAAGAGTTAAGTATCTTATCGAAGTACTACTTAATCTCTAGTTTAGGGCCTTTGTCAGATAGGACAGCTCTATAAGATAATAATAGTAGGTTTGTAGAATGTTAGCCTAGTAGCCCCTTAGAGGCAAGTCGGACTAAAGATATATAAAAGATAGGGAAGATCTTATATAGGGGCAGAATATACACTACTACTGCCCGTCTATACACCTTAGATACCCTTTATAGACTAAGCTACTTATAGCTAAGTTTTTTAAGTAGCTAACCCTGTTGAATATTAGCAGTACTAACCTATACCTTATCCCTAACTTTATACTAAACCAAGTCCTAGCGTTTTTTATTTGTAGTCTTAGCTATATAAGTTTAAGCTTATTCTATAAATAGTTAAGCATAGTTAACTACTCTTTATAGTCTCTTATAGATAGACTAGGCATTTAGGAACTCTTTTTATTTAATATTAGTATATAGGGGAGTCGTAGGTAGCTTAGGTTCGACGCCTATATTGGGGTACTATCTGTAATTAGCGAAGAATAGTATAAGACAGGTTGTCTCTAACTTATAATTGTTACTTACAAACTCTACTAAAGGTAACCAGTCTATCTAATTATCTTGGTAGAATAAAATAAAAGCTTATAGGTACTGTTCTAGATAGGCATTTACAATTTCTATCTATCTGTTAGTTTTAGGGTAAGCTATAGAGAAGTGCTATAGGGTAATTCCTAAAAGGCGGCAAAGTTCCCTCTATAAGGTACTAACGAACTAAGTACCCCTATCTAATATAATACAGTCTAGGGTACTATAGAGTCGGAAGATATTTGTAATAAAGGCAGAGGTAAGTATAGTAGTAGAAAGGTCAGATACTACGGCAAAGTGTCTTATTTTTATCAGTCTGTCAATTATAACTAAAATATACTAGTAGTCGACCCTATATTAGTAGCAGGTCGGAAAAGGTAAGATATAATCGACACTTATTATAGTCTAAGGCTAGAAAGGGACTAGTAAAGGTATAAGAAGGCCTAGCAGAGCTCCTTTAGCGTTCTTAGTATAGCGGCAAATATAGTATACTATAATAAATTGCATAATATCCTACTTAATATACAGCTAATAATAGGAGCGTTATAGGAGTTCCAATATCTTATTACAGCCTGGGTACCCTACTAGCAATAGACTATAGTTTCTGTAAATAACTTATAGCCTTATCCTATCGTTAGATAGGATAAAAAGACGGTTATTGATATAAAGTCAGCTACGAATTACTATATAGTCGGCTATAGCAGCCCGCAGGAGCAGTCTAAGCTTAGGTAGAAATGTACGGTAATTAGGGTCCTAAACACAGTCTAAAAGCCTCTAAGAATCCTAGTAGTTAGAATAGACAGCCTAAATAACAGAGTTGATTAAATCAGATGTATTAAGCGTAAAGAGAAGAAGAGGAGGGATAGTAGTAAGTCAGACATAACCCTATTTTAAGTCTAGAAGTAAAACCTAAGATCTCCTTATAATCTAGGCGTCTAATAAATCTAAGGGAGTTGCTAGGGAGTCGCTAGGGCGTCGGAAGAGGGTATCTGGTATAACGTAGTTACTACTAGGCCTATAGGTAATTTAGAATTAGAAATTACCTAGGAATTCAGACTACTAAACCTACCTTTAGTTAAGGATTTTTGTTATATAAAAGTACTATAGGTTTTTATAGTCTATAAAAATTTCGATAGGGCGGTCTAGGCTCTATAGTTCCGGTCTCTATTCCTTAAACGCTTTGATAATAGCTAGGAGCTCTTTATTATAGATCTTATAGTTGCATTCTGCTAGTATATGTTTTACCAAGAAGAAGGCGACTAGATATAGAACCCCCTCTAAATTGTATTAGGATAGTACGCCTCTTAAGGCCTAGTCAGATATATCTATCTCTACTACTATCCTACAGCTAGGATCGAAGTATTGTAAAATAAGCGTTATAGTAAAAGCCTGCTTTAAACGTTAGAAGGAGGTTTCCTCCTAGGAGGAACTCGACTATAGCCTAGTCTAGGCCCTGTTATAGTAAAGAGATGTTAACGGATGTACTATAGATAAAAAGCCAGAGATAAAACGTTAGTAGTAATTAGAGAAGTCTAAGAATCGCTATAGATCCTATAGTAATTCTAGGTAGGGCTAAGACGTAATCGCTTTAATCTTTTTAGGGTCTATAGAGATGCCCGATATCGAAATAATAAGTCCAAGGTATTATATCTAGGTAGTATGAAAGTCACACTTCTTAATATCTACCGTAAGGCCTGTATTTATTAGCCTTATAAGTACGTTATAGACGTGTTAGGTATAGTTCGCAGGTATATTACTAAAGATAAGGATATCGTCTAGATAAGCAGTCGTATATTTGTCCAATATATCGAACAAAATATGGTTAATAAAGTGTTGCTAAGTACTAGGCGCGCCTATTATGCCGAAATTTGCTACTAAGCACTCGAATAGGCTAAAGCAGGTGGTAAATACAGTCTTCCATTTGTTACTAGGGGTGATTTAGATCCGGTTAAATACCGCTATAATATTAAGTTTGGTATATATTCTTACCTAGTATAACATGTCTAACGTTTCTCTAATAAGTAGAATTGAATATCGATTTTTAATTATAACGTTATTTAGGCCTTAGTAGTTAATACAGACTTATACCCTACTACTAGGCTTCTTTACTAATAGTACTAGTATAGCTGCCAATAATATACTACTCTATATAAAGCTCTTAGAAAGGTGGTTATCTAGGTATTTCTAGATTACTAGGAGCTCCTAGGAGCTTATAGGGCGGTATTAAGTAGCTAGTAGTGACTTGTCTGGGATAAGTTCGACTTGGTAATCGAAAGGACAGTAAGGTAGTAGTATTTCTAAGTTTATAGGAAGAAAAGCCGTAATTAAGTCGTAATATACAGGCAGTAAGAGTTTCTGAATATTGTTTTCTAAAACAGGTAGGTTGATTTTAAGATACTTTTTAATATCCTTGTTAGATACCCTAAAGAGATAAGAAAGAAAGGCGTTAATATTATCTAAAGTTAGGAATAAGTCGGTAGTAAACCCTCTTTAGAGTAATATATCTATTACTATATAGAGTTCTACCATTAATATACTAGAGACGCTAGAGTCCTTTACAAAAGAAAGAAATAGTATAGTAGGTAGAAGCTATAAGTTAGAAGGATCCTAGTTAGTAATCAAAGGGGAGTTAGGGAAGCCTTAGGTAGGTATTAGAGGGTCCTTATCTTAGAGTACAACCAGTATCCTTTTATTAATAGTTATAGTACTAGAAGCCCAGTCTAGTAAAGGATTATAGGTATAGAGCTAAAGAAGGCTAAGAATTATATCCGGTCTAGAAGAGCTTAGAGGCTAGATATATAGGGATAATAGCTTAGAAGTACAACTAGAATCAGGTTGACTAAATAAATGGTCTAGGATATAGAAATCTATAATAAGACCGGCCTACTTGCTATCTATAAGGCGTAAAGGGCAAGGTAAATCCAAAGTAGATTGCTTTAACCTTAAGCAATCTACTATAAAGGAATTGATAAATCTAAGTAGAGAATAACTAGAGTTAATAAGGGTTTAAAGGGGGACTGCCTTACCTTATATATATACTAAGGTAGCAAAAAGCAAAGAAGAATTAGCACGAACTATATCTAAGATGATAACGAACTTCGGATTAGAGGTAAAAGGCCTAGGATAATGATCTAGTATTCCTAGGCCTAGGCTTTTCCCTTAGAGTTTAGTTATAGAGCTATAGCCAAGGTAGTAGTAGGTCGGTTCTTCTTTGCTCTATAGTTATAGGTAAGATAGCCTAGCTTACTATAATATAAGCAAAGGCAGTTGTCGATTCTATAGGTCTTTTCCTTAGGAGAAAGGTAGGAACCTAGGGTTAGGATAGCTCCTAATACTATAGGGTTACTGTTATTATAAAATCCTGGTTAAGGAGGTAGTACCAACCTAAAGCTGATCTAAGATTAATACTATTCTATAGTAATATTGTTTTAGAGCTTTTAGTAAAGCTCTATCTACTTTACAAAGTCTATAGGGCTAGGTCGGTCTACCATACTAACGATAGTATAGTATAGCTTTCGACCTACTTTCTGTTAAAGGTAGGTAACGCGTTATATAGGGGTCTAGTTGGAATATTCGCAGAGTTATACCAGCTCTGTTAGGAAGTTAGTAAATAAGAGCTTATCCCTATCTATATCTAGTTTCTCTAGTTTAGTAAGGCTAATTATACTAATATCTTCTATAAGATACTAAGGGTCTAGCAATGCAAAAATATTAGCAATATATATAATTATAGAAGTGTCGGAGGGGAGGCTATAAGCTAGTGCAACTAGCTTGTCTACTTCTAGGCGAATTTGCTAATAAGGTTCTCTACTAAGACGCTATAAGATATAGAAGACTTAGACCAGGATATTAGGGAAAAAAGCTTTATTAATGGCAAGCTTTACTAAGATCTAGGACTTCTAGGTAATATAGGCTATCTACTGTTTAATAGAGTTTATAGAGGTTCTATTAAAGGTTAGAGGATTAACGCCAAGAAGTTAGGACAGAGTTGTATAACTTATTAAGATAGAAGCTAGAGGGGGTTAGGGAAAAGTAGCTAGAAGGAAGGCGGAAAGGGCCCTAAAGGAAGTTATAGCTAAGTCAGTAGAGATACCTAAAATTCTAGAATTCATAGCTTATAGGAAATAGAGTAGTTAATCGTTGCTAGACAAGACAAGGTTAGCCAAGTTAGTAGCTGGCATTCCTAGGGAGCCTAGTACCCCTAAGCCTTATACCTAAAGCTAGTCTTCTGCTAATTAGTTACTATTAGTCGCTATTGTGGAATCGGTAGTAACTTGTGGTTAAAATGTATATAGAAATAGGGGAATTCGTTAAATCGTTTGTTAAAATAGACTTTTAACAAGAGGTTTTCTTTACTTACTAAATCTTACTAATTTAGCAAGAATATATAGGTACAACAAACTATTATAGCTAGAGCAAAGATAGGTTGTAGAAAGATGTTGTTATATATAGGACAGAAGGTCCTAGTGTAAGACGAAGCTATATATATACAGGATGACAACGGACTGTGACAATAATACCCTAGAATAAATCTACTAAGCCCCTTATTAGTAAGATGCATTACCTTCTTCTTTTCTTTTCCTTTCCCTTTCGAGCTTTCTTCCTTATTAGAAGAGGATTCAAGTTCTGCTATCTAGGCAAGGAGAGCCTGCTTCTTTATCCTCTTATGAGTAGAAGGCCCTTACTGCCCTTTCCTCTTAGTTATTTTCCCCTTATTATTAGAGGGTGTTTTCTTAGAAGAAGAAGAAAAGGAAGCAGCAGAAGGGTTATTCTACTAAGAAGGTGCCTTCTCTAGGTAAAGAAAAAAGCACTTATCAGCTTTATAGCCAGCCTTCTTATAGTTGCTATAGTAACTGGGTTTTTTCTCCTTATTTAAAAGGAGGGCATGTTTTTTACTATTCTTTTTTATCTCTTATAAGGCGTCGAGGAGGGCTGTAATACAAGACTGGAGTATATAGGCTTTACTATTACCCCTAAAAGCCTGCTTGATATTCTCCCTAAACGTATAATAGTTATAAGAGAGGCTATCTAATAAAATAGATATATAGGCTAAATTAGGTAGGGAGATATTATTGTTCTAAGGCCTTCTAATATAGCCCTAAAAGAAGAGAGATATCTCTCAATATCTCTAATAAAGTCAGTAAGCCTAATAGCCTATAGTTAACTAAGAAGAAGAAAGCCTATAGATATACTATAGGGAGAGTAGTTTTATTATGATAACTCCTATATTTGTTTTACCCCTTTTTAGCCACGTAGCTCTCTTGTTATCGAATCGTTAACAGTAAGCTAGAGCATAACAATAGCGTAGCTGCTTAGGGGGTCTTATTCTTCTAGGTTTTCCCTAATTGCCCTTATTATTTAGGTATATTCTAGAAGAACCTGGATTCTAAGGGACTACACTTAGTAGTTATTCTCCCCTTTTAGCTTAGGAATCTTGAATTTCTTAATATCTATAAGCTAAAAACGCGAAAGGGTTGCCCCGGCAATAGCAGCAGTAGTAGCAGTGATCGAGCTTTGCTTAGCCATTTTTTCTACTATTTTTTATTATAGTATAAAGGAGGTATATAGTCGAATTCGTAGTATAAGGCAGCTCTGCTACTAGCGTTGTGCTACGAAGCTTAAATCGACAGGTATAGGGTATCGGTTCGGCTAGGACGTGGCTGCACTGTTATACTAACGATTTTTACTGTAGAACGATATAGGGTTATCGAAGTCGAAATTCGACGTTGTTATTGGATATATATATCGGAATTGACAATATAGTCTTCTTAATGAAGGGCTTAAAGGGGATTGACAGGATACTATAACAGTTAAGCGGTTAACCTAATATTAAAAGGGGTGCTCGTTTGATTTAAAAGGGTATATAAAAGGGCGTTTTTATTGATATTCTATAGAGCTAGCTATAGATGTTGAAATTAAGGAAGCGCAAGGAACAACGTTATACGCGTCTATAGCTAAAAGTGGGTAGTAGGTAATATAAAGGGGTTCTAATTAATTCGAGTTGTACAACGAGAAATTGATTAAACAGCGTTGCACTATTATATAGCTAAACTTTTATAGCGAGCAATAAAGGGCGGTTCTTATCGATTTTGATGAAATATAGCGAGAGGAAGCGCCAGGCATATAACCTGTAAGAATAGGGGAAAGTAGATAGAGAGGTATAAGTGTACTTAATTGCTTGATAATCTATCTAGCTATTTAGTAGTAAGGAGGGTAATAATATATACCCTCTTTCTTACCATCTGTTATTCGTTCTATGCTATTCCTATTATAGGAGACCTTACAGTACTATTCTTAATAGAGAATAGTGTTATACTAGCTTAACGCTAGTTAACTAGTTAAGACCTAGGCTTATCTTATCTTATTTTTATCCGATATTTATTTAGCCTTATACTAAATAGGATAAGCTAGGTATTTATATATTACATAAGACTTATGCAATATTTATACATCTAGCCTTATAGGTGACTAAGCATGTGTCCCTAGGACTGCAGCCTTGTGAAATGTTACACGGCAAGGCTGTAGTATTTGCTAGATATTCTAACAGCACATGTATATATTAAGGACCTAACAACCCTATCCCTTCCTCTTGTTATATAATAACTTACCTTTTTATCTCTTCCTTGCTTAGACCTTAATAGTTCATTATACCGTACATTTTTTTACTTCTTTATAAGCCTATAAGTAAGGACTGCTATCCCCCTATAAGTCGCCTATAACTCTTCTAAAGCCCTCTTCCTATCCCTTGCTATTATCCCTATCTCTATTCCTATCTCTATTTTATTCCTTATCTATCCCTATCCCCATCCCTATCCCTGTCCCTATCCCCTCCCCTACCTCTAACACTATACCTATAACCTAATATCAATATACTATCGACCAGCACTATAGCAGCGCCAAACCCCTTAACCCCTACCTATAGTAATAAGAACCCTAGTATATCTAATATACCTACCCCTCTCTCTATAGAACAATTTCTCTTAAATAACAGCCTTATAGCCCTTACGTCTATAGGCATTCCTTCTAACATCCTATGCCTAATAGTAATAGCGGTAGCCCGAAGTAACCCTAGCTATAAAGTACTTCCGAGCTTTATAATAGGCCTTAACAAATTTATCTAGGTTAGAGGCACTAGCAGTTTTGTTAAACGTATAAAATAAGCTATAGCGCTCTAACGGTTATAGCTTAGGCAAAACGGATTTCAGTTCTCAAACTACTAGATATATAGCTATATTCTGAGGGTGGACCCACTTTTGTGGATACCCCTGACTAAGCTATATATTCCACTATATAGCCTAGAAATAGCTTTAAAAGGCTTTTCTATTTTTAGATTTATGCCCCACTTTTGTAGAGACAGCCTCCTTAGGCTGTATAAGCGCTAGAAATAGCCTTAAAAGGCTCTTCTACTAGGTCACCTACCTACCCTTTACCTACCCTGCACTACAGGAGCGAAAACAGAACTTATAGGAAAAGTCGTGCGGCTTACCCTGCAGCTTAGGTGGCCGTAAGTCGATTATTTAAAATCGCCAGCTTATTTGGTTTTTCGGGAAGGCGCCATGCACCTACTAAGGCGCTCCTGCCGTGTGGAAGGCAGGAACGGTCCTGGAGGGTATATATAGGGAAGGAAATTGCGAAGCCTTACCTACTGGACTAGAAATCAAATTATACATTACCTACAACTATAAGCCTTATAGGCCTATAAGACCCACTGAAAGCCGTAATATATAAGCTTAAAGCCCCTATAATATAGCGCTATAGCCTATAACTATACCATTATATAAGGACTTTTATAGAGGGAATACAGTAAAGGGCCCTACTTTACTATATTAGCACATACCTAGGAAGTGCTATTTAGGCCATATCAACGCTGTTGCTGCCCCTACGTACCCTATACGACTACTACTAGTAGGCTATAGTGGTTATAGATCCTTATATAGGATTACCCATTCTAATAAGTTTACCTATACCTAGCCTAGTACTATCTATAATACCTTCTTCGACCTCTACTACTAGTATAGTGCTATACCCCTTAGCCCCTCTATCCATCTATGCCCTACCTCTTAGCCACCTTATTAGCGTAGATCCGCTAGTATTCTAGAGGGATACTATAGATATTATAAAACGCTAGATAGAGTACCTTACCTAGAAATCGCAAGTCTATATTAAGCTAGCTATTAACTATGCCTACTTTACTAGCCCCTTGCTATAGATGCTTTATATCTTCTAGCGCCTTACTAGCAAACCTTAATAGTATATTTATCTAGATATCGATATATTAGTTAAGTATAGTAGCTTATCTATCTCTTTAGTTAGTAATATCTTTAGAATTCTAGACTAGTAGTATATTACAGAGGACGTTACTGCTATAGGACTAGTACGCCTCTACTAACTAGATATAGACTATAACCGACTTACCTATATAGACTTCCTTTCTAAGTTAGTCTAGGTATATAAGTACTCTAGCTAAACGGACTAGCAGTAAGTTACTACCCTTTAGGATAAGGTTAGTAAGCGCCTTTACAATACTATAATTAGTATAGTAGATCGCCTAGGCCCTACTAACTTTGCTAGGTAGGCCGACCTTTTTAGGAAGCTATAGAATAACCTTAACTATAAGGTTCCCCGCCTTACCCTACTACTAGGCCTTATATTAGATAGTAATCCTATAGTACTTAGCTAGATTCCTCTAGTAGGAATATAGCTAAAGAGCACTAGCGCTACTATAATCACAATTTATATTACTATTATAGGGCGTCTAGGTATAAAGCCTCTGACTATCTAGCATTAAAGAAAGCCCGCTCTACCTCTAGTTTGCCCGCCCTTATAGCCCCCTTGCCTATACTAGGAAAAGCCTAAGCCTAGGTATATAGCTTATAGCGCCCCCTAGGCCCCCTATTGGCAAACTACTTGTACTTTCCTCTATATATACTAACTCTTTACTACTATTTAGAGCCTTTATCCTATCTAATAACAATGTCTTTTCTATATAGACACTTATTAACTCTAGGTACTCCCCTTTTAGCTTTATTAATAAGTTGCTGGTTATACGCCTTGACCTTACTACAACCCCCCTTCCCTGCCTATAGCTACTACTCCTTACTAACGGTATACTTATATGTTATATTACTTTAGAGTACTAGGTATTATACTACTTTAGGGCCTTATAGGAATCTATATCCTTATATATATAGTTACTTAGTTTAATTCGCCCTAATATAATATTAGGTTTGCTATAGCTCTAGCTCTATAACCCCTCTCTAGACTAGGCTGCTAGTACCTTATCGCTTAATAGCTTTATAGTCTAGGAGCTTAATAACTTTCTATAGGTACCCCGCTGCTATATAGGTCCTGTTCTCCTAGCCCCTTCCCTAGCTTGTAATAACCTTATATTACTACTAGCTATACCCTTTCTTAAATTCTATAAGGCCCTAACTATCTCCCTTAACTAATTATCCCTCTATAAGCTCTATATAGTATCCAACGCTATCTATATTATCGGTATATTGCTAGTAGTTCTATAGTATGCTATAGATACTGCCGCTAACCCTAGCCTTATATTAGGCCTACCCCTAGGGCACCTACTAGCTACCCCTAACAAGATGCCGTTTTAACTTCTATATATATTAGACGATAATATAGACGAATTCCTAGCTACTAAGGTACCCCTTTCTAACAATAATGTCTTACGCTAACTCCCTTTAGCATATTACAACCTAGTTACCACGTTCTTACTATAGAACGCTAAGACCCTCCCCCTATATTACCCTTTTAACTACCTGGTTGACCTTCTACTAGGTACTTTGCTACTAGCCTCCTAGGTATGTCCTATAGAGGCCTATAAGCTTCTTATTATTCGGAAATACCTAGATAATCACCTTTCTAAAGGTTTTATCCAGGCTAGTACATCTTTTGCTACTACGCTAGTACTCCTAGCCTATAAGCCTAATAGTAGGATCTAGGTCTATATCGATTATTATAGGCTTAACAATATTTTAGTTAAAAACCATTACCCTATTACCCTAATTAGGGAAACCTTAGACCTACTTTACTAGGCTAAAATTTTTACAAAGCTTGATATAACAACGGTATTTAACTCTTTATAGATCGCCCTAAGTAACGAATAGAAAACAGCGTTTATTACCCGTTTTAGGCTTTATAAATGCCTTATTGCAAATTTTAGAATAACTAGGGCGTCTAGCTCTTAGTAGTAGCTTATTAATAGTATGCTCTTCGATATATTAGATAAGTATATAACAGCTTACCTAGACGATATTCTAATCTTTAGCGATTCGACGACGGATTATAAAAGGTATATATAGAATATCTTTCGCCGGCTTATCAATGCTAGGCTAATAATAGATATTAACAAATGAAATTTCTATATAATAAAGACTAGATACCTTAGTATTATCATTTTAACCGCTAGGATCAAAATAGATCTGGAAAAGACTTTAGTTATCCGTTTATAGCCTGCTCTAGCATTGTTAAAGGACCTATAGCGCTTCCTTAGCTTTGCTAACTACTACTACTAGTTTATTATAGGGTTTTCCTTAATTATATAGCCCTTTATAGAGCTTTACTAGGCTAGAGCCCAGCAGGGCCTATAGACCCTAAAGAGTACCGCTGACTTAGCGTTCTACTGCCTCTATAATGCCTTTACTTTAGTACCTCTACTAGCCTACTTCAACCCTACCTAGCGGACTATTATTAAAATAGATATATCTAACTAGGTGTTAGGTAGTGTACTATCTTAGTATAACTTAGTAGGTGCCTTCTACCCTATTAGATGCACCTGTTTGTCCTACTATTAGACAATATACGCCTCTAGATACTCTACTATAGCTATAGCCTCTCTTCTTTTAGCCACCCTAGCTATAACAAGACCCTAGAGCTCCTCCTATAGACTTACTACTAGCTAGGTATTAAGCTTGATACCTTGTACTTTATTAGGGCCTATGCTATTTATAGGGCTACTAAGAACGCCTAGAGCGCCCTTCTAGGCCTTCTAGTACCTCTCCCTATCCCTTTCTAACCCTAGTCCTAAGTATCTATAAACTATATCTCTCTACTGACCGACATCAAACATACGAAAACGGGTTTTTGGTCAAAACCACACCAAATCGCGTGCAACCACATCCATTCGAACCGTCCGATCGAGGACACAACGCCTGCTAATTTTCGCTGTAGCGCTGTCGGTTGCGCGACAGCCCTAGGCGTGCGAAAATGCAGAAAATGGCAAGCCTAGCTGCCCTCTTATAACTGCAATTTCCTCGCGTACAGGCTACCAACGCAGCTCTGCGCCCTGGCAACCCTGCCCTACCTATAGCTAACAACAATAATAACAACCCCCTAAACCAGCCCCTAAGTACGGACTAACCCCTAAGCATAGACTACCTAAACAATAATATAGAGATGGAAGACTGCTAAACTACCACCTCTACCACTACTAAAGAGACCGCTATAGGTACTATAACTATAGCACCTATAGTACCTAGCTCTAGCGCCCCCTCTACTATCAACACTCCTATAATTAGCGCCCCCCTCTTAACTAACGTCTTTGCCCCTTTCCTTAGGGGTCTAAACAGTAGCCGGCATGCCCTAGCCCTAACCCCCTTTAGCTAGAAAACCTTAAAAAAACTAGGGAAAAAATCAGAGAAAAATACAGGGAAAGAAGAAAACAACAATAGTGCTACTAAGGCTGACTATATTACCCTAGTAACTAAGAAAACCGCCTAGGCTGCCTTTAGCCCCTCTAAGCTTGCTCTAACGCTCTCTAGCCTCCTAGACTAGATAATTAGCCTAGCTAAGGATAGTACTAACTTCTATAATATAGTAGAAGCGACTACCAAAGCTAGGTAAATTGCCCTTATAGCCCTGCTCTAGGACCCTCCTAAAGAAGCCCTAGCTATAGTAACAGCTCTAGTACCCTAAAACCGCCTTACTGCCCTAGGAACGCCTAAACTATAGTACTAGCAATACCCTTAGCAGCCTAGCTACCACTAGTAATAACAGCAGTAATAACAGTAACAGCCTAGCCACTCTTAGCCTATAGCCCCTACCTAAGCTAATATAGCTAGTAAGCTAATAGCTAGTAAGGTAACTAGGCCTGGCCTAGAATGCTAGGTGCTTATCCAACTAGGCTTAGCCTAACAATAGGTACTAGCTAAATCTGCCCTAGAGGTAGTATAGGCTATCTAACAGGCCTCTAGCCTAGCTGTTTAGAGGGTTCGGACGCTCTCTAGTAGTAACCTCCTACTAGTTATAAAGAACGTAGAGATAAAAAAGAGCCTAGAGAACAATACTACCTAGATTATAAGGGCCTTTAGAGAGAAGGCCTCCCTATATACTATAACCTAGGCGGTAGCGGTTAAAGGCCTTATAGTCTATAACCAGGTTATAGAGGAAGGCCTACTAGAAGAGGCTAAAAAGTAGTACCTTATAGCAGTTAGGGTAAAAGTCTAGTACCCCTAAGGGCTAGAAAGGACTAGGGTTAAGGTACTAATAGCCTTTACCTCCCTAGAGGCAGCCTAGAAGGCCTGTAAGAAGGGGGTCTTCTAGAGCTGCCAAGCCCTAGAAGCAGAGCCCTAGATCAACAAAGCTAAGCCTATCCAATGCCTAAGGTACTGGAAATAGGGCTATAGGGCTAAGGTATACTAGAGTAAGGAGGAGATCTACTATAACTATAGCGCCAACAGCTATACTACGCTAGAAGCCTCTACCTGCTCTAGGGCACCCCGCTGCTATAACTACCGCCAAGCTCACCATACCCGCTTAGAGGCCTGCCCCTACCTAAAAGAGGCATAGGCATAGGCTAAAGGATATCTACGTTCTAGGCCTAAGGCCTTTAACATTGACTAACCGCCCCTATACTAGTAGTACCAACAGTAATAGTAATAGCAGCAATAGTAATAACAGTAATAATACCCCCTCTAGCAGGCCTTATTATAAGAGGAGGGAAAGGAAGGCTATACTATAGTCTTAGGGAAGAGACAGAGGGGCCGACTAATAGGCTTAAAAGGGTTAACCCCCAACTAGAGTACAATTACCGCCTGCTTTAGCTACCTAAGCAGCCAAACCCCCCCTTCCTTTATACCAGCTATAAGCCCTAGAGGGGCTATAGGACCTATTAGAACCCCAGAGCCTATAGGAGCCCCTAGACCCCTAGATGCTAGACCTAGACCGGACCTAGATACTAGACTAGCTAACGCTACTACTATATAATAACTACTACCTACTATACAGCTAGAGGAGATAGAGATATAAAGATATACCTCTAGAATATATAGGGCTTGAAGGAAGTATAAGAAGTACTACTTTCTATAGTAAAAGAAGAAATACTTGCTATATAAGAGCCCTAGATTAATAGGCAGGTATAGCACTCTACCTACTACCCTAGATTAGCCCCCTACCACCTGGTTTTTACCCCTAACGGACAGACCTTACTTTATATCTATAAATCACTCCTACTAGCAATATAGACTTATAGCTCTAGCTTAGACTGGGCTAGGGCTACTATATAGACTAAGAACGGCCCTTTTACAGTCTGGTCCTTATATAATAACCCCTAACCCTAGACTGGCCTAACCCCCCTTATAGAGGAAATAAAGGGGAAGATTAACGCCTACCTAGGCCTTTACCTTCTAGCCAGGGACTTTAACCTTTATTACCCCCTATAGGACTAATATAACCGCTATAGCCCTAGGTTAGAAGACCTACTACTATTAACAGTAGAGCAGGGACTTACCCTCCGCACCCCCTATAGCGCTATAACTAGGGTGCTATAAGGGAGCTAAGTAGGCAGGGCCTCGACTATCAACCACTTCTAGCTTAGTAGCAGCCTTACCTGCTCCTATACTAGCTTGGATATACGCTTATACTTAGACTACTACCCCTAGGTACTAGATATCAACCTAGAAAACACAGAAGCCCTACTGCCACCCCCCTAATTCTAATAGAAGAAGATAGATAAAAAGGAGGTAGTAAGAGAGGCTAGCTCTCTAATATACAATATAGGGGGCTATAGATATCTATTATACCTCTCTAACCTAGCTAAGCTCTAAGAGGCCTATAGGCAACTATTAGAGGAACTCTAGCGTATTGCTAGGGCTATAACCCCTAAAGAAGCCCTAGTAACTACTAGAAGTAGGAATACCCTCTGGTAGAACAACAAAGTCTACCAGGTAGTCTAGGAGAGAAAAAGAGCAGAAAGACAGCTCTAACGCTCCCCTAGCAACTAGGCCCTCCTTACCGCCTATAAGTCAGCCTAGAAAGAGCAAATAAAGGCTATAAAAGAAAGTAAGAGGAAGACCTAAAGGGCTCTTCTATAAAAGGCTAGAGACAAGCTAGAAAAGCTCTAGTAACTAGAAAGATAGGCTAGGCTATAAAGTACTACCGCCCTACCCCCTCCTAAGCTACTAACCCTTAGACAAGCCAGTACCTTCTAGAAGAAGGTAGAGGCCCTTTTAGTACGCTTCTTCCCCCCCTCTCCTTAGAAGGACAGCCCGGAGGAACCCCTAATAGGCCTTAGGCTACTAATTAGCTAGACGGTTAGGCCGGACGATATAAAAGAGGCTATTAAAACAACAAAACCCTAGAAAGCACTAGGACCTAACGGACTCTCTATAGGCTTTCTAAAGGCCTATAGTAACCCCTTATACAAGGCCCTTACTATACTAGCCTCGAAATCCTTCCTCTATAGCTTCTATCTATAGGAATATAAGGAAGTAGTTACTATTGTCCTTCCTAAGCTAGGAAAACAGCCGGATACCTATAACACCCCTAGAGGCTACTAACCTATAGCCCTGCTTAACTGTATTAGCAAGGTCCTAGAAAAAGTTATAGGGACTAAGATAAGGGATATAGCTAAAGCTTTTAAGCTAATTCCAGCAACGTAACAGGGCTACTACCGCTATAAGTCCACTAAATCGGCTATATACCTCCTTATAGCTTAGGTCTAGGAGGCATAGAAATATAAAGCCAGGGCCTCCCTCCTATAGCTGGACCTATTAGGGTATTTCAACAGCATCCCTTATAACAGACTCCTAGCTATACTAGACCAGTTAGGGCTACCTATCTGGCTACTATCCTAGCTAAAGGAATTCCTCTCTTCTAGAACTACTAGCCTCTTATTTAACAGCTAAAAGAGCCGGCAAATCCCGGTACTAATAGGAGTACCCTAAGGCTTACTACTTTTACCAATCCTCTTAGTCCTATACCTACGCCCCCTATACGAAAGACTAGAGAGAAAATACCCTACTATCTCTACTATAGGCTATACAGATAATACTAATCTACTAGCCTTTAATAGAGAAGCCACAATAACAGTTAGGTAGCTAGAGAAAGCCTAGAGAGAGTACCTAGACTAGGCAACAACCGCCAGGGTTACCTTCTTAGTAGTAAAGAGCAAGCTTATACACTTCCCCTCTAGAAGAAGGCCCTAGACTAACCCTATTAACCTAGGACTAATAGAGGACTCCCCCCTATAACCAGCTATAGAGGCCTGTTTTCTAGGGGTTTAGCTAGACCCTAAGCTTACCTAGAAGGCCCATGCCAATACCCTACGGTAGAAGCTAAAAACATAGTCCCTCGCTATTACTAGGCTAGCTAGAAAGACCTAAGGACCTAGAATCGAAAAGGCTAGGCTCCTATATACAGCAGTAATAAGGCCGGTCCTAGCCTATATAGCCTTGGCCTGGCATACCCCTATACCTATAACACCGAATAAGCCATAGGGTATAACTAGAGGCCTACTAATAGCCGAAAACAAGGCCCTAAGGAGAGTTATAAGGGCCTATAAGAGAATACCGATCTAAAGCCTCTACTACAAGGCCAACGTCCCCCCCCTTAACCTCTACCTTAACACCCTCTTCTTCTCTAGCTAGGCTAGAATAAACAGGGCTATAGGGGAAGAGGTAACTAAGTAGACGGAAGCCCTACGCCTTGCCCTTAGAAGTAGAACCTCTAGGACTAGCCTCCCCCTAGGTAGACGTACAAAGCAAGAAAGGAAAAGGGAAGTAATAGCCTAATAGTACTACTAATAACTAAGGAAGGCTATTAATAAGGAACCCCTTTATACCGCCTAGAAGGATCGCTATTTATAGGAGGCCAGGGCCTCTAGCTATAACCCCTATATGGAGAGCCTCTTAAAGAAATCAGCCAAGGCTACCTTTTAAGAGGAAAACCTAGCTAAGGCCTTTAAGGAGGCCTTCCAAAGACGCTACTATAACCTCTCTAAGGCCGAAAGCTCGCTACTAATATAGGCCTGTATAGGGAAGATAGGCCTAAGGGGATTCCTATTTACCTATAAGGTGCCTAGGGTTAATAACCCCCTCTGCTGCTGCTACCTAGCTATAGAGGACATCCGACATATATTTAACGGTTACCCGGCCTACCCTTTAGCCCCCTTTAAAGAAAGGGAAAGAGGGGATACATACAGCTTTCTCTACAGACTCGAAAAAGGGGGCGGCAGCGCTGTACGCCCCCTAGTTCGCCATATCGCTACTAGACTGCCAGAATACTCAGTTGCTTAGAGGCTAGGAGCGGTCTAGCCTATACTCCTTTAGATAGTATGTTTTTATACTCCTAAGAGGGCGGTATCTACTCTGGTAAAGATTAGCCTACCCCCTATCATACCCCCTTTTTTCCTATATACGGTTATAGGTTTTTCACCCGTTATACGGTTTTCCTATAGCACTAGTTTAGCCCACCTAGATATCCCCTACGGGGATCAGATAGCGTAATAGAATCTATCTATCTATATCTCTCTACTTCCTATTTACTACTAGTATAGTATTGACTTTTAGCATATACTTATTATTATTAACCGGCTTACTAAGATATAGCACTTTATAGCTTTGCTAGACCTTATAGTAGCTATACTAGCAACTACCTTTATCTTAATAGTATTCCGCCTATATAGTACCCTAGAGTCTATTATCTCCGACTATAGCCTGTAATTTATAGGCGCCTTCTAGTATAAGCTTTGCTAGCTACTTAGTATTACCGTTAAAACGTCGTTAGTGGCCTACTAAGAGACTAATAGCTAAACGGAGATTATTAATATTTCTCTAAAGCAGTGTCTCTAGATATTCGTCTCCTTTTACTAAGACAACTAGGTCGACTAGCTCCTTCTAGCTAAGTTTATAGCTAATAACTAGGAATTAATATCGACTTGCCTAAAGTTATTCTTTACTAACTATAATTAGCACCCTGCTATAAGTACTAAGGCCTCCCCTCTAGTATATAAAGCCTAGACTGCCGTCGAATAGAAGGAGTTCCTTAATATAGCTACTAACTATAAACGCGTCTAACATATAAGAGACTAAGCCTAGATATTTATATCCTAAACCTAGGACTATACTACTACTACTATAAACCGCTATTAAGTGAACGCCTTTATATATAGATAGATTCTATTACGCTATCTGATCCCCGTAGGGGATATCTAGGTAGGCTGAACTAGTGCTATAGGAAAACCGTATAACGGGTGAAAAACCTATAACCGTATATAGGAAAAAAGGGGGGTGTGATAGGGGGGTAGGCCAATCTTCACCAGAGTAGATACGCCTTTATATATAGAGGTAGTAACCTTATTTAGGTTAGTTCAGCTAATATTTTGTCAAGGCTAGAGCAAAGATAGGTTGTAGAAAGATGTTGTTATACATAGGACGGAAGGTCCTAGTATGAGAATAGGGCTATATATATACAGGACATGAACTCTGGGACTATAGGGCTATAACAGCACCCTACCTTAAAACTACAGTGGCCCTTAACTATAGATAATGATCGTATATAATAAGGTTATACGTAAGTCGTTGTATAGTCGTATATCTGTCGATTATAGGGTAGGGTCGAAGGTGCTGGGAAAGAGGACTGGACCTACGTTACATTATTGTAAGTATCGTTAGATAGGGTTAATAACAAGGCGTACGTACTCTAGGCTCTACCTTCCTTAGACCTACCTGCTATATTAGGCCCTATAATCTACTCGTTGTCTAGTACTAGTATAGCGATAAAGCTTTTCTTCCTTAAGCCTAACGCAAGCTTAAGTTACTATTAAGCTTGCGAAAATTTTCCTAGTATTTTGCTTGTATAATCTTACTAGTATCCCTTAAGAATAACTACCGACTTCCTAACAATATAGCACCGACTCTACGCTCTACTCCCCTAGTAAAGGAGGTCCTATACAAGGCTTACATTAGGTCTATCATCTTCTATATAACAAAGGCTATCTAGTATAATAGGCCTATAAGCATTTTTTCCATAGAGACTTATATAGTTACCGCTGCTAGAGGGCAGCGGTATAAGGATTATATAAAGCAAAAGAAGGCCAACTATCTAGCGGTATATTATCAAGCTATAGGCAAGTAAGAGGTAATACAGTACTAACACCTATAGTAGCCTATAAGAGTCCTCTAATATAGGATAGAGGAATATATACCTATATACCGAGTTGCTAAAAGATTCTGCACTTTATCAACGACAGACCCTAACAGTCCTATAAGAAACATATAGTACTATTTTAATAAGTAGGATCGCTCCTATATCGCTATAGCAGCGTACTAACTACTATATAATCTCGATATAGCAACTAAGGTATATTATACCGAGTATAGTATAAACAGAATAAAAGTTTTTTCTATTATAAATCGATAAAGAAGTAGCAGTTTAATAGAGAGTTAGTTAGGAGTTAGGGAATGATTGTTAACGTATTGTCAGGAAAAAATTATCGTATATGAAAATTTCATACAAAATCAGCGCTAATACTACGCCTATATCGTACTACCGCTTGCTCCTTAAGGCGTAAGTAAGTCTATACAAGAATTTACGCAGCATTGCAATATATAGCTCCGCAAGATATAGCCCAGTCTTAATATATATAATAGTTACTATATAGTTGTAGTTACATCGAAGAAGAGGCTAGCTACTACATTATATAAAGGTACCGAGCCTTATAACAGGGATGCTTAGGCAGCGGCCCGTATAAGTGTTCGTGCTATAGCAGGTAGGTAGCTATTCCGTAGGATATAAGGGGGTTAGGGTTATATCCTACCGTTTTCTAGCAGCCTCTATAGTAAGTCGGTAGTATCCTACTGTTTTAGCAGACTCTATAGTAGGTCAGTAGCAAGTCGTTATAGTACCTTAGAATAAGAAAACTCTACTCCTAGAACTAATCTAGTAGGCTAGGCTTTATAGGATATTTAGTATAAGAATCAAGTATATTACTTGTATAGCCCTAAATATTTATTGCCGGTTCCTCGGTAGGTTTATAAGGTTTCGGCTATTAGACCCTATATTTAAGGGCGCTGTTCCTAACTTAAGAGTTCAGTATTTTATTAAAATACTAATTAACCTCTAGTTTAGGGCCTTTGTTAGATAAAACAGCTCTATAAGGTAATAAAGAGGGGTTAGTAGATTATTAGCCTAGTAGGCTATTAAAGGCAAGTTAGGTTAGAGATATATAGAAGATAGGGAAGATCCTATATAAGGGTAGGATATAAACTATAACCGCCTGTCTATACACCTTAGTAATCTTCTATAAGCTAAGCTACTTATAGCTAAGCTTTTTAAAAGGTCGACCCTGCTGAATATCAGCGGTACTAACCTATACCTTATCCCCTACTCTATACCAAACTAAGTCCTAGCGTTTTTTATTTGTAGTAGTAGCTATATAGGCTTAAGCTTATTCTATAAATAGTTAGGCATAATTGACTATTCTTTATAGTCTTTTATAGATAGACTAGGTATTTAGGAACTCCTTCTGTTTAATATCAGTTTGTAGGAGGGCTATAGGTAGCTTAGGTTTAACATCTATATTAGGGTGCTATCTATAATTAGCAAAGAATAGTATAAGACAGGTAGTCTCTAACTTATAGTTGTTACTAGTAAACTCCGCTAAGGGTAACTAGTCTACCTAATTATCTTAATAGAAAGATATAAAGGCTTAAAGGTACTGTTCTAGATAGGTATTTATAATTTCCATCTAACTATCGGTTTTAGGGTAGGCTATAGAGGAGTATTGTAAAGAGATGCCTAAGAGATAGCAAAGTTCCTTCTAAAAAGTACTAACAAACTAAGTACCCCTGTCTAATATAATACAGTCTAGGGTACTATAGAGTTAGAAGATGTTTATAATAAAGGCAGAAGTAAGTATTATTGCTAAAAGGTTAGGTATTATAGCGAAGTATCTTATTTTTATTAGTCTATCGACTACTATAAGGATATCTTGATAATTAACTCTATATTAGTAGTAGGTTGGAAGTAGTAAGATATAATTAACACTTATTATAGTCTAAGGCTAAAAGGGAACTGGCAAAGGTATAAGAAGGCCTAGTAGGGCTCTTTTAGCGTTCTTAGTATAGTGGCAAATATAGTATACTATAATAAATTACATAACATCCTACTTTATATACAGCAAATAATAAGAATGTTATAGGAGTTCTAAAGTTTTATTATAGCTAGGATACCCTACTAGCAATAGGCTATAGTTCCGGTAGATAACTTATAGCCTTGTCCTATCATCTAGTAGGATAAAAAGACGGTTGTTAATATAAAGTCGGCCCTAAATCACTATATAGTTGGCTATAGCTATATGTAAGAGTGGTCGAAGCTTAGACAGAAATATATAGTAGCTAAGGTCCTAAACGTAGTCTAGAAGTCTCTAAAAGTCCTAACAGTTAGAGTAGATAGCCTAGATAATAGCATTGATTAAGTCTAATATATTAAGTATAAGAAGTAGAAGTAGAGGAACAGTAGTAAGTTAGATATAACCCTATCTAGAGTTTAGAAGTAAAACTCAAGATCTTTATATAATTTAAGCGTCTAATAAATCCAAGGGTATCGCTGGTAAGTCGCTAGGGCGTTAGGAAAGAGTATCTGGTTTTACGCAATTACTACTAGGTCTATAGGTAATCTAGAATCGGAAATCGCCTAAGAATTTAGACTATTAGACCTATCTCTAATTAAGAATCTTTATTATATAAAAGTACTATAAGTTCTTATAGTTAGTAAATATCTAGATAGGTTAGTCTAGACTCTGTAATTCCGGTCTTTATTCTTCGAACGCTTTGATAATAGCTAAGAGCTCCTTATTATAGATCTTATAGTTATACTCTACTAGTATATACTTTGCTAAGAAGAAAGTAACTAGATATAGAACCTCCTTTAAGTTGTATTATAATAGTATACCTCCTAAGGCCTAGTCAGATACATTAGTTTCTACTACTGTCCTACAGTTAGGGTCGAAGTATTATAATATAGGCACTATAGTAAAAGCCTACTTTAAGCGTTAAAAGGAGATTTCCTCCTAGGAGGAATCAGACTATAGTCTAGTCTAGGCTCTATTATAGTAAAGGGAAGTCAAAGGATATACTATAGAGGAAAAGCCGGAAATAAACAACAGTAGTAATTAGAGAAGCCTAGGAATCATTGCAGGTCCTATAGTAATTCCAGGTAAGGCTAATTAGTAATCGCCTTAGTTTTCTCAGGGTCTATAGAAATACTAGTCATTAAAATGATAAGTCTAAGGTATTTTATCTAGGTAGTATAGAAGTTATACTTCTTAATATCTACTATGAGGCTAGTATCTATAAGCCCTACAAGCATATTACAGATATATTGGGTATAATTTGTAGAAGTATTGCTAAAGATAAGAATATCGTCTAGGTAAGTAGTCGCGTATTTGTCTAATATATCGAACAAGGTATAGTTGATAAAGTATTACTACGTACTAGGCGTGCCAGTTATACCGAAATTTGCTACTAAGTACTCGAATAAACCAAAACAGGTAATAAATACAGTTTTCCATTTATTACTAGGGGCGATTCAGATCTCATTAAATGCCGTAATAATATCGAGTTTAGTATATATTTTCGCCTGGCATAGCATATCCAATGTTTCTCTAATAAGTGGAATTGGATATCGATTCTTAACTATAATGTTATTAAGGCCTTAGTAATTAATATAAACTCGTACTCTGCTACTAGGTTTCTTCGCTAGTAATACTAGTATAGCTGCTAATAACGTACTACTTTGTATAAAGCCCTTAGAAAGATGGTTATCCAGATATTTTCGTATTATACGGAGCTCTTAGGAGCTTATAAGGCAGTATTATAAAGCTAGTAGTAACTTGCCTAGGGCAATTTCAATATAGTAATTAAAAGGGTAATAAGGTAGTAGTATTTCCGAATTTATAGGGAGAAAGGCTATAATTAAATTATAGTATATAGTAGGTAGAAGTTTCTTAATATTAGTTTCTAAAATAGGTAGTTTAGTTTTAAGATATTTTTTAATATCCTTATTAGATACCCTTAAGAGATAGGAAGGAAAATCATAGGTATTATCTAAGGTTAGAAATAAGTTAGTAGTAAATCCTTTCTAAAACAAGGTATCTATAATAGCATAGAGTTCCGCTATTAATAGACTAGAAACGTTAGAGTCTTCTATAAAAGATAAGAATAGTATAGTAGGAAGAAGATGTAAGTTAAAGGGGTTTTAAATTGTGTCTAGGGGAAGGTTAGAGGTACCTTAGGTAGGTATCAAAGGGTCCTTATCCTAGAGTACAACTAATACTTATCTATATAGGGTTATAGTACTAGTGTTAAACGTACAAAATAAGCTATAGCGCTCTAACGGTTATAGCTTAGGCAAAACGGATTTCAGTTCTCGAACTACTAGATATATAGCTATATTCTGAGGGTGGACCCACTTTTGTGGATACCGCTGACTAAGCTATATATTCCACTATAAAGCCTAGAAATAGATAGATTCTATTACGCTATCTGATCCCCGTAGGGGATATCTAGGTAGGCTGAACTAGTGCTATAGAAAAACCGTACAACGGGTGAAAAACCGATAACCGTACATAGGAAAAGGGGAGGGTGTGATAGGGGGTAGGCCAATCTTCACCAGGGTAGATACCGCCCCTTTAGGAGTATGAAAACATACTGCCTAAAGGGGTATAGGCTAGACCGCTCCTAGCCCCTGAGCAACAGAGTATTCTGGCAGTCTAGTAGCAATATGGCGAACTAGGGGGCGTATAGCGCCGCCGCCCCCTTTTTCGAGTCTGTAGAGAAAGCTGTGTGTATCCCCCCTTTCCCTCTCTCTAAAGGAGGCCGAAGGGGAGGCCGGGCAACCGTCGAATATATGTCGGATGTCTTCTGTAGCTAGGTGGCAGCGGCAGAGAGCCTAGAAATAGCTTTAAAAGGCTTTTCTATTTTTAGATTTATGCCCCACTTTTGTGGAGACAGTCTCCTTAGGCTGTATAAGCGCTAGAAATAGCCTTAAAAGGCTCTTCTACTAGGTCACCTACCTACCCTGTACCTACCCTGCACTATAGGAGCGAAAATAGAACTTATAGGAAAAGTCGTGCGGCTTACCCTGCAGCTTAGGTGGCTGTGAGTCGATTATTTAAAATCGCCAGCTTATTTGGTTTTTCGGGAAGTGGCCATACACCTACTAAGGCGCTCCTGCCGTATAGAAGGCAGGAACGGTCCCGGAGGGTATATATAGGAAAGGAAATTGCGAAGCCTTACCTACTTGGACTAGAAATCAAGTTACTACGTTACCTACAACTATAAGCCTTATAGGCCTATAAGACCCACTGAAAGCCGTGATATATAAGCTTAAAGCCCCTATAATATAGCGCTATAGCCTATAACTATACCGTTATATAAGGACTTTTATAGAGGGAATACAGTAAAGGGCCCTACTTTACTATATTAGCATATACCTAGGAAGTGCTATTTAGGCCATATCAACGCTGTTACTGCCCCTACGTACCCTATACGACTACTACTAGTAGGCTATAGTAGTTACAGATCCTTATATAGGATTACCCATTCTAATAGGTTATAAGCCCGGATAGCCTGTGGGATAGTTATCGTTGGAGTCCAATTTCAAAGCGCTACCTCTGCCTATATATATAGGGATATTTAAGCCTCTTATAGCTGAAAGTATAGTACTATATTAGCCCTAAAAAGCTATATATTACATCTTATTGAAGGCTATTTAAGGACTTAAAAGCCTGAAAATCTAGAAGGAGAAATCGCGAAGAAATCTAAGTCCTATAGTATTGACGAGCATTTGGGGCTCTTATACACTTAGGCTAGTATACTTACCTATACTAAAAGACCTTTCTACTTATAGCTGGAAGTAGAAAGGCTAGCGTTTTAGAATTTCTAGCGCTAAAGACCTATATTTCCCTACTATAGAGCCCTTTCTATAGATATATCTATAGGCGGTAGCTAAGTCCCTACGTCGAAGTCTCTAGCCCTTAGAGCCTAGTTTAGAATGTCTACTAGAAAGCCCTACTAAGTAGCAAGTAGGCAGCGCTATAAACCTACTAAGCGCTAAGACTAGCCTAGAAAATCACTACTATAATTAGTAAGCTAGCTAATTAGCTTTAGTGAACTGGAAGCTAATTAAGTGCTTTTACTAGTACTATAAGTAAATAGTAGCCTATTTACAATGGCAGATCAAGCTAAAGGGAAGGGTATAGCCCCTAAAAGGGCTAGTAACCCAGCTGATCCAGGGTAATCTTCTAGGCCTCTACCACCTATACGAACCCTATTAGAAGATGAGGAAGATGGCGAAGACTATAGCGAGGTTATAGAAGTCCTAAAACAGTATATAAAATCTCATAAGCGAGTTATAGCTAGCCAATCTAGTGATATAAAAACACTACTTTTAAGTCTAAATACCCTAAAAGCCTCTGTCAAGGATAGCGTTAGCGCTATAAAGAATATATCTTCTACTTTAGCTTCTTTAACTAATAGTAGTAACACTGTGGCTGCTACTACTGGAAAAACTAGCTATAGTCCTAGATTTGATCCTTTTAGCGGTACTATGGATTTAGATTTTCCTCTACGTCCCTCTAGGAAAGAGCCCTATCTAGGGCCGGCTATAGATAATACAGCTACTAGTAATTTAGACCTCCCTATAGATACAGGGTCTAAGGAAGGCTTTAAGGATACTATTACTAGTAGTATAGTAAAGGAGCTTTCTAAAAAGGCCTATACTATACTGGACGATAGTAAGCTTAGCAGGGAAAGCAATTTTGAACAGTAGATTCAGGCTTGAAGTATAGTGTTAAGAGCGTTAGTAATATCTAATTTTTTAGAAAACCCTGATATATCTAACACTTATAGCGACTCTAATCAAGCTGTTCTTTTAATGCTTCTACGCGATAGCTTATCTAGTAGCCCTAGGGCTGCTATATCGTGGATTTATATACCTTCTAAAGCCTTTAAGCTGCTTGTTAGGCAGTATAGCCGACCTATAGAGTCTAAAAAGGAGGACGTCTATAACAAATTCCATACCCTTACCTTTAGTACCTATAGAAAAGGCTTATCAGCTTTTAACGCTAAATTTAACGGCTATCTTGCTAAGCTTACCATAGCTAAAATAGATATAAATCCCTCTTTAATACTAAATTAGTATTTTAAGGCTCTAGAATCTAAGTTTCCTAGCTAGGTATTATACTAAAAGAGCTCTATAAGACAGGCTAGAATGCTAGGCCTTATAGCCTCTAGCCTTAATATAGAATATCTAAGGGCTGATATTTTAGAAGAATCTAGGAACCCGGCTATAGAGGCGTATAGAGCAGCTTACATGGCTAATAGCTCTAATTCAACCCCTAATTTAAATTCTAACCCTAGTAAGAAGGGTAAAAATCAGAAAAAGGGTAAGAAGAAGGCTAGTTATAATATTAAAGGGCAGAATTATAGTGCTAAAAGTGCTGAACAAGCCTCCTTTATGCTAGGGTCCTATAACCTAGCTATAGAAGAAGAAGAGGAATCCGACTTTAGTTCTAATTCTAGTTCTTCTAGCAATTCTAATACCCAATTAGTATAGCTATTAGCGTTAAAAGGGTATAAGAAGCGTAAGGACTTTAAAGGAAAAGGCCTAAAAACCTCTTCTAACAAGGCAAAATATAAAGATAATCAGCCTAGAAGACGCCCTAGAGACCCCGCTCTTTATAATAGTTGGCTATACAATACAGGATCTACAGACCATATTAGTAATAGTAAAGAGCGGTTTACTACCTTTACGCCTAATACAGCCTAGTTACGCCCTATTAATACTGGAAATGGCCCTGTAAGCCCGGCTAGTATAGGCTCTATTATACTAGAAGTATTATCTAGAAAGGCCCCCCCTACCTATACTAAATTAGTATTAGATAACGTTTTATACCTACCTAATATTGATATAAATATTGTTAGTAGGGTTAGGCACTATGATTCGGAAGGTTGCCTTATAAAGGAAACCCTTTACGGGGGTGATAGACGCTGTATAGCTGTACTAGACTTTAAGAAATCAGGATTTTTTCTTAACGTTAAAGGCAGCTCTAAGCCTATATTATATACAAATTTTGCTTTTCCTTTAGGCCTTTCTAGTTATACTACTAAAAGTATAGAGCCGTAGTGTAATAAGATAGTAGTAGAAATTCCTTCTAATTCTATTAGAAAGGAAGACTATAGACCTATTATAGAGGATGCTATAGTATCCGAAGCTATAGAGCCTAATAAGCGCTATAAGCTAAGGAATTCTCCGGCTAAGGGTACTACTTTAGAAGGTATAGGACCTTTTTTAAGGGGGAAAAGGCCCTGTAGGCCTGTAGAGCCCTTAGCCACTGCCTAGGCCCTCTATCAAAGTCCCTATAAGACTAGGGAGCCTAAGCCCTTAACTGGCACTAGAGACCTGCCCTATATACTAAGAGAGCCAGTTATAGAGGGGAATGAAGTAGAAAAGGCTATATCTAGCCCTACTTTAAAGGAGCCTAATATAGGTTAGCGAGATTACTATAATCTACTTAATTTAGCTAAATTGTGGCATGTTAGGCTAGGCTATATAGGCCTGCGTCTTTTGAAAAAGACCTCTAGTATTACTAAAGGGCTGCCTAATTTTAATAAAATAAAGGAAGCTAATTTTCACTGCTCTAGCTGTGATCGAGGTAAAGCAGTAAGAAGGGTTAGTAAGGCTTTAATACCTGACCTACCTAGGGTCTTAGACTTAATAGAGGGGGATACTGTTAAAATTAGGCCTAGGCCTTATAATAGAAACCCTATAGTCTTACTTCTAGTTGACCGTAAAAGTAGGTATAGGTAGGTTTTTAACCTACCTAATAAATCAGGCCCTATAGTAGCTAACGCTTTTAAGGGCTTTTTTAGGGGCCTAAGGAATAGATTTGGTAGATATCCTACTAAATTCCACTTTGACGGAGGTACTGAAATAACTAATTTATTAACTACTTGGTTAGCTAAAAGGGGTATTAAATTTAGCACTTCTGCCCCCTATATCTATAAGCAGAACGGCTTATTAGAACGATTAGTTAGAGTTATACTAGACTATATAAGGTGTACTATTCTTAGTAGCGCTTTACCCTAGTATTTATAGTGCTTTATACTAAAGGCTATAGTGGAATTAGTTAATAGTACTGCTATAACTTATAAGGAAACCACTCCTTTCCAGGCGCTATTTGACGAGCTAGAGCCTGGTATTCTATATATACCTGACCTAGAGCACTATAGGGCTATAGGTGCTAGAGGAGAGGCTATTATACCTCTAGAAAAACAGTCTAAATCGTTAAAATTTATCTCTAGAACGGAAAAGTATAAATTACTAGTAGTATTAGGTTCTAAGACCTACCTAGTATATATACTGTCTAGAAGAGCAGTACTTAAAACCTCTACTGTTAAATTTATAGAGGATAATACAGTACTAAGTCAGCCTACTGATAATACAGCTTTAGAGGGGGAATTAGTAGACCTAGACCTAGATTTAGAGGGGGCTGTCAGCCTAGACCCTTCTAATCTCAATACTAAAAAGCCTATTAGTATAGAAATAGGACCTAGTAAGCTAGAACCCTATAAATCTTCTTCCAATAGTGAATTAGATAAACACTTACCGGATAAGCCTATAAATCCGGTTATAGTAGAGTCTACTAGGCCTACTATATCTATTAGAAAGCCTGAATTACCAGAGGCGTTTCCCTAAACTATAGAGCCTATTTTTGCACCTAAGCCTATAGAAGTTATAGCGCCTAATCAGCCTATAATAAACGAACCTCTTAATAATAATGATCTTATTTTAGAGGGGGATAAAATACAGCTCGATTACTATAAGCTTTTAGCTAAGACTAGTAGCTATATACTGTCTTTTGTCTATAAAGCTCGAAAAAGGGTAATATTTAAGGATAGTACGCCTACTACTTATAAGCAAGTCTTAAAACTACCTAGAGATAAGCGTAGTAAGTGGTTAGAGGCTATTACTAAGGAATTTATCCAGTTATTAGAGCTAGAGGTTTTTAAATTCCTACCTAAGAGTCTATTACCTTCTAACTATAAGCTTATTACCTGTCGAAACGTTCTTAAGGTTAAAAAGGACGCTAAAAACAAGCCTATTAAGTATAAATCTTGGTTAGTAGCTAGGGGCTTTATATAGATAGAAGGCCTAGATTACACTGTAACCTACGCCTCTACTAGTATACTACCTACTTAGCGTATACTTCTAGCTATAGGTACTGTTCTAGACTGGGAAATAGAATAAGCTGACTTTATAGGGGCATTTCTTAATAGCGCTCTTAGAGAAGAAATATATATAGAAATCCCTAAAGGACTATTAGACCTAGCAGCTTCTAATAAGGCTATTTATAAGCTTTTACTGAAATACAGCTATAATCCTTCTACTCCTAATATTATTAAACTATCTAAAGCGTTATATAGTCTAAAACAAAGCCCTAGAGAGTGGCAAGATAAGCTTAAAATCTTACTTAAGAGCCTAGGCTATCTCCCTCTTATTTCAGATCTAGGAGTCTTTTATAATGCTAAAACCTGCCACTTTATTGTTACCTATATAGATGACTGTCTATTTATAGGGCCTGATATAGGCTATATAACTGATTTAAAGAAACAGCTTAATAAGGTCTATGCTATAGAAGACTTAGGGCCTGCCGCCTATTTCCTAGGCGTATAGATTATAAGGGATAGACCTAATAGGCGCCTATAGCTTAACCAGTTATAGTATGTAGAAGAGGCGGTTAGCCGCTTTAACTTAGCCGATTCTAAGCCTATATCTATTCCCTTAAAGCCAGGGCTAGTAAGTCAACTTCAACTAGAGGAAGATATTGCTAGCCACCTCTGTAATTCTATGGAAATTAAGCTCTATTAAAGCCTAGTAGGAACAGCTATGTATATAATGCTCCTTACTAGGGTAGATATTAGCTTTACTATATAGTAGCTCTCTAGGTCTTTAAATAGACCTACAAAATCATACTTAAACGCTGCTAAAAATCTTTTTAAGTATCTTAATAGTACTAAAGACTATAGCATCTGTTTTAGCTATAACGGAAATACAGCAGCTGATCTAGGGCCTAAGCTTAGTAATAGTGGTAATACAACTACTAAGCTTAGTAGAGACTTTCACTCTAAGGAAGGGCCTAGGCCCCTAACTACTACCTCTACTACTATAGTAGATTCTAGAAATAGTAAAGGTAGTAGCCGGACTTCTATAATTAGTAGTAGTCTAGTCCCTATAGGCTTTAGTGATTCTGATTTTATAGGGGATAAGGCTACTAGTAAATCCACCTACAGCTATCTATATAAGTTAGCTAGTAGGCCTATTAGCTGGAAAACGAAAAGAGCTACTACTATCGCTCTCTCTACCCTAGAAGCTGAAACTAATGGACTTACAGAGGCTATACGCGAAGTACAGTGGATTATAGGGCTATTTTCTGAACTTTACAGGCCTATAGACCACCCTATTACCCTCTATAGAGATAATCAGGGCTCTATTACAGTAGCTAATGACCCTGCTCTATACGTTAGAACTAAGTATACCCTGCTGAAATTCCGGTATATTAGAGAGTAGGTTAAGGCTAAAATAGTTACTATTATATATCTTAATACTAAGTGTATGCCGGCTAACGGACTTACTAAAGCCCTACCAGTTAGTAGCTTTCAGTCTTTTATTAGGCTTTTAGGCCTTTAACCTAAGGGAGCTTTTTACTAAGCTACCCTTTACCCCTATTTATATACTCTATACTATATATATAGAAGGCCTGGCTTAGCCTAATTAGCTTATAAGACCAGTTAATAGTAACGGCTACTTTACAGCCCTCTAGAATCACCTAATTACTCTATATAGCCTTAAAAGGCTTATAAGGTCCTAGCTACTATAGTACAGTTCTATAGGCGCCCTTGTGCTGGTATCAGCTCTCTGCGGCGTTAGGGAGGCCTATATTACTCTAGCTACGTCTAGAAGTACTCTAGTATATAAACAGATATCTATTACTCCTATAGAGTCCCCTAAGGGGCTATAAGGGGCTGCTAGCTTACACTTATGCTAGAGGAAAACCGGAAAACGGATGAAAAACCTCCAACGAGCTTAACAAGGCGGGCAGCCTAGCAAGAGGAAAAGAGCAGTACTAAAAGAAAAACAACGTAAGGGGAGGCCGTCTAGAAGGCTACTAAGGGAAGTTACGCCTATTCCCCTACCTATCTCCCATAAGAACGCCCTATATCTCAATTAATATAGGGCTTAGGGTAGGGGAATAAGGAAAGGGTCTTATTAGTAAAAAGGGGTAAGGCAAGGCTAGGCTTAAAGCTTAAAAGCTTATAAGCCTAGGCCTATAGCCTTCCCCTTTACCTTAGTATAGTAGTAAGATACTAGCTATAGGGAAGAAAGAAAAGATAGTCTAAAAAGAGAGAGAGAAAGTAGTCTAAGGAAGAAAAGAGGGTAGAAAAAGAGACTAAAGCATATCCGTATCCTCTTTCTTTATAGAGCCCCTTACCGGCTCTAGGGAGGAGGGTATAGAACCGGTAGCTATAGTACCGATAGCTGCTAGATCAGTAGTAGTAAAGGTAGAGGCAGGGATTTTGCTAAAAGCCTTCCTTATAGTTCGCTAGGAAAGGGAGGCTATAGCAGTAGTAGTAGTAGCGGTAGTGGCGGTTATTATAGGGGGGCGGCCACAGCGGCGTTTTCCAGCTATTACCGTATAGCTTTCTTCCCCTTCTAGGCGGTCTTCTATTGATATTGCCGGCTTAAGAGGGCCAGGAAGGTCGAAGTTAATAGGCCTGTTTTGTAGGCTGGATTTTGCCTAAGCCTTATACTTCTTTCTTTCAGGGCATTCTTCTGCCCTAGCGTAGTGGTTGCTACAGTAGTTCTGGCAGTGCTAAGCCTTAGTATAGGCCGCCTTATTAGTATACTTCTTCTTTTCTTAGCCATAGGTATAGCAGAGGGTAGGGGAGTGGCAGTATTTGGCTTTATACCCCTATCGCTAGCAGTTAAAGCACTATAAGGCCCTAGCCTTATCGATATAGGGCTCTGCTTTTAGGGCCCTATAGGCCTAGAAGATTCCGTCTTAATAGGCCTAGTAGGCCTCTTACTAGCTAGAGAAGGCAATAAAAGCTAAGACTCTTGTTCTTTCGATCTAGAGGGGGTACTAGACCTTAGCCCTTAAGGCCGAAGGATATACTTCTTTTGCTACTACTAGAAGGCTAACTTCCGTTACCCGGTTAGCTATTATAAGCCCTTTAACAGCAATAGCCCAGGTAGTAGTATAGATCAAGGCCTCTAGTAATAAAGAGGCTAGCCAGGCTGTGTTTTCTTCTAAGGCTTTTTTGATTTTTTCTCCTTTAGTAACCAGTATAAGGTTACCGCTTGGTAGGGTCCTTACCCCCTTAATGGGGTGCCCTATAGCCTTCTATACTGCCTGTGCGATTTCCGGGGCTGATTTTTGGCCAAGGGAGGAAGAGGCTGATCCTAGCCGTATAAGGACCTGTTTTTCTAAGCCTAGCTTAGTAGGCTTTACCCTAGCCGTTGCTATAGCAGCCCAGGTACGGCGGGTTGGCTCTAATTCGACGGCGGGGGGTTATTGCTGCTGTTGCTGTTGTTGTTGCTGTTGTTGTTGCTGTTGTTGTTGCTGTTGTTGTTGCTGTTGTTGTTGCTGTTGTTGTTGCTGTTGTTGTTGCTTCTTCTGCCTTGGGGCCTGGGCAACGAACAAGGGAAATATCGGGGCTTTTTTCTCCTCCTCTTTCAAGATCTGCGTTAAGGCTAGCTTTCTAGCTAGCCCGGTATATTCGACGATTTGCTTAAAGGCCGGGTTATTAACTGAAAGACTGACTATCTGGTCCATAAGACCAGAGAAGGTAAGGGCGAGGGTTGCAGGTGGTAGGGCTTTTTCTTTTTCTTTTTCTTTCCTCTTTTTAGAGGGGGTAGGGGCGGCAGTGGCGGTAGTGGCGTGTTGACTGCTCGAAAGCCCTTTAAAAGGGCTATCGAACGATATATCGTTCGACCCGGTAGCGGTTATAGTAGTAGCAGGGTTGGCGGCGGAAGTGGTGGTAGTAGTGGTAGTAGCGGTGGTAAGGTGGGTTAAGAAGCTGTGGCCCGAGCGCTCAGGGGCTTTATTGATAGCCCCTAGGGGGCTAGGGGCAGCAGGGTTCGGGTCGGCAGGGTTCGGGTTGGCGGGGTTCGGGTTAGAGGGGTCAGTGCGGTCGGGGCTGGGGCACGTGACTAAAGGGCCTATACGCCTGCCCCGCTGTAGCTGCAGATTTCTGGCCACGGTCGACCACATCGTACGGTCAGAATCCGACCACAGCGCCGTCGAACGAGCGACTGCGCCGCAGCCAAATTTGGCGTGTGTTGAGTCCTCAATTGGACAAGTGGATTGCAAAAGAGTACAGTCGATTTGGAGCGGTCCTGACCAAGAACGCGTTTTCGGATGTTTGATGTCGGTCTGTACTCTAGTATATAGTATAGCTATATTTGGAAAATATAGGCTCCGGCTATTACTAGTAGTATACTTTCCTTTAGAGGGGGATTCTCTATGTAACTACCTGTTATTTCCTTACTAGAACTTGCTGAAAGAACGGAGTAAAAAAGGGCATAAAATTTAAAACCGTACTAAAAATCATTTTCTCTATAAGAGGATAAAGGCGTTTATAAGCCCTTTACTCCTTCTATACTCTAGTGCGTCTATCAGTCGCTAGGGTATAGAATATTTAGATATTATATATTACTATACGCTTTAAAGCTATAGTACCTATACCTTTAAATAGGTTATAGGTTTGATTTCAATATTATATATATTCTTACTTCTTTCTATATATAATAGGGGTTTATCCTATATATATATAAGGGTATAACCCCTTTGTCTAACGGAATAGTTTTGCTCTTACGTTCTTATTTCTTAGGATTCTTCTATTCTTTACCTATATATAGCTTTCTAAGGCTTATAAAGGAATAGAAGAATAGAGGGGGTGTTAAACGTATAAAATAAGCTATAGCGCTCTAACGGTTATAGCTTAGGCAAAACGGATTTCAGTTCTTAAACTACTAGATATATAGCTATATTCTGAGGGTGGACCCACTTTTGTGGATACCGCTGACTAAGCTATATATTCCACTATATAGCCTAGAAATAGCTTTAAAAGGCTTTTCTATTTTTAGATTTATGCCCTACTTTTGTAGAGACAGTCTCCTCAGGCTATATAAGCGCTAGAAATAGCCTTAAAAGGCTCTTCTACTAGGTTAACTACCTACCCTATACCTACCCTGCACTACAGGAGCGAAAACAGAACTTACAGGAAAAGTCGTGCGGCTTACCCTGCAGCTTAGGTGGCCGTGAGTCGATTATTTAAAATCGCCAGCTTATTTGGTTTTTCGGGAAGTGGCTATACACCTACTAAGGCGCTCCTGCCGTATAGAAGGCAGGAACGGTCCTAGAGGGTATATATAGGAAAGGAAATTGCGAAGCCTTACCTACTTGGACTAGAAATCAAGTTACTACGTTACCTACAACTATAAGCCTTATAGGCCTATAAGACCTACTGAAAGCCGTGATATATAAGCTTAAAGCCCTATAATATAGCGCTATAGCCTATAACTATACCGTTATATAAGGACTTTTATAGAGGGAATACAGTAAAGGGCCCTACTTTACTATATTAGCACATACCTAGGAAGTGCTATTTAGGCCATATCAACGCTGTTGCTGCCCCTACGTACCCTATACGACTACTACTAGTAGGCTATAGTGGTTACAGATCCTTATATAGGATTACCCATTCCAATAACTAGAAGCCTAGTTTAATATAGGATTATAGGAACAAAGCCAAGAGAGGCCTAGAATTACATTAGGTCTCGAAAAGCTTAAGGGCCAGATATATAGAGATAACAGTTCAGGGGTATAACTAGAATCAAGGTAATCAAAACTATAGTCTAGGATATAGAAGTCTATAATAAGACTAGCCTACTTGCTATTTACTAGGTATAAAGGGTAAGGTAGGTCCAAAGTAGATTGCTTTAACCCTAAGCGATCTACTATAAAGGAATTAACAAATCTAAAAGAAGAATAACTAGAATCAATAAGGGTTTAAAAAGGAATCGAATTGCCTTATATATTTATATAAGTAGCAAAGAGCAAAGAAGAATTAGCATATACTATACTTAAAGTAATAACAAACTCCAGATTAGAGGTAGAAGGCCCAGGGTTATAACCTAATATACCTAGGCCTAAGCTTTTCCCTTAGGATTTAGGTATTAGATCGTAATAGAGGTAGTAGTAGATCGGGTCTTCTTTGCTCTATAGTTATAGGTAAGGTGGCCTAGCTTGCTATAGTATAAACAAAGGTAGTTGTCGATTCTATAGGCCCTTTTATTAAAGGATAGATAGGAACCTAGAGGTAGAATAACTCCTAGTACTATAGAGTTACTATTATTATAGGGTCCTAATTAAGGGGGTACCGAACTAGAACCGACTTAAGATTGATATAGTTCTATAGCAATATTATTTTAGAGCTTCTCATAAAGCTCTATCTACTTTATAAAGTCTATAGGGTTAGGTAGATCTATAATACTAATAATAGTATAGTATAGTTTCTAGCCTACCTTCTGTTAAAGGTAGGTAATATATTGCGCAAGAGTCTAGTTAAAGTACTTACAGAGTTGTACCAGCTCTGTTAGAAAGTCGGTAAAGGAGAGCTTATCTTTATCTATATCTAGCTTTTCTAGTTTAGTTAGGCTAATAGTACCGATATCTTCTATAAGATATTAAGGGTCTAGTAAGGAGAAAATGTTAGTAATATATATAATCGTAGAGGCCTTAGAAGGGAGGCTATAGGCTAGTACAACTAGCTTATCTACTTTAGGGTAAATTCGCTGGTAAGGTTTGTCGCTAAGATGCTATAAGATATAAAAGACCTAGACCAAGGTATCTAGGAAGAACGCTTTATCAATAACAAGCTTTACTAGAACCTAGGACTTCTAGGTAATATAGGCTATTTACCGCTTAATAGAGTTTGCCAAGGTTCTATTAAAGGTTAGAAGGTTAATACTAAGGGGTTAAGACAGAGTTAGATAACTTATTAAGACGGAAATTAGAAGGGCCTAGGAAAATGCAGTAGAAAAAGGGGCAGAAAGGACTATAGAAGAAGTCGTTATAGAGTCGGTAAAGGTACTTGAAATCTTAGAATTTGCAGCTTATATAAATTAAAGTAGTTAATCATTACTAGATAGGATCTAATTAGCTAGGTTAGTAGCTAGTATACCTAGAGAGCCTAGTACCTCTAGGCTTTATACTTAGAGTTAGTCTTCTACTGATTAGTTGCTGGTAAACGCTATTGTAGGATCGGTAGTAACTTGTGGCTAGAGTGTATATAGAGAAAGGAGGATTCGTCAAATTCTTTATTAGAATAGATTTTTAATAAGAGATTTTCTTTACTTACTAAATCTTACTTTATAGGCAAGAAAATAATAGTACAACAAACTGTTAAGGCCAGAGTAAAGATGGGTTATAGAAAGATATTATTGCACATAGGACAGAAGGTCCTAGTATAGGAACAGGGCTATATATATACAGGATATGAACTCCAGGACTGTAGGGCTATGACATATTTCCTCTAGGTAGCCTATTAAAAAGCTATCCTCTAAGTAGCTCGATCTATAGCCTGTTTATAAGAGTCTACTAATAGGCTGTTACTATAGATATCCCGCTGCCCTACCAAGTTTTCCTGGTTTTCTATATCTCCCTTGTCTAGCTGGCGTCCCTTAGGCTCCCTAGCTAGTTAGACTATAACCTACCTTAGCTACTACCTAGGGCTATCCTTATTAGTAACTTAGAGGTAGCTCCTACTATAGAATAGTTCTTTAATAGGATTGTAAACTTATAGGTTTAGAATAGCTAACTAGAATACCACATCTATTAGCCTAAGCCTTACTACCCTATATAAGAACTAGCTGTTAATTTAACAGGGTATAACAGCAATATATAAGATTTTTATACTACCTACCTATCTAAACCTAGGCTAGACCTACCTTTATACCTCTAATATATACTAGTAAAGTACTCTGGCAGGCCATGTTATATTTAACGCCGTCCCCCTAGCACTGCTTTAGGGAGCCTAGATTACATATATTGCCCTATATATAAGCTTATTACACTTAGGCTATAGGTCTATTTCTATCTTACATTGGCTGGCATTACGCTATTAGCCCTATATTATACCCTAGGAGCTGCTACTAGCCTGCTAGCGCCCTACTACTACCCTACCTACTTCTTACTATAGAACAACTAGGTATAGAAGAGGCTATAGGCTACTAAGCGCTCTAACTCCTAGTTGTTACTAGCCTAGGGCCGAACTGCCTCCTCTAAGATGTTATACAACTTCCGCTTTACAGCTATAAGCTGCTTATATCCCTCTTTACCTGCCTTTAGCCCGGTAAACTCTATAAGCCGCTACTCCTAGCGCTATCAGAAGAACGCTTATAGACTCTTATTAGCCCTTTATATAGGTACTAGGCCTATATTCTTATAGAAAGTCTACTTATACTATATAAATTCTTTATTATACTATATCTAGGTAGCCTAAAACAGTTAGCTCTACTGTTAGACTGCTATCTATTCTCTAGTACTACCTTAATTATAGCAACTATTCTATTTAAGTTGTACTTTTTATAGTATATAGTAGCTCTAGCGACTATATCTTAGAGAACTTAAAGCAAGGTAATAGCGATCTAGCTATACTTTTTATTCTTTTACTTATTATAGGAATCTAGTATATATACAAAGTTACTACTAATATCTTCTTCTTTACCCTCTTCTAACTTAGTAGCAATATATATACGAAGAATCTTAGATAAAATAACTTGGTAATATATAGCGGCAAACTCATTTAGTTCTTAACCCTAGGGCCCTATAATCTACGCCTAGTTAGTATTAACCTAGCGCCCTAGCTATAATTGACCTATAGGCCGGTATTAACCTTTCTAGCTAGTAACGCAGTTCTTATAAGATGTGCTATTAGTATGCCAAATCTTATATACTAGGATACTTTAGTCTTATAGCAGTCGGCCTACCTTTGCCTTTTTATTTAGATAAAAAACTATTGATATAATACATTTCTTATAGGAAATATCCTATATAACATTAGTAGATTATAGAGTTCCTAGCATAATAACAACTATAACTTAACGTTAGGTTATATAATAGATAGTAAAATTTTTTCATAGGATAGACCGCTAGTAGGAGACCTAGGGTTCGACATTATATAGGTAGGGCCTTATATAAGGCGCTTAGACCCTACCCTATAACTACCCTTAGACCTACTAAGTTATAAGGGTTCTACCGCCTAAGCCCTAAAGATAAAGCGCCGGCCTACCTATACGCCGCTACCCCTACTATGCCTAACGCTACCCCTACTACTAATTTTTTACTATAGTTAAGGTCAACTACGGTTTTAACAGGGGGTACTGTTATAGGCTTAACATGTGCAGTTATATAAGGACTAGTCAAGACCCTATATATATATATTAAGGACCTAATAACCCTGTCCCTTCCTCTTGTTGTATAACAACTTACCTTCTTACCTCTTCCTTGCTTAGACCTTGACAAATAGTATGGCTAAAAGGAGGGGCATTAATAGCTAGGGGGGCTAGAAGGTATAGTACTATGCTAGTAGTAGAGGTTAAAAGCGGTATTATAGATAGCGCTAGGCTAAGCAGAGGTAAACTAATAGTACCCCTAGACTAGATAAACTTATTAAAGCCTATTATAAAGCTAGTAAGTGCTTTTTAGCTAGGGTTACTATAGGCTACTATAGTTACTATAGGGTATAGGACATCTAAAGGGATATCTATAGATATAAGGGCAATAAGGCTATTATCTAAGAGGAACTATTCTATAGAAAGAAAGGTAGGCGTATTAGATATGCTAGGGGCCTTATTGCTATAGGTAGGGGTTAAGGGGTTTAACGCTACTATATTACTAGTTGTTAGTATATTAGTGTTAAATCGTAGGTATAAGGTTAGATAAGCGATATACACTAAGAAGGATAGAGGTAGGGATAGGGGTAGGGATAGGGGTAGGGATAGAGATAGGGATAGGGATAGAAATAAAGATAGGGATAAGGACAAGGGATAGGGAATAGGGGCAGGGCTTAGGAAGAGTTATGGACGACTTGTAGAAGGATAGTAATCCTTGCTTATAGGCCTAGAAAAAGTAAAAGGAATATTAAGTATAATAAACTATTAAGGTCTAAGCAAGAAGGAGGTAAGAAGATAAGTTATTATATAATAAGGGGGGGGGGATAGGGCTATAGGGCCCTGAATATATATATAGGCAGGGTCCTAGCTAGTCCCTATATTACTGCACATGTTAAGCCTATAACACACTACTATGCAGCTAGATTTCTATAGCGAGTAATAAAGAGAGCTTCTTATTGATTTTAAAGTGATATAGTAAGAGGAAACGCCGGGCTTATAACCTATAAAAATGATAAACTATAGAGATAGGTAGTAAATATACTTAATTACTTAATAATCTATCTAGCTAATAAGTATAAGGAAGAAGGCTATATATACCTTCTGATAGCTTTTAGGCTTTTCTGGATAAAAAACGAAAAACGAGTTCTTGGTCAGAACTATACTAAATCGCGTGTAACTATATCTATTCGAACTGTCCGATTAAGGACATAACGCCTGCTAATTTTCGCTGTAGTACTGTCGGTTGCGCGATAGTCCTAAGCATGCGAAAATGCAGAAAATGGCAAGCCTAGCTGCCCTCTTACAACTGTAATTTCCTTATATATAGGCTACTAATACGGCTCTACGCCCTAGCAACCCTGCCCTACCTATAGCTAATAACAATAATAATAACCTTCTAAGCTAGCCCCTAAGTATAGACTAACCCCTAAGTACAGACTACCTAAATAATAATATAGAGATAGAAGACTGTTAAACTACTACCTCTATTACTACTAAAGAGACCGCTATAGGTGCTATAACTATAGTACCTATAGTACCTAGCTCTAGCGCCCCCTTTACTATTAACGCCCCTATAATTAGCGCCCTTCTCTTAACTAACGTCTTTGCCTCTTTCCTTAGAGGCCTAAACGGCAGCTGGTATGCCCTAGCCCTAACCCCCTTTAGCTAGAAAACCTCGAAAAAGCTAGGGAAAAAATCGGAGGAAAATACAGAGAAAGAAGAAAACAATAACAGTACTATTAAGGCCGACTATATTACCCTAGTAACCAAGAAAACCGCCTAGGCTACCTTTAGCCCCCCTAAGCTTGCCCTTATACTTTTTAGCCTCTTAGACCGGATAATCAGCCTAGCTAAGGACAGTACTAACTTCTATAGTATAGTAGAAGCGACTAATAAAGCCAGGTAAATTGCCCTTATAGCCCTGCTCTAAGAACTGCCTAAAGAAGCCCTAGCTATAGCAACAGCTCTAGTACCCTAAAACCGCCCTACTACCCTAGAAACGCCTAAACTATAGTACTAGCAATACCCTTAGTAGCCTAGCTACTACTAGCAACAATAGCAGTAATAACAGTAATAGCCTAGCCACTCCTAGCCTATAGCCCTTACCTAGGCTAATATAGCTAGTAAGCTAATAGCTAGTAAGGCAACTAGGCCTAGCCTAGAGCGCTAGGTGCTTATCCAACTAGGTTTAGCCTAATAATAGGTACTAGCTAAATCTGCCCTAAAGATAGTATAGGCTATCTAATAGGCTTTTAGCCTAGCTATTTAGGGGGTTTAGACGCTCTCTAGCAATAACCTTCTACTAGTTATAGAGAATATAGAGATAAAGAAGAGCCTAGAGAATAATACTATCTAGATTATAAGGGCCTTTAAAGAGAAGGCCTCCCTATATACTATAACCTAGGTAATAGTAGTTAAAGGCCTTATAGTCTATAACTAGGTTATAGAGAAAGGCCTACTAGAAGAAGCTAAAAAGCAATACCCTATAGCGGTTAAGGTAAAAGTCTAGTACCTTTAAGGGCCAGAAAGGACTAGGGTTAAGGTACTAATAGCCTTTACCTCTCTAGAGGCAGTCTAGAAGGCCTATAAGAAAGGGGTCTTCTAGAGCTGCTAAGCCCTAAAAGTAGAGCCCTAGATCGACGAAGCTAAGCCTATCCAATACCTATAGTACTAGAAATAGGGCTATAGGGCTAAGGTATGCTAGAGCAAGGAAAAGATCTGCTATAACTGTAGTACTAACAGCTATCCTATGCCAGAAGCCCCTACCTACTTTAGGGCACCCTGCTGCTATAACTGCCGTTAAGCTTACCACGCCTATTTAGAGGCCTACCCCTGCTTAAAAGAGGTATAGGTATAGGCTAAGGGATATCTACGTTCTAGGCCTAAGGCCTTTAACGTTAACTAACCGCCCCTATACTAGTACTAACAGTAATAGTAATAGTAGTAATAGTAATAACAGTAATAATACTCCTTCTAGCAGGCCTTATTATAAGAAGAGGGGGAAGAAGGCTATACTATAGTCTTAGGGAAAAGACAGAGGGGCTAACTAACAGTATTAAGAGGGTTAACCCCTAACCAGAGCACGATTACTACCTGCTTTAGCTACCTAAGCAGCTAAACCCCCTTTTTCTCTATACTAGCTATAAGCCCTAAAGAGGCTACAAGACCTACTAGAACCCTAGAGCCTATAAGAGCCCCTAAACCCCTAGATACTAGACCTAGACCAGACCTAGATACTAGACTAGCTAATACTACTACTATATAACAACTACCGCCTACTATATAGCTAGAGGAGATAGAGATATAAAGGTATATCTCTAGAATATATAGAGCTTAAAGGAAGTATAGAAAGTACTACTTTCTATAGTAAAAGAAGAAATACTTACTATATAAGAGTCCTAGATTAATAGGCAGGTACAGCACTCTACCTACTACCCTAGATCAGCCCCCTACTACCTTGTTTTTACCCCTAATAGACAAGCCTTACTTTATATCTATAAATCACTCTTATTAGTAATATAGACTTATAGCTCTAGCTTAGACTAGGCTAGGGCTACTATATAGACTAAGAACAGCCTTTTTATAGTCTAGTCCCTATATAATAACCCTAAGGGGATATCAAACATACAAAAACAAGTTTTTAGTTAATACTATACCAAATTGCGTATAACTATATCCATTTGAACTGTCCGATTAAGGATATAACGCCTGCTAATTTTCGCTATAGCGCTGTTAGTTATGCAATAGTCCTAGGCGTGTGAAAATGTAGAAAATAGCAAGCCTAGCTACTCTTTTACAACTATAATTTCCTTACGCATAGGCTAATAAGGCTCTACACCCTAGTAACCCTGCCTTACCTATAGCTAACAACAATAATAACAACCCTCTAAGCCAGCCCCTAAGTATAGACTACTAACTTCTAAGTACAGACTACCTAAATAGTAATATAGAAATAGAAGACTGCTAAACTACTACTATTGCCTCTACTACTATTAAGAAGACTGCTATAGGCGCTATAACTATAGTACCTATAGTACCTAGCTCTAGCGCCCCCCCTACTATTAATGCCCCTATAATTAGCGCCCCCCTCTTAACCAATATCTTTGCCTCTTTTCTTAGGGGCCTAAACGGCAGTTAATATGCCCTAGCTCTAGCCCCTTCTAGCTAGAAAACCTTGAAAAAACTAGGGAAAAAACCGGAAAAAAATATAGGAAAAGAAGAAAGTAATAATAATACTACCAAGGCCGGCCACATTACCCTAGTAACTAAGAAAACCGCCTAGGCTGCTCTTAGCCCCCCTAAGCTTACCCTTACGCTCTCTAGCCTTCTAGACCAGATAATCAGCCTAGCTAAGGATAGTACTAACTTCTATAGTATAGTAGAGGCAACTACTAAAGCCAGGCAAATTGCCCTTATAGCCTTGCTCTAGGACCTGCCTAAAGAAGCCCTAGCTATAACAGCAGTAGCTCTAGCACCCTAGAACCGCCCTACTACCTTAGTAACGCCTAAACCACAGTACTAGCAACAACCTTAACAGCCTAGCTACTACTAGCAGTAATAATAGCAGTAATAGTAGCAACAGCCTAGCTACTCCTAGCCTATAGCCCCTACCTAGGCTAATATAGCTAGTAAGCTAATAGCTAGTAAGGTAACTAGGCCTAGCCTTAAACGCTAGGTGCTTATCCGACTAGGCTTAGCCTAATAACAAATACTTGCTAAATCTGCCCTAGAGGTAGTATAGGCTATATAATAGGCCTCTAGCCTAGTAGTTTAGAGGGTTTAGACGCTCTTTAGTAGTAACCTCCTTCTAGTTATAAAGAACGTAGAGATAAAGAAGAGCCTGGAAAGCAATACTGCCTAGATTATAAGGGCCTTTAGTAAAAAGGCCTCTCTATATATAATAACCTAGGCAGTAGCAGTTAAGGGCTTTATAGTCTATGACTAGGTTATAGAAGAAGGCCTACTAGAAGAAGCTAAAAAACAACACCCTATGGCGGTTAGGGCAAAGGTCTAGCACCCTTAAGGGCCAGAATGGACTAGGGTTAAGGCACTAATAGCCTTTACCTCCCTAAAGGCAGCCTAGAAGGCCTATAAGGAGGGGGTCTTCTAGAGCTACTAAGCCCTAAAAGCAGAGCCCTAGATTAACAAGGCTAAGCCTATCTAGTGTCTAAGGTACTGGAAATAAGGCTATAGGGCTAAGGTATGCCGGAGTAGAGAAGAGATCTGCTATAACTATAGTACTAATAGCTATACTATATTAGAAGCCCCTACCTGCTCTAGGGTACCCCGCTGCCGTAACTGCCACTAAGCTTACCATGCCTGCTTAGAGGCCTACCCCTGCCTAAAAGAGGTATAGGCATAGGCTAAGGGATACCTACGTTCTAGGCCTAAGGCCTTTAACGTTGACTAACCGCCCTTATACTAGTACTAACAGTAATAGCAATAACAATAATAATAGTAGTAATACCCTTAGCAGGCCCTATTATAAGAGAAGGGGGAGGAAGGCTATACTATAGTTTTAAGGAAGAGATAGAGGGGCCGACTAATAGTGATAAGAGGGTTAACCCCTAACTAGAGCACAATTACCGCCTACTTTAGCCACCTAAGCAGCTAAACCCCCCTTTCTTCTACGCTAACTATAAGCCCTAAAGGGACTACTAGACCTACTAGAACCCTAGAGCCTATAGAAGCCCCTAGACCCCTAGATGCTAGACCTAGACTGGACCTAGATACCGGACTAGCTAACGCTACTACTACTATACAACAACTATAGCCAACTATACAGCTAAAGGAGATAGAAATATAAAGGTACGCCTCTAGAATATATAGGGCTTAAAGGAAGTATAAGAAGTACTACTTTCTATAGCAAAAGAAGAAATACTCGCTATATAAAAGCCCTAGATTAATAGGTAGGTATAGTACTCTACCTACTACCCTAGATCAGCCCCCTACTACCTTATTTTCACCCCTAACGGACAGGCCTTACTTTATATCTATAAATCACTCCTACTAGTAATATGGACTTATAGCTCTAGCCTAGACTGGGCTAGGGCTACTATAGACTAAGAACAGCCCCTTTATAGTCTAGTCCCTATATAATAACCCCTAACCCTAAACTGGCTCAACCCCCCTTATAGAAGAAATAAGAGGGAAGATTAACGCCTACCTAGGCCTTTACCTTTTAGCAGGGGACTTTAACCTTTACCACCCCCTTTAGGACTAATATAACCGCTTTAGCCCTAGGTTAGAAGACCTACTACTATTAACAGCAGAATAGGGGCTTACCCTCTATACCCCCTACAGCACTATAACTAGGGCGCTATAAAGGAGCTAAGCAGGTAGGGCCTTTACTATCAACTACTTCTAGCTTAGCAGTAGCCTTACCTACTCCTATACTAGCTTAGATATACACTTACACTTAGACTACTACCCCTAGGTATTAGATATCGACCTAGAGACTATAGAAACCCCACTACTGCCCCCCTGGTTCTAGTAGAAAAAGATAGATAAAAAGGGGGTAGTAAAAGAGGCCAGCTCCCTAATATATAATATAGAGGGCTATAGATATCTATTACGCCTCTCTAACCTAGCTAGGCTCTAGGAGGCCTATAGGCGACTATTAGAGGAACTCCAGCGTATTACTAGGGCTATAACCCCCTAAAGGAGCCCTAGTAACTACTAGAAGGAAGAGCGCCCCCTAGTAGAATAACGAAATCTACCAGGTAGTCAAGGAGAGAAAAAGGGCAGAAAGACAGCTCTAACGCTCTCCTAGCAACCAGGCCCTCCTTACCGCCTATAAGTCAGCCTAAAGGAAATAAACAAAGGCTATAAGAGAGAGTAAAAGAAAGACCTAGAGGGCTTTTCTATAAGAGGCTAGAGAAAAACCAGAAAAGCTCTAGTAACTAGAAAGATAGGCTAGGCTATAAAGCACTACTGGACCGACATCACACATCCGAAAACGCGTTCTTGGTCAGGACCGCTCCAAATCGACTGCACTCTTTTGCAATCCACTTATCCAATTGAGGACTCAACACATGCTAAATTTGGCTGCGGCGCAGTCGCTCGTTCGACGGCGCTATGGTCGGATTCTGACCGTACGATGTGGTTAACCATGGCTAGAAATCTGCAGCTGTAGCAGGGCAGGCGTATAGGCCCTATAGTCACGTACCCTAGCCCCGACTGTACTAACCCCTCTGACCCTAACCCTACTGCCTCTAGCCCCCTAAGGGCTATTAACAAAGCCCCTAAACGCTCGGGCCATAGCTTCTTAACCTACCTTACCACCGCTACTGCTACTACTACTACCACTACTACTTCCGCCGCCAACCCTACTACTACTATAACCGCTACCAGGTTAAGCAATATACCGTTCGATAGCCCTTTTAAAGGGCTTTCCAGCAGTCAACACGCCACTACCGCTACCGCTGCCCCTACCCCCTTAAAAAAGGGGAAAGAAAAAGCCCTACTACCTGTAACCCTCGCCCTTACCTTCTCTAGTCTTATAGACCAGATAGTTAGTCTTTTAGTCAATAACCCGGCCTTTAAGGAAATCATCGAATATACTAGGCTAGCTAGAAAGCTAGCCTTAACGCAGATCTTAAAAGAGGAGGAGAAAAAAGCCCTGATATTTCCCTTGTTCGTTGCCCAGGCCCCGAAGTAGAAGAAGCAACAACAACAGCAATAATAACAGCAATAATAACAGCAATAGTAGCAGTAGTAATAACCCTCTACCGTTGAATCAGAGCTAACCCGCCGTACCTAGGCTACTATAGCAGCGGCTAGGGTAAAGCCTACTAAGCTAGGCTTAGAAAAACAGGTCCTTATACGGCTAGGATCAGCCTCTTTCTCCCTTGGCCAAAAATCAGCCCCGGAAATCGCATAGGTAGTATAGAAGGCTATAGGGCACTCTATCAAGGGGGTAAGGACCCTACCAAGCAGTAACCTTATACTAGTTACTAAAGGAGAAAAAATCAAAAAAGCCTTAGAAGAAAATACAGCCTAGCTAGCCTCTTTATCACTAGAGGCCTCGATCTATACTACTACCTGGGCTATTGCTGTTAAAGGGCTTATAATAGTTAACCGGGTAATGGAAGCTAGCCTTCTAGTAGTAGTAAAAGAAGTATATCCTTTGGCCTTAAGGGCTAAGGTCTAGTACCCCCTTTAGATCGAAAGAACAAGAGTCTTAGCTCTTATCGCCTTTTCTAGCTAGCAAGAGGCCTACTAGGCTTGTTAAGACAGAATCTTCTAGGCCTATAGGGCCCTAAAAGCAGAGCCTTATATCGATAAGGCTAGGGCCTTATAGTGCTTTAACTGCTGGTAATAGGGGTATAAAGCTAAATACTGCCACTCCCTTACCCTCTACTATAACTGCGGCTAAGAAAAGAAGAAGCATACTAAGGCGGCCTGTACTAGGGCTTAATACTGCTGGAACTGCTATGGCAACTACTATGCTAGGGCAGAAGAATGCCCTAAAAGAAAGAAGCATAAGGCTTAGGCAAAATCCAGCCTATAAAACAGGCCTATTAACTTCGACCTCCCTGGCCCTCTTAAGCCGGTAATATTAATAGAAGACCAGCTAGAAGGGGAAGAAAGCTACACGGTAGTAGCTGGAAAACGCCGCCGTGGCCGCCCCCCTATAATAACCGCCACTACTGCTACCGCTACTACCGCTATAGCCTCCCTCTCCTAGCGAACTATAAGGGAGGCTTTTAGCAAAATCCCTACCTCTACCTTTACTACTACCGATCTAGTAGCTACTGGTACTATAGCTACCGGTACTATAGCTACCGGTTCTATACCCTCCTCCCTAGAGCCGGCAAGGGGCTCTATAGAGGAAGAGGATACGGATATACTTTAGTCTCTTTTTCTGCCTTCTCTCCTTCCTTAGACTGCTTCCTCTCTCTCTCTTTAGACTGTCTTTTCTTTCTTCCCTATAGCTGGTATCTTACTACTATACTAAGGTAAAGGGGAAGGCTATAGGCCTAGGCTTATAAGCTTTTAAGCTTTAAGCCTAGCCTTGCCTTACCCCTTTTTACTAATAAGACCCCTTTCTTATTCCCTTACCCTGAGCCCTATATTAATTGAGATATAGGGCGTTCTTATAGGAGACAGGTAGGGGAATAGGCGCAATTTCCCTTAGTAGCCTCCTAGACGGCCTCCTCTTACGTTGTTTTTCTTTAGTACTGCTCTTTTCCTCTTGCTAGGTTGCCTGCCTTATTAAGCTCGTTGGAGGTTTTTTATCCGTTTTCCGGTTTTCCTCTAGCATTAGTGTAAGCTAGCAGCTCCTTATAGTCCAATAAGGACTCTATAGGTGGAATACAATATATATATAAAGCACTACTGCCCCCCCCCTTCCTAAGCTACTAACCCTCGGACAAGCTAGTACCTTCTAGGAGAAGGTAGAGGCCCTTTTAGCATGCTTCTTCCCCCCCTCCCCTTAAGAGGATAGCCCGGAGGAACCCCTAATAGGCCCGAGGCTACTAGTTGGCTAGACGGTTAAGCCGGATAATATAAAGGAGGCTATTAAAACAACAAAACCCTAGAAAGCACTAGGACCTAACGAACTCCCTATAGGCTTTCTAACGGCCTATGGCAACCCCTTATATAAGGCCCTCACTATACTAACCTTAAAATCCTTCCTCTATAGCTTCTATCTATAGGAATATAAGGAAGCGGTTATTATTGTCCTCCCTAAACCAGGAAAACAGCCGGATACCTATAATACCCCTAGAGGCTACTGCCCTATAGCCCTACTTAACTGTGTTAACAAGGTCCTAGAGAAAGTTATAGGGACTAAAATAAGGGATATGGCTAAGGCTTTTAAGCTAATTCTAGCAATATAACAGGGCTACTACTGCTATAAATCTAGCGAATCGGCTATATACCTCCTTATAGCTCAGATCTAGAAGGTATAGAAGTATAAAGCTGGGGCCTCCCTTTTATAGCTAGACCTATTAGGGTATTTTGACAGTATCCCTTATAGTAGGCTCCTAGCTATACTAGACTAGCTAGGGCTACCTACCTAGCTACTAACCTAGCTAAAGGAATTCCTCTCTTCTAGGACTACTAGCCTTCTATTTAACAGCTAAAAAAGCCAGTAAATCCTAGTATCAATAGGAGTACCCCAAGGCTTACCACTCTTACCAATCCTCTTAGTCCTATACCTCTATCCCTTATATAAAAGGCTAGAGAGAAAATACCCTACTATCTCTACTATAGGCTATATAGATAATACCAACCTACTAGCCTTCGGCAAAGAGGCTATAATAACGGTTAGATAGCTAAAAAAGGCCTAGAAAGAGTACCTAAACTGGGTAACAACCGCTAGAGTTACCTTCTTAGTAGTAAAGAGCAAGCTTATACACTTTCCCTCTAAAAGGAGGCCCTAGACTGACCCTATAAACCTAGGACTAATAGGGGACTCCCCCCTATAACCAGCTAAAGAAGCCTGTTTTCTAGGAGTCTAGCTAGACCCTAAGCTTACCTGGAAGGCTTATGCTAGTACCCTACGGCAGAAGCTAAAAACGCAGTCCCTTACTATTACTAGGCTAGCTAGAAAGACCTGGGGACCTGGAATCGAAAAGACTAGGCTCCTATATATAGTAGTAATAAGGCTAGTCCTAGCCTACGTAGCCTTGGCCTGGCATACCCCTATACCTATAATACTAAATAGGCTATAGGGTATAACTAGAGGCCTACTAGTAGCTGAAAACAAGGCCCTAAAGAGGGTTATAGGAGCCTATAAAAGGATACTAGTCCGAAGCCTCTACTATAAGGCTAACGTCCCCCTCCTTAACCTCTACCTTAACGCCCTCTCCTTCTCTAGCTAGGCTAGGATAAATAGGGCTATAGGAAAAGAGGTAGCTAAGCAGAAGGAAGCCCTACGCCTTACCCTTGGAAATAAGACCCCTAGGACCAGCCTCCCTCTAGGAGGGTATACAAAGTAAGAAAGAAAAAAGGAGGTAATAGCCTAGTAGTACTACTAACAACTAAGGAAAGCTATTAATAAGGAACCCCTCTATACCGCCTAGAAGGATTGCTATCTATAGGAGGTTAGGGCCTCTAGTTATAACCCCTATATAGAGAGCCTTTCAGAGAAATCAGCTAAGGCTACCTTCTAAGAGAAGAACCTAGCTAAGGCCTTTAAGAAGGCCTTCCAAAGACGCCACTATAACCTCTCTAAGGCTAAAAGCTCGCTGCTAATACAGGCCTATATAGGGAAGATAGGCCTAAAAGGATTCCTATATACCTATAAGGTGCCTAGGGTTAATAACCCCCTCTACTACTGCTACCTAACTATAGAGGACATCCGATATATATTCGATAGTTGCCCGGCCTACCCTTCGGCCTCCTTTAAGGAGAGGGAAAGAGGGGATATATATAGCTTTCTCTACAGAGTTGAAAAAGGGGGTAGTAGCGCTATACGCCCCCTAGTTCGCCATATTACTACTAGGCTGCTAGAATACTCTGTTGCTTAGAGGCTAAGAGCGATCTAGCCTATACCCCTTTAGGCAGTATGTTTTTATACTCCTAAAGGAGCGGTATCTACTCTGGTGAAGATTGGCCTACCCCCTATTATACCCCCTATTTTTCCTATATACGGTTATAGGTTTTTCACCCGTTATACGGTTTTCCTATAGCACTAGTTCAGCCTACCTAGATATCCCCTACGGGGATTAGATAGCGTAATAGAATCTATCTATCTAATAAAGAGAGCTTCTTATTGATTTTAAAGTGATATAGTAAGAGGAAACGCCGGGCTTATAGCCTATAAAAATGATAAACTATAGAGATAGGTAGTAAATATACTTAATTGCTTAATAATCTATCTAGCTAATAAGTATAAGGAAGAAGGCTATATATACCTTCTAATAGCTTTTAGGCTTTTCTGGATAAAAAACGAAAAACGAGTTCTTAGTCAGAACTATACTAAATCGCGTATAACTATCTCTATTCGAACCGTCCGATTAAGGATATAACGCCTGTTAATTTTCGCTATAGCGCTATCGGTTACGCGATAGTCCTAGGCGTGTGAAAATGCAGAAAATGGCAAGCCTAGCTGCCCTCTTGCAACTGCAATTTCCTTATATATAGGCTATTAATATGGCTCTATGCCCTAGCAACCCTGCCCTACCTATAACTAACAACAATAATAACAACCCTCTAAGCTAGCCTCTAAGTATAGACTAACCCTTAAGTACGGACTACCTAAATAATAATATAGAGATAGAAGACTGCTAAACTACCACCTCTATTACTATTAAAGAGACTGCTATAGGTACTATAACTATAGTACCTATAGTACCTAGCTCTAGTACCCCCCTTACTATTAACGCCCCTATAATTAGCGCCCCTCTTTTAACTAACGTCTTTGCCCCTTTCCTTAAAGGCCTAAACGGCAGCTGGTATGCCCTAGCCCTAACCCCCTTTAGCTAGAAAACCTCGAAAAAGCTAGGGAAAAAATCGGAGAAAAATACAGGGAAAGAAGAAAATAATAATAGTACTATTAAGGCCGACTATATCGCCCTAGTAACTAAGAAAACCGCCTAGGCTACCTTTAGCCCCCCTAAGCTTGCCCTTATACTTTCTAGCCTCCTAGACTGGATAATCAGCCTAGCTAAGGACAGTACTAACTTCTATAGTATAGTAGAAGCGACTACTAAAGCCAGGTAAATCGCCCTTATAGCCCTGCTCTAAGAACTGCCTAAAGAAGCCCTAGCTATAGCAACAGCTCTAGTACCCTAAAACCGCCCTACTGCCCTAGAAACGCCTAAACTATAGTACTAGCAATACCCTTAGCAGCCTAGCTACTACTAGTAATAATAGCAGCAATAATAATAATAGCCTAGCTACTCCTAGCCTATAGCCCTTACCTAGGCTAATATAGCTAGTAAGCTAATAGCTAGTAAGGCAATTAGGCCTAGCCTAGAGTACTAGGTGCTTATCTAACTAGGTTTAGCCTAATAACAGGTACTAGCTAAATCTGCCCTAAAGGTAGTATAGGCTATCTAATAGGCTTTTAGCCTAGCTATTTAAAGGGTTTAGACGCTCTCTAGTAGTAACCTCCTACTAGTTATAGAGAATATAGAGATAAAGAAGAGCCTAGAGAATAATACTACCTGGATTATAAGGGCCTTTAGAGAGAAGGCCTCCCTATATACTATAACCTAGGCGGTAGTAGTTAAAGGCCTTATAGTCTATAACTAGGTTATAGAGGAAGGCCTACTAGAAGAAGCTAAAAAGTAATACCCTATAGCGGTTAAGGTAAAAGTCTAGTACCCTTAAGGGCTAGAAAGGACTAGGGTTAAGGTACTAATAGCCTTTACCTCTTTAGAGGCAGTCTAAAAGGCCTATAAGAAGGGGGTCTTCTAGAGCTGCTAAGCCCTAGAAGCAGAGCCTTAGATCGACGAAGCTAAGCCTATCCAATACCTATAGTACTAGAAATAGGGCTATAGGGCTAAAGTATACTAGAGTAAGGAAAAGATCTGCTATAACTATAGCGCTAATAGCTATCCTACGCCAGAAGCCCCTACCTACTTTAGGGTACCCTGCTGCTATAACTGCCGTTAAGCTTACCACGCCTATTTAGAGGCCTGCCCCTGCTTAAAAGAGGTATAGGCATAGGCTAAGGGATATCTACATTTTAGGCCTAAGGCCTTTAACGTTGACTAACCGCCTCTATACTAGTACTAATAGTAATAGTAATAGTAGTAATAGTAATAATAGTAATAACACCCCTCCTAGTAGGCCTTATTATAAGAAGAGGGGGAAGAAGGCTATACTATAGTCTTAGGGAAGAGATAAAGGGGCTGACTAATAGTATTAAGAGGGTTAACCCCTAACTAGAGCATAATTACCGCCTGCTTTAGCTACCTAAACAGCTAAACCCCCTCTTTCTCTATACTAGCTATAAGCCCTAAAGAGGCTATAAGACCTACTAGAACCCTAGAGCCTATAGGAGCCTCTAGACCCCTAGATACTAGACCTAGACCAGACCTAGATACTAGACTAGCTAACGCTACTACTATATAACAACTACTGCCTACTATATAGCTAGAGGAGATAGAGATATAAAGGTATGCCTCTAGAATATATAGGGCTTAAAGGAAGTATAGGAAGTACTACTTTCTATAGTAAAAGAAGAAATACTTACTATATAAAAGTCCTAGATTAATAGGCAGGTATAGCACTCTACCTATTACCCTAGATCAGCCTCCTACTACCTTGTTTTTACCCCTAATAGATAAGCCTTATTTTATATCTATAAATTACTTCTACTAGTCATATAGACTTATAGCTCTAGCTTAGACTAGGCTAGGGCTATTATATAGACTAAGAACGGCCTCTTTATAGTCTAGTCCCTATATAACAACCCTAAGGGGATATTAAACATACGAAAATGAGTTTTTAGTCAATACTATACCAAATTACGTATAACTATATCCATTTGAACCGTCCGATTAAGGATATAACGCCTGCCAATTTTCGCTGTAGCGCTATCGGTTATATAACAGCCCTAGGCGTGCGAAAATATAGAAAATAGCAAGCCTAGCTGCCCTCTTACAACTGCAATTTCCTTACGTATAGGCTAATAAGGCTCTATACCCTAGCAACCCTGCCCTACCTATAGCTAATAACAATAATAATAACCTTCTAAGCTAGCCTCTAAGTATGGACTACTAACCTCTAAGTATAGACTACCTAAACGGTAATATAGAAATGGAAGACCGCTAAACTACTACTATCGCCTCTACTACTGCTAAGGAGACCGCTATAAGTACTATAATTATAGTACCTATAGTACCTAGCTCTAGTACCCCCCCTACTATTAACGCCCCTATAATTAGCACCCCCTCTTTAACCAACGTCTTCGCCCCTTTTCTTAGGGGCCTAAACGGCAGTTAGTACGCCCTAGCCTTAGCCCCTTCTAGCTAGAAAACCTCGAAAAAACTAGGGAAAAAACCGGAAAAAAATACAGGAAAAGAAGGAAGCAACAACAATACTACCAAGGCTGGCCACATTACCCTAGTAACTAAGAAAACCGCCTAGGCTGCTCTTAGCCCCCCTAAGCTTGCCCTTACGCTCTCTGGCCTTCTAGACCGGATAATTAGCCTAGCCAAGGATAGTACTAACTTCTATAGTATAGTAGAGGCAACTACGGAAGCTAGGTAAATTGCCTTTATAGCCTTGCTCTAGAACCCGCCTAAAGAAGCCCCAGCTATAATAATAGTAGCTCTAGCACCCTAGAACCGCCCTACTACCTTAGTAACGCCTAAACCACAGTACTAGTAATAACCTTAATAGCCTAGCTACTACTAGTAGTAACAATAGTAGCAATAGTAGCAATAGCCTAGCTACTCCTAGCCTATAGCCCCTATCTAGGCTAATATAGCTAGTAAGCTAATAGCTAGTAAGGTAACTAGGCCTAGCCTTAAGCGCTAGGTACTTATCCGACTAGGCTTAGCCTAATAATAAGTACTTGCTAAATCTGCCCTAGAGGTAGTATAGGCTATATAACAGGCCTCTGGCCTAGCAGTTTAGAGGGTTTGGACATTCTCTAATAGTAACCTCCTTCTAGTTATAGAGAATATAGAGATAAAGAAGAGCCTGGAAAGTAATACCGCCTAGATTATAAGGGCCTTTGGCGAAAAGGCCTCTCTATATATAACAACCTAGACAGTAGCGGTTAAGGGCCTTATAGTCTATAACCGGGTTATAGAAGAAGGCCTACTAAAAGAAGCTAAAAAACAACACCCTACGGCGGTTAGGGCAAAGGTCTAGTACCCTTAAGGGCCAGAACGGACTAGGGTTAAGGCACTAATAGCCTTTACCTTCCTAGAGGTAGCCTAGAAGGCCTATAAGGAGGGGGTCTTCTAGAGCTGCCAAGCCCTAAAAGCAGAGCCCTAGATCGACAAGGCTAAGCCTATCTAGTGCCTAAGGTACTGGAAATAGGGCTATAGGGCTAAGGTATGCCGGAGTAGAGAAGAGATCTGCTATAACTACAGTACTAATAGCTATACTACGTTAGAAGCCTCTACCTACTCTAGGGCACCCTGCTGCTATAACTGCTACCAAGCTTACTACGCCTGCTTAGAGGCCTGCCCCTACCTAAAAGAGGTATAGGCATAGGCTAAAGGATACCTACGTTCTAGGCCTAAGGCCTTTAACGTTAACTAACCGCCTTTATACCAGTACTAACAGTAATAGTAATAACAATAATAATAGTAGTAATACCCTTAGTAGGCCCTATTATAAGAGGAGGGGGAGGAAGGCTATACTATAGTCTTAGGGAAGAGATAGAGGGGCCGACTAATAGTATTAAGAGGGTTAACCCCTAACCAGAGTATAATTACCGCCTGCTTTAGCTATCTAAGCAGCTAAACCCCTCCTTCTTCTATGCTAACTATAAGCCCTAAAAGGGCTACTAGACCTACTAGAACCCTAGAGCCTATAGGAGCTCCTAGACCCCTAGATGCTAGACCTAGACTAGACCTAAATACCGGACTAGCTAATACTACTACTACTATATAACAACTATAGCTAACTATATAGCTAGAGGAGATAGAAATATAAAGGTACGCCTCTAGAACGTATAGGGCTTAAAGGAAGTATAGGAAGTACTACTTTCTATAGTAAAAGAAGAAATACTTGCTATATAAGAGCCCTAGATTAATAGGCAGGTATAGCACTCTACCTACTACCCTAGATCAGCCTCCTACCACCTTATTTTTACCCCTAACGGACAGGCCTTACTTTATATCTATAAATTACTCCTGCTAGTAACATAGACTTACAGCTCTAGCCTAGACTAGGCTAGGGCTACTATATAGACTAAGAACGGCCCCTTTACAGTCTAGTCCCTATATAACAACCTCTAACCCTAGACTAGCTTAACCCCCCTTATAGAAGAAATAAAGGGGAAGATCAACGCCTATCTAGGCCTTTACCTTTTAGCAGAGGACTTTAACCTTTACTACCCTCTTTAGGACTAATATAACCGCTTTAGCCCCAGGTTAGAAGACCTACTACTATTAATAGTAGAACAGAGGCTTACCCTCCGTACCCCCTACGGCACTATAACTAAAGCGCTATAGGGGAGCTAAGCAGGTAGGGCCTCTACTATCGACCACTTCTAGCTTAGTAGTAGCCTTACCTGCTCTTATACTAGCTTAGATATACGCTTATACTTAGACTACTACCCTTAGGTACTAGATATCGACCTAAAGACCATAGAAACCCTACTACTACCCCCCTGGTTCCAGTAGAAAAAGATAGATAAAAAGGGGGTAGTAAGAGAGGCCAGCTCTCTAATATACAATATAGGGGGCTATAGATATCTATTACGCCTCTCTAACCTAGCTAGGCTCTAAAAGGCCTATAGGTAACTATTAGAGGAACTCTAGCGTATTACTAGGGCTATAACCCCTAAAGGAGCCCTAGTAACTACTAGAAGGAAGAGCGCCCCCTAGTAGAATAACAAAATCTACTAGGTAGTTAAGGAGAGAAAAAGGGCAGAAAGACAGCTCTAACGCTCCCCTAGCAACCAGGCCCTCCTTACCGCCTATAAGTTAGCCTAAAGGAAACAAACAAAGGCTATAAAAGAGAGTAAAAGAAAGACCTAAAGGGCTTTTCTATAAAAGGCTAGAGAAAAACCAGAAAAGCTCTAGTAACTAGAAAGATAAGCTAGGCTACAAAGCACTACTGCCCCCCCCCCTCCTAAGCTACCAACCCTTAGATAAGCTAGTACCTTCTAGGAGAAGGTAGAGGCCCTTTTAGTACGCTTCTTCCCTCCCTTCCCCTAAGAGGATAGCCTGGAGGAACCCCTAATAGGCCTAAGGCTACTAGTTAGCTAGACGGTTAGGCTAGATAATATAAAGGAGGCTATTAAAACAATAAAACCCTGGAAAGTACTAAGACCTGACGAACTTCCTATAGGCTTTCTAAAGGCCTATAGCAACCCCTTATATAAGGCCCTTACTATACTAGCCTTAAAATCCTTCCTCTATAGCTTCTATCTATAGGAATATAAGGAAGTAGTTACTATTGTCCTCCCTAAACTAGGAAAACAGCCGGATACCTATAACACCCCTAGAGGCTACTACCCTATAGCCCTACTTAACTGTATTAGCAAGGTCCTAGAGAAAGTTATAGAGACTAAAATAAGGGATATAGCTAAGGCTTTTAAGCTAATTCTAGCAACGCAATAGGGCTACTACCGCTATAAATCTACCAAATCGGCTATACACCTCCTTATAGCTTAGATCTAGGAGGTATAGAAGTACAAAGCCAGGGCCTCCCTTTTACAGCTAGACCTATTAGGGTATTTCAACAGCATTTCTTATAGTAGGCTCCTAGCTATACTAGACTAGCTAGGGCTACCTACCTAGCTACTAACCTAGCTAAAGGAATTCCTCTCTTCTAGGACTACTAGCCTCCTATTTAACAGCCAAAAAAGCCAGTAAATCCTAGTACTAATAGGAGTACCCTAAGGCTTACCACTTTCACCAATCCTCTTAGTCCTATACCTCTACCCCCTATATAAAAGGCTAGAGAGAAAATACCCTACTATCTCTACTATAGGCTATATATACAATACTAACCTACTAGCCTTTAGCAAAGAGGCTACAATAACAGTTAGATAGCTAGAAAAGGCCTAGAAAGAGTACCTAGACTAGGTAACAACCACTAGAGTTACCTTCTTAGTAGTAAAGAGCAAGCTTATATACTTCCCCCCTAGAAGGAGGCCCTGGACTAACCCTATAAACCTAGGACTAATAGAGGACTCCCCCCTATAACCAGCTAAAGAAGCCTGTTTTCTAGGGGTCTAGCTAGACCCTAAGCTTACCTAGAAGGCTTACGCCAACACCCTATAGTAGAAGCTAAAAACGCAGTCCCTTGCTATTACTAGGCTAGCTAGAAAGACCTAGGAACCTAGAATCGAAAAGACTAGGCTCCTATATACAGCGGTAATAAGGCTAGTCCTAGCCTATATAGCCTTGGCCTAGCATACCCCTATACCTATAACACCAAATAGGCTATAGGGTATAACCAGAGGCCTACTAGTAGCCGAAAACAAGGCCCTAAGGAGGGTTATAAGAGCCTATAAAAGGATACTAGTCCGAAGCCTCTACTATAAGGCTAACGTCCTCCCCCTTAACCTCTACCTTAATGCCCTCTCCTTCTTTAGCCAGGCTAGGATAAATAGGGCTATAGGAAAAGAGGTAGCTAAGCAGAAGGAAGCCCTATGCCTTACCCTTGGAAATAGGACCTCTAAGACAAGCCTCCCTCTAGGAGGGCGTACAAAGCAAGAAAGAAAAAAGGAGGTAACAGCCTAGTAGTACTACTAACAACTAAGGAAAGCTGTTAATAAGGAACCCCTTTATACCGCCTAGAAGGATCGCTATCTATAGAAGGCTAGGGCCTCTAGTTACAACCCCTATATAGAGAGCCTTTTAGAGAAATCAGCTAAGGCTACCTTCTAAGAGAAGAACCTAGCTAAGGCCTTTAAGAAGGCCTTCTAAAGACGCTACTATAACCTCTCTAAGGCTAAAAGCTTGCTGCTAATATAGGCCTATATAGGGAAGATAGGCCTAAGAGGATTCCTATATACCTATAAGGTGCCTAAGGTTGATAACCCCCTCTGCCGCTGCTACCTAGCTATAGAGGATATCCGACATATATTCGATGGTTATCCGGCCTACCCTTTGGCCTCCTTTAAGGAGAGGGAAAGAGAGGATATACATAGCTTTCTCTATAGACTTGAAAAAGGGGATAGCAGCGCTATACGCCCCCTAGTTCGCTATATTACCACTAGGCTGCTAGAATACTCTATTACTTAGAGGCTAGGAGCGGTCTAGCCTATACCCCTTTAGGCAGTATGTTTTTATACTCTTAAAGGGGCAGTATCTACTCTGGTAAAGATTAGCCTACCCCCTATCACACCCCCTATTTTTCCTATATACAGTTATAGGTTTTTCACCCGTTATACGGTTTTCCTATAGCACTAGTTCAGCCTACCTAGATATCCCCTACAGGGATCAGATAGCGTAATAGAATCTATCTATATAACGACCCTTAACCCTAGACTAGCCTAACCCCCTTTATAGAAGAAATAAGGGGGAAGATTAATGCCTACCTAGGCCTTTACCTTCTAGCTAGGGACTTTAACCTTTACTACCCTCTATAGGACCGATATAACCGCTTTAGCCCTAGGTTAAAAGACCTACTACTATTAACAGCAGAGTAGGGACTTACCCTCTATACCCCCTATAGCGCTATAACTAGGGCGCTATAGGAGAGCTAAGTAGGTAGGGCCTTAACTATCAACCACTTTTAGCTTAGTAGTAACCTTACCTACTCCTATACTAGCTTGGATATACACTTATGCTTAGACTACTACCCCTAGGTACTGGATTTCAACCTAGAAAACATAGAAGCCCTACCGCTACCCCCCTGATTCTAGTAAAAGAAGATAGATAAAAAAGGGGTAGTAAGAGAGGCTAGCTCTCTAATATACAATATAGGGGGCTATAGATATCTATTACGCCTCTCTAACCTAGCTAAGCTCTAGGAGGCCTATAGGCGATTATTAGAGGAACTCTAGTATATTACTAGGGCTATAACCTCTAAAAAAGCCCCGGTAACTACTAGAAGGAGGAATACCCCCTAGTAGAACAATAAAATCTACTAGATAATCTAGGAGAGAAAAAGGGTAGAAAGATAGCTCTAACGCTCCCTTAGCAACCAGGCCCTCCTTACTACCTATAAGTTAGCTTAGAAAGAGCAAATAAAAGCTATAAAAGAAAGTAAGAGGAAGACCTAGAGGGCCTTTCTATAAGAGGCTAGAGAAAAGCCAGAGAAGCTCTAGTAACTAGAAAGATAGGCTAGGCTATAAAGCACTACCGCCCTACCTCCTTCTAAGCTACTAACCCTTAGATAAGCTAGTACCTTCTAGGAGAAGGTAGAGGCCCTTTTAGCACGCTTCTTCCCCCCCTCCCCCTAGGAGGATAGCCTAGAGGAACCCCTAATAGGCCCTAGGCTACCGGTTAGCTAGACAGTTAGGCCGGATAATATAAAAGAGGCTATTAAAATAATAAAACCCTAGAAAGTACTAAGACCTAACGGACTTCCTACAGGCTTTCTAAAGGCCTATAGTAACCCCTTATATAAGGCCCTTGCTATACTAGCCTTGAAATCCTTCCTCTATAGCTTCTATTTATAGGAATATAAGGAAGCGGTTACTATTGTCCTTCCTAAGCTAGGAAAACAGCTAGATACCTATAACACCCCTAGAGGCTACCGACCTATAGCCCTGCTTAACTATATTAGTAAGGTCCTAGAAAAAGTTATAGAGACTAAGATAAGGGATATAGCTAAAGCTTTTAAGCTAATTCTAGCAATATAACAGGGCTACTACTGCTATAAGTCTACCAAATCAGCTATATACCTCCTTATAGCTTAGGTCTAGGAGGCATGGAAATACAAAGCCAGGGCCTTCCTCTTATAGCTAGACCTATTAGGGTATTTCGACAGTATCTCTTATAATAGACTTCTAGCTATACTAGACTAGCTAGGGCTACCTACCTAGCTACTATCTTGGCTAAAGGAATTCCTCTTCTCTAGAACTACTAGCCTCTTATTTAACAGCTAAAAGAGCTAGTAAATCCCAGTACTAACAGGAGTACCCTAAGGCTTATTACTTTTACTAATCCTCTTAGTCCTATACCTATACCCCCTATATAAAAGACTAGAGAGAAAATACCCTACTATCTCTACTATAGGCTATATAAACGATACTAATCTACTAGCCTTTAGTAGAGAAGCTATAACAACGGTTAAGTAGCTAGAAGAAGCCTAGAGAGAGTGCCTAGACTAGGTAACAACCGCTAGGGTTATCTTCTTAATAGTAAAGAGCAAGCTTATATACTTCCCCCCTAGAAGAAGGCCCTAGACTAACCCTATTAACCTAGGACTAATAGAGGACTCTCCCCCCTTATAACTAGCTATAGAGGCCTATTTTCTAGGGGTTTAGCTAGATCCTAAGCTTACCTGGAAGGCTTACGCTAATACCCTATAGCAGAAGCTAAAAACACAGTCCCTTGCTATTACTAGGCTAGCTAGAAAGACCTAGGGACCTGGAATCGAAAAGACTAGGCTCCTATATATAGTAGTAATAAGGCCGGTCCTAGCCTACGCAGCCTTAGCCTGGCATACCCCTATACCTATAACACTAAATAGGCTATAGGGTATAACTAGAGGCCTACTAGCAGCCGAAAACGAGGCCCTAAAGAGAGTTATAGGGGCCTATAAAAGAACACTAATCCGAAGCCTCTACTATAAGGCTAACGTCCCCCCCCTCGACCTCTACCTTAATACCCTCTCCTTCTCTAGATAGGCTAGAATAAATAGAGCTATAGGGGAAGAGGTAGCTAAATAGAAGGAAACCCTACGCCTTACCCTTAGAAGCAGGACCTCTAGGACTAGCCTCCCCCTAGGTAGGCGTATAAAGCAAGAAAGAAAAAGGGAAGTAATAGCCTAGTAGCACTACTAATAACTAAGAAAGGCTATTAATAAGGAACCCCTTTATACCGCCTAGAAGGATCGCTATTTATAGGAGGCTAGGGCCTCTAGTTACAACCCCTATACGGAGAGCCTCTTAGAGAAATCAGCTAAGGCTACCTTTTAAGAGGAAAACCTAGCTAAGGCCTTTAAAGAGGCCTTCTAAAGACGCTACTATAACCTCTCTAAGGCTAAAAGCTCGCTACTAATACAGGCCTATATAAGGAAGATAGGCCTAAGGGGATTCCTATATACCTATAAGGTACCTAGGGTTGATAACCCCCTCTGCTGCTACTACCTAGCTATAGAGGATATCCGATATATATTCGACGGTTGCCCGGCCTACCCTTTAGCCTCCTTTAAGGAGAGGGAAAGAGGGGATATATACAGCTTTCTCTACAGACTCGAAAAAGGGGGCAGCAGCGCTGTATGCCCCCTAGTTCGCTATATCGCTACTAGACTGCCAGAATACTCGGTTACTTAGAGGCTAGGAGCGGTCTAGCCTATACCCCTTTAGGTAGTATGTTTTTATACTTCTAAAGGGGCGGTATCTACTCTGGTAAAGATTAGCCTACCCCCTATCACACCCCCCTTTTTTCCCTATATACGGTTATAGGTTTTTCACCCGTTATACGGTTTTCCTATAGCACTAGTTTAGCCCACCTAGATATCCCCTACGGGGATCAGATAGCGTAATAGAATCTATCTATATATACCTTCTTTCTTACTACATTATTACTAGGGGGTTATGATATTTTTAAGTAGCTGCCTGGGCTAGGCTTATACCTAATGCCTAGGTATAATAAATACCTAAGATGCCTAGTCCTAGAATAACCACCTAGGCTTATAGCTAATGCCTAGGCATAGGGGGTTAGGCCCCTATACCTAGAAGAGGACTTATAACTACAGCCTTGCTAATGACATAGCACTTATGCCTAGGTCTATAGCCTTATACATGTCACATAGCAAGGCTATAGTATTTACTAGATATTCTAACACTATATACCTTCTTTCTTACTCTTCTAGTATAGGGGGTTATGTTATTTTTAGGTAGATACCTAGGCTAGGTTTATAGCTAATGCATAGGCATAGTGGATGCCTAAAATGCCTAGTCCTAAAGCTAATACCTAGGACTAGAGTAGATGCCTAGGCTTATAGCTAATGTCTAGGCATAGCCTAGAGGGCTAGCCATCTTTACCTATAATAGGACTTATAACTATAGCCTTGTAGATGACATAGCACTTATGCCTAGGTCTACAGCCTTATAAATGTCACATAGCAAGGCTGTCGTATTTGCTAGATATTCTAATAAACCTATTATTAACTCTCCTTTCAGCGCATTAAGCTTACTAATCCCTATATATAGTTGTATATATAGTGACCATTTAACAACGTAACTAATAGCTGCTATATAGGTGGCGTATAATACATTCTTCTAGTATTATTAAGAGCGTAGATATCTCCTTTCTCTTAACTTTTAGAGCGCTAGTTAATAGAACGTTTACTGCTAAAAAGAAAAGATGGCTAGTATTAGAACAAGGTATAGGTAATGCTTAGTAGCGCATTTGTGATAGTAGTCAGAGCTCTATCGAGCTCTAATTAGCGATATAAATATAGAATTGGCAATAGTTGCGTAAAGCGCTCTTTATAGGCGCTAAAAGCCCTATCCTAATAAGCAATCGCCCTATAATCGCGATGTTTAATATAACAGTTATATTCAACCATTGTATGTGGTTTATAATTAGGACTCTCTTAACTAGGTAGTTAGAGCAGATAGCCTTCTATTTACGGATTAATTAACCTTTTAGTTACCCCTTTATATATATATAGAGAGAGAGAGAGACTACTAATAATAACGGTAAATTGTTTAAAAGTTATCCTTAGGTCTTTCATGGCCTAGTATAGCCTACAAATAATAACATTAGAGATATTCTTATATAATATAGCCTTACGTTTGTTAAAGTAGATATAAGCCTTAACTACTAGTATATAAAATTAAGTAACAAAGGTACTAATATTTACATTTAGAGCTACTAGGTTGAACTTCAAGTTATAAGGGGCCTTATATATAGAGATAGTAGCATTATAGTCTTAGTAGACTACTCCTAGTATAGCTACTATCTTAGCTAAAGATTTAAACGGGTTATTAATTATATTATAGCATATATTAAGAATATTATTAGCTACTGCCTCTATAAGGGAGTAGAGACGGTATATATAACCCAACTCCATCTTATATATAGCTTTATCCTTCTCTAATATGTTAGCAAACTTCTAAAGCTACTTATTTAAGTTTTAGCTACTATTAAAAGTCCTAGAAGTAAGTCTAGTCTTATAAGGGGTATAAAGATAGGAGTAGTAGTAGCTTCTATTAGGGTATATACTACTATTTAGTTAAAGATGCTTATAGGGAGTAGAGCTAGGCCTAGTCTAGTAGCGTGGAGCACCCACGCCGGGGAATACCTTTAGCCTAATAGCAAAAGGGTGCACGAACAGGGGTGTAGTGGCCTATGCGCGCCACTACCACACCTATGTGGCGGCACGTCATAGCTAGTTTTCCCTAGGATTGTAGCTTTTTCAGGGCTTTTGTCATAGGCTTAACATGTAGGACGCAGGGACTCCCCTAACATGTAATGCCACCTATGTCCACGTATATATCTAGGGTTGTAGGCGACCCTGTCCCTCCCTCTATTGTGTAACAACTTGTATTCTTACCTCTTCCTTACTTAGACCTTAACAGCTTTAGTACTAGTATAATTCTACTATAGCTTATTAAAGGGTACTAATATAAGTTCTTCTTCTTTATTAAAGGAGTAGTACGTTTAGAGTAGGAGGGATTCTCCTTTACCTCTTTTTAAAGAGTATTAATATTATTATATAGTTTATACTTAGGTTCTTTACCCTATTGTTATTTCGACTTCCTCTATAGAGAATCTAGCTTTTGTTCTAGGTATAGAATCTAGAGATTTACTCCTTCTATTCTAGTAAAGGCTTTGCTTTTCTTCGTTTACCTAATTATAAGGTACTTCCGTTCTTATAAGTCATTTAGAGAGCTAAGTAATATAGTAATAATGAAATTAATAGGGCGTATTTCTAAGGAGCGCTTACTAGTACTATTAGCTAAGTTTAGGGTAGTATTATAGCTATAAAGAGCAGTGGATAATATTTCTAAGGCGCTACTAATTAAGACTCTAAACTAAGAAAAAAAGGAAAGGAAAGGAAAGGAGAGGCATTGCCTTATAAACGATTAATCTAATCAAGGAGAGCCGTAGTCCTATAACCTATAGTAGTCGCTAAGGTAAGCGATCGCCCTATAACCTATAGCAGTTACTAAGGTAAGCAACTGCTCTATAGGTCTAGGCCTTATAGGCTAATCCCCATAGGGTATACAAGCAGGGATAAGGTGGCCTATGTTGGACAATGTGGCGCTCGTGTCGCTTCGGTAGAACCTCGGTATCCCTGTTAGGAGCAGGGTACAGGGTTGCCTGTCAACTCGGGAGCAGGGCATAGGGAGGCCCTGGTTAATTAAAGTGGATATAGCCACGATTTCCTATATTAAGCAGATTAAGCCTACTTTAGGGCCTGAAAACGTTGTAGGGGGGATAGAGAAAATCTCTGCCCTAGGCGGCTAGAGCGTAGGTTAAGAAGGAGATAGAACACAGATTAGTATATAGAATTAATTATAGAGCCTATAGATTCTAACAATTAACAGTTAGAAGCTATTAGCCTGGTATAGACAAGCCTAGTATCAGCATATATATTATTATTACGATATCTAAGAACGTACCTTAGTAGCTGCTATTATATCGAGCAATAAGAATAACAAGAAGGCCGCTAAGAAGGGCTCTATCCTTCTCTCTAAGCCAGAGCAGTAGATCGACTTCGAGTAGTAGCTTTAGCGCGTTATGAGCAAGGCAATCGAGTTTATAGACCCGAACGATACTAAGGAATTAGGTAGACGTCCGGTCCCTCTAACCCTTAATAATATATCTATTCTTAGGTTATTATCCGCCTATATCGAGACTGCTTGCTAGACCTACGTCTGCTAGTATTATAGCCTTACTTAGGGAGTATAGCTTATAGAAGAGTATATTAAGCAGGTAAACGCTAATAGACCTCCTCCTCTTCCTAGTAAGCGTATTATATATACCGATTTAACTGCTAACGGGAGGGCTACCTTCTAGAGCATATTCATAATGTACAATACTGCTATAGTAAACTGGAAATACAACTAGGATAACGTTATAGAGGTTAAGAAGTAGATTAGGGAGTATATTAAGACTTATATACTAAATCTATACTACTTACCTAAGCAAAGCCTTTACTAGTAGTATTAGAACCTTACTAAGTTGATATATTTAAAGGATTATAAGCGAATAAGGATAATATATAAGGACTATAAGAAGTACCTTAATGCTAGTAAAGTAAAAGCAGTTAATAACTAAAGGACCTAGATAGAGAAGTAGTAGAAGCTACTATATCTAGCAGAGTACTATAAAGTAGAAGGGGTAGCTAACCTTAAACTTTAGTTTAATAACCTGCTAATCTTTTTAGGAGTAACCTAAAGGTTCTAGGGCTAGATATCGGCCTTATATAAGGACTTCGAGAAGCAGGCTAAACAGGAGAACTGTCGATTCGCTCTCACTGCAGTGAAAGGCTTCCGGTAGATAGTAAGGAACAAGAACAGCAAGACAGAGAAAGAGCAAATAACAAGTATGATTCCTATAGTGATGATTGATGATGTGTCCTCCCCCTCTCTATCTCGCTCTCCTAGATACAGGGCGTTGTAGCCCTATATCCTAACTAGGGTTGTGCCTAGCGCTAGCATAGGGGTTATGCCCTATATCTAGCTATTCCCTTACCGTAACCAACCTGTACTAGCTACGATAGCCCGCTAGCAATCGATACTAGCTCTCTTTTCTTTTTAGTTATAGTCCGTCCTTATAGGATATCCTTACCTGTAGTCCGCTACTTAACGCGCTTTATCTATGTAAGACAAGGCGCGTATTGCGTCCTATAATTAATTCTTAATATACTCTATTTCCGTAAGACAAGTTGCGCGTTGCGTCCTATAAGTACTATACAAAGTATACATCGCGCTTTGTCCACCGCGACATATCCGCATCGCCTGTTACTATGCTAATCCTACTATATAACTACCTTCTATCTCCTTCTCCCTTTTCTTCCTTAGCTATAGCCTACCTATCCCTTAACTAATCAATAATACCCTTTTCTACTAGTATCGTCTTCTTATTATTGCACACTCCTAGACCGCCTACTATAGAATAAATAGAATAATAGGCTAGCCTATACTTCTAATATAGTCCTTCTCTTTCAAGTCTCGCTAATAAAAATATATATATATATAGCCTTCTTACCCTACTACTACTACTACTATAATTCGTCGTTTACTAACCTACTTATAGCTAATATAGACTCCTTTTCTAACTTGGACAACTTAGTATACGATATCCCAGGTAAGTACTTTATTATTATCCGCCATACCAGCTTTACTATCTACTATATACATGTTATATCCTACGTATTATCGGCGTAGGTATATCTTGTTTATTAATATCCTAGCGTAATATAGGCATATCTACCGTGCCCCCGGCCCTAGCACCTACGCCGGCCAAGCCGGCCAAGATCACACCGGCTATACGCCGCGCAGCCGCTCGCAAGGCCAAACGGCGTAAGTCGGCCAAGACCTATGCTATAGCAGGTAGGGCAGCGGCTACTAAGCACCGTAAGAAGTGCAAGGAGGCTGCGGCTAATGCCCAGGCTAGTAAGCTAGTTAAGAAAGAGGGCCCGCAGCGCTCTAAGCGCACTACTAGCAGCAACGCCGGCAGATATACTACTAATTCTAGCCTTACAGCTAATAAGGACGATAATAACGCCTATAATAGGGCGTATATGCCCCCTACCAACGTAGAGAAGGAGAAGGGCAGTAGCAGCGACAATAATAGTATTAATAGTAGTACTAGCAATAGTGCCGATAAAGACAAGGGTAGTAGTATATATAAGTACAGCAAGGGCGCTTTGCGCTATAAAGGTAAGTTTCAAAGTACAGCTATACTTTAGAATATAGCTAACATTTCTGTAATTTCTAGATATACTACTGTATAAGCGATAGTACATTACGTCCTACCCCTACGGCCCCCCTAGCATACCCTACACTAACATATACGTTTACTATATCCAGGTAGTAACAGCTAGTAAAGGCCAGGGTCCTAACAACGCATAGCGTTAGGACTAGTATTACCGGGATTGCATTAGGGTTATTAGCAGCTATTATTAGTCCTGCTTAGCCGGTAGTAGTTATAAGCCGCTATAAGCGCTTTGTCTTATATAAATAAAACCGCGGTTACGCTCTAATTTACCTATATAGCTCTATATTAGCACGCCCTATTATAGCGCACTATCTTAAAGTCCTTATAGCTTTCGAGCCTGCCTCTGCCGTAAGTCCTTCCCTCTATCTTCTTAGCGATATACTAACTTATTAAAGGCTACTAAAAAGCAGTAGTATAGGGACTAGCAGGAGTGGCAGTCCGCTGTCCGCTATATTCTTACGCTACCTAGCAGTAGTAAGAAGGAGGCGGACTTAGCAGGGATAGGGAAGGAGGCCTTACAAAAGGCCTATATATAGGCGTCGGCCTATACAGCTAAAGCACTTTTGTTGTTAGCGGTATAGGGGGAGGAGAAGGAGGAAAATATAAAAATATAAAAAAAATATAAAAGTATATCGCGCTTTGTCTTACAGTCCTGCTATGCTTATCGCGTTTTATACTTTTGTCTTACAGTATGTCTATGCCTTATCCTCCCTCCTCTTCTGCAGCGTATTAGCATATAGTATGTCCTGCCCTTACTATCTTTCTTTTGTCGGTATACTACAGCCGCTATATAGCAATTATCGCCGCGTTACCCAACCCTCTATATATATCTTAGCTATATTATTATCAACTAGCACTATAAGTGCCTGGTTAGGCAGTCTTTTTGTTATAGCGTCCGCTGGGTTATCCTTTCTATTGATCTACCTAACCTCCTAAATCTTCTTATTCTTATAGCTCTACTATAAAGCTATAATATCGATTATAAAGTGCTTTTCGATAGTACTGCTAAGCTTAATAAGGCACTTATATAGACTAAAAGAGTCTATATAAAGAATAATCGGAAGGTTAGCCCCTAGGCTAAGGCAGGTAAAAATCGTAGAAATAGTCTGCTAGACTATAAAACCGATATCAAAGCCGGCTACTATCCTATAGATCTTGCTAGCTAGTACGCTTCTTGTTACCCTCTTATACTTCGTTAAGGACTAGTAGACTATATTTCTATGAATTCGAAAAGCAGCCTCTCCTAGTACGTTATCTTCGTTAGCTAGTAGTATAATATAGCCGATCTAAGAAGTCAGGTCTGCATTATTAGCAAAGGACCTATTAATGAAGATAAAGAGCTTAGCTATAGCAAGATCCAAAGGGTAATAAACTAGGCCTTTTTCTATATTATCTATCTGCTACTAAATCCGGGCGTTAAGGTACTTATAGTCCTCTAGCTAGGGCTACTAGGCTTAGGCAGCTATAGCTAAGTCGAAAGCCGCCTCTAGCTGGTAGATAGAGGCTAAATAAGCCCCTTAAGCACGTTGCTCAACGTATTGCTAAGTAGGTATTGCCCCCTTTGTATCGACGAGGGACAGGCATTTACCCTACCCTTTTTGCCGTATCGAAAGGTTGCCGTTAGAGAGGTAAAGCTGGTAGCTATTAAAATCCACCTTTAGCCTATCTACTACCTTAGTAGCCGGCTTTAACTTAAAGCCGGCTTTTTCCAGCTCTTCCTCTTCTAACTAGGAAAAGGAATTATCCCTAATAATAAGGGTATTGTCGGTTTATAAGCCAACAAGCCTAAATCCCTTTCCTAGTATAGCAGTAGAAATTAGAAGACAAGGATCAAAAGAAGAAGACTAAAGACTAAGGTAATTCATATACTACTATATATAGGTAGCAAACCAGTAAAGCCCTGCCTCTGCTATACCGTATAGCGGGCGGTTTACCTGTAAAATAGCGCTAGTAGGATATTTACCCTAAAGCTCTTTAGGCAGACGAAGGAGTATTTTTCGGTTTAAGGCCGTCTCGGACTACGTATACGCCTGTATTATATCCCGTAACTACAGGTATAGCCTAAAATTGTAAAGAAGAGAAGGGTAAAGGGCAAGTAAAATCCGCTAGGCATACTGTTAGATAGTTAGTAACTAGGTAAGAAGACTATTCTTTCCCGGATTACTATACCCCTATACTACTAGCCTTGATTTTTCATATAGGCTAGAAGTCCTATCCTTTACCTCCTAAACTATCCTTAACTTAAATACCTTAACGCTATAGAGGTCCTTCGGTTCTTAGATTACTTTAATAACGCTGTTTTCAAGGAGGGCGTCGATCTCGGCCTTGTCCAAGGCCTTAAATAGCTTACCTAGCGTAGTAATCTTGCCTTAGTGCTGTAATTCTAAGGCTAAGGCGTAGTCCTTCCTCTCCTTCTTAGAAAGGAAGAGTCCTATAGGGACTTAACTTATAAGGTCCCTACCTAATATAAGGGCATAGCTACTGTCTAAAATAGTAAAATACAGTACGAGTTGCGGCTTATCTAGTATACCGGAATTATAGGTCGTCTGTCTAAGTCGTAGTATGTTATTCGTTGGCGTAGGCTGCGCCTTATCCTAGGGTTTCGCAGTACGAGTTGTGCTGTATCTAGGTAGTACGTCGGGTTATAGGTCTATAATCTCTGGTAAAACCTAGGCCCCTCTTTCTCTTCTAGGCCAGCCCTGCCTCTTTAGTAGCATAGGGTTAGGGTAGACGAACTTTTCTACTATATCCGGATCTTCCGGGTCTTTAGCGTCCCTCTCCTCCTATAGCCCCCCTTATAGCCCCCTTTATAGCTCCTGGCAGTATGGTTTTACAACTGTACTTCTAAAGTCCATAGTACTGTTAACTATATCTATAGTTATAGAAGTCTCTAACACTGCTAATACCTTATATGGCCCGGTCTACCTGTTATTTTTGCGGTAGACTAAGACTTCCTAGCTGATACCTAGTATACTAGGTAGTACTGCCTTGGTATTAGGGCCGTTTCGGCGGCTAAGAGCCTCTCTAATAGCCCGCTTGCCTTGCTACCTCTTAAGCTTAGCTATTGCTTTTTTAATAGCTTCTGCCCTTATAACTTGATCTAGACTTAGTAGCGAATTTCTAGTTAGCTAGGGAAAAGTACTAAAGACTAGTAGGGTAGGGATCAAACTGCTAGGCCCTGCTGTATTATTAATAGTAGAGACTGTAGCTTATAAGCTAGCCGTTTTCGACATAGTAGTACCGGCCTTTTCCTGTATAATCTTATATGCCTGGCGTAGTAGGGCGTAATAGCGCTCTACCTTCCTTACTAAGTTATAAGCCTTGACCGGGACGTCTACTGCTATAATACCGGCTAATTTCGCCTCTACCTAGAATTCCTTAGCTACGAAATTAGTCCCCTAGTTATAACGAAGGATATCCGGCAGTCTAAGATATATATCTATCCAGTACTCCTTTAACCGTTCCTAAGTCTCTTTTGCCGTTATATCCTTTAGAAAACGGGCTACTTGAAAGAAGGTAGCCATATCGACTATATAGAGGACTTTCTAGCTGTCGAGATCTAGAATATCCACTACTACCTTATAGTTAAAGTAGATATCGTTCTTAAGTGTGAATTTAAAACGCCTAGGTACTAGCCCCTTAACCTAGCAGAAGTGGCAGAACTTGTTGATAAGCTCTAACACGCTATGTTCTACTTAATAGTCGGTACGGCTAAGGAGCTTTTACAGCTTTTCTACTAATAGGTGGCCGTAACGTCGATGAATTTGCTGTAGCTGGGATTCTATGAGTTCTGTTAAGCGCGGTTGCACTTTATCCTATATAAACACGGTATATACTATACTGTTAAGTACTAGGATCTATAGGTAGCCCTATCTTTGGATAATCGGGATTTGCTACTTACCCTTAACTATAATGTCTATCGTATTGTCTAGGTATACCCTAAGCCGATCTATATCTTAAAGGCAAAGAAGAAAAGGGGTAGGCATGTCTAGAACGTAGAAAGTTGCCTTTCTAATAGCGGTATCTACTATAACTATGCTGATAGATTCCTTTACTTTGCCTAGGCTAAAGGTAATACTAGCCTCTCTAGCCCTTGCCCTATCGATATAGATACCAGGTACTTAGTATTATAGGGCTAGTACTTAACGTATGCCAGCAGTCGAAAAATTAGTAGTACTTATATCCGGCATAATACCCTGGAATACCGTTTCGGAATACTTATCAAGTATAAATTACGTAGAAGAGAGCGTAGTATACGGTATATCTTTAAGTTCTCTACTATAGCAGGGTTCTTCCCTATATAATCTATATAGGAAAGCCTTGTTAGTAAAGAAAGCTACTGCTATATTATTTCCGGCAGAGTCTTCTATAGTATAATCCTCTAGGCTATAGTTGTCAAAGTCGTCCTCCGCTATACTCCTCTTAGACTTGGAGCCCTTATAGTCGACTAGAAATAACTAATATCTCTTCTTCCCCCTATTAGGGTCAATTTACTGGCTTTTTAGCTAGTTAAGTTGATTCTTCTTCTACTCCTCTTCTAAGTACTTAGTAGAGTAGCATCTATCCTTCTTACAAATCTAGTAGTATTAAGACCTTCTAGGGGTAGACCTTAGCTGTAACTTCTTAGAGAAATACCGCCGGTCTATTAGATACTACTAGCTTTCTATTTCCTCTACTTCCAGTATACCCTATAGTATAGCCGCTAGCTCTTTAAATCCTTTAATTGGCTTATATAAAGCTAACTTCAGTTTAGGTACTCTATAGCATACCCTTACTATATTCGAAGTAAGGATTTCCTTACTATGGTAAATAGGCCCTAAAGCCTGCTGAATTACCAGTAGCTTATCAAGCAGTAGCTAGAGAACTTCTTTATTACTTTTTCCAGGGTTTTCTTATTATATACTTCTAAAAGTAATAGAGCTCTATATTATTACCAGGTTCTGCTTTTTAGCATCTATCTCAAAATGCTTACTTAGTTTAGCATAAACTAAGTAGAAAGAAAGAAGGCGGTTAAGGTAGTTAATCTAATAGTCTCTAGCCCTACTAAAGAGGATATAGGGAAAAACCAGGTGCAAAGCGGCATAGTCGATCTAGAATATCATATACTAGTAAAGGAAAATCTTAACTTTATTATCTAGTATCTCTGTTTCCGCCCTATTATAGCAGTTACTACTATTCTACGCTTTTTTAAAGTCCATATATAGCTTTCGATCAATATAGGGGTTGTTATCCCTTTAGATTAGCCTTAGGGGAATTTCTAGGTATTCCAGACTCTCTATTTCGACTCTAGTAACCTCTAGTAGGTTAGATAGAATAGAAGGCTAGTTATACCTTCTTTATTACTACTGCTAAGGGTAGTGCTACTAGTAGTACTACTATAGTTGGTATTGCTAATAGGGGTAGTATTACTAAGGTTATAGGTTAAAGCCTAGTAGTCCTGGAATAAACCCTGGTTGCCCTAGGTTAAATCCGTTTTTATATCTAGGCCCAGTTCCGTTTCTATACTTAGGTCCTCCCCTATATCCTCCATTTCCTCCTAGTCCTTATACTAAGCTCCTTAGCTTAGGCCCTGAATTTGGTAGTTTAGGTGGTAAAGGGAAGCCCGGTACTAATGGCGGTAGAGGCATACCTTTGCCTAGGGCAGGCAAGAAAACTTATAATAGTAGAGGTGCTGTTACTGTCTAGAGAGGTAAGAAGGCAGCTAATAGGACTAGCTAATAGGTAGGTTTACCAATAAGGCTCTTATTATTAGTAAACCTAGCTAGTTTAGCATCTTAGTAGCTTCTTATTAGGCTTATAGTAAAACTACTAGCTCTAAGCAGTTCTGCTAACTCCGTTTTAATAATTATAGAAGCCTTCTGAAAGTCCCTATTAGTCTACCTGTTAAAGCTATTAATTACCCTTATTTACAGCCTTTCTCTCTCTATTTTTAACCTCTAATATTCCACTACTTCTATTAATATATAGGTATTAATAATCCTCTTATCTTTATAGCCTAGTTCGATATAGTCTAGGGTTTTAAAGAAGGTTGCTACGTCTAGCAGGTAGGCTTTGCTAGGTAGTAGCTACTAGGGAAGCTTGTCGAGCATCTTGTCTTTAGCTATTAGTATATATGTCTATATCGTAGTATCGGCTATTTCGAATTATATGTTACGTTCTGTCTTTAGGTTTTAAGCTACGGTCGTAGTATCGAATTATCGTTCGTTGTATCTGCCGAAAAATGTCAGACAAGTAAAGTCGTTTTTCGAATATACGTCTACGTTTTATCTCCTTATTTCAGGTCGTATTTATAGGTTAGATATGCTTAATAAAGAGATCTATCTCTTGTTATAACTAGCCTAGCTCTTCCTCTTTATAGGTATACTTCTAGCGTAGTTGTCAATCTAGCTACTCTGCTTCTACTATCTGTTAAAACAATAGAAACTAATTAGTATTGATTCGCTCTTACTATAGTAAAAGGCTTCTAGTAGATAGTAAGGAACAAGAATAGCAAGATAGAGAAAGAGTAAATAACAAGTACAATTCCTATAGTAATGATTAATGATATATCCTCCCCCTCTCTATCTCGCTCTCCTAGATACGGGGCGTTGTAGCCCTGTATCCTGACTAGGGTTGTGCCTAGCGCTAGCATGGGGGTTATGCCCCACATCTAGCCATTCCCTTACCGTGACCAACCCGTACCAGCTACGATAGCCCGCTAGCAATCGACAAGAACCTTAATTACCGTAAAGTAGTAAGGGATTTCCTATAAGACCTTAAGTTTAATAAGCCTCTTAAGCTAAAGCCTAAGAACCTAGTAGGAAAAGGAGGTATATACGTTACCCTAAACAGCGAATAGCCTCTTCCTAATAGGGCTAGTAAGAAAGGTAAAAGAGGAAGGGATATATAAGAAGAGGCCTTTAAGCAAGGGAGAGCTAACACCTATAGTAACTGAAATCTCTAGAGAGCCTTAGAAGTACCTTAAGCCTTAAGACCTAATTATCCTATAGAGAGACCCGGTTCTTATTATAAGAAGTATATCTATAGAACAATCTAGTATAACTAGAAGGTATACTAGTATCTATTTCCCTTTCTTATATATAAAGGTTAAGAACTAAGGCTAGATATAGAGAAGTATGTGAAATAAGCTATTAAGGAGGATTTGTAACTTCGATCGAAGATATCGGCTTATCGAAAAGAGCTAAAAGACAATTAGAAGGCCTAAAGGTATATAGATAGATATCTATTACTCCTATAGAGTCCTCTAAGGGGCTATAAGGGGCTACTAGCTTACACTTATGCTAGAGGAAAACCGGAAAACGGATGAAAAACCTCCAACGAGCTCAACAAGGCAGGCAACCTAGCAAGAGGAAAAGAGCAGTACTAAAAGAAAAACAACGCAAGAGGGGGCCGTCTAGAAGGCTACTAAGGGAAATCACGCCTATTCCCCTACCCGTCTCCCGTAAGAACGCCCTATATCTCAATTAATATAGGGCTCGGGGTAGGGGAATAAGGAAGGGGTCTTATCAGTAAAAGAGGTAAAGGTAGGTCTAGGCTTAAAGCTTAAAAGCTTATAAGCTTAGCCTTATAGCCTTCCCTCTTACCTTAGGTATAGTAGTAAGATACTAGCTATAGAGAAGGGTAGAAGAAAAGCAGTCTAAAGGAAAGGAGGAAGGCCATCTTAAACAAAAGGAGTGGAAATAAAAGGAAAAAGACTTAGAGCATATCCGTATCCTCTTCCTCTATAGAACCCCTTGCCGGCTCTAGGGAGGAGGGTTTAGAACTAGTAGCTATAGTACCGGTAGCTGTTAGATCGGTAGTAGTAAAGGTAGAGGCAGGGATTTTGCTAAAAGCCTCCCTTATAGTTCGCTGGGAAAGGGAGGCTATAGCAGTAGTGGCGGTAGCGGTAGTGGCGGTTGTTGTAGGGGGGCGGCCACAGCAGCGTTTTCCAGCTACTACCGTATAGCCTTCTTCCCCTTCTAGCCGGTCTTCTATTGATATTGCTGGCTTAAGAGGGCCAGGGAGGTCGAAGTTAATAGGCCTGTTTTATAGGCTGGATTTTACCTAAGCCTTATACTTCTTTCTTTCAGGGCATTCTTCTGCCCTAGCATAGTAGTCGCTACGGCAGTTCCGGCAGTGCTAAGCCTTAATATAGGCTACCTCGGTATGCTTCTTCTTTTCTTAGCCGCAGTTATAGCAGAGGGCAGGGGAGTAGCAGTATTTGGCTTTATACCCCTATTGCCAGCAGTTAAAGCACTGTAAAGCCCTAGCCTTATCGATATAAGGCTCTGCTTTTAGGGCCCTATAGGCCTAGAAGATTCCGTCTTAACAGGCCTGGTAGGCCTCTTGCTAGCTAGAAAAGGCAATAAGAGCTAAGACTCTTGTTCTTTCGATCTAGAGGGGGTACTAGACCTTAGCCCTTAAGGCCGAAGGATATACTTCTTTTGCTACTACTAGAAGGCTAGCTTCTATTACCCAGTCAGCTGTTATAAGCCCTTTAACAGCAATAGCCCAGGTAGTGGTATAGATCGAGGCCTCTAGTAATAAAGAGGCTAGCCAGGCTGTATTTTCTTCTAAGGCTTTTTTAATTTTTTCTCCTTTAGTAACCAGTATAAGGTTACTGCTTAGTAGGGTCCTTACCCCCTTGATAGGGTGCCCTATAGCCTTCTATACTGCCTATACGATTTCCAGGGCTGATTTTTGGCCAAGGGAGGAAGAGGCTGATCCTAGCCGTATAAGGACCTGTTTTTCTAAGCCCAGCTTAGTAGGCTTTACCCTAGCCGCTGCTATAGCAGCCCAGGTACGGCGGGTTAGCTCTGATTCGACAGCGGGGGGTTATTGCTACTACTGCTGTTGTTGTTGCTATTGTTGTTGCTGTTGTTGCTTCTTCTGCCTTAGGGCCTGGGCAACGAACAAGGGAAATATCGGGGCTTTTTTCTCCTCCTCTTTCAAGATCTGTGTTAAGGCTAGCTTTCTAGCTAGCCCGGTATATTTAACGATTTTCTTAAAGGCCGGGTTATTGACTAAAAGACTGACTATCTGGTCTATAAGACCAGAGAAGGTAAGGGCGAGGGTTGTAGGTGGTAGGGCTTTTTCTTTTTTTTCCTTTTCTTTCCCCTTATTAAAGGGGGTAGGGGCGGCGGTGGCGGTAGTAGCGTATTGACTACTAGAAAGCCCTTTAAAAGGGCTATCAAACGATATATCGCTCGACCCGGTAGCGGTTATAGTAGTAGCAGGGTTAGCGGCGGAAGTGGTGGTAGTAGTAGTAGCGGCAGCAGTGGTAAGGTAGGTTAAGAAGCTATGGCCCGAGCGCTCAGGGGCTTTGTTGATAGCCCCTAGGGGGTCAGGGGCGGCAGGGTTCGGGTCGGCAGGGTTCGGGTTAGCGGGGTCAGTGCGGTCAGGGCTAGGGCACGTGACTATAAGGCCCGTGCGCCCGCCCTGCTACAGCTGCAGATTTCTGGCCACGGTCGACCACATCGTACGGTCAGAATCCGACCACAGCGCCGTCGAATAAGCGACTGCGCCGCAGCCAAATTTGGCGTGTGTTGAGTCCTCAATTGGACAAGTGGATTGCAACCTAAAGGTATATAGGGTATAGGGAGAAAGTAAAGGCTTTGAAACTAATAATAAAAGTTATCCCTATGCCTAAGAAGAAGAACGAGAATTAGGTCCCTATCGATTTTATAGTGCTAAAGAGCGTACTATAAATAAGTAGCATTAGCGAATACCTTTTTAAGCACTTAGCCTACCTAGATTCCAGTACCTCTATCTATATTTTCAACAATTAGAAGAGATTTAAAAGCTTTAAGGAAGTAGGGGAAGGGGACTACCTTATAACAGCTAATAGCAAGTTGTGTTGGAATCGGCGGGGCTTAGTGATTGATTCCGTATGCTGATCTGTGTTCTGTCTGTTGACCTACGCTCTAGCCGCCTAGGGCAGAGATTTTCTCTGTCCCCCCTGCAACGTTTATAGGCCCTAAAGTGGGCTTAATCTGCTTGATATAGGGAATCGTGGCTATATCCACCTTAATTGATCAGGGCCTCCCTATGCCCTGCTTCCGAGCCTAATAAGGTAACCCTATGCCCTGCTTCTGTTAGGGATACCGAGGTTCTACCGGAGCGATATAAGTGCTATGTTGTCCAATATACCCCTAGGTCTAGGTTTGTAATAGCGATCCTAGGCCTTGCTATAAGGCTCTTTCTTATTAACAATATATTTAGCGGTAATGTGTGCTTATAGTGCCTATATTCTAGGATTATAGAGGTTATAGTCGGGCTTTATAGACGGCGGTATAGTCTTTTTCTTAGTGATTATCATTACTACCCCCGAGGTCTCTATTCCCCGGTTATACGGTGCTTCCTAGGCTAGTAGAAAGGTAGTTATTCTACTGCTTAATCAGAAAAGGGATTATACTAATAAGTGATACTTAGCTGCTCTACTACCCTATGGTCCTATTCCTCTATAGGGACTTGTTAGGGTACTCTGGATTGTTAAGATTAGGCTTCTAACAGATGTTGCTAGTTGCTAACCTAGATAGGGTCTAGGAAAGTTAACTACTCCCTCCCTAACCTACTTTCTTTGCTGGTCTTAGTAGTACTTTCTTATAAAGGAAACTGTTAGGCTCTTCTTAACTATTATAATCTTACTTCTAGGGATACCTAACGGTTGTTACTATAGTCTACTATCTAGGTAGTTAACCAGCGTAATGCCTTACTCTGTTAGAGGCTACTAGGCTGCCGTTTAGCTAGGGAAGTACTTATCTCTTTTACTATGCTCTCTTCGCCTCTACCGATCTTACAGGTACCTTATAAACTACCTCTAGCGTTATAAATACTGGCTTATTACTCTGGCAGCAACCTCTTCTCTACTTCTTACTATCTCTATAGGGGCTAATCCGGGTAATAAGGTAGTTAAACTAATATAGTAAATGTTACTAGATCTTAAGGTCTAGGTATACTGCCCTTTCCTATTTAGGTTAAGGTATGCTGCCTCTTCCTTAGGGTATACTACCCTAGCTTCTCTTTTTAGTTAGGGTATACTGCTCTTTCCTTCTTGTTTCTATTACAGGTATACTGCCTAGCTTCTTTCCTTGTTTTGTGTTTTACGTCTGTATATCTTAAGACTTGCTTAGGTATACTGCCTGGCGTTCTCCTTACCCTTACGCTTATATCTGTAAATATCAAGGCTTGTTAATCGGTAAGGGTCTACTGCCTCTCTCTTCTTAGTATTAGGGTATACTGTCCTTTCTTAAGGAGAAGGAAGTAGAAGTTAGAGGGTAAGGGCGTGATTTTTAACTACCTATATTGTTGCTCTTTTTATGTAGTAGCTAGTTAGGTGTAAAATCTGCTTACCTCCCTTAGAGCTCTAAAAATTTCCTCCTTTCCTATGCTTTCTCTTAAGCTACTGTTTTTATATACTTGCCCTTCTTACTATAAGGCTTCTTATAATCGCTTCTTTTAGTTTTATAAGTTTTTCTGATTTCCTTTTATTATAGATGTCTACTTAGAAGGAGAAGTCGGTTCTAGAACAGCCTACTACCCTAGTAGTAGGAGATTTGCCCTTATTAGGCTAGAAACGCGGTTTGTCCTTTTGCCTTATCTTTCTTAGGTGGTTCTTTTAATGGCTAATAATCTGTGTTTAGTTCGGTTTACCTAGGACGACAATAAGGGTAACAAGGACAACAACATTACAGTGCTACCGTTGTTAAAGAAGCTGCGTTTTAGGGATTCAGGTCTGTTGCCTATACCGGCAGCTGTTACTACCCTAGTCTTGACAGTCCCTAGGGTACGCTCGCCGGCGGCTAGCGCTAGGGGGCCAGTAATACCGGTCTATAAGAAGCTGGTTACGAGTAAGCCAGCATTAAGCCTAGCCTTATAGTCTATACCTATAGGGATGTTACTGTCTATATTACTAGTGGTTTCTACTATCTAGGACGGTAAGCTGCATAAGGTATGCTATAAGCGCTGTCTTATACGCTTAGTCTTATAGGCAGATTCTAGCGATTTTTCCCCTCTAGTGCTGTATATGGCGCAGCTTAGTCCCTGCATTTCTTTGCAGTTATAATGCTTAAATTATTCCTATTGTTAGTACCTATATATGTCTTGTAAGTCTAGCCTATATATCCTCTTAGCGCCGTTTATGCTGACCTATGTTCCTAGCAAGTAACGACAAGATCTTGGCGGCAGTATAGGCCTGTTAGGCCTATATTGTTAAATACTCTTCTAGTGTTGTAGCCCTAGTGGCAAGTTACCCTATAATCCTGTTCTACTATGCTTTTCTATCCTAACTATCCTTGTCTAGACGTTATATACTCTTATTAAAGAGTATACTAGTTTGATCTAGGAGCTATAGATATGGAAATGGGCTACGACTATCTAGAAGAAGGGGGAGATAAAGAAGAGGGTAAAAAAGGCAGCTATAGTGTCCGACAACAACGACGACGACGATAATACTAAGGGGAAGAGCGTACTATAGGCTACTAATATGGCTATAAAGGAGGATTTTGCTGCTACTCCGGCGTACCCTAGGACTTCCAGCTAGGCCTCGATCAATTTACCCTTTGCGGATTATAGTGGCGATATTTAGCTTAATGGACCTGTTTCTTAGGGTACTCCCTTCTATACTAGCTGCTAAGTCTCTATATCCTTGCCTCCCTCTATCGCTTCTTAATCTTTTCTTTCCTTTCTATTATGCCGACCTGCTTATAGAAAGTAGTAAAGCTATTGTTCGAGAGGACTTTCGTTAGGCTATCTACTAACTATTGATCTATTAGTATATAGTCTATAAGTACCCTTTCTATAATAACTTCCTGTTAGAGCTAGTGATTCTTAATATCAACGTACTGCAGCTTCGTTTTCAGCGTTTCGTCCCTGGTCACTAGTCTTACGGTTTGAGTGTTATTATAGAACACTTGTACGCTATACTCCCTTTTAAGACCGATTCCGAGATCGTAGATCAGGCGGCGGAGATACAGTGCTTTTTATATTGCTTCTGTTATAGATACTAATTCTACTTCCATTATAGAGGTTGTTACGCAGGTCTGCTTGCTTGCCCTCTAAGCAACCAACTTACCGAAAAGCTTGATTATATATCCCTAAGAGCTTTTTTAGTTAGCAGTATTGTCGGCGAAGGAAGTATTATACTAAACCTTATATATATCTCTACCCCCTAGCTAAAGGTACTGATTCCTAGAATAGTATAGGTAGTTAAGGCAACGATTAGCTGCCTTATAGTACTCTAGACCCGGGTTTATAAGAAATCTCGATAATCTTAACGTAGTAAAGGCTATATCGACCCTTGTAAATACTACTGTGTATATTATTAAGCTGACTTTTCTTTAGTACGACTTTATCTTAGCGTTTGTTACCTGCCCTAGGTTGCTCTTTAATTCTTCTAGAGCTATAAAAGAGGTATATCTCTATACTATTGGCTTTGTTGCCTTGCTTCCGATTACTAGGTTGTCTACTAATCTGAAGATTTTCTTATAGTATACCGCCTATAAGAGATAGATCTTACGGTACTCCTGATCCCGAATCACTTATAGCCTGAGAAACCAGTTTAGCTTGCTACCGCCGGTTATTTTATACTTCGACTAGAGCGAGCTTATTAGGCTTTTAGCAAGGGCTTTGTGCCTCTTATAGTACGCTATTGTTATATCGTCTATATAGAAGAGAATAAAGACTCCCCTTTTCTAGAAGATATATAGTTTATAGGGCATTGCGTTAAGCCTGAGATCCTAGAGAGTATTGCTAAACTCTTTATGCTATAAGTAAGGTGATTCCTAAAGTCTATATAGTACTTTCTTTAGCTTATAGATTATGCCCTACTTCCTTTAACCTACTAGGAGTTTTATATATATGTCCCGGTTAAGGCAAGCGTTGTAAAAGGCGTTCGAAATGTCAAACTAGATCAGCTCTATATCGAACCTCGCTACTACTATTATTAAGATCCAGAAGGACTTTCTAGCTAACGTTGCTGCGTATATATCCTCCCTTAGGGTCCCTAGTTGTTGATCGCCTTAGACTACTAACCTGGCCTTGAACTTCTCTAGGTAATTATACTTATTGATCTTATATATATATATCTATATATTATCTAAGACCTGCTTGCCCTACGCCTTAGCAACTGGTACTTCCTTCTACGTTTCTAGGTACGTAAGAAGGTGCTGTCTTTCAGCTTCCTTAAAGTGCTCCCCCTATAGGTAGCTTTTAAGGTTCCGGTATAGCTTAGGCGTTAGAGGCAGCTAAGAAGAGTAAATAGTACTAGGCTTAAAGTCCTTAATGCTTAGGATCTTGGATATTAGTATACTCCCTTTTGCCTTAGGGTCTCTATTTATAAGCCTTCTAGCAGTAAAGGAGGCCCTTTAGGTAAGGAAATCTCCCTTTATAGTAGTATTAAGGAACTGCTAACTAAGAATTCGATCCCTAAAACATACTACAAGATATGCTCCTAGCGTACCCTACACTACTGGTAGGGGTATGGCTTCTAGAGTCGGATATAGGAGTAGGCAAGCCTCTATATACTAAGGTTCTTGTATTGCTTCTACTAAATCGTCTAGTTCTATATCGTTTATAAGGTCAGGTATATCGATATCCTCTTCCTCTTTCTCTTCTAATCTATTACCTAGGTCTATTATCCCTACTTTGTAGGGTATATCCTAGGCTGGGATATCCGCTATTATAGTATTTAGATTCTCGGATTCTGCCCTTTTCTCGATTTCGGCGAGCTACTCCTTTAGCCCTTCTAAGCTTAGATCTCTTAGCCCGACTATAAGGTGCTCCTCAGACCCGTTAAATACTACTTTCTCGTTGAAAATCATATCTTAGGTTACTATAATCTTGTTAGTATAAAGGTTCTAAATTCGATAGATATTTGTTAAGTTATATCTGATTAGGTATCTAAGAAACGCTCTTAGAGCAAACCTCTTTAGTTTATTCTTCTTAAGCTACACGTCTGCTTCTAATACAAAGGCTTAATATAGGAAAACCCGGAAATGCCTTTGCTACGGCTTGATAGGCGTTGTCTCTTCGGCGCCTACTGATTCTACAATCGAATAGAATACCTTGTATAGTGTTTTCTACTTTAGTTGATACCTTAGGGTATGATTTAAGAGATATACTGCTATTCTAAATACCTTAGCTACCTTGTCCGAAGATAAGTTAGTCCTTGCTACTATTACCTTTATACGTCTTTTTAGAATGCTAGTAGCTCTTTCTACGCCTCTATTCTGATCTTAAGTCTAAGGGGCAGAGAGATTTGTTCTAACGTACTTCCCTTATAGCTAGGCTTAGATTACTCCCTTTATCCCTACGATCTTATTATTAGCTTTGATATCTAGAACCCGAATTCTATACCTTTGATTAAGATTGGAAAGACGGTTGTCTAGGGCTGTAATAATACTCTCGACCAACCAATTACAAAGATAATAGTCCTATATTAAGCTAGACTTGCGATCTAATAATAATATAATAGATATAAAGCCTTCCTTAGACCTTTTAATATTATGGAAATTAAGGGCTAGGACATTGCTAGGGTACTCTAGATCTGGTCGGGCTACCCTTAAGACCTGGCAATTAGGGCCTTTTCCAATCCTATACTATAGGCAGTCTATTGTTTTAATTACTTTGTAATTTCTAGTAACCTTAACTCTCTTACTACTCTGAACAAGGTAACAAAGTGCTTTGGGGTTTGGATGGCCTAACCGCCTATACTAGACTTAGATTATACCAGGCTTAGTCTTCTTCTTCTAAGACCTGCCCTACTCCTTTTACGTTATAAAGGCTAATACTAAGATATTAGTTATAACGTGCTCTAGTAGGAACTAGCTATAGGCTTCCTGGATTTCGCAGATCTTATTATAGTCTAATATCCTCCTAAGGTAGGAAAGGGTACCCTACTTCTAGTAATCCTACTATATTCCCTTCTTATAGAGGTACCTTAAGGAGACTAGGTTGGTAGCTACCTTAGGGCAGTATGCTATATAATTAAGGCGAAGGAGCACCTATTTGTACTAACCTAGGTATAGATATAGGAAAACTATCCTATATCCTTCGATTGGCAACTTACTATTAGCTGCTATAAGGTGGTCCTCTTCCTCTGCTTCCTTAAAGCTTTTAAATCTCTCCTAATTATTGAAAATATAGATAGAGGCACTGGAATCTAGGTAGGCCGAGTGCTTAAGAGGGTATTCGCTAACGCTGCTTACTTGCAGTACGCTCTTTGGCACTACGAATTCAATAGAGACCTAATTCTTGTTCTTCTTCTTAGGTATAGGGACAACTTCTACTATTGGTCTTAAAGCCTTTACTTTCTCCCTATGCCCTATATACCTTTAGGCCTTCTACTTATCTTTTAGCTCTTTTCAACGAGCTAATATCTTTAATCGAAGTTGCGAATCCTTCTTAATAGCCTACTTTATATACTTCTCTATATCTAGCCTTAGTTCCTAACCTTTATATATAAGAGATAGAAATAGATACTAGTATACCTTCTAGTTATGCTAGATTGTTCTGTAGATATACTTCTTATAATAAGAACCGGTTCTCCCTATAGGATAATCAGGTCCTAAGGCCTAGAGTGCTTCTAAGGCTCTCTAGGGATTTCGGTTGCTGTAGGTATTAGCTCTCCCTTGCTTAGAGGCCTCTTTTTGTAAGTCCCCTTCTCTTTTGCCCTTCTTATAGGCCCTATTAGGAAGAGGCTACTTGCCATTTAGGGTAATATATATGCCTCCTCTTCCTACTAGGTTCTTAGGCTTTAGCTTAAAAGGTTTATTAAACTCGAGGTCTTATAGGAAATCCTTTGCTACTTTATAATAATCGAGGTTCTCCTGTTTAGCCTGCTTCTTAAAGTCCCTATATAAGGCCGATATCTAGCCCTAGAACCTTTAGGTTACTCCTAAGAAGATCAGTAAGTTATTAAACTATAGTTTAGGGTTAGCTACCCCTTCGACTTTATAATACTCTACTAGGTATAGTAGCTTCTACTACTTCTCTATCTAGGTCCTTTAGTTACTAACCGCTTTTGCCTTACTTATGTTAAGGTGCTCCTTATAGTCCTTATATATCGTCCTTATTCGCTTATAATCCTTTAAATACATCGACTTAGTAAGGTTCTAATACTACTAGTAAAGGCTCTACTTAGGTAGATAGTATAGATTAAGTGTATAAGTCTCGACGTACTCCCTAATCCACTTCTTAACCTCTATAACGTTATCCTAGTTATATTTCTAGTTTGCCATAGCAGTATTATACATAGTTAATATACTCTAGAAGGTAGCCCTCCTATTAGTAGTTAAATCAGTATATACAATACGCTTACTAGGAAGAGGAGGAGGCCCGTTAGCGTTCGCCTACTCGATCTGCTCTTCTGTAAGCTACGCTCTCTAAGCAAGGCCGTAATACTAGCAGGTATAGGTCTGACAGGCGGCTTTAATATAGGCGGTTAATAACCCGAGAATAGGTATATCGTTAAGGGTTAGAGGGACTAGACGTCTACCTAATTCCTTAGTATTATTCAGGTCTATAAACTCTATTACCTTGCTTATAACATGCCGAAGCTGCTGCTTAAAGTCGATCTACTGCTCTGGCTTAGAGAGAAGGATAGAGCCCTTCTTGGCGGCCTTCTTGTTATTCTTATTGCTTGATATAATAGCGGCTATTAAGGTACGTTCTTGGATATCGTAATAATGATATATATGCTAATACTAGGCTCATCTATACTAGGCTAACGACTTCTAACTATTAATTGTTAGAATCAGCAGGGCTTAGTAATTGATTCTATATACTGATCTGTGTTCTGTCTATTGACCTGCGCTCTAGCTGCCTAGGGCAGAGATTTTCTCTGTCCCCCCTGCAACGTTTATAGGCCCTAAAGTGGGCTTAATCTGCTTGATATAGGGAATCGTGGCTATATCCACCTTAATTGATTAGGGCCTCCCTATGCCCTGCTCCTGAGCCTAACAAGGTAACCCTATGCCCTGCTCCTGTCAGGGATACCGAGGTTCTACCGGAGCGACACGAGCGCCACGTTGTCCAACAAGTTGCCGATCGAAGAATATAGGATAGTTTTCCTATATCTATACTTAGGTTAGTATAAATAGGTGCTCCTTTAGCTCAATCGTATAGTATACTGCCCTAAGGTAGCTACTAACCTAGTTTCCTTAAGGTACCTTTATAAAAAGGGAATATAGTAGGATTACTAGAAGTAGGGTATCCTTTCCTACCTTAGAAGGATGTTAGACCATAATAAGATCTATGAAATCTAGGAAACCTATAGCTAGTTTCTACTAGAGTACGTTATAACTAATATCTTAGTATTAGCCTTTATAATATAAAGGGAGTAGGGCAGGTCTTAGAAGAAGAAGACTAAGCCTAGGATAATCTAAGTATAGTACTAGCGGTTAGGTTATCCAAACCTAGAAGCGTTCTATCACCTTATTTAGAGCAGTAAGGAAGTTAAGGTTGTTGGAATCTATGGGCTCTGATTGATCGATTCCGTATGCTGATCTGTTCTGTCTTGTCCTGCGCTCTAGCCGCCTAGGGCAGAGATTTTCTCTGTCCCCCCTACAACGTTTACAGGCCCTAAAGTAGGCTTAATCTGCTTAATATAGGGAATCGTAGGTATATCTACCTTAATTAACCAGGGCCTCCCTATACCCTGCTCCCGAGTTGATAGGCAACCTTATGCCCTGCTTCTATTAGATAGATATCTATTACTCCTATAGAGTCCCCTAAGGGGCTATAAGGGGCTGCTAGCTTATACTTATGCTAGAGGAAAACCGGAAAACGGATGAAAAACCTCTAATAAGCTTAATAAGGCAGGCAACTTAGCAAGAGGAAAAGAGCAGTACTAAAAGAAAAACAACGTAAGGGGAGGCTGTCTAGGAGGCTACTAAGGGAAATCGCACCTATTCTTCTACCTGTCTCTCGTAAGAATGCCCTATATCTTAATTAATATAGGGCTTAGGGTAGGGGAATAAGGAAGGGGTCTTATTAGTAAAAAAGGGGTAAGGTAAGGCTAGGCTTAAAGCTTAAAAGCTTATAAGCCTAGGCCTATAGCCTTCCCCTTTACCTTAGTATAGTAGTAAGATACTAGTTATAGGGAAGAAAGAAAAGATAGTCTAAAGAAAGAGAGGGGAAGTAGTCTAAGAAAGGAGAGAAGGCAGAAAAAGAGACTAAAGTATATCTATATCCTCTTCCTCTATAAAGCCCCTTGCTAGTTCTAAGGAGGAGGGTATAGAACCGGTAGCTATAGTACTGGTAGCTGTTAGATCGGTAGTAGTAAAGGTAGAGGCAGGGATTTTGCTAAAAGCCTCCTTTATAGTTCGCTGGGAAAGGGAGGCTATAGTAGTAGTAGCGGTAGCGGTAGTGGCGGTTATTATAGGGGGGCGGCTACAGCGGCGTTTTCTAGCTACTACTGTATAGCTTTCTTCCCCTTTTAGCTAGTCTTCTATTGATATTACCGGCTTAAGAGGGCTAGGGAGGTTGAAGTTAATAGGCCTGTTTTATAGGCTGGATTTTGCCTAAGCTTTATACTTCTTTCTTTTAAGGCATTCTTCTGCCCTAGTATAGTGGTCGCTATAGCAGTTCCGGCAGTACTAAGCCTTAGTATAAGCCGCCTTGGTATACTTCTTCTTTTCTTAGCTATAGTTGTAGCAGAGGGCAGGGGAGTAGCAGTATTTGGCTTTATACCCCTATTACTAGCAGTTAAAGCATTATAAGGCCCTAGCCTTATCGATATAAGGCTCTGCTTTTAGGGCCTTATAGGCCTAGAAGATTCTATCTTAATAGGCCTAGTAGGCCTCTTACTAGCTAGAAAAGGTAATAAGAGCTAAGACTTTTGTTCTTTTAATCTAGAAGGGGTACTAGACCTTAGCCCTTAAGGCCGAAGGATATACTTCTTTTACTACTACTAGAAGGCTAGCTTCCATTACCTAGTTAGCTGTTATAAGCCCTTTAACAGTAATAGCCTAGGTAGTAGTATAGATCGAGGCCTCTAGTGATAAAGAGGCTAGCTAGGCTATGTTTTCTTCTAAGGCTTTTTTAATTTTTTCTCCTTTAGTAACCAGTATAAGGTTACTGCTTAGTAGGGTCCTTACCCCCTTAATAGGGTGCCCTATAGCCTTCTATACTGCCTATACGATTTCCAGGGCTGATTTTTAGCTAAGGGAGGAAGAGGCTGATCCTAGCTATATAAGGACCTGTTTTTCTAAGCCTAGCTTAGTAGGCTTTACCCTAGCCGCTGCTATAGCAGCCTAGGTACGGTAGATTAGCTTTGATTCGACGGCGGGGGGTTGTTACTACTACTACTATTGTTATTACTATTGTTATTACTATTGTTGTTACTTCTTCTGCCTTAGGGCCTAGGTAATAAACAAGGGAAATATCGGGGCTTTTTTCTCCTTCTCTTTTAAGATCTACGTTAAGGCTAGCTTTCTAGCTAGCCTGGTATCTTTAACGATTTCCTTAAAGGCCGGGTTATTAACTGAAAGACTAACTATCTAGTCTATAAGACTAGAGAAGGTAAGGGCAAGGGTTATAGGTAGTAGGGCTTTTTCTTTTTTTTCTTTCCCCTTTTTAGAGGGGGTAGGGGCGGCGGTAGCGGTAGTAGTGTATTAACTACTAGAAAGCCCTTTAAAAGGGCTATCGAACGATATATTGCTTGACCTAGTAGCGGTTATAGTAGTAGCAGGGTTGGCGGCGGAAGTAGTAGTAGTAGTAGTAGTAGTAGCAGTAGCAGTAAGGTAGGTTAAGAAGCTATAGCCTAAGCACTTAGGGGCTTTATTAACAGCCTTTAGGGGGCTAGGGGCAGTAGGGTTTAGGTTAGCAGGGTTTAGGTTAAAGGGGTTAGTACGGTTAGGGCTAGGGTATATAACTGTAGGGCCTATATACCCGCCCTGCTATAGCTGCAGATTTCTAGCTACAGTCGACTATATTGTATAGTTAGAATCCAACTATAGTACTGTCGAACGAGCGACTACGCTATAGCTAAATTTGGCGTGTGTTAAGTCCTTAATTGGACAAGTGGATTGCAAAAGAGTGCAGTCGATTTGGAGCAGTCCTGACCAAGAACGCGTTTTCGGATGTGTGATGTCGGTCCGCCCTGCTTCTATTAGGGATACCGAGGTTCTACCAGAGCAATATAAGCGCTACATTATCCAACACACCCCTAGGTCTAGGTTTGCAATAGCGATCCTAGTCCTTGCTATAAGGCTCTTCCTTATTGACAATGTATTTAGCGGTAACGTATACTTATAGTATCTGTATTCTAGGATTATAGAGGTCGTAATTGGGCTTTATAGGCAGTAGTATAGTCTTTTTCTTAGTAACTATTATTAATACCCCTAAGGTCTCTATTCCCCGGTTATATAATACTTTCTAGGCTAGTAGAAGGGTAGTTATTCCACTACTTAATTAGAAAAGGGATTGTACTAATAGGTAATACTTAGCTGCTCTACTACCTTATAGTCCTATTCCTCTATAGGGACTCGTTAGGGTACTCCGGATTATTAAGATTAGGCTTCTAATAGATATTGCTAGTTATTAACCTAGATAGGGTCTAGGAAAGTTAGCTACTCCCTCCTTAACCTACTTTCTCTACTGATCTTAGAGGTACCTTCTTATAAGGGGAACTATTAGGCTCTTCTTAACTATTATAATCTTATTTCTAGGGATACCTAACAGTTATTACTATAGTCTACTATCTAAGTAGTTAACTAGCATAATACCTTACTCTATTAGAGACTACTAGGTTGCTGTTTAGCTTAGAAACGCTTATCTCTTTTGCTATCCTCCCTTTACCCCTGCTAATCTTATAGGTACCTTATAAACTACCTTTAGCGTTATAAACACTAGCTTATTACTTTAGCAGCAGTCTCTTCTTTGCTCCTTACTATCTCTAAAGGGGCTAATCCGGGTAACAGGGCAGTTAAACTAACGTAGCAAGTCTCGCTAGATCTAAAGGTCCGGGTATACTGCCCTTTCCTATTTAGGTTGAGGTATACTACCTCTTCCTTATTTAGGTCGAGGTATGCTACCTCTTCCTTAGGGTATACTGCCCTAGCTTCTCTTCTCTATCAGGGTATACTACCCTACTTCTTTCCTTGCTCTTATATTTTACGTCTATATATATCAAGGCTTGTTAATCAGTAAGGGTCTGCTGCCTCTCTCTTCTTAGTATTAGGGTATACTGTCCCTTCTTAGGAAGGAGGAAGTAGAAGTTAGGGGGAAAGGGCATGATTTTTAACCGCCTATATTGTTGCTCTTTTTATATAGTAGCTAGTTAGATGTAAAATCTGCTTACCTCCTCCTAGAGCTCTAAAAATTTCCTCCTTCCTATAAACGCGTTTTTATCTTTCTATACTTACCCTTCTTACTATAAGACTTCTTATAATTACTATATTTAGTTTTATAAGTTTTTCTAACTTCCTTTTATCGCAGATATCTACTTAGAAGAAGGAGTTGGTTCTAAAGCAGCCTACTACCCTAATAGCAGGAGATTTGCCCTTATCGGGCTAGAAACGCGGTTTGTTCTTTTATCTTGCCTTTTCTAGGTAGTTTTCTTAATAGCTAACGATCTGTATGTAGTTCGGTTTGCCTAGGACGACGATAAGAAGGACAACGACGTTGTAGTACTACTATTGTCGAAGAAGCTGCGTTTTAGGGATTCAGGTCTGTTGCCTACGCCGGCGGCTATTACCGCCCTAGTCTTAATAGATAGATAGATTCTATTACGCTATCTGATCCCCGTAGGGGATATCTAGGTGGGCTAAACTAGTGCTATAGGAAAACCGTATAACGGGTGAAAAACCTATAACCGTATATAGGGAAAAAAGGAGGGTGTGATAGGGGGTAGGCTAATCTTCACCAGAGTAGATACCGCCCCTTTAGGAATATGAAAACATACTGCCTAAAGGGGTATAGGCTAGACCGCTCCTAGCCTCTAAGTAACCGAGTATTCTGGCAGTCTAGTAGCGATATGGCGAACTAGGGGGCGTATAGCGCCGCCGCCCCCTTTTTCAAGTCTGTAGAGAAAGCTGTATATATCCCCTCTTTCCCTCTCCTTAAAGGAGGCTAAAGGGTAGGCCGGGTAACCATCGAATATATGTCGGATATCCTCTATAGCTAGGTGGCAGTAGCAGAGGGGGTTATTAACCCTAGGTACCTTATAGGTATATAGATAGATATCTATTACTCCTATAGAGTCCCCTAAGGGGCTATAAGGGGCTGCTAGCTTACACTTATGCTAGAGGAAAACCGGAAAACGGATGAAAAACCTCTAACGAGCTCAACAAGGCGGGCGACCTAGCAAGAGGAAAAGAGCAGTACTAAAAGAAAAACAACGCAAGGGGAGGCTGTCTAGGAGGCTACTAAGGGAAATCGCGCCTATTCCTCTACCTATCTCCCATAAGAACGCCCTATATCTCAATTAATATAGGGCTTGGGGTAGGGGAATAAGGAAGGGGTCTTATTAGCGAAAGAGGTAAAGGTAGGTCTAGGCTTAAAGCTTAAAAGCTTATAAGCTTAGCCTTATAGCCTTCCCTCTTACCTTGGGTATAATAGTAAGATACTAGCTATAGGGAAGGGTAGAAGGAAAGTAGTCTAAAGGAAAGAAGGGAGGCTGTCTTAAACAAAAGGAGTAGAAATAAAAGGAAAGAAAAGACTTAGAGCATATCTATATCCTCCTCCTCTATAGAGCCCCTTACCGGCTCTAAGAAGGAGGGTACAGTTATAGCTATAGCTATAGCTATAGGGTTAGTGGTAGCGGTAAAGGTAGCGGTAGGGATTTTGCTGAAAGCCTCCCTTATTGTCCTTTGGGAAAGGGGGGCTGTAGTAGCAGTAGTGGCGGGTATTATAGAAGGGCATCCACAGCGGCGTTTTCCAGCTACTACTATATAGCCCTCTTCTCCTTCTAGCCGGTCTTCTGTCGATATTGCTAGCTTAAGAGGGCCTGGAAGGTCGAAGTTGATAGGCCTATTTTAAAGGTAGGCCTTTGCTTATGCCCTATATTTCTTTCTTTTAGGGCATTCCTCTGCCCTAGTATGGTAGTCTCCTTGGCAGTTCTGGCAGTTCTGGGCCCTAGTATAGGCTACTTCGTTGGTATGCTTCTTCTTTTCTTAGCCGTAGTTATAGCAAAGGGCAGGGGAGTGGTAGTATTTAGCCTTATACTCCTAACACTAGTAGTTAAAGCACTAAAGGGCTCTAGCCTTATCGATATAAGGCTCTGCTTTTAGGGCCCTATAAGCCTAGAAGATGCCGTCTTAATAGGCCTTATAAGCCTCTTATTGGCTAGAAAAGGCTATAAGTGCTGAGACTCTTGTTCTTTCGATTTGGAGTAGGTGCTAGACTTTAGCTCGGAGGGCTAAGGGATATACTTCTTTTATAGCTGCTAAGAGGCTAGCTTCCGTTATCCGATCAGCTGTTATAAGCCCCTTAATAGCTACTGCCTAGGTAGTGGTATAGAGGGAGGCCTTTAGTGATAAAGAGGCTAGCTAGGCTGTATTTTCCTCTAAGGCCTTCTTTACCTTCTCTTCCTCTATAACTAGTATAAGGTTACCGCTTAGTAGGGTCCTTACCCCCTTAATAGTATGCCCTATTGCCCTCTAAACTACCTGTATGATCTCTAGCGCTGATTTCTAACTAAGGGGGGAGGAGGCTGATCCTAGGCGTATAAGGACTTGTTTTTCTAGGCCTAGTTTAGTAGGCTTTACCCTAGCTACTGCTATAGTAGCCTAGGTACGGCGGGTCTTGGGCTAAGGGGCTAGTTACTACTGCTGTTGTTATTGTTGTTATTGTTGTTATTGTTGTTGTTGTTAGTGCTGCTACTTCTTCTGCTTTTGGGCCTGGCTAGTAAAAGAAGGAAAGATCGGAATTACTACCTTCTTCTCCTCCTCCTTTAGTATTTGCGTTAGAGCTAGCTTTCTAGCTAGCCCTGTATATTCGACGATTTCCTTAAAAGCCCGGTTATTGATTAAGAGGCCGACTATCGAGTTTATAAGGCTAGAGAAGGTAAGGGCAAGAGTCGACGGCGGTAAAGCTTTCTCCTTTTCTTTCCCCTTTTTTAGGGGGGCGGTGGCAGCGTTAGCGGTAGTAGCGTGCTAACTGCTAGAAAGCCCTTTAAAAGGGCTATCGAACGATATATCGCTCGGCCTAGTAGCGGTTATAGCGGTGGTAGAATTGGTGGCGGAAGTAGTAGTAGTAGCGGTAGCGGTAGCAGCAGTAGTAGTAGTAGCTATAGCTGTAGCTATAGCGCTAGAGAGGTGGGGCGCAAACGTATAGCTTGTACAATCGGGTTTAGGGGTAGGCTCGTTGATTAAAGGGCTAGAGGTAGCGGAAGCAGGGTAAGGGCCTAGAGGGTTAGGGGTGCCAGGGGGGTACGTAACTATAGGGCCCATACGCCCCTACTACAGATTTCTCGCTACGGTCGACTACATCGTACGGTTAGAATCCGACCATAGCGCCGTTAAACGGCGGACAGCGCTACGGCCAAATTTGGCGTGTATTATGTCCTTAATTGGACAAGTTAATCGCAAAAGAGTGCAGTCGATTTGGAGCGTTCCTGACCAAGAACGCGTTTTCGGATGTTTGATGATGCCCTTATAGGTATATAGGAATCCCCTTAGGCCTATCTTCCCTATATAGGCCTATATTAGTAGCGAGCTTTCGGCCTTAGAAAGGATATAGTAGCGTCTTTGGAAGGCCTCTTTAAAGGCCTTAGCTAGGTTTTCCTCTTAAAAGGTAGCCTTGGCTGATTTCTCTAAGAGGCTCTCTGTATAGGGGTTATAACTAGAGGCCCTGGCCTCCTATAAATAGCAATCCTTCTAGGCGGTATAAAGGGGTTCCTTGTTAATAGCCTTCCTTAGTTGTAAGTAGTACTACTAGGCTGTTACTTCCCTTTTTCTTTCTTACTTTATACGCCTACCTAGGGGAAGGCTGGTCCTAGGGGTCTTACTTCTAAGGGTAAGGCATAGGGCTTCCTTCTACTTAGCTACCTCTTCCTCTATAGCCCTATTTATTCTAGCCTAACTAGAGAAGGAGAGGGCATTAAGATAGAGGTTAAGAAGGGGGACATTAGCCTTATAGTAGAGGCTTCGGATTAGTATTCTCTTATAGGCCCCTGTAACTCTCCTTAGGGCCTTGTTTTCAGCTACTAGTAGGCCTCTAGTTATACCCTATAGCCTATTTAGTATTATAGGTATAGGGGTATGCTAGGCCGAGGCTATATAGGCTAGGACCAGCCTTATTACTGCTATATATAGGAGGCTAGTCTTTTCGATTCTAGGTCTCTAGGTCTTTCCAGCTAGCCTAGTAATAGTAAGGGACTATGTTTTTAGCTTCTACTATAGGGTATTAGCATAGGCCTTCTAGGTAAGCTTAGGGTCTAGCTAAACCCCTAGAAAACGGGCCTCTATAGCTGGTTATAAAGAGGGGGAGTCCTCTATTAGTCCTAGGTTAATAGGGTTAGTCTAGGGCCTTCTTCTAGGAGGGAAGTGTATAAGCTTGCTCTTTGCTACTAAGAAGGTAACCCTAACAGTTATTGCCTAGTCTAGGCACTCTCTCTAGGCTTTTTCTAGCTACCTAACCATTATTATAGCTTCTTTACCAAAGGCTAGTAGATTAGTATCGTCTATATAGCCTATAGTAGAGATAGCAGGGTATTTTCTCTCTAGTCTTTCATATAGGGGGCATAGGTATAGGACTAAGAGGATTAGTGAAAGTAGTAAGCCTTAGGGTACTCCTGTTAGTACCGGGATTTACTAGCTCTTTTAGCTGTTAAATAAGAGGCTAGTAGTCCTAGAAGAGAGGAATTCCTTTAGCTAGGATAGTAGCCAGGTAGATAGCCCTAGCTAGTCTAGTATAGCTAGGAGTCTATTATAAGGGATACTATCGAAATACCCTAATAGGTCTAGCTATAGAAGGGAGGCCCAGGCTTTATATTTCTATGCCTCCTAGACCTAAGCTATAAGGAGGTATATAGCCGATTCGGTAGACTTATAGCAGTAGTAGCCCTATTACCTTGCTAGAATTAGCTTAAAAGCTTCGGCCACGTCCCTTATCTTAGTCCCTATAACTTTTTCTAGGACCTTACTAACATAGTTAAGCAGGGCTATAGGTCGGTAGCCTCTAAGGGTATTATAGGTATCTAGCTATTTTCCTAGCTTAGGAAGGACGATAGTAACCACTTTCTTATATTCCTATAGATAGAAGCTATAGAGGAAGGATTTTAAGGCTAGTATAGCAAGGGCCTTATATAAGGGGTTACTATAGGCCTTTAGAAAGCCTATAGGGAGTCCGTTAGGTCCTAGTGCTTTCTAGGGTTTTGTTATTTTAATAGCCTCTTTTATATCGTCTGGCCTAACTGTCTAGCTAACCGGTAGCCTAGGGCCTATTAGAGGTTCCTCCGGGCTATCCTCCTAGAGGGAGAGGGGGAAGAAGTATGCTAAAAGGGCCTCTACCTTCTCCTAGAAGGTACTAGCTTATCTAAGGGTTAGTAGCTTAGAAGGGGGTAGGGCAGTAGTGCTTTATAGCCTAGCCTATCTTTCTAGTTGCTAGAGCTTCTCTGGCTTTTCTCTAGCCTCTTATAGAAAGGCCCTTTAGGTCTTCCTCTTACTTTCTTTTATAGCTTCTATTTGCTCTTTCTAAACTGACTTATAGGCAGTAAGAAGGGCCTGGTTACTAGGGGAGCGTTAGAGCTATCTTTCTACCCTTTTTCTCTCCTAGACTACCTAGTAGATTTCGTTGTTCTATTAGAGGGCATTCCTCCTTCTAGTAGTTACTAGGGCTTCTTTAGAGGTTATAGCCCTAGTAATACACTAGAGTTCCTCTAATAGTCGCCTATAGGCCTCCTAGAGCTTAGCTAGGTTAAAGAGGTATAATAGATATCTATAGCCCCCTATATTGTATATTAGAGAGCTAGCCTCTCTTACTACCCCTTTCTTATCTATCTTCTTCTACTAGAATCAGGGGGGCGGCAGTAGGGCTTCTATATTTTCTAGGTCGATATCTAGTACCTAAGGGTAGTAGTCTAAGCATAAGCGTATATCCAAGCTAGTATAAGAGCAGGTAAGGTTACTGCTAAGCTAGAAGTGGTTGATAGTTAAGGCCCTGCCTACTTAGCTCCCCTATAGCACCCTAGTTATAGCGCTATAGGGGGTACGGAGGGTAAGTCCCTGCTCTACTATTAATAGCAGTAGGTCTTCTAACCTAGGGCTAAAGCAGTTATATCGGTTCTATAGGGGGTAGTAAAGGTTAAAGTCCCTAGCTAGAAGGTAAAGGCCTAGATAGGCGTTAATCTTCCCCCTTATTTCTTCTATAAAGGGGGTTAGGCTAGTCTAGGGTTAAGGGTCGTTATATAGGGACCAGACTATAAAGGGGCCGTTCTTAGTCTATATAGTAGCCCTAGCCTAGTCTAAGCTAGAGCTATAAGTCTATATTACTAGTAGGAGTGATTTGTAGATATAAAGTAAGGCTTGTCCGTTAGGGGTAAAAACAAGATAGTAGGGGGCTGATCTAGGGCAGTAGGTAGAGTGCTGTACCTGCCTATTAATCCAGGGCTCTTATATAGCAAGTATTTCTTCTTTTACTATAGAAAGTAGTACTTCCTATACTTCCTTCGAGCCCTATATGTTCTAGAGGCGTACCTTTATATCTCCATCTCCTCTAGCTATATAGTAGGCGGTAGTTATTATATAGTAGTAGCGTTAGCTAGTCTAGTATCTAGGTCCGGTCTAGGTCTAGTATCTAGGGGTCTAGGGGCTCCTATAAGCTCCAAGGTTCTAGTAGGTCTTATAGCCTCTTCAGGGCTTATAGCCGGCGTAGAGGAAGGGGGGGTTTAGCCGCTTAGGTAGCTAAAGCAGGCGGTAATTGTACTCTAGTTAGGGGTTAACCCTCTTAATACTATTAGTCAGCCTCTCCGTCTCTTTCCTAAGACTATAGTATAGCCTTCTTCCCCCTCTTCTTGTAATAAGGCCTGCTAGGGGGGGTATTGTTGCTATTATTACTATTGCTGCTATTACTATTACTGTTAGTACTGGTATAGGGGCGGTTGGTCAACGTTAAAGGCCTTAGGCCTAGAACGTAGATATCCCTTAGCCTGTGCCCATGCCTCTTTTAGGCGGGGGCAGGCCTCTAAGCGGGCGTAGTAAGCTTGGCGGCAGTTGTAGCAGCGGGGTGCCCTAGAGCAGGTAGGGCCCTAGTCTTAATAGTCCCTAGGGTATATTCGCCGGCAGCTAGCGCTAGGGGGCCGGTAACACCGGTCTATAAGAAGCTAGTTATAAGTAAGCTAGCGTTAAGCCTAGCCTTATAGTCCATGCTTATAGGGGTATTACTGTCTATATTACCGGCAGTTTCTACCATCTAGGACAGTAAGCTGCGTAAGGTATACTATAAGCGCTGTCTTATGCGCTTGGTCTTATAGGCTGATTCTGGCGATTTTTCCCCTCTAGTGCTATATATAGCGTAGCTCGGTCCCTGTATTTCTTCTTAGTTATAGTGCTTAAATTGCTCCTGTTGTTAGTATCTATATGTCTTTTATAAGTCTAGCCTATATACCCCCTTAGCGCTGTTTATGCTGATTACGTTTCTAGCGGATAACGACAAGATCTTGGCAGCAGTGCAGGCCTGTTAGGCCTATATCGTTGAATACTCTTCTGGTATTATAGCCCTAGTAGTAGGTTACCCTATAATCCTGTCCTACTATGCTTCTAGTCTATTCTAACTGTCCTTATCTAGACATTATATACTCTTATTAGAGAGTATACTAGCTTGATCTAAGAGCTATAGACGCGGAAACGGGCTACAACTATCCAGAAGAAAGAGGAGATAAAGAAGTAGGTAAAAAGGGGAGTAATAGAGTCCAATAACGACAATAATACTAATAGGAAGAGCGTACTATAGGCTACTAATGTAGCTATAAAGGAGGATTCTACTGCTACTCCAGCGCACCCTAGGACTTCTAGCTAGGCCCTAATTAATTTAACGTTTGCGGATTATAGTAGCGATGTTTAGCTTAATAGACCAGTTTCTTAGGGTGCTCTCTTCCATACCTACTGCTAAGTCTCTGTATCTTAGCCTTCCTCCCTCTACCGCTTCTTAATCTTTTCTTTCCTTTCTACTATACTAACTTACTTATAGAAAGCAGTAAAACTATTGTTTATAAGAACTTTCGTTAGGCTATCTGCTAATTATTAATCTATTAGTATATAGTCTATAAGAACCCTTTCTATAATAACTTCCTACTATAGCTAGTAATTCTTAATATCGATATACTAGAGCTTTGTTTTTAGCGTTTCGTCCCTAGTTACTAGTCTTATAGTTTAAGCGTTATTATAGAATACTTATACGCTATACTTCCTTTCAAGACCGATTCCAAGATTATAGATTAGGCAGCAGAGATATAGCGCTTCTTGTACTACTTCTATTATAGATACTAATTCCGCTTCTATAGTAGAGGTTGTTACATAGGTCTGCTTGCTCGCCCTCTAAGTAACCAGCCTACTAAAAAGCTTAATTATATATCCTTAAGAGCTTTTCCAATCAGCTATATTATCGGCAAAGGAAGTATTATACCAAACCTTATATGTATCTCTACCCCTAAGCTAAAGGCACTAATTCCTAGAATAGTATAGGTAGTTAAGGCAACGATCTGCCGCCTTATAATACTCCGGACCTAGGTTTGTAAGAAATCTTAATAATCTTAATATAGTAAAGGCTATATTAACCCTTGTAATTACTGCCGTATATATTATTAAGCCGACTTTTCTCTAGTATAACTTTATCTTAGCATTTATTACCTGCCCTAGGTTGCTCTTCAATTTTTCTAGTACTATAGGGGAGGTATATCTCTATGCCATTAGCTTTATTACCTTACTCCCGATTACTAGATTATCTACTAATTTAAAGATTTTCTTATAGTATACTATCTATAAGAGATAGATCTTATAGTATTCCTAATCCCAAATAACTTACAGCCTAAGAAACTAGTTTAGCTTACTACTACTAGTCATCTTATACTTCAACTAGAGCAAGCTTGTTAGGTCTTTAGTAAGGGCTTTATACCTCTTATAGTACACTATCGTTACATTGTCTATATAGAAAAGAATAAAGACTCCTCCCTTTTAAAAGATATACAGTTTATAGGGTATTATATTAAGCCTAAGATCCTAAAGAGTACTGCTAAACTCTTTATACTATAGGTAAGGTGATTCCTAAAGTCTATATAGTACTTTCTTTAGCTTATAGACTATACCCTACTTCCTTTAACCTACTAGGAGTCTTATATATATATCCCGGTTAAGGCAAGCGTTATAGAAGGCATTTAAAACGTTAAACTGGATTAGCTTTATATCGAACCTCGCTACTACTACTATTAAGATCCAGAAGGACTTTCCAGCTAATATTACTATATATATATCCTTCTTTAGGGTCCCTTATTATTAATCGCCTTAGACTACTAATCTAGCCTTAAACTTCTCAAGGTAATTATACTTATTGATTTTATATATATATACCTATATATTATCTAAGACCTACTTGCTCTATGCCTTAGCAATCGGCACTTCCTCCTACGTTTCTAGGTATATAAGAAGGTACTACCTTTTAGCTTCCTTAAAGTATTCCCCCTATAGGTAGCTTTCGAGGTTCCGGTATAGCTTAGACATTAAAGGCAGTTAAAAGGAATAAATAATACTAGGCTTAAAGTCCTTAATACTTAGGATCTTAGATATTAGTATACTCTCTTTTATCTTAGAGTCTCTATTTATAAGCCTTCTAATAGTAAAGAAGGCCCTTTAGATAAGTAAATCTCCCTTTATAATAGCATTAAGGAACTACTAACTAAGAACTCAATCCCTAAAATATACTATAAGGCATACTCCTAGCATACCTTATACTATAAGTAGAGGTATAGCTTCTAAAGTCGGATATAGGAGTAGGTAAGCCTCTATATACTAAGGTTCTTATATTACTTCTACCGAATTGTCTAGTTCTATATTATTTATAAGGTTAGGTATATCAATATCCTTTTCCTCTTCTTCTTCTAATCTATTACCTAGGTCTATTATCTCTACTTTATAGGGTACGTCCTAGATAGGGATATCGGCTATTATAGTATTCAGATTTTCAGATTCTGCCCTTTTCTTAATCTCAATAAGCTACTCTTTTAGCCCTTCTAAGCTTAGATCTCTTAGCCTAACTATAAGGTGCTCCTTAAACCTATTAAATACCACTTTCTTATTAAAAATCACGTCCTAGGTTACTATAATCTTATTAGTTCAAGGGTTCTAGATTCGATAAATATTCGTTAAGTTATATCCAATTAGGTATCTAAGGAATACTCTTAAAGCAAACCTCTTTAGCTTATTCTTCTTAAGCTATATATCTGCTTCTAACGTAAAGGCTTAATATAGAAAAACCCAGAGATACCCTTACTATAGCTTAACAGGCGTTATCTCTTTAGCACCTACTGATTCTATAAACAAATAGAACACCTTATATAGTGTTTTCCATTTCAGCTAATACCTTAGGATATAATTTAAGAGATATACTGCTATTTTAAATACCTTAGCTACCTTGTCCGAAGGTAAGTTAGTCCCTGCTACTATTGCTTTTACCTACCTTTTTAGAATACTAGCAGCTCTTTCTACACCTCTATTTTAATCTTAGGTCTAAAGAATAGAGAGATTTGTTCTAATATACTTCCTTTATAGCTAGGCTTAGATTGCTCCCTTCCTTCCTATAATCTTATTATTAGCTTCGATATCTAGAACCCGAATTCTATACCTTTAATTAAGATTTAAAAGGCAGTTGTCTAGGGCTATAATAATACTCTCGACCAACCGATTATAAAGATAATAGTCTTATATCAGGCCCGACTTACAATCTAATAAGAGTATAATAGACGTAAAGCCTTCCTTAGACCTTTTAATATTATAGAAATCAAGGGCTAGGACATTACTAGGGTACTTTGGGTCTAGTCGGGCTACCCTTAAGACCTAGTAATCAGGGCCTTTTCCTATACTATATTATAGGTAGTCTATCATTCTAATTACCTTGTAATTTCCAGTAACCTTAACTCCTTTACCGCTTTAAACAAGGTGATAGAGTACTTCTAGGTTTGGATGACCTAACCGCTAGTACTATACTTAGATTGTCCTAGGCTTAGTCTTCTTCTTCTAAGACCTGCCCTACTCCCTTTATATTATAAAAGCTAATGCTAAGATATTAGTTATAATATGCTTTAGTAGGAACTAGCTATAGGTTTCCTAGATTTCGCAGATCTTATTATAGTCTAATATCCTTCTAAGGTAGGAAAGGGTACCCTACTTCTAGTAATCCTACTATATTCCCTTCTTATAAAGGTACTTTAAAGAAACTAGGTTAGTAGCTACCTTAGGGTAATATACTATATAATCAAGCTAAAGGAGCATCTGTTTGTACTAACCTAGGTATAGATATAGGAAAACTGTCCTATATCCTTCGATCGGCAACTTGCTATTAGCTGCTATAAGGTAGTCCCCTTCTCCTACTTCCTTAAAGCTTTTAAATCTTTTCCGATTATTGAAAATATAGATAGAGGTACTGGAATCTAGGTAGGCTAAGTACTTAAAAGGGTATTCGCTAACGCTACTTACTTATAGTACGCTTTTTAGTACTATAAACTCGATAGGGACCTAATTCTCGTTCTTCTTCTTAGATATAGGAACAACTTCTACTATTAGTTTTAAAGCCTTTACTTTCTCCCTATGCCCTATATACCTTTAGGCCTTCTACTTGTCTTTTAGCTCTTTTTAACAAGCCGATATCTTTGATTAAAATTACGAATCCTCCTTAATAGCTTATTTTATATGCTTTTCTATATCTAGCCTTAGTTCCTAACCTTTATATATAAGAGATAGAAATAGATACTAGTATGTCTTCTAGTTATATTAGATTGTTCTATAGGTATACTTCTTATAATAAGAACCAGGTCTCTTTATAGGATAATTAGGTCCTAAGGCTTAGGGTACTTCTAAGGCTCCTTAGAGATTTCAGTTACTATAGGTATTAGCTCTCCCTTACTTAGAGGCCTCTTTTTATACATCCCCTCCTCTTTTGCCCTTCTTACTACTCCTATTAGGAAAAGGCTACTTGCTGTTTAGGGTAATATATACGCCTTCTCTTCCTACTAGGTTCTTAGGCTTTAGCTTAAAAGGCTTATTAAACTTAAGATCTTATAGGAAATCCCTTACTACTTTATAGTAATTAAGGTTCTCCCGTTTAGCCTGCTTCTCGAAGTCCCTTTATAAGGCTAATATCCAGCCTTAGAACCTTTAGGTTGCTCCTAAGAAGATTAGCAAATTATTAAACTATAGTTTAGGGTTAGCTACCCCTTTAACTTTATAATACTCTACTAGGTATAGTAGCTTCTGCTACTTCTTTATCTAGGTCCTTTAGTTACTAACTACTTTTACCTTACTAGTATCGAGGTACTTCTTATAGTCCTTATATATTGTCCTTATTTGCTTATAATCCTTTGAATATATCGACTTAGTAAGGTTCTAATACTATTAGCAAAGGCTTTACTTAGGTAGATAGTATAGATTTAGCGTATAAGTCTCGACATACTCCCTAATCCACTTCTTAACCTCTATAACATTATCCTGGTTGTATTTCTAGTTTGCTATAGCAGTATTGTATATTGTTAATATACTCTAGAAGGTAGCCCTTCTGTTAGCAGTCAAATCGGTATATACAATATGCTTACTAGGAAAAGGAGGAGGCCCATTAGCGTTTACCTGCTTAATATACTCTTCTATAAGCTATACTCCCTAAGTAAGGCTATAATACTAGCGAATACAGGTCTAACAAGCAGTCTTAATATAGGCGGTTAATAACCTAAGAATAGGTATATCGTTAAGGGTTAAAGGGACCGGATATCTACCTAATTCCTTGGTATTGTTCAGGTCTATAAACTCGATTACCTTACTTGTAATACACCGAAGCTGCTGCTCAAAGTCGATCTACTGCTCCGGCTTAGAGAGAAGGATAGAGCCCTCTTTAGCAGTCTTCTTATTATTCTTATTACTCGATATAATAGCAGCTACTAAGGTACGTTCTTAGATATTATAATAATAATATATATACTAATACTAGGCTCGTCTATGCTAGGCTAACGACTTCTAACTATTAATTGTTAGAATCTATAGGCTCTGATTAATCGATTCTATATACTGATCTGTTCTATCTTATCCTGCGCTTTAGCTACCTAGGGCAGAGATTTTCTCTATCCCCCCTACAACGTTTATAGGCCCCAAAGTAGGCTTAATCTGCTTAATACAGGGAATCGTGGGTATATCTACCTTAATTGACCAGGGCCTCCCTATGCCCTGCTCCCGAGTTGACAGGCAACCCTGTGCCCTGCTCCTGTCAGGGATACCGAGGTTCTACTAGAGCGACACGAGCGCCACGTTGTCCAACAAAGGTTACTGGAAATTATAAGGTAATTAGAACGGTAGACTGCCTGTAGTATAGTATAGGAAAAGGCCCTAATTACTAGGTCTTAAGGGTAGCCCGACCAGACCCAAAGCACCCTAGCAATGTCCTAGCCCTTAATTTCTATAATATTAAAGGTCTAAGGAAGGCTTTACGTCTATTATATTATTATTAGATTGTAAGTTAGGCCTAATATAGGACTATTATCTTTATAATTAGTCGGTTAAGAGTATTATTATAGCCTTAGACAACCGCCTTTTAGATCTTGATCAAAGGTATAGAATTCGGGTTCTAGATATCGAAGCTAATAACAAGATTATAGGAAAGAAGGGAGTAATCTAAGCCTATCTATAAGGGAAGTATATTAGAATAAATCTCTCTGCTCCTTAGACCTAAGATTAGAACAGAGGTATAGAAAGAGCTGCTAGCATTCTAAAAAGGCAGGTAAAAGCAATAGTAGTAAGGACTAACTTACCTTTAGATAAGGTAGCTAAGGTATTTAGAATAGCGGTATATCTCTTAAATTATACCCTAAGGTATCGGCTAAAGTGGAAAATACTATATAAGGTATTCTATTTGTTTATAGTATCAGTAGGTACTAAAAAGATAATACTTGTTAAGCTATAGTAAGGGCATCTCTAGGTTTTCCTATATTAAGCCTTTATGTTAAAAGCAGATATATAGCTTAAGAAGAATAAGTTAAAGAGGTTTACTCTAAGAGCTTTCCTTAGATACCTAATCGGATATAACTTAATAAATATTTATCGAATCTAAAACCTTTAAACTAATAAGATTATAGTAATCTAGGACGTGATTTTTAATAAGAAAGTAGTATTTAATAGGTCTAAAGAGTACCTTACAGTTAGGCTAAGAGATCTAAGCTTAGAAGGGCTAAAAGAGTAGCTTGCTAAGATTAAGAAAAGGGTAGAATCCGAAAATCTAAATACCATAGTAGCTAATATCCCTACCTAGGATATACCCTATAAAGTAGAGATAATAGACCTAGGTAATAGATTAGAAGAGGAAGAGAAAGAGGATATTAATATACCTGACCTTATAGATAATACAGAACTAGATAATTCAGTAAAAATAATATAAGAACCTTAGTATATAAAGGCTTACCTACTTCTATATCTAACTCTAGAAGCTATACCCCTACTAGTAGTATAGGGTATACTAGGAGTATACTTTATAGTATATTTTAGAGATTAAGTTCTTAATTAGTAGTTCCTTAATACTACTATAAAAGGAGATTTCCTTACCTAAAAGGCTACCTTTGCTACTAAAAGGCTTATAAATAGAGACCTTAAGACGAAAGAGAGTATACTAATATCTAAGATCCTAAGTATTAAGGACTTTAAGCTAGATACTATTTATTCTTCTTAGCTACCTCTAATACCTAAGCTATATTAGAACCTTGAAAGCTATCTATAGGGGGAATACTTTAAGGAAGCTAAAAGGTAGTACCTTCTTATATACCTAGAAACATAGGAGAAAGTGCCGATTACTAAGGTATAGGGCAAGTAGGTCTTAGATAAGATATAGGTATATATATATAAAATCAACAAGTATAATTACCTAGAGAAGTTTAAGGCTAGGTTAGTAGTCTAAGGCGATTAATAATAGAGGACCCTAAAGGAGGATATATATATAGTAATATTAGCTGGAAAGTCCTTCTGGATTTTAATAGCAGTAGTAGTAAGGTTCGATATAAAGCTGATCTAGTTTAACGTTTTAAACGCCTTTTATAATACTCGCCTTGACTAGGATGTATATATAAGACTCCTAGTAGGTTAAAGAAAGTAGAGCATAGTCTATAAGCTAAAGAAAGTACTATATAGACTTTAGAAATCGCCTTACCTATAGTACAAAGAGTTTAGCAGTACTCTTTAGGATCTTAGGCTTAATATAATACCCTATAAACTATATATCTTCTAGAAGAAAGGAGTCTTTATTCTCTTTTATATAGATAATGTAATAATAGCGTACTATAAAAGGTATAAAGCCCTTACTAAAGACCTAATAAGCTTACTCTAGTTAAAGTATAAGATAACCGGTAATAGCAAGCTAAACTAGTTTCTTAGGCTATAAGTTATTCGAGATCAGGAGTACTATAAGATTTATCTCTTATAGGCAGTATACTATAAGAAAATCTTTAGATTAGTAGACAATCTAGTAATTAGGAGTAAGGCAATAAAGCTAATAGCATAGAGATATACCTCCCTTATAGATAGATTCTATTACGCTATCTGATCCCCGTAGGGGATATCTAGGTAGGCTGAACTAGTGCTATAGGAAAACCGTACAACGGGTGAAAAACCTATAACCGTATATAGGAAAAGGGGAGGGTGTGATAGGGGGTAGGCCAATCTTCACCAGGGTAGATACCGCCCCTTTAGGAGTATGAAAACATACTGCCTCAAGGGGTATAGGCTAGACCGCTCCTAGCCCCTGAGCAACAGAGTATTCTGGCAGTCTAGTAGCAATATGGCGAACTAGGGGGCGTATAGCGCCGCCGCCCCCTTTTTCGAGTCTGTAGAGAAATACCTCCCTTATAGCACTAGAAGAATTAAAGAGCAACCTAGGGTAGGTAACAAACACTAAGATAAAGTTGTACTAGAGAAAAGTCAGCTTAATAATATATATAGTAGTAATTATAAGGGTTGATATAGCCTTTACTATATCGAGATTATCAAGATTTCTTATAAACTTAGGTCTAGAGTAATTTAAGGCGGCAGATCGTTACCTTAACTACCTATACTATTCTAGGAATTAATACTTTTAGCTTAGGGGTAGAGATACATATAAGGTTTGGTATAATACTTCCTTTACTAATAATATAGCTAATCGGAAAAGCTCTTAAGGATATATAATTAAGCTTTTTAGTAGGCTAGTTGCTTAGAGGGTAAGTAAGCAGACCTATATAATAACCTCTACTATAAAAGCGGAATTAGTATCTATAATAGAAGCAGTATAAGAAGCGCTATATCTCTGCTACCTGATCTATAATCTCGGAATCGGTCTTAAAAGGGAGTATAGCGTATAAGTGTTCTATAATAACACTTAAACCGTAAGACTAGTAACTAGGGACAAAACGCTGAAGTAAAAGCTCTAGTATATTAATATTAAGAATTACTAGCTCCAGCAGGAAGTTGTTATAGAAAGAGTTCTTACAGACTATACACTAATAGATTAATAATTAGCAGATAGCCTAATGAAAGTTCTTACGAACAATAGTTTTACTACTTTCTATAAGTAGGTTAGTATAGTAAAAAGGAAAGAAAAGATCGAGAAGCGGTAGAGGGAGGAAGGCTAAGATATAGAGACTTAGCGGTAGGTATAGAAGGAAGTACCCTAAGAAACTAGTCTATTAAGCTAAACGTCGCTATTATAATCCGCAAATGTAAAATTAATCGGGGCCTAACTAGAAGTCCTAGGGTATGCTAGAGCAGCAGTAGAATCCTCCTCTATAGCCACATTAGTAGCCTATAGTACGCTCTTCCTATTATTATTATTGTTATTGTCAGATTCTATCACTGCTACCCATTTCCCCTACTTCTTTATCTCTTCCTTTTTCTAGATAGTTATAGCCTATTTCCATGTCTATAGCTCTTAGATCAAGCTAGTATACTCTCTAATAAGAGTATATAACGTCTAGATAAGGATAGTTAGGATAGACTAGAAGCATAGTAGGACAGGATTACAAGGTAACTTACTACTAGGGCTAAAATACTAGAAGAGTATTTAACGATATAGGCCTAATAGGCCTATACTACTGCTAAGATCTTGTTATTATCCGCTAGAAATGTAGGTTAGTACAAACAGCGCTAAGAGGGTATATAGGCTAGACTTATAAAAGATATATAGATACTGGCAATAGGAGTAATTTAAATACTATAACCGAGAAGAAACGCAGGGACTGAGCTACGCTATATACGGCGCTAAAGGGGAAAAATCGCTAGAATCTGCCTATAAGACCAAGCGTATAAGATAGCGCTTATAGTATACCTTATACAGCTTACTATCCTAGATAGTAGAAACTGCTGGTAATACGGATAGTAACGCCCCTATAGGTATAGACTGTAAGGCTAGGCTTAACGCTAGCTTACTTATAACTAGCTTCTTATAGACTGGTATTACCGGCCCCTTAGCGCCAGCTACCGGCGAATATACCCTAGGGACTGTCAAGACTAGGGCAGTAATAGCCGCCGGCGTAGGTAACAGACCTAAATCCCTGAAACGTAGCTTCTTCGACAATAGTAGCACTATAATATTATCGTCCTTCTTGTTATCGTTCTAGGTAAACTAGACTAGATATAGACTGTTAGCTATTAAGAGAACTACCTAGGAAAGGCAAGACAAAAGGATAAACTGCGTTTCTGGCCTAATAAGGGCAAATCTCCTACTACTAAGGTAGTAGGCTGCTCTAGAACCAACTTCTCCTTTTAAGTAGACATCTATAATAAAAGGAAGTTAGAAAAACTTATAAAACTAAATATAGTGATTATAAGAAGCCTTATAGTAAGAAGGGTAAGTATAGAAAGATAAAAACGCGTTTATAGGAAAAAGGGAGTTTTTTAGAGCTTTAGGGGAGGCAAGTAGATTTTACACCTAACTAGCTACTATATAAAAAGAGCAACAATGCAGGTAGTAAAAAATCACGCCCTTTCCCCCTAACTTCTACTTCCTCTTCCCTAAGAAGGGATAGTATACCCTAATACTAAGAAGAGAAAGGTAGCAGACCCTTACCGATCAACAAGCCTTAATACATATAGATATAAAACATAAGAGCAAAGAAAGAAGCTGGGTAGTATACCTATAATAGGAATAAGAAGGAAAGGGTAGTATACCCTAACAGAAAAGAGAAGCTAGGGCAGTATACCCTAAGGAAGAGGCAGTATACCTTGACCTAAATAAGGAAGAGGTAGCATACTTTAACCTAAATAAGGAAGAGGTAGTATACTTTAATCTAAATAGGAAAGGGCAGTAAACCCGGACCTTTAGATCTAGTAAGACTTGCTGCGTTAGTTTAACTGCCTTATTACCTGGATTAGCCCCTATAGAGACAGTAAGAAGCAGAGAAGAGACTGCCGCTAAAGTAATAAGCTAGTATTTATAACGCTAGAGGTAGTTTATAAGGTACCTGCGAGATCGGCAGAGGTAAAGAGAGTATAATAAAAGAGATAAGCATTCCTAAGCTAAATAGTAACCTAGTAGCCTCTAATAGAGTAAGGCATTACGCCGGTTAACTACCTAGATAGTAGACTATAGTAATAACCGTTAGGTACCCCTGGAAATAAGATTATAATGGTTAAGAAGAGCCTAACAGTTTCCCTTATAAGAAGGTACCTCTAAGATTAGCAGAGAAAGCAGGTTAGAGAGGGAGCAGCTAACTTTCCTAGACCCTATCTAGGTTAGTAACTAGTAATATCTATTAGAAGCCTAATCTTAACGATCTAGAGCACCCTAACAAGTCCCTATAGAGGAATAGGACTATAGGGTAGCAGAGCAGCTAAGTATTACTTATTAGTACAATCCCTTTTCTAATTAAGCAGTAGAATAACTACCCTTCTACTAGCCTAAGAAGTACCGTATAACCGGGGAATAGAGACCTTAGGGGTATTAATAATAGTTACTAAGAAAAAGACCATACTGCCGCCTATAAAGCCCAACTACAACCTCTATAATCCTAGAATACAGGCACTATAAGCGCATACTGCTAAACACATCGTCGATAAGGAAGAGCCTTATAGCGAGGCCCGGGATTACTATCGCGAACCTAGACCTAAGGGTATATTAGATAATATAGCGCTTATATTGCTTTGGTAGAACCTTGGTATTCCTATTAGAAGTAGGGTATAAGGTTGCCTATCAACTTAGGAGCAGGGTATAGGGAGGCCCTGGTTAATTAAAGTGGATATAGCCACAATTCCCTATATCAAGCAGATTGAGCCTACTTTAGGGCCTGAAAACGTTGTAGGGGGGACAGAGAAAATCTCTGCCCCGGGCGGCTAGAGCGCAGGTCAAGAAGGAGACAGAACACAGATCAGCACACGGAATCAATCACAGAGCCCACAGATTCCAACAGCCTATGCACTACGCCACCCCTTTGTGGCGGGCAGCGCCTACGAAGCGTGCCAGCCCTGTCACACCCTATATTAAATAGATTAAGCTATATTTCCAGGCCTATAAGCGTTGTAGGGAACGAAAGAGGAAAAGGGCAGGCAGCAAGCCCGAGGATGTAGGTTAGGATTAGAGAGATAGATTATAGACTAGATCCGCATAGAATAAAGCACTTGACCCGCGGAATCCAACAGAGTTAGAGATGTTCTACATAAGTACCCTACATATGAGGACAATGCGCTTCCATGTATAGCAATAGCTCTCCTTTCCTCCTTAGCTTAGAAAATTCGTTTATAGCGCTAATAAAGCACGATTTGCTTGGCTGGATTCTCCCGGGCGTCACATCTACTGGTTATAGGTGGCGCACCCCTAGAGGCATTTTGCTGCCGCAATATTAGCCCAACATGGCATTGATGTTGTGGCGCGCGTGTGTGGCGTAGGTCCCACCCCCCCCCCGTCTCGACCACGACTCGCTCGTGGCCAAGCTGGAGGGCATCTGTGCGTGCCGCGCGCTTGCACCGCCCTCACGACGCCCACCACGGCGCCCGCGCGCTGATCGGCCGCCGGACCGGGCGATGGAACGACCTGACCGACAGGTGGGATGTCGAATGGAGTCGCCGACTGCGAGGCCGAGCTGTCCTTCGACCGGCTCAGACACGACATGAACAACCCACCGTGGGCGGAGACGAGAGCCCTAGCTAGACCCACAACGCGACCCGGCTCCCGCTCTCGCTCTCAGTCCTCCAGCCTGCACCAGCCGCCCCCCCAGTGGAGCAGCGGCCCCAGGTACGACGTCGGCACCGCCAGGGCGTCGCCCCACCAGGTGCACGCCGTCAGCCAGCTGGGGTCGTTGTCGCACTCGAGGAACTCGCGCCCGGCCTCCTTCATGGCGTAGATGGGCCCGCGGGACGGCGCATCCTGCCACGTGTGCGTGCACAGCCGCGGCGCGCTCATGACGCACCGCGCCGTCATGGTGGCGCGGTCGAAGGCGGGCGCGCGCCCGGCGCAGCCGTCGGCCTGGAACAGCGCGGCCATGTCCCCGGGGCCCAGCCAGCCCCGGGCCACCATGGTCTGCAGCAGGCCGGCAAAGTTGCGCGCCGGGTTCGCCGGGTCGTGCAGCGCGTACGAGTCGCCCGCGTCCGACACCCAGAACTGCGAGCAGTTGCGCCAGGGCCCCGGCGCCTCCGTGCCGTCGCCGCCGCCGCCGCCGCAGTCCATGTCGAAGCGCGGCAGGGTCGGCACGAGCCGGAACACGTCGACGCCCGGCGTGCGCGCGACCACCCAGCCGTTGGCCTGCACGCTGAGCGCCAGCACGTACTTTTGCAGCTCGTGGAACAGGTTGGCCGTCGGGTCGAGCTGGCTGCTCTCGATGCGCTGGCTGAGCACGCCGCCCCGGGCGAGGCCCCGGAACAGCGTGTCGTTGCCCTGGATGGCCCGGACGGTGGCGACGAGGCCGCGCTGGTAGGCGAGCACCAGGTCGCCCAGCCGGCGGCTGACGTCGGAGAGCTGCATGCTGGGGGCAGGGGTAGCCGGGGACGACAAGGTCAGGGGGGAAACAGGCATCAAGACGTACAATCGGTCGTCGGGATCGCCCAGCGGGTCCGCCAACAGGTCGCCGGCCCCGTTCAGTCCCACGTTGCCGACGTTGCTCAGAAACGAGGCCAGGATGGCGCCGGTCCCCTTGGGGACAAACGGCATGACGTTGGAGACCATCTTGATGCCGCCCGACAACAGCTTGATGAAGGTGGACCCGTCGGCCTGGGGCATGATGCGGGGCGAGAGCGTGCTGACGATGTCCTGGATGTTGTCGGCCGCGACGGCGTGGCCGTCCCACAGGGCGGCCGAGAAGGTGTTGAAGAACTGGTAGACGGCGTAGATGTTCCACAGGGTGTAGAACTGCTGCGGCGAGTCGTACGCGGCGCGCGTGTCGAAGGGCGGGCACGTGTTGCTGGTGATGAGGTCGCACGACAGGCCGCCAAAGCGGCTGTACTGCAGGAAGCACTGGGCGAAGCCGACGTCGTGGCAGCCGGCCGCCGTCCAGTTGGCCGCCACCCAGTCGGCGATGTACCCGTCCACGTCCAGGTGGTCCCAGCAGGCGGGCCGGATGCCCTGCAGAGACGAGGGCGAGCAGTCCATGCCGGAGTCGTTGCGGGGCGGGAGCGGGAGCGGGAGCGGGAGCGGGAGCGGGAGCGTGGTGCTGCGGCTGCGGCTGCGACTGCGGCTGCGGCCGGGGAGAAGCGCGACGGCAGCATGGAGCAGGAGCAAGAGGAGGAGGGCCAGGGAGCGTCCGACCATGGCAGCATGCGGGCGAGGACGGGCCGTGGGACGTGGCGCTGGTGCCGGACCGGTGGTGCATATAGGCTGGAGAACCTACTCGTGGACATGGCCGTGGCTGCTGCGTGCTTTCGGCCGAGGAGGCCGTCGTACAATGCGTGAAAGTGGCGATGCATCGTCGGAAGCCCCGACCTTTGTCGAAGACGCCATGTGTCGAGAGAGATGCCGGACAACGAACAACGCCAGAGCTGGGGGTCCAGATCGTGCGCAAGCCTGGACTGCCCATTGGCCCGCTCAACACACTGGTAGTAGGTAGTAGGTAGGGCTGACGGCCAATCGACGGCGCACGTTGGGCGGGGACGATACCCGGGGACTCTTCCCTCCCTCGCCCCAAGCCGCAGTTTTGCCTCTCTGGGGCGTGGAGACGGCCTGGATTGGCACAAGCAAAGCTGGCTGAGAGGCCGGTGGGGAGAAGGGGACGGGGGCACATGGGAAAACGGCGCGTTGAAATTAATCACGCACCCAAGCAGGACTTTGCTACCGCACCAACACGTGGGTCGTCGCCCTTGCTCGGGTCTCGAGCCTCCCGTCCCACGTCTATCCCTGTCTCCTGTCGATCCGCTGCCTTGTACCCAATCCACACCGAGCGTCCGTCTGGGATACCGAGGACCTGTCGGCAGCAGGCACACACACACACACACAAGACAGAACCTTTCCACGTGGGAGTTGTACAGTACACGCAGCAGCAGCAGCAGCAGCCACAGCGCGCGCGCCACACGAGACCGACGTCCGTCCTCACACCATCTCCACGCGGAAAGGGTCCGTCAAGACCTCGTCAAAGTCCCCCGGCTTCTGCGGATTCCCAGAAACCTTCAACAACTGGATGGAAAAGCGATATGTCCCGTTCGGTGCTGCCGCCGTCGTCCCGTCCGACTGAAGCAGCTGACCGGCCCACTGCCCAAAACTTCTTTCATTTCGAATCCAAGTGTCAACCACTTTCTTGGCTGGCGACCCGGAATCCGAGCCCGGCAGCAACGCCACCTGTCCCAGGTCCTCTCCGGTGTCGTTGCGGATGAGGTGGACTTGGAGCAAGCGCGAACCAAATACCGTTACGAAAGTCCAACCGGGCAGTGACGTGTTGTAGAGCGTGGTCGGGTCGGCCGGCACCTTTTGCGGCAGCACTATGCTCTGGGAACTGTTCGTGAACGGCACCCAGCCATTGTCGAATTCGTCCCAGAGCGAGTCGTACGTGAGGAAGGTCTTCTGGGGGTCCAGATTATGCACGTCCACGAGCGGCTCGCCGATGATTCCGTAGGGCAGCGTCAGCACGTCGCCCGCGCTGGTGGTCATGTTGACAAAGCCCGAGAGCAGCGGCAGGCGCGCGGCGTCGAGGCCCGCGGGCGGCACCGCCGCGACGGTGACCGTGTAATTTTGACCGGCCGCGAGGTGAATGTCGAGGGTGGCGCTGCCGGCAAACGTCAGCGAGGCCGGCTTGTCGACCACGTTCTGCGCCACAAAGTCATCCTCGCGGTAGGCCTTGACTTTGATATGGCCGGGTGCGAAGCTGTAGACGGTGGCGGCGGGCGCGTGCGCGATGTGCACGTCCACCGCCTGGGTCCCGAGGTTGCAGATCTCAAAAGACAGGGGCTTCAGGTGCGCCGTGTCGTTGAAGGCGAGGGAGCTGACGTTGAGGACGACGGTGGCGTGCACGGCCGCGTAGGCGTCGATCATGCCGGCGCCCTGCTGGAAGGTGGGCGCCAGAAGCCCGCCGGGAACGGGGTCGTCGCGCCAGCTGGCCATGGGCGCAGGACGGGCCGCCGCCGCGATGCGGTTGACGACATCAGCAGGGGAGAGACCGGGGTTCACCTGCTTGACGAGAGCGGCGACGCCGGCGATATAGGGCGTGGAGAACGAGGTGCCACTCGCCACGTCCAGGCCGCCCAACATACGGCCGCTGAGGACGAGGGACATGCCGCCGGGGGCCATGACGGCCGGGCCAAGCTTGGTCTCGTAAGACGGTCCCCTGTGTCGCCGGTTCGACGGTTAGATCGGACAGGGCACAGACAGGGTCGGCACACCTACCAGGATGTGAAGTAGGACGGGCGCCCACCGCTGACCGTGTTCTTGGCCATGGACAGCATCCGCGTCTCGGGGCCGTCCGGCCGCCAAGGCAGGTTCAGCGTGACCTTGTCGCCCTGGGCCGCGTGCTGCACGAGCTGCAGCGCCAAGGACCTCGACATGGTCGCCATGCCGTCCAGCGCATACAAGAGCCCATCCAGCAGGTCAATGGGTACAGGCTGGTCTGGCGTCTCGTCGTGCTTCATGTAGAGGATCATGTTCTTCAGGCCCGAGCCGAGGGCCGTGTCCGAGAGGTTGGTCGAGCAAGTGATGTCCGCGTTCTGAGGGGTCCACGGTGACTGCAAGAGGATGACCTGGTTAGGCTTGGCCCCCAGGTCGGGCATGGGTGCGCATCCGGTGAAGTTGGGCGCGTAGAGCACCTCGACCGAGCTGGACCAGTTGGCCGGGTAGCCCGGCACGTACTGCATCGGGATGGGCGGGCCGCCGTTCACGCTATACGACCCGTTGGCGATGAGCGTGGGCGAGTACGGGCCCCCGGCCGAAGCCACGTTGGGCGTGTCGAAGCCGCCAGCAATGCCGTTGGCGATCCAAGGACCCTTGGCTCCGAAGTTGCCTGCCGAGACGATGACAAGTGTTCCTTGCGCGATGATGCGTTCGAGGACTATGGCCCAGGCGCCTGCGTCGCAACAGCCTGTTAGTGCACAGCCGCAGACGACAAGGCGTCGCCCACGCGCCGGGCGAGGACGTGAATCCATCCTTACTGTTGCTCCACCCTCCGGGACCCCCGATCGACATAGATATGACGTCGACGCCGCTGTCGAACGCCATGATCGACGCCTTGACCCCGACATCAGAATGGACGGTTGTGGCGCGACACTTCATGACCTTGTACATCTCGATGGACGCGTTGGGCGCCACGCCGACGAAGCCGAAGTGATAGGGCAGGCCGGCCGCGACCGAGGCCGTGCCGGTCCCGTGATTCTCGCACTGCGTCAGCGGGCTGGAACCCGGAGTGTACACTGACGAGTTGGGATCGTCCAAGCTCTCGCCCGTGAGGTCCGCGCCGCCGTACACCTTGAAGCCCGGGCCGTAGCCGCCGCCCAGGGCCGGGTGGAAGGCGTCAATGCCCGAGTCGAGGAGGGCGATACGCACGCCCCGCCCCGTCAGCTGCTCGGCGTGCAGCCGGTCCACGCCCGTCGAGGCGTGCGGGTTGACGAGCGGGCTGCCCTCTGTGCCGTAGTTGACGTACAAGCCGCTTGCGGAGGAGTTACCGGTGCCGGCGCCCGAGTCGGTGAGGCCGGCGTCTTCGCGGGGCCGGTGCTTTCGGGCCCGCGTGCGCGTGCTGGTCTGGTCTGGGACGCGGGCGCGGGCGACGTGGTCGGCTTCGGCGCCGGCTCCCTGGGCGACGTCGCGAGGCCGCACCGCGGCTCCTCGGGAATCGTCGAAAGTGGGTTGGACTTGCAGCTGAACGACGTCGAGAGGGTATACGGTGATCACATCGCGGTACTGCGTCAGGGCCCGGCGCAGCAGGTTGTCGTCGACGTGGCCCGCCGTTTCCGTGACACGGAAGGAGGCGCCGTGGAAGATGCGGTCACTGCTCAGGTCCATGCGGTGCTTGAGCTTCACGCCCGGCAGGCTGCGGGCCACGTGGTCGACGATATTGTCCCGCTTCGTGAGGCCCGAGGCGTCGGCGTACTCCAGGATCACGCCATGGCGAAACTGGTCGAGCGCCGTCGACAGGGGCACGAGGAAAAAGAGCGTGGTGAGCGGGGTGAACAACATCCTGTGTCGGCCTGGGTTGCGTGCCTGCGCCTTTCGTCTCTCCAGAACCGTTTGTGTCGTCCAGAGTCAGGCTGGTGAGGGAGCCGCGGACGGCCAGACCTTATGTAGTTTTTCTTTGGCCGGCCTCCGCGGCGTCCGCACACGGGTCCACACACGGCGTCCGCAGCACCAGGGAAGGAAATTAAAGGACGGACCAGATCGTTGTCGGGCCCTGAGGTGATGCCTACCGAGGAGCGAGGAAACAAGCGACGACTCGACAGGCCAGGCACACATGTCCGCGGCTCCAGGGGTACCTGCCGGCGGGGATAGGTCCCTGAAGTACGGAGCATGTAGGAATCAAGAAATGAACACACGAGTCGCGGAGTAGTCCACTGCGCCCGCCATGCGGCCATAGGGCGGACAAGAAGTCTCCGCTTACCACGACTAATGTCGCCCATGGACGCTGGAAGAGGCCGTTTCGCTTCGACGCAGGACGCAGGAGGCAGTCGGGGCCATGGAGTCGAGCGAGTCGGCCCCGTCCTGTGTTTGTGTTGTCTTCTTGGCGAAGAGTGAAGGGCGATGGAAAATTTTGCATGGCCAGCGGACAATTCTGCCGCTGATTACCCGAATATCCGCCGAAGGCCCGGCCCCCCAGCGGGTCCCCACCGTGTGTGGTACCTCTAGGCCGGCCGCTACCTAGGTTCTGCCGTCGTACTACAAGCCCCCCGGCCCCGAAGAGAAGCTGTCGATGCGTTCATTGTTGTCGATGCTGTCGATGAGGCCGTCTTGTGGTCGGTGGGCCCCCTCCCTGCAGGGCTGGCAAAGGGGAGATGCTCGATCCTCCCAGCGCCGCCGCACTGCCATGTCCCAGTCTGCCGAGCCCCGCTTTCGCCCAGAACTGAGTCATGACACTGCGAATGACTTGCCCCCTTCTCGTCCCTACCCGTCGCCCTCGATCAGTACGTGGCGTTTTGGGAAGCGTGTACGTACTGGTAGAGTGCTCTTGTCCAGAGGACTCCACGGCCCAAACCGTTTCGGGCGTGTTTGGTGCCGCCGGCCCTGCGATTTCTAGATGAGACAGACAACAGTACAGCCCTGGATTGAAACGACGCCGAGGGAAACGGGAAACGCAAAGGGGAAAGGTCCTAGGTAGGTCCTACGTGGCCGAGTCTCTGGATCGACTCATCCTACACGGCCACATCCGCACCCAAGACGTCCAACCCCCCCTTCAACTCGGCCATCGTCGGCATCCTCCCCAGCCGCATCAGCTCGGCGCTCTTGGTCACGACGGGATCCATGCCCATGCTCGCCACCGCCACCACCTCGTCGCCCTTGGCGTAGTAGCAGGCCCAGCGGCCCTCGTCGTCCGGCGCGCCGGCCAGGTGGGCCTCGTCCCAGCCCCAGCTCGTGTTGCCGCAGTAGCGCAGCTGCGCGCCCAGCGCCGACCAGAAGACGGGGATGAAGCGCTTGGCCGCCTTGGCCGGGTTCGCAATGTGGCCCGCCGCCGTGCGCCCCGCGTTCTGCGCCACGTTCCAGTGCTCGATGCGCGTGTAGCGCCCGCCGCCGCCGGGGCCGTGGTAGGGAAAGGTGGCTATGTCGCCGACGGCGTAGACGTCGCGCAGGCCCACGACGCCAAACGTCTCGTCCGTCTTGAGGCTGCCGTCGCCCTCGAGCCGCACGACCGGGTTGTCGCGCAGGTAGTCGGTTGCCGGCGCCACGCCGATGCCCAACACCACCAGGTCGGCCTCCAGCACGGTTCCGTCCTTGAGGTGCACGGCGCCGACCTTGGACGCGTCGTGCGCCGCCGGCGCCGCCTTGTCGACGCCGGCCTCCATGTGGAAGCGCACGCCCTTGGCTTCCATCTTCTTGCGGATGAGCTGGCCGACGTCGAAGCCGAAGACGCGCTCGCACGGGGCCTTCTCCATGCCGATGACGGCCACGTCGTTGCCGTCGGCCACGGCGCCCGCCACCTCCATGCCGATGAAGGAGGAGCCCACGATGACGATCCTCTTGCGCTTGGCCTCGCCCACGGCGGCCGTGATGTTGCGCACGTCGCCGACGTTGCGCAGCGTGAAGATGTTGCCGAGCACCTGGAAACCCTGCAGGGGCAGAGCCTTGGGCGTGGCGCCCGTGGCGAGCACGAGCTTGCCGTAGGCGAGGGTGCGGCCGCTCTTGGTCGTGACCTTCTTGGCGGCGAAGTCGACGCCGGTGACGGCGTCGTCGACCATGGTCTCGATGTTGCCCGTCTTGAAGAAGGCCTCGTCGCGCCACTGCAGCTTGCCCAGGTCGGCCAGCAGCGCCTTGCTCAGCTTGGGCCGGTCGATGGGCAGGTAGCCCTCGTCGGAGACGATGGTGATGGGGCCGGCGAAGCCACTCTCGCGCAGGCACTCGACGGTACCGATGGCGCCAGAGCCGCCGCCGACCACGAGCACGCGGTCGGCATCGGAGCCGGAGCCGCCGGCGGCGGCGGCGGCGGGGCGCATGTTGGGCTTGCGGCGGCCAGCCATGATGACCTCGGGGTCCCCGGTAATGTATACGGCGCCGTCACGCTGCGAGAGCTTGAAAGCGGCGAGAGAGTCGAGCGCGGGCGCGTCCTCGATGTCGCCGGTCTTGGCATTGAAGCAGGCTGCGTGCCATGGGCAGGTGATGCGCCCATCCGAGCTCAAGACGCCGTCCTTGAGAGGGGCGCCGTAATGCGTGCATTTCGGGCCGACGCACGAGATGGTTCCGGCCGCGTTGAGCAGCAGCACTGTGGCGTCGAGGCCCTCGACCTGGACCTCTTGCTTCTCGCCGGGCTTGAGCGAGAGCGAGGTCACGTCTTTCAGCTTGTAGTCTTGCTCGTGGGCCATGCTGCGTCTTGTCGCGAAGCCGCAGCCGTGATCTCCGCGTACCAAAAGCGCTTCGGCCGGGATGGGACGGGAAATTCTTGGACGTGTTCGAAGTGTCTGCGACAGCCGGGAGAGAGCGCCTGGTCGTAGGGCGGTCAAGAGATTCATAAAGATGGGCGAAAAGGGAAAAACAAGAGACGGACGAGGAGTCGGAGGTACCAAGCGTGGCATGCAACCGCTTCATCATCCATCGCCTTGGCGGAGGTGCGCGTCGTCGTCGGTAATCCGCGTGCTGTGATTGGCCGAGCTTTGGGACCCCGCGCTGTGTGGAACTGGGGACTGCCCCGCGTCAGGCAGAGTGGAGGAAGAGACACGTGATCTATGCAAATTTTCATCTTGGTCTTGGATCCCCGCTTCTCGGATCCCCGCTTCTCGGATCCCCGCTTCACGCGGCCGTCTAGGGTCTCTCTACTCCCTTCCTCTATCCTTCCTGTCATGTTTGAGGAGTGACGGCTGTGGCCTAGCACCCAAACGTCATGATCACGCCCGCGCCCTGCTCTTCCATGAAGCTCAGCTCGGCCACAGCACTCCTGTCGCTCCCAAGCTCGCGCCCAGGCTCGCTCCTCCTCCTGCCGCTTCCTCCGCTCCCCCCGGTCCCCGGGCTCCCTCCCACCAACTGGAACGAATAGCACATCTGGCTCCGACACGCAAAGCTGTTGATGGTGGCCTGCGCGCCCGGCTGGAAGTCCACCGTGCCCACCAGCGCCCCCGGGGCCGGCCCGTCCAGCGCCACGACGTTGACCTGGCCGGCGCCCGTCAGGCCCGACGGCAGCTGCAGCATCAGGTTGCACGACCCGACGGCCGCCTCGGGCACGGTGAAGCCCAGCTCGACCCCGGCCGACGCGTTGACCGTCACGAGGTAGGGCGGCGGCTGGGAGGCGGCGGAGCGGAGGGCCGGGTAGATGGTGGTGCAGGCGCGCGGGGCGTGGGGCTTGTGGTCCTGGGTGGTCGAGTCCATGGCGCCGTGAGCTGCGTGCGGGACGTGAGGGTGCGCAACCGGGCGCGGAACCGGGTGCGGAACCGTGGGGAGAGCGCTGCTGGTGGCGAAAAGAGCCACGAGGTAGGCCACAAGGGAGAGGGGCCACATGGTGGAAGGGCAAGTGGTGTTTGTTGTTGTTGTTGTTGTTGGCTGGGTGGCTGTGTGGGTTGGTGGGGGTGCTTCCTGGATGCTGATGCCGATGGTTGAGCTGGAAAAGCCGGGGCCAAGACGGCAAGCTCTTGTACTGACTGGCAAGAGGCAAAGAGGCAAAGAGGCAAGAGGCGCAGGGAGGCAGGCACCCCGCCCCATGGCGCAAGCCCACTGGCGGCCCACGACGAAGGACCATGGCTGACGAGCAAGTGTGGGACAGTGCCGGCCTGACCGAGACGTGCAGAATCTCGACGCTGGGCATGGACGGCTGCAGCAGGTCACGCGGTGGCAGCAGGCCGTTGGACGTGGCTAATAGCATGATACCAGCACGCCGTGGGATTCGAACACGTCTCCGGCTGACCAGAAGCGCGGCTGGATACTGTCGACTGGGTGTTCGAACGGCTGGCACGGGGCCGAAGGAGCACACCACAGAAGCACACGCATTAGCTCCTCGCCGATGCCGGAGCTAAGCACCATGGCGTGCATCAAACCGGGCGTCGAAGTGACGTGGCACTTTCCGTGAGTTGCGAAAAAGCATTAGTGTGAATTGTATACAGCTACTAACCACTCCAGCCATTGTATGTGCAACTTCAACCTCGCCGGCCATGCTCCCGCGCACCAACAAAAGTCGAGTACAAGACGCTTATTCGTCACACCCGCAGTCGAGCTGCGAGGCGCCGAACAGCTCCGACACCAAGTCGCCCGTCGGGCCACCCTGCTGCGATGCACCGCCGAGGAGGCCGGTCATTTGCTGCGACCAGTCGCCGATGTGTTCGAAGGAGCTGACAGGCTCGAGGATGCCACCGATCTTGTTGACAAAGTCGCCGGCCTCGCCCCCCTGGGCCCGGCCACCGGCCAGCAGCGTGTTGATCGGGCTCGCGATGGCCAAGGGCCGCGCCGCCGATGCGCCCGCGCCACCCGCGCCCAGGGCACCGCCGTTGGCGAAGCCTTGACCCAGAAGGCTCACCAGCTTGCCGGCCATGTCGCCCGCCGGCCCACCCTTGTTCACGGCGCCGCCGAATGCGCCGAAGAGCTGCGGCAAGACCGAGCCCGCGTTGCCGCCGGTCAAGCCCTGCAGTTTCGACGCCAGCTGGCCGGCACCACGGCCCGTGGACGGCGCCGAGCCCAGGACGCTGGAGATGTGCGATCCCATGTCGCCAGTCTGGCCGCCTGCACCGGCTCCGCCGCTGCCGAGCCCTGCGCCCATGGACTTGAGCTGCGCCAGGGCGGACCCGCCCAACTGTCCGCCGAGGTTGCTGAGGACGCCCGACGGGCCGCCGGCGCCGCCCTGCAGGAGGGCCCCGATGTTGGTGAGGCTGGGCAGCTCGTGCGGGCCGATGGTGGAGAGACCGGTGACCGACGGGCCGCCTTGACCGGCGACATTGCCGAGAACGCCGCCGAGGTTGATTCCGTTGCCGTTGCCGTTTGCGTTGCCGCTCGCACCCGCTGCCGGTTGCAAGTTGCCCAGGACGCCGAGGAGACCGCCGTTTGCGTAGCCGTTTTGACCGACCTTGCTGCCGAGGTTGCCGCCGAGGTTGCCGGGGAGGAGGTTGCCCAGGATACCGCCCTTGACGCCGCCCGCACCGGCCTGGCCACCGGCACCTGCCTGACCGCCCACACCGACCTGACCACCGGCACCGACCTGACCACCGGCACCGGCCTGGCCACCGGCACCTGCCTGACCGCCCACACCAACCTGACCACCGGCACCGGCCTGGCCACCGGCACCGCCTCGGCCACCGGCACCTACCTGACCGCCCACACCAACCTGACCACCGGCACCGGCCTGGCCACCGGCACCTGCCTGACCGCTCGCACCAACCTGACCACCGGCACCGGCCTGGCCACCGGCACCTGCCTGACCGCTCGCACCAACCTGACCACCGGCACCGACCTGTCCACCGGCGCCGACCTGGCCATCGTCACAGTCGTCATCCGCTCCGACAGCGTCACCAGCGCCGACTTGACCACCGACACCGGCCTGGCCACCCGCTCCGACAGCGCCACCAGCGCCGACTTGACCACCGACACCGGCCTGGCCACCCGCTCCGACAGCGCCACCAGCGCCGACTTGACCACCAACACCGGCCTGGCCACCCGCTCCGACAGCGCCACCAGCGCCGACTTGACCACCGACACCGGCCTGGCCACCCGCTCCGACAGCACCACCAGCACCGGCCTGGCCACCGACACCGGCCTGACCACCCGCTCCGACAACACCACCAGCACCGGCCCGGCCACCCGCTCCGACAGCGCCACCAGCGCCGACTTGACCACCGACACCGGCCTGGCCACCCGCTCCGACAGCGCCACCAGCGCCGACTTGACCACCAGCGCCGACTTGACCACCGACACCGGCCTGGCCACCCGCTCCGACAGCACCACCAGTACTGGCCCGGCCACCCGCTCCGACAGCACCACCAGCGCCGACTTGACCACCGACACCGGCCTGGCCACCCGCTCCGACAGCACCACCAGCACCGGCCTGGCCGCCCGCTCCGACAGCGCCACCAGCACCTACCCGGCCACCGGCACCGGCCTGGCCACCCGCTCCGACAGCACCACCAGCACCGGCCTGGCCACCCGCTCCGACAGCGCCACCGGCACCTACCCGGCCACCGGCATCGGCCTGGCCACCCGCTCCGACAGCACCACCAGCACCGGCCTGGCCACCGACACCGGCCTGACCACCCGCTCCGACAGCACCACCAGCACCGGCCCGGCCACCCGCTCCGACAGCGCCACCAGCGCCGACTTGACCACCGACACCGGCCTGGCCACCCGCTCCGACAGCACCACCAGCACCGGCCTGGCCGCCCGCTCCGACAGCGCCACTGGCACCTACTTGGCCACCAGCACCGACCTGACCGACGGCACTGGCTCCGCCGGCTGCGTCCTCGTAGTCACGCTTGTGGTAGACGGCGTTGCTGGAGTCGGCGTAGTCGCTGTTGTCGTCTTGGCGGACGACGGCGGCTGGGGCGCCAAGAGCGAGCGGGGCGGCGGCAAGGAGGGCGCCCTGGCATGGGAATTAGCGGTGGGTACAGGGCCGAGGGGGGATCCGGGCGCGAACGCGAGGGGAGACGTACTGCGTAACGAAGGGTCAGGGCCTCCGTGGCGGGGCCGCGGAACCCGGCGACACCGCAGGCGGCGACGAGGGAGGCAGCGAGGAGCTGAACGAGCGAGGGGGACTGCATGGTTGCGGTGTTGGGATTGCGAGAGATGGAGCTGGCTGGAGAGGACTGATGCAAAAAAAAAAACAGTTGAACGAGTGTGCGGCTCGGCCGGGATGTTCACAAAAAAAAACTGAACGAGAGAGTCGCTGTTGCGATTGGTGCTGAAGCTGATGTTGGAATGATGGAGGAATGATGGGAAGCAGCATCTTGGGCCGGCGGGACACAGCATTATATGCCCACGGCGGCGGCTCTTTTTTCTTTCCAGAAGATGACGCTGTTTCTAGACGCTGCCCGAGAACAATCTCCCCGGAGGCGTCGACTGTTTGGACTAGCCGGCTAGCCGGGGCCCAGGTCGCCCTGGCGCCGGCCGGGGCGAGCGATGACGATCAAGGCCGGACGGCACGCAGCCGTTGAGAGGACGGGCGGGACTATGCGTGGAAGTGGTAGGGTAGCGCCGCGGTCGGGGCTGGCTCCGTGTTGGCGCGGGCATTCTTGGCGGGCCCGGTCTGCTCTATTCTACTCTACGCTACCAGCGCCGGGGCAGAAGAACAAGGGCCACAGCACAGCACAGCACAACACTGCACAGCACAACACAGCACAGGACAGCACAGGACAGCACAGGACAGCACAGGACAGCACAGGACAGCACAGCACAGCATAGCATAGCACAGCAGCGTTGGAATAGGCGTGGTACCGAGCTTCCCGGCGTGGCCCCCCATTTCCGGCAAGGGGAGGGGGCCCGGCACGTCTAGAGGGCGACTGGTGTCCGTCTTGCGACCGTCGCTGGCTGGTGTCGGCTGGGTGATGCATCGGGCGGGGATCACCCTCGTTTGTTTTCAAAGGCGTTTTTGTTGTCCTTTTTTGGTCCTTGTTTTCTGCCTGTTCCTTTGCCTCTCTCCCTCTCTCTCTCTCTCTCTCTCTCTCTCTCTCTCTCTCTCTTTCTCTCTTTCTCTCTCTGGGTTGACATTGTACACCGACTTGGCAACAGGATGATGCCGGACGTCCACGGCGGAAGCCGGCTTGGCGCGGCCAGGTACGCAGAGAGACGGAGAGAGAAAAGGGGAGGGAGTCATGGAAGCCAGGTCCTACGTGACAATGGTCAGACGGTGTTCCGACGGCCGTGGTGTGATGGCTCGTGGCCCAGGCGGCGTCAGGGATGCTGTTTTTTTTTTTTTTTTTTTTTTTTTTTTCCAAGGGGAGGGAGGGAGAGAAGGAGAGAGAACAGGGGAGGGAGTCCTGGAAGCCAAGACCTACGGGACAATGGTCAGACGGTGTTCCGACGGCCGTGGTGTGATGGCTCGTGGCCCAGGCGGCATCAGGGATGCTGTTTTTTTTTTTTTTTTTTTTTTTTTTTTCCACGTACCGGGGGCGAGAATGAAATGTCCATCTGCGGTCTGGTCATCCGGAACAGGGCGAGGTCGGGCATTGCTGTTGGGACGGGTTCGTCCCGGATGCCCTCGAGTTTCATGGTTGACGTAGTGTTTGCCAAGCTGCTACACGCACCAGGCAGACAACAGGGCAGAGCCAGCTGCCTGTCATTGTCGGCAAGCCTGGCCTGGCAGTCAGTCCGACCTCTGACGACCATGGTGACGTACATAAACACCACCATTCCACCTCGCAACTTCCACAAACCAGCACTCTCTCGACCATTCTCACTTCGCAGCTTCCACGTTCAGGCACCCACTCGACCATTCCTACCTCGCAGCTTCCACGTTCAGCCACCCACTCGACCATTCCCATCTCGCAGCTTCCACGTTCAACCACCCACTCGACCGTTCCCACCTCGCAGCTTCCACATTTTTGAATCCACAGCCATGCGCACCACCTCGGTCATCGCCGCCTTCCTGCTCGCCGTTGGCGTCATCGCGGATGGCAACGACTACTACTGCGTGGACATCAACAACAAGTTGTGGCAAAGCCCGGACCCATGCACTGCGGCGGGGGGCTCGCCCCTGGGGGGGGCCAAGGCGGGCAACGGTGTACGTGATCTCCTTCTCTCCCTCTCTCTCCCTCTCTTCTCTCAACTCTCTCTCTCTCTCTCTCTCTCTCGCCCTCGCGCCGCCGTTGTGGGTGACGTTCGTTCGGCTGACTTTGTCGTCGCTCCAAACCAGCACTGCTGCATCGATACCCGCAAGTTCGACCAGATTCAGGCCTTCTCGAGGCAGTGCGCGAGTCATGGGGACACCATGAGTCTGGGAGGGAACTGCAGCTTGTAGTTCTCTCCCTCTCTCTGTCTTTTCTCTCTCTCTCTCTCTCTCTCTATGTTGGTCTGTGCTCTGTCGAACGAAATGAACGACCGTCGCTCGCTGTGGTCTGATCTTGGCTGTGGTCTGATCTTGGGCAGTTTCTTTTGAATCACGCCAGTCTGTGTCTACTCCCCTACCCGGTCTATCCGGTCTGTGTGTCCCCTCTCCTACTACCCGGTCGACCCGGCAAGACTGGACGAGGTTCGTCCGAATAGTAGAAGATTTCGAGGACGGCAGTTGAGGCCCCCAATAAAATATGGTGCATCCTAAGTCTTCCCCCCCCTTTTTTTTTTCTTGCTCTTCCACCTCCCTGTCTACCACCCGATCCCGCCACAAGCACCACCTTCTTCTCGCCAAGCCTTGTCACCTTCTTTTCCCACCCTCCATCTCCACCATGGCCGTGACCCACGTCAATCTCGACCTCGACACGGACGAACTCGCGGAAGCCTACGAGCGCGGCAGCCACTACCAGACCCAGTCGGGCATCAAGATGCTCGAGCTCCTGCGCGTCGGCCCCGGCGACGCCGTGCTGGACATCGGCACCGGCACCGGCCGGGTGGCCCGGCACGCGGCCGAGCTGGTGGGCGTGTCGGGCCGGGTCCTGGGCGTGGACCCGCTGGCGCGGCGCATCGCCATCGCGCAGCGCGAGGCCGCCGCCCGGGGGCTCGCACAGCAAGCCCGCTTCGCCGTCGGCGACGCCCTCGACCTGCACGGCAGCGCCGGCGTCGCCCCGGCCTCGTTCGACGCCGCCCTGCTGTGCGCCGTGCTGCACTGGCTGCCGGACCCGGCGCGTGCCCTGCGCGAGGCCGCCGCCGCCCTGCGGCCCGCCGGCCGCCTCGCCGTCGGCACCGGCTCGGCCGCCCAGGGCGCGGGCTGGACCGCCGTGCTCGAGGCCGCCCTGCAGGCGGACGAGCGGCTGTGGCCGCATCGCGACGACGTGCGCCGGGGCATGGCCCGCTTCCACACCCCGGCCGAGCACCGGGCCATGTTCGAGGCCGCCGGCCTGGCCGTCACCGACCTGATCGAGCTGGACGAGGAGTGGTCGCACGGGGACGTGGCGCAGACGTACGAGGTCATGGAGGCGAGCTCGTTTGGCAACTTCACCGGCCACGTGCCGCCGGAGCTGCGGCCGCGGCTGAAGGAGTGCCTCTTCGCCGAGCTGGAGAAGTGCAAGCGGGACGATGGCAACGTGTACCTGGTGCTGCCCTGGCTGTACATTGTCGGGACGAAGAAGGACAAGGCCGGGGAACAAGCCAGCATGGTCTAGTTTCCTTTTTCCGCCGCCCTGTTCCCCCCCCTTTTTTTTTTTTCTTTTCGCAGCCTGGATTCTGGCTCAGGTCCGTCCGCTGACTGACTCTGTGTTTGCTTCTGGTGCCCACAAACCAAGGGCGGGTGCAACGTGAACCCAACCAAGTCTTGTAGTATCTTCGCGTGCCAACGTGCCTTGATTCATGCAACCTGCCGCCAGCAATCTTATTCGTGCCACTTTTCCTCCCTCCGTCCGCCAGCCGACCACCAGCACCACGACCTCTTCTCTCTTTCCCCCCCCCCCCTCCTTCAGAAGCTCTCACCATCCATCGAGTCCACCGACCATCACACCACCATCACCACCACCATCACCACCACCATCACCACCACCACCATCACCACCACCACCACCAACCAACCAACCATGGCACCCCCCACCACCACCACCACCACCACCACCCTCCTCAGCCTCCCCAACGAGCTCCTCATGCACATCCTGCACCACCTCCTCCACCCGCGCGACATCCGCGCTCTCGGGCTCGCCGCGCCGCCCGCGCACGCCCGCCTCGCCCGTCTCGCCCGCGCCCGCGCCGCCGAGCTGGCCGCCGAGCTGGCCGCCGAGCTGGCCCGTTGGCAGAGCCGCACGCTGTGGGCCTTTGCCGGCTACTTTGGCGCCGCCCAGCGCCTGGGCCTGGTCGAGGACGTGTCGGCCGTGGCGCGCGCGCGCCCGGCCACCGCCGCCCTTGTCGTTTAGGTCCGGATGGGATCTGCGCAGTGGGAGAGGGACGATACATACCTATGGGCATAGACAGGCACAGGAGACGAGTCAGATCGCAGGGAGAGAGGTTCATCCATTCTACCGCCTGGAAGGCCGTTTGTCTTGCCCATCCGAATGCACACAGGTCCTTGGTAGGAATTACGACCGAGCTGAGAGAGCAACCAGGGATGGGATGACGGGTATTCCCCCACCGAGATCATGGTCATGATGATGATATTGATGCAATGCTGTCGTGCCATGTCCCGTCGTGTCGCGCCCCGAAAAAGATGAAGACCCAGGCGGGCAGAAGGCAAAGAAAAAAAGGAAAAATGAAAGAGAAAAAAAAAGAAAAAAGAAAAAAAAAAACGAATATCGCTTGGGAGTGAAAGCATGTGCAACAGTTCGACTTTTTTTCTTTTCTCCCCCCATTCATATCCGGTTCTCCGCGGGGCGCCCCCCCTGCGCCTGCGCCTGCGCGCGCGTCTCCGACGCCTCGTGCGCCTCGTGGTCGGACCGCATGCGCGCCTCGGCCTCCTCGACGGCGTGCTCCCAGTCGGCCTGGTACAGGTAAAACAGCTCGACGGTGGTGACGACGACCAGTCCCGTGGTGACGCCGGTCCACAGGCCGGCGAGCTGCCAGCGCGCCGCGAAGGCGAGCGAGAAGCTGATGGGGATGGCGATGCAGTAGTAGCTGAACAGGTTGGTGTAGCCGCCGATGGCCTGGCGCCCGATGCCGCGCAGCAGGCCGTGCGACATGGCCGCCAGCGAATCAAAAATCTGCATCAGGGCGCAGATGGGCGCCACGCCGGCCACGATGCCGGCCACGGCCTCGTCGTCGGTGAAGAGGTACGGCAGCCTCCCGCGGAGCGTGCCCAGCAGCGTGAGGTTCAGCAGGCCCGTCAGGACGCCGGCCAGCAGGGCGACGCGGGCGCTGGTCTTGGCGGCGCCGCTGAGGCGTGCGCCGATCAGGTTGGCCACCCGCGTCGACGCCGCGATCGACAGCGGGAAGGGGATGTTGAAGCACGTCGACGTCATGGTCACCAAGATGCTCTGGGCCGCCAGCTGCGTCGTGCCGAACTGGCCGGCCGCAAAGGTCAGGATCTCAAAGGCAAAGTACTGCGCCTCGACCATGATCATGCCCGGCAGCGCCAGCTTGATCATGGGGCCCCAGTTGCTGAACGCGCGCCGGCTCAGCCCGTTCCAGCAGCCGGATCCCTCGACCAGGACGACGTAGAGCACGAGCAGGAGCGGCAGGAGATTCTGCGTCAAGACGACGGCCGACGCGGCACCCGTAAAGCCCCAGCCCATCCTCCAGACCAAGAACCAGTTGGCCAACATGTTGAGCGGGGCCCCGATCAGCAGGACCCACGTGGTCGCGTGGAAGAGGCCCTGGGCCTGGACAAAACGCTTGCCGCTCTCAAAGGCGGCCACGCCGGGCGTGCCCAGGATGAGGATGCGCAGATAGCGGCCGGCGAGGGCGGCCGTGTCGGCGTCCGGGATCAGCCGGGCCAGAATCTCGCCGGCGTTGTACCACAGCACGGCGATGGGGAGGATGAGCATCCAGAGCAGGTACGTCATGCGCTGGAGCTGCAGGCCCACGAGGTGCCTGTGGCCGGAGCCGAAGGCCTGCGCGCAGAGCGTGTCGAGGCAGGTCGCGAGGCCCTGCATCGGCGCGTAGCAGCTGATGTTGGCCGTCATGGTGGCCAGACTGACGGCGCCCAGCTCGAGGACGCCGATGCGGCCGACGGTGAAGACGCTCGTGACGGTGACCGAGTAGTGCAGCAGGAAGGTGACGATCAGCGGGCTCGCGTACTGTGCCAGCGTCTTGGCCTCGCGCTGCCACGTCGTCTTCAGCACGTTCGCCTCGACGGCCGACTCCCACTGGCGCTGGAAGGCACCCGGGGTCGGCGGTATGCTGTCGTAGCCGGGGTCGGAAAGCTCGTCGACGTCGGCGGTGCCGTGGTGTTTCGGTCGGAACAAGTCCCTGGGCAGCAGGGCCGACGTCTCGTCCACGTCGCGCACCTTGGTGCTGAACATGTCCCGGTACAGACGCCGGGGCCAGGATTCGTGGCCGGACCGCTTGTGCTTGGGCGGCAGCAGGTGGTTGTCGCGCATCAGACTGCGCTCGGCGTTGCGGGACTCCTCCATCTCGCGCAGGGTGAGAAAGTCGGGCAGGTCGGGGAGGCAGTCGCCCTCGAGCGCAATGGCAGGACGCAGAGTGCCAAAGGCCACGCCCATGGGACGACCGGAGCCGAGGAGGATGGGCGCATGTTCGTTGGTCACGATGCGCTTCAGGGCAGCCAAGCCGTCGGGTCCGCCGCCGCCGTCGTCGCCGTCGTCGTCGTCGTCGTCGTCGCCTTCGGACCCGGCGTCGACGCAGTCGGCAAGATCGCGGGCGATGATGTCGTGCGCCGTCGGGGATCCAGATATGTGGAAGGAGCCGGCAAAGGACTCGAGGAGCGAGTCGTTGCGTTGCCGGCCCCGGATCGGCTGCGCGGAAGCCATGGCGGAGGATGCTGATGACCGAGGCAGAAGTCTGTGGCCTTGTGAAGAAAAATTCTTGTGGGAACCCGAAGAGGCGAGAAAAGGCGGTGGACCAGGGGAGGAGGCAAAAAGGCAAGCGCGACTTTAAATGTGTCTGTTGCTCTCTCTCTCTCTCTCTCCTTCTCTCTCTCTCTCTTTTTTTTTTTTTTCTCTCTGCTTTTTTTTTTTTTTTTTTTTTTTTCTCTCTCTCTCTCTCTCCCTCTCTTCTCTCGTACCTTTGGGGTCCCCGCCGCCGGCGATCCTCAACCCAAGGCGGACGAGCAATGGCGTGGTGCAAGTGTGCAACGGCCACACGAGCCACCGCCGCCGGCGTCAGTGTCGGCAATGCCTCCCAATGGCGCCGGTAAAGCACGAATCACGACAAACTGGCGTCATAGTCGACCGTGCTCTCTCTTGTCCGACATGGGTCTCTTTCTCTTTTGCATGGGGTGTCGGTTTTTGCTTATCTTGCTTATCTGGACCGATGACGTCAGTGTATGCCCTGCGTATTGCCCCCCGTCATGACTTCTGGTTTCTGCGCACGCACGTGATAGGGCCAAGCCACGCCCATTTCCCGCCACGCCGATCCACACCACGCCAAACTCTATGACAGGCATGTTCCACCTGGTTGCACCGCGGGACCTGATGATGCATCTGCCCTACCCAGTATGCTACCTCGATCCAGCCTCGGCCGGCTGCTATTTGAAAGGACGGGAGGGGGCAGGCGGGCGTAGCGCCGGGGCGGGGGCGACAAGCTTCTGTTTTTTTTTTTCTTTTTTTTTTCTTTTTTTTTTCTTTTTTTTTTTCTTTTTTTTTTTCTTCTTTTTTCTTCCCTTTTTTTCAATTTTCTTTTCAATTCAATTCGCTCGCGGTACAGAGTCCATGATGCTCATTGGACCCCATCCATGACCGGCTCACCGGCAGCCCCTACGTCGTACTCGTGCCGTGTGTAAACCGAGTAGGGGAGAAAACAAGCATCTACTCACGAGACTTCCATTCCGGCCTTGATCTCTTCCGCCATCCCTGGCCATGTTGCACTCAACATCAGTCTACTACTCAACATCTTCTTCCCATCCTCTTGCCCACTCTCATGGCCCCTCTCTGGACATGCTCTACGTCGCAGCACTGGATGCCCCCGCGGTCATGATCTTGTTCAAGAAGTCGGCCGCGTCGGCCGCGTTCAGCTTCCCGTAGGTCAGATGTGCCTGGCGGATCTGACTGCCGTGCTGGCAGATGTTGTCGTTGTCGTGGCAGACGATGAGCGTCTTCGCGGCCGGCACGCCCTGCACCGCCGTACCGTTGTCTGGCACACCACAACCCCGGTCAGCACCTCCGTCTGGACCGGAACGCAACAAAGAGGAGGCGAAAAGGGGTTCCAAAGCCGACTCACTCGGATCCCCGAAACAGACGGCGGCCCCCACCTTCGCCATGGTCGCCGCCGGCAGCGACTTGGCCGCGTTGTGCACCAGCTGGCAGCCCTGGCTGTAGCCCATCATGACGATCTGGCTGCCGCTGTCGGCGCACTGCGCCGTGGCCTTGGCCACCAAGTCGGCCATGTTCTTGGAGCCCGTCTTGTCGCCGCCGGCCAGGAAGCCCGGGATGTCGGCCGCGTACTCGACGCCCTGCACCGCCATCTTGGCCGCCCCGCCCGGCACCTTGGCCGCCACGGCCTGGAAGACGGGCGGGCCGACGATGGTGCCCACGTTGCCCGACTCGGTCGTGCCGCGGGCGAACACAATCACCATCGGCTTGCAACCCCCGCTGCTGAACTGATTCTGCGTGTCGGACCCGAGATTCTGCCGCGCCGCGAGCCGGCCGGGTGCGAGCGTCGCCATGCTGAGGGCCGGGGTGGCGAGGAGGCCGAGGAGGAGCGAGGTGGTGAGCATGGTGGTGATGGTGGAGAACACAAGTTGCTGCAGACCAGCTGGCGGACGATGGGGGGACGGGAGATCTGGTAGCCTCCCTCAGGCCCGTGGACTGTGGGGGTAGTACACTTTCTTATTTGACTTCACCAGTCTGACGTGTTTCCATCAGATATCGGCCTTCTCACAGCATGTCTCTGGATTCAGCCTTCCGACCTGTTTCGCCTCTTCGTCCGAACCAGGGCGGTCCCGACGCACGGCTCAACCGACGCATCCAGCACCACCCACCGTTCGGGACGAAGTACGAATCCGGCAAGCCTTACCCAGCGGACTGGAAGTAGCCCCCTGTGGCAGCGTATGGTCCGGGGGCCCAGTCGGTGTCCCATGGACTTGGGACCGTCGCGAGGAGCTGCGCGATTGGCCTGCTGCACGCTGAAACGCCCTTGTTGTTGCTTCGGTGTCCCCTGCCGGGAAAACGCGCCGAACTGGACGTCTATCCGGCCGCATTGCCCAACCGGGCCCTCTCGGCCGCGTTGCCGCATCTCGATCCGGGTGTGAAGACGGCTAGGCTACTTGGGGCCATAGATCTTGGCGAGCCAGTCAGCCCCGCGTCGAATAGACCGGCAGCTCCTCCCCGTGCATGCTCCTCAGTACGTGCAAGTGGACAATGTCGGCCGAGGCCCGCGCGTCTCCCACGCAGTCGTGACCCCTTCTTTTGCCCCGGTTCTGGATTGGGCGACCCAGGCGCAGCTGCGCCAGCTTCTGCAAGGAAAGCTGCTGCTTCCCCCACCTGGCCGTTTTCATCCTCAGCTTCGCGGCCGCCGCCTCCGCCGCCCGCCTCACCCGGGCCTCCAAAATGAACGAATCCACCACTCTCGCATGGATCCACCGCAGCACGCTCAGGTCACTGTTCGCGCCATGCCCGACAACCACGGTCGACGGCCCCACGAAGCGCCAGAGCGCCGCCCGCGCGCCCGCCGGGCCCGGCAGCAGCGTTCCCTTGTCGCGGGCGCGGACAATGTCGCTGTGGTGCACGCCCGATAGGGCCGTGCAGTAGTTTTCGACGCGCACGCCGGGCGCGGGCGCGACGAGCGCGTTGATCAGCACGGCGTCGGTGAGGTAGTCGACGGCACTGACGCGCAGGAGCACGGCGTCGCCGTCGCCGTCGCGGCCCATCTCGCAGTCGATGGCCACGGCGGCGCGGTGCTCGCGGCCGTCGTCGGCCGTGTCGGTCGGCGGGGTGCGGTGGAACAGCCAGTGGTCCGCGAGGGCGGGCGTGAGCTCCTGGGGGAGGTGGCCCTTTGCGGTGCAGCAGCCAGCGGCGAAAAAATCGGTGCTCTTACAGCACGACCAATGCTGCGAGGGAGAGGGAGAGGGAAAGGGAGAGGGAGAGGGAGAGGGTCAGTGAAAGGCCAGCGCGCAGAGGAGAGTGCCTAGGTACTTACCAGGTGTGGCCGGAACAGCTTGCGACCACTATGGTGGACGCAATCCTTCGTGGCCCTGCCTTTGACTGGGGGGAGGGGGGGGGCCGTCACTCCCGTTAGCAACAGTGACAGGTACATCGGCAGGCCGGCGCTCACTCTTCTTCAAGCATCCCGCTCGAGAGCATCTCAATTCCGCGGTGATTTGCCCGCGCGTGAGCTCGTTCAGCACGTAGCCCGCCTGACGAAGCTCCTCCTGGCCATGGATTAGAGATTCAAGATGGCGGGCGTAGTCGGGATTTCTGCTGCTCGTCGATCGAATCTTGCGACATGCTTTCGCGCCAGGGATGCTGATCAGCTTTGCCGCCTTTTGCACATGCATTGGATTGGCGCGGAATCGTGCTGCTTGAAGTCACTTTTTTTGCATTCGAACAAGGTTGCCATCCAGGCACTCATGGACCCACTCCTAGACGGCAGTTCACCAAGTCACGTGACTCACGCTGGATGACAACTCAAGTTCTCCAAGTCACGTGACTCGAGCTGGATGACAACTCAAGTCACGTCATCGTCTTCGTCCCCTCCGCTCTTGTCTCTCCCCCTCCAGAAGAACAACAACAACAACGGCTTCATTGCATCACAGGAGCATACTCGAATCAACGTGACGTTTCCATTCTGACGGCCCAGCCGACGCTATCATCTATCAACATGTTCCACTTCACAGATCTCAAAGCAGCCAGTCCTTACTCTAACCCAGCCAGTCCCTAATCTAAGCCCAGCCCAGTCAGTTGCCCGAAACGCCTCCCAAATTTGTTAGATGCTCGCCAGTCCAGGGCATGATCACCAGATCCAATCGCTGCCCCGAAGAGGGCAAAGTACCCTTGTTAACCTTGTAGCGTGTGTGTGTGTGTGTGTGTGTACGTGTGCGATAAGGTTGAAGTGAGGACAACTACGCACACGGCGAGCTGAGCGGGTCATGACAATGGGGAGTTACACCACAGCACGCGGTGATGATGCCGATGCCAAAAGCGCCAGTCGACGAAGCCCGTCTCTTCACACCTCCAAATGCTCCACCATCACGTCCGGGGTCTCCCGCACCGCCTTGCTTGCCGCCTTGTGCACGTCCAGTGGCAATAGCTCCTTCTGCGACTGCGGCTGCGGTGCAACACCGCGGCGGCGCATCTCGCGGCGGATGCCGTGACGCACGGCGTCGAGCACCGTGGGCACAGTCTTGCGCGGCGCGTACGCGGGCGCCGTACCGGCCTGGTAAACGCCCGTCTCGACCAGGATCGAGTACCAGTCGTTGGCCGCCTGTGCGTTCATGGCGTTGGTCCCGCGCACGTCGCTCTCAGGCGTGTCGCCGACGAAGTAGACCGTCTCGAGCGGCCCGTCGGCCGATGTGACTGCTGCCGTGGACGAAGAGGCCGACGAGGAGGAGGGCCGCTGCTGGCGCTGTCCCGCCCGCCACTGCTGCAGCAGGCGGTCGGCGAACTGGAAGGTGCTGACTTGGGGCTTGCCGAAGGCGTGAGTGCGCAGCTCACGGCCGCCCGTGCTGCGCGCATACAACATGGTCAGGGTCTCGCGCAGTGCGCCCATGCCGAAGCGGACGTGCTCATGCTGCGCGGCCCAGACGAGATCGTTGTGCGAGAAGTAAATGGGCGGGCCCTCGTCCTTGGTGTCGCTGACGGTCTCGAGGCGGCCGCCGCGCGAGACGGCCAGGTCGTGCAGGATCTGGAGGTCGCACGCCCAGTCACGACTGTCGGCAAAGACGAAGACGGCGTCGATCTGCACGTCGGCCAGGGTACCGGTCGCCGTGCAGCGCGCCCACAGGTCGCGGCTGTTGGCGCGTTCCTGGTCCGTCAGTTGGCGAAAGGGCGCCGTGGCGGCGTTGGCCTTGACGATGTCGCCCGGCGTGATGACGTCTGTGAAGCCGTACGACTCGGCCACGTGGCGGCATTTTTCGCCCTCGCCGCCGACCACAAGCACCGTCTTATACCGGTCGGCGAATTCGCGCATGGGGGTGTGGCCGCAGATGAACTGGCCCGGGGCGACGTCGATGTCGAGCTGGCGCGAGAGGTCGCGGCATCGCTCAGTTTCAAACTTGCCGCCACCGTTGGTGAGAAAGATGTAGGGGCTGGGGGGGGGGGGAGAGAGAGAGAAACAGGGTTAGCGGCCGAACGGATTCGCAAGAATGGCAAACAACTTACACTCGGATGCCATACTCGTTCTCGCCGTTCAGCACCTTCATGGCCTCGACGGCCTCGTGGATGGGCTCCCCGCCGCGGATCAGCACGCCGTCAATGTCAAAGGCAAAGGCAAAGTTGTCGGCCACGACGGGGCCATCGAGGAGCAGCGGCGGGGTGATGGGCCCGACGAGCGGGCTACGTGCGCTGGTGGGAGTGTAGCCCGACTCGACGAGCGAGGCGGGCGAGCCAGGCGTGGTGGTCTCGGACGAGCCGTAGTCGGACTCAGCGGCCGACAAAGAGCCGACCGGCGGGGAGTCGAGGGCCGAGGGGTCGTTGTCGAAGTCGGGCTCGGCCAGCTGGCTCCGCGCCGTCTCGAACTCGGAAGCGAAGCTGCTACTCGAGATGTTGCGGCTGTGCAAAGGCGGGCGCTGGAGCCTGGAGGAGCCGGAGCCGGAGCCGGAGCCGGAGCCGGAGCCGGAGGCGGAGGCAGAGGCGGAGGCGGAGGCCGACATGGTGGGCGAGCTGGGCGTAAAGAGAGTGTGGTGAGGTCAAGAGACAGATGGGTCCGCGTTTCATTTTGCTGTCGGCTGAAATAGCGAGGCGCAAAGTTTGCCGCCTGCAGGCCGGCGGCTACCTTCCTTATATGGCCTTGGCCCGTGAGCAACGGCAGGCAGGACCAACCGACACAACAAAACGGGATACAAAGTGCGCGAAGTGGGCTGGCGGTGCGCGGGCGCAGACCACGCAGGATGATTGATTCCCTGGTACATAGGTGACAGTGCGCGCGCCCAGACGCACATCCGGCTCGTCCTCGCGCTTTCATTTTGGCAGTCGCCGTCAGCATGCAGCGCGGCCAGCGGGCCTCGAGTGATCAGACACCAACAGTCTCCGTTCGGCAGGCAACTGCCTGTCGTTGTTCTGTCGTTGCTGTGAGTCGTCGCGCTAGCAGGGGACGCACGGTACACGCTAGGCTCTACGGGGGGTTGGCCCAATGAGAGTGGCCCAGTGAGTTGACAGCGGGGCTCACCAAGCCTACTTCGTACGGGATTGGGCCGAGAGTCCCGCCAGACGTATTCGGCCAGAAACGGTCTAGTGGTGATGACATGACGTCAGGGCGCGGAAAGAACGTACTCGAGCATTTACGGATGGGGAAAGATAGATTCAAGGGGTTGCCGGGCTCGGCCGAGCTCGCTTCCCACTTGGCTCGCCTGTCGCTCAGCGAATTTTATTTTATTTTATTTTTTTTTCGCATGAGGCAGCCAATTGCACGATCAAAGAGGCGCCACAGTTTCCGACGACAGACGCCTTCTAGCGTTGCACTGCGTGTTGCATGTGAAATCCGGCCAACACCAAGGCGACGCCATGGCAAGGAAAATCTCCAGGGCGGCACCAGGTGGCGCCAGATGCCCTGGAAACGCCATCAAACTGCCTCCCTTCCTCCTTCGCTACCCTTGTCCATCCCCTGCACCACTACTACCGTTCCCCCCCCCTCCCAAACACCATGCCACCCCATGGGGACCTAACAAGCCAACGCGCCTCGTCCACAAGCTGCTGCCTTCGCTCCCTCTCATCCAACGCCTCGGCCGCACTCATACCCCCTTCCCGGATGCCAAACCCGGCCACCGGCTCCCTCTCGACCGTGCACCAGCCCCTCCAGCCAGCCGTCACTTCCACCGCTGCCCCGTCGCCTCGGCCGCCCCCTGTCCCGGGGTCCCTCTCCCCTCCGACGACCACGGTCCCCCAGAACCCCCTCGCGCGACTCCCGTGCTCCCCGTACACCATGTGGGCCCTTGCCTCGGCCACCACGGCCGCGACGTGCGTGCGCAGCGGCGAACCTCGGGCCGGCCGCACGACGTGCACGTGGCGTAGTGCCTCCTCCGCACTTCCGGCGCCGCCGCCGTGGTCGTGATCGTGGAGGAGGGCGGCTTGCTCGAGCAGCCGGGTCGCGTCGAAGCGCCAGTCGACGTCGATGACGAGCACGGCCTGCGCGAGCGGCGGGGCGACGATGGCGGCGACCAGGGCGTAGAGGAGCGGGAGGGGTCGGCCGCGCAGGGCGAGCGGCGCCGAGGAGGTGGCGAGGAAGTGCTGCCGGGCGAGGGCGTCGAGGGCGGGGAGGGGGTAGGGCGGTGGTGGGAGGTGGTGCTGAAGGGGCTGGTGGCGGTTGAGGAGCGAGTCGGCAGTCGTTGGTGTTGTTGCTGTCGGCCTTGCGCCTGTCAGGGTCGTGCGGACGGTGGTGAGGATCTGTATGGCAACGTTGGCTTTTCGGCCGTCCTCTTATCGCCGATAAGGAAGATGTCCGACGCCGTTCAAAATTCAGTCTCTCTCACGCTTCGTCTACGCACCTCATCCAGACTCGCCTCCTCCACCTCGCGCAGCAAACGCGCCCCGACACGCGACGCTCCGGCGGCCTCCATCTGCGACGTGAGGCAAAAAGACGATGGCGCCGCCCCTCCCCACCTTCCCCGCCTCGCAGCTGGAATCGCACGTCCAGATCGGGCCGGACGGGCGGGGCCGCAAGACGGAGCGCGGGCGGCCGATTGAGCTGGCGCGCGACTGCGCGCTGCTGGGACTGGTGCAGTACGACTGCACCGAGATCAGCCGTGACGGGTGCGTGCAGTGCTACCCAATCCAGCGGTGGTTTCGCCGGTACGTTCAAGCCAAGAGGAGGGGTGGTGGAGGGAAAAAAGAAAAAGAAAAAAAATTTTCCTCTGAGCTAACGCTGGGTGGGCATGGTGTGTCGTGCGTGGTGCGTGCGTGGTGGTAGATGTCAAGACAAGCGTGGGCAATTTACGGTCGAGACGACTGCGTGGGAAGGCAGCCACGGGAAGAGGCATACGGAGGGTCATGAGCAAGGTGCTCCGGGCGCGAATGCTTGATGCGAAAACGGCCTAGGTCCTGTCTTTGACGCAAGCAGCCATGTGATGCAGATGCTTTTCATTGCTCCTCTCTCTACGCACACCAAAAACCGGTCCCACAACGTCGACCGCTTGCACGACTGGTTCGACAGGACCGCCTCTCTTGTGTCCTATGTACCCAACCCACCCCTCCCCGTCTCGACGTCCAGGCGTCCCGTGTCGGCGGGCCTAGCCACGCGCTTTGATGCGCTCCTCCTCGATCTGCCTGTAGTACGCATCGCGGCGGTTGGTGCGCGGGACGTGGAAGCCCCACCTGCCGGGCGAACGGTTCGTCAGCAAAGCCGGAATCAAGAGCTCGATCCGATATCCCCCGAGGCCGCCGAAACGGCCGAGGGATCCAGGGGAAGGACAATCCATGTTGCGTACCAGAAGGTGCTGCCCATCACAACGCCGATGCCTGCCGTGACCGCATTAGCCCTCGTCCACCGTCAAGGTGTGTCGAAGGTCCGACTGACCAAGTCCGATCGACAGGTCGAGGATAAGGTTCTTCCGGAGCATCTGCGCGCGCACGGCACCCGTTAGCTCTCGTCACAAATCTCTGGAAGATGATGCAGCCGGGCAGCCGTGGGGACGGGGCCGGCCTGGGCGGAAAGGGGTACGTACGCCGGTGATGGGAGCGATCGCCATTCTGAAGCTCTGTTCGTGGTTCTCTCTGGTCTCGTAGTGGAGTGGGGAGGAGCAGTGGTCGGTGCCACGCGTCGGCGGCGAGCTTTTTTTTTCTTTTTCTTTATTTCTTTGTAATCCGGACGATGTGCTGACGAAGATGTGGAGCTTCGAGTCAAGCCGTCGGTGCACGTGAGGCGTGGGTCCGCACGTGATCACGTATCAACCCACAGCCATGCGAGTGTTGCTTGTGTGTGTGCCACACGACGTCCTTGCCAAAGCACCGTCGTGTCTGGCATGAGAAGTCTGTCTGGTCCGCCGAGCTCGATGCCACATCGGCGAGGCTGGTCAAGGGCGGACGCCGAAGCTATCGTCAACCGGGCTGCAGAGCATCCGACATGTTCGTCCTCGCTTCCTCGTTCGTAGTTACTACGCCCCAAGATGCCCGGTATGCCGCCTGAGAGGTGTGTACTCAAGAGGGATTCTTTCCACACGGCTCTGTACCTGCTACTTGTCTCTGGGCAGGTAGTTCTCCCGAGGTACCTAGTCTTGGATCTCGATTCTCATGCAGCAGTGTTGCCCGAGGTATTTTGCCAAGCCTCCCGGCGCTCCTTCCCGATTTCTCAACCCTCACTGCGCCAGGCCTGCCTTCCGTTCTCGCTTTGCTGCACGGCTCACGAAGGAGAAGGAGCCGAGGACCGGACGTCTAGGGAGACATGACCATCTCCACTTTTTGCGTCTTCCTCCAACCTACTTTTGATGGACGCACTGCCTGCCGAGTTGGATCCGGAACTTCACCCGGTCAAGCACACTGCATCGTCTTGCCTTTGGCTCGCCAGCCTCGCCAGCCGGATCGCGATGGCCACCACGGTAGCGGTGACGACGAGTCGGCGGCGATACAACGACACCGGAAAGGCGCCGCTGGAGCGACTTCCTGCCGAGCTCCAGGCCAAGATCTGCGGCCAGATGCAGGACGATGGGCATGGCAAGACTCGGGCGTTGCAGCTTCGAGACCTGGCTCTCGCTTCCCGGACTCTGTCGGCCACGGCCACGCAGGAGCTGTACCGCGCCGTCACCATCGAGTCGCTCCAACAGCTCATCAGGCTCTTCGAGACTCTGGCCATCACGAACCCGTACCGGGCCGAGCTCGTGCGCGAGCTCTGCTTCCACACGGGCGTGGCAGAGGTGAATTCGCCGGTCGGAGGGCCGGAGCCGGTTCTCAAGTTCCTCGGCCGCCTGGGCGAGCTCGAGAGTCGGTACGGCAAGGCTTTCTTGAGCTGGCAGTGCGGAGTGCCCACGAGCATGGCCGGCGTGTCCATGCTGCCCTCGGCCGGTGCCGTGGTCCAGCAAGCGAACGCGCGCCTGCAACTGGTCACCTGCGGCATCCTGATGCGCGTGCACAAGTGCCGCCGCCTCACGCTGTCGTGGCGGCACGTTGCGAAGGCGCGGAAGAACGTCGACAGCTTCTGCAACGATGGCACTCTCGCCCACCTATTCTCCAGTCTGGTGGCAGCCAGTGCCCGGGTCGAAAAGATGCTGCCGTGCCTGGAGGAGCTGAGCATAGCCAACGACAGGCAGGAGGACAACATGGACTGCATCATATTGGGCATGTTTTCGTGGCTGCCCAACCTGCAGCATCTTCGCTTTCGCTCACTGACGCCCTGGCTCGATCGGTCCGCCGTCGCATCGGGCCAGAGCCGGAGTCAGCACATGCACATCACCCGCCTGACGCTGGACGGGCTGTGCATCTTCAGCAAGGAGCAGATGAGCCGGCTGGGGGACTTGCTCCACAGCGCTTGCACTCTCGACTCTCTCCGCATCGTCTACCACGAGAGGCGTGTACTCTTCTCCTGGCCGGGCGGGGCCGAGGCCAGGGCCAGCAGCTGGAACACGGCGCTGGCCCGGGTCACGCCGGGGCTCACGCGCCTGTCCATTGTGCAGGCACGCCGCCCGCCCACCCACAGTCCCTCGGTCCAGTACTACCAAAAGAGACAGATGACCTGCTTCGCCCGCATGACCGGCCTCAAGCACCTCACCGTCGACAGCTGGAACCTCCTCGGCGACCCCCGCTTCGACGACATGGGCAGGAGGAGAAAGGTGACGAGGAAGGAGAGGCAAGTGCGCCAGTGCCAGTTTTGGCTGCGCAGCCGGCTGTTGGAGGGGTTGGACCTGTCGGAACTGCCGCCGTCCTTGGAGACGCTGACGGTTACGTCGTTTGGTGACCGCACGATTGCCACCTTTACGATACCGTTGGCTTGAAGGGGGGGGCGGGGGGGGGGACGAGGCGAACAGAGGACATGTAGACAGATCTGTGGCACACCACGGCGGTGTGATGGGAGATTTCGGGAAACATGTGAGTTGGCATCGTCTTGGGTGACGACTCCATCTTTCTTACCGACTCGCATCTTTTCGGCGCCATGCATTGTCTCTGAGGACCCGGGAAAAGTCCAGGGGGTTTGTTTCCACGCAGGCCTCTGCATCCCTGACATGGCTTCCACTTCCCTGGGACATGTATGAATTCGGCACGAAGGGACGGCCTGGGGCCCCCCTTTAGTCGGTCCTCTTCTCGCTTGGGTCCCCCCTCAGGACCTCGGCCACGGCGCTCCGTGCCCCGTAGGCAACATAGTACCGCCGCAGCGCCGGCCCCATCACGCCACGGCCGCCGCCGCCGCCCTCGGTCCCGCACCGCGCGGCGACATCACGCAGCACAGGCCACAGGACAAAGTCGGCAATGGACGGGGCATCGCCGCCCGCGACAAAGACGACGGCCCCGGCCGCCTCGTCCTCGGCCGCCGCCAGCACGTCCTCCCATGCGGCCAGCTCGGCCCGCGCCGCCTCGGCCAGCCGCGCCGCCCTTGGCTCCGGGCTCGGCTTGGCATCGTCGTCGTCGTCGTCGTCGTCGTCGTCGTCGTCGTCGTCGTCCCGCAGCAGCAGCAGCAGCAGCGTCTCCCACCGCGTCTTGAGCGCCAGCGCGCGGTGGAAGGGCGGGAAGCGCGCGAGCCACTCCTGCTCCGTGGTCCGGTTGTAGAAGCGCTCCAGGTACTCCAGCACCGTGGCCACTCCCTCGAATGTGCGCCGCGCCGTCGTGTTTGTGGCCCGCTCGTTCGAGCCGTTGTTGTCCTCGAAGCGGACCAGCCGCGGTGTGCTGCTGCTGCTGCTGTTGCTGCTGCTGCTGCTGCTGCTGCTGCTCCCCCCACCCGAGCTCGCGTCCGGTCCTCGACCCTTCTCCTCGGCCTCCGTCTCAGCCTCGGCTCCGGTCTGGCGTACACACCCGACGCCCATCTCGGCCAGCGCCAGCGCCACCACCACATCGCCCAGCGCATCGGCCGCCCCGGCCGGAAACCACCGCTTGGGGCGGCCCAGATCCACCACGTCAAACCCAGGCCCGTACCACTCGTCCCAGCTGAAGCGCCCCTCCCCCATCTGGTTCTCCGCCCCGAACGCCCGCACCATGCTCCGGCCCTGCTCCTTGCCCTCGGCCATGTCCCCCCGCAGCACCCGGCCGGCCTCGGCCGGCTTCTTGCTCACGGCGCCCTGCCCCCAGATGCGCTCTCCCCGCGCGTCGACAAAGGTGCCGACCCGGCGGAAGGTCAGGCTGATGCGCGCGCCGCCGCACGCGGCCTCGGCCGGCGTGCGGGCCACCGTCGACGGCCGGCGGTCGGGCCGGATGGCGTGCCGCCAGCGGGCGTTGGTGGCCGGGCCCATGGCGAGCAGGGAGTTGTGCGGGAGGGGGATGTGCTGGGTCGGGGGCGCGGCCTCGGCACCGCCGCCGGCTCCGGCGGCGAGCCGCTTCAGGCGCAGCACCATGGCCCTTTCGGCGCCCAGGCTCACGTTGGCAATGACGCTGCCCGGCACCACATCGAGCGTCTTGTCGCTGTGCTCCGAGATGAAGTCGCCGCGGCCGCGGTAGTGCTGCAGCAGCACGTGGTTCAGCGCGTGGCCGACGACGCGCTCGGCCGCCGCCCGGATGGCCGCCACCGTCGGGCTCCAGGGCAGCAGCGGCGGGGCGGCGTCGGCCGGGTGGCGGTACACGGGCCGGCTGCCGGTGACGGGGTCGACGAGCCCTTGGACGGCGACGCGGCGCGGCACGGGGCCGCCGAGGTGGCTCATGGTCGCCCAGGACACCTCGGAGAGCAGGCGGGAGAAGGCCGTGGTGGCCAGGGGGGGCGGGAGGAGGCCGAGGTGAACGCTTGTGTCGCCGGCGCCGAGCCGGTCGGCGTCGGTCTTGTCCGAGGGCGCCGCCGCAGAAGCCTTGGGCCGCACAGCAAGAGGCTGCTTGCCTCGATCGGCGCCCAACGCGGCCGGCGCCGGCTCCGACACCACGGCTTGGACCGGCCGTGGAGGCGTGTCGCCGTCTAGGGCCTTGGCTTCTTTCGTCCGAATCATCGGCTTGGTCGGCCTCGTCCCGTCCTCGGGCTCGTCCGGTGCGCCTCGGACCAAGCGGCCATCATAAGGCCCAAGCCGACCGCGACCCCCTCCTCTGCGCGCTCCTCTGGCCGACGCGGTCGGCGACACGGCGGCGGCAGCCCGCCTCAGCCCTTCGAGAATCTGCGGCCCCTCCAGGGCCTCGGCGCCGGTCAGCTGCCCCAGCCTCCGCACGGCCTCGTCGCGACGCCGTCCCGAGCCGCGGTGGCCGCAGCAGTCGGCCACGAGGGTCGTGGCGACGGCGTGGCGTGCCGCGTCCAGCGCGGTCGCGTACACGCTGACGTTGGCGAGCGCGCCGCACACGAACAGCTCGGTGACGAAGTGGCGCCGCAGCCACTGCAAGAGGGCCGACGGGGCCGGCTTCGTGGTGGACGAGTGGGCGTGCGAGTGGGAGGGAGCCGACGAGGAGGAGGACGACGACGACGACGAGGGCGCAAAGGCGCTGTAGTGCGTCTTGGTGAGCACGACGTCGCCGCGCCCGGGGTCGACGGCGGCCGCGACGACGGGGAAAAGCGCGGCGCCGGGGGTGTTGGGGCGCAGGACGGCCGGCTTGGTGGCCGTGATGCCCTCGTTTCCGGTCAAGCCCGGCACGCTCAGGAAGGCCTCCTCATCGCGCTCCAGCTCCAGCACGTTGGGCCCAGTGGCGGCCCGGGTCCTCGACCTCATCGTGGCATGGACGGCCGGGGACGGCGGCACGTCGGCCAGGACGATCTCGTCGCCGGCGAGCGGGCGGTGGCACTCGAACTCGGTGCGGATCCAGATGACGTCGCCGGCGCCGGCGGCGCAGAAGGCGCGCACAAAGGCCAAGGTGCTGGCGACGAGGCCATCGGGGTCGGCCACGCGCAGGGGGGCCGTTGCTGCGAGGAGGTCGTTTTGGAAGTCGAGCACGAGGAGGGCCTGGCGCGTACGGACGAGGGGGAGGGTCGGAGGGAGCTGGAAGGGCATGAAAAAGGCAGTCTGAAGGACGACGGGGGAGGAAAAAGAGGAGAGCAAAGCAAACCGAGTCGAGACGGGACGAGACAGTGCTAGATGGGCAGGTGACCGACCAACCCTTTCTGTCTCTCTCTCTCTCTCTTTCTCTTTCTCTTTCTCTCGTCCGAGCGTCCGGATGCGGATGGGCCGGGCGCCCGGCAGTTGGCGACTGGGATCAATTGAAGCAGACCAAGACCAAGCCGGCGGGTTTGATGATGATTGATGCAGAAAAGCGTTGTGGCTGCCACGAGGCAAAAGTGGGGTCGTCGGGCCGACATGGAACGGAGAGTACCGGGCTACAACGGGCCGAATACGAGGTACATGGGTACCGACCGGGTGCCGGTTCCGTGCGGGACAACGTGACCAGGAGGAGAGGCACCACGTGACCAGAGAGAGAGAGAGCACCACGTGACCAGAGAGAGAGCACCACGTGACCAGAGAGAGAGAGAGCACCACGTGACCAGAGAAAGAGAAAGAGAAAGCAAAAGAGAGAGAGAGAGAGAGAGAGAGACGTACACTACGGATCCAGCTTCAGCACGGCCTCCAGCTCGCTGAACGACGGCCTCTGGCTCACCTCGCGCACCGCACACCTCGCATGCAACCCTTCGAGCAGGCTCTTTACCGCCTCCTCGACCTCCTCCGCCTCCTCGACCTCCTCCCCCTCCTCGACCTCTCCCTCGTCCTGCCCGCGCCCCATCAACCCAAGCACATCCTCGACCAAATGCGCAAACGCCAACACCTCGAGCCTCTCCACCCCGCCGAACCGCTCCCTCCCGCCCTCGTAGGCCGCCGCATACACCGTCGCGGCGCCCAAGTCCCCCAGCAGCGCGTGTCCGTCTTCGTCTTGTTCCGCCTCGCCTGCCTCCTCGCCTGCCTCCTCGCCTGCCTCCTCGCCTGCCTCCTGTCTCCTCCTCCTCACCAGCACATTGTGCGCGTACAGATCCCCATGCGCCACCCCTCGCCCGTGTAGATGGCCCGCGGCCCGCGCCACCCCGCGCACCACCCCCAGCGCCTCCCGCGCGCCCAGCCGCCGGGTCCCGGCCGGAAAGGTGTCGCGCGTGCACGTCGCCAGCGACGGCGGGTCGCCCAGCGCCGCGTATTGCCCCGCCGGCACCAGGGGCATCACGATGCCGCCCTGGAAGCGGCTGCTGTCGCCTGTGCTTTCCTTGACCTCTTCCTCTTCCTCTTCCTCGTCCACGTCCTTGTCCTCCTCCCCTTTCTCGTCCACGTCCGTCTCCTTCTCCTTCTCCCCCTCCTCCTCGGGGTGTCCCACAATCCGCCCAAGGACGCCAATCAGGTTCTCGTGCGCCCCGGCCGCCAGACACGCGGCCATCTCGTCGGCAGGGGCGCCGTCCGACGTGATGGCGCCGCGAAACAGCTTGACCGCGACGGCCGTCTGTTTCTCCTCCTCCTCCTCCTCCTCCCCCTCCTTCTCCTCTTCCTTCTTCTCCTCTTCCTCCTTCCCCCCCTCTGCCCTCTTCCGCGTCCACACGGCGCGGGAAATCACGCCCGATGCGCCCTCACCGAGCGTCTCCTGCACCTCCAGCGCGGACCAGGGAATGTGCGCGAGACCGGGCGCTTCCCCTTCCCCTTGCGCTTCCCCTTCCCCTCGGCCGCCCGGTCCCCCGTCGAGCCCGGCCTCGGGCCCCAGGCACGGATTCCCCGCCCACGAGAGGAACGCCAGGGCCGGCATGGCAAACAGCCACGCGGGCAGCTCGCGCAGCCGGTTCCGCCCCAGCCGCAGCAGCGCCAGCCGCTCGCACCGCTGCAGCGCGCCCGGCAGCGCCGCCAGCCGGTTGCCCGCCAGCAGGCACTTCTCCAGCCTGCCACAGGCGCCGACGCTCTCGGGGAGCGCGCCGAGCCGGTTGTCCGTCAGGATGAGCCAGCGCAGGCGCGCGGGAAAGACGGCGTCGGCCGGGAACCGCTGCATGCCGTTGCGGCGGAAGGCGACCGTCTCGAGCGCCGGACAGGACGCCAGCGCCGCGGCGGGGAAGACGCCGAAGCGGCAGTTGGAGAAGAAGGCGACGGTGAGGCAGCCCAGCTGGACGCCCAGATCGGCGGGGAGCGAGGACAGCCCGGTGCCGGAGAGGTCGAGCGTCGTGAGGCTGGGGCCGAGGGGGTAGAGCGCGGCCGGGAGGGCCGGTAGAGGGCAGCTGAGTTTGAATCTGCTGAGGGCCGCCTGGGCGTAGGCGCCGCGCTCGAGGGCGGCGAGGACGCCGAGGTCGTGCTCGTGCTCGTGCTCGTGCATGGGGGAGGACATGGTGCAAGCCAACGAGAATTGGTGCTTGCTGACGGGATGGAACTGTGTGTGTGTGTGTGTGTGTGTGAGTGTGAGTGTGTGGCTTGTCGTTGTCGGTAAACAGGTCGATCATAGGCACGTGCATCCAAAAAGGCCTCCCTTCACGAGAAGAGGGAAAAAAAAAAAAAAAAAAAAAAAAAAAAAAAGTCTCGAGTTCCATGAAATAACGCTTCAGCGCTCCATGAGTCGCACGGGGGTATCTATCTCCCTGTCCTTCCACCCCCCCCCTCCCACGCCGACCCCACCGGCAGCCCAGAGCTCCAGCTGCCGTCACGGTGTCGGACAAGCGATTCCGCGGCAAAGCCTGCCTAACCCTTGCCGAGGATCGCCTCTCCGCCCGGCTTGCGCCCGCCCGGCCGCTGCACTTCCTTGCGCGCATACCGCGCCTCCGCGTTGACAATCATGCTGTGGTCCGCAATCTCCAACCGGCCCGACCCGCCGTGCACCAGCGCCTGTGCCGCGCCGGCCACGCTTCGACCGCCGCCGCGCTGCGCCCCGCCGTCGTCCTCCAGCACTTCCCGCATGCACGCCTCCCACAGGTCGTAGTTCTCCTTGCGCTGCGGCGCCAGCACCGCCGCCGACCGCACCTCCTTCTGCCGCGCAATCTTATTGGCCCGCATGAGCCGCCGCAGCGCCTCCTCGCCCGCCTTGGCCTCCTTGGCCGCCGCCTCGCGCATCTTCTTGGCGTCGCCGCGCGGGATCTCGTCCTGCGTGAGCGGCCGCGTCGGCACCGTGCCCTTGGCCGCCGCCGCCGCCGCCGCCGCCGCCTGGTCCGGGTTGACAATGGTTTCCTCCGACACCACCGTGGCCGCCTCCACGCTCTCGGGCGTGTACCTGTACGTGTGCGTGCTCGGGAAGGGCGGGAACGAGGCCGGGATGTACGCCTTGGACGCTTTGTCGGCCGCGCCGTCGAGCTCGGCGCCCAGGATCGGGAGGTCGGCGCCCAGGCTGTCGGCCACGGGCAGGGGCTGGAACCTCGGCTCTCGGTCTGTCCGTGGGACCGGCGCCTTCACGTGTGGCTTGATCGCCGCTGCGCTGAGGTTGAACCGCTTCAGCCCGTACTCGAAGTCGACAGGCGCCGGGCACGAACGCCGCGCGGCAAGCGCCATGGTGTCGATGGTGGTCATCAGCCGGTGCAGGTATTCCTCCGTACGACAGACGAGGCCCTCCAGCGCCGTCTCTTCGGCTCCCTCGAACCCGACCTGATCGAGCACGAGAGCGATGGAGCGCCGGAGTCCTGTTTTGGCCATCGCGTCCGCCGTCGTCGCCGGCCCGTCGTCTCGCATCGGCATCGGGAGCGTGTCCGAGGAGGCCTGTGTGCGCTGTCGCTTGGCGTCTTGTTCGCCGTCGTTCGGCGTGGCCGACGGCCGTTTCCGCCATTCGCTCGAGGCCATCCCTGACTCTTCTTCCATCGTTGTAGATCCGGGATCTCGGCTCGTGTGTTCCCTCGGAAAACCAAGCTGGCGACATGGATCCCAGAGACGGGGAAAAGCCTTCCGAAGCTTTGCCGGCCATCTGCCCCGCTCACAGCTTGCTCGCCATCTCATTGGCTACAACCCCACGATTTTTCGCCGACCCTAGGTACCCTCCGCACAAAATTTTCGAATTTCGTTGCGAGGCCTACTTCTCTGCAGCATCGACGACACCGCGGCCGGCACCAGTCCAGCTCACCTCGTCCCATCGACCTCTTCGGACCTCTTCTCCAAGGATCGGGCATCATGGCTGAAGAGCTGATTCTCAAGGGCACCCTGGAGGGCCACGTAAGTCTGCCTCTTTCGCACCTTGACACCCGCGTCTGTCTCTCTACCCTACCTGGAGCGACTGACTGACACGGGATCGGCAGAATGGCTGGGTCACCAGCTTGGCCACTTCGATGGAGAAGTACGAACGAGACGAAAAAAAAAAAACAAAAAAAAAAAACCATGCCGTCGCGCCATCTTGCTGACCCGGCCCATGCAGCCCCAACATGCTCCTCTCCGGCAGCCGCGACAAGACTCTGATCATCTGGAACCTCACCCGTGACGAGTCGCAATACGGATACCCCAAGCGAGCGCTGCACGGCCACTCCCACATCGTCTCGGACTGCGTACGTACCCGGCACACACGCGCCGAGGGCGGGACTTGGACTGGCTCACTAACTCGTGGGCCCCGCGCAGGTCATCTCCAGCGACGGTGCCTACGCCCTCTCGGCCTCGTGGGACAAGACGCTCCGCCTGTGGGAGCTCGCGACCGGCACCACCACGCGCCGTTTCGTCGGCCACACCAACGACGTCCTCTCCGTGTCCTTCTCCGCCGACAACCGCCAGATCGTCTCGGGCTCGCGCGACCGGACCATCAAGCTCTGGAACACGCTGGGCGACTGCAAGTACACCATCACCGACAAGGGCCACACCGAATGGGTGTCCAACGTGCGCTTCTCGCCCAACCCGCAGAACCCCGTGATCGTGTCGTGCGGCTGGGATAAGTTGGTAAAGGTACGAGTGCACTTTGGGCCAAGACCCGCGACTGTTGTGTATATGATGCATTCCAACGTCTTCAAGTATTTGCTACTTCGGAGCTCGCGCGCAGCGAGCATTGAGATCAACATACCGTTTCTGACTCACTTGATAAAAAACACCACACCTGAGCCTGTCGTCTGGACCATGGCCATGCTGGCTAACTCCTGTTCCGCCAGGTCTGGGAACTCTCTTCCTGCAAGCTCCAGACGGACCACATCGGGCACACGGGCTACATCAACACCGTCACCATCTCACCCGACGGTTCCCTCTGCGCCTCGGGCGGCAAGGACGGTACGACGATGCTGTGGGATCTTAACGAGAGCAAGCACCTGTACTCGCTCAATGCCAACGACGAGATCCACGCGCTCGTCTTCTCGCCCAACCGTTACTGGCTCTGCGCCGCCACGGCCAGCAGCATCATCATCTTCGACTTGGAGAAGAAGAGCAAGGTGGACGAGCTGAAGCCCGACTTCCAGAACGTCGGCAAGAAGAGCCGCGAGCCCGAGTGCGTCAGCCTCGCGTGGAGTGCCGACGGCCAGACGCTGTTCGCCGGCTACACGGACAACATCATTCGCGCGTGGGGCGTCATGTCGCGGGCATAGACGGAGCGCTTGGAGGACGGAACTCGTGCGCGTGCGCCTGCGCGTTTGTGGGGTGCAGGCGTGAGCCCTGGGAGCCCGGCACGAGGCAGCAGGCATAGCGGGGGCGGAGGTGACGGCCCGGCCGGCTTCGCATGTATGTTGCGCCGTCACCTGGGGCGGCCCTGTGGGCGCAGGCAGCGAGACCTGCTCTCTTCTTGAAGGGAGAATGTCATGGCACAAGGGGCGTAGTTATTTTCCGGCCATGCTTGAGCTTGTGTTAATCCATCTGCATCACCACCATGGGCCTGAGACCTGAATCGTACGAGAGATGTTGGCTGGCTGTGAGGTGCTGTTCCCAATCGGGCCTAGCGTCCCAGCTCCGGCAAGCAGAAGCATTCGGTAAAACTTTTTTTTTTTTTTTTTTTTTTTTTTTTTTTTCCCCGTTCTCACGAGCTGTCTCACGAAAGCTCCACCAGCCCAAAGCCGGCAGCAGCACAGCAGCGACACAGCACCGTGTCCGCACCGCCAAGGCCCATCCGCCGAGATGAGCGTCCAATTTTCTCTACGACACCTGGCCCGGCAGTCCGCCGCCGCCAACTCGCTCGCCCGCCCTCTCGCTACGGCCACGACCGCGACGACGACGACGACGACGACGACGACCACGACCGCGACCACAACCACGACCACGTCCGCGACCACGCCCTCCGTCCACCAGCGCCGCACCCTCCACACCACCGCCCCCCGCCTCCTCTTCGGCTTTTTCCGCCGCAGGAGCAAGGGCGACGACAACCACAAGGACGAGCTCACCAAGGAGCTCACCGGCTCCCAGGTCGACCGCCAGCGCCTCCTCGGCAAGCTGCAAGAGGCCCGCGTCGACGACTCGACCTCGATCTTCGCCGACGACCTCGCCCGCGCGCGCACCCAACGTCCCCCTCCCTCGGCGGCTGCCGGGCCCCTCGGCAGCGCCGACCAGGCCAGCGCCGCCCGCCGCGCCCGCCGCCCCGACGACGGCGTGCACACGGTCGACGGCGGGTCCGTCGCGCCCGCGGCCCTCGCGCGCGCCCTGGACCCGGACCCGTCCAGCCGGGCGCGGTGGCAGCGCCGCGCGCTGATCCGGCGCATCGCGCGCGTCGGCACCAACCCCTTCAGCCGCGAGCCGCCCGCCGCCCGCCTCGCGCGCACCGAGCGCCAGCTCGTCAGCCGCAGCGCCTGGCTGCCCACGAGCATCAAGAAGCTGGGCCCGCTGGCCCGCCAGATCGCCGGCAAGACGGTCGCCGAGGCCCTGCTGCAGATGCGCTTCAGCCCCAAGCGCATGGCCGCCGAGGTGGGCTTCCAGCTGCGCCAGGCGCGCGACATGGCCGCCGTGGCGCGCGGCATGGGACTGGGCGAGGCCAAGGGCGAGCTGTTGGGCCCAGACCGGGCGGTCGAGATCTGCACCAAGGAGGGCAAGCGGCTGCGCATCGAGGACCCGACCCGGCTCTACGTCGACCAGGCCTGGGTCAACCGCGGGCCCGCGCGCGGCTTCCGCTCCAACTACAGGGCGCGCGGGAAGCGAGACGTCATGGTGAAGCCGTCGACGAGTGAGTCGTCTTTCGTCTTTCCTTTTTCTCCTTCTTCCACCCCGCTGTTTTCTACCTGCCTCCTGTCTCTCTGCCCACGTGCTCACGGCGCCTGTTGCCCCAGGCATTGCCATCGTCCTCAAGGAAGAAAAGACGCGCATCCGTGAGCACCAGGAGCGCGAGGAGAAGCAGCGCCGCCGCAAGCCCTGGGTCCACCTCCCCGACCGACCGATCGCGGGCCAGCGGCCGTACTACGCGTGGTAGAAGAGGGATGAACGCATGCAAGAACGCATGGGCTTTGTGCCTAAAGGGTATCTATCGCTAGCTAGCTCGCCGGGCGTGAACCCGCACCCCATGTCTTCACTAGGAATAAGGATAAAAAGGAAAATGGTGAGGGTAAGAAAGCTTGTCCCATTGCCACCTGCACAGTAGGCCCGGCCACTTCGCTGTCCTCTGGGCCCGTCTCCTCGGCGTCTTGTGTTCCCGGGCGGTGGATGTGTCGTAACTGGCCGCGTGATCTGCGTAAAACATGGTTTTATATGTCGTGCTCTGGTCTTCTTCCAGTGTGCGCTGATGCCAAGAAATCGTCTCGTCTCGTCTCGGTCACGCACACCACCGATGCAGTGACCCCGTCCATGTCTCCTCATCCGGAGACCGTGGCAACAATCGCAGCCAGGCGTGGACAGCAGAATAGTGGGGGTGAAGCGCATGCCATCATCCCCGACTCGTGTGGCGCCCCATTTTCCCAGCTCGCAACTCCTCGAGCACCGGGCGGAGGACGAGGGTTGGATGCCATTCGTTCCAAAACAACGCTCCAAAACGGCATGGACAAAGGAAACAAGACGGGAGCAAGCTCGACCATGTGGCCGCTCTACGGCCACGTAGGCCACCGCTACTACAACAGGTGCTTGGGCGACGTCCTCGGCACCATGTCCTCGTACCGCCGACTTCGCATCTCGAGATCGCTCAAGCCCGTCTCGTACTGGTTGTAGTGCGGGTCGTGGGCGAAGCTCCGGCCACTACCCTGGAGCGGGTCCGAGATCTGGGCCTTCAGCGTCTCGACGCCCCGGTAGTGCGACGGAGGCGGGCCGTTGTCCATGGGCAGGCCCGAGTTCCGGGTATGGCGCCGCCGCGCCATGGCAAAGATGGCCACGCCGATGAGTGCCGCGCCCGCTGCACCCACGCCGACACCAATTCCGGCCTTGACAGGTGTGGAAAGGTTCGCGGCGGCGGTGGATGATGCGTCGTTGTTGCCGGCCGTGCCCGCGTGGCTCGTCGACGTCGTGGCAGGAGTACTTTTCGGTGCCCCGTAGGGAGCAGCAGAGCTTGTCGAGCTCGACGCCGCGGCTTGGCCGGACTGTAATCCTGTCAGTCGAGCGAGCCAGGTTCAAAGGCAGAGAAGGGGAACATACGCTGGTTGGTGCGGAGGGTGACACGGTGGATGTCAAGCTCGGGGCAAGGATGAGCGTCGTCATTTCCGCGCTCGTCGACGATGGCGTCGGAGCGGGAGGAGGAGTCGCGGCGGGGCCAGCTGGTTGGGTGGCGGCTACCTTTGCGTCAGCCTGTGCATGGTCGATACATATGCCGGCCTGATGCCTGCTTGCGAGCAGCTTGCGAGCGACTTACTGGCACACAGAGCAGACGCGGCAGAGATCACCTCGGCGGCCACGGCCGGCCCACAAGCCGACATGGAGCAGTCTCGAACACCAAAGCCGAAGTTGGGATTGGCGCAGAGACATGCCAGATCTTTGCCGCTCGCGCCACAGCCCAGACCGGGGTTGCCCAGCTCGTTGTTGATGCACGTTTTCTGGGTTTCCCAGGTCAATCCTGGCCAACTCTCGAGGTAGTTCCCCCCGACGTGTCTGCAGGGCAAGGACAACTTACACCACAGCCGGGCAGGCTGTCGATGTTTTGGCCCCCGACCAAGCGTGAGGCGGCGGCGGCCATCAGCAGAAGCGCCAGAGCGGAGCGTGATGTCGGCATGATGGTGGGCTGGCCTGGCCTGGCTTGGGCTTGCGTGCTGAGGAAAAAGAAGGAGAAACGGAAATCCCGCTCCACGCTCTCCTTTTTTTTTTCTTCCTTTTTTTTTTCTTTCTTTCTTTTTTTTTTTTTTTTGTTTCCTTCAAGGACAACCAGGTGCCACAAGACGTGAGCGAGTAAGATTGCACCTGTTGCTCGTGCTCCGGTCGGGGGCGAGGGGGCGGATCGGACCAAATTTCTCCTCAGCGTGGTACAGCGACGGCCATGCTCGTGCCGTCGACGCGTGCAACGGCGAGGGGCGGGTGTGTTAATGGCACACACGACAGTGGCGCAGGCAAAAGAAGGGAATGATTCCAGGCGGAAGGCGAAAGCTGCTCGGCCGCCTGAAGAGTGGGGAGGTGCCACTGTTAAGCTTGTGCTCACGGGAAGGTCCAGTCCGGTCCGGCATCACGCTCGCGCCTGCCTAAAGTAGCTGGTAGCATGCCGGGTGGGACGCGATGGGCGGAAGAAGGAATGTGCGAGCTTGGGGCCGCGGCCCAAGGGCCGTCCCTGGCATCTTAATGCGCGACCCCGTGACTGAGAAGAATGCATTTTGGCCCGGTGGAGGGCGCGGTGGAGGGTCCGAGGGAATGCGGGCGCAACGAGGTCCACCTGCAAGAGTCCAGACCCCTGTCATCCCTTCTCCCTGCAGCGAAGCTGCAGACGTCAACGGGAGACGTTGGCGACAGATGGGATCGCTGTGACGTGTTGGACGTGTGTGCCTGGATTCGCGAAATGACGGCGTGCAAATCACACGCAGCTACCTAGCCAGAGGATGGTACTTTGATGCAACGGCCGCCGTTGGTTGCCTGGTCACACCATCGATGCCGAAAACGCCCGGTTGTCCTGTTGTGGCCCCACTCTCCGTTGTCGGCCTCGGTCTTTCTCAAACGCGGCCCTGCAGTAGCAAGATGGACCGGCGCAAGTCGCGATGCTGTGGCGGTCGGTCGGTCGGTCGGTCGGTTTCAGCCCATCCGCAATTGACCGAGCCAATGTCCTCCATGTGTGTGTCTCTGCGCACATTCCCACTCTTTTTTTCTTCTTTTTTTTCTTTTTTCTTTTCTTCTTTTTTTTTTTTTTTTTTTTTTTTGCGCCCGCCAAAAAAAACACCACCTACGTGCAGGTCCCTTTCGGATCTCATTGGAGAAATGGCCACCTTGTACCACGTTCCATCGTTCACCCACCGTGCAAGTGCATGATACCGGCACAGGAGCCGGCACATGATAGAATATGCACGGGGCCAGTGACATGCATCGAGGTATCAGGTAAAGGGTTGCAATATACTCTATACGTGGGGCGGAACACGTACTTGCTTACTTGGTCTAGGGCTGGCAGAGTGACTGGTTCAGCGCAGGGGCAGTCGATCAGAGCGGACCCGAGCCAGAGCTTGCGAGATTCCATACTACAGTGTCGTAGATTAAAAGTATTGCGCAATTCCATCGAGTAACTCTTGATCCTTGTTCCGCAACTCGCTTATAGAACTGTACCTTACTAGTTCAAGGCTAGAGGGAGACTTTAATGATGTTTCTGTCATCTTGAACCTTCTGCTTGCTTGCTTATCGTTGTACCCTTGCTACTCCCCCCGTTCACTCCTCCTCGACTGCCTAGATTCGGTTAGCAACAGCACAGGCCGACTGGCGCTTGCCAAAGTGCCAAACATGTCCGACGGACCCAGGCCCACTCTACAGCCCCGGTACCTTCCTACAAGTGCAACCCGGCTGAACTCCCGAGCTCCCGAGCCGGCTGCCGACGATGGAAGAGATCAGAGAAGCGAAGGTGGTGGTGACGCTGCCATGAGTTTGTGTGGCAAACCAAAAACGGATTGTGCTCATGCGCGGCTTCAACGTCTGTTGGACGACAGTATGGTGGTTTCCATGGCTTGCATTGGGGTCAGCAATCGACCACTGGCAATGCCATGCGGCCGACGTTTGTCCGGTAGTACCGACTTACTGTACTGTACTGTATGTAGTACTAGAGGTAGAGGTACCACCTCGCCGGCCGACCAGCAAGCTCCTCGTCTTCCGGGACAGGCTTTCCGACGGAACAATCGGCAAGGATGAGCACTTCCATCGTTTCCCTCAACAAGGCCGATGGAGAAAAGGACCAGAAGCCAGGCCATGGGGAGACGGTCGGCAGCATGTCCCAGGACATCTGGATTTATCTGTTCCGCGGCCACCCGACCGACGTCTACTTCAACCGGCACGCGCTCATCTTTGTCGACTCGAGGGAAGACGGCACCTTCCACCACACGTGCCACATCCAGCGCGACGCCGCAAAGACGCCCTGGCAGCACCGTTACGATCTTGCAGCCGACGGCGAGACGTTTCTCCTCGACGTCAGATTCCTGTGCGCCATCCACGTTGCGACTTTGCGCGTGGATGCGAAGACGCCCATGGTCGTGGTCGACCGGATCCGCCAGACGCCCATATTGGGTGATGCCGACGCGAGCGACTGGAACTGCCAGGACTGGGTGGCGGATTCGTTGAAGACGCTGCTCAAGGCGGGCTACGTGGACAGGGCGACGCATGATGGTGTTTTTGAGGCCTTCATGGACGCGATTCTCGATGGCGCGCTGGGCTAGCTTGTGCCCTCATTTCAGATAGACTGCAGAAAATGGTACACGGGACGCGTGTGTCGTAGAGACGGGGCACCGGGATGTGGGCGTGCTCACCGGTGAAGTGCATGGCGACCAGCTCGTTCACTCCTTCGGGGAAATTCCCAGCGCGCGAACCTCACAACCTTGAGAAGGATGTTCAGCCCACATTGACGTCATCGAGCGCAGGTGATGGAAGAGGTAGATACCGGCGTTTTGCCGAACAGCGGGGGTGCTTACGTAGCTGGACCCACCGGGCGGGTTCGGATCTGGAGGTCCTCATCCCAAAAAAAAAAAATAAAAATAAAATAAAAAATAAAATAAAAAAAATTCCCCGAGATTGCGAACTGTTTGCTTTGGGCTATAATCATGGCGACCATGTTTGAGCAGCCACGAAATGGCACCCTGTTCCTGGGCGGGCAGAAAATATCGGGCCCCGATATCCGTGACCAGAACGGTAAGTCGACTGTGACGCGCGACGCGGTGCGACGACGACGACGACGACGACGACGACGACGACGACGACCATGACGACCAAAGACAAGACTAACAGGTCTCGCCGCAGTGCACGCCACGCAGGCCATTGCCAACGTCGTCAAGAGCTCCTTTGGCCCCAGCGGCCTCGACAAGATGATGGTGGACGACATCGGGGTATGCACAGCTGCGCGGTCCTTTCGCGTCCATGTCTCCATGTGGCTGATTCTCGCGCCCTTCCAGGACGTCACGGTGACCAACGACGGCGCCACGATCCTCAGCCTCCTCGACGTCGATCACCCCGCCGGCAAGATCCTCGTCGACCTCGCGCAGCAGCAGGACAAGGAGGTGGGCGACGGCACCACGTCGGTGGTGCTCATCGCGGCCGAGCTGCTGCGGCGCGGCAACGAGCTGATGCGCAACCGCATCCACCCGACCACGATCATCACGGGCTACCGGCTGGCGCTGCGCGAGGCGGTGCGGTACATGAACGAGAACGTCAGCATCAAGGTGGCCGACCTCGGGCGGGACTCGCTGCTCAACATTGCCAGGACGTCCATGTCGAGCAAGATGATCGGGGCCGACTCGGACTTCTTCGCCAACATGGTCGTCGACGCCATGCAGGCGGTCAAGACGACCAACAGCAAGAACGAGGCCAAGTACCCGGTCAAGGCGGTCAACGTGCTCAAGGCGCACGGGCAGGGCACGCTCGAGTCGGTGTTGGTGCGCGGCTACGCGCTCAACTGCACGGTGGCGTCGCAGGCCATGAAGACGCGCGTGGCCGAGGCGCGCATCGCCGTGCTCGACATGAACCTGCAGAAGGAGCGGATGAAGCTGGGGGTGCAGATCACGGTCGAGGACCCGCAGCAGCTCGAGCAGATCCGCGCGCGCGAGGCCGGCATGGTGCTGGAGCGTGTCGAGCTGATCCTCAAGGCCGGGGCCAACGTGGTGCTGACGACCAAGGGCATCGACGACCTCGTGCTCAAGCTCTTTGTCGAGCGCGGCGCCATGGCGGTGCGGCGGTGCAAGAAGGAGGACCTGCGGCGCATCGCGCGGGCCACGGGCGCGACGCTGCTGAGCACGCTGTCGGACCTGAACGGCGACGACAAGTTCGAGCCGGCCTACCTGGGACAGGCCGACGAGGTGGTGCAGGAGCGCATCGCCGACGACGAGTGCATTCTGGTCAAGGGCACGCGGGCGCACTCGTGCGCGTCCGTGATCCTGCGCGGGCCCAACGACGTGCAGCTGGACGAGATGGAGCGCTCGGTGCACGACAGCCTGTGCGCCGTCAAGCGCACGCTCGAGAGCGGCAGCATCGTGCCGGGCGGCGGGGCGGTCGAGACGGCGCTGCACATCTACCTGGAGGAGTACGCCGGCACGGTGGGCTCGCGCGAGCAGCTGGCCATCGGCGCGTTCGCCCAGGCGCTGCTGGTCATCCCCAAGACGCTGGCGGTCAACGCGGCGCGCGACGCGGCCGACCTGGTGGCCCAGCTGCGGTCGCGCCACGCCCTGTCGCAGCGGGTGCAGGAGGGCGAGGCGAGCGAGGACGAGAAGTCGGTGGCGCGCAAGAAGGCGTACAAGAACTACGGGCTCGACCTGGCGCGCGGCCGCGTCGTCGACGAGATCAAGGCGGGCGTGCTGGAGCCGAGCGTGAGCAAGGTGCGGCAGCTGAAGAGCGCCGTCGAGGCGTGCATCAGCATCATGCGCATCGACACGCTGATCAAGCTGGACCCGGAGCAGCAGCGGGGGGAGGACGACGGGCACGACCACTGAGGAGACGGAAATGTAGAAAAGAAGAGAAAAATACGATTGGCTGATTTTTTCTTTTCTTTTCTTTCTTTCTTTTTCTCCTTCTTTCTTTTTTTCCTTTTTTTTTTTTTTTTTCTTTCTGTTCCCCCCCCCCCATGCTGCTCTGTGGCGGCCGTGAGCCTGACGAGCGCCCAACTAACACCACGCGTACTTTTCATTCGCCACCCACTCCAGCTCCGGCTCCCCTTGGCCGCCTTCGGCCTGCCCATACCACATCACACTCGGGATGCTCTCCGTCTGGCGTTCCACCACGGCGTACGGCACGCCGCACGCCGCGATCGCCGCGCGCACCGCCGGCTCCGGGTTCCACAGCTGCACGTCCTGGACGTGCCAGGCCGCGGCCTCGGCCCGGGCCACGGCCAAGATGGCGCCCAGCGCGGCCGCCAGCTCGGCCGGCGTCGTCGGGCGCGCGGCCTCGTCCTCGACGGCCACGCGCAGCACGTGCAGCGTGTTGCCCTCGGCGCGCTTGAGCCCGCCGTAGTAGCCGCGCGCCCAGACGGCCCAGACGCGGCGCGGCGCCGGGGCCGGCGGCAGGGCCACGACGGCGCCGCGCACCGACGCCGTGCGGCCGAAGATGTGCGTCGTCATGTAGTCCTCGCGCATCATGTGCCACAGCATGGCGTCGAGCTCGGGCTGCAGCGCGAACAAGTGCGTGCCGGGCCGGACGGCCGGGTCGGCGGCCCTGCGCGCCAGCGTCTGCGCCAGGAGCTGCTCGTCGACGGCGCACAGCTCGGCCAGGTCGTGGTAGCGAATCGGCACGGCCGTGATGCTCGTGTCGAGCTCCTCCTTGCTTGGCCCGTCCATCGGCTCCTTCTTCTCGTCCGCCGCCACGGGGGCTGCTGGCGGAAAGGCATAGTGCACGGCCTCCATCGGCCGCCACCCCAGGCGGGCGTAAAAGTCGCGGCCGACGTCCGAGTGCAGGACCGAGAAGAGGGCGGCGTTGTCGTGGTCGTGGTCGTGGTCGTCGGCGGCCTGCCAGCCGCGCAGGCGGGCGCCCAGCTCGCGCATCATGCGGCGGGCGTAGCCGCGGCCGCGCAAGGCCGGGTCGGTGAAGACGGAGGCGATGCCGTGCGTGGTGCCGCGCAGGACCTGCGGGTGCGGCCGGGCCGTGGCCACCAGGGCGCCCTTGCGGATGCTCTCGCACGAGGACAGCACGGGCCGCGGCGGGGTGGCGGCCGCGTCGGCCGTCGTGGTCAGGATCCAGTGCGTGATGCCGCCGCGGCGGGCGAGCGGCACCGTCATCAGGTAGGCCTCGCGGCGGAGGTAGGCGGCCGGCGAGAGGGCGCCGCCCCAGTGCGGGTGCGTGAGCGTCCAGGTGCGCCCGAGCTCGGCGGGGGTGGGGTGGGTGAGGACGAGGGAGGGGGAGGAGGAGGAGGGGAGGAGGAGGAGATCGGGGGGGGTTGTAGTGGTGGTGGTGGTGGTGGTGGTTGAGGAACCCATGGTGGTGGTGCAAGTAAGGGGTTGGGTTGGGAGGAGGACGAGGACCGAGCTGTTTTTTTTTTGTTCTTTCTTTCTTTTTTCCTTTTTCTTTTTTCTTTGTTTATGGCCAAGTCGTTTCAACAACAAACAGGGCCAAGGTCCTACGTCACACGTCACAAGCTGGCTGACTCATGCGGCATGCGCGGCAGGGCGGGGTGAGACGAAAAATCCAAAAAGGACCAAGTACAGACAAGTGTGTAAGCAGAAGCGGAAGCGTAAGCCGACGGTAGGCGAGGCCCGTCCATCCCGGCCCGGCAAAAGAGAGAGAGAGAGAAAAAGAGAGAGAGAGGGAAAAAGAGAGAGAGAGAAAAAGAGAGAGAAAAAAAGAGAGAAAGAAAAAGAGAGAGAGAGAGAAAAAGAGAGAGAGAGGGAAAAAGAGAGAAAGAGAAAAAGAAAGAAAAAGAAAAAGAGAGAGAGAGAAAAAGAGAGAGAGAAAGAAAAAGAGAAAAAAAGGGAAAAAGAAAGAGAGAGAAAAAGAGAAAGAGAGAAAAAAAGAGAAAGAGAAAAAGAAAGAGAAAGAGAAAAAGAGAGAGAGAGAAAGAGAGAGAGAGAGAGAGAGAGAAAAAGAGAGAGAGAGAAAAAAAGAGAGAGAGAGAAAAAAAGAGAGAGAGAGAAAAAAAGAGAGAGAGAGAGAGACAGAGAGAGTCCCGAGTCCCTTCCTGGCCCATGTCAAAACCCCCCCGTCCCCCTCAGCCGCTTCACCGCGGCCACGATCCCCTTCGCCCAGGCAAACGGCCCCGGGTCCAGGCCGATGGCGCCCTCGACGCCCCTCCCCTCCCCGTCGCGCCACACGCCGGCGGCCCGGTCCAGGGCGCCGTAGGCGGCCGTGTTCTGGTTGCGCCGGAGGCCGTCGCGCCAGGCCGCGCACACCGGGGCGCTGTCGACCATGACGTTGACCTCTTGGCTGTGGAACCACGACTGCGTGTCCTGGTTGCCGCTGCCCTGGACGCCGACGTGCTCGTCCGCGATCAGGAGCTTGATGTGGCAGCTGCGCCTCTTGCGCTCCTGCACGATGGGGCGGGTCTGGTCCTTGGCCACGTACCAGAAGTAGTGCAGGTGCTGCCGGCCCGCGGCCGAGAGCGCCTGGTGCAGCTTGTGTGCCACCATCTCGTTGTGGCCGCCCTGGCGAGGGAGGAGCTCGCCGGCGTCGTTGTACCCGATGCACACGTAGCAGTACACGTCGACGCCCCGTTCGCACGCCTCCACCATGGCCGGCAGCAGCGGCTCGGCGTTCAGCGTCGGCGTCTGGATGAAGACGCTCTTCTGGGCATGGCGCAACGCCGCCAGCCACGCCGCGTTCTGCGGGTTCGCCACGCTGCCGTGCGTCGGCCGCCCGCACGGCCCGCGACAGACGAGCGCCATGGGGACCGGTGCCGCCGCCGCGTGCGCAATGTACGGCGTCATTTCGTCGCCGGCCGCGCACTCGGGCGCGTCGCCGCCGAAGCCGACGTTGGTCGTGTGGTTGAGCAGTCGCGTCACCGCCTGCATGCGGGTGAGGCCTGCCGCCGGCGACACCGACGCCTGCACGCGCGCGACCTCGCCGGCGATGTCGGCGTCGTAGCGCGGGGCGCCGGCCTCGTGCGGACCGAGGTCATCCTCCCCCTCCTCCTCCTCCTCCTCCTCCTCCTCCTCCGGGCCGGCAGCCGTCGGCGGCGCATGCTGGCTCGGCATCGGCCGTCGCATCGGTTTGTGCCACGACAGCAAGGCCATGTCGCGCACGGCCTCGACGATCGGCCCCTCCAGATGCACCATCATCTCGAGGTTGTCATTGTCCTGGATGTTGTTGCTCTGCAGCAGGGCAATCCTGCCGTCGACCACCATGTACTTGGCGTGGAAGGTGCCCAGCAGCGGCTGGTGGAAGTTGATCACCTCCATGTCCACGTTGGGCATCTCGCCCGGCCGCGGCAGCTTGACGTTCGGGCCCGTGAACTCGGCCTCGCCCACGGCGCAGTGCGGCGTGAGCAGCTGCTTCGGGCTGCCGCGGTCGTAGAGCACCTTGAGCACGACGCGCGCGCCGCGCTGGCCCGCGCGCCGGTCCAGCTCGCGCATGGCCTCGGTCAGGAAGCCCGACGCCACGCTATCCTGCCAGTAGTTGGTCGCGAGGAAGACCTCGCGCTCGGCCCGCACCATCACCTTGGCCATGTGCCGCACGATGTCGGGGATGACCGAGATGACGGTCAGGCGCACGACGCCGCAGCTGCCCATGAGCGAGGGGCTGACCATGGCCGGCGCGGGCGTGTCCTCGAGCGTGCGCAGCGCTGCGTCGTACATGTGCAAGAAGAGGTCGCTGGGCCGCGTGGGACCCCATTTGCCGCACCGGGCCGCCTGTTCCAGCGCCAGCGCCACGCGGCCGGCCTGGCCACGAGGGGGAGGAGAAGGAGGAGGAAGAGGAAGAGGAAGAGGAAGAGGAAGAGGAAGAGGAAGAGGAAGAGGCAATGTCGGCTCGCGCACGTGGTCGCCATACAACCGCTTCCAGGCCTCGCCCGGCGCGAGCGTCGGGTCCGCCGCAAGCAGACTCGAGACGCTGTCGGCCGAGGTGCAGAGCGCGGCGAGCCGGTCGCTCACCGCCCAAGCGGTCGTGTCCGTGGTCATGGTCGTCGTCGTGGTCGTGGCGCGACAGTCGATGGAATTGCCAAGCCCGCGCGCGGCCTCGTGAGGCTGGTGAGGCTGGTGAGGCTGGTGAGGCTGGCGTGGCGTTGCCAAGACCCAAAGTGCAATGACGTCACCGCATGTCAGGTGATCCGGTCCGTCCGTCACCAAACGTCACACGTAATCATCGGACACGAGCACGACGTCGGCCGCATCGCCAGCGTAGCATTCCTGTCCAAAACAATGCTGGCTACTCCCCCCCCCCCCCAACTACGTACTCGTACCCTTCCCCCTACCTGAGCTCGGCCCGCTGGCCCGCCTCCAGCTTGTCAAAGTCGGCAAAGGCCAGCTCGTAGGCAAAGGCCAGCGTCATCTTGGCGTGCTGCGCCATGTGGCCAAAGTCGAGGTACTTGATCACGTCGTCGGTGCCGTGGATGTGGTTGTCCGAGTACTCAAAGGCCGACTCGATCACAAAGGCCGACGGGTAGCCCGCCTTGGACGCGGACGCGTGGTCCGAACAGGCGTAGCCGCACTGGGTCTCGACCCACGGTATGTCGCAGTACCCATCGATCACGCGCTTGACAAAGGCCGTCAGCTCCGGGCTGACAAAGTCGACAATCACGCCCACGCTCTCGACCTGCCCGGCCTGCAACGTGCGCGCCACGAAGCCCGTCATGTCCTGCTGCAGCATGGCCTTGACGCGTCGGCCCGTGCCGGCGTACGTCTTGAAGAGGTCCTGGCTGCCCAGCAGCCCGCCCTCCTCGGCCGCGTACCAGTGGAACTCGAGCGTGTTGCGCAGCCCGCCCGCCGCCACCACCGCCGGCGCCGTCAGCAGCACCCGCAGCGCTTCCAGGATCGTCACCGTGCCGCTGCCGTCGTCGTCGGCCCCGGGAGCCGCCAGCAGGCTCGGCAGGAACAGGTTGATGCTGTCCTGGTGCGCGCCCACCACCACCGTGTCGTCCGTGCGGCCTGCCATGCGCACCACGATGCTGGCCTGCGGGAACGCCCGGTGCGGGAACGCCGTGGCCGTGATGTTGACCCCGGCGGCGGGGGACTGGCCGATGACCTCGCGGATGCGACTCAGCAGCCACTCGCTCGACTGCCGCCCGTAGTCGCTCTTGTAGTAGCGCGTGTGGAAGCTGCTCAGCTGTTCCAGGTTCGCCTGCATCTCGGTCTGGGAGAGCTTGGCGAGCAGCGGCTGGAGGTCCCCTCGGTGTGACAGCTCGGTGGGGAACGCGACGACGGCCGAGCGGGCGCCGGCCGCAACGGAGACGGCGGCGGCGAAGTCGTCGTGCTCGGTAATGTCGAAGAAGCGCTGGCCGGCCTGTCGGTGACGGAGCGGCAGGGTGAGTAGGGGAGGCAGACGGGAGTGCGAGCTCGGGGAAGCGATTGAACATGACCAAGACCTACCCGCCGCAGCTCCCACTTCTGCTCCTCCGTCACCCACTTGGTCTCGCCGGGCGCCAGCTCGACGAGAAAGCGCTGCGCGGCGAGGGCGGCGAGGGCGGCCTGGTCGCCGTCGCCGTCGCCGTGACTGTCGCTGCCCCGGGGCTCGACGAACCGAGCGCCGGCCATGGGTAGGAACGCGAGCATGTGGGTGGGCTTCATGATGACGATGATACTGACGATGGAGATGGTTGTGATGATGGCTTGCGAAAAGGGGGGGGGGGGGGGGAGGCTGGAGATGGAATCAATTGAAATAGGACGACAGTGTCGCCACTGGCCGTCTACTCTGACGTACCGTGCGATTAGCACCAGTGCACCATCATGGCACACTACACAGTGTACTTGGTTGCCGGAACCCAACTGCACCAGAACTAGGTAGGGGCTTCATGACATGGCCTTGCCCCACTACTATGCCCCGCCCTACCCCGCCATCGAAGAAAATCTCTCTCGTCGTCGATCCCATTCCACCGCCAAAGCCAGCCACCCCTCGACTTCCCCTCCCCCCCTGCCCATGGCCAAACGCAACCGTGCCGCCCTGGCTGCGGCCGCCAACGAGTCCTCCACGCCGCCCTCGGTCTTGAACCCCTCGCAGTCGGTCGCGCGCGTCGTCGGCGCCGAGGGCAGCAGCGTCTACACGGTTGCGCTGCCCTCCGCCAAGACGGTCCCCGTCGAGCTCGCGCCGCTGTTCCGCAACACCATCTGGCTCAAGCGGGGCGGCTACGTGCTGGTCGACCTGGCGTCCATGGCGGACCGGCAGAAGAGCGGGAGCCGCATCGTGGGCGAGATCGTCAACGTGGTGCGCGACGAGAAGGCGTGGCGGAAGATGGCCTATTGGTGAGCGGCGTCGTAGCTCGCGTAGCTCGTCTGTCTTTGTTTGGGGGGGGGGGAGGGTGGCGCTGACGTGTGTGTTTTGGTATCCAGGCCGAAACAGTTTCCCAGACGGGTGGACGTCGAGGACGAGGACGAAGACGAGTCAAACGTGGGCAAGATGCCGCCGGACGAGTCGGAAGCGGAGGGAGAGGAGCACGGGTCGGACGAGCAGGAGCAGGCGACAGAGTCATGAGCTGATAGATTGTGGAACGTCGACACTGCCACACACTACTGCTGCTTGGCCGCATCCGTCGGGTCCCCGTCGTTCGCTGCCCGCCACGTGAGGCCGACCGTCACGGCCATGACTCCGACGACCACGGTCGAGCTGAGGGGCGTGCTGGGATACACGTTCCACGCCCACTCCTGCGCCGCCCAGAGGCCATACTGCCACACCGGATGGACGCCGCTCCGCCACAGCAGGAACGGCGTGGACCAGGCGAGGTAGGCGTAGAACTGGTAGTGCAGCGACCGCGCAAACAGCATGCCCACCACCATGGCCGTCGAGATGGTCGTGAGAACAAAGCGCGGCGTGACCCGCCTCGCCATGGCGCGCTCCTCCTGCTCCGTGAAGGGCGCGCGCCCGGCCAGCAGGCGCCGGACCATGGCCGCCACGGGCTTCCCCGCCGGCCGCAGCCACGGGCCCGTCAGGAAGGCCAGCAAGACGGCGCCGTGCAGCGCCAGCAGCGCGCACGCAAAGGCCCGGCTGCGGAAGACGGGCTCGCCCACGAAGCGCCAGTTGACGGTCCACCGGAACAGGAACTGGCGCGAGAGCTCGAACGCGCGGCCCAGGTACCCGACGGCGTTGCGGCCGAGGAACGGCGCGGCCAGCACGGCCTGCACCTGGACCATGAGGGCGGCGAGCCACAGCGCGGGCGCGAAGCCGCGGCCGAGGAGGAGCACGACGCCGACGGCGGGCAGGCCGAGGAGCAGCGACATCTTGACGCCCAGGCCCAGGCTGAAGACAAGCGCGCCCAGGGACCACTGGCGCCGCTGCAGGAGAAAGACGGTGAGCCAGAGGAGGGAGACGGCGAAGCCATCGTTGAAGCACCGGAGGACGAAGATGCTGTGCAGCCGCTTGGAGAGGACGAGCAGGGGGAAGATGTACGGCGGGGCCTAGACCGAGGGGTGAGCGTGCATGACTGCGTGCGGAGAGGTCCGCGGTCTGGTGCCGCACCTTGGCCTGCCAGTAGCACGCCATGACGACGGCAAGCGTGGCCATGTACAGGACGCCAAAGAGCTGCTGGGCCCGCACAATGTCCTTGCCGTGGTCCGTCACGTAGTAGAGCCCGGTGTAGATGTAGACGTGCGCGGCCGGGTAGACGAGGGGGCCGGTGCCGCCGCGGATCCGGGGGTAGTCGCGCTCGCCGGCCACGTACTGCGCGACCTGCTCCATGTACGCCGTCCAGTCGATCTCGGTGTAGGGGATCTTCCAGATGACCAGGGCGCAGAGCACCGCGTCGGCGACGAGCAGCGCGGGGGGGACAAGCTGGGCGAGGGCATTGCGCCCGTGCAGCGCGTCCAGCACCAGCTGGACGGGGGGGCGGCTGGTGGCTGGTGCCATGAGCGGCCGGCGGTCGTGGGCGAGGTCCGGTCGGGGTTCGCCGTCGGGGTTCGCCGTCGGGGTTCGCCGTCGGGTGGCTCTTGGTAATCTTGTGTCGGCGTCGCGCATCGTGGCCTCAAGGAGCGCGAGGCGCGGAGTGATCCGAGCTTCTTGTGAGTATGTCAGATTCACGTCACTGCCCCTGCCCCTGCCCCTGCCCCTACCCCGCCTGAGTAGGTAATCAGGCACAGAGGGGCGGACCGGATTCGTCAGCATCAGTCCGGCGGCAAGTTGTCCGTGAGCTACAAAAACTCTCGACATCGACTGACGATACAGGTATGCAGCGATCCGTCATCATCACCAAGGCCATTCGATCGACCGCCGCCGCCGCCGCCTTCTCTTCTCGACGTTTTCCGACAATCGCTCGCGCACACATCCACGCCAGCCTTCCGAAGATGGGCGTACACAACATTCAGACGTGAGCGCAATTTTTTTTTTTCTTTTTTTCTTTTTTTCTTTTTTTCTTTTTTTCTTTTTTTCTTTTTTTCTTTTTTTCTTTTTTTCTTTTTTTCTTTTTTTCTTTTTTTCTTTTTTTCCCTGTCCATCATCCCCGCTCGTCCCGCCCTGTCCGGTCCGGTCCCGTCTCATCCCCCAAGTTTTGCTCGCTCGGCCCCTCGCCGGGCCTGGCGGCTTCTCGGCCGCGGCTGGCTTCGGCCGTGAAACCAGGGGCTGTGAATGGAATGATCAGCGCTGACGCACCGAGACACCACTTAGGATGGAAGAGTTCCGCAGCACCATCAAGGAGCACAACCTCGTCGTGCTCGACGCCTTTGCCGTGTGGTGCGGCCCCTGCAAGGCCATAGCGCCCGAGATCGTCAAGTACGTGCCCTCGTCCTCCTCCCCCGATCGCCCCAGGTCCCGACCGCATCCGATGCTGCGGCACCCGTGTCGGCCTGTTTCCGATTGCCCGCACAAGCTTTTTGTTTGGGCCTGGCGCTGACCGGCCATGCTTGTTCGCTTACTTTGCTCGCTTGCCCCACCAGGTGGTCAGAGCAGGACGAGTTCAAGGACAAGGTTTACTTTGCCAAGTTTGACGTCGACGACCTCCCCGCCCTCGCCCAGGAGCTCGGCGTGCGCGCGATGCCGACCTTTGTGGTCTTCAAGAACGGCGAAAAGGCGGACGAGTTCGTGGGCGCCAACCCGCCCGCGCTGCTGAAGGTGGTGGAGAAGCACGTGGCGCCTTAGGTGCGGAATGTGTGTGCTGGAAGCCGGGGGGACGTGCAGCAGCTTGCTTGGAGACACATGGGATGGTGAAGACGGCCCTGGCTGCTGGCGGGAGGATAGAAGCCGGCATGCTCGGTGTGACGAGAGCGCCACGCCCGGTCACCGGAACCGGTCGCCCGGTCACCGGGCCAAGGTCCCCGGGTCAAGGTCACCGGCTCTCTGCCGCTACCAAATATAACCCATGGGTTCGAGAAGTGTTTTCCCGCTCCGATGCGCAGGGCTCCCGTGACAGCCAGTGTCTTGTCTTGTTCTCCAGCTGGGTGCAGAGGCTCGCACAGTTGACACAAGGCCGGAATTACTTTGCCAGCTTGGGAGCTGACTGGACGCAGTCATCGGCCGGATCTTGGCCATTTCGGCCTCGTTTCAAGCCCGGCACGACCAGGCACGACGAAAGAGGCTGCCGCCGGGTCGCTGGCTGCTGCATGATCGCTTCGTCGCCCCGCTCCCACAAGGTTCGGCCGTTCCTCCAAAGTTTGCGGGTTGTGCGGGCGGCGACTTGGCTGCTTGGAGAGCAATGCGGTGTGAAACCGAGGCCAAAGGTTCGTCGAGGCAGGCTATCGCAGTCGGGCTAATTCGATTTGGGAATATAATACCTGGCCGGCGGCACACACCCACGTTGCGAATCCGTCGTTGGAACGTACCACGAACGCAACCCGCTGGACACGGTTGACCGTCATCACGTCGTCGAGACACAAACACAGCACAGGCAGGCCCCGATCGAAAAGGCACTCTCCCGTAGTACCCCCGCCACCATGTTTTTCTCGCCCTGTTTCGCCCTGGCGGCCCTGACGCTGGTCGTCAGCGCTGACGACTACCCAACCGCGGCGCCCTACACCGACGCCATGTCGGGCATCACGTTCGCCGGGTGGACCGACGACGCGAAGGAGGGTGCCGGCAGCATGACCAAGTCGGGCATTGCCCTGTCGACGGATTCGGGAACCGACCTGATTGGGCAGGTCATCGCGCCCATCAGCGCGTCGGGCTGGGCCAGCATCATCCTCGGCGACAAGATGAACGGCCCGCTCGAGGTGGTGGCCTGGCCCAACGGCAAGAGCGTCGTGCTGGGCGCGCGCGTCTCCACCGGCTACAAAGTCAGCGACACCAAGGTGTACTCCAAGACCAAGGTCACGCTCACGCCCATCGCCAAGGGCACCTACATCAACGCCACCCACATGAGTGCCACCTTCCTGTGCACTGGCTGCCTCGACTCGGCCGTTTCTTTCACCAAGGCCACGCCCAAAGCCACCATCTCCTGGGGCTTCACCAAGAACGCCGTGGCCAAGCCGTCCGACCCCACGTCGGCCCTGTCGGACCACACGACCGACGGCGAGCCGTACGGCAACTACGACGTCGACTTGAAGGTCGCCCAGCAGGCCAACTTTGCCCAGTGGGCCGCCATGGCCGGTTCTGGCGGTGCCGCCGCCCCCGCCGCAGGGTCTACGCCGCCGACAACCGCTGGCTCCGGGGCTGCCGCGGGCAACGCGACGAAGCCGGCACCGGCCACGAACACGGGTGCCGCGGCACCTGCGGCGCAGCCGAAGCCGGCCTCGAGCGGCTCAGTCGGTGCATCCGCGCCGGCTGCCGCCCCCAAGGCATCGAACGGGACGATGGGAGGTAGTGGTGGCATGCCTATGACGGGTTCCGGAACAGACGCATCAGCTCCGGCCGCCGCCGCTGCCCCGGCATCCGCCCCGGCCGCAGCCTCCTCGGCCGCAGCTCCCGCCGCTGCCCCGGCATCAGCTCCCGCCGCGGCCGCTCCCCCGGCATCAGCCCCGGCCGCGGCTCCGGCATCAGCCCCGGCCGCAGCCTCCTCGGCATCAGCTCCCGCCGCTGTCCCCGCATCAGCTCCGGCCGCAGCCCCCGCCGCAGTTCCGGCCGCAGCTCCCGCCGCCGCTCCAGCCGCAGCCCCCGCCGCAGTTCCGGCCGCAGCCCCCGCCGCAGCCCCAGCCGCAGCCCCCGCCGCAGCCCCAGCCGCAGCCCCCGCCGCAGCTCCGGCCGCAGCCCCCGCCGCAGCCCCGGCCGCAGCTCCAGCTGCAGCCCCGGCAGCAGCTCCGGCAGCAGCTCCGGCAGCAGCCCCTGCAGCAGCACCAGCGGCTGCTCCGGCGTCTGAGTCTTCCGCACCAGCTCCAGCGTCGGCCCCGTCATCCGCGACATCGGCCTCGGGTTCTCCCTCGGCAGGTTCAGCCGCTGTTGCCCCCGCGGCGGATGACTCGTCTGCGGGCTCCGGGTCGTCTTCGGGCTCCGGGTCGTCTTCGGGTTCCGGGTCGGCGGCGGCGGCGTCGGCGGCCTCGGGGCCGGCCTCGGCCTTTACCTCGACGCAGGCAGGGGCGCTTGTCGCGACGGGCATGATCTATGTGGCGCACGCACTTAACTTTTTTTGAAGGGAAGACAGCGGGTGCGATTTGCGCAGACGGATGACAAAACAACAAGGTTGCCAGAGGATCACGGTACACATAGGCATGGCATGGCACGACGGCGAGCGATGGCACAAGAGAGGAGGTAGACAGGGCCGGCGCAGGGCGGCGGCTGGGGCTGGCTGTGTTTTTTCTTTTTTCTTTTGCTCGACTGGTCATCGGGACTGGAGTGTGTCGCGTCGCGGCGCACGCCTCCTCTCCCGGCCACGCGCGCAGCAAAGTCCATCTTCACTCCAACACGCTCACTTCTCCCCGTACACACTCTCTTTCCCTCCAGCACTCTCTCTAGAAAGACCCTTGATTCTCTCGTTCTTCCATTGGGTGTACTACTTGCAGCGTCAGCGCCAGAATATCACACTCACGCTCACCTTGTTTCACATGTTTTTGGCGTTTCCTAGGCTGGCGCACGGCATGGGCTTCCAGTGGTGGACGGGCACGAGGATCATCCCGGCTCACAGGCCCGACTCGGCAGTTCGCCTGCTAGAGTTTCCGACCCGGCGAAGGTGCGGCATTCGGGTGTGTCACGCACCTGGCCAGACCGTTGTTCTTGTTCGGATGGAATAGGTACCTGGTCTGAGAAATACAAAGTTTGTCATTCAGCTGAACTCCTTGCCAAACTCTGCCCGCCGTGGGGCCTTGGCTGCCGCGTGAATCGATGTGCGCGACGGGCGATAGACGAAGAGAGTCCCTCGGTATCCCCGTCTTTCCCTCCTGACGAATCGTCCAACGTGGGTTCACTTGCGCCCGACGGCCGCGTCCTTGGCGCTCAGCTCCCCCGCCACAATCTTCTTCATCGTGTCGAGGATGTCGTCGAAGGTCGCAAAGGTCCGGAAGGGCACGCCCTCCGTCTCGCAATACGTCACGAGGTCTGCCAGTCGCCATACACATACACACACACACACACACACACGGACGGTCAGCGTCTTGTTCTTCCCACACCTGCTCCCTCCCACAACCTACCTCTTCCCTCCTTCGCAAACAACAGATCCGTCTCCCGTGCGGCCGACAGGTCCGACACGCCATCCCCGGCATAGTACAGCGCCGGCCGGTCCCCCTCCGGCAGGGCCTTGTAGCCGGCAATCTCCCTCGCCTTGTCGTGACCGAAGCCGCTCTCGTCGCGGAATACAATCTCCCAGCCGGCCAGGTCGTCCAGCGACGTCTTGCCCGGCCGCACCGCCACCTCATTGCTCACGACCTGCAGGCCGCGCATGGCGTCGGGGCCCAGCAGGCGCGCCAGCAGGGCGCCGATCACGGGCCGCATGCCCCCGCTCAGCACCACGATGGGCACGTTGTGCGCGGCCGCCCAGGCCCGGAAGGCGCCGAAGCCCGGGTCTAGCGAGATGTGCTGCAGCAGCGCGTCCAGGCACTGCGCGTACGGCGCCGTCACGCTGTCCAGCATGCGGCGGAAGGCGTCGCGGAAGGGCAGCCGGCCCGCGAGCACGTCGGCGTTGAGCTGGCGCCGCTGTGTCGCGCCGAAGCCGAGGGTGTCGGTCAGGTGGTCGTTGGAGTCTTGCTGCGTGATGGTGCCGTCGAAGTCGGTGAAGAAGATGTGCGACGGGCGGGTGGCGAGGGCGGGGAGGGCGGGCGGAGAGGAGGAGGAGGAATCCATGGTGGTGGGCAATGAGAAAACAAAAGAGGGTGAGTGGGGAAGAAGCCATGGACCCCGCCGCCACACCCAGGTTCCACGGTGATTGCTTGCCACGTGACATGCCCTTATCATAGCATAAGCCAAAGAAAGCGGCGCCTTGCCGGGTGGACACCGCTTCTCGAACTTTGGCACGACCACCTGGCTCATTTGGCGGCTTCGTCGTGAGCTGGGGCCTGAACATTACCTTTCTCTTTTCCTCTCTCTTTCTCTTTTCCTCTCTCTTTCTCTTTTCCTCTCTCTTTCTCTTTTCCTCTCTCTTTCTCTTTTCCTCGCTCTTTCTCTTTTCCTCGCTCTCCCGCCCTGACCCGGCGTCGTCGACGTCGGCTGGACGGTCGTCGAGATGTCGGCCGGCATCACGTCGGCGTGCCTCCCGACCTCGGGCCCCGCGCTGGGCTTCCTGGCGCGCAAGCTGGACCGGACCTTGCCCCGGCTGTCCGAGTCGCCCGGGGAGAGAGGCGGGCGGGAGTGTTGTGGGCCGAGAGGAGAGGTCCGCGTGCCTCCATCCGCCTTCGCCACGGCCTGTACACAAGCACGGACGCCAGGCCGACCAGCAGAAACAGGCCACAGATGGCGCCGCCGATCACGTCGAAGTGGTCCCCGATGGCGCCGACGCCGTCCCAGAAGCGGCCCTGGGGCCCGGCCACGTTCTGCACGAGCGAGAGCGCCTGGACGATGCCGACGAAGAGCGAGACGGAGACGGTGATGGCCGTCAGCACGATGGAGTAGTACAGGATCGCGACCGGGTCGCGCGCCAAGGCCCCGGCCGTGTACAGCGTCATCATGAGCGCGCCGTCGGTCGTGTCGAGCAGGCACATGGCGGCGGTGAACAGGACGGGGAAGATGAGAATCAGCCAGAGGCTCGTCCCCTGCGCGCCCTGCAGGCTGGCCAGGCCCAGCAGCGCCACCTCGGAGCTGGTGTCGAAGCCGAGTCCGAACAGGAGGCCCAGCGGGAACATCTTCCACGGCCGGTCGACGAGGCGGAACAGGCTGCGGAAGAGCCGGGCCAGGAAGCCGGCCCCCTCGAGCTTCACCCACGGCCCCGGACCCTCGTCGTCGTCGGCCGGACGGGCCAGCACCTCCTGCAGCCTCCGCACCAGCCTGCACAGCACCCAGCCGTTGCCGGCCGACAGCACGAGCAGGAAGACGGCCGAGACGGCCGTGCCGATGATGCCGCCGACCTGCTGGAAGCGGCCGAAGCGGTCCTGCAGGGCGCCGGCGGTGGCGGCGACGACCACGCAGGTGACGACGACGACGGTCGAGTGGCCGAGGCTGAAGAAGGTGCCGACCGCGACCGGTCGCTGGCCCGAGGCGACGAGGCGGCGGGTCATGAGGTCGATGGCGCTGATGTGGTCGGCGTCGAGGGCGTGGCGCAGCCCGAGCGTGTAGCAGAGCGCGGCGGGGGTGACGAGGCCGGGGTGGGAGTGCAGCACGACGGCCGTGGCGGCCCCGATGAGGACGTTGACGCCGAGGACGAGGGAGAGGATGCCGGCGACCGGAGGGGGGACCGCGGTGACCCTGGCGCGGAGGGGGCCGGGGAGGCGGAAGAAGCGGGTGGGCATGTTTTTTTTTTTTTCTCCTTTTTTTTTTCTTCCCTTTTTCTTCCCTTTTTCTTCCTCTTGTCTCCTTCCTTTTTTCTATTTTTTTTCTTCTTCCCCCCCCTTTTTTTTTTTTTTTTTTTTTTTGCACGTCGTCACCAGTTGTCTTGGGCAGTTGGACCTCACTCTCTATGCATCGACATGGAATTTTTTTTTTGTGCGACCAAGCGATGCGAAGCCGGCCCCAGCCCCACCCGGGCCTCCCCCGCCTCTCCCATGTAAAAACGCCCGATTTGATTGGCAGCTGGGTTTGTGGGGTGGTGTAGATGTTCTGATTGGCAGCTGGATGTGTGGGGTGGTGTGGATGTTTTGATTGGCAGCTGTATTTGTAGGGTCGTGTAGATGTGCGCGTTACGCTTCCCACTTCCCACAAGCGGTGGACTACACCAGACTCAACGGGCCAAGCAAGACGTGAGACTCTTGAGATGGAGAGATTCCTGAGATAGTTGCCTGTTGGCCGTCCGCCTTCAAGGTTTGAATTCTCTCTCTCTCTCTGTTTTTTTCTTTTTTTCTTTCCTTTTTTTCTTTCCTTTTTTTCATTTCATTTCTCTCGCCCTCTTCTTTTGTTCTTCACACTCACTCCAACCCGTCTGGCACCTGGACTTTTCTTTTCGCCTTTCCACCTCGCTTGTCTCATACTCGTCTCCTCCTTGGCCTTTGTCTGCTTGCGGCGCTGCCGCCATGTTTTCTTTGTTGTTGACTTGGTCCTTTTTATCACCATGTGTACATCAACACTCCGGTCGGGAACTCTCTCCCCAACGCTTGTCCCAATGCAACCACACCATCCAGCCCACCATGAAAGCACCTCTGATCACGCACCACGCCCACCTTGCGGCCGGGCCCACCCTCACCCTCACCCTCACCCTCACCCTCACCTTCGTAGCCCCGGTCCACGCCCAAATCCTCCTCCCCATCGTCCCGCAGACGCACGCGCCGCTTCTGGGCGCCGACTTCGCCTTCGTCGTCAATGCGACGGTGGGCACACCGGGGCAGCCCGTGCTGCTGCTGGTGGCGCCGTCCGAGTACGACACCTGGCTGCCCGACGCCACAGCGGTGTGGTGCGATCCGCCGACGGCGACGGAGGGGCGTGGGGTGGATGGACAAGGAGAAGACGACGACGACTCTCCCCCCATGTCCTGCCTCTGGGTCAGAATCCCGTGGTCCGCATGCGGTCCCACGAGGCCGAAGGGGAGGTGTCGCCCATTCAAGAGGACCCGGACTGGGCCCGTCACCATGGGGGCCTGGGCCGGCTGGACCAGGTCTGGGGGCATGGCGCGCTGAAGCATCAACTCGAGTAGTAGAACACGCAACAGGGCGGTATCATCACTTCGGATCACCTGTTCAGCATGAGCTGGTGCCACTTTACCGGCGACTAGTCCTTCCTCCCCCCAAACAGACTGATCCGGAAGCGGTCCCGCGTGCGCGTCTTGGACTTGCCCGACGTGAACGACTGCTGCGACCGCACCGGCTGACTGGCCGCCCGCTGCTGCGGCGGCGTCTTGCGTCTGCCGTACCCGTCCTCGTCTTCTTCGTCCTCGTCCTCGTAGTACCCATCGGCAGGCCCTCCCGGATAGCCGCTCATCTGCCGCAGCGGCGCCGCGCTCCTCGCCTCCCTCAGCTGCTGCTGGTGCACCCCGACCGGCACCCCCTGCACGCCCCCTGGGCCTGGGCCTGGGCCTGACCCGTCCTGCGCACTGCCCGTCGGCACCACCGCCGGCCGCGGCGTGGGCGGCCCCGACCCCAAGCTCCCGCCCACGCCCAGCTCCCCCTTCAGCGCCCTCTCCACATCCTCGTACTGCCGCCGGAAGTCATCGTGGCGCCCCTTGGCCTCGAGGAAGCGCAGCTCGGCATCGTCCTTGCGCCGCTGCAGCGCGCGGATCTCGGCGTCCAGGCGCGTCACCTCGTCGTCCTCGGCCTGCATGCGCGCCGCGTACTCGTGCACCTTTTGCTCCAGCGGCTGCAGCACGCAGCCCATGAGGCTCGGCGTCTTGAGCCGCTGGATCGACGCCCCGGCCTCCTGCTGCGTCTGCGTCGTGAGCCTCTCGTCGGAGCCGCGGTCGCGGTACGTCGAAGCGTCGCGCGGAGATCGGGGCCCGGCGGTGGTCTGGTAGCTCGTGCTGGGGCGGCGGCTGTGGTCGGCGGCGGCGGCGGCGGCGCTGGGGCGGCGCTGTACTTGCTGCTGCTGCTGCTGCTGCTGTTGCACGGGCATGATGCCGGCCTGGGGATCGCGCAGCTGCACGGGCTGTTGTTGTTGTTGTTGTTGTTGTTGTTGCTGCTGCTGCTGGTGCTGCTGGTGGTGGTGGCGGCGGTGGTGGTGGTGGACGTGCTCCGGTGCCTGAGATGGGACGCGGACTTGAGTGGCGATGCTGGGGACGCCGACGTCCTTGGTGTCGTAGAAGTCGGAATAGGCGCTGCTGTTGATATCCCGGGGGGGGTGGGGCATGTTCAGCACTGCCGTCGCCATGTCAATGCCTTGTGTCGTCAATGACGACTGGAGGGGGTCATGCAAACGAAACGGCCGAATCAGTACATGGTACGGAGGAGAGCACCGAGTAAAGGAACGAAGGATTTACCTCGCAGTCCCTTTTGACTCGCAGACCCTTTTGACTGCTTGTCAGGGCTTTGGACCCTACCACCCGTCAGAATGGCGATGGCTGGGTGTCGACGTTGGTCAGGCAAAGAGAGGTCCACACCCCAGCCTCCGAAGAAAAAAAAAAGGAAAAAAAAAAAAAAGGGTGAGAGCGAGGACAACGCATGGATCCTCCGTTATATGCAGCATACGGCCAGTCGGCCACGAAGATGCTGACACCCGACCCCATGATGCAGGCAAACGGCACAGGAGGGTTTCTTTTTTTTCCCTTTTTTTTTTTTTTTTTTTTTTTTTTTTTTACTTCGGGAATTCTTTTTTCTCGGGAGAAAAAAAAAAAAAAGCACTGGTTCCACGTAGCACGGCGACTGGAAAACGGCCCACGGCAAACGGCAAACGGCCCACAGTAAACGGCAAACGCCAAACGGCAAACGGGACAGCGACAGCGACAGCGACAGGGACAGGGACAGGCCCCCGGTTCAATGAAAAGCGTGCGTGCGTGCTGTGGGGTGCTGTGGGGCCCCATCTACCTAGTAGGAGGTACCTCTCTACCTCTACTACCTCGAATACATGCCCCCCTGTCGGCCTACTTCGCCTCCTTCTTCGCCTGCTCCAGCACCTCCTGCGCCTTCTGCGACTTGCTCTCCAGCACCCGTTTGAGCTCTTCCACCGTCTCCTTCAGCAGCTGCTCGCCCTCCTTGGTGTGCTTCTGTGCCACCTCCTGCAGCTGCTTCAGCTTCGGGAGCATGTCACCCCCGTCGGGCAGCATCTGGAAGTACTGGTCCAGTCCGAGACTGTCGGCCACCTGCGAACCCTGGCTCTTGGCCTTGTCCACGGCCTGCTTGACGTAGTCCTCCAGCCCGCCCATGTCGCCCGACTCCATGGCCTTGCGCGCCCTGTCGAAGACGTCCTTCGCGTCGCCCCGCTTCAGCAGCTCGCCGTTCTTCTCCAGCAGCTCCTTCACCTTGGGGTTCTTGTCGAGCAGCGGCTTGGCCTCCTCCAGCGCCTTCTTCCACGCCTCCTCGCCGAGCGCCTTCACCTGCTCGACCTTGTCCTCGATCAGCTTCCGCGCCTTGTTGATCTTGTCCACGCTCATGCCACCCTCGAAGATGCGCTTGGCCTGCCGCCACGTCTCGTCGACCTGCTTCTTGGCCTCGGGCCCGTACTGCTCGCCCATGCGTTTGAGCTGGTCGACGCTGCCGCCCAACTGCTTCTTCACGTCGGGGTGGTTGTCCAGCACATCGCCGGCCGCATCGCCCGCCAGGTCCGCCATCTTCCTGCCCAGGTCCGCGAGCACCTCGAACCCCTTGTTCGCCGCCTCCAGCGACAGCCCCGACTTGGCCGCGTCCTGGAGCTGCGCGTACGCCTGGCCCACCAGCTTGTCGGCCTCGTCGCCGTGGTTCTCGCACACCGTGTCAATGTCCCGGAAGACGCCGTCGACGAACTGCCGCCCGCCCGGCACCCAGCCGGCGTACGAGTGGCAGTACTGCTTGAGTGCGCCGATGGCCTGCTTGCTGTTGGGCGTGGCCTGCTGCAGCTTGGCTGCCGCCTCCTGGTACTTGTGGGCCGCCTCCTTGTACGTCTTGTTGATGGTGCGCGCGGTGCGGCCCGCGGGGCTGACGTAGTAGGCGCCGTAGAGGAGGCCGCCGGCCGCGAGACCGCCCACCAGGCCGGCCACGAGCGGGGACGTGCCGGCGCTGCCGCTGCTCGCCGAGGAGTGCGTCGACTGGAAACGCGCTTCAGCTTGGCGGAAGCGCAGCTGAGCGGGCGTCTTCCGGGCGACCTCGGCTCGGGGGACGCGGCGCGCCGCCGCACGCACGCTTCGTACGGGCAACATTCTGGTCGTCGTGGTTGGACAGAGCTCAGCTTGTTTGACGTTGCGGTGTGTGTGGGAAGCAAGTCGGAAAAGCCAGTCGTCACGAGAGGCGGCATGTGCTTCCATACTTGGTCAATGACGTAGATTTGAAGCCACAATGACAAATCGATCGGGAGCAACGTTCGGCCCTTGTGACGTTCCTGCCGGCCCAGAGTCGTTCCTGGCGATGACGACATTCCAGCTGCCATGCAGCCAGCGCCTGCCATCTAAACTCTGGGACTTTGACCATGTTGGGTTGTGCCCCACCAGAGAGGGGTGCAGCTAGATGTAGCGGAGGGGGTACGACTAGCAGGGCAGAGCGTTCCCCGTCTTTCACCATCCGGTTGACCTCACGGAGTCCAGACGGGATGTGATGTCTCCGCACCAACGGGGCGATTCTCATCATCATGTCTCTTCACGCTTCACTTGGCCTCCGTCTTACCTCGTTCTGCGACGGCCATCTGCTGCCTCCAGCTCGTCGACCGCGGCCTCGTAAGCCTCGACCAGCCCCTCTCCGACATCCTGCCCGAGTGCAAGCCCCCCCCATGCCCATCGTGTCCCTCACCGAATCCGGCGACGTTGAGAGTCCTGCCGTCAGCGCCTGGCGCGCCGCAAACGGCAAGACTTTGTTGGCGTGGCGTGCCGATCCGACCCCCATCCAGCCAACGTCGGCTCCGTGTTAGTGTGTGTAACCCTACGTCACCGGCGTTGGAGCGTTAGACGTCATCGCTGGAGGTAGAGGTGCCTCGAGGTGTAGACCCTTTGTCCTGTTCACCACCGGGCGCAGTACTACATAATAGTCTCCGGCACGTCCCAAGAAAGGAAAACCAAAAAAAAAAAAAAAAAAAATTAAAATTAAAAAAATAGCAACGCTACCCAATTCAGACCTCAAGAGTCAAGACCACCCTAGATACTCAATAGACCATGGCTGTCACCAGCGCCGTCGGCGACCTCGTCGCCTCCATCTACGAACTCTTCGCCAGCTTCGTCGGCGCCATCGTCTCGCTCGTGCAGGGCCTCTTCAACATGATTGCCGGCTTCGTCGGCGGCCTCGTGCACCTTGTGCGCGATGTCTTTGCGGGCGTGTTCCGCGCCGTCGGCGGACTGGGCAACTTTGTCTTTGGTGGGTTTTCCTTTTTCATTCTGCCTCTTCCCCCTCTTCCGTTCTCCCGTTCCCTGGCTGGCTCCTCGAGCCGGTGGTCTGTCCTCTTTGCCGGTTGCTTGGTTGCCGGGCTACGTACGATGGTGTGATGTGTTGTGCTGACATGGAGGTTGGTTGCGTGCGTGCAAGGCAACATGCTCGTCATCGGCGTCGTCGGCGTCGTCGCCTATTTGGTCCTCCAGGCGTCGAAGCAGGGCAAGATCCAGGCAAAGAAGAATTGACTGCGGGACTGGCCTGGCCGGGGGGAGGACGGACGAGAGTGGATGGGCGGGGCATAGACATGCTGGCGTTGACATTCATTTTGAGATTCATGGCTCGAGGTCAGGGTGGCAGCAGGCCCAGCCGTTTTCGCATCGATTAGGTAGTGAACTGGGTACCTTCGCCCCCGACCTGCGGCCCGACCTGCGGCCCGACCTGCGGCCCGACCTGCGGGTTGGGCAATCCGACATTCCGTAGCCTGCTTCGCGTACCTCGGATTTTCGTTGACTTTGCCGAATTTTCCGTGTTGGGTGTTGGGAACACGCCGCGACGTCCGGACCGAATGCCACCCACCCTAACCCTGCCTTGTCAGGTCGGGCCGTCGGTCGGGATACTGACCGACCAACCGAGGGGACCGACGTTGCCAGTCTTCGCCTCCTCACAACACACTCCACCCGAACTACCGACGCAGCGGCCGAGAAGAGAGCTCCTTACGAGCAGACCATGCCCGGGATTGTCGTGGTCGGGTACGTGAAGTGCACATCTGCAAAGAGGTAGTATAGTAAGTATACCTTGTACACCGAGTTGACCCCCATCATCACCAGCGCCGGCGTATCGGGCCTCACCTGCGCCCTGCTGCTGTCCAAGCGCGTGGACCACGACGTCACCGTCGTGGCCAGGCACATGCCGGGCGACTACGACATCGAGTACACGTCGCCGTGGGCGGGCGCCAACATGCTCCCGTGAGCTGCTCTGGATCCCTGCCCTGCCCTGCCCTGCCCTTGCTTCGTGCTTCGCCCACGGCACCTTCTCACGGCCGTCTGTCCGCAGCATGGCCCTCGAGCAGGACAGCCGATGGGAGCGCCGCACTTGGCCCGAGCTGCGCCGCCTCGCCGCCGACGTTCCCGAGGCCGGCATCCACTTCCAGAGTGAGTACTTCGTGTCTCGTGTGAGGTCCACATGACGCCGCCCCAGGCACAGCCAGACACGCGCTCACAGACGCCGCCCGGCAAAAAAAAAAAAATCAACAAAAGAAGCCCTGGTGCTCCGCCATGCACATGGCGCAGCTCGCCGCGTCATGGACCCCCTCTTCGCCGAGAACCCCTGGTTCGCCTCGGTCATGGATGACTACCGCGAGCTCGCGGCCGCCGAGCTCCCCGCCGACGTGCGCTCCGGCTGCACCTTCACCTCGGTCTGCATCAACCCCATGCTGTATCTCCCCTGGCTGGTGGGGCAGTGTCTGGCGCGCGGCGTTGTCTTCCGCCGCGCCGACCTGGCCCACATCGCCGATGCCGCGACACTGACGCCGGGGGCCGGTGGTAGCGGCCGCGCCGACGTGGTCGTGAACGCAACGGGGCTGCTGGCCTGTCGGCTGGGTGGCGTGCGGGATCCCGCCGTGTACCCGATCCGCGGACAGGTAGTGGTGGTGCGCAACGAGCTGGGCAACATGGGGCCGATGGTGGTGCTGGCCGGGACCGACGACGCGCCCGACGAGATGTGCTATGTGATGGCGCGCCCGGCGGGTGGCGGGACGGTGCTGGGCGGCACGTACCAGCGGGGAAGCTGGGAGGCGGTGCCGGACCCGGACGTGGCGGTCAGCATCATGCAGCGCGCCGTGCGGGCGCTGCCGGCGTTGACCGAGGGGATGGGGGTCGAGGCCCTGAGCGTGGTTCGCCACGGGGTTGGGCTGCGGCCGGGGAGGGACGGGGGGGTCCGGTTGGAGCGGGAGAGGATCCGGGGCACGTGGGTGGTGCATAATTATGGCCATGCCGGGTGGGGGTACCAGGGGAGCTATGGGTGTGCGGAGAGGGTGCTGGAGCTCGTGGACGAGCTTCTCGCCGAGGGAGAGCGAAGGCGAAGCTGTGAGTACCGCGGCGCTGTATCATGCATGTAGAGAGGATGCTGCGCCAGGTCGTCCTCGACCCGCTCACATGCTATCCCCTTTCTGCCGACTCCTCACCTTCGCCCCGTCGTCCCTCTCCTTCTTCCCGTCCCGACTCTCAGGCCCGATCCGCCGTTCCACCCACTCCCTGCTCCCCATTTCCGCCAGCCGCGACAGCGCCCGCGCAAACGCAAACGCCTCCTCGTCTCCCGAGAACAGATTCGTCTCCTCAGGCGACATGAACAGCTCGGGCAGCGGCACGGCCGTCGTGAGCACCAGCTTGGCCTGGCTCTCGTACACGGCGTCGATAAAGGTGATAAAGCGGCGAGCCAGGTCGCGCCGGGCCAGCGTCAGGCGCGGCACGTCGGTCACGACGAAGGCGGCGTAGGCGCGCGCCAGCTCGAGGTAGTCGGCCGGGCCGAGGGCGCGGCCGATCAGCTCGGCAAAGGTGAACCAGGCGCAGGGGCCCGAGGCGCGCGGCACCACGATGTCGCGGCCCCACACGTGCTGCGTCTCGGGCCGCGGGTCCGGCCGCACCGGGTCGCCCAGGAAGCGGAACCAGCGCTGCGCGTGGGCGGCGGCATGCTGGTCCAGCGGCGTGTGGTAGACGCCCGAGGCCGGGCGCGGGAGCCGGCGGTAGTCGGTCGGGGAGTCGAGGTTGAGAACGTGCAGGCGGCGCTTGAGCAGCTGGATGGCGGGCACGAACGAGGCCCGCTGGACCCCGTTCTTGTAGAGCTCGTCCGGGTGGCGGTTGGACGTGGTGACGAGCACGACGCCGTGGGCCATGAGGGCCTCGAGCAGGCGGCGCAGGATCATGGCGTCGGCGACGTCGGTGCACTGGAACTCGTCGAAGCAGAGCACGCCAGCGGCGGCGGCCAGGTCGGCGGCCACAAAGGGGACGGCGTCCATGGCGCCGCCGTGGGCCAGCTTGACGCGGTGCAGGCGGCGGTGCACATCCTGCATGAAGTGGTGGAAGTGGATGCGCGTCTTGGCGCCGACGGCGGGCGGCAGCGTGTCGTAGAAGAGGTCCATCATCATGGTCTTGCCGCTGCCGACGTCGCCGTAAAGGTAGAGCCCGCGAGGGAGGTCGAGGGGGATGGGCGGCAGCGGCGGCGCGCGGGGGAACGTGCTGCGACCGAAGAGCGACCCGAGCAGGGAGCGCGACGGCTTGAGGGACTCGGGCGTCGGGTGCCGGACAGGGCCCGGCTTGTAGCGGGCGAGTTCGTCGTGGAGGCGCTGCAGGCTCCGGATGATTTCGCGTTGGAACTCGTCGTCGCGGATCCGTCCCTCGGCCACGCGCCGGTCGTACTCTTGCATCGGGCCGATGATAGGATCCCTGTCATCACTCTTTGTGGTCGTCATCACCGCCGTCACCCGTCTCTCCTGTCCTGTCGCATGGAGAAGGCGTGGCTTTCCGACGTGCGCCGAAGTCGAAATCGGCCGAGGGTTCGGTAGAAGTACCGGTCTGCAGATACAGAGCAGACAAACGTCCCGTCGCGGGTGGGGATGCGGCGCTTTCTGCATCGGCGGCCGTCGGCGGATCGCAGGGCGGAGAAGACGGCGGCAGGGTCGAGGTCGAGGCGGCATTGCATGAGGCAGTAGTATTCCAATGCTAGGTCTGCTATTATCGGTTTGAATCTCTGACGGGGCCGCGAGCACAACCACATGTTGCAGCCGCGTCAGGAGCAGGGAAGTCCCGAGAGGGAGCCCGCTAGTCGGCCCGGTCTTGTGGTTGCAAAGTAAGTGGGCAAGTTAGGTACGTACAAAGCGTAGAGGTAAAGTGAACAAGAGGAAGCCTTTGCACTCGGGAGGAAAATGTGTTGGGCCGGACGCCGGCGCAACGCCCGGTGCGACGCCGTTGCGGACTTGGTCCGTGCGAGAAAACTGCTCAGTAATCTCCACCAGCCTAGAGGTAGGTACCGGGTACCTCGGGCCCCTGTGGATTCCGTAGAAATGTGGCTTCTAGCTATCATAGCACTTAGGTACCAGATCAGCGATCTAGGGCTAGTAAGTGATTCGTAATTCTAGGCTAGTGGTTGATTATATCGCTTATGACCTATGAAATGTTCAGCTATACTAAAATACTATGGGTAGGGCATTTGTATAGCTATGTTATATGTGCTACAGTACTCCTATAGAATCTATACCATCCCCTTTCTCTATTTAGACTATCTATAGTCTATATAAAGGAAATCTTAAAATATTAATCTTGGTATTTTAAGGTTAGCTTTTTAGCTAAGCTAATAAGCAGCAGCGATCTTACTATAGTAGTATTTTGCTTTTATACTATATATGTCGGAACTAAGGCACAAGCAACGTTCGGCATCGGCTAGTCGCAGCGTTTAGGGCTCTGTCGAGCGCTAATTAGCGATACGAATACGGGTATTATGACAATGGCTTCTAACGCTCCTTTATAAGCGCTGGCAGCCCTATCTGAACAAGCAATCGCTCTATAATTAATAGGTTTAATATAACGGTTGTATTCTAACCGTTATACGCTGTTCTTAATAGGGACTGTCCTACCTAAATAGTTAGAGTAGATAGACTTTTATTTACCGATTAATTAACCTTTTAGTTACTCCTTTGTATATATATAGAGACTATTAATACTGATTAGTATTATTAGTAGGTAGTATAGAATAGTAAAGTAGATTAGTAGATCTAATAAAAGCTTATATTATAAAGGTAATAGTTAACCTAACTAGTCTAAAAACGTAAGATACTAGAAAGGGAAAGCGAATAATCTTATACTACTTCTACTAACGCTTAGTTTAATTAAAGGATTAACTAAAATAATAAACATTGCTAATCTATAATTCGGCGATCTATAACGATAAAATAGCACCTATACCCAGTTTTATAGAGCTTATATAAGCTTTGAAAGAGATTAAGTTAGAAAGTTATTGTCATGGCTAGAGCAAAGATGGGTTGTGGAAAGATGTTGTTGTATATAGGACAGAAGGTCCTGGTGTAAAACGAAGCTATATATGTATAGGATGACAACGGACTGTGATAGCACCCTACCCTAAAACTGTAGTTGTTCTTGACTATAAATAATAATCGTATATAGTAGTGTTATATATGTTGTTGTTCAGTTATAAGTATATTGCTTCTGGTTTATATCTAAAGGTAGCGGTGCTAGGACCTATATATAGGGTTAAAGTAACGGTGCTAAGGCCTATATATGTCTGACCTAAGTCTAGGCCTATACATTTTAACCTACCTTCCTTATTAGGTGGTAGACCTACCTATTGCTAGGCTAAACACTAGTATAGCGCCGAAGCTACCTTCCTACGCGTTTGATACCAGCCTAAGTCGCTATTGAGTCGTTAAAATTTTCTCCCCTATATACTAACCGCGTAATCTTATTAGCTTTTATTAAGAATTGTAGCCGACTCTCTATAGATATAGCTCTAACTCCCTGGTTTACTCCTTTAGTAAAGGAGGTCTTATATAAAGTATGTATTAGGTCTGTCATTTTCTATACGATAAAGGCTATATAGTATAGTAGGCCTGTTAATATCTTTTCTATAGAGCCTTATATAGTAACTGCTGCTAAAGGGCAGCAATGTAAACACTATGTAAAGTAGAAAAAGGCTAATTGTTTAGCAGTATGTTAAGGAGCTGTTAGCAAGTTAGGTATAATACGGTACTAACGCTTATAGTAGCCTATAGGGGTCTTGAAGTATAAGATAGAGGAATATATACCTATATACTACGTTGCTAAGAGATTCTATACTATATTAATAACAGATCCTAACAGACCTGTTAGGAATGTATAGTATTATTTTAACTAGCCGGAACGGTCCTAGGTCGCTATGGCAGCGTATTAGCTGCTATATAACCTTAATACCGCAACTAAGGTGTATTATGCAAAGCATAGTATAAATAGGATGAAAGTTTTTTCTATGGTAGGTGACCGATAAGGTAGCGGCTAGGTAGAGGTTCGGTTATAAGTTAGAGGCTAGTTGCTAACGTATTATATAAGAGAAGATTGTTATATATAAAAATTTCATGTAGAATTGTCATTAGTACTATACCTATATTATACTGCTGCTTGCCCCCTAGGGCGCTAATAAGGCTTCTAGAGATTTTACGCGCTATTATAATGTATAGTTTTGTTAGACGTAGCCTAGTCTTAATGTATATAATAGCTACTATATAGTTATAGTAGCTTTAAAGAAGAGGCTAGCTAAGGTACTGTGTAATAGTACTGAACCTTATAATAGGGACGCTTAGGTAGCGGCCTGTACAAGTGTCTGTGCTGAATTAGGCAGGTGGTTGTTTCGTGGAATGTAGGGTTTTTTGTACTCTGCTGTTTTAGCATATTTTGTACTAAGTCGGTGCTAAGTCGATCTAGTGTTATAAAATAGGTAATCCCTACTCTTGGAACTAATCTAGTAGGCCGGGATTAGCGGGGTATTTAGTATAAAAATCCTATATATCACTTATAAACACTTATTACATCCGAAAACGCGTTCTTGGTCAGGACCGCTCCAAATCGACTGCACTCTTTTGCAATCCACTTGTCCAATTGAGGACTTAACACACGCCAAATTTGGCTACGGCGCAGTCGCTCGTTCGACGGCGCTGTGGTCGGATTCTGACTGTATGATATGGTCGACCGTGGCCAGAAATCTACAGCTGTAGCGGGGCGGGCGTACGGGCCCTATAGTTACGTGCCCTAGCCCCGACTGTACTGATAACCTGAACCCTGCTAACCTAAAGCCTACTGCCCCTAGCCCCCTAGGGGCTATCAATAAAGCCCCTAAGCGCTTAGGCCATAGCTTCTTGACCTACCTTACCACCGCTACCGCCACTACTACTACCACCACTTCCGCCGCCAACCCTGCTACTACTATAACCGCTACTGGGTTAAGCGATATATCGTTCGATAGCCCTTTTAAAGGGCTTTTTAGTAGTCAATACGCTACTACCGCTACCGCCGCCCCTACCCCCTCTAAAAAGGGGAAAGAAAAAGAAAAAGCCCTACTACCTGCAACCCTTGCCCTTACCTTCTCTAGTCTTATAGACCAAATAGTTAGTCTTTCAGTTAATAACCTGGCCTTTAAGGAAATCGTTGAATATACCAGGCTAGCTAGAAAGCTAGCCTTAACGCAGATCTTGAAAGAGAAGGAGAAAAAAGCCCTGATATTTCCCTTGTCTATTACCTAGGCCCTAAGGCAGAAGAAGCAATAACAACAGTAACAACAATAGCAATAACAACAGTAATAATAACAGTAGCAGTAGCAACAACCCCCCGCCGTTGAATTAGAGCTAACCCGCCGTACCTAGGCTGCTATAGCAGCAGCTAGGGTAAAGCCTACTAAGCTAGGCTTAGAAAAACAGGTCCTTATACGGCTAGGATCAGCCTCTTCCTCTTTAGGCCAAAAATCAGCCCTGGAAATCGCATAGGTAGTATAGAAGGCTATAGGGCACTCTATTAAGGGGGTAAGGACCCTACCGAACGGTAACCTTATACTAGTTACTAAAGGAGAAAAAATCAAAAAAGCCTTAAAAGAAAACACAGCCTGGCTAGCCTCTTTATTACTAGAGGCCTTGATCTATACTACTACCTGGGCTATTACTGTTAAAGGGCTTATAATAGCTGACCGGGTAACGGAAGCTAGCCTTCTAGTAGCAGTAAAAGAAGCATATCCTTTGGCCTTAAGGGCTAAGGTCTGGTACCCCCTCTAGATCGAAAGAATAAGAGTCTTAGCTCTTATTACCTTCTCTAGCTAGTAAGAGGCCTACTAGGCCTGTTAAGACGGAATCTTCTAGGCCTATAGGGCCCTAAAAGCAGAGCCCTATATCGATAAGGCTAGGGCCTTATAGTACTTTAACTGCTGGCGATAGGGGTATAAAGCCAAATACTGCTACTCCCCTGCCCTTTGCTACAACTGCAGCTAAGAAAAGAAGAAGTATACTAACAAGGCGGCCTATACTAAGGCTTAGCACTGCCGGAACTGCCGTAGCAACTACCATGCTAGGGCAGAAGAATGCCCTGAAAGAAAGAAGTATAAGGCTTAGGCAAAATCCAGCCTATAAAACAGGCCTATTAACTTCGACCTTCCTAGCCCTCTTAAGCTGGTAATATTAATAGAAGACCGGCTAGAAGGGGAAGAAAGCTATACAGTAGTAGCTGGAAAACGCTGCCGTGGCTGCCCCCCTATAATAACCGCTACTACCGCTATAGCCTCCCTTTCCCAGCGAACTATAAGGGAGGCTTTTAGCAAAATCCCTGCCTCTACCTTTACTACTACCGATCTAGCAGCTACCGGTACTACAGCTACCGGTTCTATACCCTCCTCCCTAGAGCTGGTAAGGGGCTCTATAGAGGAAGAGGATACGGATATGCTTTAGTCTCTTTTTCTGCCTTCTTTCCTTCTTTAGACTGCTTCCCCCCTCTCTCTTTAGACTATCTTTTCTTTCTTCCCTATAGCTGGTATCTTACTACTATACCTAAGGTAAGAGGGAAGGCTATAAGGCTAAGCTTATAAGCTTTTAAGCTTTAAGCCTAGACCTACCTTTACCTCTTTCGCTAATAAGACCCCTTCCTTATTCCCCTACCCTAAGCCCTATATTAATTGAGATATAGGGCGTTCTTATGGGAGACGGGTAGGGGAATAGGCGCGATTTCCCTTAGTAGTCTTCTAGACAGCCTCCCCTTGCATTGTTTTTCTTTTAGTACTGCTCTTTTCCTCTTGCTAGGTTGCCCGCCTTGTTGAGCTCGTTGGAGGTTTTTCATCCGTTTTCCGGTTTTCCTCTAGCATAAGTATAAGCTAGCAGCCCATTATAGCCCCTTATAGGACTCTTTAGGAGTAATAGATATCTATCTATATATCACTTATATAGCCTCGAATGTTCGTTGCTAGTTCCTAGGTAGGGTTGTAGGGTTTTAGCTATTAGATCCTATATTTAAGGGCACTGTTTCCAAGGTAAGAGTTAAGTATCTTGTCGAAGTACTACTTAATCTCTAGTTTAGGGCCTTTGTTAGATAGGACAGCTCTATAAGGTAATAATAGTAGGTTTGTAGAATATTAGCCTGGTAGCCCTTTAGAGGCAAGTCAGACTAGAGATATATAGAAGATAGGGAAGATCTTATATAGGGGCGGGATATATACTACTACTGTCTATCTATATACCTTGGATACCCTTTAAGGGCTAAGCTACTTCTAGCTAAGCTTCTTAAGTGGCTAACCCTGTTAAATATTAGTAGTACTAATCTATACCTTATCCCTAACTCTATACTAAACTGAGTTCTGGCGTTTTTATTTATAGTCTTGGCTATACAAGTTTAAGCTTATTCTATAAATAGTTAAGTATGATTAACTACTCTTTATAGTCTTTTATAGATAGACTAGGCATTTAGGAACTCTTTTTGTTCGGTAGTAGTATATAGAGGAGTTATAGGTAGCTTGGGTTCAACACCTATATTAGGGTACTATCTGTAATTAGCGAAGAATAGTATAAGACAGGTTGCCTCTAACTTATAGTTATTGCTTATAAACTCTACTAGGGGTAACCAGTCTACCTAATTGTCTTAGTAGAACGAAATAAAAGCTTATAGGTACTGTTCTAGGTAGGTATTTATAATTTCTATCTGTCCGTTAGTTTCAGGGTAAGCTATAAAGAAGTACTATAAAGTAATTCCTAAAAGGCGGCAAAGTTCCCTTTATAAGGTACTAATAAACTAAGTACCCTTATCTAATATAATACAGTCTAGGGTACTATAGAGTTAGAAGATATTTATAATAAAGGCAGAGGTAAGTATAATAGCAGAAAGGTCAGGTACTATAGCAAAGTATCTTATTTTTGTTAGTCTATCGACTATAACTAGAATATACTAGTAGTCGACCCTATATTAGTAGTAGGTCGGAAGAGGTAAGATATAATCGACACTTATTATAGTCTAAGGCTAAAAAGGGACTAGCAAAGGTATAAAAAGGCCTAGCAGAGCTCCTTTAGCGTTCTTAGTATAGTAGCAAATGTAGTATACTATAATAAATTGCATAACATCTTTAGCTAATAATAGGAGCGTTATAGGAGTTCTAGTATCTTATTACAGCCTGGGTGCCCTACTAGTAATAGACTATAGTTTCTATAAATAACTTACAGCCTTATCTTATCGTTAGGTAGGATAAAAAGACGGTTATTAATATAAAGTCGGCTATAAATCACCGTATAGTCGGCTATAGCAGCCTGTAGGAGTAGTCTAAGATTAGGTAGAAATATATAGCAATTAAGGTCCTAAACACAGTCTAGAAGCCTCTAAGAATCCTAGTAGTTAGAATAGGCTGCCTAAATAACAGAGTTGATTAGATTAGATATATTAAGTATAAGAAGAAGAAGAGAAGGGATAGTAGTAAGTCAGATATAACCTTATTTAGAGTCTAAAAGTAAAACCTAAGATCTCCTTACAAACCAGATGTCTAATAAATCTAAGGAAATTGCTAGGGAGTTGCTGGGGCGTCGGAAGAGGGTATGTAGTATAACGTAGTTACTGCTAGGCCTATAGGTAATTTAGAATCAGAAATCGCCTAGGAATTCAGACTACTAAACCTACCTTTAGTTAAGGATTTTTGTTATATAAAAGTACTATAGGTTTTTATAGTCTATAAATATTTTAATAGGGCGGTCTAGGCTCTATAGTTCCAGTCTTTATTCCTTAAATGCTTTGATAATAGCTAGGAGCTCCTTATTATAGATCTTATAGTTATATTCTACTAGTATATATTTCGCTAAGAAGAAGGCAACTAGGTATAAAACCCCCTCTAAGTTATATTAGGATAGTACGCCTCCTAAGGCCTAGTTAGATATATCTATCTCTACTACTATCCTATAGCTAGGGTCGAAGTATTATAAGATAGGCGCTATAGTAAAAGCCTGCTTTAAGCGTTAGAAGGAGGTTTCTTCCTAGGACAAATTAGACTATAGCCTAGTCTAGGCCCTATTACGGCAAAGAGATGTTAATAGATATACTATAGTTAAAAAGCCAGAGATAAAACGTCGGTAGTAATTAAAGAAGCCTAAAAATCGCTATAGATCCTATAGTGATTCTAGGCAGGGCTAAGATATAATTGCTTTAATCTTTTTAGGGTCTATAGAGATGCTAGATATTGAAATGATAAGTCTAAGGTATCGTGTCTAGGTAGTATGAAAGTTATACTTCTTAATATCTACTATAAGGCCTATATTTATTAGCCTTATAAGTATATCGCGGATATGTCGGGTATAGTTTGTAGGTATATCGCTAAAAATGAGAATATCGTCTAGATATATAGTTGTATATTTGTCTAATATGTTAAACAAAGTATGGTTAATAAAGTGTTACTAAGTACTAGGCGTGCCTATTATACTGAAATTTACTACTAAGCACTTAAATAGGCTAAAACAGGTGGTAAATGCAGTCTTCTATTCATTACTAGGGGCGATTCGGATCCGGTTAAATACCGCTATAATATCGAGTTTGGTATATATTTTTACCTAGTATAATATATCTAATATTTCTCTAATAAGTAGAATTAGATATCGATTTTTAATTATAATATTATTCAGGCCTTAGTAGTTAATACAGACTCGTACCCTACTACTAGGCTTCTTTGCTAATAGTACTAGTATAGCTACTAATGATATACTACTCTGTATAAAGCCCTTAGAAAGGTGGTTATCCAGGTATTTCCGGATTACTAGGAGCTCCTAGGAGCTTATAGGACAGTATTAAGTAGCCGGTAGTAACTTGCCTAAGATAAGTTCGACTTAGTAATCGAAAGGATAGTAAGGTGGTAGTATTTCTAAGTTTATAGGAAGAAAAGCCGTAATTAAGTCGTAATATATAGGTAGTAAGAGTTTCCTAATATCGGTTTCTAAAACAGGTAGGTTGATTTTAAGGTACTTTTCAATATCCTTGTCAGATACCCTAAAGAGATAAGAAAGAAAGGCGTTAGTATTATCTAAAGTTAGGAATAAGTTAGTAGTAAACCCTCTTTAAAGCAATATATCTATTACTATATAGAGTTCTGCCATTAATATACTAGAGATACTAGAGTCCTTTATAAAAGATAGGAATAGTATAATAGGTAGAAGCTGTAAGTTAGAAGGATCTTAGTTAGTAATCAAAGGGAAGTTAGAAGAGCCTTAGTTAGGTATTAAAGGGTCCTTATTCTAAAGTATAACTAGTATCCTTCTATTAAAGGTTATAGTACTAGAAGCCTAGTCTAGTAAAAGATTATAGGTATAGAGCTAGGGGAGGCTAAGAATTATATCCGGTCTAGAAGAGCTTAAAGGCCAGATATATAGGGATAATAGCTTAGAAGTATAACTAGAATCAGGTTGACCAAACAAATAGTCTAGGATATAGAAATCTATAATAAGACTGGCCTACTTGCTATCTATAAGGTATAGAGGGTAAGGTAAATCCAAAGTAGATTGCTTTAATCCTAAGCAATCTACTATAAAGGAATTAACGAATCTAAGTAGAGAATAACTAGAGTTAATAAGGGTTTGAAGAGGGACTGCCTTATCTTATATATATACTAAGGTAGTAAAAAGCAAAGAAGAATTAGCATGAACTATACCTAAAGTAATAACGAACTCTAGATTAGAGGTAAAAGGCCTAGGATAATAATCTAGTATTCCTAGGCCTAGGCTTTTCCCTTAGAGTTCAGTTATAGAGCTATAGCTAAGGTAGTAGTAGGTCAGTTCTTCTTTACTCTATAGTTATAGGTAAGATAGCCTAGCTTACTATAATATAAGTAGAGGTGGTTATCAATTCTATAGGCCTTTTCCTTAGAAGAAAGGTAGGAACCTAAGGTTAAAATAGCTCTTAATACTATAGGGTTGCCGTTATTATAAAATCCTAATTAAGGAGGTAGTACTAAACTAAAGCCGATTTAGGATTGATACTGTTCTATAGCAATGTTGTTTTAGAGCTTCCGGTAAAGCTCTATCTACTTTACAAAGTCTATAGGGCTAGGTCAGTCTACTATACTAACAACAGTACAGTGTAGCTTCTAACCTACTTTCTATTAAAGATAGGTAACGTATTATACAAGGGTCTAGTTAGAATATTCGCAGAGTTATAATAGCTCTATTAGGAAGTTGGCAAATAAGAGCTAATCCTTATCTATATCTAGTTTCTCTAGTTTAGTAAGGCTAATAGTACTAACATCTTCTATAAGATACTAAAGGTCTAGTAATATAAAAATGTTAGTAATATATATAATTGTAGAAGCGTTAGAGGGGAGGCTATAAGCTAGTATAACTAGCTTATCTACTTCTAGGCGAATTTGCTAATAAGGTTCGTTGCTAAGACGCTGTAAGATATAGAAGACTTAGACTAGGGTATTAGGGAAAAAAGCTTTATTAATAGCAAGCTTTACCAAGACCTAGGACTTCCAGGTAATATAGGCTATCTGCCGTTTAATAGAGTTTATAGAGGTTTTATTAAAGGTCGGAGGATTAACGCTAAGAAGTTAGAATAGAGTTATATAACTTGTTAAGATAGGAGCTAGAGGGGGCTGGAAAAAGTAGCTAGAAGAAGGGCGGAAGGAGCCCTAAAGGAAGTTGTAGCTAAGTCGGTAGAGGTACCTAAAATTCTGGAATTCACAGCTTATAGGAAATAGAATAGTTGATTATCGCTAGCTAAGACGAGGTTAGCTAGGTCGGTAGCTAGTATTCCTAGGGAGCCTAGTACCTCTAAGCGTTATACTTAGAGCTAGTCTTCTGCTAATTAGTTGCTATTAGTTACTATTATAGAATTGGTAGTAACTTGTAGTTAAAGTATATATAGAAACAGGGGGGATTCGTCAAATTGTTCGTTAAAATAGACTTCTAACAAGAGGTTTTCTTTACTTACTAAATCTTACTAATTTAGCAAGAATATATAGGTACAACAAACTGTTATAGCTAGAGCAAAGATAGGTTATAGAAAGATATTATTGCACATAGGACAGAAGGTCCTAGTGTAAAACGAAGCTATATATGTACAGGATGACAACGGACTGTGACAGTTATATCTATTTATTTAACCTATCTCTCTTTTTATAAACCCTCTGTCTATTAAGCTAAAGAACGTAGATATAACGCTTCTTAACTTATAGATTCTTGATCTTATTACTTAGATTAACAATAACTTAACTAGTTATAATCTTTATACTACTTTTTATATGGATTTTTATAACTAGAATATAGAAGACTAGGTAAAAGGGCTTTTAAAGCTTAAAGCAGTACTATAAAAAGCCTTTATTAATAAGTTAGTACTTATTAAAGGGGTATTTAGAGCTCCTTTAGACGCTAGCTTTATTACTCTTGCCTATATAGCAGAGGAAGACTTTATACCTCTATCTACTAAACTATATAACAATAGCTTAAAGGAGCTTTCATTATACTAATTACTATACTAACTAGAAATATAAGAAGAACAGTTAATAACTATAGAGACTATAGAGACTCGATTTAAATACTAGGCCTTATAAGGGTTATATATAAAGACAGTATATATAGGAAGTACTAATTATATATACCTTTTACTTATTAAAGGCTAGGTCTAGAATATTAATAGCAAGTTAGTAAGTACCTTTATAAAGTCTTGAGATAAGTAGGGCAACTATAGTAGTAAGGATACTAAGATCTTAGATAATAAAGTTAAGTTCTTCCTATAGTAGTACTACTTATTATAGATAGAGTATTGTTAGCTTTATTATATATTTCCTTTAATGCTTTCTAGATGTATAAGGGATTGGTATATATAGTATATATTAAATAGAACGTTTTTTACTACTACCTATAGTTACCTTTAAGGTTATTTTATTAATAAGGTAACGTACTTAGAATGCTTGAACAAATAGAGTATAATTACTTTTAATATAGTATCTAATATATCTAAGAACTCTAGAAAGTTGAAAATAGATATCCTTAAGACTCTATTTAAGAAGTTAGTATAGTTATAGAAAAGCCTTAGTATAAAGTATAATAATAAAAGGCTAGTTCCTATACTAATCTAAGTAGTAACTAGCATATCTAGGCTTAATAGTATACTATTAAAGCTAGAACTGAACTTTAATAAGCTCTACTTCTAGCTCCAAATAGCCCTTATTATTTATATATAGAAGAAGGGCTTATTAGCGTTTATAATAGAATAATAATATAATAACTAAAAGTATAGCTAAGTATGAGATAGCCTAATAAGAAGGGCTTAAGCACGGAATATAAGCTACTAGAAGAGAGGTAAAAAGGGAAAGTAAACCTACTACTAGATCTATAAAAAAGAGGGTTATCGATCTATAAATTACCTAAAAGCTGCTTAAAAAGAGTAGAAAAAGCAGTAGTTAGAAAGTCGTAGGATCTTACAATTAAAGGATAAAGGTCGCTACTAAGCCTTCTTACTTAACGTAGAAAGTTCAGATTCGAAAGAAGAAAATAAGCGGCTAATATAGTATCTAGTCGATAAATCTAAGGGAGAATCCAGCAATAAAGATATAGAAACGAGTATAGTATATTATATAGCAACCTACCTTTAAGAAGATGCTTTTAAGAACTTAATTACTAGGTATAATCCTAGATTAAACCTACTAGATAAGCAGTTAAACTAGATTTTTATACTTAATAGATACTTAGCAAAAGAATTCTGAGGTATCTTACTAGATATAAAAATAGCGGATATCTCTACTACTAGGTTTAAGCAGTTCCTAGTACTATAACGATAGCTCTTTAGGCTTATATTTAACCGAAAATAAGCTAGAGAAACTTCTATTATCTTTAGGGGTAGCAAACTACTAAAATCCCTTAGGACTATAGATATAGATACCCCTTTTAGTATAGTAACGTTCTATATATTAAAGCTATAAATACCCTTTCTTCTTTATCTAAAGGATATAGATAACCTTAGTATTTCCCTAAATAATATAGATAATAAGCTTAGGAACGATAGAATAGGAGTAAGCATCTAGGTAGCATGTAAATAGGGCTACCTATAGATACTGATTTAAAGCTATAAAATTGTAATAGCTACTTACTTTGCTAGATCGGACAAGCTACTAAAGTACTAATTAACCAAAGCTACGCTCCGACAACTCTACCGACAATTTAGCCACCTAGGAGCCAATAAGCTATATAAAATCCTAAGCTACAACTACTAAGACGTCGATATAGCAGCTATTAAGCTGCTAAATAATAACTACTACTATTATTAGATAAAAGGAGCGACGTCTTAGCGCTTCTACTTCTTACTCTAAGTATATAATAACTTCTTCTTTAACAAAGAGGTGCTAGTAGATATAGTTAACCTAATAAGCTGCAAATACCTTTATATAATCGACTTTATAACTTCGTTTTAGGTAGTAAGATTCCTAAACATATAAATAGCAAAGGAAACGTAGGAGTGCCTAAAAGAGTACTAGATCGATACCTACCTTAGCCTACCTAATATCTTACATTACAATTAAAAGACTAACTTTATAGTAAAAGAATTTTAGATAAAAGCTAAGCTTACTAGAATTATAGTTTATATTATCCTAGTTAAAGCCTACTAGTTAATAGAGCATCTAAAGCGCTGTTATACACCTTTATATAGAGCATATAAAATCATCTTAGAGGAAACGAAGGGCATAGTCTTACTAAAAGCCTACCTTTAGAGCATAGTAAGTATAGTCAATAATATAGCAGGTCTAAATAGACTTATACTAACGCTACTAGTCTTTAAAGCGTATTTAAGGTTTAAGATAGATTCTCCCCCTTCTCTAATATAAATATAGCACGTATAAGTAGTATAAACTATAATAACTAAGCTATAAAAGATGAGAGACTGCTAGAAAATCAACAACGTATTAGTATAATATAATAGACCTAACATAACTAATATATTACTGCTTTTACTATACTTAGAAGTAGAGGTTCTAGTATACTAAGAGTATAAGGGGTGGTAAGGGCCTTATAAAGTGCTTAATATAACTAATACTAAGGTTATAGTCGATATAGCAAACAGACTAGTAACTTTTCACAATACTATAGTTAAGCTATATAACCGGCTTACTTAGCTTCTAAGTAGTAATAGTAAAGTAATATACGATTAAGAAGAGCAGTAATTACTAGAACCACTTAAGTACCCTGCCCTACTATAAGGAAGAAGGCGCGGCAGACTTTTAGGAGCGAAAAACAAGGCAAAAAAGGCTACGTTATACGTTTAGGGGCCGCAGTATATATATCTGAAAAAGAGAAGAAGGACTATACTTTAGCTATTAACCTCTAAAAATGCAGAGTAATTACAGTACCTAGAGCTCCTTTTAAACAGTTAGACGCTAAAGAAATAGAGTCCCTAATCGAAATAGGAGTGCTTAAAGTAGTATCCTAGATACCGGATCTTAAGAGGATCCGTATCTTTAGTTACCGGCATATATAGAAGGTAAAAGAGAAGTATACACTATACCTATATAAGAAGTTACACCTTATAGCATAGGGCTATAGTAATACAGATAAGAAAAAGATTCTTATATAATCGCCAACGATCCAACGATACTTATAACGTCTGCTCCTTACCTAAGCACTAACGCTATAATCACAGCTCGACTATATAATTATAATACACGATATTATATAAGCGTATACATAGTTATAGTTAAAGCTAACAAGGCTAATTTATATAAGGCTGCCCTATAAGCTACGCTATAATTACCTAGAAGGGCATATTATACGCGTTAGAAAGCCCTTATATAGGATTGCCAAAAGCAGGCTTTACTAGTTCCTAACATATATATAATAGTACAAAGAGCATATATAAATAGGCAGTTCCCATTACAATCCCTGCCTCTTATTAACTAATTTAGGCAAGTACTTTAGTATCGTAGTGCTATAAACGGACAATATACTAAACCTTAGTACTAAGAAGTTCCTATAAAAAGAGGAAATAGAGCTCTAAAGAGCAGGCTTTCGAGCAAAGCTACCGACGATACTTATAGCTAGAAACTCTAGTAATTTCAACAGCTATAAAGTAGAAGTGCAGGACAACCACCTTATTATATAATAAAAAGGGCAAGCTAGAAAGCTACAACTTATCCCTACTAGAGGGTCTGTATAGGCCGAGCAAAGGAAGGCTTATATAGAACAGCAAGCGTACAAAGCATATATTACTTTAATATACCAACCTAAAGCCGTGTTCGACTATATATAGATAGTATAAGCTATCGAACTATAGTAAGCGGACGTTAATATATTAAATAAGCGAATCTAGTAGTAAATCGATAACCCTAAACGTAGGTTACGCTATATTTCGCTTAACCTAAGTACCTTTAAACTCTTTATTTTTATTGATAGCTCTTTCGCTAATAACCAAGATCTAAGCTTATAGATTAGGTTTATAGTTGTTCTTAGGAACAAAAGCGCTAATAAGCAAAGGATGTTGTTTTAGCTATATAGTAACGTCGTATACTAGTTATCTATAAAGTATAAACAAGTAACGTAAAGTATACTAGTAAACGAGATTTACAGTATAAGCTAGGGCTTTAACATCTCTTATATAGATAGATTCTATTACGCTATCTGATCCCTTTAGGGGATATCTAGGTAGGCTAAACTAGTGCTATAGGAAAACCGTATAACGGGTGAAAAACCTATAACCGTATATAGGAAAAAAGGGGGGTGTGATAGGGGGTAGGCCAATCTTCACCAGAGTAGATACCGCCCTTTTAGGAGTATATAAATATACTGCCTAAAGGGGTATAGGCTAGACTGCTTCTAGCCTTTAAGCAACAGAGTATTCTGGCAGTCTAGTAGTAATATGGCGGACTAGAGGGCGTATAGCGCTGCTACCCCCTTTTTCAAGTCTATAGAGAAAGCTGTATATATCCCCTCTTTCCCTCTCCTTAAAGGAGGCCGAAGGGTAGGCTGGGTAACCATCGAATATACGTCGGATGTCCTCTGTAGCTAGGTAGTAGCGGTAAAGGGGGTTATTAACCCTAGGCACCTTATAGGTATATAGGAATCCCTTTAGGCCTATCTTCCCTATATAGGCCTGTATTAGCAGCGAGCTTTCGGCCTTAGAGAGGTTATAGTGGCGTCTTTGGAAGGCCTTCTTAAAGGCCTTAGCTAGGTTTTCCTCTTGAAAGGTAGCCTTGGCTGATTTCTCTAAGAGGCTCTTTGTATAGGGGTTATAACCAGAGGCCCTAGCCTTCTATAGATAGCGATTCTTCTAGGCGGTATAGAGGGGTTCCTTGTTAATAGCCTTCCTTAGTTATTAGTAGTACTACTAGGCTATTACTTCCCTTTTTCTTTCTTATTTTATACGCCTACCTAGGGGGAGGCTGGTTTTAGGGGTCCTGTTTCTAAGGGTAAGGCGTAGGGCTTCCTTCTGCTTAGCTACCTCTTTCCCTATAGCCCTGTTTATTCTAGCCTAGCTAAAGAAGGAGAGGGTATTAAGATAGAGGTTAAAGGGGGGGATATTAGCCTTATAGTAGAGGCTCTAGACCGGTATCCTTTTATAGGCCCTTATAACTCTCCTTAGGGCCTTGTTTTTGGCTGTTAATAGGCCTCTGGTTATACCTTATAGCCTGTTTAGTATTATAGGTGTAGGGGTATGCTAGGCCAAGGCTATGTAGGCTAGGACCGGCCTTATTACTACTTTATATAGGAGCCTAGTCTTTTCGATTCCAGGTCCCTAGGTCTTTCTAGCTAGCCTAGTAATAGCAAGGGACTGTATTTTTAGCTTCTGCTGTAGGGTACTGGCGTAGGCCTTCTAGGTAAGCTTAGGGTCTAGCCAAACCCCTAGAAAATAGGCCTTTATAGCTGGTTATAGGGGGGGGGAGTCCCCTATTAGTCCTAGGTTCATAAGGTTAGTCTAGGGCCTTTTTCTAGGGGGGAAGTGTATAAGCTTGCTCTTTACTACTAAGAAGGTAACTCCGGCAGTTGTTACCTAGTCTAGGTACTCTCTCTAGGCTTCTTTTAGCTGCCTAACCGTTATTGTAGCTTCTCTGCCAAAGGCTAGTAGGTTAGTATTATCTATATAGCCTATAGTAGAGATAGCAGGGTATTTTCTCTCTAGTCTTTTATATAGGGGGCAGAGGTATAGGACTAAGAGGATTGGTAAAAGTGGTAAGCCTTGGGGTACTCCTATTAGTACTAGGATTTGCTGGCTTTTTTAGCTGTTAAATAAAAGGCTAGTAGTCCTAGAGGAGAGGAATTCCTTTAGCTAGGATAGTAGCTAGGTAGGTAGCCCTAGCTAGTCTAGTATAGCTAGGAGTCTGTTATAAGGGATACTGTCGAAATACCCTAATAGGTCTAGCTATAGGAGGGAGGCCCCAGCTTTATATTTCTATACCTCCTAGACCTAAGCTATAAGGAGGTGTATAGCCGATTCGGTAGACTTATAGCAGCAGTAGCCCTATTACATTGTTAGAATTAGCTTAAAAGCCTCGGCCATATCCCTTATCTTAGTCCCTATAACTTTCTCTAGGACCTTGCTAATATAGTTAAGTAGGGCTATAGGGTAGTAGCCTCTAAGGGTGTTATAGGTATCTAGCTGTTTTTCCGGTTTAGGGAGGATAATAGTAACCGCTTTCTTATATTCCTATAGATAGAAGCTATAAAGGAAGGATTTGAAGGCTAGTATAGTAAGGGCCTTGTATAAGGGGTCGCTACAGGCCTTTAGAAAGTCTATAGGGAGTCTGTTAGGTCCTAGTACTTTCTAGGGTTTTATTGTTTTAATAGCCTCTTTTATATTATCTAGCCTAACTATCTAGCTAACTAGTAGCCTAGGGCCTATTAGGGGTTCCTCCAGGCTATCCTCCTAGGGGGAGGGGGGGAAGAAGTATGCTGAAAGGGCCTCTACCTTCTCCCAAAAGGTACTGGCTTATCCAAGGGTTAGTAGCTTAAAAGGGGGTAGGGCAGTAGTACTTCGTAGCCTAGCCTATCTTTCTAGTTACTAGAGCTTTTCTGGCTTTTCTTTAGCCTTTTATAGAAAGGCCCTCTAGGTCTTCCTCTTACTTTCTTTTATAGCTTTTGTTTGCTCCTTTTAGGCTGACTTATAGGTAGTAAGGAGGGCCTGGTTACTAAGGGAGCGTTAAAGCCATCTTTCTGCCCTTTTTCTCTCCTAGACTACCTAGTAGATTTCGTTGTTCTACTAGAGGGTATTCTTCCTTCTAGTAATTACTAGGGCTCCTTTAGGGGTTATAGCCCTAGTAATATACTAGAGTTCCTCTAATAGTTGCCTATAGGCCTCCTAGAGCTTAGCTAGGTTAGAGAGGTATAATAGATATCTATAGCCCCCTATATTATATATTAGGGAGCTGGCCTCTCTTACTACCCCCTTTTTATCCATCTTCTTCTACTGGAATCAGGGGGGCAGCGGTAGGGTTTCTATAGTTTCTAGGTTGATATCTAGTACCTAGGGGTAGTAGTCTAAGTATAAGTGTATATCTAAGCTAGTATAGGAGTAGGTAAGGCTACTGCTAAGCTAGAAGTAGTTAATAGTAGAGGCCCTACCTGCTTAGCTCCCCTATAGCGCCCTAGTTATAGTGCTATAGGGGGTATAGAGGGTAAGCCCTTGCTCTACTATTAATAGTAATAGGTCTTCTAACCTAGGGCTAAAGCGGTTATATTAGTCCTATAGGGGGTAGTAAAGGTTAAAGTCCCTAGCTAGAAGGTAAAGGCCTAAGTAGGCATTGATCTTCCCCCTTATTTCTTCTATAAGGGGGGTTAGGCCAGTCTAGGGTTAAGGGTTGTTATATAGGGACTAGACTATAAAGGGGCTGTTCTTAGTCTATATAGTAGCCCTAGCCTAGTCTAAGCTAGAGCTGTAAGTCTATATTGCTAGTAGGAGTGATTTATAGATATAAAGTAAGGCTTATCCGTTAGGGGTAAAAACAAGGTAGTAGAGGGCTAATCTAGGGTAGTAGGTAGAGTGCTATACCTGCCTATTAATCCAGGGCTCTTATATAGTAAGTATTTCTTCTTTTGCTATAGAAAGTAGTACTTCCTATACCTTCTTTAAGCCCTATACGTTCTAGAGGTATACCTTTATATCTCTATCTCCTCTAGCTATATAGTAGGCGGTAGTTATTATATAGTAGTAGCGCTAGCTAGTCTAGTATCTAGGTCCGGTCTAGGTCTAGTATCTAGGGGTCTAGGGGCTCCTATAGGCTCCAAGGTTCTAGCAGGTCTAGTAGCCCCTTTAGGGCTTATAGCCGGTATAGAGGAAGGGGGGGTTTAGCTGCTTAGATAGTTAAAGTAGGTAGTAATTGTACTTTAGTTAGGGGTTAACCCTCTTAATACTATTAGTCAGCCCCTCTATCTCTTCCCCAAGATTATAGTATAGCCTTCCTCCCCCTCCTCTTATAATAAGGCCTGCTAGGGGGGGTGTTGTTACTGTTGTTGCTATTACTGCTATTACTATTAGTACTGGTATAAGGGCGGTTAGTTAACGTTAAAGGCCTTAGGCCTAGAATATAGATATCCCTTAGCCTATACCTATGCCTCTTTTAAGCAGGGGCAGGCCTCTAAGCAAGTATAGTAAGCTTAGTAGTAGTTATGGCAGCAGGGTGTCCTAGAGTAGGTAGAGGCTTCTAGTATAGTATGGCTATTAGCGCTATAGTTATAGTAGATCTCTTCCTTACTCTAGCATACCTTAGCCCTATAGCCCTATTTACAGCACTATAGGTATTAGATAAGCTTAGCTTTATCGATCTAGAGCTCTGCTTCTAGGGCTTAGTAGCTTTAGAAGACCCCCTTCTTATAGGCTTTCTAGGCTGCCTCTAGGGAGGTAAAGGCTATTAGTACCTTAACCCTAGTCCGTTCTAGCCCTTAAAGGTACTAGACTTTTGCTTTAACCGCTATAGGGTATTGCTTTTTAGCTTCTTCTAGTAAATCTTCCTCTATAACCTAGTTATAGACTATAAGGCCCTTAACCGCTACTACCTAGGTTATGGTATATAGGGAGGCCTTTTCTCTAAAGGCCCTTATAATCTAGGCAGTATTATTCTCCAGGCTCTTTTTTTATCTCTATATTCTCTATAACTAGTAGGAGGTTACTGCTAAAGAGCGTCTAAACCCCCTAAATAGCTAGGCTAGAAGCCTATTAGATAGCCTAGGACTTGGTTCGAAAAAACGAAAAACGAGTTTTTGGTCAAAACTACACCAAATCGCGTGCAACCATATCTATTCGAACCGTCCGACTGAGGACATAACGCCTGCCAATTTTCACTGCAGCGCTGTCGGTTATGCAACAGCCCTAGGTGTGCGAAAATGCAGAAAATGGCGAGCCTAGCTGCCCTCTTACAACTGTAATTTCCTTATATATAGGCTACTAATACGGCTCTATACCCTAGTAACCCTGCCTTACCTATGGCTAACAATAATAATAATAACCCCCTAAGCTAGCCCCTAAGTACAGACTACTAACCTATAAGCATAGACTACCTAAACAACAATATAGAAATAAAAGACCGCTAGACTACTACTACTACTACTAAGGAGACTGCTATAGGCACTATAACTACAATACCTATAGCATCTAGCTCTAGCGCCCCCCCTACTATTAATACCCCTACAATTAGCACCCCCCCCTTAACTAACGTCTTTACCCCTTTCCTTAAGGGCCTAAATAGCAGCTAGTACGTCCTAGCCCTAACCTCTTCTAGCTAGAAAACCCCGAAAAAGCTAGAGGAAAAATCGGAGAAAAATACAGGGAAAGAAGGAAGCAACAACAGTACTACCAAGGCCGACCATATCGCCCTAGTAACTAAGAAAACCGCCTAGGCTGCCCTTAGCCCCTTTAAGCTCGCCCTTACGCTCTCTAGCCTCTTAAACCGGATAATCAGCCTAGCTAAGGACAGTACTAACTTTTATAGTATAGTAGAAGTAACTACTAAAGCCAGGTAAATTACCCTTATAGCCCTGCTCTAGAACCCACCTGAAGAAGCCCTAGCTATAGCAGTAGCTCTAGCACCCTAAAACCGCCCTACTGCCCTAATAACGCCTAAGCTATAGTACTAGTAATACCCTTAGCAGCCTAGCTACTACTAGCAACAATAGTAGTAATAACAGTAATAGCCTAGCCACTCCTAGCCTATAGCCCCTACCTAGGCTAATATAGCTAGCAAACTAATAGCTAGCAAGGTAACTAGGCCTAGCCTAGAGCGCTAGATACTTATCTAACTAGGCTTAGCCTAGTAATAGGTGCTTGCTAAATCTGCCCTAGAGGTAGTATAGGCTATCTAATAGGCTTTTAGCCTAGTAGTTTAGAAGGTTTAAACGCTCTTTAGCAGTAACCTCCTTCTAGTTATAGAGAATATAGAGATAAAGAAGAGCCTAGAGAGCAATACTACCTAGATTATAAGGACCTTTAGCAAGAAGGCCTCCCTATATATAACAACCTAGGTAGTAGTAGTTAAAGGCTTTATAGTCTATAACCAGGTTATAGAGGAAGGCCTACTAGAAGAAGCTAAGAAGTAATACCCTATAGTAGTTAGGGCAAAGGTCTAGTACCCTTAAGGGCTAGAACAGACTAGGGTTAAGGTACTAATAGCCTTTACCTCCTTAAAGGCAGCTTAGAAAGCCTATAAAGAAGGGTTTTCTAGAGCTACTAAGCCCTAGAAGCAGAGCCCTAGATCGACAAAGCTAAGCCTATCTAATACCTATAGTACTAGAAATAAGGCTATAGGGCTAAGGTATGCTAGAGTAAAGAAGAGATCTGCTATAACTATAGCGCTAATAGCCATACTACGCCAGAAGCCCCTACCTACTCTAGGGCACCCTGCTGCCGCAACTGCCACTAAGCTTACCACGCCCACTTAGAGGCCTACCCCTACCTAAAAGAGGTATAGACATAGGCTAAGGGATATCTACGTTCTAGGCCTAAGGCCTTTAATATTAACCAACCGCCCTTATACCAGCACTAATAGCAATAGCAGCAACAGTAATAATAGTAGCAACACCCCCCTTAATAGGCCCTATTATAAGAGGAGGGGGAGGAAGGCTATACTATAGTCTTAGGGAAGAGACAGAGAGGCCGACCAACAGTATTAAGAGGGTTAACCCCTAACTAGAGCACAATTACTGCCTGCTTTAGCTACCTAAGCAGCTAAACCCCCCCTTCCTTTTCCTTTATACTAGCTATAAGCCCTAAAAGGGCTACTAGACCTACTAGAACCCTAGAGCCTATAGGAGCCCCTAGACCCCTAGATGCTAGACCTAGACCGGACCTAGATACTAGACTAGCTAACACTACTACTATATAACAACCACTACCTACTATATAGCTAAAGGAGATAGAGATATAAAGGTATGCCTCTAGAATATATAGGGCTTAAAGGAGGTATAGGAAGTACTACTTTCTATAGTAAAAGAAGAAATACTTGCTATATAAGAGCCCTGGATTAATAGATAGGTATAGTACTCTACCTACTACCCTAGATCAGCCTCCTACTACCTTATTTTCACCCCTAACAGACAGGCCTTACTTTATATCTATAAATCACTCCTATTAGCAATATAGACTTATAGCTCTAGCTTAGACTGGGCTAGGGCTACTATATAGACTAAGAACGGCCCCTTTATAGTCTAGTCCCTATATAACGACCCCTAACCCCAGACTAGCTTAACCCCCCTTATAAAAGAAATAAAGGGGAGGATTAACGCCTACCTAGGCCTTTACCTTCTAGCTAGGGACTTTAACCTTTACCACCCCTTTTAGGACTAATATAACCGCTTTAGCCCTAGGTTAGAAGACCTACTACTATTAACAGCAGAATAGGGGCTTACCCTCTATACCCCCTACAGCACTATAACCAGGGCGCTATAGGGGAGCCAAGTAGGCAGGGCCTCTACTATCGACCACTTCTAGCTTAGTAGCAGCCTTACCTGCTCCTATACTAGCTTAGATATACACTTACGCTTAAACTACTATCCCTAAGTACTAGATATCGACCTAAAGACCGCAGAAACCCTATTACTACCCCCCTGATTCTAGTAGAAGGAGATAGATAAAGAGGGGGTAGTAAGAGAGGCCAGCTTCCTAATATACAATATAGGGGGCTATAGATATCTATTACGCCTTTCTAACCTAGCTAAGCTCTAGGAGGCCTATAGGTAGCTATTAGAGGAACTCTAGCGTATTGCTAGGGCTATAACCCCTAAAGGAGCCCTAGAAACTATTAGAAGAAAGAGTACCCCCTAGTAGAACAACGAAATCTACTAGGTAGTCTAGGAGAGAAAAAGGGCAGAAAGATAGCTCTAACGCTCCCCTAGTAACCAGGCCCTCCTTACTGCCTATAAGTCAGCCTAGAGAAAGTAAATAAAGGCTATAAGAGAGAGTAAGAGAAAGACCTGAAGGGCCTTTCTATAAAAGGCTAGAAAAAAGCCAGAGAAGCTCTAGTAACTAGAAAGATAGGCTAGGCTACAAAGTACTACCGCCCTACCCCCTTCTAAGCTACTAACCCTTAGATAAGCTAATACCTTCTAGAAGAAGGTAGAGGCCCTTTTAGCACGTTTCTTCCCCCCTTCCCCCTAAGAGGATAGCCTGGAGGAACCCCTAATAGGCCCTAGGCTACTAGTTAGCTAGACGGTTAGGCTAGACGATATAAAAGAGGCAGTTAAAACAATAAAGCCCTAGAAAGTACTAGGACTTAACGAACTCCCTATAGGCTTTCTAAAGGCCTATGGCAACCCCCTATATAAGGCCCTCGCTATACTAGCCTTGAAATCCTTCCTTTATAGCTTCTATCTATAGGAATATAAGAAAGCAGTTACTATTGTCCTCCCTAAACCAGGAAAACAGCCAGACACCTATAACACCCCTAGAGGCTACTGCTCTATAGCCCTACTTAACAATATTAGTAAGGTTCTAGAGAAAGTTATAGGGACTAAGATAAGGGATATGGCTAAGGCCTTTAAGCTAATTCCAGCAATATAGTAGGGCTACTACCGCTATAAATCTACCGAGTCGGCTATATACCTCCTTATAGCCCAGATCTAGGAGGTATAGAAGTATAAAGCCAGGGCCTCCCTCCTATAGCTAGACCTATTAGGGTATTTCGACAGTATCCCTTACAATAGACTCCTAGCTATACTAGACTAGCTAGGGCTACCTACCTAGCTACTATCCTAGCTAAGGGAATTCCTCTCCTCTAGGACTACTAGCCTCCTATTTGACAGCTAAAAAAGCTAGTAAATCCCAGTACCAATAGGAGTACCCCAAGGCTTACTACTTTTACCAATCCTCTTAGTCCTATACCTCTACCCCCTATATAAAAGACTAGAGAGAAAATACCCTACTATCTCTACTATAGGCTATATAGATAATACTAACCTACTAGCCTTCAGCAGGGAAGCTATAACAATGGTTAGGCAGCTAGAAGAGGCCTAGAAAGAGTGTCTAGACTAGGTAATAACTGCTAGAGTTACCTTCTTAGTAGTAAAGAGTAAGCTTATACACTTCCCTCTTAGAAGGAGGCCCTGGACCGACCCTATTAACCTAGGACTAATAGGGGACTCCCCCTCCCTATAACCAGCTTTAGAGGCCTGTTTTCTAAGGGTTTGGCTAGACCTTAAGCTTACCTGGAAGGCCTATGCTAGCACCCTACAGCAGAAGCTAAAAACGTAGTCCCTTGCTATTACTAGGCTAGCTAGAAAGACCTAGGAACCTGGAATCAAAAAGACTAGGCTCTTATATATAGTAGTAATAAGGCCGGTCTTAGCCTACGTAGCCTTGGCCTAGTATATCCCTATACCTATAGCACTAAACAAGCTACAAGGTATAACTAGAGGCCTACTAGTAGCTAAAAACAAGGCCCTAAGGAGGGTTATAGGGGCCTATAAAAGGATACTAGTCTAAAGCCTCTACTATAAGGCTAACGTCCCCCCCCTTAACCTCTACCTTAACGCCCTTTCCTTCTCTAGCTAAGCTAGAATAAACAGAGCTATAGGGAAAGAGGTAGCTAAATAGAAGGAAGCCCTATGCCTTACCCTTAGAAATAGGACCCCTAGGACCAACCTCCCCCTAGGAGGGCGTATAAAGCAAGAAAGAAAAAGGGAGGTAACAGCCTAGTAGTACTACTAACAACTAAGGAAGGCTATTAACAAGGAACCCCTCTAGACCGCCTAGAAGGATTACTATCTATAGGAGGCTAGGGCCTCCAGTTACAACCCCTATATAAAGAGCCTCTTAGAGAAATTAGCTAAGGCTACCTTTTAAGAGGAGAACCTAGCTAAGGCCTTTAAAGAGGCCTTCCAAAAACGCCACTATAACCTCTCTAAGGCCGAAAGCTTGCTACTAATATAGGCCCAAATAGGGAAGATAGGCCTAAGGGGATTCCTATATACCTATAAAGTGCCTAGGGTTAATAACCCCCTCTGCCGCTACTACCTAGCTATAGAAAACATCTAATATATATTCGACGGTTGCCCGGCCTACCCTTCAGCCTCCTTTAAGGAGAGGGAAAGAGGGGATATATACAGCTTTCTCTATAGACTCGAAAAAGGGGGCAGCAGCGCTATACGCCCCCTAGTTCGCCATATTACTACTAGACTGCCAGAATACTCTGTTGCTTAGAGGCTAGGAGCGGTCTAGCCTATACCCCTTTAGGCAGTATGTTTTCATACTCCTAAAAGGGCGGTATCTACTCTAGTAAAGATTGGCCTACCCCCTATTACACCCCCCTTTTTTCCTATTTACGGTTATAGGTTTTTCACCCGTTGTACGGTTTTCCTATAGCACTAGTTCAGCCTACCTAGATATCCCCTACGGGGATCAGATAGCGTAATAGAATCTATCTATTAGATAGCCTATACTACCTCTAGGGCAGATTTAGTAAGTACCTATTACTAGGCTAAGCCTAGTTGGATAAGCACCTAGCGCTCTAGGCTAGGCCTGGTTACCTTACTAGCTATTAGCTTACTAGCTATATCAGCCTAGGTAGGGGCTATAGGCTAGGAGTGGCTAGGCTGTTACTATTGTTACTACTATTATTGCTAGTAGTAGCTAGGCTGCTAAGGGTATTGCTAGTGCTATAGCTTAGGCGTTACTAGGGTAGTAGGGCGGTTTTAGGGTGCTAGAGCTGCTACTATAGCTAGGGCTTCTTTAGGCGGGTCCTAGAGTAGGGCTATAAAGGTAATTTACCTAGCTTTAGTAGTTGCTTCTACTATACTATAGAAGTTAGTACTATCCTTAACTAGGCTAATTATCCAGTCTAGGAGGCTAGAGAGTATAAGGGCAAGCTTAGGGGGGCTAAGGGCAGCCTAGGCGGTTTTCTTAGTTGCTAGGGCGATATAGTCGGCCTTAGCAGCACTGTTATTACTTTCTTCTTTCCCTGTATTTTTCTCCGATCTTTTCCCTAGCTTTTTCAAGGTTTTCTAGCTAAAAGAGGCCAGAGCTAGGGCATACTAGCTGCTATTTAGGCCCCTAAGGAAAAGGGCAAAGACGTTAGTTAAAAGGGGGATACTAATCGTAGGGGCGTTAATAGTAGAGGAGGCGTTAAAGCTAGGTACTTTAGGTACTATAGTTATAGCATCTATAGTAGTCTCTTTAGTAGTAGTAGAGGTAGTAGTTTAGCAGTCTTCTATTTCTATATTATTAGTTAGATAGTCTATACTTAAAGGTTAGTAGTCTATACTTAGGGGCTAGCTTAGAGGGTTGTTATTATTATCATTGGCTATAGGTAGAGCAGGGTTACCAGGGTATAGAGCTACATTAGTAGCCTATACGTAAGGGAATTATAGTTATAAGAGGGCAGCTAGGCTTGCTATTTTCTGCATTTTCGCACGCCTTAGGCTATTATACAACCAACAGCGCTATAGCGAAAATTAGCAGGCGTTGTGTCCTTAATCGGACAGTTCAAATAGATATAGTTGCACGCGATTTGGTATGGTTTTGACCAAAAACTCGTTTTTCGTTTTCTTATGTCGGTCACACATCTCTTATATACTAAATCGAACGTTTAAAGAGATCTATAAATACCTTAACCTAGGCATAGTACTACTACTAGTTCCCTATACCGACTTATTTAGCCTCTATAAGTACCTAGTCAAGCTAGGAAGTACAACTAAAAAGCAGCTAATAATTGACGTAATAGCTCTTTATAAAAGCTATAAGAGCAGGGAAATCAAGGAAGTATATTGGATTTATAAGGACAATAACCTATCCAACGCTATGACAAAGGCGGTGCCTAATAAGGCACTAGAAACGCGTATCTCGACTAATTACATTGACATACGCATAGAAGGGTAGGTTAAACGCGCTTTATATATATAGAACAATAAGAATATAATCAAGACCTTACTATATTAACGGCATATAGCAGCTATATAGTTATATAAATATAGGCCAGCTACTATTAAGAAAAGAAAGAAGACTAAAGGAATATATATAGTAGGGAGTATACAATACGATAATTATAATAACATAAGCGGAACATAATACAGTAAAGTAATAACTTTTAATTATAAGGGACGTATCCCTAGGCGTATAAACAACGTACTAATAACCGCTCTACCTAAGCTTACTAGCCTGCAAATACCAACTCGACAAAGTATAGGATAGCCTGTTTAGCCTTCTCCTTCCTCTCTATCCCTAATATTATATATATACCGGTATTACTACTGTTTAGAAGGGCCTCATCCTCCTTCTATACCTATAAGGCATAGCATATAACCTAGTACTAATTACCAAGTTCCTAGATGCTAGATTAGTAAGGTATATCAAACGGATAATACAGTAATAACCGCTTATTAATATAAGGCAACTAGGATTAATATATTATACTAGAAAACAGCGTAATATAGACTTAATCTCTACTAGTCTAGGTATAACGTTAGATATAAAGTGTATAATATAGTAACAAAAGTGCACTTGAGCAAAGGATATACTTATATAGGGCAGTAGCTATAGCCCAAGCTATAGCCCTAGTAGCGCTGGCTCGCCGGCCTAAGGCATAGCTTATCTAGCACTATAGCTGGATTTTTGCTATTAAGGGCCGAATAGAGGTACCCTAAGCAGCAGGAAGTACGTTTTATACTAGTAATACGCTTATAACGCTATATTAAGACTAGAGAATAAGTATTAGACACTATATCTAACTAGCTAATAAAGATAACCTACTATGTTAATATTAAGACTTAGCTATAACCTAGCTACTATCCTTAAAGGGCGTTTTTATATTAGCCTTTATATAAGCTAATTGGATGCTATAATAGGAGCTTAAAGTAAGTAGATAAACCCTTATTATCAGCATTATTATTGTCTTCTTTATCGTTATTATCCTTAGCCTTAACCTTAGCCTTAGCCATAGCATATAAGGCTGTATAAGCAGACAACGCTACCTCCTAGAAGTTAGCTAAGCAAGTATATTAGTAATTAATAAGTGTAAGGAGTATATAATACTCTATACCAAAGATAATAGGAGAAACGGCATTATTGACCTTATTAATAACAGAGTTGGTATTAGCGGCGGTAGCAGTAGCGGCGTTAGTAGTAGCAGCAGTGGCAGCAGTAGCATCGGCAGTAGCAGTAGTAGCAGTAGTAGCAGCGGCGTCGGCAGTAGCGGCGGCGTAGGCAGTAGCGGCAGCGTCAATAGCCTTGGCAGCAGCGCTATTGGCAGTATTAGCAGCGGCAGCGGCACTATCAGCGGCATTAGCGGTAGTAGTAGGCGTAGTAGCAGCGGCATCTGCCGCTTTATCGAGCAAAAGCAGTAGCTCCCTATATACAAAGAACACGTCTAGTATAGTAGTAATACTACTAAATAACAACACTTTATCTAAGTTAGTATATAAGTAGTAATTAGTACCCTTTATACTCGTTAGCATACTTATTATTATTATTACTATTACTATTGCTACTATTGCTATTATTATTATTATATAAGGGAAGAGAAAGCCCGAGCTATAATAGCAGTATGCTACCCCTTTATATATAGAGGAAGGACCGACATCACACATCCGAAAACGCGTTCTTGGTCAGGACTGCTCCAAATCGACTGCACTCTTTTGCAATCTACTTGTCCAATTGAGGACTCAATACACGCCAAATTTGGCTGCAGCGCAGTCGCTTGTTCGACGGCGCTGTAGTCGGATTCTGACTGTACGATATGGTCGACCGTAGCTAGAAATCTATAGCTGTAGTAGGGCGGGTGTATAGGCCCTATAGTTACGTGCCCTAGCCCTAACTGCACTAACCCTACTAACCCGAACCCTGCTAACCTAAACCCTACCGCTCCTAGCCCCTTAGAGGCTATTAACAAAGCCTCTAAGCGCTTAGGCTATAGCTTCTTAACCTACCTTACTACCGCTGCTGCTACTACTACTACTACTACTTCCGCCGCTAACCCTGCTACTACTATAACCGCTACTAGGTCGAGCGATATATCGTTCGGTAGCCCTTTTAAAGGGCTTTCCAACAGTTAATACACCACTACTACCACTACTGCCCCTACCCTCTCTAAAAAAGGGAAAAAAAAAGAAAAAGCCCTACTACCTGCAATCCTTGCCCTTACCTTCTCTAATCTTATAGACCAAATAGTTAGTCTTTCAGTTAATAACCGGGCCTTTAAGGAAATTGTCGAATATACCAGGCTAGCTAGGAAGCTAGCCTTAACGCAGATCTTAAAAGAGAAGGAGAAAAAAGCCCTGATATTTCCCTCGTTCGTTACCTAGGCCCCGAGGTAGAAGAAGCAACAACAATAGCAACAATAACAGTAATAATAATAGTAGTAACAACAACCCCCCACCGCCGAATCAGAGCTAACCCACCGTACCTAGGCTGCTATAGTAGCGGCTAGGGTAAAGCCTACTAAGCTAGGCTTAGAAAAACAGGTCCTTATACGGCTAGGATTAGCCTCTTCCTCCCTTGGCCAAAAATCAGCCCTAGAAATCGCATAGGCAGTATAGAAGGCTATAGGGCACTCCATTAAGGGGGTAAGGACCCTACCAAGCGGTAACCTTATATTAGTTACTAAAGGAGAAAAAATTAAAAAAGCCTTAAAAGAAAATACAGCCTAGCTAGCCTTTTTATTACTAGAGGCCTTGATCTATACCACTACCTAGGCTATTACTGTTAAAGGGCTTATAATAGCTGACCAGGTAACGGAAGCTAGCCTTTTAGTAGTAGTAAAAGAAGTATATCCTTCGGCCTTAAGGGCTAAGGTCTAGTACCCCCTCTAGATCGAAAGAACAAGAGTCTTAGCTCTTATTGCCTTTTCTAGCTAGCAAGAGGCCTACTAGGCCTGTTAAGACGGAATCTTCTAGGCCTATAGGGTCCTAAAAGCAGAGCCTTATATCGATAAGGCTAGGGCCTTATAGTGCTTTAACTGCTAGCAATAGGGGTATAAAACTAAATACTGCTACTCCCCTACCCTCTGCTACAACTGCGGCTAAGAAAAGAAGAAGTATACTAAGGCGGCCTATACTAAGGCTCAGTACTGCCGGAACTGCTATAGCGACCACTATACTAGGGCAGAAGAATGCCCTAAAAGAAAGAAGCATAAGGCTTAGGCAAAATCCAGCCTATAAAACAGGCCTATTAACTTCGACCTCCCTGGCCCTCTTAAGCCGGCAATATCAATAGAAGACCGGCTAGAAGGGGAAGAAAGCTATATAGTAGTAGCTGGAAAACGCCGCTATAGCCGCCCTCCTACAATAACCGCCACTACCGCTACTGCTACTACTGCTATAGCCTCCCTTTCCTAGCGAACTATAAGGGAGGCTTTTAGCAAAATCCCCGCCTCTACCTTTACTATTACTAATCTAGCAGCTACCGGTACTATAGCTACTAGTTCTATACCCTCCTCCCTAGAGCCGGTAAGAGGCTCTATAGAGGAAGAGGATACGGATATACTTTAGTCTCTTTATCTGCCTTCTCTCCTTCCTTAGACTACTTCCCTTCTCTCTCTTTAGACTATCTTTTCTTTCTTTCTTATAGCTAGTATCTTACTACTATACTAAGGTAAAGGGAAAGGCTATAGGCCTAGACTTATAAGCTTTTAAGCTTTAAGCCTAGCCTTGCCTTACCCCTTTTTGCTAACAAGACCCCTTCCTTATTCCCCTACCCCAAGCCCTATATTAATTGAGATATAAGGCGTTCTTACGGGAGATAGGTAGGGGAATAGGCGCGATTTCCCTTAGTAGCCTTCTAGACGGCCTCCCCTTGCGATGTTTTTCTTTTAGTACTGCTCTTTTCCTCTTGCTAGGTTGCCCGCCTTGTTAAGCTCGTTAGAGGTTTTTCATCCGTTTTCCGGTTTTCCTCTAGCATAAGTATAAGCTAGCAGCCCCTTATAGCCCCTTAGGGGACTCTATAGGAGTAATAGATATCTATCTATCTATATATAGAGGAACAAGAAGGCCATAGATAAAGAGAGCTATAATACTAACTTCCTACCTACTTACTATTATCCCTTACTATTATCCCTTACTATTATACAATCTAGTATTTTAACTTGAAGGTCCTATTATATAAACCTATTATTGATTCCCCTATATAGAGCAAAGAGCTTACTAATCCCTATATATAGCCGTATATATAGTTTACCCTTCTAAGCTATACGGTTAATAGCTGCTATATAGGTAGTATATAACGTATATATATAGAATCGTTTTAAGTATAGATATCTCCTTTATTATATCCTTTAGAGCACTAGTTAATAGATAAGCCGCTACTAAAAAAGAAAGATAGCTAGTGTTAGAACTAAGGTATAAGTAACGTTTAGTATTAGCTAGTTATAGCATTTAGGGCTCTATTAAGCGCTAATTAGCAATATAAATACAGGTATTACAACAATAGCTTCCAGCGCTCCTTTACAAGCACTAGCAGCCCTATCCGAACAAGCAATCACTCTACAATTAATAGGTTTAATACGACAGTTGTATTCCGACCGTCGTACGCTGTTCTTAATAAGGACTGTCCTACCTAGGTAGTTAGAGCAGACAGACTTCTATTCACCAATCGATTGACCTTTTGGTTACCCCTTTGTATATATGTACGGAGACTACCGACAATATACTATATATAGGGTAACTGTTGTTAGTATATACTAGGAATAGATTTATACTGTTATAGTAATTTAGCAGCTTGATATTACCTAGGGTAGTAAGGCTATATACATTACCCCTATAATAATGCATTATAGTATAGGGCCTATTATAAAACAGTTCCTACTTATAAGCCTGCTACTAAACTTATAGTACCTAGTCTTTAGGTGCAAAGACTTATAGTAACACCTTGCTTTTCTAAATATAAGCCTAAATATAGTTATAAGTAGCTTTTAACAACGAGGTATAGCCGTATATTAATATAGTCTTATATACCTTAATATACTCCTTCTACTAGGTAGTAATCTTATTGTTAGTAGCCTTCTATATATAGGCTATGTTAATCGGTAACTAGTGTTATTTTAGAGGCTTAACGCTATATACTAGGAAGTAGGTACTATATCTACTTAGTCCTAGGGTATAGTTCAATATAGTAGTAATAATCCAGGTAAGTATAGTAGTAGTTAGATCTGGATATTCTAAGCTATACTAGGTTATAATCGCCTTAAGCTTCTAGTTTACCTATTCTACCCAACTATTACCTTAGAGGTATAGTAGTATAATAGGTGTTAACTATATACTATTATACCTATAATAGCTAATAGCGTTATACCCTATAAAGTACTATACATTATTATATATAAGCTATTAGGGTGCTCTATATATATCCTAAATCTCTTCTAGTATAGTTATTATATTATAGAAGGTCTTAAAGGGCATATAGTGTACTACTATCTAACTCGTTAGGTATTCTACTATTACTAGGATATCTTATTATTACTAGCTAGTAAAATCTATTCTCTAGTAGGAGAATATCTTAGGTGTCGGTAGTCTCCGTGTATGTACACAAAGGGGTAACCAAAAGGTAAATCGATCGGTAAATAGAAGTCTGTCTACTCTAACTAACTAGTTAGGACAGTCCTTATTATAAATACTATGCGCGACGATCGGATATAATCGTCGTATTAAATACAATAATTATAGAGCGATCGCTTGATAGGATAGAGCTGTTAGCGCTTGGAAAGAGCGCTAGAAGCCCTTATCGTAAATCCTATATTCATATTGCCAATTAGAGCTTGTTAAAGCTTTAAACGCTATGATTACCCGTAACTAAACGTCACCTATACCTTAGTTTTAATACTACCTATCTTTTTCTTTTCGGTAGAGGATTATCTATTAACTAATGCTCTAAAGGGATAATAAAGGAGATATTAGTACTTAAAACGATCCTATATAAACGTATTATCTACTACCTATAAGGTAGCTACTAGCTATATTGCTTGAAAAGGGTAGACCGTATGTACGACTACGTATAGGGATTAGTAAGCTCTTTGCTCTATATAGGGGAATTAATAATAGGTTTGCGTAACAAGACTTTAAAGTTAGAATAATTGATTATATAATAGTTAGGAACAATAGTAGAGGGGGAGGAAGTTAGTATTATAGTACTCTTTATCTATAGGCTCTTCGTTCCTCTATATAGATAGATTCTATTACGCTATCTAATCCCCGTAGGGGATATCTAGGTAGGCTGAACTAGTGCTATAGGAAAACCGTACAACGGGTGAAAAACCTATAACCGTATATAGGAAAAAAGGGGGGGTATGATAGGGGGTAGGCCAATCTTCACCAGAGTAGATACCGCCCCTTTAGGAGTATGAAAACATACTGCCTAAAGGGGTATAGGCTAGACCGCTTCTAGCCCCTGAGCAACCGAGTATTCTGGCAGTCTAATAGCAATGTGGCGAACTAGGGGGCGTATAGCGCTGCTGCCCCCTTTTTCGAGTCTGTAGAGAAAGCTATGTATATTATCCCTTTCCCTCTCCTTAAAGGAGGCTGAAGGGTAGGCCGGGCAACCGTCGAATATATGTCGGATGTCTTCTGTAGCTAGGTAGTAGCGGTAAAGGGCGTTATCAACCCTAGGCACCTTATAGGTATATAGGAATCCCCTTAGGCCTATCTTCCCTATATAGGCCTATATTAGTAGCGAGCTTTCGGCCTTAGAGAGGTTGTAGTGGCGTCTTTGGAAGGCCTTCTTAAAGGCCTTAGCTAGGTTCTCCTCTTGAAAGGTAGCCTTGGCTGATTTCTCTAAGAGGCTCTCTGTATAGGGGTCGTAACTAGAGGCCCTAGCCTCCTATAGATAGCGATCCTTCTAGGCAGTATAGAGGGGTTCCTTATTAATAGCCTTCCTTAGTTGTTGGTAGTGCTACTAGGCTGTTGCTTCCCTTTTTCTTTCTTACTTTGTATGCCCTCCTAGGGGGAGGCTAGTCCTAGGGGTCCTATTTCTAAAGGTAAGGCGTAGGGCTTCCTTCTGTTTAGCCACCTCTTTCCCTATAGCCCTGTTTATTCTAGCTTGGCTGGAGAAGGAGAGGGCGTTAAGGTAGAGGTTAAGGGGGGGGACGTTAGCTTTATAGTAGAGGCTTCAGACTAGTATCCTTTTATAGGCCCCTATAACCCTCCTTAGGGCCTTGTTTTTAGCTACTAGTAGGCCTCTAGTTATACCTTATAGCCTATTTGGTGCTATAGGCGTAGGGGTGTGCTAGGCCGAGGCTGTGTAGGCTAGGACTAGCCTTATTACTGCTATATATAGGAGCCTAGTCTTTTCGATTCCCGGTCTCTAGGTCTTTCTAGCTAGCCTAGTAATAGCAAGGGACTGCGTTTTTAGCTTCTGCTATAGGGTACTGACGTAGGCCTTCCAGGTAAGCTTAGGGTCTAGCCAGACCTCTAGAAAATAGGCCTCTATGGCTGGTTATAAGGGGGGGGAGTCCCCTGTTAGGTCTAGGTTAATAGGGTCGGTCTAGGGCCTCCTTCTAGGAGGGAAGTGTATAAGCTCGCTCTTTGCTACTAAGAAGGTAACTCTAGCAGTTGTTACCCAGTCTAGGCACTCTTTCCAGGCCTTTTCTAGCTGCCTAACTATTGTTATAGCTTCTCTGCTAAAGGCTAGTAGGTTAGTATTGTCTATATAGCCTATAATAGAGATAGTAGGGTATTCTCTTTCTAGTCTTTCGTATAAGGGGTAGAGGTATAGGACTAAGAGGATTGGTGAAAGTGGTAAGCCTTAGGGTACCCCTGTTAGTACTGGGATTTACTAGCTTTTTTGGCCGTTAAATAGGAGGCTAGTAGTTCTAGAGGAGAGGAATTCCTTTAGCCAGGATAGTAGCTAGGTAGGTAGCCCTAGCTAGTCTAGTATAGCTAGGAGTCTGTTATAAGGGATGCTGTCGAAATACCCTGATAGGTCTAGCTGTAGGAGGGAGGCCCTGGCTTTATACTTCTATGCCTCTTAGATCTAAGTTATAAGGAGGTGTATAGCCGATTCGGTGGATTTATAGCGGCAGTAGCCTTGTTACGTTACTGGAATTAGCTTAAAAGCCTTAGCTATGTCCTTTATTTTAGTCCTTATAACTTTCTCTAGGACCTTGCTAATGCAGTTAAGTAGGGCTATTGGGTAGTAGCCTCTAGGGGTGTTATAGGTGTCTAGCTGTTTTCCTGGTTTAGGGAGGACGATAGTAACCGCTTCCTTATATTCCTGTAAATGGAAGCTATAGAGGAAGGATTTCGAGGCTAGTATAGTAAGGGCCTTATATAAGGGGTTACTACAGGCCTTTAGAAAGCCTATAGGGAGTTCGTTAGGTCCTGGTACTTTCTAGGGTTTTGTTGTTTTAATAGCCTCTTTTATATCGTCCGGCCTAACTGTCCAGCTAACTAGTAGCCTAGGGCCTATTAGAGGTTCCTCTAGGCTATCCTCTTAGGGGGAGGGGGGGAAGAAGCGTACTAAAAGGGCCTCTACCTTTTCCTAGAAGGTACTGGCTTATCTAAGGGTTAGCAGCTTAGGAGGGGGTAGGGCGGTAGTACTTCATAGCCTAGCCTACCTTTCTAGTTGCTAGAGCTTCTCTGGCTTTTCTCTAGCCTCTTATAGAAAGGCCCTCTAGGTCTTTCTCTTACTCTCTCTTATAGCCTTTGTTTACTCCCTCTAGGCTGACTTATAGGCGGTAAGAAGGGCCTGGTTGTTAGGGGAGCGTTAGAGTTGTCTTTCTGCCCTTTTTCTTTCCTAGACTGCCTAGTAGATGTTATTGTTCTACTAGGGGGTACTCTTTCTTCTAGTAGTTGCTAGGGCTCCTTTAGGGGTTATAGCCCTAGTAATACGTTAGAGTTCCTCTAATAGTCGCCTATAGGCCTCCTAGAGTTCGGCTAGGTTAGAGAGGCGTAATAGATATCTATAGCCCCCTATATTATATATTAGAGAGCTGGCCTTTCTTACTACCCCCTCTTTATCTATCTTCTTTTACTGGAATCCGGGGGGTAGTAGTAGGGTTTCTATAGTCTCTAGGTTGATATCTAATACCTAGGGGTAGTAGTCTAAGCATAAGCGTATATCTAAGCTAGTATAGGAGTAGGTAAGGCTGCTACTAAGCTAGAAGTGGTCGATAGTAGAGGCCCTGCCTGCTTGGCTTCCCTATAGCGCCCTAGTTATAGCGCTGTAGGGGGTATAGAGGGTAAGCCCCTGCTCTGCTATTAATAGTAGTAGGTCTTTTAACCTAGGGCTAAAGTGGTTATGTTAGTCCTAGAGTGGGTAGTAAAGGTTAAAGTCCTTAGCTAGAAGGTGGAGGCCTAGGCAGGCGTTGATCTTCCCCTTTATTTCTTCTATAAAGGGGGTTTAGCTAGTCTGGGGTTAGGGGTTATTATATAGGGACTAGACTGTAAAGGGGCTGTTCTTAGTTTGTATAGTAGCCCTAGCCTAGTCTAAGCTAGAGCTATAGGTCTATATTGCTAGTAGGAGTGATTTATGGATATAAAGTGAGGCCTGTCTATTAGGGGTGAAAATAAGGTAGTAGGGGGCTGATCTAGGGTAGTAGGTAGAGTGCCATACCTGCCTATTAATCTAGGGCTCTTGTATAGCGAGTATTTCTTCTTTTACTATAGAAAGTAGTACTTCCTATACCTCCTTTGAGCCCTATACGTTCTAGAGGCGTACTTTTATATCTCTATCTCCTCTGGCTGTATAGTAGGCAGTGGTTGTTATATAGTAGTAGCGTTAGCTAGTCCAGTATCTAGGTCTAGTCTAGGTCTAGTATCTAGGGGTCTAGGGGCTCTTATAGGCTCCAGGGTTCTAGTAGGTCTAGTAGCCTTTTTAGGGCTTATAACTGACATAGAGGAAGGGGGGGTTTGGTTGCTTAGATGGTTAAAGCAGGTAGTAATTATGCTCTGGTTAGGGGTTAACCCTCTTAATACTATTGGTCGGCCCCTCTATCTCTTTCCTAAGACTATAGTATAGCCTTCCTCCCCCTCCTTTTATAATAGGGCCTGCTAAGGGGGGTATTACTGTTATTATTACTGTTGTTGCTGTTGCTGTTAGTGCTGGTATAGGGGCGGTTAGTCAACGTTAAAGGCCTTAGGCCTAGAACGTAGATATCCCTTAGCCTATATCTATACCTCTTTTAGACAGGGGCAGGCCTCTGAGCAGGCGTGGTAAGCTTGGTAGTAGTTGCGGCAGTAGGGTGCCCTAGAGCAGGTAGGGGCTTCTAGTGTAGTATGGTTGTTAGTGCTATAGTTATAGCAGATCTCTTCTTTACTCTAGTATACCTTAGCCCTATAGCCCTATTTCCAGTACTATAGGCATTGGATAGGCTTAGCTTTGTCGATCTAGGGCTCTGCTTTTAGGGCTTAGTAGCTCTAGAAGACCCCCTTCTTACAGGCCTTTTAGGCTGCCTCTAGGGAGGTAAAGGCTATTAGTACCTTAACCCTAGTCCGTTCTAGCCCCTAAGAGTGCTAGAACTTTGCCCTAACTGCCGTAGGGTATTGCCTTTTAGCTTCTTTTAGTAGGCCTTCCTCTATAACCTAGTTATAGACTATAAGGCCCTTAACTACTACCGCCTAGGTTGTTGTATATAGGGAGGCCTTCTTACTAAAGGCCCTTATAATCTAGGCAGTATTGCTTTCTAGGCTCTTCTTTATCTCTATGTTCTCTATAACTAGAAGGAGGTTACTGCTAGAGAGTGTCTAAACCCCCTAAACTATTAGGCTAGAAGCCTGTTAGATAGCCTGTACTACCTTTAAGGCAGATTTAGCAAGTACCTATTACTAGACTAAGCCTAGTCGGATAAGCACCTAGCGCTTTAGGCTAGGCCTAGTTGCCTTACTAGCCGTTAGTTTGCTAGCTATATTAGCCTAAGTAGGGGCTGTAGGCTAGGAGTGGCTAGGCTGTTATTGTTACTGTTGTTGTTACTAGTAGTAGCTAGGCTGCTAAGGGTATTGCTAGTACTATGGCTTAGGCGTTGTTAAGGCGGCAGGGCGGTTTTAGGGTGCTGGAGCTACTGCTGTTATAGCTAGGGCTTCTTTAGGCGGGTCCTATAGCAGGGCTGTAAGGGCAATTTGCCTGGCTTCAGTAGTCGCTTCCACTATACTATAGAAGTTAGTACTATCCTTAGCCAGGCTGATTATCCGGTCTAGGAGGCCAGAGAGCGTAAGGGCAAGCTTAGGGGGGCTAAGGGCAGCCTGGGCGGTTTTCTTGGTTGCTAGGGCGATATGGTCGGCCTTGGTAGCACTGTTGTTGCTCCCTTCTTTCCCTGTATTTTTCTCTAATTTTTTCCCCTGCTTTTTCGAGGTTTTCTGGCTAGAAGGGGTCGGGGCTGGGGCGTGTTGGCTGCTGTTTAGGCCCCTAAGGAAAGGGGCAAAGACGTTGGTTAAGGGGGGTCGTTCCTCTATATATATAAAAGGGGTATACTACCCTTATAGCTTAGGCTTCCTCTTCCCTCCTATAACAGTAGTAATAGTAATAATAGTAATAACAACAATACTAATAAGTATGCTGGCAAGTATAAGGACCGCTGTTTGTTGCTCGTATACTAATTTAAATCAAGTGTCGTTATTCAGTAATGTCGCTACCATGCTAGACACGCTCTTTGCACGTATGGAAGTGCCGCCTCCGCTTATTAAAGCGTTGGATGCTGCCGCCGCTGCGCCCGCCGAGGCCGCCGATGCTGCTGCCGCTGCCGAGCCTGCCGCTGCCGAGCCTGCCGGCGCCGCTGCTACCGCTGCCGCTGTTGTTAACGAAGTTAACGATGCCGTCCCTCCTATTGTTTTTAGTATGTTCTATCGTCTGCTTCTTATACTTGTAGTTTACTGATATACTTGCTTAGCTGCCTTTTAAGAAGTAGCGTCGTCTGCTTACGTAGCTTTATACGCTAAGGCCAAGGCTAAGGCTAAAGAAGAAGAAGAAGAAGAAGAAGATAAAGAAGTAGTAGAGGAAGAAGAGGATATAAGGGGTAGGGGCAAGGAGGACGAAGGTTCGTATATTCACTTTAAGCTCCTATTACTATCTCTAACTATCTATTTAGCCGCTAATTTACATATGTCCTCTAAGGGTAACAGCTAAGTTGTAGCCTAGTCCTAGTATTAGTATAGTAGGTCGTCTTTATTAGCTAGTTAGATATAGTATCTAATACTTACCTATTAGGTGTAATATAGCGTTGTACGTATATTACTAGTATAAAACGCTTATCCTACTACCTATAATACCTCTGCTTAGCCTTAAATAGCAAGAACCTGGCTATAGCGCTAGATAAGCTATACCTTAGGCTGCTTAGCCAGTACTACTGGGGCTATAGCTCGGGCTATAGCTACTGCCCTATATAAGTATATCCTCTACTTAAATACGCTTTTGTTGCTATATTATAAGCTTATAGCTAATGTTATACCTAGCCTAGTAGAGATTAAGCCTATAGTACGCTGCTTTCGAGCGTAATATATTAATCCTAGTTATCTTATATTAGTAAGTGTTTATTGCTGTATTGTCTGCTTAATATACCTTACTAATCTAGTATCTAGGAAATTAGCAATTAGTACTAGGGTACTTGCTATGTCCTATAGGCGTAGAAGGAGGATCGGGCTCTTTTAAGCGGTAGTAATGCCAGTATATATATAATATTAGGGATAGAGAGGAAGAAGGAGGCTAAATAGGCTATCCTATGCTTTATTAAGCTAGTATTTGCAGGATAGTAAGCTTAGTTTAAGCGGCTATTAGTATGTTGTTTATACGCCTAGGGATGCATCCCCTATGATTAAAAGTTTTTACTTTGCTATATTATATTCTGCTTATGCTCTTCTAATTGTTGTATTATATGCTCCCTATACTATATCTATATATTCCCTTAACTTTCTTTCTTTTCTTAATAGCAGCTAGTATATAGTTGTATAACTATATAGCTGCTATACATTGCTATTACAGCGCACCTCTACTAGTATTAGTACTGCCCTATATACAAACTGTATACTTGACCTAGCTTTCTATATATATGTTAATCTTATTAGTTGAAATTAGGGTTCCTAGTACTTTGTTAGGTACTACCTTTGTTATTGCGTCTAATAGGTTATTATTGCTGTAAATCCAGTATACTTCTTTGATTTTCCTGCTTTTATAGCTCTTACAAAAGGCTATTATATCAATTATTAAACACTTTTCAGTTGTACTTTCTAATTTGACCAAACACTTATAAAGGCTAAAAGAGTCTATATAGAGAACCAAAGGTAGACCTACACCTAGGTTAAGGCGTTTATAGATCTCTTTAAGCGTTTAACTTAGGATATAAGCGACGTTAAAGCTTTGGTTTATTCTATAAATCTTACTTGCTAGTATACTTTGGGTCACTTACTTATATTTTATAGAAGACTAATATATAATGTTACTGTATAGTCGAAATGTTATCCTTTACTTATTAGCGCTTTTGTTCCTAAGAATAATCATAAACCTAATCTATAAGCTTAGATCCTAGTTATTAGTAAAAGAGCTATTAATAAAGATAAAGAGCTTAAGGGTACTTAGGTTAAGAGAAATATAGCGTAAGTTGTACTTAGGATTATCGATTTACTACTAAATTCGCTTATTTAAGGCTTTAATGTCCGCTTATTATAGCTCGATAGCTTATACTATATAGGTATAGTCGAATACTGCCTCTGGCTAGTATATTAAAGCAATATATGCTCTATATGCTTGCTACTCTATATACGCCTTCTTCTGCTTAGGGTATATAGACCTTCTAGTAGGGATAAGCTATAGCTTTCTGGCCTATCCCTTTTGCTGTATAATAAGGTGGTTATCTTGGACTTCTACCCTATAGCTGTTAAAATCGCTGGAATTCCTAGCTGCTAAAATCGTTAGGGGCTTTACCTAAAAGCCTGCTTTTTAAAGCTCTATTTCCTCTTTCTAGAGGAATTCCTTAGTACTAAGGTTAAGCGTATTGTCCGTTTGCAGCGCTATAATGCCAAAGTGCTTGTCTAAATTAGTTAATAAGAGGTAGGGGATGTAAGGGGAACTGCCTATTTGTATATGCTCTTTATACTATTGTATATATGTTAGGAACTAGTAATGACTGTTCTTAGTAATCTTATATAAAGGTTTTCTAATATATATAATATACCCTTCTGGGTAATTATAGCGTAGTTTATAGGGTAGCCTTATATAAATCAGCCTTGTTAGCTCCGACTATAACTGTGTATATACCTATGTAATATCGTGTATTATAATTATATAGTTAAGCTATAATTATAGTGTTAGTGCTAGGGTAAAGAGTAGGTATTGCAAGTATTGTTAGATCGTTGGTAATTATATAGATAGATTCTATTACGCTATCTGATCCCCGTAGGGGATATCTAGGTAGGCTGAACTAGTGCTATAGGAAAACCGTACAACGGGTGAAAAACCTATAACCGTACATAGGAAAGATAGGGGGTATGATAGGGGGTAGGCCAGTCTTTACCAGAGTAGATACCGCCCTTTTAGGAGTATGAAAACATACTACCTAAAGGGGTATAGGCTAGACCGCTTCTAGCCTCTAAGCAACAGAGTATTCTGGCAGCCTAGTAGCAATATGGCGAACTAGGGGGCGTATAGCGCTGCCGCCCCCTTTTTTAAGTCTATAGAGGAAGCTATATATATCCCCTCTTTCCCTCTCCTTAAAGGAGGCCAAAGGGTAGGCCGGGCAACCGTTGAATATATATCGGATGTCCTCTATAGCTAGGTAGCAGCGGCAGAGGGGGTTATTAACCCTAGGTACCTTATAGGTATATAGGAATCCTCTTAGGCCTATCTTCCCTATATAGGCCTGTATTAGCAGCGAGCTCTTAGCCTTAGAGAGGTTATAGTAGCGTCTTTGGAAGGCCTTTTTAAAGGCCTTAGCTAGGTTCTCCTTTTAGAAGGTAGCCTTAGCTGATTTCTCTAAGAGGCTCTCTATATAGGGGTCGTAACTAGAGGCCCTAGCCTCCTATAGATAGCGATCCTTCTAGGCAGTATAGAGGAGTTCCTTGTTAATAGCTTTCCTTAGTTGTTAGTAGTGCTACTAGGCTGTTGCCTCCTTTTTTCTTTCTTGCTTTGTACGCCTTTCTAGAGGGAGGCTGGTCCTAGGGGTCCTATTTCTAAGGGTAAGGCGTAGGGCTTCCTTCTACTTAGCTACCTCTTTCCCTATGGCCCTGTTTATCCTAGCCTAGCTAGAGAAGGAGAGGGCGTTAAGGTAGAGGTTAAGGGGGGGGACGTTAGCCTTATAGTAGAGGCTTCGGACTAGTGTCCTTTTATAGGCCCCTATAACCCTCCTTAGGGCCTTGTTTTTGGCTGCTAGTAGGCCTCTGGTTATACCCTGTAGCCTATTTGGTGTTATAGATATAGGGGTATGCCAGGCCAAGGCTGCGTAGGCTAGGACTAGCCTTATTACTACTGTATATAGGAGCCTAGTCTTTTCGATTCTAGGTCCCTAGGTCTTTCTAGCTAGCCTAGTAATAGCAAGGGACTACGTTTTTAGCTTCTGCCGTAGGGTACTGGCATAAGCCTTCCAGGTAAGCTTAGGGTCTAGCTAGACCCCTAGAAAATAGGCCTTTATAGCTAGTTGTAGAGGGGGGGAGTCCCCTATTAGTCCTAGGTTAATAGGGTTGGTCTAGGGCCTCCTTCTAGGAGGGAAGTGTATAAGCTTGCTCTTTACTACTAAGAAGGTAACTCTAATGGTTATTGCCCAGTCTAGGCATTCTTTCCAGGCCTCTTCTAGCTGTCTAACCGTTGTTACAGCCTCCCTATTGAAGGCTAGTAGGTTGGTATTATCTATATAGCCTATAGTAGAGATAGTAGGGTATTTTCTCTCTAGCCTTTCGTATAAGGGGCAGAGGTATAGGACTATAAGGATTAGTGAAAGTAGTAAGCCTTAGGGTACTCCTGTTAGCACTGGGATTTACTGGCTTTTTTAGCTGTTAAACAGAAGGCTGGTAGTCCTAGAGGAGAGGAATTCCTTTAGCCAGGATAGTAGCCAGGTAGGTAGCCCTAGCTGGTCTAGTATAGCTAGGAGTCTGCTATAAAGGATACTATCGAAATACCCTAATAGGTCTAGCTATAGAAGGGAGGCCCCGGCTTTATACTTCTATACCTCCTGGATCTAAGCTATAAGGAGGTATATAGCTGATTCGGTGGATTTATAGCAGTAGTAGCCCTGTTGCGTTGCTAGAATTAGCTTAAAAGCCTTAGCTACGTCCCTTATCTTAGTCCCTATAACTTTCTCCAGGACCTTGCTAATGCAGTTGGGTAGGGCTATAGGGCGGTAGCCTCTAGGGGTGTTATAGGTATCTAGCTGTTTTCCTGGTTTAAGGAGGACGATAGTAACTACTTCCTTATATTCCTATAGATAGAAGCTATAGAGGAAGGATTTCGAGGCTAATATAGTAAGGGCCTTATATAAGGGGTCGCTACAGGCCTTTAAAAAGCCTATAAAGAGTTTGTTAGGTCCTAGTACTTTCTAGGGTTTTATTGTTTTAATAGCCTCCTTTATATCGTCTAGCCTAACCGTCTAGCTAACTAGTAGCCTTAGGCCGATTAGGGGTTCCTCCAGGCTATCCTCTTAGGGGAAGGAGGGGAAGAAGCATACTAAAAGGGCCTCTACCTTCTCTTAGAAGGTACTAGCTTGTTCAAGGGTTAGTAGCTTAGGAGGGGGTAGGGCGGTAGTGCTTTGTAGCCTAGCCTATCTTTCTAGTTGCTAGAGCTTTTCTGGTTTTTCTCTAGCCTCTTATAGAAAAGCCCTCTAGGTCTTTCTTTTACTCTCTCTTATAGCCTTTGTTTATTTCCTCTAGGCTGACTTATAGGCGGTAAGGAGGGCCTGGTTACTAGGGGAGTATTGGAGCTGTCTTTCTGCCCTTTTCCTCTCCTTAACTACCTGGTAGATTTCGTTGTTCTATTAGAGGGCGCTCTTCCTTCTAGTAGTTACTAGGGCTCCTTTAGGGGTTATAGCCCTAGTAATACGTTAGAGTTCCTTTGATAGTCGCCTATAGGCCTCCTAGAGCCAGGCTAGGTTAAAGAGGCGTGATAGGTATCTATAGCCCCCTATATTGTATATTAGGGAGCTGGCCTCTCTTACTACCCCTTTTTTATCTATCTTTTTCCACTAGAACTAGGGGGGCAGTAGTAGGGTTTTTATAGTCTCTAGGTCGATATCTAGTACCTAGGGGCAGTAGTCTAAGCATAAGCGTATATCTAAGCTAGTATAGGAGCAGGTAAGGCTACTGCTAAGCTAGAAGTAGTCGATAGTAGAAGCCCTACCTGCTTAGCTCCCCTATAGCGCCCTAGTTATAGTGCTATAGGGGGTTCGAAGGGTAAGCCCCTACTCTGCTATTAATAGTAGTAGGTCTTTTAACCTAGGGCTAAAGCAGTTATATTGGTCCTAAAGGGGGTAGTAAAGGTTAAAGTCCCTAGCTAAAAGGTAAAGGCCTAGGCAGACGTTGATCTTCCCCCTTATTTCTTCTATAAGGGGGGTTTAGCTAGTCTGGGGTTAGGGGTTGTTATATAGGGACCAGACTATAAAGGGGCCGTTCTTAGTCTATATAGTAGCCCTAGCCCAGTCTAAGCTAGAGCTATAAGTCTATGTTACTAGCAGGAGTGATTTATAGATATAAAGTAAGGCCTGTCTATTAGGGGTGAAAATAAGGTGGTAGGGGGCTGATCTAGGGCAGTAGGTAGAGTGCTATACCTGCCTATTAATCTAGGGCTCTTATATAGCAAGTATTTCTTCTTTTACTATAGAGAGTAGTACTTCCTATACTTCCTTCGAGCCCTATACGTTCTAGAGGCATACCTTTATATTTCTATCTCCTCTAGCTATATAGTTAGCTATAGTTGTTGTATAGTAGTAGTAGCATTAGCTAGTCCAGTATCTAGGTCTAGTCTAGGTCTAGCATCTAGGGGTCTAAGGGCTCCTATAGGCTCTAGGGTTCTAGTAGGTCTAGTAGCCCTTTTAGGGCTTATAGTTAGCGTAGAAGAAGGGGGGGTTTAGCTGCTTAGGTAGCTAAAGCAGGCGGTAATTGTGCTCTAGTTAGGGGTTAATCCTCTTAATACTACTAGTCAGCCCTTCTGTCTCTTCCCTAAGACTATAGTATAGCCTTCCTCCCCCTTCTTTTATAATAGGGTCTACTAAGGGTATTACTACTGTTATTATTATTATTACTATTACTATTAGTACTGGTATAGAGGCGGTTAGTTAACGTTAAAGGCCTTAGGCCTAGAACGTATGTATCTCTTAGCCTATACCTATGCCTCTTTTAGGTAGGGGCAGGCCTCTAAGCAGGCGTAGTAAGCTTAGTAGCAGTTATAGCAGTAGGGTGCCCTAGAGTAGGTAGAGGCTTCTAGCGTAGTATAGCTGTTAGCGCTGCAGTTATAGCAGATCTCTTCTCTACTCTAGCATACCTTAGCCCTATAGCCCTATTTCTAGTACCTTAGATACTAGATAGGCTTAGCCTTGTCGATCTAGGGCTCTGCTTCTAGGGCTTAGCAGCTCTAGAAGACCCCCTCCTTATAGGCCTTCTAGGCTGCCTCTAGGGAGGTAAAGGCTATTAGTGCCTTAACCTTAGTCTGTTCTAGCCCTTAAAGGTACTAGACCTTTGCCCTAACTGCCATAGGGTATTGTTTTTTAGCTTCTTCTAATAGGCCTTTTTCTATAACCTAGTTATAGACTGTAAAGCCCTTAACTGCTACTATCTAGGTTGTTATATATAGAGAGGCCTTCTTGCCAAAGGCCCTTATAATCCAGGTAGTATTGCTCTCTAGGCTCTTCTTTATCTCTATATTTTCTATAACTAGAAGGAGGTTACTACTAGAGAGCGTCTAAACCCCCTAAACTACTAGGCTAGAGGCCTATTATATAGCCTATACTACCTCTAGGGCAGATTTAGCAAGTACCTGTTATTAGGCTAAACCTAATCGGATAAGCACCTAGCGCTTTAGGCTAGGCCTAGTTACCTTACTAGCTATTAGCTAACTAGCTATATTAGCCTAGGTAGGGGCTATAGGCTAGAAGTAGCTAGGCTATTACTGCTGTTGCTACTATTGTTGCTGCTAGTAGTAGCTAGGCTATTAAGGTTATTGCTAGTACTATAGCTTAGGCATTACTAAGGTAGTAGGGCGGTTCTAGGGTGCTGGAGCTACTACTGTTATAGCTAGGGCTTCTTTAGGCAGGTCTTAGAGCAGGGCTATAAGGGCAATTTGCCTGGCTTTAGTAGTTGCCTCTACTATACTATAGAAGTTAGTACTGTCCTTAGCTAGGCTGATTATCCGGTCTAAAAGGCTAAAGAGCATAAAGGCAAGCTTAGGGGGGCTAAGGGCAGCCTAGGCAGTTTTCTTAGTTGCTAGGGTAATATGGCCGGCCTTAGTAGCATTATTGTTGTTTCCTTCTTTTCCTGTATTTTTCTCCGATTTTTTCCCTAGTTTTTTCGAGGTTTTCTAGCTAAAAGGGGCTAGGGCTAGGGCGTGCTAACTACCGTTTAGGCCCCTAAAAAAAAGGGCAAAGACGTTGGTTAAGGGGGGGGTACTAATTGTAAGGGCGTTAATAGTAGGGGGGGCGCTAGAGCTAGGTGCTATAGATACTATAGTTATAGCGCTTATAGCAGTCTCCTTAGTAGTAGTAGAGGTAATAGTAGTAGTTTAGCGGTCTTTCATTTCTATATTGTCGTTTAGGTAGTCTATGCTTAGGGGTTAGTAGTCCGTACTTAGGGGCTGGCTTAGAGGGTTGTTATTATTATCGTTGGCTATAGATAGGGCAGGGTTACCAGGGCATAGAGCTGTATTGGCCTATACGCAAGGAAGTTGCAGTTACAAGAGGGCAGCTAGGCTCGCCATTTTCTGCATTTTCGCACGCCTAGGGCTGTCGCGCAACCGACAGCGCTACAGCGAAAATTGGCGGGCGTTATGTCCTCAATCGGACGGTTCGAATGGATGTAGTTGCACGCGATTTGGTGTAGTTTTGACCAAAAACTCGTTTTTCGTTTTTAGGTGTCGGTCCGGGTCTTGGTAATTATATAAGTATTTTTTTCTTATTGGTATTACTATAGCCCTGTGCTATAAGGCGTAACTTTTTGTATAGGTAAGGCGTATACTTCTCTTTAACTTCCCTTATAAGCCTGTATCTAAAGATGCGGATCCTCTTAAGATCTGGCGTCTAGGGTACTACCTTGAGTACTTCTATTTCAATTAGAGACTCTATTTCTTTAGCATCTAACTGCTTAAAGGAAGCTCTAGGTACTGTAATTATACCTTGTTTTTAGAGTTTAATAGCTAAAGTATAGTCCTTCTTTTCTTTTTTAGACATATATTGCGCCGCCCCTAAATGTATAATGCGTTTTTTAGGGTTAGGGTTTCGGCTTGCTTTGTTTTTCGCCCCTAAAGGTCTGTTATGTCTTCTACCTTATAGTAGGGCAGGGTACTTAAGCGGTTGGGGTGCTGATAAGTGCTCTTTCTAATTGCTTATTACCTTATTATTGCTGCTTAAGAGCTTAGTAAGCCAGTTATATAGCTTAACTACTATATTACGAAAGGTTACTAGCCTGTTTGCCATATTGACTATAACCTCTATATTAGTTATATTAAGCATTTTATAGGGCCCTTACTACCCTTTATGCTCTTTATATACTAGAACCTCTGCTCCTAAGGGGAGTAAAAGTAGTAATATGTCGGTTATGTCTGGCCTATTACGCTGTACTAATATGTTGTTAATCTTTTGCCGGTCTCTGATTCTTTATAGCTTAGCTATTATAGCTTATACTGCTCTTATATGCTGTATTTGTATTAGGGAAAAGGGCGAATCTATTTTAAACCTTAGATACGCTCTAAAGACTAGTAGCGTTGGTATAAGTCCGTTTAGGCTAGCCGTATTGTTAACTACGCTTACTATACTCTAGAGGTAGGCTTTTAGCGAGACTATGCCTTTCGTTTCCTCTAAGATGATCTTATATACCCTATATAGTAGCGTATAATAGCGCTTTAGATGCCTGATTAACTAGTAAGCCTTAACTGGGATAATGTAAATAGTAATCCTAGTAAGCTTAGCTTCTGCCTAGAACTCCTTAGCTATAAAGTTAGTCCTTTGGTTATAGTGTAAGATATTAGGTAGGCTAAGGTAGGTATTGATCTAGTACTTCTTTAAGCGCTCTTACGTTTCCTTTACTATCTATATGTTTAGGAACCTTACTACCTAAAACTAAGTAGTAAAATCGATTATATAAAGGTATTTGCAGCTTGCTAAGTTAACTATATCTACTAATACCTTTTTATTAAAAGAGAAGTTATTATATATTTGAAGCGAGAATCGAAAGTATTAAGGTACTGCTCCTTTAATCTAATAATAGTAGTAGTTGTTGTTTAGCAGCTTAATAGCTATTATATCGATGTCTTAGTAGTTATAGCTTAGGATTTTGTAAAACTTGTTAGCCCTAGGGTAGCTAAATTATCGATAGAGTTGCTAGAGCGTAGCTTTGGTTCATTAGAGCTTTAGTAGCTTATTCGGTCTAGCAAAGTAAATGGCTATTACGATTTTACAACCCTAAATCGGCATCTATAGGTAGCCCTATTTATAGGCTACTTAGATGCGTACTTCTATTTTGTTATTTCTAAGCTTGTTATCTATATTGTTTAAGTAAATACTAAGGTTATCTATGTCCTTAAGGCATAGTAGAAAAGGCGTTTATAGATCTAATATATAGAACGTTACTATACCGAAAAGGGTATCTATGCTTATAGTATTAAGGGACTTTAGTAGCTTGTTACTACTAAAGACAATAGACGTTTTACCAGCTTATTTTCAGTTAAGTATAAGCTTAGGGAGCTAGTGTTATAGCGCTAGGAACTGCTTAAACCTAGTGGTTAAGATATCCGCTGCTCTTATATCTAGTAGGATACCTTGGAATTCTTCTGCTGAATATCTATTAAGTATAAAAATCTAGTTTAACTGCTTATCTAGTAGGTTTAATCTAGGATTGTGCCTAGTAATTAGATACTTAAAAGCGTCTTTTTAGAGGTAGGTCGCTATATAATATACTATACTTAGCCCTATATCTTTATTGCTGGATTCTTCCTTGGAATTGTTAACCAAGTACTATATTAACCGCTTATTTTCCTTTTTAGAATCCGATCCTTCTATATTAACTAAAAAGGCTTAGTAGTAACCCTTATCCTTTAATTATATAATTCTACAACTCGCTAAATACTGCTTCTTCTACTTATCTTAAGTAGCCTTTAGGTAATTTATAGATTAGTAACCTTCTTCTCTATAGATCTAACAGCAGGTCTGCTTTACCTCTTTACCTCTCTTTTAGTAGCTTATATTCTATACCTAAGCCCTTTTTATCGGGCTATCTTACACTTAGCTGTACTTCTGGTTATTGTATTGTCGGTTTATTATAAACGCTAATAAGCCCTTTTTCTATATATAAATAGCAAAGGCTATTTGGAGTTAAAAGCAGAGCTTATTAAAGTTAAGTTCTGGCTTTAATAGTGCGCTACTAAGCCTAGATACACTAGTTACTGCTTAAATCAGTATAGGAACCAGTATTTCGTTGTTATACTTTATGCTAAGGCTCTTTTATAACTATACTAATTTCTTAAATAGCGCTTTAAGGATATCTATCTTTAACTTTCTAGAGTTCTTAGGAGTATTAGATACTATATTAAAAGTAATTATACTTTATTTACTAAAGTATTCTAAGTACGTTACCTTATTAATAAAGTAACCCTAGAGGCAACTATATATTATAGTAAAAGACGTCCTGTTTAATATATACTATATATACTAATCTCTTATACGCCTAGAAAGCATTAAAGGAAATATATAATAGAGCTAACCATACTCTATCTATAGAGAGTAGTACTACTATAGGAAAAACTTAACTTTGTTATCTAGAATCTCGGTATCCTTGCTACTATAGTTGCCCTACTTATCCTATAACTTTGCAAAGGTACTTGCTAACTTGCTATTAATATTTTAAACCTAGCCTTTAATAGGTAGAAGGTGTATATAATCAGTGCTTCCTATATGTACTATCTTAGCGTATAGTATTTATAAAGTAGGTTATTTAAAACAGGTCTCTATATTCTCTATTATTATTAACCGTTCTTCTTATATTTCTAGTTAATAAGATGGTTATTATAACGAAAGCTCTTTCAAGCTATCTTTATAGGGTTTAGTAGATAGGGGTATAAAGTCTTCCTTTAATATATAGGTAAGTATAATAAGGCTGGTATTAAGAGGAGCTCTAAATACCCCTTTAACAGGTACTAACTTATTAATAAGGGCTTTTTATAGTACTGCTTTAAGCTTTAGAAGCCCTTTTGCCTAGTCTTCTATATCCTTGTTATAGAAATCTATATAAAAAGCCGTATAAAGGTTATAACTAGTTGAGTTATTATTAATCTAAATAATGAAATCAAGGATCTATAAGTTAAGGAGCATTATATCTATACTCTTTAGCTTAATAAATAGGGGGTATTAAGAGAAAAGAGATAGGTTAAAAGAGTAAATATAGCTTTCTAATTTAATCTCTTTTAAAGCTTATATAAGCTCTATAAGGCTGGGTATAGGCGCTATTTTATCGTTATAAATCGCTAACTTATAAAGTAGCAATAATTATCGTCTTAGTTAATCCTCTAATCAAACTAAGCGTTAATAGAAGTAGTATAAGGTTATTCGCTCTCCCTTTCTAGTATCCTACGTTTTCGGACTAGTTAGGTTAACCATTACCTTTATAATATAAGCTTTTACCAGATCTGCTAATCTACTTTGCTATTCTATACTACCTACTAGCAATACAAATCAGTATTGGTAGTCTTTATATATATATATAAAGGGGTAACTAAAAGGTAAATCGATTAGTAAATAAAAGTCTATCTACTCTAACTAACTAGTTAGGACAGTCTCTATTATAAATACTATATATAACGATCAGATATAATCGTTGCATTAAATATAATAATTATAGAGCAATCGCTCGATAGGATAGAGCTATTAGCGCTTAGAAAGAGCGCTAGAAGCCCTTGTCGTGAACCCCGTATTCGTATCGCTAATCAGAGCTCGTCAAAGCTCTGAACGCTGCGATCACCCGATGCCGAACGTCACCTATGCCTTAGTTCCGACATAGGTGTATAAATAGGCTATAGATCCGGTAAAGTCGGGTTAGAGGCCTTTATAAGCTAGTACTAAAGGTAATAGCGATATCCTTCTTATATTACTAGTTATAGGCTTAGGTATTAGTATATCTAGGCTACCTCTCTCTTAATAGTGCCTATAGAGGTATAACTATAATACTTATAAATAAGGCTTGCTATTCTAACTAGGTCCTTATAGTCGACCACCTTCTATAATACTATCCCCTATAGGCCTAGTATATTACTAACTTTATAAAGGAAGGTCTAAACCTAGTAGAGGTATCTCTTAAATAGTAGAAAGTACTTATTAACCTAGTCTTTAGCTAGTCTTACTAGGAGATTAACATCTTTCTTAAGGTACTTTATAATAGCTTATAGATTAAGCTAGTATAGTTAGTTAAAGCAGTTTATAGGTACTATATCCTAGGGTACTTCTATATCCCCTTCCCCCTTTTTACTATTAATAGCTAGGTATACTGCTATATTGCTAGAGGGCTAGGATAGGTAGTTAGCCAGTATATTAGCCTTACTAAGGTAGAAGATAATACGTACGTTATAGTACTCTATTAGGTCTAAGAACTTAACTATTTATACTAGTTACTTGTCCTTATTATATATAGTCTTAAGGCTCTTATAGTTAGTAATAATAGTAATATTACTACCCTCTATCTAGTACCTTTAGTACTAGAGGGTATAGAGTATAGCTAGTAACTTGTACTTCTAGCTGCTATAGTAGGTCTAGGTATTTATAAGCTTCTTAGAGAAGTAGGCTATAGGATAGAGGAAAGAGTAAGAGCTATATAGGTAGGGCTAGAGCAGGGCTATACTAAGATATTATTAGCTTATATCTAGCTTAAGTACAATAGGCTTAGTCTAGTTAAACTAGTATAGTGTTAGGAGGGATATAATAGCGGTCTATATAGCTTAAAAGGCTTTCTATACTTCCTTAGTTAGCACTGTTTTCTATCTTTTAGGGCTGCTAAAAAGGTCTATAAAAGGGCTAAAGAGCTTAGTATATTTAGGGATTAATACCTAGAAGTAACTAGCTATATTAATAAAGGAATGGATCTCTATTATGATAGTAGGCTTAAAGTATTGCAATATAGCTAACGTTTTAGATAGGTTAGCTTAGATGCTAGCCTTAGAGACTAGGAAACCTAGGAATATCCTCGTCCTAATAAAGAGCTTTATTTTAGTAGTATTAATAATAAAGCTAAAGTTAGTAAGCTAGGTAAAAAGCGTTCATAGGTATTAGAAAAGCTTACTATTATTAGAGGCCTATATAGAGATATCGTTAAGCAGGCCAGAATACTACTTATAAAGTAGCTATAGATACTCCTTTATAATTTTTTGAAATATTACTAATATATTAGTTAACCTAAAGGGTATAACAAGCTATTTGTATAGACTATATAGGGTAACGAAAGCAGTTTTCTTAAAATCCTCTAGTACTACACGAACGTACTAAAAACTGTCTTTTAGGTTGATAAATATATATTTCTTATAGCCTACTACCCTTTAGATCTTATCTATAATATAAGGTAGTAGGTAGATATGTTTCTTTATAACCTTATTAAGCTTATAGTAGTCTATAAAGATATACTAGACTATAACTAAACTATTAGTATAGAAGTAGGTCTTAAATGCTTATAATAGTACTAATATTATTAGTATAACTATAAACACTGTTTCCTAGGACGATCTCCCTATAGAAAAAGGCCTGTTCGTATCCCTATTAATATTAGTATTAGAGTTGTCGAAAATCCTAACCTCCTTGATTATTAAGATATCCTTTTTCGGCGTTAATAGCAGAGAGGCAGCCTATAGGCTCTTTAACGGCTGTATTATCTTCCTGTTATAGGCTTAGATAAAGTCGTTGATCGCTGTATTCTACTATAGGCTATATTGCTAGAGAGGAAGCTTAATAGGCTTTATATTCCTGGTATTGATATAGTATATAGTGTTAACGATTTTGCCGTCTCCTCTTTTCGTAATATCAAAGAGAGACGGGAATTTAGCCGCAATCTAAACTAGATAATCGTTAACTTCTATAATACCTATAGGGGTCTCTAGGTACTACTTGATCTATTATATAGTCTATAGTAATATCTTCTTAGCAATATAACAGATAAAGTGCTTTTTGCTACTAGTGTATTATACTATAAGGGTTAGTTTTCTAAAGAAGCCTGCCAACCTAATAGAACTATTAGAAAGGAATTAGGCTTTAAACTTATAGAAAACGCTTCTCCTAAGGGTTAGATTACTAGGGAAAGTCCTATTAGGGACGATATTATAGATAATAGTATAGAACTATAATCTTATACCCTATATTATAATAAACCCTTTCCTTAGGGGCCTAAGCAGCAGCCAACACGCCCCAGCCCCGACCCCTCCCAGCCAGAAAACCCCGAAAAAGCTAGGGAAAAAATCGGAGAAAAATACAGGGAAAGAAGGAAGCAACAACAGTGCTACCAAGGCCGACCACATCGCCCCAGCAATCAAGAAAACCGCCCAGGCTGCCCTTAGCCCCTCTAAGCTCGCCCTTACGCTCTCTAGCCTTCTAGACCGGATAATCAGCCTAGCCAAGGACAGTACTAACTTCCATAGTATAGTGGAAGCAACTACTAAAGCCAGGTAAATTGCCCTTACAGCCCTGCTCCAGGACCCGCCTAAAGAAGCCCTAGCTACAGCGGCAGCTCTAGTACCCCAAAACCGCCCTACTACCCTAACAACGCCTAAGCTACAGCACTAGCAACACCCTTAGCAGCCTAGCTACTACCAGCAACAACAGCAGCAACAACAGCAACAGCCTAGCCACTCCCAGCCTATAGCCCCTACCTAGGCTAATATAGCTAGCAAACTAACAGCTAGTAAGGCAACTAGGCCTAGCCTAGAGCGTTAGGTGCTTATCTAACTAGGCTTAACCTAGTAATAGATGCTCGCTAAATCTGCCCTAAAGGTAGTATAGGCTATCTAGTAGGCTTCTGGCCTAGCAGTTTAGGGGGTTCGAACACTCTCTAGCGGTAACCTCCTTCTAGTTATAGAGACCATAGAGATAAAAAAGAGCCTGGAAAGCAATATTACCTAGATTACAAAGGCCTTTAGCAAGAAGGCCTCCCTATATATAACAACCTAGGTAGTAGTAGTTAAAGGCCTTATAGTCTATAACCGGGTTATAGAGGAAGGCCTACTAGAAGAAGCTAAGAAGTAATACCCTATAGCGGTTAGGGTAAAGGTCTGGCACCCTTAAGGGCTAGAACGGACTAGGGTTAAGGTACTAATAGCCTTTACCTTCCTAGAGGTAGCCTAGAAAGCCTGTAAAGAGGGGGTCTTCTAGAGCTGCTAAGCCCTAGAAGCAGAGCCCTAGATCGACGAAGCTAAGCCTATCTAGTGCTTATAGTACTGGAAATAGGGCTATAGGGCTAAGGTATGCCGGAGTAAAGAAGAGATCTGCTATAACTACAGCGCTAATAGCTATACTACGCTAGAAGCCCCTATCTGCTCTAGGGCACCCCGCTGCCGCAACTGCCACCAAGCTTACTATGCCCGCTTAAAGGCCTGCCCCTACCTAAAAGAGGTATGGGCATAGGCTAAAGGATATCTATGTTCTAGGCCTAAGGCCTTTAACGTTAACCAACCGCCTCTATACTAGTACTAACAGCAATAGTAATAACAATAACAATAGCAGCAATACCCCTCTTAGCAAGCCCTATTATAAGAGGAGGAGGAGGAAGGCTATACTATAGTCTTAGGGAAGAGACGGAGGGGCAGACTAACAGTATCAAAAGGGTTAACCCCTAACCAGAGCACAATTACCGCCTGCTTTAGCCACCTAAGCAGCTAAACCCCCCCTTCTTCTACGCCAACTATAAGCCCTGAAGGGGCTACTAGACCTACTAGAACCCTGGAACCTATAGGAGCCCCTAGACCCCTAGATACTAGACCTGGACTAGACCTGGATACCGGACCTAGACTGGACCTAGATACCGGACTAGCTAACGCTACTACCACTATACAACAACCACAGCCAACTACATAGCTAGAGGAGATGGAAATATAAAGGTATGCCTCTAGAACATATAGGGCTTAAAGGAGGTATAGGAAGTACTACTTTCTATAGCAAAAGAAGAAATACTTGCTATACAAGAGCCCTAGATTAATAGGCAGGTACAGCACTCTACCTACTGCCCTAGATCAGCCCCCTACCACCTTATCTTTACCCCTAACGGACAGGCCTTACTTTATATCCATAAATTACTCTTACTAGTAATATAGACTTATAGCTCTAGCCTAGACTAGGCTAGGGCTATTATATAGACTAAGAACGGCCCCTTTATAGTCTGGTCCCTATATAACGACCCCTAACCCTAGACTAGCTTAACCCCTCTTATAGAAGAAATAAGGGGGAAGATCAACGCCTGCCTAGGCCTATACCTTCTAGTAGGGGACTTTAACCTTTACCACCCTCTTTAGGACTAATATAACCGCTTTAGCCCTAGGTTAGAAGACCTACTGCTATTAACAGTAGAGTAGGGGCTTACCCTCTATACCCCCTATAGCACTATAACTAGGGCGTTATAGGGGAGCTAAGTAGGCAGGGCCTCTACTATCGACCACTTCTGGCTTAGTAGCAGCCTTACCTACTCCTATACTAGCTTAGATATACGCTTACGCTTAGACTACTACCCCTAGGTACTGGATATCGACCTAGAGACTATAGAAACCCTACTACTGCCCCCCCGGTTCTAGTGGAAAAGGATGGATAAAGAGGGGGTAGCAAGAGAGGCTAGCTCCCTAATATATAATATAGGGGGCTATAGATACCTATCACGCCTCTCTAACCTAGCTAGGCTCTAGGAGGCCTATAAGCGACTATTAGAGGAACTCCAGCGTATTGCTAAGGCTATAACCCCTAAAGGAGCCCTAGTAACTACTAGAAGGAAGAGCGCCCTCTAGTAGAATAACGAAAGCTACTAGGTAGTTCAGGAGAGAAAAAGGGCAGAAAGACAGCTCTAACGCTCCCTTAGTAACCAGGCCCTCCTTACTACCTATAAGTTAGCCCAAAGGAAACAAACAAAGGCTATAAGAGAGAGTAAAAGAAAGACCTAGAGGGCTTTTCTATAAGAGGCCAGAGAAAAACCAGAAAAGCTCTAGCAACTAGAAAGATAGGCTAGGCTACAAAGCACTACCGCCCTCCCCCCTCCTAAGCTACCAACCCTTGGACAAGCTAGTACCTTCTAGGAGAAGGTAGAGGCCCTTTTAGCACGCTTCTTCCCCCCCTCCCCCTAAGAGGATAGTCTGGAGGAACCCCTAATAGGCCTAAGGCTACCAGTTAGCTAGACGGTTAGGCCGGACAATATAAAAGAGGCTATTAAAACAATAAAACCCTAGAAAGTACTAGGACCTAACAAACTCCCTATAGGCTTTCTAAAGGCCTGTGGCAACCCCTTATAAAAGGCCCTTGCTATACTAGCCTTGAAATCCTTCCTTTATGGCTTCTATCTATAGGAATATAAGGAAGTGGTTACTATTGTCCTTCCTAAACCAGGAAAATAGCTGGATACCTATAATACCCCTAGAGGCTACTGCCCTATAGCCCTACTTAACTATATTAGCAAGGTCCTAGAGAAAGTTATAGGGACTAAAATAAAGGACGTAGCTAAGGCTTTTAAGCTGATTCTAGCAACGTAATAGGGCTACTACTGCTATAAATCCACCGAATCGGCTATATACCTCCTTATAGCTTAGATCTAGGAGGTATGGAAGTATAAAGCTGGGGCCTCCCTTCTATAGCTAGACCTATTAGGGTATTTCGACAGTATTCCTTATAGCAGACTCCTAGCTATATTAGACTAGCTAAGGCTACCTATTTGGCTACTATCCTAGCTAAAGGAATTCCTCTCCTCTAGGACTACTAGCCTCCTATTTGACGGCTAAAAAAGCCAGCAAATCCTAGTACTAACAGGGGTACCCCAAGGCTCACCACTTTCACCAATCCTCTTAGTCCTATACCTCTGCCCCCTATATAAAAGGCTAGAGAGAAAATACCCTACTATCTCTACTATAGGCTATATAGACGATACTAACCTACTAGCCTTTAGCAGAGAGGCTATAATAACGGTTAGACAGTTAGAAGAGGCCTGGAAAGAGTGTCTAGACTGGGCAATAACCGCTGGAGTTACCTTCTTAGCAGCAAAGAGCAAGCTTATACACTTCCCCTCTAGAAGGAGGCCCTGGACCGACCCTATCAACCTAGGACTAATAGGGGACCCCCCCCTATAATCAGCTATAGAAGCCCGTTTTCTAGGGGTCTGGCTAGACCCTAAGCTTACCTGGAAGGCGCACGCCAGCACCCTACGGCAGAAGCTAAAAACACAGTCCCTTGCTATTACTAGGCTAGCTAGAAAGACCTAGGGACCTGGAATCGAAAAGACTAGGCTCCTATATACAGTAGTAATAAGGCTAGTCCTAGCCTACATAGCCTTAGCCTGGCATACCCCTATACCTATAATACCAAATAGGCTATAGGGTATAACCAGAGGCCTACTAGTAGCCGAAAACAAGGCCCTAAGGAGGGTTATAGGAGCCTATAAAAGGACACTGGTCTAAAGCTTCTACTATAAGGCTAACGTCCCCCCCCTTAACCTCTACCTTAATGCCCTCTCCTTCTCTAGCTAGGCTAGGATAAACAGGGCTATAGGAAAAGAGGTAGCTAAGTAGAAGGAAGCCCTATACCTTACCCTTGGAAATAGGACCTCTAGGACTAGCCTCCCTTTAGGAGGGCGTATAAAGCAAGAAAGAAAAAGGGAGGTAACAGCCTAGTAGTACTACTAACAACTAAGGAAAGCTATTAACAAGGAACCCCTCTATACCGCTTAGAAGGATCGCTATCTACAGGAGGCTAGGGCCTCTGGTTACGACCCCTATATAAAGAGCCTCTTAGAGAAATCAGCTAAGGCTATCTTCTAAGAGGAGAACCTAGCTAAGGCCTTTAAAGAGGCCTTCCAAAGACGCCACTATAACCTCTCTAAGGCTAAGAGCTCGCTGCTAATACAGGCCCATATAGGGAAGATAGGCCTAAGAGGATTCCTATATACCTATAAGGTGCCTGGGGTTGATAACCCCCTCTGCCGCTGCTACCTAGCTATAGAGGACATCCGACATATATTCGACGGTTGCCCGGCCTACCCTTCGGCCTCCTTTAAGGAGAGGGAAAGAGGGGATATACATAGCTTTCTCTATAGACTTGAAAAAGGGGGCGGCAGCGCTATACGCCCCCTAGTTCGCCATATTGCTACTAGGATGCTAGAATACTCTGTTGCTTAGAGGCTAGGAGCGGTCTAGCCTATACCCCTTTAGGCAGTATGTTTTCATACTCCTAAAGGGGCGGTATCTACTCTGGTGAAGATTGGCCTACCCCCTATCATACCCCCTATTTTTCCTATGTACGGTTATAGGTTTTTCACCCGTTGTACGGTTTTCCTATAGCACTAGCTCAGCCTACCTAGACACCCCTACGGGGATCAGATAGCGTAATAGAATCTATCTATATTATAATAAAGTTAAGCCGGACAGCTAAATCTTTAGTAACAGTTAGTCCTATACCTCTAACGCTGCCTATAGTAGAGCGCTGTTAAGAAGGATAGCTTTCTATTTGCTGGGCAAGGGTCCTTAAGATATAGTAGACTATATAGCCGTTATCCTAAAAAACCGTGATTAGAGAGCCGTAGTTAGTAAGTATAGCTTGGAAAACTAGATAAGGTACGCTATAGCCTTTACAAACAGGTCGATTATAGAGGGGGGGTATATCTCTACTTCTACCTATTCCTATAAAGTAGACAGATTAGCCATCCTAATCCTTACTATATAAGTCGTTAAAAAGGTCGTTAAACTTAGTATTATAGTTATCTCTATAGTCCTTTAGAAAGGCTTTCTCTTCCTCCTTATCAGCAGTATATACCTTATAGTAGATAAAGCGTTTAAGGGTTTTACTAGTAGATTTATAGAATTAAGATAAGCTCTATTTCTTTAAGATACCTATGAGGGTAACCCTTTTGCTATTATAGTCCTATAGGGGAGTAGGGTAGGAAGAAGATAGTAGCTATCTTAGCTACTATAAATAGTCCTTTACCTAATGCCCTATCTTACTGCAGTTTAGGTAGGTATTATCGTCTATCTTTGTAATACCCTAGGACATACCTCTAATAGTAAAACTGGTATTAGGGCTAGGGCCTATAGAAGGTATAGGGAAGGCTTCTTCCTTAGTAGGGAAGGAAAGGTAGTTATCGTAGTAGGGGTTAGAGATAGCTAAGATAGTTAGCTTAATAAAGGCTATACTAGGTTTCTTACTAGTTACCTTACTAATACATATGTTATAGCTAGGGCGTAAGGCTCTCTATAACTTAACTATCGTCTCTAGTATACTATAAACTCGCTTCTCTATATAGGTTAGAGTAATCTTTTCTATAAGATTAACCTACTTTATAACCAATTTAGCAGTAGAAAGACAAGTAGCTTACTACCGAAGTACAACCTATACCAAGGGTACGTACTAGTATATCTTACATTCTAATAGGGCCCTTATCTCCTTACTATTCTGCGTTTTAGTAGGCAGCTTAAAGAAGTAAGCCTAGGTATGCTAAGCAAAGGCTAGGTAGGCCTTATCTTAATATAGCAGAAGCTCTAAAAAGGCTATAAGAGATAAGTGTAATACCTTATAGTAGGTAAGTATAGTAAAGATCGCCTCTATGAAGTCAACCTAGATAACCCTCTTACTATTTCTAATATATACTAGAATACTAAGGAAATTGCTAGAGAGTTCTAGGCTTACCTACTTTAGCTATAGATCATATAGGACTAGAGCGGCTAAAAGGGTGGACTAGATATTCTCTAGCTTCTTAATAGTATACTTATTAGCTTTATTAAGCTTCTAATCCTTTTTAAAGACTATATGTTTCTTCTTAGCCTAGCTACCGGTATCTAGGGCATCCCTCTAGAGCACTATCCCTAGCTAGTAGAAGGATACTAGGCTTTCCTATATAAGCCTTTTAGCTGCTATGGGCTAGGGTATGCTTAGTATAGTATAGTAATCTAGGTTTAGTATACTAGTCCTATTACAACGTTTTGTACTAACGGTAACTAAGTAAGTATTAATAAAGTCGGCTACTATATCCTATATAGTTTTAAGGTTATTATTAATATGGGAGTAGTTAAAGGTAGTCTTTGGGTTATTCTTTATCTTAAATAGCTTCTTATTCTACTACTCTTTCTAGGTTCTTAAGCTCTTCTACATATCGTTATTCGCCTTTTTTAGGGTGGCGAATAGGCCTCCCTAAAAATAGGAATCTAGGTCTTTAAATACCTTTTTAATAGCCTTCTTAACTAATTTCTAAATGTCTTACTTAATCGGGGCCTCTACTATTAAGGGAGCCCTCTTATCTATAGTCTTAGAGATCAACTTAAGGGAGGTATGGAAGGATTTACTTAGTTACTTAAGCTGCTCCTTAAGTTCCTTATATTAGCTATTATAACTAGTAAGAAGGTCCCTCTTTAGGTTAGTCAACTATTCCCCTATATAACAGTCCGTCTCTTCCTAAAGGGATACCAGTTATTCCTATATATACTATACTAATCTCTTAATAGTCTTATAACTACCGTTCTCTCCTACGCTATTTAGCATCTTCTAGGATAGGAAAGCTATATTAATAGCTATGATCTTTAGGGCTAAGCTTTTAAGTTCAATAGGGTAAACCTTATTAATAAATCGGATAATATGTTAATATAGTTAGGTAGGTCCTTATAAAGTATATATACAATATATTTTACTAGCTAGAAGTAAAGAGGTAGTCTTAGTAAAAATACGTATTTTTATAGCTTCTAGCTATTACAGTACTGAGGTACTAGATCAGCGATCTAGGGCTAGTAAGTAATTCGTAATTCTAGGCTAGTGGTTGATTATATCGCTCGTAACCTACGAAATGTTCAGCTACGCTAAAATACTATAGGTGGGGCATTCGTGTGGCCACGTTGCGTATGCCGCAGCACTCCTGTAGAATCCACAGAAATGTGGCTTCTAGCTGTTGTGTGCACGTGACCCGATGACGACATTCCTTTAGCTTAGTCGAGGTTGGATTTTAGAACTAGTGTGGAGGACAACTCTCCTTAATATAACGTTTTCACGCTCTCAAGGATCTTATAAACCTATAATTGACGATCTAGGCAGGGATCCTCGTTAGAGCGCTTTCTTTCTATTAATATAGTTATAATAGTTTTGTTTTCTTCCCCTTCTAACTAATATAGTACGTTGTTAGTATACTGTTGTAACGGAACATAGTAACGTTTAGGGAGTGACCTATTAGGACTAGGGTTCTCTCTTTATAGACACCCTAACTAGTTAAGTATTAGCCTAACTAGTTAAATGTTAGGCTTAGAGACGCCTATATAAGATGTAGTAGGTCTTATAGGGAGAAGAATAACAGGTATATTTACTTCTTCACTTCTATTATATGCTCTTTATATAATAGTTATAAGCCTAGTACTAGTATTATTGACTTAACTAACTATATATAATATATATTAAGCCCTTGTTAATTGCGGTAAGGGGGATTAGGTGCTGATCCCTATGACCGCGCAGCGTATAAGCACCTCGCTCTAGGGAATAGGGCGCATACTGCGCCACTTATACAACAACTATAAGTGGCGTACCTACGTACTATATAATGGTCGCTAACAAGCGCTCCACTTAATATAAATATTTAAGGGGTATGTAACTACTCTTTAGATAGAGGGAGACATAATAATCTAGAACTAGAACTTAAACTATTATTTTCTTACTACTTGCTTTGCTCTTATTATTTTAGATTATTATAATCCCTAGAAACCTATTAATACTAATTGGTATTATTTACATATTGCAATATAAGGGTAATATAGAGCAGTAAGGTAGTTAGTCAAGTACTTAATAACCTTAACTAAGTAGATTACGGTTTATTTACTAAGGGCTATCGATTAGGCAACTAGACAACTACCCTATTGACTTAGTAATATTACTTATAAGAAAACTAATACTATAAACCTACTCTTCTAGGCTAAAGAAGCTTGACCTAAGCTTCTAGACTAGGAAAGTATTGCTTAAGAGAATGCTACTAATACTATATTACTAAGTAACTTTACTATAATTAACCTACTATTGCTTCCTAAGATCTATCTACTTATAGAACCTTAGGGAGGGATAATATTAAGACGAACCTCTATTATATACTAAGTATTTTGTTAAGTATAGTCTAGGACCTTATAGAGTATTTTAAATAAGAATTCCCTATATAGCTACCTATTACAAATATTAATAAATTTAACGCTCAAACCTACTATAGATCGCTAGAGTATATTAATCTAGAGTATAATAGCAATAAAGTACTTAACTTATATATACTCTCCTGCCTTAGGATTTATAAGGGGCGACAATCTAAAGATCTATCCTATAAATTCTACTTAGATTTCAAGGACTAGACAGCCAACTACTTTAACAAGTTAAATACTAAGCTATACTTATAACTATATCAAACGCTTAACGACAGCTATATCCTAGTAGATAGCTTAAAAGGATAGAAGCTCTTTAAGGGACTTAAAGTACTTGCTAATAACCTGTCTAATAATCGAGGACCTAACGTACTCCCCTAAATCTATAGAACGTTAATCTAGGCCAAGTATAGATAGTATATAAAAGCATCTCCTCCTACTTAAATAGAAAAGGGGAAAAAGATTATACTAATAATAACCTAAGAATTCAAAACTAGTACTTACTAGTAGAAGGTACTATAGAGGGATATACAACTTAGTAATATATCTATAAATACTACCTAGTAATATAGACTAATAAGTAGCTTGATTATAAATAACGATTAACTAGCGAGCGGCCAAGGCCCGGATATATGCCAGACTATGGCTTAAAGCAGAACGCTGAATACTAGTAACTACGGCCAGTTTAGAAACACCCTTTACCTACTAAATCTAGAACTATAGATAACCTTTCTAATTTATAGACTTAGAAGTGTAATAGGAGCAGGATTCCTTTTAGTTAATAAAGGTGCTGGCGAAGGCTATAGATCCCTATTAACTACCTAGAGTACTAGCTAAGGTTATAGTTAAGGTAACTACTAAGGCTATAACTGGGAAACTAATTAGATAGATAGATTCTATTACGCTATCTGATCCCCGTAGGGGATATCTAGGTAGGCTGAACTAGTGCTATAGGAAAACCGTATAACGGGTGAAAAACCTATAACCGTATATAGGAAAAAAGGGGGGGGTGTGATAGGGGGTAGGCCAATCTTTACCAGAGTAGATACCGCCCCTTTAGGAGTATGAAAACATACTGCCTAAAGGGGTATAGGCTAGACCGCTTCTAGCCTCTAAGCAACAGAGTATTCTAGCAGTCTAGTAGCAATATGGCGAACTAAGGGGCGTATAGCGCTGCCGCCCCCTTTTTCAAGTCTATAGAGAAAGCTATATATATCCCCTCTTTCCCTCTCCTTAAAGGAGGCCGAAGGGTAGGCCGGGCAACTGTCGAATATATATCGGATGTCCTCTATAGCTAGGTAGTAGCAGCAGAGGGGGTTATTAACCCTAGGCACCTTATAGGTATATAGGAATCCTCTTAGGCCTATCTTCCCTATATAGGCCTGTATTAGCAGCGAGCTTTTAGCCTTAGAGAGGTTATAGTAGTATCTTTGGAAGGCCTCTTTAAAGGCCTTAGCTAGGTTCTCCTCTTAAAAGGTAGCCTTAGCTGATTTCTCTAAGAGGCTCTCTGTATAAGGGTCATGACTAGAGGCCCTAGCCTCCTATAGATAGCGATCCTTCTAGGCGGTATAGAGGGGTTCCTCGTTAACAGCTTTCCTTAGTTATTAGTAGTGCTACTAGGCTGTTGCCTCTTTTTTTCTTTCTTACTTTGTATGCCCTTCTAGAAGGAGGCTGGTCCTAGGGGTCCTATTTCTAAGGGTAAGGTATAGGGCTTCCTTCTGCTTAGCCACCTCTTTCCCTATAGCCCTATTTATCCTGGCTTAGCTAGAGAAGGAGAGGGCATTAAGGTAGAGGTTAAGGGGGGGGACGTTAGCCTTGTAGTAGAGGCTTCGGACTAATGTCCTTTTATAGGCCCCTATAACCCTCCTTAGAGCCTCGTTTTCAGCTACTAGTAGGCCTCTGGTTATACCCTATGGCCTATTTAGTATTATAGGTATAGGGGTATGCTAGGCCAAGGCTATATAGGCTAGGACTGGCCTTATTACTGCTGTATATAGGAGCCTAGTCTTTTCGATTCCAGGTCCCTAGGTCTTTCTAGCTAGCCTAGTAATAGCAAGGGACTGCGTTTTTAGCTTCTGCTATAGGGTGCTGGTATAAGCCTTCTAGGTAAGCTTAGGGTCTAGCTAGACCCTTAGAAAACAGGCCTCTATAGCTAGTTATAGGGGGGGGGAGTGCCCTATTAGTCCTAGGTTAATAGGGTTGGTCTAGGGCCTCCTTCTAGGGGAGAAGTGTATAAGCTCGCTCTTTGCTACTAAGAAGGTAACTCTAGCAGTTGTTGCCTAGTCTAGGTACTCTTTCTAGATCTCTTCTAGCTATCTAACCGTTATTATAGCCTTCCTGGTAAAGGCTAGTAGGTTAGTATTATCTATATAGCCTATAATAGAGATAGTAGGGTATTTTCTCTCTAGCCTTTTATATAGGGGGTAGAGGTATAGGACTAAGAGGATTGGTAAAAGTGGTAAGCCTTAGGGTACTCCTGTTAGTACTAGGATTTGCTAGCTTTTTTAGCCGTTAAATAGAAGGCTAGTAGTTCTAGAGGAGAGGAATTCCTTTAGCCAGGATAGTAGCTAGGTAGGTAGCTCTAGCTAGTCTAGTATAGCTAGGAGTCTGCTATAAGGGATGCTGTCGAAATAGCCTAATAGGTCTAGCTATAGGAGGGAGGCCCCGGCTTTATACTTCTATGCCTCCTAGATCTAAGCTATAAGGAGGTATATAGCCGATTTAGTAGATTTATAGTAGTAGTAGCCCTATTACATTGCTGGAATTAGTTTAAAAGCCTTGGCTATATCCCTTATCTTCGTCTCTATAACTTTCTCTAGGACCTTGCTAATACAGTTAAGTAGGGCTATAGGGCAGTAGCCTCCAGGGGTATTATAGGTGTCTAGCTGTTTTCCTGGTTTAAGGAGGATAATAGTAACTACTTTCTTATATTCTTATAGATAGAAGCTATAGAGGAAGGATTTCAAGGCTAGTATAGTGGGGGCCTTATATAAGGGGTCGCTACAGGCCTTTAGAAAGCCTATAGGGAGTTTGTTAGGTCCTAGTACTTTCTAGGGTTTTATTGTTTTAATAGCCTCTTTTATATTGTCTGGCCTAACCGTCTAGCTAACTAGTAGCCTAGGGCCTATTAGGGGTTCCTCCGGGCTATTCTTTTAAAGGGAGGGGGGGAAGAAGTATGCTAAAAGGGCCTCTATCTTCTTCTAGAAGGTACTAGCTTATCTAAGGGTTAGTAGCTTAGGAGGGGGTAGGGCGGTAGTACTTTGTAGCCTAGCCTATCTTTCTAGTTACTAGAGCTTCTCTGGCTTTTCTCTAGCCTTTTATAGAAAGGCCCTCTAGGTCTTTCTCTTACTCTCTCTTATAGCCTTTATTTGCTCCCTCTAGGCTGACTTATAGATGGTAAGGAGGGCCTGGTTGCTAGGGGAGCGTTAGAGCTATCTTTCTGCCCTTTTTCTCTTCTAGACTACCTGGTAGATTTTATTGTTCTACTAGAGGGTACTCTTCCTTCTAGTAGTTACTAGGGCTCCTTTGGGGGTTATAGCCCTAGTAATATACTGGAGTTCCTTTGATAGTTACCTATAGGCCTCCTAGAGCTTAGCTAGGTTAGAGAGGCATAATAGATATCTATAGCCCCCTATATTGTATATTAGAGAGCTGGCCTCTCTTACTACCTCCTCTTTATCCATCTTTTTCTACTAGAATCAGAGGGGTAGCAGTAGGGTTCCTATGGTCTCTAAGTCGATATCTAGTACCTAGGGGTAGTAGTCTAAACGTAAGTATATATCTGAGCTAGTATTGAAACAGAGCAGCAGACCCACGAGAAAGTAGGAGCAGCTGTCTAAAGGTGGTAGGCAGCTGTATATCGAACAGCTGTCTAGACAAGAGGATAAGAGGTATATGTATATATTGGAATGGGTAATCCTATATAAGGATCTGTAACCACTATAGCCTACTAGTAGTAGTCGTATAGGGTACGTAGGGGCAGCAACAGCGTTGATATGGCCTAAATAGCACTTCCTAGGTATGTGCTAATATAGTAAAGTAGGGCCCTTTACTATATTCCCTCTATAAAAGTCCTTATATAACGGTATAGTTATAGGCTATAGCGCTATATTATAGGGGCTTTAAGCTTATATATCACGGCTTTCAGTGGGTCTTATAGGCCTATAAGGCTTATAGTTATAGGTAACGTAGTAACTTAATTTCTAGTCCAAGTAGGTAAGGCTTTGCAATTTCCTTCCCTACATATACCCTCCGGTACCGTTCCTGCCCTCTATACGGCAGGAGCGCCTTAGTAGGTGCATGGCCACTTCCCGAAAAACCAAATAAGCTGGCGATTTTAAATAATCGACTTACGGCTACCTAAGCTGCAGGGTAAGCCGCACGACTTTTCCTGTAAGTTCTGTTTTCGCTCCTGCGGTGCAGGGTAGGTATAGGGTAGGTAGGTGACCTAGTAGAAGAGCCTTTTAAGGCTATTTCTAGTGCTTATACAGCCTAAGGAGGCTGTCTCTACAAAAGTGGGGCATAAATCTAAAAATAGAAAAGCCTTTTAAAGCTATTTCTAGGCTATATAGTGGAGTATATAGCTTAGTCAGCGGTATCTACAAAAGTGGGTCCACCCTCAGAATATAGCTATATATCTAGTAGTTCGAGAACTGAAATCCGTTTTGCCTAAGCTATAACCGTTAGAGCGCTATAGCTTATTTTATACGTTTAACACCCCCTCTATTCTTCTGTTCCTTTATAAGCCTTAGAAAGCTATATATAGGTAAAGAATAGAAGAATCCTAAGAAATAAGAACGTAAGAGCAAAACTATTCTGTTAGACAAAGGGGTTAGGCCCTAATATATATATAGGATAAACCCCTATTATATATAGAAAGAAGTAAGAATATATATGATGTTAAAATCAAACCTATAACCTATTTAAAGGTATAGGTACTATAGCTTTAAAGTGTATAGTAATATATAATATCTAAATATTCTATACCCTAGCGACTGATAGACGCACTAGAGTATAGAAGGAGTAAAGGGCTTATAAACGCCTTTATCCTCTTATAGAGAAAACAATTTTTAGCACGGTTTTAAATTTTATGCCCTTTTTTACTCCGTTCTTTCAGCCAGTTCTAGTAAGGAAATAACAGGTAGTTACATAGAGAATCCCCCTCTAAAGGAAAGTATACTACTAGTAATAGCTAGAGCCTATATTTTCCAAATATAGCTATACTATATACTAGAGTACTTCTAGACGTAGCTAGAGTAATATAGGCCTCCCTAACGCCGCAGGGAGCTGATGCTAGCACAAGGGCGCCTATAGAACTGTACTATAGTAGCTAGGACCTTATAAGCCTTTTAAGGCTATATAGAGGAATTAGGTGATTCCAGAGGGCTGTAAAGTAGCCGGTACTATTAACTAGTCTTATAAGCTAATCAGGCTAAGCCAGGCCTTCTATATATATAGTATAGAATATATATATATAGGGGTAGAGGGTAGCTTAGTAAAAAGCTCCCTTAGGTTATAGGCCTAAAAGCCTGATAAAAGACTGAAAGCCACTAACTGGTAGGGCTTTAGTAAGTCCGTCAGCCCGCATACACTTAGTATTAAGATATATAATAGTAACTATTTTAGCCTTAACCTGCTCTCTAACGTACCGGAATTTCAGCAGGGTATGCTTAGTTCTAGCGTGTAGCGCTGGGTCATTAGCCACCGTTATAGAGCCCTGATTATCTCCATAGAGAGTAATAGGGTAGTCTATAGGTCTGTGAAGTTCAGAAAATAGCCCTATAATCCACTGTACTTCGCGTATAGCCTCTGTAAGTCCATCAGTTTCAGCTTCCAGGGTAGAGAGAGCAATAGTAGTAGCTCTTTTCGTTTTCCAGCTAATAGGCCTACCGGCTAACTTATATAGATAGCCGTAGGTGGATTTACTAGTAGCCTTATCCCCTGTAAAATCAGAATCACTAAAGCCTATAGGGACTAGACTACTATTAATTATAGAAGTCCGGCTACTACCTTTACTATTTCTAGAATCTACTATAGTAGTAGAGGTAGTAGTTAGGGGCCTAGGCCCTTCCTTAGAGTGAAAGTCTCTACTAAGCTTAGTAGTTGTATTACTACTATTACTAAGCTTAGGCCCTAAATCAGCTACTGTATTTCCGTTATAGCTAAAACAGATGCTATAGTCTTTGGTACTATTAAGATACTTAAAAAGATTTTTAGCAGCGTTTAAGTGTGATTTTGTAGGTCTATTTAAAGACCTAGAGAGCCACTGTACGGTAAAGCTAATATCTACCCTAGTAAGGAGCATTATATATATAGCTGTTCCTACTAGGCTTTGATAGAGCTTAATTTCCGTAGAATTACAGAGGTGGCTAGCAATATCTTCCTCTAGTTGAAGTTGACTTACTAGCCCCGGCTATAAGGGAATAGATATAGGCTTAGAATCGGCTAAGTTAAAGCGGCTAACCGCCTCTTCTACATACTGTGACTGGTTAAGCTATAGGCGCCTATTAGGTCTATCCCTTATAATCTGCACGCCTAGGAAATAGGCGGCAGGCCCTAAGTCTTCTATAGTGTAGACCTTATTAAGCCGTTTCTTTAAATCAGTTATATAGCCTATATTAGGCCCTATAAATAGACAGTTATCTATATAGATAACGATAAAGTGGCAGGTTTTAGCATTATAGAAGACCTCTAGATCTGAAATAAGAGGGAGATAGCCTAGGCTCTTAAGTAAGATTTTAAGCTTATCTTGCCACTCTCTAGGGCTTTGTTTCAGACCGTATAACGCTTTAGATAGTTTAATAATATTAGGAGTAGAAGGATTATAGCTGTATTTCAGTAAAAGCTTATAAATAGCCTTATTAGAAGCCGCTAGGTCTAATAGTCCTTCAGGGATTTCCATATATATTTCTTCTCTAAGAGCGCTATTAAGAAATGCCCCTATAAAGTCAGCTTGTTCTATTTCCCAGTCTAGAACAGCACCTATAGCTAGAAGTATACGCCAAGTAGGTGGTATACTAGTAGAGGCGTAGGTTATAGTATAATCTAGGCCTTCTACCTGTATAAAGCCCCTAGCTACTAACCGAGATTTATACTTAATAGGCCTATTTTTAGCGTCCTTTTTAACCTTAAGAACGTTTCGACAGGTAATAAGCTTACGGTTAGAAGGTAATAGACTCCTAGGTAGGAATTTAAAAACCCCTAGCTCTAATAACTGGATAAATTCCTTAGTAATAGCCTCTAACCACTTACTACGCTCATCTCTAGGTAGTTTTAAGACTTGCTTATAAGTAGTAGGCGTACTATCCTTAGATATTACCCTTTTTCAAGCCTTATAGACAAAAGACAGTATATAGCTACTAGTCTTAGCTAAAAGCTTATAGTAATCGAGCTGCATTTTATCCCCCTCTGAAATAAGATCACTATTATTAAGAGGTTCGTTCGTTATAGGCTGATTAGGCGCTATAACTTCTATAGGCTTAGGTGCAAAAATAGGCTCTATAGTTTGGGGAAACGCCTCTGGTAATTTAGGCTTTCTAATAGATATAGTAGGCCTAGTAGACTTTACTATAACCGGATTTATAGGCTTATCCGGTAAGGGTTCATCTAATTCACTATCGGAAGAAGATTCGTAGGGTTCTAGCTTACTAGGTCCTATTTCTATACTAATAGGCTTTTCAGTATTAAGATTAGAAGGGTCCGGGCTGACAGCCCCCTCTAAATCTAGGTCTAGGTCTACTAATTCCCCCTCTAAAGCTGTATTATCAGTAGGCTGACTAAGTACTGTATTATCCTCTATGAATTTAACAGTAGAGGTTTTAAGTACTGCTCTTCTAGATGGTATATATACTAGGTAGGTCTTAGAACCTAATACCACTAGTAATTTACACTCTTCCGTTCTAGAGGTAAATTTTAACGATTTAGACCGTTTTTCTAGAGGTATAATAGCCTCTCCTCTAGCGCCTATAGCCCTATAGCGCTCTAGGTTAGGTATATGTGGAATACTAGGCTCTAGCTCGTCAAATAGCGCCTGGAAAGGAGTGGTTTCCTTATTAGTTATAGCTGTACTATTAACTAATTCCACTATAGCCTCTAGTATAAAGCACCATAAATACTAGGGTAAAGCGCTACTAAGAATAGTACACCTTATACGGTCTAGTATAACTCTAACTGATCGTTCTACTAAGCCGTTCTGCTCGTGGATATAGGGGGCAGAAGTGCTAAATTTAATACCCCTTTTAGCTAACTAAGTAGTTAATAAATTAGTTATTTCAGTGCCTCCGTCAAAGTGGAATTTAGTAGGATATCTACCAAATCCATTCCTTAGGCCCCTAAAAAAGCCCTTAATAGCGTTAGCTACTATAGGGCCTGATTTATTAGGTAGGTTAAAAACCCACCTATACCTACTTTTACAGTTAACTAGAAGTAAGACTATAGGGTTTCTATTATAAGGCCTAGGCCTAATTTTAACAGTATCCCCCTCTATTAAGTCTAAGACCCTAGGTAGGTCAGGTATTAAAGCCTTACTAACCCTTCTTACTGCTTTACCTCGATTACAGCTAGAGCAGTGAAAATCAGCTTCCTTTATTTTATCAAAATTAGGCAGCCCTTTAGTAATACTAGAGGTCTTTTTCAAAAGACGTAGGCCTATATGGCCTAGCCTAACGTGCTACAATTTAGCTAAATTAAGTAGATTATAGTAATCTCGCTGACCTATATTAGGCTCCTTTAAAGTAGGGCTAGATATAGCCTTTTCTACTACTTTATTCCCCTCTATAACTAGCTCTCTTAGCACACGGGGCAGGTCTCCAGTGCCAGTTAAGGGCTTAGGCTCCCTAGTCTTACGGGGACTTTGATAGGGGGCCTAGGCAGTGGCTAAGGGCTTTACAGGCCTACAGGGCCTTTTCCCCCTTAAAGAAGGTCTTACACCTTCTAAAGTAGTACCCTTAGCCGGAGAATTCCTTAGCTTATAGCGCTTATTAGGCTCTATAGCTTTGGATACTATAACATCCTCTATAATAGGTCTATAGTCTTCCTTTCTAATAGAATTAGAAGGAATTTCCACTACTATCTTATTACGCTGCAGCTCTATACTTTTAGTAGTATTATAACTAGTAAGGCCTAAAGGAAAAGCAAAATTTGCATGTAATATAGGCTTAGAGCTGCCTTTAACGTCAAGAAAAAATCCTGATTTTTTAAAGTCTAGTACAGCTATACAGCGTCTATCACCCCTGTAAAGGGTTTCCTTTATAAGGCAACCTCCCGAATCATAGTGCCTAACCCCACTAACAATATTTATATCAATATTAGGTAGGTATAAAACGTTATCTAATACTAATTTAGTATAGGTAGGGGGGGCCTTTCTAGATAATACTTCTAGTGTAATAGAGCCTATACCAGCCGGGCTTACAGGGCTATTTCCAGTGTTAATAGGGCGTAACTGGCCTGTATTAGGCGTAAAGGTAGTAAACCGCTCTTTACTATTACTGATATGGTCCGTAGATCCTGTATCGTATAGCCAACTATTATAAAGAGCGGGGTCTCTAGGGCGTCTTCTAGGCTTATTATCTTTATATTTTGCCTTGTTATTAGAAGAGGTTTTTAGGCCTTTTCCTTTAAAGTCCTTACGCTTCTTATACCCTTTTAACGCTAATAGCTGTGCTAATTGGGTATTAGAATCGCTAGAAGAACTAGAATTGGAACTAGAGTCGGATTCCTCTTCTTCTTCTATAGCTAGGTTATAAGACCCTAGTATAAAGGAGGCCTGTTCGGCACTTTTAGCACTATAATTCTGCCCTTCAACATTATAACTAGCCTTCTTCTTACCCTTTTTCTTATTTTTACCCTTCTTACTAGGGTTAGAATTTAAATTAGGGGTTGAATTAGAGCTATTAGCTACATAAGCTGCTCTATACGCCTCTATAGCCGGGTTCCTAGATTCTTCTAGAATATCAGCCATTAGATATTCTATATTAAGGCTAGATGCTGTAAGACCTAGCATTCTAGCCTGTCTTATAGAGCTCTTTTGGCGTGATACCCAGCTAGGAAACTTAGATTCTAGAGCCTTAAAATACTGATTTAGTATTAGAGAGGGATCTATATCTATTTTAGCCATAGTAAGCTTAGCAAGATAGCCGTTAAATTCAGCGTTAAAAGCTGATAAGCCTTTTTTATAGGTACTAAAGGTAAGGGCGTGGAATTCGTTATAGACGTCCTCCTTTTTAGACTCTATAGGTCGGCTATACTGCCTAACAAGCAGCTTAAAGGCCTCAGAAGGTATATAAATCCACGATATAGCAGCCCTAGGGCCACTAGATAAGCTATCACGTAGAAGCATTAAAAAAACAGCTTAATCAGAGTCGCTATAAGTATTAGATATATCAGGGTTTTCTAAAAAATTAGATATCCCTAACGCTCTTAGCACTATACTTAAAGCCTAAATCCACTATTCAAAATTGCTTTCCCCGCTAAGCTTACTATCGTCCGGTATAGTATAGGCCTTTTTAGAAAGCTCCTTTACTATACTACTAGTAATAGTATCCTTAAAGCCTTCCTTAGACCCTATATCTATAGGGGGGTCTAAATTACTAATAGCTGAATTAACAGCCGGCCCTAGATAGGGCTCTTTCCTAGGGGGACGTAGAGGAGAATCTAAATCTATAGTACTGCTAAAAGGATCAAATCTAGGACTATAGCTAGTCTTTCCAGTAGCAGCAGCATTACTACTATTAGTTAGAGAAGCTAAAGTAGAAGATATATTCTTTATAGCGCTAACGCTATCCTTGATAGAGGCTTTTAGGGTATTTAGACTTAAAAGTAGTGTTTTTATATCACTAGATTAGCTAGCTATAACTCGGTTATGAGATTTTATATTCTGTTTTAGGAATTCTATAACCTCGCTATAGTCTTCGCCATCTTCCTTATCTTCTAATAGGGTTCATATAGGTGGTAGAGGCCTAGAAGATTACCCTAGATCAGCTGGGTTACTAGCCCTTTTAGGGGCTATACCCTTCCCTTTAGCTTGATCCGCCATTATAAATAGGCTACTATTTACTTTATAGTACTAGCTAAAGTACTTAATTAGCTTCCAGTTCACTAAAGCTAATTAGCTAGCTTACTAATTATAGTAGTGATTTTCTAGGCTAGTCTTAGCGCTTAGTAGGTTTATAGCGCTATCTACTTGCTACTTAGTAGGGCTTTCTAGTAGAAATTCTAAACTAGGCTCTAAGATAGGGACTAGAGACTTCGACATAGGGACTTAACTACCGCCTATAGATATATCTATAGAAAGGGCTCTATAGTAGGGAAATATAGGTCTTTAGCGCTAGAAATTCTAAAACGCTAGCCTTTCTACTTCCAGCTATAAGTAGAAAGGTCTTTTAGTATAGGTAAGTATACTAGCCTAAGCGTATAAGAGCCCCAAATGCTCGTCAATACTATAGGACTTAGATTTCTCAGCGATTTATCCTTCTAGATTTTCAGGCTTTTTAGTCCTTAAATAGCCTTTAATAAGATGTAATATATAGCTTTTTAGGGCTAATATAGTACTATATTTTCAGCTATAAGAGGCTTAAATAGCCCTATATATATAGGCAGAGGTAGCGCTTTGAAATTGGACTCCAACGATAACTATCCCACAGGCTATCCGGGCTTATAACCTATTGGAATGGGTAATCCTATATAAGGATCTGTAACTACTATAGCCTACTAGTAGTAGTCGTATAGGGTACGTAGGGGCAGCAACAGCGTTGATATGGCCTAAATAGCACTTCCTAGGTATATGCTAATATAGTAAAGTAGGGCCCTTTACTATATTCCCTCTATAAAAGTCCTTATATAACGGTATAGTTATAGGCTATAGCGCTATATTATAGGGGCTTTAAGCTTATATATCACGGCTTTCAGTGGGTCTTATAGGCCTAAAAGGCTTATAGTTATAGGTAACGTAGTAACTTGATTTCTAGTCCAAGTAGGTAAGGCTTCGCAATTTCCTTCCCTATATATACCCTCCGGCACCGTTCCTGCCCTCTATACGGCAGGAGCGCCTTAGTAGGTGCATGGCCACTTCCCGAAAAACCAAATAAGCTGGCGATTTTAAATAATCGACTCACGGCCACCTAAGCTGCAGGGTAAGCCGCACGACTTTTCCTGTAAGTTCTGTTTTCGCTCCTGCGGTGCAGGGTAGGTACAGGGTAGGTAGGTGACCTAGTAGAAGAGCCTTTTAAGGCTATTTCTAGCGCTTATACAGCCTAAGGAGGCTGTCTCTACAAAAGTAGGGCATAAATCTAAAAATAGAAAAGCCTTTTAAAGCTATTTCTAGGCTATATAGTGGAGTATATAGCTTAGTCAGCGGTATCCACAAAAGTGGGTCCACCCTCAGAATATAGCTATATATCTAGTAGTTCGAGAACTGAAATCCGTTTTGCCTAAGCTATAACCGTTAGAGCGCTATAGCTTATTTTATACGTTTAACAGCATACCAAGGCTATAGTCTCCCTAATCAGGGGAGACTAAGGTAGACAGGTATAATAGAACTAAGTAAATAGGCCAAAGTAGCCTAAAGGCAAAAAGTAGATAGAATATCTAAATAGGTAAAATATAACTGTATAACTATAATAATTAGGATGGATTTATTGATTGTTTCTCTCTGAATATAGAAAGGAAAGCTAGCTTCTTATACTATTGTCCTTCTTATACTGCTAATTTGCAATCTTGTTATTAGCCTAGAATAAGATAAAGGGCGGAAAAGAAAGACCAGCCTTATCCACCTACTCTACTGTATAACAGAAGAGAAAGTGGATATAGGTCTCCTCTAAACAAAGGAAGAAGAAGAAGAAAAACAAGCAGTAGCTAGTTATGTACTAGCTACGCTGATCTATACCTCCTTATAGCTCCTGCGAAAGACAGAAGGCAGTAGGAGATATAAACCCCTAAAACAAACACCGGACAACATTAATAATATAGGATACCTCTGTCTAGAGCAGGAATAATCGGCAAATATAGATTATATATACATAATAAGGTATACTAAGATCGTACTACGTTTATATAGGATTAAGGTCGAGGGAGCCAACTATGGCTATTAACACTCTAAGTAAGAAAAGCAAGAAAAAGAAGGTACTAAACTATAAACCTACTTAACTAACCTATCTACTATTACCTAATTACAGCTAATCAGTCTGTCTTAGCCTAACCTCTATAGCCTTAGGGGCATAGCAGTAATAATTCCAGCATAGTAATATTCATTCCTATATAAAGCTCTCTACTAGCCTTATCCGTCTTATCGTCCTCCCTATACTATAGAGCAGGCGTATCATCTAGCTTAAGATCCCTTATAAACGTTAATCAAGTAACCCTTCTAGTAAGCGAAAGTATAGTAGGTTAAGAAGTGACATTTCGCCTAGTATGCCGCGATTATAGTATAGCGATGCTCTTCTTAGTCAACTTAGGCTGCTTAAGCATAGTAGGCTATATAGCAGCCTTCTTAATAGACTTTGGCTTCTCTAGCGTAATAGGGTAGGGAAGATCCTTTTTAACAGACCTTTACTTACTAAGAGCAGAGGGATATAGAACAGTCTTTTAAATAGATACTATCTACTTAGGAATAGCTTAGCATATAGGTATCTGCTACTATAGCGTAGGAGTAGTTTGCCATAGTGCTAGTACCTTTAGCAAAGAAGGACTTTAACGAGATTGTTAGATAGATAGTTCAGCTATCTATACTACTAAATTTCCAGGAATTAACCTAAGCGAACCTAAGGAAGTACTTCTTATTCCCTAAATATAGATAGGGGCGTTATTATCTATTATTATATCTGCTAGAGCTAGGGTACTAAATACTAGGGTAGCGAAACTCTAAGTCCGGACAATCTATAATATACTTATAGGTAAAAGCTTGTTAATAGAGACCTAACTACTAATAGGGCGTGGATTTAGCACTTTAGATCCTAGCCTTACTCTAAATACTTTAGCGATCCCTAACATCTAAGCATACTATAAGCAAGCCGAAATCGATCCCTACTTTGCTATTACGTCTTAGCTAAACCAGGGCTCTATCTTCCACTATAGAACAGGCGTCAAATCGTTCTTATCCTTAATAACTTGGTTATAGAAGAAGGATCGGGCTATCTTAGTAACGGCGTACCTATAGGAAAAATCGTCCTGAATATTAAAGCAGAATTTCGACCGGCGAATATATATCGGGTTAAAAACACTAGCTTTAGATATAAGTAAGTAAGGGATGATTATATCTACCTATATTATTATTATTTTGTTATCTATATCGTTAGCTTTATTAGAAAGGCCTAAATCCTAAACCTTATAGATCTGCTTAAGCTAATTATAGATAGTAAAAACCTAATAGTTCCTATAGATATATATAACTATAAGCTAAAAGCGCTTTCTAAGGGCCTTATAGCAGACGTTCCCCTTAATAGGGTAAAGAACTAGGCTTGTTAGGTAGTTGCCCTTCTTATTAAGAGTTAGAGCTGTTAAGTATAGCGTAATAAAAACGTGTCTCTTAAATGCGTATAAAGTCTATCTAAGTATACTATTAATATAGTTATCGGTTATCTAGGCTTGTTCTAGCTATATTCTATATATATTATATAGAATGGCTAAAACTAATTAGAGATCTTGACCTAGGACCTTCTCTCCTATAATTATAGCAACTTAACCAGCTATTTTAAGGAAGTAACGGTTAAAATCCTTCTTATTAATAGTTATCTTGTTAAAGAAGTCCGGCCGGCTATCCCTTATAATATGCTACTCTAGGTAAAAAGCAATCTTTCCTACTGGCTTAAAGTAGTTACTACTAAGTAGAGTACGGCGGTTAGTAATATTGTTAATATCTTTAACAGCACTATACTTATCGGTCTTCTTTCTAAGTACTTTGAAATCTTTAAAAGTTAAACAGGAGTATATATAGCCGGGCCTATTAAAGCGCTTTATTAAGGACTTAACCAGATTAGACGTAGGTAGCTTGGTTTAAGGGATATTACTTAAGGAAATCGAAATTACATTATCCTTACCTCTTATAGACAAGTACTTAAATTTGCTTAAGGTGCCCTGTAACTTTTATAGAGAAGACTAGGGTTTATATAGAGTTAATCGCAGCTTATATAGAGAGAACTATACCTTATATAGTAAAAAGCGAAGCTTATAAGGCAATAACTGCAGTCTTTATAGCGTCGATAGGAGAATTATTAGGGCGCTTGCTAGTATAAGCTTGTCCTTATCCTTATTATATACTAGCCTACTAACTATATAACAATACTACTCTTTTTAAAGAACCTCCTTTAAATCCAAGTTTGTCTAGGGTAGAGCCCGCTTACTAGATCCCTTCTTTAGAGGTATCTTGATCTTATATAATTATAGAAAGAAGGTAGAAATGATAAGTAAGATCGCTTAGAGGAAGTTAGGGTTAAGGCTGGAATTTTTCTGCTAAGAGTACTAAGAAAAAGATCTTAGAAGAGGTAAAGGTCTAAGAAGATTATACTAGAGAAGTTAAGAAGAGAAAAATCTAAAGGGTAGAAGGGGCAGGTCCTAATATAAGGCGAGTCCTTTTAGGGGAGGAAGGCGTGTAAAAATTCTTTCCTACTAGTAAGTAAGCTATTTACTCCTTTATCAGCACTTAGGGCTTCTATCCGATTCTTTTTGTTGGTAAATAGCCCCTGAAAGTCGGTATAGTATAATTAGGTTTGCTTAGTTTTTATTAACTTCTCCTAATTAGAATTAGGACTAGTATAGGTAGCTTCCTTAGGTATAAAGACCTGCCTTTCCTTCTCTCTTTCTCCTATAAAAACTTTTCTAACCTTAACAAACCAACTTTATTCTCTTTTAGGACTTAACTCTCCTACTTAATCTTATCTATATAAGGATATCTTCTAATACTCTTGTTAAGAAAGCTCCTATAAGCTAGATAGTACGTCCGATTTATCTTAAGGTATTCTAGGTACCTAAAACTTAGGTAACTACTTTCCCTACTAATCCTAGAAGATTCTATATCTTCCTAAAGCAGGTAATTTAAAAGGCAGTTGATAATACAAAGTTCTATAACTTTATTAATCGTATATAGTACCTACTGCCAAACCTAGCTGTAATCGGACATAGTATGTTTCGAATCTAGGTTTTTAAAGAGGAACCGGCTAATACTTATTAATAGTATATATCTCTAGGTCTAGAACCTAGTCTACTTAACTGTCTATCTCCGACTTAGCTAGCAGAAAGTAGTTAGGATCCTACTATTATCAGTTTCAACTACTCTTTCTTTATAGTTAGACATTAATCCCTTATTACTATTAAGTATTTCAGGTTAGACTTCCTAGGCAAGTATATTTAAGAAATTTACAGTAACCAACTATACTAGGTCCAAGGTCTTTTCGTCTAAGAGTTTGGATATTAATATATTTAAGCTTATATCCAGACGTCTAATCAGGGCTAATATAGTAGGTAGTAATATAGTAAACTATAAGGAATATAACGAAACCTAATTTCAGTTAAGTTCGCCTAACCGGTATAATACTAGTAGTCCTTATCTAAATATGACTTAGCTATTTATCTGCTGCAGGACCTAACAACGAAATAACGAAAACGAGTTTTCGGTCAAAACCACACCAAATCGCGTGCAACCACATCCATTCGAACCGTCCGATTGAGGACATAATGCCTGTTAATTTTCGTAGTAGCGCTGTCGGTTGCGCGACGGCAGTAGGCGTGCGAAAACCGCGAAAATGGCAAGCCTGGCCTCCCTCGCAGGGCTGCGATTTTCGCGCGTACGGGCTAACAATGAGGCTCTGTACCCTAGCAACCCCGCCTCTATGACTAATAACAATAATAATAGCCCCTCTTTAAGCACGGACTACTAACCCCTAAGTATAGACTAACAGCCCTTGAACGATATAGAGATAAACAATTGCTAGATTATAGCAGCTACTACTGCTATAGAGACCGCTATAAAGACTGTTATAGGCGCTATAGCTATAGTACCTATAGCACTTAGCTCTAGTGCCCTTCCTGCTATTAACGCCCTGGCTTCTAGTGCCCCCCCCTCTGCAAATATCTTTGCCTCCTTTCTAAGGGGACTGAACAACAGCTAGTACGCCCCCCTTAGCTAGAAAAATACGAAAAACATAGAGAAAAAATCAGAGAAAAATATAGGAGGAAAGGAGAACGTTAATAATGCCCCGAAGACTAGCCAGGCTGCCCTAGCAACCGAAAAGACCGCTAAAACCGCTAAAACCGCCTCTAGTCCCCTGAAACTCGCCCTTATGCTTTCCAGTCTCCTAGACTAGGTTATAGGCCTAGTAAAGGATAGTACTAACTTCTATAAGATAGTGGAGGTAACTACTAAGGCTAGGCAGCTAGCCCTTACAGCTCTACTCTAGGACCTGCCTAAGGAAGCCCTACCTAAGGAAGCCCCGCCTAAGCAGCAACAATAATAATAACAATAACAATAATAACAGTAGTAACCCAGCTACCCTTAGCACTAGTAATAGCTATAGCAATAGCCTAGCTACTTGTAGCCTACTACCCCTACCTAGGCTAATATAGCCTGTAAACTAACTACTAGTAAGGCAGTTAGGCTAGGCCTAGAACGCTAGATGCTTATCTGCCTAGGCTTAGTATAATAAGAGGTACTCTCTAAGACTGCCCTAGAGGTAGTATAGGCTATTAAATAGGTATCTAGCCTAGCGGTTTAGGGGGTTAGGACCCTCTCTAGTAGTAACCTCCTTCTTATTATAGAAAGTATAGAGATAAAGAAGAGCCTAGAGAATAATACTACCTGGATTACAAGAGCTTTTAGAGAGAAGGCCTCCCTATATACTACAACCTAGGTAGTAGTAGTTAAGGGCCTTACTGTTTATAACTGAGTTATAGAGGAGGGCCTACTAAAAGAGGCTAAAAAGCAGTACCCTATAACAACTAGGGTAAAGGTCTAGCACCCTTAAAGGCCTAGAAGGACTAGGGTTAAGGCACTACTAGCCTTCTCCTCCTTTGATTTAGCCTAAAGGGCCTATAAAGAGGGGGTTTTCTAGAACTGCCGGACCCTAGAAGCAGAGCCCTAGATCGATAAGGCTAAGCCTATTTAGTGCCTATAGTGCTGGAAATAAGGCTATAGGGCTAAGGTATGCTAGAGTAAAGAAGAGATCTGCTATAATTATAGTACTAACAGCCATACTATACTAGAAGCCCCTACCTGCTCTAGGGCACCCTGCTATAGAAACTGCTATAAAGCCTACTATGCCTGCTTAGAGGACTGCCCCTACCTAAAAGAAGCCTAGGCATAGGCTAAAGGATACCTATAGTCTAGACCTAAGTCCTTTAATAGCAACTAACCGCCCCTATAATAATAGCAGCAATAATAACAACAGTAGTAGCAGCAGTAGTACTACCCTCCCTTATAGGAAGAGGAGGAAGAAGGCTATAATATAGTCTTAGGGAAGAGATAGAGGGGCTGGCTAATAAGAGGGCTAACCCCTAACCAAAGCATAATTATAGCCTGCTTTAGCTAAATAGAGGCTAGAGGACCTACTAGACTAGAGACTGTAGGAGCCTTTAGGAGCCTAGAGACTAGAGCCTCTAGAACCCCTAGGACCCTGGAAACTAGACCTAGAACCCTAGAGACCGGACTTAGACTAGACCTAGGAATTAAATTAGTTACTACCCTAACCATATACCTACTACCTATAACTATATAACCGCTGCCCTCTATATAACTAGAGGATATAGAGATATAAGAGTATACCTCTAGAACGTACAAGGCTCTAAAGAGGTATAAGAAATACTACTCTCTATAGCAATAGAGGAAATACTTGCTATATAAGAGCCCTAGATAAACAGACAAGCCTAACACTCTACCTACTATCCTAGGTCAGCCCCCTATTACCTTATATTTACCCTAAATAGGAGGGCGGCCCTCTATATCTATAAGTTACTCTCCCTATTAGCTTAGGCCTATAGCTCTAGCCTAGACTGGGCTAGGGCTACTATATAAACGAAGAACGGCCCTTTTACAGTCTAGTCTTTATATAACAACCTCTAGCCTTAAGTAGGCTCGCCCCTTCTTCTAGAAGAAATAAGGGGGAAGATTAATACCTACCTAGGCCTCTACCTTCTAGCTAGAGACCTTAACCTTTACTATCCTCTATAGGACTAGTATAACCGCTTTAGTCCTAAATCAGAGGACCTGCTACTACTAGCAGCAGAACAGGGACTTACCCTTCGCATACTCTATAGCGCTATAACTAGGGCACTATAGGGAGATCAAATAGGCCGGACCTCTACTATTAACCACTTCTAGCTTAGTAGTAGCCTTACCTACTCCTATACTAGCTTAGGGATACACTTATGCTTAGACTACTACCCTTAGACCCTAGATATTAACCTAGAGACTATAGAGGCCCCGCTACTACCCTCTAGGTTCTAGTAGAAGAAGATAAATAAAGAGGAGGTAGCAAGGGAGGCTAGCTCCCTTATATATAATATAGGGGGCTATAGATACCTTATATACCTTGCTAACCTAGCTGGGCTTTAGGAGGCTTATAAGTAGCTCTTAGAGGAACTCCAGCGTATTACTAGGACTATAACCCCTAGAAGAGCCCTAACAACCACTAGGAAAAGGAGAGCCCCCTAGTAGAACAACAAAGTCTACTAAGCAGTCTAGGAAAGGAAAAGGGCAGAAAGGCAACTATAGTGCTCCCCTACTAGCCAGGCCTACTCCAACGCCTATAGAGCAGCCCTAAGGAAATAAATAAAGACTATAAGGGATAGTAAAAGGAAAAACTAGAGGGCCTTTCTATAAGAAGCTAAGGAGAAGCCTGAAAAACTATAGTAGCTAGAAAGATAGGCTAGGCTATAGAGTACTATTATACTACCCCCCCTAAAGCTACTAACCCTTAGACAAGCTAGTACCTTCTAGGAGAAGGTTAAGGCCCTTTTAGCATGCTTCTTCCCCCCCTCCCTCTAAGAAGACAACCTAGGGGAACCCCTTATAGGCCCTAGGCTACTAGTTAGCTAGATAGTTAAGCTAGACGATATAAAGGAGGCTGTTAAAACAACAAAGCCCTAGAAAGCACTAGGACTAGACGAACTCCCTATAGGCTTTCTAAAGGCCTGTAGCAACCCCCTATACTAGGTACTCGCTATATTAGCATCAAAGTCCTTCCTCTATAGCTTTTACCTATAGGAATACAAGAAGGCAATTACTATAGTCCTCCTAAAGCTAGGAAAACAGCTAGACGCTTATAACACCCCTAGAGGCTACCGCCCTATAGCCCTACTTAACTGTATTAGCAAGATACTAGAGAAGGTTATAAGGGCAAAAATAAAGGATATTGTAGAGGCCTTTAAGCTTATTCCAGCAATATAGCAGGGCTACTGCCGTTATAAGTCTATGGAATCCGCTATATACCTCCTACTAGCCTAGGTCTAGAAAGCCTGGAAATATAAGGCTAGGGCTTTTCTACTATAGCTCAACCTATTAGGGTATTTCGATAGCATCCTCTATATAAAGCTCCTAGCTGTCCTAGATTAACTAGGGCTGCCTACCTAGCTGCTCTCCTAGCTAAGGGAGTTCCTCTTCTCTAGGACTACTAGCCTCTTATTTAACAGCCAAAGAAGCTAATAAATCCTAGTACCTACTAGAGTACCCTAAGGATCACCACTTTTACCTATTCTTTTAGTCCTATACCTCTGCCTACTATATAAAAGGCTAGAAAGAAAACACCCTACTATCTCTACTATAGAATACACGGATAATACCAACCTACTAGCCTTTAGAAAAGATGCTATAACAGCAACTAGGCAACTAGAAGAGGCCTAGAAAGAGTGCTTAGACTAGGTAACAACTACTAGAGTTACCTTCTTAGTAGTAAAAAGCAAGCTTATACACTTCCCCCTAGGAAGAAGGCCCTATAATACCCCTATTTACCTAGGACCTATAGAGGACTCCCCCCCCCTATAACCAGCAATAGAGGCCCGTTTTCTAGGGGTATAGCTAGACCCTAAGCTTACCTAGAAGGCCTACGCTAATACCCTATGGCAGAAGCTAAAAACGCAGTCCCTAGCTATTACTAGGCTAGTAGAGAAGACCTAGGGACCTAGAATCGAGAAGACTAGGCTCCTTTATACAGCGGTTATAAGGCCGGTTCTAGCCTACGCAGCCTTAGCCTAGCATACTCTAACGCCTATAGTACTAAACAAGCCCTAAGGTATAGTAAGAGGCCTACTTATAGCAGAGAATAAGGCCCTAAAAAGAGTTATAGGGGCCTATAAACGAACGCTAACCCGGAGTTTCTAGTATAAGGCTAATATCCCCCCCCTTAACCTCTACCTTAATGCCCTCTTCTTTTCTAGCTAAGCTAAGATAAACAAAGCTATAGGGGAAGAAGTTACTAAATAGAAAGAAGCCCTACGCTACTCCCTAGGCAATAAGACCCCTAGGACTAGCCTCCCCCTAGGAGGACGTACAAAATAAGAGAGGAAGAAAAAGGTAGTAGTATAGTAGCATTACTAGCAGCTATAGAAGGCCATTAACAAGGAGCCCCTATATACTACCTAAAAAGACCGCTACCTCTAAGAAGCTATAGCCTCCGGCTATAACCCCTATATAAAGAGCCTCTTAGAGAAATCAGCTAAGGATGCCTTCTAGGGAGAGAATCTAACTAAGGGCTTTAAAGAGACCTTCAAAAGGCGCTACTATAACCTTTCTAAGGCTAAGAGCTTGCTACTGATATAGGCCTATACAGGGAAGATAGGCCTAAGGGGATTCCTATATACCTATAAGGTGCCTAGAGTTAACAGCCCCCTCTACCGCTGCTACCTAGCTATAGAGGACATCTAGTATATATTCAACGGTTGCCCGGCCTACCCCTTGACCTCCTTTAAGGAGAAAGAAAGGGGGGATACATATAGCTTCCTCTATAGGCTTGAAAAGGGAGGTGGCAACGCTGTACGCCCCCTAATCCGCCATATTGCTACTAGACTACTAGAATACTCGGTTGCTCAGAGGCTAGGAGCAGTCTAGCCTATACCCCTTTAGGAAGTGTGTTTTTATACTCCTAAGGGGGCGGTATCTATTACGGTAAAGAATGGCCCAACCCTACCTACACCCTCCCTTCTCTTCCACGCATAGTTATAGGTTTTTCACCCGTTATACGGTTTTCCTATAGCACTAGACTAGCCCACCTAGATATCCCCTACAGGGATCAGATAGCGTAATAGAATCTATCTATTTATCTGCTGCATCTCGGTTCTAGAAGTCGATTATAGTGCTTGTAGGAACTACGTTTCCTAGGATAAGAAGTGCTTATAGGTATATATCGACTCTTCCTACGATAAATAGCCGCTTTAGGCGTCTAAGCAGGCCGAGAAGACAATAGCTCTACGCTAGTTCGATCTAGGCAACTTTCGCGCTAAGGACATAATTGTTAACTAATAGGATAAGGAAACCGTTTATAAGGTATAGTAATTACAGGTTAAGTAGAAGTCGGTTAAACTAGTAGTTAATACGTACTATACTAAGTAATTAGAAGGGCAAGCTAGGTAGCAGTCTAGAAAATAGGTTAGGGTAGGTATTAAGGGTTATTAGGGTAGTTAGTTAGCTAAGTAATAGGATCCGTTAACGCCAAATATACTCCTCCCCTTAACTAGACGTATAAGTTATAAATAGAGCTTCTATTTCCTAAGAAGAAAAGAGCTAAAATAAAATAAAACGAAATAGCATAAAACAAAATCTTAGACTTATAACTAGGCAAAGCAGACAATATAAATATTTAAACTAAGGGAAACACTATATAGCATAGCATATACCCCCCCCTTGCTAGCACATACATACTTACATAGCAAAGAGCCAGGGAAAAAGAAAAGAACAAACTACTCCTATAAACAGGGGAAAAGGCGCAAGAAAAAGAGAAGTATATAAAAGAACTTATACTACCTTCCCTTTAACGAAAACCCAACCTAAGTTAAACAGGCCGAAAACTTAGTAAAAATTAAGTCGCCTAGAAAGCACCCTTAAGAACCGCTTTTCTTCCTTGTATTAACAGTCCTCCCCCTCTAACTAGATTACCAAGCCTGTTAGGATCTTTAACACCTGGCCTAATAATATCGTCCTTACTAAACTGTTCTGGCTAGGAATCGTCCCCTAGTTACAGTCCATTTAGATTATAAACAAATACACCGTCTAATTAGAAGAACTTCTTTACTATAGTTAGTAGGAAAGTCTGCTTAAGCTTAATCCTATCTAAGGTCTCTAGCTGGTAAGCCTTCTTAGGACTCTTTTATAAGACTTGAAAAGGGCCCTTCTATTAGAAGGATAGCTTATACTAGCAACTTATATCGATCTACCTAACCTTATTATAAATAAGGACTAAATTACTAAGATAGATTTCCAACTAATCTAGGCGTAACTTTCTAGATAACGCGCGATTTCTCGCCTTAGTAGCGCTCTTATAGGCCTTGGATACCTTATCCTATAGCTCTGTCTAGGCAAGCTCCATATCTATAATAGACTTAACTTACTTTATAAACAGATCTAAAGTAGCCTTTATATTAGCTAGCTTTCTAGATTAATAAACCTTAGCCTAGACTTGCTCCTATCTAATCAGATGCTAAGAAGGGATATCAAGCTTAATCTTAGTAACTAGGTCTTAACTAAAAAGCGTAAAGTAAGGCGAGATACTAAGAGAGGAACAAATCAAGGTATAGTTAACCTAGAGAACAAAGTAAAGGGACTTTTTCCAATCTATCCTTATTATCTCTACAATTATAGTAAGTATAGTTGTAATTAGTAGGTAACCTACCTTATTAATACTATTAGCTCTTAAGTTATAGGATAAGCTAATAATTCGCTTAACTCTAATAGTTTTTAGGGATACTTTAACCATACCCTTAAACTCAGAACCGCCGTCAATAACTATAATTAAGGGAAAACCGTATTTTAAAAACATATACTAAAGTATAAAAGTCTAAACTAAAGCCGAATTAACTTTACTAAGGATAGCGGCCTCTATATAGCTAGTAAGGTCATCTCTTACCTTAATTATAGCATTATACTTGCCCTTGAAAAACTAGACATTGAAATAGACCTTAAGAAACAGGGTCGAAGAAGGCGTAGTAAACTAGGCTTCTTTCTTATACTAGGATAGGCAAATCTTCTAACAAACCTCGTAGTAACAGTACTAGTTAACAAGATCTAAATAGATTATTAGCTACTAGTATAGTCAGGTAATCCGGTAGTAAAACGTGTCCCTTCTATAGTGTCCCATTTTGTTATAGCAAGTTAAGTAGATACGCTGTTATTTCTTACTATCTATGATTATAAGGTAGGGGCAATTACCCTTATAAGTAGGACGTAGAAACAGTATCCTATTACAGACTAAAAACTTAAGGGCTTAACGCTTAAAGTTAACCCTATTGCTATAGCAAACCAGGTAATCTAGCAATTAAAGCGTGATTAGATAGGCAGTATACTCCTAGTACTCTTTAGGCTAATCGCCCTTAAGTATATCCTTCTTAAGAGTTAAGGTGAAAATCTAAGCGTTAATAAAGTCATTTATATCTTCCTTATAGGCTTTTTCTTTAATATTAGCTTAAGTTAAGGGTTGCCTGCTTAGGGCATCCGCTATAGCGTTCTTTAATCCTAGAATATACCGAATCTCAAAATCAAAAAGCTAAATCCAGGCTATCTAGCGCATTATAAGAGCGCCAGGCACATTACTAGCTAAGCTGTTCATCTAGTAGACTAAGACTTAAGCGTCTATCTCGATTATAAACCTTATGCTATAAAGGTACTGCTAAAACCGCTTTAAACTATAGAAAAGACCTTAGAGTTTGCGCTTAGTTATATCATAGCGCTACTTAGCTAGAGACTAGATACTAGACTTAAATTGACAAGGGTGCCGTTTACCGTCTAAGCCCTCTTATTCTAGGACTACTCCCTATCTATCTAAAGAGGCATCAACTATAAGATAGATTTTGCTATAGCAGTTATCCCTATAGGTAAGTAGTGCAAGATAGAGCATAGAGGCAATAAGGAAACTGAGATAAGTAAAAGCATACTAGTAATTTAGCGTCTATACCTATATTGCATTCTTCTTTGCCAGATTAAAGAGCAGGTGGGTAATATAGCCGAAATAAAGGACCCAAATACAGTAGAAACCAGTAATACTAAGAAAAGAGCGGACTTTAGAAAGAGACTTTAGGGTTAACCATTTACAAATCTTCCGGATCTTAGCGTCGTTAGGTAAGTAGCTATCTAGCGTATACTTATAGCTAATAACAATAGCCTCTAAGACCAGGAACTAGGACTTAACCATAGCAATATAGGCTCCTACTAGCTTAGCGTTAAGCAAGACTTAATTACAGTTCTAGACCTATTCTACTATAAATCGTCGAATTCCAGGTATAATCAAGGTATTATCGTATTATATCTTTAGTCCTTTTATGCTAATATTATCTAGGAAAGCTTGGCAAATCTAGGGCATTAAGTCGTAGAAGATCTTATATATCGTATGTATAAACTAGGTAACTGAATTTATGCCGCCTTATAGAAGTATAGTTAGGCATAGTAGACTAATCGGACTGGCAAACGTTATAAGATCCTAACTTTTCTCGTCTAGTATAATATTATTATAACTAGAAAACAGATTAAGCATAGATATGATTATATAGCTAGAAAAGTCCTCTGAGAATTCCTCTATATTTAGTAGGATAAAGGTATCCTAAATAGTAACGGTATTATATGACTAAGTATTGTTAATCAGGCAGTACTTACTATTCTTCTTCTAAACAAGGAACCAGTTGTTTTAGTAGGCTCTATAGGCATCTTCTAGGATCCCCTTAGCCTTCCACTTCTTCAGGATATCTATATATACCGGAATCATTACCTTCCCTATAGGTATATGTTTAGCTTGCTAGGCAGAGTAAAAGATCGTCTTAATATACTAAGGTAGAATAATTAACGGATTAATACGGCTAAGGTCCTTAAATTCCTATATAAGGGCTTGTTCCCTATTTAAGAGTATATAGGCGAACAAGTCGAATTCGTCCTTAAAAAGCTAGAGAGCTAGGTCTATATTATCCTTTAAGCCCTTCAACTAATTAGACATAAGTTGAGAACCATAAGGTAAATCCGAAAATCGTAGAAAAACCTATCGATCGTACTTATACCTAAGAGTCGCCTTTTCTTTAGCTAGTAACAACTTAGCAGGCTTCTAGTTAACGATTTCTTCTAGTACCAACCTATTAGATAGGATATTATCGATAGGGTAAACCTTCTTTCTAGCAGGCTTATATATAGTGAAAGATTAAAGGATAGAGGGTTTTTTAGACTGAATAGAGGAAGGAAATAGGCTAGAAGCTATCCCTAAAGGAAAGAAAGAATCAGAAGAAACTATTCTTATACAAGGAAAACTCTGAAAACCAATAACTCGCTCTAAACCCCTTCTTAAACGCCAAACGCCAGACTCCTACTTAAAGGAAGTATATAAAATATTAGCAACAGTCTTATTGTTAAGCCGATCTCCTAGGACCTTATTATTATCTTCCAAAGTAAGTGCCTAATCAGGGACTTTGTTAGCCTTATTTACCTATCCCTATAAAGTAAATAGACTGTCCTAGTAGCTAGTAGACGGGGATTTGACAGCGTCCCCCCCCTATATAGAGGAATCCTGTTCGGCAGTGTAAAGGGCTCTAGCGATATCCAAAGGGGTAAGGCAAGCAATAAATTCCTGGTCTTGGAAAGTCATCTATACTATATTAGGACTGCCAAGACTGTAAATTACCTTATAGTCCTTCTAGAAAGGCATCTCTAATAGGATATTATAAGCTTTATTAGACCTATTGTTGGATAAGACGTAGTAGTAGACTAGAGCCCTATAACCTTAGATATAAAGAGGTACTAGGACCTCTCTTTAAAGAGATTGCAAATTGCCCTATAAACTATAGAACCGTATCTTGGTTTTTATAATTATAAGGTTAAGGTGGTTTATAACCTTAAGGGAGACAAGGCTATACTCTAATCCGCTATCTAGAAGTGCGTATAGCTATAGGCCACCGTTGTAAAGGGCTATTAGGAAAATCCAGGGTAAAGAATAGAACTTAGTTACTCCCCGAATAAGGGAAGCTCCGTTAGTCCGTATTATTAGATTACTATTAACAATATTGCTAGAAACCGCATTTTTCGCTATAACGATAGAGTTAATACTTAAGGTACTGAAGTTTTATAGCAACCTAATTGTATAATAGCTATCCCCTATATCTAGGAACTAGGCTATCTAAGACTCTCCTATAGGCTTAACCAGAGAAATAACATTTGTCTTTGCCGTTTCTTATTACTTAGATAGGCAACCTTATAGATGTCTAAACAGAGCTAGGCCTACCTAACCTAATACTAAAGCTAAAGTAGAAGTAGAGAGAGTATTGTCCAAGCTAGAGCTATCTAGTATAGCTATTTCCTTAATAATCCTAATACCTTTAGAGACCTGCTTATATATAATCTTAGAAAGCAGGCTCTAGCCTCCTATTAGGTTAAGGGCCTTTTTGTTTGAAAGGCTATATTTTCCGTCGAGTATTTTCTAGAGCATTCCTTGGCAAATATCAGTAGCTTTAATCTTATAAGAAGGCTCTTCTCTTGCCTATATAGATAGGCTACTAGTAATAGGGGTCTCTGTCTGATTAGACAGAGGAGTATTAGAGGGACCTGCCCTTAGTAGCTTATTATCGTTGCTTTCTAGTTATAGCCGCTTTCGACTTTGAAAAGCCGTACTTAAAGCTTTAGCTATAGCCAGCCGCGTTACCTTATTACCAAACACATTATTCGCTTTTGCAATCGTATTCTATAGTATAAGCAAAATATCGATAGTACTATCACTGTAAAGACTGCTGTAAAGCTTAGAGCCTATCTAAGTAGAAAGTAAATCCTATAAGAAGCAAGCTGCGGCCTCTAGGGGCTTTAACAAGAAAATATCCGGCTTCTAGCGCTAAACTATATTAAGAAAATCCGAAACCTAACTAGAGACCTCTATTGTACAAGCTATAGAGTTAGCTTCCTTATTATTAACCTCCCCTTTAAATAGGCCTCGAAGACTTAGATCTAGATCTAAGACTTCTATAGGGTCGACTACCTATAATAGGAAAGACATAATACTAGGTGCTAAAGGCAGTAAGTAATAGACTCTAGTTTGTACTATTAGGGCTGTAAATATATTCTCCCTTTATATAGAAGAGCTATAAGCAAGAGAGGACAAAGAGGATATAATAGGCCTAATACTATAGGAGGTAATATTAAGAAGCCGGCTTTTCCTTCCTTCTTTTGTTAGAAGAAAACGCATCTTAACTTGCTCTTCCTCTAGCTAGACGTAAGTGTAGCTTGGTATAGAGAGAGAGTCGAAAAAGGGTTTAAAAGCCTTATTATACTTAGTCTTATAATTACGCTTCTATTAGAGATAAGTAGGGCAGAACTTAGTATTATATACCTTATAAAGCGCTCGAACAAGGTAGAAAAGGGCGCCTTCCTTACAGGCCTTTATCACTAGGACTAGGTTGATCTAGTAAAGGTTGTAAAGTAGGTCTTCTCTTTAGATTTTCTGATTAAGGTAAGTATTTGCCCTTAATATATACCTAAGCCCGAGTTTGTTATCAGTCTCTATTAGATTATACAAGCTAATATAGTACTATTAACTATACTAGTAGTAATAGATCCCTTTAAGAGCCTTATACCTTCGATCAGTGTTAGAGCGAAAAGGCCTGCTAGTATAACTATTAACTTTGCCCGGCTTTATATTCTAAAGCGAAGTATATACTATAAGTAGAGGAAGATCGACTTATTTATCTAGATAGGGGTAGTAGTATTAGGGTTTATAATACCCTTTCTGTTTAGCTATATCTTATTCCTCTCTTAGGTATACTACCTGATTAACGTTAGTTATAAAGCTTAGTAAGTCGTTTAGCTTATCTCTTAGGCATATAACCGATTTTACTATAAGGTTTATCTCGTTTAGCGAGATTCTAAGAGAGGCTATCTAATTATATAGGTCTTAAACAGCTCTTTCAGTCACCTTATCGCCTTACTTCTATAAAAGGTCAGTAGTATAAAGCTTTATTACTGTCTTCTAGGTATCAGTAAGTTAATTAAACTATGTTTCCTTAACCGTTAGTAGCTTTAGGATGATCTTAACCGATTCCTAGCTAGTACTCCCTTGATTAAAGAACAAGACCTGGTTCTTACTTGCTTAAGCGGACTTAGTTAACTTAGGTAAGAAGTTTCGAGAAGAGATAGAAGAAGGCTTTTCGACTTTAGCTAAAAGGAGATTAGTCTCCCTACTATTATTATTGCTCTTATCTAAATAGATATCTTAGCTTAATAGTTCGATCTAAGTTAGTACTCCTTAGTAGATAAATCCTTTAAATAAAACTACTAATACTAAGGTTTAAAAGTCGTTCTAGGTAGCTTTATATAAGTCCTATATAGGCGTAGTACCTCTAAGGCAGTATCCTTAAATAAGTAAGTATTAGTAATCCTTAGGTAACTTTTCCTAAAAGCATTAAGGGGCATCTTTCTAAATAGGGGCTAACTTAGTAGCTAGTATCTAGGTCATTATAGCGTTAAGTTCTTCTATAGCCTATTTAATCTATATAGCTAAGATGTTTGAGATAGTATACTTATAGAAGCGGTTAAGCTACTTAATAGGGTCCTTTAACGCCTTAGGGTTAAAAGCCTTCTAATACTTAAGCATTATCCTATAGAGTTCTTACTATATTGTTACTTCTTTATCCTTAATTATAGAGGCAACCTTATAATATCGGTTAGAATTGTACTACCTTTTCTACTAGGTAAACTTCTTAATGTCGGTTGCTATACTATAGTCCTTATAAGCATTGTCGAAAGCTTATAAGTAATCTGTAATATTAGCGCTATAAAATTGTCTATTAAGCCCTTTAGACTGAACAGATAGGAAGCTAATACACTATATAGGATTTAACCGATAAAGAGCGTTGGTTAACATTCTAACTATAGTACCTAACTAGTCCTAGTTACTAGTATCTATTTTCGATATACTGCTAGAGAGTAGTAGTAAGAAAGATTCTACTTAAGGAGGAACTAGGGGAAAGAGGTTATAAAAGGAAAAAGGGGGTCTAGCTTCTTAAAGCTAGTTTCTAATAGAGTCTATTGTCTAATTAGACAAGTCTTATAATCCTACTACTAAAGGAGTAGAGTTGCCTATAAGTCTATAAAGTCGACGGATTTCTCTCCTTAAAAGGATATACTCTAGGAAATCCTATTAGATAAGGCTTTTACTAATAAATAACTAAGTAGAGGGTTAATATATAATTATACTAGATAGTAAAATATCGATACTTGGTCTAGCTAAATATACTATAGACTTAAAGTCTCTAGAAGAAGTTAGGAAAGTACTAAGGAGTACATTAATAGGTAATAGATATAAAGTATAGTTGTCGTTCTCCTAATCAGACAAGCCTTGGTTTTATTAATATAAGGAGCTACTAGTAGCTTCTATTAATTTATCAATAGACTTTATCTAGAGGGAATTTAGAAGGGATTAGATTATAAGATAGAGGAGAGACATAGGGTAAGAGAGGAAGAATATAGTCCGCTACTATAGCATAATTACAGCAATATTATACCTACCCTACCTTTATAAAACATTGCTTATACCTAGTTCCTACCTAGTATAAACTCCTTCTCCCTCTATTGTAAAATCAAACGTATCTAACTCTTTAAAAAGCTTATATCAAACAGATCTATAGCTTAGTCTATCTCCTTACTATAGACTTAATCAGTTAAGCCCTATACTATATACTCTTACTATATAAGAAGCAAGTAATACTTGTTTCGCTAGTTTAAATATATACTACTAAGATACCTCAGATATACTTAGTTATATTCCTCCCCTATCTAGAGGATAAAGGAGATAGTCCTAAAAATATAACTAAAGGCCTAGTACTAGAGCTATCCTAACTTAACTTTCCTATTACCCCTGCCCCTTATTATATACCCTAGATATAGTAATCTTACGAATTGTTATTGCTATATAGGGGTGCTACTTCCAGGTAGGTACTAAGACGACGCCTTTATCTAGATTAAGACTAACCAGCTAATACCGGCTAATCAACCTGAAAAGCTAGAACGAAAAGGACTCTACAACGTCTATAACCCTAGTATATATAGAGGTAGCAAAGCAATACTAGATAATAAGCCAAGCCTAATTGTTCGTTAATCTAGCCTAACCTAAGATAACTCCTCTTATTTCAACTAAGGGTTTGTAATACTAAAACGAGTTAGGACAGCTAGCTACTTGTCTAGACAGAGGAGGAAATTAAGGATAAGGCTATATTCCTAAGTTATAAGCAAGGTCTATATATCCAGCCCTAGTATCGAAATCTTCCTTAGATATAGGAAATCTCTTTACTAAGCTCTAATCCTTATATAGTTACTAATACTAGAAATGTCGAACAAGGGGAAAGGAACCGAAGGCAAGAGTTATATAAGTCGTATCCAAAGGAGACTCTTATAGCTAATAAACCTGATAGAATAAGAGGGGGGGGTTTAAGTACTTCCCTACCCCTTTTATTTAACATAAGGTATATCTACTAGAATGCTCTAACAACCAAGTTTCTAGGACAGTTAAGATTATACTTATCTTAAGCTTAACCGATATGTTAGGTCTCGAATTGTTATATAACCTATAACTGATATAACTGTTATACTAAGTGAAATTATTGTTATCTAATTAGAGGTTAGAGGCCTAGAAACACCAGTCTAAGTCGTTAGAGCAGAAAATTCGAAATAGTCGTCCTGTTAATACTATACTATAGAGTTGTTTAGCCGACAGTCTATAGATTGTCCTTATTAATAGTAAGATAACCCTAATATAAGTAAGGCCTACTTATAAGTGTTAGAGCCCTTGCTTAGTTTATTCCCGGCTAAGCCCCTATATAAAACAGAGCAGTAGACCTATAAGAAAGTAGGAGCAGCTATCTAAAGGTAGTAGGCAGCTATATATTAAACAGCTATCTAGATAAAAGGATAAGAGGTATATGTATACTAAGGCTATAGTCTTCCTAATCAGGGGAGACTAAGGTAGATAGGTATAATAGAACCAAGTAAATAGGCCAAAGTAGCCTAAAGGCAAAAAGTAGATAGAATATCTAAATAGGTAAAATGTAACTATATAACTGTAATAATTAGGATGGATTTATTGATTGTTTCTCTCTAAATATAGGAAGGAAAGCCAGCTTCTTATACTATTGTCCTCCTTATACTGCTAATTCGCAATCTTATTATTAGCCTAGAATAAGATAAGAGGCGGAAAAGAAAGACCAGCCTTGTCCACCCACTCTACTGCATAACAGAAGAGAAAGTAGACACAGGTCTCCTCTAAACAGAGGGAGAAGAAGAAGAAAAACAAGCGGCGGCTAGTCGTGCACTAGCTACGCCGATCCAGTATAGGAGTAGGTAAGGCTACTACTAAGCTAGAAGTAGTTAATAGTAAAGGCCCTACCTGCTTAGCTCCCCTATAGCGCCCTAGTTATAGTGCCGTAGGAGGTATGGAGGGTAAGCCCCTACTCTGCTATTAATAGCAGTAGGTCTTTTAACCTAGGGCTAAAGTGGTTATGTTAGTCCTAAAGAGGGTGGTAAAGGTTAAAGTCCCTAGCTAGAAGGTAAAGGCCTAGGCAGGCATTGATCTTCCCCCTTATTTCTTCTATAAGGGGGGTTAAGCTAGTCTAGGGTCGGGGGTCGTTATATAGGGACTAGACTGTAAAGGGGCCGTTCTTAGTCTATATAGTAGCCCTAGCCCAGTCTAAGCTAGAGCTATAAGTCCATGTTACTAGCGGGAGTGATTTATGGATATAAAGTAAGGCCTGTCCGTTAGGGGTGAAAATAAGGTGGTAGGGGGCTGATCTAGGGCAGTAGGTAGAGTGCTATGCCTGCCTATTAATCTAGGGCTCTTGTATAGCGAGTATTTCTTCTTTTGCTATAGAAAGTAGTACTTCCTGTACCTCCTTCGAGCCCTGTACGTTCCAGAGGCGTACCTTTATATTTCCATCTCCTCTAGCTGTGTAGTTGGCTATGGTTGTTGTATAGTGGTAGTAGCGTTAGCTAGTCCGGTATCCAGGTCCAGTCTGGGAAACTAATTAAGAAGGACGATAGAACCCTATACAAACTGTATAAACCCCTAGTATTAACCCTAACTAAAGACTAGGGTACGCTTTACCTTAAGTAGATAGTAAGGAGCGGTATACCTAGTATAAGTATATTATATATAGAAGTACTAAGTACATAGCCATTCTACTGATCGAAACAGGCTGGATAAACGAGATAAGTATTAATCGAAAGACCCTAACCGATTTTATTAAGTCTTAGGACTCAAAGGATAGCTATTCTAGGTCTAACAACGATATCCTTAATAATAAAGTTCGTTTCTTCCTATACTACTACTAGACTTTCTAGATTAATTATAGCCTATTAGGTACTGTTTTTCCAAATGCTTTTTTAGGATAAGCTAAGCAATACTACCTATATTATATACCTCTTGGTATCTCTTTTGTCTAACTATATAGTATCTTAAAAGGACATTTTAAGATAAGTACTAAGTAAAACAACTATTTATACGTCTAGAACACTGTTACTTTCTAGTCTATATACCTTAAAAGCAAGAATAGTAACAAGTCTATAAAAGAAATTCTCTAGATCTTGCTTAATAGACTTTAATAAAGCTAATATAGGCTTAGTCTACTCTATAACTATAAGGAGTTCCTAGTTACTAATATAATCCAAGCCTACTAAGGAGTATCTAAGCTAAAGATCGCCTTATATAAACTACTAATAAGCTTTAAAGAACTGGCAGCTATACTCTGCCAGATATTTAACGTAAAAGAAATAGATTATATCTATTGCTGATTCCTAATAGACTATAGGTTTACTATAATAAAAGCCAGGCTTCTAAGAAACTATTAAGGTAATCCGATTATAGATTCAATCTTTAAGGGAAACCAGGCTATATATATATATAATAACCTGAAGGTACTATAGGGTATAGAAAGCGAAACAAGCTTTAGCAAGAGGACTTTGATAAAAACTATACTAAAGTAGGTTATTAGATTTATAATAAGCTAGATTACCGCTCCTTTATATATAGCTAAGAGAAATAAGGAATAGCTAAGAGCGAATAGCTTAAGTAGAAGGGCATTAACAAAGATTATAGATAATATATAGCATTCCTCCTCAACTATAAGGATTAAGACCATAAATATAATATAAGGGAAAAAATACTAAGCTTAAAGTACAGGTAGACAACTATAAAACTGATTAAACTTAAGGTAAAAACAAAGCGCTAGTAATTAGTTTTAAAGAGGAACAAATAGTAGTAACTTACTTTGTAAACCAAGCTTTCCTCTATCTAAATACTAAAAGCGAATAGCTATACAAAGATAGTAAGAAAGATACAAAGAAAACGGAAGCTATTTCATTTATACTTAATAGGTATACTAAGACTAAATTCTAAGGAATTATACCTAATACCGGGGTTACTAACGTTTCGACCGCTGGACTTTAACAATTCCTTATACTAAAAAAGATAATCGGATTATTTAAGATTAATAAGATATATATAGGAGAAGCGAATATACTTTTCAGGTTTAGGGATTTGAAATAATTATTTAGAATAGTTAAAGTAGAGCTCGATATTAGTTATATAACTTTCTATATATTAGAGACACTAACCCCTTTTCATATATATCTAAAGGATATAGATAAGCTTAGCGTCTACCTTAATAATACGATAAATAAGCTTATATCTAAGTTAGAGAAGTATATATACGTTTAGCAGAAATAGGAATATCTATAGATCCCTATAAAAGGGATTAAGCTACTAAGTATAGCGTTTATAGTAGACAACGAGTGTCCTATACCCCTATAGCTTATAAAGGCCGAACTAAGATGCATTTATCAATACTATAGACACCTTATAGTCGATAGATTATATAAACTACTATAATAAGCAGACTATTAAGTAGAGCATGGTACTATTAAGATAATCAATAAGTTCTGCTATTTCTTCTAAATCAAAGGTATAGTACTATAATAATTCAGATTTGTATTATACGATAATATTTGCTTTAACTTTAAGATCGTTATAGATATCTTAGACATTGATAATTCTAAGGTATTATATATAGTTGATACTACGACTTTATTTCAAGTAGCCTGCCTTCTAAACAATCTCTTAGCTAAAGAGATATAGAAGGAGCTAAAGGAATGTTAGATCGATATATACCTAGGACAACCTAATGTTTTATACTATAATAAGGGCATTAATTTCAAAGTATGCAAGTTCTAGATAGAGGCTAAGCTTATAGGTATAACCTGTTATTCTATACTAGTTAAGGCATACCAGTTAGTCGGCAAGATTAAGCGGTATTATAGGCTACTAAGAAAGGCCTACGACATTATTAAGTCTAAAACTGCTAGAACTTACTTAAAAGAAGTATACCTATAAGTAGTATTAAGTAGGATTAACAATAATACTAGCCTAGATAGGCTAGTACTAACGCTTTTAGTTTTCGGCATATACCTACGCCCTACTATAGACGCGCTGCCTTCTCTATCTTAACTATGCTAAGTAGGCGTAATTTGGAAGGCTATAGCATAATTACAAATCTTAAACGATATAAGAACTATATAAGACGCTTTTATATAATATAATAGACTAAGTATATAAGATATACTACTATACTTACTTAAAGTAGGTATAAAAGTACTTATATTCTAGGAAAGCGACTAATAGATAGGACCTTATAAAGTAACCTCTGCTATAGATATAACAGTAATCGTTAATATAATTAACAGACCTATAGAGTTTTAGAATATGGTAGTTAAGCTATACTACTAGGAGCTAGTATAGGATAAGCAAGATAATTAGGCTAAGGCTAAGTAGCTAGAGCTATTCTAATATCCCTAGCCTAAGTAGCCTTACTAGTATAGATAACCCTAAAAGAACCTAGCACCTACTTATAACTTTATTTCGGAAAAGGGGAAGCGTACCTACGATCTTACGCTTAAGCTATAAGCTAAAGGTAAGATGACTATCCCCGGCGCCCTATTCTAAGAATCTAATAAAACAGAACTAAACTCCCTTTTAGCAGCCAGAGTAATCAAAGCGATCTAGATGCTAGTAGATATATTAGGCTATTGGATCTTTAAGTTAAGGATTGTCTAGGAAGTGAAAGACAAGCTTATAACTCTATATAAGAAATTACGCTTTATAGCTTAGAGATTTGGCAATAAGGACAAGAAATACCTACTTATATAGTCGCTAATAATCCAGTACTCTATATAGCGATTAATGCTCTTACTATTTCCAATACTACAAATATACTTTGGTTTTAAGGTATAGGTACGTAATGTAATCTAGGCTTATAACTAAGCTAAGTTATAACTAGCAAAGAAAGTGATTCTTCTATTACCGAAAAAGCTTAAGATACTCTATCCCCCCTATACTATCTTACTTGTTAGAACCCTTTTGTATAGGCTAGCTAAAGCTAGCCTATATGAGTAGATGATAGATATGAACTAATATACCAAATGCCTTAATCTTAAACTAAGTACCTTCGACCTATACCTTATAATCAATAAGAAACGAATTAGAGGCGGATTTAGAATTGTTAGCCTATAAATAGACAATACGTTTAATATTAGTAAGTAAACCTTTGCCGATAAAGAGGAGCTTAAGCTAGATAAGGCTGGCTTTAAGTATAAGCTGCTAGTATTTTTAATAGATAAGTCAATTATGGACTTTAATAGATATAGACCCGAAATAAGTATAGATGCTGTTAAACGTACAAAATAAGCTATAGCGCTCTAACGGATATAGCTTAGGCAAAACGGATTTCAGTTCTCAACTACTAGATATATAGCTATATTCTGAGGGTGGACCCACTTTTGTGGATACCGCTGACTAAGCTATATATTCCACTATATAGCCTAGAAATAGCTTTAAAAGGCTTTTCTATTTTTAGATTTATGCCCCACTTTTGTGGAGACAGCCTCCTTAGGCTGTATAAGCGCTAGAAATAGCCTTAAAAGGCTCTTCTACTAGGTTACCTACCTACCCTGTACCTACCCTGTAGCGAAAGCAGGGAAAACAGAACTTACAGGAAAAGTCGTGCAGCTTACCTTGTACCTTAGGTGGCCGTAAGTCGATTATTTAAAATCGCTAGCTTATTTGGTTTTTCGGGAAGGCGCTATGTACCTACTAAGGCGCTCCTGCCGTATGGAAGGCAGGAACGGTCCTGGAGGGTATATGTAGGGAAGGAAATTGCGAAGCCTTACCTACTGGACTAGAAATCAAATTACTACGTTACCTACTACTATAAGCTTTATAGGCCTATAAGACCCACTGAAAGCCGTGATATATAAGCTTAAAGCCCCTATAATATAGCGCTATAGCCTATAACTATACTGTTATATAAGGACATTTAAAGAGGGAATACAGTAAAGGGCCCTACTTTACTATATTAGCATATACCTAGGAAGTGCTATTTAGGCCATATTAACGCTGTTGCTGCCCCGACGTACCCTATACGACTACTACTAGTAGGCTATAGTGGTTATAGATCCTTACATAGGATTACCTATTCCAATAGGTTATAAGCCTAGATAGCCTGTAGGATAGTTATCGTTAGAGTCCAAATTTCAAAGCGCTACCTCTGCCTATATATAGGGCTATTGAAGCCTCTTATAGCTGAAAATATAGTACTATATTAGCCCTAAAAAGCTATATATTATATCTTATTGAAGGCTATTCAGGGACTAAAAAGCCTGAAGATCTAGAAGGAGAAATCGCTAAGAAATCTAAGTCCTATAGTATTGACGAGCATTTGGGGCTCTTATACGCTTAGGCTAGTATACATACCTATACTAAAAGACCTTTCTACTTATAGCTGGAAGTAGAAAGGCTAGTGTTTTAGAATTTCTAGCGCTAAAGACCTATATTTCCTTACTATAGAGCCCTTTCTATAGGTATATCTATAGGTGGTAGTTAAGTCCCTATATTGAAGTCTCCAGTCCCTATCTTAGAGCCTAGTTTAGAATTTCTACTAGAAAGCCCTACTAAGTAGCAAGTAGGCAGCGCTATAAACCTACTAAGCGCTAAGACTAGCCTAGAAAATCACTACTATAATTAGTGAGCTAGCTAATTAGCTTTAGTAAACTGGAAGCTAATTAAGTGCTTTAGCTAGCACTATAAAGTAAATAGTAGCCTATTTACAATGGCGGATTAAGCTAAAGGGAAGGGTATAGCCCCTAAAAGGGCTAGTAACCTAGCTGATTTAGGGCAATCTTCTAGGCCTCCACCACCTATACGAACCCTATTAGAAGATAAGGAAGATAGCGAAGACTATAGCGAGGTTATAGAAGCCCTAAAACAGCATATGAAATCTTATAAGCGAGTTATAGCTAGCCAATCTAGTGATATAAAAACACTACTTTTAAGTCTAAATACCCTAAAAGCCTCTATCAAGGATAGCGTTAGCGCTATAAAGAATATATCTTCTACTTTAGCTTCTCTAACTAATAGTAGCAATGCTACTACTACTAGAAAGACTAGCTATAGTCCTAGATTTAATCCTTTTAGCAGCACTATAGACTTAGATTCTCCTCTATGTCCCCCTAGGAAAGAGCCCTATCTAGGGCCGGCTATTAATTCAGCTACTAGTAATTTAGACCCCCCTATAGATATAGGGTCTAAGGAAGGCTTTAAGGATACTATTACTAGTAGTATAGTAAAGGAGCTTTCTAAAAAGGCCTATACTATACCGGACGATAGTAAGCTTAGCAGGGAAAGCAATTTTGAACAGTGGATTCAGGCTTTAAGTATAGTGCTAAGAGCGTTAGGGATATCTAATTTTTTAGAAAACCCTGATATATCTAACACTTATAGTGACTCTAATCAAGCTGTTCTTTTAATGCTTCTACGTAATAGCTTATCTAGTAGCTCTCGGGCTGCTATATTATAGATTTATATATATTCTAAAGCCTTTAAGCTGCTTGTTAGGCAGTATAGCCGACCTATAGAGTCTAAAAAGGAGGACATCTATAACGAATTCCATGCCCTTACCTTTAGTACCTATAAAAAAGGCTTATTAGCTTTAAACGCTGAATTTAACGGCTATCTTACTAAGCTTACTACAGCTAAAATAGATATAGGTCCCTCTTTAATACTAAATCAGTATTTTAAGGCTCTAGAATCTAAGTTTCCTAGCTGGGTATTACGCTAAAAGAGCTCTATAAGACAGGCTAGAATGCTAGGTCTTATAGCCTCTAGCCTTAATATAGAATATCTATTGGCTGATATTTTAGAAGAATCTAGGAACCCGGCTATAGAGGTGTATAGAGTAGCTTATATAGCTAATAGCTCTAATTCAACCTCTAATTCAAATTCTAACCCTAGTAAGAAGGGTAAAAATAAGAAAAAGGGTAAGAAGAAGGCTAGTTACAATATTAAAGGGCAGAATTATAGTGCTAAAAGTGCCGAACAGGCCTCCTTTATGCTAGGGTCTTGTAACCTAGCTATAGAAGAAGAAGAAGAGGAATCCAACTTGAGTCCTAATTCTAGTTCTTCTAGCGATTCTAATACCTAATTAGTACAGCTATTAGCGTTAAAAGGGTATAAGAAGCGTAAGGACTTTAAAGGAAAAGGCCTAAAAACCTCTTCTAATAAGGTAAAATATAAAGATAATAAGCCTAGAAGATGCCCTAGAGACCCTGCTCTTTATAATAATTGGCTATATAATACGGGATCTACAGACTATATTAGTAATAGTAAAGAGCGGTTTACTACCTTTACGCCTAACATAGGCTAGTTACACCCTATTAATACTAGAAATAGCCCTGTAAGCCCGGCTGGTATAGGCTCTATTATACTAGAAGTATTATCTAGAAAGGCCCCTCTTACCTATACTAAATGAGTATTAGATAACGTTTTATACCTACTTAATATTAATATAAATATTGTTAGTAGGGTCAGGCACTATAATTCGGGAGGTTGCCTTATAAAGGAAACCCTTTATAGGGGTAATAGATACTGTATAGCTGTACTAGACTTTAAGAAATCAGGATTTTTTCTTAACGTTAAAGGCAGCTCTAAGCCTATATTACATGCAAATTTTGCTTTTCCTTTAGGCCTCTCTAGTTATACTACTAAAAGTATAGAGCTGCAGTATAATAAGATAGTAGTAGAAATTCCTTCTAATTCTATTAGAAAGGAAGACTATATACCTATTATAGAGGATGCTATAGTATCTAAAGCTATAGAGCCTAAAAAGTGCTATAAGCTAAGGAATTCTCTGGCTAAGGGCACTACTTTAGAAGGTATAGGACCTTCTTTAAGGGGGAAAAGGCCCTATAGGCCTATAGAGCCCTTAGCCACTGCCTAGGCCCCTTATCAAAGTCCCTGTAAGACTGGGGAGCCTAAGCCCTTGACTGGTACTAGAGACCTGCCCTATATACTAAGAGAGCTAGTTATAGAGGGGAATAAAGGAGTAGAAAAGGCTATATCTAGCCCTACTTTAAAGGAGCTTAATATAGGTTAGTAAGATTACTATAATCTACTTAATTTAGCTAAATTGTGGCACGTTAGGCTAGGCTATATAGACCTATGCCTTTTGAACAAGACCTCTAGTATTATTAAAGGGCTGCCTAATTTTGATAAAATAAAGGAAGCTGATTTTCACTGCTCTAGCTATAATCAAGGTAAAGTAGTAAGAAGGGTTAGTAAGGCTTTAATACCTGACCTACCTAGGGTCTTAGAATCAATAGAGGGGGATACTGTTAAAATGAGGCCTAGACCTTATAATAGAAACCCTATAGTCTCACTTCTAGTTAACTGTAAAAGTAGGTATAGGTGGGTTTTTAACCTACCTAATAAATCAGGCCCTATAGTAGCTAACGCTATTAAGGGCTTTTTTAGGGGCCCAAGGAATGGTTTTGGTAGATATCCTACTAAATTCCACTTTAACGGAGGTACTAAAATAACTGATTTATTAACTACTTGGTTAGCTAAAAGGGGTATTAAATTTAGCACTTCTGCCCCTTATATCCATAAGCAGAACGGCTTAGTAGAACGATCAGTTAAGGTTATACTAGACTATATAAGGTATACTATTCTTAGTAGCGCTTTCCCCTAGTATTTGTAGTGCTTTATACTAGAGGCTATAGTGGAATTAGTTAATAGTATAGCTATAACTAATAAGGAAACCACTCCTTTCTAGGCGCTATTTGACAAGCTAGAGCCTAGTATTCCATATATACCTAACCTAGAGCGCTATAGGGCTATAGGCGCTAGAAGAGAGGCTATTATACCTCTAGAAAAACGGTTTAAATCGTTAAAATTTACCTCTAAAACGGAAGAGTATAAATTACTAGCGGTATTAGGTTCTAAGACCTACCTAGTATATATACCGTCTAGAAGAGCAGTATTTAAAACCTCTACTGTTAAGTCTATAAAGGATAATACAGTACTAAGTCAGCCTATTAATAATACGGCTTTAAAGGGGGAATTAGTAGACCTAGACCTAGATTTAGAGGGGGCTGTCAGCCTGGACCCTTCTAATCTTAATACTAAAAAGCCTATTAGTATAGAAATAGGACCTAGAAAGCTAGAACCCTACGAATCTTCTTCCAATAGTAAATTAGATAAACCCTTACCGGATAAGCCTATAAATCCAGTTATAATAGAGTCTACTAGGCCTACTATATCTATTAGAAACCCTAAATTACTAGAGGCGTTTCCCTAAACTATAGAGCCTATTTTTGCATCTAAGCCTATAGAAGTCATAGTACCTAATCAGCCTATAACGAACAAACCTCTTGATAATAGTAATCTTATTTCAGAGGGGGATAAATTGCAGCTCAATTACTATAAGCTTTTAGCTAAGACTAGTAGGTATATACTGTCTTTTATCTATAAGGCTCGAAAAAGGGTAATATCTAAGGATAGTACGCCTACTACTTATAAGTAAGGCTTAAAACTACCTAAAGATGAGCGTAGTAAGTGGTTAGAGGCTATTACCAAGGAATTTATCCAGTTATTAGAGCTAGGGGTTTTTAAATTCCTACTTAGGAGTCCATTACCTTCTAACCATAAGCTTATTACCTGTTGAAACGTTCTTAAGGTTAAAAAGGACGCTAAAAACAGGCCTATTAAGTATAAATCTCGGTGAATAGCTAGGGGCTTTATATAGGTAGAAGGCCTAGATTATACTATAACCTACGCCTCTACTAGTATACTACCTACTTAGCGTATACTTCTAGCTATAGGTGCTGTTCTAGACTAGGAAATAGAACAAGCTAACTTTATAGGGGCATTTCTTAATAGCGCTCTTAGAGAAGAAATATATATGGAAATCCCTGAAGGACTATTAGACCTAGCGGCTTCTAATAAGGCTATTTATAAGCTTTTACTGAAATATAGCTATAATCCTTCTACTCCTAATATTATTAAACTATCTAAAGCGTTATACAGTCTGAAATAAAGCCCTAGGGAGTAGTAAGATAAGCTTAAAATCTTACTTAAGAGCCTAGGCTATCTCCCTCTTATTTCAGATCTAGGGGTCTTTTATAATGCTAAAACCTGCCACTTTATTGTTACCTATATAGATGACTGTTTATTTATAGGGCCTGATATAGGCTATGTAACTGATTTAAAGAAACGGCTTAATAAGGTCTACGCTATAGAAGACTTAGGGCCTGCCGCCTATTTCCTAGGCGTGTAGATTATAAGGGATAGACCTAATAGGCGCTTATAGCTTAACCAGTCATAGTATATAGAAAAGGCGGTTAGCCGCTTTAACTTAGCCGATTCTAAGCCTATATCTATTCCCTTATAGCCGGGGCTAGTAAGTCAACTTCAACTAAAGGAAGATATTGCTAGCCACCTTTGTAATTCTACGGAAATTAAGCTCTATCAAAGCCCAGTAGGAACAGCTATATATATAATGCTCCTTACTAGGGTAGATATTAGCTTTACTGTATAGTAGCTCTCTAGGTCTTTAAATAGACCTACAAAATTACACTTAAACGCTGCTAAAAATCTTTTTAAGTATCTTAACAGTACTAAAGACTATAGCATCTGTTTTAGCTATAACGGAAATACAGTAGCTAATCTAGGGCCTAAGCTTAGTAATAGTAGTAATACAACTACTAAGCTTAGTAGGGACTTTCACTCTAAGGAAGGGCCTAGGCCCCTAACTACTACCTCTACTACTATAGTAGATTCTAGAAATGGTAAAGGTAGTAGCCGGACTTCTATAATTAATAGTAGTCTAGTCCCTATAGGCTTTAGTGATTCTGATTTTACATGGGATAAGGCTACTAGTAAATCTACCTACAGCTATCTATATAAGTTAGCCGGTAGGCCTATTAGCTGGAAAATGAAAAGAGCTACTACTTTTGCTTTCTCTACCCTAGAAGCTGAAACTAATGGACTTATAGAGGCTATACGCGAAGTATAGTGGATTATAGGGCTATTTTCTAATCTCTATAGGCCTATAGACTACCCTATTACTCTCTATACAGATAATTAGGGCTTTATAACGGTGGCTAATGACCCAGCGTTATATGCTAGAACTAAGTATACCCTACTGAAATTCCGGTACGTTAGAGAGCAGGTTAAGGCTAAAATAGTTACTATTATATATCTTAATACTAAGTGTATGCTGGCTAACGGACTTACTAAAGCCCTACCAGTTAGTAGCTTTCAGTCTTTTATTAGGCTTTTAGGCCTATAACCTAAGGGAGCTTTTTACTAAGCTACCCTTTACCCCTATATATATAAACTCTATACTATATATATAGAAGGCCTGGCTTAGCCTGATTAGCTTATAAGACTAGTTAATAGTACCGGCTACTTTACAGCCCTCTGGAATCACCTAATTCCTCTATATAGCCTTAAAAGGCTTCTAAGGTCCTAGCTACTGTAGTACAGTTCTATAGGCGCCCTTATACTGTCATTAGCTCCCTGTGGCGTTAGGGAGGCCTATATTACTCTAGCTATATCTAGAAGTACTCTAGTATATAGTATAGCCATATTTGGGAAATATAGGCTCTGGCTATTACTAGTAGTATACTTTCCTTTAGAGGGGGATTCTCTATGTGACTACCTGTTTTTTCCTTACTAGAAATTGCTAAGAGAACGGAGTAAAAAAGGGCATAAAATTTAAAACCATGCTAAAAATCGTTTTCTCTATAAGAGGATAAAGGCGTTTATAAGCCCTTTACTCCTTCTATACTCTAGTATATCTATTAGTCGCTAGGGTATAGAATGATTACATATTATATATTACTATACGCTTTAAAGGTATAGTACCTATACCTTTAAATAGGTTATAGGTTTGATTCCAATATCATATATATTCTTACTTCTTTCTATATATAATAGGGGTTTATCCTATATATATAAGGGCATAACCCCTTTTGTCTAACCTAATAGTTTTGCTCTTACGTTCTTATTTCTTAGGACTCTTCTATTCTTCACCTATACATAGCTTTCTAAGGCTTATAAAGGAATAGAAGAATAGAGGGGGTGTTAAACGTACAAAATAAGCTATAGCGCTCTAACGGTTATAGCTTAGGTAAAACGGATTTCAGTTCTCAAACTACTAGATATATAGCTATATTCTGAGGGTGGACCCACTTTTATAGATACCGCTGACTAAGCTATATATACCACTATATAGCCTAGAAATAGCTTTAAAAGGCTTTTCTATTTTTAGATTTATGCCCTACTTTTGTAGAGACAGCCCCCTTAGGCTGTATAAGCGCTAGAAATAGCCTTAAAAGGCTCTTCTACTAGGTTACCTACCTACTCTGTACCTACCCTATACCAAAAGCAGGGAAAACAGAACTTATAGGAAAAGTCATGCAGCTTACCCTATACCTTAAGTGGCCATAAGTCGATTATTTAAAATCGCCAGCTAATTTGGTTTTTCGGGAAGGTACTATACACCTATTAAGGCGCTCCTGCCGTGCAAAAGGCAGGAACGGTCCTAGAGGGTATAGGTAGGAAAGGAAATTGCAAAGCCTTACCTACTTAGACTAGAAATCAAGTTACTACGTTACCTACAACTATAAGCCTTATAGGCCTATAAGACCTGCTAAAAGCCGTAAAATATAAGCTTAAAGCCCCTATAATATAGCGCCATAGCCTATAACTATACCATTATATAAGGACTTTTATAGAGGGAATATAGTAAAGGGCCCTACTTTACTATATTAGTACATACCTAGAAAGTGCTATTTAGGCCATATTAACGCTATTGCTGCCCCTACGTACTCTATACAACTACTACTAGTAGGCTATAGTGGTTATAGATCCTTATATAGGATTACCCATTCCAATACTATGGCTAATAACGCTATAACAATGGATATAGTTGATAGTGTTATGGAATTTAGGAGTATAGTAGTAAAACCGTACTCTTAGGAACTATAGAAGGTAGAAGGTCCTAAGGCCCTAAGGAATTTAGATATAGTAAAAAGGTTTGTCTATCTAGCCCTAGTACTACCTAGGAGGCAGGGCTAGCTAGGAAAACCTTAGGGGGCTAGGGTTTTACTAGAGATTAACGACCTATAATCTAGCCTATAACCTAATATATAACCCGCCTAAGCTATGAGATATAGCGAAGAACCTAGAGATAAACCGCGATATATAGTAATAAAGGATACCCCAGACCTATAACTTAGCTAAACAGACTATAATACTAAGGTATAGGATAGACTATAGTATACGCTATAACCTTGTATCTTAAAGTATAGGCGCGTCTACCTAACTTAAGTGAACCATATAGGTTAAGATACCCTAGGAGTTTTCCTTTCTAAGAAGGAGAGGAAGGATCATACTTAAGCACTGAAATTGTAGTACTAAGGTAAGATCACCATACCTAGTAAGCCCTTTAAGGCCTTAAATAAGGCTAAGATCGACGCCCTTCTTAGAAATAGCATGATCGAGGTAATCTAGGAGCTAAAGGACCTGCTTGGTATTAAGATTTCAAAGTCGAGGATGGTTAGGGAAGTAAAGGATAAGACTTTTAGCCTATATAAGAAATTAAGGCTAGTAGCCCAGGGGTATAGAAATCTAGGGAAAAATAGTCTTCTTACCTAGTCTCTAACTATCCAACGTTATACCTAATGGATCATACTAGTACTTTACCCTTCTCTCCTCTATGATTTTGGACTTTACCTATAGTTACATGATATTATATAGGCGTATACCTAGTCTAAGACGCCTCTAAACTGTAATATCCTCCTCCATCTACCTAAGGAGTTAGAGGAAAATATCCTATTAGGATAGTCCTATGTACAAACCGCCTGCTATATAGTATAGTAGAAGCTAGGCTATACTGGTTTACCATTTATATATAGTAGTATATTAATTCCCTTAGTCTATAGTCTTCTTCCTTTAACCCTTACTTAATGATTTCCGCTATTACCCTAGAAAAGGGGTTTAGGCTTGTTAGCCTATAGACCGATAATACCCTTATTATTAGGGATAATTTTTTTCGTAGCTAGAAGAGAGAAAGCTAGAAAAGGCTGGTTTTAAGTCTAAGCCGGCTATAAGGGTCTTAGATGGAATAGAGGTAGATTTCAATAGCTACCGGCTTTACCTCCTTAATAACAACCTCTTAATATAGTAGAAGGGGCAGGGAAAAGGCCTGTTAATAGTCGACTTAGAGGGAGAGAAGCTAGTATAGTAATATATTAAGTAAGAAGCCTATAGGGCTTATCTAGCTTCTATTAGCTAGCCTAAGGCAGCTTTCGACTTAGTTATAGCTGCCTAGGTATAGTAACCCTAGCCGGAGGACTATAAGTACCTAAACGCTAGGATCTAGTAGTAAATAGATAACGTAGAACGAAGCCTGATTTATCACCCTTTAGATCTAGCGATAGCTAAGCTTTTTATCTTTATTAACAGGTCCTTTACTAATAATATAGACCTTACCTCCTAGATCGGCTATATTATACTACTGGCTAACAAGAACGACGTGCTAGGGGAGGCTGCTTTCTATATTTATAGGAATATAGTCTACTAGTCTTCGAAAAAGTGTAAAAGGGTAACGAGAAGTATACTAGCTAGCAAGATCTATAGGATAGTTACTAGCTTTAATATCGGTTTTATAGTCTAACGGACTATCTCTATAGTTTTTGCCTAGCTTTGACTGCCTACTAACCTTCTGATTATTCTATATATAGACTCCTTCAGTCTATATAAGTGTCTAGTAAAGCTTAGTAGTATAGTCGAGAAAAGGCTAATAATCAATATTATAGCCTCATAGCAAAGCTATAAGAACTAGAAGATTTAGGAGGTTAGATGGATTAATAGGGAGGATAACCTAGCTAATGTAATAACAAAAAGACTGCCTAACAAGGCATTAACGGCATGAGTAGACAGTAATACGGCTAAGGTTCGTGTAGAAAGATAGATAATATAGTAGTAATACTGTATAGCAACTATAGCACAGCCTAAAAAGAAAAGAGATAGTAAGGGATAAATATATGTAAAACCTAAAGCTAATATGCTAATAGACATGAGGGATATAGTGCATAACGTATAATGAATCCTAAGGATAAGGCGCGATATATAGTAGGACTATAAGACATATTGCGATTTACTTTTATATTTTTTTATATATATTTTTCCAATCCTTACCTATACTACTAATAATATAAGAGCTTTAGCCGTATAAGCTAACGCCTCTATATAGGCCTTCTATAAGGCCTTCTTCCCTATCTCCGTTAAGCCTAGCTCCTCCTTACTAGCGGGTAGTGTGAGGACGTAGCGGATGGCAGACCGCCACTTACGCTAGTCCCTATACTACTACTTCTTAGCAGTCTTTAATAAGTTAGTATAACAAGAATAAGGAAATAAAGGAAGAAAAGGACCTATAGCATGGGTAGGCTTAGGAGCTAAAAGAACTTTAAGATAGCGCGCTATAACGGGACGCGCTAATATAGAGCTATACGGCGAATTAGAGTACAACTGCGATTTATCTCCAGGGATAAAAGCGCGTTGTTTACTTATAGTAGCTTATAGCTACCGCTGGCTAAGTAGGACTAACAACAGCTACTAATAACACTAATATAATCCTAGTAATACTAGTCCTAACGCTAATTGTTATTAGGACTATAGCCTTTGCCGGCTCTTATTACCTAGATATAGTAGATATATATGTCAGCGTAGGCTATACTAGGGGGACTGCGAGGATAGGACGCGCTGTACTATCGCTTATATAGCAGTGTATCTATTTACAGTAGTATTAGCGGCTATATAGAAAACAAAGTACAACTGTGCTTTAAGACCTACCTTTATAGCATAAGCTGCTATTACTAGGCTTATACCTAGCCTTATCCTTGCTATTATTAGTACTATTGCTAATACTATTGTTATTACTATTATCCTTATTCTCCTCCCCCTTATTATTGTCCTTATTACCCCTCTCTTCTTCCGTGTTAGTAGGAGGCTTATATACCCTATTATAGGCGTTGTCCTTGTTCTTATTGGCCAAAGGGCTAGGATTGTTAGTATATATACTAGCGTTGCTGCTAGCGAGGCATAGGGAGCGCTATAGGCTTTTCTTAGCCCGCTGCTTAGCCTTTGTATTAAGTAAGGCCTACTTACGCTTTATATAGCCTTTAGCGGCTATAGCCTTAGCGGCTATAGCGCGGGCCTGCGCCATTTCTTCCTACTTACGCTCGTAGGTAGCCGCGCGGCGTATGGCTAGGGTGATCTTGGCCGGCATAGGCAGCGCGATAGGAAGGCCTAAGACGCGCTGGAATATTAATAAATAAGATATAACCGCGTTGATAATACGGCGGACAAAGTATATATATACTAGATAATAATAAGGGTATACCTTGGATAGTATACATAGAGCTAGACAAATATAAATACTCTATATTAGCTATATATAGGTGAGTAGTAATATATAATAATAGCGTAGAGGGAGAGCGGGTATATATACATTTTATAAGACTTAAAAGAGGAGGATTATATTGGATTATAGGCTGGCTCGCCATTCTATTTATCCTATAGCAGGCAGTCTAGGAATATATAATAACAAGAGAACGACACTAGTAGAAAAGGACGTTAATAATTGGTTAAAAGCTATATAGGTTATAGTTAAGAAGAAGGGGATAGAAGGACATTATATAGCGAAATTAGTATAGCAATAAACAATATATCGCGTTAATATTACTATGGATAAAGCGTAATATACGCTTTATATAGTAGGTGTAATATACGATGTATAGCTTATAGCCTGCCGACTTAGGTACGATAAACTAGATAGAGTTTACAACTGTTGATTAAGGGCAAGGGACCTAGGGAGCGTAGCGCTAATAGCGATAAGACGTAATACGCGTTTTATTATAGGCGGATAAAGCGCGTTAAGTGGTATATTAAGAAGGTATATACCTAGGGATGCTTGATCAGGATAGACCATGGCTAAAAAGAAAAAAAAAGGGAGCTAGTATTAATTGCTAGTAGGCTACTATAGCTAGAGTATATTAGTTACGGTCAAGTAATCGCTAGGTATAGGGTATAACCCCTATACTAGTGCTAGGCACAACCCTAGTAAAGGACATATAGCTACAACCTATATATCCAGGATGAAGACATCAAACATACGAAAACGGGTTTTTGGTCAAAACCATACCAAATCGCGTATAACCACATCTATTCGAACCGTCCGATTGAGGACATAACGCCCGCCAATTTTCACTGTAGCGCTGTCGGTTGTGTAATAGCCCTAGGCGTGCGAAAATATAGAAAATGGCAAGCCTAGCTGCCCTTTTACAACTGTAATTCCCTTATAAATAGGCTACTAATGTAGCTCTATGCCTTGGCAACCCTGCCCTACCTATAGCTAACGATAATAACAATAATCTTCTAAGCTAGCCCTTAAGTACAGCCTACTAACCTCTAAGTATAGACTACCTAAATAACGATATAGAAATGGAAGACTGTTAAATTATAACTTCTACTACTGCTAAGGAGACTGCTATAAGTACTATAACTATAGTACCTATAATATCTAGCTTTAGCGCCCCCTCTACTATTAACGTCCCTATAATTAGCGCCCCTCCCTCTACCAACGTCTTTGCCCCTTTTCTTAGGGGCCTAAACAGCAGCTAGTATGCCCTAGCCCTAGCCCCTTCTAGCTAGAAAACCTTGAAAAAGCTAGAGAAAAAAAATCGGAGAAAAATACAGGGAAAGAAGGAAGTAATAATAGTGCTGCCAAGGCTAACCATATTGCCCTAGTAACTAAGAAAACCGCCTAGGCTACCCTTAGCCCCCTTAAGCTTACCTTTATGCTCTCTAGCCTCCTAGACCGGATAATCAGCCTAGTTAAAAACAGTACTAACTTCTATAGTATAGTAGGAGCAACTATTAAAGCTAGGTAAATTACCTTTATAGCCCTACTCTAGAACCTACCTAGAGAAGCCCTAGCTATAATAGCAGCTCTAGTACCTTAAAGCCGCCCTACTACCCTAGTAATATCTAAGCTATAGTACTAGTAATACCCTTAGTAGCCTAGCTACTATTAGTAATAACAGTAGTAATAGTAGTAACAGCCTAGCTACTCCTAGCTTATAGCCTCTACCTAGGCTAATATAGCTAGTAAGCTAATAGCTAACAAGGTAACTAGGCCTAGCCTAGAGCGCTAGGTACTTATCTAACTAGGCTTAGCCTAGTAATAGGTACTTGCTAAGTCTGCCCTAGAGATAGTATAGGCTATCTAATAGGCGTCTAGCCTAGTAGTTAAGGGGGTTTAGACGCTTTCTAGCGGTAACCTCCTTTTAGTTATAGAGAATATAGAGATAAAGAAGAGCCTAGAGGATAATACTACCTAGATTATAAGGGCCTTTAGCAAGAAGGCCTCCCTATATACTATAACCTAGGCAGTAGTAGTTAAGGGCTTTATAGTCTATAACTAGGTTATAGAGAAAGGCCTATTAGAAGAGGCTAAGAAGTAATACCTTATAGCAGTTAGGGCGAAAGTCTAGTACCCTTAAGGACTAGAATAGACTAGGGTTAAGGTACTAATAGCCTTCTCTTCCCTAAAGATAGCCTAGAAGGCCTATAAGAAGGGGGTCTTCTAGAGCTACTAAGCCTTAGAAGTAGAGCCCTAGATCGATAAGGCTAAGCCTATTTAATACCTATGGAGACATCACACATCCGAAAACGCGTTCTTGGTCAGGACCGCTCCAAATCGACTGCACTCTTTTGCAATCTACTTGTCCAATTGAGGACTTAACACACGCTAAATTTGGCTGCGGCGCAGTTGCTCGTTCGACGGCGCTATAGTCGGATTCTGACTATACGATATAGTCAACTATGGCTAGAAATCTGCAGCTGTAGCAGGGCGGGCGTATAGGCCCTATAGTCATATGCCCTAGCCCTAACCGTACTGACCCCTCTAACCTAAACCCTGCTAACCCGAACCCTACCGCCCCTAGCCCCCTAGGGGCTATCAACAAAGCCCCTAAGCGCTTAGGCTACAGCTTCTTAACCTACCTTACCACTGCTACTGCTACTACTACTACTACTACTTCTACTACTAACCCTACTACTACTATAACCGCTACTAGGTTGAGCGATATACCGTTCGATAGCCCTTTTAAAGGGCTTTCCAGCAGTTAACACGCCACTACCGCTACCGCCGCCCCTACCCCCTTAAAAAAGGGGAAAGAAAAAGCCCTACTACCTATAACCCTTGCCCTTACCTTCTCTAGTCTTATAGACCAGATAGTTAGTCTTTTAGTCAATAACCTAGCCTTTAAGGAAATCGTCGAATATACCAGGCTAGCTAGAAAGCTAGCTTTAACATAGATCTTGAAAGAGGAGGAGAAAAAGGCCCCGATATTTCCTTTGTTCGTTGCCTAGGCCCTAAGGCAGAAGAAGCAACAATAATAGCAATAACAACAGCAATAACAACAGCAGTAGCAGCAACAACCCCCCGCCGTCGAATTAGAGCTAACCCGCTGTACCTAGGCTGCTGTAGTAGCGGCTAGGGTAAAGCCTACTAAGCTAGGCTTAGAAAAACAGGTCCTTATATAGCTAGGATCAGCCTCTTCCTCCCTCGGCTAAAAATCAGCCCTGGAAATTGCATAGTGGATCGGCGTAGCTAGTGCACGACTAGCCGCCGCTTGTTTTTCTTCTTCTTCTCCCTCTGTTCAGAGGAGACCCGTATCCACTTTCTCTTCTGTTATGCAGTAGAGTGGGTGGATAAGGCTGGTCTTTCTTTTCCGCCCCTTATCTTATTCTAGGCTAATAATAAGATTGCGAATTAGCAGTATAAGGAGGACAATAGTATAAGAAGCTGGCTTTCCTTCCTATGTTTAGAGAGAGACAATTATCGATCTATCCTAATTATTACAGTTATATAGTTACATTTTACCTATTTAGATATTCCATCTACTTTTTGCCTCTAGGCTACTTTAGCCTATTTACTTGGTTCTATTATACCTATCTACCTTAGTCTCCCCTAATTAGAGAGACTATAGCCTTAGTATATATATACCTCTTATCCTCTTATCTAGATAGCTATTCGATATATAGCTGCCTACTACCTTTAGACAGCTGCTCCTACTTTCTTATAGGTCTGCTACTCTGTTTTATATAGGGGCTTAGCTAGGAATAAACTATATAAGGGCTCTAATACTTATAAGTAGGCCTTACTTATATTAGGGTTATCTTACTATCGACAAGGACGACCTATAGACCGTCGGCTAGACAACTTTATAGTATAGTATTAATAGGACAACTATTTCGAATTTTCTGCTCTAACAACTTAGACTAGTGTTTCTAGGCCTCTAACCTTTGATTAGACAACGACAATCTTACTTAGCATAACAGTTATATTACTTGTAGGTTATATAACAATTCAAGACCTAATATATCGGTTAAGCTTAAGATAAGTATAATCTTAGCTATCCTAGAAACTCGGTTGTCTAAGCATTCTAGTAGATATACCTTATATTGAATAAAAGGGGGTAGAGAAGTACTTAAACCCCCTCTCTCTTGTTCTATCAGGTATATTAGCTGTAAAAGTCTCCTTTGGATATAACTTATATAACTCTTATCTTTAGTTCCTTTCCCTTTTATTTAACATTTCTAGCATTAGTAACTATATAAGGATTAGAGCCTAGTAAAGAGATTTCCTACGTCTAAGGAAGATTTTGATACTAGGGCTAGATATATAGACCTTACTTACAACTTAGGAATATAGTCTTATCCTTGATTTCCTTCTTTATCTAGACAAGTAGCTAGCTGTCCTAACTCGTTTTAGCATTATAAACCCTTAGTTAAAACAAGAGGAGTTATCTTAGGTTAGACTATATTAATGAATAATTAGGCTTGGCTTACTATCTAGTATTGCTTCGCCACCTCTATACATACTAGGGTTATAGACATTATAAAGTCCTTTTCGTTCTAGCTTCTTAGGTTGACTAGCTAGTATTAGCTAGTTAGTCTTAATCTAGATAAAGGTATTGTCTTAGTACCTACCTAGAAGTAGCATCCTTATATAGTAACAACGATTTGCAAGATTACCATACCTAGGGCATATAACAAGGGGCAGGGGTAATAGGAAAGTTAAGTTAGGATAGCTCTAGTACTAGGCCTTTAGTTGTATTTTTAGGACTGCCTCCTTCGTCCTCTAGATAAGGGAGGAATATAACTAAGTATATCTAAGGTGTTTTAATAGTATATGTTTAAACTAGCGAAACGAGTATTGCTTACTTTCTATATAGGAGGAGTATACGGTATAGGGCTTGACTGATTAAGTCTATAGTAAGGAGATAGACTAAGCTATAGATCTGTTTGATATAAGCTTTTTAAAGAGTTAGATATATTTGATTTTATAATAGAGGGAGAAGGAGTTTATACTAGGTAGAAACCAGGTATAAACGATGTTTTGTAAAGGCAGGGTAGGTATGATATTACCGTAATTATACTGCAGTAGCGGACTATATCCTTCCTCTTTTACCCTATATCTCTCCTCTATCCTACAATCTAGTCTCTTCTAAAAATTCCCCCTAGATAAAGTCTATTAATAAATTAATAGAAGCTACTAGTAGCTCCTTATATCAATAAAACCAAGGCTTATCTGATTAGGAGAACGACAACTGTACTTTATATCTATTACCTATCGATATACTCCTTAGTACTTTCCTAACTTCTCTTAGAGACTTTAAGTCTATAGTATATTCGGCTAGACTAAGTATCGATATTTTACTATCTAGTGTAATTATACGTTAACCCTCTGCTTAGTTATTTATTAGTAAAAGCCTTATCTAATAGGATTTCCTAGAGTATATCCTTTTGAAGAGAGAAATCCGTTAACTTTATAGACTTACGGGCAACTCTACTCTTTTAGTAGCAAGATTATAAGCCTTGTCTAATTAGACGACAGACTCTACTAGAAACTAGCTTTAAGAAGTTAGACCCCTTTTTTCCTTTTATAACCTCTTTCCCTTAGTTCCTCCTTAAGCAGAATCTTTCCTACTACTATTCTCTAGCAGTATGTCGGAAATAGACGCTAGTAACTAGGACTAGTTAAGTACTATAGTTAGAATGTTAACCGACGCTCTTTATTAGTCGAATCCTATATAGAATATCAGCTTCCTATCTGTTTAGTCTAAAGGGCTTAGTGGATAATTCTATAGCGCTAATATTACAGATTACTTATAAGCTTTCAACGACGTTTATAAGGACTATAGTATAGCGACTAACATTAAGAAGTTTACCTAGTAGAAGAGGTAGTGCGATTCTGACTAACGTTGTAAGGTAACCTCTATAATTAAGGATAAGGGAGTAACAATATAGCAAGAACTCTATAGGATAATACTTAAGCATTAGAAGGCTTTTAACCCTAAGGCGTTAGAGGACCCTATTAAGCAGCTTAACCGCTTCTATAAGTATACTATCTTAAACGTCTTAGCTATATAGATCAAATAGGCTATAGAAGAACTCAACGCTATAATTACCTGGATACTAGCTGCTAAGTTGGCCCCTATTTAGAAAGATGCCCCTCAACACTTTTAGGAAAAGTTACCTAAGGATTACTAATACTTACTTATTGAAGGATACTACCTTAGAGGCGCTATACCTATGTAGGACTTATATAAAGCTACCTAGGACAACTTTTAATCCCTAGTATTAGCAGTTTTATTTAAAGGATTTATCTACTAAAGAGCGCTAACTTAGATCGAACTACTAAGCTAAGATATCTGTTTAGATAAAAGTGATAATAACAATAGAGAGACTAATCTCCTTTTAGCCAAAGTTAAAAAGCCTTCTTCTATCTCTTCTTAAAACTTCTTGCCTAAGTCGACTAAGTCCGCTTAAGCAAGTAAGAACTAGGTCTTATTCTCTAATCAAGGGAGTACTAGCTAGGAACCAGTTAAGATCGTCCTAAAGTTACTAACGGTTAAGGAAATATAGTTTAATTAACTTACTAATGCCTAGAAGATAGTAATAAAGCTTTATACTACTAACCTTTTGCAGAAGTAAGGCAATAAGGTGACTAAAAGGGCTATTTAAGACCTATATAATTAGATAGCCTTGCTTAGAATCTCGTAAAACGAGATAGACCCTATAGTAAAATCGGTTATATACCTAAGAGATAAGCTAAACGACTTACTAAGCTTTATAACTAACATTAATCAGGTAATATACCTAAGAGAGGAATAAGACGTAGCTAAGCGGAAAGGGTATTATAAACCCTAATACTACTACCCCTATCTAGATAAATAAGTCGATCTTCCTCTACTTATGGTATATACTTTGCTTTAGAATATAGAGCCAGACAAAGTTAATAGTTATACTAGCAGGCCTTTTCGCTCTAATACCGATCGAAGGCATAAGGCTCTTAAAGGGATCTATTGCCACTAATATAGTCAACAGTACTATATTAGCTTGTATAATCTAATAGAGGCTGATAATAAACTTAGGCTTGGGTATATGTTTAGGGCAAACGCTTACCTTAGTTAGAAAATCCAAAGAGAAGACCTACCTTATAACCTATACCGGATTAACCTAGTCCTGGTAATAAAGGCCTATAAGAAAGGCGCCCTTTTCTACCTTGTTCAAGCGCTTTATAAGGTATATAATACTAAGTTCTGCCCTACTTATCTCTAATAGAAGCGTAATTATAAGACTAAGTATAATAAGGCTTTTAAACCCTTTTTTAACTCTCTCTCTATACTAAGCTATACTTATGCCTAGCTAGAGGAAGAGCAAGTTAAGATGCGTTTTTTTCTAACAGAAAAAGGGAGGAAAAGCCGGCTTCTTAATATCACTTCTTATAGTGTTAGGCCTATTGCGTCTTCTTTGTCCTCTCCTACTTATAGCTCTTCTATATAAGGGGAGAACATATTTACAGCCCTGATAGTACAAACCAGAGTCTATTACTTACTAACCCTAGTACCTAGTATTACGTCTTTCCTATTATAGATAGTTAACCCTATAGAGGTCTTAGATCTAGATCTAAGTCTTTAAGGTCTATTTAGAGGGGAGGTTAATAACAAGGAAGCCGACTCTATAGCTTATATAATGGAGGTCCCTAGTTAGGTTTCGGATTTTCTTAATACGGTTTAGCGCTAGAAGCTAGACATTTTCTTTTTAAAGCCCCTAGAGGCTATAGCTTGCTTCTTATAGGATTTGCTCTTTACTCGGACAGGCTTTAAGCTTTATAGCAGTCTTTATAGTAATAGTACTATCGATATTTTACTTATACTATAGAATACGATTATAAAAGCGAATAATGTGTTTGGTAACAAGGTAACGCAGCTAGCTATAGCTAAAGCTTTAAGTACAGCTTTTCAAAGTCGGAAGTAGCTGTAACTGGAAAGTAATAACAATAAGCTACTAAGGGCAGGCCCCTCCTATACTCCTTAGTCTAATTAGGCAGAGACCTCTACCGCTAGTGGCCTATCTGTATAGGCAAGAGAAGAACCTTCTTATAAGATTAAAGCTACTGATATTTACTAAGGAATGCTCTAGAAAATGCTCGATAGAAAATATAGTCTTTTGAATAAGGAGGCCCTTAACCTAATAAGAGGCTAGAGTCTACTTTCTAAGATTATATATAAGTAGGTCTCTAAAGGTATTAGAATTATTAAAGAAATAGCTATACTAGATAGCTCTAATTTGGATAATACTCTCTCTACTTCTACTTTAGCTCTAGTATCGGGTCAGGCCGGCCTAGCTCTATTTAGATATCTATAAGGTTGCCTATCTAAGTAACAAGAGATAGTAAAAATAAATGTCGTTTCTCTAGTTAAACCTATAGGGGAGTCTTAGATAGCCTGGTTCCTAGATATAGGGGATAGCTATTATACAATTAGGTTGCTATAAGACTTTAGCACCCTAAGTATTAACTCTGTCGTTATAGCGAAAAATGCAGTTTCTAGCAAGATTGTTAATAGTAATCTAGTAATGCAAACCAACGGAGCTTCCCTTATTTAAGGAGTAACTAAGTTCTATTCTTTACCCCGGATTTTTCTAATAGCCCTTTATAATAGTAGCCTATAGCTATATACACTTCTAGACAGTAGATCGGAATGCAGCCTTATCTCCCTTAAAGTTATAAACTACCTTAACCTTATAATTACAAAAACTAAGATATAGTTCTATAGTTTATAGGGCGATTTATAATCTCTTTAAAGGGAGGTCCTAGTACCTCTCTATATCTAAGGTTATAGGGCCCTAGTCTACTACTATATCTCTTCTAATAACAGGTCTAACAAGGCTTATAATATCCTATTAGGAATACCTTTCTAGAAGGACTATAAGGTAATTTACAGTCTTAGCAGTCCTAATATAGTATAGATAACTTTCTAAGACCGGGAATTTATTACTTACCTTGCCCCTTCGGATATCGCCAGAGCCCTTTATACTGTTAAACAGGATTCCTCTATATAGGGGGGGGACGCTGTCGAATCCCTATCTACTAGCTACTAAGACAGCCTGTTTACTTTATAGGGATAGGTAAATAAGGCTAATAAAGTCCCTAACTAGGCACTTACTTTGGAAGACAATAATAAGGTCCTAGGAGATCGGCTTAACAATAAAACTATTGCTCATATTTTATATACTTCCTTTAAGCAGGAGTCTGGTATTTAGCGTTTAGGTAGAAGGGGTTTAGAGCAGGTTATTAGTATTTAGAGTTTTCCTTATATAAGACTAGTTTCTTCTAATTCTGTCTTTCCTTTAGGGATAGCTTCTAGTCTATCTTCTTCCTCTATTTAGTCTGAAAAACCCTCTGTCCTTTAATCTTTTACTATATATAAGCCTGCTAGAAAGAAGGTTTACCCTATTAATAATGTCCTGTCTAATAGGTCGGTACTAGAAGGAATTGTCGACTAGAAGCCTGCTAAGTTATTATTAGCTAAGGAAAAGGCGACTCCTAGGTATAAGTACGATTGATAGGTTTTTCTACGATTTTCGGATTTACCTTATAGTTCTTGACTTATACCTAATTAGTTAAAAGGCTTAAAGGACAATATAGACCTAGCTCTTTAGCTTTCTAAGGACAAATTCGACTTGTTCACCTATATACTCTTTAATAGGGAACAAGCCCTTATATAGGAATTCAAGGACTTTAGCTATATCGATCCGTCGATTGTTCTGCCTTAGTATATTAAGACCATCCCTTACTCTGCCTAGTAAGCTAAATATATGCCTATAGAGAAGGCAATAATTCCGGCATATATAGATATCCTAAAGAAGTAGAAGGCTAAGGGGATCCTAGAAGATACCTATAGAGCCTACCGAAACAACTAGTTTCTTATTTAGAAGAAGAATAGTAAGTACCGCCTAATTAACAATGCTTAGCAATATAATACCGTTACTATTTAGGACGCCTTTATCCTACCGAATATAGAGGAATTCTTAGAGGACTTTTCTAGCTATATAATTATGTCTATACTTAATCTGTTTTCCGGTTATAATAACATTATACTAGACAAGAAAAGTCAGGATCTTACAACGTTTGCCAGTCTAATTAGTCTACTATGCCTAACTATACTTCTATAAGGCAGTACAAATTCAGTTGCCCAGTTTATACGTATAATATATAGGATCTTCTACGACTTAATACCCTAGATTTACCAAGCTTTCCTAGATGATATTAGTATAAAAGGACTAAAGACTTAATACAATAATGCCCTAATTATACCTGGAATTCGACGATTTATAGTAGAACAGGTCTAGAACTATAACTAAGTCTTGCTTAACGCTAAGCTAGTAGGAGCCTATATCGCTGTGGTTAAGTCCTAGTTTCTGATCTTAGAGGCTATTGTTATTAGCTATAAGTATATGCTAGATAGCCGCTTGTCTAACGACACTAAGATCTAGAAGATTTGTAAATGGTTAACCCTAAAGTCTCTTTCTAAAGTCCGCTCTTTTCTTAGTATCGCTGGTTTCTACTATATTTAGGTCCCCTATTTCGGCCATATTGCCCGCCTGCTCTTTAATCTGGCAAAGAAGAATACAATATAGGTATAGACACTAAATTACTAGTATACCTTTACTTATCTTGGTTTCCTTATTACCTCTATGCCCTATCTTATACTACTTACCTATAGGGATAACTACTATAGTAAAATCTATCTTATAGTTAATGCCTCTTTAGATAGATAGAGAGCAGTCCTAGAATAAGAGGGCCTAGACAGTAAACAGCACCCTTGTCGATTTAAGTCTAGTATCTAGTCTTTAGCTAAGCAGTACTATAATATAACTAAGCGCGAACTCTAGGGTCTTCTCTATAGTTTAAAGCAGTTTCGGCGGTACCTTTATAGTACAAGGTTTATAATTAAGACAGATGCTTAAGTCTTGGTCTACCAGATAAATAGCTTGGCTAGTAATATACCTAGCGCCCTTATAATATGCTAGATAGCCTGGATTTAACTTTTTGATTTTAAGATTTAGTATATCCCAGGATCGAAGAACACTACTGCAGATGCCCTAAGCAGGCGACCTTTAACTTAAGCCGATATTAAGAAGAAGGCCTATAAGAAAGATATAGATAACTTTGTTAATACTTGGATTTTCACCTTAACTCTTAAGAAGAATATACTTAAGGGTAATTAGCCTAAAGAGTATTAGGAGTATACTACCTATCTAATTACGCTTTGAATACTAGATTACCTAGTTTGCTATAGCAATAGGGTTAACTTTAAGTATCGAGCCCTTAAGTTTTTAGTCCGTAATAGGATGCTGTTTCTATGCCCTACTTATAAGGGTAATTGCCCCTACCTTATAATTATAGATAGTAAGAAATAACGGTATATCTAGTTAACTTACTACGATAAAATAGGATACTATAGAAGGGACACTTCTTACTACTAGATCGCCCGACTATACTAGTAGCTAATAATCTACTTAGATCCTATTAACTAGTACTATTACTATAAGGTTTATTAGAAGATTCGCCTATCCTAGTATAAGGAAGAAGCCTAGTTTACTATACCTTCTTCAACCCTATTTCTTAAGGTCTACTTTGACATCTAGTTTTTCAAGGGCAAGTATAATACTGTAATCAAGGTAAGAGATAACCTTACTAGCTATATAGAGGCTACTATCCTTAGTAAAGTTAATTCGGCTTTAGTTTAGACTTTTATACTTTAGTATATATTTTTAAGATACAGTTTTCCCCTAATCGCAGTTGTTAATAGCAGTTCTAAGTTTAAGGGTATAGTTGAAGTATCCCTAAAAACTATTAGAGTTAAGCAAATTACTAGCTTGTCTTATAACTTAAAAGCTAATAGTATTAATAAGGCAGGTTACCTGATAATTGTAACTATGCTTGCTATAATTGTAGAGATAATAAGGATAGATTAGAAGAAGTTGCTGTACTTTATTCTCTAGGTTAACTATACCTCGATTTGTTCCTCTCTTAGTATCTTACCTTACTTTGCGCTTTTTAGTTAAAACCTAGTTACTAAGATTAAGCTTAACATTCCTTCCTAGCGTCTGATCAGATAGGAGGAAGTCTAGGCTAGGGTTTATTAACCTAGAAAACTAGCTGATATAAAGGCTATTTTAGATCTATTTACAAAGCAAGTTAAGTCTATTATAGATATAGAGCTTGCTTAGACAGAGCTATAGGACAAGGTATCTAAGGCCTGTAAAAGCGCTGCTAAAGCGAGACATCGCATATTATTTAGGAAGTTGCGCCTAGATTAGTTGGAAATCTACCCTAGTAATTTGGTCCTTATTTGGAATAAGGTTAGGTAGATTAATATAAGTTACTAGCATAAGCTATCCTTCTAGTAGAAAGGCCTTTTTTAAGTCTTATAAAAGAGTCCTAAGAAGGCTTACTAGCTAGAGACCTTAGATAAGATTGAGCTTAAACGGACTTTCCTACTAACTATAGTAAAGAAGTTCTTCCGATTAGACAAAGTATTTGTTTATAATCTAAATAGACTATAACCAGGGGACGATTCCCAGCTAGAACAGTTTAGTAAGGACGATATTATTAGGCTAGGTATTAAGGATCCTGATAAGCTTGGTAATCTAGTTAAAGGAGGAGGACTATTAATATAGGGAAGAAAAGCAGGTCTTAAGGATGCTTCTTAAGCAACTTAATTTGCATTAAGTTTTCGGCCTATTTGACTTAGGCTGGGTTTTCGTTGAAGGAGAGGTAGTATAAGTTCTTTTATATACTTACCTTCTTCTTACGCCTTTTCCCCTATTTATAAAAGTGGTTTATTCTTTTCTTTTTCCCTAGCTCTTTGCTATATAAATATGTACGTGCTAGTAAGGGGGGGGGTATATGCTATATCGTATAGTACTCCCTCGATTTAAGTATTTATATCGTCTACTTTGCCTAGTTATAAGTCTAAGATTTTGTTTTATACTATTTTGTTTCGTTTTGTTTTAGCTCTTTTCTTCTTAGGAAGTAGAAGCTCTATTTACAGCTTATATATCTAGTTAAGGGAAGGAGCATATTTAGCGTCGATAGATCCTATTACTTAGCTAACTAACTACCCTAACAACCCTTAACACCTACCCTAACCTATTTTCTAGACTACTACCTAGCTTGCCCTTCTAATCACTTAGTATAGTATATATTAACTACTAGTTTAACCGACTTCCGCTTAACCTACAATTAGTATACCTTATAAACAGTTTCCTTATCCTATTGGTTAATAATCATATCCTTAGCGCGAAAGTTACCTAGATTAAACCAGTATAAAGCTATTGTTTTCTTAGCCTGCTTAGATGCCTAAAACGGCTATTTATTGTAGGAAGAGTCGATATGTACCTATAAGTACTTTTTATCCTGGAAAACGCAGTTTCTATAAGTACTATAGTTGACTTCCAGAACCGAGATATAGCAGATAAATAGCCAAGTTATGTTTAGACAAGGACTACTAGTATTGCACTAGTTAGGCAAACTCAACCGAAATTGGGTTTTGTTATATTCCTTGCAGTTTACTATATTACTACCTACTATATTAGCCCTGATTAGACGTCTAGATATAAGCTTAAACATACTAATATCTAAACTCTTAGACGAAAAGACCTTAGACCTAGTATAGTTAGTTACTATAAATTTCTTAAATGTACTTACCTAGGAAGTTTAACCCAAAATGCTTAATAGCGATAGGGGATTAATGTCTAACTATAGAGAAAAAGTAGTTAAAACTGACAATAGTAGGATCCTAACTACTTTCTACTAGCTAAGTTAAAGATAGATAGTTAAGTAGACTAGGTTCTAGACCTAGAGATATATACTATTGATAAGTATTAGCTGGTTCCTTTTTAAAAACCTAGATTTGAAACATACTATATCCGATTATAGCTAGGTTTAGCAGTAGGTACTATATACGATTAACAAAGTTATAGAACTTTGTATTATCAACTGCCTTCTAGATTACCTACTTTAGGAAGATATAGAATCTTCTAGGATTAGTAGAGAAAGTAGTTACCTAAGTTTCAGGTACCTAGAATACCTTAAGACAAATCGGACGTGCTACCTAGCTTATAGGAGCTTTCTTAATAAGAGCATTAGAAGATATCCCTATATAGATAAGATTAAGTTAGAAAGTCAAGTCCTAAAAGAGAATAGAGTCGGTTTATTAAGGTTAGAAAAGTTTTTATAGGAAAAAGAGAGAGAAGAAAAGGCAGGTCTTTATACCTAAGGAAGCTACCTACGCTAGTCCCGATTCTAATTAGGAGAGGTTAATAAAAAACTAAGTAAACCTGATTATACTATGCCGACTTTCGGGGGCTGTTTACCAATAAAAAAAAAGAATTGGATAGAAGCCCTAAGCGCCGATAAAGGAGTAAATAGCTTGCTTAATAGTAGGAAAGAATTTTCATATACCTTCCTCCCCCGAAAGGACTTGCCTTATATTAGGACCTGCCCCTCCTACCCTTTAGATTTTTCTCTCCCTAACTTCTCTAGTACAACCTTCTTAGACCTTTACCTCTTTTAAGATCTTTTTCTTAGTACTCTTAGTAGAAAAATTCCAGCCCTATCCCTGACTTCCTCTAAGCAATCTTGCTTGTTATTTCTACCTTCTCTCTACGATTATACAAGATCAAGATGCCTTTAAAGAAGGGATCTAGTAAGCAGGCTCTGCCCTAGATAAACTTAGATTTAAAGGAAGTTCTCTAAGAGAAGCAGCATTACTGTATAGTTAGTAGGCCAGTATACAGTAAGGATAAGGACAAGCTTGCGCTAGCAAGCGCCTTAACAATTCTCCTATTAACGCTACAAAGACTATAGTTATCGCCTTATAAGCTTTGCTCTTTGCTATATAAGGTACAGTTCTCTCTATATAAGCTACAATCGACTCTATATAAACCCTAGTCTACCCTATAAAAGTTATAGAGTATCCTAAGCAAATTTAAGTACTTGTCTATAAAAGGTAAGGATAATGTAATTTCGATTTCCTTAGGTAATATCCTTTAAACTAAGCTACCTACGTCTAATCTGGTTAAGTCCTTAATAAAGTACTTTAATAGGCCTGGCTATATATACTTCTATTTGACTTTTAAAGATTTTAAAGTGCTTAGAAAGGAGACCGACAAGTATAGTACTGCTAAAGATATCAACAACGTTACTAACCGCTATGCTCTACTTAGTAGTAACTACTTTAAGCTAGTAGGTAAGATTGCTTTTCACCTAGAGTAGCATGTTATAAGGGATAGCCAGCCGGACTTCTTTAATAAGATAACTATTAATAAAAAGGATTTTGATCGTTGCTTCTTTAGAATAGCTAGTTAAGTTGCTATGATTATAGGAGAGAAGGTCCTAGGTCGAGATCTCCAATTAGTTTTAGCTATCCTATATAATGTATATAGGATATAGCTAGAACAAGCCTAGATAACCGATAACTATATTAACGGTATGCTTAGATAGACCTTATATACATTTAAGAGATACGTTTTTATTACACTATACTTAATAGCTCTAACTCTCGATAAAAAGGATAACTACTGAACAAGCCTAGTCCTCTACCCTACTAAGGGTAACGTCTGCTATAAGGCCCTTAGGAAGCGCTTCTAGCTTATAGTTATATATATCTGCAGGAACTATTAGGTTCTTACTATCTATAATCAGCTTAAGCAGATCTATAAGGTTTAGGATTTAGGCCTTCCTGACAAAGCTAATAATATAGACGACAAAATGATAATAATACAGATAGATATGATTATCCCCTACCTACTTATATCTAGAGCTAGCGTCTTTAACCTAATATATATTTACCGGTCGAAATTCTGCTTTAACATCGAGAATGACTTTTCCTATAGGTACGCCGTTACTAAGGTAGCCCGATCCTTCTTCTATAACTAAGTTATTAAGGATAAGAACGATTTAACGCCTGTTCTATAATAGAAGATAGAGCCCTTGTTTGGCCAAGATATAATAGCAAAGTAGGGATCGATTTCGGCTTACTTATAGTATGCTTAGATATCAGGGATTACTAAAGTATTTAGAGTAAGGCTAGGATCCAGGGCGCTAAATCCATGCCCTATTAGCAGTTAGGTCTCTATTAACAAGCTTCTACCTATAAGTATATTATAGATTATCCAGACTTAGAGTTTTGCTACCTTAGCATTTGGTACCCTAGCTCTAGTAGATGCAATAATAGATAACAATACCCCTGTCTATATTTAGGGAACAAGGAGTGCTTTCTTAGGTTTACTTAAGTTGATTCCTGGAAATTTAGTAGTATAAATAGCCGAACTGTCTGTCTAACAATCTTGTTAAAGCCCTTCTTTGCTAAAGGCACTAGTACTATAGCAAACTACTCCTACGCTATAGCAGTAGACGCCTATACGCCAAGCTATCCCTAAGTAGACGACTTCTATTTAGAAGACTATTCCCTATTCCTCTACTCCTAATAAGTAAAGGTCTATTAAAAAGGATCCTCCCTACCCTATTATACTAAAGAAGCTAAAGTCCGTTAAGAAGGCTGCTATATAGCCTACTACGCCTAAACAGCCTAAGTTAACCAAGAAGAGCATTGCTATGCTGCAATTACAGTATACTAGGCGAAATATCACTCCTTAACCTACTATACTTTCGCTTACTAGAAGGGTTACTCAATTAACGCTTATAAGGGATCTTAAGCTAGACAATACGCCTACTCTATAGTATAGGGAGGACAATAAGACAGATAAGGCTAGTAGAGAGCTTTATATAGGAATGAATATTACTATGCCAGAATTGTTACTGCTATACCCCTAAGGCTATAGAGATTAGGCTAAGACGGACTAATTAGCTATAATTAGGTAATAGTAGATAGGTTAGTTAAGTAGGTTTATAGTTTTGTACCTTCTTTTTCTTGCTTTTCTTACTTAGAGTATTAATAGCTATAGTTAGCTCTTTTAACCTTAATCCTATATAAACCTAGTACGATCTTAGTATACCTTGTTACGTATATATAATCTGTATTTCCCAATTATCCTTACTCTGGACAGAGGTGCCCTATATTATCAATGTTGTCCGGTATTTATTTTAGGGGTTTATATCTCCCGCTGCCTTCCGCCTTTCGTAGGAGCTATAAGGAGGTATAGATCAGCGTAGCTAGTGCACGACTAGCTGCTACTTGTTTTTCTTCTTCTTCTCCCTCTATTTAAAGGAGACCTATATCCACTTTCTCTTCTGTTATACAGTAGAGTAGGTAGACAAGGCTAGTCTTTCTTTTCCGCCCCTTATCTTATTCTAGGCTAATAATAAGATTGCGAATTAGCAGTATAAGAAGGATAATAGTATAAGAAGCTGGCTTTCCTTCCTATATTTAGAGAGAGATAATTATCGATCTATCCTAATTATTACAGTTATACAGTTACATTTTACCTATTTAGATATTCCATCTACTTTTTGCCTCTAGGCTACTTTAGCCTATTTACTTAGTTCTATTGTACCTGTCTACCTTAGTCTCCCCTGATCAGGGAGACTATAGCCTTGGTATGCACATACCTCTTATCCTCTTGTCTAGACAGCTGTTCGATATACAGCTGCCTACCACCTTTAGACAGCTGCTCCTACTTTCTCGTGGGTCTGCTGCTCTGTTTCAATAGGCAGTATAGAAGGCTATAGGGTACTCTATTAAGGGGGTAAGGACCCTACCGAGCAGTAACCTTATACTGGTTACTAAAGGAGAAAAAATCAAAAAAGCCTTAGAAGAAAACACAGCCTGGCTAGCCTCTTTATCACTAGAGGCCTCGATCTATACCACTACCTGGGCTATTGCTGTTAAAGGGCTTACAATAGCTGACCAGGTAACGGAAGCTAGCCTTCTAGCAGCAGTAAAAGAATTATATCCTTCGGCCTTAAGGGCTAAGGTCTAGTACCCCCTCTAGATCGAAAGAACAAGAGTCTTAGCTCTTATTGCCTTTTCTAGCTAGTAAGAGGCCTATTAGGCCTGCTAAGACGGAATCTTCTGGGCCTATAGGGCCCTAAAAGCAGAGCCCTATATCAATAAGGCTAGGGCCTTATAGTGCTTTAACTGCTGGCGATAGGGGTATAAAGCCAAATACTGCCACTCCCCTACCCTCTGCTATAACTACGGCTAAGAAAAGGAGAAGCATACTAATAAGGCGGCCTATACTAAGGCTTAGCACTGCTGGAACTGCCGTAGCGACCACCACGCTAGGGCAGAAGAATGCCCTAAAAGAAAGAAGCATAAGGCTTAGGCAAAATCCAGCCTACAAAACAGGCCTATTAACTTCGACCTCCCCGGCCCTCTTAAGCCGGCAATATCAACAGAAGACCGGCTAGAAGGGGAAGAAAGCTATACAGTAGTAGCTGGAAAACGCCGCCATAGCCGCCCCCCTATAATAACCGCTACTACTGCTATAGCCTCCCTTTCCTAGCGAACTATAAAGGAGGCTTTTAGCAAAATCCCCGCCTCTACTACTACCGATCTAGCAGCTACTAGTACTATAGCTACTGGTTCTATACCCTCCTCCCTAGAGCCGGCAAGGGGCTCTATAGAGGAAGAGGATACAGATATACTTTAGTCTCTTTTTCTACCTTCTCTCCTTCCTTAGACTGCTTCCCCTCTCTCTCTTTAGACTGTCTTTTCTTTCTTCTTTATAGCTGGTATCTTACTACTATACCAAGGTAAGAGGGAAGGCTATAAGGCTAAGCTTATAAGCTTTTAAGCTTTAAGCCTAGACCTACCTTTACCTCTTTCGCTGATAAGACCCCTTCCTTATTCCCCTACCCTAAGCCCTATATTAATTAAGATATAGGGCGTTCTTACGGGAGATAGGTAGGGGAATAGGCGTAATTTCCCTTAGTAGCCTCCTAGACGGCCTCCCCTTACGTTGTGTTTTTCTTTTAGTACTGCTTTTTTCCTCTTGCTAGGTTGCCCGCCTTGTTTAAGCTTGTTGGAGGTTTTTCATCCGTTTTCCGGTTTTCCTCTAGCATAAGTGTAAGCTAGCAGCCCCTTATAGCCCCTTAGAGGACTCTATAGGAGTAATAGATATCTATCTATTTAATACCTATAGTACTGGAAATAGGGCTATAGGGCTAAGATATACTAGAGTAAAGAAGAGATCTGCTATAACTATAGCACTAACAGCCATACTATATTAGAAGCCTCTACCTACTCTAGGGCACCCTGCTGCTATAATTGCCATTAAGCTTACTATACCTGCTTAGAGGCCTACCCCTATTTAAAGGAGGTATAGGCATAGGCTAAGGGACATCTATATTTTAGGCCGAAGGCCTTTAACGTTAACTAACCGCACCTATACTAGCACTAACAGTAATAGTAGTAACAGTAATAACAGTAGTAATACCTCCCTTAGTAGGCCCTTATATAAGAGGAGGGGGAGGAAGGCTATACTATAGTCTTAGGGAAGAGATAAAGAGGCCAGCTAATAGTATTAAGAGGGTTAACCCCTAACTAAAGTATAATCACTACCTACTTTAGCTAACTAAGCAGCTAAACCCCCCCTTCCTCTATACCAGCTATAAGCCTTAAAGGGGCTATTAGACCTACTAGAACCTTAGAGCCTATAGGAGCCCCTAGACCCTTAGATGCTAGACCTAGATTAGACTTAGATACTAGACTAGCTAGCGCTACTACTATATAATAACTACTACCTACTATATAACTAGAAGAGATAGAGATATAAGGGTATACCTCTAGAACATATAGGGCTTAAAGGAGGTATAGGAAGTACTACTTTCTATAGTAAAAGAAGAAATACTTGCTATATAAGAGCCTTAGATTAATAGGCAGGTATAGTACTTGACCTACTACCCTAGATCAGCCTCCTACTACCCTGTTTTCACCCCTAACAAAAGAGCTATACTCTATATCTATAAATCACTTCTACTAGTAATCTGGATTTACAGCTTTAGCTTAGACTAGGCTAGGGCTACTATATAGACTAAGAACAGCCCCTTCATAGTCTAGTCCCTATATAAAAACCCCTAACCCTAGACTGGCTTAACCCTCCTTATAGAAGAAATAAGGGGGAAGATCAACGTCTATCTAGGCCTTTACCTTCTAGCTAGGGACCTTAACCTTTACTACCCCTTATAGGACTAATATAACCGCTTTAGCCCTAGGTTAGAAGACCTACTACTATTAATAGTAAAGTAGGGGCTTACCCTCTATACCCCCTATAGCACTATGACCAGGGTGCTATAAGGGAGCTAAGTAGGTAGGGCCTCTACTATTAACTACTTCTAGCTTAGTAGTAGCCTTACCTACTCCTATACTAGCTTAGATATATACTTATACTTAGACTACTACCCCTAGGTTCTAGATATCAACCTAGAAACTATAGAAACCCTACTGCTGCCCCCCTGATTCTAGTAGAAGAAGATGGATAAAAAGGGGGTAGTAAGAGAGGCTAGCTCTTTAATATATAATATAGATGGCTATAGATACCTATTACGCCTTTCTAACCTAGCTAAGCTCTAGGAAGCCTATAGGTAACTATTAAAGGAACTCTAGCGTATTGTTAGAGCTATAACCCCTAAAAGAGCCCTAGTAACTATTAGAAAGAAGAGTACCCCCTAGTAGAATAACGAAATCTACTAGGTAGTCTAGAAGAGAAAAAGGGCAGAAAGATAGCTCTAACGCTCTTTTAATAACTAGGCACTCCTTACTACCTATAAGTCAGCCTAAAGGAAGCAAATAAAGGCTATAAAAGAGAGTAAGAGAAAGACCTAAAAGGCCTTTCTATAGAAGGCTAGAGAAAAGCCAGAGAAGCTCTAGTAACTAGAAAGATAGGCTAGGCTATAAAGTACTATTACCCTACCCCTTTCTAAGCTACTAACCCTTAGATAAGCTAGTACCTTCTAGAAAAAGGAAAGGGCTCTTTTAGTATACTTCTTCCCCCCCTTCCCCTAAGAGGATAGCCTGGAGGAACCCCTAGTAGGCCCTAGGCTACTAGTTAGCTAGACGGTTAAGCTAGACGATATAAAGAAGGCTATTAAAATAATAAAACCCTAGAAAGCGCTAGGACCTGACGAACTCCTCATAGGCTTTCTAAAGGCCTGTAGTAACCCCTTATACAAGGCTCTTACTATATTAGCCTTAAAATCCTTCCTCTATAGCTTCTATCTATAGGAATATAAGGAAGCGGTTACTATTGTCCTCTCTAAACTAGGAAAATAGCTAGACGCCTATAATACCCTTAGAGGCTACTGCCCTATAGCCCTACTTAACTATATTAGTAAGGTCCTAGAGAAAGTTATAGGAACTAAGATAAGGGATATAGCTAAGGCTTTTAAGCTAATTCTAGCAATATAATAGGGCTACTACCGCTATAAGTCTACTAAATCAGCTATATACCTTCTTATAGCCTAGGTCTAGAAGGCCTAGAAGTATAAGGCTAGGGCCTCCCTCCTATAGCTAGACCTATTAAGGTATTTCGACAGTATCCCTTTTAATAGACTTCTAGCTATACTAGACCAGCTAGGGCTACCTACCTGGCTACTATCCTAGCTAAGGGAATTCCTCTCTTCTAGGACTACTAGCCTTCTATTTAACAGTTAAAAAAGCTAGCAAATCCTAGTACTAATAGGAGTACCCTAAGGCTTACCACTTATACTTATCCTCTTAGTCCTATACCTCTACCCCTTATACGAAAGGCTAGAGAGAAAATACCCTACTATCTCTACTATAGGCTATATAGACGATACTAACCTACTAGCCTTTAGTAGAGAAGCTATAATAACGGTTAAGCAGCTAGAAAGGGCCTAGGAAGAGTGCCTAAACTGGGTAATAACTACTAGAGTTACCTTCTTAGTAGTAAAGAGCAAGCTTATATACTTTCCCCCTAGAAGGAGGCCCTAGACTAATCCTATTAACCTAGGACTAATAGGGGACTCCCCCCCCTTATAACTAGCTATAGAGGCCCGTTTTCTAGGGGTTTGGCTAGACCTTAAGCTTACCTGGAAGACCTACGCCAGCACCCTATAGTAGAAGCTAAAGACTTAGTCCCTTATTATTACTAGGCTTGCTAGAAAGACCTAGAGACCTAGAATCAAAAAGACTAGGCTTCTATATATAGTAGTAATAAGGCTGGTCCTAGCCTATATAGCCTTGGCCTAGCATACCCTTACACCTATAACACTAAACAGGCCATAAGGTATAACTAGAGGCCTACTAGTAGCTGAAAACGAGGCACTAAGGAGAGTTATAGGGGCGCTATAAAAGGATACTAATCCAAAGCCTCTACTATAAGGCTAACGTCCCCCCTCTTAACCTCTACCTTAACGCCCTCTCCTTCTTTAGCTAGGCTAGATTAAATAGGGCTATAGGGAAAGAGGTAGCTAAGCAGAAGGAAGCCCTATGCTATACCCTTAGAAATAGGACCTCTAGAACTAGCCTCCCCCTAGAAGGGCATATAAAGCAAGAGAGAAAGAGGGAAGTAATAGCCTAGTAGCATTACTAACAAATAAGGAAGGCTATTAATAAAGAACCTCTCTATACTACCTAAAAGGATCGCTATCTATAGGAGGCTAGGGCCTTTAGTTACAACCCTTATATAGAGAGCCTCTTGGAGAAATCAGCTAAGGCTACCTTTTAAGAGGAAAACCTAGCTAAGGCTTTTAAGAAGGCCTTCTAGAGACGCTACTATAACCTTTCTAAGGCCGAAAGCTCGCTACTAATATAGGCCTATATAGGGAAGATAGGCTTAAGGGGATTCCTATATACCTATAAGGTACCTAGGGTTGACAACCCCCTCTACCGCTGCTACCTAGCTATAGAGGACATCCGACATATATTTAACGGTTACCTAGCCTACCCTTTAGCCTCCTTTAAGGAGAGGGAAAAAGGGGATATATATAGCTTTCTCTATAGACTTGAAAAAGGGGGCGGCGGCACTATATACCCCCTAGTCCGCCATATTGCTACTAGACTACTAGAATACTTAGTTGCTTAGAGGCTAGGAGCGGTCAAGCCTATACCCCTTTAAGCAGTATGTTTTCATACTCCTAAAGGGGCGGCATCTACTCTAGTAAAGATTGGCCTATCCCCTATCACACCCCCCTTTTTTCCTATATACGGTTATAGGTTTTTCACCCGTTATACGGTTTTCCTATAGCACTAGTTCAGCCTACCTAGATATCCCCTACGGGGATCAGATAGCGTAATAGAATCTATCTATATATCTAGGATAGAAAGGGCAAGGGAGAGAGAGAGAGAGAAGAGAATTATTATTAGAATTAATAGGAATCGTTACTCGTTATAGTTACTTAGTAGCTTACGCTTTGTTATTGCTCTTTCTCTATATCGCTGTTTTTGTTCCTTATTATTAGAAGACTCTACTACAGTAAGAGCAAATCGACAATAGCTATAACCTTATATAGCCTATTCTCCCTGCTATTTTTGCAGTAGACTAAGACTTTCTACCTGATTTCTAGTATTCTAGGTAGGACTGTCTTAGTATCTAGGCTGCTTTATATGTTAATATTATCCCTAACAGCCCTTCTACTTTCCCTCTTCTTAAGTTTGGCCATTACCTTCTTAATAGCTTCTACCTAGGTAACTTGATCTAGGCTTAGTAGTGAGTTCCTAGTTAGCCAGGGAAAAGCACTAAAAACTAGCAAGGTAGGAATAAAGCTATTAGGCCCTACTATATTATTAATAGCAGAGATAGCAGCTTATGAGCTAGCTATTTTTAATATAATAGTGCTTGCCTCTTGACGGGTAATCTTATATACCTACTAGAGGGGGCCGTAGTAGTGCTCTACCTTACCTACTAAGTTGTAGGCCTTTACTAGGACGTCTTTAATCGTAATCCCGGCTAATTTAGCTTTAGCCTAAAATTCCTTAGCTATAAAAGTAGTTCTCTAGTTATACTAAAGGATATCTAGCGGTCTAAGATATATATCTATCTAGTATTCCTTTAGCTATTCTTAGGTCTTTTTTGCCGTTGTATCCTTAAGGAAACGTACAACTTAAAAGGAGGTAGCTATATCGATTATATAGAGTACCTTCCAGCTATTAAGATCTAAGATATCTAGTACTACCTTATAGTTAAAGTAGATTTAAAATACCTAGAGGCTGCTCTTTTAACCTAGTAGAAATAACAGAACTTATTAATAATCTCAACGTACTATATTCTACTTAATAGTTAGTACAGTAGAGAAGCTTATATAGCTTTTCTACTAACGGGTAGCTATATTATTAATAGATCTATTAAAGTTGAGTCTCTGTTAATTCTATTAAGTATAGTTGTACTTTATCTTATATAAATACAGTATATACTGCATTGTTAAGTACTGTAATCTATAGGTAGCCCTATCTCTTGTTAAACGTATAAAATAAGCTATAGCGCTCTAACGGTTATAGCTTAGGCAAAACGGATTTCAGTTCTCGAACTACTAGATATATAGCTTCATTCTGAGGGTGGACCCACTTTTGTGGATACCGCTGACTTAGCTATATATTCCACTATATAGCCTAGAAATAGCTTTAAAAGGCTTTTCTATTTTTAGATTTATGCCCCACTTTTGTGGAGATAGTCTCCTTAGGCTGTATAAGCGCTAGAAATAGCCTTAAAAGGCTCTTCTACTAGGTCACCTACCTACCCTGTACCTACCCTGCACCGTAGGAGCGAAAACAGAACTTATAGGAAAAGTCGTGCAGCTTACCCTGCAGCTTAGGTGGCCGTAAGTCGATTATTTAAAATCGCCAGCTTATTTGGTTTTTCGGGAAGGCGCCATGCACCTACTAAGGGGCTCCTGCCGTATGGAAGGCAGGAACGGTCCCGGAGGGTATATATAGGGAAGGAAATTGCGAAGCCTTACCTACTGGACTAGAAATCAAATTATACGTTACCTATAACTATAAGCCTTATAGGCCTATAAGACCCACTGAAAGCCGTGATATATAAGCTTAAAGCCCCTATAATATAGCGCTATAGCCTATAACTATACCGTTATATAAGGACTTTTATAGAGGGAATACAGTAAAGGGCCCTACTTTACTATATTAGCACATACCTAGGAAGTGCTATTTAGGCCATATCAACGCTGTTGCTGCCCCTACATACCCTATACGACTACTACTAGTAGGCTATAGTGGTTATAGATCCTTATATAGGATTACCCATTTTAATATCTCTAAGTAATTAGAATCCGCTATTCCCCTTTAATAAGGCAATCTTTTATATTATCCAGATAGATTCTAAGGCAATCTATATCCTAGAGGTAAAGTAGAAAAGAGATAGGCGTATCTAGTATATAGAAAGTCGCCTTCCCAGTAGCAATATCTACTATAATAGTTCTAATAGATTCCTTTACCCTACCTAGCCTAAAGGTAATATTAGCCTCTCTAGCCCTAGCTCTATCGATAAAGATACTAGACACCTACTATCAAAGGGCTAGTACTTAAAGTATTCCAGCAGTTAAAAAGTTAGCGGCTCCTATATTAGGTATAATACCCTGAAAACCCATCTTAGAATACTTATTAGGTATAAATTAGGTAGAAGCTAGCGCGTTATATACTTCAAAACTTGGTTTACTATTTAAGTAAGGTAACCGACATCAAACATCCGAAAACGCGTTCTTGGTCAGGAACGCTCCAAATCGACTGTACTCTTTTGCGATTAACTTGTCCAATTGAGGACACAACACACGCCAAATTTGGCAGTAGCGCTGTCCGCCGTTCGACGGCGCTGTGGTCGGATTCTAACTGTACGATGTAGTTGACTGTGGCGAGAAATCTGCAGCAGGGGTGCACGGGCCCTATAGTTATATGTCCCCCTAGTACCCCTAACCCTCTAGGCCCTTGCCCTGCTTCCGCTACCCCTAGCCCCTTAATCAACGAGCCTACCCCTGAACCCGATTGTATAAGCCATACGTTTGCGCCCTACCTCTCTAGCGCTATAGCTATAGCTATAGCCACTACTACCGCCGCTGCTGCTACCACTACCACTACTACTTCCGCTACCGATTCTACCACCGCTATAACCGCTACTAGGCCGAGCAATATATCGTTTGATAGCCCTTTTAAAGGGCTTTCTAGCAGTCAGCACGCCACTACCGCTAACGCCGCTACTGCCCCCCTGAAAAAGGGGAAAGAAAAGGAGAAAGCTTTACCGCTGTCGACTCTTGCCCTTACCTTCTCTAGCCTCATGGACTCGATAGTTAGCCTCTTAATTAATAACCTGGCTTTTAAGGAAATCGTCGAATATATATGGCTAGCTAGAAAGCTAGCTCTAACGCAAATACTAAAGGAGGAGGAGAAGAAGGCAGTAATTCCGATCTTTCCTTCTTTTACTAGCCAGGCCTAAAAGCAGAAGAAGCAGCAGCACTAACAATAACAATAACAATAACAACAATAACAGTAGTAACTAGCCCCTTAGCCCGAGACCCGCCGTACCTAGGCTACTATAGCAGCAGCTAGAGTAAAGCTGACTAAACTAGGCCTAGAAAAATAAGTCCTTATACGCCTAGGATCAGCCTCCTCCCCCCTTAGTTAGAAATCAGCGCTAGAGATTATACAGGCAGTTTAGAGGGCAATTGTTAAACGTACAAAATAAGCTATAGCGCTCTAACGGTTATAGCTTAGGCAAAACGGATTTCAGTTCTCGAACTACTAGATATATAGCTATATTCTGAGGGTGGACCCACTTTTGTAGATACCGCTGACTAAGCTATATACTCCACTATATAGCCTAGAAATAGCTTTAAAAGGCTTTTCTATTTTTAGATTTATGCCCCACTTTTGTGGAGACAGCCTCCTTAGGCTGTATAAGCGCTAGAAATAGCCTTAAAAGGCTCTTCTACTAGGTCACCTACCTACCCTGTACCTACCCTGTACCGCAGGAGCGAAAACAGAACTTACAGGAAAAGTCGTGCGGCTTACCCTGCAGCTTAGGTGGCCGTGAGTCGATTATTTAAAATCGCCAGCTTATTTGGTTTTTCGGGAAGTGGCCATGCACCTACTAGGGCGCTCCTGCCGTGTGGAGGGCAGGAACGGTGCCGGAGGGTATACGTAGGAAAGGAAATTGCGAAGCCTTACCTACTTGGACTAGAAATCAAATTACTACGTTACCTACAACTATAAGCTTTATAGGCCTATAAGACCTACTGAAAGCCGTGATATATAAGCTTAAAGCCCCTATAATATAGCGCTATAGCCTATAACTATACCGTTATATAAGGACTTTTATAGAGGGAATACAGTAAAGGGCCCTACTTTACTATATTAGCACATACCTAGGAAGTGCTATTTAGGCCATATCAACGCTGTTGCTGCCCCTACGTACCCTATACGACTACTACTAGTAGGCTATAGTGGTTATAGATCCTTATATAGGATTACCCATTCCAATAGGTTATGAGCCCGGATAGCCTGTGGAATAGTTATCGTTGGAGTCCAATTTCAAAGCGCTACCTCTGCCTATATATATAGGGCTATTTAAGCCTCTTATAGCTGAAAATATAGTACTATATTAGCCCTAAAAAGCTATATATTACATCTTATTGAAGGCTATTTAAGGACTAAAAAGCCTGAAAATCTAGAAGGAGAAATCGCTAAGAAATCTAAGTCCTATAGTATTGACGAGCATTTGGGGCTCTTATATACTTAGGCTAGTATACTTACCTATACTAAAAGACCTTTCTACTTATAGCTGGAAGTAGAAAGGCTAGCGTTTTAGAATTTCTAGCGCTAAAGACCTATATTTCCCTACTATAGAGCCCTTTCTATAGATATATCTATAGGCGGTAGTTAAGTCCCTACGTCGAAGTCTCTAGCCCTTAGAGCCTAGTTTAGAATTTCTACTAGAAAGCCCTACTAAGTAGTAAGTAGGCAGCGCTATAAACCTACTAAGCGCTAAGACTAGCCTAGAAAATCACTACTATAATTAGTGAGCTAGCTAATTAGCTTTAGTGAACTGGAAGCTAATTAAGTGCTTTAGCTAGCACTATAAAGTAAATAGTAGCCTATTTACAATGGCGGATCAAGCTAAAGGGAAGGGTATAGCCCCTAAAAGGGCTAGTAACCCAGCTGATCCAGGGCAATCTTCTAGGCCTCCACCACCTATATAAACCCTATCAGAAGATGAGGAAGATGGCGAAGACTATAGCGAGGTTATAGAATTCCTAAAACAGAATATAAAATCTCATGACCGAGTTATAGCTAGCCAATCTAGTGATATAAAAACACTACTTTTAAGTCTAAATACCCTAAAAGCCTCTGTCAAGGATAGCGTTAGCGCTATAAAGAATATATCTTCTACTTTAGCTTCTCTAACTAATAGTAGCAATGCTGCTGCTACTGGAAAGACTAGCTATAGTCCTAGATTTGATCCTTTTAGCGGTACTATGGATTTAGATTCTCCTCCACGTCCCCCTAGGAAAGAGCCCCATCTAGGGCCGGCTGTAGATAATACAGCTACTAGTAATTTAGACCCCCCTATAGATACAGGGTCTAAGGAAGGCTTTAAGGATACTATTACTAGTAGTATAGTAAAGGAGCTTTCTAAAAAGGCCTATACTATACCGGACGATAGTAAGCTTAGCGGGGAAAGCAATTTTGAACAGTGGATTCAGGCTTTAAGTATAGTGCTAAGAGCGTTAGGGATATCTAATTTTTTAGAAAACCCTGATATATCTAACACTTATAGCGACTCTGATCAAGCTGTTCTTTTAATGCTTCTACATGATAGCTTATCTAGTGGCCCTAGGGCTGCTATATCGTGGATTTATATACCTTCTGAGGCCTTTAAGCTGTTTGTTAGGCAGTATAGCCGACCTATAGAGTCTAAAAAGGAGGACGTCTATAACGAATTCCACGCCCTTACCTTTAGTACCTATAAAAAAGGCTTATCAGCTTTTAACGCTGAATTTAACGGCTATCTTGCTAAGCTTACCATGGCTAAAATAGATATAGATCCCTCTTTAATACTAAATCAGTATTTTAAGGCTCTAGAATCTAAGTTTCCTAGCTGGGTATCACGCCAAAAGAGCTCTATAAGACAGGCTAGAATGCTAGGCCTTATAGCCTCTAGCCTTAATATAGAATATCTAATGGCTGATATTTTAGAAGAATCTAGGAACCCGGCTACAGAGGCGTATAGAGCAGCTCACGTAGCTAATAGCTCTAATTCAACCCCTAATTCAAATTCTAACCCTAGTAAGAAGGGTAAAAATAAGAAAAAGGGTAAGAAGAAGGCTAGTTATAATGTTGAAGGGCAGAATTATAGTGCTAAAAGTGCTGAACAAGCCTCCTTTATGCTAGGGTTCTATAACCTAGCTGTAGAAGAAGAAGAAGAGGAATCCGACTCTAGTTCTAATTCTAATTCTTCTAGCGATTCTGATACCCAATTAGCACAGCTATTAGCGTTAAAAGGGTATAAGAAGCGTAAGGACTTTAAAGGAAAAGGCCTAAAAACCTCTTCTAATAACAAGGCAAAATATAAAGATAATAAGCCTAGAAGACGCCCTAGAGACCCCGCTCTTTATAATAGTTAGCTATACGATACGGGATCTACGGACCATATCAGTAATAGTAAAGAGCGGTTTACTACCTTTACGCCTAACACAGGCCAGTTACGCCCTATTAACACTGGAAATGGCCCTGTAAGCCCGGCTGGTATAGGCTCTATTACACTAGAAGTATTATCTAGAAAGGCCCCCCCTACCTATACTAAATTAGTATTAGATAACGTTTTATACCTACCTAATATTGATATAAATATTGTTAGCGGGGTTAGGCACTATGATTCGGGAGGTTGCCTTATAAAGGAAACCCTTTACGGGAGTGATAGACGCTGTATAGCTGTACTAGACTTTAAAAAATCAGGATTTTTTCTTGACGTTAAAGGCAGCTCTAAGCCTATATTACATGCAAATTTTGCTTTTCCTTTAGGCCTTACTAGTTATAATACTACTAAAAGTATAGAGCTGCAGCGTAATAAGATAGTGGTGGAAATTCCTTCTAATTCTATTAGAAAGGAAGACTATAGACCTATTATAGAGGATGCTATAGTATCCGAAGCTATAGAGCCTAATAAGCGCTATAAGCTAAGGAATTCTCCGGCTAAGGGTACTACTTTAGAAGGTGTAGGACCTTCTTTAAGGGGGAAAAGGCCCTGTAGGCCTGTAGAGCCCTTAGCTACTGCCTAGGCCCCCTATTAAAGTCCCTGTGAGACTAGGGAGCCTGAGCCCTTAACTGGTACTGGAGACCTGCCCCGTGTGCTAAGAGAGCCAGTTATAGAGGGGAATAAAGTAGTAGAAAAGGCTATATCTAGCCCTACTTTAAAGGAGCCTAATATAGGTCAGCGAGATTACTATAATCTACTTAATTTAGCTAAATTGTGGCACGTTAGGCTAGGCCATATAGGCCTACGTCTTTTGAAAAAGACCTCTAGTATTACTAAAGGGCTGCCTAATTTTGATAAAATAAAGGAAGCTGATTTTCACTGCTCTAGCTGTGATTGAGGTAAAGCAGTGAGAAGGGTTAGTAAGGCTCTAATACCTGACCTACCTAGGGTCTTAGACTTAATAGAGGGGGATACTGTTAAAATTAGGCCTAGGCCTTATAATAGAAACCCTATAGTCTTACTTCTAGTTGACCGTAAAAGTAGGTATAGGTGGGTTTTTAACCTACCTAATAAATCAGGCCCTATAGTAGCTAACGCTATTAAGGGCTTTTTTAGGGGCCTAAGGAATGGATTTGGTAGATATCCTACTAAATTCCACTTTGACGGAGGCACTGAAATAACTGATTTATTAACTACTTGGTTAGCTAAAAGGGGTATTAAATTTAGCACTTCTGCCCCCTATATCCACGAGCAGAACGGCTTAGTAGAACGATCAGTTAGAGTTATACTAGACTGTGTAAGGTGTACTATTCTTAGTAGCGCTTTACCCCAGTATTTGTGGTGCTTTATACTGGAGGCTGTAGTGGAATTAGTTAATAGTATAGCTATAACTAATAAGGAAACCACTCCTTTCCAGGCGCTATTTGACGAGCTAGAGCCTGGTATTCCACATATACCTAACCTAGAGCGCTATAGGGCTATAGGCGCTAGAGGAGAGGCGATTATACCTCTAGAAAAACGGTCTAAATCGTTAAAATTTACCTCTAGAACGGAAGAGTGTAAATTACTAGCGGTATTAGGTTCTAAGACCTACCTAGTATATATACTGTCTAGAAGAGCAGTACTTAAAACCTCTACTGTTAAATTTATAGAGGATAATACAGTACTAAGTCAGCCTACTGATAATACGGCTTTAGAGGGGGAATTAGTAGACCTAGACCTAGATTTAGAGGGGGCTGTCAGCCCGGACCCTTCTAATCTTAATACTGAAAAGCCTATTAGTATAGAAATAGGACCTAGTAAGCTAGAACCCTACGAATCTTCTTCCGATAGTGAATTAGATGAACCCTTACCGGATAAGCCTATAAATCCGGTTATAGTAGAGTCTACTAGGCCTACTATATCTATTAGAAAGCCTGAATTACCAGAGGCGTTTCCCTAAACTATAGAGCCTATTTTTGCACCTAAGCCTATAGAAGTTATAGCGCCTAATCAGCCTATAACGAACGAACCTCTTGATAATAGTGATCTTATTTCAGAGGGGGATAAAATGCAGCTCGATTACTATAAGCTTTTAGCTAAGACTAGTAGCTATATACTGTCTTTTGTCTATAAGGCTCGAAAAAGGGTGATATCTAAGGATAGTACGCCTACTACTTATAAGCAAGTCTTAAAACTACCTAGAGATGAGCGTAGTAAGTGGTTAGAGGCTATTACCAAGGAATTTATCCAGTTATTAGAGCTAGGGGTTTTTAAATTCCTACCTAGGAGTCTATTACCTTCTAACCGTAAGCTTATTACCTGTCGAAACGTTCTTAAGGTTAAAAAGGACGCTAAAAATAGGCCTATTGTCGATTCGCTCTCACTGCAGTGAAAGGCTTCCGGTCGGTCGGTAGGAAACAGAACAGGAATAACAATAACAGGGGATAAAAGCAGAATAACGATCAGGATTACTGGTTTGGTATAGTATAAATTGGTATATATTGTCTCTAGATGTGCTGTTCTGCACCTACCTAGGCCCTCTAAATACGTAGCCCTAGTGCTACGTATTAGCCGGAGCTAGGCCTAGTTAGGTAAAGTGGGGGTTAAGCCCCCACTTTAAGACCTACTTTTTGTCGTGACTAATTAGCCAATTAAACACGCTATTCAGCGTTTCGACACTGGCTCTTTTTCTTTTTAGTTACGACGACCTTTCGCTGACAAAAGGAATTTCAAAAGAGCAGACGCGTTCTGAAACGCGAAAACACACCGCGATCGCGCTTTCAAAACGCGCCCCTACCCTTCTCCTTTTGCCTCCCTTCTATAGCCTAGCTGTAGGCGCCCTATACCGCTATTAAGCAGTAAAAAATCGGGCAGTAGGGGAGGCAATAACAACAGCCAAGGGAACAAGGGCAGGGGAAAAATAAGCATCGTATAGCGCCGGTCCCTACCGCGCGCGTGGCGATAAAGCGCTCTTATAAGCGTGGCTGCGGTTTCGATCCGCCGTAGCGGGGGCAGTAAGGCCGGCGACAGGGCTGGCGATGAAGACAAGGCCGGCGTCAGGGCCGGCGATAGGGCCGGCGATAGGGCCGGCGATAGGGCCGGCGATAGGGCCGGCAACGAAGACGGGGCCGGCAACAGGGCCGGCAGTAAGGCCGGCGATAGGACCGGCAACAGGGCCGGCGATAGGGCCGGCAACAGGGCTGGCAACAGAGACGGAGGGGCCGGCGGTAAGGCCGGCAAGGGCGGCGAGGGCAGCGAGGGCAGCGACAGGGGGGCCGGCAGCGAAAGTGATCGTACGGCAGCAGCTATAACTAGGGGTAGTAGTCTACCCCTTACTACTTTCTCTTCTTTTTTCAGTGTGTTTTCTACTGCTATAGCTATAGCAGTAGAAGGAGAAGAAAAAGCAGGCAAAAGAGCTGCTACTGCTGCTAGGGCTGCCGGGTCTACCGGCAGTAAAGAGGCCACGTTTCCTGGCAAAAGCTAGGGCGCTGCCCTAGTAGGGCATGAAAAATTTGCCGCTATTACACAAGTTATATAATAAGTGCGGTCGCGCTCTTAACTCGCGTTCTACAGCGCGCCTGCGGTTGCCGGAAACGGCCCTACCCCCCGAAATTAGGAGACCCCTACCTATGCGGAATTCAGGGTCTCTGGGCCTCCCCGCCTCTCTGTTCCAGCTTCCTCTGCTCTTTGCGCCCGGTATAGCAACCAAGAGGGAGCTGGCGGATAGCTACTATACGACAGCGAATAAGGAGCCGAATAACCGTCGTACTGTAGGGAGGAAAAAGCCGTATCGTAGCCGCCTAAAAAAGAAGAAGAAGGCGCTAAATCGAAGCTACCTAAGAAAGGAGTAGGCGCCGAATCGTAGCCGCCTGGGGAAGAAGACGAAAAAGCGGCGATAAACGCAACTAGTTAAGCGTTTTAACCGCTCCTTTGCCGGCTGATCGAATAGCCGGTAGATCGAAGGACTTCTACTAGCTGGTCCTTTACTATAAACGCCGCTTTTTCGAAGTCCTGTTCGGTCTAGCCGTATAGGGTAGATACTAGCCTATATAACAGCTGTTGCCCCTCTTTTTGTTCAAAGCCTACGATTACCGCCGCTAAATAGGCGGTAATTACCTTCTGATTTTAACAGCCAGGTTAAAGGTATTGTGGCGGCTAATAGAAGGTAACTAGGTCGAGCAGATAGGCTTTAGTCGGCGGTATCCAATAGGGGAGCCTCCAAACCAAGTCTTCTTCTTCCCTTATTCCCTCTATCTTTTTCTAAGTGCGGTGTACTTTGTCTTTTAAGTCTTGCATATATACTGCGCTTCTATTATCGCCGTACGATGCTCGTTTTCGGGTTATTATATAGCACTGGTTAGAATCGATTTACTATCAATTTCGTTATACTAGAAGGTCGCTAGAAAAGCCCAATTAAGGGTTCCTAATCTTAAAGGGTAAATAGCACGCCTAGCTCTTCCTCTTTTCGGGTATACTTCTAACGTGCTATCAATCTTGCCGTTCTGTTCCTAACGTCGTAAAACGAAAGAAACTGATTAGTGTCGATTCGCTCTTACTGCAGTGAAAGGCTTCCGGTCGGTCGGTAGAAAACAGAACAGGAATAACAATAATAGGGGACAAAAGCAGAATAACGATCAGGATCACTAGTTTGATATAGTATGAATTGGTATATATTATCTCTAGATATGCTGTTCTGCACCTACCTAGGCCCCTTAAATACATGGCCCTAGTGCCATGTATTAGCCAGAGCTAGGCCTAGTTAGGTAAAGTGGGGGTTAAGCCCCCACTTTAGGACCCACTTTTCGTCGTGACCAATTAGCCAATTAAACACGCTATTCAGCGTTTCGACACCTATTAAGTATAAATCTCGGTTAGTAGCTAGGGGCTTTATGTAGGTAGAAGGCCTAGATTATACTGTAACCTACGCCTCTACTAGTATACCACCTACTTGGCGTATACTTCTAGCTATAGGTGCTGTTCTAGACTGGGAAATAGAACAAGCTAACTTTATAGGGGCATTTCTTAATAGCGCTCTTAGAGAAGAAATATATATGGAAATCCCTAAAGGACTATTAGACCTAGCGGCTTCTAATAAGGCTATTTATAAGCTTTTACTGAAATACGGCTATAATCCTTCTACTCCTAATATTATTAAACTATCTAAAGCGTTATACGGTCTGAAACAAAGCCCTAGAGAGTGGCAAGATAAGCTTAAAATCTTACTTAAGAGCCTAGGCTATCTCCCTCTTATTTCAGATCCAGGGGTCTTCTATAATGCTAAAACCTGCCACTTTATCGTTACCTATGTAGATGACTGTCTATTTATAGGGCCTAATATAGGCTATATAACTGATTTAAAGAAACGGCTTAATAAGGTCTACGCTATAGAAGACTTAGGGCCTACCGCCTATTTCCTAGGCGTGCAGATTATAAGGGATAGACCTAATAGGCGCCTATGGCTTAACCAGTTACAGTATATAGAAGAGGCGGTTAGCCGCTTTAACTTAGCCGATTCTAAGCCTATATCTATTCCCTTATAGCCGGGGCTAGTAAGTCAACTTCAACTAGAGGAAGATATTGCTAGCCACCTCTGTAATTCTACGGAAATTAAGCTCTATCAAAGCCTAGTAGGAACAGCTATATATATAATGCTCCTTACTAGGGTAGATATTAGCTTTACCGTACAGTGGCTCTCTAGGTCTTTAAATAGACCTATAAAATCATACTTAAACGCTGCTAAAAATCTTTTTAAGTATCTTAACAGTACCAAAGACTATAGCATCTGTTTTAGCTGTAACGGAAATACAGTAGCTGATTTAGGGCCTAAGCTTAGTAATAGTAGTAATACAACTACTAAGCTTAGTAGAGACTTTCACTCTAAGGAAGGGCCTAGGCCCCTAACTACTACCTCTACTACTATAGTAGATTCTAGAAATAGTAAAGGTAGTAGCCGGACTTCTATAATTAATAGTAGTCTAGTCCCTATAGGCTTTAGTGATTCTGATTTTGCAGGGGATAAGGCTACTAGTAAATCCACCTACGGCTATCTATATAAGTTAGCCGGTAGGCCTATTAGCTGGAAAACGAAAAGAGCTACTACTATTGCTCTCTCTACTCTGGAAGCTGAAACTGATGGACTTACAGAGGCTATACGCGAAGTACAGTGGATTATAGGGCTATTTTCTGAACTTCACAGACCTATAGACTACCCTATTACTCTCTATGGAGATAATCAGGGCTCTATAACGGTGGCTAATGACCCAGCGCTACACGCTAGAACTAAGCATACCCTGCTGAAATTCCGGTACGTTAGAGAGCAGGTTAAGGCTAAAATAGTTACTATTATATATCTTAATACTAAGTGTATGCCGGCTGACGGACTTACTAAAGCCCTACCAGTTAGTGGCTTTTAGTCTTTTATCAGGCTTTTAGGCCTACAACCTAAGGGAGCTTTTTACTAAGCTACCCTCTACCCCTATATATATATATGTTCTATACTATATATATAGAAGGCCTGGCTTAGCCTGATTAGCTTATAAGACCAGTCAATAGTACCGGCTACTTTACAGCCCTCTGGAATCACCTAATTCCTCTATATAGCCTTAAAAGGCTTATAAGGTCCTAGCCACTGTAGTACAGTTCTATAGGCGCCCTTGTGCTGGCATCAGCTCCCTGCGGCGTTAGGGAGGCCTATATTACTCTAGCTACGTCTAGAAGTACTCTAGTATATAGTATAGCTATATTTGGAAAATATAGGCTCTGGCTATTACTAGTAGTATACTTTCCTTTAGAGGGGGATTCTCTATGTGACTACCTGTTATTTCCTTACTAGAACTGGCTGAAAGAACGGAGTAAAAAAGGGCATAAAATTTAAAACCGTGCTAAAAATTGTTTTCTCTATAAGAGGATAAAGGCGTTTATAAGCCCTTTACTCCTTCTATACTCTAGTGCGTCTATCAGTCGCTAGGGTATAGAATATTTAGATATTATATATTACTATACGCTTTAAAGCTATAGTACCTATACCTTTAAATAGGTTATAGGTTTGATTTCAACATCATATATATTCTTACTTCTTTCTATATATAATAGGAGTTTATCCTATATATATATAAGGGCCTAACCCCTTTGTCTAACGGAATAGTTTTGCTCTTACGTTCTTATTTCTTAGGATTCTTCTATTCTTTACCTATATATAGCTTTCTAAGGCTTATAAAGGAACAGAAGAATAGAGGGGGTGTTAAACGTACAAAATAAGCTATAGCGCTCTAACGGTTATAGCTTAGGCAAAACGGATTTCAGTTCTCGAACTATTAGATATATAGCTATATTCTGAGGGTGGACCCACTTTTGTGGATACCGCTGACTAAGCTATATACTCCACTATATAGCCTAGAAATAGCTTTAAAAGGCTTTTCTATTTTTAGATTTATGCCCTACTTTTGTGGAGACAGCCTCCTTAGGCTGTATAAGCGCTAGAAATAGCCTTAAAAGGCTCTTCTACTAGGTTACCTACCTACCCTGTACCTACCCTGCACCGCAGGAGCGAAAACAGAACTTACAGGAAAAGTCGTGCGGCTTACCCTGCAGCTTAGGTAGCCGTGAGTCGATTATTTAAAATCGCCAGCTTATTTGGTTTTTCGGGAAGTGGCCATGCACCTACTAGGGCGCTCCTGCTGTATGGAGGGCAGGAACGGTGCCGGAGGGTATACGTAGGAAAGGAAATTGCGAAGCCTTACCTACTTGGACTAGAAATCAAATTACTACGTTACCTACAACTATAAGCCTTATAGGCCTATAAGACCCACTGAAAGCCGTGATATATAAGCTTAAAGCCCCTATAATATAGCGCTATAGCCTATAACTATACCGTTATATAAGGACTTTTATAGAGGGAATACAGTAAAGGGCCCTACTTTACTATATTAGCACATACCTAGGAAGTGCTATTTAGGCCATATCAACGCTGTTGCTGCCCCTACGTACCCTATACGACTACTACTAGTAGGCTATAGTGGTTATAGATCCTTATATAGGATTACCCATTCCAATAGCAATAGGGCATACTATTAAGGGGGTAAGGACCCTACTAAGCGGTAACCTTATACTAGTTATAGAGGAAGAGAAGGTAAAGAAGGCCTTAGAGGAAAATATAGCCTGGCTAGCCTCTTTATCACTAGAGGCCTCCCTCTACACTACTACCTAGGCAGTAGCTGTTAAGGGGCTTATAACAGCTGATCGGATAACGGAAGCTAGTCTCTTAGCAGCTGCAAAAGAAGTATATCCCTTAGCCCTCCGAGCTAAAGTCTGGCACCTACTCTAAATCGAAAGAACAAGAGTCTTAGCACTTATAGCCTTTTCTAGCCAATAAGAGGCTTATAAGGCCTGTTAAGACGGTATCTTCTAGGCTTATAGGGCCCTAAAAGCAGAGCCTTATATCGATAAGGCTGGGGCCCTTTAGTGCTTTAACTACTGGCGTTAGGGGTATAAGGCTAAATACTGCTACTCCCCTGCCCTTTGCTATAACTACGGCCAAGAAAAGAAGAAGCATACCAACGAAGTAGCCTATACTAGGGCCTAGAACTGCCGGAACTGCCAAGGAGGCTACTATACTAGGGCAGAGGAATGCCCTAAAAGAAAGAAATATAGGGCATAAGCAAAGGCCTACCTTTAAAATAGGCCTATTAACTTCGACCTTCCAGGCCCTCTTAAGCTAGCAATATCAATAGAAGACCGGCTAGAAGGGGAAGAAAGCTATACGGTAGTAGCTGGAAAACGCCGCCGTGGCCGCCCCCCTACAATAACCGCCACTACCGCTACCGCCACTACCGCCATAGCCTCCCTTTCCCAGCGAACTATAAGGGAGGCTTTTAGCAAAATCCCCGCCTCTACCTTTACTACTACCGATCTAGCAGCTACCGGTACTATAGCTACCGGTTCTATACCCTTCTCCCTAGAGCCGGTAAGGGGCTTTATAGAGGAAGAGGATATGGATATGCTTTAGTCTCTTTTTCTGCCTTCTCTCTTTCCTTAGACTGCTTCCCCTCTCTCTCTTTAGACTGTCTTTTCTTTCTTCCTTATAGCTGGTATCTTACTACTATACCAAGGTAAAGGGGAAGGCTATAGGCCTAGGCTTATAAGCTTCTAAGCTTTAAGCCTAGCCTTACCTTACCCCTTTTTGCTAATAAGACTCCTTCCTTATTCCCCTACCCCGAGCCCTATATTAATTGAGATATAGGGCGTTCTTACGGGAGACGGGTAGGGGAATAGGCGCGATTTCCCTTAGTAGCCTCCTAGACGGCCTCCCCTTACGATATTTTTCTTTTAGTACTGCTCTTTTCCTCTTGCTAGGTTGCCCGCCTTGTTAAGCTCGTTAGAGGTTTTTCATCCGTTTTCCGGTTTTCCTCTAGCATAAGTGTAAGCTAGCAGCCCCTTATAGTCCCTTAGAGGACTCTATAGGAGTAATAGATATCTATCTATTTAAGTAAGGTTCCTCTTTATATAATTCATAGAGGAAAGCCTTATCTATAAAGAAAGCTACTACTACCTTATTTCCGGTAGAGTCTATAGTATTATCTAGTCTATGGTTCAGATCTTCCTCTATTAGGCTTCTTTTAGACTTAGAGCCTTTATATTCTACTAAGAAAGACTAGTATCTCTTTTTTCCTCTATAAGGATTGATTTACTAGCTTTTTAGCTAGTTAAGCCGATTCTTCTTCTACTTTTCTTCTAAGTACTTAGTAGAGTAGCAGCTATCTTTCTTATAGATTTAGCATTATTAAGATCTTTTAGGCGTAGTCCTTAGTTATTACTTCTTAAAGAAATACTACTAGTCTGTTAGGTATTACTAGCTTTCTTTCTCTTCTACTTCTAGGGTACTTTATAGTATAGCTACTAATTCCTTAAATCCCTTAATTAGCTTATATAAAGCTAACTTTAGTTTAGGTACTCTATAGTATACCTTAGCTATATTTAAAGTAAGAATCTCCTTACTCTAGTAGATAAGCCCTAAAGCCTACTAGATTATAGGTAGCTTATTAAGTAGTAGCTAGAGCACCTCTTTATTGCTTTTACTAAAGTTTTCCTATCATATACTTTAGAAAGTAATAGAGGTCTATATTGTAACTAGGTTTTACTTCTTAGCTTCTATCTTAAAGTATTTACTTAACCTAGTATATATTAGATAGAAAGGAAATAGCTAGTTAAGGTAGTTAATCTAGTAATCCCTAGCCTACCCTAAAGGTATATAGAGGAAGACTAGGTATAAAGCTAAATAGTTAATCTGGAATATAATATACTAGTAAAGGAAAATCTTAACCTTATTATCTAGAATCTCAGTTTCTACCCTACTATAGTAGTTACTACTATTCTATACTTTTCTAAAGTTAATATGTAGCTTCTAGTAAATAAAGGCTTTGTTATCCCTTCTTATTAGTTTAAGGGGAATTTCTAGGTATTCTGGGCTTTCTACTTTAATATAGGGAACTAGTAGTAGGTAAAAGGGTATAGTAAACTAATTATATCCCCTTTAATACTACTAGCTTAGGTTAGAGCTTGGTAGTCCTTAGTGAAAGCTGTTATTAAATCTAGGTCTAAGGCTATATATAGGTCTATATCTAGGTCTAGGTCTATATCTAGGTCCTCTTCTATATCCTATATTTATTAATTTTTAAGCTAAGGTCCCTAATTTTAGCCCTAAATTCGACAGAGCTAGCTAAAGAGAATAGAATAGTAAAGATAATAATAGAGGTACCCCTTTACCTAAAATAGGTAAAAAAACTTAGGGTCCTAGTACCTTTAGCAGATAAGGAGATAAAGGAGCTACTTATAGTATAACCTTTTATAGTACTAACTAGAGGCGATTCTAGTTAGTAGGTTTCCCTATAAAGCTTTAGTTATTAGTAAATCTAGCTTATTTAGCATCTTTATAGCTCTTTATTAAGCTTATAATAAAGCTATTTACCCTAAGCAACTATATTAACTTTATCTTAATAATTATAGAGGCCTTCTAGAAATCTTTCTTTAATTATCTATTAAAGCTATTAACTACCCTTATTTCTAGCTTTTCTCCCTCTATCTTTAGCTTCTAGTATTCTACTACTTCTACTAAAAGGTAGGTATTAATAATCTTTTTGTCTTAAAAGCCTGGTTTAAGATAGTCTAGGGTTTTAAAGAAAAATTGCTATATCTAGTAGGTAGGCTTTACTAGATAGTAGCTACTAAAGCAATTTATCAGGTATCTAGTCTTTAGCTATTAGTATATATATATAGATTATAGTATTAGCTATTTTAAGATCATATATCGTACTTAGTTCTAGGGTTTTGAAGTATACTTATAATGTTGAATTATTATTTATCAATTTGTTAGACAAGTTTAGACAAGTAATTATTGTCTTTTAAAAGTATATCTGTTGATTGCGGTAAGGGGGATCAGGTGACGATCCCCGTGACCGCGCAGCACATAAGCCTCCCGCTCTGGGAATGGGGCACGTGCTGTACTACTGAGCCTCCTGCTCTAGGGAATAGGGCGCGTACTGCGTTACTTATACGACAGCCACGAGTGGCGTACCTATATACTACGTAATGGTCACTAACAAGCGCTCTGCTTAATATAGGTATTTAAGGGGTACGCAACTACCCTCTAGATAGAGAGAGATAGACAATCTAGAACTAGAACTTAAACTAGTATTTCCTTGCTGCTTGCTTTGCTCTTTATCGTTTTAGATTACTATAATCTCTGGAAACCTACTAATACTGATCAGTATTATCTCTATATTTCGATATAAAGGCAATGTAAAGCGGTAAGGTAGTTAGTTAAGTGCTTAACAACCTTAACTAAGTAGATTACAGTTTACTTACTAAAGGCTATCGATTAGGCGACTAGATAACTACCCTGTTAACTTAGTAATATCGCTTATAAGAAAACCGATATTATAAACCTATTCTCCTAGGCTAAGAAAGCTTAACCTAAGCTTTTAGACTAAGAAAGCGTTACTTAAGAAAACGCTACTAAAACTATATTACTAACCAACTTTACTATAATTAATATACTATAGTATCTTAAGAACCTTCTACTTATAGAACCTTAAGAAGGGAGAATACTAAGACAAACCCCTATTATATACCAAGTATTTCGTTAAGTATAGCCTAGAATCTCGAAAAGCATTTTAAACGAGAATTCCCTACCTAGCTACCTATTACAAGCATTAACAAATTTAACGCTTAAACCTTCTATAGATCGCTAGAGCATATCGATCTAGAGTATAATAGCAATAAAGTACTTAACTTATATACGCTCTCCTGCCTTAGTACTTATAAGGGGCAATAATCTAAAGATCTATACTACAAATTCCGCTTGGATTTTAAGGACTAGACAGCTAACCACTTTAATAAGTTAAACAATAAACTATACTTATAACTACGCTAAACGTTTAACAATAGCTATATCCTAGTAGATAGCTTAAAAGGGTAGAAGCTTTCTAAGAGACTTATAATACTTGCTAACAACCTGTCTAATAATCTAGGGCCTAACGTACTCCCTTAAATTCGCAGGACGTTAACCTAGGTTAAGTATAGATAGCTTAGAACAGCATCTCCTCCCGCTTAAACGGAAAAGGGGAAGGAGATTATACTAATAACAATCTAAGATTTTACTACTAGTTCCTACTAGGAGAAGGCAATATAGAGGGATATGCAAGTTAATAATATAACTATAAACACTATCTAGTAATTCAAACTAGTAAGCAGCTTGATTATAAATAACAATTAACCAGTAAGCGGCCTAGGCCTAAGTATACGTCAAACAGCGGCCTAGAGCAGGACACTTAACACTGGTAACCGCAATAAGTTCGGAAATACCCTCTACCTACCAAATTAGAAGCTACGGATAACATTTCCGATTTATAGACTTAGAAGCGCAATAGGAGTAGAATTCCTGCTGGCTAATAAGGGCGCTAGCAAAGGCTATAGATTACCACTAACTACCTAAAGTGCCGGCTAAGGTTATAGCTAAGGTTATAGCTAAGGTAACTACTAAGGCCATAACTAGGGGACTAATTAAGAGGGACGACGAAACCCTATATAATATGTATAAACCCCTAGTATTAACCCTAACTATAGGCCAGGATACGCTTAACCTTAGGCAAGTAACGAAGAGTAATACGTTTAGTATAAGTACATTATATATAGAAGCACTAAGTATATAGCTATTCTACTAATTAAAACAGGCTAGATAAACAAGATAACTATTAATCGGAAGACCCTTACCGATTTTATTAAGTCTTAGGACTTAAAGGACAGTTATTCTAGGTCTAATAATAATATCCTTAATAACAAAGTTCGTTTCTTCCTCTACTACTACTGGATATTCTAGATCGATTATAACTAACTTAGTACTATTTTTCTAAATACTCTTTTAGAATAAGCTAAGGAATACCACTTATACTATATCCTACTTAGTATCTCTTTTATTAAACTGTATAACATCTTAAAGAGATACTTTAAGACAAGTACTAAATAGAACAACTATCTATACATTTAGAACACTATTACTTTCCAGTCTATATACCTTAAAAGCAAGAATAGTAATAAGTTAATAAAAGAAATTCTCTAGATCTTACTTAATAGACTCTAGCAAAGCCAATATAGGCTTAGTCCGCTCTATAACTATAAGGAATTCCTAGTTGCTAATACAATCTAAGCTTACCAAGGAGTATCTAAGCTGAAGATCGCCCTATATAAACTACTAATAAGCTTTAAAGAGCTAGTAGCTACGCTCTGTCAGACACTTAACGTTAAAGAGGTAGATCGTATATATTGCCAATTCCTAATAGACCATAGGTTTATAACGACGAAAGCCAGGCCTATAAGAAACTATTAAGGCAACTTAATTATAGATTCGATCTTCGAAAGGAACCGGGCTATATACGTATAGCAGCCTAGAGGCGCTATAGGATATAGAAAGCGAAACGAGTTTTAGCAAGGAGACTGTAATAAAACCTATACTAAGGTAGGCTACTAGATTTACGGCAAGCTAGATCACTGATCCTTTATATATAGCTAAGAAGAATAGGCAATAGCTAAGAGTAAATAGCTTAAATAGAAGGGTATTAATAAAGATTATAGACGATATACAGCGTTTCTCCTTAACTATAAGGGTTTAGATAATAAATATAATATAAGGGAAGAAGATACTAAGCTTAAAGTATAGGTAGATAACTATAAGACCGATTAAGCTTAAGGTAAAAACAAAGCGCTAGTAATTAGTTTTAAAGAAGAATAAACAGCAGTAACTTACTTCGTAAACTAAGCTTTTCTCTATCTGATTACTAGGAGTAACTAGCTATAGAAAGACAGTAAAAAGGATATAAAGAGAACGGAAACTATTTAATTCGTGCTTAATAGGTATACTAAGGCCGAATTCCAAGGAATTATACCTGATACCAGGGCTACTAACGTTTCGACCGCCGGACTTCGACAATTCCTTACGCTAAAAAAGATAATTAGATCGCTTAAGATCGATAAGATATATATAGGGGAAGCGAATATACTTTTCAGGTCTAGGGATTTGAAACGATTACTCAGTATAGTCAGAATAGAGCTCGACATTAGTTATACGACTTTCTATATATTAGAGACGCTAACCCCTTTTCTTATATATCTAAAAGATATAGACGAGCTTGGCATCTACCTTAATAATATAATAAACAAGCTTATATCTAAGTTAGGGAAGCACATGTATATTCAGCGGAAATAGAGATACCTATAGATCCCTGTCAAAGGGATTAAGCTACTAAGCATAGCATTTACTACGGACAACAAGCGTCCTATGCCTCTATAACTTACAGAGGCCGAGCTAAGGCGCATTTATTAACGCTATAGACACCCTACAGTTAATAGATTGTATAAACTACTATAACAAGTAGATTACTAAGTAGAGCATAGTACTATTAAGATAATTAACAAGTTCTATTATTTTTATTAGATCAAAGGAGCAGCGCTATAACGATTTAGATTTGTATTATAAGATAACATTTGCTTTAACTTTAAGATTATTATAGATGTCTTAGATATCGATAGTTCTAAGGTACTATATATAGTCGACACTGCGACTTTATTCTAGGTAGCCCGCTTTTTAAACGATCTTTTAGCTAAGGAGATGTAGGAGCAGCTAAAGGAATGTTAGATTAATATATACCTTAGACTACCCGACGTTTTACGCTATAACAAAGGCACTAACTTTAAAGCGCGTAAGTTCTAGGCTAAGGCTAAGCTCGTAGGTATAACTTGCCACTCTATACCAGTTAAGGTATACTAATTAGTCGGTAAAATCAAGCGGTATTATAGGCTACTAAGACAGGCATACGACATTATCAAATCCAAACCTGCTAGAACTTGCTTGAAAGAAGCATACTTGCAAGTAGTACTAAGTACAGTCAACAATACTGCTAGCCCAGACAGGCTTATACTAACGCTCTTAGTTTTCGGTATATACCTGCGCCTAACTATAGACGCGCTGCCTTCTCTATCTCAACTACGCTAAGCAGGCGTAATTCGGAAGGCCATAGTACAATTACATATCCTTAATAACATAAGGACTATATAAGACACTCTTATATAGCGTAATAGACCAAGTATAGAAGATATACTACTATACTTACTTAAGGTAGGTACAGAAGTACTAGTATTCTGAGAAACCGATTGATAGATAGGACCCTATAAGGTAATCTCAGCTACAGATATAGCAGTGATTGTTAATATAGTTAATAGACCTATGGAATTTCGGAATATAGTAGTTAAACTATACTACTAGGAGCTAGTATAGGACAAGCAAGCCGACTAAACTAGGGCTAAGTAGCCAGAGCTATTCCAATATCCCTAGCCTAAATAACCTTACTAGTATAAACAACCCTAAAAGAACCTAGTACCTACTAACAACTTTATTTCGGAAAAAGAGAAGCGCAACTACAATCTTATGCTTAAACTACAAGCTAAAGGCAAGATCACCATACCTAGTATACTATTCTAAGAATCTAACAAAGTAGAACTAAACTCCCTCCTAGCAGCTAGGGTAATCAAAGTAATCTAGATACTAGTAGATATATTAAGCTACTAAATTTTCAAATTAAAGATCATCTAGAAAGTAAAAAACAAGCTTACTATACTATACAAAAAGTTACGTTTTATAGCTTAGGGATTCGGCAATAAAGACAAGAAGTACCTTCTTACTTAGTTACTAACAATCCAGCAATATGTATAGCAGCTTATACTCTTACTATTCCCGACACTTTAAACGTACTTTGGTTTTAAGGCATAGGTACATAACGTTATCTAGGCTTATATACAAGCCAAGTCATAGCTAGTAAGGAAAGTGATTCTTCTATTACCTAAAGAGCTTAAGACGCTCTATCCCCCTTATACCGTCTTGCTTGTTAAAACCCTATTATATAGACTGGCTAAAGCCGGACTATACTAGTAGGTGATATATATGAACTAGCATACCAAATGTCTCGATCTTAAGCTAAGCGCCTTCGACCTATACCTTATAATTAGCAAGACGCGAATAGAAAGCGGATTTGGAATTGTTAGCCTACAAACCAATAACACTCTTAATATCAACGAACAAGCCTTTATAGATAAGGAGAAGCTTAAGCTAGATAAGGCTAGCTTTAAGTATAAGCCGCTAGTATTTTTAATAGATAAATTGATTATAGACTTTAACAGATATAGGCTTAAAACAAGTATAGATACCGTCGAGATTCGGCAAAAGGGGTAAGCTATATAACTCGAACTTGTAAGCCTAGACGCCGAAACATTAAAACAAGCATACGTCGAACAACGTACATACAGTGCCTATATTACTATAATTTGCCAGCTAAAGGCGACTTTCGACTTGTTAGTAGTAGCGCAGTTAACTAAGCCTAGTATGGCCGAGATTATCAAGCTTAACACTTAATTATAATAGCAGATCGAGAACTTGATATATAGGCTATACTACCTGTAACTCGAACTTAAGACAGCTAAGCTCTTCGTCTTTATAGACGGATTATTCGCTAATAATATAGATATAACATTGCAAATTAGGTTTGTTATTATATTTAGCAATAAGACAAGTAGTATAAACGAGTTTAACTTATATAGCAATATCATATACTAGTCTTCGACCAAGTATAAGCGGGTAACGCAGAGCATTCTAGCAAGCGAGATATACAGTATAGTAAGCAGGTTCGATCTTAGGTATATATTATACTAGATACTCGCTAAGGTCTACTTACGTCTAGGCCTACCCTTACTACTACTAATTGTTATATATATAGATTCGTTTAGCTTATATAAATACCTGGTAAAGCTCGGTATAACAGCGGAGAAGCGCCTTATAATCGATATAATAGCGCTATGCCAGAGCTATAAAAACTATAAAATCGCAGAAATCAGGTAGATTAGTAGTAATAATAACCTAGCTAACGCTATAACTAAGTATACGCTGAACAAGACGCTTAAAAGGCTTGTTACTACAAATACGGCTAAGATTAGAGTAGAAGGCTAGGTTTAATAACCGGCTAAGCAATAGGAAGAGTCTATATAACTTAGGGCAAGATCGCAAGTGCAAAAGACAAAGACTACTAGGACGATTTATTTACAGTATAATAAAGAATATAAGGTAAAGTACAAAACGATCTTAATTTATACTCTTATAGCTAGCGCAATACGCGCGCCAGCACCCCCTACCCCTAATCATAATAACAAAATATCAATAGCCTTGCCTATAGCAGCTATCGCCATAAGCTTTTTCTATATAGGCGTTATGCCTGCCGTAGGCGCCCTATACTCGACAAGAGCGCGTGCCTTATCTACTAGGACTAAGGCGCACTTGGCGCTATCGCGCCATAGCTTCCAATCCTATAACCAATAAGTATTCTAATTAAACAATAGATACTACTAAAGATCGTAACTTACTTTAGCCTTTATAGCCAGGTTAAAGCAGAGCTCTAAGAAGTAGTCTAAGAACAGACAGACCAACTTAGGGCTACGATATATATTAGGAATAATAAGACAATAGAAATAATATATAAATAGAACTTATATCGGTATATATAAGTGCCTAGACAAGTATTACCAGTACTAGAGGCTATAGCCCGATATACGGTTGTAGTATACTGTATATAGTATAAAATTGCTAGACTTGTTAAACAAGTCTTTAACACCTGCTAAAAGCAAGTGTAGATAGCCGAGGCAAAGGACGGCACATATAGCACTATATAGGCTACAAACTTTATATATATTAGCAATATTAATAATAAGGATAATAAGAGTAAGATACTTACCCTTTAGTTTACGCGTATAAGCGTGCAACAACCTCTTACAAGGCTTTATACAGTCTAATATATAGCATATATAGCAGCTAGAGTAGATAACAGAGTTGTCCGAGCTTTCGCTGGACAACAAACTTACTATTACTGCCGCTAGGGTTACTACCGACAGTATAGGCGTACTTATAGCGGCGAGTAGCGCCTTATGCTACGTATATACAGCTACTAATGCTGCCTTTTTCGCGGCTAGCAATATAGGTAGAGCGTGCTTACACGCCTTATACATAGCGATCTCCGCCTTATATACTGCCTCCTCCTCTGCCTCCTCCTTACGCTAGAGCATAGTAGCCTGCTTAAGCAGGACGTATATATACGTGATTAGCCCCTTGGAATTAAGGGGCACGGAGTTGGCGTTGGTATAGCCGCCTATAGACTCGGGCTATATAGCAAGCGTAGCTACATCTGCAGTATTAGGATTATCGCTATTATTGTTATCGTCGTTGCTGTTGTTGCTGCCCGCCATACTCTCCTAGTTACTATTGTTAGTAATAGTATGCTCGGACGTATCCTCCAACGTGTTATTATTACCCTTTTAGGTAAGATGCTTGTTAGAAGCGTTAGTTATAAGTATATTAAGGGCATTACTGCCCTTATCCTTAGTATATATATAGGCATCGCTGCCCGCGCTCCTATAAGAGTACCTACTCTACTTATTATCAAAATCCAATACTATAAACAATAAGATTAGCATGCTTAAGTATTAATATATAATAGTAAGCAACTTACTTATTGCTGCTAGTACTGCTAATACTACTGCTATTATTATTACTGCTATAGCTACTGCTATTGTTATTGCTGCTACTACTGCTGCTAGTACAGATCGTAGGGAGGAAGAGAACAGGTAGTATATAGTAGGAGAACCTACCTATTTATAGGTTTAGGGCAAGAGCGTTCGGAGTTCGCAATCAGCCAGCCTAAAGCTCTGATTTTTCCTATTATGATTCCTATTTAGGATTACAAGCTTTTGCAATAATGGTTGCTAGCATAACGCGCTTACTATTACGCCGTTTAAAGGCATATCTAGAAGGCGTTAAAGTCGCGTCTTCTACACCAGGGATTAGCAACTAGAATTCAACATTCTGATTAGCGAATAAGAAGTTAAGTGATTAGCATTTCCTATTCTGGCAATAAGAGGAGCGAAATAATCTAGGATTTCCTATTTCGGTTGATAAAGCGCTAGTACAGTTATAAAAGAAGAGTTGCCGGTATTAATTGTAGTAAGGGGGATTAGGTAACGATCCCTATAACCACATAGCATATAAGCCTCTCGCTCTAGGAATAGGGTACGTACTATACTATTAAGCCTCCCGCTCTAGGGAATAGGACGCGCACTGCGCTACTTATACGACAGCTATAAGTGGCATACCCGTGTACTATATAATGGTTACTAACAAGCACTCCGCTCAATATAGGTATTTAAGAGGTACGCAACTACCCCCTAGATAGAGAGAGACAGATAATCCAGAACTAGAACTTAAACCAGTATTTCCTTGCTACTCGCTTTGCTCTTTATCGTTTTAGATCACTACGATCTCTGGAAACCTACTAACAATATCTTTATTTTATCCTATAGCTTTAGAGCGTAGTTGCTATTAATTTATTAGTAAATAGATCCTTCTTTTATCTTAGTAATTAGCCTTGCTCTTCCTCTTTTTAGATATACTTCTAGTATAGTTGTTAATCTAGCTATTCTGCTCCTACTATTGTTAAACAATAGAAACTGAAAGAAGAATCAATATAGAATTAATAGGAATCGTTACTCGTTACTTTGCTTAGTAGCTTACGCTTTCTTATTGCTCTTTCTCTATATTGCTGTTTTGTTCCTTATTATCAAAAGACTCTACTATAGTAAGAGCGAATTAACACTAATTAGTTTCTATTGTTTAACAATAGTAGGAGTAGAATAGCTAGATTAACAACTATGCTAAAAGTATACCTAAAAAGAGGAAGAGCTAGGCTAGTTACTAAGATAAAAGAAGGATCTCTTTACTAAGTAATTCTAATGACAACTATACCTTGAAATAATAGGATAAAATTCAGATGTATTTTCGAAAAGATAATAATTACTTGTCTGAACTTGTCTAACAATTCAACAGATAGGAATTTGATATTATAAATACGCCTTAAAACTCTAGAATTAAACGTAATATATAATCCAATTATAGCTAATACTACGATCTATATATATATACTAATAGCCGAAGATAAGATGCTTAATAAATTGCCTTAGTAGCTACTACCTAGTAAAGCCTACCTACTAGATATAGCAACCTTCTTTAAGACCCTAGACTATCTCGAACTAGGCTGTTAAAACAAAAAGATTATTAATACCTACCTCTTAGTAAAGGTAGTAGAATACTAGAAGCTAAAGATAAAGGGAGAAAAGCTATAAATAAGAGTAGTTAATAGCTTTAATAGGTAGATAGAGAAAGATTTCTAGAAGGCTTCTATAATTATTAAGATAGAGTTAATATAGTTGCTTAGGGTAAGTAGCTTTAGTATAAGCCTGATAAAGAGCTATTAAGATACTAAATTAGCTAGGTTTACTAATAACTAAAGCTTTATAGAGAAATCTATTAACTAGACTTACCTCTAGATAGTACTATAAGAGGTTATACTATAAGTAGCTCCTTTACCTCCTTATACGCTAAGGGTACTAGGACCCTAAGTTTTTTTACCTGTTATAGGTAAAGGAGTACCTCTACTACTATCTTTACTATTCTATTCTTCTTAGCTAGCTCTATCGAATTTAGGGCTAAAACTAGGGACCTTAGCTTAAGGACTGATAAATATAGGATATAAAGGAGGACCTAGATATAGACCTGGACCTAGATATAGATCTAGATATAGACCTAGACTTAGATTTAGCAATGGCTCTTACTAAGGACTACTAAGCTTTAACCTAAGCTAGTAGTACTAAAAGGGATAATTAGTTTACTATACCCTTTTACCTACTGTTAGTTCTCTATATTAAGGTAGGAAGCCTAGAATACCTAAAAATTCCACCTAAACTAATAAGAAGGGATAATCAAGCTTTTATTAACTAGAAGCTATATATTAAATTTAGGAAAGTATAGAATAGTAGTAACTACTATAGTAGGGTAGAAACCAAGATTTTAGACAATAAGGTTAAGATTTTCCTCTACTAGTATATTATATTCTAGATCGACTATATAGCTTTATACCTAGTTATCCCCTATTTACTTTTAGGGTAGGCTAGGGATTATTAGATTAACTACCTTAACTAGCTTCTTTCTTTCTACCTAGTATATACTAGGTTAAGTAAATACTTAAAGATAGAAGCTAAGAAGCAGACCCTAGTTTTAATATAGAGCTCTATTACTTTCTAAGATATGTAATAAGAAAACCCTGGTAAAAGTAATAAAGAGGTGCTCTAGCTGCTGCTTAATAAGCTACCTATAATCTCGCAGGCTTTAGGGCCTATCTACCGAAGTAAGGAGATTCTTACTTTAAATATAGTAAAGGTATACTATAGAGTGCCTAAACTAAAGTTAGCTTTATATAAGCTAATTCAAGTATTTAAGGAATTAGTAGCTATATTATAGGGTACCTTAGAAGTAGAAGAGATAGAAAGCTAGTAGTACCTAACAGACTAGCGGTATTTCTCTAAGAAGTAATAACTAAGGACTACCCTAGGAAGATCTTAATAATGCTAGATCTATAAGAAGGATAGCTGCTACTCTATTTAGTACTTAGAAGAAAAGGAGAAGAAGAATACGCTTAACTAGCTAAAGAGCCGGTAAATTAATCCTAATAAAGGAAAGAAGAGATACTAGTCTTTTCTAGTAGAATATAAAGGCTTTAAGTCTAAAGAAAGTATAGCGGAGGACAACTTTAACTTCAGACTAGACGATATTAAGGACTCTACTAGAAACAAGGTAGTAGCTGCTTTTTTTACGGATAAAGCTTTCCTTTATAGATTATATAGGGAGGAACCCTACTATGGCGGAGAACCCGGTTTTAAAACGTATAACGCGCTAGCTTCTGCCTAATTTATACTTAACAAGTATTCTAAGACGATTTTTCAGGGTATTAAACCTGATATAGGAGCTACTAATTTTTCAATTACTAGAATACATTAAGTACTAGCCCTTTAACAGCAGGTACCTAGCATCTTTATCAATGAAGCTAGGGCTAGAAAGGCGAATATTACCTTTAGACTAGATAAGGTAAAGGAATCTATTAGAACTGTTATAGTAGATACTACTATTAGAAAGGCAACTTTCTATATACTAGATACGCCTTCCCCTTTTCTACTTTGTCTTTAGGATATAGATCACCTTAGAATCTACCTAAATAATATAATAGATTACCTTATTAAGGGGAGGACCGGATTCTAATTACCCGGAGATAGGGCTACCTATAGATTACAGCACTTAATAGTACAGTATATACTATGTTTATATAAGATAAAATACAACTGTACTTAACGGAATTAATAGAGACTGAACTTCAACGGATCTATTAGCGATATAGCTACCTATTAGTAAAAAAGCTTTTTCAGCTTTTCTGCTGTACCGACTATTAAGTGGAATATAGCGCGTTAAAGCTTATTAATAAGTTCTATTACTTCTACTAGATTAAGGGAGCAGCCTCTAGGCGTTTTAAGTTTACGCTTAAGAACAATATCTACTTTAACTATGAGATAGTAATAGATATCTTGGATCTTAATAGCTAGAAAATTCTTTATATAGTCGATATAGCTACCTCTTTTTAAGCAGTACGTTTCCTTAAGGATATAATGGCAAAAAAGACCTAAGAACGGCTAAAGGAGTGCTAGATAGATATATATCTCAGACAGCTAGATATCCTTCGAAATAACTAGGAAACTAATTTTGTAGCTAAGGAATATTAGGCTAAAGTGAAATTAGCCGGGATTATAATTGTAGATATACTAGTAGAGGCCTATAACTTAGTAGGTAAGGTAGAGCGCTACTACGCCCCCCTCTAGCAGGTATATAAGATTATCTATAAGAAGGCCTACGCTACTATATCAAAAATAGCTAGCTTATAAGCTACTATTTCTACTATTAATAACGTAGTAGGGCCTAACAGTTTAATTCCTACCCTACTAGTCTTTAGTACTTTTCCCTAGCTAACTAGGAACTTGCTACTAAGCCTAGATTAAGTCACCCGGGCAGACGCTATCGAGAAAGTAATAGCTGAACTTAAAAAGCGGGAAAGTAAAAGGGCTATTAGGAATATAATTAATATATAGAGCAGCCTGGATACTAAGGTAGTCCTACCTAAGGTACTGGAAATTAGGCAGGAAGTCTTAGTCTATCGCGAAAATAGCAGGTAGAACAGGCTATATAAGGTTATAACCATAACTAATAACGCTATAAGTATAGATATAGTTAATAGCGTTATAGAATTCAGAAGTACTATAGTCAAATCGTTTTTTTAGGAACTATAGTAGGTAGGAGGCCCTAAGACCCTAAGGAATTCAGATATAGTAGAAAGGTTTATCTACCCGCACCTAGTACTACCTAAAGGCAAGGCCGGCTAGGAAAACCTTAGAGGGCTTAGGTTTTACCGGAGATTACCGACCTATAATCTAACCTATTACCTAAGATATAACCCGCCTAAGCTACGATATACGGCGGAGAACCTAGAGATAAACCACGACCTATAGTAACGACGGATACCTTAGGCCTATACCTTAGACAAATAACCTATAGTACTAAGGTATAAGACAGACTATAGTACGTGCTATATTCTTATATTTTAAAGCATAGGCATGCCTACCTAACTTAAATAGACTATATAAGTTAAAATACCCTAGGAGTTTTCCTTTCTAAGAAAGAGAGGAAGGATTATACTTTAGTACTGTAATTATAGTACTAAGGTAAGATTACTATGTCTAGTAAGCCCTTTAAGGCCTTAGATAAGGCCAAGATCGACGCCCTCTTTAGAAACGGCGTAATTAAGGTAATCTAGGAGCTAAAGGACCTATATAGCGTTAAGATTTTCAAATTAAAGATAGTTAGAGAAGTAAAGGATAAATCCTCTAACCTATATAAGAAATCAAGGCTAGTAGCCTAGGGGTATAGCTATCCCAGGAAGAATAGCTTTCTTACTTAGTCCCTAACTATCTAACATTATGCCTAACAGATTATACTTGCGTTTTACCCTTCTCTTCTCTGCGATTTTAGACTTTACCTATAGCTATATAATATTATATAGGTAAATACCTAGTCCGAGATACCTCTTGACTATAAGATCCTCCTTTATATGCCAAGGGAGTTATAGGGAAAATATCCTATTAGGATAGTCCTATATATAAACCGCCTGCTATATAGTATAAAAGAAGCTAGGCTATACTAGTTTACTACCTATATACAGTGGTAAATTAATTCCCTTAGTCTATAGTCTTCTTCCTTCGACCCTTACCTAATAATTTCTCCCACTACCCTAGAAAAGGGATTTAGGCTTGTTGGCATATAGACTGACGATACCCTTATTATTAGGGATGATTCTTTTTCCTAGCTTAAAAAGGAAGAGCTAGAAAAGGCTAGTTTTAAGTTAAAGCCGGCTATAAAGGTCTTAAAGGGAATAGAGGTGGATTTTAGCAGTTACTGGCTTTGCCTCCTTAATAGTAACCTCTTAATACAGTAGAAAGTGTAGGGAAAACGCCTATAAACAGTCAACTCAAAGGAAAAGAAGCTAGCATAGTAATTTATTAAGCAAAGAGCCTATAGAGCTTATCTAGCTTCTATTTACTGGCCTAAGGCAGCTTTCGACTTAGCTATAGCTGCCTAGGTATAACAACCCTAGCTAGAGGACTATAAGTGTCTTAATGCTAGGATATAGTAGCAAATGGATAACGTAGAACGTAGCCTAATATATTACCCTTTAGATCTAGCTATAGCTAAGCTTTTTATCTTTATTGATAGGTCTTTTACAAATAACATAGACCTTACCTCCTAGATTGGCTATATTATACTACTAGCTAACAAGGATAATATACTAGGGGAGGCTACTTTCTATATGTATAGGAATATAGTCTATTAGTCTTTGATAAAGTATAAAAGGATAATAAGAAGTTTACTAGCTAGCAAGATCTATAGGATAATTACTAGCTTTAATATCGGTTTTATGGTCTAACAGACTATCTTTACGGTTTTTGCCTAGCTTAGACTGCCTACTAACCTTCCAATTATCCTACATATAGACTGCTTTAATCTATATAAGTACCTGGTTAAGCTTAGCAGTATAGTCGAGAAAAGGCTGATGATCGACATTATAGACTTACGGTAAAGCTATAAGAACTAGGAGATTTAGGAGGTTAGGTGGATTAATAGAGGGGATAACCTAGCTAATGTAATAGCGAAAAGACTGCCTAATAAGGTATTAACGGTATTAGTAGACAGCAATACGGCTAAGGTTTGTATAGAAGGTTAGATAACGAGGCGGTAATACTAGACTATGACTATAGCGCAGCTAGAAAAGAAAAGAGATAGTATGGGATAGATATACCTCAAACCTAAAGCTGATGTACTAACAGGCACCAGGGATATAGCGTATGATATACAGCGAAACCTAAGGATAAGGTACGACGTATAGCAGGACTATAAAATATAGTGCAATTTACTTTTATATTTTTATATTTTTCTCCTAATCCCTACCTATATTGCTAATAATATAAGAGCTTTAGCTATATAGGCCGACACCTCTATATAGGACTTCTATAAAGCCTCCTTCCCTATCCCCTCTAAGCCTGGCTCCTCCCTACCCGCAGGTAGTATAATAACATAATAGACGGCAGACTGCTACTTATACTAGTCCCTATACTACTGCTTCTTAGCAGCCTTTGATAAGTCAGTATAATAAGAATCAGGAAATAAAGCAAGAAAAGGACCTATAGCAAGGGCGGGCTTAGGAGCCGAAAGAACTTTCAGATAGCGCGCTATAAAGGGACATACTAACGCAGAGCTATATAGCAAGTTAGAGCGTAACTGCGATTTATCTTATAGGATAAAAGCGTATTATTCACTTATAGCGGCTTATAGTCACTACTTGCTAAGTAGGACTAACAACAGCTACTAATAACCCTCATATAATCCTAGTAATACTAGTTCTAATGCTAATCGTTGTTAGAACTATAGCTTCTACTAGCTATTACTACCTAGGTATAGTAGATATATATATTAGTATAGGCTATACTAGGGGGACTATAAGGATAAGATATACTATACTATTGCTTATATAGCAGTGTATCTAATTATAATAGTATTAGTAGTTATAGGAAAACAAAGTGCAACTGCGCTTTAAGACCTACCTTTATAGCACAAGCTACTATCGCTAGGCTTATACCTAGCCTTATCCTTACTATTACTAGTACTGTTACTAGTACTATTATTATCGCTGTTATCCTCCTCCTCCTCCTCCTTACTATTATCCTTATTACCGCTCTCTTCTTCTATATTAGTAGGAGGCTTATACGCCCTATTATAGGCGTTATCCTTATTCTTGTTGGCCAAAGGGCTGGGATTGTTGGTATATATGCCGGTGTTACTGCTAGTAAGATATAGGGAGCGCTATAGGCTTTTCTTAGCCTAATACTTGGCTTTTATATCAAGTAAGGCCTACTTATACTTTGCGCGGCCTTTAGCAGCTATAGCCTTAGCAGCTATAGCGTAGGCCTGCGCTATTTCTTCCTACTTATACTTATAGACGGCTATGCAGCGTATGGCTAGGGTGATCTTGGCCGGTATAGGCGGTACAACAGGAAGGCCTAGGATATGTCGGAATGTTAAAAAACAAGATGCGACTATGTTAATAATACAGCAGATAGAGCATATATACGCTAGATAATAATAAGGATATACCTAGGATGGTATGAATAGAGCTAGACGAATCAAAATACTCAGTATCGGCTAGGTATAGGTCAGTAATAATATATAATAATAGTATAGAGGAGGACTAGGTATATATATATTTCGCAAGACTTGAAAGAGGAGGACTATATTAGATTATAGGCTAGCTTACTATTCTATTTATCCTATAGCAGGTAGTCCATAAATGTATAATAATAAGAAGACCATACTAGTAGAAAAGGACGTTAGTAATTAGTTGAGGCTTTATAGGTTATAGTTGAGAAAAAGGGGTTAGAAGGATACTATATAGTAAAATTAGCATAGTAATAAACAATACGTTATATTAATGTTACTGCAGATAAAGCGCGATATACGCTCTATATAGTAGTTATAGGACGCGACATATAGTCCATAGTAGGCCGACCTAGGCGCGATAAATTGGATAGGGATTATAACTGTGGATTAAGGGCAAGGGACCTAGGGACCGCGGCGCTAGTAGCAATAAGACGTAATACACGTCTTATTATAGGCGGACAAAGCGTATAGAGTAGTAAATTAAGAAGGTATGTACTTAAGAACGCTTAAGAGGGATAGACTATACCTAAAAAGAAAGAGAGCTAGTGTTGGTTGCTAGTAGGCTACTATAGCTAGAGTATATTAGCTATAGTATAGTAATAGCTAGGTATAGGGCATAACCCCTATACTAGCGCTAGGTGCAACCCTAGTAAAGGATATATAGCTATAACCTATATATCTAGCATAGAAAGGGCAGGGGAGGGAGAGAGAGAGAGAGAAGAATCAACATAGGATTAATAGGAATCGTTACTCTTTTTTTTACTTAGTAGCTTATACTTTGTTATTACTCTTTCTATTGGTAGGTTTCCGGAGATCGTAGTGATCTAAAACGATAAAGAGCAAAGCGAGCAGCAAGGAAATACTAGTTTAAGTTCTGGTTCTGGATTGTCTTGTCTCCCTCTATCTAGGGGGTGGTTGCGTACCCTTTAAATACCTATGTTAGAGCGGAGCGCTTATTAGTAACTATTATATAGTGCGTAGGTACGCCACTTGTAGCTATCGTATAAGTGGCGTAGTACGTGCCTTATTCCTAGAGCAAGAGGCTCATGTGCTGCGCGGTTATAGGGATTAGTACCTAACCCCCCTTACCGTAATTAATACCGGCAACTCTTCTTTTGTAACTGCGCTAGCGCTTTATCAACTGAAATAGGAAATCCTAGATTATTTCGCTCCCTTTATTGCTAGAATAGGAAATGCTAATCACTTAACTTCTCGTTTGCTAATCAGAATGTTGAATTCTAGTTGCTGATCCCTAGTATAGAAGGCGCGACTTTAGCGCCTTCTAGATATACCCCTAAACAGCGTAATAGTAAGTACATTACGCCAGTAACTATTATTGTAAAAGCTTATAGTCCTAAATAGGAATTATAATAGGAAAAATCAGAGCTCTAGGCTAGCTAATTACAAACTCCGAACGCTCTTGCCCTAAACCTATAAATAGGTAGGTTCTCCTACTATATACTACCTGTTCTCTTTCTCCCTATAATCTGCATTAGTAGCAGCAGTAGTAACAACAATAGTAGCAGCTATAGCAGCAACAACAACAGTAGTAGTATTAGCAGTACTAGTAGTAATAAGTAAGTTGCTTACTATTATATACTAATGCTTAAGCGTACTGGTCTTATGCTTAAGCATACTGATCTTATTGTTTATAGTATTGGATTTTGATAATAAGTAGAGTAGGTGCTCCTATAGGAGCGTGGGCGGCGACGCCTATATATATACTAAGGACAAGGGCGGTAACGCCCTTAATACGCTTATAACTGACGCTCCTAACGAGCATCTGATCTAGAAGGGTAATAATAATGCGTTTAAGGATATATCCAAGCACGCTGTTGCCGACGATAGCGACTAGAAGAGTATAATAGGCAGTAATAATAGCGATAATAATAATAATAACAGCGACAATCCTAACGCTATAGATACGGCTATACTTACTATATAGCCCGAGTCTATAGGCAGCTATACCGATGCTAACTCTGTGCCCTTTGATTCTAAAGGGCTGATCATATATATATATATCCTACTCGAGCAGGCTGCTATACTCCGGCATAAGGAGGAGGCAGAGGAGGAGGCGGTGTATAAGGCAGAGATCGCTACGTGTAAGGCGCGTCTCTCTAAGCGTACCAAGTACGCTCTACCTATATTACTAGCTATAAAAAAGGTAGTGTTAGCGGCTATATATACGCGGCGTAAGGTACTATATGCTGCTGTAAGCGTACCTATACTGCTAATAGCGATACTAGTAGCAGCAACAGTAAGTTTATCGTCCGGCAAAAGCTCGGACAACTCTATCGTCTGCTCTAGCTACTGTATATACCGTACGTCGGACTATATAAAGCCTTGTAAAAGGTCGTTATATACTTATACGTATAAACCAGAGGGTAAGTATCTTACTCTTATTATCCTTGTTATTGATATTACTAATATATATAAAGTTTGTAGTCTATATAGTGCTATATGCGCTGTTGTTTGCCTTAGCTGCCTGCGCTTGCTTTTAGTAGGCGTTAAGGACTCGTTTAACAAGTCCGGCAATTTCGCGCTATATATAGCGTACTACAACTATATGTCGGGCCGCGGCCTCTAGTATTAGCATTGCTTATCCAGGTACTTGTATATGCTAATATAAGTTCCATTTGTATATTGTTTCTATTGTCTTATTATTCCTAACGTATATTATAGCCCTAAGTTAGTCCGTCCGTTCTTAGACTGCTTCTTAGAGCTCCGCTCTAACCTGGCTATAAAGGCTAAAGTAAGTTACAATCTTTAGTAGTATCTATTGTTTAATCGAAATACTTATTGGTTATAGGATTAGAAGATATAGCGTAACAGCGCTAAATGCGCCTTAGTCCTAGTAGATAAGGTACGCGCTCTTGTTAAGTATAGGGCGTCTATAGCAGGCATAACGCCTATATAGAAAAAGCTTATAGTAATAGCCGCTATAGGCAAGGCCATTAATGTTTTATTATTATAATTAGGGGGTAGAGGGCGCTAGCGCGTATATTGCACTAGCTATAAGAGTATAAATTAAGATTGTTCCGCGTTTTACCTTATATTTCTTATTATACTATAAATGAATTGTCCTAGCAGTCTTTGTCTTTTGTACTTGCGATCTTGCCCTAAGTTATATAGACTCTTTCTGTTACTTGGCCAGGCGTTAAACCTAGCCTTCTACTCTGATCTCGGCTATATTTATAGTAACAAGCCTTTCAAGCGTCTTATTCGGCGTACGTTTGGTCATAGCGTCGGCTGGGTTATCATCGCTACTAATCCACCTGATTTCTGCGATTTTATAGTTCTTATAGCTCTGCTATAGTGCTATTATATCGATCATAAGTCGCTTCTCTATAGTTATTCTAAGCTTTACCAGGTACTTATATAAACTAAATAAGTCTGTATAAACGATAATTGGTAGTAGCGATTATAGACCTAGGCCTAGGTAGATCTTAGTAAGCGTCTAGTATAGTATATACCTAAGATTAAACCTGCTTACTATACTGTATATTTCGCTTACTAAAACGCTTCTTGTTACCCACTTATACTTAGTTGAAGACTAGTATACGATATTGCTATACAGGTTAAACTTGTTTATACCACTTGTCTTATTTCCGAATATTATAACGAATCTAATCTGTAATATTATATCAGCATTATTAGCGAATGATCCGTCTATAAAGACAAAGAGCTTGGCTGTCTTAAGTTCGAGTTATAGGTAGCGCAGCCTATATATTAAGTTCTTAATCTACTATTGCAATCGAGTATTAAGCTTGGCAATCTCGGCTGTACTAGGCTTAGTTAACTACGCTGCTACTAACAAGTCGAAAGTCGCCTCTAGCTAGCAAATCGTAGTAATATAGGTACCTTATACGCGTTGTTCGACGTATACTTGTTTCGCTGTTTTAGCGTCTAGGCTTATAAGTTCAAGTCGCGTAGCTTACCCTTTTTGCCGAATCTCAATAGCATCTACGCTCGTTTCGAGCTTATATCTGTTAAAGTCTATAATCGATTTGTTTGTTAAAAATACTAATAGCTTATACTTAAAGCTAGCTTTATCTAGCTTAAGCTTCTCCTTATTAGTAAAGGCTTGCTTGCTAATGTTAAAATTATCGTTAGTTTATAGGCCGACAATTCCGAATCCGCTTCCAATTTACGTCTTACCGATTATAAGGTATAGGTTAAAGGCACTTAGTTCGAGATTAAGATATTTAGTATATTAGTTTATATATATTACCTACTAGTATAGTCTAGCTTTGGCTAGTCTATATAATAGTGTTTTAATAAGTAAGATAGTATAAGGGGGATAGAGCGTCTTAAGCTCCTTAGGTAATAGAAGAATTACTTTCCTTACTAGCTATGACTTAGCTTGTATATAAGCCTAGATAATATCGCGTACCTATGCTTTAAAACTAAAGCGCGTTTGTAGCGTCGGTAATAGTAAAAGTATAAGTTGCTATATATAGCGTTGGATTGTTGGCGATTAAGTAAGTAGGTACTTCTTATCCTTATTACTGAATCCCTAAGCTATAAAGCGTAATTTCTTATATAGTAAAGTAAGCTTGTCTTTTATTTCCCGGACGATCCTTAACTTGAAGATCTAGTAGTCTAAAGTGTCTACTAGCATCTAGATTGCTTTAATTACCCTAGCTACTAAAAGCAAGTTTAGTTCTGTTTTATCGGATTCTTAGAATGGTATACTAGGTATAGTAATCTTGCCTTTGGCTTGTAGTTTAAGCGCGAGATTGTAGTTGTACTTCTCTTTTTCTAAAACAAAGTTCTTAGTAAGTACTAGGTTCTTTCAGGATTGTCTATACTAGCAGGGCTGCTTAGGCTAGGGATATTAGAATAGCTTTAGCTACTTAACTCTAGCCTAATTGCCTTGCTTATCCTGCGCCGGCTCCTAGTAATATAGTTTAACTACTATATTCCGAAATTCTATAGGTCTGTTAACCATATCGACAATTACTATTATATCTATAGCCAAGATTACCTTATAAGGTCCTATCTATTAGTCACTTTCCCAGAATACAAGCACTTCGGTACCTACTTCTAGTAAACATAGTAGTACGTCTTCTATACTTAGTCTATTACGTTGTGTAAGAGCGTCTCGCGCAGTCCTTATATTATTTAGGATTTGCAATTGTATTATAGCCTTTTAAATTACGCCTACTTAGCATAGTTAAGATAGAAAAGGTAGTACGTCTATAGTAAGGCGTAGGTATACACCGAAAACTAAGAGCGTTAGTACTAGCCCGTCCAGGCCAGCGGTATTATTAACTACGCTTAGTGCCGCTTATAGGTATACTTCTTTTAAGCAAGATCTAGCAGTCTCTAATTTGATAATATTATAGGCCCTTCTTAGTAGCCTATAATACCGCTTGATCTTGCCGACTAACTAGTATACCTTAACTAGTACTAAATAGTAGGTTATACCTATAAGCTTAGCCTCTACCTAGAACTTACGTACTTTGAAATTAGTACCCTTGTTATAGCGCAAAATATTGGGTAGTCTAAGGTATATATCGATCTAACATTCCTTTAGCCGCTTCTACGTCTCTTTAGCTAAGAGATTATTTAGAAAGCAGGCTGCTTGGAATAACATTGTAGCGTTGACTATATACAGTACCTTAGAATTGTCGATATTTAGGATATCTACGATAATCTCGAAATTAAAGTAAATGTTATCTTGTAAGACGAATCTAAATCGTTATAGCGCTATGCCTTTAATCTAATAGAAGTAGCAGAACTTGTTAATGATCTTAATAGCGCTATATTCTACTTAGTAGTCTGCTCGTTATGGTAATTTATATAATCTATTGACTATAGGGTATCTATAGCGTTGATAAATATATCTTAGTTCGGCCTTTAAAAGTTATAAAGGTATAGGACGCTTGTTGTCTACTGTAAATGCTATACTTAGGAGTTTGATCCCCTTTATAGGGATCTATAGATGTCCCTATTTCTGTTAAACGTATATACGCTTTCCTAACTTAAATATAAGCTTATTTATTATATTATTAAGGTAGACGCTAAGCTTGTCTATATCCTTTAGATATATAAGAAAAGGGGTTGGCGTCTCTAATACGTAGAAAGTCGTGTAACTAATATCAAGCTCTACTTTAACTGTTCTAAGTAATTGTTTTAAATCCCCGGACCTGAAAAGTATATTTACTTCTTCTATATATAACTTGTTAATTTTGAGCGATCCAATTATCTTCTTTAGTATAAGGAATTGCTAGAGTCTAGCAGTTGAAACGTTAATAGCCCTAGTATTAGGTATAATCCCTTGGAATTTAGTCTCGGTATACCTGTTAAGTATAAATTAAACGGCTTTCATTTTCTTAGTATCCTTTTCGCTATCTTTACATAGTTATTTACTCTTAGTAATTAGATAGAGGAAAGCTTAGTTTACAAAGTAAGTTACTATTGTTTATTCTTCTTTAAAACTAATTACTAGTACTTTGTTTCTAACTTAAGTTTAATCGGTTTTATAGTTATCTACCTAAGCTTTAAGCTTAGTATCTTTTTTCCTTGCTTTATATTTATCGTCTAAACCCTTATAATCAAAAAGGAACGCCGTATATCGTCTACGATCTTTGTTAATGCCTTTTCGCTTAAGCTATTTACTCTTAGCTATTACTTATTCCTTTTAGCTATATATAAAGGAGCAGTGATCTAGCTTACTATAAATCTAATAACCTACTTTGGTATAGCTTTTATTATAGTCCTTTTACCAGAGCTTATTTTGCTTTCTATACCTAGTAGCACCTCTAGGTTGTTATATACGCGTTGCCCGGTTTCTCTTAAAGATCGAATCTATAATTGGGTTACTTTGATAGTTTCTTGCAGGCCTGGCTTTTATTATAGTAAACCTACGGTCTATTAAGAATTAGCAATGTATATAATCTGCTTCTTCAATATTAAGTGTTTGGCGGAGTATAGCTACTAGCTCTTCAAAGCTTGTTAGTAGTTTATATAGGGCAATCTTTAGCTCGGACACTCCTTAGTAAGCTTGGATTATATTTGTAACTAGGAACTCCTTATAGTTATAGAGCAGACTAAGCCTATATTAGCTTTGTTAGAGTCTATTAAGCAAGATCTAAAGAATTTCCTTTATAGATTTGTTGCTATTCTTGCTCTTAAAGCATATAGACTAGAAAGTAATAGTATTCTAGATGTATAAGTAGTTGTTCTACTTAGTACTTATCTTAAAGTATCCTTTTAAGATACTATATAGTTATATAAAGGAGATGCTAAGAGGGATATAGTATAAGTGATATTCCTTAGCTTATCCTAAAAGTATATTTAGAAAAACAGTGCCTAATAGGCTGTAATTGATCTAGAAAGTCCAGTATTAGTATAGGAAAAAACGAACTTTGTTATTAAGGATATCGTTGTTAGACCTGGAATAGCTGTCCTTTAAGTCCTAGGACTTAATAAAATCGGTTAGGGTTTTTCGATTAATACTTGTCTCGTTTATCTAGCCCGTTTCGATCGGTAGGATGGCTATATAATTAGTACTTCTATATATAATATACTTATACTAGGTATACTACTCTTTATTATCTGCTTAGGGTTAAGTATGTTCTAGCCTATATCTAGTATTAATACTAGGGGTTTATACAGTTCGCGTAGGGTTCTGTTATCCCCCTTAATTAGTTCTCTAGTTATAGCCTTAGTAGTTACCTTAGCTATGACCTTAGGTATGACCTTGGCCGGTACTTTGGGCAGTTAGTAGGAATCTATAGCCTTCGCTAGCGCCCTTATTAGCCGGCAGGAATCCTACTCCTATTACGCTTCTAAGTCTATAAATTAGAAGTATTATCTATAGGTCTGGATTTAGTAGGTAAAGGGTGTTTCCAAACTGGCTATGGTTACTGGTATAGAGTGTTCTGCTTTAGGCTACTGTCTGGCGTATACCTAGGTCTTAGCCGCTTACTAGTTGATTATCGTTTATAATCGAGCTGCTTGTTAGTCCGTATTACTAGGTAGTGTTTGCGGTTATATTACCGATCTGTATCTCCCCCTATAGTGCCTCCTATAGCTAGGTACTAAATTCGGGGTCTTAGGTTATTATTAGTACAATCTCCTTCCCCTTTTCTGTTTAAGCGGGAAGAGATGTCGTTATATAATGTCCGTGCTTGGCCTAGATCGACGGTCTATGGATTTAGGGGAGTACATTAGGCCCTGGATTGTTAGACAGGTTATTAGTAAGTGTTATAAGTCCCTTAGAGAGCTTCTGCCCTTTTAAGCTATCTATAAGGACATAACTGTTATTAAGCGTTTAGCATAGTTATAAGCGTAGTTTATTGTTCAACTTATTAAAGTAGTTAGCTATCTAGTCCTTGAAATCTAAGTGGAATTCATAGTATAGATCTTTAGATTATTGCCTTTTATAAATGCTAAGGTAGGAGAGCGTATATAAGTTAAGCACTTTATTACTATTATACTCTAGATCGATATACTCTAGCGATCTATAGAAGGTTTAAGCGTCAAATTTATCGATGCTTATAATAGGTAGCTAGATAGGGAATTCTTATTTAAAATGCTCTTTAAGATCCTAGGCTATACTTAATAAAATACTTAGTATATAATAGGGGTTTGTCTTAGTATCCTCCCTTTCTAAGACTTTATAAGTAGAAGGCTCTTAGGATACTATAATATGTTAATTATAATAAAGTTAGTTAGTAATATAGTTTTAGTAGTATTCTCTTAAGTAACATTTCCTTAGTCTAAAAGCTTAGGTTAAGCTTCCTTAGCCTAGAAGGATAGGTTTATAATATCGGTTTTCTTATAAGCAATATTACTAAGTTAATAGGGTAGTTGTCTAGTTGCCTAATTAATAGCCCTTAGTAAGTAAACTATAATCTACTTAGTTAAGGTTATTAAGCACTTAACTAACTACCTTGCCGCTCTGCGTTGCCCCTATATTGCAATATAGAGATAATACTAATCAGTGTTAGTAGGTTTCTAGAGATTATAATAATCTAAAACGATAAAGAGCAAAGTAAGCAGCAAGGAAATACTGGTTTAAGTTTTAGTTCTAGATTGTTTTATCTCCCTCTATCTAGGGGGTAGTTACATACCCCTTAAATACCTATGTTAGAGCAGAGCGCTTGTTAGTAACCATTACGTAGTACGCGGGTACGCCACTCGTAGCTATCGCACAAGTGGCACAGTACGTGCCCCATTCCCAGAGCGAGAGGCTTATGTGCTACGCGGTCACGGGGATCAGCACCTAACCCCCCTTACCGCAATCAACACTTTCTCTATATTGCTGTTTTATTCCTCATTATCGGACGACTCCACTATAGTAAGAGTAAATCGATAGAATAAAATAGCAATATAGAGAAAGAGTAATAACAAAGCATAAGCTACTAAGCAAGGTAATAAGTAACAACTCCTATTAATTCTATAATTATTTATATCTCTTTCTATCTCCCTCCCTTCCCCTTTCTATCTTAGATATATAGGTTATAGTTATATATCCTTTGCAAGGGTTGCGCCTGGCGCTAGTATAGGGGTTATGCCACACACCTAGCCATTACCACACCGTGACTAATATACTCCAGCTACGGTAGCCTACTAGCAACCGACAATTAATATTGGCTTTATACGGAATTACGGTTTTTAAAGTTCGTCCTTTTTAAGCTTTATAAATATTCCGCTGCTAAAAGAAGGAGTATTATCTATCTATATAGCAGTAACTCTAAATTATATAGGATCCTTGCATTTTCGATATATATAGTAGGTAAGGGTTATACGACAATACTCTTATTTTTAGTATAATAGTATGGTAGTTGTAGTATATCTTAAACTAGAAGAGTCCTAATTCCGCTAGGCTAGATAGTAGCTTCTTAATAAGTCTATATATATCTATAGGGTATTTGTCTGTTATCTCCTTTGGTAGTTATACAATAATCTATTAGACTAGAGTATCTTTTAACTAGATATATACCTATATAATATCTTATAGTATTCGTATCGTTCTGTACTAGTATGTAGTGGTGGTTCAGGTGGTTCATTTATGTCTATCTTTTTCTAGGTATATAGGTAAAGAGATTTTAGCCCCTAATATATTCCCTTTATTATATGGTAGATATCGTACGACGACCCCTGTCCGACGTGCATCGTTAGGACGTTACCTAACGATCTATGCTATGAGGTTACCTAACAATCTATATTATCTAGGTCCTAGTAATATATATATTGCAGTTATAATTGGTATTCCAAGACTAGTAGTCTTTTCTTTTATTAATAAAGACTACTAGGTATCGGCTGTCTAATTGCTATTATATAATGCCGGTTGTACAATAGTTAGTAGGGGTATATATAGGGTATGTCTGTAAAGCCTATGGGTAGGTATCTATAGTAAGAGTTATATATAGGGGAATATCCTGTGATATCTATCGTATAGTACTAGCTGTTTAATAGGGGAGTTCTTATAGGGAAAGTATAGCGGTAATTTAGTTATACGCGTGATTTGTACACGTGCTACCCTGCGCTTATAGTTGCCTTTTTAATACTAGTATAGTTAGGGGTATTAACAATAGTAAATCTATAGGTAGGACGCTGTTTTTATACTAAGGAAATAATAGATCTTGTATAATAGAAAAAAAATAATAGGCAGGTGATCGAATAGATTTTACGCCTACTCTTATGCCTTCCCTCGCACTATTCCCTCGGGGTATTAAGGGTCGCTTGAAATTACTAGAATCTAGTGTTACCTATAATCGTTATAGTAGCTTGGTCTATAGCTTTGATTTAGTAGGGTCCTTCCTATCTAGCTTGGTTTGATCTATTAGATTTCTCTCTCTATACCAGGACTTTACTTCAGAGAAGGAGCAAGAGGACGTCCGAAAACTATAGCCTGTTTTAGGTAGCTATCGTAGGATTAACGTCTTATTCTATATGGAATTTTCTAATTGCCTTTATAGCCTTCTATACTACTGCTCCTTACTCTATGATATCCTTTAAAGGAGCTAAGTCGTACAATATCCATAGGTATATACTAAAAACAAGTAGTATTAATACGATTCTTCCTAGTCTAGGCATATTGTTTAATACCTTAATAGCTATCTAGAGAATAGTATATTTATCTATATTATAGCCTAGTTCTATCCTCAAAATTTTATAAGCCTATTAGAGTAGCTAGTATACTTATTTAATAATCCTAATTGCCTAGTAGACCTTAATAGGTACTATACGATAGGTAATGCCGATAAGGTATACTATACCTTGGAATTCTTTAGTGATGAAGTTTGTACCTTAATTGTATAATAGATAGTCCAGTAGTCTAAGATATATATAGATCTAGTACTTATATAGCGCGTTTTAGATGTCTTTTAGAGGATATATTTGCTTTTTGAGAGATTAAAGAATAGATAGCCCTATTTTCAAACTATAGAGATCCTTATTCTATCCTATTCAACAATAACATCTTCTATATTATTATAGTATACTTTTAGCCGTGTTATATTATCTAGGCAGAATAGGAAGGGTATATTCGATTCTATGATATAATATATTACTATACCGATTAAGTTCTCTACTATAATTATGCTAATAGCTATTATATTCTAGCTATCTCTAAATTTAATAGATAATAAGCCTAGTATCTCGTTAATATCGATACCTTAAAGTTATATAAGTACTATTGCTTAGTCCTTACTATATAATGTGATTTAGTGTCCTATAGTTGTCCTTAGTATTCTATATGATAGATGCTAAATAGAATAAAATGTTTAGCGTAAATAGAACTTGTTATATAATAAGGGTTGTCTCCTATTATTGTATATAGGAATGCTGTACTCTAGAGAAAATAGGTGCCTATCTTTTATAGCTTATTGTTATTACTCGCTATACCATTAGAATCTTCGCTACTACTACTACTAGTATTAGGCTGCTTGCTAGTATTATATACAGTAATATATACTATAAGTGATTTGTCTATTATACCGGCTATAAGGTAGTGCTTCTTTGCCCGTTCTTAGTCTTCCTTGCTATATATCTACAATTTATATCTAGGAATCTTATAGTTCGGTATCCAGTATGCTCCTGGTATTGTATTCTTCTTATTATACAATGGCTTTTTCTTATACCTATTGTACTTTCTAAATTAAGAGCTGTCTCTTAAGCGGTACCTATAGTCCGGTTTTAAGTAATCTTTCTAAAAGTTAGAATATCAATAATAAATATAGTTCGATAAGGGTTCATCTGCTATAAAACTAGTCTACTAGGTTTAAGCGCTATAGTACGATTTATATAGCACTGTAAATAGTTGTTCCGCTGTCTCGACGTCGTCCCTCTAAAGACCTTTCTCTAATTTATATATCCCTTAATAAGCTTATATAACAGCTATTTTAAGTTAGTTGTTACCCTAAAAAGTTAAGCTTAGGTTCTATTAGACTAGGGTAAGTTTATTAACAGTATATTGAGGATTTCTATCAATTTTATATCTTAGTTTTCGGCCTATATTATACGAAAGGTAACTAAAGTCTATAGGTTGTAGTACTCCTTTTTATTAATACTGGTATTAAAGTGCTTATCCAACATATTATATATTTCGTCCTATTGTTATCCAGGCCTAATATAGTATAGAAAGTAATCTGCCGCTTGTTTAGTAAGAATATCTAGGTAGATAATTATATATTAACTTTTATTCATTTTAAGCCTTTTATATATATTGATAAACCATTGTGTTTTATTAGTAAGGACATTATATAGTACATCCTAATAGTTACGCGTATTATCCTATTACTTATAAAATACCAAGGTCCTCTTTTTATCTAACAATATAGTCTATATAATGTATATTAGGGGAAAAGTATATAGATTGAATACTATAATCTAAGTGTCGTTCTTATCTAGCTAGTAGGGTTATAGGGAAGGTAGTACTATAGATTATTAGATTAATGGCAGGGCAGGTAGTAGAGAAGGCGTTAGTTGTTCTATCGTGCCTTTAGACTGTACCTTTTAGTTAATAATCTTAAGAATCCTATTGATCTTTATCTGTTTTGAGAAATAGAAACCCTTTTTATCAAATAAGGCTAGGAACTCCTTTTAAAAGGTACTGTTAATAAAGTTCAATTGGTATATCGTCTATCTATCTAGCTCTTTACCTATATTATTAATCATTATATCAAGATATATATTACTATATCTAAGTTTGGCTAGATATTGTATAAACCTATTTGTTAGAGCTACCTCTAAGTAGACATAGCTAGGCTTAATAGCAATATCGTTGTACTATAGTTTAATATCGATATACGTTTTCTATATATGTTTAATGTCCGACTTATCTACTATATCAGTGTTTAACATCTTAGCTAAGGTCGGTATTATAAGTGTTAGGTTATATAGTATCTATTGTATAATAGGAATATTGTTGATTGCGGTAAGGGGGATTAGGTGCTGATCCCCATGACCGCGCAGCGCATAAGCACCTTGCTCTGGGGAATAGGGCGCATACTGCGCTACGTATACGACAGCTATAAGTGACGTACCTATATACTATATAATGGTTACTAATAAGCACTCCGCTTAATATAGGTATTTAAGGGGTATGTAACTACCCTCTAGATAAAGGGAGATATAATAATCCAGAACTAGAACTTAAACTAGTATTTCCTTACTACTTGCTTTACTCTTATCGTTTTAGGTTATTATAATCTCTAAAAACCTACTAATACTGATTAGTATTGTCTCTATATTGCAATATAGAGGTAATATAGAGCAGCAAGGTAGTTAGTCAAGTGCTTAACAACCTTAACTAAATAGATTATAGTTTTCTTACTAAGGGCTATTAATCGGGTAACAAGAGAACCACCCTATTAACTAAGCAACATTGCTTATAAGATAACAAATATTATAAACCTACCCTCCTAGGCAAAGGAAACTTAACCTAAGCTTCTAGACTAAGGAAGTATTGCTTAAAAGAACGCTATTAATACTATATTACTAAGTAACTTTACTATAATTAACCTACTATAGCTTTCTAAGATCTATCTACTTATAGAACCTTAGAAAGGAATAATACTAAGATAAATCCTTATTATATACTAAGTATTTTGTTAAGTATAGCCTAGAATCGTAAAAAGCATTTTAAACGAGAATTCCCTATCTAGCTACCTATTATAAGTATTAATAAATTTAATGCTTAAACCTACTATAGATTGCTAGAGTATATTAATCCAGAGTATAATAGTAATAAAGTACTTAACTTATATATACTCTCCTACCTTAGCACTTATAAAGGGCGATGATCCAAAGATCTATACTATAAATTCTACTTGGATTTTAAGGACTAGACAGCCAACTACTTTAATAAGTTGAATAACAAGCTATACTTATAACTATACTAAACGCTTAACGACAGCTATGTCCTAGTAGATAGCTTAAAAGGATAGAAACTCTCTAAAGGACTTAAAACGCTTGCTAATAACCTGTCTAACAATCTAGGGCCTAATATACTCCCTTAAATCCATAGAACGTCGATCTAGGCTAAGTATAGATAGTATAGAACAGTATCTCTTCCCACTTAAACTAAAAAGGGGAAAGAGATTATACTAATAATAACCTAAGAATTTGAAATTAGTACTTACCTATAGGAGATACTATAGAGGGATATACAACTTAGTAATACAGCTATAAATGCTACCTAGTAATATAGACTAATAAACAGCTTGATTATAAACGACAATCAACTAGTAAGCGGCTAGGGCCCAAATATACGCTAGACAGCAGCCTAAAGTAGAACACTTAATACTGGTAACTATAGCCAGTTTGGAAATACCCTTTACCTGCTAAATCTAGACCTATAGATCATCTTTCTAATTTATAGACTTAGAAGTATAATAGGAGTAGGATTCCCGCTGGTTAATAAGGGCGCCGATAAAGGCTATAGATTCCTGCTAACTACCTAGAGTACTAGCTAAGGTCATAGTTAAGGTCATAGCTAAAGTAACTAGTAAGGCTATAAATGGAGAACTAATTAAGAAGGACAACAGAACCCTGTATAATCTATATAAACCCCTAGTATTAATACTAACTATAGGCCAGGATATGCCCAACCTTAAGTAGATAATAAAGAGCAGTATACCTAGTATAAGTATATTATGTATAAAAGTACTAAGTATATAGCTATTCTACCGATCGAAATAGGCTAGATAAATAAGATAAGTATTAATTAAAAGACCTTAACTAACTTTATTAAGTCTTAGGACTTAAAGGACAGCTATTCTAGGTTTAATAACGATATCCTTAATAATAAAGTTCGTTTCTTCCTATACTACTACTAGACTTTCTAGATCGATTATAGCCTACTAGATACTGTCTTTCCAAACGCTCTTTTAGAATGAGCTAAGGAATATTATCTATACTATATTCCTCTTAATATCTCTTTCGTCTAACTATATAGTATCTTAAAGGGATACTTTAAAATAAGTACTAAGTAGAACAACTATTTATATTTGGAATACTATTACTTTCTAGTCTATACGCCTTAAAAGTAAGAATAGTAACAAGTCTATGAAGGAAATTCTCTGGATTTTACTTAATAGACTCTAATAAAGCCAACGTAGGCTTAGTCTGCTCTATAACTATAAGGAGTTTCTAATTACAAATACAATCTAAGCTTACTAAGGAGTATCTAAGCTAAAGATCGCCCTATATAAACTACTAATAAGTTTTAAAGAGCTAGCAGCTATACTCCGCCAGATACTTGACATTAAAGAAGTAGATTATATATATTGCTAATTCTTAATAGACTATAGGTTTACTATAATAAAAGCCAGGCCTATAAGAAACTATTAGAGTAACCCGATTATAGATTTAATCTTTAAGAGAAACTGGGCTATATATATATATAATAACCTAAAGGTACTATAGGTTAAAGAAAGCAAAACGAGCTCTAGTAAGGGGACTATAATAAAAACTATACCAAAGTAGATTGTTAGATTTATAGTAAGCTAGATTACTACTGTTTTATATAAAGCTAAGAGGAATAAGTAACAGCTAATAGTAAATAGCTTAAGCAGAAGGGTATTAACAAAGATTATAGATAATATATAGCGTTCCTTCTTAACTATAAGGGTTTGAGCGATAAATATAATATAAAGGAAGAAGATACTAAACTTAGAGTATAGGTAGATAACTATAAGACTGATTAAACTTAAGGTAAAAACAAAATACTAGTAATTAGTTTTAAAGAAGAATAAATAGTAATGACTTACTTTATGAACTAAGCTTTCCTCTACCTAATTATTAAGAGCGAATAGCTATATAAAGATAGCGAAAAAGATACTAAGAAAACGGAAGCTGTTTAATTTATACTTAATAGGTATACTAAGACTGAATTCCAAAGGATTATACCTAATACTAGGGCTACTGACGTTTCGACTGCCGGACTCTAACAATTCCTTATACTAAAAAAGATAATCAGATCGCTTAAGATCGATAAAACATATATAGAAGAAGCGAATATACTTTTCAGGTCTAAGGATTTAAAACATTTACTTAGAACAGTTAAATTAGAGCTCGATATTAGTTATATAACTTTCTATATATTAGAAACGCTAACCCTTTTTCTTATATATCTAAAGGATATAGATAAGCTTAGCATCTACCTTAATAACATGACAAATAAGCTTATATCTAAGTTAAAGAAGTATATATATATATTCAGCGAAAATAGGGATATCTATAGATCCCTATAAAAGGGATTAAACTGCTAAGTATAGTATTTATAGTAGATAATAAGTACCGTATGCCTTTAAAGCTTATATAGGCCGAACTAATATACATTTATTGATGCTATAGACACTCTATAGTCGATAGATTGTTCAAACTACTATAATAAGTAGACTACTAAGTAGAACATATCGCTATTAAGATAATGAATAAGTTCTGCTATTTCTACTAGATTAAAGGTATAGTACTATAACAGTTTAGATTTATATTATAAGACGATATTTGCTTTAACTTTAACATTGATATAGATATCTTAGATATTAATAATTCTAAGGTACTATATATAGTCGATACTACAACTTTATTCTAAGTAGCCTACTTTCTAAACAATCTCTTAGCTAAAGAGATATAGGAGCAACTAAAGGAATGTTAGATCAACATATACCTTAGACTACCTAATATTTTATACTATAACAAGGGCACTAATTTCAAAGCGCATAAGTTCTAGTTAAAGGCAAAGGTTATAGGTATAACCTGTTATTCTATACTAGTCAAAGTATACTAGTTAGTCGGTAAGATTAAGCAGTATTATAGGTTACTAAGACAGGCCTATGACATTATTAAATCTAAGACCGCTAGAACTTGCTTAAAAGAGGCATACCTATAAGTAGCACTAAGTATAGTTAATAATACCGCTAGCCTAGACAGGCTAATACTAACGCTCTTAGTTTTCAGCGTATACCTATACCTTACTATAGACGTGTCGCCTTCTCTATCTTAACTATACTAAGCAGGTGTAATTCAAAAGGCTATAATACCATTACGAATCCTAAATAATATAAGGACTATATAAGATACTCTTATATAACGTCATAGACTAAGTATAGAAGACGTACTACTATACTTACTTAAAGTAGGTATAGAAGTACTTATATTCCAGGAAAGCAACCAATAGATAGGACCTTATAAGGTAATCTCAGCTATAGATATAATAGTCATTGTTTATTTAATTAATAGACCTATTGTTGGAACTCAGGCGTAAGCAACGTTCGGCATCGGCTAGTCGCAGCGTTCAGGGCTCTGTCGAGCGCTAATTAGCGATACGAATACGGGTATTACGATAATGGCTTCCAGCGCTCCTTTACAAGCGCTGGCAGCCCTATCTGAACAAGCGATCGCTCTATAATTGATAGGTTCAATATAACGGTCGTATTCCGACTGTTATATACTATTCTTAATAAGGGCTGTCCTACCTAAGTAGTTAGAACAGACAGACTTTCATTTACTGATTGATTAACCTTTTAGTTACCCTTTTATATATATATACAGAGACTACTGATATTCATTAGTATTGCTAGTAGGCGGTATAGAAAAGTAAAGTAGATTAGCAGATCTGATAAGAGCTTATATTATAAAGGTAATAGTTAACCTAACTAGTCCGAAAATATAAGATACTAGAAAGGGAAAGCGAATAATCTTATACTACTTCTACTAACGCTTAGCTTAATTAGAAGATTAACTAAGATAATAAGCATTGCTAATCTATAATTCAGCGATCTATAATAATAAAATAGCGCCTATACCTAGCCTTATAAAGCTTATATAAGCTTTAAAAGAGATTAAGTTACAAAGTTATATCTACTTTTTTAATCTATCTCTCTTTTTACAATACCCTTTATCTATTAAGCTAAAGAATATAGATATAACGCTCCTGAACTTATAGATTCTTGATTTTATTACTTAGATTAATGATAATTTAACTAGTTATAATCTTTATACTGCTTTTTATATAGATTTTTATAACTAGGATATAGAAGACTAGGTAAAAGGGCTTCTAAAGCTTAAAGTAGTACTATGAAAAGCCTTTATTAATAAGTTAGTACCTGTTAAAAGGGTATTTAGAGCTCCTTTAGATACTAGCCTTATTACTCTTACCTATATAGTAGAGGAAGATTTTATACCCCTACCTACTAAACTATATAACAATAGCTTAAAGGAGCTTTCGTTATACTAATTACTATACTAACTAGAAATATAAGAAGAACGGTTAATAACTATAGAGATTATAAAGACTTGATTCAAATACTAGGCCTTATAAGCGTTATATATAAAGATAGTATATATAGGAAGTGCTAATTATATATACCTTTTACCTATTAAAGGCTAGGTCTAAAATATTAATAGCAAGTTAGTAAGTATCTTTGTAAAGTCCTAGGATAAGTAGGGCAACTATAGTAGTAAAGATATTAAGATCCTAGACAATAAAGTCAAGTTCTTCCCATAGTAGTGCTACTTACTATAGATAAAGTATAGTTAGCTCTATTACATATTTTCTTTAATGCTTTCTAGGTATATAAAGGATTAGTATATATAGTATATATCAAACGGAATATCTTTTACTATTACCTATAGTCGCCTTTAGGGTTACTTTGTTAATAAGGTAATATACTTAAAATACTTTAACAAATAGTGTATAATCACTTTTAATATAATACCTAATATATCTAAGAACTCTAGAAAGTTAAAAATAGATATCCTTAAGAACCTCTTTAAGAAGTTAGTATAGTTGTAGAAGAGCCTTAGTATAAAGTACAACAACGAAATGCTAGTTCCTATACTAATCTAAGTAGTAACTAGCATATCTAGGCTTAATAATATACTAGTAAAGCTAGAACTAAACTTTAATAAGCTCTACTCCTAGCTCTAAATAGCCCTTACTATTTATATATAGAAGAAGGGCTTATTAGCGTTTATAATAGACTAATAATATAATAACTAAAAGTATAGCCAAGTATAGAATAGCCTAATAAAAAGGGCCTAAGCATAGAATATAAGCTACTAGAAGAAAGGTTAAAAGAGAAAGCAAACCTACTACTAGATCTATAGAAGAGAGGGTTATCGATCTACAAATTACCGAAAGGCTATTTAAAAAGAGCAGAAAAAGCAGTAGTTAGAAAGTCATAGGATCTTACAATTAAAGGATAAAGGTTACTACCAAGCCTTCTTAGTTAATGTAGAGGGTTTCGATTCTAAAGAGGAAAATAAGCAGCTAATATAGTATATAGTTGATAAGTCTAAGGGAGAATCTAGCAATAAAGATATAGGAACAAGTATAGTATACTATATAATAACCTACCTCTAAAAAAGACGCTTTTAAGCACTTAATTACTAGGTATAATCCTAGATTAAACCTGCTCAATAAGTAGTTAAACTAGATTTTTATACTTAATAGATACTCAGCAGAAGAATTCCAAAGGATCTGACTAGATATAAAAGTAATAGATATCTCTACTACTAGGTTTAAGCAGTTTCTAGTACTATAATAATAGCTCTTTAGACTTATAATTAACTAAAAACAAGCTAGAAAAACTTCTATTATCTTTAAGGGTAGCAAACTACTAAAATCCCTTGGGACTATAGATATAGATACCCCTTTTAGTATAGTAACATTCTATATATTAGAGCTATAAATGCCCTTTCTCCTTGACCTTAAGGATATAAAAAACCTTAGTATTTACCTAAATAACATAGATAATAAGCTTAGGAACGATAGAATAAGAGTAAGCATCTAAGTAGCATATAAATAGGGCTACCTATAGATGCCGATTTAAGGCTATAAGATTGCAATAGCTACTTACTTTACTAGATCGGACAAGCTACTAGAGTATTAATTAACTAAAACTATACTCTAACAACTCTACTAACGATTTAGCTACCTAGAAGCTAACAAGCTATACAAAATCCTAAGCTATAACTACTAAGATATTAATATAGCAGCTATTAAGCTGCTAAACAATAATTACTACTATTGTTAGATAAAAGGAGTAGTACCTTAGTACTTCCGCTTCTTACTATAAGTATATAATAACTTCTCCTTTAACAAAGAGGTACTAGTAGATATAGTCGACTTAGTAAGCCACAAATACCTTTATATAATCGACTCTATAACTTCGTTTTAAGTAGTAAGATTCCTAAACGTATAGATAGCAAAGGAAATGTAGGAGCGCCTAAAGGAGTGCTAGATCGACATCTACCTTAGCCTATCTAATATCTTATATTATAATTAAAGGACCAACTTTATATTAAAAGAATTTCAGGTAGAAGCTAAGCTTATTAGGATTATAGTTTATATTATCCTAGTTAAAGCCTACTAGTCGATAGGGCATCTAGAGCGCTATTATATACCTTTATATAGAGTATATAAAATCATTTTAGAGAAAACAAAGGGCATAGTCTTACTAAAAGCCTACCTCTAGAGTATAGTAAGTATAGTTAATAATACAGTAGGTCTAAATAGACTTCTACTAATACTACTAGTCTTTAGGGTATACTTGAGATTTAAGATGGATTCTCCTCCTTCCCTAACGCAAATATAGCACGTATAAGCAGTATAAACTATAATAACTAAGCTACAGAAGATTAGAGACCGCTAGAAAATCAATAACATATCGGTGCAATATAATAGACCTAACATAACTAACATATTACCGCTTTTACTGCACTTAAAAGCAGAGGTTCTAGTATACCAAGAGCATAAAGGGTAGCAAGGGCCTTACAAAAAACTTAATATAACCAATATAGAGGTTACAGTTAATATGGCAAACAGACCAGTAACTTTTCCTAATACTATAGTTAAGCTATATAACCGGCTTACTAAGCTCCTAAGCAGTAACGATAAGGCAACATACAATTAAGAAGAGCGGTAATTACTATAACCACTTAAGTACCCTACCCTACTATAAGGAAGAAGGCACGGCAGACCTTTAAAAGCGAAAAACAAAGCAAACCAAAACCCTAACCCTAAAAGCTATATTACACGTTTAGGGGCTATAGTATATATATCCGAAAAAAGAAGAAGGACTACGCTTTAGCTATTAACCTCTAAAAATGCAGAGTAATTATAGTACCTAGAGCACCTTTTAAGCAGTTAGATGCTAGAGAAATAAAGTCCCTAATCGAAACAGGAGTACTTAAGGTAATACCCTAGAAACTAGATCTTAGAGAGATCCATATCTTTAGTTACCAGCTTATATAAGAGGTAAAAAAGAAGTATACGCTATACCTATATAAGAAGTCGCGCCTTATAGCACAAGGCTATAGTAATATATATAAGAAAAAGATTCTTACTGTTCGTAGCGTTCTGTACTAGTACGTAGTAGTGGTTTAGGTGGTTAATTCATGTCTATCTCTCTAGGTATATAGGTAAAGAGATTTTGGCCCCTAATATATTCCCTTTGTTATGCGGTGGATACCGCACGACGACCTCGTCCGACGTATATCGTTAGGTAGTTACCTGACGATCTATACTGTTAGGGTATCTAACGATCTATATTATCTAGGTCCTAGTAATATATGTATTGCAGTTATAATAGGTATTCTAATACTAGTAATCTTTTCTTTTATCGATTAAGATTGCTAGGTATTAGCTGCTCGATCGCTATTATATAATGCTGGTTGTGCTATAGTTAGTAGGGGTGTATATAGGGTATGTCTGTAAAGCCTGTGGTTAGGTATCTGCGGCGAGAGTTATATATAGGGGAGTATCCTGCGATATCTATCGTATAGTGCTAGCTGTTTTAGCGGGGAGTTCTTATAGGGAAGGTATAGCAGTGGTTTAGTTGTACGTATAATTTATACACGCGCTACCCTACGCTTATAGTCGCTTTTTTAGTACTAGTGTAGTTAGGGGTGTTAATAATAGTAAATCTGTAGGTGGAACGCTGTTTTTATACTAAGGAAATAATAGATCTTATATAATAGAAAAAGAATAATAGGTCGGTGATCGAATAGCTTTTCTATGAATAATATGCAGGTAATTGAATAGCCTTTGCGTCTACTTTTGTACCTTCCCTTGTACTATTTCCTTAGGGTATAAAGGATTGCTTGCCCGCCCTTACTACTCTGTTCTCTTTCTTCCTCCTATATATAATAACTTTTGTAATCTCTGTTATATTTGTTGCTTACTATTGGCCTTTATTTGTACTATTGTTATTATTTTGCCTTATTTTACGATACCCTTTTTAAGATAGCTGCCGTTTGTATTCTTTATAATAACATTAACTCGATTCTACTTATAGACGTCTTTAATATAGACGCCTATATTAATTTCAGCTTGGTCAATATATATAAGAATACCGATAGTACCTATTATATTATAGTAATCCTAATTGTAGACTCGTTTAACTATAATCTTTTTATAAAGCTGGCGTCTGATGTAAGTTATCCCTAGGTACTTGTTGTACGATTACTGCTAGGTAGTGCTTATTATACGACACTTATTACTTATAGATAGGATACTAAGTGCACTATATATACCTTACTGCTAAAGGATGTCCTTTTTACCCTATATAAGGGTAGTAATAAATAGTAGAATAGGTCGGACATATTAAAGTATATAATAAAACGCAAGTAGTATTGGCATACTATCTTAATTACTTTGTATAGTAAGTAGCGTATATTATATGCCTATTACTGTTATAAGACAACCTAAAAGCACTAATTTTAGAGCTGCTTTATCCTGGCTAGCAAATAGCATGACGTATATACAGAGTATTACTTCTAGGGAAAGGGGTTAGTCTATAATTATAGTACAACGACGCCGTAGATGCCGTACTACTGCCGCCTATAGCCTATAACATTGTATAGCAGTCTTAAAGACAGTCGCCGTATAGGTAGTACTATACTAACTTTATCTAGTACTGTCTGTCGTCCAGGCTTTATCGTACAATAAGATTCTAGCTATAAGGTTATTCAAGTGCTGGATTTAGATAAGGAGGTGCTAGTAGATGTTAAGAAGGAGTCGTTAAAGCTGTCTAAAATGGCTAGTAAGGCGCTTATAGCTCTGGGTATATTGCTTAGGGTAGCTTTAATAGCTGGTAGGTAGTAGCAGCTATAGTAGCCGTATAAGAATTGAGTTTATATTGTTTGCTACCTATTGTCCTACATATATTGCGCGATATCCAGCCTAATTGCCAGTATATTGCTATTATTTTCGATTATTGTTATACAATATATATCTATATCCGGCTATAGTACTTATATCTTCTAAATATACTTCTACAAAGATAGTCAGCTTATTATTAGTTATTAAGTCTTTAAGCGCGTAATTCAGAGTCTTCTTTGTTATAATATATACTGGATTATCGCGGCCATTGATCTAGCGAATCTCCCTGATTTCTTTCTTCTTATATAACTCCTATATTGCTAGGATATCTATTATCAGTTACTTCTTAATTATTATACCTAGCTTAACTAGATATTAGTATAATAACCTTAAATTATAATATAGTATAGTTATAATCTTTAGTAAGCCTAGTACTAATGTTAGTCGTATAAGAGTTGTTGTTAGGGAGATGCTGCTATCTAGCCTAGAGACTATACTATATAGTTCGCTGGCTAGTATACTTTAGGTTACCCTATAGTATTTTATCAAAGACTAGTAGATGATATTCCTATAGATAGTAAAGCTGCTAATTATCTAATAGGTATCTCTGCTAGCTATTATATAGTAACTAGCCGAATCTATATCCGTTTCTTAAGTAGCTAGGACGATTATTATACTGATCTACAAGGTTATGTCCTTATTATTTGCAAACAAGCTATTAATAAAGATAAAAAGCTTTATATCCTTCCAGACTAGTAGTATATACTAGAGTCTATAGGTAGCGTTGTCTATCTGCCATTATAGTCGCTTATTAAGATTCTTAGCATCGTCCAATATAGGCTATTTAATTTGCGCTACTACTAACAAGTCGTACAATGCCTCGGGCCAGTAGACGCTAGCTAAGTAGGCTCCTTTTACACATTCTAAAATGTAGTATTAAGCTATATCCTTAGCGTCTATATCTAGAATTTTTATCTTATCGACTTGACCTTAGTAGGTAAAAATAATATCACTATCATTAAACTTAAGTTATGCTCTATTGAACTCGATATTACGGTTGTATAATAGGATTAATATCGGTTTTATATAGAATTACGCTTTTTAAAGTTTATCCTTTTTAAGCTTTACGAATATTCTACTGCTAAAAGAAAGAGTATTATCTACCTAAATAGCAGTAATTCCAAACTATATAGGATCCTTGCTATCCGGTATATATAGTAGGCAGGGGTTATATAATAACACTTTTATTTTTAGTATAATAGTATAGTAGTTATAGTATATCTTAAACTAAAAGAGTCCTAATTCTATTAGGCTATATAGTAGCTTCTTAATAAGTATATAAGTATCTACTAGGTATTTGTCCGTTATCTCCTTTAGTAGTTATACAATAATCTATTGGACTAAAGTATCTTTTAACTAGATATATGCCTATATAATATCCTATAGGATATACTTTATGCTAAAAGTCTTTATTAATAATAGGCCTAGTGCAATTATTGGTTATATGCTTATTTATTATATAGTAGAGGCTTATATTAGAATACTATTCTTTCCATTATTACTAAATCCCTATATAACAAGTCTCGATTTTTCATATAGCTTCTCCTTATTGCCTTTTATCCCTTATACTATATAGGTACTATAGATACGCTATATAGGCTATTCTTATAGGTTAAATTTGATAAACTAGAAGACGTTAGCAGCGATAAGGTCGTTAATCTCCTTTACATCTGACTTTTTAAATGGTACCCTAGATATAGTAATAAGTCCTTTCTCTCTAAGTTTATATACCAGTTATTTATCGTCTATCTCCTTCTTACTTAAGAATATAACTGTTATATAGTATTAGTTATAGGTCTATAGTAAGAATCTAACTAAAGGTATTAGTCTAGATAGTCTCGGTAGGTATTGATATCTATATCTTACTAGTTCTCTTGGATAAGCGCTATAACCTTGTTATCGCATAATATAGGTTATCCAGCGTCTAGATCCTCTAGCCTCTTATATAGCTTAATATATATTGCCTGAAATTACTAAGGTCTAGTATTGCCTATAATTGTTATAGTAGCATAGTCTATAGCTTCGATTCTATAGGGTCCTTTCTATCTAGCTTAGTTTAATCTATTAGATTTCTCTCTCTATACTAGGACTTTACTTGAGAGGGGGAGCAAGAGGACGTCTAAAATCTATAGTCTATTTTAGGTAGCTATTGTACGATTAACGTCTTATTTTATATAGAATTTTCTAATTGCCTTCATAGCCTTCTATACTACTGCTCCTTACTCTGCTATATCCTTTAAGGGAGCTAAGTCGTACAATACCTATAGGTATACGCTAAAAACAAGTAGTATTAGTACGATTCCTCCTAGTCTAGGCATATTGTTTAATATCTTAAAAGCTATCTAGAGAATAGTATGTTTGTCTGTATTATAGCCTAGTTCCATTGTTAAAATTTCATAAGCCTGTTGGAATGGGCAATATACTTATTTAATAGTTCTAATTACCTAGTATGCTTTAATAGGTACTATATGACAGGTAATACTTTTAAGGCGTACTGCACCTTGGAATTCTTCGGTAATGAAATTTATACCTTAGTTATACAATAGGTAGTCTAGCAGTCTAAGATATATATAGATCTAGCACTTATATAGTACGTTCTAGATATCCTTTACTGTCTTGCCCTTTAGGAAAATCACTGCTTGGAATACTGTTATTGTTGATTGCGGTAAGGGGGGTTAGGTGCTGATCCCCGTGACCGCGCAGCACATGAGCCTCTCGATCTGGGAATGGGGCACGTACTGCGCTACTGAGCCTCCCGCTCTAGGGAATAGGGCGCGTACTGCGCTACTTGTGCGATAGCCATAAGTGGCGCACCTACGTACTATATAACGGTTACTAACAAGCACTCTGTTTAAACATAGGTATTAAAGGGGTATATAACTACCCTCTAGATAGAAGGAGATAGACAATCCAGAACTAGAACTTAAACTAGTATTTCCTTGCTACTTGCTTTACTCTTTATTATTTTAAATTACTATAATCTCTAGAAACCTATTAATACTAATTAGTATTGTCTCTATATTGCGATATAGGGGTAACATAGAGCAGTAAGGTAGTTAGTTAAATACTTAATAACCTTAACTAAGTAGATTATAGTTTACTTATTAAGGGCTATCAATTAGGCAACTAGATAACTACCCTTTTAACTTAGTAATATTGCTTATAAGAAAACCAATACTATAAACCTATCCTTCTAGGCTAAGGAAGCTTGACCTAAGCTTCTAGACTAAGGAAGCGTTACTTAAGAGAATACTACTAAAACTATATTACTAATAAACTTTACTATAATTAATATACTATAGCGTCTTAAGATCCTTCTACCTATAGAACCTAAGAAAGGGAGGATACTAAGATAAACCCCTATTATATACTAAGTATTTCGTTAAATATAGCCTAGGATCTTAAAGAGCGTTTTAAACAAGAATTCCCTACCTAGCTACCTATTATAAGTATTAATAAATTTAACGCTTAAACCTTCTATAGATTACTAGAGTATATCAATCTAAAGTACAATAGTAATAAAGTGCTTAACTTATATATACTCTCCTACCTTAGTACTTATAAGGGGCAATAATCTAAAGATCTATACTACAAATTCTACTTGGATTTTAAGGACTAGATAGCTAACTACTTTAATAAGTTAAATAATAAACTATACTTATAACTATACTAAACGCTTAACGACAGCTATGTCCTTATAAATAGCTTAAAAGGGTAGAAGCTCTCTAAGAGACTTATAATACTTGCTAATAACCTGTCTAACAATCTAAAGCCTAACGTACTCCTCTAAATCCATAGACCGTCGATCTAGGCCAAGTATAGATAATAGGTAACGACATCTCTTCCCGCTTAAACAGAAAAGGGGAAGAAGATCGAACTAATAACAATATAAGACTCCGGAATTAGTACCTAGCTATAGGAGGTACTATAGAAGGAGATATAAATCAGTAAGGAAGTGGATCACATCGGTAATATAGCCGTAAATACTACCTAGTAATATAGGCCTATAAGCAGCTCGATTATAAACAACGATTAACCATTAAGCAGCTAAGACCTATGTATATGCCAGATAGCAGCCTAAAGCGGAACGCTCTATGCTAGTAACCGCAGCCAGTTTGGAAATACCCTTTACCTGCTAAATTTAGACCTATAGATAATACTTCCGATTTATAGACTTAGAAGCATAATAGGAGTAGGATTTCCGCTAGCTAACAAGGGCGCTGGCGAAGGCTACGAATTCCTACTAACTACCTAAAGTGCCGGCTAAGGTAATACTTAAGGTCATAGCTAAGGTAACTACTAAGGCTATAACTAAAGAACTAATTAAGAGGGACGACAGAACCCTACACGACCTATATAAACCCCTAGTATTAATACTAGATATAGGTAGGAACATGCTTAACCCTAAGCAGATAATAAAGAGCAGTATACCTAGTATAAGTACATTATGTATAGAAGTACTAAGTATATAGCTATCCTACTGATCGAAACAGGCTAGATAAACGAGATAAGCATTAATTGAAAAACCCTAACCGATTTTATTAAGTCTTAGGACTTAAAGGACAGCTATTCCAGGTCTAATAATAATATCCTTAATAACAAAGTTCGTTTCTTCCTATACTGCTACTAGACTTTCTAGATCGATCATAGCCTACTAGATACTATTTTTCCAAACGTATTTTCAGGATAAGCTAAGGAATATCACCTATACTACATCCCTTTTAGCATCTCTTTTATATAACTATATAGTATCTTAAAGGGATACTTTAAGACGAGTACTAAGTAGAACAACTACTTATATATCTATAATACTATTACTTTCCAGTTTATACGCCTTAAGAATAAGAATAGTAACAAATCTATAAAGGAAATTCTCTAGATCTTGCTTGATAGACTCTAATAAAGCTAACGTAGGCTTGGTCTGCTCTATAACTATAAAGAGTTCCTAGTCGTAAATATAATCCAAGTCTACTAAGGAGTATCCAAGCTAAAGATTGCCCTATATAAACTACTAATAAGCTTTAAAGAGCTAGTAGCTATACTCTAATAAATACTTAACATTAAGGAAGCGGATTATATATATCGCTAGTTCTTAATAGACCATAGGTTTACTATAACGAAGGCTAGGCCTATAAGAAACTATCGAAGTAACCCGATTATAGATTCGATCTTTAAGAGAAACCGGGCAACGTATATATAACAACCTAGAGGTACTACTAGGTATAGAAAGCAAAACGAGCTCTAGCAAGAGGACTGTAATAAAGCCTATACCAAAGTTAGTTGTTAGATTTATAGCAAGCTAGATTACCGCTCCTTTATTTATAGCTAAGAGGAACAAGTAATAGCTAAGAGCGAATAGCTTAAGCGAAAAGGTATTAACAAAGATCGCGGATAATATATAGTGTTCCTCCTTAACTATAAGGGTTTAGACGATGAATATAAAGTAAGGGAAGAAGATATCAAGCTTAAAGTATAGGTAGATAACTATAAAACCGATCAAACTTAAGTTAGAAACGAAGTACTAGTAATTAGTTTTAAAGAAGAACAAATAGCAGCGACTTACTTTGCAAACCAAGCTTTCCTCTACCTAATTACCAAGAGCGAATAACTATATAAAAATAGCAAAAAGTATACTAAGAAAACGAAAGCCGTTTAGTTTATACTTAATAGATATATTAAGACCGAATTCCAAGAGATTATACCTAATACTAGGGCTATTGACGTTTTGACTGCTAGACTCTAACAATTCCTTATACTAAAAAAGATAATCAGATCGCTCGAGATTAACAAGTTATACGTAAGAGAAGCAAACATACTTTTTAGGTCTAGGGATTTGAAACGATCGCTTAGAACGGTTAAAGTAGAGCTTAACATTGGTTATACGACTTTCTATATATTAGAGACGCTAACCCCTTTTCTTATATGTCTAAAGGATATAGACGAGCTTAGTATCTACCTTAATAATATAATAAATAAGCTTATATCTAAGTTAGAAAAGTATATATATATTTAACGGAAATAGAGATATCTATAGATCCCTATAAAAGGGATTAAACTCTTAAGCATAGCATTTATAGCAGATAATAAGCGTCCTATACCTTTATAGCTTATAGAGGCCGAACTAAGACGCATCTATCGACACTATAGATACCCTATAGTTGATAGATTATACAAATTACTATAACAAGCAGACTACTAAGTAGAACATAGCACTATTAAGATAATTAATAAGTTCTGCCACTTCTGCTAGATCAAAGGCGTAGTACTATAACAATTTAGATTTGCGTTATAAGATAACATTTGCTTTAATTTCGAGATTGTTGTAGATATCCTGGATATCGACAATTCTAAGGTACTATATATAGTCGATGCTATAATGTTATTCCAAGTAGCCTGCTTTCTAAATAATCTTTTTAGCTAAAGAGACGTAGGAGCAGCTAAAGGAATGTTAGATCAATATATACCTTAGACTACCTGATATTTTACGCTATAATAAGGGTACTAATTTCGAAGCGCGTAAGTTCTAGGTAGAGGCTAAGCTTATAGGTATAACCTGCCATTTAGTACTAGTTAAGGTATACTAGTTAGTTAGTAAGATCGAGCGGTATTATAGGCTACTAAGAAGGGCCTATAATATTATTAAATTAGAGACTGCTGGATCTTACTCGAAAGAAGCATACCTGTAAGCAGTACTAAGCGCAGTTAATAATACTACTAGCCTAGATAGGCTAGTACTAACGCTCTTAGTTTTCAGTATATACCTACGCCTTACTATAGATATACTGCCTTCTCTATCTCAACTACGCTAAGCAGGCGTAATTCGGAAGGCTATAATATAACTGTGAATCCTAAATGATATAAGGACTATGTAAGACGCTCTTACATAACGTAATAGACTAAGTATAGAAGATGTACTATTATGCTTACTAGAAGTAGGTGCTGAAATGCTTATATTCCGGGAAAGCGACTAATAGATAGGACCTTATAAGGTGATTTCAGCTATAGATACAACGGTGATCGTCGATATGGTTAATAGACCTATAGAATTTCAGAATACAATAGTCAAACTATATTACCAGGAGCTAGTATAGGACGAGCAAGATAATTAAGCTAGGGTTAAGCAGCTAGAGCTATTCTAATATCTCTAGCCTAAGTAGTCCTACTAGTACGGACAACCCTAAAAGAACCTAGTACCTACTAATAACTTTGTTTTGGAAAAAGAGAAGTACGACTATGATCTTATGCTTAAACTACAAGCTAAAGGTAAGATTACTATACCCGGCGTACTATGCTAAGAAGCTAATAAAACAGAACTGAACTTGCTTCTAGTAGCTAGGGTAATCAAAGTAATCTAAATGCTAGTAGATACGTCGGACTATTAGATCTTTAAGTTAAGGATTGTCTAGGAAGTGAAAGATAAGCTTACTTTACTATATGAGAAATCACGCTTTATAGCTTAGGGATTCGGTAATAAGGACAAGAAGCACCTACTTACCTAATCGCCAACGATCTAATACTATATACAGCGACTTATACTCTTACTACTCCTAACGCTGCGAATGCACTTTGGTTTTAAGGTATAGGTGCGTGACGTTATCCAGGCTTATATATAAGCTAAGTTACAGCTAGTAAGGAAAGTGATTCTTCTATTACCTAAAGAACTTAAGACGCTCTATCCCCCTTATACCATCTTGCTTATTAAAACCCTATTATATAGACTGGCTGAAGCTGGACTATACTAGTGGGTAATATATATGAACTAGCATACTAAATGTCTCGATCTTAAACCAAGCGCCTTTAACCTATACCTTATAATTAGTAAGATGCAAATTAGAAGTAGATTTAGAATCGTTAGCCTATAAACTAATGATACTCTTAATATTAGTAAGTAAGCCTTTACAGATAAGGAGAAGCTTAAGCTAGATAAGGCTAGCTTTAAGTATAAGCTGCTAGTATTTTTAATGGATAAATCGATTATAGACTTTAACGGATATAGGCTTGAAATGAGTATAGATGCTGTTGAGATTCGGCAAAAGGGGTAAGCTGTGCGACTCGAACTTGTAAGCCTAGACGCTGAAATAGCGAAACAAGTATACGTTAAACAATACGTATATAGTGCCTATATTACTACGATTTGCTAGCTAGAGGTGACTTTCGACTTGTTAGTAGTAGTATAGTTAACTAAGCCTAGTATAGCCGAGATTACTAAGCTTAATGCTTAATTGCAATAGTAGATTAAGAACTTAACGTACAGATTATACTATCTATAACTCGAACTTAAGATAGCTAAGCTCTTTGTCTTTATAGACGGATCATTTGCTAACAATACCGATATAACATTGCAGATTAGATTCATAATAATATTTGGAAACGAGATAAGCGGTATAAACAAGTTTAACCTATATAGTAATATCATACACTGGTCCTTAACCAAGTGCAAGCGAGTAACAAGAAGCGTTTTAGCAAGCGAAATATACAGTATAGTAAGTAGGTTCGATCTTAGGTATATACTATACTAGACGCTTGCTAAGATCTACCTAAGCCTAGATCTATAATCGCTACTACTAATCGTCGTTTATATAGACTTGTTTAGTTTATATAAGTACCTAGTAAAGCTTAGGATAATAGCAGAAAAGCGCCTTATAATCGACATAATAGCTCTACAACAGAGCTATGAAAACCATAAAATCGCAGAAATTAGGTAGATTAGTAGTAACAACAACCCAGCTAATACTATAACTAAGCATACGCTAAATAAGACGCTTAAAAGGCTCGTTACTACTAATACGGCTAAGATCAAAGTAGAAGGCTAGGTTTAATACCCGGCCGAGCAATAGGAAGAGTCTATATAACTTAGGGCAAGATCGTAAGTATAAAAGACAAAGACTGCTAGGATAATTTATTTATAGTATAATAAGGAATATAAAGCAAAGTGCAAAACAATCTTAATTTATACTCTTATAGCTAGTACAATACATGTACTAGCACCCCCTACCCCCTAATTATAATCACAAAACATCGATAGCCTTACCTATAGCAGCTATCGCTATAAGCTTTTTCTATGTAGGCATTATACCTGCTATAGGTGCCCTATGCTTGACAAAAGTGTATGCTTTATCCACTAGGACGAAGGCGTACTTAGCACCGTTATACTATATCTTCCAATCCTATAACTAATAAGTATTCCGATTAAACAATAGACACTACTAAAGATCGTAACTTATTTTAGCCTTTATAGCCGGGTTAGAGCAGAGCTCTAAGAAGCAGTCCGAGAACGGATAGACCGACTTAGGGCTATAATATATGTTAGGAATAATAAAACAATAGAAACAATATATAAATAGAACTTATATTAGCATATATAAGTGCCTAGATAAGCAATGCTAATACTAGAGGCCGCGGCCTAACGTACGGTTATAGCATACTATATATAGCGCGAAATTGCCGGACTTATTAAACAAGTCCTTAACGCCTGCCAAAAGCAAGCGTAGGCAGCTAAGGCAAACAACAGCATGTATAATACTATATAGGCTATAAACTTCATATGTATTAGCAATATTAATAATAAGGACGATAAGAGTAAGACGCTTACCCTCTGGTTTATATATATAAGCGTATAATAACCTTTTATAAGGCTTTATATAGTCCGACATATGGTATATATAGCAGCTAAAGTAGATAACAGAGTTATCTAAGCTTTTACTAGACGACAAACTCGCTATTACTACTGCCGGTGTTGCTACCGGCAATACAGACGCGCTTGTAGCAGCGTGTAGCGCCTTACGCTATGTATATACAGCTGCTAACACTGCCTTCTTTATAGCCGGCAATATAGGTAGAGCGTGCTCGGCACGCTTAGAGAGACGTGCCTTATATATAGCGATCTCTACCTTATACATCGCCTCCTCCTCCGCCTCCTCCTTACGCTAGAGCGTAGTAGCCTGCTTAAGCAGGACGCGTATATACGCAATTAGCCCCTTAGAATTAAAGGGTATAGAGTTAGCGTCGGTATAGCTGCCTATAGACTTAGGCTATATAGTAAGTATAGCCGCGTCTGTAGTATCAGGATTATCGCCGTTGTTATTATCGTTATCGCCATCGTTGCCGCCTGCTACGCTCTTCTAGTCACCGTTATTAGCAACAGCATGCTCGGACATATCCTTAAACGCGTTATTATTACCCTTTTAGGCAAGATGCTCGTTAGGAGCGTCAGTTATAAGCGTATTAAGGGCGTTACTGCCCTTGTCCTTAGTATATATACGGGCATCGCCGCCCGTACTTCTATAGGAGCACCTACTCTACTTATTATTAAAATCCGATACTATAAACAACAAGATCAGCATGCTTAAGCATTAGTGCATAAGGGTAAGCAACTTACTTGTTACTGCTAATACTACTACTGCTATTGTTATTACTACTACTACTACTGCTGTTGTTGTTGCTGCTGCTGCTACTGCTATTGTTATTGCTGCTACTGCTGCTGCTAGTATAGATCGTAGGGAGAAAGAGAACAGATAGTATATAGTAGGAGAACCTACCTACTTATAGGTTTAGGGTAAGAGCGTTCGGAGTTCGCAATCAGCTAGCCTAAAGCTCTGATTTTTCCTATTGTAATTCCTATTTAAGACTACGAGCTTTTGCAATAATGGTTACTAGCGTAACGTACTTACTATTGCGCCGTTTAGAGGCATATCTAGAAGGCGCTGAAGTCGCGCCTTCTATACCGGGGATTAGTAACTAGAATTCAATATTCTAATTGGCAAACGAGAAGTTAAGTGATTAGCATTTCCTATTCTAGTAAGAAGGGGAGCGAAATAATCTGGGATTTCCTATTTCAGTTAATAAAGCGCTAGCGTAATTACAAAAGAAGAGTTGCCGGTATTGATTGCAGTAAGGGGGGTCAGGTACTAATCCCTGTAACTGTGAGAATAGGGGCAGTGGAAGTAGGTGGTGAAAGTGCTTGATTGCTTGATAATCTGTCTAGCTATTTGGTGGTGAGGAAGATGGTGATATATACCCTCTTTTTCACCATCTGTTATTTGTTCTACGCTATTCCTATTACTGGAGACCTTGCGGTACTATTCCTAATAAGGAATAGTGTTATTCTAACTCAACGCTAGTCTACTAGCTTGAGACCTAGGCTTGTCTCATCCTATATATTTATCCGATATTTATTTAGTCTTAGACTAAATAGGATAAGCTAGATATTTGTGTTTAGCATAAGACTTATGCAAGATTTGTGCATTTGGCCTTGTGGGTGACTAAGCATGTGTCCCTGGGACTGCAGCCTTGTGAATGTCACACGGCAAGGCTGTGGTATTTGCTAGATATTCTAACATACCCCTTAAAAGTTATATATATAATCCTAGATATGGAATCTTTTATAGAAAGGAATGTATAGCAAGGGAAAAAATAAAAACCCCGTTATAATTATAAGTATATGCTTATATGGAAAATAGGCAAAAACCATATTATACTAAACTGTAAGTAAAGCGGAATTACCAGCTTAGGCTTATCGTATTTTAGTGGAATTAATTGCTGAACCACAGACAAGACTTTTATATATATGTATATATACACACATACTTATATAGAGATGCTACCTATCTCTATGTATTACCCCTGAGCCTATTAATCAGGGCATGCTCTTCTTAGTAGCATAAGAAGGGTGTTATTCTTCTAAGGTCATATTCGCTTGTTTTATAAATCCCTTTATCATAGTACTATTTAGGCTCTTAGTTAACCAGTCTGCAAGATTTTGCTTAGTTGGCTGGTGTACTAATTTCAGCTTATTGTCTCGTACTACTTCCCTTGTATAGTGATAAGTTATATCTATGTGCTTTGCCCTTTTATGAAATTCAGGATTTTCAGCTAAGGCTTGTGCCCCTTTATTATCTATGTAGATAAGGGGTGTAGAAAGTGGCTTATTAGGCATGAATATATTCCTTAAGTAGGAATAGACGTATTGAAGATATATTGCCTCTTTAGAAGCATCTTTTAACGCCATATATTCTGCCTCTGTACTAGAGGTAGCTACTGTTTTCTGAACTTGTGAATTCCAGCTAATGCAATTAGCCGTGGTATTATTTATATCCTGAAGGCTGAAAATATAGCCTGTAGTAGACCTTCTAGTATCTAGATCAGCTGCCCAGTCTGAATCTGTATATCCTATGATCTGTAAATTTCCTTTGCAGTTATATTTTATTCCTAGATTTGGGAACCTAATTAGGTAACCCCATAAATATTCTAGGGCATCGAAGTGCTCTTTACTAGGATTACTAGCAAATCTAGAGCACAGTATAACGTTATAGGAAATATCAGGGCGAGTTTTTAAGGCTAGGTATAGAAGTGATCCTACTTCTTGCTAATATCTTTTTATTTCAGCTTTAGTAGCCTGGCCTTTATTTTTTCTTAATGCCACGTTATTACTAGGCTTAAGCCTTGGTTTATATATGTATTTGGAATAGGGATTCTTCTCCTGTATAGTAGAGGAGTCTTGTTTTAAGCAGTGCTTGCTTAGTATTTTATTTGTATAACCATGTTGATTTATTTCTACAGCCTTGTTTTCGTAGTCGATTATGATCTTATTACCTAGGTAATCAGTTAAGTTACCTAATGGTTCTATTTTTAGATATTGAGATACCACTTTTTCAAAGGTATTAATAATATCTTTACTTGGCCCTGCTACTAGTAGATCATCTACATGGCTTGCTATTATGATTTTCTTTGTTAAGTGTATAAATACTCCTTCATCATAAGGTAGTATATGAAAGCCTAGCTTGTCTACTAATATAGAAGACATATGCTTATAGAATAACCTAGGGCTTTGTTTTAACCCATATAGTGCTTTATTTACCTTAGCCACTTTACCCCTGTATTTGGGATTATTATATACGCCATAAGGTAGTTCTGTATATATTTCATAATCTATTTTAGCATGTATAAATGCTAGGCGTATATCATATTGTTGGAATATATATCCTAGATTTAATCCTAGAATTAATATAGTGTGCCATACTTCTGTTCTGCACATAGTGCTAAACGTTTCCATATAATCAACACCATAGACTTGATTAAAGCCTTATATTACCCAACATGCCTTATATCTAAAGGTCTTTTCTTTATTAGTTATATAGTGGTCTGGTATAAAGCTATTTTGAATTACTTTCTTTTTAAATACCCAACGTCCTCTTATAGCTTGTTTTCCTTTAGGCAAATCTGTTATTGTATAACAGCCTTCAGACTCTAGGTCCTTGACTTCATCTATAGCTGCTAGTTGCCACTATTTATTTTCTAAAGTTAGCATAGCTTCTTTATAGCTAGCTGGTTCTATATCTGTATTTATTGAAAGGATATATTCAGCTTTATCCTTAGTATTAAATTCGGTTTGCAGATATGATATTGTAGTATCCCTTAAGGTTAAGAGGATACTATATTCTTCCTTATTAAAAGGAAGTTCTAGTAGCTCGACTACTATTTCTTAATTTGCAGTAGGAAAATTGTTATTATCTTCTAGCATATTATTAGAGCGTAGTCTACTAGAGATAGGCTCTTGTTCTTCTCTTTCTTTTTCTTTTATTAAGGAAGAGATTGTTTCTGATAATTGTTCTTATATTATTTTATCTTCGTTTTCTTCTTCTATATTTTCTAGTAAAGGAGGAAGAGGACTATCTTGCTTATTTAGAAGCATGTTGTTTAGATAGTCCTTCCTAGGTAGGAATTTTCCTTCTAGGATTTTCACATCTCTTGCCCAGATAAGAGTATGTTTCTTTATATCATATATTTTATAGTAGTTATTCTCTGTAGAAGAGTAACCTACTAGAATTCCAAAGTCTTTCCTTGTATCTAGCTTATTTTTTATTATGCCTTCATTACTATAGAGGCATATTGAACCCCATATCTTTATATTGTTAATATAGGGCTTCTTATTATAGAAAATCTCCCACAGGGTTTTATATTCTACCCCCTTATGTAGTGTGATATTATATAGGTATATTGCTGCTAGTAAGGCTTCTCCCCATAGGTATAAAGGAGAATTAGCCTCATATAGCATTGCCCTTACTTTATTAAATAGGGTAAGATTTATTCTTTCTATTAAGCCATTAGGCTCTTTGGTATATAGAGGAGTGAGAAGGTGTTTTATTCCGTATTTTGAAAGGGCTATAGTAAATCTTTCGTTGATATATTCTCCTCCGTTATCTGTGAAGAACTCCTTTATTTTCCTTTTTTCTATATTTCTCTTTTCTAAAGAAGTGTCTTTAGGGGTAGTATTTTCTACCTTTGCCTTAAAGTATTCAAAGGCTTCATATGCCTCGTCTTTACTACGTAGTAATTTAACAAAGGCGTATCTACTCTTTTTATCTAGAAAAGTAATATAGTACTTATATTTATTAAAAGTACTAGGAGTTATTGGACCACCTAGGTCACTATGGATTCTTTCTAGGATTTGGTAGTCCTTCTTATTAATTGCTTTCTTAAGTCTTTTCTTAGAAGACTTAGCTAGATCGCAGGTAATACAGGTAATATCTTTATTATAAGCGCGAATAATATCGGCACTTATTGTTATATTTTTTGTTTTCAAGAGCTGAACAAGGGCACCTATATTTAGGTGGCCTAATCTCTTATGCCAGTTAAACAACTTTGTTATTTTCAAAGGCAGAGAAGCGGTATTAAAATCTCTAAGATCAGTAGATAAATCTAAGTCTTTTTCAAGATTTATTTCTTGTTCTTTTTCTTGTTCTTGTTCAGTAACAATAGTATTACCCCCTACAATGTTATTCGGGTTTATAGGGGTTATATCCTGTATTACTGTGCTAGCCAGCACGTTATAAGAAGAAGATATAATATCTACATCTATAGAATAGAGATCTTCTTTATTTCTATATCCTTGTGTAGATATATCTCTACTTATTTTATCATATAGCTGGACGGTATCTTTGCTAGTATCAAAGATAACTAGCTTGTCTTTCAGCTTAGGAACTGATATTAGGTTGATTCCTAGTTCAGGTATATAGTAGACCCCTTTTATAAGGTCTACCTTATTAGTGTCCTTATATTTTATAAAGATATTACCTTTGCCCTTTACTAGTAACTCCCCTGCGTTACCCCACTTAACACTTTCACTAATATCCTTATAGGAGTGAAAGTAGCTTATATTGCAAGTGGTATGTATTGTGGCAGCAGAGTCTATAATAAAGGAGGTAGATTCTTTCTTTTTATTTTCTAGACTTAGGACCTTCTTTTCAGCCGTTACAAAAATAAGGGCTTTATTAGCCCTGCTATAAGCAGAGGGAGAAGAAGGGTAGATTGAATTCCAAAGTCTATATATGGTACTATAACATGATGAGAAAAGGAAAGATAGAAAAGAAAGAAGAAAAAGGAAGAGTAAATAAATACCCCTTAATTCCAAAGGACGTCTTCCCATTCGATCTAGTTTCTCAGTTATTAGTACCTTTCCCCTTTGTCATAAGGGGCTATAGTAAATAGTAGGGGAACTTACCCCTGCTTCCTCAATTTCATCTAAGGCTTCTACTATTGTTTTTTCTCTTTCTTCTTCATCTATCTCCATTTTAGAAGAAGGACCTACTATACAAGCAGTAGAAGAAGAAGGGCCAGCAGCAGAAGAAGAAGAAGGTGGTATAGGAAAGCCGGGATAATACCCAGGAATAAATCCACTAAGGCCCTTATTAGTAAGATGCATTACCTTCTCTTTTTCTTTTCCTTTACCCTGATTTTCTTCCTCGTCAGAAGAGGATTCTAGCTCTGCTATCTGGGCAAGAAGAGCCTGCTTTTTCATCCTCTTATTAGTAGAAGACCCCTATTATCCTTTCCTCTTTGTTATTTTCCCCTTATTAGGGGGTGTTTTCTTAGAAGAAGAGGAAGAAGAAGCAGTAGCAGGGGAATTCCACCAAGAGGGTGCCTTTTCTGGATAAAGGAAGAAGCAGTTATTAGCATTATAACCTGGCTTTTTGCAGTTACTGCAGTGACTGGTCTTGTTGTTTTTCTCCTTATTTAAAAGGAGGGCGTGTTTTTTGCCGTTCTTTTTTATTTCTCGTGAGGCATCGAGGAGGGCTATGATACAGGACTGGAGCGTATAGGCGTTGCTGTTACCCCTGAAAGCCTGCTTGATATTCTCCCTAAACGTATAGTAGTCGTGGGAGAGCCCATCTAATAAAATAGATATATAGGCTAAATCAGGCAGGGGGATATTGTTGATTCTAAGGCCTTCTGATATAGACCTGAAAGAAGAGAGATATCTCTCCATATCTCCAAGAAAGTCAGCAAGCCTAATAGCCCACAGTTGACTAAGAAGAAGGAAGCCTATAGAAATACCACAGGGAGAGTAGTTTTGTTGTAATATCTCCCATATTTGTTTTGCCCCTTTTTAGCCTCGTAGCTCCATCGTTATCAGGTCGTCAACGGTAAGCTGGAGCACAACAACAGCGTAGCTGTTAAGGGGGTCTTGGTCTTCCAGGTTTTCCCTAATAGCCCTTATTGTTTGGGTATATTCCAGGAGAACCTGGATTCGCAGGGACCACGCTTGGTAGTTATTCTCCCCTTTAAGCTTAGGAATCTTGAATTTCTTAATATCTATGAGCTGGAAACGCTGAGGGGTTGCCCTGGAAACAGCAGTAGTAGTAGCAGTGATCGAGCTTTGCTTAGCCATTTTTTCTGCTATTTTTTATTGTGGTATAAGGGGAGGAAAGTGGTCGAATTCGTGGAATTTGAAAAAGGCGGCTCTACTAGCGTTGTGCTACAAAGCTTAAATCTATAGGTTGCAGGGGCGGTTATTGACTAAGGACGTGGCTGCACCGTTACGCTAAGAATTTTTGCTGTGGAGCGATGTGGGGTTGTCGAACTTGGAAATCGACGTTGTTGTTAGATATATATATCGAAATCGACAGCGCAGTCTTGTTGATCGAGGGCTTAGAGGGAATTGACGGGATAGCGCAACGGTAAAGCAGCTAGCCTGATATCGGAAGAGCGCTTATTCGATTTGAAAGGGCGTAAAGAGGGCGATTTTATCGATAAAAGGGCGATCTGCAGGCCAGCTATAGATGTCGGAATTGGAGAAGCGCAGGGAACAACGTTGCACTTGTCTATAGCCAAATGTAGGTGGCAGGCGATGCAGAGGGGTTTCGATTGATTTGTATCGTACGACGAGAAATTGATCTGAACAGCGTTGCACTGTTATGCAGCCAAATTTGTATAGAGAGCGATAAAGGGCGATTTTTGTCGATTTTAACGAAGTGTGGCGAGAGGAAGCGCCGGGCTTATAACCTGTGAGAATAGGGGTAGTAGAAGTAGGTGGTGAAAGTGCTTGATTGCTTGATAATCTGTCTAGCTATTTAGTAGTAAGGAAGATGGTGATATATACCCTCTTTTTCACCATCTGTTATTTGTTCTATGCTATTCCTATTACTAGAGACCTTACAGTACTATTCCTAATAAGGAATAGTGTTATTCTAACTCAACGCTAGTCTACTAGCTTGAGACCTAGGCTTATCTCATCCTATATATTTATCCGATATTTATTTAGTCTTAGACTAAATAGGATAAGCTAGATATTTGTGTTTAGCATAAGACTTATGCAAGATTTGTGTATTTGGCCTTGTGGGTGACTAAGCATGTGTCCCTGGGACTGCAGCCTTGTGAATGTCACACGGCAAGGCTGTGGTATTTGCTAGATATTCTAACAGTAACTACGTAGCACATAAGCCTCTCAATCTGGGAATAGGGCATATACTACGCTACTAAGCCTCCTGCTCTAGGGAATAGGGCGTGTACTACGCTACTTATGCGATAGCTATAAGTGGCGCACCCGCGTACTATATAACGGTTACTAACGAGCACTCCGCTTAAACATAGGTATTTAAGGGGTATGTAACTACCCCCTAGATAGAGGAAGACAGATAATCCAGAACCAGAACTTAAACTAGTATTTCCTTGCTGCTTGCTTTGCTCTTTATCGTTTTAGATCACTATGATCTCCGGAAACCTACTAACAGTTATAGTATTAATAACATAAAGGGCTTTATCGCCTTTAAGTTGTATAACATCGGTAAAAATTTTATAATTAAAATCGCAGTTATCCTTAAGCTTGAATTTAAATCTTACAAACGCTGGATTATAGAGTTAGCAATAATAATAGAAATCCTGGATCTTGCTTAAGATATCTATTTGTTAAACGTATAAAATAAGCTATAGCGCTCTAACGGTTATAGCTTAGGCAAAACGGATTTCAGTTCTCGAACTACTAGATATATAGCTATATTCAGAGGGTGGGCCCACTTTTGTGGATACCGCTGACTAAGCTATATATTCCACTATATAGCCTAGAAATAGCTTTAAAAGGCTTTTCTATTTTTAGATTTATGCCCCGCTTTTGTAAAGACAGCCTTCTTAGGCTGTATAAGCGCTGGAAATAGCCTTAAAAGGCTCTTCTACTAGGTTACCTACCTACCCTGTACCTACCCTGTACTACAGGAGCGAAAACAGAACTTATAGGAAAAGTCGTGTGGCTTACCCTGCAGCTTAGGTAGCTGTAAGTCGATTATTTAAAATCGCCAGCTTATTTGGTTTTTTGGGAAGGCGCTATGCACCTACTAAGGCGCTCCTACCGTATAGAAGGTAGGAACGGTCCTAGAGGGTATATGTAGGAAAGGAAATTACAAAGCCTTACCTACTTAGACTAGAAATCAAGTTACTACGTTACCTACAACTATAAGCCTTATAGGCCTATAAGACCTACTGAAAGCCGTGATATATAAGCTTAAAGCCTCTATAATATAGCGTTATAGCCTATAACTATACCGTTATATAAGGACTTTTATAGAGGGAATACAGTAAAGGGCCCTACTTTACTATATTAGCATATACCTAGGAAGTGCTATTTAGGCCATATAAACGCTATTGCTGCCCCTATATACCCTATACGACTACTACTAGTAGGCTATAGTAGTTACAGATCCTTATATAGGATTACCCATTTTAATAGGTTATAAGCCCGGATGGCCTGTAGGATAGTTATCGTTAGAGTCCAATTTCAAAGCGCTACCTCTGCCTATATATATAAGGCTATTTCAGCCTCTTATAACTGAAAATATAGTACTATATTAGCCCTAAAAAGCTATATATTACATCTTATTGAAGGCTATTTAAGGACTGAAAAGCCTGAAAATCTAGAAGGATAAATCGCTAAGAAATCTAAGTCCTATAGTATTAACGAGCATTTAGGGCTCTTATACGCTTAGGCTAGTATACTTACCTATACTAAAAGACCTTTCTACTTATAGCTGGAAGTAGAAAGGCTAGCGTTTTAGAATTTCTAGCGCTAAAGACCTATATTTCCCTACTATAGAGCCCTTTCTATAAATATATCTATAGGCGGTTATTAAGTCCCTACGTCGAAGTCTCTAGTCCCTATCTTAGAGCCTAGTTTAGAATTTCTACTAGAAAGCCCTACTAAGTAGCAAGTAGGCAGCGCTATAAACCTACTAAGCGCTAAGACTAGCCTAGAAAATCACTACTATGATTAGTGAGCTAGCTAATTAGCTTTAGTAAACTGGAAGCTAATTAAGTGCTTTTACTAGGACTATAAGTAAATATTACCCTATTTACAATGGCGGATCAAGCTAAAGGGAAGGGTATAGCCCCTAAAAGGGCTAGTAACCTAGCTGATCCAGGGTAATCTTCTAGGCCTCTACTCCCTATACGAACCCAATTAGAAGATAAGGAAGATGGCGAAGACTATAGCGAGGTTATAGAAGTCCTAAAACAGTATATAAAATCTTATGAGCGAGTTATAGCTAGCTAATCTAGTAATATAAAAACACTACTTTTAAGTCTAAATACCCTAAAAGCCTCTGTTGAGGATAGCGTTAGTGCTATAAAGAATATATCTTCTACTTTAGCTTCTCTAACTAGAAGTGGTAATGCTGCTACTACTGGAAAGACTAGCTATAGTCCTAGATTTAATCCTTTTAGCGGTACTATGGATTTAGATTCTCCTCTACGTCCCCCTAGGAAAGAGCCCTATCTAGGGCTGGCTGTTAATTCAGCTACTAGTAATTTAGACCTCCTTATAGATATAGGGTCTAAGGAAGGCTTTAAGGATACTATTACTAGTAGTATAGTAAAGGAGCTTTCTAAAAAGGCCTATACTATACCGGACGATAGTAAGCTTAGCGGGGAAAGTAATTTTGAACAGTAGATTTAGGCTTTAAGTATAGTGCTAAGAGCGTTAGGGATATCTAATTTTTTAGAAAACCTTGATATATCTAACACTTATAGCAATTCTGATCAAGCTGTTCTTTTAATGCTTCTACGTAATAGCTTATCTAGTGGCCCTAAGGCTGCTATATCGTGGATTTATATACCTTCTAAGGCCTTTAAGCTGCTTGTTAGGCAGTATAGCCGACCTATAGAGTCTAAAAAGGAGGACGTCTATAACAAATTCTACGCCCTTACCTTGAGTACCTATAAAAAAGGCTTATTAGCTTTTAACGCTGAATTTAACGGCTATCTTGCTAAGCTTACTATGGCTAAAAAAGATATAGATCCCTCTTTAATACTAAATTAGTAATTTAAGGCTCTAGAATCCAAGTTTCCTGGCTGGGTATCACGCCAAAAGAGCTCTATAAGACAGGCTAGAATGCTAGGTCTTATAGTATCTAGCCTTAATATAGAATATCTAATGGCTGATATTCTAGAACAATCTAGGAACCTGGCTATAGAGGCGTATAAAGCTGCTTATATAGCTAATAGCTCTAATTCAACCCCTAATTCAAATTCTAACCCTAGTAAGAAGGGTAAAAATAAGAAAAAGGGTAAGAAGAAGGCTAGTTATAATGTTAAAGGGCAGAATTATAGTGCTAAAAGTGCCGAATAGGCCTCCTTTATGCTAGGGTCTTATAACCTAGCTATAGAAGAAGAAGAGGAATCCAACTCTAGTTCTAATTCTAGTTCTTCTAGCGATTCTAATACCTAATTAGCATAGCTATTAGCGTTAAAAGGGTATAAGAACCGTAAGGACTTTAAACGAAAAGGCCTCAAAACCTCTTCTAATAAGGCAAAATATAAAGATAATAAGCCTAGAAGACGCCCTAGAGACCCCGCTCTTTACAATAGTTTGCTATACAATACAGGATCTATGGACTATATTAGTAATAGTAAAGAGCGGTTTACTACCTTTATGCCTAACATAGGCTAGTTATGCCCTATTAATACTAGAAATGGCCCTATAAGCCCGGCTGGTATAGGCTCTATTATACTAGAAGTATTATCTAGAAAGGCCCCCCTACCTATACTAAATTAGTATTAGATAACGTTTTATACCTACCTAATATTGATATAAATATTATTAGTAGGGTTAGGTACTATGATTCAGGAGGTTGCCTTATAAGGGAAACCCTTTACAGGGGTGATAGACGCTATATAGCTGTACTAGACTTTAAAAAATCAGGATTTTTTCTTGACGTTAAAGGCAGCTCTAAGCCTATATTATATACAAATTTTACTTTTCCTTTAGGCCTTTCTAGTTATACTACTAAAAGTATAGAGCTATAGCGTAAGAAGATAGTGGTGGAAATTCCTTCTAATTCTATTAGAAAGGAAGACTATAGACCTATTATAGAGGATGCTATAGTATCTAAAGCTATAGAGCCTAAAAAGCGCCATAAGCTAAGGAACTTTCCGGCTAAGGGTACTACTTTAGAAGGTATAGGACCTTCTTTAAGGGGGAAAAGGCCCTATAGGCCTATAGAGCCCTTAGCTACTGCCCAGGCCCCCTATCAAAGTCCCTATAAGACTAGGGAGCCTAAGTTCTTAACTGGTACTAGAGACCTGCCCTATATACTAAGAGAGCTAGTTATAGAGGGGAATAAAGTAGTAGAAAAGGCTATATCTAGCCCTACTTTAAAGGAGCCTAATATAGGTCAGCGAGATTACTATAATCTACTTAATTTAGCTAAATTGTAGCACGTTAGGCTAGGCCATATAGGACTATATCTTTTGAAAAAGATCTCTAGTATTACTAAAGGCCTGCCTAATTTTAATAAAATAAAGGAAGCTGATTTTCACTGCTCTAGCTATGATTAAGGTAAAGCAGTGAGAAGGGTTAGTAAGGCTTTAATACCTGACCTACCTAGGGTCTTAGATTTAATAGAGGGCGATACTGTTGAAATTAGGCCTAGGCCTTATAATAGAAACCCTATAGTCTTACTTCTAGTTAACTATAAAAGTAGGTATAGGTGGGTTTTTAACCTACCTAATAAATCAGGCCTTATAGTAGCTAACGCTATTAAGGGCTTTTTTAGGGGCTTAAGGAATAGTTTTAGTAGATATCCTACTAAATTCCACTTTAACAGAGGTACTGAAATAACTGATTTATTAACTACTTGGTTAGCTAAAAGAGGTATTAAATTTAGCACTTCTGCCCCCTATATCTCCAAGTAGAATAGCTTAGTAGAACGATTAGTTAGAGTTATACTAGACTGTATAAGGTATACTATTCTCAGTAGTGCTTTACCCTAGTATTTATAGTGCTTTATACTAGAGGCTATAGTGGAATTAGTTAATAATACAGCCATAACTAGTAAGGAAACCACTCCTTTCCAGGTGCTATTTGACGAGCTAGAGCCTAGTATTCTATATATACCTAACCTAGAGCGCTATAGGGCTATAGGCGCTAGAAGAAAGGCTATTATACCTTTAGAAAAACAGTCTAAATCGTTAAAATTTACCTCTAGAACGGAAAAGTGTAAATTACTAGCGGTATTAGGTTCTAAGACCTATCTAGTATATATACTGTCTAGAAGAGCAGTACTTAAAACCTCTACTGTTAAGTTCATAGAGGATAATATAGTACTAAGTCAGCCTACTAATAATATGGCTTTAAAGGGGGAATTAGTAGACTTAGACCTAGATTTAGAGGGGGCTATTAGCCTAGACACTTCTAATCTTAATACTGAAAAGCCTATTAGTATAGAAATAGGACCTATTAAGCTAGAACCCTACGAATCTTCTTCCAATAGTGAATTAGATGAACCCTTACTGGAAAAGCCTATAAATCCGGTTATAGTAGAGTCTACTAGGCCTACTATATCTATTAGAAAGCCTGAATTACCAGAGGCGTTTCTCTTAACTATAGAGCCTATTTTTGTACCTAAGCCTATAGAAGTGATAGCGCCTAATCAGCCTATAATGAACGAACCTCGTGATAATAGTGATCTTATTTTAAAGGGGGATAAAATACAGCTCGATTGCTATAAGCTTTTAGCTAAGACTAGTAGCTATATACTATCTTTTGTCTGTAAGGCTCGAAAAAGGGTAATATCTAAGGATAGTACGCCTACTATTTATAAGTAAGTCTTAAAACTACCTAGAGATCAGCGTAGTAAGTAGTTAGAGGCTTTTACCAAGGAATTTATCTAGTTATTAGAGCTAGGGGTTTTTAAATTCCTACCTAGGAGTCTATTATCTTCTAACCGTAAGCTTATTACCTATTGAAACGTTCTTAAGGTTATAAAGGATGCTAAAAATAGGCCTATTAAGTATAAATCTCAGTTAGTAGCTAGGGGCTTTATATAGGTAGAAGGCCTAGATTATACTGTAACCTACGCCTCTATTAGTATACTACCTACTTGGCGTATACTTCTAGCTATAGGTGCTGTTCTAGACTGGGAAATAGAACAAGCTGATTTTATAGGGGCATTTCTTAATAGCGCTCTTAGAGAAGAAATATATATAGAAATCCCTGAAGGACTATTAGACCTAGCGGCTTCTAATAAGGCTATTTATAAGCTTTTACTGGAATACGGCTATAATCCTTCTACTCCTAATATTATTAAACTATCTAAAGCGTTATACAGTCTGAAACAAAGCCCAAGAGAGTGGCAAGATAAGCTTAAAATCTTACTTGTTAAACGTACAAAATAAGCTATAGCGCTCTAACGGTTATAGCTTAGGCAAAACGGATTTCAGTTCTCGAACTACTAGATATATAGCTATATTCTGAGGGTGGACCCACTTTTGTGGATATCGCTGACTAAGCTATATACTCCACTATATAGCCTAGAAATAGCTTTAAAAGGCTTTTCTATTTTTAGATTTATGCCCCACTTTTGTAGAGACAGCCTCCTTAGGCTGTATAAGCGCTAGAAATAGCCTTAAAAGGCTCTTCTACTAGGTCATCTACCTACCCTGTACCTACCCTGTACCGCAGGAGCGAAAATAGAACTTACAGGAAAAGTCGTACGGCTTACCCTGCAGCTTAGGTGGCCGTGAGTCGATTATTTAAAATCGCTAGCTTATTTGGTTTTTCGGGAAGTGGCCATGCACCTACTAAGGCGCTCCTGCCGTATAGAGGGCAGGAACGGTGCTGGAGGGTATATATAGGGAAGGAAATTGCGAAGCCTTACCTACTTGGACTAGAAATCAAGTTACTACGTTACCTATAACTATAAGCCTTATAGGCCTATAAGACCCACTGAAAGCCGTAATATATAAGCTTAAAGCCCCTATAATATAGCGCTATAGCCTATAACTATACCGTTATATAAGGACTTTTATAGAGGGAATACAGTAAAGGGCCCTACTTTACTATATTAGCACATACCTAGGAAGTGCTATTTAGGCCATATCAACGCTGTTGCTGCCCCTATGTACCCTATACGACTACTACTAGTAGGCTATAGTAGTTACAGATCCTTATATAGGATTACCCATTCCAATAGGTTATAAGCCCGGATAGCCTGTAGGATAGTTATCGTTGGAGTCCAATTTCAAAGCGCTACCTCTGCCTATATATATAGGGCTATTTAAGCCTCTTATAGCTGAAAATATAGTACTATATTAGCCCTAAAAAGCTATATATTACATCTTATTAAAGGCTATTTAAGGACTAAAAAGCCTGAAAATCTAGAAGGATAAATCGCTGAGAAATCTAAGTCCTATAGTATTGACGAGCATTTAGGGCTCTTATACGCTTAGGCTAGTATACTTACCTATACTAAAAGACCTTTCTACTTATAGCTGGAAATAGAAAGGCTAGCGTTTTAGAATTTCTAGCGCTAAAGACCTATATTTCCCTATTATAGAGCCCTTTCTATAGATATATCTATAGGCGGTAGTTAAGTCCCTACGTCGAAGTCTCTAGTCCCTATCTTAGAGCCTAGTTTAGAATTTCTACTAGAAAGCCCTACTAAGTAGCAAGTAGGCAGCGCTATAAACCTACTAAGCGCTAAGACTAGCCTAGAAAATCACTACTATAATTAGTGAGCTAGCTAATTAGCTTTAGTAAACTGGAAGCTAATTAAGTGCTTTAGCTAGCACTATAAAGTAAATAGTAGCCTATTTACAATGGCGGATCAAGCTAAAGGGAAGGGTATAGCCCCTAAAAGGGCTAGTAACCCAGCTGATCCAGGGCAATCTTCTAGGCCTCCACTACCTATACGAACCCTATTAGAAGATAAGGAAGATAGCGAAGACTATAGCGAGGTTATAGAATTCCTAAAACAGAATATAAAATCTTATGACCGAGTTATAGCTAGCCAATCTAGTGATATAAAAACACTACTTTTAAGTCTAAATACCCTAAAAGCCTCTGTCGAGGATAGCGTTAGCGCTATAAAGAATATATCTTCTACTTTAGCTTCTCTAACTAATAGTAGCAATGCTACTGCTACTGGAAAGACTAGCTATAGTCCTAGATTTGATCCTTTTAGCGGTACTATAGATTTAGATTCTCCTCCACGTCCCCCTAGGAAAGAGCCCTATCTAGGGCCGGCTATAGATAATATAGCTACTAGTAATTTAGACCCCCCTATAGATATAGGGTCTAAGGAAGGCTTTGAGGATACTATTACTAGTAGTATAGTAAAGGAGCTTTCTAAAAAAGCCTATACTATACCGGACGATAGTAAGCTTAGCGGGGAAAGCAATTTTGAACAGTGGATTTAGGCTTTAAGTATAGTGCTAAGAGCGTTAGGGATATCTAATTTTTGAGAAAACCCTAATATATCTAACACTTATAGCGACTCTGATCAAGCTGTTCTTTTAATGCTTCTACGTGATAGCTTATCTAGTAGCCCTAGGGCTGCTATATCGTGGATTCATATACCTTCTAAGGCCTTTAAGCTGCTTGTTAGGTAGTATAGCCGACCTATAGAGTCTAAAAAGGAGGACGTCTATAACGAATTCCACGCCCTTACCTTTAGTACCTATAAAAAAGGCTTATCAGCTTTTAACGCTGAATTTAACGGCTATCTTGCTAAGCTTACCATGGCTAAAATAGATATAGATCCCTCTTTAATACTAAATCAGTACTTTAAGGCTCTAGAATCTAAGTTTCCTAGCTGGGTATCACGCTAAAAGAGCTCTATAAGACAGGCTAGAATGCTAGGCCTTACAGCCTCTAGCCTTAATATAGAATATCTAATGGCTGATATTTTAGAAGAATCTAGGAACCCGGCTATAGAGGCGTATAGAGCAGCTCACATAGCTAATAGCTCTAATTCAACCCCTAATTCAAATTCTAACCCTAGTAAGAAGGGTAAAAATAAGAAAAAGGGTAAGAAGAAGGCTAGTTATAATGTTAAAGGGCAGAATTATAGTGCTAAAAGTGCCGAACAGGCCTCCTTTATACTAGGGTCCTATAACCTAGCTATAGAAGAAGAAGAGGAATCCGACTCTAGTTCCAATTCTAGTTCTTCTAGCGATTCTAATACCCAATTAGCACAGCTATTAGCGTTAAAAGGGTATAAGAAGCGTAAGGACTTTAAAGGAAAAGGCCTAAAAACCTCTTCTAATAAGGCAAAATATAAAGATAATAAGCCTAGAAGACGCCCTAGAGACCCCGCTCTTTATAATAGTTGGCTATACGATACGGGATCTACGGACCATATCAGTAATAGTAAAGAGCGGTTTACTACCTTTACGCCTAATACAGGCCAGTTACGCCCTATTAACACTGGAAATGGCCCTGTAAGCCCGGCTGGTATAGGCTCTATTATACTAGAAGTATTATCTAGAAAGGCCCCCCCTACCTATACTAAATTAGTATTAGATCACGTTTTATACCTACCTAATATTGATATAAATATTGTGAGCGGGGTTAGGTACTATGATTCAGAAGGTTGCCTTATAAAGGAAACCCTTTACGGGGGTGATAGACGCTGTATAGCTGTACTAGACTTTAAAAAATCAGGATTTTTTCTTGACGTTAAAGGCAGCTCTAAGCCTATATTACATGCAAATTTTGCTTTTCCTTTAGGCCTTACTAGTTATAATACTACTAAAAGTATAAAGCTGCAGCGTAATAAGATAGTAGTGGAAATTCCTTCTAATTCTATTAGAAAGGAAGACTATAGACCTATTATAGAGGATGCTATAGTATCCGAAGCTATAGAGCCTAATAAGCGCTATAAGCTAAGGAATTCTCCGGCTAAGGGTACTACTTTAGAAGGTGTAGGACCTTCTTTAAGGGGGAAAAGGCCCCGTAGGCCTGTAGAGCCCTTAGCCACTGCCCAGGCCCCCTATCCAAGTCCCCGTAAGACTAGGGAGCCTGAGCCCTTAACTGGCACTGGAGACCTGCCCCGTGTGCTAAGAGAGCCAGTTATAGAGGGGAATAAAGTAGAAAAGGCTATATCTAGCCCTACTTTAAAGGAGCCTAATATAGGTCAGCGAGATTACTATAATCTACTTAATTTAGCTAAATTGTGGCACGTTAGGCTAGGCCATATAGGCCTACGTCTTTTGAAAAAGACCTCTAGTATTACTAAAGGTGTCGATTGCTAGCGGGCTATCGTAGCTGGTATGGGTTGGTCACGGTAAGGGAATGGCTAGATGTGGGGTATAACCCCTATGCTAGCGCTAGGCACAACCCTAGTCAGGATATAGGGCCACAACGCCCTGTATCTAGGAAAGCGAGAAAGAGAGGAAAAGAGACAGATCATCAATCATTACTATAGGAATCGTACTTGTTATTTTACTCTTTCTCTATCTTACTGTTCTTGTTCCTTACTATCTACCAGAAGCCTTTTACTATAGTAAGAGCGAATCGACACTGATTAGTTTCTATCGTTTTAATAGACGGTAGAAGCAGAGTAGCTAGATTGACGACTATACTAGAAGTATACCTATAAAGAGGAAGAGCTAGGCTAGCTATAATAAGAGACGGATCTCTTTATTAAGTACATCCAACCTATAAACGCGCCCTAAAACGAGGAGACAAAACGCGGATGTACTTTCGAAAAACGACTTTACTTGTTTGACATTTTTCGGTAGATACAACGAACGACAATTCGATACTACAACTGCAGCTTGAAACTTGAAGACAGAACGCAAAACGCGATTCGAAATAGCTAATACTACGATATAGATATACGTACCGATAGCCGAAGACAAGATGCTTAATAAGCTGCCCTAGTAGCTACTGCCTAGCAAAGCCTACCTACTAGACGTAGTAACCTTCTTTAAAACCCCAGACTATATTAAACCGGGCTGTAAAGACGAGAGGATCATTAACACCTATATATTAACAGAAGTAGTGGAATACCAGAGGTTGAAAATAGAGGGAGAAAGGCTGTAAATAAGGGTGATTAATAGCTTTAACAGGTAGACTGACAGGGACTTTCAGAAGGCTTCTATAATTATTAAAATAGAGTTAGCAGAACTGCTTAGAGCTAGCGGTTTTGCTATAAGCCTGATAAGAAGCTACTAAGATGCTAAACTAGCTAGGTTTGCCAACAATAAGAGCCTTATCGGTAAACCTACCTATTAGCCGGTCCTATCAGCCGCCTTCTTACCTCTCTAGACAGCAATAGCACCTCTACTATTATAAGTTTTCTCGCCTGTCCTAGGCGAAGGTATGCCTCTACCGCTATTAGTACCGGGCTTCCCTTTACTACCTAAACTGCCAAATTCAAGGCCTAAGCTAGGGAGCTTAGTATAAGGACTAAGAGGAAATAGAGGATATAGGGAAGGACCTAAGTATAGGAACGGAACTAGACCTAGATATAGAAACGGATTTAACCTAGGGCAACCGGGGTTTATTCTAGGACTACTAGGCTTTAACCTACAACCTTAGTAATACTACCCCTATTAGTAACACTAACCGTAGCAGTACTATCAGTAGTACTACCCTTAGTAGCAGCAACAAAGAAGGTATAACTAGCCTTCTGTTCTATCTAACCTACTAGAGGTTACCAGAGTTGAAATAGGAAGTCCGGAATACCTGGAAATTCCCCCAAGGCTAACCTAGAGGGATAATAACCCCTATATTGATCGAAAGCTATATGTAGACTTCGGAAAAGCGTAGAATAGCAGTAACTGCTATAATAGGGTAGAAATGGAGATACTGGACGATAAAGTTAAGATTTTCCTTTACTAGTATATAATATTCCAGATCGACCACGCCGCTTTATACCTAGTTTTTCCCTATATCCTCTTTAGTAGGGCTAGGGACTACTAGGTTAACCACCTTAACCGTCTTCTTCCTTTCTACTTAGTTTATACTAAACTAAGTAAGCATTTCGAGATAGATGCTAAAAAGCAGAACCTGGTAACAATATAGAGCTCTATCACTTTCAGAAGCGTGCAATAAGAAAACCCTGGAAAAAGCAATAAAGAAGTCCTCTAGCTACTACTCGATAAGCTGCCGGTAATTCAGCGGGCTTTAGGGCCTATTTACCGTAGTAAGGAAATCCTTACTTCGAATATAGTAAGGGCATACTATAGAGTGCCCGAACTAAAGTTAGCTTTGTATAAGCCGATTAAAGGATTTAAGGAGCTAGTAGCTACGCTATAGGGCACGCTGGAAGTAGAGGAAATGGAAAGCTAGCAGTATCTGACAGACTAGCGGTATTTCTCTAAGAAGTTACAGCTAAGGTCTACCCCTAGAAGGTCTTAACGCTGCTGGATTTGTAAGAAGGATAGGTACCACTCTACTAAGTACTTAGAAGAGGAGTAGAAGAAGAATCGACTTAACTGGCTAAAAAGCCGGCAAATTAACCCTAATAGGGGGAAGAAGAGATATCAGTCGTTTCTAGTCGATTATAAGGGCTCTGAGTCTAAGGGTAGTATAGCAGAGGACGACTTTGACGACTATGGCCTAGAGGATTATACTATAGAAGACTCCGCCGGAAACGATATAGCAGTAGCTTTCTTTACTAACAAGGCTTTCCTATATAGATTATACAGGGAAGAACCCTGCCGTAGTAGGGAACCCGAAGATATACCGCGCGCCGCGCTCTCTTCCGCGCAATTTGTGCTCGACAAGTATTCCGAAACGGTATTCTAGGGGATTATGCTGGATATAGGTGCCGCTAATTTTTCGACTGCCGGCATACGTTAAGTACTAGCCCTACAACGCTAAGTACCCGGTATCTATATCGACAGGGCAAGGGCTGGAGAGGCTAGTATTACCTTTGGCCTAGGCAAAGTAAAGGAATCTATTGGTATAGTTACAGTAGACACTACTGCCGGGAAGGCAACTTTCTATGTTCTGGATATGCCTACCTTTTTTCTTTTTTGCCTTTAAGATATAGATCGGCTTGAGGTATACCTGGATAACATAATGGATACTATGGTTAAGGGTAAGTAGCAGATCCCGATTATCCGAAGATAGGGCTACCCGTAGATCCCGGCACTTAACGGCGCGGCATGCGCCATGTTTATACAGGACAAAGCGCAACCGCGCTTAACGGAACTTACAGAATCCCAGCTACGGCAAATTCATCGACGTTATAGCTACCTATTAGTGGAAAAGCTATATAAGCTCCTTAGCCGTGCCGACTATCAAGTGGAACATAGCGCGTTAGAGCTTATTAATAAGTTCTGCCACTTCTGCCAGGTTAAGGGGCTGGTACCTAGGCATTTTAAATTCACGCTTAAGGACAATATCCACTTTAACTACAAGGTAGTAGTAGATATCCTAGATCTCGACAGCCGGAAAGTCCTCTATATAGTCGATATAGCTACTTCCTTTTAAGCAGCCCGTTTCCTAAAGGATATAACGGCAAAAGAGACTTAGGAACGGCTAAAGGAGTGCTGGATAGATACGTATCTTAGACTGCTAGATATCCTTTGTTACGACTAGGGGACTAATTTTATAGCCAAGGAATTCCAGGTAGAGGCGAAAATAGCCGGTATTATAGTAGTAGACGTCCCGGTCGAGGCTTATAACTTAGTAGGGAAGGTGGAGCACTACTACGCCCTACTACGCCAGGCATACGAGATTATACAGAAAGAGGCCGGCGCTACTATATCGAAAACGGCTAGCTTACAAGCTGCAGTCTCTACTGTTAATAACATAGCAGGGCCTAGCAGTTTGATCCCTACCCTACTAGTCTTTAGTGCTTTTCCCCGGCTAACTGGAAATTCGCTATCAAGTCTAGATCAAGTTACAAGGGCAAAAGCTATCGAAAAAGCAATGGCTAAGCTTAAGAGGTAGCAAGGCAAGCAGGCTATTAGAGAGGCTCTTAGCCGCTAAAACAGCCCTAATACCGAGGCAGTACTACCTAGTGTACTAGGTATCGGCTAGGAAGTCTTAGTCTACCGCGAAAATAACAGGTAGACCGGGCTATACAAGATGTTAGCAGTGTCAGAGACTTCTATAACTATAGATATAGTTAACGGCGCTACAGACTTCAGGAGTATAGTTGTAAAACCGTACTGCCAGGAGCCATAGAGGGGGCTATAGGGGGAGCTATAGGAGGAGGAGGACGCCAAAAACCCGGAAGATCCAGATATAGCGGAAAAGTTCGTCTATCCCAACCCTATACTGCCAAAGAGGCAGGGCTAGCCTAGGAGAGAAAGAGGGGCCTAGGTTTTACCGGAGATTACAGACCTATAACCCGACATACTACCTAGATACAGCACAACTTACGCTGCAAAACCCTAGGATAAGGTGCAGCCCGTACCAACGAACGATATACTACGACTTAGACGGACAACCTGTAATTCCGGCATGCCAGACAAGCTACAACTTACGCCGCGTTTTACTATTTTAGGCTATAGCTATGCCCTTATATCCGGTAGGGACCTTGCAAGTCAAATCCCTATAGGACTCTTCCTTTCCAAGAAGGAGAGGAAGGACTACACCTTAGCCCTAGAATTGCAGCACCAAGGCAAGATTACCACGCTAGGTAAGCCGTTTAAGGCCTTAGATAAGGCTGAGATTAACGCCCTCCTTGAAAACAGCGTTATTAAGGTGATCTAAAAGCCGAAGGACCTCTACAGCGTTAAGGTATTCAAGTCAAGGATAGTTTAGAAGGTAAAGGACAAGACTTCTAGCCTATATAAAAAATCAAGGCTAGTAGTCTAGGGGTACAGTAATCCAGGAAAGAATAGTCTTCTTACCTAGTTACTAACTATCTAACGGTATACCTAGCGGATTTTACTTGCCCTTTACCCTTCTCTTCTTTACAATTTTAGGCTATACCTATAGTTACGAGATATTATATAGGCATATACACAGTCCAAGACAGCCCTAAACCGCAAAATACTCCTTTATCTACCTAAAAAGCTTTAGGGTAAATATCCTACTAGCGCTGTTCTACAGGTAAACCGCCTACTATATAGTATAGTAGAGGCAGGGCTTTACTAGTTTGCTACCTATATACAGTAGCATATAAATTGCCTTAGTCTTCAGTCTTCTTCTTTTAATCCTTATCTTCTGATTTCTACTGCTATACTAGGAAAGGGATTTAGGCTTGTTAGCTTGCAAACCGACGATACCCTTATTATTAGGGATAATTCCTTTTCCCAGTTAGAAGAGGAAGAGCTGGAAAAAGCCGGCTTTAAGTCAAAGCCGGCTACTAAGGTAGTAGATAGGCTAGAGGTGGATTTCAACGGCTGCCGGCTTTACCTCTCTAACGGCAACCTTTCGATACGGCAAAAAGGGTAGGGTAAACGCCTATCCCTCGTCGACATAAAGGGGGCAATGCCCGCTTAGCAATACGTTAAGCAACGTACTTAGGGGGCTTATTTAGCCTCTATCTACCAGCTAGAGGCGGCTTTCGACTTAGCTGTAGCTGCCCAAGCCTAGCAGCCCTAGCTAGAGGACTACAAGCACCTTAACGCCCGGATCTAGTAGCAGATAGATAACGTAGAAAAAGGCCTTGTTTATCACCCTTTAGATCTCGCTACAGCTAAGCTCTTTATCTTCATTAATAGGTCCTTTGCTAATAACGCAGACCTAACTTCTTAGATCGGCTACATTATACTACTAGCTAACGAAGACGACGTACTGGGAGAGGCTACTTTTCGAATTTACGGAAATATAGTCTACTAGTCCTTAACGAAGTACAAGAAAGTGATAAGAAGCATACTAGCCAGCGAGATCTACAGGATAGTAGCTAGCTTTAATATCGGTTTTATAGTCCAGCGGACTATTTGCACGATTTTTACCCGGCTTAGCCTCGGTACTAACCTCCCTATTATTCTCTATATAGACTCTTTTAGTCTATATAAGTGCCTTGTTAAGCTCGGTAGTACTATTAAAAAGCGCCTTATAATCGATATTATAGCTTTACGGCAGAGCTACGAAAATAGAGAGATTTAGGAGGTTAGGTGGATCAACAGGGAGGACAACCCAGCGGACGCTATAATAAAAAGACTGCCTAACAGGGCACTTACAGCACTAGTCAATAACAATACGGCTAAAATACGCATAGAGGGCTGGGTAATATAGCGATGATTGCCGTATAGCAACTACAGCACGCCGATAAAAAGAAAGACAGCAAGGGCGGGACATACTATACGCTAATACGCCGCGGAAAAGGAGGACAAAGCACGGATATACCGTAAAATCAGTAGATAAGACGCAAAAGTATAGCAGGACTGCAAGACAAAGCGCAATATACTTTTACATTTTTTATATTTTTACATTTTCCTCCTTCTTCTCCCTCTATACTACTAACAATAAAAGTGCTTTAGCTGTATAGGCCGACGCCTATATATAGGCCTTTTACAAGGCCTTCTTCTCTATCCCTGCTAAGTCTACCTCCTCCTTACTACTACTAGGCAGTATAAGAATATAGCAGACAGCAGACTGCTACTCTTGCTAATCCCTATACTACCGCTTCTTAGCAGCCTTTAATAAGTTAGTATATTACTAAGAAGATAGAGGAGAGGACTTATGGCAGAGGCAGGCTTGAAAGCTATAAGGACTTTAAGATAGCGCACTACGATAGGGCATACTAATATAGAGCTATATAGGCAAATTAGAGTGCAACTGCAGTTTCATTTATATAAGACAAAGCGCTTATAGCAGCTTATAACTACCGCCGGCTAAGTAGGACCAACAATAGCCGCCAACAACCCTAACACGATCCTGGCAACACTAGTCCTAACGCTATATGTTATTAGGACCCTGGCCTTTACCAGCCGTTACTACCTAGACATAGTAGACGTATATATCGGTACAGGGCGCGCTAGGGGGGCCGCAAGGGTAGGACACGACGTACTGTCGCTTGTACAGCGGCATATCTAGAAATCACGAAAATGTCAGCTATATTCCAAAGCACGGCTATACTTTGAAACCCACCTTCGCGGCGCAAAGCGCTCTTACTACGCTCGTACGTACCGCCACCCTCGCCTTTATCGGCACTATCGCTAGTACCGCTATTAACGCCGTTATCGTCGCTACTACTATCCTCCTCCTCCTCCGCGTTAACAGGGGGCATATACGCCCTGTTATAGGCGTTATTATCGTCCTTATTAGCCATAAAGCTGGAATTAGTAGTATATCTGCCGGCATTACTACTAGCAGTGCGCTTAGAGCGCTATAGGCCCTCTTTCTTAGCCAGCTTCCTGGCCCAGGTATTGGCCGTAGCCTTTTTGCGCTTCTTACGGCGCTTAGCAGCCGCTGCCCTACCTGCCGTAACGCAGGCCTTGGCCAACTCGCGCCGCTTGGCCTTACAAGCGGCTGTACGGCGTACAGCCGGCGTAATCTTAGCCGGCTTAGCCGGCGTAGGCGCTAGGGCTAGAGGCACGGTAGATATGCCTATATCGCACTAGGATGTTAATAAACAAGACGTACCTACGCCGATAATATATAGGATACGATACATATATGGCGGACAATGAAGCTAGTATGGCGGATAACAATAAAGTACTTACCTAGGATAGTATATACCGAGTCGTCCAAGTTGGAAAAGGAGTCTACGTTAGCTATAAGCAGGTTAGCAAACGACGAATCGCAGCAGTAGCAGCGGTAGGGCAAGCAGGCTATATATATATACATTTTTATTAGCAAGACTTGAAAGAGAAGGACTATATTAGAAGTACAGGCTAGCCTATTGTTCTATTTATTCTACAGCAGGCGGTCTAGGAGTATGTAATAACAAGAAAATAATACCGGCAGAAAAGGGCGTTGTTGATTAGTTAAGGGATAAGCAGGCTATAGCTATAGAAGAGAAGGGAAAAGGGGATAGAAGGTGGTTATACAATGGGATTAGTACGGCAACGGGCAACGCGGATATATCGCCGAGGATAGGGCGCAATACACGCTCTATATAGTGCTTGTAGGATACAATGTACGATTTGTCTTTAGAGAATAGGGCGCGTTTAGGAATTGATTGCAGAACGCAATACGCGCCTTGTCTTAAGCAGATAAAGTACGTTAAGTGGCGGACTATAGGTAAGGATGTCCTATAAGGACAGACTATAACCAAAAAGAAAAGAGAGCCAGTATCGATTACTAGCAGGCTATTATAGCTAGTATAGGTTGGTCATAGTAAGGGAATAGCTAGATATAGGGCATAACCCCTATGCTAGCGCTAGGTATAACCCTAGTTAGGATACAGGGCCATAACGCCCTATATCTAGGAAAGCGAGAAAGAGAGGAAAAGAGACAGATCATCAATCATCATCATAGGAATCGTACTTGTTATTTTGCTCTTTCTCTGTCTTGCTGTTCTTGTTCCTTACTATCTACCGGAAGCCTTTCACTGCAGTGAGAGCGAATCGACAAAAGGGCTGCCTAATTTTGATAAAATAAAGGAAGCTGATTTTCACTGCTCTAGCTATGATCGAGGTAAAGCAGTGAGAAGGGTTAGTAAGGCTCTAATACCTGACCCAGCTAGGGTCTTAGACTCAATAGAGGGGGATACTGTTAAAATTAGGCCTAGGCCTTATAATAGAAACCCTATAGTCTTACTTCTAGTTGACCGTAAAAGTAGGTATAGGTGGGTTTTCAACCTACCTAATAAATCAGGCCCTATAGTAGCTAACGCTATTAAGGGCTTTTTTAGGGGCCTAAGGAATAGATTTGGTAGATATCCTACTAAATTCCACTTTGACGGAGGCACTAAAATAACTGATTTATTAACTACTTGGTTAGCTAAAAGGGGTATTAAATTTAGCACTTCTGCCCCCTATATCCACAAGCAGAACAGCTTAGTAGAACGATCAGTTAGAGTTATACTAGACCGTGTAAAGTGTACTATTCTTAGTAGCGCTTTACCCCAGTATTTGTGGTGCTTTATACTGGAGGCTATAGTGGAATTAGTTAATAGTACAGCTATAACTAATAAGGAAACCACTCCTTTCCAGGCGCTATTTAACAAGCTAGAGCCTGGTATTCCACATATACCTAACCTAGAGCGCTATAGGGCTATAGGCGCTAGAGGAGAGGCGATTATACCTCTAGAAAAACAGTCTAAATCGTTAAAATTTACCTCTAGAACGGAAGAGTGTAAATTACTAGCGGTATTAGGTTCTAAGACCTACCTAGTATATATACCGTCTAGAAGAGCAGTACTTAAAACCTCTACTATTAAGTTTATAGAGGATAATACAGTACTAAGTCAGCCTACTGATAATACAGCTTTAAAGGGGGAATTAGTAGACCTAGACTTAGATTTAGAGGGGGCTGTCAGCCCAGACCCTTCTAATCTTAATACTAAAAAGCCTATTAGTATAGAAATAGGACCTAGTAAGCTAGAACCCTACGAATCTTCTTCCGATAGTAAATTAGATAAACCCTCACCGGATAAGCCTATAAATCCAGTTATAGTAGAGTCTACTAGGCCTACTATATCTATTAGAAAGCCTGAATTACCAGAGGTATTTCCCCAAACTATAGAGCCTATTTTTGCACCTAAGCCTATAGAAGTTATAGCGCCTAATCAGCCTATAACAAACGAACCTCTTGATAATAGTGATCTTATTTCAGAGGGGGATAAAATGCAGCTCAATTACTATAAGCTTTTAGCTAAGACTAGTAGCTATATACTGTCTTTTGTCTATAAGGCTCGAAAAAGGGTAATATCTAAGGATAGTACGCCTACTACTTATAAGCAAGTCTTAAAACTACCTAGAGATGAGCGTAGTAAGTGGTTAGAGGCTATTACCAAGGAATTTATCCAGTTATTAGAGCTAGGGGTTTTTAAATTCCTACCTAGGAGTCTATTACCTTCTAGCCGTAAGCTTATTACCTGTCGAAACGTTCTTAAGGTTAAAAAGGACGCTAAAAATAGGCCTATTAAGTATAAATCTCGGTTAGTAACTAGGGGCTTTATGCAGGTAGAAGGCCTAGATTATACTATAACCTACGCCTCTACTAGTATACCACCTACTTGGCGTATACTTCTAGCTATAGGTGCTGTTCTAGACTGGGAAATAGAACAAGCTGACTTTATAGGGGCATTTCTTAATAGCGCTCTTAGAGAAGAAATATATATGGAAATCCCTGAAGGACTATTAGACCTAGCGGCTTCTAATAAGGCTATTTATAAGCTTTTACTGAAATACGGCTATAATCCTTCTACTCCTAATATTATTAAACTATCTAAAGCGTTATACAGTCTGAAACAAAGCCCTAGAGAGTGGCAAGATAAGCTTAAAATCTTACTTAAGAGCCTAGGCTATCTCCCTCTTATTTCAGATCCAGGGGTCTTCTATAATGCTAAAACCTGCCACTTTATCGTTACCTATATAGATAACTGTCTATTTATAGGGCCTAATATAGGCTATATAACTGATTTAAAGAAACAGCTTAATAAGGTCTACGCTATAGAAGACTTAGGGCCTGCCGCCTATTTCCTAGGCGTGCAGATTATAAGGGATAGACCTAATAGGCGCCTATGGCTTAACCAGTTATAGTATATAGAAGAGGCGGTTAGCCGCTTTAACTTAGCCGATTCTAAGCCTATATCTATTCCCTTACAGCCGGGGCTAGTAAGTCAACTTCAACTAAAGGAAGATATTGCTAGCCACCTCTATAATTCTACGGAAATTAAGCTCTATCAAAGCCTAGTAGGAACAGCTATGTATATAATGCTCCTTACTAGGGTAGATATTAGCTTTACCGTACAGTGGCTCTCTAGGTCTTTAAATAGACCTACAAAATCACACTTAAACGCTGCTAAAAATCTTTTTAAGTATCTTAATAGTACCAAAGACTATAGCATCTGTTTTAGCTATAACGGAAAGAAAGTAGCTGATTTAGGGCCTAAGCTTAGTAATAGTAGTAATACAACTACTAAGCTTAGTAGAGACTTTCACTCTAAGGAAGGGCCTAGGCCCCTAACTACTACCTCTACTACTATAGTAGATTCTAGAAATAGTAAAGGTAGTAGCCGGACTTCTATAATTAATAGTAGTCTAGTCCCTATAGGCTTTAGTGATTCTGATTTTACAGGGGATAAGGCTACTAGTAAATCCACCTACGGCTATCTATATAAGTTAGCCGGTAGGCCTATTAGCTAGAAAACGAAAAGAGCTACTACTATTGCTCTCTCTACCCTAGAAGCTGAAACTGATAGACTTACAGAGGCTATACGCGAAGTACAGTGGATTATAGGGCTATTTTCTAAACTTCACAGACCTATAGACTACCCTATTACTCTCTATAGAGATAATCAGGGCTCTATAACAGTGGCTAATGACCCAGCGCTACACGCTAGAACTAAGCATACCCTGCTGAAATTCCGGTACGTTAGAGAGCAGGTTAAGGCTAAAATAGTTACTATTATATATCTTAATACTAAGTGTATGCCGGCTGACGGACTTACTAAAGCCCTACCAGTTAGTGGCTTTCAGTCTTTTATCAGGCTTTTAGGCCTACAACCTAAGGGAGCTTTTTACTAAGCTACTCTCTACCCCTATATATATATATTCTATACTATATATATAGAAGGCCTGGCTTAGCCTGATTAGCTTATAAGACCAGTCAATAGTACCGGCTACTTTACAGCCCTCTAGAATCACCTAATTCCTCTATATAGCCTTAAAAGGCTTATAAGGTCCTAGCCACTGTAGTACAGTTCTATAGGCGCCCTTGTGCTGGCATCAGCTCCCTGCGGCGTTAGGGAGGCCTATATTACTCTAGCTACGTCTAGAAGTACTCTAGTATATAGTATAGCTATATTTGGAAAATATAGGCTCTGGCTATTACTAGTAGTATACTTTCCTTTAGAGGGGGATTCTCTATGTAACTACCTGTTATTTCCTTACTAGAACTGGCTGAAAGAACGGAGTAAAAAAGGGCATAAAATTTAAAACCGTACTAAAAATTGTTTTCTCTATAAGAGGATAAAGGCGTTTATAAGCCCTTTACTCTTTCTATACTCTAGTACGTCTATCAGTCGCTAGGGTATAGAATATTTAGATATTATATATTACTATACGCTTTAAAGCTATAGTACCTATACCTTTAAATAGGTTATAGGTTTGATTTCAACATCATATATATTCTTACTTCTTTCTATATATAATAGGGGTTTATCCTATATATATATAAGGGCCTAACCCCTTTGTCTAACAGAATAGTTTTGCTCTTACGTTCTTATTTCTTAGGATTCTTCTATTCTTTACCTATATATAGCTTTCTAAGGCTTATAAAGGAATAGAAGAATAGAGGGGGTGTTAAACGTACAAAATAAGCTATAGCGCTCTAACGGTTATAGCTTAGGCAAAACGGATTTCAGTTCTCGAACTACTAGATATATAGCTATATTCTGAGGGTGGACCCACTTTTGTAGATACCACTGACTAAGCTATATACTCCACTATATAGCCTAGAAATAGCTTTAAAAGGCTTTTCTATTTTTAGATTTATGCCCCACTTTTGTGGAGACAGCCTCCTTAGGCTGTATAAGCGCTAGAAATAGCCTTAAAAGGCTCTTCTACTAGGTCATCTACCTACCCTGTACCTACCCTGCACCGCAGGAGCGAAAACAGAACTTATAGGAAAAGTTGTGCGGCTTACCCTGCAGCTTAGGTGGCCGTGAGTCGATTATTTAAAATCGCCAGCTTATTTGGTTTTTCGGGAAGTGGCCATGCACCTACTAAGGCGCTCCTGCCGTGTGGAGGGCAGGAACGGTGCCGGAGGGTATATGTAGGGAAGGAAATTGCGAAGCCTTACCTACTTGGACTAGAAATCAAGTTACTACGTTACCTACAACTATAAGCCTTATAGGCCTATAAGACCCACTGAAAGCCGTGATATATAAGCTTAAAGCCCCTATAATATAGCGCTATAGCCTATAACTATACCGTTATATAAGGACTTTTATAGAGGGAATACAGTAAAGGGCCCTACTTTACTATATTAGCATATACCTAGGAAGTGCCATTTAGGCCATATCAACGCTGTTGCTGCCCCTACGTACTCTATACGACTACTACTAGTAGGCTATAGTGGTTACAGATCCTTATATAGGATTACCCATTCCAATATTACTTAAGAGCCTAGGCTCCCTCTTATTTCAGATCTAGAGGTCTTCTATAATGCTAAAACCTGTTACTTTATCGTTACCTATGTAGATGACTGTCTATTTATAGGGCCTGATACAGGCTATATAACTGATTTAAAGAAACAGCTTAATAAGGTCTATACTATAGAAGACTTAGGGCCTGCCGCCTATTTCCTAGGCGTATAGATTATAAGGGATAGACCTAATAGGCGCCTATAGCTTTACCAGTTATAGTATGTAGAAGGGGCGGTTAGCCGCTTTAACTTAGCCGATTCTAAGCCTATATCTATTCCCTTATAGCCGGGGCTAGTAAATCAACTTTAACTAGAGGAAGATATTACTAGCTACCTCTGTAATTCTACGGAAATTAAGCTTTATCAAAGCCTAGTAGGAACAGCTATATATATAATGCTCCTTACTAGGGCAGATATTAGCTTTACTATATAGTGGCTCTCTAGGTCTTTAAATAGACCTACAAAATCACACCTAAACGCTGCTAAAAATCTTTTTAAGTATCTTAATAGTACTAAAGACTATAGCATCTGTTTTAGCTGTAATGGAAATACAGTATCTAATCTAGGGCCTAAGCTTAGTAATGGTAGTAATATAACTACTAAGCCTAGTAGAGACTTTTACTTTAAGGAAGGGCCTAGGCCCCTAACTACTACCTCTACTACTATAGTAGATTCTAGAAATGGTAAAGGTAGTAGCCGGACTTCTATAATTAATCGTAGTCTAGTCCCTATTGGCTTTAGTGATTCTAATTTTACAGGGGATAAGGCTACTAGTAAATCCACCTACGGCTATCTATATAAGTTAGCTGGCGGGCCTATTAGCTGGAAAACGAAAAGAGCTACTACTATTGCTCTTTCTACCCTGGAAGCTGAAACTAATGGACTTATAGAGGCTATATGCGAAGTACAGTGGATTGTAGGGCTATTTTCTGAACTCTATAGGCTTATAGACCACCCTATTACCCTCTATATAGATAATCAGGGCTCTATTACAGTAGCTAATGACCCTGCTCTATACGCTAGAACTAAGTATACCCTGCTGAAATTCCGGTATGTTAGAGAGTAGGTTCAGGCTAAAATAGTTACTATTATATATCTTAATACTAAGTGTATGCTGGCTGACGGACTTACTAAAGCCCTATTAGTTAGTGGCTTTTAGTCTTTTATCAGGCTTTTAGGCCTATAACCTAAGGGAGCTTTTTACTAAGCTACCCTCTACCCCTATATATATATTCTATACTATATATATAGAAGGCCTAGCTTAGCCTGATTAGCTTATAAGACCAGTTAATAGTACCAGCTATTTTATAGCCCTCTGGAATCACCTCATTCCTCTATATAGCCTTAAAAGGCTTATAAGGTCCTAGCTACTGTAGTATAGTTCTATAGGCGGCCTTGTGCTGGCATTAGCTCCCTACGGCGTTAGGGAGGCCTATATTACTCTAGCTACGTCTAGAAGTACTCCAGTATATAGTACAGCTATATTTGGGAAATATAGGCTCCGGCTATTACTAGTAGTATACTTTCCTTTAGAGGGGGATTCTCTATGTAACCTGTTATTTCCTTACTATATCTTGAAACAACGGAGTAAAAAAGGGCATAAAATATAAAACCGTGCTAAAAATCGTTTTCTCTATAAGAGGATAAAGGCGTTTATAAGCCCTTTACTCCTTCTATACTCTAGTACGTCTATTAGTCGCTAGGGTATAGAATATTTAGATATTATATATTACTATATGCTTTTAAGCTATAGTACCTATACCTTAAGATATAGGTTTGATTTCAACATTATATATATTCTTACTTCTTTCTATATATAATAGGGGTTTATCCTATATATATATAAGGGCATAACCCCTTTGTCTAACGGAATAGTTTTGCTCTTACGTTTTTATTTCTTAGGATTCTTCTATTCTTTCCCTATATATAGCTTTCTAAGGCTTATAAAGGAATAGAAGAATAGAGGGGGTGTTAAACGTACAAAATAAGCTATAGCGCTCTGACGGTTATAGCTTTGGCAAAACGGATTTCAGTTCTCGAACTACTAGGTATATAGCTATATTCTGAGGGTAGACCCACTTTTATGGATACCGCTGACTAAGCTATATATTCCACTATATAGCCTAGAAATAGCTTTAAAAGGCTTTTCTATTTTTAGATTTATGCCCCACTTTTGTGGAGACAGCCTTCTTAGGCTGTATAAGCGCTAGAAATAGCCTTAAAAGGCTCTTCTACTACGTCACCTATCTACCCTATACGTACCCTGCACTGTAGGAGCGAAAACAGAACTTACAGGAAAAGTCGTGCAGCTTACCCTGCAGCTTAGGTAGCCGTAAGTCGATTATTTAAAATCGCCAGCTTATTTGGTTTTTTAGGAAGGCGCTATGCACCTACTAAGGCGCTCCTGCCGTGTGGAAGGCAGGAACGGTCCCGGAGGGTATATATAGGAAAGGAAATTGCAAAGCCTTACCTACTTGGACTAGAAATCAAGTTACTACGTTACCTACAACTATAAGCCTTATAGGCCTATAAGACCCACTGAAAGCCGTGGTATATAAGCTTAAAGCCCCTATAATATAGCGCTATAGCCTATAACTATCCCGTTATATAAGGACTTTTATACAGGGAATATAGTAAAGGGCCCTACTTTACTATATTAGCACATACCTAGGAAGTGCTATTTAGGCCATATCAACGCTGTTGCTGCCCCTACGTACCCTATACGACTACTACTAGTAGGCTATAGTGGTTATAGATCCTTATATAGGATTACTGTTGATTGCGGTAAGGGGGGTTAGGTGCTGATCCCCGTGACCGCGCAGCATATAAGCCTCTTGCTCTGGGAATAGGGCACGTACTGCGCTACTAAGTCTCCTGCTCTAGGGAATGGGGCATGTACTGCGCTACTTGTGCGATAGCTATAAGTGGCGTACCCGCGTACTATATAATGGTTACTAACGAGCACTCTGCTTAAACATAGGTATTTAAGGGGTACGTAACTACCCTTTAGATAGAGAGAGATAGATAATCCAGAACTAGAACTTAAACTAATATTTCCTTACTACTCTCTTTACTCTTATTATTTTAGATTACTATAATCTCTAGAAACCTATTAATACTAATTAGTATTGTCTCTATATTATAATATAAAGGTAATATAGAACAGTAAGGTAGTTAGTCAAGTACTTGATAACCTTAACTAAGTAGATTATAGTTTATTTACTAAAAGCTATTAATTGGGCTACTAGATAACTACCCTATTAACTTAGTAATATCGCTTATAAGAAAACCAATACTATAAACCTATCCTTCTAGGCTAAGAAAGCTTAACCTAAGCTTCTAGACTAAGGAAGCGTTGCTTAAGAGAATGCTACTAAAACTATATTGTTAACTAACTTTACTATAATTAATATACTATAGTATCCTAAGATCCTTCTACTTATAGAACCTTAGAAAGGGAGGATACTAAGACGAACCTCTATTATATACTAAGTATTTCGTTAAATATAGCCTAGGATCTTAAAAAGTATTTTAAACGAGAATTCCCTACTTAGCTACTTATTATAAGTATTAATAAATTTAACGCTTAAACCTTCTATAGATTGCTAGAATATATCGATCTAGAGTATAATAGTAATAAAGTACTTAACTTATATACGCTCTTCTACCTTAGCACTTATAAAGGGTAATAATTCAAAGATCTATACTACGAATTCCGCTTGGATTTCAAGGACTAGATAGCTAACTACTTTAACAAGTTAAACAATAAACTATACTTATAACTATGCTAAACGCTTAACGATAGCTATATCCTAGTAGATAGCTTGAAAGGGCAGAAGCTCTTTAAGGGACTTATAATACTTACTAACAACCTGTCTAACAATCTAGGGCCTAACATACTCCCCTAAATCTATAGACTGTTGATCTAGGCTAAGTATAGATAGTAGGTAACGACATCTTTTCCCGCTTAAATAGAAAAGGGGAAGGAGATTGTACTAATAATAATATAAGACTCCGAAATTAGTACCTAGCTGTAGGAGGCACTATAAGGGGAGATGCAAATCGGTGAGGAAGCGGATCGTATCAGTAATATAGCCGTAAACGCTACCTAGTAATATAGGCCTATAAGCGGCTCGATTATGAACGACGATTAACCAGTAAGTAGCTAAGACCTATATATACGCTAGATAGCGGCCTAAAGCGGAATGCTCTATACTGGTAACTGCGGCTAGTTCGGAAATACCCTTTACCTACTAAATCTAGACCTACGGATAACACTTCCGATTTATAGACTTAGAAGTATAATAGGAGCAGGATTCCTACTAGCTAGCAAAGGTACTGGCAAAGGCTATAGATTCCTACTAACTACCTAAAGTGCCGGCTAAGGTTATACCTAAGGTCATAGCTAAGGTAACTATTAAAGCTATAACTAGAGAACTAATTAAGGGGGACGACAGAACCCTGTATAACCTATATAAACCCCTAGTATTAATACCAGATATAGGCTAGAATATACTTAACCTTAAGCAGATAATAAAGAGCAGTATACCTAGTATAAGTATATTACGTATAGAAGTACTAAGTATATGGCTATTCTACTGATCGAAACAGGCTAGATAAACGAGACAAGTATTAATCGAAAAACCCTAACTGATTTTATTAAGTCCTAGGACTTAAAGAATAGCTATTCTAGGTCTAACAACGATATCCTTAATAATAAAGTTCGTTTCTTCCTATACTAATACTGGACTTTCTAGATTAATTATAGCCTATTAGATACTGTTTTTCCAAATGTACTTTTAGGATAAGCTAAGGAATATCACCTATACTATATCCCTCTTAGCATTTCCTTTATATAACTATATAGTATCTTAAAGGGATACTTTAAGATAAGTATTAAGTAGAACAACTACTTATATATCTGGAATACTATTACTTTCTAGTCTATATACCTTAAAAGTAAGAATAGCAATAAGTCTATAAAGGAAATTCTCTAGATCTTGCTTAACAGACTCTAATAAAGCCAATATAGGCTTAGTCTGCTCTATAACTATAAGGAGTTCCTAGTCGCAAATATAATCTAAGCCTACTAAGGAGTATCTAAGCTAAAGATTACCCTATATAAACTACTAATAAGCTTTGAAAAGCTAGTAGCTATACTCCGCCAAATACTTAACATTAAGAAAGCAGATTATATATATTGCTAATTCTTAATAGACTATAGGTTTACTATAATAAAGGCTAGGCCTATAAGAAACTATTAGAGTAACCCGATTATAGATTCGATCTTTAAGAGAAACTAGGCAATATATATACGACAACCCGGAGGTACTACTAGGTATAGAAAGCGAAACAAGCTCTAGCAAGGGGACTATAACAAAACCTATACCAAAGTAGGTTATTGGATTTATAGTAAGCTAGATCACTGCTCCTTTATATATAGCTAAGAGGAATAAGTAATAGCTAAGAGCAAATAGCTTAAGCGAAAAGGCATTAATAAAGATTATAGATAATATATAGCATTCCTCCTTAATTATAAGGGTTTAGACGATAAATATAAAGTAAAGGAAAAAGATACTAAGCTTAAAGTACAGGTAAATAACTATAAAACTAATTAAACTTAAGTTAGAAACGAAGTACTAGTAATCAGTTTTAAAGAAGAATAAACGGCAGTAACTTACTTTATAAACCAAGCTTTCCTCTACCTAATTACTAAGAGCAAACAACTATATAAAGATGGCAAAAAGGATACTAAGAAAATGAAAGCCGTTTAGTTTATACTTGATAGGTATACTAAGACTGAATTCCAAGGGATTATACCTAATACTAGAGCTACTAACGTTTTAACCGCCGGACTCTAACAATTCCTTATACTAAAGAAGATAATTAGGTTGCTTGAGATTAACAAGTTATATATAGGAGAAGCAAATATACTTTTTAGGTCTAGGGATTTAAAACGATTATAAAGAATAGTTAAAGTAAAGCTTGACATTAGTTACGCAACTTTCTATATATTAAAGACGCCAACCCCTTTTCTTATATGTCTAAAGGATATAGATAAGCTTAGCGTCTACCTTAATAATACAACAAACAAGCTTATATCTAAGTTAGAGAAGTATATATATATTTAATAGAAATAGGGACATCTATAGATCCTTATAAAAGGGATTAAACTCCTGAGTATAGCATTTATAGTAGATAATAAGCGTCCTACGCCTCTATAACTTATAGAGGCAGACCTAAGACGCATTTATTAATACTATAGATACCTTATAGTCGATAGATTATACAAACTACTATAATAAGCAGACTACTAAGTAGAACATAACACTATTAAGATAATCAACAAGTTCTGCTACTTCTACTAGATTAAAGGCGCAGCGCTATAACGATTTAGATTCGCGTTATAAGACAATATTTACTTTAATTTCAAGATCGTTATAGACGTCCTAGACATCGACATTTCTAAGGTACTATATATAGTTAACGCTATAACGTTGTTCCAAGTAGTATGCTTTCTAAACGATCTTTTAGCTAAAAAGATATAGAAACGGCTAAAGGAATGTTAGATTAATATATACCTTAGACTACCTAACGTTTTGCACTATGATAAGGGTACTAATTTCAAAGCACGTGAGTTCTAGGTAGAGGCTAAGCTTGTAGATATAACCTACTATTTAGTACCAGTTAAGGTATACTAGTTAGTCGGTAAGATTAAGCGGTATTATAGGCTATTAAGAAGGGCCTATAACATTATTAAATTAGAGACTGCCGGATCTTGCTTAAAAGAGGTATACCTATAAGTAGTACTAAGTACGGTTAACAATACTACTAGCCTAAACAGGCTAGTACTAACGCTCTTAGTTTTCGGCGTATACCCGCGCTTTACCATAGATATACTGCCTTCTCTATCTCAACTATGCTAAGCAGGTATAATTCAGAAGGCTATAATACAATTACGAATCCTAAATGATATAAGGACTATATAAGACGCTCTTGTATAACGTAATAGACTAAGTATAGAAGATATACTACTATACTTACTAAAAGTAAGTACTAAAGTACTTATATTCCGGGAAAGCAACTAATAGATAGGACCTTATAAGGTAATCTCGGCTATAGATATAACAGTGATCGTCAATATAGTTAACGGACCTATAGAATTTCAGAATATAGTAGTTAAACTATATTACTAGGAGCTAGTATAGGATAAGTAAGATAATTAGGCTAGTATTAAGCAGCTAGAACTATTCTAATATCCCTAGCCTAAGCAGCCCTGCTAGTGCAGATAACCCTGAAAGAACCTAGTACCTACTAACAACTTTGTTTTGGAAAAAGAGAAGCGTAACTACAATCTTACGCTTAAACTATAAGCTAAAGGTAAGATTACTATACCTAGCGTACTATTCTAAGAATCCGATAAAACGGAACTAAACTCGCTCCTAGTAGCTAGAGTAATCAAAGCAATCTAAATGCTAGTAGATACTTTAGACTACTAGATCTTTAAGTCAAGGATTGTCCGGAAAGTGAAAGACAAGCTTACTCTACTATATAAGAAATTACACTTTATAGCTTAGGGATTTAGTAATAAGGATAAGAAGTACCTACTTACTTAATCGCTAATAATCTAACGCTATATATAGTAACTTATGCTCTTACTACTACCGATACTACAAACGCGCTTTGGCTTTAAGGTATAGGTATACGACGTTATCCAGGCTTATATATAAGCTAAGTTATAGCTAGTAAGAAAAGTGATTTTTCTGTTACCTAAAGAGCTTGAGACGCTCTATCCCCCTTATACTATCTTACTTATTAAAACCCTATTATATAGACTAGCTGAAGCTGGACTATACTAGTAGGTAATATATATAAACTAGTATACTAAATGTCTCGACCTCGAGCTAAGCGCCTTTAACCTATACCTTATAATCGGTAAGATGTAAATAGAAAGTAGATTTGGAATTATCGGCCTATAAACCGATAATACTCTTAATATTAGTAAGTAAGCCTTTATAGATAAGGAGAAGCTTAAGCTAGATAAGGCTAGCTTTAAGTATAAGCTGCTAGTATTTTTGACAGACAAATCAATTATAGACTTCAATAGATATAAGCTCGAAATAAGCATAGACGCTGTTGAGATTCGGCAAAAGGGGCAAACTACGTAACTTAAACTTATAAGCCTAGATGCTAAAACAGTAAAATAAGTATATGTCGAACAACGCGTATACAGCGCCTATATTACTACGATTTACTAGCTAGAGGCGACTTTCGACTTATTAGTAGTAGCATAGTCAACTAAGCCTAGTATAGCCGAGATTGCCAAGCTTAATGCTTAACTGTAATAGCAGATTAAGAACTTGATATATAGGCTATACTACCTGCAACTTGAACTTAAGATAGCTAAGCTCTTTGTCTTTATAGATAGATTATTCGCTAATAATGCTAATATAATATTGCAGATTAGATTCGTTATAATATTCGGAAACGAGATAAGTAGTATAAACGAGTTTAACCTATATAGCAATATTATACACTAGTCCTTGACCAAGTATAAGTAGGTAACGTAAAGCGTTTTAGCAAGCGAAATATACAGAATAGTAAGTAGGTTCGATCTTAGGTATATCCTATACTAGACGCTTGCTAAGATCTACTTAGGCCTAGGTCTTTTATTACTACTATTAATTGTTATTTGTATAGACTTGTTTAGTCTATACAAGTACCCAGTGAAACTCGGAACAACTATAAAGAAGCGACTTATAATCAACATAATAGCGCTATAACAGAGCTATAAGAACCGTAAAATCGTAGAAATTAGGTAGATTAATAGCAACGATAACCTAGCCGACGCTATAACCAAGTGTATGCCGAACAAGACGCTTAAAAGGTTTGTTACTATAAATATAGCTAAGATTAGAGTAGAAGGCTAGGTTTAACGCCTAACTAAGCAATAGGAAGAGTCTATATAACTTAGGGCAAGATCGCTAGTATAAAAGACAAAGACTATTAGGACGATTTATTTATAGTATAATAAGAAATACAAGGTAAAGTGTAAAACGATCTTAATTTATACTCTTATAGCTAGTACAACATACGCGCCAGCGCCCCCTACCCCCTAATCACAACAACAAAACATTAATAGCCTTACTTATAGCAGCTATCGCTATAAGCTTCTTCTATATAGGCGTTATACCTGCTATAGGCGCCCTATACTTAATAAGAGCGTACGCCTTATCTACTAAAACCAAGGCGTACTTAGCACTATTGCGCCATATCTTCCAATCCTATAACCAATAAGTATTCTAATTAAATAATAGATAATACTAAAGATTATAACTTACTTTAGCCTTTATAGCTAGGTTAGAGCAGAGCTCTAAAAAGCAGTCTAAGAATAGGCAGACTAACTTAGGGCTATAATATATATTAGGAATAATAAAACAATAGAAATAATATATAAATGGAACTTATATCGGTATATACAAGTGCCCGGACAAGTACTACTAGCATTAGAGGCCGCAGCCTAACGTACGGTCGTAGTACGCCGTATATAGTACAAAATTGCCAGACTTATTAAACAAGTCCTTAATACCTGCTAAAAGTAAGTATAGGCAGCTAAGGCAAATAATAGCGCGTATAGTACTATATAGGCCACGAACTTTATATATATCAGTAATATTAACAATAAGGACAATAAGAGTAAGATACTTACCCTCTAGTTTATACGTATAAGCGTATAATAACCTCTTATAAGGCTTTATACAGTCTAACGTATAGCATATATAGCAGCTAAAGCGGATAACAGAGTTGTCCAAGCTTTTGCTAGACGGCGAACTTGCTATTACTACTGCCGGTATTGCCACTAGTAGTACAGGTACGCTCGTAGCAGCGCATAGCGCTATACGCCATATATATATAGCCACTAACACCGCCTGCTTTATAGCTAGCAACGTAGATAGGGAGTACTTGGCGGGCTTAGAGATATACGCCTTATATATAGCAATCTCCGCCCTATATACCACTGCCTCCTCCGCCTCCTCCTTACGCTAAAGCGCAGTAGCCTGCTTAAGCAGGATATATATACGTACGATCAGCCCCTTAGAATCAAGGGGCGTAGAGTTAACGTTAGTATAGCTGCCTATAGACTTGGGCTATATAGCAAGCGCAGCTATGTCCGCAGCGTCAGGATTGTCGCTGTCGTTGTTATTGCCGTCGTTGTTGTCGTCGTCGCCGCCTACCATACTCTTCTAGTCGCTATTGTCGGCAACAGCGCGCTCGGACGCGTCCTTAAACGCGTTATTATTACCCTCCTAGGCAAGATGCTCGTTAGGAGCGTCAGTTATAAGCATATTAAGGGCGTCGCCGCCCTTATCCTTAGTATATATATAGGTATTGCCGCCCATACTCCTATAGGAGCACCTACTCTATTTATTATTAAAATCCAACACTATAAACAACAAGATTAGTATACTTAAGCATAAGACCAGTATACTTAAGCATTAGTATATAATAGTAAGTAACTTACTTATTACTACTAGTACTACTAATACTACTACTATTATTGTTACTACTATAGCTACTACTATTATTATTACTACTACTACTACTGCTAATATAGATTATAGGGAGAAAGAGAATAGGTAGTATATAGTAGGAGAACCTACCTATTTATAGGTTTAGGGCAAGAGCGTTTAGAGTTTGCAATTAGCCAGTTTAGAGCTCTGATTTTTCCTATTATAATTCCTATTTAGGACTATAAGCTTTTACAATAATAGTTACTAGTGTAATGTACTTACTGTTACACTGTTTAGAGGTATATCTAGAAGGCACTAAAGTCGCGCCTTCCGTACTAGGGATCAGCAACTAGAATTTAACATTCTAATTAGCAAACAAGAAGTTAAGTAATTAGCATTTCCTATTCTAGTAATAAGGAGAGCGAAATAATCTAGGATTTCCTATTTCGGTTAATAAAGCGCTAGTATAGTTATAAAAGAAGAGTTACTAGTATTGATTGCAGTAAGGGGGGTTAGGTACTAATCCCTATAACCATATAGTATATAAGCCTCTCGCTTTAGGAATAGGGCATATACTACGCTACTAAGCCTCCTACTTTAGGGAATAGGGCACGTACTGCGCTACTTATACGATAGCTATAAGTGGCGTACCCGCGCACCACGTAATGGTTACTAACAAGCGCTCTACTTAAACATAGGTATTTAAGGGGTGTATAACCACCCCCTAGATAGAGGGAGACAGACAATCCAGAACTAGAACTTAAACTAGTATTTCCTTGCTGCTCTCTTTGCTCTTATCGTTTTAGATCACTACGATCTCCGGAAACCTACTAACAATTACCCATTTTAATACTATTATACAATTATTAGTTTTAGATGATTCTCTTAAGATATAGTATAGATAGTCTATTGTTAGATGTCCGAATTATTAATATAGCCGCTATAGCTGGCCTTTAGTTATATAGAAGATATATTCGCTTTTTAAAAAATCAAAGAATAGATAGCCCTATTTTCGAACTATAGGGATCCTTGTTCTGTCCTATTATACAATAACATCTTCTATATTATTATAGTATGCTTTTAGCTGTATTATATTATCTAGGCAGAATAGGAAGGGTATATTCGATTCTATAATATAGTATATTACTATACCGATCGAGTTCTCTACTATAACTATACTAATAGCTACTATATTCTAGCTATCTCTAAATTTAATAGATAATAAGCCTAGTATCTAGTTAATATTGATATCTTAGAGTCATATAAGTACTATTACTTAGTTCTTACTATATAATAAGATTTACGCGGCGCCAGTGTCCTATAGTTATCCTTAGTATTTCATATTATAAATGCTAGATAGAATAAAATGTTTAGCATTGATAGAACTTATTATATAATAAGGGTCGTCTCCTATTATTATATATAGAAATGCCGTACTTTGGAGAAAATAGGTGCCTGTCTTTTATAGCTTATCGTTGTTACTTACTACGCCGTCGGAATCCTTACTACTACTCCTACTAGTATTAGGCTATTTGCCGGCATTATATACAGTAATATATACTATAAGTAATTCGTCTATCATACTAGCTATAAGATAGTATTTCTTTGCCTATTCCTAGTCTTCCTTACTATATATCTATGATTTATATCTAGGAATCTTATAGTTTAGTATCTAGTATACTCCTAGTATTATATTCTTCTTATTATATAATAGCTTTTTCTTATACCTATTATACTTCTTAAATCGAGAGCAGTTCCTTAAGCAGTACCTATAGCCTAGCTTTAAGTAATCCTTTTAAGAGTTATAATATTCAGGATAAATATAGTTTAATAAGGGTATATCCACTATAAAACTAGTCTACTAGGTTGAAGCGCTATAGTATCATTTATATAGTACTATAAATAGTTGTTCTACTATCTTGACATTATATTTCTCAAGACCTTCTTCTAATTTATATATCCCTTAACAAGCTTATACAATAGCTACTTTGAGCTAGTTATTACCTTAAAAAGTTAAGCTTAGGTTCTGTTAAACTAAAGTAAGTTTATCGAACAGTATATTAAGGATTTCCATTGGTTTTATATCTTGGTTTTTAGCCTATATTATATAGTAGGTAACTAAAGTCTATAGATTATAGTACTCCTTCTTATTAATACTGGATCGGCGTAGCTAGTGTACGACTAGCCGCCGCTTGTTTTTCTTCTTCTTCTCCCTCTATTTAGAGGAGGCTTGTATCCACTTTCTCTTCTGTTATGTAGTAGAGTGGGTGGACAAGGCCGGTCTTTCTTTTCCGCCCTTTATCTTATTCCAGGCTAACAACAAGATTGCGAATTGGCAGTATAAGGAGGACAATAGTATAAGAAGCTGGCTTTCCTTCCTATATTTAGAGAGAGAAAATCATTAATCTATCCCAATTATTATAGTTATACAGTTATATTTTACCCATTTAGATATTCCATCTACTTTTTACCTTTAGGCTACTTTGGCCTATTTACTTGGTTCTATTATACCTATCTACCTTAGTCTCCCCTAATTAGGGAGACTATAGCCTTAGTATGTATATACCTCTTATCCTCTTATCTAGATAGCTGTTCGATATACAGCTGCCTATTACCTTTAGACAGCTGCTCCTACTTTCTTATAGGTCTGCTGCTCTATTCTATATAGGGGCTTAGCCGGGAATGAACTAAGTAAGGGCTCTGACACTTATAAGCAGGCCTTACTTATATTAGGATTGTCTTGCTATTAATAAAGACAACCTATAGACTGTTAGCTAGACGACTCTATAGTATAGTATTAATAGGACAACTATTTCGAATTTTCTGCTCTAATAACTTAGACCGGTGTTTCTAGGCCTCTAACCTCTGATTAGACAATGACAATCTTACTTAGTATAACAGTTATGTTAGTCGTAGGTTATATAACAATTCGAGACCCGATATATCGGTTAAGCTTAAGATAAGTATAATCTTAGCTGTCCTAGAAACTCAGTTATCTAAGCATTCTAGTAGATATATCTTATATCGAATAAAAGGGGGTAGAGAAGTACTTAAACCCCCCTCTCTTGTTCTATCAGGTATATCAGCTATAAGAGTCTCCTTTAGATACAACTTATATAACTCTTATCTTTAGTTCCTTTCCTTTTATTTGACATTTCTAGTATTAGCAACTATATAAGGATTAGAGCCTAGTAAAAAGATTTCCCATGTCCAAGGAAGATTTCAATACTAGGGCTAGATATATAGACCTTGCTTATAACTTAGGAATATAGTCTTATCCTTAATTTCCTTCTCTGTCTAGACAAGTAGCTAGCTATCCTAACTTGTTTTAGCATTATAAACCCTTAGTTGAAAAAAGAGGAGTTATCTTAGGTTAGGCTGTATTAACGAACAATTAGGCTTAGCTTACTATCTAGTATTGCTTTACCACCTCTATATATACTAGGGTTATAGACATTATAAAGTCCTTTTTATTCTAGCTTCTTAGGTCGACTAGCCGGTATTAGCTGGTTAGTCTTAATCTAGATAAAGGCGTTATCTCGGTACCTACTTAGGAGTAGCACCCCTATATAGCAACAACGATTTGTAAGATTACTATACCTAGGGTATATAACAAGGGGTAGGGGTAATAGGAAAGTTAAGTTAGAATAGCTCTAGTACTAGGCCTTTGGTTGTGTTTTTAGGACTGCCTTCTTTATCCTTTAGATAGGGGAGGAACGTGACTAAGTATGTCTAAGGTATCTTAGTAGTATATGTTTAAACTAGCGAAACAAGTATCGCTTGCTTCCTATATAGTAGGAGTATATAATATAGGGCTTGACTGATTAAGTCTGTAGTAAGGAGATAGACTAAGCTATAGATCTATTTAATATAAGCTTTTTAAAGAGTTAGATATATTTGATTTTGCAATAGAGGAAGAAGGAGTTTATACTAGGTAGGAACTAGGTATAAGCGATGTTTTATAAAGGTAGGGTAGGTATAATGTTACTGTAATTATACTATAGTAGTAGACTATATCCTTCCTCTCTTGCCTTATATCTTTCCTCTATCCTATAATCTAATCCCTTTTAAATTCCCCCTTAGACAAAGTCTATTGATAAATTAATAGAAGCTGTTAGAATATCTAGCAAATACCACAGCCTTGCCGTGTGACATTCACAAGGCTGCAGTCCCAGGGACACATGCTTAGTCACCTACAAGGCCAAATGCATAAATCTTGCATAAGTCTTATGCTAAATATAAATATCTAGCTTATCCTATTTAGTCTAAGACTAAATAAATATCGGATAAATATATAGGATAAGATAAGCCTAGGTCTTAAGCTAGTAGACTAGCGTTAAGCTAGAATAACACTATTCCTTATTAGGAATAGTACCGCAAGGTCTCTAGTAATAGGAATAGCGTAGAACAAATAACAGATGGTGAAAAAGAGGGTATATATCACTATCTTCCTTACTATCAAATAGCTAGATAGATTATCAGGCAATTAAGCACTTTTACTACCTACTTCCACTGCCCCTATTCTTATAGGTTATAAGCCCGGCGCTTCCTCTCGCCATACTCTGTTAAAATCAACAAAAACCACCCTTTATTACTCTCTATATAAATTTGGCTGTATAATAGTGTAACGCTGTTCAGATTAATTTCTTATTATATAATACAAATCAATCGAAACCCCTCTACATTACCTACTACCTACATTTAGCTATAGACAAGTGTAACGTTGTTCCCTATGCTTCTGTAATTCCAACATCTATAGCTGGCCCTATAGATCGCCCTTTTATCGATAAAATTGCCCTCTTTACGCCCTTTCGAATTAAATGAACGTCTTTTTCGATATCAGGCTAGCCGCTTTACCGTTGCGTTATCCTGTTAATTCCCTCTAAGCCTTTAATCAACAAGACTACGCTATCGATTTCGATATATATATCTAACAATAACGTCGATTTCTAAGTTCGACAACCCTGCATTACTCTATAGCAAAAATTCTTAGTATAACGGTACAGCTACGTCCTTAGTTAATAACCGCCCCTATAACCTATAGATTTAAGCTTTGCAGTATAATGCTAGTAGAGCCGCCTTTTTCAAATTCCATAAATTCGACCACTTTCCTCCCCTTATACCACAATAAAAAATAGCAGAAAAAATGGCTAAGCAAAGCTCAATTACTGCTACTACTACTGCTGTTTCTGGGGCAACCCCTTAGCGTTTCTAGCTTATAGATATTAAGAAATTCAAGATTCCTAAGCTAAAAGGGAAGAATAACTACTAAGCATAGTCCCTATGAATCTAGGTTCTCCTAGAATATACCTAAATAATAAGAGCTATTAGGGAAAACCTGGAAGACCAAGACCCCCTTAATAGCTATGCTGTTATTATGCTCTAGCTTACTGTTAACAACCTAATAACAATAGAGCTATAAGGCTAAAAAGGGGTAAAACAAATATAGGAGATATTATAACAAAACTACTCTCTTTATAGTATTTCTATAGGCTTCCTTCTTCTTGGTTAACTATGGGCTATTAGGCTTACTAACTTCCTTAGGGATATAGAGAGATATCTCTCTTCTTTTAGGGCTATATCAGAAGGCTTTAGAATTAACGATATCTCCCTGCCTGATCTAGCCTATATATCTATTTTATTAGATAGGCTCTCTTATAACTACTATACGTTTAGGGAGAATATTAAATAGGCTTTTAGGGGCAATAGCAACGCTTATACGCTCTAGTCCTATATCACAGCCCTCCTTAATACCTCGCGAGAAATAAAAAAGAACGGTAAAAAACACGCCCTTCTTTTAAATAAGGAGAAAAGCAATAAGACTAGTCACTGTAGTAACTGCAAAAAACCAGGTTATAATACTGATAACTGCTTCTTCCTTTATCCGGAAAAGGCACCCTCTTAGTGTAATTCCTCTACTACTGCTTCTTCTTCCTCTTCTTCTAAGAAAACACCCCCTAATAATAAGGGGAAAATAACAAAGAGGAAAGGATAATAGAGGGCTTCTACTAATAAGAGGATGAAAAAGCAGGCTCTTCTTGCCTAGATAGCAGAGCTGGAATCCTCCTCTAATAAGGAAGAAAATCAAGGCAAAGGAAAAGAAAAAGAGAAGGTAATGCATCTTACTAATAAGGGCCTTAGTGGATTTATTCCTAGGTATTATCCCGGCTTTCCTATACCACCTTCTTCTTCTACTGCTGGCCCTTCTTCTTCTACTGCTTGTATAGCAGGTCCTTCTTCTGAAATGGAGATAGATAAAGAAGAAAGAGAAAAAACAATAGCAGAAGCCTTAGATGAAATTGAGGAAGCAGGGGTAAGTTCCCCTACTATCTACTATAGCCCCTTATGACAAAGGGGAAAGGTACTAATAACTGAGAAACTAGATCGAATAGGAAGACGTCCTTTGGAATTAAGGGGTATTTATTTACTCTTCCTTTTTCTTCTTTCTTTTCTATCTTTCCTTTTCTTATTATATTATAGTACTATATATAGACTTTGGAAATCAATTCACTCTTCTACTAGTCTTACTTACAATAGAACTAATAAAGCCCTTATTTATATAACTGTTAAAAAGAAGATCCTAGGTCTAGAAAGAAAAAATAAAAAAGAAAATACCTCCTTTATTATAGACTCTGCTGCCACAATACATACCACTTGCAATATAAGCTACTTTCACTCCTATAAGAATATAAGTGAAAGCGTTAAGTGGGGTAACGCAGGGGAATTACTAGTAAGGGGTAAAGGAGATATCTTTATAAAATATAAGGATACTAATAAGGTAGACCTTATTAAAGGGGTCTACTATATACCAGAACTAGGTATTAACCTAATATCAGTCCCTAAACTGAAAAACAAGCTAGTTATCTTTGATACTAGCAAAGATACCGTCCAGCTTTATGATAAAATAAGTAGGGAAATATCTATACAGGGATATAGAAATGAAGAAGATCTCTATTCTATAAATATAGATATTATATCTTCTTCTTATAACGTGCTAGCTAGCAAAGTAATACAACATATAACCTCTATAAACCCGAATAACATCGTAGGGGGTAATACTATTATTACTGAACAAGAACAAGAAAAAGAACAAGAAATAAATCTTGAAAAAGACTTAGATTTATCTACTAATCTTAGAGATTTTAATACCGCTTCTCTGCCTTTAAAAATAACAAAGTTGTTTAACTGGCATAAGAGATTAGGTCACCTAAATATAGGTGCCCTTGTTCAGCTCTTGAAAACAAAAAATATAACAATAAGTGCCGATATTATTTGCGCTTATAATAAAGATATTACCTGTATTACCTACGATCTGGCTAAGTCTTCTAAGAAAAGACTTAAGAAAGCAATTAATAAGAAGGACTATTAAATCCTAGAAAGAATCCATAGTAACCTAGGTAGTCCAATAACTCCTAGTACTTTTAATAAATATAAGTACTATATTACTTTTCTAGATAAGAAGAGTAGATACGCCTTTGTTAAATTACTATATAGTAAAGACGAGGCATATAAAGCCTTTGAATACTTCAAGGCAAAGGTAGAAAATACTACCCTTAAAGACACTTCTTTAGAAAAGAGAAATATAGAAAAAAGGAAAATAAAGGAGTTCTTCACAGATAACGGAGGAGAATATATCAACGAAAGATTTACTATAGCCCTTTTAAAATACGGAATAAAATACCTTCTTACTCCTCTTTATACCAAAGAGCCTAATGGCTTAATAGAAAGAATAAATCTTACCCTATTTAATAAAGTAAGGGCAATGCTATATAAGGCTAATTCTCCTTTATACCTATAGGGAGAAGCCTTACTAGCAGCAATACACCTATATAATATTACACCATATAAGGGGGTAGAATATAAAACCCCGTAGGAGATTTTCTATAATAAGAAGCCCTATATTAACAATATAAAGATATAGGGTTCAATATACCTCTATAGTAATGAAGGCACAATAAAAAATAAGCTAGATACAAGGAAAGACTTTGGAATTCTAGTAGGTTACTCTTCTACAGAGAATAACCACTATAAAATATATAATATAAAGAAACATACTCTTATCTGGGCAAGAGATATGAAAATCCTAGAAGGAAAATTCCTACCTAGGAAGGATTATCTAAACAACATGCTACTAAATAAGCAAGATAGTCCTCTTCCTCCTTTACTAGGAAATATAGAAGAAGAAAACAAAGATAGAATAATACAAAAACAATTATCAGAAACAATCTCTTCCTAAATAAAAGAAAAAGAAATAGAAGAACAAGAGCCTATCTCTAGTAGACTACGCTCTAATAATATACTAGAAGATAATAACAATTTTCCTACTGCAAATCAAGAAATAGTAGTCGAGCTACCAGAACTTCCTTTTAATAAGGAAGAATATAGTATCCTCTTAACCTTAAGGGATACTACAATATCATATCTACAAACCGAATTTAATACTAAGGATAAAGCTGAATATATCCTTTCAATAAATACAGATATAGAACTAGCTAGCTATAAAGAAGCTATGCTAACTTTAGAAAATAAACAGTAGCAACTAGCAGCTATAGATAAAGTCAAGGACCTAGAGTCTAAAGGCTGTTATACAATAACAGATTTGCCTAAAGGAAAACAAGCTATAAAAGGACGTTAGGTATTTAAAAAGAAAGCAATTCAAAATAGCTTTATACTAGACTACTATATAACTAATAAAGAAAAGACCTTTAGATATAAGGCACGTTAGGTAATACAAGGCTTTAATCAAGTCTATAGTGTTGATTATATAGAAACGTTTAGCACTATATATAGAACAGAAGTATAGCACACTATATTAATTCTAGGATTAAATCTAGGATATATATTCCAACTATATAATATACGCCTAGCATTTATATATACTAAAATAGATTATGAAATATATACAGAACTACCTTATGGCGTATATAATAATCCTAAATATAGGGGTAAAGTGGCTATGGTAAATAAAGCATTATATAGGTTAAAATAAAGCCCTAGGTTATTCTATAAGCATATGTCTTCTATATTAGTAGACAAGCTAGGCTTTTATATACTACCTTATGATAAAGGAGTATTTATATACTCAATAAAGAAAATCATAATAGCAAGCCATATAGATGATCTACTAGTAGCAGGGCCAAATAAAGATATTATTAATACCTTTGAAAAAGTAGTATCTCAATATCTAAAAATAGAACCATTAGGTAACTTAACTGATTACCTAGGCAATAAGATCATAATCGACTACGAAAACAAGGCTATAGAAATAAATCAATATGGTTATACAAATAAAATACTAAGCAAGCACTGCTTAAAACAAGACTCCTCTACTATATAGGAGAAGAATCCCTATTTCAAATATATATATAAACCAAGGCTTAAGCCTAGTAATAACATGGCATTAAGAAAAAATAAAGGCCAGGCTACTAAAGCTGAAATAAAAAGATATTAGCAAGAAGTAGGATCACTTCTATACCTAGCCTTAAAGACTTGCCCTGATATTTCCTATAACGTTATACTGTGCTCTAGATTTGCTAGTAATCCTAGTAAAGAGCACTTCGATGCCCTAGAATATTTATAGGGTTATCTAATTAGGTTCCTAAATCTAGGAATAAAATATAACTACAAAGGAAATTTACAGATCATAGGATATACAGATTCAGACTAGGCAGCTGATCTAGATACTAGAAGGTCTACTACAGGCTATATTTTCAGCCTTCAGGATATAAATAATACTACGGCTAATTGCATTAGCTGGAATTCACAAGTTCAGAAAACAGTAGCTACCTCTAGTACAGAGGCAGAATATATAGCGTTAAAAGATGCTTCTAAAGAGGCAATATATCTTCAATACGTCTATTCCTACTTAAGGAATATATTTATACCTAATAAGCCACTTTCTACACCCCTTATCTACATAGATAATAAAGGGGTATAAGCCTTAGCTGAAAATCCTGAATTTCATAAAAGGGCAAAGCACATAGATATAACTTATCACTATATAAGGGAAGTAGTACAAGACAATAAGCTGAAATTAGTATACTAGCTAACTAAGCAAAATCTTGCAGACTGGTTAACTAAGAGCCTAAATAGTACTATGATAAAGGGATTTATAAAACAAGCGAATATGACTTTAGAAGAATAACACCCTTCTTATGCTACTAAGAAGAGCATACTCTGATTAATAGGCTTAGGGGTAATACATAGAGATAGGTAGCATCTCTATATAAGTATGTGTGTATATATACATATATATAAAAGTCTTGTCCGTGGTTCAGCAATTAATTCCACTAAAATACGATAAGCCTAAGCTGGTAATTCCGCTTTACTTACAGCTTAGTATAATATGGTTTTTGCCTATTTTCCATATAAGCATATACTTATAATTATAACGGGGTTTTTATTTTTTCCCTTGCTATACATTCCTTTCTATAAAAGATTCTATATCTAGGATTATATATATAACTTTTAAGGGGTATGTTAGAATATCTAGCAAATACTACAGCCTTGCCGTATGACATTCATAAGGCTGCAGTCCCAGGGACACATGCTTAGTCACCCACAAGGCCAAATGCACAAATCTTGCATAAGTCTTATGCTAAACATAAATATCTAGCTTATCCTATTTAGTCTAAGACTAAATAAATATCGGATAAATATATAGGATGACACAAGCCTAGGTCTCAAGCTAGTAGACTAGCGTTGAGCTAGAATAACACTATTCCTTATTAGGAATAGTACCGCAAGGTCTCTAGTAATAGGAATAGCGTAGAACAAATAACAGATGGTGAAAAAGAGGGTATATATCACCATCTTCCTTACCACCAAATAGCTAGATAGATTATCAAGCAATCAAGCACTTTTACCACCTACTTCCACTGCCCCTATTCTCACAGAAGCTACTAGTAGCTCCTTATATTAATAAAACCAAGGCTTGTCTAATTAGGAGAACGATAACTATACTTTATATCTATTACCTATTGACATACTCCTTAGTACTTTTCTAACTTCTCCTAGAGACTTTAAGTCTATAGTATATTCGGCTAGACCGAGTATCGACATTTTACTACCTAGTATAATTATACGTTAACCCTTTACTTAGTTATTTATTAGTAAAAGCCTTATCTAATAGGATTTCCTAGAGTATATCCTTTTAAGGAGAGAAATCCGTTAACTTTATAGACTTATAGGCAACTCTACTCCTTTAGTAGCAGGATTATAAGACTTGTCTGATTAGACGATAAACTCTACTAGAAACCAGCTTTAAGAAGCTAGACCCCTTTTTTCCTTTTATAACCTTTCTCCTCTAGTTCCTCCTTAAGCAGAATCTTCCCTACCGCTACTCTCTAGTAGTATGTTGGAAATAGACGCTAGTAACTAGGACTAATTAGGTACTATAGTTAGAATGTTAACCAACGCTCTTTATCGGTTAAATCCTATATAGAATGTTAGCTTCCTGTCTGTTTAGTCTAAAGGGCTTGGTGGACAATTCTATAGCGCTAATATCACGGATTACTTATAAGCTTTCGACGATGCTTATAAGGACTATAGTATAGCGACTAATATTAAGAAGTTTACCTAGTAGAAGAGGTAGTATAATTCTAACCAACGTTATAAGGTTACCTCTATAATTAAGAATAAGGGAGTGACAATATGGCAAGAACTCTATAGGATAATGCTTAAGTATTGGAAGGCTTTCGACCCTAAGGCGTTAAAGGACCCTATTAAGCAGCTTAACTGCTTCTATAAATATACTATCTCGAACGTCTTAGCTATATAGATCAAATAGGCTATAGAAGAACTTAACGCTATAATTACCTAGATACTAGCTACTAAGTTAGCCCTTATTTAGAAAGATACCCCTTAACGCTTTTAGGAAAAGTTGCCTAAGGATTATTAACACTTACTTGTTCAAGGATACTGCCTTAGAGGCACTATGCCTATATAGGACTTGTATAAAGCTACCTAGGACGACTTCTAAACCCTAGTATTAGCGGTTTTATTTAAAGGATTTATCTACTAAAGAGCGCTAACTTAGATTGAACTACTAAGCTAAGACGTCTGTTTAGATAAGAGCAATAATAACAGTAGGGAGACTAATCTCCTTTTAGCTAAAGTCGAAAAGCCTTTTTCTGTCTTTTCTTGAAACTTCTTGCCTAAATTGACTAAGTCTGCTTAAGCAAGTAAAAACCGGGTCTCGTTCTCTAATTAAGGGAGTACTAGCTAGGAACCGGTCAAGATCATCCTAAAACTGCTAATAGTTAAGGAAATATAGTTTGATTAACTTACTAATACCTAGAAGACAGTAACAAAGCTTTATACTACTAACCTTTTATAAAAGCAAGGCAATAAGGTAACTAAAAGAGCTGTTTAAGACTTATATAATTAGATAGCCTTGCTTAGAATCTTACTAAACAAGATAGACCCTATAGTAAAATCGGTTATACATCTAAAAGATAAGCTGAACGACTTACTAAGCTTCGCAACTAACGTTAATCAGGTAGTATACCTAAGGGAGGAATAAGACATAGCTAAACGGAAAGGGTGTTATAAACCCTAATACTACTACCCCTATCTAGATAAACAAGTCGATCTTCCTCTACTTACGGCGTATACTTTGCTTAAGAACATAGAACTAGGTAAAGTCAATAGTTACGCTAGTAGGCCTTTTCGCTATAATACTGATTGAAGGTATAAGGCTCTTAAAGGGATCTATTGCTACTAGTATGGTTAATAGTACTATATTAGCTTATATAATCTAATAGAGGCTAATAACGAACTTAGGCTTAGGTATATGTTTAGGGCAAATGCTTATCTTAGTTAGAAAATCCATAGAGAAGACCTACCTTATAACCTATACCGGATTAACCTAGTCCTAGTAATAAAGGCCTATAAGGAAGGCGCCCTTTTCTACCTTGTTCGAGTGCTTTACAAGGTTTATAATACTAAGTTCTGCCCTGCTTATCTTTGATAGAAGCGTAACTATAAGACTAAGTATAATAAGGCTTTCGAACCCTTTTTCGACTCTCTCTCTATGCCGAGCTATACTTACGCCTAGCTAGAGGAAGAGCGAGTTAAGATGCGTTTTCTTTTAATAGAAGAAGGGAGGAAAAGCCGGCTTTTTGATATTACTTCTTATAGTGTTAGGCCTATTACGTCTTCTTTATCCTCTCCTGCTTATAGCTCTTCTATATAAGGGGAGAACACATTTACAGCCTTAATAGTATAAACCGGAGTCTATTACTTACTACTCCTAGTACCTAGTGTTACATCTTTCCTATTATAGGTGGTTAACCCTATAAAGGTCTTAGATCTAGATCTAAGTCTTTAAGGTCTGTTTAAAGGGGAGGTTAATAATAAGGAAGCTAACTCTATAGCTTGTATAATAGAGGTCCCTGGTTGGGTTTTGGATTTTCTTAATATAGTATAGCGTTAGGAGCCGGACGTTTTCTTTTCAAAGCCCCTAAAGGCTGTAGCTTGCTTCTTATAGGATTTACTTTTTACTTAGATAGGCTCTAAGCTTTATAGTAGTCTTTATAGTAATGGTACTGTTGATATTTTACTTATGCTATAGAATACGATTGCAAAAGTAAATAACGTGTTTAGTGATAAGGGAACGCGGCTGGCCGTAGTTAAAGCTTTAAGTACGGCTTTTTAAAGTTGGAAGTAGCTACGACTAGAAAGCAACAACGATAAGCTACTAAGGGCAGGTCCCTCTTATACTTCTCTGTCTGATTAGACAGAGACTCCTACCGCTAGTGGCCTATCTGTATAGGCGAGAGAAGAACCTTCTTGTAAAATTAAAGCTATTGACATTCACTAAGGAATGCTCTAGAAAATGCTTAATAGAAAATATAGTCTTTTGAATAAGGAAGCCTTTAACCTAATAGGAGGCTAGAGCCTGCTTTCTAAGATTATACGTAAGTAGGTCTCTAAAGGTATTAGAATTGTTAAGGAAATAGCTATACTAGATAGTTCTAGCTTAGATAATACTCTCTCTGCTTCTACTTTAGCCCTAGTATTAGGTTAGGCCGGCCTAGCTCTGTTTAGATATCTATAAGGTTGCCTATCTAAGTAATAAGAGACGGTAAAGACGAATGTTGTTTCTCTGGTTAAGCCTGTAGGGGAGTCTTAGATAGCCTAGTTCCTAGATATGGCGGATAGCTATTGTACGATTAGATTGCTATAAGACTTTAGCGCCCTAAGTATTAACTCTGTCGTTATAGCGAAAAATGCGGTTTCTAGTAGTATTATTAATAGCAATCTGATAATACGGACTAATAGAGCTTCCCTTATTCAGGGAGTAACTAAGTTCTATTCTTTATCCTGGATTTTCCTAATAGCCCTTTATAATAGTAGCCTATAGCTATACGTACTTCTAGATAGCGGATTAGAGTATAGCCTTATCTCCCTTAAGGTTATAAACTACCTTAACCTTATAATTATAAAAACCGAGATATAGTCCCGTAGTTTATAAGGCGATTCGCAATCTCTTTAAGGGAAAGTCCTAGTACCTCTCTATATCTAAGGTTATAGGGCCCTAGTCTACTGCTATATCTCTTCTAATAACAGGTCTAATAAGGCTTACAATATCCTATTAGGGATGCCTTTCTAGAAGGACTATAAGGTAATTTATAGTCTTGGCGGTCCTAATATAGTATAGATGACTTTCTAAGACCGGGAATTTATTACTTACCTTGCCCCTTTGGATATTGCTAGAGCCCTTTATGCTATCAAACAGGATTCCTCTATATAGGGGGGGGATGCTATCGAATCCCTATCTACTAGCTACTAGGACAGCCTGTTTACTTTATAGGGATAGGTGAATAAGGCTGATAAAGTCCCTAACTAGGTACTTACTTTAGAAGACGATAATAAGGTCCTGGGAGATCAACTTAACGATAAAACTATTGCTAATATTTTATATGCTTCCTTTAAGTAGGAGTCTAGCGTTTAGCGTTTAGGTAGAAGGGGTTTAGAGCGGGTTATTGGTATTCCGAGTTTTCCTTCTAATTCTTTCTTTCCTTTAGGGACAGCTCCTGGTTCTTCTCCTTCCTCTATTTAGTCTGAAAAACCCTCTATCCTTTAATCTTTTACTATGTATAAGCCTGCTAGAAAGAAGGTTTACCCTATCGACAATGTCCTATCTGATAAGTCAGTACTAGAAGGAATTATCAACTAGAAGCCTGCTAAGTTGTTGCTGGCTAAAGAAAAGGCAACTCCTAGGCATAAGTACAATCAATAGGTTTTTCTATGATTTTCGGATTTACCTTGCGGTTCTCAACTTATACCTAATCGGTTAAAGGGCTTAAAGGACAATATAGACCTAGCTCTCTAGCTCTCTAAGGACGAATTCGACTTGTTTGCCTATATACTCTTTAACAGGGAATAAGCCCTTATATAGGAATTTAAGGACCTTAGCTGCATCGATCTGTCAATTGTTCCGCCTTAGCATATTAAGACTATCCCTTACTTTATCTAGCAAGCTAAACATATGCCTATAAAGAAGGCGATAATTCCGGTATATATAGACATCCTAAAGAAGCAGAAGGCTAAGGGGATCCTAGAAGACGCCTATAGAGCCTACCGAAATAACTAGTTCTTTATTTGGAAGAAGAATAGTAAGTACTACCTGATTAACAATGCTTAGCGATACAATGCCGTTACTATTTAGGACGCCTTTATCTTACCGAATATAGAGGAATTCTTAAAGGACTTTTCTAGCTATATAATAATATCTATGCTTAATCTGTTTTCTAGTTATAATAATATTATATTAGATAAAAAGAGTTAGGATCTTATAACATTCGCTAGTCCGATCGGTCTATTATGCCTGACTATACTTCTATAAGGCAGTATAAATTCAGTTGCCTAGTTTATACATATAATGTATAGGATCTTCTACGACTTAATACCCTAGATTTGCCAAGCTTTCCTGGATAATATTAGCATAAAAGGACTAAAGATACGATATAATAATACCCTAATTATACCTGGAATTCAACAATTTATAGCAGAACAGGTCTAGAACTATAACTAAGTTTTGCTTAACGCTAAGCTAGTAGGAGCCTATATCGCCGCGGTTAAGTCCTAGTTCCTAGTCTTAGAGGCTATTATTGTTAGCTATAAGTGTATGCTAGATAGCCGCTTGCCTAACGACGCTAAGATCTAGAAGATTTGTGAATAGTTAACCCTAAAGTCTCTTTCTAAAGTCCGCTTTTTTCTTAGTATTACTGGTTTCTACCGTATTTAGGTCCCCTATTTCGGCTATATTACCCGCCTGCTCTTTAATCTAGTAAAGAAGAATGCAATATAGGTATAGACGCCAAATTACTAGCATGCCTTTACTTATCTCGGTTTCCTTATTACCTCTACGCCCTGCCTTGTACTACTTACCTATAGAGATAACTGCTATGGCAAAATCTACCTTATAGTTGATACCTCTCTAGATAGATAGGAAGTAGTTCTAGAATAAGAGGGCCTAGATAGTAAATAGCACCCTTATTGATTTAAGTCTAGTATCTAGTCTCTAGCTAAGCAGCGCTATAATGCAACTAAGTATAAGCTTTAGGGTCTTCTTTATAGTTTAAAGCGGTTTTGGCGGTACCTTTATAGTACAAGGTTTATAATCGAGATAGATGCTTAAGTCTTAGTCTACCAGATAAACGGCTCGGCTAGTAATATGCCTGGCGCCCTTATAATACGCTGGATAGCCTGGATTTAACTTTTTGATTTTAAGATTCGGCATATTCTAGGATCGAAAAACGCTGCTACAGACGTCCTAAGCAGGCGACCCTTAACTTAAGCCAATATTAAGGAGAAGGCCTATAAGGAAGACGTAGATAACTTTGTTAATACTTAGATTTTTACCTTGACTTTTAAGAAGGATTTACTTAAGGGCGATTAGCCTAAAGAGTACTAGGAGTATACTACCTATCTGATCACACTTCGAATGCCTAATTATCTAGTTTACTGTAGTAATAGGGTTAACTTTAAGCGTTAAGCCCTTAAGTTTTTAGTCTGTAATAGGATGCTGTTTCTACGCCCTACTTATAAGGGTAATTACCCCTACCTTATAATTATAGATGGTGAAAAACAATAGTGTATCTAGTTAACTTGCTACGATAAGATAGAATACTATAGAAGGGACACTTCTTACTACCGGATTGCCCGACTATACTAATAGCTGATAATCTACTTAGATCTTATTAACTAGCACTATTACTATAAGGTTTGTTAGAAGATTCGCCTATCCTGGTACAAAGAAGAAGCCTAGTTTACTATACCTTCTTTAACCCTATTTCTTAAGGTCTACTTTAACATCTAGTTTTTTAAGGGTAAGCATAATGCTATAATCAAGGCAAGAGATGACCTTACTAGCTATATAGAGGCTGCTATCCTTAGCAAAGTCAATTCGGCTTTAGTTTGGACTTTTATACTTTAGTATATGTTTTTAAGATACGGTTTTCCCCTAATCGCAGTTGTTAACAGCGGTTCTAAGTTTAAAGGTATAGTTAAAGCATCTCTAAAAACTATTAGAGTTAAGCGAATTACTAGCTTATCCTATAACTCAAGAGCTAATAGCATTAACAAGGTAGGTTACCTGCCAATTGCAACTACGCTTACTATAATTGTAGAGATAACAAGGATAGATTCGAAGAAGTCCCTATACTTTATTCTCTAGGTTAACTATACCTTAATTCGTTCCTCTTTTAGTATCTTGCTTTACTTTATACTTTTTGGTTAAGACCTAGTTACTAACATTAAGCTTAATATCTCTTCCTAGTATCTAATCAGATAGGAGCAAGTCTAGGCTAGGGTTTGTTAACCTAGAAAGCTAGCTAATGCGAAAGCTGCTTTAGATCTATTTACAAAGCAAGTTAAATCTATTATAGATATAGAGCTTGCCTAGATAGAGCTGTAGGATAAGGTATCCAAGGCCTATAAGAACGTTGCTAAGGCAAGAAATCGCATATTATCTAGGAAGTTACACCTAGATTAGTTGGAAATCTACCCTAGTAATTTGGTCCTTATTTATAACAAGGTTAGGCAGATTGATATAAGTTGCTAGTACAAGCTATCCTTCCGGTAGAAAGGCCCTTTTCAAGTCTTATAGAAGAGTCCTAAAAAGGCTTACTAGCTAGAAACCTTAGATAGGATCAAGCTTAAGCGGACTTTCCCGCTAACTATAGTAAAGAAGTTCTTCCGATTAAACGGCGTGTTTGTTTGTAATCTAAGTAGGCTATAACTAGGGGACGATTCCTAATTAGAACGGTTTGGTAAGGACGATATTATCAGGCTAGGTATTAAGGATCCTAACAGGCTTAGTAATCTGGTTATAGGGGGAGGACCGTTAATACAGAGAAGAAAAGCAGGTCTTAAAGGTGCTTCCCAGGCAACTTAATTTACACTAAGTTTTCGGCCTGTTTAACTTAGGCTAGGTTTTCGTTAAAGGGGAGATAGTATAAGTTCTTTTATATACTTACCTTTTTCTTATGCCTTTTTCCCTATTTATAGGAGTAGTTTATTCTTTTCTTTTTCCCTAGCTCTTTGCTATACAAGTATGTACGTGCCGGTAAGGGGGGGGGTATGTGCTATACCGTATAGTGTTCCCTCGATTTAAGTATTTACATTGTCTACTTTGTCTAGTTATAGGTCTAAGATTTTGTTTTATGCTGTTTCGTTTTATTTTATTTCGGCTCTTTTCTTCTTAGGAAGTAGAAGCTCTATTTATAGCTTATATATCTAGTTAAGGGGAGGAGTATGTTTAGCGTTAACGGATCTTATTACTTAGCTAACCGACTACCCTAACAACCTTTAATACCTACCCTAACCTATTTTCTAGACTGCTACCTAGCTTACCCTTCTAATTACTTAGTATAGTATATATTAACTACTAGTTTGACCGACTTCCGCTTAACCTGTAATTGCTATGCCTTATAAACGGTTTCCTTATCCTATCGGTTGATAATCATATCTTTAGCGCGAAAGTTGCCTGGATCGAACTAGTATAGAGCTATTGTCTTCTCGGCCTACTTAGACGCCCGAAACGGCTATTTATTATAGGAAGAGTTAATACGTACCTATAAGTACTTCTTATCCTAGAAAACGCAGTTCCTATAAGCACTATAGTCGACTTCTAGAACCAAGATACAGTAGATAAATAGCTAAGATACATTTAGACAAGGACTACTAGTATTATGCCAGTTAGGCAAACTTAACCGAAATTGGGTTTCGTTATATTCCTTATAGTTTACTATGTTACTACCTACTATATTAGCCCTAATTAGATATCTAGATATAAGCTTAAACATACTAATATCCGAACTCTTAGATAAAAAGACCTTAGACCTAGTATAGTTAGTTACTGCAAATTTCTTAGATATACTTACCTAAGAAGTCTAACCTAAAATGTTTAATAGTAATAGGGGATCAACGTCTGACTATAGAGAAAGAGTAGTTGAAACTAACAATAGTAGGATCCTAACTACTTTCTACTAGCTAAGTCAGAGATAGACAGTCGAGCAGACTAGGTTCTAGACCTAGAGATGTATACTGTTGATAAGTATTAGCCGGTTCTTCTTTAAAAACCTAGATTTGAAATATACTATGTCTGATTATAGCTAGGTTTAGCAGTAGGTGCTATATACGATTAACAAAGTTATAGAACTTCGTATTATTAACTACCTTTTAGATTACCTGCTTTAGGAAGATACAGAATCTTCTAGGATTAGTAGGGAAAGTAGTTACCTAAGTTTTAGGTATCTAGAATGCCTTAAGACGAATCGGACATACTACCTAGCTTATAGGAGCTTTCTTAATAAGAGCGTTGGAAGATATCCCTATATAAATAAGATTGAATTGGAAAGTTAAGTCCTAAAAGAGAATAAAGTCGGTTTATTAAGGTTAGAAAAGTTTTTATAGGAGAAAGAGAGGAAGAAAGGCAGGTCTTTATACCTAAGGAAGCTACCTGTGCTAGTCCTAATTCTAATTAGGAGAGGTTAATAAAAACTAAGTAAACCTGATTATACTATACTGACTTTTAGGGGCTGTTTGCTAATAAAAAGAATCGGATAGAAGCCCTAAGCGCTGATAAAGGAGCAAATAGCTTGCTTAATAGCAGGAAAGAATTTTCATATACCTTCCTCCCCTAAAAGGACTCGCCCTATATTAGGACCTACCCCCCTTTACCCTTTAGATTTTTCTCTTTCTAACTTCTCTAGTATAACCTTCTTAGACCTTTACCTTTTCTAAGATCTTTTTCTCAGTACTCTTAGCAGAAAAATTCTAGCCTTAACCCTAACTTCCTCTAAGCGATCTTACTTATTATTTCTACCTTCTCTCTATAATTATGTAAGATTAAGATGCCTCTTAAGAAGGGATCTAGTAAGCAGGCTCTACCTTAGACGAACTTGGATTTGAAGGAAGTTCTCTAAAAGGAGTAGCATTGCTATATAGTTAGTAGGCTAGTATATAGTAAGGATAAGGACAAGCTTATACTAGCAAGCGCCCTAATAATTCTCCTATCAACGCTGTAAAGACTATAGTTGTTGCCTTATAAGCTTTGCTCTTTGCTATATAAGGTATAGTTCTCTCTATATAAGCTACGATCAACTCTGTATAAACCCTAGTCTTCTCTATAAAAGTTATAGGGCACTCTAAGCAAATTTAAGTACTTGTCTATAAGAGGTAAGGATAACGTAATTTCGATTTCTTTAGGTAATGTCCCTTAAACTAAGCTGCCTATGTCTAATCTGGTTAAGTCCTTGATAAAGCGCTTTAACAGGCCTAGCTATATATACTCCTATTGTCGATTGCTAGCGGGCTATCGTAGCTGGTATGGGTTGGTCACGGTAAGGGAATGGCTAGATGTAGGGCATAACCCCCATGCTAGCGCTAGGCACAACCCTAGTCAGGATATAGGGCTATAACGCCCTGTATCTAGGAGAGCGAGAAAGAGAGGAAGAGAGGATATATATCATTAATCAATACTATAGGAATCGTACTTATTATTTTGCTCTTTCTCTTTCTTACTATTCTTGTTCCTTACTATCTACCGGAAGCCTTTTACTATAGTAAGAGCGAATCAATACTAATTAGTTTCTATCGTTTTAACAGACAGTAGAAGCAGAGCAGCTAGATTAACAACTATACTAGAAGTATATCTATAAAGAGGAAGAGCTAGGCTAGCTATAATAAAAGACGGATCTCTTTATTAAGCATATCTAACCTATAAACACGCCCTAAAACAGGGAGATAAAACGCAGATACGCTTTCGAAAAACGACTTTACTTATCCGACATTTTTCGGCAGATATAACGAACGACAATTCAATACTACGACTATAGCTTAAAACCTAAAGACAGAACGCGATATACAATTCGAAATAGCCGACACTATAATATAGATATATATACTAATAGCTAAAGATAAGATGCTCGATAAGCTGCCCTAGTAGCTACTACCTAGCAAAGCCCACCTGCTAGACGTAGCAACCTTCTTCAAAACCCCAGACTATATTAAACCGGGCTACGAAAACGAGAGGATTATTAATACCTATATATTAATAGAAGTAGTAGAATACTAGAGGTTGAAAATAGAGGGAGAAAGGCTATAAATAAGGGTAATTAATAGCTTTAACAGGTAGACTGATAGGGACTTTCAGAAGGCTTCTATAATTATTAAAATAGAGTTAGTAGAACTGCTTAGAGCTAGTAGTTTTGCTATAAGCCTAATAAGAAGCTACTAAGACGCTAAACTAACTAGGTTTACCAACGATAAGAGCCTTATCAGTAAACCTACCTATTAGCCAGTCCTGTTAGCCGCCTCCTTACCTCTCTAGCTAATAACAGTACCTCTACTATTATAAGTTTTCTTGCCTGCCCTAGGTAAAGGTATACCTCTACCGCTATTAGTACTAGGCTTCCCTTTACTACCTAAACTGCCAAATTCAGGGCCTAAGCTAAAGAGCTTAGTATAAGGACTAGGAGGAAATGGAGGATATAGAGGAGGACCTAAGTATAGGAACGGAACTAGGCCTAGATATAGAACTAGATTTAACCTAGGGTAACCAGGGTTTATTCTAGGACTACTAGGCTTTAACCTACAACCTTAGTAATACTACCCTTATTAGCAACACTAACTATAGCAGTACTACTAGTAGTACTATCCTTAGTAGTAGTAATAAAGAAGGTATAACTAGCCTTCTGTTCTATCTAACCTACTAGAGGTTACTAGAGTCGAAAAAGGGAGTCCAGAATACCTAGAAATTCCCCTAAGGCTAACCTAGAGGGATAACAACCCCTATATTAATCGAAAGCTATATATAGACTTTGGAAAAACGTAGAATAGCAGTAACTGCTATAATAAGGCAGAAACGGAGATACTGGACGATAAAGTTAAGATTTTCCTTTACTAGTATATAATGTTCTAGATCGACTATACTGCTTTGTACCTGGTTTTTCCCTATATCCTCTCTAGTAGGGCTAGGGACTACTAGGTTAACTACCTTAACTGCCTCCTTCCTTTCTACTTAGTTTATACTAAACTAAGTAAGTATTTCAAGATAGACGCTAAAAAGCAGAACCTAGTAACGATATAAAGCTCTATTACTTTTAGAAGCGTATAATAAGAAAACCCTAGAAAAAGCAATAAAGAAGTCCTCCAGCTACTACTCGATAAGCTACCGGTAATTTAACAGGCTTTAGGGTCTATTTACTATAGTAAGGAAATCCTTACTTCGAATACAGTAAGGGCATGCTATAGAGTACCCAAACTGAAGTTAGCTTTATATAAGCCGATTAAAGGATTCAAGGAGCTAGCAGCTATACTATAGGGCATACTAGAAGTAGAGGAAATGGAAAGCCAGTAGTATCTAATAGACTAGCGGTATTTCTCTAAGAAGTTACAGCTAAGGTCTACCCCTAGAAGGTCTTAACGCTATTGGATTTGTAAGAAGGATAGGTGCTACTCTACTAAATACTTAGAAGAGGAGTAGAAGAAGAATCGACTTAACTAGCTAAAAAGCCGGTAAATCGACCCTAATAGGGGGAAGAAGAGATATTAGTTGTTTCTAGTCGACTATAAGGGCTCTAAGTCTAAGGGGAGTATAGCGGAGGACGATTTTAACGACTATGGCCTAGAGGATTACACTGTAGAAGACTCTACTAGAAACAAGGTAGTAGTAGCTTTCTTTACTAACAAGGCTTTCCTATATAGATTATACAGGGAAGAACCCTACTATAATAGAGAACTTAAAGACATACCGTATACTGCACTCTCTTCTATGTAATTTATACTTAATAAGTATTCTAAAACGGTATTCTAGGGGATTATGCCGGATATAGGTGCTGCTAATTTTTCGACTGCCGGTATATGTTAAGTACTAGCCCTATAACGCTAAGTGCCTGGTATCTGTATCGATAGGGCGAGGGCTAGAGAGGCTAGTATTACCTTTAGCCTAGGTAAAGTAAAGGAATCTATCGGCACGGTTATAGTAGACACTGCTGCTAGGAAGGCAACTTTCTATGTTCTAGATACGCCTATCTCTTTTCTTTTTTGCCTTTAAGATATAGATCAGCTTAGGGTATACCTGGATAATACAACGGATATCGTAGTTAAGGGTAAGCAGCAGATCCTAATTATCCGAAGATAGGGCTACTTATAGATCCCGGCATTTAACAGCGCAGTACGCGCCATATTTATATAGGACAAAGCGCGACTACGCTTAATGGAACTTATAGAATCCCAGCTACAGCAAATTTATCGACGTTATAGCTACCTATTAGTAGAAAAGCTGTATAAGCTCCTTAGCCGCGCCGACTATTAAGTAGAACATAGTATGTTAGAGCTTATTAATAAGTTCTACTACTTCTGCTAGGTTAAGGGGCTAGTACCTAGGCATTTTAAATTTATACTTAGGGATGATATCCATTTTAACTACGAGGTAGTAGTGGATATCCTAGATCTTAACAGCTAGAAAGTCCTTTATATAGTTAATATAGCCACCTTCTTTTAAGCAGCCTGTTTTCTCAAGGATATAACGGTAAAAGAGACTTAGGAACGGTTAAAGGAATGCTAGATAGATATATATCTCAGACCGCCAGATATCCTTCGTTATAACTAAGGGACTAATTTCATAGCCAAGGAATTCTAGGTAGAGGCGAAATTAGCCGGTATTATAGTAATAGACGTCCCGGTTAAGGCTTATAACTCGGTAGAGAAGGTAGAGCGCTACTACGCCCTACTATGCCGGGTATACGAGATTATATAGGAAGAGGCCGGTACTACTATATCGAAAACGGCTAGCTTATAAGCCGCGGTCTCTACTGTTAATAATATAGCAGGGCCTAGTAGTTTGATCCCTACCCTACTAGTCTTTAGTGCTTTTCCCTAGCTAACTAGAAATTCGCTACTAAGTCCAGATCAAGTTATAAGGGCAGAAGCTATTAAAAAAGCAATGGCTAAGCTTAAGAGGTAGTAAGGTAAGCGGGCTATTAGGGAGGCTCTTAGCTACCGAAACAGCCCTAATACTAAGGCAGTATTACCTAGTATACTAGGTATTGGCTAGGAAGTCTTAGTCTACTGTAAAAATAACAGGTAGACCGGGCTATATAAGGTGTTAGTGGTATTAGAGACTTCTATAACTGTGGATATAGTTAATAGCGCTATGGACTTTAGGAGTACGGTTGTAAAACCGTATTGATAGGAGCTATAAAGGGGGCTATAAGGGGGGCTATAGGAGAAGAGGGACGCTAAAGACCTAGGAGATCCGGATATAGCGGAAAAGTTCGTCTATCCTAACCCTATACTACCAAAGAGGTAGGGCTAGCCTAAGAGAGAAAAAGGGGCCTAGGTTTTACTGGAGATTATAGACCTATAACCTAATATACTGCCTAGACATAGCGTAACTCGCGCCGCGAAACCCTAGGATAAAGCGTAGCCTATACTAACGAACAATATACTACGACTTAGACGGACAACCTGCAATTCTAGTATGCTAGACAAGCTGTAACTCGTACTACGTTTTATAATTTCAGACTGCGGCTATGCCCTTATATTAGGTAGGGACCTTGCAAGTTAAGTCCCTATAAGACTCTTTCTTTCTAAGAAGGAGAGAAAGGACTATACCCTAGCCCTAGAATTGCGGTACTAAGGCAAGATTACTATACTAGGTAAGCTATTTAAGGCCTTAGATAAGGCTAAGATCGACGCCCTTCTTAAAAACAGCGTTATTAAGGTGATCTAAGAGCCGAAGGACCTCTATAGCATTAAGGTATTTAAGTTAAGGATAGTTCAGGAGGTAAAGGACAAGACTTCTAGCCTATATAAAAAATCAAGGCTAGTAGCCTAGGGGTATAGTAATCTAGGAAAGAATAGTCTTCTTACCTAGTTACCGACTATCCAACAGTATGCCTAGCAGATTTTACTTGCCCTTTACCCTTCTTTTCTTTACGATTTTAAGCTGCACTTATAGTTACGAGATATTACGTAGGTATATATACAGTCCAAGACAGCCCTAAACCGCAAAATACTCCTTTGTCTGCCTAAAGAGCTTTAGGGTAAATATCCTACTAGCGCTATTTTACAGGTAAACTGCCCGCTATACGGTATAGCAGAGGCAGGGCTTTACTGGTTTGCTACCTATATATAGTGGCATATAAATTACCTTGGTCTTTAGTCTTCTTCTTTTAATCCTTATCTTCTGATTTCTACTGCTATACTAGGAAAAGGATTTAGGCTTATTAGCTTATAAACCGACAATACCCTTATTATTAGGGATAATTCCTTTTCCTAGTTAGAAGAGGAAGAGCTAGAAAAAGCCAGCTTTAAGTTAAAGCCGGCTACTAAGGTAGTAGATAGGCTAAAGGTGGATTTTAACGGCTACTAGCTTTACCTCTCTAACGGCAACCTTTCGATATAGCAAAAAGGGCAGGGTAAACGCCTGTCCCTCGTCGACACAAAGGGGGTAATGCCCGCTTAGCAATACGTTAAGCAACGTGCTTAGAAGGCTTATTTAGCCTCTATCTGCTAGCTAGAGGCAGCTTTCGACTTAGCTATAGCTACCTAAGCCTAGCAGCCCTAGCTAGAGGACTATAAGCACCTTAACGCCTAGATCTAGTAGTAGATGGATAACATAGAAGAAGGCCTGGTTTATTACCCTTTAGATCTTACTATAGCTAAGCTCTTTATCTTTATTAATAGGTCCTTTACTAATAATATAGACCTGACTTCTTAGATCGGCTATGTTATACTATTAGCTAACGAAGATAATATACTAGGAGAGGCTGCTTTTCGAATTTATAGAAATATAGTTTACTAGTCCTCGACAAAGTGTAAGAGGGTAACAAGAAGCGTACTAGCTAGCGAGATCTATAGAATAGTAGCCGGCTTTAATATTAGTTTTATAGTCCAGCGGACTATTTCCACGATTTTTACCTGCCTTAGCCTAGGGGCTAACCTTCTGATTATTCTTTGTACAGACTCTTTTAGTCTGTATAAGTGCCTTGTCAAGCTTAGTAGTACTATCGAAAAGCGCCTTATAATCGATATTATAGCTTTACGGTAGAGCTATAAGAATAGGGAGATTTAGGAGGTTAGGTAGATCAATAGAGAGGACAACCCAGCAGATACTATAACGAAAAGACTGCCTAACCGGGCACTTATAGCGCTAGTCGACAATAATATAGCCAAGATACAAATAGAGGGTTGGGTAACATAGCGATAATTACTGTATAGCAGCTGTAGCGCGCCGACAAAAGAAAGATAGCAAGGGCGGGATATGCTATACGCTAATACGCCGTAGAAGAGGAGGGAGGACAAAGTACAGACGTATCGTAAAACGAGAGTATAAAACGCAATAAGCGTAGTAGGACTGTAAGATAAAGTATAATATACTTTTATATTTTTTATATTTTTATATTTTCCTCCTCCTCCTCCCCCTATACTACTAATAATAAAAGTGCTTTAGCTATATAGGCCGACGCCTATATATAGGCCTTTTACAAGGCCTTCTTCCCTATCCCTGCTAAGTCTGCCTCCTTCTTACTACTGCTAGGTAGTGTAAGAACATAGCGGACGGCGGACTGCTACTCCTGCTAGTCCCTACGCCACTGCTTCTTAGCGGCCTTTAACAAGTCAGTATATCGCTAAGAAGATAGAGAGGAGGACTTACAGCAGAGGTAGGCTTAGAAGCTATAAGAACTTTAAGATAGCGCGCTATAATAGGGCATACTAACGTAGAGCTATATAGGCAAATTAGAGCGTAACTACGGTTTCATTTACGTAAGACAAAGCACTTATAGCAGCTTATAACTGCTACTGGCTAAGCAGGACTAATAATAGCTGCTAATAACCCTAACGCAATCCTAGTAATACTAGTCCTAACGCTACGTATTGTTAGGACCCCAGCCTTTACCGGCTGTTACTACCTAGATATAGTAGATATATATATCGGCGTAGGGCGTACCGGGGGGGCTATAGGGGTAGGATATAACGCACTGTCGCTTATATAGCAGCGTATCTAGAAATCACGAAAATATTAGCTGTATTCTAAAGCGCGGCTGTGCTTTGAAACCTACCTTCGCAGCGTAAAGCGCCCTCGCTACGCTTGTATACGCCGCTACCCTCGCCTTTATCGGTACTATCGCTAGTACTGCTGTTAATACTATTATTGTCGCTACTACTACCCTCCTCCTCCTCTATATTAGCAGAGGGTACGTATACCCTATTATAAACGTTATTATCATCCTTATTAGCCATAAGGCCGGAATTAGTAGTATATCTGCTGGTATTACTGCCGGTAGTGCGCTTAGAGCGCTACAGGCCCTCTTTCTTAGCCAGCTTACTAGCTTAGGCATTAGCTATAGCCTCCTTACGCTTCTTATAGCGCTTAGTAACTGCTGCCCTACCTACTGCAGCGCGGGCCTTAGCTAACTCGCGCCGCTTAGCCTTGCAAGCGGCCGTATAACGTATGGCCAGCGTGATCTTGGCCGGCTTGGCCGGCATAGGCGCCGGGGCCAGGGGTATGGTAGATATGCCTATATCGTACTAGGATATTAATAAACAAGACGTACCTATGCTGATAATATATAGGATATAATATATATATAGGGGATAATAAAGCTAGTATAGCGGATAATAATGAAGTACTTACCTAGGATAGTATATAACAAGTCGTCCAAGTCGGAAAAGGAGTCTATATCAGCTATAAGCAGGTTAGTAAACGACGAATCGTAGCAGTAGCAGTAGTAGGGTAAGCAGGCTATATATATATATATTTTTGTTAGTAAGACTTGAAAGAGAAGGACTATATTAGAAGTATAGGCTAGCCTATTGTTCTATTTATTCTACAGCAGGCAGTCTAGAAGTATATAATAACAAGAAGACAATACCGGTAGAAAAGGGCGTTATTAATTGGTTAAGGGATAGGCAGGCTATAGCTAAGGAAGAAAAGGGAGAAGGAGATAGAAGGTAGTTGTATAGTAGGATTAATACGGTAATAGGTAATGCAGATATATTACGGTAGATAAAGCGCAATACGCACTTTGTATAGTACTTATAGGACGCGACGCGCAACTTGTCTTATAGGAATAGGGCACGTCAAGAATTGATTATAGGACGTAATACGCGCCTTGTCTTACACAGATAAAGCACATTAAATAGCGGACTATAGGTAAGGATGTCCTATGAGGACGGACTATAACTAAAAAGAAAAGAGAGCCAGTATCGATTACTAGCAGGCTATTGTAGCTAGTATAGGTTAGTTACAGTAAGGGAATGGCTAGATATAGGGCATAACCCCTATACTAGCGCTAGGCATAACCCTAGTCAGGATATAGGGCTATAACGCCCTGTATCTAGGAGAGCAAGAAAGAGAGGGAGAGAGGATATACATCATTAATCAACACTATAGGAATCGTACTTGTTATTTTGCTCTTTCTCTGTCTTGCTGTTCTTGTTCCTTACTATCTACCGGAAGCCTTTTACTGCAGTGAGAGCGAATCGACACCTATTTAACTTTTAAAGATTTCAAAGTACTTAGAAAAGAGACTAACAAGTATAGTACTGCTAAAAATATCAACAACGTTACTAACCGCTATGCTCTGCTTAGTAGTAACTACTTTAAGCTAGTAGGTAAGATTGCTTTTTACCTAGAGTAGTATATTATAAAGGATAGCTAGCCGGACTTCTTTAACAAGATAACTATTAATAAGGAGGATTTTAACCGTTGCTTCCCTGGAATAGCTAGTCAAGTTGCTATAATCATAAGAGAGAAGGTCCTAGGTCGAGATCTCCATTTAGTTTTAGCTATCCTATATAATATATATAGGATATAGCTAGAACAAGCCCAGATAACTGATAACTATATTAACGGTATACTTAGATAGACCCTATACGCGTTTAAGAGATACGTTTTTATTACGCTATACTTGACAGCTCCGACTCTCGATAAGAAGGGCAACTATCTAATAAGCCTAGTCCTCTACCCTACTAAGGGTAACGTCCGCTATAAGGCCCTTAGGAAGCGCTTTTAGCTTATAGTTATATATATCCGTAGGAACCATTAGGTTCTTACTATCTATAATTAGCTTAAGTAGATCTATAAGGTTTAGGATTTAGGCCTTCCTAACAAAGCTGATAATATGGACAACGAAATGATAATAATATAGGTAGATATGATTATCCCCTACCTGCTTATATCTAGAGCTAGCATCTTTAACCCGATGTATATTCGCCGGTCGAAATTCTACTTTAACATTAAGGACGACTTTTCCTATAGGTATACTATTACCAAGGTAGCCTGATCCTTCTTCTATAACTAGGTTATTAAGGATAAGAACGATTTAACGTCTGTTCTATAGTAGAAGATAGAGCCCTAAATCGGCCAAGACGCAATAGCAAAGTAGGGATCGATTTCGGCTTACTTGCAGCATGCTTAGATATTAGGGATCGCCAAAGTATTTAGAGTAAGGCTAGGATTCAGGGCGCTAAATCCACGCTCTATTAGTAGTTAGGTCTCTATTAACAAGCTTTTACCTATAAGTATATTATAGATTGTCCGGACTTAGAGTTTCGCTACCCTAGTATTCGGTATCCTAGCTCTAGTAGATACGATAATAGATAATAACGCCCTTATCTATATTTAGGGAATAAGGAGTGCTTCCTTAGGTTTACTTAAGTCAATTCCTGGAAATTTAGTAGTATAGATAGCTGAACTGTCTGTCTAACAATCTTGTTAAAGCCCTTTTTTGCTAAAGGCACTAGTACTATGGCAAACTACTCCTGTGCTATAGTAGTAGATACCTATATGCTAAGCTATCTCTAAATAGACGGTATCCATTTAGAAGACTGTTCCCTATCCCTCTGCTCCTAATAAGTAAAGGTCTATTAAAAAGGATCTTCTCTGCCCTGTTATGCCGGAGAAGCCAAAGTCCGTTAAAAAGGCTGCTATATAGCCTACTATGCCTAAGCAGCCTAAGTTAACCAAGAAGAGCGTCGCTACGCCGCAATTACGGCGTACTAGGCGGAATGTTACTCCTTAGCCTACCGTACTTTCGCTTACTAGGAGGGTCACTTAATTAACGCTTATAAGGGATCTTAAGCTAGACGATACGCCTACTCTATAGTACTAGAAGGATAATAAAACGGATAAGGCTAGTAGAGAGCTTTATACAGGGATGAATGTTACTATGCTAGAATTGTTACTGCTATGCCCTTAAGGCTATAGAGGTTAGGCTAAGACGGACTGATTAGCTATGATTAAGTAACAGTAGATAGGTTGGTTAAGTAGGTTTGTGGTTTAGTACCTTCTTTTTCTTGCTTTTCTTATTTAGAGTATTAATAGCTATAGTTAGCTCCCTTAACCTTAATCCTATATAAACCTAGTACGATCTTAGTATACCTTATTGCATATATAATCTGTATTTCCCGATTATCCTTACTCTAGATAGAGGTACCTTATATTGTTAATATTGTCCGGTATTTATTTTAGGGGTTTATATCTCCTGCTACCTTCTGGCTTTCGCAGGAGCTATAGGGAGGTATAGATCGGCGTAGCTAGTATATAACTAGCTGCCGCTTGTTTTTCTTCTTCTTCTCCCTCTGTTTAGAGGAGGCTTGTATCTACTTTCTCTTCTGTTATATAGTAGAGTAGGTGGACAAGGCCGGTCTTTCTTTTCCGCCCCTTATCTTATTCCAGGCTAACAACAAGATTATGAATTAGCAGTATAAGGAGGATAATAGTATAAGAAGCTGGCTTTCCTTCCTATGTTCAGAGAGAGAAAATCATCAATCTATCCTAATTATTACAGTTATACAGTCATATTTTACCTATTTAGATATTCCATCTACTTTTTGCCTTTAGGCTACTTTGGCCTATTTACTTAGTTCTATTGTACCTATCTACCTTAGTCTCCCCTGATTAGGGAGACTATAGCCTTGGTATGCACATACCTCTTATCCTCTTGTCTAGACAGCTGTTCGATATACAGCTGCCTATCACCTTCAGACAGCTGCTCCTACTTTCTCGTGGGTCTGCTGCTCTGTTCCAATACTAGTATTAAAGTGCTTGTCTAATATATTATACATTTTATCCTATTATCGTCTAGGCTTAATATAGTATAGGAAGTAATCTGCCGCTTGTCTAGTAAGAATATCTAGGTAGATAATTGCATATTAACTTTCATTAATTTCAAGTCTTCTATATATATTGATAAACTATTATGTTTTATTAGCAAGGATATCGTATAGTATGCCTAAATAGTTATATATCTTATCCTATTACTTATAAAATGCTAAGGTCTTCTTTTTATCTAATAATATAGTGTATATAATATATTAGAGAAAGGGTATATAGATCGAATACTATAATCTAAGTATTATTCTTATCTAGCTAGTAGTGTTATAGGGGAGGTAGTACTATAGATGATTGGATTAATAGTAGGGTAGGTAGTAGAGAAGGCGTTAGTCGCTCTATAGTGCCTTTAGGCTATACCCTTTAGTTAGTAATCTTAAGAATCCTATTAATCTTTGTCTGTTTTTAGAAATAGAAACCCTTTTTATTAAATAAGGCTAGGAACTCCTTTCGAAAAGTGCTATTAACAAAGTTTAATTAGTATATTATCTATCTATCTAGTTCTTCGCCTATATTATCAATCATTATATTAAGGTATATATTACTATACCTAAGTTTGGCTAGGCATTGTACAAATCTAGTCGTTAATACTACCTCTAAATAGATATAGCTAGGCTTAATAGCAATATCGTTATACTATAGTTTAATGTCGATATACTTCTTCTATTTATATAGTAGTATTATACTACTATAAGCGATTTCCTTATATATAGGATATTTGTCGATGTCCGATTTATCTGCTATATTAGTGTTCGATATCTTAGCTAAGTTCGGTATTATAAGTGTTAGGTTATATAATACCTATTATATAATAGGAATACATTATATACTATTATATAGTTAATGGTATATCCAAGTAAGTATAAGTTATATCTAATATAAGAACTAGTTCGTTCTTTTAATATAGGTCTTATTAGGTTAATATATCTAGTCTAAGAACTAGGTTGTTCTCTTAATACTGGTTTATTAGGATTGTATAGTTATATATAACTGCTAGATATTATATAACAACCGTATAACCTGCCGGCTAATATCTATAGTTCTTCTTTCTTTAAGATTACTCCTTATATATACCGATTATAGAGAAAAGTCGAATAGAGGTGTTAGTATAAGATATAGCAATAATTCTTCTATTTATAGTATATACTACTAAAGAATAGAATTATTAACCTATATATACTTGTCTCTTTATATTGCTAATCTGTAATTTAATGCTAAATTACTGATTAGTGTTTATAGCGTTCTATACTAGTATATAGTAGTAGTTTGGATAGTTAATTCATATCTATCTCTCTAGGTATATAAGTAAAGAGATTTTAGCCTTTAATATATTACCTTTATTATATGGTAGATACTGCATAACAACCCCTATCCGACGCGCATCGTCAGGTAGTTACCTGACGATCCATGCCGTTAGGTCACCTAACGATCTATATCATCTAGGTCCCAGCAATATATGCGTTGCAGTCATGACAGGTATTCCAACACTTACATAATCGCCAACGATCTAACAATACTTGCAATATCTGCTCCTTACCTTAGCGCTAACGCTACAATTATAGCTCGACTATATTATTATAATACGCAATATCACACAAGCGTATACATAGTTATAGTTAGAGCTAACAAGGCTAATTTATATAAGGCTGCCCTATAAGCTACGCTACAATCACATAGAAGGGCACGTTATATACGTTAGAAAGCCCTTATATAGGATCGCTAAGAGCAGGCTTCACTAGTTCCTAACGTATATACAATAGTACAAAGAACATATACAAATAGGCAGTTCCCCTTACAATCCCTACCTCTTATTAACTAATTTAGGCAAGTACTTTGGTATTATGGCGCTATAAACGGACGATACACTGAACCTTAACACTAAGAAATTTCTTTAAAAAGAGGAAACAGAGCTCTAAAAAGCAGGCTTTTAAGTAAAGCTACTGATGATACTTATAGCTAAAGACTCCGGCGATTTTAACAGCTATAAAGTAGAAGTATAGGATAACTAGCTTATTGTACGACAAAAAGAGCAAGCTGGAAAGCTATAGCTTATCCCTACTAGAGGGTCTGTATAGGCTAAGTAGAGGAAGGCTTATATAGAGCAGCAAACGTATAGAGTATATATTGCTTTAACATACTAACCTAAAGCCGCGTTTAACTACGTATAGGCAGTATGAGCTATTGAACTATAGTAAGCGGACGTTAATATATTAAACAAGCAAATCTAGTAGCAAATCGATAACCCTAAGCATAGGTTACGCTACATTTCGCTTAACCTAAGTACCCTTAAACTCTTTATCTTTATTAATAGCTCTTTTACTAATAACTAAAATCTAAGCTTATAGATTAGGTTTATAGTTATTCTTAGGCACGAAAGTGCTAACAAGCAAAGGACGTTGTTTCGGCTATATAGTAACGTTGTATACTGGTTATCTATAAAGTGCAAATAGGTAATGCGAAGTATACAAGCAAGTAAGATTTATAGTATAAGCTAAGGCTTTAATATCTCCTATATGCTAAATTAGACGCTTAAAGAGATCTATAAACGCCTTAACCTAGGCGTAGCACTACTACTAGTTCTCTATACTGACTTGTTCAGCCTTTATAAGTACCTGGTCAAGCTAGGAAGTACAACTGAAAAGCGGCTAATAATCGATATAATAGCTCTTTATAAGAGCTATAAAAGCAGGGAAATCAAGGAAGTACGTTAGATTTATAGGGACGATAACCTATCCGACATTATAACAAAGGTAGTGCCTAATAAGGTACTAGAAACACTTATCTCGACTAATTGCATTAACATACATATAGAAAGGTAGGTTAAACGTACTCTATATATATAGAACAACAAGAATATAATCAAGACTATACTATATTAACAGCATATAGTAGCTATATAGTTATATAACTATAGGCCGGCTACTATTAAGAAAAGAAAGAAGATTAAGGGAATATATATAGTAGAGAGTATATAATATAATAATTATAATAATATAAGCAGAATATAATATAGTAAAGTAATAACTTTTGATTATTAGGGACATATCCCTAGGTATATAAACAATATACTAATAACCGCTCTACCTAAGCTTACTAGCCTATAAACACTAACTTAATAAAGTATAGGATAGCCCGTTTAGCCTCCTCCTTCCTCTCTATCCCTAATATTATATATATACCGGCATTACTGCCGTTTAAAAGGGCCTGATCCTTCTTCTATGCCTATAAGGTATAGTATATAGCCTAGCGCTAATTACCAAGTTCCTAGATACTGGATTAGCAAGGTATATCGAGCGGACGATATAGCAATAACTACTTACTAATATAAGGCAACTAGGATCGATATATTATACTAAGAAATAGTATAATATAGACTTAATCTCTACTAGTCCAGGTATAACGTTAGATATAAAGCATATAATATAGTAATAAAAGCGCACTTAAGCAAAAGATACACTTATATAGGGCAGCAGCTATAGCCTAAGCTATAGCCCTAATAGCGCTGGCTAGCCAGCCTAAGGCATAGCTCGTCTAGTATTATAGCTGGATTTTTGCTGTTAAGGGCCGAATAGAGGTACCCTAAGTAGTAGGAAGCGCGTTTTATACTAATAACGTACTTATAACGCTATATTAAGACTAGAGAATAAGTATTAGATACCGCATCTAACCAGCTAATAAAGACAACCTACTATACTAATGCTAAGACTTAGCTATAACCTAGCTACTACCCTTAGAAGGCGTTTTTATATTAGCCTTTATATAAGCTAATTAGATGTTATAATAGGAGCTTAAAGTAAGTAGACGAACCCTTATTATCTACATTATAGACTCCATCAAACATACGAAAACGGGTTTTTGGTCAAAACCACACCAAATCGCGTGCAACTACATCCATTCGAACCGTCCGATCGAGGACACAACGCCCGCTAATTTTCGCTGTAGCGCTGTCGGTTATGCGATAGCCCTAGGCGTGCGAAAATGCAGAAAATAGCAAGCCTAGCTGCCCTCTTGCAACTGTAATTTCCTTATATATAGGCTACTAACGCGGCTCTACGCCCTGGTAACCCTGCCCTACCTATAGCTAACGACAATAATAACAACCCCCTAAGCTAGCCCCTAAGTACAGACTAACCCCTAAGTATAGACTACCTGAACAACAATATAGAGATAAAAGACCGTTAAACTACTACCTCTACTACTGTTAAAAAGACCGTTATAGGCGCTATAACTATAGTACCTATAGTACCTAGCTTTAGCGCCCCCCCTACTATCAATACCCCTATAATTAGCACCCCCCTCTTAACCAACATCTTTGCCTCTTTCCTTAGGGGCCTAAACAGTAGCTAACACGCCCTAGCCCTAACCCCCTCTAGCTAGAAAACCTTGAAAAAGCTAGGGAAAAATCGGAGAAAAATACAGGGAAAGAAGAAAACAACAACAGTGCCGCTAAGGCCGACCATATTACCTTAGCAACTAAGAAAACCGCCTAGGCTGCCCTTAGCCTCCTTAAGCTTACCCTAACGCTCTCTAGCCTCCTAGACTAGATAATCAGCCTAGTTAAGGACAGTACTAACTTCTATAATATAGTAGAAGCGACTACTAAAGCTAGGCAAATCGCCCTTATAGCCCTGCTCTAGGACCCTCCTAAAGAAGCCCTAGCTATAGTAATAGCTCTAGTACCCTAAAACTACCCTACTACCTTAGGAACGCCTAAACTATAGCACTAGTAATACCCTTAGCAGCCTAGCTACTACTAGCAACAATAGTAGTAACAATAGTAATAGCCTAGCTACTTCTAGCCTATAGCCCCTACCTAGGCTAATATAGCTAGTAAGCTAATAGCTAGTAAGGTAACTAGGCCTAGCCTAGAGCGCCAGGTGCTTATCCGACTAGGCTTAGCCTAATAATAGGTACTAGCTAAATCTGCCCTAGAGGTAGTACAGGCTATCTAACAGGCCTCTAGCCTAGCTGTTTAGGGGGTTCAGACGCTCTCTAGCAGTAACCTTCTACTAGTTATAGAGAATATAGAGATAAAGAAGAGCCTGGAAAATAATACTGCCTAGATTATAAGGGCCTTTAGAGAGAAGGCCTCCCTATATACTATAACCTAGGCAGTAGCGGTTAAAGGCCTTATAGTCTATAACCGGGTTATAGAGGAAGGCCTACTAGAAGAGGCTAAAAAGTAGTACCTTATAGCGGTTAGGGCAAAAGTCTAGTACCCTTAAGGGCTAGAAAGGACTAGGGTTAAGGTACTAATAGCCTTTACCTCCCTAGAGACAGCCTAGAAGGCCTGTAAGAAGGGGGTCTTCTAGAGCTGCCAAGCCCTAGAAGTAGAGCCCTAGATCAACAAAGCTAAGCCTATCTAATGCCTATAGTACTGGAAATAGGGCTATAAGGCTAAGGTATGCCAGAGCAAGAAGGAGATCTGCTATAACTATAGCGCTAACAGCTATACTACGCCAGAAGCCCCTACCTACTCTAGGGCACCCCGCTGCTACAACTACCGCCAAGCGTACCACACCCGCTTAGAGGCCTACCCCTACCTAAAAGAGGCATAGGTACAGGCTAAGGGATATCTACGTTCTAGGCCTAAGACCTTTAACGTTGACCAACCGCCCTTATACTAGCAGTACTAACAGCAATAGTAATAGTAGTAACAGCAATAATAGCAACAATACCCCTCCTAGCAGGCCTTATTACAAGAGGAGGGGGAAGAAGGCTATACTATAGTCTTAGGGAAGAGATAGAGGGGCCGACCAACAGTCTTAAGAGGGTTAACCCCTAACTAGAGTATAATTACCGTCTACTTTAGCCATCTAAATGGCCAAACCCCCCCTTCCTCTATGCCGGCTATAAGCCTTAGAGGGGCTATAGGACCTACTAGAACCCTAGAGCCTATAGAAGCCCCTAGACCCCTAGATGCTAGACCTAGACCGGACCTAGATACTAGACTAGCTAACGCTACTACTATATAACAACTACTGCCTATTATATAGCTAGAGGAGATAAAGATATAAAGGTATACCTCTAGAACGTATAGGGCTTAAAGGAAGTATAGAAAGTACTACTTTCTATAGCAAAAAAAGAAATACTTACTATATAAGAGCCCTAGATTAATAGGCAGGTATAGCACTCTACCTACTACCCTAGATTAGCCCCCTACTACCTAGTTTTCACCCCTAACAGACAGGCCTTACTTTATATCCACAAATCACTCCTACTAGCAATATAGACTTACAGCTCTAGCTTAGACTAGGCTAGGGCTACTATACAGACTAAGAACAGCCCCTTTATAGTCTGGTCCCTATATAACAACCCCTAACCCCAGATTAGCCTAACCCCCCTTATAGAGGAAATAAAGGGGAAGATCAACGCCTACCTAGGCCTTTACCTTCTAGCTGGGGACTTTAACCTTTATTACCCTCTATAGGACCAATATAACCGCTTTAGCCCTAGGTTAGAAGACCTACTACTATTAACAGCAGAGCAGGGACTTACCTTCTATACCCCCTACAGCGCTATAACTAGGGCGCTATAGGGAAGCTAAGCAGGCAGGGCCTTAACTATCAACCACTTCTAGCTTAATAGTAGCCTTATCTACTCCTATACTAGCTTGGATATACACTTACGCTTAGACTACTACCCTTAGGTACTAGATATTAACCTAGAAAATACAGAAGCCCTACCGCCGCCCCCCTGATTCTAGTAAAAGAAGATAAATAAAAAGGGGGTAGTAAGAGAGGCTAGCTCCCTAATATACGATATAGAGGGCTATAGATATCTATTATACCTCTCTAACCTAGCTAAGCTCTAGGAGGCCTATAGGCGATTATTAGAGGAACTCTAGCGTATTACTAGGGCTATAACCCCTAAAGAAGCCCTAGTAACTACTAGAAGAAGGAATGCCCCCTAGTAGAACAACGAAGTCTATCAGGCAGTCTAAAAGAGAAAAAGGGCAGAAAAACAGCTCTAACGCTCCTTTAGTAACTAGGCCCTCCTTACCGCCTATAAGTCAGCCTAGAAAGAGCAAATAAAGGCTATAAAAGAAAGTAAGAGGAAGACCTAAAGGGCTTTTCTATAAGAGGCTAGAGAAAAGCTAGAGAAGCTCTAGCAACTAGAAAGTTAGGCTAGGCTATAAAGTACTACTGCCCTACCCCCTCCTAAGCTACTAACCCTTAGATAAGCCAGTACCTTCTAGGAGAAGGTAGAGGCCTTCTTAGCACGCTTCTTCCCCCTCTCCCCCTAGAAGGACAGCCTAGAGGAACCCCTAATAGGCCCTAGGCTACCGGTTAGCTAGACGGTTAGGCCGGACGATATAAAAGAGGCTATTAAAACAACAAAACCCTAGAAAGTACTAGGACCTGACGGACTCCCTATAGGCTTTCTAAAGGCCTATAGTAACCCCTTATATAAGGCCCTTACTATACTAGCCTTGAAATCCTTCCTCTATAGCTTCTATCTATAGGAATATAAGAAAGCGGTTACTATTGTCCTTCCTAAGCCAGGAAAACAGCTGGATACCTATAACACCCCTGGAGCCTACCGACCTATAGCCCTGCTTAACTACATTAGTAAGGTCCTAGAAAAAGTTATAGGGACTAAGATAAGGGATATGGCCGAAGCTTTTAAGCTAATTCTAGCAATATAACAGGGCTACTGCCGCTACAAGTCTACCGAATCGGCTATATACCTCCTTATAGCTCAGGTCTAGAAGGCATAGAAATATAAAGCCGGGGCCTCCCTCCTATAGCTGGACCTATTAGGGTATTTTGATAGTATCCCTTATAATAGACTCCTAGCTATACTAGACCGGTTAGGGCTACCTATCTAGCTACTATCCTGGCTAAAGGAATTCCTCTCCTCTAGGACTACTAGCCTCTTATTTGACAGCTAAAAGAGCCGGCAAATCCTAGTACTAATAGGAGTACCCTAAGGCTTACTACTTTTACCAATCCTCTTAGTCCTATACCTATGCCCCTTATACGAAAGACTAGAGAGAAAATACCCTGTTATCTCTACTATAGGCTATATAGACGATACTAATCTACTAGCCTTTAGTAGAGAAGCTATAACAATAGTTAGGCAGCTAGAAAAAGCCTAGAGAGAGTGCCTAGACTGGGTAATAACCGCTGGGGTTACCTTCTTAGTAGCAAAGAGCAAGCTTATACACTTCCTCTCTAGAAGAAGGCCCTGGACTAACCCTGTTAACCTAGGACTAACAGAGGACTCCCCCCTATAACCAGCTTTAAAGGCCTGTTTTCTAGGGGTTTAGCTAGACCCTAAGCTTACCTGGAAGGCCTATGTTAACACCCTACGGCAGAAGCTAAAAACACAGTCCCTTGCTATTACTAGGCTAGCTAGAAAGACCTGGGGACCTAGAATCGAAAAGACTAGGCTCCTATATATAGTAGTAATAAGGCCGGTCCTAGCCTATACAGCCTTGGCCTGGCATACCCCTATACCTATAATACTAAATAAGCTATAGGGTATAACTAGAGGCCTACTAGTAGCTAAAAACAAGGCCCTAAGGAGAGTTATAGGGGCCTATAAGAGAACACTAATCCGAAGCCTCTACTATAAGGCTAACGTCCCTCCTCTTAACCTCTACCTTAACGCCCTCTCCTTCTCTAGCTAGGCTAGAATAAACAGGGCTATAGGGGAAGAGGTAGCTAAGTAGAAGGAAGCCCTATGCCTTATCCTTAGAAGCAGGACCCCTAGGACTAGCCTCCCCCTAGATAGGCGTATAAAGTAAGAAAGGAAAAGGGAAGTAACAGCCTAGTAGTACTACTAACAACTAAGGAAGGCTATTAATAAAGAACCCCTTTATATCGCCTAGAAGGATCGCTATTTATAGGAGGCCAGGGCCTCTAGCTACAACCCCTATACAGAGAGCCTTTTAGAGAAATTAGCCAAGGCTACCTTTTAAGAGGAAAACCTAGCTAAGGTCTTTAAGAAGGCCTTCCAAAGACGCCACTATAACCTCTCTAAGGCCGAAAGCTTGCTACTAATACAGGCCTATATAGGGAAGATAGGCCTAAGGGGATTCCTATTTACCTATAAGGTACCTAGGGTTAATAACCCCCTTTGCCGCTACTACCTAGCTATAGAGGACATCCGACATATATTCGACGGTTGCCCAGCCTACCCTTTAGCCCCCTTTAAAGAAAGGGAAAGAGGGGATATATACAGCTTTCTCTACAGACTTGAAAAAGGGGGCGGCGGCGCTATACGCCCCCTAGTTCGCCATATCGCTACTAGACTGCCAGAATACTCGGTTGCTTAGAGGCTAGGAGCGGTCTAGCTTATACCCCTTTAGGCAGTATGTTTTTATACTCCTAAAGGGGTGGTATCTACTCTGGTGAAGATTAGCCTACCCCCTATCATACCCCCTTTTTTCCTATGTACAGTTATAGGTTTTTCACCCGTTATACGGTTTTCCTATAGCACTAGTTTAGCCCACCTAGATATCCCCTACGGGGATCAGATAGCGTAATAGAATCTATCTATTATCTACATTATTGTTATCTTTTTTATCGTTATTATCCTTAGCCTTAACCTTAGCCTTAGCTATAGTGTATAAGGCTGTGTAAACGGACAACGCCGCCTTCTAAAAGTCGGCTAAGCAAGTATATTAGTAATTAATAAGCATAAGGAGCATATAATACTATATACTAAAGACAATAGGAGAAATAGCATTGTTGACCTTATTAACAATAGAGTTAGCATTGGTAGCAGCAGTAGTAGCAGCGTTAGCAGTAGTAGCAGCGGCGGTAGTAGCAGCGGCGTCGGCAGCGGCAGCGGCGTAAGCAGCAGTAGCAGCGTCGACGGCCTTAGCGGCAGCGCTATTAGCAGCATTAGCAGCAGTGGCGGCGCTATTAGCAGCATTAGTAGCAGCAGCGGGCATAGTAGCAGCGGCATCCGCCGTTTTATCGAGCAAAGGCGGCAGCTCCCTAGATACAAAGAACGTGTCTAGTACAGCAGCAATACTACTAAATAATAACACTTTATCTAAGTTAGTATATAAGTAGTAATCGGCACCCCTTACGCTTATTAGTATACTTGTTATTAGCGTTGTTATTGCTATTGCTATTGCTACTATTACTACTATTACTATTATATAAGGGAAGAGGAAGCCTAAAATACAATAATAGTATGCTGCCCCTTTATATATAGAGGAACAAAGAGGCTATAGGTAAAGAGAGCTATAATACTAACTTTCTACCTACTTACTATTATCCCTTACTATTATCCCTTACTATTATACGATCTAGTGTTCTGACTTTAAGGTCCTGTTATACGAACCTATTGTTGATTCCCCTATATAGAGCAAGGAGCTTACTAATCCCTATATACGGTTATATACACGGTTTACCCTTCTAAGCCATACAGTTAATAGCTGCTATATAGGCAGTATATAACGTATATATACAGAATCGTTTCGAGTATAGTATCTCCTTTGTTACGTCCTTTAGAGTACTAGTTAATAGATAAGCCACTACCGAAAAAAAAAGATAGCTAGTTTTAGAACTAAGGTATAAGCAACGTTCGGTATCGGCTGGTTATAGCGTTCAGGGCTCTGTCAAGCGCTAATTAGCAATATGAATACAGGTATTACGATAATAGCTTCCAGCGCTCCTTTACAAGCGCTAGTAGCCCTATCTAAACAAGTAATTGCTCTGCAATTGATAGGTTTAATACGACGGTTGTATTCCGACTGTCGTACACTGTTCTTAATAGGGGCTGTCCTACCTAGGTAGTTAGAGCAGACAGACTTCTATTTACCGATCGATTAACCTTTTAGTTACCCCTTTATGTATATACACGGAGACTACCAACACCTATAGAATTTTAGAATATAGTAGTTAAGCCATACTACTAGGAGCTAGCATAGAACAAGCAAGATAATTAGGCTAGGGCTAAGCAGCTAGAGCTATTCTAATATCTCTAGCCTAAGTAGCCTTACCGGTATAGATAACCCTGAAAGAACCTAGTACCTACTAGCAACTTTATTTCGGAAAAGAGAAGCGCGACTATAATCTTACGCTTAAACTATAAGCTAAAGGCAAGATTACTATACCTAGTACGCTATTCTAAGAATCTAAAAAAATAGAACTAAACTTACTCTTAGTAGCTAGGGTGATTAAAGCGATATAGATGCTAGTAGATACGTTGGGCTACTAGATCTTTAAATTAAGGATTGTCTAAAAAGTAAAAGATAAGCTTACTTTGCTATATAAGAAATTACGCTTTATAGCTTAGGGATTTAGTAATAAGGATAAGAAGTATCTACTTACTTAGTTGCTAATAATCCAGCGCTATATATAGCGACTTATACTCTTACTATTCCTAATACTATAAATACACTTTGGTTTTAAGGTATAGGTATATAATGTAATCTAGGCTTATACCTAAGCTAAGTTATAGCTAGTAAGGAAAGTAATTCTTCTATTACCTAAGGAGCTTAAGATGCTTTATCCCCCCTATACTATCTTGCTTATTAAAACCCTATTATATAGGTGGCCAAAGCCGGCCTATACTAATAGGTAACATATATAAACTAGTATACTAAATACCTTAATCTTAAACTAAGTGCCTTTAACCTATACCTTATAATCAGTAAGATACGAATTAGAGGCGGATTTGGAATCGTCGGCCTATAAACCGACGATACACTTAATATCAGCAAGTAAGCCTTTGCTAAAAAGGAGAAGCTTAAGCTAGACAAGGCTGGATTTAAGTATAAGCCGCTAGTATTTTTATGGATAAGTCTATTATAGACTTTAACGGATATAGGCCCGAAACAAGCATAGATGATATTAAAATTCAGCAAAAAGGACAAGCTATATAACTTAAACTTATAAACCTAAAGGCAGAAATAGCAAAGCAAGTATTTATCGAACAACATATACGCGGTACCTATATTACAATAATTTGCTAGTTAGAAGCGACCTTCGATTTGTTAGTAGCAGTATAGTTAACTAAGCCTGATACAACCGAAATTACTAAGCTTAACGCTTGACTATAATTGTAGATCGAGAACTTAATATATAGGCTATGCTATCTATAACTCGAACTTAAGATAGCTAAGCTCTTTATCTTTATGGACGGATCATTTGCTAATAATGCTAATTTAATATTACAGATTAGATTCGTTATTATTTTAGAAATAAAACAAGTAGTATAAACGAGTTTAACCTATATAGCAATATCGTATACTGGTCTTTAACCAAGTATAAGTGGGTAATATAAAGCGTTTTAGCAAGTAAGATATATAGAATAGTAAGTGGATTTAATCTTAGGTATATCCTATACTAGACGCTCGCTAAGATCCACTTAGGCCTAGGTCTACCGTTACCACTACTAATCATTATTTATATAGACTTATTTAGCTTATATAGGTACCTGGTAAAGCTTAGAACAACGGTAGAAAAGCGCCTTATAATCGACATAATAGCGCTATAGCAGAGCTACAAAAACCGTAAAATCATAGAAATCAGGTGGATTAGTAGCGACGATAACCTAGCCGACGCTATGACTAAGCGTATACCAAATAAGACACTTAAAAAGCTTGTTACTACAAATATAGCTAAGATTAGAGTAGAAGGCTAGGTTTAACGCCTGGCCAAACAATAGGAAGAGCCTATATAACTTAGGGCAAGATCGCTAGTATAAAAGATAAAGACTACTAGGACAATTCATTTATAATATAATAAGGAATATAAGGTAAAGCGCGAAATAATCTTAATTTCTACTTTAATAGCCAGTGCAGTATATGCACCAGCGCCCCCTACCCCCTAATTACAACAATAAAACATCGATAGCCTCACTTATAGCAGCTATTGCTATAAGCTTTTTCTATATAGGCGTTATGCCTGCTATAGGCGCCTTATACTTAATAAAAGCGTATACCTTGTCTACTAAGACTAAGATATACTTAGCGCTATTATACTATATTTTCCAATCCCATAACTAATGAGTATTATAATCAAATAACGGATATACCTAAAGATCGTAACTTACTTCAGCCTTAGTAGCTAGGTTAGAGCGAAGCTCTAAGAAGCAGTCTAAGAACAGACGGACCGACTTAGGGCTACAATATATATTAGGAACAATGATATAATAGAAACAATATATAAATAGAGCTTATATCGGCATATATAAGTGCCTAGACAAGCACTGCTAGCACTAGAGGCTATAGCCTAACGTACAGTCGTAGTACGCTATACGTAGCGCGAAATTGCCAGACTTGTTAAACAAGTCCTTAATACCTGCTAAAAACAAGCAAAGGTAGCTAAGACAGACAATAGCATATATAATACTATATAGGCTATAAACTTTATACATATTAGTAATATAAACAATAAGGATAATAAGAATAAGACGCTTACCCTCTGGTATATATGTATAAGTGCGCGACAACCTTTTGCAAGGCTTGGTATGATCTAACGTACTATATATATAGTAGCTAGAGCGGACGATAGATTTGTCTAAGCTTTTGCCGGATAACAAGCTTACTGTCGCTACTACTAATATCGCTACTAGTAGTATGGGCATATATATAGTAGCGCGCAGTACTATACGCCGTATACGCGCAGCTGCTACCGCCACCTTCATTACAGCCGGCGACATAGGCAAAGAGTGCTTGGCAGGTATAGCAATATAAGCCTTATATATAGCAACCTCTGCCTCACACACTGCTACTACTGCCGCCTCCTCCTTATACTGATATATAGCGGCCTGCTTAAGCAGGATGCACATACGCGCGATTAGCCCCTTAGAATCAAGGGGCGTAGAGTCGGCGTTAGCGCAGCTGCCTATAGACTTAGGCTGTATAATAAGCATAGCTACGTCTATAGCGTCAGGGTCGTCGTTGTCGTTATTACTGTCGCTACTACCTACTACGCTCTCCTAGTCACTATTATCGGTAATAGCACGCTTAGACGTATCTAAGAGCACGTTATTATTACCCTTCTAGGCAAGATGCTCAATAGGAGCGTTAGTTATAAGTATATTAAGGGCGTTACTGCCCTTGTCCTTAGTATATATATAGGCGTTGCTGCCAATGCTCTTATAGGAGTACCTACTCTACTTATTATTAAAATCTAATACTACAAATGATAAGATTAGTATACTTGATTCTTAGTGTATAACGATAAGCAACTTACTTATTACTGCTAGTACTACTAATGCTACTACTACTATTGCTATTACTACTACTACTACTATTGTTGTTACTACTGCTGCTACTAGTATAGATTATAGGGAGGAAGAGAAGAGGTAGTATATAGCAGGAGAACCTACCTATTTATAGATTTAGGGCAAGAGCGTTTGGAGTTTGTAATTAGCCAGTCTAGAGCTCTGATTTTTCCTATTATAATTCCTATTTAGGACTACAAGCTTTTGTAACAATGGTTGTTAGTGCAATGCGCTTACTGTTACGCCGTTTAGAGGTATATCTAAAAGGCGCTAAAGTCGTGCCTTCTACGCTAGGGATTAATGACTAGAATTCAATATTCTAATTAGTAAACGAGAAGTTGAGCAATTAGCATTTTCTATTATAGTAATAAGGGGAGCAAAGTAATCTAGGATTTCCTATTTCAGTTAATAAAGCACTAGCGCAGTTATAAAAGAAGAGTTGCCGGTATTAATTACAGTAAGGGGGATGAGGTGCTAATCCCTATGACTATATAGCGTATAAGCACCTTACTTTAGGGAATAGGGCATATACTATGTTATATGTATAATAGTTATAAGTGGCGCACCTATGTACTATATCATGGTCACTAACAAGTGCTCCGCTTAATATAGGTATTTAAGAGGTGCGTAACTACCCCTTAGATAGAGGGAGACATAACAATCCTGTTAAACGTATAAAATAAGCTATAGCGCTCTAACGGTGATAGCTTAGGCAAAACGGATTTCAGTTCTCAAACTACTAGATATATAGCTATATTCTGAAAATGGACCCACTTTTGTGGATACTGCTGACTAAGCTATATATTCCACTATATAGCCTAGAAATAGCTTTAAAAGGCTTTTCTATTTTTAGATTTATGCCCCACTTTTGTAGAGACAGCCTCCTTAGGCTGTATAAGCGCTAGAAATAGCCTGAAAAGGCTCTTCTACTAGGTCACCTACCTACCCTGTACCTACCCTATACTATAGGAGCGAAAAACAGAACTTATAGGAAAAGTCGTGCGGCTTACCCTGCAGCTTAGGTGGCTGTAAGTCGATTATTTAAAATCGCCAGCTTATTTGGTTTTTCGGGAAGGCGCTATGCACCTACTAAGGCGCTCCAGCCGTATAGAAGGCAGGAACAGTCCCAGAGGGTATATATAGGAAAGGAAATTGCAAAGCCTTACCTACTTGGACTAGAAATCAAGTTACTACGTTACCTACAACTATAAGCCTTATAGGCCTATAAGATCTACTAAAAGCCATGATATATAAGCTTTAAGCCCCTATAATATAGCGCTATAGCCTATAACTATACCGTTATATAAGGACTTTTATAGAGGGAATACAGTAAAGGGCCCTACTTTACTATATTAGCATATACCTAGGAAGTGCTATTTAGGCTATATTAATGCTATTGCTACCCCTACGTACCCTATACCACTACTACTAGTAGGCTATAGTGGTTATAGATCCTTATATAGGATTACCCATTCTAATAGGTTATAAGCCCGGATAGCCTATAGGATAGTTATCGTTGGAGTCCAATTTCAAAGCGCTACCTCTGCCTATATATATAGGGCTATTTAAGCCTTTTATAGCTGGAAATATAGTACTATATTAGCCCTAAAAAGCTATATATTACATCTTATTAAAGGCTATTTAAGGACTAAAAAGCCTGAGAATCTAGAAGGATAAATCGCTGAGAAATCTAAGTCCTATAGTATTGACGAGCATTTGGGGCTCTTATATGCTTAGGCTAGTATACTTACCTATACTAAAAGACATTTCTACTTATAGCTGGAAGTAGAAAGGCTAGCGTTTTAGAATATCTAGCGCTAAAGACCTATATTTCCCTACTATAGAGCCCTTTCTATAGATATATCTATAGGCGGTAGTTAAGTCCCTACGTCGAAGTCTCTCGTCCTTATCTTAGAGCCTAGTTTAGAATTTCTACTAGAAAGCCCTACTAAATAGCAAGTAGGCAGCGCTATAAACCTACTAAGCGCTAAGACTAGCCTAGAAAATCACTACTATAATTAGTAAGCTAGCTAATTAGCTTTAGTAAATTAGAAGCTAATTAAGTGCTTTAGCTAGCACTATAAAGTAAATAGTAGCTTATTTATAATGGCGGATCAAGCTAAAGGGAAGGGTATAGCGCCTAAAAGGGCTAGTAACCTAGCTGATCTAGGGTAATCTTCTAGGCCTCTACTACCTATACGAACCCTATTAGAAGATAAGGAAGATGGCAAAGACTATAGCGAGGTTATAGAAGTCCTAAAACAGTATATAAAATCTCATGAGCGAGTTATAGCTAGCCAATCTAGTGATATAAAAACACTACTTTTGAGTCTAAATACCCTAAAAGCCTCTGTCGAGGATAGCGTTAGCGCTATAAAGAATATATCTTCTACTTTAGCTTTTTTAACTAATAGTAGTAACGCTGTGGCTGCTACTACTGGAAAAACTAGCTATAGTCCTAGATTTGATCCTTTTAGCAGTACTATAGATTTAGATTCTCCTCCATGTCCCCCTAGGAAAGAGCCCTATATAGGGCCGGCTGTTAATTCAGCTACTAGTAATTTAGACCCCCCTATAGATATAGGGTCTAAGGAAGGCTTTAAGAACACTATTACTAGTAGTATAGTAAAGGAGCTTTCTAAAAAGGCCTATATTATACCGGACGATAGTAAGCTTAGCGGGGAAAGCAATTTTGAACAGTGGATTTAGGCTTTAAGTATAGTACTAAGAGCGTTAGGGATATCTAATTTTTTAGAAACCCCTGATATATCTAACACTTATAGCGACTCTGATCAAGCTGTTATTTTAATGCTTCTACATAATAGCTTATCTAGTAGCCCTAGGGCTTCTATATCGTAGATTTATATACCTTCTAAGGCCTTTAAGCTGCTTGTTAGGCAGTATAGCCGACCTATAGAAAAGGCTTATCAGCTTTTAACACTGAATTTAACGGCTATCTTGCTAAGCTAACTATAGCTAAAATAGATATAGATCCCTCTTTATAACTAAATCAGTATTTTAAGGCTCTAGAATCTAAGTTTCCTAGCTGGGTATTACGCTCAAAGAGCTCTATAAGACAGGCTAGAATGCTAGGTCTTATAGTATCTAGCCTTAATATAGAATATCTAATGGCTGATATTCTAGAAGAATCTAGGAACCCGGCTATAGAGGCGTATAGAGCAGCTAATATGGCTAATAGCTCTAATTTAACCCCTAATTCAAATTCTAACCTTAGTAAGAAGGGTAAAAATAAGAAAAAGGGTAAGAAAAAGGCTAGTTATAATATTAAAGGGCAGAATTATAGTGCTAAAAGTGCCGAACAGGCCTCCTTTATGCTAGGGTTTAATAACCTAGCTATAGAAGAAGAAGAAGAGGAATCCAACTCTAGTTCCAATTCTAGTTCTTCTAGCGATTCTAATACCCAATTAGCACAGCTATTAGCGTTAAAAGGGTATAAGAAGTGTAAGGACTTTAAAGGAAAAGGCCTAAAGACCTCTTCTCATAACAAGGCAAAATATAAAGATAATTAGGCTAGAAGACGCCCTAGAGACCCTGCTCTTTATAATAGTTGGCTATATAATATAGGATCTACAGACCATATCAGTAATAGTAAAGAGCGGTTTACTACCTTTACGCCTAATATAGGCCAGTTACGCCCTATTAACACTGGAAATAGCCCTATAAGCCCGGCTGGTATAGGCTCTATTATACTAGAAGTATTATCTAGAAAGGCCCCCCCTACCTATACAAAATTGGTATTAGATAACGTTTTATACCTACCTAATATTGATATAAAAATTGTTAGCGGGGTTAGGCACTATAATTCAGGAGGTTGCCTTATAAAGGAAACCCTTTACGGGGGAGATAGACGCTGTATAGCTGTACTAGACTTTAAAAAATCAGGATTTTCTCTTGACGTTAAGGGCAGCTCTAAGCCTATATTACATGCAAATTTTGCTTTTCCTTTAGGCCTTACTAGGTATAATACTCCTAAAAGTATAGAGCCGCAGCGTAATAAGATAGTAGTGGAAATTCCTTCTAATTCTATTAGAAAGGAAGATTATAGACCGATTATAGAGGATGCTATAGTATCCGAAGCTATAGAGCCTAAAAAGCGCTATAAGCTAAGGAATTCTCCGGCTAAGGGTACTACTTTAGAAGGAGTAGGACCTTCTTTAAGGGGGAAAAGGCCTTATAGGCCTATAGAGCCCTTAGCTACTGCCCAGGCCCCCTATTAAAGTCACTGTAAGACTAGGGAGCCTGAGCCGTTAACTAGTACTAGAGACCTGCCCTATATGCTAAGAGAGCTAGTTATAAAGGGGAATAAAGTAGTAGAAAAGGCTATATCTAGCCCTACTTTAAAGGAGCCTTATATAGGTCAGCGAGATTACTATAATCTACTTAATTTAGCTAAATTGTGGCACGTTAGGCTAGGCCATATAGGGCTTTGTCTTTTGAAAAAGACCTCTAGTATTACTAAAGGGCTGCCTAATTTTGATAAAATAAAGGAAGCTGATTTTCACTGCTCTAGTTATAATCAAGGGAAAGCAGTGAGAAGGGTTAGTAAGGCTTTAATACCTGACCTACCTAGGGTCTTAGACTCAATAGAGGGCGATACTGTTAAAATTAGGCCTAGGCCTTAAAACAGAAACCCTATAGTCTTACTTCTAGTTGACTGTAAAAGTAGGTATAGGTGGGTTTTTAACCTACCTAATAAATCAGGCCCTATAGTAGCTAACGCTATTAAGGGCTTTTTTAGGGGCCTAAGGAATGGCTTATACTAACTAAACTCGACTATTAACTATACAACAGTATATAATATATTTGTTAGTAGGTTTCCGGAGATCGTAGTGACCTGAAACGATAAGAGCAAAGCAAGTAGCAAGGAAATACTAGTTTAAGTTCTAGTTCTGGATTTATTGGAATAGGTAATCCAATATAAGGATCTATAACTACTATAGCCTACTAGTAGTAGTCGTATAGGGTACGTAGGGGCAGCAACAGCGTTGATATGGCCTAAATAGCACTTCCTAGGTATGTGCTAATATAGTAAAGTAGGGCCCTTTACTGTATTCCCTCTATAAAAGTCCTTATATAACGGTATAGTTATAGGCTATAGCGCTATATTATAGGGGCTTTAAGCTTATATATCACGGCTTCTAGTGGGTCTTATAGGCCTATGAGGCTTATAGTTGTAGGTAACGTGGTAACTTGATTTCTAGTCCAAGTAGATAAGGCTTTGCAATTTCCTTTCCTATATATGCTATTAAAATGGGTAAACCTATATAAGGATCTGTAACCACTATAGCCTACTAGTAGTAGTCGTATAGGGTACGTAGGGGCAGCAACAGCGTTGATATGGCCTAAATAGCACTTCCTAGGTATGTGCTAATATAGTAAAGTAGGGCCCTTTACTATATTCCCTCTATAAAAGTCCTTATATAACGGTATAGTTATAGGCTATAGCGCTATAATATAGGGGCTTTAAGCTTATATTTCACGGCTTTTAGTGGGTCTTATAGGCCTATAAGGCTTATAGTTGTAGGTAACGTAGTAACTTGATTTCTAGTCCAAGTAGGTAAGGCTTCGCAATTTCCTTTCCTATATATACCCTCTGGGACCGTTCCTGCCTTCCATACGGCAGGAGCGCCTTAGTAGGTGCATAGTACCTTCCCGAAAAACCAAATAAGCTGGCGATTTTAAATAATCGACTTACAGCTACCTAAGCTGCAGGGTAAGCCGTATAACCTTTCCTATAAGTTCTGTTTTCGCTCCTATGGTATAGGGTAGGTATAAGGTAGGTAGGTAACCTAGTAGAAGAGCCTTTTAAGGCTATTTCTAGCGCTTATACAGCCGAAGGAGGCTGTCTCTACAAAAGTAGGGAATCAATCTAAAAATAGAAAAGCCTTTTAAAGCTATTTCTAGGCTATATAGTGGAATAAATAGCTTAGTTAGCGGTATCTACAAAAGTAGGTACACCCTTAGAATATAGCTATATATCTAGTAGTTCGAGAACTAAAATCCGTTTTGCCTAAGCTATAACCGGTAGAGCGCTATAGGTTATTTTGTACGTTTAACACCCCCTCTGTTCTTATGTTCCTTTATAAGCCTTAGAAAGCTATATATAGGTAAAGAATAGAAGAATCCTAAGAAATAAGAACGTAAGAGCAAAACTATTCCGTTAGACAAAGGGGTTATGCCCTTATATATATAAAGGATAAACCCCTATTATATATAGAAAGAAGTAAGAATATATATCATGTTGAAATCAAACCTATATCTTAAGGTATAGGTACTATAGCTTAAAAGCGTATAGTGATATATAATATCTAAATATTCTATACCCTAGCGACTGATAGACGTACTAGAGTATAGAAGGAGTAAAGGGCTTATAAACGCCTTTATCGTCTTATAGAGAAAACGATTTTTAGCACGGTTTTGAATTTTATGCCCTTTTTTACTCCATTGTTTCAAGATATAGTAAGGAAATAACAGGTTATATAGAGAATCCCCCTTTAAAGGAAAGTATACTACTAATAATAGCCGGAGCCTATATTTCCCAAATATAGCTATACTATATACTAGAGTACTTCTAGACGTAGCTAGAGTAATATAGGCCTCCCTAACGCCGCAGGGAGCTAATGCGAGCACAAAGGCGCCTATAGAACTGTACTATAGTGGCTAGGACCTTATAAGCCTTTTAAGGCTATATAGAGGAATTAGGTGATTCTAGAGGGCTATAAAGTAGCCGGTACTATTGACTAGTCTTATAAGCTAATTAGGCTAAGCCAGGCCTTCTATATATATAGTATAGAATATATATATAGGGGTAGAGGGTAGCTTAGTAAAAAGCTCCCTTAGGTTATAGGCCTAAAAGCCTGATAAAAGACTGAAAGCCACTAACTAGTAGGGCTTTAGTAAGTCCGTCAGCCGGCATATACTTAGTATTAAGATATAAAATAGTGACTATTTTAGCCTTAACCTGCTCTCTAACGTACCGGAATTTCAGTATGGTATGCTTAGTTCTAGCGTGTAGAGCAGGGTTATTAGCTACCGTAATAGAGCCCTGATTATCTCTATAGAGGGTAATAGGGTGGTCTATAGGCCTGTGGAGTTTAGAAAATAGCCCTATAATCCACTGTACTTCGCGTATAGCCTCTGTAAGTCCATCAGTTTCAGCTTCTAGGGTAGAAAGAGCAATAGTAGTAGCTCTTTTCGTTTTCCAGCTAAGAGGCCTGCTAGCTAACTTATATAGATAGCCGTAGGTGGATTTACTAGTAGCCTTATCCTCTATAAAATCAGAATTACTAAAGCCTATAGGGACTAGACTACTATTAATTATAGAAGTCCGGCTACTACCTTTACCATTTCTAGAACCTACTATAGTAGTAGAGGTAGTAGTTAGGGGCCTAGGCCCTTCCTTAGAGTAAAAGTCTCTACTTAGCTTAGTAGTTGTATTACTACTTGTCGATTGCTAGCGGGCTATCGTAGCTGGTATGGGTTGGTCACGGTAAGGGAATGGCTAGATGTGGGGCATAACCCCCATGCTAGCGCTAGGCACAACCCTAGTTAGGATATAGGGCTATAACGCCCTGTATCTAGGAGAGCGAGAAGGAGAGGGAGAGAGGACATATATTATTAATCAATACTATAGGAATCGTACTTGTTATTTTGCTCTTTCTCTGTCTTGCTATTCTTGTTCCTTACTATCTATTAGAAGCCTTTTACTATAGTAAGAGCGAATCGATACTAATTAGTTTCTATCGTTTTAACAGACAGTAGGAGCAGAGTAGCTAGATTGACGACTATACTAGAAGTATACCTATAAAGAGGAAGAGCTAGGCTAGCTATAATAAAAGACAGATCTCTTTATTAAGTATATCTAACCTATAAATATACCCTAAAATAAAGAGACAAAACGCAGATGTACTTTCGAAAAACGACTTTACTTGTCCGACATTTTTCAGTAGATACAACAAACGACAATTCGATACTATAACTATAGCTTAAAACCTAAAGATAGAACGTAATATGTAATTCGAAATAGCCAATACTACGATATAGACGTATATACTAATAGCTAAAGATAAGATGCTCGATAAGCTACCCTAGTAGCTACTACCTAGCAAAGCCTACCTACTAGATATAGCAACCTTCTTTAAAACCCTAGACTATATTAAACTAGGCTGTAAAGATAAGAGGATTATTAATACCTATATATTAATAGAAGTAGTAGAATGCTAGAGGTTAAAAATAGAGGGAGAAAGGCTATAAATAAGGGTAATTAACAGCTTTAATAGATAGACTAATAGGGACTTTTAGAAGGCTTTTATAATTATCAAAACAGAGTTAGCAGAACTGCTTAAAGCTAGCGGTTTTGCTATAAGCCTAATAAGAAGCTACTAAGACGCTAAACTAGCTAGGTTTACTAATAATAAGAGCCTTATTAGTAAACCTACCTATTAGCCAGTCCTATTAGCCGCCTCCTTACCTTTCTAGCTAGTAATAGTACCTCTACTATTATAAGTTTTCTCGCCTGCCCTAGGCAAAGGTATACCTCTACTGCTATTAGTACCGGGCTTCCCTTTACCACCTAAACTACTAAATTCAGGGCCTAAGCTAAAGAGCTTAGTATAAGGACTAGAAGGAAATAGAGGATATAAGGGAGGACCTAAGTATAGGAATAGAACTAGGCCTAGATATAAAAACGGATTTAACCTAGGGTAACCAGGGTTTATTCTAGGACTACTAGGTTTTAACCTATAACCTTAGCAATACTACCCCTATTAGTAATACTAACTATAGTAGTACTACCAGTAGTACTACCCTTAGTAGTAGCAATAAAGAAGGTATAACCAGCCTTCTATTCTATCTAACCTACTAAAGGTTACTCAAGTCGAAATAGGAAGTCCGGAATACCTGGAAATTCCCCTAAGGCTAACCTAGAGAGATAACAACCCCTATATTAATTAAAAGCTATATATAGACTTTGGAAAAGCGTAGAATAGTAGTAACTACTATAATAGGGTAGAAACAGAGATACTGGACAATAAAGTCAAGATTTTCCTTTATTAGTATATAATATTCCAGATTAACTATACTGCTTTATACCTGGTTTTTCCCTATATCCTCTCTAGTAGGGCTAGGGACTACCAGGTTAACTACCTTAACTGCCTTCTTCCTTTCTACTTAGTTTATACTAAACTAAGTAAGTATTTTAAGATAGATACTAAAAAGCAGAACCTAGTAATGATATAGAGCTCTATTACTTTTAGAAGTATATAACAAGAAAACCCTGGAAAAAGCAATAAAGAAGTCCTTTAGCTACTGCTCGATAAGCTACTAGTAATTTAGCAGGCTTTAGGGCCTATTTACCGTAGTAAGGAAATCCTTACTTCGAATATAGTAAAGGCATGCTATAGAGTACCTAAACTAAAGTTAGCTTTGTATAAGCTAATTAAAGGATTTAAGGAGCTAGTGGCTATACTATAGGGCATGCTAGAAGTAGAGGAAATGGAAAGCTAGTAGTATCTAACAGACTAGCGGTATTTCTCTAAGAAGTTATAGCTAAGGTCTACCCCTAGAAGGTCTTAATACTACTAGATTTGTAAGAAGGATAGGTACTACTCTACTAAGTACTTAGAAGAAGAGTAGAAGAAGAATCGACTTAACTAGCTAAAAAGCCGGTAAATTAACCCTAATAGGGGGAAGAAGAGATATTAGTCGTTTTTAGTCGACTATAAGGGCTCCGAGTCTAAAGAGAGTATAATAGAGGACGATTTTAACAACTATAGCCTAGAGGATTATACTATAGAAGACTCTGCCGGAAACAATATAGTAGTAGCTTTCTTTACTAACAAGGCTTTCCTATATAGATTATATAGGGAAGAACCCTACTATAGTAGAGAACTTAAAGATATATTATATACCGCGCTCTCTTCTATATAATTTATGCTTAATAAGTATTCCGAAATGGTATTCCAGGGTATTATGCCGGATATAGGTGCCGCTAATTTTTTGACTGCTGGCATACGTTAAGTACTAGCCCTATAACGCTAAGTACCTGGTATCTATATCGATAGGGTAAGGGCTAGAAAGGCTAGTATTACCTTTGGCCTAGGTAAAGTAAAGGAATCTATTGGTATAGTTATAGTAGATACTGCTACTAGGAAGGCAACTTTCTATGTTCTGGATATACCTACCCCTTTTCTTCTTTGCCTTTAAGATATAGATCGGCTTAGGGTATACCTGGATAATATAACGGATACTGTAGTTAAGGGTAAGCAGCGGATCCCGATTATCTGAAGATGGGGCTACCTATAGATCCTAGTACTTAACGGCATAGTATACGCCGTGTTTATGTAGGATAAAGTACAACCGTGCTTAACAGAACTTATGGAATCCTAGCTATAGCGAATTTATCGATATTACAGCTACCTATTAGTAGAAAAGCTGTATAAGCTCCTTAGCTATGCCGACTATTAAGTGGAATATAGCGCGTTAGAGCTTATTAACAAGTTCTGCTACTTCTACTAGGTTAAGGGGCCGGTACCTAGGTGTTTTAAATTCATGCTTAGGGACGATATCCACTTTAACTACAAGGTAATAGTGGATATCCTGGATCTTAATAGCTAGAAAGTCCTTTATATAGTTAATATAGCTACCTTCTTTTAAGTAGCCCGTTTTCTAAAGGATATAACGGTAAAAGAGACTTGGGAACGGTTAAAGGAGTACTGGATAGATATATATCTTAGACTGCCGGATATCCTTTGTTACGACTAGGGGACTAATTTCGTAGCTAAGGAATTCCAGGTAGAGGCGAAATTAGCTGGTATTATAGTAGTAGATGTCCTAGTCAAGGCTTATAACTTAGTAGAGAAGGTAGAGCGCTACTATGCCCTACTATACTAGGTATATGAGATTATATAGGAAGAGGCCGGTACTACTATATCGAAAACGGCTAGCTTATAAGCTGCAGTCTCTGCTGTTAATAATATAGCAGGGTCTAGCGGTTTGATCCCTACCCTGCTAGTCTTTGATGCTTTTCCCTAGCTAACTGGAAATTCGCTACTAAGTCTAGATTAAGTTATAAGGGCAGAAGCTATTAAAAAAGCAATAGCTAAGCTTAAGAGGTAGTAAGGTAAGCGGGCTATTAGGGAGGCTCTTAGCTGCTAAAACGGCCCTAATACCGAGGTAGTACTACTTAGTATACTAGGTATTAGCTAGGAAGTCTTGGTCTACCGTAAAAATAACGGGTAGACTAGGCTATATAAGGTGTTAGTAGTGTTAGAGACTTCTATAACTATAGATATAGTTAATAGTGCTATAGACTTTAGGAGTATAGTTGTAAAACCGTACTACTAGGAGCTATAGAGGGGGCTATAAGGGGGGCTATAGGAGGAGGGGGACGCCGAAGACCCGGAAGATCCGGATATAGCAGAAAAGTTCGTCTACCCTAACCCTGTACTACTAAAGAGGTAGGGCTAGCCTAGGAGAGAAAGAGGGGCCTAGGTTTTACTAGAGATTATAGACCTATAACCCGATATACTACCTGGATATAGCGCGACTTACACTGTAAAACCCTAGGATAAGGCGCGGCCTGTACTAACGAACGACATGCTATAACTTAGACGGATAACCTGTAATTCCAGTATGCTGGATAAGCTGTAACTTATACTGTGTTTTACTATTTTAGACTGCGGCTACGCCCTTATATTGGGTAGAGACCTTGTAAGTTAAGTCCCTATAAGACTCTTCCTTTCTAAGAAGGAGAGGAAGGACTATACCCTAGCCCTAGAATTGTAGTACTAAGGTAAGATTACTATGCCGGATAAGCCGTTTAAGGCTTTAGACAAGGCCGAGATCGACGCCCTCCTTAAAAACGGCGTTATTAAGGTGATCTAAGAACCGAAGGACCTTTATAGCATTAAGGTATTTAAGTCGAGGATAGTTTGAGAGATAAAGGACAAGACTTCTAGCCTATATAAAAAATCAAGGCTAATAGCCTAGGAGCATAGTAATCCGGGAAAGAATAGTCTTCTTACCTAGTTACCGACTATCCAACAGTATACCTAGCGGATTTTACTTGCCCTTTACCCTTCTCTTCTTTATAATTTTAGGCTATACCTATAGTTATAGGATATAACATAGGTATATATATAGTCCAAGATAGTCCTAAACCAAAAAATACTCCTTTATCTACCTAAAGAGCTTTAGGGTAAGTATCCTGCTAGCGCTGTTTTACAGGTAAACCGCCTGCTATATAGTATAGTAGAGGCAGGGCTTTACTAGTTTACTACCTATATAAAGTAGTATATGAATTACCTTAGTCTTTAGTCTTCTTCTTTTGATCCTTGTCTTCTGATTTCTACTGCTATACTAGGAAAGGGATTTGGACTTATTAGCTTGTAAACCGACGATACCCTTATTATTAGGGATGATTCCTTTTTCTAGTTAGAAAAGGAAGAGCTAGAAAAAGCTAGCTTTAAGTTAAAGCTAGCTACTAAGGTAGTAGATAGGCTAGAGGTGGATTTTAACGGCTGCCGGCTTTACCTCTTTAATAGTAACCTTTTAATACGGCAAAAAGGGCAGGGTAAACGCCTGTCCCTTGTTAATATAAAGGGGGCAATGCCTGCTTAGTAATACATTAAGCAATATGCTTAGGGGGCTTATTTAGCCTCTATCTACTAGCTAGAGGCGGCTTTCGACTTAGCTATAGCTGCCTAAGCCTAGTAACCCTAGCTAGAGGACTATAAGCACCTTAACGCCTAGATCTAGTAGTAGATAGATAACGTAGAAAAAGGCCTGGTTTATTACCCTTTAGATCTTGCTATAGCTAAGCTCTTTATCTTTATTAATAGGTCCTTTACTAATAATATAGACCTGACTTCTTAGATCGGCTATATTATACTACTAGCTAACAAAGATAATATACTAGGAGAGGCTGCTTTTCGAATTTATAGAAATATAGTCTACTAGTCCTTGATAAAGTATAAGAGGGTAACGAGAAGTATACTAGCTAGCGAGATCTATAGGATGGTAGCTAGCTTTGATATTAGTTTTATAGTCTAGTAGACTATTTCTACGATTTTTGCCTGCCTTGGCCTAAGGGCTAACCTTCCGATTATTCTTTATATAGACTCTTTTAGTCTATATAAGTGCCTTGTTAAGCTTAGTAGTACTATCGAAAAGCGCCTTATAATCGATATTATAGCTTTATAGCAGAGCTATAAGAATAGGGAGATTTAGGAGGTTAGGTAGATTAATAGAAAGGACAACCTAGTAGACGCTATAACGAAAAGACTGTCTAACTAGGCACTTATAGCACTGGTTGATAATAATGCAGCTAAGATACGTATAGAGGGTTGGGTAACGCGGCGATAATTGCTGTATAGCGGCCGCAGCGTACCAATAAAAGAAAGATAGTAAGGGCAGGACATACTATACGCTAATGCGCTATAGAAGAGGAGGGAGGATAAGGCGCGGATGCGCCGTAAAACGGAAGTATAAAACGCAATAAGTATAGCAGAACTACAAGATAAAGCGTAATATACTTTTACATTTTTTATATTTTTATATTTTCCTCCTTCTCCTTCCTTTACGCTACTAATAACAAAAGTGCTTTAGCTATATAGGCTAATACCTATATATAGGCCTTTTGCAAGGCCTTCTTCCCTATCCCCGCCAAGTCCGCCTCCTCCTTACTACTACTAGGCAGTGTAAGAACGTAGTAGATGGCGGACTACCACTCCTGCTAGTCCTTACGCCACTGCTTCTTAGCAGCCTTTAACAAGTTAGTATATTACTAAGAAGATAGAGGGGAGGACTTACAGCAGAGGTAGGCTTAGAAGCTATAAGGACTTTAAGATAGCGTGCTATAATAGGGCATACTAACGCAGAGCTATATAGGCAAATTAAAGCACGACTATAGTTTTATTTACGTAAGACAAAGTACTTATAGCGGCTTATAACTACTACTAGCTAAGTAGGACTAATAACAGCTACTAATAACCCTGACGTAATCCTAGCAATACTAGTCCTAACGCTACGCGTTATTAGGACCCTAGCCTTTACTAGCCGTTACTACCTAGATATAGTAGATATATATATCAGCGTAGGGCATACTAGAGGGGCTATAGAGGTAGGACGCAACGTGCTATTACTTACGCAGCGGCGTATCTAGAGATTACAAAAATGTTAGCTATATTCTAAAGCACAGCTGTACTTTAAAACCCACCTTTGTAGTACAAAGTGCCCTTACCGCGCTTATATACGCCGCTACCCTTACCTTTATTAGCACTATCGCTAGTACTACCATTAACGCCGTTATTGTCGCTACTACTGCCCTCCTTCTTCTCTATATTGGCAGGGGGTATATATGCCCTGTTATAGGCGTTATTATCGTCCTTATCGGCTATAAGGCCGGAATTAGTAGTATATCTGCCGACATTGCCGCTAGTAGTGCGCTTAGAGCGCCGCAGGCCCTCTTTCTTAGCTAGCTTACTAGCCTAGGCATTAGCCGCAGCCTCCTTGCGCTTCTTACGGCGCTTAGCAGCTACTGCCCTACCTGCCGTAGTATGGGCCTTGGCCGAGTCGCGCCGCTTAGCCTTATAAGCGGCTATACGACATATAGCTAGCGTGATCTTGGCCAGCTTAGCCGGTATAGGCGCTAGGGCTAGGAGCACGGTAGATATACCTATATCGCGCTAGGATATTAATAAACAAGACGCGCCTACGCCGATAATATATAGGATATAATACATATATAGCAGATAATAAAGCTAGTACGGCGGATAATAATAAAGTACTTACCTGGGATAATATATATCAAGTTGTCCAAGTTAGAAAAGGAGTCTATATTAGCTATAAGTAGGTTAGTAAACGACGAATTATAGTAGTAGTAGCGGTAGGGCAAGTAGGCTATATATATAAACATTTTTATTAGCAAGACTTGAAAGAGAAGGACTATATTAGAAGTACAGGCTAGCCTATTGTTCTATTTCATTCTATAGTAGGCGGTCTAGAAGTATATAATAATAAGAAGACAATACCAGTAGAAAAGGGCGTTGTTAATTAGTTAAGGGATAGGCAGGCTATAGCTAAGGAAGAAAAGGGAGAAGGAGATAGAAGGTGGTTGTATAGTGGGATTAGTACGGCAATAGGCAACGCGGATATATTACAGTAGATAAAGCACGACGTACGCTTTATATAGTGCTTGTAGGACGCGACGTGCAACTTGTCTTATAGGAATAGGGCACGTTAAAATTGATTGTAGGACGCGATATACGCCTTATCTTGTATAGACAAAGCGCGTTAAGTGGCGGACTGCAGGTAAGGATGTCCTATAAGGACGGACTATAACTAAAAAGAAAAGAGAGCTAGTATCGATTACTAGTAGGCTATTATAGCTGGTATAGGTTAGTTATAGTAAGGGAATAGCTAGATATAGGGCATAACCCCTATACTAGCGCTAGGCATAACCCTAGTCAGGATATAGGGCTATAACGCCCTGTATCTAGGAGAGCGAGAAAGAGAGGGAGAGAGGACATACATCATCAATCAACACCATAGGAATCGTACTTGTTATTTTGCTCTTTCTCTATCTTGCTGTTCTTGTTCCTTACTATCTACTAGAAGCCTTTCACTGCAGTGAGAGCGAATCGACACTACTATTACTAAGCTTAGGCCCTAGATTAGCTACTGTATTTCCATTATAGCTAAAACAGATGCTATAGTCTTTAGTACTATTAAGATACTTAAAAAGATTTTTAGCAGCGTTTAGGTGTGATTTTGTTGGTCTATTTAAAGACCTAGAGAGCTACTGAACGGTAAAGTTAATATCTACCCTAGTAAGGAGCATTATATATATAGCTGTTCCTACTAGGCTTTGATAGAGCTTAATTTCCGTAGAATTACAGAGGTGGCTAGTAATATCTTCCTCTAGTTGAAGTTGACTTACGAGCCCTAGCTATAAGGGAATAGATATAGGCTTAGAATCGGCTAAGTTAAAGCGGCTAACCGCCTCTTCTATATACTGTAACTGGTTAAGCTACAGGCGCCTATTAGGTCTATCCCTTATAATCTGCACGCCTAGGAAATAGGCGGCAGGCCCTAAGTCTTCTATAGTGTAGACCTTATTAAGCCGTTTCTTTAAATCAGTTATATAGCCTATATTAGGCCCTATAAATAGACAGTCATCTATATAGGTAACGATAAAGTGGCAGGTTTTAGCATTATAGAAGACCCCTAGATCTGAAATAAGAGGGAGATAGCCTAGGCTCTTAAGTAAGATTTTAAGCTTATCTTACTTCTCTCCAGGGCTTTGTTTTAGACTATATAACGCTTTAGATAGTTTAATAATATTAGGAGTAGAAGGATTATAGCTGTATTTTAGTAAAAGCTCATAAATAGCCTTATTAGAAGCCGCTAGGTCTAATAGTCCTTTAGGGATTTCCATATATATTTCTTCTCTAAGAGCGCTATTAAGAAATGCCCCTATAAAGTCAGCTTATTCTATTTCCTTGTCTAGAACAGCACCTATAGCTAGAAGTATACGCCAAGTAGGTGGTATACTAGTAGAGGCGTAGGTTATAGTGTAATCTAGGCCTTCTACCTATATAAAGCCCCTAGCTACTAACCGAGATTTATACTTAATAGGCCTGTTTTTAGCGTCCTTTTCAACCTTAGGAACGTTTCGACAGGTAATAAGCTTATAGTTAGAAGGTAATAGACCCCTAAGTAGGAATTTAAAAACCCCTAGCTCTAATAACTGGATAAATTCCTTAGTAATAGCCTCTAACTACTTACTACGCTCATCTCTAGGTAGTTTTAAGACTTGCTTATAAGTAGTAGGCGTACTATCCTTAGATATTACCCTTTTTCGAGCCTTATAGATAAAAGATAGTATATAGCTACTAGTCTTAGCTAAAAGCTTATAGTAATCGAGCTGCATTTCATCCCCCTTTAAAATAAGATCACTATTATTAAGAGGTTCGTTCGTTATAGGCTGATTAGGCACTATAACCTTTATAGGCTTAGGTGCAAAGATAGGCTCTATAGTTTGGGGAAACACCTTTAGTAATTCAGGCTTTCTAATAGATATAGTAGGCCTAGTAGACTCTACTATAACCGGATTTATAGGCTTATCCGGTAAGGGTTCATCTAATTTACTATCGGAAGAAGATTCGTAGGGTTCTAGCTTACTAGGTCCTATTTCTATATTAATAGGCTTTTCAGTATTAAGATGAGAAGGGTCTAGGCTGACAGCCCCCTCTAAATCTAGGTCTAGGTCTACTAATTCCCCCTCTAAAGCTGTATTATCAGTAGGCTGACTTAGTACTATATTATCCTCTATAACCTTAACAGTAGAGGTTTTAAGTACTACTCTTCTAGACGGTATATATACTAAGTAGGTCTTAGAACCTAATACCGCTAGTAATTTACACTCTTCCGTTCTAGAGGTAAATTTTAACGATTTAGACCGTTTTTCTAGAGGTATAATAGCCTCTCCTCTAGCGCCTATAGCCCTATAGCGCTCTAGGTTAGGTATATGTGGAATACCAGGCTCTAGCTCGTCAAAAAGCGCCTAGAAAGGAGTGGTTTCCTTATTGGTTATAGGTGTACTATTAACTAATTCCACTATAGCCTCTAGTATAAAGTACTATAAATACTAGGGTAAAGCGCTACTAAGAATAGTATACCTTATGCAGTCTAGTATAACTCTAACTAATCGTTCTACTAAGCCGTTCTACTTGTAGATATAGGGGGCAGAAGTGCTAAATTTAATACCTCTTTTAGCTAACCAAGTAGTTAATAAATCAGTTATTTCAGTGCCTCCGTTAAAGTAAAATTTAGTAGGATATCTACTAAAACCATTCCTTAAGCCCCTAAAAAAGCCCTTAATAGCGTTAGCTACTATAGGGCCTGATTTATTAGGTAGGTTAAAAACCCACCAATACCTACTTTTACGGTCAACTAGAAGTAAGACTATAGGGTTTCTGTTATAAGGCCTAGGCCTAATTTTAACAGTATTGCCCTCTATTAAGTCTAAGACCCTAGGTAGGTTAGGTATTAAAGCCTTACTAACCCTTCTTACTGCTTAACCTCGATCATAGCTAGAGTAGTGAAAATCAGCTTCCTTTATTTTATCAAAATTAGGCAGCCCTTTAGTAATACTAGAGGTCTTTTTCAAAAGACGTAGGCCTATATAGCCTAGCCTAACATGCCAAAACTTAGCTAAATTAAGTCGATTATAGTAATCTAGCTGACCTATATAAGGCTCCTTTAAAGTAGGGCTAGATATAGCCTTTTCTACTACTTTATTCCCCTCTATAACTGGCTCTCTTAGCATATAGGGCAGGTCTCTAGTACTAGTTAAGGGCTTAGGCTCCCTAGTCTTATAGGGACTTTGAAAGGGGGCCTAGGCAGTAGCTAAGGGCTCTATAGGCCCATAGGGCCTTTTCACCCTTAAAGAAGGTCCTACACCTTCTAAAGTAGTACCCTTAGCCGGAGAGTTCCTTAGCTTATAGTGCTTTTTAGGCTCTATAGCCTCGGATACTATAGCATCCTCTATAATAGGTCTATAGTCTTCCTTTCTAATAGAATTAGAAGGAATTTTCACTACTATCTTATTACGCTATAGCTCTATACTTTGAGTAGTATAACTAGAAAGGCCTAAAGGAAAAGCAAAATTTGCATATAATATAGGCTTAGAGCTGCCTTTAACGTCATAGCGCTCTATAGGTTATAGCTTAGGTAAAACGGATTTCAGTTCTCGAACTATTAGATATATAGCTATATTCTAAGGGTGGACCCACTCTTGTAGATACCGCTGACTAAGCTATATATTCCACTTTATAGCCTAGAAATAGCTTTAAAAGGCTTTTCTATTTTTACATTTATGCCCCACTTTTGTGGAGACAGCCTGCTTAGGCTGTATAAGCGCTTGAAATAGCCTTAAAAGGCTCTTCTATCAGGTCACCTACCTACCCTGTACCTACCCTGCACCGTAGAAGCGAAAAACAGAACTTATAGGAAAAGTCGTACGGCTTACCCTCCAGCTTAGATAGCCGTAAGTCGATTATTTTAAATCGCCAGCTTATTTGGTTTTTCAGGAAGGCGCCATGTACCTACTAAGGTGCTCCTGCCATATAGAAGGCAGGAACGGTCCTAGAGGGTATATACAGGAAAGGAAATTGCAAAGCCTTATCTACTTGGACTAGAAATCAAGTTACTACGTTACCTATAACTATAAGCCTTATGGGCCTATAAGACCTGCTAAAAGCCGTGATATATAAGCTAAAAGCCCCTATAATATAGCGCTATAGCCTATAACTATACCGTTATATAAGGACTTTTATAGAGGGAATACAGTAAAGGGCCCTACTTTACTATATTAGCACATACCTAGGAAGTGCTATTTAGGCCATATCAACGCGGTTGCTGCCCCTACGTACCCTTTACGACTACTACTAGTAGGCTATAGTGGTTATAGATCCTTATATTGGATTACCGATTCCAATAAATCCAGAACTAGAACTTAAACTAGTATTTCCTTGCTACTCGCTTTGCTCTTATCGTTTCAGGTCACTACGATTTCTGGAAACCTACTAACAAATATATTATATACTGTTGTATAGTTCATAGTAGAGTTAAGTTAGTATAAGTTATATCTGGTATAAGAACGAGTTCGTTCTTTTAATATAGGTCTTATTAGGTTAGTATATCTAGTCTAAGAACTAGGTCGTTCTCTTAATACTAGTTTATTAGGATTATATAGTTATATATAACTGCTAGATATTGTATAACAATTGTACGATCTACTGGCTAATATCTTTAGTTCTTCTTTCTTTAAGATTACTCCTTATATATGCCGATTATAGAGAAAAGTCGAATAGAGGTATTAGTATAAGATATAGCAATGATTCTTCTATTCCTAGTACATACTACTATAAAATAGAATTATCAACCTATATACGCTTATCTCTTCATATTACTAATCTATAATTCAATGCTAAATTACTAATTAGTATTCGTAGTATTCTATACTATTATATAGTAGTAGTTAAAAACCGACATAAGAAAACGAAAAACAAGTTTTTGGTCAAAACCACACTAAATCGCGTGCAACCATATCCATTCGAACCGTCCGATTAAGGATATAACGCCTGCCAATTTTCGCTGTAGCGCTGTCGGTTGCGCAATAGCCCTAGGCGTATAAAAATGCAGAAAATAGCAAGCCTAGCTGTCCTTTTATAACTGTAATTCCCTTATGTATAGGCTACTAATATAGCTCTATACTCTAGTAACTCTGCCTTACTAGTAGCTAACGATAATAACAATAACCCTCTAAGCTAGCCTTTAAGTATAGACTACTAACCTCTAAGTATAGACTACCTAAATAATAATATAGAAATAAAAGACTGCTAAACTACTATCTCTACTATTGCTAAAGAGACTGCTATAGGTGCTATAACTATAGTATCTATAGTATCTAGCTCTAGCGCCCCTCCTACTATTAATACCTCTATAATTAGTATCCCTCTTTTAACTAATATCTTTGCCTCTTTCCTTAAGGGCCTAAACGGCAGCTAGTATACCTTAGCCCTAGCCCCTTCTAGCTAGAAAACCTCGAAAAAGCTAGGGAAAAAATCAGAGAAAAATATAGGGAAAGAAGAAAGCAACAATAGTACTACTAAGGCCAACTATATTACCCTAGTAACTAAGAAAACTGCCTAGGCTATCCTTAGCCCCTTTAAGCTTACCCTTATACTCTTTAGCCTCCTAGACTAGATAATCAGCCTAGCTAAGGACAGTACTAACTTCTATAGTATAGTAGAAGCAACTACTAAAGCTAGGTAAATTGCCTTTATAGCTCTACTCTAGGACCTGCCTAAAGAAGCCCTAGCTATAACAGTAGCTCTAGCACCTTAAAACCGCCTTACTACCCTAGTAACGTCTAAGCTATAGTACTAGTAATACCCTTAGTAGCCTAGCTACTACTAGTAATAATGGTAGTAACAATAGTAATAGCCTAGCTACTTCTAGCCTATAGCTCCTACCTAGGCTAATATAGCTAGTAAGCTAATAGCTAGTAAGGTAACTAGGCCTAGCCTAGAGCGCTAGGTACTTATCTAACTAGGCTTAGCCTAGTAATAGGTACTTGCTAAATCTACCCTAAAAGTAGTATAGGCTATCTAATAGACCTCTAGCCTAGTAATTTAAAAGGTTTGGATACTCTTTAGTAGTAACCTCCTACTAGTTATAAAGAACGTAGAGATAAAGAAGAGCCTAGAGAACAATATTACCTAGATTATAAGGACCTTTAGCAAGAAGGCCTCCCTATATACTATAACCTAGGTAGTAGTAGTTAAAGGCCTTATAGTCTATAACTAGGTTATAGAGAAAGGCTTATTAAAAGAAGCTAAAAAGCAATACCCTATAGCGGTTAGGGTAAAAGTCTAGTACCCTTAAGGGCTAGAACGGACTAGGGTTAAGGTACCAATAGCTTTTACCTCCTTAGAGGTAGCTTAAAAAGCCTATAAAGAGGGGGTCTTCTAGAGCTACTAAGCCCTAAAAGCAGAGCTCTAGATCGATAAAGCTAAGCCTATCTAATATCTATAGTACTAGAAATAGGGCTATAGGGCTAAGGTATACTAGAGTAAGGAAGAGATCTGTTATAACTATAGCGCTAATAGCCATACTACATTAGAAGCCCCTACCTACTCTAGGGCACCCTGCTACTATAACTGCCACTAAGCTTACTATACCTGCTTAAAGGCATACCCCTACCTAAAAGAGACATAGGCATAGGCTAAGGGATATCTATATTCTAGGCCTAAGGCCTTTAACGTTAACTAACTGCCTTTATACTAGTACTAATAGTAATAGTAGCAATAGTAATAACAGTAATAATACCCCCCTCAGCAGGCCTTATTATAAGAGGAGGGGGAGGAAGGCTATACTATAGTCTTAGAGAAGAAATAGAGAGGCCGGCTAATAGTATTAAGAGGGTTAACCCCTAACTAGAGTATAATTACTACCTACTTTAGCTACCTAAGCAGCTAAACCCCCCCTTCCTCTATACTAGCTATAAGCCCTAAAGGGGCTACTAGACCTACTAGAACCTTAAAGCCTATAAAAGCCCCTAGACCCTTAGATACTAGACCTAGACTAGACCTAGATACTAGACTAGCTAGTACTACTACTATATAATAACTACTACCTACTATATAGCTAGAGGAGATAGAGATATAAAGGTATACCTCTAGAATATATAGGGCTTAAAGAAGGTATAAAAAGTACTACTTTCTATAGTAAGAGAAGAAATACTTATTATATAAGAGCCCTGGATTAATAGGCAGGTATAGTACTCTACCTACTACCCTAGATTAGCCCCCTACTACCTTATTTTCACCCTTAACGGATAAGCCTTACTTTATATCTATAAATTACTTCTACTAGTAATATAGATTTATAGCTCTAGCTTAGACTAGGCTAGGGCTACTATATAGATTAAGAACAGCCCCTTTATAGTCTAGTCCCTATATAATGACCCTTAACCCTAGACTAGCCTAACCCCCCTTATAGAAGAAATAAGGGGGAAGATTAACGCCTACCTAGGCCTTTACCTCTTAGCTAGGGACTTTAACCTTTACTACCCCCTATAGGACTAATATAACCGCTTTAGCCCTAAGTTAGAAGATCTATTACTATTAACAGCAGAGTAGGGGCTTACCCTTTATACCCCCTATTGCGCTATAACTAGGGCGCTATAGGGGAGCTAAGCAGGTAGGGCCTTTACTATCAACCACTTCTAGCTTAGTAGTAGCCTTACCTATACCTATACTAGCTTAGATATACACTTACGCTTAGACTACTACCCCTAGGTACTAGATATCGACCTAGAAACTATAGAAACCCTACTGCTACCCCCCCGATTCTAGTAGAAGAAGATAAATAAGGAGAGGGGAGTAAGAGAGACTAGCTCCCTAATATATAATATAGGGGGCTATAGATATCTATTACGCCTCTCTAACCTAGCTAAGCTCTAAGAGGCCTATAGGCAACTATTAGAGGAACTCCAGTATATTACTAGGGCTATAACCCCTAAAGAAGCCCTAGTAACTACTAGAAGGAAGAATACCCCCTAGTAGAATAATGAAATCTACTAGGTAGTCTAGGAGAGAAAAAGGGTAGAAAGATAGCTCTAACGTTCTCCTAATAACCAGGCCCTCCTTACCACTTATAAGTCAGCCTAGAGAGAGCAAATAAAGGCTATAAAAGAAAGTAAGAGGAAGACCTAAAAGGCCTTTCTATAAGAGGCTAGAGAAAAGCTAGAGAAGCTCTAGTAACTAGAAACATAGGCTAGGCTACAAAGCACTACCGCCCTACCCTCTCCTAAGCTACTAACCCTTAGATAAGCTAGCACCTTCTAGGAGAAGGTAGAGGCCTTTTTAGTACGCTTTTTCCCCCTCTCCCCCTAGGAGGATAGCCTGGAGGAACCCCTAATAGGCCCTAGGCTACTAGTTAGCTAGACGGTTAGGCTAGACGATATAAAAGAGGCTATTAAAACAATAAAACCCTAGAAAGTACTAGGACCTGACAGACTCCCTATAGGCTTTCTAAAGGCCCATAGCAACCCCTTATACAAGGCGCTTGCTATACTAGCCTTAAAATGCTTCCTTTATAGCTTCTATCTATAAGAATATAAAGAAGCGGTTACTATCGTCCTCCCTAAACCAGGAAAACAGCTAGATACCTATAATACCCTTAGAGGCTACCACCCTATAGCCCTACTTAACTATATTAGTAAGGTCCTAGAAAAAGTTATAGGGACTAAGAAAAGGGATATAGCTAAGGCTTTTAAGCTAATTCCAGCAATATAACAGGGCTACTACTACTATAAGTCCATCGAATCGGCTATATACCTCTTTATAGCTTAGGTCTAGGAGGTATGGAAATATAAAGCTAGGGCCTTCCTCCTATAGCTAGACCTATTAGGGTATTCCAATAATATCCCTTATAATAGACTCCTAGCTATACTGGACTAGCTAGGGCTACCTACCTAGCTACTATCCTAGCTAAAGGAATTCCTCTCCTCTAGGACTACTAGCCTCTTATTTAACAGCTAAAAAAGCCAGTAAATCCTAGTACTAATAGGAGTACCCTAAGGCTTACCACTTTTACTAATCCTTTTAGTCCTATACCTCTACCCCCTATATAAAAGACTAGAGAGAAAATACCCTATTATCTCTACTATAAGCTATATAGACAATACTAACCTACTAGCCTTTAGCAGGGAAGCTATAACAACAGTTAGGTAGCTAAAAGAAGCCTAGAGAGAGTGCCTAGACTAGGTAACAACCGCTGGAGTTACCTTCTTAGTAGTAAAGAGCAAGCTTATATACTTCCCTCCTAGAAGAAGGCCCTAGACCGACCCTATTAACCTAGGACTAATAAGGGACTCCCCCTCCTTATAACCAGCTATAAAGGCCCGTTTTCTAGAGGTTTAGCTAGACCTTAAGCTTATCTAGAAGGCCTATGCCAGCACCCTATAGCAGAAGCTAAAAACACAGTCCCTTACTATTACTAGGCTAGCTAGAAAGACCTAGGGACCTAGAATCGAAAAGACTAGGCTTCTATATATAGTAGTAATAAGGCCGGTCCTAGCCTATATAGCCTTAGCCTGGCATACCCCTATACCTATAACACCAAACAGGCTATAAGGTATAACTAGAGGCCTACTAGTAGCTGAAAATAAGGCTCTAAGGAGAGTGATAGGGGTCTATAAAAGTACACTGGTCCAGAGCCTCTACTATAAGGCTAACATACCCCTCCTTAACCTCTACCTTAATGCCCTCTCCTTCTCTAGCTAGGCTAGAATAAATAGAGCTATAGGGAAAGAGGTGGCTAAGTAGAAGGAAGCCCTACGCCTTATCCTTGGAAATAGGACCCCTAGGACCAGCCTCTCCCTAGGTAGGCATACAAAGTAAGAAAGAAAAAGGAAAGTAATAGCCCAGTAGCACTACTAACAACTAAGAAAGGCTATTAATAAGGAACCCTTCTATACTGCCTAGAAGGATCGTTATCTATAGGAGGCTAGGGCCTCTAGTTATAACCCCTATATAGAGAGCCTCTTAGAGAAATCAGCCAAGGCTACCTTTCAAGAGAAAAACCTAGCTGGGGCCTTTAAGGAGGCCTTCTAAAGACGCTACTATAACCTCTCTAAGGCTGAAAGCTCGCTGCTAATATAGGCCTGTATAAGGAAGATAGGCCTAAAGGGATTCCTATATACCTATAAGGTACCTAGGGTTAATAACCCCCTCTACTACTACCACCTATCTATAGAGGACATCCGACATATATTCAACGGTTACCTGGCCTACCCTTCGGCCTCCTTTAAGGAGAGGGAAAGAGGGGATACATATAGCTTTCTCTATAGACTTGAAAAAGGGGGCAGCAGCGCTATACGCCCCCTAGTCTGCCACATTACTACTAGACTGCCAGAATACTCTGTTGCTTAGAAGCTAGGAGCGGTCTAGCCTATACCCCTTTAGACAGTATATTTACACACTCCCAAAGGGGCGGTATCTACTCTAGTAAAGATTGGCCTACCCTCTATCACACCCCCCTTTTTTTCCTATATACGGTTATAGGTTTTTCACCCGTTGTACGGTTTTCCTATAGCACTAGTTCAGCCTACCTAGATATCCCCTATGGGGATCAGATAGCGTAATAGAATCTATCTATATAGTAGTAGTTTAGATGGTTAATTCATATCTATCTTTTTCTAGGTATATAGGTGAAGAGATTTTAGCCCCTAATATATTCCCTTTATCGTATAGTAGATACTGCACGACGACCCCTGTCCGACGTATATCGTTAGGTAGTAACCTCACAATCCACGCTATTAGGTCACCTGACGATCCATATTATCTAGGTCCCGACAATATATACGTTGCAGTTATAACAGGTATTCCAACATATAGGATATACTTTATACTAAAAGTCTTTATTAATAATAGGCCGAATGCAATTATTAGCTATATACTTATTCATTGTATAGTAGGTCCTTATATTAGGATACTATCCTTTCTGTTGATTACGGTAAGGGGGATCAGGTGCTGATCCCCGTGACCGCGCAGCGCATAAGCACCTTGTTCTGGGGAAATGGGGCACATACTGCGCCACTTATACGACAGTTATAAGTGGCGTACCTACGTACTATATAATAGTGTTAAACGTACAAAATAAGCTATAGCGCTCTAACGGTTATAACTTAGGCAAAACGGATTTCAGTTCTCAAACTACTAGATATATAGCTATATTCTGAGGGTGGACCCACTTTTGTGGATACTGCTGACTAAGCTATATATTCCACTATATAGCCTAGAAATAGCTTTAAAAGGCTTTTCTATTTTTAGATTTATGCCCTACTTTTGTAGAGACAGCCTCCTTAGGCTGTATAAGCGCTAGAAAAAGCCTTAAAAGGCTCTTCTACTAGGTCACCTACCTACCCTGTACCTACCCTGTACCGCAGGAGCGAAAACAGAACTTATAGGAAAAGTTGTGCGGCTTACCCTGCAGCTTAGGTGGCCGTGAGTCGATTATTTAAAATCGCCAGCTTATTTGGTTTTTCGGGAAGGCGCTATGCACCTACTAAGGGGCTCCTGCCGTGTGGAAGGCAGGAATGGTCCCGGAGGGTATATATAGGGAAGGAAATTGCAAAGCCTTACCTACTTGGACTAGAAATCAAGTTACTACGTTACCTATAACTATAAGCCTTATAGGCCTATAAGACCTACTGAAAGCCGTGATATATAAGCTTAAAGCCCCTATAATATAGCGCTATAGCCTATAACTATACCGTTATATAAGGACTTTTATAGAGGGAATATAGTAAAGGGCCCTACTTTACTATATTAGCATATACCTAGGAAGTGCTATTTAGGCTATATCAACGCTGTTGCTGCCCCTACGTACCCTATACGACTACTACTAGTAGGCTATAGTGGTTATAGATCCTTATATAGGATTACCTATTCTAATAGGTTATAAGCCCGGATAGCCTGTGGGATAGTTATTGTTAGAGTCTAATTTCAAAGCGCTACCTCTGCCTATATATATAGGGCTATTTAAGCCTCTTATAGCTGAAAATATAGTACTATATTAGCCCTAAAAAGCTATATATTACATCTTATTAAAGGCTATTTAAGGACTGAAAAGCCTGAAAATCTAGAAGGAGAAATCGCTAAGAAATCTAAGTCCTATAGTATTAACGAGCATTTGAGGCTCTTATATACTTAGGCTAGTATACTTACCTATACCAAAAGACCTTTCTACTTATAGCTGGAAGTAGAAAGGCTAGCGTTTTAGAATTTCTAGCGCTAAAGACCTATATTTCCCTACTATAGAGCCCTTTCTATAGATATATCTATAGGCGGTAGTTAAGTCCCTACGTCGAAGTCTCTAGCCCTTAGAGCCTAGTTTAGAATTTCTACTAGAAAGCCCTACTAAGTAGCAAGTAGGCAGCGCTATAAACCTACTAAGCGCTAAGACTAGCCTAGAAAATCACTACTATAATTTGTAAGCTAGCTAATTAGCTTTAGTGAACTGGAAGCTAATTAAGTGCTTTAGCTAGCACTATAAAGTAAATAGTAGCCTATTTATAATGGCGGATCAAGCTAAAGGGAAGGGTATAGCGCCTAAAAGGGCTAGTAACCCAGCTGATCCAGGGCAATCTTCTAGGCCTCTACCACCTATACGAACCCTATTAGAAGATAAGGAAGATGGCGAAGACTATAGCGAGGTTATAGAAGTCCTAAAACAGTATATAAAATCTTATGAGCGAGTTATAGCTAGCTAATCTAGTGATATAAAAACACTACTTTTAAGTCTAAATACCCTAAAAGCCTCTGTTGAGGATAGCGTTAGCGCTATAAAGAACATATCTTCTACTTTAGCTTCTTTAACTAATAGTAGTAACGCTATGGCTGCTACTATTGGAAAAACTAGCTATAGTCCTAGATTTGATCCTTTTAGCGGTACTATAGATTTAGATTCTCCTCTATGTCCCCCTAGGAAAGAGCCCTATCTAGGGCTAGCTGTTAATTCAGCTACTAGTAATTTAGACCCCCTTATAGATATAGGGTCTAAGGAAGGCTTTAAGGATACTATTTCTAGTAGTATAGTAAAGGAGCTTTCTAAAAAGGCCTATACTATACCGGACGATAGTAAGCTTAGCGGGGAAAGCAATTTTGAATAGTAGATTCAGGCTTTAAGTATAGTGCTAAGAGCGTTAGGGATATCTAATTTTTTAGAAAACCCTGATATATCTAACACTTATAGCAACTCTGATCAAGCTGTTCTTTTAATGCTTCTACGCAATAGCTTATCTAGTAGCCCTAGGGCTGCTATATTGTGGATTCATATACCTTCTAAGGCCTTCAAGCTGCTTGTTAGGTAGTATAGCCGACCTATAGAGTCTAAAAAGAAGGACGTCTATAACGAATTCCATGCCTTTACTTTTAGTACCTATAGAAAAGGCTTATCAGCTTTTAACGCTGAATTTAACGGCTATCTTGCTAAGCTTACTATGGCTAAAATAGATATAGATCCCTCTTTAATACTAAATCAGTATTTTAAGGCTCTAGAATCTAAGTTTCCTAGCTGGGTATCACGCCAAACAGCTCTATAAGATAGGCTAGAATGCTAGGCCTTATAGCCTCTAGCCTTAATATAGAATATCTAATGGCTGATATTCTAGAAGAATCTAGGAACCCGGCTATAGAGGCGTATAGAGCAGCTCATATAGCTAATAGCTCTAATTCAACCCCTAATTCAAATTCTAACCCTAGTAAGAAGGGTAAAAATAAGAAAAAGGGTAAGAAGAAGGCTAGTTATAATGTTAAACGGCAGAATTATAGTGCTAGAAGTGCCGAACAGGCCTCCTTTATGCTAGGGTCTTATAACCTAGCTATAGAAGAAGAAGAGGAATCCGACTCTAGTTCCAGGTCTAGTTCTTCCAGCGATTCTAATACCCAATTAGCACAGCTATTAGCGTTAAAAGGGTATAAGAAGCGTAAGGACTTTAAAGGAAAAGGCCTAAAAACCTCTTCTAATAAGACAAAATATAAAGATAATAAGCCTAGAAGACGCCCTAGAGACCCCGCTCTTTATAATAGTTAGCTATACGATACGGGATCTACGGACCATATTAGTAATAGTAAAGAGCGGTTTACTACCTTTACGCCTAACACAGGCCAGTTACGCCCTATTAACACTGGAAATGGCCCTGTAAGCCCGGCTGGTATAGGCTCTATTACACTAGAAGTATTATCTAGAAAGGCCCCCCCTACCTATACTAAATTAGTATTAGATAACGTTTTATACCTACCTAATATTGATATAAATATTGTTAGTAGGGTTAGGCACTATGATTCAGGAGGTTGCCTTATAAAGGAAACCCTTTACGGGGGTGATAGACGCTGTATAGCTGTACTAGACTTTAAGAAATCAGGATTCTTTCTTAACGTTAAAGGCAGCTCTAAGCCTATATTATATGCAAATTTTGCTTTTCCTTTAGGCCTTTCTAGTTATACTACTAAAAGTATAGAGCCGCAGCGTCATAAGATAGTGGTGGAAATTCCTTCTAATTCTATTAGAAAGGAAGACTATAGACCTATTATAGAGGATGCTATAGTATCCGAAGCTATAGAGCCTAATAAGCGCTATAAGCTAAGGAATTCTCCGGCTAAGGGTACTACTTTAGAAGGTGTAGGACCTTCTTTAAGGGGGAAAAGGCCCTGTAGGCCTATAGAGCCCTTAGCCACTGCCTAGGCCCCCTATCAAAGTCCCTGTAAGACTAGGGAGCCTGAGCCCTTAACTGGCACTGGAGACCTGCCCTATGTGCTAAGAGAGCCAGTTATAAAGGGGAATAAAGTAGTAGAAAAGGCTATATCTAGCCCTACTTTAAAAGAGCCTAATATAGGTCAGCGAGATTACTATAATCTACTTAATTTAGCTAAATTGTGGCACGTTAGGCTAGGCCATATAGGCCTACGTCTTTTGAAAAAGACCTCTAGTATTACTAAAGGGCTGCCTAATTTTGATAAAATAAAGGAAGCTGATTTTCACTGCTCTAGCTATAATCGAGGTAAAGCAGTAAGAAGGGTTAGTAAGGCTTTAATACCTGACCTACCTAGGGTCTTAGACTTAATAGAGGGCGATACTGTTAAAATTAGGCCTAGGCCTTATAATAGAAACCCTATAGTCTTACTTCTAGTTAACCGTAAAAGTAGGTATAGGTGGGTTTTTAACCTACCTAATAAATCAGGCCCTATAGTAGCTAACGCTATTAAGGGCTTTTTTAGGGGCCTAAGGAATGGATTTGGTAGATATCCCACTAAATTCCACTTTGACGGAGGCACTGAAATAACTGATTTATTAACTACTTAGTTAGCTAAAAGGGGTATTAAATTTAGCACTTCTGCCCCCTATATCCACGAGCAGAACGGCTTAGTAGAACGATCAGTTAGAGTTATACTAGACCGTGTAAGGTGTACTATTCTTAGTAGCGCTTTACCCTAGTATTTATGGTGCTTTATACTAGAGGCTGTAGTGGAATTAGTTAATAGTACAGCTATAACTAATAAGAAAACCACTCCTTTCTAGGCGCTATTTGACGAGCTAGAGCCTGGTATTCCATATATACCTAACCTAGAGCGCTATAGGGCTATAGGCGCTAAAGGAGAGGCTATTATACCTCTAGAAAAACGGTCTAAATTGTTAAAATTTACCTCTAGAACGGAAGAGTGTAAATTACTAGCGGTATTAGGTTCTAAGACCTACCTAGTATATATACCGTCTAGAACAGCAGTACTTAAAACCTCTACTGTTAAATTCATAGAGGATAATACAGTACTAAGTCAGCCTACTAATAATACGGCTTTAGAGGGGGAATTAGTAGACCTAGACCTAGATTCAGAGGGGGCTGTCAGCCCGGACCCTTCTAATCTTAATACTGAAAAGCCTATTAGTATAGAAATAGGACCTAGTAAGCTAGAACCCTATGAATCTTCTTCCGATAGTAAATTAGATGAACCCTGACCGGATAAGCCTATAAATCCGGTTATAGTAGAGTCTACTAGGCCTACTATATCTATTAGAAAGCCTGAATTACCAGAGGCGTTTCCCCAAACTATAGAGCCCACTTTTGCACCTAAGCCTATAGAGGTTATAGCGCCTAATCAGCCTATAACGAACGAACCTCTTAATAATAGTGATCTTATTTCAGAGAGGGATAAAATGCAGCTCGATTACTATAAGCTTTTAGCTAAGACTAGTAGCTATATACTGTCTTTTGTCTATAAGGCTTAAAAAAGGGTAATATCTAAGGATAGTACGCCTACTACTTATAAGCAAGTCTTAAAACTACCTAGAGATGAGCGTAGTAAGTGGTTAGAGGCTATTACCAAGGAATTTATCCAGTTATTAGAGCTAGGGGTTTTTAAATTCCTACCTAGAAGTCTATTACCTTCTAACTGTAAGCTTATTACCTATCGAAACGTTCTTAAGGTTAAAAAGGACGCTAAAAACAGGCCTATTAAGTATAAATCTCGGTTAGTAGCTAGGGGCTTTATACAGGTAGAAGGCCTAGATTATACTATAACCTACGCCTCTACTAGTATACCACCTACTTGGCGTATACTTTTAGCTATAGGTGCTGTTCTACACTAGGCAATAGAACAGGCTGACTTTATAGGGGCATTTCTTAAAAGCGCTCTTAGAGAAGAAATATATATAGAAATCCCTAAAGGACTTTTAGACCTAGCGGCTTCTAATAAGGCTATTTATAAGCTTTTACTGAAATACAGCTATAATCCTTCTACTCCTAATATTATCAAACTATCTAAAGCGTTATACAGTCTGAAACAAAGCCCTAGAGAGTAGCAAGATGAGCTTAAAATCTTACTTAAGAGCCTAGGCTATCTCCCTCTTATTTCAGATCTAGGGGTCTTCTATAATGCTAAAACCTGCCACTTTATCGTTACCTATATAGATGACTGTCTATTTATAGGGCCTAATATAGGCTATATAACTGATTCAAAGAAACGGCTTAATAAGGTCTATGCTATAGAAGACTTAGGGCCTGCTGCCTATTTCCTAGGCGTACAAATTATAAGGGATAGACCTAATAGGCGCCTATAGCTTAACCAGTCATAGTATATAGAAGAGGCGGTTAGCCGCTTTAACTTAGCCGATTCTAAGCCTATATCTATTCCCTTATAGCCGGGGCTAGTAAGTCAACTTCAACTAGAGGAAGATATTGCTAGCTACCTCTGTAATTCTACGGAAATTAAGCTCTATCAAAGCCTAGTAGGAACAGCTATGTATATAATGCTCCTTACTAGGGTAGATATTAGCTTTACTGTATAGTAGCTCTCTAAGTCTTTAAATAGACTTACAAAATCACACTTAAACGCTGCTAAAAATCTTTTTAAGTATCTTAATAGTACTAAAGACTATAGCATCTGTTTTAGCTATAACGGAAATACAATAGCTGATCTAGGGCCTAAGCTGGGTAATAGTAGTAATACAACTACTAAGCTTAGTAGAGACTTTCACTCTGAGGAATGGCCTAGGCCCCTAACTACTACCTCTACTACTATAGTAGATTCTAGAAATAGTAAAGGTAGTAGCCGGACTTCTATAATTAATAGTAGTCTAGTCCCTATAGGCTTTAGTGATTCTGATTTTATAGGGGATAAGGCTACTAGTAAATCCACCTACAGCTATCTATATAAGTTAGCCGGTAGGCCTATTAGCTGGAAAACGAAAAGAGCTACTACTATTGCTCTCTCTACCCTGGAAGCTGAAACTGATGGACTTATAGAGGCTATACGCGGAGTACAGTGGATTATAGGGCTATTTTCTAAACTTCACAGACCTATAGACTACCCTATTACTCTCTATGGAGATAATTAGGGCTCTATAACGGTGGCTAATGACCTAGCGCTATACGCTAGAACTAAGTATACCCTGCTGAAATTCCGGTATATTAGAGAGCAGGTTAAGGCTAAAATAGTCACTATTATATATCTTAATACTAAGTGTATGCCGGGTGACGGACTTACTAAAGCCCTACTAGTTAGTGGCTTTCAGTCTTTTATTAGGCTTTCAGGCCTTTAACCTAAGGGAGCTTTCTACTAAGCTACCCTTTACCCCTATATATATACTCTATACTATATATATAGAAGGCCTGGCTTAGCCTGATTAGCTTATAAGACCAGACAATAGTACCGGCTACTTTACAGCCCTCTGGAATCACCTAATTCCTCTATATAGCCTTAAAAGGCTTATAAGGTCCTAGCTACTGTAGTACAGTTCTATAGGCGCCCTTGTGCTGGCATCAGCTCCCTGCGGCGTTAGGGAGGCCTATATTACTCTAGCTACGTCTAGAAGTACTCTAGTATATAGTATAGCTATATTTGGAAAATATAGGCTCCGGCTATTACTAGTAGTATACTTTCCTTTAGAGGGGGATTCTCTATGTGACTACCTGTTATTTCCTTACTAGAAATGGCTGAAAGAACGGAGTAAAAAAGGGCATAAAATTTAAAACCGTGCTAAAAATTGTTTTCTCTATAAGAGGAAAAAGGCGTTTATAAGCCCTTTACTCCTTCTATACTCTAGTGCGTCTATCAGTCGCTAGGGTATAGAATATTTAGATATTATATATCACTATACGCTTTTAAGCTATAGTACCTATACCTTAAGATATAGGTTTGATTTCAACATCATATATATTCTTACTTCTTTCTATATATAATAGGGGTTTATCCTATATATATATAAGGGCGTAAACCCTTTGTCTAACGGAATAGTTTTACTCTTACGTTCTTATTTCTTAGGATTCTTCTATTCTTTACCTATATATAGCCTTCTAAGGCTTATAAAGGAATAGAAGAATAGAGGGGGTGTTAAACGTACAAAATAAGCTATAGCGCTCTAACGGTTATAGCTTACGCAAAACGGATTTCAGTTCTCGAACTACTAGATATATAGCTATATTCTGAGGGTGGACCCACTTTTGTGGATACTGCTGACTAAGCTATATATTCCACTATATAGCCTAGAAATAGCTTTAAAAGGCTTTTCTATTTTTAGATTTATGCCCCACTTTTGTAGAGACAGCCTCCTTAGGCTGTATAAGCGCTAGAAATAGCCTTAAAAGGCTCTTCTACTAGGTCACCTACCTACCCTATACCTACCCTGCACCGCAGGAGCGAAAACAGAACTTATAGGAAAAGTCGTGCGGCTTACCCTGCAGCTTAGGTGGCCGTAAGTCGATTATTTAAAATCGCCAGCTTATTTGGTTTTTCGGGCAGGCGCTATGCACCTACTAAGGCGCTCCTGCCGTATAGAAGGCAGGAACGGTCCTGGAGGGTATATATAGGAAAGGAAATTGCGAAGCCTTACCTACTTGGACTAGAAATCAAGTTACTACGTTACCTACAACTATAAGCCTTATAGGCCTATAAGACCTACTGAAAGCCGTGATATATAAGCTTAAAGCCCCTATAATATAGCGCTATAGCCTATAACTATACCGTTATATAAGGACTTTTATAGAGGGAATATAGTAAAGGGCCCTACTTTACTATATTAGCACATACCTAGGAAGTGCTATTTAGGCCATATCAACGCTGTTGCTGCCCCTACGTACCCTATACGACTACTACTAGTAGGCTATAGTGGTTACAGATCCTTATATAGGATTACCCATTCTAATAAAAGATCTATACTATAAATTCCGCTTAGATTTCAAGGACTAGACAGCTAACTACTTTAATAAGTTGAACAATAAGCTACGCTTATAACTATACTAAACGCTTAACGATAGCTATGTCCTAGTAGATAGCTCGAAAAGACAGAAGCTCTTTAAGGGACTTATAGTACTTGCTAACAACCTATCTAACAATCTAAGGCCTAATATACTCCCCTAAATCCATAGAACGTCAATCAAGGCTAAGTATGGATAGCATAGAACGGCATCTCTTCCTACTTAAACTAAAAAAAGGAAAAAGATTATACTAATAATAAACTAAGAGTTCGAAATTAGTACCTAGCTATAAGAGGCACTATAAGGGGATATACAACCTAGTAATACAGCTATAAACGCTACCTTGTGATATAGACTAATAAGTAGCTTGATTTTAAATAACGATTAACTAGTAAGCAGCTAAGGCCCGAATATATGCTAGACAGTAGCCTAAAGTAGAACGCTTGACGCTAGTAACTATAGCTAGTTTGAAAATACCCTTTACCTGCTGAATCCGGACCTATAGATGACCTTTCCGATTTATAGACTTAGAAGTGTAATAGGAGCAGGATTCCCGCCGCTTAATAAGGGCGCTAGTAAAGGCTATAGACTCCTACTAACTACCTAATGTACTAGCTAAGGTACTAGTTAAGGTTATAGCTAAGGTAACTACTAAGGCTATAGCTAAAGAACTAATCTAGGTGGATAATAAAACCCTGTATAACCTATATAAACCCCTAGTATTAACCCTAACTACTAGCTAGGATATACTTAACCTTAAGTAAATAATAAAAAGCAGTATGCCTAATATAAGTATATTTTATATAGAAGTACTAAGTATATAGCTATTCTACCGATCGAAATAGGCTGGATAAATAAGATAAGTATCAATCGAAAACCCTAACTGATTTTATTAAGTCTTAGGATTTAAAGGATAGCTATTCTAGGTCTAACAACGATATCCTTAATAATAAAGTTCGTTTCATCCTATACTACTGCTGGACTTTCTAGATCGATTATAGCCTACTAGGTACTGTTTTTCCAAATGCTCTTTTAGGATAAGCTAAGGAATATCACCTATACTATATCCCTTTTAGTATCTCCTTTATCTAACTATATAGTATCTTAAAGGGATACTTTGAAACAAGTACTAAGTAGAACAATTATTTGTATATCTAAAATACTATTACTTTCTAATCTGTACACCTTAAAAGCAAGAATAGCAATGAGTCTAAAAAGGAAATTCTCTAGATCTTGCTTAATAGACTCTAATAAAGCTAATATAGTGGATCGGCGTAGCTAGTGCACGACTAGCCGCCGCTTGTTTCTCTTCTTCTTCTCCCTCTGTTCAGAGGAGACCCGTGTCCACTTTCTCTTCTGTTATACAGTAGAGTGGGTGGACAAGGCTGGTCTTTCTTTTCCGCCCCTTATCTTATTCCAGGCTGATAACAAGATTACGAATTAGCAGTATAAGGAGGACAATAGTATAAGAAGCTGGCTTTCCTTCCTATACTTAAGGAGAAAAAGGAAGAATCATCCTAATTATTACAGTTATACAGTTATATTTTACCCATTTAGATATTCTATCTACTTTTTACCTCTAGGCTACTTTAGCCTATTTACTTGGTTCTATTGCACCTGTCTACCTTAGTCTCCCCTAAATAAGGAGACTATAGCCTTGTTATACATATACCTCTTATCCTCTTATCTAGATAGCTGTTCGATATATAGCTACCTACTACCTTTAGATAGCTACTTCTACTTTCTTATAGGTCTGCTACTCTGTTTTGTATAGGGGCTTAGCTAGGAATGAACTAAGTAAGGGCTCTAACACTTATAAGTAGGCCTTACTTATATTAGGGTTGTCTTACTATCGATAAGGGCGACCTATAGACCGTCGGCTAGACGACTCTATAGTATAGTATTAACAGGACAACTATTTCGACTTTTCTACTTTAGTAACTTAGACTAGTATTTCTAGACCTCTAACCTCTAATTAGACAATAACAATCTTACTTAGCATAATAGTTATATCAGTCGTAGGTTATATAACAATTTAAGACCTAATATATTAGTTAAGCTTAAGATAAGTATAATCTTAGCTATCCTAAAAACTCAGTTGTCTAAGCATTCTAGTAGATATACCTTATATCAAACAAAAGGGGTAGAGAAGTACTTAAACCCCCCCTCTCTTGTTCTATTAGGTATATTAGCTATAAGAGTCTCCTTCGAATACAACTTATACGACTTTTATCTTTAGTTCCTTTCCCTTATTCGACATTTCCGGTATTAGCAACTATATAGATAGATAGATATCTATTACTCCTATAGAGTCCCCTAAGGGGCTATAAGGGGCTGCTAGCTTACACTTATGCTAGAGGAAAACCGGAAAACGGATTAAAAACCTCCAACGAGCTCAACAAGGCAGGCAACCTAGCAAGAGGAAAAGAGCAGTACTAAAAGAAAAACAGCGTAAGGGGAGGCCGTCTAGGAGGCTACTAAGGGAAATCACGCCTATTCCTCTACCTGTCTCCTATAAGAACGCCCTATATCTTAATTAATATAGGGCTTGGGGTAGGGGAATAAGGAAGGGGTCTTATCAGCGAAAGAGGTAAAGGTAGGTCTAGGCTTAAAGCTTAAAAGCTTATAAGCTTAGCCTTATAGCCTTTCCTCTTACCTTAGGTATAGTAGTAAGATACTAGCTATAGGGAAGGGTAGAAGGAAAGTAGTCTAAAGGAAAGGAGGGAGGCTGTCTTAAACAAAAGGAGTAGAAATAAAAGGAAAGAAAAGACTTAGAGTATATCTATATCCTCCTTCTCTATAGAGCCCCTTGCCGGCTCTAGGGAGAAGGGTATAGTTATAGCTGTAGCTATAGCTATAGGGTTGGTAGTGGCGGTAGGGTTGGTGGTAGTAGTAAAGGTAGTAGTAGGGATCTTGTTAAAAGCCTCCCTTATTGTCCTTTGGGAAAGGGGGGCTGTAGTAGCGGTAGTAGCGGGTATTATAGAAGGGCGTCTACGGCGGCGTTTTCTAGCTACTACTGTATAGCCCTCTTCTCCTTCTAGCCGGTCTTCTATCGATATTGCTGGCTTAAGAGGGCCTGGAAGGTCGAAGTTAATAGGCCTATTTTGAAGGTAGGCCTTTGCTTATGCCCTATATTTCTTTCTTTTAGGGCATTCCTCTGCCCTAGTGTGGTGGTCTCCTTGGTACTTCCGGCAGTTCTGGGCCCTAGTATAGGCTGCTTTGTTAGTATGCTTCTTCTTTTCTTAGCTGTAGTTATAGCAAAGGGCAGGGGAGTAGCAGTATTTAGCCTTATACCCCTAACGCTAGTAGTTAAAGCACTAAAGGGCCTTAGCCTTATCGATATAAGGCTCTGCTTTTAGGGCCTTATAAGCCTAGAAGATGCCGTCTTGACAGGCCTTATAAGCCTTTTATTAGCTAGAAAAGGCTATAAGTACTAAGACTCTTGTTCTTTCGATTTAGAGTAGGTACTAGACTTTAGCTTGGAGGGCTAAGGGATATACTTCTTTTATAGCTGCTAAGAGGCTAGCTTCCGTTATCCGATCAGCTATTATAAGCCCCTTAACAGCTACTGCCTAGATAGTAGTATAAAGGGAGGCCTCTGGTGATAAAAAGGCTAGCCAGGCTGTATTTTCCTCTAAGGCCTTCTTTACCTTCTCTTCCTCTATAACTAGTATAAGGTTACTGCTTAGTAGGGTCCTTACCCCCTTAATAGTATGCCCTATTGCCTTCTGAACTGCCTATACGATCTCTAGCGCTGATTTCTAACTAAGGGGGGAGGAGGCTGATCCTAGGTGTATAAGGACTTGTTTTTCTAGGCCTAGTTTAGTCGGCTTTACCCTAGCTACTGCTATAGTAGCCCAGGTATAGCAGGTCTTAGGCTAAGGGGCTAGTTGCTGCTGTTATTATTGTTATTGTTATTGTTATTAGTACTGCTACTTCTTCTGCTTTTAGGCCTGGTTAGTAAAAGAAGGAAAGATCGGAATTACTACCTTCTTCTCCTCCTCCTTTAGTATTTATGTTAGAGCTAGCTTTCTAGCTAGCCCTATATACTTAACGATTTCCTTAAAAGCCGGGTTATTGATTAAGAGGCTGACTATTGAGTCTATAAGGCTAGAGAAGGTAAGGGCAAGAGTCAACGGCGGTAAAGCTTTCTCCTTTTCTTTCCCCTTTTTTAGAGGGGTAGTAGCGGCGTTAGCGGTAGTAGCGTACTGACTGCTAGAAAGCCCTTTAAAAGGGCTATCGAACGATATATTGCTCGGCCTAGTAGCGGTTATAACAGTGGTAGAATCGGTAGCGGAAGTAGTAGTAGTAGCGGTAGTAGCAGCGGTAGTAGTAGCTATAGCTATAGCTATAGCGCTAAAGAGGTAGGGCGCAAATGTATAGCTTGTGCAATCGGGTTTAGGGGTAGGCTCGTTGATTAAGGGGCTAGGGGTAGCAGAAGGGCAAGGGCCTAGAGGGTTAGGGGTGCTAGGGGGGTACATAACTGTAAGGCCTATGCGCCCCTACTGCAGATTTCTCGCCACGGTCGACTATATCGTACAGTCAGAATCCGACTACAGCGCCGTCGAACGGCGGACAGCGCTGCGGCTAAATTTGGCGTGTATTGTGTCCTTAATTGGACAAGTTGATCGCAAAAGAGTGCAGTCGATTTGGAGCGTTCCTGACCAAGAACGCGTTTTCGGATGTTTGATGTCGGTTTCTTAGCAACTATATAAGGATTAGAGCTTAGTAAAGAGATTTCCTATATCTAAGGAAGATTTCGATACTAGGGCTAGATATATAGACCTTGCTTACAACTTAGGAATATAGCCTTATCCTTGATTTCCTCCTTTACCTAGATAAGTGGCTAGCTATCCTAACTCGTTTTAGTATTACAAACCCTTAGTTGAAACAAGAGGAGTTATCTTAGGTTAGGCTATATTAACGAACGATTAGGCTTAGCTTACTATCTAGTATTGCTTTACTACCTCTATATATACTAGGGTTATAGACATTATAGAGTCCTTTTTATTCTAGCTTCTTAGGTCGACTAGCTGGTATTAGCTAGTTAGTCTTAATCTGGATAAAGGCGTTGTCTTAGTACCTACCTAGAAGTAGCACCCCTATATAGTAACAACAATTTGCAAAATTACTATGCCTAGGGTATATAATAAGGGGTAGGGGTAATAGGAAAGTTAAGTTAGAATAGCTCTAGTACTAGGCCTTTAGTTGTATTTTCAGGACTATCTCCTTTGTCCTCTAGATAGGGGAGGAACGTAACTAAGTATGTCTAAGGTATCTTAGTAGTATATGTTTAAACTAGCAAAACAAGTATTGCTTACTTCCTATATAGTAGGAGTATACAGTATAGGGCTCGACTGATTAAGTCTATAGCAAGGAGATAGACTAAGCCGCAGATCTATTTAATATAAGTTTTTTTAAAGAGTTAGATATATTTGATTTTGCAATAGAGGGAGAAGAAGTTTATACTAGGTAGGAACCAGGTATAAACAATGTTTTGTAAAGGCAAGGTAGATATAATATTACTATAATTATACTATAATAGCGGACTATATCCTTCTTCTCTTACCCTATATCTCTCCTTTATCCTATAATCTAATCCCTTCTAAATTCCCCTTTAGACAAAGTCTATTGACAAATTGATAGAAGCTACTAGTAGTTCCTTACATTAATAAAACCAAGGCTTGTCTAATTAGAAGAACGACAACTGTACTTTATATCTATTACCTATCGATATACTCCTTAGTACTTTCCTGACTTCTCCTAGAGACTTTAAGTCCGTAGTATATTTAGCTAGACTAAGTATTAACATTTTACCACCTAAAGTAATTATATATTAACCCTCTACTTAGTTATTTATTAGTAAAAGCCTTATCTAATAGGATTTCCTAGAGTATATCCTTTTAAGAAGAGAAATCCGTTGACTTTACAGACTTATAGGCAACTCTACTCCTTTAGTAGTAGGATTATAAGACTTGTCTAATTAGACGATAGACTCTACTGGAAACTAGCTTTAAGAAGCTAAACCCCCTTTTTCTATTTATAACCTCTCTTCCCTAGTTCCTCCTTAAGCAGAATCTTCCCTACTACTATTCTCTAGCAATATATTAGAAACAGACGCTAGTAACCAGGACTAGTTAGGTACTATAGTTAGAATATTAACCAACGCTCTTTATCAGTTAAATCCTATATAGAGTATTAGCTTCCTGTTTATTTAGTCTAAAGGGCTTAGTAGACAATTCTATAGCGCTAATATTACAGATTACTTATAAGCTTTTAACAACGCTTGTAAGGACTATAGTATAGCGACTAACATTAAGAAGTTTACCTAGAAGAAGAGGTAGTATAATTCTAACCGATATTATAAGGTAGCCTCTATAATTAAGGATAAAGGAGTAACGATATAGCAAGAACTCTATAGGATAATGCTTGAGTATTAGAAGGCTTTTGACCCTAAGGCGTTAGAGGACCCTGTTAAGCAGCTCGACTACTTCTATAAGTATACTATCTCGAACATCTTAGCTATATAGATCAAATAGACTATAGAAGAACTTAATGCTATAATTACCTAGATACTAGCTACTAAGTTAGCCCCTATTTGGAAAGATACCCCTTAATACTTTTAGGAAAAGTTACTTAAGGATTGCTAATACTTACTTGTTTAAGGACACTGCCTTAGAGGTACTATACCTATATAGGACTTATATAAAGCTACTTAGAACGACTTCTAAACCCTAGTATCAGCGGTTTTATTTAAAGGATTTATCTACTAAGAAGCGCTAACTTAGATTAAACTACTAAGCTAAGATGTCTATTTAGATAAAAGTAATAATAATAATAGGGAGACTAATCTCCTTTTAGCCAAAGTTAAAAAGCCTTCTTCTATCTCTTCTTGAAACTTCTTGTCTAAGTCGACTAAGTCCGCTTAAGCGAGTAAGAACTAGGTCTTATTCTCTAATCAAGGGAGTACTAGCTAGGAACCGGTTAAGATCGTCCTAAAGTTACTAACAGTTAAGGAAATATGGTTTGATTAACTTACTAATGCCTAGAAGATGGTAGTCAAGCTTTATACTACTAACCTTTTGCAGAAGTAAGGCAATAAGGTGACTAAAAGGGCTATTTAAGACCTATATAATTAGATAGCCTTGCTTAGAATCTCGTAAAACGAGATAGACCCTATAGTAAAATCGGTTATATACCTAAGAGATAAGCTAAACGACTTACTAAGCTTTACAACTAACATTAATCAGGTAATATACCTAAGAGAGGAATAAGACGTAGCTAAGCGGAAAGGGTATTATAAACCCTAATACTACTACCCCTGTCTAGATAAATAAGTCGATCTTCCTCTACTTATAGTATATACTTCGCTTTAGAATATAGAGCTAGGTAAAGTCAACAGTTACGTTAGTAGGCCTTTTCGCTCTAATACCAATCAAAGGTATAAGGCTCTTAAAGGGATCTATTGCTACTAGTATGGTCAATAGTACTATATTAGCTTATATAATCTGATAGAGGCTGACAACGAACTTAGGCTTAGGTATATATTTAGGGCAAACGCTTACCTTAGTCAGAAAATCTATAGAGAAGACCTACCTTATAACCTATACTAGATTAACCTAGTCCTAGTAATAAAAGCCTGTAAGGAAGGCGCCCTTTTCTACCTTATTTTAGCGCTTTATAAGGTATATGATACTAAGTTCCGCCCTGCTTATCTCCGATAAAAGCGTAATTATAAGACTAAGTATAATAAGGCTTTTAAACCCTTTTTCGACTCTCTCTCTATGCCGAGCTATACTTACGCCTAGCTAGAGAAAGAGTAAGTTAAGATGCGTTTTCTTCTAATAGAAGAAGGGAGGAAAAGCTAGCTTCTTAATGTTACTTCTTATAGTATTAGGCCTATTGCATCTTCTTTATCCTCTCCTACTTATAGCTCTTCTATATAAGGGGAGAATATATTTATAGCTCTAATAGTATAAACCGGAGTCTATTACTTACTACCTCTAGCACTTAGTATCATATCTTTTCTATTATAGGTAGTTGACCCTATAGAGGTCTCCGATCTAGATCTAAGTCTTTAAGGTCTATTTAGAGGGGAGGTTAAAGATAAGGAAGCTAACTCTATAGCTTATACGATAGAGGTCCCTAGTTAGGTTTCGGATTTTCTTAATACGGTATAGCACTAGAAGCCGGACGTTTTCTTTTTAAAGCCCCTAGGGGATATAGCTCGCTTTTTATAGGATTTGCTCTCTACTTAGATAGGCTCTAAGATTTACAGTAGTCTTTATAGTAATAGTACTATTGATATTTTCCTTATACTATAGAATATAATTGCGAAAGCGAACGACGTGTTTAGTGACGAGGCAACGCGGCTAGCTGCAGCTAAAGCTTTAAATATAGCTTTTCAAAGTCGGAAGCAGCTGTAACTAGAAAGCGATAACAATAAGCTACTAAGGGCAGGTCCCTCTTATACTCCTCCGTCTAATTAGGCAGAAACCCCTGCTACTAGCAGCCCCTCTATATAGGCAAGAGAAGAACCTTCTTATGAAATTAAAGCTACTAACATTCGCTAAGGAATGCTCTAGAAAATACTTGATAGAAAATATAGTCTTTTGAACAAGGAGGCCCTTAACCTAATAGGAGGCTAGAGCCTACTTTCTAAGATTATATATAAGCAGGTCTCTAAAGGTATTAGGATCGTTAAAGAAACAGCTATACTAGATAGCCTTAGCTCGGATAACACTCTCTCTGCTTTAGCTCTAGTATTAGGTTAGGCTGGCCTAGCTCTGTTTAGATGTCTATAAGGTCGCCTATCCAAGTAACAGGAGACGGCAAAGACGAATGTCGTTTCTCTGATTAAGCCTATAGGGGAGTCTTAGATGGCCTGGTTCCTAGATATAGGGGATAGCTATTATACGATCAGATTACCATAAGACTTCAGCGCCCTAAATATTAACTCTATTGTTATAGCGAAAAATACGGTTTCTAGTAGTATTGTTAATAGTAATCTGATAACGTAGACTAACAGAGCTTCCCTTGTTTAGAGAGTAACCAAGTTCCATTCTTTACCCTGGATTTTTCTAATAGCCCTTTATAATAGTAGCCCACGGCTATACGTACTTCTGGACAGCGGATCAGAGTATAGCCTTATCTCCCTTAAGGTTATAAACCACCTTAACCTTATAATTTTAAAAACCGAGATACAGTTCTATAGTTTATAGGGCAATTTACAATCTCTTTAAAGGAAGGTCCTAGTACCTCTTTATATTCAAGGTCATAGGGCCCTAGTCTACTACTACGTCTCTTCCAATAATAGGTCTAATAAGGCTTATAATATCCTATTAGGGATACCTTTCTAGAAGGACTATAAGGTGATTTACGGTCTTGGCGGTCCTAATATAGTATAGATGACTTTCTAAGACCGGGAATTTATTACTCGCCTTTCCCCTTTGGATATCGCCGGAGCCCTTTATACTATCGAATAGGATTCCTCTATATAGGAGGGGGACGCTGTCGAATCCCCGTCTGCTAGTTACTAGGACAGCCTATTTACTTTATAGGGATAGGTGAATAAGGCTGACAAAGTCCCTGACTAGGCACTTACTTTGGAAGACGATAATAAGGTCCTAGGAGATCGGCTTAACAATAAAACTATTACTAATATTTTATATACTTCCTTTAAGTAGGAGTCTAGCGTTTAGTGTTTAGGTAGAAGGGGTTTAAAGCGGGTTATTAGTATTTAGAGTTTTCCTTATATAAGAATAGTTTCTTCTAATTCTGTCTTTCCTTTAGGGATAGCTCCTAGTCTATTTTCTTCCTCTATTTAGTCCGAAAAACCCTCTATCCTTTAATCTTTTACTATATATAAGCCTACTAAAAAGAAGGTTTACCCTATCGATAATATCCTATCCGATAGGTCGGTACTAGAAGGAATTGTTAACTAGAAGCCTGCTAAGTTGTTACTAGCTAAAGAAAAGGCGACTCCTAGGTATAAGTACAATCGATAGGTTTTTCTATGATTTTCGGATTTACCTTACGGTTCTTAACTTACACCTAATTGGTTAAAGGGCTTAAAGGATAATATAGACCTAGCTCTCTAGCTCTCTAAGGACGAATTCGACTTGTTCGCCTATATACTCTTTAACAAAGAACAAGCCCTTATATAGGAATTCAAGGACCTTAGCCGTATCGATCTATCAATTATTCCGCCTTAGTATATTAAGACTATTCCTTACTCTACCTGGTAAGCTAAACATATGCCTATACAAAAGGCGATAATTCCGGCATATATAGATATCCTAAAGAAGCAGAAGGCTAAAGGGATCCTGGAAGACGTCTATAGAGCCTACCGAAACAACTAGTTCCTTATTTAGAAGAAGAATAGTAAGTACTGCCTAATTAACAATGCTTAGCGATACAATGCTGTTACTATTTAGGACGCCTTTATTCTACCGAATATAGAGGAATTCTTAAAGGACTTTTCTAGCTGTATAATCATATCTATACTTAATCTGTTTTCTAGTTATAACAATATTATACTAGATAAGAAAAGTCAGGATCTTACAACGTTTGCTAGTCCGATCAGTCTACTACGCCTAACTATACTTCTACAAAACAGTATAAATTCAGTTGCCTAGTTTATACGTATAATACATAGGATCTTCTATAACTTAATACCCTAGATTTGCTAAGCTTTCCTAGATAATATTAGTATAAAAGGACTAAAGACTCGATACGATAATGCCCTAGTTATACCTGGAATTCGACGATTTATGGCAGAATAGGTCTAGAACTATGACTAAGTTTCGCTTAACGCTAAGCTAGTAGGAGCCTATATCGCTATGGTTAAGTCCTAGTTCCTAGTCTTAAAGGCTATCGTTATAGGCTATAAGTACACGCTAGATAGCCGCTTGCCTAATAATACTAAGATCTAGAAGATTTGTAAATAGTTAACCTTGAAGTCTCTTTCTAAAGTCCGCTCTTTTCTTAGTATCGCTAGTTTCTACTATATTTGGGTCCCCTATTTCAGCTATATTACCTACCTGCTCTTTGATCTAGCAAAGAAGAATGTGATATAGGTATAGATGCTAAATTACTAGTATACCTTTACTTATCTTAGTTTCCTTATTGCCTCTACGCCCTATCTCGTACTACTTACCTATAGAGATAATTACTATAGCAAAATCTACCTTATAGTCGATACCTCTCTAGATAGATAGAGAGCAGTCCTAGAACAAAAGGGCCTAGATAGTAAACAGCACCCTTATCGATTTAAGTCTAGTATCTAGTCTCTAGCTAAGCAGCGCTATAATGTAACTAAATGCAAGCTCTAGGGTCTTCTTTATAGTTTAAAGCAGTTCTAGCGGTACCTTTATAGTATAAGGTTTGTAATTAAGACAGACGCTTAGGTCTTAGTCTACTAGATAAACGGCTTGGCCAGTAATATAGATAGATAGATATCTATTACTCCTATAGAGTCCCCTAAGGGGCTATAAGGGGCTGCTAGCTTATACTTATGCTAGAGGAAAACCGGAAAACGGATGAAAAACCTCCAACGAGCTCAACAAGGCGGGCAATCTAGCAAGAGGAAAAGAGCAGTACTAAAAGAAAAACAACGTAAGGGGAGGCTATCTAGGAGGCTACTAAGGGAAATTGCGCCTATTCCCCTACCTGTCTCCCGTAAGAACGCCCTATATCTTAATTAATATAGGGCTTGGGGTAGGGGAATAAGGAAGGGGTCTTATCAGCGAAAGAGGTAAAGGTAGGTCTAGGCTTAAAGCTTAAAAGCTTATAAGCTTAGCCTTATAGCCTTCCCTCTTACCTTAGGTATAGTAGTAAGATACCAGCTATAGGGAAGGGTAGAAGAAAAGTAGTCTAAAGGAAAGGAGGGAGGCCGTCTTAAACAAAAGGAGTAGAAATAAAAGGAAAGAAAAGACTTAGAGCATATCTATATCCTCCTCCTCTATAGAGCCCCTTACCAGCTCTAGGGAGGAGGGTATAGTTATAGCTGTAGCTATAGCTGTAGGGTTGGTAGTGGCGGTAAAGGTAGCGGTAGGGATTTTGCTAAAAGCCTCCCTTATTGTCCTTTAGGAAAGGGAGGCTATAATAGCGGTAGTGGTAGTGGCGGGTATTATAGAAGGACGTCTATAGCGGCGTTTTCTAGCTACTACTATATAGCCCTCTTCTCCTTCTAGCCGGTCTTCTATTAATACTACTAGCTTAAGAGGGCCTGGAAGGTCGAAGTTGATAGGCCTATTTTGAAGGTAGGCCTTTGTTTGTGCCCTATATTTCTTTCTTTTAGGGCATTCCTCTACCCTAGTATAGTAGTCTTCTTGGCAGTTCCGGCAGTTCTGGGCCCTAGTATAGGCTGCTTCGTTGGTATGCTTCTTCTTTTCTTAGCCATAGTTATAGCAAAGGGCAAGGGAGTAGCAGTATTTAGCCTTATACCCCTAACACTAGTAGTTAAAGCACTAAAGGGCTCTAGCCTTATCGATATAAGGCTCTGCTTTTAGGGCCCTATAAGCCTAGAAGATACCGTCTTGACAGGCCTTATAAGCCTCTTATTAGCTAGAAAAGGCTATAAGTACTAAGACTCTTGTTCTTTCAATTTAGAGTAGGTACTAGACTTTAGCTTAGAGGGCTAAGGGATATACTTCTTTTATAGCTGCTAAGAGGCTAGCTTCTGTTATCTGATCAGCTATTATAAGCCCCTTAACAGCTCCTACCTAGGTAGTAGTATAGAGGGAGGCCTCTAGTGATAAAGAGGCTAGCTAGGCTGTATTTTCCTCTAAGGCCTTCTTTACCTTCTCTTCCTCTATAACCAGTATAAGGTTACTGCTTGGTAGGGTCCTTACCCCCTTAATGGAGTGCCCTATAGCCTTCTATACTGCCTGTGCGATTTCCAGGGCTGATTTTTAGCCAAGGGAGGAAGAGGCTGATCCTACTTATATAAGGACCTATTTTTCTAGGCCTAGCTTAGTAGGCTTTACCCTAGCTACTGCTATAGCAGCCCAGGTACGGCGGGTTGGCTCTGATTCGACGGTAGGGGGTTATTACTACTGCTACTATTGTTATTGCTATTGTTATTACTGTTATTGTTGTTGCTTCTTCTGCCTTGGGGCCTGGGTAACGAACGAGGGAAATATCAGGGCTTTTTTCTCCTCCTCTTTCAAGATCTGCGTTAAGGCTAGCTTTCTAGCTAGCCTGGTATATTCGACGATTTCCTTAAAGGCTAGGTTATTAACTAAAAGACTGACTATCTAGTCTATAAGACTAGAGAAGGTAAGGGCGAGGGTTGTAGGTAGTAGGGCTTTTTCTTTTTCTTTTCTCTTTTTAGAGAAGGTAGGGGTGGCGGTAGCGGTAGTAGCGTGTTGACTACTAGAAAGCCCTTTAAAAGGGCTATTAAACGATATATCGCTTGACCTAGTAGCGGTTATAGTAGTAGTAGGGTTAGCGGCGGAAGTGGTAGTAGTGGTAGTAGTAGTGGCAGCAGTAGTGGTAAGGTAGGTCGAGAAGCTGTAGCCCGAGCGCTTAGGGGCTTTATTGACAGCCCCTAGGGGGCTAGGGGCGGCAGGGTTCGGGTTAGCAGGGTTCGGGTTGGCAGGGTTTAGGTTAGAGGGGTTAGTGCAGTCGGGGCTAGGGCACGTAACTATAGGGCCTATACGCCCGCCCTGCTATAGCTGCAGATTTCTGGCTATGGTCGACCATATTGTACGGTCAGAATCCGACTATAGCGCCGTCGAACGAGCGACTGCACTGCAGCTAAATTTGGCGTATGTTGAGTCCTCAATTGGACAAGTAGATTGCAAAAGAGTGTAGTCGATTTGGAGCGGTCCTGACCAAGAACGCGTTTTCGGATGTGTGATGTTGGTCCTCTCGGCCAGTAATATACCTGGCGCCCTTATAATACGCTGGATAGCCTAGATTTAACTTTTTAATTTTAAGATTCGGCATATTCCGGGATCGAAAAACGCTACTGCGGATGCCCTAAGCAGGCAATCCTCGACTTAAGCCGATATTAAGGAGAAGGCCTATAAGGAAGATATAGATAACTTTATTAACGCTTGGATTTTTACCTTGACTCTTAAGAAGGATGCGCTTAAGGGTAATTAGCCTAAAGAGTACTAGAAGTATACTGCCTATCTAATCACACTTTGAATACTGGATTACCTGGTTCGCTATAGCAATAGGGTTAACTTTAAGCATCGAGCCTTTAAGTTTTTAGTCTGCGATAGGATGCTGTTTCTATGCCCTACTTATAAAGGTAATTACCCCTGCCTTATAATTATAGATAGTGAAAAACAATAGTGTATCTGGTTAACTTACTATGATAAAATAGGATACTATAGAAGGGATACTTCTTACTACTAGATTGCCTGACTATACTAGTAGCTGATAATCTACTTAGATCTTATTAACCAGTACTATTACTATAAGGTTTGTTAGAAGATTCGCCTATCTTAGTATAAGGAAGAAGCCTAGTTTACTATACCTTTGTTAACCTTGTTTCTTAAGGTCCACTTTAACGTCCAGTTTTTTAAGGGCAAGCGTAATACTATAATCGAGGTAAGAGATAACCTTACTGGCTATATAGAAGCTACTATCCTTAGCAAAGTTAATTCGGCTTTAGTTTAGACTTTTATACTTTAGTATATGTTTTTAAGATATGGTTTTCCCTTAATTGTAGTTGTTAACGGCGGTTCTGAGTTTAAAGGTATAGTTAAAGTATCTCTAAAAACTATTAGAGTTAAGCGAATTACTAGCTCTTCCTATAACTAAAGAGCTAATAGTATTAATAAGGTAGGTTACCTGCTAATTGCAACTATACTTACTATAATTATAGAGATAATAAGGACAGATTAGAAGAAGTCCCTACGCTTTATTCTCTAGGTTAACCGTACCTTAATTCGTTCCTCTCTTAGTATCTTGCTTTACTTTGCGCTTTTTAGTTAAGACCTGGTTACTAAGATTAAGCTTGATATCCCTTTTTAGCGTCTGATTAAATAGGAGCAAGTCTAGGCTAGGGTTTGTTAATCTGGAAAGCTAGCTAATATAAAGGCTGCTTTAGATCTGTTTATAAAGCAAGTTAAATCTATTATAGATATAGAGCTTGTCTGGATAGAGCTGTAGGATAAGGTATCTAAGGCCTGTAAAAGCGCTACTAAAGTGAGAAATCGCGCGTTGTCTAGAAAGTTATACCTAGATTAGTTGGAAATCTACCCTAGTAATTTAGTCCTTATTTATAATAAGGTTAGGCAGATCGATATAAGTTGCTAGTACAAGCTATTCTTCTGGTAGAAGGGCCCTTTTCGAGTCTTATAGAAGAGTCCTAAGAAGGCTTACTAGCTAGAGACCTTAGATAGGATCGAGCTTAAGTGGACTTTCCTGCTAACTATAGTAAAGAAGTTCTTCCGATTAGATAGTATATTTGTTTATAATCTAAATAGACTGTAACTAGGGGATAATTCCTAGCTAGAACGGTTTAGTAAGGACGATATTATCAGGCTAGGTATTAAGGATCCTAATAGGCTTAGTAATCTAGTTAGAGGAGGAGGACTATTAATATAGGGAAGAAAAGCGGGTCTTAAAAGTGCTTCCTAGGCAACTTAATTTACACTAAGTTTTCGGCCTGTTTAACTCAGACTAGGTTTTTTGTGACGGAACATGGTGACGGTTATGGAGTGACCCATCTGGGACTGGGGCTCTCTATGCTTAGACATCCTGACAAGCTGCTTGTCAGGCTTAGAGGCGCCTATATAAGGAGTGGCAGGTCCTATAGTAAGAAGAAGAACAGGCATATTCACTTCTTTACATCTATTACCTGCTCTTTACGTAACAGTTATAAGCCTGGCGCTAGTATCATTAACTTGACCAACTGCGTATAATATGTATTAAGCCCTCCTATTATTATTACTACTCTATTATCCTCCTCTTAACTCCCTACTTAAGATATTAATAACCCTAAATTCAGTATATTCAACGTCTGTTATCCTAAAAGGCCTATTAATATAGATAGCCTAGCGTCTTGACGTATAGACGCTGGCGTTAGTCCTTGGAATTTGGGAAGATATCAATCTAGACTCGATATCTACTCTAGCAGATATGGAAATTCTCGACCTAGGACAGAAAGAATAGGCTTATTAAGCTAATTCTAAGCAGGTAGCCTAGTATAACAAGGCTATTATATATTATTAAGAGAAAATTCAACTTCTTAGTACGTCGACTTAGGATATAGCCTTAGTACCTCCCCTACTAGTTTGGCTGACCCTTATTACCCTATACGACTTAAAAGAAGCGTATAGGACTTACCTTTTGATATAACAGTCTAAAAGGGCTACTACTAAGCTAAAGAAGGTAAATTACCTGAAGTTTCTAAACTAGATTCTTTAGTCTATAGATTATAACGTTAGGGAGACAGCTATTCGGTCGTATTAGTCATTAAAGCAGAGACAAGGGTTAGAATAGTACTAAAATCTTTAGCCTTTTATATAAGCTTTAAAGAAAGACAACGCTCTATTAGACTTAGCAGAGAAAGTCTAGATCAAATCTTAGTATAAGGTAGTACTTAGATAGGCTAAAAATAGCCGAACCAGGCTAATCCGCTAGCATAAGAACTAGCAGAAATTTTACTAGATTACACTAATTAAGAGGATTCCGGCTGTTATAGGCGTTACTGCCGTTAGAAGAGTTCTTTAAGCCCTAGTAGCAAGGCTAACTCTATAATAGGCTAATAGTTAGCTCTAACAGATCGTTCTAGCCGAAGTAACTGGCTAAGTAAGTCTACTTATACTAGAGATTATTAATAGGACCCTTCTTAGCCTTATAACAGAATCTTAGTAGTAATAAGCCTATAGAAATCCAGCTAGAGTATACTCTACCTTTGCTTAACTTTCTAACAACAAGAACCTGCCACCCGCTTTATACTCTAATTAAGAAAGAGGCTAAGGATAGCCTTAAGGATAGCAAGCCTAGGGTAGTTAGGGTAGAAATCGTTAAGGATCCTGAAATAGAGGCTACTAATACCCTTATCTACCTCTTCCTCATACCTACCTCTAGAAACCTAAAGATTATAGGAGAGTTAAGCTATTGTATATAAGATCTATAAGACAAAGAATTACTTTATCCGTAAAGGAGCAACAATCTATTTAAAATCTTATCTATTAAGATCCCTAATAGGCCGACCTCTATATAACCCTAGAATCAAAAGGATGGTTAAAAGGTAAGAGGCTAGATATAAAGAAGCTGTAGGTTCTAAAGTCCTTTAGTGCTTAAGGACAGGATTATCAGCTAGATAAAGTTTTCAGGAGTTCTTAGTTATTACCTTAGCTTGAAAATCAGAGTTAGAATTTTTCTAATATACCTCTCTTCGACCCTACCCTATTTACCGCTACCCTAGGTATAGTCTATAGGGTATTTAGTACTTAGAACCTTACTTGTTATCCTCTCTTAGACAGCACCCTCCTAGATAACTATATAGTAGTTTATATAGTTAACTATAAAGATCTACTTAACTATAGGACATTCAAGCCGTCTACCCCTAACGTCGTTATAAGGGTAGGCTTAACAACGTTGCCTATTTCTAGGATAGGACGCCGGATTCTAAGAAAGATTTTTCAGGATAATAAGGGTAATAAGATAGTAGACTTGATTCTTTAAAACGTAGCTATTATAAAGGGATTTCATACTAATATTATATCAGCCATACTTCTATACCGAAAGAAAATCTAGCTATTAAGGGCTAACAATACCCTAAGAGTTAGAGACATAGTAAGCTCGGTTGTTCTTATAACACTATAGGAAAAGTTCAACTTCACGGTGCTTGAATATAAGCCGCTTGCCTCCTATATAGTCTTAAAACCCCTTCTAATAAGTAATAACAGTATTATAATAATAACAGCTTGGAAATAAGTAAAACAAAGAGGATGGAAAAGGATATATAAGCCATATAGGGCTCGTATAGATCCTAAAGAACTATAGCACTTAAAGACAGGACATCTAGGTCCTAAGGCGCTACAATTATTAGTAAACTATACTCGGGGTATAAATTTGTTATGGCCTAACAACGGTAATCTAACTAGGACACTATAGCTTAAGTACTTAGTATATACCTAGTTATATACAACAAAAGTAGTATCTAGGAGGGAGTTAAGCGGAAAATCCGCTAGACTGTTTTATAGGATTGCCTAGGATCTTTTCGAATTCTCCTAGGGATATACAGGCTGTAATAGGATTCTCTTTATAATAGATGAGTTTAGCAAGAAGGTATAGGCCTTCTAGATAAGAGGTAAAGGATAAGAAAACCTTCTTTAGGTCCTTAAGAGGTTTAACGCCTAGACTAGGCGATAGTATAGATTGTCTATTTATTTCTTCTACTATAACGGTAAGATATCAGTCATATCTTCTTAAGGAAAAACCGAGTATAAGAAATGGGCGGATCGTAAAGGAATTAGCTTGGAAATCCCGCTGTTATACATATATAGCCTAACAGGACTTATCAAAAGAAACGGGAAGACCATTATTAACAAGTTAATAGTAATATAGTTAGGGGCATATCTTTCTAAGGATCTATAGCCTAAGACTATAAAGGCTATAATATTTCTTTACAACTTGTCTCCTAGGCTTAGAGATGATCCGAGATCCCTAAACGAGAAGCTTCTATTATAGTTTTAGAACTATTTTCGCTTTTACAACCCGGCTATTATCCGCAAAGCTACAATTAATCTAAGGCCTTAGCTTGGTGGCCTTTACGTATATAAATGCGCCGGTTATCCCCTTAAGAAGGATAGAGAGAAGGATATACTTTAGAGACTTTATAAGATTCGACCTTAAGCTTATATTAGCTATCTCGTAGGTTATATTGCTACTATGTTATATAGGATATAAGTCCTAGAGCTTAACAGGGTAATTACTATCCAGAATATTCAGTTTGATAAGACAGTTTTCTATATAGGAAGGGAGGTAGAATCTAAGGCTTAGGCTATCTCTGTCTTAAGAGAACTAGCAGACTAGCTAGACAAGCTAGTAGAGGAATATAAGTTTAACACTATCCTTAAGACGATATAGAATCTAGATCTTGTAGGTCCTATTAGGCTAATAGCTGCTAGAAAGAATAAGGAAAAGCTCTTAGCTATAGAGCTAGAAAAGCGTTAGTTAGATACTATTACTAGCTAGGACAAGGTATATACTAATATCATAACCGGACTATTTACCCTAGAGCAAATACCTAAGCCTGGAATACCGAATCCAGATTATACTAGGATTAACGGCTATAGCAATAGAGCAGACTCTCCCTAAAGTATAACTAGAGAAGGAATATAGTCTAAGGGCAAGGTACATCGCTATAGACCGTTAGAAGGATTTAAAGCTAGGGCAGGTGTTATAACCTGCCAGTATACCGACAATAAGACAACAGACAGACTGTTAGTCAGAGAACTAGACTCTAAAGCCGGGATCTTAGGGGTATATACTGGTAATACGTAAGTGCTAGGCGACCTAGCCCCTTAAAGACAAGGTCGGCCCTATAGTAGTAGGAATTAGGTATTTATAGTAGAGCTAGGCTAATATAACCTTTGTTAGCGTAATGCCGTACTTAAGAACATCTTTAGTATTCTCGATATAGAAAGAACAGCAGCATTATCGCTACTACTTGTTTTTATAGCTAACTACTTTCCTAATTAGCTAGTAGCTAGCTATAGAAGGGAGTTTAAAACAGTATATACTATAGTAGCAGGCGCTATTTGATATTAGAAACGCCTAACAGAGCGAAAAGAGAAGCGAGAGTCGTAGAAAAAGAACTTGCTAAAGGGCCCTTAGGATAAGAAAAAGTTTATCCCAGGGAAATAGCACAAATTAGAAATGCTGCTAGAGCCTAGGACTTAGAGTAAGGCTATAAAGTCGTCTTTTAGGAAGACATAGAAGTCTATGGCTTAGGCTAAGATTAATTAGCTATAAAAGCTATAGACCTATAAGAAAATTCCGAAGGATCAGTACGGGATATAGCCTCTCCTGCTCAAATAGGTACTAAAGTACAAGCTTAATCTAGACAGGATGGTTATCAGACTAAAAGCAAGGATTTACATCTAAGAAGATCTTTAATATCTAGAGTTAGTCAAGTTAACTTATACAGCAACATTAGCTACTAAGTCCTTTAGAATAAGTATAGCCCTAGCAGCATGTTTTAATCTAGAGATCGACTTATAGGACATTACAAATACCTTCTACAATATACTCCAGGAGTTATTTAGCCAGGGCCTAGTAATCTACAATCTTCTAGAAGGGTTTAAGGAGCTAGGACTTCTTACTTAGGTTAACAGGGCTCTATATAGGCTTCAAGACTCTCCTCTCTTCTAGTATCTCGAATTCTTAGGCTTTCTTAAAAATCTTAGACTTTAGAAGTCTAAGGAGGAGCTATATCTATTTTATAATATAGACAGATACATCCTCTTAATATTCTATATAGATAACGTAATACTTCTCTATTATTATTAGCATTAGGACTATACTATAGACCTAAAGGCGAAACTACTAGGTAAATATAAAGCAAAAATTCAGCCTAAGGCGGAATGTTTTCTTGGTATTTGGATTATAAAGGACAGAGTTAACTATACGATTATACTAGTTCACGATATATATATTAAGAAGGTGGCTAAGAAGTATAGGCTAGATAGATCTGCTATTATCCCCCCTATACTACTCCTAACAGTCAGACTTAGCAAGAATAAGGGCTAGGCTACTAAGAAGGAGGTAAAGCTTATGCAAGAACTAGTAGGGACGATACTATATATAGCAATTATAGTCCGTCTAGATATAGCCTTTACTGTATCGTATCTTTCCTGCTTCTTAACAAACCCGTTAGCCCGATATATCAAGGCTGTTAGGCAGACAATCCGGTATCTATATTATACAAGGTTTCTCGGGATTATATATAGTAGCCACTTTAGTTAGGCCTATATACTTTATATCGCTAGTAACACCTCTTTTACAGACAACTTAGACTTACAATGATTGTCTTAAGGTTATACAATTATAATATTTAGGGGACTTATCTAGTAGAATGTATCTTGTTAAGCTACAGTTACTATATCGATGATAGAAGCAGAGCTTTATAGTCTTTCCCTAGCTACAAAGGAGGCTATAAGGATAAAAAGATTCCTCGAGGACCTAACAGTTAAACTGTCAGTTCTATAGCGGATTTTCTACGATAATACTCAGACTATTAGGCTAATAGTTAATAAAAGAGAGCACATAGCAATAGCACTCTATTACGTTGATATTCAGAATATATAGCTTAAACAAGAGCATAGTAAAGGCAGCTTTATAGTATCCTATATTAAGACAGCTAATATACTAGCCGATAGCCTAATAAAGAATTTATTAAGGGTAAAGTTCAAGTACTTGCAGGCTATGCTGAATCTAAGAGATATATTACAGATCATGGCTAATAATCAAAGAAAGGGAAATTCAATTACTAGCGGATAACTATCTAGTCCGCCGTAAAACTTATAAAAGAAGCCTACTATAGGGCACTATAGCGCTTAATAGCCTTCTCTAATGCGCTAATAGCCTGATTAATCTTAGCCAGCGCCTACAACATAGCTAATACATCTATACGATTCTTATTAAGATAATATAGCATCGACCGTAGAAGAGCCCTAATACATCTATCAATTCCTTATCTAAAGCGCTAAGTAAACTTAGCGCTACTTATACTTAGGAACGCTGCCTATATAAAAGGATTGTTAGCTAGAAACTCGATCGACTAATAGAGAGGCGAAAACATATATCCTAGTCCAGCGGATAGAGATAGGGACGGGTATAGAGGCAGAGATAATTCGTAAGACGCTTTTCGCTTATAAGGCGGATCTTTAAATTTCAGCTCCTTATAGAACGCCTAGGACGGATATAAAGGAGTAGGTAGAGCGGGTAATATAGGTATTAGCCTATATAGCAACAATCCGGATAACGGGTTAAGAATAGTATATAACATTTTCGAAATAGCAATAGCCTTACCTGCTATTGCCTCCTAGATACGACTGTTAGTCTAAGTATTGAATTTTGAAATAGACAGACGTACTCTGCCGACCTTTATATTTTTCTTTTTTAAGTCCTGAAGGACCTAGGCAGTCTTCTTAGCCTTAACCAACCTATAACATACACGGTTAGCTTTATAGCAAAATTGTTAGGCCTAGACGGACTTATATAGGATAATAGTAGTAAGACGCAGTCTATATTAGAAGATAGTAGTAATAGCAGCTACTAGTATCGTTATACTAAGAAAAGCATTCTCCTATAGTATATCCCTTTAGCAGCAACCGGATATAGGGCTTATAAGATGGCAGACAAAGAGGGCCTGGAAGGCCGGATTTTTCGGATTAAGGCGTCTTTACTTAACTAGGAGTCTGGCCTATAATCTTCTTAGGGCAGCCTAGTATCTTAGGAGCGGGAGTTTCCGGTATAGATACTAGGACAGGGCTTAATAGCGCGTTGTTACTAACTCTCTCGATATCTAAGGACATAATATAGCTACTAGCGTTATTAGTAAGCTGATAATAGCCGGAACGGAGCTAAGTAAGGTTTAAGGTTAGATCTTAAAGCTGTTTTTATAGGGATACCTGCGATCTTAGCTTTAGGGGAATACCGTCATCTAGCTATAGGACGCTACAGCTAGTAATAGTAATAATCAGAAAGACTTACCACTCCTTGCTTGGGTATAGTAATAGGAAAAAGAGAGCTAGGCAAGAACAGGGGCAGGCTTATAAGAAAACTTTACCTTGAAAAGGTAGTTGTAAGAAAGAGAAAAGGAATAGGGCTAGGAGGAATTCTCTATACTCTTCTTATACCTGAAAAAAGTAGGCCTATAGTAAGCTCTAGAGAAAAGAGGAAAGAGCAGGTTAACCTTGCCGTCGCCATAGTAACTCATAGCGGTAAGGTTGACAATCAAGTACGCTTACCTTCTTTTGGAAAAAAGGCTGCCTATATAGCTAGTAAAAGGGCAGTAGGTAAGGCTATTTAGGATAAAAACTAGTCCTATAACTTACAAATAGGAAAGAGAAGGTAGTAACAGTAAGTAGACTGGCAAGAGTATTATCAACCTAGCGAAGTTTTCACGGGCAAGGTGTTTACTAGGTACCTATACTAGGCTTAAGTATATCGCTATCTCGATATACTTAAGGGGGTATAGGAGTTATAGTTACTATAATCCTACGTTCTATAGGTCAGACTTCCTATAGGATGGCAAATCTAAGGGGGTATATAACGGAACATAGTAACGGTTATGGAGTAACCTATCTAGGACTAGGGCTCTCTATGCTTAGACATCCTAACAAGCTGCTTGTCAGGCTTAGAGGCGCCTATATAAGGAGTGGCAGGTCCTGTAGTAAGAAGAAGAACAGGCATATTCACTTCTTTACATCTATTACCTGCTCTTTACGTGACATTTTTGTTAAAGGGAAGGTGGTATAAGTTCTTTTGTATACTTACCTTTTTCTTATACCTTTTCCCCTATTTATAAGAGTGGTTTATTCTTTTCTTTTTCCCTAGCTCTTTGCTATATAAGTATATATATACTGGTAAGAGGGGGGTATGTACTATGCTATATAGTGTTCCCTCGATTTAAGTATTTATATTGTCTACTTTACCTAGTTATAGGTCTAAGATTTCATTTTATACTGTTTCGTTTCGTTTTATTTCAGCTCTTTTCTTCTTAGGAAGTAGAAGCTCCCTTTATAGCTTATACGTCTGGTTAAGAGGAGGAGTATGTTTAGTATTAACAGATCCTATTACTTAGCTAACCGACTACCCTAACAACCCTCGACACCTACCCTGACCTATTTTCTAGACTACTACCTAGCTTGCCCTTCTAATTACTTAGTATAGTATATATTAACTATTAGATTAACCGACTTCCGCTTAACCTATAATTGCTGTACTTTATAAACGGTTTCCTTATCCTATTAGTTAACAATTATATCCTTAGTACGAAAGTTGCTTAGATCGAACTAGCGTAGAGCTATCGCCTTCTTGGCCTATTTAGACGCCTAAAGTGGCCATTTATCATAGGAAGAGTTAATATATACCTATAAGTACTTCTTATCCTAGAATACGCAGTTCCTACAAGTACTATAGTTGACTTTTAGAACTAAGATATAGTAGATAAATAACTAAGCTACATTTAGATAAGGACTACTAGTATTACGCCGGTTAGGCGAACTTAACCGAAATTAGGTTTCGTTATATTCCTTATAGTTTACTATATTACTACCTACTATATTAGCTCTAATTAGATATCTAGATATAAGCTTAAACATACCGATATCCAAACTCTTAGATAAAAAGACCTTAGACCTAATACAGTTAGTTACTACAAATTTCTTAGATATATTTGCCTAGGAAGTCTAACCTAAAATGTTTAATAGCAATAGGGGATCGATATTTAACTATAGAGAAAGAGTAGTCGAAACGGATAATAGTAGGATCCTAACTACTTTCTACTAGCTAAGTAGAAGACAGATAGTTAAGTAGACTAGGTTCTAGACCTAGAGATATATACTATTAATAAGTATTAGCCGGTTCCTTTTTAAAAACCTAGATCCGAAATATACTATGTCCGATTATAGCTAGGTTTAACAGTAGGTACTATATACAATTAACAAAGTTATAGAACTTTATATTATTAACTATCTTCTAGATTACCTACTTTAGAAAGATACAGAATCTTCTAGGATTAGTAGAGAAAGTAGTTACCTAAGTTTCAGGTACCTAGAATACCTTAAGATAAATCGGATATACTATCTAGCTTATAGGAGCTTTCTTAATAAGAGCGTTAGATAATATCCCTATATAGATAAGATTAAGTAGGAAAGACAAGTCCTAAAAGAGAATAAAGTCGGTTTATTAAGGTTAAAAAAGTTTTTATAGAAGAAAGAGAGAAGGAAAGGTAGGTCTTTATACCTAAGGAAGCTACCTATACTAGTCCTAATTCGAATTAGAAAAGGTTAATAAAAACTAAGCAAACCTGATTATACTATACTGACTTTTAAGGGCTGTTTACTAATAAAAAGAATTGGATAGAAGCCCTAAGTGCTAATAAAGGAGTAAACAGCTTACTTAATAGTAGGAAAGAATTTTCATATACCTTCCTCTTCTAAAAGGACTTGCCCTATATTAGGACCTGCCCCCCCTACCCTTTAGGTTTTTCTCTCCTTAACTTCTCTAGTATAACCTTCTTAAACCTTTACCTTTTCTAAGATCTTTTTCTTAGTACTTTTAGCAGAAAAATTCCAGCCTTAACCTTAACTTCCTTTAAGCGATCTTGCTTATTATTTCTACCTTCTTTCTACAATTATATAAGATTAAAATGCCTCTAAAGAAGGGATCTGGCAAATAGACTCTGCCCTAGACAAACTTGGATTTAAAAGAGGTTCTCTAAGAAGAGCAGTATTACTATATAGTTAGTAGGCCGGCATATAGTAAGGATAAGAACAAGCTTATACTAGTAAGTGCCCTAACAATTCTCCTATTAACACTACAAAGACTATAGTCGTTGCCTTATAAGCTTCGCTCTTCGCTATATAAGGTATAGCTCTCTCTATATAAGCTATGATTAATACTATATAAACCCTAGTCTTCCCTATAAAAGTTATAGGGTACTCTAAGTAAATTTAAGTACTTGTCTATAAGAGGTAAGGATAATATAATTTCGATTTCCTTAGGTAATGTCCCTTAAACTAAGCTATCTATGTCTAATCTAGTTAAGTCTTTAATAAAGCGCTTTAATAGGCCCGGCTATATATACTCCTGTTTAACTTTTAAAGATTTCTAAGTACTTAGAAAAGAGACTAATAAGTATAACGCTGCTAAAGATATCAACAATATTACTAACTGCTATACTTTACTTAGTAGTAACTACTTTAAGCTAGTAGGCAAGATTGCTTTTTACCTAGAGTAGTATATTATAAGGGATAGCTAGCTAGACTTCTTTAATAAGAGAACTATTAATAAGGAGGATTTTAACCGTTACTTTCTTAGAATAGCTAGTTAAGTTACTATAATTATAGGAGAGAAGGTCCTAAGTTAAGATCTCCAATTAGTTTTAGCTATTCTATATAATATATATAGAATATAGCTAGAACAAGCCTAGATAACCAATAACTATATTAATAGTATATTTAGATAGACCCTATATACGTTTAAGAAACACGTTTTTATTATACTATACTTACCAGCTCCGACTCTCAATAAGAAGGACAACTACCTAATAAGCCCAGTCCTTTACCCTACTAAGGGGAACATCCGCTATAAGGCCCTTAGAAAGCGCTTCTAGCTTATAGTTATATATATCCGTAGGAACTATTAGGTTCTTACTATCTATAATCAGCTTAAGTAGATCTATAAGGTTTAGGATTTAGGCCTTCCTAATAAAGCTAATAATATAGATAATGAAATGATAATAATATAGGTAGATATAATTATCCCCTACCTACTTATATCTAGAGCTAGCGTCTTTAACCTAATGTATATTCGCTAGTCGAAATTCTGCTTTAATATTAAGGATAACTTTTCCTATAGGTACGCTGTTACTAAAGCAGCCCGATCCTTCTTCTATAACTAGGTTATTAAGGATAAGAACGATTTGACGCCTGTTCTATAGTAGAAGATAGAGCCCTAGTTCGGCTAAGATATAATATAGAAGTAGAGATCGATTTCGGCTTGCTTGTAGTATACTTAGATATTAGGGATCGCCAAAGTATTCGGAGTAAGGCCAGGATCTAGGGCGCTAAATCTACGTCCTATTAGCAGTCGGGTCTCTATTAACGAGCTTTTACCTATAAATATATTATAGATTATCCAGACTTAGAGTTTCGCCACCCTAGTATTCAGTACCCTAGCTCTAGCAGATGCAATAATAGATAACGATACCCCTATATATATTTAGGGAATAAAGAGTGCTTTCTTAGGTTTACTTAAGTCGATTCCTAGAAATTTAGTAGTATAGATAGCTAAACTGTCTGTCTAACAATCTTATAGAAGCCCTTCTTTACTAAAGGTACTAGTACTATAGCAAACTACTTCTATGCTATAATAGTAGATACCTATACGCCAAGCTATCCCTAAGTAGATAGCATCTGTTTAAAAGACTATTCTATATTCCTCTACTCCTAGCAAGTAAAGGTCTATTAAAAAGGATCTTCCCTACCCTATTACGCTAGAGAAGCTAAAGTCTATTAAGAAGGCTACTATATAGCCTGCTATGCCTAAGCAGCCTAAGTTAACTAAGAAGAGCGTCGCTATACTGTAATTACAGTATACTAGGCGGAATGTTACTCCTTAGCCCGCCGTACTTTCGCTTACTAGGAGGGTTACTTAATCAACGCTTATAAGGGATCTTAAGCTAGACAATACGCCTACTCTGTAGTATAAGGAGGACAATAAGACGGATAAGGCTAGTAGAGAGCTTTATATAGGAATAAATGTTACTACGCCGGAATTATTACCGCTATACCCCTAAGGCTATAGAGGTTAGGCTAGAACGGACTGATTAGCTATAATCAGGTAATAGTAGATAGGTTGGTTAAGTAAGTTTATAGTTTAGTACCTTCTTTTTTTTTCTTACTTTTCTTACTTAGAATATTAATAGCTATAGTTGGCTCCCTCGACCTTAATCCTATATAAACCTAGTACGATCTTAGTATACCTTGTTATATATGTAATCTATATTTCCCGATCATCCTTGCTCTAGATAGAGGTACCCTATATTATTAATGTTGTCTAGTATTTATTTTAGGGGTTTATATCTCCTACTGCCTTCCGGCTTTTATAGGAGCTATAGAGAGGTATAGATCGGCGTAGCTAGTATATAACTAGCTACCGCTTGTTTCTCTTCTTCTTCTCCCTCTATTCAGAGGAGACCTATATCTACTTTCTCTTCTATTATATAGTAGAGTAGGTAGACAAGGCTGGTCTTTCTTTTCCGCCTTTTATCTTATTCTAGGCTAATAATAAGATTGCGAATTAGCAGTATAAGGAGGATAATAGTATAAGAAGCTGGCTTTCCTTCTTATACTTAGGGAAAAAAAGGAAGAATTATCCCAATTATTACAGTTATATAGTTATATTTTACCTATTTAGATATTCCATCTACTTTTTGCCTCTAGGCTACTTTGGCCTATTTACTTGGTTCTATTATACCTGTCTACCTTAGTCTCCCCTGATTAGGGAGACTATAGCCTTGTTATGCATATACCTCTTATCCTCTTATCTAGACAGCTGTTCGATATACAGCTGCCTACCACCTTTAGACAGCTGCTCCTACTTTCTCGTAGGTCTGCTGCTCTGTTTCAATAGGCTTAGTCCGTTCTATAACTATAAAAAGTTCCTAGTTATAAATATAATCTAAGCCTACTAAGGAGTATCTAAGCTAAAGATTACTCTATATAAACTACTAACAAGCTTTGAAGAGCTAGTAGTTACATTTTAATAGACACTTGACGTTAAAAAAGCAGATTATATATATTGCTAATTCTTAATGGACTATAGGTTTACTATAACGAAAGCTAGGCCTATAAGAAACTATTAAGGTAACCTGATTATAAATTCGATCTTTAAGACAAACTAGGCTATATATATATAACAACCCAGAGGCGCTATAGGTTATAGAAAGCGAAATAAGTTCTAGTAAGAGGACTATAATAAAAACTATACTAAAGTAGGTTATTAGATTTATAGTAAGCTAGATTACTGCTCTTTTATATATAGCTAAGAGGAACAAGTAACAGCTAAAAGTAAATAGCTTAAGCGAAAGGGTATTGACAAAGATTATAGATAATATACAGCGTTCCTCCTTAACTATAAGGGTTTAGATAATAAATATAATATAAGGGAAGAAGATACTAAGCTTAGAGTATAGGTAGATAACTATAAGACCTATTAAACTTAAGGTAAAAACAAAGTACTAGTATTTAGTTTTAAAAAAGAATAAATAGCAGTAACTTACTTTGTAAACTAAGCTTTCCTCTACCTGATTACCAAGAGCGAATAGCTATATAAAGAAGGCGAAAAAGACACTAAGAAAACAGAGGCTATTTAATTTATACTTCATAGGTATACCGAGACTAAATTCCAAGGGATTATACCTAATACCGGGGCTACTAATGTTTTAACTACTAGACTCTAACAATTCCTTATACTTAAAAAGATGATTAGATCGCTTAAGATTCATAAAACATATATAGGAGAAGCGAATATACTTTTCAGGTCTAGGGATTTAAAACGATTACTTAGAATAGTCAAAGTAAAGCTTAATATTAGTTATATAACTTTCTATATATTAGAAACGCCAACCCCTTTTCTTATATATCTAAAGGACATAGATAAGCTTAGCATCTACCTTAATAATACGATAAACAAGCTTATATCTAAGTTAGAGAAGCGTATATATATTTAACGGAAATAGGGATATCTATAGATCCCTATAAAAGGGATTAAGCTACTAAGCATAGTATTTATAACAGACAATAAGCATCCTATACACCTATAGCTTATAAAGGCCAAACTAAGATGTATTTATCGACGCTATAGATACCCTATAGTCAATAGATTATATAAATTACTATAATAAGCAGACTACTAAGTAGAATATAGTACTATTAAGATGATTAATAAGTTCTGCTATTTCTACTAGATTAAAGGCATAGTACTATAACGGTTTAGATTCGTATTATAAAACAACATTTACTTTAACTTTAAGATCGTAATAGATATTTTAGATATTAATAATTCTAAGGTACTATATATAGTTAATAATATAACTTTATTCTAAGTAGCCTACTTTCTCAATAATCTCTTAGCTAAGGAGATATAGAAGCAACTAAAGGAATGTTAGATCGATATATACCTTAGACTACCTGATATTTTACACTATAATAAGAGCACTAATTTCGAAGTACGTAAGTTCTAGGTAGAGGCTAAGCTTATAAGTATAACCTGCTATTCTATACCAGTTAAGGTATACCAATTAGTTAGTAAGATTAAGCGGTATTATAGGCTACTAAGACAGGCCTATAACATTATTAAATCTAAGACTGCTAGAACTTGCTCGAAAGAGGCATACCTATAAGCGGCACTAAGCGCGGTTAACAATGCTGTTAGCCCAGATAGGCTAGTACCAACGCTCTTAGTATTTGGCGTATACCTATACCTTACTATAGATGTACTGTCTTCTCTATCCTAACTATGCTAAACAGGCGTAATTTAGAAGGCTATAATATAATTGCAAATCCTAAACGATATAAGGACTATATAAGACACTCTTATATAACATAATAGACTAAGTATAGAAGATATGCTACTATACTTACTTAAAGTAGGTATAGGAGTACTTATATTCTAGGAAAGCGACCAATAGATAGGACCTTATAAGGTAATCTTAGCTATAGATATAATAGTAATTGTCGATATAATCAATAGACCTATGGAATTTCGGAATATCGTAATTAAGCTATACTACTAGGAGCTAGAGCAGGACAAGTAAGACAATTAGGCTAGGGCTAAGTAGCTAGAGCTATTTCAATATCCCTAGCCTAAGCAGCCTTACTAGTATAGACAACTCTAAAAGAACCTAGCACTTACTAGGAACTTTATTTCAGAAAAAGAGAAGTATAACTATAATCTTACGCTTAAACTATAAGCAAAAAGGCAAGATTACTATATCTAGTATACTATTCTAAGAATCTAATAAAACAGAACTGAACTTGCTCCTAGCTACTAGGGTAATCAAAGCGATCTAGATATTAGTAGATATGTCAGGCTACTAGATCTTTAAGTTAAGGATTGTCTGAGAAGTGAAAGATGAGCTTACTTTACTATATAAGAAATTATACCTTATAGCTTGGGGATTTAGTAATAAAGACAAGAAGTATCTTCTTACTTAGTCGCTAATAATCTAGCGCTATGTATATTAACTTATACTCTTACTACTCCTCACGCTATAAATGCGCTTTAGGTTTAAGGTATAGGTATATAACGTTATCTAGGCTTATATATTGAAATAGAGCAGCAGACCCACGAGAAAGTAGGAGCAGCTGTCTAAAGGTGATAGGCAGCTATATATCGAACAGCTGTCTAGACAAGAGGATAAGAGGTATGTATATACCAAGGCTATAGTCTCCCCTGATTAGGGGAGACTAAGGTGGACAGGTATAATAGAACTAAGTAAATGGGCTAAAGTAGCCTAGAGGCAAAAAGTAGATGGAATATCTAAATAGGTAAAATGTGACTATATAACTGTAATAATTGGGATGATTAATGATTCCTCTCTCTGAATATAGGGAGGAAAGCCAGCTTCTTATACTATTGTCCTCCTTGTACTGCCAATTCGTAATCTTATTGTTAGCCTAGAATAAGATAAAGGGTAGAAAAGAAAGACCAGCCTTGTCTACCTACTCTACTATATAATAGAAGAGAAAGTAGATATAGGTCTCTTCTAAGTAGAAGGAGAAGAAGAAGAAAAACAAGCAGCGGCTAGTTATATACTAGCTACGCCGATCTATACCTCCCTATAGCTCCTACGAAAGGCAGAAGGCAGCGGGAGATATAAACCCCTAAAACAAATACCGGATAATATTAACAATGTAGGGCACTTCTGTCTAGAGTAAGGATAATTGGTAAATATAGATCATATATATATAATAAGGTATACTAAGATCGTACAAGGTTTATATAGGATTAAGGTCAAGGGAGCTAACTATAGCTATTAATACTCTAAGTAAGAAAAGCAAGAAAAAGAAGGTACTAAACTATAAACCTACTTAACTAACCTATTTACTGTTACCTGATTATAGCTGATCAGTCTGTTTTAGCCCAACCTCTATAACCTTAGGGGTATAGTGGTAATAATTCCGGTATAGTGATATTCATTCCTGTATAAAGCTCTCTACTAGCCTTATCCGTCTTATTATCCTTCCTATATTGCAGAGCAGGCGTATTGTCTAGCTTAAGATCCCTTATAAGCGTTGATCGAATAACCCTCCTAGTAAGTAAAAGTGCAGTAGGCTAAGGAGTAATATTCCGCCTAGTACGTCGCAATTGCGGCGTAATAACGCTCTTCTTAGTTAACTTAGGCTGCTTAGGCGTAGTAGGCTATGCAGCAGCCTTCTTAACGGACTTTGGTTTCTCTAGTGTAATAGAATAGGGAAGATCCTTTTTAACAGACTTTTACTTGCTAGAAGCAGAGGGATGTAGAACAGTCTTCTAAATAGATACTATCTACTTAGGGATAGCTTAGTGTATAGGCGTCTACTGCTATAGCGTAGGAGTAGTTTACCATAGTACTAGTACCTTTAGTAAAAAAGGACTTTAACGAGATTATTAGATAGATAGTTCGGCTATTTGTGGTACTAAATTTCTAGGAATCGACTTAAGTAAACTTAAGGAAGTACTTCTTGTTCCCTAAATATATATAGGGGTATCGTTATCCATTATCGTATCTGCTAGAGCTGGGGTACTAAATGCTAGGGTAGCGAAACTCTAAGTCTGGATAATCTATAACGTATTTATAGGTAAAAGCTCGTTAATAGAGATCTGACTGCTAATAGGGCATAGATTTAGCGCCCTAGATCCTAGCCTCACTCTAAATACTTTAGTAATCCCTAACATCTAAGTATACTATAAGTAAGATGAAATCGATCCTTACTTCTATATTGTATCTTGGCTAAACCAGGGCTCTATCTTCTACTATAGAACAGGCGTTAAATCGTTCTTGTCCTTAATAACCTAGTTATAGAAGAAGGATCGGGCTGCCTTAGTAACGGCGTACCTATAGGAAAAGTCGTCCTTGATGTTAAAGCAGAATTTCGACCGGTGAATATATATCAGGTTAAAGACGCTAGCTCTAGATATAAGTAGGTAGGGGATAATCATGTCTACCTATATCATTATCATTTCGTCGTCTATGTTATTAGCTTTGTTAGAAAGGCCTGAATCCTAAACTTTATAGATCTGCTTAAGCTGATTATAAATAGCAAGAACCTAATAGTTCCCGTAGATATATATAACCATAAGCTAAAAGCGCTTCCTAAGGACCTTATAGCGGACGTTCCCTTTAGTAGGGTAGAGGACTAGGCTTGTTAGGTAGTTGTCCTTTTTATTAAGAGTTAGAGCTGTTAAATATAGTGTAATAAAAACGTATCTCTTAAACGCATATAGGGTCTATCTAAGCATACTGTTAATATAGTTATCGGTTATCTAAGCTCGTTCTAGCTATATCCTATATATATTGTATAGGATAGCTAAAACTGATCGGAGATCTCGACCTAGGACCTTCTCTCCTATAATTATAGCAACTTGACTAGCTATCCTAGGGAAGTAACGGTTAAAATCCTTCTTATTAATAGTTATCTTATTAAAGAAGTCCGGCTAGCTATCCTTTATAATATACTATTCTAGGTGAAAAGCAATCTTTCCTACTGGCTTAAAGTAGTTACTACTAAGTAGAGTATAGCGGTTAGTAACGTTATTAATATCTTTAGCAGTGCTATACTTGTTAGTCTCCTTTCTAAGTACTTCGAAATCTTTAAAAGTTAAACAGGAGTATGTATAGCTAGGCCTGTTAAAGCGCTTTATTAAGGACTTAACCAGATCAGATATAGGTAGCTTAGTTTAAGGGACATTACCTAAAGAAATCGAAATCACGTTATCCTTACCTTTTATAGATAAGTACTTAAACTTGCTTAGGATGCCCTATAACTTTTACAGGGAAGACTAGGGTTTATACAGAGTTGATCGCAGCTTATACAGAGAGAACTGCACCTTATATAGCAAAGAGCGAAGCTTATAAGGCGACGACTATAGTCTTTGTAGTGTTAATAGGAGAATTGTTAGGGCGCTTGCTAGTATAAGCTTGTCCTTATCCTTACTATATACTGGCCTACTAACTATATAGTAATGCTGCTCTTCTTAAAGAACCTCCTTTAAATCCAAGTTTATCTACGGCAGAGCCTACGTACTAGATCCCTTCTTTAGAGGTATCTTAATCTTGTATAATTATAGAGAGAAGGTAGAAACAATAAGTAAGATTGCTTAGAGGAAGTTAGGGTTAAGGCTGGAATTTTTCTGCTAAGAGTACTAAGAAAAAGATCTTGAAAGAGGTAAAGGTCTAAGAAGGTTATACTGGAGAAGTAAGGGAGAGAAAAATTTAAAGGGTAGGAGGGGGTAGGTCCTAATATAAAGCGAGTCCTTTTAGAGGAGGAAGGCGTATGAAAATTCTTTCTTACTGTTAAGCAAGCTATTTACTCCTTTATCGGCACTTAGGGCTTTTATCCGATTCTTTTTTTGTTGGTAAATAGCCCCTGAAAGTCGGTATAATGTGATTAGGTTTGCCTAGTTTTTTGTTAATCTCTTCTAATTAGAATCGGGACTAGCGTAGGTAGCTTCCTTAGGTATAAAGACCTACCTTTCCTTCTCTCTTTCTCCTATAAAAACTTTTCTAACCTTAATAAACCGACTTTATTCTCTTTTAGGACTTAACTCTTCTATTTAATCTTATCTATATAGGGATATCGTCTAACGCTCTTATTAAGAAAGCTCCTATAAGCCAGGTAGTACGCCTGATTTGTCTTAAGGTATTCCAGGTGCCTAAAACTTAGGTAACCACTTTCTCTACTAATCCTAGAAGATTCTATATCTTCCTAAAGTAGGTAATCTAAAAGGCAGTTGATAATATAAAGTTCTATAACTTTGTTAATTGTATGCAGCACCTACTGCTAAACCTAGTTATAATCGGACATAGTATATTTCGAATCTAGGTTTTTAAAGAGGAACCGGCTAATACTTATTAATAGTATATATCTCTAGGTCTAGAACCTAGTCTACTTGACTATCTATCTCTAACTTAGCTAATAGAAAGTAGTTAGGATCCTACTATTATCCGCTTTAACCACTCTTTCTCTATAGTTAGACATCGATCCCCTATTACTATTAAGTATTTCAGGTTAGACTTTCTAGGTAAGTATATCTAAGAAATTTATAGTAACCGACTATACTAGGTCTAAGGTCTTTTTATCTAAGAGTTTGGATATTAGTATATTTAAGCTTATATCTAGACGTCTAATCAGAGCTGATATAGTAGGCAGCAATATGGTAAACTATAAGGAATATAACGAAACCTAATTTCAGTCGAGTTTGCCTAACCGGTGTAATACTAGTAGTCCTTGTCTGAACGTAGCTTAGCTATTTATCTGCTGTATCTTGGTTCTAGAAGTCGACTATAGTGCTTATAGGAACTGTATTTTCTAGGATAAGAAGTGCTTATAGGTATATATCAACTCTTCTTATAACAAATGGCCGCTTTAGGCGTCTAAATAGGCCAAGAAGACAATAGCTCTATACTAGTTCGATCCGGGTAACTTTTGCGCTAAGGACATAATTATTAACTAACAGGATAAGGAAACCGTTTATAAGGTATAGCAATTACAGGTCGAGCGGAAGTTGGTTAATCTAGTAGTTAATATATACTATACCAAATGATTAGAAGGGCAAGCTAGATAGCAGTCTAGAAAATAGGTTAGGGTAGGTATTAAGGGTTGTTAGGGTAGTCGGTTAGCTAAGTAATAAGATCTATTAACGCCAAATATGCTCCTCCCCTTAACCAGACATATAAGCTATAAATAGAGCTTCTACTTCCTAAGAAAAAAAGAGCTAAAATAAAACGAAACGAAATAGTACAAAACAAAATCTTAGACTTAAAACCAGGCAAAGCAGATAACGTAAATACTTAAACTAAGGGAAACACTATACGGCATAGTATATACCCCCCCCTGGCTGGCATATATATACTTATATAGCAAAGAGCTAAGGAAAAAGAAAAGAATAAACTACTCCTATAAATAGGGGAAAAGGTATAAGAAAAAGGTAAGTATATAAAAGAACTTATACTACCTTCCCTTTAATGAAAACCTAGCCTAAGTTAAACAGTCTGAAAACTTAGTACAAATTAAGTTACCTAGGAAGTACCTTTAAGAGCCGCTTTTCTTCCCTATATTAACGGTCCTCCTCCTCTAACCAGATTACCAAGCCTGTTAGGATCTTTAATACCGAGCCTAATAATGTTGTCCTTACTAAATCATTCTAGCCAGGAATCGTCCCCTAGTTACAGTCTATTTAGATTATAAATAAATACACTATCTAATCGGAAGAACTTCTTTATTATAGTTAGTAGGAAAGTCCGTTTAAGCTCGATCCTATCCAAGGTCTCTAGCTGGTAAGCCTTTTTAGGACTCTTCTATAAGACTCGAAAAGGGCCCCTCTATTAGAAGGATAGCTTATACTAGCAACTTATATCGATCTGCCTAACTTTATTATAAATAAGGACCAAATTACCAGGGTAGATTTCCAACTAATCTAGACGTAACTTCCTAGATAACGCGCGATTTCTCGCTTTAGCAGTGCTTTTACAGGCCTTTAATACCTTGTCCTATAGCTCTATCTAGGCAAGCTCTATATCTATAATAGATTTAACTTACTTTATAAATAGATCTAAAGTAGCCTTTATATTAGCTAGCTTTCTAGGTTAACAAACCCTAGCCTAGACTTGCTTCTATCTGATTAGACGCTAGGAAGGGATATCAAGCTTAATCTTGGTAACTAGGTCTTGACTAAAAAGCGCGAAGTAAGGCAAGATAATAAGAGAGGAACAAATCGAGATATAGTTAATCTAAAGAACAAAGCGCAGGGACTTTTTCTAATCCGTTTTTATTATCTCTATAATTATAGTAAGTATAGTTGTAATTAGCAGGTAACCTGCCTTGTTAATGCTATTAGCCCTTAAGTTGTAGGACAAGCTGATAATTCGCTTAACCCTAATGGTTTTTAGGGATGCTTTAACTATACCCTTGAACTTAGAACCGCTATTAACAACTATGATTAGGGGAAAACCGTATCTTAAAAACATATACTAAAGTATAAAAGTCTAAACTAAAGCTGAATTAACTTTGCTAAGGATAGTAGCCTTTATATAGCTAGTAAGGTTATCTCTGACCTCGATTATAGCATTATGCTTACCCTTAAAAAATGGGACGTTGAAGTAGACCTTAAGAAATAGGGTTGAAGAAGGTATAGTAAACTAGGCTTCTTCCTTATACCAGGATAGGCGAATCTTCTAATAAACCTTATAGTAACAGTACTAGTTAATAAGATCTAAATAGATTGTTGGCTACCAGTATAGTTAGACAATCCGGTAGTAAGAAGTGTCCCTCCTATAGTATCCTATTTTATCGTAGCAAGTTAACTAGATATACTATTATTTCTTACTATCTGTAATTATAAGGTAGGGGCAGTTACCCTTGTAAGTAGGGCGTAGAAACAGTATCCTATTACGGACTAAAAACTTAAGGGCTCAACGCTTAAAGTTAACCCTATTACTATGGCGAACTAGGTAATCCGGTATTCGAAGTGTAATCAGATAGGCAGTATACTCCTAGTACTCTTTAGGCTAATCGCCCTTAAGCGTATCCTTCTTAAGAGTTAAGGTGAAAATCCAAGCGTTAACAAAGTTATCTATGTCTTCCTTATAGGCCTTCTTCTTAATATCAGCTAAAGTTGAGGGTTGCCTACTTAGGGCATCTATAGTAGCGTTCTTTGATCCTAGGATATGCTGAATCTTAAAATCAAAAAGCTAAATCCAGGCTATCCAATGTATTATAAGAGCGCCAGGTATATTACTAGCCGAGCTGTTTATCTGGTAGACTAAGACCTAAGCGTCTATCTTGATTATAAACCTTGTACTATAAAGGTACCGCCGAAACTGCTTTAAACTATAGAGAAGACCCTAAAGCTTGTACTTAGTTATATCATAGTACTGCTTAGCTAAAGACTAGATACTAGACTTAAATCGACAAGGGTGCTGTTTACTATTTAGGCCCTTTTGTTCTAGGACTGCTCTTTATCTATTTAAAGAAGCGTCGACTATAAGGTAGATTTTGCTATAGTAGTTGTCTCTATAGGTAAATAGTATAAGGCAGGGTATAGAGGTAATAAGGAAACTAAGATAAGTAAAGGTATACTAGTGATTCAGCGTCTATACCTATATTATATTCTTCTTTGCCAGATTAAAGAGCAGGCGGGCAATATAGCCGAAATAGGGGACCTAAATACAGTAGAAACCAGTAATACCAAGAAAAGAGCGGACTTTAGAAAGAGACTTCAAGGTTAACTATTTACAAATCTTCTAGATCTTAGCATTGTTAGGTAAGCAGCTATCTAGCATATACTTATAGCTAATAATAATAGCCTTTAAGACTAGGAACTAGGACTTAACTACAGCGATATAGGCTCCTACTAGCTTAGCGTTAAGCAAGACTTAGTTACAGTTCTAGACCTGTTCTACTATAAATTGTCGAATTCCAGGTATAATTAGGGCATTATCGTATTATGTCTTTGGTCCTTTTATACTAATATTATCTAGGAAAGCTTGGTAAATCTAGGGTATTAAGTCGTAGAAGATCCTATGCATTGTATGTATAAACTAGGTAACTGAATTTGTACTACCTTATGGAAGTGTAGTTAGGCGTAGTAGACCGATTAGACTGGCAAATGTTATAAGATCCCGACTCTTCTTGTCTAGTATAATATTGTTATAACTAGAAAACAGATTAAGTATAGATATGATTATATAGCTAGAAAAGTCCTTTAAGAATTCCTCTATATTTAGTAGAATAAAGGCGTCCTAAATAGTAACGGTATTGTATCGCTAAGTATTGTTGATTAGGCGGTACTTACTATTCTTCTTCTAAATAAGGAACTAGTTGTTTTAGTAGACTCTATAGGCGTCTTCTAAGATCCCCTTAGCCTTCTACTTCTTTAGGATATCCATATACGCCAGAATCATCGCCTTCCCTATAGGCATATGTTTAGCTTGCTAGGTAAAGTAAGGGATAGTCTTAATATGCTAAGGCGGAATAATTAATAGATCGATGCGGCTAAGGTCCTTAAATTCCTATATAAGGGCTTATTCCCTATTAAAGAGTATATAGGCAAACAAGTTAAATTCGTCCTTAGAGAGTTAGAGAGCTAGGTCTATATTGTCCTTTAAGCCCTTTAACCAATCAGGTATAAGTCAAGAACCATAAGGTAAATCCAAAAATCGTAGAAAAACCTATTAATCGTACTTATACCTAGGAGTTGCCTTTTCTTTAGCTAGTAACAACTTAGCAGGCTTCTAGTTGACGATTCCTTCTAGTACTAACCTATTAGATAGAACATTGTTAATAGGGTAAACCTTCTTTCTAGCAGGCTTATATATAGTGAAAGATTGAAGGATAGAGGGTTTTTCGGACTAAATAGAGGAAGGAGATAGACTAGGAGCTATCCTTAAAGGAAAGACAGAATTAGAAGAAACTATTCTTATATAAGGAAAACTCTAAATACTAACAACCTGCTCTAAACCCCTTTTATCCGAACGCTAAACGCTAGACTCCTGCTTAAAGGAAGTATATAAAATATTAGTAATAGTCTTATCGTTAAGCCGATCTCCTAGAACCTTATTATTATCTTCTAAAGTAAGTGCCTAGTTAGGGACTTTGTTAGCTTTATTTACCTATCCCTATAAAGTAAATAGGCTGTCCTAGTAGCTAGTAGATAGGGATTCAACAGTGTCCCTCCCCTATATAGAGGAATCCTATTTAACAGTATAAAGGGCTCTGGCAATATCTAAAGGGGCAAGGTAAGTAATGAATTCCCGGTCTTAGAAAGTTATCTATACTATATTGGGACTACTAAGACCGTAAATCACCTTATAGTCCTTCTAGAAAGGCATCTTTAATAGGATATCGTAAGCCTTGTTAGACCTATTATTAGAAAAGACGTAGTAGTAGACTAGGGCCCTATGACCTTAGATATAGAGAGGTACTAGGACCTCCCCTTAGAGAGATTGCAAATCGCTCTATAACCTATAGGACTATATCTTGGTTTTTGTAATTATAAGGTTAAGGTGGTTTATAACCTTAAGGGAGATAAGGCTATACTCCGATCCGCTGTCTAGAAGTACGTATAGCCGTAGGCTAATATCGTAAAGGGCTATTAGAAAAATCCAGGGTAAAGAATGGAACTTAGTTACTCCCTAAATAAGGGAAGCTCTATTGGTTTGTATTACTAGATTACTATTAACAATCTTGCTAGAAATCGCATTTTTCGCGATAATAATAGAGTCGATACTCAGGGTGCTGAAGTCTTATAGCAACCTGATTATACAATAGCTATCCCTTATATCTAAGAACCAGGCTATCTAAGACTTTCTTATAGGCTTAACTAGAGAAACGACATTCGTCTTTACTATCTTCTATTACTTAGATAGGCAACCTTATAGACGTCTGAATAGAGCTAGGCCTACCTGACCTAATACTAGAGCTAAAGCAGAAGCAGAGAGAGTATTGTCTAAGCTAGAGCTATCTAATATAGCTATTTCCTTAATAATCCTAATACCTTTAGAGACCTACTTATATATAATCTTAGAAAGCAGGCTCTAGCCTCCTATTAGGTTAAGGGCCTTTTTGTTTAAAAGGCTATATTTTCTGTTAAGCATTTTCTAGAGCATTCCTTAGCAAATATCAGTAGCTTTAATCTTATAAGAAGGCTCTTCTCTCGCCTATGTAGATAGGCCGCTAGTAATAGGGGTCTCTGTCTGATTAGACGGAGGAGCATAGGAGGGACCTGCCCTTGGTAGCTTATCGTTATCGCTTTCTAGTTATAGCTACTTTCGACTTTAGAAAGCCGTACTTAAAGCTTTAGCTATAGCTAGCCGCGTTACCTTATTACTAAACATATCGTTCGCTTTTATAATCATAATCTATAGTATAAGTAAAATATCAATAATACTATTATTATAAAGACTGCTGTAAAGCTTAGAGCCTGTCTAAGCAGAGAGTAAATCCTATAAGAAGCGAGCTATAGCCTTTAAGGGCTTCGAAAAGAAAATGTCCGGCTCCTAGTACTAAACCGTATTAAGAAAATCCAAAACCCAACTAGGGACCTCTATCGTACAAGCTATAAAGTCGGCTTCCTTATTATTAACCTCCCCTCTAAATAGACCTTAAAGATTTAGATCTAGATCTAAGACCTTTATAGGGTCGACTACCTATAATAGGAAAGACGTAATACTAGGTGCTAGGAGTAGTAAGTAATAGACTCTAGTTTATACTATTAGGGCTATAAATGTATTCTCCCCTTATATAGAAGAGCTATAAGTAGGAGAGGACAAAGAAGATACAATAGGCCTAATACTATAAAAAGTAACATTAAGAAGCCGGCTTTTCCTCCCTTCTTCCGTTAGAAGAAAACGCATCTCGACTTGCTCTTCCTCTAGCTAGGCGTAAGTGTAGCTTGGCATAGAGAGAGAGTCGAAAAAGGGTTTAAAAGCCTTATTATACTTAGTCTTATAATTACGCTTCTATTAGAGATAAGTAGGGCGGAACTTAGTATTATATACCTTATAAAGCGCTTAAATAAGGTTGAAAAGGGTGCCTTCCTTATAGGCCTTTATTACTAGGACTGGGTTAATCCGGTATAGGTTATAAGGTAGGTCTTCTCTATGGATTTTCTAACTAAGGTAAGTGTTTGCCCTAAATATATACCTAAGCCTAAGTTCGTTGTTAGCTTCTATTAGATTATATAAGCTAATATAGTACTGTTGACTATACTAGTAGTAATAGATCCTTTTAAGAGCCTTATACCTTCGATTAGTATTAGAGCGAAAAGGCCTACTAGCGTAACTATTGACTTTACCCGGCTCTATATTCTAAAGCGAAGTATACGCTGTAAGTAGAGGAAGATCGACTTGTTTATCTGGATAGGGGTAGTAGTATTAGGGTTTATAACACCCTTTCTGTTTAGCTATATCTTGTTCCTCTCTTAGGTATACTACCTGATTAATATTGGTTATAAAGCTTGGTAAGTTGTTTAGCTTATCTCTTAGGCGTATAACCGATTTTACTATAGGGTCTATCTCGTTTAGCGAGATTCTAAAAGAGGCTATCTAATTATATAGGTCTTAAATAGCTCTTTTAGTTACCTTATAGCCTTGCTTCTACAAAAGGTTAGTAGTATAAAGCTTTATAACTATCTTCTAGGTATTAGTAAGTTAATCAAACTATATTTCCTTGATCGTTAGCGGCTTTAGGATAATCTTAACTGATTTCTAGCTAGTACTCCCTTAATCAGAGAACAAGACCTGGTTCTTACTCGCTTAAGCAGACTTAGTTAACTTAGGTAAGAAGTTTCAAGAAGAGATAGAAGAAGGCTTTTCAACTTTAGCTAAAAGGAGATTAGTCTTTCTACTATTATTATTACTCTTATCTAAACAGACGTCTTAACTTAGTAGTTCGATCTAAGTTAGTGCTCCTTAGTAGATAAATCCTTTAAATAAAACTACTAATACTAAGGTTTAGAAGTCGTCCTAGGTAGCTTTGTATAAGTCCTATATAGGCATAGCACCTCTAAGGCAGTGTCCTTGAACAAGCAAGTATTGGTAATCCTTAGGCAACTTTTCCTAAAAGTATTAAGGGGTATCTTTCTGAATAAGGGCTAACTTAGTAGCTAGTATCTAGGTAATTATAGCGTCGAGTTCTTCTATAGCCTGTTTGATCTATATAGCTAAGACGTTTAAGATAGTATACTTATAGAAGCGGTTAAGCTACTTAATAGGATCCTCTAATACCTTAGGGTTAAAAGCCTTTTAATACTTAAGCATTATCCTATAAAGTTCTTACTATATTATTACTCCCTTGTCCATAATTATAGAGGCTACCTTATAACGTTGGTTAGAATCGTACTACCTCTTCTACTAGGTAAACTTCTTAATATTAGTTACTATACTATAGTTCTTACAAGTATCGTCGAAAGCTTGTAAATAATCCGTAATATTAGCGCCATAGAATTGTCTATTAAGCCCTTTAGACTGAACAGATAGAAAGCTGATATTCTATATAGGATTTAACCGATAAAGAGCGTCGGTCAACATTCTAACTATAATACCTAACTAGTCCTAATTACTAGTATTTATTTCCGATATACTGCTAGAAAGTGGCGGTAGGAAAGATTCTGCTTAAGGAGGAACTAGGGGAGAAAGGTTATAAAAGGAAAAAGGGGGTCTAGCTTTTTAAAGCTAGTTTCTAGTAGAGTCCGTCGTCTAATTAGACAAGTCTTATAATCCTACTACTAAAGGAGTAAAGTTGCCTATAAGTCTGCGAAGTCAATGGATTTCTCTCCTTAAAAGGATATATTCTAGGAAATCCTATTAGATAAGGCTTTTACTAATAAATAACTAAGTAAAGGGTTGATATATAATTATACTAAGTAGTAAAATATCGATACTTGGTCTAGCCGAATATACTATAGACTTAAAGTCTTTAGAAGAAGTTAGGAAAGTACTAAGGAGTACGTTAATAGGTAATAAATACAAAGTATAATTATCGTTCTTCTAATTAGATAAGCCTTGGTTTTATTAATATAAGGAGCTACTAGTAGCTTCTATTAATTTGTCGATAGACTTTATCTAGGGGGAAATTTAGAAGAGATTGGATTATAGGATAGAGGAGAGATATAGGGCAAGAGAGAAAGGATATAGTCCGCTACTATAGTATAATTACGGTAATATTATACCTACCTTACCTTTATAAAACATCGCTTATACCTAGTTCCTACCTAGTATAAACTCCTTCTCCCTCTATTGCAAAATCAAACGTATCTAACTCTTTAAAAAGCTTATATTAAATAGATCTGCAGCTTAGTCTATCTCCTTGTTATAGACTTGATCAGTTAAGCCCTATACTATATACTTCTACTATATAGAAAGCAAGGAAGACCGACATCAAACATACGAAAACGAGTTTTTGGTCAATACCACACCAAATCGCGTGCAACCACATCTATTCGAACCGTCCGATTGAGGATATAACGCCTGTCAATTTTCGCTGCAGCGCTGTCGGTTGCGCGATAGCCCTAGGCGTGCGAAAATGCAGAAAATGGCGAGCCTAGCTGCCCTCTTGCAACTGCAATTTCCTTACGCATAGGCTAATAAGGCTCTACGCCTTAGCAACCCTGCCCTACCTATAGCTAACGACAATAATAACAACCCCTTAAGTCAGCCTTTAAGTACAGACTACTAACCTCTAAGCATAGACTACCTAAACGGTAATATAGAAATAGAAGACCGCTAAACCACTACTATTGCCTCTACTACTGCTAAGAAGACCGCTATAGGTGCTATAACTATAGTACCTATAGTATCTAGCTTTAGTACCCCCCCTACTATCAATACCCCTATAATTAGCGCCCCCTTTTCAACTAATATCTTTACCCTTTTTCTTAGGGGCCTAAACGGCAGTTAGTATGCCCTAGCCCTGGCCCTTTCTAGCTAGAAAACCTCGAAAAAACTAGGGAAAAAACCAGAAAAAAATATAGGAAAAGAAGGAAGCAATAACAATGCTACTAAGGCCGGCTATATCACCCTAGTAACTAAGAAAATCGCCTAGGCTGCTCTTAGCCCCTCTAAGCTCGCCCTTACACTCTCTAGCCTTTTAGACCGGATAATTAGCCTAGCTAAGGACAGTACTAACTTCTATAGTATAGTAGAGGCAACTACTAAAGCCAGGCAAATTGCCCTTATAGCCCTGCTCTAGGACCCGCCTAAAAAAGCCTTAGCTATAACAGTAGTAGTTCTAGCACCTTAGAACCACCCTACTACCTTAGCAACGCCTAAACCACAGTACTAGCAATAACCTTAACAGCCTAGCTACTACTAGTAGCAACAACAGTAGTAATAGCAGCAATAGCCAAGCTACTCCTAGCCTATAGCCCCTACCTAGGCTAATATAGCTAGTAAGCTAATAGCTAGTAAGGCAACTAGGCCTAGCCTTAAGCGCTAGGTACTTATCTAACTAGGCTTAGCCTAACAACAAGTACTTGCTAAATCTGCCCTAGAGGTAGTATAGGCTATATAACAGGCCTCTAGCCTAGCAGTTTAAAGGGTTTAGACGCTCTTTAGCAGTAACCTCCTTCTAGTTATAAAGAATATAGAAATAAAGAAAAGCCTAGAAAGCAATACTACCTGGATTATAAGGGCCTTTAGCGAAAAGGCTTCCCTATATATAACAACCTAGACAGTAGCAGTTAAAGGCCTTATAGTCTATAACCAGGTTATAGAAGAAGGCCTACTAGAAGAAGCCAAAAAACAACACCCTACGGCGGTTAGGGCAAAGGTCTAGCACCTTTAAGGGCTAGAATAGACTAGGGTTAAGGCACTAATAGCCTTTACCTTCTTAGAGATAGCCTAGAAGGCCTATAAGAAGGGGGTCTTCTAGAGCTACTAAGCTCTAGAAGTAGAGCCTTAGATCGACAAGGCTAAGCCTATCTAGTACCTAAGGTGCTGGAAATAGGGCTATAGGGCTAAGGTATGCCGGAGTAGAGAAGAGATCTGCTATAACTATAGTACTAATAGCCATACTACGCCAGAAGCCCCTACCTGCTCTAGGGCACCCCGCTGCCGCAACTACCACCAAGCTTACTATGCCCGCTTAAAGGCCTGCCCCTACCTAAAAGAGGCATAGGCACAGGCTAAGGGATACCTATGTTCTAGGCCTAAGGCCTTTAACGTTAACTAACTGCCCCTATACCAGTACTAATAGCAACAGCAATAACAATAATAGCAGCAACACCCTTAGTAGGCCCTATTATAAGAGGAGGGGGAGGAAGGCTATACTATAGTCTTAGGGAAGAGACAGAGGGGCTAACTAATAGTATCAAGAGGGTTAACCCCTAACTAAAGTACAATTACCGCTTGCTTTAGCTACCTAAGCAGCTAAACCCCCCCCTCTTCTACGCCAACTATAAGCCCTAAAGGGGCTACTAGACCTACTAGAACCCTAGAGCCTATAGGAGCCCCTAGACCCCTAGATGCTAGACCTAGACTAGACCTAGATACCAGACTAGCTAACACTACTACTACTATACAACAACTATAGCCAACTATATAGTTAGAGGAGATAGAAATATAAAGGTACGCCTCTAGAACGTATAGGGCTTAAGGGAAGTATAGGAAGTACTACTTTCTATAGTAAAGAAAGAAATACTCGCTATATAAGAGCCCTGGATTAATAGGCAGGCATAGCACTCTACCTACTACCCTAGATTAGCCCCCTACTACCTTATTTTCACCCCTAATAGACAGGCCTTACTTTATATCTATAAATTACTTCTACTAGCAACATAGACTTACAGCTCTAGCCTAGACTAGGCTAGGGCTACTATACAGACTAAGAACAGCCCCTTTACAGTCTAGTCCCTATATAACAACCCCTAACCCCAGACTAGCTTAACCCCCCTTATAGAAGAAATAAGGGGGAAGATCAACGTCTACCTAGGCCTTTACCTTCTAGCAGGAGACTTTAACCTTTACCACCCCCTTTAGGACTAATATAACTACTTTAGCCCTAGGTTAGAAGACCTACTACTATTAATAGCAGAATAGGGGCTTACCCTCCGCACCCCCTACAGCACTATAACTAGGGCGCTATAGGGGAGCTAAGCAGGCAGAGCCTCTACTATCGACTACTTCTAGCTTAGTAGCAGCCTTACCTACTCCTATACTAGCTTAGATATACACTTACGCTTAGACTACTACCCCTAGGTACTAGATATTGACCTAGAGACTATAGAAACCCTACTACCGCCCCCCCGGTTCTAGTAGAAAAAGATAGATAAAGAGGGGGTAGCAAGAGAGGCTAGCTCCCTAATATATAATATAGGGGGCTATGGATATCTATTATACCTCTCTATCCTAGCCGGGCTCTAGGAGGCCTATAGGTAACTATTAGAGGAACTCCAGCGTATTACTAGGGCTATAACCCTTAAAGGTGCCCTAGTAACTACTAGAAGGAAGAGTGCCCTCTAGTAGAACAACGAAATCTACCAGGTAGTCAAGGAGAGAAAAAGGGCAGAAAGACAGCTCTAACGCTCCCCTAGCAACTAGGCCCTCCTTACCGCCTATAAGTCAGCCTAAAGGAAACAAATAAAGGCTATAAGAGAGAGTAAAAGAAAGACCTAGAGGGCTTTTCTATAAGAGGCTAGAGAAAAACCAGAAAAGCTCTAGCAACTAGAAAGATAGGCTAGGCTATAAAGCACTACCGCCCCCCCCCCTCCTAAGCTACTAACCCTTAGATAAGCCAGTACCTTCTAGGAGAAGGTAGAAGCCCTTTCAGTACACTTCTTCCCCCCCTCCCCCTAAAAGGATAGCCTAGAAGAACCCCTAATAGGCCCGAGGCTACTAGTTAGCTAGACGGTTAGGCCGGACGATATAAAGGAGGCTATTAAAACAATAAAACCCTAGAAAGTACTAGGACCTGACAAACTCCCTATAGGCTTTCTAAAGGCCTATAGCGACCCCTTATATAAGGCTCTTACTATACTAGCCTTAAAATCCTTCCTCTATAGCTTCTATCTATAGGAATATAAGAAAGTAGTTACTATTGTCCTTTCTAAACTAGAAAAACAGCCGGATACCTATAACACCCCTAGAGGCTACTGCCCTATAGCCCTACTTAACTATATTAGTAAGGTCCTAGAGAAAGTTATAGGGACTAAAATAAGGGACGTGGCTAAGGCTTTTAAGCTGATTCTAGCAACGTAACAGGGCTACTACTGCTATAAATCCACCGAATCAGCTATATACCTCCTTATAGCTCAGATCTAGGAGGCATAGAAGTATAAAGCTAGGGCCTCCCTTCTATAGCTAGACCTATCAGGGTATTTCGACAGCATCCCTTATAGCAGGCTCTTAGCTATACTGGACCAGCTAGGGCTACCTACCTGGCTACTAACCTAGCTAAAGGAATTCCTCTCCTCTAGGACTACCAGCCTCCTATTTAACGGCTAATAAAGCCAGCAAATCCCAGTACTAACAGGAGTACCCTAAGGCTCACCACTTTCACTAATCCTCTTAGTCCTATACCTCTGCCCCCTATACGAAAGGCTAGAGAGAAAATACCCTTGTCATAGTCCGTTGTCATCCTATATACATATAGCTTTGTCTTACACCAGGACCTTCTGTCCTATATGCAACAACATCTTTCTACAACCTATCTTTGCTCTGGCTATAACAGTTTGTTGCACCTATATATTCTTGCTAAATTAGCAAGATTCAGTAAGTAAAGAAAACCTTTTGTTAAAAGTCTATTTTGATAAACGATTTGACGAATCCCTCCGTTTCTATATATACTTTAACTATAAGTTACTACTAATTCTATAATATCGACTAACAGTAACTAATTAGCGGAAGACTGGCTCTAAGTATAAGGCTTAGGGGCACTAGGCTCCCTAGGAATGCCAGCTACCAACCTGGCTAACCTTGTCTTGGCTAGTAACGATTAACTACTCTATTTCCTACAAGCTACGAATTCTAGGATCTTAGGTATCTCTACCAACTTAGCTATAACTTCCTCTAGGGCCTCTTCTGCCCCCCTTCTAGCTACTTTTCCCTAGCCCTTTCTAGCTCCTATCCTAATAAGTTATATAACTTTATCCTGACTCCTTAGCGTTAATCCTCCGACCTTTAATAGAACCTCTATAAACTCTATTAAACGGTAAATAGCCTATATTACCTAGAAGTCCTAGGTCTTGGTAAAGCTTGCCATTAATAAAGCTTTTTTCCCTAATACCCTAGTCTAAGTCCTCTATATCTTATAGCATCTTAGCGGCGAACCTTATTAGCGAATTTGCCTAGAAGTGGATAAGCTAGTTATACTAGCTTATAGCCCTCCCTCCGACGCTTCTATAATCATATATATTACTGACATTTTCGCATTACTAGACCCTTAGTATCTTATAGAAGATGTTAGTACTATCAGCCTTACTAAACTAGAGAAACTAGATATAGATAAGGATAAGCTTTTATTTACCGACTTTCTAATAGAGCTGATATAACTCTGCGAATATTCTAACCAGACCCCTGTATAACGCGTTACCTACCTTTAATAGAAAGTAGGTCGGAAGTTACACTATACTATCGTTAGTATAGTAGACCGACCTAGCCCTATAGACTTTATAAAGTAGATAGAGCTTTACTAGAAGCTCTAAAACAACATTACTATAGAACAGCATTAATCCTAGATCGGCTCTAGGTTAGTACTACCTCCTTAACAAGGATTTTATAATAATAGTAACCCTATAGTATTAGGAGCTATCCTAACCCTAAGTTCCTACCTTTCTCCTAAGGAAAAGGCCTATAAAATCGACAACTGCCTCTGCTTATATTATAGTAAGCTAGGCTATCTTACCTATAACTATAGAGTAAAGAAGAACCAACTTACTACTACCTTAGCTATAGCTCTATAACTAAACTCTAAGGGAAAAGCCTAGGCCTAGGAATACTGGATTATTATCCTAGGCCTTTTACCTTTAATCTGGAGTTCGTTATTACCTTAGATGTAGTTTATACTAATTCTTCTTTGCTTTTTGCTACTATAGTATATATATAAGGTAAGGCTTTACCCTTCTAAACCCTTATTAACTCTGGTTATTCTCCGCTTAGATTTGTTAATTCCTTTATAGTAGATTACTTAGGGTTAAAGCGATCTACTTTGGATTTACCTTGCCCTTTACGCCTTATAGATAGCAAGTAGGCCGGTCTTATTACAGATTTCTATATCCTAGACCATTTGTTTGGTTAACCTGATTCTAGTTATACTTCTAAGCTATTATCCCTATATATCTGGCCTCTAAGCTCTTTTAGACTGGATATAATTCTTAGCCTTCCTTAGCTCTATGCCTATAATCCTTTACTAGACTAGGCTTCTAATACTATAACCTTTAATAGAAGGATACTAGTTGTACTCTAGGATAAGGACCCTTTAATACCTACCTAAGGCTCTCCTAACTCCCTTTTAATTACTAACTAAGATCCTTCTGACTTATAGCTTCTACCTGCTATACTATTCCTATCTTTTATAAAGGACTTTAGCATCTCTAGTATATCAATAGCGGAACTCTATATAGTAATAGATATATTGCTCTAAAAAGGGTTTACTACTAACTTGTTCTTAACTCTGGATAATACTGATACTTTCCCTTCTTGTCTCTTTAGGGTATCTAATAAGGATATTAAAAAGTACCTTAAAATCAACCTACCTGTTTTAGAAACCGATATTAAGAAACTCTTACTGCCTATATATTATAACTTAATTACGGCTTTTCTTCCTATAAACTCAGAAACACTACTACCTTACTATCCCTTTGATTACCAAGTCGAACTTATCCTAGGTAAGTTACTACCGGCTACTTAATACCGCCCTATAAGCTCCTAGGAGCTCCTAGTAATTCGGAAATACCTGGATAACCACCTTTCTAAGGGCTTTATATAGAGTAGTATATTATTAGTAGCTGCACTAGTACTATTAGCAAAGAAGCCTAGTAGTAGGGTATAAGTCTGTGTTAACTACCGAGGCCTGAATAACGTTATAATTAAAAATCAGTATCTAATTCTACTTATTAGAGAAACATTGGACATGTTATACCAGGCAAAAATATATACCAAACTTGATATTATAGTAGCATTTAACCGAATCTGAATTACCCTTAGTAACGAATAGAAGACTGTATTTACTACCCGTTTTAGCCTATTCAAGTACTTAGTAGCAAATTTCGGTATAACAGGCGTGCCTAGTACTTAGTAACACTTTATTAACTATATTTTGTTTGATATATTAGACAAATACGCAACTGCTTATCTAGACGACATTCTTATCTTTAGCGATATACCTACAAACTATACCTGACATATCTGCAATGTGCTTATAAGGCTAATAAATATAGGCCTTATAGTAGACATTAAGAAGTATAACTTCTATACTACCTGGACATAATACCTCGGACTTATTATTTTGATATCCGGCATCTCTATAAACCCTGAAAAGATTAAAGTAATTACGTCTTAGCCCTACCTAGAATTACTATAGGATCTATAGCGATTCTTAGGCTTCTCTAATTACTACTAACATTTTATCTCTAGCTTTTTATCTATAGTATATCCGCTAATATCTCTTTGCTATAACAGGGCCTGGACTAGGCTATAGTCTAGTTCTTCCTAGGAGGAAACCTTCTTCTAACGTTTAAAGCAGGCTTTTACTATAGCGCCTATCTTACAATACTTCGACCCTAGCTGTAGGATAGTAGTAGAGATAGATGCATCTAACTAGGCCTTAGAAGGTATACTATCCTAATACAACTTAGAGGAGGTTCTATACCTAGTTGTCTTCTTCTCTATAAAATATATACTAGTAGAATACAACTATAAGATCTATAATAAGGAGCTCCTAGCTATTATCAAAGCGTTTAAGGAATAGAGACTGGAACTATAGAGCCTGGACTGCCCTATCGAAATATTTATAGACTATAAAAACCTATAGTACTTTTATATAATAAAAATCCTTAACCAGAGGCAGGTTCAGTGGTCTGAATTCCTAGGCGATTTCCGATTCCAAATTACCTATAGGCCTGGTAGTAACTGCGTCGTACTAGACGCCCTCTCCCAATGCCCCAGCGACTTCCTAGTGACTTCCTTAGATTTATCAGATACCTAGATTGTAAGGAGATCTTAGGTTTTACTTCTAGACTCTAAATAGGGTTATATCTAACTTACTACTGTCCCCCCTCTTCTTTTTCTTACGCTTAATACGTCTAATTTAATCGACTCTGTTATTCAGGCTACCTATTCTAACTGCTAGGATTCTTAGAGGCTCCTAGACTGCGTTTAGGACCCTAATTGCTATACATTTCCGCCTAAGCTTAGACTACTCCTACAGGCTACTATAGCTAACTATATAGTGATTTATAGCTGACTTTATATCAACGACTGTCTTTTTATCCTACCTAACAATAGGACAAGGCTATAAATCATTTACAGAAACTATAGTCTATCGCTAGTAGGGCACCTAGGCTGTAATAAGATACTGGAACTCCTATAACACTCCTATTATTAGCTATATATTAAGCAGGATATTATGTAATTTATTATAGTATACTATATTTGCCGCTATACTAAGAACGCTAAAGGAGCTCTGTCAGGCCTCTTTATACCTTTACTAATCCCTTTCCAGCCTTAGACTATAATAAGTGTCAATTATATCTTACCTTTTCCAACCTACTACTGATATAGGGTCGACTACTAGTATATTCTAGTTATAGTTAACAGACTGATAAAAATAAGATACTTCGCTATAGTACCTAACCTTTCTACTACTATACTTACCTCTACCTTTATTACAAACATCTTTTAACTCTATAGTACTCTAGACTGTATTATATTAGATAGGGGTACTTAGTTCGTTAGTACCTTATAGAGGGAACTTTACTACCTTTTAGGAATCACCCTACAGCACTTCTCTATAGCTTATCCTAAAACCGACAGATAGATAGAAATTGTAAATACCTACCTGGAATAGTACCTACAAGCTTTCATTTCGTTCTACTAAGATAATTAGGTAGACTAGTTACCCCTAGTAGAGTTTATAAGCAATAACTATAAGTCAGAGGCGACCTATCTTATACTATTCTTCGCTAATTACAGATAGTATCCTAATATAGGCGTCGAACCTAAGCTGCCTACGACTCCCCTATATACTAATATTGAACAAAAAGAGTTCCTAAATGCCTAGGCTATCTATAAGAGACTACAAAGAGTAGTTAACTATACTTAACTATTTATAGAACAAGCTTAAACTTATATAGCTAAGACTGCAAATAAAAAACGCTAGGACTCGGTTTAGTATAAAGTTAGGGATAAGGTATAGGTTAGTACTGCTAATATTTAACAGGGTTGGCTACTTAAAAAACTTAGCTATAAGTAGCTTAGCCCTTAGAGGGTATCTAAGGTATATAGACAGGCAGTAGTAGTATATATCCCGCCCCTATATAAGATCTTCCCTGTCTTCTATATATCTCTAGTCTAACTTACCTCTAAGGGGCTACTAGGCTAATATTCTACAAACCTACTATTATTACCTTATAGAGCTGTCCTATCCGACAAAAGCCCTAAACTAGAGATTAAGTAGTACTTCGATAAGATACTTAACTCTCGCCTTAGAAACAGTGCCCTTAAATATAGGATCTAATGGCTAAAACCTTATAAACCTACCTAGGAACTAGCAACGAATATTCGAGGCTATATAAGCGATATACGGGATTTTTATACCAAATATCCCACTAAGCCCGGCCTACTAGATTGGTTCTAAGAGTAGGGATTGCCTATTTTATAATGCCGTATCGACTTAGTACCGACTTAGTACAAAATGTGCCAAAACGGCTATAAAAAACCCTATATTCTATGAAACGACCACTTGCCTAATTCGGTACGAACACTTGTATAGGCTACTGCCTAAGCGTCCCTATTGCAAGGTTCGGTACTATTACACAGCGCCTTAGCCAGCCTCTTCTTTAAGGCTACTACGACTATATAGTAGCTATTATGTATATTAAGACCAGGCTACGTCTGACAAAACTATATATTACAATGGCGTGTAAAATCTCCTAAAGCCTTGTTAGCACCCTAGGGGGCAAGTGGCGGTATGATATAAGTATAGTACTAACGACGATTCTATATGAAATTTTTATATATAACAATCTTTTCCTATATAATACGTTAGTAACTAGCCTCTAACTTATAACTAAACCTCTACCTAGACGCTACCTTATTAGTTACCTATTATAGAGAAAACTTTCGTCCTGTTTATACTATGCTTCGCGTAATATACCTTGGTTATAGTATCGAGGTTATATAGTAGCTAGTATGCTACTATAGCGACCCGGGACTATTCCGGCTGGTTAAAATAATACTACACGTTTCTAATAGGTCTGTTAGGATCCGTCGTCGATATAGTATAAAATCTCTTAGCAATACGGTATATAGGTATATATTCCTCTATCTCGTACTACAGAACCCCTATAAGCTACTATAGGCGTCAGTACTGCATTATACCCGACTTGCCAGAAGCTCCTTAACATACCGCCAAACAATTAGCCTTCTTCTGCTTTATATAATGCTTATACCGCTACCCTCTAGCAGCGGTTACTATATAGGGCTCTATAGAAAAAATACTGACAGGCCTACTACGATATATAGCTTTCGTTATATAGAAAATAACAGACCTAATGCATACTTTGCATAGGACCTCCTTTACTAGGGGAGTAGATCGGGGAGTTAGGGCTATATCTATAGAGGTTCGGCGACGATTCTTAATAAAGGCTAACTAGGTTGCACAGTTAGTATATAGAGGAGAAAATTTTAACAACTTAATAGTAACTCAGGCTAGTATCGAAGTTATAGAGGAGTAGCTTCAGTACTATGCTAGTGTTTAGCCTAGTAATAGGTAGGTCTGCCGCCTAATAGGGAAGGTAGGCCTAACTGGTAGGCTATAGCACCTAATTAGAAAGGTAGGTCAAAACGTATAGGCCTGGATATAGGTCAGATATATACAGGCCTTAGCACTGTTATTTCGAACCTATATACAGGTCCTATTACTACTACCTTTAGACGTAAACTAGAAGCAACATACTTACGCCTGAACAACAACACGTATAACACTACTATATATAATCATTATTTACAGTTAAGAACGACTGCAGTTTTAGGGTAGGGTGCTGTCACAGTCTGTTATCATCCTATATATATATAGCTTCGTCTTACACCAGGACCTTCTGTCCTATGTGCAACAACATCTTTCCACAACCCATCTTTGCTCTAGCCATGACAACCCTACTATCTCTACTATAGGCTATATAGATAATACCAACCTACTAGCCTTCGACAAAGAGGCTATAACAACGGTTAGACAGCTAGAAGAGGCCTAGAAAGAGTGCCTAGACTGGGCAACAACCGCTAGAGTTACCTTCTTAGCAGCAAAGAGCAAGCTTATACACTTCCCCCCTGGAAGGAGGCCCTAGACCGACCCTATAAACCTAGGAGGGGACTCCCCCCTACAACTAGCTAAAGAAGCCCGTTTTCTAGGGGTCTGGCTAGACCCTAAGCTTACCTGGAAGGCTTACGCCAGTACCCTACGGCAGAAGCTAAAAACGCAGTCCCTTGCTATTACTAGGCTAGCTGGAAAGACCTAGGGACCTGGAATCGAAAAGACTAGGCTCCTATATATAGTAGTAGTAAGGCCAGTCCTAGCCTACGCAGCCTCGGCCTAACACACCCCTATACCTATAACACTAAACAGGCTATAGGGTATAACCAGAGGCCTACTAGCAGCCGAAAACAAGGCCCTAAGAAGGGTTACAGGAGCCTATAAAAGGACACCGGTCCGAAGCCTCTACTATAAGGCTAACGTCCCCCCCCTTAACCTCTACCTTAACGCCCTCTCCTTCTCCAGCCAGGCTAGGATAAACAGGGCTATAGGAAAAGAGGTAGCCAAGTAAAAGGAAGCCCTACGCCTTACCCTTAGAAATAGGACCCCTAGGACCAGCCTCCCTCTAGAAGGGCATACAAGGTAAGAAAGAAAAAAGGAGGTAACAGCCTAGTAGTACTACCAACAACTAAGGAAAGCTATTAACGAGGAACCCCTCTATACTGCCTAGAAGGATCGCTATCTATAGGAGGCTAGGGCCTCTAGTTACGACCCCTATATAGAGAGCCTCTCAGAGAAATCAGCTAAGGCTACCTTCCAAGAGGAGAACCTAGCTAAGGCCTTTAAGAAGGCCTTCCAAAGACGCCACTATAACCTCTCTAAGGCTGAGAGCTCGCTGCTAATATAGGCCCGTATAGGGAAGATAGGCCTAAGAGGATTCCTATATACCTATAAGGTGCCTAGGGTTAATAACCCCCTCTGCCGCTGCCACCTAGCTATAGAGGACATCCGACATATATTCAATGGTTGCCCGGCCTACCCTTCGGCCTCCTTTAAGGAGAGGGAAAGAGGGGATACATACAGCTTTCTCTACAGACTCGAAAAAGGGGGCGGCAACGCTGTACGCCCCCTAGTTCGCCATATTGCCACTAGGCTGCCAGAATACTCTGTTGCTCAGAGGCTAGAAGCGGTCTAGCCTATACCCCTTTAGGTAGTATGTTTTCATACTCCTAAAGGGGCGGTATCTACTCTGGTAAAGATTAGCCTACCCCCTATTACACCCCCCATTTTTCCTATATACAGTTATAGGTTTTTCACCCGTTATACGGTTTTCCTATAGCACTAGTTCAGCCTACCTAGATATCCCCTACGGGGATCAGATAGCGTAATAGAATCTATCTATATAGAAAGCAAGTAATACTTGTTTCGCCAGTTTGAATATATACTACTAAGATACCTTAGATATACTTAGTCACGTTCCTCCCCTATCTAGAGGACAAAGGAGGTAGTCCTAAAAACATAACTAAAGGCCTAGTACTAGAGCTATCCTAACTTAACTTTTCTATTGCCCCTGCCTTTCGTTATATACCCTAGGTATAGTAATCTTGCGAATCGTTGTTGCTATATAGGGGTACTACTTCTAGGTAGGTACTAAGATAATACCTTTATCTAGATTAAGACTAACTAGCTAATACTAGCTAGCCAACCTAAGAAGCTAGAACGAAAAGAACTCTATAATATCTATAACCCTGGTATGTATAGAGGTGGCGAAGCAACACTAGATAGTAAGCCAAGCCTAATTGTTCGTTAATATAGCCTAACCTAAGATAACTCCTCTTATTTCAACTAAGGGTTCGTAATGCTAAAACGAGTTAGGACAGCTAGCCACTTGTCTAGATAGAGGAGGAAATCAAGGATAAGGCTATATTCCTAAGTTATAAGTAAGGTCTATATATCTAGCCTTAGTATTGAAATCTTCCTTAGACATGGGAAATCTCTTTACTAAGCTCTGATCCTTATATAGTTGCTAATACCGGAAATGTCGAATAAGGGAAAGGAACTGAAGATAAGAGTCGTATAAGTTATATCTAAAGGAGACTCTTGTGAGAATAGGGGCAGTGGAAGTAGGTGGTGAAAGTGCTTGATTGCTTGATAATCTATCTAGCTATTTGGTGGTAAGGAAGATGGTGATATATACCCTCTTTTTCACCATCTGTTATTTGTTCTACGCTATTCCTATTACTAGAGACCTTACGGTACTATTCCTAATAAGGAATAGTGTTATTCTAGCTTAACGCTAGTCTACTAGCTTAAGACCTAGGCTTGTCTTATCCTATATATTTATCTGATATTTATTTAGTCTTAGACTAAATAGGATAAGCTAGATATTTGTGTTTAGCATAAGACTTATATAAGATTTGTGCATTTGGCCTTATAGGTGACTAAGCATGTGTCCCTGGGACTGCAGCCTTGTGAATGTCATACCGCAAGGCTGTGGTATTTGCTAGATATTCTAACATACCCCTTAAAAGTTATATATATAATCCTAGATATAGAATCTTTTATAGAAAGGAATGTATAGCAAGGGAAAAAATAAAAACCCCGTTATAATTATAAGTATATACTTATATGGAAAATAGGCAAAAACCATATTATACTAAGCTATAAGTAAAGCGGAATTACCAGCTTAGGCTTATTGTATTTTAGTGGAATTAATTGCTGAACCATGGACAAGACTTTTATATATATGTATATATACATATATACTTATATAGAGATACTACCTATCTCTATGTATTACCCCTTAGCCTATTAATCAGGGTATGCTCTTCTTAGTAGCATAAGAAGGGTGTTATTCTTCTAAGGTCATATTCACTTGTTTTATAAATCCCTTTATCATAGTACTATTTAGGCTCTTAGTTAACCAGTCTGTAAGATTTTGCTTAGTTGGCTGGTATACTAATTTCAGCTTATTGTCTCGTACTACTTCCCTTGTATAGTGATAAGTTATATCTATATGCTTTGCCCTTTTATGAAATTCAGGATTTTCAGCTAAGGCTTGTGCCCCTTTATTATCTATGTAGATAAGGGGTGTAGAAAGTGGCTTATTAGGTATGAATATATTCCTTAAGTAGGAATAGACGTATTGAAGATATATTGCCTCTTTAGAAGCATCTTTTAACGCCATATATTCTGCCTCTGTACTAGAGGTAGCTACTGTTTTCTGAACTTATGAATTCCAGCTAATGCAATTAGCTGTAGTATTATTTATATCCTGAAGGCTGAAAATATAGCCTATAGTAGACCTTCTAGTATCTAGATCAGCTGCCTAGTCTGAATCTGTATATCCTATAATCTGTAAATTTCCTTTGTAGTTATATTTTATTCCTAGATTTGGGAACCTAATTAGGTAACCCTATAAATATTCTAGGGCATCGAAGTGCTCTTTACTAGGATTACTAGCAAATCTAGAGTATAGTATAACGTTATAGGAAATATTAGGGCGAGTCTTTAAGGCTAGGTATAGAAGTGATCCTACTTCTTGCTGATATCTTTTTATTTCAGCTTTAGTAGCCTGGCCTTTATTTTTTCTTAATGCCACGTTATTACTAGGCTTAAGCCTTGGTTTATATATGTATTTGGAATAGGGATTTTTCTCCTGTATAATAAAGGAGTCTTGTTTTAAGCAGTGCTTGCTTAGTATTTTATTTGTATAACCATGTTGATTTATTTCTACAGCCTTGTTTTCGTAGTCGATTATGATCTTATTACCTAGGTAATCAGTTAAACCACCTAGTGGTTCTATTTTTAGATATTTAGATACCACTTTTTCAAAGGTATTAATAATATCTTTATTTGGCCCTGCTACTAGTAGATTATCTATATAGCTTGCTATTATGATTTTCTTTGTTGAGTGTATAAATACTCCCTTATTATAAGGTAGTATATGAAAGCCTAGCTTATCTACTAATATAGAAGACATATGCTTATAGAATAACCTAGGGCTTTGTTTTAACCCATATAGGGCTTTATTTACCTTAGCCACTTTACCCCTGTATTTAGGGTTATTATATACGCCATAAGGTAGTTCTATATATATTTTATAATCTATTTTAGCATATATAAATACTAGGCGTATATTATATTGTTGGAATATATATCCTAGATTTAATCCTAGAATTAATATAGTGTGCTATACTTCTGTTCTACATATAGTGCTAAATGTTTCTATATAATCAACACCGTAGACTTGATTAAAGCCTTGTATTACCTAACATGCCTTATATCTAAAGGTCTTTTCTTTATTAGTTATATAGTAGTCTGGTATAAAGCTATTTTGAATTGCTTTCTTTTTAAATACCTAACGTCCTCTTATAGCTTGTTTTCCTTTAGGCAAATCTGTTATTGTATAACAGCCTTTAGACTCTAGGTCCTTAACTTTATCTATGGCTGCTAGTTGCCACTGTTTATTTTCTGAAGTTAGTATAGCTTCTTTATAGCTAGCTAGTTCTATATCTGTATTTATTAAAAGGATATATTCAACCTTATCCTTAGTATTATATTCTTCTTACAGATATGATATTGTAGTATCTCTTAAGGTTAAGAGGATACCATATTCTTCCTTATTAAAAGGAAGTTCTAGCAGCTCGACTACTATTTCTTGATTTACAATAGGAAAATTGTTATCTTCTAGTATGTTACTAGACTGTAGTCTATTAGAGATATACTCTTGTTCTCCTCTTTCTTTCTCTTTTATAGAGGAAGAAATAGTTTCTGATAATTGTTCTTGTATTATTTTATCTTTGTTTTCTTCTTCTATATTTCCTAGTAAAGGAGGAAGAGGACTATCTTGCTTATTTAGAAGCATGTTGTTTAGATAGTCCTTCCTAGGTAGGAATTTTCCTTCTAGGATTTTCATATCTCTTGCCTAGATAAGAGTATGTTTCTTTATATTATATATTTTATAGTGGTTATTCTCTATAGAAGAGTAACCTACTAGAATTCCAAAGTCTTTCCTTGTATCTAGCTTATTTTTTATTGTGCCTTCATTACTATAGAGGTATATTAAACCCTATATCTTTATATTGTTAATATAGGGCTTCTTATTATAGAAAATCTCCTACGGGGTTTTATATTCTACCCCCTTATGTAGTGTGATATTATATAGGTATGTTGCTGCTAGTAAGGCTTCTCCCTATAGGTATAAAGGAGAATTAGCCTTATATAGCATTGCCCTTACTTTATTAAATAGGGTAAGATTTATTCTTTCTATTAAGCTATTAGGCTCTTTGGTATATAGAGGAGTAAGAAGGTGTTTTATTCCGTATTTTGAAAGGGCTATAGTAAATCTTTCGTTGATATATTCTCCTCTATTATCTATGAAGAACTCCTTTATTTTCCTTTTTTCTATATTTCTCTTTTCTAAAGAAGTGTCTTTAGGGGTAGTATTTTCTACCTTTGCCTTAAAGTATTCAAAGGCTTTATATGCCTCGTCTTTACTATATAGTAATTTAACAAAGGCGTATCTACTCTTCTTATCTAGAAAAGTAATATAGTACTTATATTTATTAAAAGTACTAGGAGTTATTGGACTACCTAGGTCACTATGGATTCTTTCTAGGATTTGATAGTCCTTCTTATTAATTGCTTTCTTAAGTCTTTTCTTAGAAGACTTAGCTAGATCGTAGGTAATATAGGTAATATCTTCATTATAAGCGCGAATAATATCGGCACTTATTATTATTTTTTTGTTTTCAAGAGCTAAACAAGGGCACCTATATTTAGGTAGCCTAATCTCTTATGCCAGTTAAACAACTTTGTTTTTTTCAAAGGCGGAGAAGCGGTATTAAAATCTCTAAGATCAGTAGATAAATCTAAGTCTTTTTCAAGATTTATTTCTTGTTCTTTTTCTTGTTCTTGTTCAGTAACAATAGTATTACCCCCTACAATGTTATTCGGGTTTATAGGGGTTATATCCTGTATTACTGTACTAGCTAGCACGTTATAAGAAGAAGATATAATATCTATATCTATAGAATAGAGATCTTCTTTATTTCTATATCCTTGTGTAGATATTTCTCTACTTATTTTATTATATAGCTGGACGGTATCTTTGCTAGTATTAAAGATAACTAGCTTTTCTTTCAGCTTAGGAACTGATATTAGGTTGATTCCTAGTTCAGGTATATAGTAGACCCCTTTTATAAGGTCTACCTTATTAGTGTCCTTATATTTTATAAAGATATTACCTTTGCCCTTTACTAGTAACTCCCCTACGTTACCCTACTTAACACTTTCACTAATATCCTTATAGGAGTGAAAGGAGCTTATATTGCAAGTAGTATGTATTGTGGCAGCAGAGTCTATAATAAAGGAGGTAGATTTTTTCTTTTTATTTTCTAGACTTAGGACCTTCTTTTCAGCAGTTACAAAAATAAGGGCTTTATTAGCCCTGCTATAAGCAGAGGGAGAAGAAGGGTAGATTGAATTCCAAAGTCTATATATGGTACTATAACATAATGAGAAAAGGAAAGATAGAAAAGAAAGAAGAAAAAAGAAGAGTAAATAAATACCCCTTAATTCCAAAGGACGTCTTTCCATTCGATCTAGTTTCTTAATTATTAGTACCTTTCCCTTTTGTTATAAGGGGCTATAGTAAATAGTAGGGGAACTTACCCCTGCTTCCTCAATTTCATCCAAGGCTTCTACTATTGTTTTTTCTCTTTCTTCTTTATCTATCTCTATTTCAAAAGAAGGACCTGCTATAACAGCAGAAGAAGAAGGGCCAGCAGCAGAAGAAGAAGAAGAAGGTAGTATAGGAAAGCCGGGATAATACCTAGGAATAAATCCACTAAGGCCCTTATTAGTAAGATGCACTACCTTCTCTTTTTCTTTTCCTTTGCCCTGATTTTCTTCCTCGTTAAAGGAGGATTCCAGCTCTACTATCTAGGCAAGAAGAGCCTGCTTTTTCATCCTCTTATTAGTAGAAGACCCCTATTATCCTTTCCTCTTTATTATTTTTCCCTTATTATTAGGGGGTGTTTTCTTAGAAGAAGAGGAAGAAGAAGCAGTAGTAGGGGAATTCTACCAAGAAGGTGCCTTTTCTGGATAAAGGAAGAAGCAGTTGTCAGTATTATAACCTGGCTTTTTGCAGTTACTGCAGTAACTAGTCTTGTTGTTTTTCTCCTTATTTAAAAGGAGGGCGTGTTTTTTGCCGTTCTTTTTTATTTCTCGTAAGGCATCAAGGAGGGCTATGATACAGGACTAGAGCGTATAGGCGTTGCTGTTACCCCTACAAGCCTGCTTAATATTCTCCCTAAACGTATAGTAGTTATAGGAGAGCCTATCTAATAAAATAGATATATAGGCTAAATCAGGTAGGGGGATATTGTTGATTCTAAGGCCTTCTAATATAGACCTGAAAGAAGAGAGATATCTCTCTATATCTCTAAGAAAGTCAGCAAGCCTAATAGCCTACAGTTAACTAAGAAGAAGGAAGCCTATGGAAATACCATAGGGAGAGTAGTTTTGTTGTAATATCTCCTATATTTATTTTGCCCCTTTTTAGCCTTATAGCTCTATCGTTATCGGGTCGTCAACGGTAAGCTAGAGCACAACAACAGCGTAGCTGTTAAGGGGGTCTTAGTCTTCTAGGTTTTCCCTAATAGCCCTTATTGTTTGGGTATATTCTAGGAGAACCTGAATTCGCAGGGACTACGCTTAGTAGTTATTCTCCCCTTTCAGCTTAGGAATCTTGAATTTCTTAATATCCGTAAGCTAGAAACGCTAAAGGGTTGCCCCGGCAATAGCAGTAGCAGTAGTAGTAATCGAGCTTTACTTAGCCATTTTTTCTGCTATTTTTTATTATGGTATAAGGGGAGGAATATAGTCGAATTCGTGGAATTTGGAAAAGGCGGCTCTACTAGCGTTATGCTGTAAAGCTTAAATCCATGGGTTATAGGGGCGGTTATCGGCTAAGGACGTGGCTGTACCGTTACGCTAAGAATTTTTACTATAGAGCAATGCAGGGTTATCGAACTTGGAAATCAACGTTGTTGTTAGATATATATATCGAAATCAACAGCGCAGTCTTATTGATCGAGGGCTTAAAGGGAATCGACGGGATAGCACAACAGTAAAGCGGCTAGCCTGATATCAGAAAAGGCGCTTGTTCAATTTGAAAGGGCGTAGAAAAGGGCGGTTTTATCGATATAAAGGCGAACTATAGAGCCAGCTATAGATGTCGGAATTAGGGAAGTACAGGGAACAACGTTGCATTTATCTATAGCCAAATATAGGTGGTAGGCGATGCAGAGGGGTTCCGATTGATTCGAGTCGTACGACGAGAAATCGATTTAAACAGCGTTGCACCGTTATACAGCTAAATTTATATGGTAAGCGATGAAAGGCGGTTTTTATCGATTTCAACGGAGTATAGCGAGAGGAAGCACCGGGCTTATAACCTATAAGAATAGGGGCAGTGGAAGTAGGTAGTAAAAGTGCTTGATTACTTGATAATCTATCTAGCTATTTAGTAGTAAGGAAGATAGTAATATATACCCTCTTTTTCACCATCTATTATTTGTTCTACGCTATTCCTATTACTAGAGACCTCATAGTACTATTCCTAATAAGGAATAGTGTTATTCTAGCTCAACGCTAGTCTACTAGCTTAAGACCTAGGCTTGTCTTATCCTATATATTTATCCGATATTTATTTAGTCTTAGACTAAATAGGATAAGCTAGATATTTGTGTTTAGCATAAGACTTATATAAGATTTATGCATTTGGCCTTATGGGTAACTAAGCATGTGTCCCTAGGACTGCAGCCTTGTGAATATCACACTGTAAGGCTGTGGTATTTGCTAGATATTCTAACAACTCTTATAGCTAATACACTTGATAGAACTAGAGAGAGGGGGGTTTAAGTACTTCCTTACCCCTTTTGTTCGATATAAGGTATATCTACTAGAATACTCTAATAACTAAGTTTCTAGAACAGCTAAGATTATGCTTATTTTAAGCTTAACCGATATATCGGGTCTTGAATTGTTATATAACCTACGACTAATATAACTGTTATACTAAGTAAGATTATCGTTATCTAATTCGAGGTTAGAGACCTAGAAATACCAGTCTAAGTCGTTAGAGTAGAAAATTCGAAATAGTCGTCCTATTAATACTATATTATAGAGTTGTCTAGCTAACAGTCTATAGGTCGTCCTTGTTAATAGTAAGACAACCCTAATACAAGTAAGGCCTGCTTATAAGTGTCAGAGCCCTTGCTTAGTTCATTCCTAGCTAAGCCCCTATATAAAACAGAGCAGCAGACCTACGAGAAAGTAAGAGCAGCTGTCTAAAGGTAATAGGCAGCTATATATCGAACAGCTGTCTAGATAAGAGGATAAAAGGTATATACATACCAAGGCTATAGTCTCCCCTGATTAGGGGAGACTAAGGTGGATAGGTGCAATAGAACTAAGTAAATAGGCCAAAGTAGCCTAGAGGTAAAAAGTAGATGGAATATCTAAATGGGTAAAATGTAACTGTATAACTGTAATAATTGGGATGATTGATGATTCCTCTCTCTAAACATAGGGAGGAAAGCCAGCTTCTTATACTATTGTCCTCCTTATACTGCTAATTCGCAATCTTATTGTTAGCCTAGAATAAGATAAGGGGTGGAAAAGAAAGACCAGCCTTATCTACCTACTCTACTATATAACAGAAGAGAAAGTAGACACGGGTCTCCTCTAAGCAGAGGGAGAAGAAGAAGAAAAACAAGCGGCGGCTAGTCGTGCACTCGCTACGCCGATCTAATATAAGCTAAGTTATAGCTAGTAAGGAAAGTGATTCTTTTATTACCTAAGGAGCTTAAGATGCTTTATCCCTTCTATACTATCCTACTTGTTAAAACCCTATTATATAGGCTAGCCGAAGCTGGCCTTTACTAGTAGATAATATACGTAAACTAGTATACTAAGCGCCTTAATCTTAAGCTAAGTACCTTTAACCTATGCCTTATAATCGGTAAGATGCGAATTGGAGATAGATTTAGAATCGTTAGCCTATAAACCGATAATACGCTTAATATCGGCGAGAAATCCTTTACTAACAAGGAGAAGCTTAAGCTGGATAAGGCTAGCTTTAAGTATAAGCCGCTGGTATTTTCAACGGATAAGTCAATTATAGACTTTAACGGATATAGGCTTAAAACAAGTATAGATAATGTCGAAATTCGGCAAAAAGGATAAGCTATATAACTTAAACTTATAAACCTAAAGGCGGAAATAGCGAAGCAAGTATACGTTGAACAACGTGCATATAGTGCCTATATTATAACGATTTACTAGCTAGAAGCGACTTTCGACTTATTAGTAGTAGTATAGTCGACTAAGCCTAATATAACTGAGATTGCTAAGCTTAACGCTTAACTGTAATAGTAGATCAAGAACTTAATATATAGACTGTGCTATCTATAACTTAAACTTAAGATAGCTATTCTCTTTATCTTTATAGATAGATTTATTGGAATGGGTAATCCTATATAAGGATCTATAACCACTATAGCCTACTAGTAGTAGTTGTATATGGTACGTAGGGGCAGCAACAGCGTTGATATGGCCTAAATAGCACTTCCTAGGTATGTGCTAATAAAGTAAAGTAGGGCCCTTTACTGTATTCCCTCTATAAAAGTCCTTATATAACGGTATAGTTATAGGCTATAGCGCTATATTATAGGGGCTTTAAGCTTATATATCACGGCTTTCAGTAGGTCTTATAGGCCTATAAGGCTTATAGTTATAGGTAACGTAGTAACTTAATTTCTAGTCTAAGTAGGTAAGGCTTCGCAATTTCCTTTCCTATATATACCCTCTAGGACTGTTCCTGCCTTCTATATAGCAGGAGCGCCTTAGTAGGTGCATAGCGCCTTCCCGAAAAACCAAAAAAGCTGGCGATTTTAAATAATCGACTTATGGCTACCTAAGCTGCAGGGTAAGCCGCACGACTTTTCCTATAAGTTCTGTTTTCACTCCTACGGTGCAGGGTAGGTATAGGGTAGGTAGGTGACCTAGTAGAAGAGCCTCTTAAGGCTATTTCTAGCGCTTATACAGCCTAAGGAGGCTGTCTCTACAAAAGTGGGGCATAAATCTAAAAATAGAAAAGCCTTTTAAAGCTATTTCTAGGCTATATAATGGAATATATAGCTTAGTCAGCGGTATCCACAAAAGTGGGTCCACCCTTAGAATAAAGCTATATATTTAGTAGTTTAAGAACTGAAATCCGTTTTGCCAAAGCTATAACCGTTAGAGCGCTAGAGCTTATTTTGTACGTTTAACACCCCCTCTATTCTTCTATTCCTTTATAAGCCTTAGAAAGCTACATATAGGTAAAGAATAGATGAATCCTAAGAAATAAGAACGTAAGAGCAAAACTATTCTGTTAGATAAAGGGGTTATGCCCTTATATATATATAGGATAAACCCCTATTATATATAGAAAGAAGTAAGACTATATATAATGTTGAAATTAAACCTATAACCTATTTAAAGGTATAGGTACTATAGCTTTAAAGCGTATAGTAACATATAATATCTAAGAATTCTATATCCTAGTGACTGATAGACATACTAGAGTATAGAAGGAGTAAAGGGCTTATAAACCCCTTTATCCTCTTATAGAGAAAACGATTTTTAGCATAGTTTTAAATTTTATACCCTTTTTTACTCTATTCTTTTAGCAAGTTCTAGTAAGGAAATAACAGGTAGTCATATAGAGAATCCCCCTCTGAAGGAAAGTATACTACTAGTAATAGCCAGAGCCTATATTTCCCAAATATGGCTATACTATATACTAGAGTACTTCTAGATATAGCTAGACAAATATAGGCCTCCCTAACGCCGTAGGGAGCTAATGCTAGCATAAGGGCGCCTATAGAACTGTACTACAGTAGCTAGGACCTTATAAGCCTTTTAAGGCTATATAGAGGAATTAGGTGATTCCTAAGGGCTGTAAAGTAGCCGGTACTATTAACTGGTCTTATAAGCTAATCAGGCTAAGCCAGGCCTTCTATATATATAGTATAGAGTTTATATATATAGGGGTAAAGGGTAGCTTAGTAAAAAGCTCCCTTAGGTTGTAGGTCTAAAAGCCTAATAAAAGACTAAAAGCTACTAACTAGTAGAACTTTAGTAAGTCCATTAGCCAGTATACACTTAGTATCAAGATACATAATAGTAACTATTTTAGCCTTAACCTGCTCTCAAACATACTGGAATTTCAGTAGGGTATACTTAGTTCTAGCGTGTAGCGCTGGGTCATTAGCCACCGTTATAGAGCCCTGATTATCTCTAAAGAGAGTAATAGGGTAGTCTATAGGTCTATAAAGTTTAGAAAATAGCCCTATAATCTACTATACTTCGCGTATAGCCTCTATAAGTCCATCAGTTTCAGCTTCTAGGATAGAGAGAGCAATAGTAGTAGCTTTTTTCGTTTTCCAGCTAATAGGCCTACCGGCTAACTTATATAGATAGCCGTAGGTAGATTTACTAGTAGCCTTATCCCCTGTAAAATTAGAATTACTAAAGCCTATAGGGACTAGACTACTATTAATTATAGAAGTCCGGCTACTACCTTTACTATTTCTAGAATCTACTATAGTAGTAGAGGTAGTAGTTAGAGGCCTAGGCCCTTCCTTAGAGTAAAAGTCTCTACTAAGCTTAGTAGTTGTATTACTACTATTACCAAGCTTAGGCCCTAGATCAGCTACTGTATTTCCGTTATAGCTAAAACAGATGCTATAGTCTCTAGTACTATTAAGATACTTGAAAAGATTTTTAGTAGCGTTTAAGTGTAATTTTATAGGTCTATTTAAAGACCTAGAGAGCTACTATATAGTAAAGCTAATATCTACCCTAGTTAGGAGCATTATATATATAGCTATTCCTACCATGCTTTGATAGAGCTTAATTTCCGTAGAATTACAGAGGTAGCTAGCAATATCTTCCTCTAGTTGAACTTGACTTACTAGCCCCGGCTATAAGGGAATAGATATAGGCTTAGAATCGGCTAAGTTAAAGCAGCTAACCGCCTCTTCTATATACTGTAACTGATTAAGCCACAGGCGCCTATTAGGTCTATCCCTTATAATCTATATACCTAGGAAATAGGCAGTAGGCCCTAAGTCTTCTATAGCGTAGACCTTATTAAGCTGTTTCTTTAAATCAGTTATATAGCCTATATTAGGCCCTATAAATAGACAGTTATCTATATAGGTAACGATAAAGTAGCAGGTTTTAGCATTATAGAAGACCCCTAGATCTAAAATAAGAGGGAGATAGCCTAGGCTCTTAAGTAAGATTTTAAGCTTATCTTGCTACTCTCTAGGGCTTTATTTCAGACTTTATAACGCTTTAGATAGTTTAAAAATATTAGGAGTAGAAGGATTATAGCTATATTTTAGTAAAAGCTTATAAATAGCCTTATTAGAAGCCGCTAGGTTATAAATAGCCTTATTAGAAGCCGCTAGGTCTAATAGTCCTTTAGGGATTTCCATATATATTTCTTCTCTAAGAGCGCTATTAAGAAATGCCCCTATAAAGTCAGCTTATTCTATTTCCCAGTCCAGAACAGCACCTATAGCTAGAAGTATACGCCAAGTAGGTGGTATATTAGTAGAGGCGTAGGTTACAGTGTAATCTAGGCCTTCTACCTGTATAAAGCCCCTAGCTACTAACCGAGATTTATACTTAATAGGCCTGTTTTTAGCGTCCTTTTTAACCTTAAGAACGTTTTAACAGGTAATAAGCTTACAGTTAGAAGGTAATAGACTCCTAGATAGGAATTTAAAAACCCCTAGCTCTAATAACTAGATAAATTCCTTGGTAATAGCCTCTAACCACTTACTACGCTCATCTCTAGGTAGTTTTAAGACTTGCTTATAAGTAGTAGGCGTACTATCCTGAGATATTACCCTTTTTAAGCCTTATAGACAAAAGACAGTATATAGCTACTAGTCTTAGCTAAAAGCTTATAGTAATCAAGCTGCATTTTATCCCCCTTTGAAATAAGATTACTATTATTAAGAGGTTCGTTCGTTATAGGCTGATTAGGCGCCATAACTTCTATAGGCTTAGGTATAAAAATAGGCTCTATAGTTTAGAGAAACGCCTCTGGTAAATCAGGCTTTCTAATAGATATAGTAGGCCTAGTAGACTCTACTATAACCGGATTTATAGGCTTATCCGGTAAGGGTTTATCTAATTCACTATCGGAAGAAGATTCGTAGGGTTCTAGCTTACTAGGTCCTATTTCTATACTAATAGGCTTTTCAGTATTAAGAGGAGAAGGGTCTAGGCTAACCGCCCTCTTTAAATCTAGGTCTAGGTCTACTAATTCCCCCTCTAAAGCCGTATTATTAGTAGGCTAACTTAGTACTATATTATCCTCTATAAACTTAATAGTAGAGGTTTTAAGTACTGCCTTTCTAGACGGTATATATACTAGGTAGGTCTTAGAACCTAATATCGCTAGTAATTTACACTCTTCCGTTCTAGAAGTAAATTTTAACGATTTAAACCGTTTTTCTAGAGGTATAACAGCCTCTCCTCTAGCACCTATAGCCCTATAGCGCTCTAGGTTAGGTATATGTGGAATAACAGGCTCTAGCTTGTCAAATAGGGCCTGGAAAGGAGTGGTTTCCTTATTAGTTATAGCTATACTATTAACTAATTACACTATAGCCTCTAGTATAAAGCACTAGAAATACTAGGTTAAAGCGCTACTAAGAATAGTATACCTTATACAGTCTCGTATAACTCTAACTGATCGTTCTACTAAGCCGTTCTACTCGTAGATATAGGGGGTAGAAGTGCTAAATTTAATACCTCTTTTAGCTAACCAAGTAGTGAATAAATCAGTTATTTTAGTACCTCTGTCAAAGTGGAATTTAGTAGGATATCTACCAAAACCATTCCTTAAGCCCCTAAAAAAGCCCTTAATAGCGTTAGCTATTATAGGGCCTGATTTATTAGGTAGGTTAAAACCTACCTATACCTACTTTCACGGTTAACTAGAAGTAAGACTATAGGGTTCCTATTTTAAGGCCTAGGCCTAATTTTAATAGTATCGCCCTCTATTAAGTCTAAAGCCCTAAGTAGGTCAGGTATTAAAGCCTTACTAACCCTTCTTACTGCTTTACCTCGATCATAGCTAGAGCAGTGAAAATCAGCTTCCTTTGTTTTATCAAAATTAGGCAGCCCTTTAGTAATACTAGAGGTCTTTTTCAAAAGACGCAGGCCTATATGGCCTAGCCTAACGTGCTATAATTTAGCTTAATTAAATAGATTATAGTAATCTCGCTGACCTATATTAGGCTCCTTTAAAGTAGGGCTAGACATAGCCTTTTCTACTACTTTATTCCCCTTTATAACTGGCTCTCTTAGTATATAGGGCAGGTCTCTAGTACTAGTTTAGGGCTCAGGCTCCCTAGTCTTATAGATACTTTGATAGGGGGCCTAGGTAGTGGCTAAGGGCTCTATAGGCCTATAGGTCCTAGGTAATAGATTAGAAGAAAAAGAGGAAGAGGATATTAATATGCCTAACCTTATAGATAACATAGAACTGGACGATTTAGTAGAAGTAATACAAGAACCTTAGTATATAAAGGCTTATCTACTCCTAAATCTGACTCTAGAAGCTATACCCCTGCTAGCAGTGTAGGGTATGCTAGGAGCATACCTTATAGTATGTTTTAAGGATCAAGTTCTTAGTTAGTAGTTCTATAATGCTATTATAAAAGGAGATTTCCTTACCTAAAGGGCCTCCTTTACTACTAGAAGGCTTATAAATAGAGACCCTAAGACGAAAAAGAGTATGCTTATATCTAAGATCCTAAGTATTAAGGACTTTAAGCTAGAGGAGTATTAGATACTATATTAAAAGTGATTATACTCTATTTACTAAAGTATTCTAAGTACATTACCTTATTAATAAAGTAACCCTAGAGACAACTGTATATTATAGTAAAAGACGTCCCGTTTCAAATATACTATATATACCAATCTTTTATATACTTAGAAAGCATTAAAGGGAATATATAATAGAGCTAACTATACTCTATCTATAGGGAGTAGCACTACTATAGGAAAAACTTGACTTTATTATCTAGAATCTTAGTATCCTTGCTACTATAGTTACCCTGCTTATCCTATAACTTTGTAAAGGTACTTCCTAACTTACTATTAATATTCTAAACCTAGCCTTTAATAAATAGAAGGTATATATAATTGGTACTTCCTATACGTACTATCTTAGTATATAGTGTTTATAAAGTAGGTTATTTAAAATAGGTCTCTATAGTCTCTATTGTTATTAACCGTTCTTCTTACGTTTCTGATTAATAAGACGGTTATTACGATAAAAGCTCTTTCAAGCTATTTTTATAGGGTTTGATATATAGGGGTATAAAGTCTTCCTTTGATATATAGGTAAGTATAATAAGGCTAGTGTTAAGAGGAGCTCTAAATACCCCTTTAATAGGTACTAACTTATTGATAAGGGCTTTTTATAGTACTACTTTAAGCTTTAGAAGCCCTTTTACCTAGTCTTCTATACCCTAATTATGGAAATCTATATAAAAAGCTATATAAAGGTTAAAACTAGTTAAGTTGTTATTAATCCAAGCAATGAAATTAAGAATCTATAAGTTAAGGAGCATTATATCTATACTTTTTAGCTTAATAAACGGAGGGTATGAAGAAAAAAGAGATAGGTAAAAAGAGTAAATATAGCTTTCTAATTGAATCTCTTTTAGAGTTTGTATAAGCTTTATAAGGCTAGGTATAGGCGTTATTTTGTTATTATAAATCGCTAACTTCTAAAGTAGCGATAATTATCATCTTAGTTGATCCTCTCATCGAACTAAGTGTTAGTAGAAGTAGTATAAGGTTATTTACTTGCCCTTTCTAGTATGCTATGTTTTTAGACTAGTTAGGTTAACCGTTACCTTTATAATATAAGCTTTTACCAGATCTGCTAATCTATTTTACTATTCTATACTGCCTATTAGCAATACTAATCAGTATTAGTAGTCTCTGTATATATATATAAAAGGGTAACTAAAAGGTAAATTAATTGGTAAATAGAAGTCTATCTGCTCTAACTACCTAGTTAGAACAGTCTTTATTATAAATACTATCTATAACAATCAGATACGATCGTTGTATTAAATATAATAATTATAGAGTAATCGCTTGTTAGGATAGAGCTGTTAGCGCTTGGAAAGAGCGCTAGAAGCTATTGTCGTAAACCCTATATTCGTATCGCTAATTAGAGCTCGTCAAAGCTCTGAACGCTGCGATTGCCCGATGCCGAACGTCACCTATGCCTTAGTTCCGACACTTCTAGTATTATAGCCCTAGTAGTAAGTTACCTTATAATCCTATTCTACTATACTTCTAGTCTATCCTAACTATCCTTGTCTAGACGTTATATACTCTTATTAGAGAGTATACTAGCTTAATCTAAGAGCTATAGACGTAGAAATAGGCTATAACTATCTAGAAGAAGAAAGAGAGAAAGAAGAGAAGGAGGTAGGTAGTAGTAATAGAATCCAACAATAACAACAAAAATAACAGGAAGAGTATACCATAGGCTACTAACGTAGCTATAAAGAAGGATTCTACTACTACCTTAGCATACCCTAGCACTTCTAGCTAGGCCCCGATTAATTTTATACCTACGGATTATAATAGCGATATTTAGATTAATAGATTAGTTTCTTAGGGTACTCCCTTTTATACCTGTTACTAAGTCTCTATATCTTAGCCTTCCTCTATTTACTACTTCTTAATCTTTTCTTTCCTTTCTACTATACTAACCTGCTTATAGAAATCAGTAAAGCTATTATTTATAAGAACTTTCGTTAGGCTATCTACTAACTATTAATCTATTAGTATATAATCTATAAGAAGCCTTCCTATAACAACTTCCTACTAGAGCTAGTAATTTTTAATATTAATATACCGAAGCTTCCTTTTTAGCCTTTTGTCCTTAGTTACCAGTCTTACAGTTTAAGCGTTATTATAGAACACTTATACGCCATACTTCCTTTTAAGACCAATTCTAAGATCGTAGATTAGGTCGCAGAGATATAGCACTTCTTATACTACTTCCATTATAAAAACCAATTCCGCTTCTATAGTAAAGGTTGTTATATAGGTCTGCTTACTTACCCTTTAAGCAACTAGCCTACTAAAAAGCTTAATTATATATTCTTAAGAGCTTTTCCAATCAGCTTTGTTATTAGTAAAGGAAGCATTATACTAAACCTTATACGTATCTCTACCCCTAAGCTAAAGGCACTGATTCCTAGAATAGTACAGGTAGTTAAGGTAACAATCTACCACCTTATAATACTCTAGACCTAGGTTTATAAGAAATCTTAATAATCTTAATATAGTAAAGGCTATATCGATCCTTATAAACACTACTATATATATTATCAAGCTGACTTTTCTCTAGTACAACTTTATCTCGGCGTTCGTTACCTACCCTAGGTTGCTCTTTAATTCTTCTAGTACTATAAAAGAGGTATATCTCTTTACTATTAGCTTTATTACCTTGCTCTTAATTACTAGATTATCTACTAATCTAAAGATTTTCTTATAGTATACCGCCTATAAGAGATAGATCTTACAGTACTCCTAATCCCGAATAACTTATAGCCTAAAAAACCAGTTTAGCTTGTTACTACTAGTTATCTTATACTTCGACTAGAGTAAGCTTATCAGGCCTTTAGTAAGGGCTTTATGCCTCTCATAGTACACTATTGTTATATTATCTATATAAAAGAGAATAAAGACTCCTCCCTTTTAAAAGATATATAGTTTATAAGGTATTATATTAAGCCTAAGATCCTAAAGAGTACTGCTAAACTCTTTGTATTATAGGTAAGGCAATTCCTAAAGTCTATATAGTACTTTCTTTAGCTTATAGACTATACCCTACTTCCTTTAACCTACTAGGAGTCTTATATACATATCCTAGTCAAGGTAAGCGTTATAAAATGCGTTTAAAACGTTAAACTAGATCAGCTCTATATCGAACCTTGCTACTACTGCTATTAAGATCTAAAAGGACTTTCTAGCTAATATTACTATATATATATCCTCCCTTAGAGTCCCTTATTATTAATCGCCTTAGACTACTAACCTAGCCTTAAACTTCTCTAGGTAATTATACTTATTGATTTTATATATATTTACCTATATATTATCCAAGACTTACTTGCTCTGCGCTTTAGCAATTAGCACTTCCTCCTACGTTTCTAGGTATATAAGAAGGTACTACCTTTTGGCTTCCTTAAAGTACTCCCCCTATAGGTAGCTTTTAAGGTTCTAGTATAGCTTAGGCGTTAGAGGCAGCTAAGAGTAAACAGTACCTAGCTTAAAGTCCTTAACGCTTAGGATCTTAGATATTAGTATACTCCCTTTTATCTTAGGGTCTCTATTTATAAGCCTTCTAATAGTAAAGGAGGCCTTCTAGGTAAGGAAAGCTCCTTTTATAATAGCATTAAGGAACTATTGACTAAGAACTCGATCTTCAAAATATACTATAAGGCATGCTCCTAGCATACCCTAAACTACTAGTAGGGGCGTAGCTTCTAAAGTCGGATATGGAAGTAGGTAAGCCTTTATATACTAAGGTTCTTAGATTACTTCTATTGAATTATCTAGTTCTATATTATCTATAAAGTTAGGTATATCGATATCCTCTTCCTCTTCTTCTTCTAATCTATTACCTAGGTCTATTACCTCTACTTTATAGGGTACGTCCTAGTTAGGGATATCGGCTACTATAGTATTTAGATTCTTAGATTCTACCTTTTTCTTAATCTTAGTAAGCTACTCTTTCAGCCCTTGTAAGCTTAGATCTCTTAGTCTAACTATAAGGTACTTCTTAGACCTATTAAATACCACTTTCTCATTGAAAATCATATCCTAGGTTATTATAATCTTATTAGTTCAAGGGTTCTAGATTTAATAAATATTCATTAAGTTATATCTAATTAGGTATCTAAGAAACACTCTTAGAGTAAACCTCTTTAGCTTATTCTTTTTAAGCTATATATCTACTTCTAACGTAAAGGCTTAATATAGAAAAACCCAGAGATGCCCTGACTATAGCTTAACAGGCATTGCCTCTTCGACGCCTATTGATTCTATAAATAAATAGAATACCTTATATAGTGTTTTCCACTTTAGCCAATACCTTAGGGTATAATTTAAGAGATATAACGCTGTTCTAAATACCTTAGCTACCTTATCTAGTAGTAAGTTAGTCCTTGCTACTATTACTTTTATATACCTTTTTAGAATGCTAGCAGCTCTTTCTATACCTCTATTCTAATCTTAGGTCTAAGGAGTAGAGAGATTTATTCTAATATACTTCCTTTATAGCTAGTCTTAGATTACTCCCTTCTTTCCTACGATCTTATTATTAGCTTTAATATCTAGAACCTGAATTCTATACCTTTAATTAAGATCTAAAAGGCAGTTGTCTAAGGCTATAATAATACTCTAAACCAACTAATTATAAAGATAATAGTCCTATATTAGGCCTAACTTGCAATCTAATAATAGTATAATAGACATAAAGCCTTTCTTAGACCTTTTAATATTATAGAAATTAAGGGCTAGGACATTGCTAGGGTACTCCGGATCTAGTTAGGCTACCCTTAAGACCTAGTAATCAGGGCCTTTTCCTATACTATACTATAGGCAGTCTATCATTCTAATTACCTTGTAATTTCTAGTAACCTTAACTCCCTTACTGCTCTAAATAAAGTAATAGAGCGCTTCTAGGTTTAGATAACCTAACCGCTAGTACTATACTTAGATTGTCCTAGGCTTAGTCTTCTTCTTCTAAGACCTGCCCTACTCTCTTTATATTATAAAGGCTAATACTAAGATATTAGTTATAATGTACTTTAGCAGGAACTAGCTATAGGTTTCCTAAATTTCGCAGATCTTATTATAGTCTAACATCCTTCTAAAGTAGGAAAGGGTACCCTACTTCTAGTAATCCTACTATATTCCCTTCTTATAAAGGCATCTTAAAGAAACTAGGTTAGTAGCTACCTTAGGGTAGTATATTATATAATTAAGCTAAAGGAGTACCTGTTTATACTAACCTAGGTATAAATATAGAAAAACTATCCTATATCCTTCGATTAGTAACTGGCTATTAGCTGCTATAAGGTAGTCCCCTTCCTCTACTTCTTTAAAGCTTTTAAATCTCTCTTAATTATTGAAAATATAGATAGAGGTATTAGAATCTAGGTAGGCTAAGTGCTTAAAAAGGTATTCGCTAACGCTACTTACTTATAGTACGCTCTTTAGCACTATAAAATCAATAGGGACCTAATTCTCGTTCTTCTTTTTAGGTATAGAGATAACTTCTACTATTAGTTTTAAAGCCTTTACTTTCTCCCTATACCCTATATACCTTTAGGCCTTCTACTTGTCTTCTAGCTCTTTTTAATAAGCTAATACCTTCGATCAAAGTTGCGAATCCTTTTTAATAGCTTGCTTTATATACTTCTCTATATCTAGCCTTAGTTCCTAACCTTTATATATAAAAGAGGGAAATAGATACTAGTATACTTTCTAGTTATACTAGATTGTTCTATAGGTATACTTCTTAAAATAAAAACTAGGTCTTTCTATAGGATAATTAGGTCCTAAGGCTTAAAGTGCTTTTAAGGCTCTCTAAAGATTTCGGTTGCTATAGGTATTAGCTCTCTCTTACTTAGAAGCCTTTTCTTATAAGTCCCCTCCTCTTTTACCCTTCTTACTAGTCCTATTAGGAAAAGGCTACTTGCTATTTAGGATAATATATATACCTCCTCTTTCTACTAGGTTCTTAAGCTTTAGCTTAAAAGGCTTATTAAACTTAAGGTCTTATAGGAAATCCCTTACTACTTTATAGTAATTAAGGGTCTCCTATTTAGCCTACTTCTTAAAGTCACTATATAAGGCTAATATCTAGCCCAAAAACCTTTAGGTTTCTTCTAAGAAGATCAGTAAGTCGTTAAACTATAGTTTAAGGTTAGCTACCCCTTCTACTTTATAATACTCTACTAGGTATAGTAGCTTTTACCACTTTTCTATCTAGGTCCTTTAGTTACTAACTACTTTTACCTTACTAGTATTAAGGTACTCTTTATAGTCCTTATATATTATCCTTATTTACTTATGATCCTTTAAATATATTAACTTAGTAAGGTTCTAATACTACTAGTAAAGGCTTTACTTAGGTAGGTAATATAGATTAAGCGTATAAGTCTTAATATACTTCCTAATCTACTTCTTAACCTCTATAATGATATCCTAATTGTATTTCTAGTTTACTATAGTAGTATTATACATTGTTAACATACTCTAAAAGGTAGCCCTCCTATTAGTAGTTAAATCGGTATATATAATACGCTTACTAGGAAAAGAAGGAGGTCTATTAGCGTTTACCTGCTTAATATACTCTTTTATAAGCTACGCTCCCTAAGTAAGGCTGTAATACTAATAGGTATAGGTCTAACAAGCAGTCTTAATATAGGTGGTTAATAATCTAAGAATAGGTATATTATCAAGGGTTAGAGGGACTAGACATCTATCTAATTCCTTAGTATTATTTAGGTCTATAAACTCGATTACCTTACTTATAACGTGCCGAAGCTGCTGCTTAAAGTCGATCTACTACTCTAGCTTAGAGAGAAGGATAGAGCCCTCCTTCGCAGCCTTCTTATTATTCTTATTACTCGATATAATAGCAGCTACTAGGGTACATTCTTAGATATTATAATAATAATATATATACTAATACTAGGCTTGTCTATACTAGGCTAATAGCTTCTAACTATTAATTGTTAGAATCTAAAGGCTCTATAATTAATTCTATATACTAATCTGTATTCTATATACCTCCTTGACCTATGCTCTAACTGCCTAGAACAGAGATTTTCTCTATCCCCCCTATAACATTTATAGGCCCTAAAGTAGGCTTAATCTACTTAATACAGGGAATCGTGGCTATATCCACCTTAATTGACCAGGGCCTCCCTATACCCTGCTCCCGAGCTGACAGGCAAACCTATGCCCTGCTCCTATCAGGGATACCGAGGTTCTACCGAAGCGATACAAGCGCCACGTTGTCTAACAGCCTCCCTATACCCTATGCCTATTATAAATACTTATATATTTTAAGGGCTATATACATGCTTAACACTCTTTAGACTCTAGACATCCTAGGCCGAGTTACCTAGGGTTTATATTAAGAAGTTCATAATAAAAACTCAATGATTACTATAGCGTCGGACCGACAACTAGTCCCGTCCCTCCATCTTACAATTTTGCTTGGCTTACAAGTCCCGCTTCCTGTCCTTAGCACCAACGTGCTTCAAGTCTACCACAGCCATCCTAAACCACTTAAGCGCCTAGCCCAAGCCGTCCTCCGTCGCCGATGCTGCCTTCCAGGCCACGTCGGCCACCTAAGCATTCACCTTTTGCACAGCAGGGTCCTGCAGAAAGTCAGGCATCTCCTTTAGTACGAACGTCCGCACTTCGCGGTTCATATTATCAGCAAATAAACCTTAGCCAGGCTTGTTAGTAGATAGGCAACAACACGAAACACAGGCTTAGAAAACCCCAGTAAGAGCAAAGACAACCTAGGATGCAGGCCACGCAATCCTACCCCGAGGAAACGCAAGGCTAGGATGGTAATGAAGCTGCTGGGTAGGATGAGCGCTGTAATGCCCGTTCCAAGCACACCTGGGTTCTCGCACACCCAAACGCAGCGCTCTGTGCAACCATGTCAACGTCCGTCCTGCATGTCGGAGGATTTGTGGCTTATATCAAAAACAGAGCCCTTGAAGTCGGCATTACTAGACTCCTGGCGCTGGTGAATGCCCGAGCCTTCTTCTGCCTCCATCTCCTCAGCTTTGTCTTAGAGAAGGTTGGTGCACAGCTGGCGGCAGTTTACGCCAGAATCCCCACAGCCGCGACCGCTGACGCCCCTGGCGGCCTGGAGAACGAGGAGAGGAAGTAGGAAGAGGAGGGGGGACAACTTCACCGTGGCGGAGAAAGGGAAGAGTGAATGCGGCAATAAGAGGTTCTCTGCTCGGAATTGTATGTCTTCGGTCGACCGAAGTCTACGTCGTTGGGGACGGGATGCTCCGCTAGTATAAAGATGTTGCGGCAGGAAGGTATCGAGGAGGGAAAAGTTCACTGGCTAGGCCTAGGCCGCCAATGCTGTTTCGACCCGATTTTCCTCCACCTGGTTGCAAGCTGTTGTCCGTTTTCTTGCCCAAACCTCTACAAACAGTTTACAACCACGATCATCTCAGGCTGCCCGATCCCATCCATCTATGCCCGGGAGCCCGCCTAAGCACCCTCCCTCTCCTTCGCCTCTAGCTCACTCGGCCCACGACCTAACAAACGTTCTCACCGCCGCAGGGAGGACCTCGAACAAGCCTTGCTGCACGAGAACGTGTACATACTAGACTAGCGCATCTGTCCATCCCCCGTCCCCGGCACATACGTCAACAAATACAAACGGCAGGTTCCGAGGAGGGAGGTGAAGCGCAACTCAAACCTACCCTGTCCCTGCTGCAACAAAACCATCACGGCCAGTACCCTCAGCGGCCACCACATATGCCCCAACACCAGCGCCAGCACCATTGCTTCGAGTGCGACGGGGTGTTCGCATACCCAGGTGCACATCCGTAGGGACCTTGTACGATACCTCGCCACTCCAGTTCAGGTCCTTGGAATACGGTCCGGCGGGGTGACGTTGCCAATGGTCGTGGTCGTGGTTGTGGCGGGAGATGCTGCTGCTGCTGCTGCTGCTGCTCTTGCCCGCCCAGACGCCGCTACCTAACGGCAGCACCCAGCCGGCGATCTGCTGCTGCTGATGCTGCTGCTGGCCCGGGATTGCGGGTGTTGGCGCGTCAGGGCGGCCGACGCCGAGCAGATCGGCGCAGGCGGCTGGGCAGTTGACGGGGCCCTGGCCGGCGGCGAGGGTTACGGCCACGTGGACGAGGAGAGGAGTGGGACGAAGGGATACGCTGCGAGCTGTGCTTCAAGTACCGAGATGGGAGGGCCCAGTACCTTCTATATCGCGCAGTCGGGCCTCAGTCCAGCTCTTGCAGACAAAGAAACATCCACCACTCAGGGCAGGTACCCAGAATCCTGCATGCCAGACCCAGACTGAGACAGCGAGATGCAGCACAAGGAGGGAGCATGGGGCGGTGAAGAACCAAGGCAGCGCCGAAAAAACCCCTTTGGCGTTTTTTGCGTTCACTTCTGCCTACCTGCACCGCTAGTTCCCACAACTCACATCTTGGTCGCCTTCTTTCTCACCGCATGCACCAGTTGCCCCAGATCGTCCGCCTTGCCTATCTTTCCCTTCTTCTGCCTATGTTCCCCAGCCGGCTCCATCTCCGCCCCCGCCTCGGCCTTTCGCTTCTTTCGCGTCGCATCCAGCAGCTTCTTCATGCCCTGCGTTGCCTTGAACCGCGGGTTCGACGGGTCGATGGCGAACTCGGGCTTCGTAAAGATGGCCTGGAACCGCGGGTCTTCCACGTCGAGCTCGAATGCTTGCTGAAGCGCGGCGCCCTCCCCCTCCCCAGCACAGTCCTTCTTACCCTTGCCCTGCTTCTTCTTGCCCTTGCGCTTCTCGGCCCGCTCTATCGCCCGCATGTTAAAGTGGTCAAGCCGCGCCGCCGCGGTGCCGCCGCCGCCGCCGCCGCCACCACCACGGCCGTCATCAGCCAGGATTGCCTCTAGCTTCGCCCGATCCGCCGCGCTGGCCGCCGCCTCCGCCTCCTTGGCCGCCCGCTTCTTCAGCCGCTCTTCCTTGCGCAGCGACGACTTAGACGCTGGTACGGGCTCTTCGGACGCGAAGAAGGGGTCGTCAAAGCCCATGTCGGCAGCGACCTCTGCGTCCTGTTCCGCGCCGTCTGCGTCGACCCCACGGTTCGCGACGGCCTCCCCCCTCTTCCGCGCCTTGCGTTCCCGCTCCTTGCGCATGTATTTTTCAATCGTGGTTTCTTCGGCAGCATCCTTATTCTTGGCCGCCGTCTCGCTCAGCGCTGGTGTGAAGGTGATTTGCATGTCGCCTACCGGCCCGGAAGCGAGCCGGGCCGTCTTGGTAGGCTCGTCCGACAGCCCCAATGCCTCGCGCATCTTCCGCCGCGCCAGCTCCTTCTTGCCGAGTCGCAACGCGCCCTCACCTGCCGCCGCGCTGTCGCCCTCGTCCTCGTCCTCGTCCTCGCTGTCGCTTCCTAGGTAGGCCCGCAGGTCGTTCTCGTTGATGTCCGCCCGGCTGCCGGTGAAGACCTTCTTGAGCGTAGCCGACCGACGTGAGTCCTCCGGGTCCATGTCCCAGGTCAACTCGACCTTGGAGTGGTTGAGCGCCCGGGTCGTGAAGTCGATGGGCTTGTAGTTGGCGGGCACCCGGTCGCACTCATCCCGCGGCTCGTCGTCGAATATCACGTCGTCGGGGACGAATCGGAGATCAAGGTGATTGCTGGAGCTGAGTAGCTCTGTGCCGTCTGTTCTGTCATACAGCTCCTTGGCTGCGTTGCTGTCCGACAGAACCATGACGGCGTAAAAGTACCTGGTAATGTTAGTGGAATTTCAACTCTCAGCCTTGGCGTCCTATAACACCTTACTTCAACCGATCCAGCTGGTATTCTCGAAGCCTGTCCATGTCGTAGTCCTGGTCATTGCCTTCCTGTTCCTTGAAGAGCTGCTGCTTGATCCTCTCGTCCTCGTCAGACTCCACTTCGGAATCAGATGACTTTTGCGCCTTTTTCCGCCAAATCTCGCGTGGCGGGCCACTGGCATTCTCTAGTGCCATTTGCTGTTTGCCGAACTCGGACGGATAGATGGAGACTTTTTCGATGCGACCACCGGCAGGCAGAAAGGATTGAAACATGGCGAAAAGGTCGACCGATTTGATGTTGTCCCAGTCCAGAGATAGCTGCCACTCGTTAGCAGCGCGCGAGATGTGCGACTCAACCAGACCAGTACTGACAATTGCTATCCGCTTGGTAACATCGCCCTCTTCCGCAGCGGCCACCTCATCCTGTATTCTCTGCATGCCTCTATACTCCTGTTCGTCCACCTCAGTCACCTCCTCTCCGTCAGACTCTTCGTCCTCTGAGGAAGATTCAAAACCCCCACCGCGTGCAGGATCATAATTTTTCAGGGCGGCCTGTAGCTCCCTTTCGATCTCCTCATTGTCAATCTCGCCTTCTTCGGCCTCCTCCGCGCGGTAAAGCCGCCTCAGCGCCTTCTTTCCCGCATCCGAGCGGATCTTGCGGCCATATCGATCGATTCTTGCTGTCTCGGTGAACTCGGAGTCACGCAGCACGCCGGCAAAGCGCTTGTCGATGGTGACCTTGGTGTGTTTCTTGGACGGGAGCCGGAAGCGCGGGTCGGTCTCGAAGTTGGCGAAGCGTGGGTCGCCCGCACCGGTGGCACAGGAGTCACCACGCTTGACCTTGGGTTTCGGCATGATTTGGGGAGGGCTGATGGCCGCTGGGCGAACACGGGAGGGGGGCGGGTCCGTGGTGTTGGGTTGTTGGCAAATGGAAATTTCAACGGGGCAGAGCTAGTGATTCTGCCGGGCCTGGCCTGCCGGGCGGTGTGAGGAAGGTCCCCCCCATGCGCCGGTAGCCTGAGGCGCTGAGGCCCGGCGCAAACGATGTGATTCCGTTGAGACAGTCAGGGTCGTAAGGCTCGCGGCTACGAAGGATTCGTGGCGTAAGCTGATCGTGACTCGTAGACTGATTGATTTCTAGGAAGCTGTCACGGCCGTAGGGAGCAGTAGATAGTATTGCTAAAGCGCTACTAACGAAGACTCCAAACCAAGGGAGAGAGGAAAGGCAAAGCGTTGCCTGGCAAACGCTCGATCTAACAAAAGGAGAGCCGTGGTCACGTAACCCACCGTAGTTACTAAGGTAAGCGATCGCCCTATAACCTATAGTAGTCGCTAAGGTAAGTAATTGCCCTATAGGTCTAGGGCTTTTAGGCTAATCCCTATAAGGTATATAAGCAGGGGTGGGGGAGCCTATACGCCACGCTACCCCTATATAGTAGGCAGCGCCTAAGGCCTATTATACTACCCTTTTCTATTAAGGTCTAAGCAAGGAAGAGGTAAGAAGATAAGTTTTTACATAATAAGAGGACGAGACAGGGCTATAAAGTCCTTAATATATTTAGGTAGGGTCCTAACTAGCCCTAAATCAGTCTATATGTCAAACCTAAAATGGTACCCCTTACCTAAATTGCAGTTGACCTTTACCATAGAGAAAAAATTAGTAGTAAGGGAAGGTAGTTTGCAGGCAGGCCTATAGCATACCCCTAGGGCTTGTAGGATAGAGTCCCTACTACTAGTTTAGCTGAACTTGAAATAGGCAGTAGTCCAAGCGTCTAGTATAGGACCCTACTTATATGATTTCAAACCTAAGGTCCACTGCTATTTACTTGTCCTATAAAAATTTTTTTTTTCAGCATCCTCTATATAACCTAACATTAAGTCAAAGCCATTAGTATATAAAGAACGCCACGTTCCGCTAACGTTATATAGGACATCCTCTATAAGAAATACATTACCTTAATAGTTTTTAATTTAAATAAGAAAGCTTAAGCAGGCCGCCTTATATAAGACTAGTGTCGGAACTAAGGCAAAGGTGACGTTCGGCATCGGGTGATTGCAGCTTTCAGAGCTTTAACGAGCTCTGATTAGCGATACGAATACGGGGTTTACGACAATAGCTTCTAGCGCTCTTTCCAAGCACTAATAGCTCTATCCTAACAGGCGATCGCTCTATAATTATTATATTTAATGCGACGATCATATCCGATCGTTGTATATAGTATTTATAATAGGGACTGTTTTAACTAGGTAGTTAGAGTAGATAGACTTCTATTTACTGATCGATTTACCTTTTAGTTACCCTTTTATATATTTATATAGAGACTACTAATACTAATTAGTATTGCTAGTAGGTAGTACAGAATAGTAAAATAGATTAGCAGATCTGGCAAAAGCTTATATTACAAAGGTAACAGTTAACCTAACTAGTCCGAAAACGTAGGATACTAGAAAGGGAGAGCGAATAACCTTATACTACTTCTATTAACGCTTAGTTCGATTAGAGGATTAACTAAGATGACAATTATCGCTACTTTATAAGTCGGCGATTTATAATAACAAAATAGACCTATATCCAGCTTTATAGAGCTTATACAAGCTTTAAAAGAGATTAAATTAAAAAGCTATATTTACTCTTTTGACCTATCTCTTTTCTCTTAATACCCCTCGTTTATCAAGCTAAAGAGCATAGATATAATGCTCCTTAACTTGTAGATTCTTGATTTCATTACTCAGATTAATAACGACTCGACTAGTTATAACCTTTATATAGCTTTTTATACGGATTTCCATAACTAGGATATAGAAAACTAGGCGAAAGGGCTTCTAAAGCTTAAAACAGTACTACAAAAAGCCCTTATTAATAAGTCAGTACCTATTAAAGGGGTATTCGGAGCTCCTCTTAACACTAGCCTTATTATACTTACCTATATATCAGAGGAAGACTTTATACCCCTACCTACTAAACCCTATAAAGACAGGTCAAAAGAGCTTTCGTTATAATAACTGTCTTATTAACCAGAAATACAAGAAGAACGGTCAATAACTATAGAGACTACAGAGACCTATTTTAAACAACCTACTTTACAAATACCATATACTAAGACAGTGCATATAGGAAGTACTAATTACATACGCCTTCTTGTCGGAACTAAGGCATAGGTGACGTTCGGCATCGGGTGATCGCAGCGTTTAGAGCTTTGACGAGCTCTGATTAGCGATACGAATACGGGGTTCACGACAATGGCTTCCAGCGCTCTTTCCAAGTGCTGATAGCTCTATCCTATCGAGCGATCGCTCTGCAATTATTGTATTTAATGCGACGATCGTATCCGATCGTCGTATATAGTATTTATAATAGGGACTGTCCTAACTAGTTAGTTAGAGCAGACAGACTTCTATTCACCGATCGATTTACCTTTCAGTTACCCCTTTGTGTATATACACAGAGACTACCGACATTCTACCTATTAAAGGCTAGGTTTAGAATATTAATAGCAAGTTAGTAAGCACCTTTATAAAGTTATGGGATAAGCAGGGCAATTTTAGCAGCAGAGATACTAAGATTCTAGACAACAAAATCAAGTTCTTCCTATAATAGTGCTACTCTCTATAGATAAAGTATAGTCAGCTCTATTACATATTCCCTTTAATGCTTTCTAGGTATATAAGAGATTGGTATATATAATATATATTAAATGGAACGTCTTTTACTATAATATTCAGTTGCCTCTAGGGTTACTTTATTAATAAGGTAACGTGCTTGAAATGCTTTAGCGAATGGAGCATAATTACTTTTAATATAGTATCTAACGCTCCTAAGAACTCTAGAAAGTTAAAGATAGATATCCTTAAAGCGCTATTTAAGAAATTAGTATAGTTGTAAAAGAGCCTTAGTATAAAGTACGACAATGAAATGCTAGTTCCTACGCTAATTTAAGCAGTAACTAGCGTATCTAGGCTTAGTAGCGCACTATTAAAGCCAGAACTTAACTTTAATAAGCTCTCCTTTTAACTCCGAATAGCCCTTGCTATTTATATACGGAAAAGGGCTTATTAGCGTTTATAATAGACTGATAATACAATAACTAGAAGTACGGCCAAGTATAAGATAGCCTAATAAGAAGGGCTTAGACACGGAATACAAGCTACTAGAAGAAAGGTAAAAAGGTAAAGCAGACCTACTGTTAGATCTGTAGAGGAAAAGGTTACTAATCTATAAATTACCTAAAGGCTACTTAAGACAAACAGAAGAAGCAGTAGTTAGAAAGTTATAGAATTACGCAATTAAAGGATAAGGGTCGCTACTAAGCCTTCTTAGTCGACATAGAAGGATCGGATTCTAAAGAGGAAAATAAGCGGTTAATATAGTATATAGTTAACGATTCTAAGGAAGAATCTAGCAATAAAGATATAGGACAGAGTATAGTATATTATATAGCGACCTACCTCTAGAAAGATGCTTTTAAACATTTAATTACTAGGTACAATTCTGGAGTAAACCTGCCAAGTAAGTAGTCAAACCAGATTTTTATACTTAACAGATATTCGGCAGAAGAATTCCAAGGTATTCTACTAGATATAAGAGCGGCGGATATCTTAACTACAGGGTTTAAGCAGTTTCTAGCACTGCAATACCAGCTTCCTAAGCTTATACTTAATCGAAAACAAGCTGGCGAAACGTCTGTTATCTTTAGTAGCAGCGAGCTACTAAAGTCCCTTAGTACTATAAGTATAGATACCCCTTTTAGTATAGTAACGTTCTATATATTAGATCTATAAACGCCTTTTCTACTGTACCTTAAGGATATAGATAACCTTGGCATTTACCTAAATAATATGGATAATAAGCTTAGAAATAATAAAACAGGAGTACGTATCTAAGTAGCCTGTAAATAGGGCTACCTATAGATGCCGATTTAGGGTTGCGAAATTACGATAGCTACTTACTTTGCTAGACTAAATAAGCTACTAGAGCTCTAATTAACTAAAGCTACGCTCTAGCAACTCTATTAACGATTTGGCTACCCTAGGGCTAATAAGCTTTACGAAATCCTAAGCCGTAACTACCGGGACATTGATATAGCGGCTATCAAGCTGCTAAACGATAACTACTATTATTGTTAGATTAAAGGAGCGGTACTTTAGCGCTTTCGATTCTCGCTTTAAGTATATAATGACTTCTCTTTTAATAAAGAGGTATTAGTGGATATAGTTGACTGAGCAAGCTATAAATGCCTTTATATAATCGATTCTACTACTTTGTTTTAGGTAGTAAGGTTCCTAAACGTATAGATGGTAAAGAAAACGTAGGAGTGCTTAAAGAAGTGCTAGATCGACACCTACCTTAGCCTACCTAATATCTTATACTACGACTAAGGGACTAACTTTATAGCTAAGGAGTTCTAGGCAGAAGCTAAGCTTACTAGGATTACTATTTGCGTTATCCCGGTCAAGGCTTACTAGTTAATCAGGCATCTAGAGCGCTATTATATACTACTATGCAGGGCATATAAGATTATTTTAGAGGAAACGAAAGGCATAGTCTTACTAGAAGCCTACCTCTAGAGTATAGTAAGTGTAGTTAATAATACAGCCGGCCTAAACAGACTTATACTAATGCTACTAGTCTTTAGAGCATATCTAAGGTTTAAAATAGATTCGCCCCCTTTCCTAACGCAAATGCAGCGCGTAAGAGCAGTATATGCTATAATAGCTAAGCTATAAAGAATTAAAGACCAGCAAAAGATCAACGACGTATTAGCATAGTATAACAGGCTAGATATAACCGATATATTACCGCTTTCACTCCCCTTAGGAGTAGAGGTTCTAGTATATAGAGAGTATAAGGGTAGTAAGGGCCCTATAAAGTACTTAATATAACTAATATAAAGGTTATAGTCGATATAGCAAACAGGCTAATAACCTTTTGTAATATAGTGGTTAAGCTATATAACTAGCTTACTAAGCTCTTAAGTAGTAATAGTAAGGCAATGGGTAATCAGGAAGAGTACTAATCGGCGCTCTAACTGCTTAAGTACCCTGCCCTACCGCAAGGTAGAAGATATAGCAGACCTTTAGGGGCGAAAAACAAAGCAAGCCGAAACCCTAACCCTGAAAAACGCGTTATATGTTCAGGGGCAGCGCAATATATATCCGAAAAAGAAAAGAAGGACTATACTTTAGCCGTTAAACTCTGAAAATAAGGAGTAATTACAGTACCTAGAGCTCCCTTTAAGTAGTTAGACGCTAAAAAGATGGAGTCCCTAATTGAAATAGGAGTACTTAAGGTAGTACCCTAGATGCCGGATCTTAAAGGGATCTATATCTTTAGATATAGGCTTATAAGGGAAGTTAAAGAGAAGTATACGCCTTATCTATACAAAAAGTTATGCCTTATAGCATAGGGCTATAGTAATGCCGATAAGAAGAAAATACTTATGTAATTACTAACGATCTAATAATGCTTATAACGTCTGCTCCTTACCCTAGTACTAAGACTATAATTATAGCTCGACTATATAATTATCATACGCGATATTACGCAGGTATATATATAGTTATAGTTAGAGCTAACAAGGCTAATTTATATAAGGCTGCCCTATTAGCTACGCTATAATTACCTAGAAGGGCATGTTATATACATTAGAAAACCTTTATATAGGATCGCTAAGAGCAGTCTTTACTAGTTCCTAACATATATATAATAGCATAAAGGGCATATATAAATAGGCAGCTCCTCTTACAACCCCTGCCTCTTATTCACTAATTTAGGCAAGTACTTTAGCATTATAGTACTATAAACGGACAATATACTTAACCTTAGTACTAAGGAATTCCTCTAGAAAGAGGAAACAGAGCTCTAAAGAGCAGGCTTTTAGGTAAAGCCCTTAACGATTTTAGCAGCTAGGGATTCCAGCGATTTTAACAGCTATAGGATAAAGGTCTAAGATAACTACCTTATTATACAACAAAAGGGATAGGCCGGAAAGCTATAGCTTATCTCTACTAGAAGGTCTATATACCTTAAGCGGAAGAAGGCGTATATAGAGTAGCGAGCATATAGAGCATATATTGCTTTAACATACTAGCTAAAGGCAGTATTTGACTATGCCTATATAGTATAAGCTATCGAGCTATAGTAAGCAGACGTTAATACCTTAAACAAGCGAATTAAGTAGGAAATCGATAATCCTAAGCGTAGGTTGCGCTATGTTTCTCTTAACCTAAGCACCCTTAAGCTCTTTGTCTTTATCGATAGCTCTTTCGCTAATAACCACGATCTAAGCTTATAGATCGGGTTTATGATTATTCTTAGGAACAAAAGCACTAATAAGCAAATGTCACGTAAAGAGCAGGTGATGGATGTGAAGAAGTGAATGTGCCTGTTCTTTTTTTCTTCTTACTATGGGACCTGCCACTCCTTATATAGGCGTCTCTGAGCCTGACAAGCAGCTTGTTAGGATGTCTAAGTATAGAGAGCCCTAGTCCTAGATAGGTCACTCTATAACCGTTATTATGTTCCGTTATATACCCCCTTAGATTCGCCATCCTATAGGGAGTCTGACCTATAGAATATAGGATTATAGTAACTATAACTCCTATACCCCCTTAAGTATATCGAGATAGCAATATACTTAAGCCTAGTATAGGCACCTAGTAAATACCTTGCTAGTAAAAACTTCGCCAGGTTGATAATACTCTTGCTAGCCTATTTGCTATTACTACCTTCTCTTTTCTATTTATAAGTTACAGGACTAGTTTTTATCCTAAGTAGCCTTACCTACTACCCTCTTACTAGCTATATAGGCAGCCTTCTTTTTAAAAGAAGGTAAGTGTGTTTGATTATCAACCTTACCGCTATAAGTTACTATAGTAATAGCAAGGTTAACCTGCTTTTTCCTCTTTTCTCTAGAGCTTACTATAGGCCTACTCTTTTTAGGTATAAGAAGAGTATAGAGAATTCCTTCTAGCCCTATTCCTTTTCTCTTCCTTATAACTATCTTTTTAAGGTAAAGTTTTCTTATAAGCCTGCCTCTGTTCTTGCCCAGCTCTCTTTTTCCTATTACTATACCTAAGTAAAGAGTAGTAAGTCTTTCTAATTATTACTATTACTAGCTATAGCGTTCTATAGTTAGATAACGGTATTCCTCTAAAGCTAAGATCGTAGGTATCCCTATAAAAACAGCTCTAGGATCTAACCTTAAACTTTACTTAGCTCTGTTCTAGCTGTTATTAACTTGCTAATAACGCTAGTAGCTATGTTATATCCTTAGATATTAAGAGAGTTAGTAACGACGTACTATTAAGCCCTATCCTAGCAGCTACGCTGGAAACTCCCGCTCCTAAGATACTAAGCTACCCTAAGAAGATTATAGGCTAGACTCCTAGTTAAGTAAAGACGCCTTGATCTGAAAAATCCGGCCCTCTAGGCCCTCTTTGTCTGCCATCTTATAAGCCCTATATCCAGTTACTGCTAAAAGGATATACTATAGGAGAATACTTTTCTTAGTATAACGATACTAGTAGCTACTATTACTACTATCTTCTAACGTAGACTACGTCTTACTACTATCGTCCTATATAAGTCTATCTAGGCCTAACAATTTTGCTATAAAGCTAACTATATATATTATAGGTCGGTTAAGGCCGAGAAGACTGCCTAGGTCTTTTAGGACTTAAAAAAGAAAAATATAGAGGCTAGTAAAGTACATCTATCCGTTTTAAAATTCAATACTTAGACTAATAGTTGTATCTAGGAGGTAATGGCGGATAAGGCCGCTGCTATTTCGAAAATGTTACGTACTATCCTCGACCTATTATCCAGATTATCGCTATATAGGCTAATACCTATATTACCTGCTCTACCTACTCCTTGATATCTGTCCTAGGCGTTCTATAAGGAGCTAAAATTTGAAGATCCGCCTTATAAGCGAAAAGCGTCTTATAAATTGTCTCTGCCCCTACACCTATCCCTATCCCTGTCTATTAGACTAGGATATATATTTTCGCCTTTCTGTTAGTCGATCGAGTCTCTAGCCGATAATCCTTTTATATAGGCAGCGTTCCTAAGTATAAGTAGTACTAAGTTTACTTAGCACCTTAGATAAGGAATTAGTAGATATATTAGGGCTCTTCTACAGTTGATACTATGTTATCTTAATAAGAATCGTATAGATATATCAGCTATATTGTAAGTATTGGCTAAGATTGATCGGGCTATCAGTACGTTGGAAAAGGCTGTTGAGCGCCGTAGTACCCTATAGTAGGCTTCTTTTATAAGTTTTATAGCAGACTAGATAGTTATCCGCCAGTAATTAAATTCCCCTCTCTTTAATTATCGGCCATAATCCGTAACACGTCCCTTAGATTTAGCATAGCCTAGAAGTACTCGAACTTTGCCCTTTACAAATTCTTTGTTAGGCCGTCGGCTGGTATATTAGCTATCTTAATGTAAGATACTATAAAGCTGCCCTTACTATACTCTTATTTAAGCTATATATTCTGAATATCAATATAACAGAGTACTGTTGCTATATACTCCCCTTTATTAACCACTAGCCTAATAGTCTAAGTATTATTGCAGAAAATCCGCTATAGAACTAATAGTTTAACTGTTAGGTCTTTAAGGAATCTTTTCATCCCTATAGCCTCCTTTATAGCCAGGAAGAGACTATAAAGCTCTGCTTCTATCATCGATATAGTAACTATAGCTTAATAAGACGCATTTTACTAGATAAGTCCCCTAAACATTATAATTGTATAACCTTAAGACGATCGTTATAAGTCTAAGTTGTCTATAAAGAAAGTATTACTAGTAATATAAAGTATATAGGCCTAACTAGAGTAGCTACTATATATAATCCCGAGAAACCTTATATGATATAGATACCGGATTATCTGCCTAGCGGCCTTAATATATCGGGCTAATAGGTTTATTAAGAAGTAGGAAAGATAAGATATAGCAAAGGCTATATCTGGACGGACTATAATTACTATATATAGTATCGTCCCTACTAGTTCTTACATAAGTTTTATCTCCTTCTTAGTAGCCTAGCCCTTATTCTTGCTAAGTCTGACTGTTAGGAGTAGTATAGGGGGAATAATAGCGGATCTATCCAGCCTATACTTCTTAGCTGCCTTCTCAATATATATATCGTAAACCAGCGTGATTATACGGTTGACTCTGTCCCTTACAATCCGAATACCGAGAAACTATTCTGCCTTAGGCTGAATTTTTGCTTTATATTTGCCTAGTAGCTTTGCCTTTAGATCTATAGTATAGTCCTAATACTAATAATGATAGAGAAGCATTACGTTATCTATATAGAATATCAAGAGGATACGTCTATCTGTATTATAAAATAGATATAGCTCCTCCTTAGACTTCTAAAGTCTAAGATTTTTAAGAAAGCCTAAGAATTCGAGATACTAGAGGAGAGGAGAGTCTTAAAGCCTGTATAAAGCCCTGTTGACCTAAGTAAGAAGTCCTAGCTCCTTAAACCCTTCTAGAAGATTACAGATTACTAGGCCCTGGCTAAATGACTCCTGGAGTATGTTATAGAAGGCGTTTATAACGTTCTATAAGTCGATCTCCAAATCAAAACGTACTGTTAGGGCTATACTTACTCTAAGGGACTTAGCAGCTAATATTACTATATAAGTTGACTTAACTAACTCTAGATATTAAAGATCTTCTTAGATATAAATCCTTACCTTTAGCCTAACAACTATCTTGTCTAGATCAAGCTTATACTTTAGTATCTATTTAAGTAGGAGAGGCTATATCCTATACTAATCCTTTAGAATTTTCTTATAGGTTTATAGCTTTTATAGCTAATCAATCTTAGTCTAAGCTATAGACTTCTATATCCTTTTAAAAGGCGACTTTATAGCTTTACTCTAAGTCCTAGGCTCTAGCGGTATTTCTAATTAATGCTTTTTCCCTAGGACAAACTCTTTCTTATCCTAAGGGCCTTTTGGCAAGTCCTTTTTCTATAACTCTTACTTCTCTTTTCGCTCTATTAGGCGTTTCTAATATCGAATAGCGCCTGCTACTACAGTATGTACTGTTTTAAACTCCCTTTTATAGCTAGCTGCTAGCTAATTAGGAAAGTAGTCAGCTATAAAAACAAGTAGTAGCGATAATACTGCCGTTCTCTCTATATTAAGAATACTAAAGATGTTCTTAAGTATAGCATTACGCTAACGAAGGTTATATTGGCCTGGCTCTACTATAAATACCCGATTTCTATTACTATAGGGCCGACCTTGTCTTTAAGGGGCTAGGTTACCTAGTACTTGCATATTACTAGTGTATACGCCTAAGATCCTAGCTTTAGAGTCCGGTTCTCTGATTAACAGTCTGTCCATTGTCTTATTATCGGCGTACTAGTAGGTTATAACACCTACCCTAGCTTTAAATCCTTCTAACGGTCTATAGTAATGCGCCTTACCCTTAGACTATATTCCTCCTTTAGTTACGCTCTAGGGAGAGTCTGCTCTGTTGCTATGGCCGTCGATCCTAGTATAATCTAGATTCGGTATTCTAGGCTTAGGTATTTACTCTAGGGTAAATAGTCTGGTTATAATGTTAGTATATATCTTGTCCTAGCTAGTAATGGCATTTAACCAACGTTCTTCTAGCTCTATAGCTAAAAGCTTTTCCTTATTCTCTCTAGTAGCTGTTAGCCTAATAGGACTTATAAGATCTAGATTCTATATTATCTTAAGGATAGTATTAAACTTATGTTCCTTTGCCGGTTTGTCTAGCTAGTCTGCTAGTTCTCTTAAAACAAGGATAGCCTAAGCCTTAGATTCTACCTTCCTTCCTATATAGAAAACTGTTTTATTAAACTGAATATTCTAGGTAGTAATTACCCTATTAAGCTCTAGGACCTATATTCTATATAATATAGTAGCGATATAACCTATAAGATAGCTAATATAAGCTTAAGGTTGAATCTTATAAAGTCTCTGAAGTATATCCTTCTCTCTATCCTTCTTAAAGGGATAACCGGCGTATCTATATACGTAAAAGCTACTAAGCTAAGGCCTTAGATCAATTATAGCTTTATGGATAACAGCTAGGTCGTAAAAGCGAAAATAGTTCTGAAACCATAATAGAAGCTTCTTATTTAGGGATCTTGGATCGTTCCTAAGCCTAAGAGATAAGTTATAAAGATATACTATAGCCTTTATAGTCTTAGGCTATAGATCCTTAGGAAGATATGCCCCTAACTGTATTGCTATTAACTTATTAACGATAGTCTTTCTGTTTCTTTTAACAAGTCCTATTAGGCTATATATATATAACAGCGGGATTTCCAAGCTAATTCCTTTATAATCCGCCTATTTCTTATACTTGGTTTTTCCTTAAAAAGATATAACTAATGTCTTACTGTTATAGCGGAAGAAATAAATAGATAACCTATATTATTACCTAGTCTAGGTGTCGAACCTTTTAAGGACCTAAAGAAGGTTTTCTTATCCTTTACCTCTTATCTAGAAGGCCTATACCTTTCTGCTGAACTTATCTACTATAAAGAGAATCCTATTACAGCCTGTATATCCCTAGGAGAATTCGAAAAGATCCTAGGCGATCCTATAAAACAGTCTAGCGGATTTTCCACTTAACTCCCTCCTAGATACTACTTTTGTTATGTATAACTAGGTATATGCTAAGCATTTAAGCTGTAGTATCCTGGTTAGATTGCCGTTGTTAGGCTATAACAAATTTACACCCTAAGTATAGTTTACTAACAATTATAGCGCCTTAGGACCTAGATGTTCTGTCCTTAAGTACTATAGTTCTTTAGGATCTATATAAGCCCTATATAGCTTATACGTTCTTTTCTATCCTCTCTGTTTCACTTGTTTCTAAGCTATTATTATTATAATGCTGTTATTACTTGTTAGGAGGGGTCTTAAGACTATATAGGAGGTAAGTAGCTTATATTTAAGCACTGTTAAGTTAAACTTTTCCTATAGCGTTATAAGAATAACCGAGCTTGCTATATCTCTAACTCTTAGGGTATTATTAGCCCCTAATAGCCAGATTCCCTTTCAGCGTAGAAGTATAGCCGATATAATATTAGTATAAAATCCCTCTTTAACAACTACGTTCTAAAGAATCAAGTCTACTGTCTTATTACCCTTGTTATCCTGAAAAATCTTTCTTAGAGTCTAGTATCCTGTCCTAGAAATAGGTAACGTTATTAAGCCTACCTCTATAACAGTGTTAGAGGTAGATAGCTTAAATGTCCTATAGTTAAGTAGATCTTTACAGTTAACTATATAAACTACTATATAGTTGTCCAAAAGGGTACTATCTAAGAGAGGATAATAAATAGGGTTCTAAGTGCTAAATACCCTATAGACCGTACCTAAGGTAGTAGTAAATAGGGTAGGGTTGAAGAGAGGTATATTAGAAAAATTCTAACTCTAATTTTTAAGCTAAGGTAATAACCAAGAACTCCTAAAAACTTTATCCGGCTAACAATCCTGTCCTTAAGTACTAAAGGACTTTAGAACCTATAGCTTCTTTGTATCTAGCCCTTTACCTTTTAACCATCCTTTTAATTTTAGGGTTATATAGAGGTTAGCCTATTAGGGATCTTAATAGATAAGATTTCAAATAGATTGTTATTCCTCTATAGATAAAGTGATTCTTTATCTTATAGATCCTACGTATAATAGCTTAACTCTCCTATAATCTTTAGGTTTCTAGAGGTAGGTATAAGGAAAAGGTAGATAAGGGTATTAGTAGCCTCTATTTTAGGATCCTTAACGATTTCTACCCCGACTACCCTAGGCGTACCGTCCTTAAGGCTATCTTTGGTCTTTTTCTTAATTAGAGTATAGAGTAGGTAGCAGGTTTTTATCGTTAGAAAGTTAAGTAAAGGTAGAGTATACTCTAGCTGGATTTCTATAGGCTTGTTACTGCTAAGATTCTGTTATAAGGCTAAGAAGGGTCCTATTAATAATCTCTAGTATAAGTAGACTTACTTAGCCAGTTACTTTAGCTAGAACGATCTATTAGAGCTGACTATTAGCCTATTATAGAGTTAGCCTTACTGCTAGAGCTTAAAGAACTCTTCTAACAGCGGTAATACCTATAATAGCCGGAATCCTTTCGATTAGTATAACCTAGTAAAATTTCTACCAGTCCTTATACTAGCGGATCAGCCTAGTTCGGCTATTCTTAGCCTATCTAAGTACTGCCTTATACTAAGATTCGATCTAGACTTTCTCTACTAAGTCTAACAAAACATTATCTTTCTTTAGAGCTTATATAAGAGGCTAAAGATTCTAGTACTATTCTAACCCTTATCCCTACTTTAATAACTAATATAACTGAATAGCCGTCTCTTTAACGTTATAATCTATAGACTAAAGAATCCAGTTTAGAAACTTTAGGTAATTTGCCTTCTTTAGCTTAGTAGTAGCCCTCTTAGACTATTGCATTAGGAGGTAAGTCCTATACGCTTCTTCTAAGTCATATAGGGTAATAAGGGTCGGCCGAACTGGTAGGGGAGGTGCTAAGGCTATATCCTAAGTCGATATACTAAGAAGTTGAATTTTCTCTTGATAATATACAATAGCCTTATTATACTAGGCCACCTACTTAGAATAAGCTTAATAAGCCTATTCTTCCTATCCTAGGTCGAGAATTTCTACATCTACTAGAGTAGATGTTAAGTCTAGATCAATATCTTCCTAAATTCCAAGGGCTAAAGCTAGCATCTATACATTAAGACGCTAGGCTATCTATATTAACGGGCCTTTCAGGATAATAGACGTCGAATATACTAAATTTAGGGTTGTTAATATCTTAAGTAGGGAGTTAAGGGGAGGATAATAGAGTAGTAATAATAATAGGAGGGCTTAATACATATTATGCGTAGTTAGTCAAGTTAATGATACTAGCGCCGGGCTTATAACTGTTATATAAAGAGCAGGTAATAGATATAAAGAAGTGAATATGCCTGTTCTTTTTTTCTTCTTACTATAGGACCTGCCACTCCTTATATAGGCGTCTCTGAGCCTGATAAGCAGCTTGTCAGGATGTCTAAGCATAGAGAGCCCCAGTCCCAGATGGGTCACTCCATGACCGTCACCATGTTCCATCACAGCAAAGGATAACATTTCGACTATATAGTAATGTTATACACTAGTCCTCTATGAAATATAAGTGAGTAACCTAGAGTATACTAGTAAGCGAGATTTATAAGATAAGCTAAGGCTTTAACGTTGCTTATATCCTAAGTCAAACGCTTAAAGAGATCTATAAACGCCTTAACCTAGGTGTAGGTCCACCTTTGGTTCTCTATATAGACTCTTTTAGCCTTTATAAGTATTTGGTTAAATTAGGAAGTACAACTGAAAAGCGTTTGATGATTGATATAATAGCCTTTTATAAGAGCTATAAGAGCAGAGAAATCAAGGAAGTACGCTGGATTTGCAGTAATGATAACCTATTAGACATAATAATAAAGGCAGTGCCTAACAAAGTACTAGAAACCCTAATTTCAACTAACAAGATTAACATACATATAGAAGGCTAGGTCAAGCGCATAGTTCGTGTATAGGGCAGTGCTAACGCTAGTAAAGACGCGCTATAATAGCAGTATATAGCAGCTATATAGTTGTACGACTATATACTAGCTACTATTAAGAAAAGAAAGAAAGTTAAGGGAATATATATATATAGTATAGGGAGCATACAATATAACAATTGGAAGAGCATAAGCGGAATATAATACAATAAAGTAAAAACTTTTAATTATAGGGAACGCGTCCCTAGGCGTATAAACAACGTACTAACAGCTGCTTAAACCAAGCTTACTATTCTATAATTACCAGCTTAACAAAGTGTAGGATAGCCCGTTTAGCCTCCTTCTTCCTCTCTATCCCCGATATTATATATATACCGGCATTACTACCGCTTAGAAGGGCCTGATCCTCCTTCTATACCTATAGGGTACAGCAAGTGCCCTAGCGCCAATTACTAAGTTCTTAGATGCCGGATTAGTAAGGTATATCAAGCAGACAATATAGCAATAAATGTTTACCAATATAAGATAACTAGGATCAACATATCATACTAGAAAGCAGCGCGCTATAGGCTTAATCTCTACCGGGCTAGGTGTAATATTAGCTATAAGCCTATAATACAATAATAAAAGCGTGTTTGAGCGGAGGATATACTTATATAGGGCAGTAGCTATAGCCCGAGCTACAGCCCTAGCAGCGCCGGCCAAGCAGCCTAAGGCATAGCTTATCCAGTACTATAGCTGGGTTTTTGCTATTTAAGGCCAAGTAGAGGCACCCTAGGCAGTAGGATAAGCGTTTTATACTAGTAATACGCGTATAACACTATATTACGACTAATAGGTAAGCATTAGACACTATATCTAAATAGCTAATAAAGACGACCTACTATACTAATACTAGGACTAGGCTACGACTTAGCTGTTGCCCTTAGAGGGCATATATAAATTAGCCGCTATATGGATGGTTAAATGCGGTAATAGGAGCTTGAAGTAAGTATATAAACCTTTATCCTCCTTACCCCTACCCCCTATATCCTCCTCTTTCTTTACTACTTCTTTGTCTTCTTCTTCTTCTCCTTCTTCTTCTTCTTCTTTGGCCTTAGCCTTAGCCTTAATACGTAAAGCTATATAAACGGATAACGCCACTTCTTAAAAGGTAGCTAAGCAAGTATATCAGCAAACAACAAGTATAAGAAGCAGACAATAGAACATACTAAAAACAATAGGAGGGATAGTATTATTAATATTATTAATAACAGTAGCGGCGGCAGTAGCGGCAGTAGTAGTAGCGCCGGCAGGCTCGACGGTAGCGGCCTTAGCAGTGACAGCAGTATCGGCGGCGGCGGCAGGTACGGCGGCAGTATTGGCAGGCTTAGTAGGCTCGGTAGTAGCAGTATCGGTAGCCTCGGCGGGCATAGCAGCGGCGGTATCCGACGCTTTAACGAGTAGAGGAGGCACTTCTATACGCGCAAAGAACGCGTCTAGTATAGCAGCGATATTACTAAATAACGACACTTAACTTAAGTTAGTATATAAATAAAGAACGGCAGTCCCTATGCTTGCCAGCATCCTTGTTAGTATTGTTATTATTACTATTATTACTACTATTGCTATTATTACTATTACTACTATTATAGGAGGAAAGAGGAAGCCCAAGCTATAAGGGTAGTACGCCCTCTCTATATATATAGAGGAACGAAGAGCCTATAGGTAAAGAGCACTATAATACTAACTTCTTTCCCCTCTACTATTATTCCTAACTATTATACAATCTATTATTCTAACTTTAAGGTCTTGTTGCACAAACCCATTGTTAATTCCCCCATATAAAGCAAAGAGCTTACTAATCCCTATATATAGTTATACATATAGTCCACCCCTTTTAAGTAATATAGCTAGTAGCTGCTTTATAGGTAGTAGATAATACGTTTATATAGAATCGTTTTAAGTACTAATATCTCCTTTATCATCCCTTTTAGAGTATTGATTGATAAATAGTCCTCTACTAAAAAGAAAAGATAGCTAGTGTTAGAACTAAGGCAAAGGTAATGTTTAGCATTAGGTAATTATAGCTTTCAGAGCTTTAACGAGCTCTAATTAGCAATACAAATATAGGGTTTACGATAATAGCTTCTAGCACTCTTTCCAAGCGCTAACAGCTCTATCCTAACAGGCGATTGCTCTGTAATTATTATATTCAATACAACGATTATATCCGATCGTCGTATATAGTATTCATAATAGGGACTATTCCAACTAGGTAGTTAGAGCAGACAGACTTCTATTCACTAATTGATTTACCTTTTGGTTATCCCTTTATATACATACACGGAGACTACTGACAACTAGGGTATTCTTATATACAAAATTCAGTACGCTAATAGCGCGTTATATAAAGATTATATTATAGGCTAAAGAAACTAATATCAGCCTATAGGTAAATCATAGCTAGAGCAGAGGACTAACGCTAACTAGGTGTAAATCGTAGGCCTTTAGGGCTAAAAGCTTAATAAATTTACTACTATATACCGCTAATATTAGTAGGTTTCTAGAGATCGTTAAGATCTCGAAGTAGGTGTAGTAAAAGAGCAAAGCAAGCAGCGAGGAAAGGTAGTTCAATTCTCTAGTTCTATATATATCTTCTCTCCCTCTTATCTAGAGGGTAGTTGCATACCCCTTTAATACATATAGTAAGCGAAGCTCTTATTAGCAACTATTACGTAGTACGTAGATGCGCTACTTATAGCTAGCGCCTAAGTGGCATAGGGTACGCCTAAATCCCTAAAGCAAAGTGCATGTACGCTATATAGTTATAAGGATTAGTACTTAGTTGCCCTAACTAGAATCAATACTAGTAACTCTTCTTTTATACCTATACTACTACCTTATAAGAATCTAGATTACTTTGCTCTCTATATTGCCTAAATAGGAAATCTAAATAACTTAACTTCTCGTCCTACAAATTAGAATATTGGATTATAGTAGCTAATCCCTAGTAAAGAAGGCGTAACCTTAGCACCTTCTATATACGCCTTAAAACAGTATGATATAAGAGCCTATTACGCCGGGAACTATTTTTATAGAAGCTTGTAGACCCAAATAGAAATTATAATAGGAAAAATCAAATAAGTAGGCTAGCTAATTATAGGATCTACCTGCTCTTATTCCTAAGAGTATAAATAGGCAAGCCTATCTACTTTATACTACCTCTTTGCTTCCTCTCTACAATCTGTAATAGTAGTAGTCGTAGTAGTAGCAATAGTAGTAGCTAGAGTAGTAGTAATAGCAATAGTAGTAGTAATAGCAATAATAGCAGTAGTAATAGTAGTAATAAGTAAATCGCTTTTCACGTCTATTTAAAGCTAAATATACTAATCTTATTATTTATTATAGTAGATCTTAATAAGGAGTAGGGAGATTGCTCTAAGAGGAGCGTGGGTAGTAAAACCTATATATATACTAAAGATAAGGGGAGCGACACCCTTGATATACATATAGAAGATGCTCCTATAAAGTATCCTACCTAGAAGAGTAATGATAAGGTATTTGTCGATTGCTAGTAGGCTATTATAGCTGTAGTATATTAGTTATTGTTAAACGTACAAAATAAGCTATAGCACTCTAACGGTTATAGCTTAGGCAAAACGGATTTCAGTTCTCGAACTACTAGATATATAGCTATATTCTAAGGGTGGACCCACTTTTGTGGATACCGCTGACTAAGCTATATATTCCACTATATAGCCTAGAAATAGCTTTAAAAGGCTTTTCTATTTTTAGATTCATGCCCCACTTTTATGGAGACAGCCTCCTTAGGCTGTATAAGTGCTAGAAATAGCCTTAAAAGGCTCTTCTACTAGGTCACCTACATACCCTATACCTACCCTGCACCGCAGGAGCGAAAACAGAACTTACAGGAAAAGTCGTGCAGCTTACCCTGCAGCTTAGGTGGCCGTAAGTCGATTATTTAAAATCGCCAGCTTATTTGGTTTTTCGGGAAGGCGCCATGCACCTACTAAGGGGCTCCTGCCGTATGGAAGGCAGGAACGGTCCCGGAGGGTATATATAGGGAAGGAAATTGCGAAGCCTTACCTACTGGACTAGAAATCAAATTATACGTTACCTATAACTATAAGCCTTATAGGCCTATAAGACCCACTGAAAGCCGTGATATATAAGCTTAAAGCCCCTATAATATAGCGCTATAGCCTATAACTATACCGTTATATAAGGACTTTTATAGAGGGAATACAGTAAAGGGCCCTACTTTACTATATTAGCACATACCTAGGAAGTGCTATTTAGGCCATATCAACGCTGTTGCTGCCCCTACGTACCCTATACGACTACTACTAGTAGGCTATAGTGGTTATAGATCCTTATATAGGATTACCCATTCCAATAGTTATAGTAAGGTAAGGTCTAGGTATAGGGTATAACCCCTATACTAGAGCTAGGCTTACCCCTAGTAAAGGATACATAGCTATAACCTATATATCTAGGATAGAAAAGGGTAAGGGAAAGAGAGAGAGATAGATATTAATCATTATGGAATTCATAGAAATTACTATGTGCTACTTTGCTTAGTAGCTTAGCGTAAATATAGAGATTCTTATATCGAATATAGTAAGGGTATACTATAGGGTACCTAAACTCAAGTCGGCTTTATATAAGCTGATTAAGGGATTTAAGAAATTAGTAGTGTTAAACATATAAAATAAGCTATAGCGCTCTAACGGTTATAGCTTAGGCAAAACGGATTTCAGTTCTTGAACTACTAGATATATAGCTATATTCTCAGGGTGGACCCACTTTTGTGGATACCGCTGACTAAGCTTTATATACCACTATATAGCCTAGAAATAGCTTTAAAAGGCTTTTCTATTTTTAGATTTATGCCCCACTTTCGTGGAGACAGCCTCCCTAGGCTGTATAAGCGCTAGAAATAGCCTTAAAAGGCTCTTCTACTAGGTTACCTACCTACCCTATACCTACCCTACACCGTAGGAGCGGAAAACAGAACTTATAGGAAAAGTCATGCGGCTTACCCTGTAGCTTAGGTAGCCGTAAGTCGATTCTTTAAAATCGCTAGCTTATTTGGGTTTTCAGGAAGGCGCTATGCACCTACTAAGGCGCTCCTGCCGTATAGAAGGCAGGAACGGTCCTAGAGGGTATATGTAGGAAAGGAAATTGCAAAGCCTTGCCTACTAGACTAGAAATCAAATTACTACGTTACCTATAACTATAAGCCTTATAGGCCTATAAGACCTACTAAAAGCGGTAATATATAAGCTTAAAGCCCCTATAATATAGCGCTATAGCCTATAACTATACTGTTATATAAGGGCTTTTATAGAGGGAATATAGTAAAGGGCCCTACTTTACTATATTAGCATATACCTAGGAAGTGCTATTTAGGCTATATCAACGCTGTTGCGGCCCCTACGTACCCTATACGACTACTACTAGTAGGCTATAGTAGTTATAGATCCTCATATAGGATTACCTTTTCTAATAGGTTATAAGCCGGGATAGCCTGTAGGATAGTTATCGTTGGAGTCCAATTTCAAAGCGCTACCTCTGCCTATATATAGAACTATTTCAGCCTCTTATAGCTGAAAAAATAGTACTATATTAGCCCTACAAAGCTATATATTACATCTTATTGAAGGCTATTTAAGGACTAAGAAGCCTGAAAATCTAGAAGGAGAAATTGCTAAGAAATCTAAGTCCTATAGTGTCATGGCTAGAGCAAAGATGGGTTATGGAAAGATATTATTGCATATAGGACAGAAGGTCCTAGTATAAAGCGAAGTTATATATATATAGGATGATAACGGGATAATAACGGACTATAACAGCACCCTACCCTAAAACTGTAGTTATCCTCAACTGTAAATAATAATCATGTATAGTAGTGTTATATATGTTGCCTAGTTATAAGTATGTTGCTCCTGGTTTATATCTAAAGGTAGTAGTACTAGGACCTATATATAGGGTTGAAGTGACAGTACTAAGGCCTATATAATTCTGACCTATGTCTAGGCCTATGTATTTTAACCTACCTTCCTTATTAGGTACTATGGTCTACCTGTTAGGCTACCTTCCCTATTAGGCGCTAGGCCTACCTATTACTAGGCCAAACACTAGCACTGCGCTAAAGCTGCCTTCCTATACGTCTAACACTAGCCTGAGTTACTATCGAGTCGTTAAAATTTTCTCCCCTGTATATAAACCGTATAATCTTGCTAGCTTCTATTAAGAGTCGTCGCCGATTCTTTTTAGCTATAGCCCTAACTCCCTACTCTACTCCCTTAGTAAAGGAGGTTCTATGTAAAGTATATATTAGATCTGTTATTTTTTATACAATGAAGGCTATACAGCGTGGTAGGCCTATTAATATTTTTTTTACAGAGCCTTATATAGTAACCGCTGCTAGAGAGTAGTAGTATGAATATTATATAAAGCAGAAAAAGGCCAATTGTTTAGCGGTATGTTAAGGAGCTATTAGTAAGTCAGGGGTAATGCGGTACTAACGCCTATAGTAGCTTATAGGAGTCCTGTAGTACAAGATAGAGGAGTATATACCTATATACTACGTCGCTAAGAGATTCTACACTATATTAACGACGGATCCTAACGGACCTATTAAGAATATATAGTATTATTTTAACTAGCTAGATCGGTCTTAGGTCGCTATAGCAGCGTACTAGCTGCTATATAATCTTAATACTGTAACTAAGGTGCATTACGCAAAGTATGGTATAAATAGGACGAAAGTTTTTTCTATAGTAGGTGGCCTATAAGATAGCAGCTAGGTAGAGGTTCGGTTGTAAGTTAGGGGCTAGTTACTAACGTATTATATAAGAGAAGATTGTCATATATGAAAATTTCATATAGAATCGTCGTTAGTACTACACCTATATTATACTGCTGCTTGCCTCTTAGGGCGCTAACAAGGCTATAAGAGATTTTACACGCCGTTATAATATTTGGTTTTATTAGATATAGCCTGGCCTTGACATATATAATAGTTACTATACAGTCGTAGTAGCCTTGAAGAAGAGGCTGGCTAAGGCGCTGTGTAATAGTACTAAGCCTTGCAACAGGGATGCTTAGGCAGCGGCCTATACAAGCGTCTATGCTGAATTAGGTAGGTGGTCGTTTTATAGGATATAGGGTTTTTTATGCTATGCCGTTTTAGCACATTTTGTACTAAGTCGGTGCTAAGTTGTTACGGCGTTATAAAATTAGCAATTCCTACTCTTAGAACTAATCTAGTAGGCCGGGCTTAGTAGGGTATTTAGTATGAAAATCCCATATATTGCTTATATAGCCTTGAATATTTATTGCTGGTTCTGAGGTAGGTTTGTAGGGTTTCAGCTATTAGATCCTATATTTAAGGGTGCTATTCCTAGGACAAGAGTTAAGTATTTTGTTAAAGTACTACTTAATTTCCAGTTTAGGGCCTTTGTTAGATAGGACAGCTCTATAAGGCAATAATAGTAGGTTTATAGTATATTAGCCTAATAGCCCCTTAAAGGCAAGTCGGACTAGAGATATATAGAAGATAGGGAAGATCTTATATAGGGGCAGGATATATACTACTACTGCCTGTCTATATACCTTAGATATACTTTAAGGGCCAAGCTACTTATAGCTAAGCTTCTTAAGTAGCTGACCTTATTGAATGTTAATAGTACTAACCTATACCTTATCCCTAACTTTATACTAAACTGAGTCTTAGTGTTTTTTATTTGCAGTCTTAGCTATACAAGTTTAAGCTTGTTCTATAAATAGTCAAGCATAGTTAACTACTCTTTATAGTCTCTTATAGATAGACTAGGTATTTAGGAACTCTTTTTGTTTAATATTAGTATATAAGGGAGTTATAGATAGCTTAGGTTTAACGCCTATGTTAGGGTGCCATCCGTAATTAGCAAAGAATAGTATAAGACAGGTTACCTCCGACTTATAGTTGTTGCTTATAAACTCTGCTAGGGGTAACCAGTCTACCTAATTGTTTTGATAGAATAAAATCAAAGCTTATAGGTACTGTTCTAGGTAGGTATTTATAATTTCTATCTGTCTATTAGTTTTAGGGTAAGCTATAGAGAAGTACTATAGTATAATTTCTAAAAGGCGGCAAAGTTCTCTTTAAAAGGTACCAACAAACTAGGTACCCTTGTCTAATATCATATAGTCTAGGGTACTATAAAGCTGGAAGATGTTTATAATAAAGGCAGAGGTAAGTATAGTAGTAGAAAGGTTAGGTACTATAGTAAAGTGTCTTATTTTTATTAGTCTATCGACTATAACTAGAATATACTAATAATCAACCCTATATTAGTAGTAGGTTGGAAAAGGTAAGATATAATCAATATTTATTATAGTCTAAGGCTGGAAAAGGACTGGTAAAGGTATAAGGAGGCCTGGCGAAGCTCCTTTAGCGTTCTTAATATAGCGGTAAATATAGTATGCTATAATAAATTGCATAATATCCTACTTAATATACAGCTAATAATAGGAGCGTTATAGGAGTTCTAGTATCTTATTATAGCCTAGGTACCCTACTAGTAATAGACTATGGTTTCTATAAATGACTTATAGCCTTATCTTGTCGTTAGGTAGGATAAAAAGACGGTCGTTAATATAAAGTTAGCTACGAATTACCGTATAGTTAGCTATAGCAGCCTGCAGGAGCGGTCTAAGCTTAGGCAGAAATATATAGTAATTAGAGTCTTAAAAGTAGTCTAGGAGCCTCTAAGAATCCTAGTAGTTGGAATAGGCAGCCTAAATAATTGAGTTGATTAGATTAGACGTATTAAGCGTAAAGAGAAGAAGAGAAAGGACAGTAGTAAGTGAGACGCAACCCTATTTAGAGTCTAGAAGTAAAACCTAAGATCTCCTTGCAATCTAGGCGTCTAATAAATCTAAGGAAGTTACTAGGGAGTCGCCAGGGCGTTAGGAGAGGGCGTCTGGTATACGCAGTTGCTGCTAGACCTATAGGTGATTTAGAATCGGAAATCGCCTAGGAATTCAGACTATTAAACCTGCCTCTAGTTAAGGATTTTTATTATATAAAAGTACTATAGGTTTTTATAGTCTGTAAATATTTTGATAGGGCAGTCTAGACTCTATAGTTCTGGTCTCTATTCCTTAAACGCTTTGATAATAGCTAGGAGCTTCTTATTATAGATCTTATAGTTATATTCTACTAGTATATATTTTACTAAGAAGAAGGTAACTAGGTGTAAACCCCCCTTTGAGTTATATTAGGATAGTACGCCTTTTAAGGCCTAGTTAGATATATCTATCTCTACTACTATCCTCTAGCTAGGGTCGAAGTATTATAAGATAAGTGCTATAGTAAAAGCCTACTTTAAGCGTTAGAAAGAGGTTTCCTCCTAGGAAGAACTAGACTATAGCCTAGTCTAGGCCCTATTATAGCAAAGAGATATCAATAGACGTACTATAGATAAAAAGCCGGAGATAAAACGTTAGTAGTAATTAGAGAAGCCTAAGAATTGCTATAGATCCTATAGTGATTCTAGGCAGGGCTAAGATATAATTACTTTAATCTTTTTAGGGTCTATAGAGATGCTAGATATTAAAATAATAAGTCTAAGGTATTATATCTAGGTAGTATAAAAGTTATACTTCTTAATATCTACTATAAGGCCTATATTTATTAGCCTTATAAGTATATTACGGACCTATTAGGTATAGTTCATAGGTATATCGCTAAAGATGAGAATATCGTCTAGATAAGCAGTTGTATATTTGTCTAATATATTAAACAAAATATAGTTAATAAAGTATTGCCAAGTGCTAGGCGTGCCTTTTATACCGAAATTTGCTACTAAGTACTCGAATAGGCTAAAACAGGTGGTAAATACAGTCTTCCATTTGTTACTAGGGGCAATTCGGATCCGGTTAAATGCCGCTATAATATCGAGTTTAGTGTATATTTATGCCTGGCATAATATGTCTAACGTTTCTCTAATAAGTGGAATTGGATATCGATTTTTAATTATAATGTTATTTAGGCCTTAGTAGTTAATATAGACTTATACCCTACTACTAGGCTTCTTTGCTAATAGTACTGGTATAGCTGCTAATGATATACTGCTCTGTATAAAGCCCTTAGAAAGGTAGTTATCCAGGTATTTCTGGATTACTAGGAGCTCTTAGGAGCTTATAGGGCGGCATTAAGTAGCTAGTAGTGACTTGCCTAGGATAAGTTCGACTCGGTAATTAAAGGGACAGTAAGGTAGTAGTGTTTCTAAGTTTATAGGAAGAAAAGCTGTAATTAAGTCGTGATATATAGGCAGTAAGAGTTTCTTAATATCAGTTTCTAAAACAGGCAGGTTAATTTTAAGGTACTTTTTAATATCCTTATTAGATACCCTAAAGAGACAAGAAGGAAAGGCGTTAGTATTATCTAAAGTTAGGAGTAAGTTAGTGGTAAACCCTTTTTAGAGCAATATATCTATTACTATATAGAGTTCTACTATTAATATACTAGAGACGCTAAAGTCCTTTATAAAAGATAGGAATAGTATAGCAGGTAGAAGCTATAAATCGGAAGGATCCTAGTTAGTAATTAAAGGGAAGTTAGGGGAGCCTTAGATAGGTATTAGAAGGTCTTTATCCTAGAGTATAACTAGTGTCCTTCTATCAAAGGTTATAGTACTAGAAGCCTAGTCTAGTAAAGGATTGTAGGTATAGAGCTAAAGGAGGCTAAGAATTATATCCAGTCTAAAAGAGCTTAGAGGCCAGATATATAGAGATAATAGCTTAGAAGTATAACTAGAATCAGGTTAACTAAACAAATAGTCTAGGATATAGAAATCTATAACAAGATTAGCCTATTCACTATCTATAAGGTATAAAGGGTAAGGTAAATCCAAAGTAGATCGCTTTAACCCTAAGCGATCTACTATAAAGGAATTGACAAATCTAAGCGGAGAATAACCAGAGTTAATAAGGGTTTAAAGGGGGATTACCTTGCCTTATATATATACTAAAGTGGTAAAAAGCAAAGAAGAGTTAGTATAAACTGCACCTAAGGTAATAATGAACTCCAGATTAGAGGTAAAAGGCCTAGGATAATAATCTAGTATTCTTAGGCCTAGGCTTTTCCCTTAGAGTTTAGTTATAGAGCTATAGCTAAGGTAGTAGTAGGTCGGTTCTTCTTTACTCTATAGTTATAGGTAAGATAGCCTAGCTTACTATAATATAAGTAGAGGCAGTTATCGATTCTATAGGCCTTTTCCTTAAAAGAAAAGTAGGAACCTAGGGTTAGGATAGCTCCTAATACTATAGGGTTACTATTATTATAAAATCCTGATTAAGAAGGCAGTACTAACCTAAAGCTGATTTAGGATTAATACTGTTCTACAGCAATGTTGTTTTAGAGCTTCTAGTAAAGCTCTATCTACTTTATAAAGTCTATAGGGCTAGGTCGGTCTACTATACTAACGATAGTATAGCATAGCTTCCGACCTACTTTCTATTAAAGGTAGATAATGTATTATATAGGGGTCTAGTTAGAATATTTATAGAGTTGTACTAGCTCTATTAGGAAGTCGGCAAATAAGAGCTTATCCCTATCTATATCTAGTTTCTCTAGTTTAGTAAGGCTGATAGTACTAATATCTTCTATAAAATACTAAGGGTCTAGCAATATAAAAATGTCGGCAATATATATAATTATAGAAGCGTTAGAGGGGAGGCTATAAGCTAGTGTAACTAGCTTATCTACTTCTAGGTAAATTTGCTAATAAGGTTTGCTGCTAAGACGCTATAAGATATAGAGGACTTAAACCAGGGTATTAGAGAAAAAAGCTTTATCGATAGTAAGCTTTACTAAGACCTAGGACTTTTAGGTAATATAGGCTATCTGCCGTTTAATAGAGTTTATAAAGGTTCTATTAAAGGTCGGAGGATTAATACTAAAGAGTTAGGACAGAGTTATATAACTTATTAAGACAAGAGCTAAAGAGGGCTAGGAAAAAGTAGCTAGAAGGAGGGCAGAAAGGGCCTTAGAGGAAGTTATAGCTAAGTTAGTAGTAATACCTAAAATTCTAGAACTTATAGCTTATAGGAAATAGAGTAGTTAATCGTCGCTAGCTAAGATAAGGTTAGCTAGGTTAGTAGCTAGTATTCCTAAGGAGCCTAGTACCCCTAAGCCTTATACTTAGAGCTAGTCTTCTATTAATTAGTTACTATTAGTTGCTATTATAGAATCAGTGGTAACTCGTGGTTAAAATGTATATAGAAACAGGGGGATTCGTTAAATCGTTCGTTAAAATAGACTTCTAACAAAAGGTTTTCTTTACTTACTAAATCTTGCTAATTTAGCAAGAATATATAGGTACAACAAACTGTTATAGCCAGAGCAAAGATAGGTTATAGAAAGATATTATTATACATAGGACAGAAGGTCCTAGTATAAAGCGAAGCTATATATGTATAGGATGACAACGGGATGACAACGGACTGTGACATATAGTATTAATATTTAGGGCTCTCATACGCTTAGGCTAGTATACTTACCTATACTAAAAGACCTTTCTACTTATAGCTGGAAGTAGAAAGACTAGCGTTTTAGAATTTCTAGCGCTAAAGACCTATATTTCCCTACTATAGAGCCCTTTCTATAGATATATCTATAGACGGTAGTTAAGTCCCTACGTCGAAGTCTCTAGCCCTTGAAGCCTAGTCTAGAATTTCTACTAGAAAGCCCTACTAAGTAGCAAGTAGGCAGCGCTATAAACCTACTAAGCGCTAAGACTAGTCTTGAAAATCACACCTATAATTAGTAAGCTAGCTAATAAGCTTTAGTAAACTAGAAGCTAATTAAGTGCTTTAGCTAACACTATAAAGTAAATAGTAGCCTATTTATAATGGCGGATTAAGCTGAAGAGAAGGATATAGCCCCTAAAAGAGCAAGTAATCTAGCTGATTTAGGGCAATCTTCTAGGCCTCTACTACCTATACGAACCCTATTAGAAGATAAGGAAGATGGCGAAGACTATAGCGAGGTTATAGAAGTCCTAAAACAATATATAAAATCTTATAAGCAAGTTATAGCTAGCTAATCTAGTAATATAAAAAATGTTAAACGTACAAAATAAGCTATAGCGCTCTAACGGTTATAGCTTAGGCAAAACGGATTTCAGTTCTCAAACTACTAGATATATAGCTATATTCTGAGGGTGGACCCACTTTTGTAGATACTGCTGACTAAGCTATATATTCCACTATATAGCCTAGAAATAGCTTTAAAAGGCTCTTCTATTTTTAGATTTATGCCCCACTTTTGTAGAGACAGCCTCCTTAGGCTGTATAAGCGCTAGAAATAGCCTTAAAAGGCTCTTCTACTAGGTCACCTACCTACCCTATACCTACCCTGCACCGCAGGAGCGAAAATAGAACTTATAGGAAAAGTCGTGCGGCTTACCCTGCAGCTTAGGTGGCCGTGAGTCGATTATTTAAAATCGCCAGCTTATTTGGTTTTTCGGGAAGGCGCCATGCACCTACTAAGGCGCTCCTGCCGTGTGGAAGGCAGGAACGGTCCCGGAGGGTATATGTAGGGAAGGAAATTGCGAAGCCTTATCTACTGGACTAGAAATCAAATTATACGTTACCTACAACTATAAGCCTTATAGGCCTATAAGACCCACTGAAAGCCGTAATATATAAGCTTAAAGCCCCTATAATATAGCGCTATAGCCTATAACTATACCGTTATATAAGGGCTTTTATAGAGGGAATATAGTAAAGGGCCCTACTTTACTATATTAGCATATACCTAGGAAGTGCTATTTAGGCTATATCAACGCTGTTGCTGCCCCTATGTACCCTATACAACTACTACTAGTAGGCTATAGTGGTTATAGATCCTTATATAGGATTACCCATTCCAATAGGTTATAAGCCCGGATAGCCTATAGGATAGTTATCGTTGGAGTCCAATTTCAAAGCGCTACCTCTGCCTATATATATAGGGCTATTTAAGCCTCTTATAGCTGAAAATATAGTACTATATCAGTCCTAAAAAGCTATATATTACATCTTATTGAAGGCTATTTAAGGACTAAAAAGCCTAAAAATCTAGAAGGAGAAATCGCTAAGAAATCTAAGTCCTATAGTATTGACAAGCATTTGGGGCTCTTATACGCTTAGGCTAGTATACTTACCTATACTAAAAGACCTTTCTACTTATAGCTGGAAGTAGAAAGGCTAGCGTTTTAGAATTTCTAGCGCTAAAGACCTATGTTTCCCTACTATAAAGCCCTTTCTATAGATATATCTATAGGCGGTAGTTAAGTCCCTACGTCGAAGTCTCTAGTCCCTATCGTAGAGCCTAGTTTAGAATTTCTACTAGAAAGCCCTACTAAGTAGCAAGTAGGCAGCGCTATAAACCTACTAAGCGCTAAGACTAGCCTAGAAAATCACTACTATAATTAGTAAGCTAGCTAATTAGATAGATAGATTCTATTACGCTATCTGATCCCCGTAGGGGATATCTAGGTAGGCTGAACTAGTGCTATAGGAAAACCGTATAACGGGTGAAAAACCTATAACCGTATATAGGAGAAAAGGGGGGGTGTGATAGGGGGTAGGCCAATCTTCACCAGAGTAGATACCGCCCCTTTAGGAGTATAAAAACATACTGCCTAAAGGGGTATAGGCTAGACCGCTTCTAGCCTCTGAGCAACAGAGTATTCTAGCAGTCTAGTAGCAATATGGCGAACTAGGGGGTGTATAGCGCCGCTGCCCCCTTTTTCAAGTCTGTAGAGAAAGCTATATATATCCCCTCTTTCCCTCTCCTTGAAGGAGGCCGAAGGGTAGGCCAGGCAACCGTTGAATATATGTCGGATGTCCTCTATAGCTAGGTAGCAGCGGTAAAGGGGGTTATTAACCCTAGGTACCTTATAGGTATATAGGAATCCTCTTAGGCCTATCTTCCCTGTATGGGCCTATATTAGCAGCGAGCTTTCAGCCTTAGAGAGGTTATAGTAGCGTCTTTGGAAGGCCTCCTTAAAAGCCTTGGCTAGGTTCTCCTCTTAAAAGGTAGCCTTAGCTGATTTCTCTAAGAGGCTCTTTGTATAGGGGTTGTAACCAGAGGCCCTAGCCTCCTATATATAGCAATCCTTCTAGGCAGTATAGAGGGGTTCCTCGTTAATAGCTTTCCTTAGTTGTTAGTAGTGCTACTAGGCTATTACCTCCTTTTTTCTTTCTTACTTTATACGCCCTTCTAGGGGGAGGCTGGTCCTAGGGGTCCTATTTCTAAGAGTAAGGCGTAGGGCTTCCTTCTGCTTAGCCACCTCTTTCCCTATAGCCCTGTTTATCCTAGCTTAGCTGGAGAAGGAGAGGGCGTTAAGGTAGAGGTTAAGGGGGGGGATGTTAGCCTTATAGTAGAGGCTTTGAACCGGTGTCCTTTTATAGACCCCTATAACCCTCCTTAGAGCCTTGTTTTTAGCTGCTAGTAGGCCTCTAGTTATACCCTATAGCCTATTTAGTGTTATAGATATAGGGGTATACTAGGCTGAGGCTATATAGGCTAGGACTAGCTTTATTACTACTGTATATAGGAGCCTAGTCTTTTTAATTCTAGGTCCCTAGGTCTTTCTAGCTAGCCTAGTAATAGCAAGGGACTGCGTTTTTAGTTTCTACTATAGGGTACTGGCGTAAGCCTTCTAGGTAAGCTTAAGGTCTAGCCAAACCCCTAGAAAACGGGCCTCTATAGCTGGTTATAAGGGGGGGGAGTCCCTTATTAGTCCTAGGTTGATAGGGTTAGTCCAGGGCCTCCTTCTAGGGGGGAAGTGTATAAGCTTGCTCTTTGCTACTAAGAAGGTAACTCCAGCGGTTGTTACCTAGTCTAGGCACTCTTTCCAGGCCTCTTCTAGCTATCTAACCATTATTGCAGCCTTCCTACTAAAGGCTAGTAGGTTAGTATTGTCTATATAGCCTATAGTAGAGATAATAGGGTATTTTCTCTCTAGTCTTTTATATAGGGGGTAGAGGTATAGGACTAAGAGGATTGGTAAAAGTAGTAAGCCTTAGGGTACTCCTATTAGTACTAGGATTTGCTAGCTTTTTTAGCCGTTAAATAGGAGGCTAGTAGTTCTAGAGGAAAGGAATTCCTTCAGCTAGGATAGTAGCCAGGTAGGTAGCCCTAGCTAGTCCAGTATAACTAGAAGTTTGCTATAAGAGATACTATCGAAATACCCTAATAGGTCTAGCTATAGGAGGGAGGCCCCGGCTTTATACTTCTATGCCTCCTAGATCTAAGCTATAAGAAGGTATATAGCCGATTTAGTGGATTCATAGCAGCAGTAGCCCTGTTACATTGCTAGAATCAGCTTAAAAGCCTCGGCCATATCCCTTATCTTAGTCCCTATAACTTTTTCCAGGACCTTGCTAATACAGTTAAGTAGGGTTATAGGATAGTAGCCTCCAGGGGTTTTATAAGTATCCGGCCATTTTCCTGGTTTAGGGAGGACAATAGTAACTATTTCCTTATATTCCTATAGATAGAAGCTATAAAGGAAGGATTTCAAGGCTAGTATAGCGAGGGCCTTATATAAGGGGTCGCCACAGGCTTTTAGAAAGCCTGTAAGGAGTTCGTCAGGTCCTAGTGCTTTTTAGGGTTTTATTGTTTTAATAGCCTCTTTTATATCATCCGGCCTAACCGTCTAGCTAACTAGTAGCCTAGGGCCTATTAGGGGTTCCTCCGGGCTATTCTCTTAGGGGAAGGGGGGGAAGAAGTATGCTAAAAGAGCCTCTACCTTCTCCTAGAAGGTACTGGCTTATCTAAGGGTTAATAGCTTGGAAGGGGGTAGGGCGGTAGTACTTTGTAGCCTAGCCTATCTTTCTAGTTACTAGAGCTTCTCTAGCTTTTCTCTAGCCTTTTATAGAAAGGCCCTCTAGGTCTTTCTCTTATTCTCTCTTATAGCCTTTGTTTACTTCCTCTAGGCTAACTTATAGGCAGTAAGGAGAGCCTAGTTGCTAAAGGAGCGTTAGAGCTGTCTTTCTGCCCTTTTTCTCTCCTAAACTACCTAGTAGATTTCGTTGTTCTACTAGAGGGTACTCTTCCTTCTAGTAGTTACTAGGGCTCCTTTAGGGGTTATAGCCCTAGTAATACGCTAGAGTTCCTCTAATAGTCGCCTATAGGCCTTCTAGAGCTTAGCTAGATTAGAAAGACGTAATAGATATCTATAGCCCCCTATATTATATATTAGAGAGCTGGCCTCTCTTACTACCCCCTCTTTATCTATCTTTTTCCACTAGAATCGGGAGGGTAGTAGTGAGGTTTCTATAGTCTCTAGGTTAATATCTAGTACCTAGGGGTAGTAGTCTAAGCGTAAGTGTATATCTAAGCTAGTATAGGAGTAGGTAAGGCTACTACTAAGCTAGAAGTGGTTGATAGTAGAGGCCCTACCTACTTGGCTCCCCTATAGCACCCTAGTTATAGTGCTGTAGGGGGTATAAAGGGTAAGCCCCTACTCTGCTATTAATAGTAGTAGGTCTTCTAACCTAGGGCTAAAGCAGTTATATTAGTCCTAAAGGGGGTAGTAAAGGTTAAAGTCCTTAGCTAGAAGGTAAAGGCCTAGGTAGGCGTTAATCTTCCCCCTTATTTCTTCTATAAAGGGGGTTAAGCTAGTCTAGGGTTAGGGGTTGTTATATAGGGACTAGACTATAAAGGGGCTGTTCTTAGTCTATATAGTAGCCCTAGCCTAGTCTAAGCTAGAGCTATAAGTCTATATTGCTAGTAGGAGTGATTTATAGATATAAAGTAAGGCCTGTCTATTAGGGGTAAAAATAAGGTAGTAGGGGGCTGATCTAGGGCAGTAGATAGAGTGCTATACCTGCCTATTAATCTAGGGCTCTTATATAGCAAGTATTTCTTCTCTTACTATAGAAAGTAATACTTCTTATACCTCCTTTAAGCCCTATATATTCTAGAGGTATACCTTTATATTTCTATCTCCTCTAGCTGTATAGTTGGCTATAGTTGTTATATAGTAGTAGTAGTGTTAGCTAGTCCGGTATCTAGGTCTAGTCTAGGTCTAGCATCTAGGGGTCTAAGGGCTCCTATAGGCTCTAGGGTTCTAGTAGGTCTAGTAGCCCCTTTAGGGCTTATAGTTAGTATAAAAGAAGGGGGGGTTTAGCTGCTTAGGTAGCTAAAGTAGATAGTAATTGTGCTCTAGTTAGGGGTTAACCCTTTTAATACTATTGGTTAGCCCCTCTATCTTTTCCCTAAGACTATAGTATAGCCTTCCTTCCCCTCCTCTTATAATAGGGCCTACTAAGGGGGGTATTACTACTGTTATTACTATTGTTGCTATTGCTATTAGTGCTAGTATAGGGGCGGTTAGTTAACGTTAAAGGCCTTAGGCCTAGAACGTAGGTATCCCTTAGCCTATACCTATACCTCTTTTAGGTAGGGGCAGGCCTTTAAGCAGGTATGGTAAGCTTAGTGGCAGTTGCAGCAGCAGGGTGCCCTAGAGTAGGTAGGGGCTTCTAGCATAGTATAGCTATTAGTACTACAGTTATAGTAGATCTCTTCTTTACTCCGGCATACCTTAGCCCTATAGCCCTATTTCCAGTACTATAGGCATTAGATAGGCTTAGCTTTATCGATCTAGGGCTTTACTTCTAGGGCTTAGCAGCTCTAGAAGACCCCCTCCTTATAGGCCCTCTAGGCTACCTCTAGGAAGGTAAAGGCTATTAGTACCTTAACCCTAGTCCGTTCTAGCCCTTAAGGGTACTAGACCTTTGCCCTAACTGCTATAAGGTATTACTTTTTAGCTTCTTTTAGTAGACCTTCTTCTATAACCTAGTTATAGACTATAAGGCCCTTAACTGCTACTGCCTAGGTTGTTACATATAGGGAGGCCTTCTTGCTAAAGGCCCTTATAATCTAGGCAGTATTACTCTCTAGGCTCTTCTTTATCTCTATATTCTCTATAACTAGAAGGAGGTTACTGCTAAAGAGCATCTAAACTCTCTAAACTACTAGGCTAGAGGCCTGTTATATAGCCTATACTACCTCTAGGGCAGATTTAGCAAGTACTTATTACTAGGCTAAGCCTAGTTAGATAAGTACCTAGTACTCTAGGCTAGGCCTAGTTACCTTACTAGCTGTTAGCTTATTAGCTATATTAGCCTAGGTAGGGGCTATAGGCTAGAAGTGGCTAGGCTATTACTACTATTGCTACTGTTATTACTAGTAGTAGCTAGGCTGTTAAGGGTATTGCTAGTACCATGGCTTAGGTATTGCTAACGTAGTAGGGCGGTTCTAGAGTGCTAGAGCTACTACTATTATAGCTAGGGCTTCTTTAGGCGGGTCCTAGAGCAGGGCTGTAAGGGCAATTTGCCTGGCTTTAGTAGTTGCTTCTATTATACTATAGAAGTTAGTACTATCCTTAGCTAGGCTAATTATTTAGTCTAGGAGGCTAAAGAGCATAAGGGTAAGCTTAAAGGGGCTAAAGGTAGCCTAGGCGGTTTTCTTAGTTACTAGGGCAATGTGGTCGGCCTTAGCAGCATTGTTGTTACTTCCTTCTTTCCCTATATTTTTCTCTGATTTTTTCCCTAGCTTTTTCAAGGTTTTCTAGCTAGAAGGGGCCGGGGCTAGGGCATACTAACTACCGTTTAGGCCCCTAAGAAAAGGGGTAAAGATGTTGGTTAAGGGGGGGGTGCTAATTATAGAGGCGTTAATAGTAGGGGGGGCGCTAGAGCTAGGTACTATAGGTACTATAGTTATAGTACCTATAGCAGTCTCCTTAGCAGTAGTAGAGGTAGTAGTAGTAGTTTAACGGTCTTCTATTTCTATATTATTATTAAGATAGTCCGTACTTAGGGGTTAGTAGTCTATACTTAAGGGCTAGCTTAGGGGGTTATTATGATTATTATTAGCTATAGGTAAAGCAGGGTTACTAGGGCGTAGAGCTATATTAGTAGTCTATATATAAAGAAATTACAGTTGTAAAAGAGCAGCTAGGCTTGCTATTTTCTGCATTTTCGCACGCCTAGGGCTATTGCGCAACCGACAGCGCTACAGCGAAAATTGGCGGGCGTTATGTCCTTAATCGGACGGTTCGAATGGATATAGTTGCACGCCATTTGGTGTAGTTTTGACCAAAAACTCGTTTTTCGTTTTTAGGTGTCCAATGTATAAGCTAGCTAATTAGCTTTAGTGAACTAGAAGCTAATTAAGTGCTTTAGCTAGCACTATAAAGTAAATAGTAGCCTATTTACAATGGCGGATCAAGCTAAAGGGAAGGGTATAGCGCCTAAAAGGGCTAGTAACCTAGCTGATCCAGGGCAATCTTCTAGGCCTCTACTACCTATACAAACCCTATTAGAAGATAAGGAAGATGGCGAAGACTATAGCGAGGTTTTAGAAGTCCTAAAACAGTATATAAAATCTCATAAGTGAGTTATAGCTAGCTAATCTAGTAATATAAAAACACTACTTTTAAGTCTAAATACCCTAAAAGCCTCTATCGAGGATAGCGTTAGCGCTATAAAGAACATATCTTCTACTTTAGCTTCTCTAACTAATAGTAGCAATGCTGCTACTACTGGAAAGACTAGCTATAGTCCTAGATTTGATTCTTTTAGCGGTACTATAGATTTAGATTCTCCTCTACATCCCCCTAGGAAAGGGCCCTATCTAGGGCCGGCTGTTAATTCAGCTACTAGTAATCTAGACCCCCCTATAGATACAGGGTCTAAGGAAGGCTTTAAGGATACTATTACTAGTAGTAAAGTAAAGGAGCTTTCTAAAAAGGCCTATATTATACCGGACAATAGTAAGCTTAGCAGGGAAAGCAATTTTAAATAGTGGATTTAGGCTTTAAGTATAGTGCTAAGAGCGTTAGGGATATCTAATTTTTTAGAAACCCCTGATATATCTAATATGTATGGCGACTTTAATCAAGCTGTTCTTTTAATGCTTCTATGCGATAGCTTATCTAGTGGCCCTAGGGCTGCTATATCGTGGATTTATATACCTTCTAAGGCCTTTAAGCTGCTTGTTAGGCAGTATAGCCGACCTATAGAGTCTAAAAAGGAGGACGTCTATAACGAATTCCATGCCCTTACCTTTAGTACCTATAGAAAAGGCTTATCAGCTTTTAACGCTAAATTTAACAGCTATCTTGCTAAGCTTACCATAGTTCAAATAGATATAGATCCCTCTTTAATACTAAATTAGTATTTTAAGGCTCTAGAATCTAAGTTTCCTAGCTGGGTATTACGCTAAAAGAGCTCTATAAGACAGGCTAGAATGCTAGGCCTTATAGCCTCTAGCCTTAATATAGAATATCTAATAGCTGATATTTTAGAAGAATCTAGGAACCTAGCTACAGAGGCGTATAGAGCAGCTTACATAGCTGATAGCTGTAATTCAACCCCTAATTCAAATTCTAACCCTAGTAAGAAGGGTAAAAATAAGAAAAAGGGTAAGAAGAAGGCTAGTTATAATATTAAAGGGCAGAATTATAGTGCTAAAAGTACTGAACAAGCCTCCTTTATACTAGGGTCCTATAACCTAGCTATAGAAGAAGAAGAGGAATCCGACTCTAGTTCCAATTCTAGTTCTTCTAGCGATTCTAATACCCAATTAGCATAGCTATTAGCGTTAAAAGGGTATAAGAAGCGTAAGGACTTTAAAGGAAAAGGCCTAAAAACCTCTTCTAATAACAAGGCAAAATATAAAGATAATTAGCCTAGAAGACGCCCTAGAGACCCCGCTCTTCATAATAGTTGGCTATACAATACGGGATCTATAGACCAAATCAGTAATAGTAAAGAGCGGTTTACTACCTTTACGCCTAACATAGGCCAGTTACGCCCTATTAACACTGGAAATAGCCCTATAAGCCCGGCTAGTATAGGCTCTATTACACTAGAAGTATTATCTAGAAAGCCCCCCCCTACCTATACTAAATTAGTATTAGATAACGTTTTATACCTACCTAGTATTGATATAAATATTGTTAGTAGGGTTGGGCACTATAATTCGGGAAGTTGCGTTATAAAGGAAACCCTTTACAGGGGTGATAGACGCTGTATAGCTGTACTAGACTTTAAGAAATCAGGATTTTTTCTTGACGTTAAAGGCAGCTTTAAGCCTATATTACATACAAATTTTGCTTTTCCTTTAGGCTTTTCTAGTTATACTACTAAAAGTATAGAGCTGCAGCGTAATAAGATAGTAGTGGAAATTCCTTCTAATTCTATTAGAAAGGAAGACTATAGACCTATTATAGAGGATGCTATAGTATCCGAAGCTATAGAGCCTAATAAGCGCTATAAGCTAAGGAATTAACCGGCTAAGGGTACTACTTTAGAAGGTATAGGACCTTCTTTAAGGGGGAAAAGGCCCTATAGGCCTATAGAGCCCTTAGCCACTGCCTAGGCCCCCTATCAAAGTCCCTGTAAGACTAGGGAGCCTAAGCCCTGAACTGGCACTAGAGACCTGCCCTGTGTACTAAGAGAGCTAGTTATAGAGGGGAATAAAGTAGAAAAGGCTATATCTAGCCCTACTTTAAAGGAGCCTAATATAGGTCAGCGAGATTACTATAATCTACTTAATTTAGCTAAATTGTGGCACGTTAGGCTAGGCCATATAGGCCTGCGTCTTTTGAAAAAGACCTCTAGTATTACTAAAGGGCTGCCTAATTTTAATAAAATAAAGGAAGCTGATTTTCACTGCTCTAGCTATGATCAAGGTAAAGCAGTGAGAAGGGTTAGTAAGGCTTTAATACCTGACCCACCTAGGGTCTTAGACTTAATAGAGAGCGATACTGTCAAAATTAGGCCTAGGCCTTATAACAGAAACCCTATAGTCTTACTTCTAGTTGACCGTAAAAGTAGGTATAGGTGGGTTTTTAACCTACCTAATAAATCAGGCCCTATAGTAGCTAACGCTATTAAGGGCTTTTTTAGGGGCCTAAGGAATGGATTTAGTAGATATCCTACTAAATTCCACTTTAACGGAGGCACTGAAATAACTGATTTATTAACTACTTGGTTGGTTAAAAGGGGTATTAAATTTAGCACTTCTGCCCCCTATATCTATAAGCAGAACGGCTTAGTAGAACGATCAGTTAGAGTTATACTAGACCGTGTAAGGTGTACTATTCTTAGTAGCGCTTTACCCCAGTATTTATGGTGCTTTATACTGGAGGCTGTAGTGGAATTAGTTAATAGTACAGCTATAACTAATAAGGAAACCACTCCTTTCTAGGCGCTATTTGACGAGCTAGAGCCTGGTATTCTATATATACCTAACCTAGAGCGCTATAGGGCTATAGGCGCTAGAGGAGAGGCTATTATACCTCTAGAAAAACGGTCTAAATCGTTAAAATTTACCTTTAGAACGGAAGAGTGTAAATTACTAGCGGTATTAGGTTCTAAGACCTACCTTGTATATATATCGTCTAGAAGAGCAGTACTTAAAACCTCTACTGTTAAGTTTATAGAGGATAATACAGTACTAAGTTAGCCTACTGATAATACGGCTTTAGAGGGGGAATGAGTAGACCTAGACCTAGATTTAGAGGGTGCTGTTAGCCCAGACCCTTCTAATCTTAATACTGAAAAGCCTATTAGTATAGAAATAGGACCTAGTAAGCTAGAACCCTACGAATCTTCTTCCGATAGTGAATTAGATAAACCCTTACCGGATAAGCCTATAAATCCGGTTATAGTAGAGTCTACTAGGCCTATTATATCTATTAGAAAGCCTAAATTACCAGAGACGTTTCCCTAAACTATAGAGCCTACTTTTGCACCTAAGCCTATAGAAGTTATAGCGCCGAATCAGCCTATAATGAACGAACCTCTTGATAATAGTGATCTTATTTTAGAAGGGGATAAAATGCAGCTTGATTACTATAAGCTTTTAGCTAAGACTAGTAGCTATATACTGTCTTTTGTCTATAAGGCTCGAAAAAGGGTAATATCTAAGGATAGTACGCCTACTACTTATAAGTAAGTCTTAAAACTACCTAGAGATGAGCGTAGTAAGTGGTTAGAGGCTATTACCAAGGAATTTATCCAGTTATTAGAGCTAGGGGTTTTTAAATTCCTACCTAGGAGTCTATTACCTTCTAACCGTAAGCTTATTACCTATTGAAACGTTCTTCAGGTTAAAAAGGACGCTAAAAACAGGCCTATTAAGTATAAATCTCGGTTAGTAGCTAGGGGCTTTATACAGGTAGAAGGCCTAGATTATACTATAACCTACGCCTCTACTAGTATACCACCTACTTGGCGTATACTTCTAGCTATAGGTGCTGTTCTAGACTAGGAAATAGAATAAGCTGACTTTATAGGGGCATTTCTTAAAAGCGCTCTTAGAGAAGAAATATATATAGAAATCCCTAAAGGACTATTAGACCTAGCGGCTTCTAATAAGGCTATTTATAAGCTTTTACTGAAATACGGCTATAATCCTTTTACTCCTAATATTATTAAACTATCTAAAGCGTTATACAGTCTGAAACAAAGCCCTAGAGAGTGGCGAGATAAGCTTAAAATCTTACTTGAGAGCCTAGGCTATCTCCCTCTTATTTCAGATCCAGGGGTCTTCTACAATGCTAAAACCTGCTACTTTATTGTTACCTATATACATGACTGTCTATTTATAGGGCCTAATATAGGCTATATAACTGATTTAAAGAAACGGCTTAATAAAGTCTACGCTATAGAAGACTTAGGGCCTGCCGCCTATTTCCTAGGCGTGCAAATTATAAGGGATAGACCTAATAGGCGCCTGTGGCTTAACCAGTTATAGTATATAGAAGAGGCGGTTAGCCGCTTTAACTTAGCCGATTCTAAGCCTATATCTATTCCCTTACAGCCAAGGCTAGTAAGTCAACTTCAACTAGAGGAAGATATTACTAGCCACCTCTATAGTTCTATGGAAATTAAGCTCTATTAAAGCCTAGTAGGAACAGCTATATATATAATGCTCCTTACTAGGGTAGATATTAGCTTTACCGTACAGTGGCTCTCTAGGTCTGTAAATAGACCTACAAAATTACACTTAAACGCTGCTAAAAATCTTTTTAAGTATCTTAACAGTACTAAAGACTATAGCATCTGTTTTAGCTATAACAGAAATATAGTAGCTGATCTAGGGCCTAAGCTTTGTAATAGTAGTAATACAACTACTAAGCTTAGTAGAGACTTTCACTCTAAGGAAGGGCCTAGGCCCCTAACTACTACCTCTACTACTATAGTAGATTCTAGATATAGTAAAGGTAGGAGCCGGACTTCTATAATTAATAATAGTCTAGTCCCTTTAGGCTTTAGTGATTCTGATTTTGCAGGGGATAAGGCTACTAGTAAATCCACCTACAGCTATCTATATAAGTTAGCCGGTAGGCCTATTAGCTAGAAAACGAAAAGAGCTACTACTATTGCTCTCTCTACCCTAGAAGCTAGAACTGATGGACTTACAGAGGCTATACGCAAAGTACAGTAGATTAAAGGGCTATTTTCTGAACTTCTCAGACCTATAGACTACCCTATTACTCTTTATAGAGATAATTAGGGCTCTATAACAGTGGCTAATGACCCAGCACTACACGCTAGAACTAAGCATACCCTGCTGAAATTCCGGTACGTTAGAGAGCAGGTTAAGGCTAAAATAGTTACTATTATATATCTTAATACTAAATATATACCGGCTGACGGACTTACTAAAGCCCTACTAGTTAGTAGCTTTCAGTCTTTTATTAGGCTTTTAGGCCTACAACCTAAGGGAGCTTTTTACTAAGCTACCCTTTACCCCTATATATATACTCTATACTATATATATAGAAGGCCTGGCTTAGCCTAATTAGCTTATAAGACTAGTCAATAGTACCGGCTACTTTATAGCCCTCTAGAATTACCTAATTCCTCTATATAGCCTTAAAAGGCTTATAAGGTCCTAGCTACTATAGTACAGTTCTATAGGCGCCCTTATACTGGCATTAGCTCCCTGCGGCGTTAGGGAGGCCTATATTACTCTAGCTACGTCTAGAAGTACTCTAGTATATAGTATAGCTATATTTGGAAAATATAGGCTCTGGCTATTACTAGTAGTATACTTTCCTTTAGAGGGGGATTCTCTTTGTAACTACCTGTTATTTCCTTACTAGAACTTACTAAAAGAACGGAGTAAAAAAGGGCATAAAATTTAAAACCGTGCTAAAAATCGTTTTCTCTATAAGATGATAAAGGCGTTTATAAGCCCTTTACTCCTTCTATACTCTAGTACGTCTATCAGTCGCTAGGGTATAGAATATTTAGATATTATATATTACTATAAGCTTTAAAGCTATAGTACCTATACCTTTAAATAGGTTATAGGTTTGATTTCAACATCGTATATATTCTTACTTCTTTCTATATATAATAGGGGTTTATCCTATATATATATAAGGGCAGAACCCCTTTGTCTAACGGACTAGTTTTGCTCTTACGTTCTTATTTCTCAGGATTCTTCTATTCTTTACCTATATATAGCCTTCTAAGGCTTATAAAGGAATAGAAGAATAGAGGGGGTGTTAAACGTACAAAATAAGCTATAGCGCTCTAACGGTTATAGCTTAGGCAAAACGGATTTCAGTTCTCGAACTACTAGATATATAGCTATATTCTGAGGGTGGACCCACTTTTATGGATACCGCTAACTAAGCTATATATTCCACTATATAGCCTAGAAATAGCTTTAAAAGGCTTTTCTATTTTTAGATTTATGCCCCACTTTTGTAGAGACAGCCTCCTTAGGCTGTATAAGCGCTAGAAATAGCCTTAAAAGGCTCTTCTACTAGGTCACCTACCTACCCTGTACCTACCCTGCACTGCAGGAGCGAAAACAGAACTTATAGGAAAAGTCGTGCGGCTTACCTCGCAGCTTAGGTAGCCGTAAGTCGATTATTTAAAATCGCCAGCTTATTTGGTTTTTCGGGAAGGTGCCATGTACGTACTAAGGGGCTCCTGCCGTATGGAAGGCAGGAACGGTCCCAGAGGGTATACGTAGGAAAGGGAATTGCGAAGCCTTACCTACTTGGACTAGAAATCAAGTTACTACGTTACCTACAACTATAAGCCTTATAGGCCTATAAGACCCACTAAAAGTCGTAATATATAAGCTTAAAGCCCCTATAATATAGCGCTATAGCCTATAACTATACCGTTATATAAGGACTTTTATAGAGGGAATACAGTAAAGGGCCCTACTTTACTATATTAGCACATACCTAGGAAGTGCTATTTAGGCCATATCAACGCTGTTGCTGCCCCTACGTACTCTATACGACTACTACTAGTAGGCTATAGTGGTTACAGATCCTTATATAGATAGATATCTATTACTCCTATAGAGTCCTCTTAGGGGCTATAAGGGGCTGCTAGCTTACACTTATGCTAGAGGAAAACCGGAAAACGGATGAAAAACCTCCAACGAGCTCAACAAGGCGGGTAACCTAGCAAGAGGAAAAGAGCAGTACTAAAAGAAAAACAACGTAAGGGGAGGCCGTCTAGGAGGCTACTAAGGGAAATCGCGCCTATTCCCCTACCCGTCTCCCGTAAGAACGCCCTATATCTCAATTAATATAGGGCTTGGGGTAGGGGAATAAGGAAAGGGTCTTATCAGCGAAAGAGGTAAAAGTAGGTCTAGGCTTAAAGCTTAAAAGCTTATAAGCTTAGCCTTATAGCCTTCCCTCTTACCTTGGGTATAGTAGTAAGATACCAGCTATAGGGAAGGGTAGAAGAAAAGTAGTCTAAAGGAAAGGAGGGGGGAGGCCGTCTTAAATAAAAGAAGTAGAAATAAAAGGAAAGAAAAGACTTAGAGCATATCTATATCCTCCTCCTCTATAGAGCCCCTTGCCAGCTCTAGGAAGGAGGGTATAGTTATAGCTATAGCTATAGCTGTAGGGTTGGTAGTAGCGGTGAAGGTAGCGGTAGGGATTTTGCTAAAAGCCTCCCTTATTGTCCTTTAGGAAAGGGGGGCTGTAGTAGCGGTAGTAGTAGTAGCGGGTATTATAGAAGGGCGTCTACGGCGGCGTTTTCCAGCTACTACTATATAGCCCTCTTCTCCTTCTAGCCGGTCTTCTATCGATATTGCTGGCTTAAGAGGGCCTGGAAGGTCGAAGTTGATAGGCCTATTTTGAAGGTAGGCCTTTGCTTATGCCCTATATTTCTTTCTTTCAGGGCATTCCTCTGCCCTAGTATAGTAGTCTCCTTAGCAGTTCCGGCAGTTCTGGGCCCTAGTATAGGCTGCTTTGTTGGTATACTTCTTCTTTTCTTAGCTGCAGTTATAGCAAAGGGTAGAGGAGTAGCAGTATTTAGCCTTATGCCCTTAATACTAGTAGTTAAAGCACTAAAGGGCCCTAGCCTTATCGATATAAGGCTCCGCTTTGAGGGCCCTATAAGCCTAGAAGATGCCGTCTTGACAGGCCTTATAAGCCTCTTATTAGCTAGAAAAGGCTATAAGTGCTAAGACTCTTGTTCTTTCGATTTAGAGTGGGTGCTAGACTTTAGCTTAGCGGGCTAAGGGATATACTTCTTTTACAGCTGCTAAGAGGCTAGCTTCCATTATCCGATCAGCTGTTATAAGCCCCTTAATAGCTACTGCCTAGGTAGTAGTATAGAGGGAGGCCTCTGGTAATAAAGAGGCTAGCTAGGCTGTATTTTCCTTTAAGGCCTTCTTTACCTTCTCTTCCTCTATAACTAGTATAAGGTTACCGCTTAGTAGGGTTCTTACCCCCTTAATGGAGTGCCCTATAGCCTTCTATACTGCCTATGCGATTTCCAGGGCTGATTTTTGGCCGAGGGAGGAAGAGGCTGATCCTAGCTATATAAGGACCTGTTTTTCTAAGCCTAGCTTAATAGGCTTTATCCTAGCTGCTACTATAGTAGCCTAGGTATGGCGGGTTAGCTCTAATTCGACGGCAGGGGGTTGTTGCTGCTGCTGCTATTATTGCTGTTATTATTATTGTTATTGTTATTACTATTGTTGTTGTTGCTTCTTCTGCCTTAGGGCCTAGGCAACGAACAAGGGAAATATCGGGGCTTTTTTCTCCTCCTCTTTTAAGATCTACGTTAAAGCTAGCTTTCTAGCTAGCCTAGTATATTCGACGATTTCCTTAAAGGCCAGGTTATTAACTAAAAGACTAACTATCTAGTCTATAAGACTAGAGAAGGTAAGGGCAAGGGTTATAGGTAGTAGGGCTTTTTCTTTTTCTTTTTTCCCCTTTTTAAAGGGGGTAGGGGCGGCGGTAGCGGTAGTAGCGTGTTGACTGCTGGAAAGCCCTTTAAAAGGGCTATCGAACGATATATTGCTTGACCTAGTAGCGGTTATAGTAGTAGCAGGGTTGGCGGCGGAAGTAGTGGTAGTAGTAGTAGTAGTAGCGGCAGCGGTGGTAAGGTAGGTCAAGAAGCTATGGCCTAAGCGCTTAGGGGCTTTATTAACAGCCTCTAGGGGGCTAGGGGCGGCAGGGTTCGGGTCGGTAGGGTTCGGGTTAGCAGGGTTAGTACGGTCGGGGCTAGGGTACGTGACTATAGGGCCTATACGCCCGCCCCGCTATAGCTGGAGATTTCTAGCCACGGTCGACTATATCGTACGGTTAGAATCCGACCATAGCGCCGTCGAACAAGCAACTGCGCCGCAGCCAAATTTGGCGTGTGTTAAGTCCTCAATTGGACAAGTAGATTGCAAAAGAGTGCAGTCGATTTGGAGCGGTCCTGACCAAGAACGCGTTTTCGGATGTGTGATGTCGGTCCCTACAGATCCTTATATAGGATTACCCATTCCAATACTAACAAGTAGCTTAAAGGCCTTAGAAGGTATATAAATCTACGATATAGCAGCCCTAGGGCCACTAGATAAGCTATCGCGTAAAAGCATTAAAAGAACAGCTTGATTAGAGTTACTATAAGTGTTAGATATATTAGGGTTTTCTAAAAAATTAGATATCCCTAACGCTCTTAGTACTATACTCAAAGCCTAAATCTACTGGTTAAAATTGCTTTCCCTGCTAAGCTTACTATCGTCCGGTATAGTATAGGCCTTTCTAAAAAGCTCCTTTACTATACTACTAGTAATAGTATCCTTAAAGCCTTCCTTAGACCCTATATCTATAGGGGGGTCTAAATTACTAGTAGCTAAATTAACAGCCGGCCTTAGATGGGGCTCTTTCCTAGGGGGATGTAGAGGAGAATCTAAATCTATAGTACCGCTAAAAGGATTGAATCTAGGACTATAGCTAGTTTTTTTAGTAGTAGCAGCCGCAGCGCTACTACTATTAGTTAAAGAAGCTAAAGTAGAAGATATATTCTTTATAGCGCTAATGCTATCCTCGACAGAGGCTTTTAGGGTATTTAGACTTAAAAGTAGTGTTTTTATATTACTAGATTGGCTAGCTATTACTCGCTTATAAGATTTTATATGCTGTTTTAGGACTTCTATAACCTCGCTATAGTCTTCGCCATCTTCCTCATCTTCTAATAGGGTTTGTATAGGTAGTGGAGGCCTAGAAGATTGCTCTGAATCAGCTGGGTTACTAGCCCTTTTAGAGGCTATACCCTTCCCTTTAGCTTTATCCGCCATTGTAAATAGGCTACTATTTACTTATAGTGCTAGTAAAAGCACTTAATTAGCTTCTAGTTTACTAAAGCTGATTAGCTAGCTTACTAATTATAGTAGCGATTTTCTAGGCTAGTCTTAGCGCTTAGTAGGTTTATAGCGCTGCCTACTTGCTACTTAGTAGGGCTTTCTAGTAGAAATTCTAGACTAGGCTCTAAGGGCTAGAGACTTCGACGTAGGGACTTAACTACCGCCTATAGATATATCTATAGAAAGGGCTCTATAGTAGGGAAATATAGGTCTTTAACGCTAGAAATTCTAAAACGCTAGCCTTTCTACTTCTAGCTATAAGTAGAAAGGTCTTTTAGTATAGGTAAGTATACTAGCCTAGGTGTATAAGAGCCCCAAATGCTCGTCAATACTTTAGGACTTAGATTTCTTAGCGATTTCTCCTTTTAGATTTTCAGGCTTCTTAGTCCTTAAATAGCCTTTAATAAGATGTAATATATAGCTTTTTAGGGCTAATATAGTACTATATTTTCAGCTATAAGAGGCTTAAATAGCCCTATATTTTTATGTAGAGATAGCGCTTTGAAATTTGGACTCTAACGATAACTATCCTATAGGCTATCCGGGCTTATAACCTATTAGAATGGGTAATCCTATATAAGGATCTGTAACTACTATAGCCTACTAGTAGTAGTCGTATAGGGTATGTAGGGGCAGCAACAGCGTTGATATAGCTTAAATAGCACTTCCTAGGTATGTGCTAATATAGTAAAGTACGGCCATTTACTATATTCCCTCTATAAAAGTCCTTATATAACAAAATAGTTATAGGCTATAGCTATATATTAAAGGGGCTTTAAGCTTATATATCACGGCTTTTAGTAGGTCTTATAGGCCTATAAGGCTTATAGTTGTAGGTAACGTAGTAACTTGATTTCTAGTCCAAGTAGGTAAGGCTTTGCAATTTCCTTTCCTATATATACCCTCCGGGACCGTTCCTGCCTTCTATACGGCAGGAGTGCCTTAGTAGGTGTATAGCGCCTTCCCGAAAAACCAAATAAGCTGGCGATTTTAAATAATCGACTTATAGCTACCTAAGCTGCAGGGTAAGCCGCACGACTTTTCCTGTAAGTCCTATTTTCACTCCTGCGGTGCAGGGTAGGTATAGGGTAGGTAGGTAACCTAGTAGAAGAGCCTTTGAAGGCTATTTCTAGCGCTTACACAGCCTAAGGAGGCTGTCTCCACAAAAGTAGGGCATAAATCTAAAAATAGAAAAGCCTTTTAAAGCTATTTCTAGGCTATATAGTGGAATATATAGCTTAGTCAGCGGTATCCACAAAAATGGGTCCACCCTCAGAATATAGCTATATATCTAGTAGTTCGAGAACTGAAATCCGTTTTGCCTAAGCTATAACCGTTAGAGCGCTATTGCTTATTTTGTACGTTTAACACTACGTCTAGAAGTACTTTAGTATATAGTATAGCTATATTTGTGGAATATAGGCTCTAGCTATTACTAGTAGTATACCTTCCTTTAGAGGGGGATTCCCCATGTAACTACCTGTTTTTTCCTTACTAGAACTGGCTGAAAGAACGGCGTAAAAAAGGGTATAAAATTTAAAACTGTACTAAAAACTGTTTTCTCTATAAGAGGATAAAGGCGTTTATAAGCCCTTTACTCCTTCTATACTCTAGTGCGTCTATTAGTTACTAGGGTATAGAATATTTAGATATTATATATTACTATACGCTTTAAAGCTATAGTACCTATACCTTTAAATAGGTTATAGGTTTGATTTCAAAATTATCTATATTTGTTCGTAGCGTTCCGTACTAGTACGTAGTAGTGGTTTAGGTAGTTCAGTTATGCCTATCTCTATAGGTATATAGGTGAAGAGATTTTGGCCTCTAATATATTCCCCTTATTGTACGGTAGATACTGTACGACGATCCCTGTCCGACGTGCATTGTTAGATAGTTATCTAACAATCTATACTGTTAGGTTACCTAACGATCTATATTATCTAGGTCTTAGTAATTCATATGTTATAGTTATAACAGGTATTCTAATACTAGTAGTCTTTTCTTTTATTGATAAAGACTGCTAGGTATTAGCTATCCAATTACTATTATATAATGCCGGTTGTACTATAGTTAGTAGGGGTATATATAGAGTATGTCTGTAAAGCCTATAGGTAGGTATCTATAGTAAGAGTTAAACATAGGGGAGTAGCCTGCAATATCTATTATATAGTACTAGATGTTTAATAGGGGAGTTCTTATAGGGAAAGTATAGTGGTAATTTGGTTATATATGTGATTTATGTACGTGCTACCCTGCGTTTGTAGGTGTCCTTTTTATACTAGTGTAGTTAGGGGTATCAACAAAAGTAAATCTATAGGGAGAATCCTGTTTTTGTACTAAGGAAATAATATGTCTTAAATAATAGAAAAAGAATAATAGGTAGGTAATCGAATAGCTTCTGCACCTGCCTTTATACCTTCTCTTATACTATTCCCTTAGTGTTGGTAGTCTCCGTGTGTGTATACAAAGGGGTAACCAAAAGGTAAATCGATCGGTGAATAGAAATCTGTCTGCTCTAACTACCTTGTTAGGACAGTCCCTATTATAAATACTATGTGCAACGATCGGATACGATCGTTGTATTGAATATACTAATTGTAGAGCGATCGCTTGTTAGGATTAAGCTGTTAGTACTTAGAAAGAGCGCTATAAGCTATTGTTATAAACCCTATATTTATATTGCTAATCAGAGCTTGTTAAAGCTCTAAACGCTGCGATTACCCAATGCTAAACGTCACCTGTGCCTTAGTTCCAATACTAGCTATCTTTTCTTTTCGGCAGAGGACCATCTATTAATCAATACTCTAAAAGGGATAATAAAGGAGATATCAGTACTTAAAACGATTTTATATAAATGCATTGTCTACTACCTAGGTAGCAGCTAATAACTACGTTGCTTAAAAGGGTGGACTATACATATAACTGTATATAGGGATTAGTAAGCTCTTTGCTCTATATAGGGGAATTAATAATAGGTTTATATAATAAGACCTTAAAGTTAGAATAATAGATTGTATAATAGTAAGGAATAATAGTAAAGGGGGAGGAAGTTAGTATTATAGCGCTCTTTACCTATAGGCTCCTTGTTCCTCTATATATATAGAAAGGGCGTACTACCCTTGTAGCTTAGGCTTCCTCTTCCCCTATATAATAGCAGCAATAGTAATAATAGCAACAATAGTAACAATACCAATACTAACAAGTATGCTGGCGAGTATAGGGACTGCTATTCGTTACTTATATACTGACTTAAATCAAGTGTCGTTATTTAGTAACGTCGCTGCTATGCTAGACATGTTCTTTGCGTATATAAAGGCGTTACCTTTGCTTGATAAAGCGTTAGGTGCCGCCGCCGCTGCGCCTGCCGAGGCCGCCGATGCTGCTGCCGCTGATCCTGCCGAGCCCGCCGACGCCGCCACTATACCTGCCGCTGCTGCCGAGGCCGCCGCCGCCGAGCCTGCCGGCGCTGCCGCTGCTGCTGCTGCCGTCGTTAACGATATTAGCGATACTGTTCCTTCTATTGTTTCTAGTATGTTCTATCGTCTGCTCCTTATACTTGTTATTTGCTAATATACTTGCTTAGCTACCTTTTAAGAAGCAGCGTTGTCCGCTTATACGGCTTTATACGCCAAGGCTAAGGCTAAGGCTAAGGAAGAAGAAGAAGAAGAAGAAAAAGGAGAAGAAGAAGAAGATAAAAAAATAGTAGAGGAAGAGAAGGATATAGGGGGTAGGGGTAAGGAGGACGAAGGTTTATATACTTACTTTAAGCTCCTATTACTATATCTAACTATTAGTATAGTAGCTACTTTGCATATGCCCTCTAAGGGTAATAGCTAAGTTGTAGCCTAGTCCTAGCATTAGCGTAGTAGGTCATCTTTATTAGCTATTTAGATATAGTTCCTAATACTCGCCTATTAGTTATAATACAGCGTTGTACGTACATTGCTAGTATAAAGTACGTGTCTTACTGCCTAGGGTGCCTCTACTTGGCCTTAAATGGCAAAAACCTGGCTATAGCGCTAGATAAGCTATATATCAGGCTGCTTGGCCGGCACTGCCGGGGCTGTAGCTTGGGCTACAGCTGCTGCCCTATATAAGTATATCCTCCGCTTAAATACACTTTCGTTGCTATATTATAGGCTTATAGCTAATGTTATACCTAGCCTAGTAGAGATTAAGCCTATAGTACGCCGCTTCCTAGTATAATATATCAATCCTAGTTATCTTATATTAGTAAGCGTTTATTACTGTATTATCCGCTTAATATTTATTGCTAATCTAGCATCTAGGAGCTTGGCAATTAGCGCTAGGGCACTTGCTATACCCTATAGGTATAGAAGGAGGATCGGGCCCTCCTAAATAGCAGTAATACCGGTATATATATAATGTTAGGGATAGAGAGGAAGGAGGAGGCTAAACGGGCTATCCTGCGCTTTATTAAGCTGGTATTTATAGAATAGTAAGCTTGGTTTGAGCGGTTGTTAGTACGTTGTTTATATACTTAGGGATACGTCCCCTATAATTAAAAGTTTCTACTTTACTATATCGTATTCTGCTTATGCTCTTCTAATTATCGTATTATATGCTTTCTATACTATATCTATCTATTCCCTTAACTTTCTTCCTTTTCTTAATAATAGCTAGTATATAGTTGTATAACTACGTTACTGCTATGTACTGCTATTATAGCGCGTTACCGCTAGCGTTAGTACTGCCCTATATATAAACCGCGCGTTTGACTTAGCCTTCTACGTGCATGTCCATTTCGTTGGTCGAAATTAGCGTTCCTAGTACCTTGTTAGGCACTATCTTCGTTATTATGTCTAATAGGTTATCGTTACTGTAAATCCAGTATACTTCCTCGATTTCTCTACTCTTATAGCTCTTATAAAGCGCTATTATATTAATTATTAAACGCTTTTCAGTTGTACTTCCTAATTTGACCAAACACTTATAAAGGCTAAAAGAGTCGGTATAGAGAACTAAAGGTGGCCCTACGCCTAGGTTAAGACATTTATAGATCTCTTTAAGCGTTTGATTAAGCATATAAGTAACGTCGAAGCCTTAGCTTATCCTATAAATCTTGCTAGCTAGTATACTCTAGGTTACTTACTTATACTTTGTAAAGGACTAGTATATAACGTTACTATATAGTCGAAATGTCGTCCTTTACTTGTTAGTACTTTTATTCCTAAGAACAATTATAAATCCGATCTATAAGCTTAGATCCTAGTTATTAGCGAAAGAGCTATTAATAAAGATAAAGAGCTTAAGGGTACTTAGGTTAAGAGAAATATAGCGTAACCTATACTTAGGATTGTCGATTTGCTACTGAATTCGCTTGTTTAAAGCGTTAACGTCTGCTTTCTATAGCTTGATAGCTTGTGCTGCATAAGCGTAGTCGAATACCGCCTTTAGCTGGCATGTTAAAGTAATATATACTCTATGTACTTTCTGCTCTATATATGCCTTCTTCCGCTTAGGGTATATAGACCTTCTAGTAGGGATAAGTTGTAGCTTTCTAGCCTATCCCTTTTGTTATACAATAAGGTAGTTATCTTAGACCTCTACCCTATAGCCGTTGAAATTGCCGGAATCTCTGGCTGCTAAAATCGTTAGGGGCTTTGCCTGAAAGCCTGCTTTTTAGAGCTCTGTTTCCTTTTTCTAAAGGAAATCCTTAGTACTAAGGTTAAGCGTATTGTCAGTTTACAGCGCTATAATGCTAAAGTACTTGCCTAAATTAGTCAATAAGAGGTAGGGATTATAAGGGGAACTGCCTATTTATATATGCTCTTTATACTATTATATATACGTTAGGAACTAGTAAAGACTGCTCTCGGTAATCCTATATAAAGGTTTCCTAACGCGTATAACATACCCTTCTAGGTAATTGTAGCACAGCTTAAAGGGCAGCCTTATATAGATCAGCCTTATTAGCTCTAACTATAACTGTATATACGCCTGTGTAATATCGCGTATTATAATTATATAGTCAAGCTGTAATTGTAGTATTAGTACTAGGGTAAGGAGCAGACGTTGTAAGTATCGTTAGATCGTTAGCAATTATATAAGTATTTTCTTCTTATCGGCATTACTATAGCCCTATACTATAAGGCGTAACTTTTCGTATAAGTAAGGCGTATACTTCTCTTTAACTTCCCTTATAAGCCTGTATCTAAAGATATAGATCCCCTTAAGATCCGGCGTCCAGGGTACTACCTTAAGTACTCCTATTTCAATTAGGAACTCTATCTCTTTAGCGTCTTACTGCTTGAAGGGAGCTCCGGGTACTGTAATTACTCCTTATTTTCAGAGTTTAACAGCTAAAGTGTAGTCCTTCTTTTCTTTTTTAGCCATATATTACGCTGCCTCTAAACGTATAACGCGTTTTTCAGGGTTAAGGTTTCGGCTTACTTTGTTTTTCGCCCTTTAAGGTCTGCTATATCTTCTACCTTATAGTAGGGTAGGGTATTTAAGCGGTTAGGGCGCCGATTAGTGCTCTTCCTAATTGCCTATTGCCTTACTATTACTGTTTAAGAGCTTAGTAAGCCGATTATACGGCTTTACTACTATATTACGAAAGGTTACTAGTCCGTTTGCCATATCGACTATAACCTCTATATCGGTTATATTAAGCACTTTATAGGGCCCTTGCCACCCCTTATACTCTTTATATACCAGAACCTCCGCTCCTAAGGGGAGTGAAAGCGGTAATATATCGGTTGTATCTAGCCCGTTATGCTATACTGATATATCGTTGATCTTTTGCCGGTCTCTAATTCTTTGTAGCTTAGCTATTGCAGCTTACACTGCTCTTATATACTGTATTTGTGTTAGAGAAGGGGGTAAATCTATTTTAAACCTTAGATACGCTCTAAAGACTAGTAGTATTAGTATAAGTCCGTTTAGGCCGGCCGTGTTATTAACTGTACTTACTGCGCTTTAGAGACAGGCTTCTAGCAAGACTATACCCTTTATTTCCTCTAAGATAATCTTATATACCCTATATAGTAGCGTATAATAGCGCTCTAGATACCTGATTAACTGGTAAGCCTTAACTAGGATAATATAAATAGTAATCCTAGTAAGCTTAGCTTCTGCCTAGAACTTCTTAGCTATAAAGTTAGTCCTTTAGTTGTAGCGTAAGATATTAGGTAGGCTAAGGTAGATATCGATCTAGCACTCCTTTAAGCGCTCCTACGTTTCCTTTACCGTCTATACGTTTAGGAACCTCGCTACCTAAAACAAAGTAGTAGAGTCGATTATATTAAGGTATTTGCGGCTCGCTAAGTCGACTTTATCTACTAACACCTCTTTATTAAAAGAGAAGTTATTATATACTTAAAGCGAGAATCAAAAGCGCTAAGGTACCGCTCCTTTAATCTCATAATAGTAGTAGTTATTGTTTAGCAGCTTAATAGCCGCTATATCGACGTCCTGGTAGTTATAGCTTAGGATTTTGTAAAGCTTGTTGGCCCTAGGGTAGCCAAATCGTCGATAGAGTTGCCGGAGCGTAGCTTCGGTTAATTAGTGCTCTAGCAGCTTATCTAGTCCAGCAAAGTAAGTAGCTATTGCGATTTTATATCCCTGAATTAGCATCTATAGATAGCCTTATTTATAGGCTACTTAGATATATACTCCCGTTTTGTCGTTCCTAAGCTTATTATCTATGTTATTCAGGTAAATACCAAGGTTATCTATATCCTTAAGGCATAGTAGAAAAGGCATTTATAGATCTAATAAATAGAACATTACTATACTAAAAGGGGTATCTACGCTTATAGTACTAAGGAACTTTAGTAGCTTACTGCTACTAAAGATAATAGACGTTTCGCCGGCTTATTTTCGGTTAAGTATAAGCCTAAGAAGCTAGTATTATAGCGCTAGAAACTGCTTGAACCCTATAGTTAAGATATCCACTGCTCCTATATCCAGCAGGATACCTTAGAATTCTTCTGCCGAATATCTATTAAGTATGAAAATCTAGTTTAACTGCTTACTTAGCAGGTTTAATCTAGGATTATGCCTAGTAATTAAGTATTTAAAAGCGTCTTTTTAGAGGTAGGTCGCTATATAATATACTATGCTTAGTCTTATATCTTTATTACTAGATTCTTCCTTAGAATTGTCAACTAAGTACTACGTTAGCCGCTCGTTTTCCTCTTTAGAATCCAACCCTTCTATATTAACTAAGAAGGCTTAGTAGCAATTCTTATCCTTCGATTATATAATTCTATAACTCTCTAACTACTACTTCTTCTGCTTATCTTAAGCAGCCTTTAGGTGATTTATAGATCGGTAACCTTCTCTACCACAGATCTAACAGCAGGTCTACTTTACCTTTTTACCTTTCTTCTAGTAGCTTATATTCTACGCCTAAGCCCTTTTTATCGGGCTATTTTATACTTAGCTGTACTTCTGATTGTTATATTGTTGGTCTTTTATAAACGCCGATAAGCCCTTTTTCTATATATAAATAGCAAGGGCTATTCGGAGTTAAGAGTAGAGCTTATTAAAGTTAAGTTCTGGCTTTAACAGTGCGCTACTAAGCCTAAATACGCTAGTTACTACTCGAATTAGCGTAGGAACTAGCATTTTATTGTTATATCTTATGCTAAGGCTCTTCTGCAACTATACCAATTTCTCAAATAGCGCTTTAAGGATATCTATCTTTAACTTTCTAGAGTTCTTAGGCATATTAAATACTATATTAAAAGTAATTATACTCTATTTATTAAAGTATTCCAAGTATGTTACCTTATTAACAAAGTAACCCTAGAGGTAACAGTATATTATAGTAAAAGACGTTCTATTTAATACGTACTATATATACTAATCTCTTATATACCTAGAAAGGATTAAAGGAAATATATAATAGAGCTGACTATGCTCTATCTATAGGGAGTAGTACTACTATAGGAAGAACTTAACTTTATTATCCAAAATCTTAGTATCCTGACTGCTATAGTTTCCCTACTTATCCTATAACTTTACAAAGGTACTTACTAACTTGCTATTAATATTCTAAACCTAGCCTTGAATAGGTAGAAGGTGTATATAATTAGTGCTTCCTATATGTACTGTCTTAACGTATAGTATTTATAAAGTAGGTTGTTTAAAACGGGTCTCTATAGTCTCTATTATTATTAACCGTTCTTCTTATATTTCTAGTTAACAAGACAGTTATTATAACGAAAGCTCCTTCGAGCTATCTTCTTAGGATTTAGTAGGTAAGGGTATAAAGTCTTCCTCTAATATACAGGCAAGTATAATAAGGCTGGCGTTAAGAGGAGCTCTGAATACCCCTTTAACAGGTACTAACTTATTAATAAGGGCTTTTTATAGTACTGCTTTAAGCTTTAGAAGCCCTTTCGCCTAGTCTTCTATATCCTAGTTATAGAAATCCATATAAAAAGCTATATAAAGGTTATAACTAGTCAAGTTGTTATCAATCTGAGTAATAAAATCAAGAATCTACAAGTTAAGGAGCATTGTATCTATACTTTTTGGCTTAATAAATAAGGGGCATTATAAGAAAAGAGATAGGTTAAAAGAGTAAATATAGCTTTCTAATTTAATCTCTTTTAGAGCTTGTATAAGCTCTATAAGGCCGGGTATAAGCGCCATTTTATCGTTATAAATCGCTAACTTATAAAATAGCAATGATTATCGTCTTAGTTAATCCTTTAATCGAACTAAGTGTTAGTAGAAGTAGTATAAGGTTATTTGCTCTCCCTTTCTAGTATCCTACGTTTTCAGACTAGTCAGGTTAACCATTACCTTTATAATATAAGCTTTTGCCAGATCTGCTAATCTACTTTGCTGTTCTATACTACTTATTAGCAATACTAATCAGTATCGGTAGTCTCTATATATATATACAAAGGGGTAACTAGAAGGTAAATCAATCGGTAAATAGAAATCTATCTGCTCTAACTATCTTATTAGAACAGTCCCTATTATAAATACTATATTCAACGATCGGATATAATCGTTGTATTAAACATACTAATTACAGAGCGATCGCTTGTTAGGATCGAGCTGTTAGCGCTCGGAAAGAGCGCTATAAGCCATTATCGTGAACCCCGTATTCGTATCGCTAATCAGAGCTCGTCAAAGCTCTGAACGCTGCGATCACCCGATACCGAACGTCACCTGTGCCTTAGTTCCGACACTTAGGGTATAAAAGGTTGCTTGCCTGCCCTTACTGCTCTGTTCTCTTTCTTCCTTCTATATATAATAACTTTTATGATTTCTATTGTGTTTGTTGCTTGCTGTCGGCCTTTATTTGTACTATTGCTATTGTTTCGCCTTATTTTACGATATTCTTTTTAAGATAGCTGCTATTTATATTCTTTATAATAATGTTGACTTAATATTGCTTCTAGATATCTTTAATATAGATGTCTATGTTAATTTCGGCTTGGTTGATATGTATAAGAATACTGATAGTACCTATAATATTATAGTAATCCTAACTATAGTAATCCTAACTATAGAATTTTTTTAACTATAATATTTTTATAAAGCTAGTATCTGATATAAGTTATCCCCTAGTACTCATTGTACGATTACTGCTAGGTAGTACTTACTATATAACACTTATTGTTTATAGATAGGATACTAAGTGTACTATATATGCCCTACTGTTAAAGAATGTTCTTGTTACTCTATATTAGGGTAGTAATAGATAGCAGAATGGGTCGGATATATTAAAGTATATAATAAAACGCAAGTAGTATTAGCATGCTATCTTGATTGCTTTGTTTAGTAAGTAGCGTATATTATACATTTATTACTATTATAAGATAACCTAAGAGCACTGATTCTAGGGCTGCTTCGTCCTAGCTAGTAAATGGTACGATGTATATATAGAGTGTTACTTCTAGGGAAAGAGCTCGGTCTATAACTATAGTACAATAACGCTATAGACGATGCGCTACTACTGCCTATAGCCTATAATACCGTACGGCAGTCTTAAAGATAGTTGCTATGTAGGTAGTACCGCGCTAACTTTATCTAGTACTGCCTATTATCTAGGCTTTATTGCACGATAAGATTCTAGCTATAAGGTTGGTTAAGTGCTGGATTTAGATAAGGAGGTGCTGATAGATATTAAGGAAGAGTTAATAGAGCTGTCTAAAATAGCTAATAAGGCGCTGATAGCCCCAGGTACGTTACTTAGGGTAGCTTAGATAGCTGATAGGTAATAGCGGCTATAGTAGCTGCGTAAGAATTAAGTTTGTATTGTTTGCTGCCTATTGTTCTATATATGTTGCGTGATATCTAGCCTAATCGCCAGTATATTGCTATTATTACCGATTATCGTTGTACAATATATATCTATATCTAGCTATAGTACTTATATCTTCTATATATACTTTTATATAGATAGTTAGCTTGTTATTGGTTATTAAGTCTTTGAGTTTATAATTTAGAATCTTCTTTATTATAGTATCTACTAGATTATTATAGCTATTGATCTAGCGAACCTCCCTAATCTCTTTCTTCTTATATAACTCCTGTATTACTAGGATATCTATTATTACTTACTTCTTAGTTATTATACCTAGCTTAACTCGGTATTAGTATAGTAACTATAAATCGTAATATAGTAAAGTTATAATCTTTAGTAAGCCTAGTACTAATGTTAGTTATATAAGAGTTATTGTTAGAGAGATGCTGCTATCTAGCCTAGAAACTATACTATAAAGTTCGCTGGCTAGTACACTTTGGGTTACCCTATAGCATTTTATTAAGGACTAGTGGATAATATTCTCATAGATAGTAAAGATACTAATTATCTGATAGGTATCTTTACCGGCTGTTATATAGGAGCTGGTCTAATCTATGTCCGTTTCTTTAGTAGCTAGAACGATTATTATTCTAATCTATAAGGTTATATCCTTATTGTTCATAAATAAGCTATTAGTAAAGATAAAAAGCTTTATATCCTTTTAGCTTAGTGGTATATACCGGAGTCCCTAGGTAGCGTTGTCCATCTACTATTTTAGTTGCTTATTAAGATTCTTAGTATCGTCCGATATAGGCTGTTTAATTTACACTACTACTAATAAGTTGTACAATACCTAAGGCTAGTAGACAGTAGCTAAGTAGGCTCTCTTCATATATTCTGAAATATAGTGTTAAGCTATATCCTTAGTATCTATATCTAGAATATTTATCTTATTGACTTAACCTTAGTAGGTAAAAATAATATTACTATTATTAAACTTAAGTTATACTTTATTGAACTTGATATTATGGTTGTATAATAGGATTGATGTTAGTTTTATATAGAATTGCGCTTTTTAAAGTTTATCCTTTTTAAGCTTTGCGAATATTCCGCTACTAAAAGAAAGAGTGTTATCTATCTATATAGTAGTAACTCTAAATTATATAGGATCCTTGCTGTCCGGTATATATAGTAGGTAGGGGTTATATAACAATACTCTTATTTTTAGTGTAATAGTATAGTGGTTATAGTATATCTTGAACTAGAAGAGTCCTGATTCTACTAGGCTATATAGCAGCTTTTTAATGAGTATATAGGTATCTACTAGGTATTTTTCCGTTATCTCCTTTAGTAGTTGTATAATAATCTATTGGACTAAAGTATCTTTCGACTAGATATAGGCCTATTGTTGGTAGGTTTCCGGAGATCGTAGTGACCTAAAACGATAAGAGCAAAGCGAGCAGCAGGGAAATACTGGTTTAAGTTCTAGTTCTAGATTGTTATATGTCTTCCTCTATCTAGGGGGTGGTTATACACCCCTTAAATACCTATGTTGGAGCGGAGTACTCGTTGGTGACTATTACGTGGTGCGCGGGTACGCCACTTATGGCTATTGTGTAAGTGGCGTAGTACGTACCCTATTCTCTAGAGCGAGAGGCTAAGTGGCGTAGTACGTACCCTATTCCCCGGAGTAGGAGGCTTATATGCTATGCGGTTATATAGATCAGCACCTAACCCCCCTTACTATGATTAATACTAGTAACTCTTCTTTTTATAACTATACTAGTACTTTATTAACCGAAATAGGAAATCCTAAATTATTTTGCTCCCCTTATTGCTAAAATAGAAAATGCTAATTACTTAACTTCTTGTTTGCTAATTAGAATGTTAAATTCTAGTTGCTGATCCCTAGCGTAGAAGGCGCAACTTTAGCACCTTCTAGATATACCCCTAAACGGCGTAACAGTAAGCGTATTACGCCGGCAACTATTATTATAAAAGCTTATAGTTCTAAATAGGAATTATAATAGGAAAAATCAGAGCTTTAGGCTAGCTAATTGCAAACTCCGAACGCTCTTGCCCTAAACCTATAAATAGGTGGGTTCTCCTACTATATACTACCTATTCTCTTTCTCTCTAGAATTTATACTAGTAGTAGTAGTAGTAGTAATAACAGTAGTAGTAGTAGTAGTAATAACAGTAGTAGTAGTAGTAGTAATAACAGTAGTAGTATTAGCAGTACTAGTAGTAATAAGTAAGTTGCTTACTATTATGCATTAATAATTAAGCATGCTGATCTTATTATTTATAGTGTTGGATTTTAAGGATAAGTAGAGTAGGTGCTCTTATAGGAGCGTGGGTAGCGACGCCTATATATAGATAGATAGAATCTATTACTCCTATAGAGTCTATCTAGAGACTATAAGGGGCTGCTAGCTTACACTTATGCTAGAGGAAAACCGGTAAACGGAAGAAAAACCTCCATTGAGCTTAACAAGGCGGGCATACTAACAAGAGGAAAAAAGCAGTACTAAAGAAAATAAAGCAAGGGGAGGCCGTCTAGAGGGCTACTAAGGAAATAGCACCTGTTCCCCTACCCGTTGCCCATAGGTACCTCCCTATATCTTAACCTTTTAGTTTGTTGATTATAGGGGGTTAGGGTAGAGGAATAAGGAAGGGGTCTTATTAGCAAAAAGGGGTAAGGCAAGGCTAGGCTTAAAGCTTAAAAGCTTATAAGCCTAGGCCTATAGCCTCCCCCTTTACCTTAGTATAGTAGTAAGATACTAGCTATAGAGAAGAAAGAAAAGACAGTCTAAAGAGAAAAAGGGGAAGTAGTCTAAGGAAGGAGAGAAGGTAGAAAAAGAGACTAAAGTATATCCGTATTCTCTTCCTCTATAGAGCCCCTTACTGGCTCTAGGGAGGAGGGTATAGAACTAGTAGCTATAGTACCGGTAGCTGCTAGATCGGTAGTAGTAAAGGTAAAGGCAGGGATTTTGCTAAAAGCCTCCCTTATAGTTCGCTGGGAAAGGGAGGCTATAGCAGTAGTAGCGGTTATTGTAGGGGGGCGGCTATAGCAGCGTTTTCCAGCTACTACTGTATAGCTTTCTTCCCCTTCTAGCCGGTCTTCTGTTAATATTGCCGGCTTAAGAGGGCCGGGGAGGTCGAAGTTAATAGGCCTGTTTTGTAGGCTGGATTTTGCCTAAGCCTTATGCTTCTTTTTTTTAGGGTATTCTTCTACCCTAGTATAGTGGTTGCTACGGTAGTTCCGGCAGTGTTAAGCCTTAGTATAGGCTACCTTATTAGTATGCTTCTTCTTTTCTTAGCTATAGTTATAGTAAAGGGCAGAGGAGTAGCAGTATTTGGCTTTATGCCTCTATCGCTAGCAGTTAAAGTACTATAAGGCCCTAGCCTTATCGATATAGGGCTCTGCTTTTAGGGCCCTATAGGCCTAGAAGATTCCGTCTTAATAGGCCTAGTAGGCCTCTTACTGGCTAAAGAAGGCAATAAGAGCTAAGACTCTTATTCTTTCGATCTAAAGGGGGTACTAGACCTTAGCCCTTAAGGCCAAAGGATATACTTCTTTTACTACTACTAGAAGGCTAGCTTCCGTTACCTAGTCAGCTATTATAAGCCCTTTAACAGTAATAGCCTAGGTAGTAGTATAGATTAAGGCCTCTAGTGATAAAGAGGCTAGCTAGGCTGTATTTTCTTCTAAGGCTTTTTTGATTTTTTCTCTTTTAGTAACTAGTATAAGGTTACTGCTTAGTAGGGTCCTTACCCCCTTAATAGAGTGCCCTATAGCCTTTTATACTGCCTATGCGATTTCCAGGGCTGATTTTTGGCCAAGGGAGGAAAAGGCTGATCCTAGCCGTATAAGGACCTGTTTTTCTAAGCCTAGCTTAGTAGGCTTTACCCTAGCCGCTATTATAGCAGCCTAGGTATAGCGGGTTGGCTCTGATTCAACGGTAGGGGGTTATTGCTACTACTACTATTGTTATTGCTGTTATTGTTACTATTGTTATTACTTCTTCTGTCTTAGGGCCTAGGCAACGAACAAGGGAAATATTAGGGCTTTTTTCTCCTCCTCTTTTAAGATCTACGTTAAGGCTAGCTTTCTAGCTAGCCTAGTATATTTAATGATTTCCTAAAAGGCTAGGTTATTAACTAAAAGACTAACTATCTGGTCTATAAGACTAGAGAAGGTAAGGGCGAGGGTTATAGGTAGTAAGGCTTTTTCTTTTTTTTCTTTCCCTTTTTTAAAGGGGGTAGGGGCAGCGGTAGCGGTAGTAGTGTGTTAACTGCTAGAAAGCCCTTTAAAAGGGCTATCAAACGATATATCGCTCGACCTAGTAGCGGTTATAGTAGTAGTAGGGTTAGCGGCGGAAGTAATAGTAGTAGTAGTAGCAGCAGTGGTAGTAAGGTAGGTTAAGAAGCTATAGCCCAAGCGCTTAAGGGCTTTATTGATAGCCCTTAGGGGGCTAGAGGCAGTAGGGTTTAGGTTAGCAGGGTTTAGGTTAATAGGGTTTAGGTTAGAGGGGTTAGTACAGTCAGGGCTAGGGCACGTAACTATAGGGCCTATATACCTGCCCTGCTATAGCTGTAGATTTCTGGCTACGGTCGACCATATCGTACGGTTAGAATCCGACTATAGCGCCGTCGAACGAGCGACTGCGCCGCAGCCAAATTTGGCGTATGTTAAGTCCTCAATTGGACAAGTAGATTGCAAAAGAGTGCAGTCGATTTGGAGCGGTCCTGACCAAGAACGCGTTTTCGGATGTGTGATGTCGGGCCCCGACGCCTATATATACGCTAAGGATAAGGGCGGTAACGCCCTTAATACGCTTATAATTGACGCTCCTAATAAGTATCTTGCCTAGAAGGGCAATAATAATATATTTAGGATACATCTAAGCATACTATTACCGATAACGGTAACTAGGAGAGTATAGTAGGTAGCAACGACAGTAATAATAATAATAATAACAGCAATGATCCTAATACCGTAGACGTAGCTATGCTTGTTATATAGCCTAAGTCTATAGGTAGCTATACTAATATCGACTCTATGCCCCTTAATTCCAAAGGGCTAATTACACGTATATACATCCTGTTTAAGCAGGCTACTATGCTCTAGTAGAAGAAGGAGGCAGAGGAGGTAGTAGCGTATAGGGCAGAGATTGCTATATATAAGGTACGTATCTCTAAGCCTGCCAAGCACTCCCTACCTATATTGCCAGCTATAAGGAAGGCGGTATTAGCGGCTGTGTATATACGGCGTGCAGCACTGCGCGCTGCTATAAGCGTGCCTATACCGCCGGTAGCAATACTAGCAGCAGCAACAGCAAGTTCGTTGTCCGGCGAAAGCTCGGATGACTTTGTTGTTCGCTTTAGCTGCTATATATACTGTACGTTGGACTATATAAAGCCTTGTAAAAGGTCGTTATATACTTATATATATAAATCGGAGAGTAAGTATCTTACTCTTATTATCCTTGTTATTAATATTGCTAATATATATAAAGTTTATAGCCTATATGGTACTATATACGCTGTTGTTTGCCTTAGCTGCCTGTGCTTACTTTTAGCGGGTATTAAGGACTTGTTTGACAAGTCTAGCAATTTCGCGCTATATACGGCGTACTATAACCGTGTATTAGGCTACGGCCTCTAGTACTGGTAGTACTTGTCCAGGCACTTATATATACTAATATAAGTTCTATTTACGTATTATTTCTATTGTTTTATTGTTCCTAACGTATATCGTAGCCCTAAGTCAGTCCGTCTGTTCTTAGACTGCTTTTTAGAGCTCTGTTCTAACCTGGCTATAAAGGCCAAAGTAAGTTATAATCTTTAGTAGTATCTATTGTTTAATTAGAATACTTATTGGTTATAGGATTAGAAGATATAGTATAATAGCGCTAAATGCACTTTAGTCTTAGTAGATAAGGCGCGTACTCTTGTCGAGCATAGGGCACCTATAGCAGGTATAACGCCTATATAAAAAAGCTTATAGCAATAGCCGCTATAAGTAAGGCTATTAATGTTTTGTTATTATAATTAGGGGGTAGGGGGCGCTAGTATATATGTCGTGCCAGCTATAAGAGTATAAATTAAGATTGTTTTATACTTTGCCTTATATTCCTTATTATACTGTAAATGAATTGTCCTAGTAGTCTTTGTCTTTTATACTAGTAATCTTGCCCTAAGTTATATAGGCTCTTCCTGTTACTTAGCTAGGCGTTAAACCTAGCCTTCTATTCTAATCTTAGCTATATTTATAGTAATAAGCCTTCTAAGCGTTTTGTTTAGTATGCACTTAGTTATAGTATTAGCTAGGTTGTTGTTACTACTAATCTACCTGATTTCTGCGATTTTACGGTTTTTGTAGCTCTATTATCGAGCTATTATGTCGATTATAAGTCGCTTTTCTACCATTGTCCTAAGCTTTACTAGGTACTTATATAAACTAAATAAGTCTGTATAAATAATGATTAGTAGTAGCGATAGTAGACCTAGGCTTAGGTAGATCTTAGCGAGCGTCTAGTATAGTATATACCTAAGATTAAACCTACTTACTATTCTATATATTTCGCTTGTTAAAACGCTTTGCGTTACCTGCTTATACTTGGTTAAGGACTAGTATACGATATTGCTATATAGGTTAAACTTATTTATACTACTTATCTTATTTCTAAATATTATAACGAATCTAATCTGCGATGTTATATTAGTATTGTTAGCGAATAATCCGTCTATAAAGATAAAGAGCTTAGCTGTTTCGAGTTCGAGTTATAGGTAGTAAAGCCTATATACTAAGTTCTCGATCTGCTATTACAGTTAAGCGTTAAGCTTAGTAATCTTTGCTATATTAGGCTTAGTTGATTATACTGTTACTAATAAGTCGAAAGTCGCTTCTAGCTAGCAAATTATAGCAATATAGGTACTATATATATGTTGTTTGATGTATACTTGTTTTACTGTTTTAGCGTCTAGGCTTATAAGTTCGAGTTATATAGCTTGCCCTTTTTGCTGAATCTTGATAGTATCTATGCTCGTTTTAAGCCTATAGCTATTAAAGTCTATAATTGATCTATCTATTAAAAATACTAGCGGCTTGTACTTAAAGCTAGCCTTATCTAGCTTAAGCTTCTCCTTATCTATAAAGGCTTGCTCGCTAATATTAAGAGTATTGTTAGTTTATAGGCCGATGATTCCAAATCCGCTTTTAATTTGCGTTTTGCTAATTATAAGGTATAGGTCGAAGGTGCTTAGCTTAAGATTAAGACATTTGGTATACCAGTTTATATATATTACCTACTAGTATAGTCCGGCTTTAGCCAGTCTATATAATAGGGTTTTAATAAGTAAGACAGTATAAGGGGGATAGAGCATCTTAAGCTCTTTAGGTAATAGAAGAATTACTCTCCTTCCTAGCTATAACTTAGCTTATATATAAGCCTAGATAACGTTATATACCTATACCTTAAAACCAAAGTGTATTTATAGTATTAGGAGTAGTAAGAGTATTAGTTGTTATATATAGTACTGGATTATTAGTGATTAAGTAAGAAGGTACTTTTTGTCCTTATTGCCGAATCCCTAAGCTATAAATTGTGATTTCTTATATAGTAAAGTAAGCTTATCTTTTACTTTCTAGACGATCCTTAACTTGAAGATCTAGTAGTCCGACATATCTACTAGCATCTAGATCGCTTTAATTACCTTAGCTACTAGGAGTAAGTCCAGTTCTGTTTTATCGGATTCTTAGAATGGTACATTAGGTATAGTAATCTTCCTTTTAGCCTATAGTTTAAGCGTAAGATTGTAGTTATGCTTTTCTTTTTCTGAAATAAAGTTGTTAGTAGGTGCTAGGTTCTTTTAGGGTTGTCTATACTACTAGGGCTGCTTAGGCTAGAGATATTAGAATAGTTCTAGCTACTTAATACTAGTCTAATTATCTTGTTTGTCCTACACTAGCTCCTAGTAATATAGTTTAACTACTATATTCCGAAATTCTATAGGTCTATTAACCATATTAACGATTATTGTTATATCTATAGCCAAGATCACCTTATAAGGTCCCATCTATCAGTTACTTTCCTAGAATATAAGTACTTCTATACCTACTTCTAGTAAGTATAGTAGTATATCTTCTATACTTAGTCTATTATATTATGCAAGAGCGTCTTATATAGTCCTTATGTTAGTAGGTTTCCGGAGATCGTAGTGATCTAAAACGATAAGAGCAAAGAGAGCAGCAAGGAAATACTGGTTTAAGTTCTAGTTCTAGATTGTCATATCTCCCTTTATCTAGGGGGTGGTTACGCACCCCTTAAATACCTATGTTAGAGCGGAGCGCTTGTTAGTAACCATTACGTAGTACGCGGGTACGCCACTTATAGCTATTGCGTAAGTAGCGTAGTATACGCCCTATTCCCTAGAGCAGGAGGCTTAGTAGCGTAGTATATGCCCTATTCCTAGAGTAAAAGGCTTATACGCTGCGTAGTTATAGGGATTAGCACCTAATCCCCCTTACTATAATTAATACCGGCAACTTTTCTTTTTGTAACTGTACTAGCGCTTTATTAACCGAAATAGGAAATCCCAGATCATTTCGCTCCTTTTATTGCCAGAATAGAAAATGCTAATCACTTAACTTCTTATTTACTAATCAGAATATTGAATTCTAGTTACTAATCCCTAGTATGGAAGACGCGACTTTAGCGCCTTCTAGATATGCCTCTAAACAGCGTAATAGTAAGTGCATTGCACTAGCAACCATTGTTGCAAAAGCTTGCAGTCCTAAAAAGGAATTATAATAGGAAAAATCAGAGCTTTAGACTAGCTAATTACAAACTCCGAACGCTCTTGCCCCAAACCTATAAATAGGTAGGTTCTCCTACTATACACTACCTATTCTCTTTCTCCCTACGATCTATACTAGCAGCAGTAGTAGCAATAACAATAGTAGCAGCCATAGTAGCAATAACAATAGTAGTAGTATTAGCAGTACTAGTAGTAATAAGTAAGTTGCTTACTATTATACACTAATGCTTAAGCGTGCTAATCTTATACTTAAGCATACTAATCTTATTATTTATAGTATTAGATTTTAATAATAAGTAGAGTAGGTGCTCCTTTAGGAGTATAGGCAGCAACGCCTATATATATACTAAGGATAAGGGTAGTAACGCCCTTAATACGCTTATAACTAACACTCCTGATAAGCATCTTGCCTAGAAGGGCAATAATAACGCGTTTAAGGATACGTCCGAGCGTACTATTGCTAATAACAGCGACTAGGAGAGTATAGCAGGTAGTAACAACAGCGACGACAATAACAATAACAGCGACGATCCTAATACTATAGACATAGCTGCGCTTGCTATACAGCCTAAGTCTGTAGACAGCTGCACCGACGCTAACTCTACGCCCCTTAATTCTAAGGGGCTGATCGCGCATATATATATCCTACTTAAGCAGGCTATTACGCTCTAGCGTAAGGAGGAGGCGGAGGAGGAGGTAGTGTATAAGGCGGAGATCGCTATATATAAGGCGTATATCTCTAAGCCCGCCGAGCACGCTTTGCCTACGTCGCTGGCTATAAAGAAGGCGGCGTTAGCGGCTGCGGGTATATAGCGCAAGGCGCTATACGCCGCTACAAGTACGCCTATACTGCCGGTAGTAACACTAGCAGTAGTAACGGCAAGTTTGTCGTCCGGCAAAAGCTCGGATAACTCTATCGTCTGCTCTAGCTGCTATATATGCTATACGTCGGACTATATAAAGCCTTATAAGAGGTTGTTATACACTTATACGTATAAACTAAAGGGTAAGCATCTTACTTTTATTATCCTTATTATTAATATTACTAATGCGTATAAAGTTTGTAGCCTATATAGTACTATATACGCTATTGTTTGCCTTAGCTATCTATACTTGCTTTTAGCAGGCGTTAAAGACTTGTTTAATAAGTCTGGCAATTTCACGCTACGTATAGCGTACTATAACCATACGTCGGGCTATGGCCTCTAGTACTAGTAGTACTTATCTAGGCACTTATATATACCGATATAAGTTCTATTTACATAGGGTTAGGGTTAGGGTTAGGGTTAGGGTTAGGGTTAGGGTTAGGGTTAGGGTTAGGGTTAGGGTTAGGGTTAGGGTTAGGGTTAGGGTTAGGGTTAGGGTTAGGGTTAGGGTTAGGGTTAGGGTTAGGGTTAGGGTTAGGGTTAGGGTTAGGGTTAGGGTTAGGGTTAGGGTTAGGGTTAGGGTTAGGGTTAGGGTTAGGGTTAGGGTTAGGGTTAGGGTT